>CM044311.1:108818950-113618950 GCA_024291935.2 Okapia johnstoni
GTAATGATTCTGCTTTTTAATATGCTGTCTAGTTTGGTCACAACTTTTCTTCCAAGGAGTAAACATCCTTTAATTTCATGGCTGCAGTCACCATCTGCAGTGATTTTGGAGCCCCCAAAAATAAAGTCAGTCACTGTTTCCCCATCTATTTGCAATGAAGTGATGTGACCAGATGCCATAATCTTAGTTTTCTGAATGTTGAATTGTAAGCCAACTTTTCCACTCTCCTCTTTAACTGTCATCAAGAGCCTCTTTAGTTCTTCACTTTCTGCCATAAGGGTAGTGTCATCTTCATATCTGAGGTTATTGATATCTCTCCCAGCAATCTTGATTCCAGCTTGTGCTTCATCCAGCCCAGGGTTTCTCATGATGTACTCTGCATATACATTAAATAAGCAGGGTGACAATATACAGTCTTGACGTACTCCTTTTCCTATTTGGAACCAGTCTGGTCCATGTCCAATTCTAACTGTTGCTTCCTGACCTGCATACAGATTTCTCAAGAAGCAGATCAGGTGGTCTGGTATGCCCATCTCTTTCAGAATTTTCCACAGTTTATTGTGGTCCACACAGTCAAAGGCTTTGGCATAGTCAATAAAGCAGAAATAGATGTTTTTTTGGAACTCTCTTGCTTTTTCGATGATCCAGCGGACGTTAGCAATTTGGTCTCTGGTTCCTCTGCCTTTTCTAAAACCAGCTTGAACATCTGGAAGTTCACAGTTCATGTATTGCTGAAGCCTGGCTTGGAGAATTTTAAGCATTACTTTACTAGTGTATGAGATGAGTGCAGCTGTGTGTAGTATGAACATTCTTTGGCATTGCCTTTCTTTGGGATTGGAATGAAAACTGACTTTTTCCAGTCCCGTGGCCACTGCTGAGTTTTCCAAATTTGCTGGCATATTGAGTGCAGCACTTTCACAGCATCATCTTTCAGGATTTGAAATAGTTTAACTGGAATTCCATCACCTCTACTAGCTTTGTTCGTAGTGATGCTTCCTAAGGCCCACTTGACTTCACATTCCAGGATGTCTGGCTCTAGGTGAGTGATCATACCATCGTGATTATCTGGGTTATGAAGATCTTTTTTGTATAGTTCTTCTGTATATTCTTGCCACCTCTTCTTAATATCTTCTGCTTTTATTAGGCCCATACTATTTCTGTCCTTTATTGTGCTCATCTTTGCATAAAATATACCCTCGGTATCTCTGATTTTCTTGAAGAGATCTCTAGTCTTTGCTAGTCTGTTGTTTTCCTCTATTTCTTTGCACTGATCACTGATGATGGCTTTCTCGTCTCTCCTTGCTATTCTTTGGAACTTTGCATTCAAATGGGTATATCTTTCCTTTTCTCCTTTGCTTTTTGCTTCTCTTCTTTTCACAGCTATTTGTAAGGCTTCCTGATATAGCCATTTTGCTTTTTTGTGTTTATTTCTCTTGGGGATGGTCTTGATTCCTGTCTCCTGTACAATGTCATGAACCTCCGTTCATAGTTCATCAGGCACTCTGTCTGTCAGATCTAGTCCCTTAAATATATTTCTCCTTTCCACTGTGTAATTGTAAGGGATTTGATTTAGGTCATACCTGAATGGTCTAGTGTTTTCCCTACTTTCTTCAATTTAGAGGCAGGTAAATAAGGGAATCCTTTTGAAGATGAGAGGGTGGGTCTTTCATAAAAGGGTATGGTAGTGGAGTATTTCTTAACCATTCCTGTTTTCTGGGAGTACAGTGTAAAGTTCCACATCATCAAATAATTTACCTGGGTTTGTAAATCCACAGGTTACCTAAGTCACCTTCCTGTAATGTCAATTTTAGTATAATATGTGTGTATGGAGTTGTTATTTTTCAGGAAAGCTTGATATTTGGATAAATATTGGATATGGAATGGATAAAAATTGTGTACATCTTTAAGGTTAAAGCATGAGAACTTTATAAAATTTCTGCTTCTGTTAGTCCACTTTATTTTCTCCTCCTCTCCTTTCTTTCACCCTAGTGAAGCAAATAGTAATTTTGTTTGCCTGCCTTATTTCCATTAAAATATTTGAGAAACATGGGCCTAAAGCTTCCACATCAGCTGTTTATATAGAACCCTAGATGAATAGCAACACTCTAGGTGAAAGAATTAGCATCAACAAAGGAAGAAAACTGGGAGAGTGAAATGTGTATCTGAGATCCAATAAATTGCCTTTGGCCGATATGGAGGTTGTGAATGGGTGAGAAAAGTAGAATGAATATACAACTGACAGACTAGGTTGTAATGTAGAATTTGAACTGCACATTGACGTCTTTGGACTTAATTCACTTGGCAAACAGTGTCCATTAAAAGCTTTTGTGCAAAGAACGGACCTATTACAAGCTTGATATTTTTATAAAATTATTTTCTGTAATCTAAAGTCGTGGCTGTCATACATATATATAAAAATAACAATGTGTTAAAGATTTTTAGTTAATTCATAAGGGAGCCTGCAGATGTAATGGGTTCAAAAGAGAACTGGAAAAGCTTTCACATTTATAGAATGAGAATATTGAGATGAATGTGCAAATGGCATCCAAACTGGTTTTTCTGCAGGTGATAAGGTAAGATGGAATAGGCAGGAAGTCAGTTAAATGCCTACCAGACAGGAAATAATTTTCATGTCTAATATTTTCATTACTGTTAGTTACCTATAACTTATAGAGTTGTAAAATAGCTAAAACAATGAACAGGGCTAGGCAGTGGGTTGTTTTCCACTAAGGCATACTTTTTTTGTTCTACAGGGTTTGTTATAAGCTGGATATTAGTAAGATCACCACAGTGTGAAAATTTGGTTTAACAAGGAAGAAATGAGATGCATATAGGACAGTTGGGAGATTTTGTGTCCAAAAAAGAGGAGTCTTAAAGGCTGTGACTAGGGTGATGGTTCTGGAGTGGAACAAAGTGGAAGCAGCAAGTTACTAAGCCACGCTGGGGCCTACCAAAATTATCAATTGATTTACACATAGGAAGGAAGAAGACGAACCTAGAGGCCAAAACTATACCCATATCTGGGTCCTGGATCCACCTGGTTATCAGGTGACCTCACCCAACTGTGAGGGACTTTGAGCTCTTAGCTTGAGTTTGATCATCTCTAAAACAACCCTGAAACCTATCTTCTAGTTCTGTGAAAAATGAGGTAGTACATATTAAGTAAGCTTGGCTCATAGTAAAAGGTCAATCAATGTTAGCTGCTATTGTTACTATTATTCCATCTCCACTTCTCTCTCTATCTTTTTTTTTTCTCCTTTAAGGTTTTAAACTTGGATTAGGGGAATATGAATTTTAACGTATTTACTGATTTGGGAGTCATCCTGAACAGAGTAAGGATAAAAACCTAGGAGTGAATAAAATCCTTACCTGAGAAAAAGAGGATAAAGCTAGAAGATTCCATTAATTAGGCAAGAGGAAGTCAATGAAAAATAGGTGGATAGGTAGTGTTTGTTACCCTTTATTATCAAATTATTGTATATGGAGAGAGTTGATCTAGGAAGAATCCAAGAAAGAAGTATTAACCAAGCGATGATAGGAGAGAGATTCGGAGAATGTTCAAGAAAGAAGGGTGAGTTTAGTGGGGTGAGGAAATTCCGGAGGCTTGATGTTGATGATGAGAGACACACAGAGATGAGACAGTCAGCGCTACAGTGCAGGTAAAGCATATGAAGGCCAGGAGAATGTGCGGATTCGCTCATCCCTTTCTAATTTCAGTTACTAATGACTCTTTAGGGACATGGGCTAAGAGTTTAGAATAGGCACTATAGAGAATTCAAGGAGTCAAGAAGAGACAATGAAGAGTTAGCTGAGCAGTGGTAAGCACAGTGGAAGTCCCTAAACTCAGGATCGTCTGTCTAGGGTTTCATGGTGATCTAGTCACTAGAATTCAGGCATTTCTCACTACAGTTTGCTTTTGAAATCCAGGCTGTAAAGTAGATCCAAATGTGCTAACTTAAAGTGTTTCACTCAGGGGCTGAGTTCCTGATAAGGACAGGGCATGACTTAAGTCATAGTTCTGACCATAACGACTTCCCTGCTAGCTCAGTGGTGAAGAATCCTCCTGCCAGTGAAAGAGACATGGGTTCGATGCCTGGGTTACAAAGATCCCCTGGAGAAGGAAATGGGAACCCACTCCAGTATTCCTACATGGGAAATCTCAGGGACAGAGGAACCTGAAGGGCTAAAGTCCATGGAGTCACAAAAGAGTTGGACACGACTTTGCAACTAAACAACAACAACTGACCGTAAACTCTAATTATTGATATCTGCTCTTGCCCATCCGGGGTTGCAGACCGAGGTCTCCATGGCCAACTGGAGCCCATAGACTATTTTCCCTGCTCCTCTTGGCCTTATTTATTTACTTTAAAAGAAAAGAAAGTATGGAATAGCTGCCAAAGCTTTAATTGGGAGATTTTACACTTTGGAAAAATCTCCTCTGAGCAGCTTGTCAGTGGCCTAGACTCCACCACCTTTGGATGATACCTGATCTGCCCAGCTTGTTGCAATCCCCATTCTTCCCTATTATTCTTAGAACAGCGCCACTCAACTCACTTTACCTGCCACAGGCCTGTAGACCTTGATCTTTGCAATATGTGCCCAATCCCACTCAGTTACTGTCCAGGGTTTAGATTTGTTTCTATGGGGACTCACGTTTAAGCCCTGGGAAACTCCTTTACCCTAGATAGATAATACTGAAATGTATTCCCCCAGCTCATTATATTCATCTAAGGTGAGACAGAGTTGTTTACACCTCTATGAGAAAGGCAGTACATCATATCTATTCATTGCATTAACTTTACAGAAAAATTAGGAGAATTCTCTTGACACTTTTTTCTTAACCTAAATCATAAAGAAAAGTTATTATAATTCTGCCATCTGTTCAAGTTTTTAAAGCCATTTTGGTAAACTTAATGCTAATGCAAAATACATGCCTTAGCACTAATTAACTGAAAAATCTGTTTCATTCTTCTCAGATAATGAAAAAATATGTCAAGGACATGATTTCTTAAAGAAAATCTAATTTATGGCACTTAGGCCTTTAAAACCACTCTTATGATATTCTTGTGAACACAACCATAAGAATAACAAAAAGTCAGATCATATATTCCCATTAGGAAAACCCCAGACTTATGAGCTTTAGACATTTACAATTGTAATGTAGATAGCTATTTCCACTTAAATAGTACGGTCCTTTTTGACTGATAGAAGGTTTTTGTATTGATTTTTCTGGGGAGGGGAAGGGATTGAAGTGGAGGGCAGAAGAACCTGGGGACTATCTGTAAGGCCAATATTGATTTAATGTCCAAGTCCAAATACCACGTTAGTCCTCTAGAAACCTAATTAATTGAAATATGTGCTATTTGAATATATTTATATTAAAAACTATTGGCCAATGACTTTTCAAACCTTCTTAGCTTTCTTTTGTTATAGGAATGGAAAGAGTCCAGTTGCATTGTCTTTTTGCTGATACTCTGTGTGTTTTGAACTCGTTATATTGTCCTGTCTCTAGTCTCTTTTTTTCTGTTGTGTCGTTGGTGTATCATCCCCAAATTATCTCAGAAAAATAACATTTATGTTCGATCGCAAGCCTACTCAAAAATCTTACAATGCTTTTAAAAAAAATGTTCTGTCGGATAACATCTAGAGTCCTTGGCATCTTTCCCACCTGTTTTCCAGTTATATTTCCCACTTTCCACTGTACTAAACTCTTCACGTCAGGGAGATGACTTTATGCAAGGTACTGAAAACATCTCATGCAAGGCTTCATCTCACTCTGTTTTGTAGGGGTGATAAAGCCTTTCATTTTCTTTTCTGGAATACCTAAGCCATCCTGCCATAGAGAACGGGGAAGACAAATGATTAGGAGAGTGACAATGAGTGTGTGCATTGTGTGCAGATCCCATGTGTGTTGAGAGAGAGAAAGTAGATAGAGCAAATGTGAATACCTGATGGAGGATATAGTGAAGAGCTATGTCTTACACTACTCTTGCAACTTATTGTAGATTTGGATTATTTCAAAACAAAAAAGTTGAAAGAAAAGAAGCATTTGTGACCAGATTAGTCACTCACAAGTGGGGTTGGCCAGTTTGGGGATATATACCAAATATATTTAATTACTGGTAATATTCATAGGTTCCTTAAACTCTCTGGAGAAAGATACTATATTTTGTCCTGGTCTCTTCTTTCACCAGTTCTTTGATAGCTGTTTCCTGAGGGCAAACATATTGGTTGATAAGAAGATAGACTGAGTACTGTACTAATTTTCAGAGTGAAGTTCTGACTTCTTTCCTCCCTTGTATTTAGAGATCTAGTGGTGACCATATACAATCTCTGTGCTGAGGACCTCACAGTATTGGAGAAGACAAAAGAAAAAGCCAGTGTTAGCAAAACAGAGAGAAAGGTGTGACTGTTTTAGTATATTCCATGCTTGTGTTTTTCCATATTATTTGCAATTTTGACTCTCCCTGGATTTGATACCACATCTTTACTGGAATGCATTTATAGATTATTGCCAACTGATTGCCACCCTGACTATAATGAATAGTATCCTTTGTTTCACTGCACATCTTTCCAAATTGCCATTCAAAACAGTTATTTTTAATAACTGGAAACAGGCTGCAATATTTCTCATCCAAGTATCTTTTTCTTCTTAAAATATTTATCCAGAGCACTGTGATAATCTTCCCTTTCTGACATTCATTAATGGTTTGATAATGATACCTTTCATTATAAGTAAAATTTATATTATTTATGATTAGCCATTTTGGGGTGTAGGTATTTTAATTTGCTAAATTGACTGTACAATGGCACAGTACAATAAGTTGTTTCCCAGTTGTGGTGATAGATACTAGGATAAAAGTGTGTGTGTGTGTGTGCACGCGTGTGTGTGTGCATGCTCAGGTGTGTCCAACTGTTTGTGACCCTACAGACTGTAGCCCACTAGACTCATCCATCCATGGGATTTTCCAGACAAGAATACTGGAGTGGGTTGCCATTTCCTTCTCCAGGAGATCTTCTTGATGCAGGGATCAAACCTGCGTCTCTTGTGTCACCTGTATTGGCAGGCGGATTCTTTACCAGTGAGCCACCAGGGTAGCACTTACCAGCACCCAATTCCTATCCTAGAGGAGCTTCAGAACTTTACCAGATGTGAACTTTTAGGGCTAAAGGGATCCTTCAGAGATATCTCTCCTTGCTAGCCAGAAGCAAATGACATCAGAGTACCCTCATGTCTTTTTTGCAGTTCCCAATATAAAACATTGCCTTTCCTTTGACTGTTTATGCTGACTTCATTTCATGTAGTCTGATTCATCTTTGTGTGGCATCTAGTGTTTAAGGTAGCATCTTAAACAGTGTAGGTGTTGCAAAATAGTTTTGAATGAATGTATTAATATGTTTGCACCCAAAATTTGTATAATGATTAATTTAGATGCATATGGAAATACCTGACATATGTTTGGCATTTGTGAAGTAAAAGTCTCCTTTTATTCTAGTTGGTCACCTTTGGAATACACTTTAGAGTTAGTGTGAATTTTAGCTGTTGGTGGAATGCATTGGAATGCCTTCATAAACTTAGAGACACTATCATCTGCCCTGTATCACTGTGTAGTATATGGCAAAGGAGCTATGTCTGTCTCTTACTTATTTATCATGCCTTGCATGAACTTGGCACCTGCTGAATACTTGTGTAATGAGGAATAACATGGATTTTGGTTACAAGTAAGTTTTCTGTAGGTAGGAATGGAAAGTGTATGATACATAGAAGACATGGAATGAGCAGCAACCTAAGAGGCTGGGTGAGGATAAAATTAGTTGAAGGAATCTCTAATTAGAAATGTCTAGGCTTGATCAAGGATGATGCTTTTAGAGTTACTTGCAACATACATGAACATCATCTATGGAGTCAGAAACTAGAATAACTACTCTCATCCTCAGGTTTCAACACTTGTACTACAATTTAGAATGCAGGCTTGATAATCAGTGTGATGAGGTTTCGGTCTTGATTCTTTGACTCATGAGCTCAAAAATACAACCAACTTTTTAATAAAATATGTTTCTCATTTTTTCCCAAATGTTGCTCATAATACGTTTCCTCTAAGGGACTGGGGGCCTGGATGGAGTGAATCCTTACTTATCGGAGGTTGATAATAATTGGTGTCATTGTCATCAGTATTCCATTCCTACTCCCTCTTTGGAGAAAGCTAAATATTCTATAACATCAACACAATTTATTATAGCTTCTCTTAGGAACGTATAATAGTCAAGTGCTATTGACTTAAAATTTAAAGGCCTCTGGCTATTTTTTATGGCTGTGATGTACTTTGTTGCTAGAAGTAAATGCAATTGAAATAGCTTGATACAACGAGAGCTATCATTCCTCTCTCTCTCGTTTTAAGCTCAAAAGGTATATCTTCATAAAACGTGTACTGGTGAGGCCAGTGTGAAACCCACAGGCAAGTAATAGGCCTTGCTTGCACATTTCCTAGGGACTACTTAAAACTCAGGTGGTTCTATGGTAAAGAATCTGCCTACTAATGCAGGAGATGTGAAAAGGAAATGGCAACCCCTAGGTAAGGAAATGGCAACCCACCCCAGTATTCTTGCCTGGGAAATCCCATAGACAGAGGAGCCTTATGGGCTGCAGTCCATAGGGTCACAAAGAGTTGGACAAGAGCTAGCATCTAAAACAACAACTGAAAACTTGACCTCTTGTGTAAAGAATGCCAAATAATCATCACGTCAGGTTTCTCTCTTTGTTTTGGTTTTGATTACCCACTCAGACAACTTAATAATTTGGAGGAAGTCTTCTGGTGGAGGGACGTCTGGAGCTGAAAGAATCTTGTTGGAACTACTCATTTCGAGGATGCTGCACACATCAGTCTTCATCATGTAGTAGGGTACAGAACCTCATCCAAGCATTGGTTAAAAATCCAGTGACCTTTATTCTTTTTCTCTGAAGGAAGGTACCCTGGAGTACTGAGTAACGGCCAAGCCTGAAGAAGAAAATTATAATAAAAATGAAGAGATGAAATTACTTAATTACAACATAGTTACTCCAGAAATCTTCACAATGAATGGGGAAAATTTAGCAGAGCTCTTAAATGTCACAGTAATTTAGCCCCATGCCCCAGAAATTCTAAATTGTAATTGACCCTAACTATATAAATACCCACTGGTGAGAATGGATGTGCTTTTTAGATGGCTTTACTGCTGCTGAACTTCACTAACAAGTCACTCATGACTTCAGCAGATGTTTTGTACTTCTTTGTACTTCTTTGGCTGAGGGGATCCTTAGAAACCAACTTTCCTCTCCATTCAGCAGCAAATGATACAAGAACGCTCTCAGGGTGTCGGCATATGAGGTAAAAAAAAATGGGCTCCTTTAATTGTTGCTCAGACTGTTTTTGTCTTGCTGTAAGGATAATTTCACTTGCAAACAACAGAAAAGCAGACCCATTTTAGCTTAAGCAAACAGTGACAATTGTTGTCTCAAATAATTGAAAAGTTCTAGATTTGGCTGAAGGTGTAACTTTTTTTTCTTTTAAAGATTGATTTATTTTGACTGCACTAGGTCTCCCTTGCTGCACACCAGCTTTCTCTAATTGTGGTGAGTGGAGGCTACTCTTCACTGTGGTATGTGGGCTTCTCTTGTTGCAGAGCAGAATCTAGGCACATGGGCTTCGGTAGCAGCGGCACACAGGCTCTTTAGTTGCAGCTCAGAGGCTCTAGAGGTCAGGCTACATAGTTCTGGCACATGGTAATTTTTGCTCTGTGGCATGTGGAATCTTAGAGCACCAGGGGTGGAGCTTGTGTCCCCTGCATTGACGGGTGGATTCCTATCCACTGTACCACTAGGGAAATCCTACGAGTAGCTTTCTCTCTCTGTGTGTCTTTCTGTCAACTATTTCCTTGCTACTGAGTTGAGTCTCTGGTGAACTCTCTGATTATGGTCCTAATGTGATCACCCCCAGCTATGGACCTTTATCTTTCCTCCATTCATATTGACTAGGAAAAGTAATGGCTTTTCCCACAACTGTGGAACAAAAATCCTGAGCTTCATTCTCTTGGTCCAAATTTAGTCTCTTGCCCATCTCTGAGCCAGTCCAAATGGCCATGGGGACAGATGTATGCTGACTGTTCTTAGGGAGAGGTGTGGATGTCCAAGTGGTGTATGCAGCCACCCACTGCACCCCACCCCCCAGAGCACATGGGTGTTGTAGGGGGAAAGATGCTATTCCCAAGTGAAGAGTGAATAGATATTAATTGTGTCGAAGGAGAAAACTGTATAGACTCTTTTCCCTACTTTTTTAGCAACAGATTTCCCCCACTAAACTTTTTGTTGTTAAAAATTGTCAAACATATGGAGAGTTGCAAGAATAGTGAAATGAACACTGATCACCAACCATTTAGGCTGAACAATTGTTAAGGGTTTTTTTTTTTTTTTTAGCACCCTATCTTCAGTGGCAGGCTATATCCTGTTTTGTTCTGACTCTTGACAAATTTCTCAGAATTTCTTCAAATGAAGATTTTAAAAAGTTCAATACTGGAGGATTCAAATGGAAACTAAATGTTATTTCCATGGTGCTGTGTCCTTTACCTGCCTTCTCTCTTTTGTTCTCTTGCTGAATACAGCCAAGAATCATTCTATTTTCCAACAAGCTGTCTTGTACACCCTGAAGGGAATATTATAAGATTAAATGCAGAGTAGCAGTCTGATCAAGGTGAATGCTTCTCATTACACCGATCCCCAGTGGATCCCCTAAATGCAATTCCCTGATAATGTGAAGCTTCTGAATTATTTATGGTCTCATATTAGATCAGGAATATTATTCCCGAAAATAAATTTGTTATTATCAGCAAATCAGCTTTTGAAAGTTTCCTGAATCAAAGAATAAACCAGGTAGTAGATTTTGAACTCATAGGGAGAAAAACTGAAATTATTTATTTTGAGGCCTTTTTACAGCTGGGTGGTTCAGATCCAGATGAAGAACTAAAGAATTACAATTTCTAGATATGGTGATAAGTAATTCATCTAGTGGTTTATTATACTGAGTAAGTCTGACTACAAAACTGAAACACAGTGAAAATTCTTTACTGAAGTAATGAATTTCAAACGTATCCTATTCATTCTTGAAGACACCATTTTTCTCCTCTGATGACTATAACTGATATTGGTAAAAATAAAAGAGATTTACTGGCATTAAGTTGGGGGTTAATCACTACAAAATAAGTTAGTATTTTGTAATACTCAGAGGCCACACACTTCACTGAGCCCTTTTAACCACCTTCTTTCATTTGATTTTCGGACAACCAAGTGAAGTCAGCACCATTATGTCTTCCATTTTATAGTTGAGGAAACTGAGTCATAGAATATTAGGGAACTTCCCCAAGATCGAGCAGGTGGTAAATTATGACACTTTGTGGTGAAGCTGTGTTAATATGAAATGCTATTTATTCAGTGCATTAAAAATTTCCCCAGATGTGACAGAGCTGTACAATTGAGAATCTGAGGCTGTAGATGATTATCACTTTAAGATCACTGCTGTTTTTAGACAAGCATGTCAGAATGTTGGGTTTTGTAACCCCAAGTCTTTTTATGGCAGAAAAGATATGGTAAATCTCTATCTCTATATAAGTATTTTTAATAGGATTTATTTTTAGAGCACTTTTAGACTCAGCAAAACTGAGCAGACGGTCCAGAGATTTTCCATATATTTGCTCCCCATTTTCAGCATCCCTCATGAGAGTAGTAAGTTTGTTACAGTTGATGAACCTAAATCAGTGCATTATCACCCAAAGTCTGTAGTTTACATTAGGGTACACTTTTGTGGTGTATTTCTCTGAATTTGGACAAATGTATAGTGCCATGTATCTGCCATTACTATATCAGAGTAGTTTCAAGTGCTGAAAATCCTCTGTGTTCCACATATGTAAGTATTTTTATGCCACACATTAACTCATTCTAACTTTCTAATCCTTACTGTTTTTTATTGTTGTTGTTTAGTTGCTGAGTCGTGTCCCACTCTTTACAACCCCGTGAGCTGCAGCTCTCCAGGCTCCCCTATCCATGAGGTTTCCCAGGCAAGAATACTAGAGTGGATAGCCATGGCCTTCTCCGGGGGATCTTCCTGACCCAGGGATCAGACCCCGGTCTCCTGCACTGGCAGGCAGATTCTTTACTGCTGAGCCACCAGGGAAACCCATGAAACTGTTTAGGAGAACCATTTCCAAAATCCAATAAGAGAAAAAGAACTCTTGAGCAGTTCAAGAATTTGTCTCAACTGCAGCAAGGGGGGTTGGAGACTGGAGAATTTCATGACCTATAAGTTGCTCAGTTCCAATCGAGGCTGAAGAGCAAACCATTTCCCACTAAACAGAGTAAACATAATTTAGCAAACCCAGCCATGGAGCTTGAACTCCACTCAAGAGAGGACTGCTTAGAGACAGTTAACTCTCACCCTTAAAATGCTTTCTGTAGTTCAAGTCTGTAATTTTTGGCACTGGACAGAGATATGACCAATATTCACCTTGTGGCTTTCAGCCACCTGCTCTGCCTAATTAAAGACTTCCATTTTCTGCTCTGCTGGCCCCATAATTTGCAAATAAACAAAGTCCACAGGACATATGATAGGAATGTTAAAACAACCTATAAACTATTTATCTTTCTCATTTGTGGAGCATAAAAGGGACCTTTCCCTTTTTCACATCACTATTTTAGGAGGACTTTTCCTCTTTCCTTCTAGAAGTAAAGAAACCCTATAGAAATAGTTTGGTATTTCTCCTTTAAAGAGAACAAGACAAGTATATGTGTGTGTATGTATATATATTTGATCAGGTATACATTTTTAGTGTAATTGCTCTAAAATAATAATTCATATCTCTACTGGCTTTTCATTTTTATTTCTACTTCACTCATTTCTATTACTGCAGTGCCTCTTATGAGCTACCTGATTTCATACTTTTCAAAACTGCTTTCTAAAGCACAGGCAGGGTAAACTGGGAAGCTTATAAAAATAAGCATTTTTTTAGCAGGAAATTATGAAGTGAGTTAATGTTATTTACTTTAGCTTAAACACATGCCAAGTTACGAATTAATCTTTGTATTTTTTGTCTTTTGATCTTATGATTACTTATTTGATAAAAACTAATTTATTCAATTATTGACTTCTTTGTCATACAGAGGATAAACATACAGATGGTTTTGTTGATTTGTAATGGCCGTCTACTAGTACATTGTATGACTGTGACAAAATTTCTTTATCAGTTCCCGGTAATGAGATTGATATCAGAAAAAACTGGAAAGAATATTAAAAATATTTCTGCAGTTAGGTTTTTTATACATTAAGTTACACCTGCCTGTCTTATTTCAGAAGAAAGATAACTGGAATGGGATTTCCAGATCAAGGGATGGAAGTGCTATGCATATCCCTTAATCATCTTTATAAATACTTATATCATCCTCACTCCCCATTTTTTCAGTTACCAAAGAGTTGCCCCCTCTAATATGGTAGGTGAAAATAGTTTCTCAATAAAGTTGTAAAGTTCAATTCATCAATTATTGGTTAGGTTGATTACTTTCATGCGTTTGTTGACCAGTTGTGTTACTCGAGGATAAGGGGCAATTATGAGCAAATATGTTGAATATTGAACTTGAAAATCAGAACTTTCAAGGAGCAACAGGTTCTGAGAGTTTTTCTAGTCTCCTTGTAGGCTGAACTTCAGCTTGTGGGCCCTCTGATACAAGCTGTATGCATTGACGGTTAACAATATGTACATTAGAGGATTTTCTGCTACATTGAAATGCAGAATTATTAGCTCCAAGGAAATTAAAAGTGAGGGAACATTCAGAAGATCTTTGATGTAAAATATGTTTCTGTACAGATTTATTGTAGTTATTTTCATTATATTCATTAAATGAAGCTCATGACTTCTAGAATTCATATCCATATTCTCTGTCCTAGGGGATCTCACTACTGATATAGGCTGTATTTCTGTCAACCGTAGTGGATTAGTTGCAGTTTTTACCTTTTAATTAAACAGCTGCTGCTGCTAAACACAATTTTGAATTATTTAATAGTCCATATTACTTTAGTCAATGCACACTGCTTGAATTGTTTTAATTATGTGAGGCTATACATTTTTTATGATATAGCTTTCCTAAAAATGAGTTAACAGACAGTAATAATTTGTTCTTTTGAGATGGCAGGAATATCTTAGCATATTTGAAGATCATTATAACTAAGATTAAAGCCAAGCTGATCAAATATAAGACCTTCTATTTTAAAACTTGTGAAATATGCAGAATTTTAGATAAAACTCTCATTCTGGATGTTGTTTGTAGTGTCTGTCTTATAAATAAACAACATGTATAGTAAATACTCTTGTGCACAATTCAGAAGATGGGAAATGATCCTAAGGATTACACTTTGCACTGAGGCATCATTTCAGAAAGGAATTGCTTTTATAATTTTGTGGCTTTTTTGGCAACAGAGTTTGTTTAGATGATGTTCTCATTCTTAAACAGAAATCAGTCAGTCCAAAAGCTATTTACTGTTAATCAACATGAATTTTTGTGATGTATTCATGATTATCTTATTTTATTCTGAGTTATATTCAGAGGTATTACTTAAATTTTTAGTTTTAATAAGATTAAATGAATAATTCACAGCTTTGAAGATTATAGATCCTGGAAAATTATTTTTAGACAACAACAATGGTGTGACCTTTCTTCTCATCTATTTATAAAAAAAAAAAAAACAGAAACCTTTATCTCTTGATACATACATATACATATTAATATATTTGTGTGTATATGTATTTTTGTGATAGACAATATCTGTTTGCTGTTTTATAGGGTGAATTATGAAGTACAGTATTTGAAGTATTGGACATTGGAATGAACAGTTGAAAATATATCACATTGTTCTTTTAGGTCCATCACTGCATCTAAACTTTCTGAGAATTGCTATGATGAGAAATGCCACGTTCAGTATCTTTACTTAACAAAAACTAGTATCCATAACTTCAGCTTTTGATTGAATTTTTTTAAGTGGTGGAAGTACATGGAATGGTGAAAGACTCATCTAAATTTTTCTTAAAAAATGCAAACAATTTAACACAATCTAGATTATGGTAACTGTCAGGATTCCTAGAATAAATTATTTCCACTTTTCCTGTGGACTCTTGTAGAACATTAGTTACAGACTACATCTGGTCTTGTGTGCCTGCTCTGTGTTGACATCTCATTGACTTTTTTCTGTCCCCTTTCTTGGCTTAAAAAAGGCAAAAAGTAAAAGTCTATCATAGAACTGGGTGGTTGACTAATATTGTCAAAGCAATGTAAAGCATCAGCTGCCTCTGTAGTCACATTACGTCTTCAGAGTATAAAAAGGTGGTTATCATTCCTCATGATTATAAATGTTACCCTGTTCAAGATTACAGATTCTGCCACTGAACTGATGCTGTAGATTACATAAGAGATGTTGCTTCCATCTTCTAAAGGAGGTTAGTAGCTTAGAGCCTCTGGTAGAATTTAGTCAGAAGGCATAGCCATTTATTGAGCTTAAAGAAAGACCTGGTTTTAACTGTAGTCTGTACAGTGTTTACAAACACAGTCCAAGTAGCACACCTCACCTCCATTCCCTCATGACAAGGAGTTGTTGGACATTTGCCAGTCATGTCTAATTCTATTAAGACAATTTATTATATTTTTGCTTATCTTTTTGTTGCCTCCATTAGAATGTAAGCTTTTTAAGTGCAGGGACCATGTCAATTTTGTTCAGTCATTGAATGAATGATTATATTACATTAATTATTACTCTTTTCATTGTCCTGTGGGTACTTAACCAAGTAGTCATCCAAGTGTGCAAAATAAGGATGCCTAGAGATAACCTTGTGGTTTCTGTTTGAACAGTGGCAAATATGTGGCTCAAAGTAGAAAAAGAAAAAAGCAAATAATCCATAGTGATAGCCTGAAAGCACTGGTTCAGTATCATGGGCTCAGTGGAAAATGTTCTTACTGATTCAAGAAAAGAGCTATCAGCTTAGTGAGTATATTATTTCTCCCAGTCTGTTGGTATTTTGAGAAAAGAGATGGATCACGGGGAAGTACTTTTGTGTGTATGTGTTCATGTCCACATATAATGTATATACATGAACATGTGCCTATACTAGGAAAAGGAATAATCTAACTAGTGCTATTTGATAGAACTTTTCAGTCATTATCACCACATTTTATCTGGCAGGAAGAAGGAAAGAGGAGGGGAAAAGGCCATCAGTTTGAGACTGGAAGATGTGGTCTCTATTTCAGGGCACTGTATGCTCAGATGAAAAACAAGAATGCCATTATAAAGAAGGGAGAACTAAAGAGATATTGATGACATGTCTGATAGTGATATGTACTTTGCTGAAAAACAAACACTCATATAGATTTTGTGAAATTTTAAATGAAAAAGAATTTAAGTACTGAGAAATGATTTAAGGGTGAAACACAGACTTTCAAACCAAAAGGAAGTATTGTAGGAATAAATCCTACAATAAATGTGCTGTGAAAGTAAGTAAAATATCTATTGTATTTGAAATTCTCAACTACAGATAGCAGAAAACCTACTCATACGATGCTACAAGGTTTTCCTTGTTTTTGGTAATCCTCTTTTACTCATATTATGAAAAAAGGGGACAGAAAGTGGGAAATAGGAAAATGTGCAATACGTTTATTTTTTAGTTTCTCCCCAATATTAAAGAGGCTGTAATCTTTGACATGTAATTTACATAGCTTCTGTTTATAATGATTACACTGTGATTTCCATTTTCCTCATTGGTAATTGTGATCAGTCATTAGTTTGTTAGCAATATCCTTCTCTACCTAGAAGCTAAGGAACATATTAAAATTCTTTGGAAACTGAAGTAAATAACAATAATGAATTATGAAATTACCAGAGGTGATAGTGATCAGGAGAATAACAAAATGTAATTACAGTGAGCCCCACTTCTTCCTCTTTTATCATAGTTCTCTTTGTTCTGAAAATAAAATCTAAAAACCAAAGCATGAAAAGCTAACTCCTTCCCAGGTGACTCAGGGGTAAAGAATCTGCCTGCCAGTGCAGATGGTATGGGTCCGATCCCTGGGACAGGAAGATCTCCTGGAGAAGGAAATGGAGACCCACTCCAGTATTCTTGCCTGGAGAATTCCATGGACAGAGGAGCCTGGAGGGCTACAGCCCATGAGGTTGCGAAAGAGTTGGACACAACTTAGTGACCAAACAGCAACAACTTAGCTATGGATACTTGTAGCTCATCTCTTCCCTGTCAGTGGTTAGGACTATGGGGTAGCTCTGGGGATAGGTCCATGGAATCAGAATTTCCCAGGTGATCAACACACTTTTCAGGTGATTCTTTAACATTTGAGAACTTGTTTCTCTCCCGTCTGTCTTTGCCTTGACTCCCACTTGTAATCCATTGCTTCACTCTTCCTTTCAACTTTGGTGGCAAAAGCTGTAGATTAGAAGGAACACAGGAAATTGATATTGAAATATCTTCTTGGCCTATGTGTAATAAACATATGTAAATAAATGTATTTCTTTACATGTTCACTATCTTCCTTACTGGAAAATATTAGGACGAAATTTTGAAATCCCTGAAAAATTCAAGATTTTCAATGTAAATGTAGTTAAAAAAAAAAAAAGTAACACCCAGGTGATGATAATTAAAACAACAAAACTTCCCAGCATATGTGTGAGCTTTCTCTGTGTATGAGGCACAGGCCTGACACTGGGGTGTAGGTGGAGAACCCTGATCTCCTGGAGTTGGTGGCTTGTTGGGAGAAGCTGACAAGTACATTGGCAGTTCTATTGTGTTGTCATTTGTGTACCGATTGTTGGACAAAAGTAATAAAGATCTTGTGGGGAGAATGAATGCCGATGAGCTTTAGCATGGGGCTTCACATCCAGTTTTTTTTTTTTTTTAACTTTTTATTTTATATTGGAGTACAGCTGACTAACAATATTGAGATAATTTCAGGTGAACAGCAGAGCAACTCAGCCATACATATACATGTATCCATTCTCCCCCAAACTCCCCTCCCACCCAGGCTGCCACATAACATTGAGCAGAGTTCCCCATGCTATACAGTAAGTCCTTGTTGACTATCCATTTTAAATATAGCAATATGTACCTGTTGATCCGAAAGGCCCTAACTATCCCTTACCCACATCCTTCCCTCCTTGTAACTGTGAGTTCATTCTTTAAGTCTGCGAGTCTGTTTCTGTTTTGTACATAAATTCATTCGTATAATTCCTTTTTAGATTCCACATATAAGGGCTGTCATATGATATTTCTCTTTCTCTGTCTGAGTTACTTCACTCAGTATGACACTCTCTAGGTCTACCCATGTCACTGCAAATGATGTTATTTTACTCTTTTCAGTGGTTGAATCATATTGCATTGTATATATGTACCACATCTTCCTAATCCATTCCTCTGTCAATGGACATCTAGATTGCTTCCATGTCTTGGCTATTGTAAACAGTGCTACAGTTAACACTGGGATGCCTGTATCCTTTTGGACCATGGTTTTCTGTGGATATATGCCCAGGAATGGGATTGCAGAGTCTTACGGTAGCTTTGTTTTTAGTTTTTTTAAGGAACCTCCATACTGTTCTCTATAGTGGCTTTCTAGTTTACATTCCCACTCAGCACTCTTTCCAAGTGATGACTTGACACTTGAGAACTTGTTTTTCTACCATTTCTCTTGGTCTTGACTCTTACTTGCAATGCATTGTTTTCCTTTCCTTTCAACTTTTGTGGAAAGGGCAAATGCTGTGGATTATAGAAGGGACACAAGAAATTGATTTAGAAATGTCTTCTTGGTTGATGTATAATAAACATATGTAAATAAATGTATTTATTTACGTGTTCATTATCCTCCTGACTGGAAAACGTTAGGAAGAGATTTCAAATCCCTAAAAGGTTCAGAATTTTCAGTATTAAAAAAAAAAAAAAGGTGTAGGAGGGGCCCCTTCTCTCCACACCCTCTGCAGCATTCATTGTTTGTGGCACTTCTCGTCTTATCTTTAGATATATTGTCTCTGTTTCCTTAGTATCTAGTAAAGAATGCAAAACTCATTAATATTACCTTTGGGATAATCAAACAGAATTTAGAAAAGAAACAAAATGCATAGACAAATGTGTACTTAAATTTTCTTTGGTGAAGTGGCTACCACCCTACTCATTTTCCTAGAATGTCTTGCAGGTGCCTTACCAGCTTCGGTGGTCAAAAAGTCCTTACTGTGATGAGTTCACATTAAGGAATATGTGCAGCTAGATGCTTGCAAGTAGTCTGCTTTGTAGTAAGAGGTCCCCACAAAATTCAAAATAATTTCCTTAATTCTTCCTATGTGAAAAAACCCTGGCATATTTTAACAGTTGTAAACTATTTTTTTCTCCCAATGAGATTACTTCTTCTCCATTTCCCACTGTTTATTTAAGAGAGTTATAAGTCTTGGATCTAAGGGTTGCTGATAGGTTTTGAAGCAAATTGCAAAGGCAACATCTTCTTACTTCCTGCCAGCTGGTCCTTTCTTGGTCACCACCAACACAGAAGCACTGGTCACGTGATCTTTTCCCACCTACCTCACTTCATGCAGGACCAGCTTCTCGCTCAACTGCTCTGCTTCTGTCATCCCTTTTCCTCCTAGTGCTTTGTTCTGTGGTATTTGAATGAGATAAAAATAAAATTATTCTTGGACCAAGGCTAAGTACTCTTTTATGAGGTAGTCATTTGTGCTCCCATGATGGTTTTTCTCATTATGCAATAGTTCTAAAAACAGAACATACACCTATTGAAATGAAGGGTCTTAATCCTGAAACTGAAGTCATTACTAGTCATTTTGCATCCTTTGTAGCACATGCTTTAGACTGATCTTCTGTTCTGATGGTAGAATTGAAAAGGCTGAGTTAGTAGTCATTTTTTTGTTGGTTTGTTTGTCTGTTTGTTTGTTTTAAACTTGCCAATTGTAGCTTAATAGCTATCTCCCTGCTGTGCAGAAGACCTAGGTTTGGTCCCTGGGTCAGGAAGATCCTTTGGAGAAGGGAATAGCAACCCACTCCAGTATTCTTGCCTGGAGAATTCATGGACAGAGGAGCCTGGTGAGCTACAGTCCATGGGGTGGCAAAGAGTTGGACACGATTGAGTGACTAACACTATCACAGTCCTGGTTCTTTATAGGTATCAGCAACAGAAATATAAATTTGAGACAAAGATTTTTTTTTTTTTTAATTCTCTCCAGTGAAGGCTCTCAGTTGCTCTTGGAAGATTCAGAAAGCAGTAAAATGGCTTCTGTGGATCAGAATCTATTTTATAGTTTCCAGTGCAGGGTGATTTGTCTCTGACCTGCTGTGTTAGATCAGTGCTGCTGATACTGAGAGTATAAACCAGAACTAGTAATGATAACACCATATGCTTGTTACCATAATATTATGATTTTCAAAACCTTTTTGGACTGATCCATATGATAGCATATGCCAGTATTCCCATTCAGTTCATGAGAAATGGTGGCTCCCATTGGTCGAATACCCAGCTAATTTCCATAAGACCAATAAGGAGGAGAGCTGAGTGAAGAACTGAGGAGTCGGTTTCTTGAATATTTTGTCTATAGATGTGGCTTCTCTTCTGGGCACTCACGTGAAGTCAGTTTATTCAGTCCAGTAATGAAGTGATCTTTGATTTCCTTAAATATTCAGTCTGCTTACTCACTTAGTGGAAATTGAACAAGGCCAAACTTGGTGGGTCATTTTTCTTTTTTAAAACCTTATTTAAATTTAAATCTATACACGTCGCTATGCTTTGGCAATATTTTTGCTGACTAGAAAGTTGTTGGAAAGTTATGACCAATCTAGACAGCATATTAAAAAGCAGAGACATTACTTTGTCAACAAAGGTCCATCTCGTCGAGGCTATGGTTTTTCCAGTATCCGTGTATGGATGTGAGAGTTGGACTATAAAGAAAGCTGAGCGCAGAAGAATTGATGCTTTTGAACTGTGGTGTTGGACAAGACTCTTGAGAGTCCCTTGGACTGCAAGATCCTACCAGTCTATCCTAAAGGAGATCAGTCCTGGGTATTCATTGGAAGGACTGATGTTGAAGCTGAAACTCCAATACTTTGGCCACCTGATGTGAAGAGTTGACTCATTTGAAAAGCCCCTGATGCTGGGAAAGATTGAAGGCAGGAGGAGAAGGGGCCGACAGAGGATGAGATGGTTGGATGGCATCACTGACTCAATGGACATGAGTTTTGGTAAACTCTTGGAGTTGGTGATGGACAGGGAGGCTTGGCGTGCTGCGGTGCATGGGGTCACACAGAGTTGGACACGACTGAGCGACTGAACTGAACTGAAGTTGTTGAGCATTCTAGGGACTGGAAAGCCACTTTACATGTTTGTCATATCCCAAACAAAAGGATACATTTTAAATGAAGTATTAATTGCTTAACTGACTTTCAAATCCTCATGAAGCAGAAAAGAGTGCATTGTTGTTGTTCAGGCACTAAATCATGTCTGACTGATTGCATCCCCATCAACTGTAGCATGCCAGGCTTTCCTATACTTCACTATCTCCCAGAGTTTGTTCAAATTCATGTCCAAAAGAGTACATATAGTCACACTTTTAAAAGTCATACTATTTTATATTTAAATGTTCAATTTAATTAGAAAAAAAAATCAGAAAAGGTAAAAAAAATAAACATCATGTTCAGATGCACTGCTTCCATTTTTTGTGTATTTTTAATGATAATTTACAGAATTTTAGACTGTACATAAATGCTTTATATGCAAAATAATCAATATAGGACACTTTTAGCTTTGGGATGCTATATAACAGTATCTTAAATAGTTTTTCCTTCTAGTTTTGCTTGAGATATAATTGACATACAGCACTGTTGGGCTTTGCTAGTGGCTCAGATGGTAAAGAATCCACCTGCAATGCAGGAGACCCAGGTTTGATACCTGAGTCAGGAAGATCCCCTGGAGAAGAGAATGGCAATCCACTCCAATATTCTTGCCTGGAGAATTCCGTGGACAGAGGAGCCTGGCACCCTACAGTCCATGGGGTTGCAAAGAGTTGGAGACAACTGAGTGACTATTGTTTTGTATGTTTGAGATGTACAGTGTAATGATTTGACCTGCATATATCATAAAATACTTATCTAGAAGATCCCATGGATAGAGAAGCCTGGTGTGTTGCAGTCCATGGGATCTCAAAGAGTCAGGCACGACTGAGTGACTAACACTCACACAGACACACACACACACACACTTAGCACAATAACCTTAGTAGTGAGCATTCATTATCTCATGTAGATTAAAAAATAAAAAAAAAAGTCATAGAAAGAAAAAGAATCTATTTTTCCCTTGTGATTAGAGCTCTTTAAGATTTACTCTCTTTGCATCTTTTATATATAACACACAACAGTGCTGACTCTCTTTTTCAAAATGTTATGCATTGCATCCCTATTCCTCATTTATCTTATAACTGGAAGTTTGTACCTTTTGATCACCTTCCTGCAATTCTTCCTTCCCCCCAACTCTTCACCTCTGGTAACCACAATTCTGATTTCTTTTACTAAGAGTTTGTTTTTTGAAGTATAGTTGACTTACAACACTATATTAGTTTCTGGTACACAACATAGTGAGTTGGTGTTTCTATGCGTTACAAAATGATCACCATGATAAATCTAGCTACCATCTCTCACCATACAAAGATGTTACATTACCATTGACTGTGTTTGCTATGCTATACATTTCATCACTATGACTCGTTTATGCTGTAACTGGAAGTTTGTACATCTAAACTTCCCTCACCCATTTCACTCATTCCCCAACCTCCCTCCTCTCTTCAGATCTTCCCATTTCAAAACACAGATATATATATATATATATATATAATAGGAAAATGAAGGTCAAAAACTCTGGGAATACAGGTTTAAAAAAAAAAAATCTTTCAAGTTTGACATTTTTCTCACAAATAATCATGCCTGGAAAGGCTATATAGAGTGAGAACACATGTGTTAAGTATGTACATACTTAGAAAAATGTCAGGGATGTTCCTAAATGTTTTCTTCAATTATCTGTGGAACTCCTTGGATGATGTTTTAGAAAATGGTTTTAGTTTTCTTTAAGGGATTATCATAATTGAAAAGGTCACAGGAGTCAGCTCCATTACTAATGCATTTGTACCTGCCAAGGCTCAGTCATGTGGAATCTCTTTGCTTTTCATATTCAATACTTTTCCTGTTGCTTTGTTGTATGATAAGGGAGAAAAAGTGTTGGCATGAAGGGGAAATGGATTTGGTGCCAACTTTTTTTGTTGTTCCTACAGCTCTGATCTTCCCCTTTCCTGAGCCTTGTCATCTGTCAGGCAAAGTAAGAGTGCTACTACATTAAGGGTTTTTAAAATGAATGGATCAGTTCATATTTTCAGAAAACACATTCAAGTAATCTTTAAAGTACCTTCTTGTGTAGGCGGTATCTTCAAGGATCCAGCATAACAGACACAGAGTGAAATACTTTAACCTTTCATTTTATGCTTTTCAACATTTTAGAAAGCATTTTTCTGTTGATTTTAGTTAGCGCTAAAAAACATGACTCTTAAAAGTTTCTTAATAGAGCTGTTTGAGTGATATGAAAGTTATTTTGTTTCCTCAGTATAGATTTTTATCTGTAATATTAGGTCAGATTTCTTAAATGAACAATATAACTGTGGGTTCTTTTATAAATACTGGCCAGGGTAGAATTTTAAGTGTTTAGCCAAGAAAATACTTCATAGTATATACATTTACAAACTCCTTAACAGGGAGCTGTCTTGCCACCTATTTGAAGATTGAAATATGTGATATTTTAATTGCTTTGACAGAGAAGAAGGTGAGGACTGGCCTTTGCAGGTCACCAAATGATTAGGATCTAGACTGATCTGGTTTTAAAGAAATGGGTGGATTTGGGAAGCTATGTCTTCCTTTTGTTACTGTACCTGCCTCATTAAGATTTACCAGTTAGAAAGCTAGTTTGCTTTAAATGTTCTGTCAGTGGCTTTGTATGTGTTTTTTCAATAACTTTTCATTGGAATATAGTTGATTTACAATGTTGTGTTTCTGCTACATAGCAAAGTGATTCAATTATGTAACTATCTGCTCGTTTTTAGATTATTTTCCCATGTAGGCCATTACAGAGTTTTGAGTAGAGTTCCCTATGCTATATAGTAGATTCTTATAAGTTGTCTGTTTTATACATGGTAGTGTATACGTATCAGTCTCAATCTCCCAGTTTATCCCTCCCTTCCCTTTCCCCCTTGTAACCGTAAGTTTGTTTTCTACATATGTGGTTCTTTTTCTGTTTTGTAGGTTGGCTCATTTGTACTGTACGTGTTTTAGAATCTATCTTTCAACTAGCGATCAGTCTAGCAACTCAGAAGTCATATGTTACTTACATTACTCCTGGTGCTCCTCGGTTCCCTTAGAGTCCCAGAACAAATTTATACTTGGGAAGGTAGCTCCATTAAAATAAAAAATACAGTTTATTGTATCTATGATAACTGGGTAGAGTTATCCTTGAATGAATGATGCTGAATCATCATTATTAAAACAAGATTTCAAAGACAGTTTAAAACCTACCAGTCGGTGTTCTCTCACTAATACACTTGTGCTTTTTCAAAGATACATAAAGAGACGGACACGGAAGGTGACGCCTGCACAATGGCCCGGGAGTCTCAGCTTAGCTTTGATCTTTGAGATTAAGAAGAATTATCTCTTCTTCATAACTGTATAGGTCACTGGGAAAAATCTTAAAAATCAATTTTTCAGGAGCATCTGAAAGGAAATCAAAACGTACTTATTATGATGACATGGTTTAACACCAGCTAAGAATCTTAAAAAATTAATTTTGAAGTCTGAAGTCTGGCAACAATACATTTAGCAAAATCTTTTGCTGGAAGTGTAGCAATTGCAAACTGTCATTTCTTTCTGTATTAACCAGTAATCATCAGATATTTGATGTCAAAATAATACTATGTATGTATGTGAATGGATATACTGTATGTAATCCAAAGGTAACTTGCAAATATTAATTATTAATTAATTATAGTAATATACATAAACATTTAATTATTCATTGTGGTGGTGGTTTAGTTGCTAGGTCGCATCTGACTCTTGTGACCCCATGAACTGTAGCCTTCCAGGTTCCTCTGTCCCTGGGATTTGCCATGTAGCAATCCTGGAGTGGGTTGCCATCTGACGTGAGTTTGATCCCTGGGTTGAGAAGATCCCCGGAGGAGAAAATGGCAACCCACCCCGTATTCTTGCCTGGGAAATCCCGTGAACAGAGGAGCCTGGCGGGCTACAGTCTATGGGGTCGCAGAGTCAGACACGACTTAGTGACTGAGCCACAACAGGGAAAGGGGAGTGGAGCAGGTGGCTGGGAGAGGGCAAGGAGGGAAGATGACTTGAGCTGATGAGAGAAGGCTCTCCAGAGGGGTGATGCCACCTGAAGTCGCTGTCCATGAGAACATTTGGGGAGGAACCCTCCGGACTGATGGAAGAACTACTTCGAGGCCTTGAAGTGTCCAAATGTTCAGTATGATTAAGGCACAGGGACAACTCTTGTAGCTCTTTATGGTAGTTACTGGGCAGAGCTGGTGCTGGAAGAGATCTGAGAGTGGTGAGCAGGAATGAGATCATAAGGGGCCTTTTGGATCAAGACAAACTCTTGCAATTTTACTCTTAAGTGCATTCAAGAGCCGATGGAGATTTTTAAAATTTTTATTACAAAATTTCAAACATACATGAAAAAGGAAAAATAGAATGACTCCCCATGTACCCATTACCCAGCTTCAATAATTAGCAACTCATGGCCAATTTTGTTTTATCGATGCTTTCTCCCCAACCCCATCACATCCCTAGAAACCTGTCATTTTGTTCATGAATATTTCACTATATATCTCTGAAATATAGAAACTCTTTTTAAAAACATAGCCACAGTGCCATAATCACATCTATAACTTTTCAGTAATTATTTAGTGTCATCAAGTATCTAGTCTCATTTGAGACTTTAAGCAGAGGAGTTATAATACCTAATTTCCAATTTAAAAAAGAGCTCCTACCTTGTTGTAGATATCAGAGCTTAGTGGGAGCTGGGAGATCACCTAGGGACTCTCTGCATTTGGCATCAGTGTGGCCTGAGCAAGGGTGTGATGATGGAGACAAAGAGAACTGGCCAGTTTTGGAACATGCTTGGAGGCAGAACCCACTTGCTGGTCTTTCCTATAATTTTGGCTTTAGTCACAGGGTGACGGGGAAGAAAAACAATTGAATTGGAGAAGACTTCAGAAGGAACAGTTGTGGAAGGGGAAATTAATACTTTTGTTTTGGCCTTAATTTCACCTCTGATAATGGAAAATGGTGTTTATATCAGCCTTAAAACAGAAAAAGAAAAGATGAATGGCATCTTAATCCTGCTCTAGGATATATGTGAAGGGGAATATGATAATGGAGGAAATAGTTTGTGTTCTTAAAAACAAAAACAAAAAACAAACAAACAAAAAGACTTAGAGCTTTACTTGAAATGTATTCAGGTCCACTCAAGTAAAGCTTTCCACAGTGATTGCTTTGAAAGATAATAACAAGTCTGCGACGTCTGGCCGTCCAGTAACACTTCCTTCCACTGGCTTACCACAGATATGCTGACCTTACTTTGTGAACCTGAAATCGAAACCAAGGATTTAAAAATTGATAGTTTACTTATAGGGACAGTATACAAGAATATAAGACATCAGAACTGGCTTGGGGGTAAGAAAACAAACAAACTAGAAACCTTAATAACTATGATCTCCACTATTTCTCCTATTAGTTCCCATTAAAAAATGCTCTGCAGACACTGGTCTTTGAATTGGTTTACCATCTATAATTAGCAAGTATAAATTAATGTATGATCACTGCTCATTATTATTTATTCCAGAAAAAGCCTCTCCCCATCTCCTTCTTTTTTTTCTCCTTTCTCTTGGAAGCCTCACCTTGCTTTTGAGGCCTTCTGTTTAACTAAATCAGGCCCACCCCAGGATTGCTATGCTCAATCATTCAGTCATGTCTGACTCTTTGTGGCCCAGTGGACTGTAGCCCACTGGGCTCCTGTGCCCATGGGATTTCCCAGGCAAGAATATTGGAGCGAGTTGTCATTTCCTACTCCAGGGGATCTTCCCAACTTATGGATCGAACCCATGTTTCTTACATCTCTTACATTGGCAGGCAGATTCTTTACACTGAACTACCTGGGAAGCCCCATAATTTAAAATCAAATGATTAGAAATCTGAATTACATCTGAAAAATCTTGTCACTTGTTGAGTGACAGAAGCTAGACACAAAGTAGTGCCATGCGTATAAGATGAAAATGGTCAGAATCCACCAGTGGTGTTGGAAGTCAAGATATTGATTACCCTTGAGGGAGTGGTCTCTGCGAGGTGGGCTCTGGGGTGCTGATATATTCTGTTTCTGATTCTGAGTGTTGATTATATGGAAGTGCTCAGATTGTAAAAATTCATCGAAGTTATATGTATATTGGCTATAATTATATAAAAGTTTAAATAAAATTAGATGATATATACTAATATTATGGGTAAATAACCTTGTTGTATGTGAAGGTGTGGATGTATTTTTTATCACCTCACAGTAGGGCAGTAAGTAGAAAACTCTTTCCTCCCAAATTCCAAAGAGAACACTGGCTCAGAGGATAGATGGGAGAGGGCCTTCATTAGCATATTTGTCCCTACCTCCGAAGATTATTTCTGAGCAGTGTCTGTGGTTGTATCTACTGAAAATAGAATGGTTATCAAAACAGTTTGAGAATTCTTTTGGACAAAAAGGCATTATTCTCATAAAACTATTAACTCAGGGACCAGAGAAATTGAATTTCCCTTTATGAACTGAACTTTTCTTTGCAAGACCAGTTAAGTTGTCTCTTTCAAAACACAAATGCAGTGAGCTTGCATGCCCATTGCCTGTTTGTCTTAGGCTACTTACATTTTCTTTTCTATGATAAGACAGAGTCTAGGAAAGCAATTTAATAAGAAAATCCTACATCTGGAGCAGAGTAATATAATCTGACATTACTTTTTTAAGAGTATAAAATTCTACTATCATTTTGCAATGATAAAGGTGAACAGTTTTATTTCTAGATATTTGTGTGGATTCCAATACCCATTTTAGTATATTAAATAAAATGTTACATTTCCCCTTAACATTTGACTTTTGATGATATCATTCTATATTTGAAGTCAGCACTGTCCAACAAGGCTTTCTGCCGTGATGGATGTTTTCTATTATCTGTGCTGTCCAGTATGGTAGCCACTAGTCATATGTGGCTAATACACACTTGAAATGTGCTTCATGAACTCAGAAGAAAAATGTTAGTATATTTGGTTTTAATTGATTTAAATTTAAGTGGCCACATTTGACTACTGGCTACAGTGTTCGACATTGAGTTTTGAAATCTAAGTAAAATACAGTGTTTTGAGTTCAGGTTAGTGTCTGATTGTGCTTAATTATTTTTATAGAAATTCTTGTAAGTTCATCTACAGATTTTTTTTTTTTCTCAGCCTCATTAGTCTGGTCTTCTGGTGGATAAGTCCACTTGTAAAGACAGCAATAGGTCTTAAGGTTCTTAATCATATAGCAAAAAACCCTACTTTTGGACTCTTAACAATTCACCTATTCCTTCATTTCCTTAATCTCCTGGGCACTGTCCTTTCTCCACCATCACAGGCTCTGGCCCTCTTGAGGGTTGCATCCCCAAGATCCTGGGACATAGTAAGAAGTTAGTAAGCAGTAAAGGTCTGCCACATAGTGGGAGTTTGAAAATGAATAGTTTGTACTATTATTGTTATTATTGCCACTGTGAAACACAATCTGGAGTGATATCGTCATCTCTTTGTGGTTTAAGTCAAGAGCTATAATGAATTTATAATATTAAAAAAAACGATTAAAAACAACAACAAAAATTGGCAGCTCTCTCTCTCGTAACCATCTCCACCGTTATCATAGTTCTTAAAGCTCAATAAATGATTTGTAAAACATTTTCCATTTTGTTTAAAAAAATGGTGAAGAAGAGGAGGCGAAGGGACTTCCCTGGTAGTTGAATGGCTAAGATTTTGTACTCTCAGTGTAGGGGGCCCAGGTTCAATCCCTGGTCAGGGAACTAGATGCCACATGTCTCAACTAAATTTCATGCATGCTGCAGCTAAGATATAAGGCAGCCATATAAGTAATAAATATTAAAACAAAGAAGAGGCAAAAATAGAGAAGACTAACTAAAGAAAGCAAAAGCAGCAGAAAACCAGTGTCAATTCAGCATTCCCTAGACTCTTGACGTTGGAAGCCATGTGGGGAGTCAACTTCCTTCATTCTCAAGATGAGATAAATTAAGCCCGGAGACCATAAGTGACTGGCCCCAACTCGGAGAACTAATTACTATATAATACTTGTTTTATTCAAGAGCTTTGTAAGAATATTTTTGAATAAGGATCCACAGTTAACCCAATTGAGGATAAATACTGTAAATATGAAATCAGGACCCTGACATTAATTCACTTAGGTCACATTCTTCCTTTTCCCAGGGAATCACTGAACAGAGGCAGGTTGAAAAACGGATGCCACAAGGTTTGCAGACAGCCCTCACATTTCAAGGGAAAATACAAATAATTAAAATGTAAGACTCTTGAGTTAAACTGTCTACCTGGCAAGAGTCAGGACACTTTCATTTCCTCACTAACTCAGACTTGGGTAATGAAAATATTCTCAGGGGTGTGGGAGTGATCCTCTGGGGACCCCTGTCTCACTTACAAGCAGAGTTAAGGTATTTGAGTTTTGAAATGTATGCCCCCCCAAAAAAACCCAATAACATATGAAACAGCCAAATAAGTTCATTTTATTTAAGACTCTGAGTAAATGTCACTTTCTGGTGCCTGTGTAGTTTTGTGAAACTGGTGGGCAGTGTTTGGGAATCCCACCACATCATGGATGGTCACAGCTCACTGCTCCGGCCCCTCTCTTTAGTATGTGTTATGTTATACGGTTTAGTCAGAGAAGAAAGCTTATTTTGGCTTCATTCTTTCCCATGGATGGGAAGGATTTTGATTTGCTGTGTACCTCTGAGCTCTTGGACATTTTCTCATCCTCCTAACTGCTAGTTTATTGAGATCAACTGCTTCCTTTTGTGAATGCATGGAGAGGACTTTTGATTTTTCTTCAAATTAGATCTGATTCAGTTACCACATTAGATAGATAGATGTCCTGACTGAAGAAGAGAAAGGCTCACATTTGCATGGAGGGCCAGGACTGTATTAGACAGGAGCTGAGACCTGAGTATCCGCAGAAGAAGCCAGCACTTGTCAGGGAAAAAGGACTGCAGCATGATTTCTACTGCTCATTCCGATCCCTAGAGGCATACATGTCCTCCCCTGACTCCCCTTCCTGACTGCTCCTCCCTCTGCTATTTCTAGGCTCTGGTCACAACTTTTGTTTCCCTTTCTTGCTTCCTTCCAGCCTGGACTCTGTTTCTCATTTTTTCAAAGTCTTCTTACCTGTAGCTACAGAGCATAACCCCCTGGAGAAGGAAATGGCAATGCCCTCTAGTATTCTTGCCTGGGAAATCCCATGGATAGAAGAGCCTGGCAGGTTACCGTCAATTGGGTCTCAAAAGAGGTGAACATGACTGAACACACAAACGTTTTATGAAACATTTTTGAAAAGGAAAAATTGTACATTTTTAGAATGTTTTTATGAATAAATGTAATGTTCTGAAAATAAAAGCTAAAAAAAAAAAAGCTGCTAAGCTTACCATGTTGTTTTGACAGCCATGCAAGTATCAGGATAAAAGATGACAAAGCACAGGTATAGAACTGGACTTTGATTTTTAAAAATTATTTATTTATTGACCATGCTGAATGGCATTGTGAGATCCTAGTTCCCTGATCAGTTGGAACCCACACCCCCTTGGCAGCATGGAGTCTTAATCACGGGACCACCAGGATATTTGAGAGTGAGGAGAGGAGATTTGGGGGCAGGCTGTTCAGCTGTGGAGAGGTCTGCCTTCCTCCAAGGGCTGCTGAGGTAGCAAGAAACTAGAGGTCTTTCCTAGGTACTGAGATCCAAAGGTTCAGTCATTTCTCAGAGAATTCTCAGTGGTGCTAAAAAAGTGATTTGCACCTGTATCTGGATTGGAGACTTAGCAGGGTGCTTTGGAAGAAACCCTTGGCAGCCAGTAATTATGAAAATAAAAGTCTAATAGTATAAAAGACAGTGATTAGTGACACTTAAAACCATTGAATAGTGAAAAGAGGGCTGAGTTTGTAGAGTCGCAACAAGCTTGTTGCTTAGAAGTCATGAGGGGAAGTCAGCTGTGTGTGTGTAGTTTTTACGTTAGTAATAGAAAACTCGCCTATTAGTACCTCAGGAAAGAAGTGTTTCTATTATGAAACAAAGCACGGATTGATTATGCACTGCATAGATGCTGTATAATACAGAGCTAAGAGAACAGATTCCAGTGCCTGACACACCTGAATCTGAACCCTACTTCTGCTGTTTCCTAGCTATGTGACTGTCTTAGCTTGGGCTGCTACAATAAAATACTATGGGTTGGGTGACTTAAGCGACAGACATTTATTTCTCACAATTCTGGAGGCCGGGCATCCTGAGATCCGTGCCGTGGCTTCTGGTGAGGCCCCTCTTCCTGGTTTGCTAACGGACACCTTCTTGCTGTGTCCTCACATGGCAGAGAGTGAGCCCTCTGCTCTGCTCCTCTTGTGATGAGAACACAGATCCCATCGTGAGGGCACCGTGACCTAATCTGATTATGGCCTCTTGGCCCCATTTCTAAGTACCATCCTGTCGGGGGTTAAGGCTTCAACATATGGATTTAGGAGGGGGTGCAGACATTCTATCCATAGCAATGACCTTGAGCAAATATTTAAGCTCATCGTGCCTAATCCTCCCCTGCAAAACAGGTAAGTACTTCCTCAAATGGGGCGTTTCAGTAAAGTATTTGCCCAGGGCCTGCCACAGAGCTAGCACTTAGTGAACATCAGCTCTCCCTGAGGAACTCTGCTGTGGTATGTCTGCCTGAAGGGAACTCGAATCCCAGGAAGAGGGTCTCACTTCTTTTGTAATGAACTGTTTCCTCAAAGTGCAGTGGGAAAAGATCCTTTTGGATAAAAAACTAACTATGTGAACATGAATGTGTGTGTTTTAATAGCCAAAGGTTAATTGTAATGTAATTTGGGGGAAAAAATTTATATACACACACACACATATGTATATATATATATATATATATATATATATATATATATATATATATATATATATATATATATATAGATAGTTCCCAGAAAACCTATTATTCTACAAGTATCGTTGATTAGCAGTGAGATGTGAGTAAAAATATGTGTCAAAAAAATGAGTAAATAATCGGTACATGTGGCACTGAGAAATGGCACAAACTGTACATGAGAGAAGGCGAATGACTGAAGTTTGGATAACATGCAAGGGAGTGTAGAGGAATCAGTTTTCTTCCCTAGAGCTTGTGTTTCTCCTATCCTAGTAAGAGAGACCAGGGTTGTTTGCACAGAAAGAAGATATTATTTCTTGTGTTAGATGCAACTTCAACCAGCTGAGTCTCATATAATCGCAGCTCTCATTCCCTTGATTATCCTCTGAGTGTGACTGCTAAGCTAGAAGGTTTGTTTTTTCTTGCCAGATTCTGTGTTTTGAGGATTTACTGCCTATTAGATTCTGCTCTGGTTCCTGGGAAGATATAAAAGGTGAGATAGACCAGGCCTCTGTCCTGACGCAGTGTAAATTTCTGTGTGTGTACACATGTGACTGCATAGAGATAATCAGTGAGAAAACTCATAGAAAAGAAAGTATTGGTTGGCCAAAAATTTCACTTGGGTTTTTCCGTACCATCTTATGGGCTTCTCTGTTGGCTCAGACGGAAAAGAATCTGCCTTCACTGTGGGAGAACTGGGTTAGATCCCTGGGTCAGGAAGATCCCCTGGAGAAGGAAAAGGCAGCCCACTCTAGTATTCTTGCCTGAAGAATTCCATAGAAAGAGGAGCCTGGAGGGCTAAAGTCCATGGGAAAGCAAAGAATTGGACATAACTCAGTTCAGTCGCTCAGTCGTGTCCGACTCTTTGCGACCCCATGAATTGCATCAAGCCAGGCCTCCCTGTCCATCACCAACTCCCAGAGTTTACCCAAACCCATGTCCATCGAGTCAGTGATGCCATCCAACCATCTCATCCTCTGTCGTCCCCTTCTCCTCCTGCCCCCAATCCTACTCAGCATTAGGGTCTTTTCCAATGAGTCAACTCTTCGCATGAGGTGGCCAAAGTATTGGAGTTTCAGCTTCAACATGAGTCCTTCCAATGAATACCCAGGACTGATCTCCTTTAGGATGGATTGATTGGATCTCCTTGCAGTCCAAGGGACCCTCAAGAGTCTTCTCCAACACCACAATTCAAAAGCATCAATTTTGCGGTGCTCAGCTTTCTTCACTGTCCAACTCTCACATCCATACATGACCACTGGAAAAACCATAGCCTTGAATAGACGGACTTTCGTTGGCAAAGTAATGTCTCTGCTTTTAAATATGCTGCCCAGGTTGGCCATAACCTTCCTTCCAAGGAGTAAGCGTCTTTTAATTTCATGGCTGCAATCACCATCAGCAGTGACTCTGGAGCCCCCAAAAATAAAGTCTGACTCTGTTTCCATGTTTCCCCATCTATTTCCCATGAAGTGATGGGACCAGATGCCATGATCTTAGTTTTCTGAACGCTGAGCTTTAAGCTAACTGTTTCACTCTCCTCTTTCACTTTCATCAAGAGGCTCTTTAGTTCTTTTTCACTTTCTGCCATAAGGGTGGTGTCATTTGCATATCTGAGGTTATTGACATTTCTCCTGGCAATCTTGATTCCAGCTTGTGTTTCTTCCAGCCCAGTGTTTCTCATGATGTACTCTGCATATAACTTAAATAAGCAGGGTGACAATATACAGCCTTGACGTACTCCTTTTCCTATTTGGAACCAGTCTGTTGTTCCATGACCAGTTCTAACTGTTGCTTCCTGACTAGATAATCACGATGGTGTGATCACTCACCTAGAGCCAGACATCCTGGAATTTGAAGTCAAGTGGGCCTTAGAAGGCATCACTGCAAACAAAGCTAGTGGAGGTGATGGAATTCCAGTTGAGCTATTTCAAATCCTGAAAGATGATGCTGTGAAAGTGCTGCACTCGATATGCCAGCAAATTTTGAAAACTCAGCCGTGGCCACAGGACTGGAAAAGGTCAGTTTTCATCCCAATCCCAAAGAAAGGCAATGCCAAAGAATGCTCAAACTACTGCACAATTGCACTCATCTCACATGCTAGTAAAGTAATGCTCAAAATTCTCCAAGCCAGGCTTCAGCAATACGTGAACCGTGAACTTCCAGATGTTCAAGCTGGTTTTAGAAAAGGCAGAGGAACCAGAGGTCAAATTGCCAACATCCGCTGGATCATCGAAAAAGGAAGAGAGTTCCAGAAGAACATCTATTTCTGCTTTATTGACTGTGCCAAAGCCTTTGACCGTGTGGATCACAATAAACTGTGGAAAATTCTGAAAGAGATGGGAATACCAGACCATCTGACCTGTCTCTTGAGAAACCTGGATGCAGGTCAGGAGGCAACAGTTAGAACTGGACATAACTAAGTGACTTTATTTTCTTGGGCTCCAAAATCACTACAGATGGTGACCATAGCCATGAAATTAAAAGACACTTGCTCCTTGAAAGAAAAGCTATGGCAAATCTAGACAGTGTATTAAAAAGCAGAGACATTACTTTGCCCACAAAGGTCCATATAGTCAAAGCTGTTTTTTTTTCCAGTAGTCATGTATAGGTGTGAGAGTTTGACCATAAAGTAGGCAGAACAGAAGGGGATGACAGAGGACGAGATGGTTGAATGGCATCACTGACTCAATGGACATGAGTTTGAGCAAGCTCCAGGAGATGGTGAAGGACAGGGAAGCCTGGCATGCTGCATTCCATGTGGTCGCAAAGAGTTGGATATGACTGAACGACTGAACAACAACAAAGTAACTAACACACATAGTTCATACCATCTTACAGAAAAACTGAACAAAACTTTTTGGCTAACCAAATTGATTTCACATTCAAAGTGCAGTGAAAAATCTTAACCAGGACATTTGAGCTAATAACCTAAAGAAGGGGAAGGGACTGCCCATTAAAAGCCAAAAAAAAAAAACCAAAAAACTGTCAGAAGAGTATTCCAGGCTGAAGGAGCATCAAATATCAAGAGGTGGGAATGGCAAAGATTGGCCATGATGAGAATGGGACAAAAAGAAGTTGCGAAAGTAAGTGGCTAGATCGTTGAGCGGCCTTGTAGGCACTGAGCAGAAGTTTGCATTTTATTCTAAGTTCGTATCAAAGCCGCTGGAGAATTTTAAGCTGAGGAGTGATGTGGTATGGTCTGATGTTTTCACAGATGACTCTGGCTGTTGAATGGAGAGTAGATTTAGAGAAGTCTGATGGGATAAAGTACGTCCCTTAAGGCACCCTCCCAGTAACTCATACTGGTAATAAGGTGGGGGGGGATGTGGTGGCAATGTTCTGGTTTTCCCTTTCTATTGAGCTGCTGTTCTCCCACACTCATTTTTCTCCTGCCCAGAATCTTGACTATCTACTCCTAAGAGTTCCTCTGTTTGTCCAAGATATAGAGAACAAATGTATGGATACCAATGGCTGTCTGAGGAGGCCTTACAAATAGCTGTGAAAAGAAGAAAAGTGAAAAGCAAAGGAGAAAAGGAAAGATATGCCATTTGAATGCAGAGTTTCAAAGAATAGCAAGGAGAGATAAGAAAGCCTTTTTCAGTGATGAGTGTAAAGAAATAGAGGAAAACAATAGAATGGGGAAGACTAGAAATCTCTTTGAGAAAATTAGAGACACCAAGGGAACATTTCATGCAAAGATGAGCTCAATAAACGACAGAAACGGTATGGACCTAACAGAAACAGAAGATATTAAGAAGAGGTGGCAAGAATACACAGAATGACTATACAAAAAAGATCTTCACAACCCAGATAATCATGATGGTATGATCAACCACGTAGAGCCAAACATCCTGGAATGTGAAGTCAAGTGGGCCTTAGGAAGCATCACTACGAACAAAGTGGAGGTGATCAAATTCCAGTTGAGCTATTTCAAATCCTAAAAGATGATGCTATGAAAGTGCTACACTCAGTATGCCAACAAATTTGGAAAACTCAGCAGTGGCCACAGAACTGGAAAAGGTCAGTTTTCATTCCAATCCCAAAGAAAGGCAATGCCAAAGAATGCTCAAACTACTGCACAATTGTTCTCACAGGCTAGTAAAGGAATGCTCAAAAATTCCTCAAGCCAGGCTTCAACAGTATATGAACCATGAGCTTCCAGATGCTCAAACTGGATTTAGAAAAGGCAGAGGAACCAGAGATCAAATTGCCAACATCCGTTGGATCATCAAAAAAGCAAGAAAGTTCCAGAAAAAACATCTATTTCTGCTTTATTGACTATGCCAAAGCTATTGACTGTGTGGATCATGACAAACTGTGAAACATTCTTCAAGAGATGGGAATACCAGACCACCTGACCTGCCTATTGAGAAATCTGTATGCAGGTCAGAAATAACAGTTAGAACTGGACATGGAACAACAGACTGGTTCCAAATAGGAAAAGGAGTATGTCAAGGCTGTATATTGTCACCCTGCTTATTTAAGTTATATGCAGAGTACATCATGAGAAATGCTGGACTGGATGAAGCACAAGCTGGAATCAAGATTGCTGGGAGAAATATCAATAACCTCAGATATGTAGGTTATCTTTTTTGTATAGTCATTCTGTGTATTCTTGCCACCTCTTCTTAATATCTTCTGTTTCTGTTAGGTCCATACCGTTTCTGTCGTTTATTGAGCTCATCTTTGCATGAAATGTTCCCTTGGTGTCTCTAATTTTCTCAAAGAGATTTCTAGTCTTCCCCATTCTATTGTTTTCCTCTATTTCTTTACACTGATCACTGAAAAAGGCTTTCTTATCTCTCCTTGCTATTCTTTGAATATTCACCCTTATGGCAGAAAGTGAAGAAGAACTAAAGAGCCTCTTGATGAATGTGAAGGAGGAGAGTGAAAAAGTTGGCTTAAAACTCATCATTCAGCAAACTAAGATCATGGCATCTGGTGCCATCCCTTCATGGCAAATAGATGGATAAACAGTGGAAACAGTGACAGGCTTTATTTTGGGGGGCTCCAAAATCACTGCAGATGGTGATTGCAGCCATGAAATTAAGAGACGCTTACTTCTTAGAGGAAAAGTTATGACCAACCTAGACAGCATATTAAAAAGCAGAGACATTAGTTTGCCAACAAAGGTCCATCTAGTCAAGGCTATGGTTTTTCCAGTAGTCATGTATGGATGTGAGAGTTGGACTATAAAGAAAGCTGAGCGCCAAAGAATTGATGTTTTTGAACTGTGGTGTTGGAGAAGACTCTTGAGAGTCCCTTGGACTGCAGTGAGATCCAACCAGTCCATCCTAAAGGAAATCAGTCCTGAATATTCATTGGAAGGACTGTTGTTAAAGCTGAACCTCCAATACTTTGGCCACCTGATGTGAAGAACTGACCCATTTGAAAAGACCCTGATGTTGGGAAAGATTGAAGGTGGGAGGAGAAGGGGATGACAGAGGATGAGATGGTTGGATGGCATCACTGACTCAATGGACATGAGTTCGAGTAAACTCCAGGCATTGGTGATGGACAGGGAGGCCTGGTGTGCTGCAGTCCATGGGGTTGCAAAGAGCTGGACCCAATTGAGCAACTGAACTGAACTGAACCAAAGGGGAAAGGGTGGGGTGGGATGAACTGGGGGATTGGGATTGACATATTTACACTATTGATACTATGTATAAAGTAGATAACTAATGAGAACCTACCATGTATAACAGGGAACGTTACTCAATGCTCTTTGGTGACCTAAGTGGGAGGGGAATCTAAAGAGGGGATATATGTATGTGTACAGCTGATTCACCTTGCTGTACAGTGGAAACTAACACATTGTAAAGCAACTATATTCCAGAAAAAAAAAAAAAATTCTTCTGTTTGTCCTAAACAAAGCAAAAAAGGTTTAGAAAGTGGACCTGTCTGTTGATCATAACATACACTGAGTTAGTGGATGAGAAAGGAAGAGAGGTAGGTGGAGTGGCTCAAAAATACATTTATGAAATATTTTATTTTCCATTTATCATTTGGGACCAGTTGAATTCACAGTTACATGATTCTCAGGAGCTGTGAGGGTACATTAAGAATAATTAGGACATTGGCTAAATGCTTTAGGCATTATGGAGCCATAATATACCACATGTCTTATTGTTAATTCATGTTGCTAGCCCACTCTTTTAATAGCAGCCAGGAGCCATAATGACACATGCTGTGAATATATATTAAAACAATCCACACAAGTTGCTTTAGCGGTATCGGTTAATTGGATGTTATTTGGAATCCAGAAAGGTTTGGAGGCAGCTAGATAGAAACGGCATCTATTGTGGTTTTTCTTTTCTCATAATGCTGTGAAGAAAGTGCCAACTCTAAATGCTTTATCTGTGCTTCTTCCATCTGTGCTCTGGCCCGGAAAATAAATCTTTGGTGCCCCATTCCCTGGATGTGAGCATGTACGATTGCCTTTCCTCCTTTTGGCTAAATCATCAACATAGCAATTGATGCTGAAGTTGTATTTAAATGTGGTAGGAAATGTTTTTTACTAAAAAAAATCTAAAATTGTATTTTTACTTTTCACCTTGAATGTTAAAAATTGCATACCATAATAAACACGTATTGTTTGCATTAATCTTAAAATTTATCTTGTATGTCATTTAAAATGAAAGTGGAAGTATACTATGAATGCTATACTATCAGCTGATTTTTTTTTTTCTTAATAGTGTCCCTTGGATATTTTTCATATCACTTGAGGGTGGCAAATGAGACCCAGGCAATAGAAATTAGTGAAGACTAATGGATAGGAAACATGTTCAGGCCAAAGCATATTTTTGTCCAGTTCTGTCAGATCTTCTAATTTTTTGAAAGAAGCTTCAAGTTAGGATTTTTATGTGAAATCCCCCAATTTCTCAGTTATGTTTTTAAATTACAGTGGCCCAGTTAGGGCTAGAAGCATCCACTTGGTTTTTAATACAAATTTACCTTATTTTTTTTTAATTGAAATAGAGTTGCTTTACAATGTTGTGTTAGTTTCTGCTGTACAACAACGTGAACCAGCTGTGTGTATGCATGTATCCCCTCCCTCATGGGCCACCCTCCCCTCATCCCCATCCTGCCCCTCTAGGTCGTCAGAGTGCTGAGCTGAGCTCCCTGTGTTTATAGCAAGTTCCCATTAGCTGTCTGTTTTACACATGGCAGTGTGTGTATGTCAGTCCTAACCTCCCTATTCACCCCCTCCACACGTCTGTTCCTTACATCTGTCTCTCTATCCCTGCCCTGCAAAATAGGTCCATCTGTACCATTATCTTATTTTTAATCTAATCACCCATTGCTACACATTTAGATCTAAATTTTGTGTTAACCACCTATTCTGACTTGTGATACTTTGACAATTTCTTGTTGAAATAAACTTTTGTAGCCAAGGGACCTAATGTCCATGAGTCACACCAAAGGGTTTTCCCTGGATGTAGATTCAGGGAGACGAAAGTATGAGTAGATTAATACATCCAGTACCTGTGGGTTCACTGAAATATTTAGAACTTAGATGAGGCAAATGCAGGCTTGGTAGGATCTGAAGCTTTTTAGAGTGCTCTGTAGCATAAAGCATACAAAATTAAAACCACTCAATTAGATACAGAGTCTTGGAGGGGGCCTTAAAGTGAGGGACCTGAAATCTCAGTTTCATTAGCCTCTGGGTGAGGACAGGAAGAAATGAAGTGAAAGGGGGTGGGGGGACTCCCAGGAGAAAGCACAGTTTGTTTTTTGGAGACTTGCTAAGGGATACAGAGTATCAGCTACACTGACATTTCAACAGAGAAAATAAAAAATTCTGTTCTGTGATCTGGAAGCCCTCTTATCTGGTTACATATTTTTAAGTGATACTTTACGTAAAATTTTTGGACTACTTTCAAGCTTCCTTATTCCATACAGAGTTTACTATTTTAATCAGGAATATGTCAAGAGAAATAACTGTGTTCATTTCAGGAATACAAACTGCCTTCTGTTTTACATAAATACATTGACCTTGGATAAAATTTCAATTACTGGGGACTCCCAACTCTAGTTATTTACAGTATCTGCTACAAAACAGATGAAATAGATTTTTAACAAAGAATCAGACTATTAAGGTAGCAAAGGTTTCACAGTATAGCTTTCTTATAGTCTGAAGGCTGAGAAACATTAGTATTTGGTATTGAATGCGTGCAGAAAGGATGGTGAATAGACGGAAACTCAGCATTGTCAAGGAAAAGAAGAATCTTCAGGAGCGATAAAAACCTAAAAAGAAAACACCAGATGTAATGGGAAAATTAGTGTTTTGCTGGTTTGTTTTTTTTTTTTTTTTTTTTTTTTTTTTTTTTTGTGGCACAGAGACGTGGGTGGATAGATCTTAGGTAAAAAAATTCTATTAAGCTCTAAATCATTTCATTTGGCATTGGTTAAATTATAGTATTCTTCTCTGGTGGCTCAGATGGTAAAGCGTCTGCCTACAATGCGGGAGACCCAGGTTCGATCCCTGGGTTGGGAAGATCCCCTGGAGAAGGAAATGGCAACCCACTCCAGTACTCTTGCCTGGAAAATCCCATGGACAGAGAGAGGAGCCTGGTAAGCTACAGTCCATGGGGTCACAAAGAGTCAGACACGACTGAGCAACTTCGTTTTCAAGTTACAGTAAAATCAGAGATTGCTGGTTACAGTGAAGCTTCAGGAGAGTCTTTGAAGCTGCTGTAGTGAGTATTTGCAGAAAATAAAGCCTGGGTCGGTTAGCTCTTACATTTATTTATAAGCAGGATAAGAAAGGAGGTTTGTTATATATATATATATATATATATATATATATACACACACATACTCATTAATACAACATTAATATTCAAATCCCAATTCTTGTTTTCACTTAGCTGTAGGACTTAGGGCAAGGTCCATGTACTATAGCTGATAATAATAGCATCTAAAGTTGTAGGAAAGATTTGAAAGTGTGAAAATGACAGAGTTAGTCACTCAGTCATGTCTGACTTTTTTTTTTTTCAATTTCCAGTGTCCTTTATTTTTTGTGAGTAGATCCATTTTCTTCCTAGCATCATATACTTTTTTTTTAATTTATTTTTTTTTATTGAGGGATAATTGCTTTACAAAATTTTGTTGTTTTCTGTCAAACCTCAACATGAATAGGTATACATAGGTATACATATATCCCCTCCCTTTAAAACTTCCCTCCTGTCTCCCTCCACATCCCACCCCTCCAGGTTGATACAGAGCCCCTGTTTGAGTTCCCTGAGCCATACAGCAAATTCCCGTTGGCTATCTATTTTACATATGGTAATGTAAGTTTCCATGTTACTCTTTCCATACATTTCACCCTCTCCTCCCCTCTCCCCATGTCCATAAGTCTCTTCTCTACGTCTGTTTCTCCATTGCTGCCCTGTAAATAAGTTCTTCAGTACCATTTTGTAGATTCCTTATATATGTGTTAGAATATGATATTTATCATTCTATTTCTGACTCACTTCTCTCTGTGTAATAAATAGGTTCTAGGTTCATCCACCTCATAAGAATGGACTCAAATGCCTTCCTTTTTGTGGCTGAGTAATATTCCATTGTTCAAATGTACAACAACTTCTTCATCCACTCGTCTGTCAATGGACATCTAGGTTGCTTCCATGTTCTAACTATTGTAGATAGTGCTGCAGTGAACAATGGGATACATGTGTCTCTTTCAATTTTTGGTTTCCTCAGGGTATATGCCTAGGAGTACGGTTGCTGGATCATATGGTGGTTTTATTCCTAGTTTTTTAAGGAATCTCCGTACTGTCTTCCATAGTGGCTGCATCAATTTATATTCTCACCAACAGTGCAAGAGCGTCCCTTTTTCTCCACACCCTCTCCAGCATTTATTGTCTGTAGACTTTTTGATGAGGGCCATTCTGACCAGTGTGAGGTGATATCTCATTGTAGTTTTGATTTGCATCTCTAATAATGAGCAATGTTGAGCATCTTTTCGTGTGTTTGTTAGCCATCTCTATGTCTTCTTTGGAGAAATGTCTGTTTAGTCTTTTTACCATTTTTTGATTGAGTTGTTTGTTTTTCTGGTACTGAGTTGTATGAGCTGCTTGTATATTTTGGAAATTAATACTTTGTCAGTTGTTTCATTTGCTATTATTTTCTCCGATTCTGAGGGTTATCTTTTCACCTTGCTTATAGTTTCCTTTGTGCTGTGCAAACGATTTTAAGTTTAATTCAGGTCCCACTTTTTTACTTTTGTTTTTATTTCCGTTACTCTAGGAGGTGGGTCATAGAGGATCTTGCTTTGATTATGTCATTGAGTGTTCTGCCTGTGTTTTCCTCTAAGAGTTTTATAGTTTCTGGTCTTTAATTCATTCTGAGTTTTCTTTGTGTATGGTTTTAAAAAGTGTCCTAATTTCATTTCTTTTACATGGAGCAGTCCGGTTTTCCCAGCATCATTTATTGAAGAGGCTGTCTTTGCCTCATTGTATATTCTTGCCTCCTTTGTCAAAAATAAGGTACCCATAGGTGCATGGGTGTATTTTTGGGCTTTCTATCTTGTTCCATTGGTCTATATTTCTGTTTTTGTGCCAGTGCCATACTGTCTTGATGACTGTAGCTTTGTAGTATAATCTGAAATCAGGAAGGTTGATTCCTCCAGCTCCATTCTTCTTTCCCAAGACTGCTTTGGCTATTCATGGTCTTTTGTGTTTCCATGTAAATTGTGAAAATTTTTGTTCTAGTTCTGTGAAAAATGGCATTGGTAATTTAATAGGGATCACATTGAATCTGTAGATTGCATTTGGTAGTATAGTCATTTTCACAATATTGGTTGTTCCTGCCCAGGAAGATGGAATATCTCTCCATCTGTTTATGTTGTCTTTGATGTCTTTCATTAGTGTCTTATAATTTTCTGTGTACAATTCTTTTGTCTCCTTAGGTAAGTTTATTCCTAGATATTTAATACTTTTTGTTGCCATGGTGAATGGGATTGATTCCTTAATTTCTCTTTCTGATTTTTCATTGTTAGTATGTAGAAATGTAAGTGATTTCTGTGTATTGATTTTGTATACTACAACTTTGCTAAATTCACTGATTAGCTCTAATAATTCTCTATCTTTAGGGTTTTCTGTGTGCAGTGTCACGTCATCTGCAAGCAGTGAGAGATTTACTTCTTTTCTGATCTGGATTCCTTTTATTTATTTTTCTTCTCTGATGGTTGTAGCTAGGACTTTGAGAACTATGTTGAATAATGGTGGTGAAAGTGGACACCGTTGTCTTGTTCCTGATCTCAGGGGGAATGCTTTCAGTTTTTCACCATTGAGAATAATGTTTTCTGTAGGCTTTTCATATATGGCCTTAACTATGTTGAGGTAGGTTCCTTCTGTACCCATTTTTGAAGAGTTTTAATGATAAATGGGTCTGAATTTCTGTATCTTTTGAGATTATCGTATGGTTTTTATCTTTGAATATGTTAAGATGGTGTATCACATTGATTGACTTGCATATATTGAAGAATCCTTGCATCCTTGGAATAAAACTGACTTGATCATGGTGTATGAGCTTTTTGATGTGTTGCTGAATTCTGCTTGCTAAAATTTTGTTGAGGATTTTTGCATCTTTGTTCATCAGTGATATTGGCCTGTAGTTTTTGTGTGTGTGTTTCTTTGTCTGGGTTTGTTATCAGGGTGATGGTGGCCCTGTGGAATGAGTTTGGAAGTGTTCCTTCCTCTGTGGTTTTTTGAAAGAGTTTTAGAAGGATAGGCATTAGCTCTTCTCTAAATGTTTGATAGAATTCTCCTGTAAAGCCATGTGGTCCTGGGCTTTTGTTTTGGGAGATATTTTTGATCACAGCTTCAGTTTCAATGCTTGTAATTGGGTTGTTCATAATTTCTGTTTCAGTCTTGGAAGATTGAACTATTCTAAGAATCTGTCCATTTCTACCAGATTATCCATTTTATTGCCATATAGTTGTTCATAATAGTCTCTTATAATCTTTGTATTTCTGCATTGTCTGTTGTAACCTCTTCTTTTTCATCTCTAATTCTGTTGATTTGATTCTTATCTCTTTTTTTCTTGATGAGTTTGGCTAAAGGCTTGTCAATTTTGTTTATCTTCTCAAAGAACCAGATTTTATTTTTATTAATCTATACTGTTGTTTCTTTCATTCCTTTTTCATTTACTTCTGCTTGGATGTTTATGATTTCTTTCCTTCTGCTAATTTTGGGGTTTTTTTGTTCTTCTTTTTCCAGTTGTTTTAGGTGTAAAGTTAGGTTGTCTATTCAATGTTTTTCTTGTTTCTTGAGGTAGGACTGTATTGCTATAAAATTCCCTCTTAGAACTGCTTTTGCTGCATCCCACAGGTTTTGAGTTGTTGTGTTTTCATTGTCATTTGTTTCTAGCATTTTTTGATTTCCCTTTTGATTTCTTCAGTAACCTGTTTAGAGATGTGATGTTTAGTCTCGTGTTTGTGTTTCTTACAGTTTTTTTTCTTGCTATTGATATCTAGTCTCATAGCATTGTGGTTGGAGAAGATGCTCATTACAATTTCAATTTTCTCAAATTTACTGAAGTTTGATTTGTGACCCAAGACATGATCTATCGTGGAGACTATTCCATGTGCACTTGAGAAGAAGGTGTATTCTTCTGCCTTTGGATGGAATGTCCTGAAGATATCAATGAGATCCATCTCATGTAATATATCATTTAAGACTTGCGTTTCCTTATCAATTTTCTGTTTTGATGATCTGTCCATTGGTGTGAGTGGGGTGTTAAAGTCTCCTACTATTATTGTGTTACTGTTGATTTCTCCTTTTATGTCTGTTAGTGTTTGTCTTATGTACTGAGGTGCTCCTATGTTGGGTGCATAGATATTTACAATTGTTATGTCTTCCTCTTGGATTGATCCCTTGATCATTATGTAGTATCCTTCCTTATCTCTTGCAATCTTCTTTAAGGTCTGTTTTGTCTGATATGAGGATTGCTACTCCAGCTCTCTTTTGCTTCCCATTTGCATGGAATATATTTTTCCATCCTCTCACTTTCAGTCTATACATGTATTTAAGTCTGAAGTGGGTTTCTTGTAGACAGCATATATGTGTGTCTTGTTTTTGTATCCATTCAGCCAGTCTGTGTCTTCTGGTTGGAGCATTTAAGCCATTTACATTTGAAGTAATTATTGATATGTATGTTCCTATTGCCATTTTAATTGTTTGTGGTTGATTTTGTAGATCTTTTTTCTTCTCTAGTATTTCTTGACTATAGAAGTCTGTTTAACATTTGTTGTAAAGCTGGCTTGGTAGTACTGAATTCTCTTAACTTTTGCTTGTCTGAAAGCTTTTTATTTCTCCATCAATTTTGAACGAGATCCTTGCTGGGTACAGTAATATTGCTTGTAGATTTTTCCCTTTCAGTACTTTAAAGATAGCCTGCCATTCCCTTCTGGCTTGCAGAGTTTCTGTTGAAAGATCAGCTGTTAAGTATATGGTGTTTCCCTTGTGTGTTACTTGTTGCTTCTCACTTGCTGCTTTAATATTCTTTCTTTGTGTTTAGTCTTTGCTAGTTTGATTAGTTTGTGTCCTGGCGTGTTTCTCCTTGGGCTCATCCTGTATGGGACTCTTTGTGTCTCTTGGACTTGATTGACTATTTCCTTTTGCATGTTGGGGAAATTTTCAACTATGATCTCTTCAGAAATTTTCTCATACCCTTTCTTTTCTCTTCTTCTGGGACCCCTATAATTCAAACATTGGTATGTTTGATGTTGTCCCAGAGGTCTCTGAGACTATCCTCAGTTCTTTCTTTTTTTTTTTTTTTTAGCTTTATTCTGCTGTTCAGAAATTATTTCCACCGTTTTATCTTCCAGCTCCCTGATTGATTCTTCTGCTTCAGATATTCTGCTATTGATTCCTCCAGAGTATTTTTAATGTCAGTAATTTTGTTGTCTCTGTGTGTTTATTCTTTAATTCTTCTAGGTTTTTGTTAATTGATTTTTGCATTTTCTCCATTTTGTCTTCAAGGTTTTTGATCATCTTTACTGTCATTATTATGAATTCTTTTTCAGGTAGTTTGCCTATTCTTCATTTATTTGGACTGCTGTGTTTCTAGTTTGTTTCTTCATTATTTATCTGCCTTTTCATTTTTTTTTATCTTATTGTGTTTGAAGTCTCCTTTTCCCAGGCTTCAAGGTGAATTCTTTCTTCCTTTTGGTTTCTGCCCTCCTAAGGTTGGTCCAGTGCTTTGTGTGAGCTTCATATAGGGTGAGATTTGTGCTGAGTCTTTGTTCGTTTGTTTGCTTTTCCTCTGATGGGCAAGGCTGAGTGAGGTGGTGATCCTGTCTGCTGATACTTGGGTTTGTATTTTGTTTTGTTTGTTGTTTAGATGAGGCATCCTGCACGGGCTGCTACTGGTGGATGGGTGATGCCAGGTCCTATATTCAAGTGGTTTCCTTTATGTGAGTTCTCACTATTTGATACTCCCTAGGGTTAGTTCTCTGATAGTCTAGGGTCTTGGAGTCAGTGCTCCCACTCCAAAGGCTCAGGGATTGATCTCTGGTCAGGAATGAAGATTCCACAAGTGGTTTGCTATGGCATTAAGTGAGATTAAAACAAATATCCAAGAACGAGAAACCGAAGATGAACCCCAGACTAATGGCAGTTACAAAATCAGGCAAATAGTAATTAAAATAATGGAATATACACATATATGTATATATCCATGAGCAAAGTCAAAACAGTCCAACAAAAATAAAGTATGGTAGATTGACCCAGCAAATAAAGGAAGCCAAAAATAATATATACCAGTTAAGAACAAAACTAACTAAAGCACAAACTGGAAAACAGAACTAAAGCCAGGTGCCAAGTGGGGAATAAAGCAATGAAAACAGAACTAACAAATATGTTGAGAGGAAAAGAGAGAAAGAAAAGGCAGAAAGAATAGCTATGCATAGTTAAATAGAGGTAGATGAAGATTTGTATACATTAAAGATCAACTGCAAGTGGAAAAGAACAGTAGGAAAGGCAAACAAAGGAATAAATGTAGAAAAAATATAATAGGTTTAAAAATTAAAATTATAAAAAATAGGAAAAAAAATGGAAGACGAAAGATAAAAGAGGTAAAATAGGAGAGCTCCACAGAACTGCAAAAGCCCAATGTAGATGCAGAGGTTTATAACAACAATAAAAAGTGTGGCTGAATATACACATATACATATACACCCATAAGCAAAATCAAAACAGTCCAACAAAAATAAAGTATAGTATATTGACCCGGTGAACAAAGGAAACCAAAAATTATATCTACCAGCACAAAACTAACTAAAGCACAAACTGGAAAACAAAACTAAAGCCAGGTACCCACTGGGAAATAAAGCTCTGAAAATAAAACTAGGAAATACGAGGAGAGGAAAGAAAGAAAGAACAGATATTCAAATTCAATAGAGGTAGATAAAGAGGATTTATATACATTAAAGATTAATGGCAAAGGGAAACGAATAGTAGGAAAAGTAAACTAAGGAATAAATGTAGAAAAAATATAATAGGTTTAAAAAAATTAAAAAAAAGAGGAAAACTCCACAAGAACTGCAGAAGCCCAACATAGAGGCAGAGGTTTATAACAACAATAAAAAAATGTGACTGAGGAGGATAAAAAAGCTCAAAAGCTTAATTACATTCCATAGTGCCAATAAAATTGACAACTACAACAGAGGGGGGAAAGGAAAAGAAAATCCAAAAGAATCTACAGAACAAGTCAAAACATAAGAATAATTAATGTTTTTCTTGAGTCACTGGGTATGTATGGCTGCAGCAAGGACTGTCTGATTCTCATTCCATTTAGGCTGCCGCAGGTCAGCTGTTTCACTCAGCCTTAAATGTTTCTCTGACTCAGACAGTTGCCCCAATGTGGGGATTGGACCCCTGCTTCAGTTCTCCCACCCACCGAGGGTACGTCCAGTGCTACTAACACTCCTGTTTTTCCCCCTACTTCCTTCATGCTACCAAATTTTGCATGGTTTTATATATTCTTTTCCACTGGTCAGGTACTCCTGTCTGCTCTTAGCTGGTGTTCCTCATGCACTTCTGTGTCGGAAGGTGTATTCCTGATGTATCTGGAGAAAGATGTACTCCACGTCCACCTACTCCTCTGCCATCTCGTTCTCTCCCATGTCTGACTTTGACTCTTTAGGACCCCATGGACTGTAGCCCACCAGGCTCCTCTGTCCACGGGATTTTGCAGGCAAGAATACTTAAGTGGATTGCCATCCCTTCTCCAGGGGCTCTTCCCAGCCCAGGGATCGAACCCAGAGTCTCCTGCATTTTTGGCAGATTCTTGACCATCTGAGCCACCAGAGAAGGTTTAGTAATAAAACTTGCAGAGCTCTTAGAACGGTGGTGTATGTGAGACTGTTTTTCTGTGGTAATAATTATCAGCATTACTATGAACACATATTTTTCTCTCTTGTCATCGAAAAATTGTTTCTTCTGTTAAGAACTTTTCTGTTCTTAGGTGTGTGTGCTAAGTCTCTTCAGTCGTGTCTGATTCTTTGCGACTCCATGGACTGTAGCCCACCAGGCTCCTCTGTCCATGGGATTCTCCGGGCAGGAATACTGGAGTGCCATTCCCTTCTCCAGGGGATCTTCCTGACCCAGGGATCAAACCCTGGTCTCCTGCATTACAGGCAGATTCTTTACCATCTGAGCTACCAGGGAAGCCCTTATATGCATTTGTTATTAAAGGTGACATTTGTTAGAATGCTTTTAAAAGAGCAAATTGTTCATTTCAAGTTGTAAACTATGCTTGTTAGGGGAAGTTGAATATTCTTATCAACTCTCTTGTAATGAGCATATTACTTATGACCCAACCTATCTGATCCTATTATAATTTAGTTAGCCATGTATTAGACTAGAACACTTTTTTTCCAAGTTAGCAATATTACATGAAATTCTTTCTCACATAAAGTATATTTAAGTAAAGTTTAAAATAAGTATTTCTAAAAGATTTATTTTTAATCATAAATCACTACCTTGTTCTTTCTTAAACCATCAGATAATTTCTTATCCAGTGGTTGTTCAGTTTTTTGGTCTCAGGACCCTTTATGCTTTTAAAAAATAAAGACCCAAAAGGTTTATGTTTATATGGTATCTATTGATAATTACTATAATATAAATTAATACCCAGAGATGTTTAAGATATCATGTTTAAAATATCATTAATAAAACCATTATAGATTAATATAAAATTAAGACACCTGTATTTTTGAATACAAAAAATGTGAGAATGGCATTGTTTTATAGTTTTGCAAATCTCTTTAATGTTTGACTTAATAAGTTAATTAAATACAGTTGTAAAATCTGCCACAAAGAAAAATTACATGATCCCTTGAGAGGAATAAAAGGATACCTAACATATTTCCTTGAGCCAAAGAGTAATTCTCTTAGGAAGTGATGCATAAATCAAGATCTGAACAGAAGCAGGAGGCAACCTGGGAAAGAACAGAGCATAGGAGGACCTTAAACATGAAAGGAGTTTGATGTTTTTGGATGGTGAAAGATAGGCCACTGTTGATTATGTTGAATGAGAAGACTGGAGGCTCAAGGTGAGGCTGGAGAGAGAAGCTGGGGTCAGGGTCATGCATGGATTTGAGGTCCACGTGGACAAGTATGAGGAAACATAAATGGGATTTAGGAAGGGAGTATTAAGGATGACATGACCCAATTTGAACTTTAAAAAAGCTATCACTCTACCTGCTTACAGAGAATAGAATGAAGTGTTGGGAAGGATGGCTACAGGAAAACAGTTTTACAAAAATGATTGTAGCAGAATATGCGAGAGATCATACATGTTTAGGAAGTTGTACAAGGTGGAACTAGTGATTGATTGGATATGGGCAATGAGTTTAAGGAATATGATTTATGTCTTATTTTTCTTCAACTCATCCATTTTCATTGAACACAGATGTTTTTGTTCTTAAATCTAGGGGAGGGGTGGCGGAATAAAACCAAATATCAAATTAGACCATGAAGTAGAAATTCTGTTTGAGTTAGGAGTCTGGACGTGTAATCACCACCTGGGTAGAAACTTAGGAAGCATGTCGTGATTTATCTTTTTAGAATTATGGCATTTTATATTCTTTGCCATCTTACAGATGTCACAATACTGTGGTTTAAAGGAAATTGTTCTCAATTCTATGGCTTCAGTGCAGTCATTCCTTGAACTAATGTTTGTTTAACACATGAAGTGTTTGCACTCTCCCTCTTTAGGCTCATTTTATATTCTCAGGGCTGGGTATTTGGATAAAATGGAATCTGTATATCATAAGAGTAGCCATTCTGAGTGTCCAGATGTTGGGGAGTTCCTGCCACCAAGGGGAGACAGCTGTTTAGAATGGGAAAGGAGTAGAGGATAGTGCAGAATATGTCAAAAGTTTTATCAGGAAAGTGAGATGACAGTTGGTAGCAGGAAAGGGTGAGCAGACACTGGTACATGCCTGGAAAAGTCAATTTTTCTTGTGGCTTAAGTGATAGCCTAAGACATTCAAAAATGACTTGTGCTATGGGACCCCGCATGTGTCTGGATTATCTATCCAACCAGTCTTGTTTAGGTACAAGCCATAGGGTTAGTGGATTTCACACTTGCTCTGATCGGTGTGTTTCAGCCTAGTAGTAGATACGCAGTACATTCAGTATTTTTAGAAACGATTTGTGAAAGTTTTTGCTTATGGCTCTAATACATTTGGGCCATTGCACTGTTTTATCTTTGTCCTGTGAGAAAATAGAACCTGACCTATCACTGTTAAAAAGAACTTGAGACATGTGGTAAAATGCAATAAGTGTTCAGAGTTTTAGCTTTTCATTGAACTAGCATTTTAGTTTAAACTCTTATGTGTATTTGATTTTTATCTCTGAATAATAAGATTAACAAACAAACATGTTTGACTGTTACAAGGAATTGCATGTAGCTGTCCTGGACAGGTTCGTTAAGACTATCTGCTCAGATTACTCCGAAACCTTCTTATAATTGTTCACAGTTGATATACAAATTATCTTGTCTTTGAAATGAATTAAAATTCCATATAGCAGGTGATTTCTTAGGCAACAGGCCAATATTTCTTCCCTTCCCTGGTCAAGGCTTTCAGTTGGCATTCAAAAATATAGTCTTGGTCCTGGCCTCCCCTTCAGTAATGTGAACTGCTTGTGAAAACTGTTGTCTTATTGCCATCTTGACTTACAGAAATGTGCTTGATGTAGGGCATGTTCATTTTATTATCATTACCTGTACCAATATATGCATTTATTTTCTTGATAATTAAGCCTTTAAAACATCATTTAGTTTTAGAAAATGATTCAAATGTATTCCAGAAGTTTTTCTCTTTAATTGTAAAGTCTTTGAATGATCCCTTAAAGATTATGGGAAATTTTATATTACCGAGTCAAAGAATTGTCCATGTTATGTGTATGAAAACAGAAGAGAAGCATCATGGAATGATCTTTAAATATTACTTACTTTTGATTCTAAATGTTGTCAACCAAAGTGATTGCTGGAACTATTCATTTTGATTAAGTGTCCTTTAATAAGCGTTACTAAATAGATTTCACCAATACTTCATTAGATGTATAGGTAGATAATTCTTGCCTATTAAGTTCATATTTGAAACTGATGTTGCTTTAGGAGCTTTGGGGGTTCAGGAAGAATTCTTAAATTCTGGTAAGAATTGTATGTAATTCACATGTTTATATGTAGTTTAAGGACTCAAGCATCAAAGCCTGTGGTTCTAAACATTTTTCTGCAAAACCAAACTAGGAAACACGCCTTGGTGAAGTAAAAGAATCCTGGAGTTAGATTTGGGTGATCCCATATTGAGTCTAGGCCTGTAATTTAAGAGCTGTAAGAGCTGTTTTCTCTTTGGTAAAATGAAGTGACTAACCAAATACAGCAGTCTTTTGGTTGGTTGTATAGTTTCTTTCTTCTTGTTTTTTTTTGGTTTGTCAGTTGTAGCCTTCTTCAAAGGCTGATGTGACTCTCTCAAATAAGACAGAGATAGACTCTTTTACCTGCTGTTTGTAGTGAGGATAAGGTCTGGAATCTCTTTTCTTAGTGTCTTCCTTGTTTCCCTACCCGTGAGCGTTTTATGAACTTCTCACTCCAGGAGATAATGCTGTACAACCCCTGTGCTCCATACACCACTGTTTCAAGGTCCCAGGAGTACGTGAACAATCCAGTTTTCATCTCTAAAAATCTTTGATTGTATTTTAAATGATTTCAGGTGATAACTTAGAGATGGGGAGTGTGGATAGACCCTGCTTTCTAATGATGGTGTTTTGAAATGTACATGTCCTTGTCTCCTTTATGCTCCCTAAACTCGGAACAGTTTGCATCTGCTAGTTAGGTGACTGCAGTCAATGAATTTGTAAAAATTCTGGGTCATGTCTGCTTCTTTGCAAAGCATGTATTAGAGAAGTGTGGCATGAAAGTGTAGAGAAGGCCAAACAACTTTGAGATAACCCTGTGTCCAGAGGGCAAATAATCTTATTTCATTTCAGTTCAGTTCAGTCACTCAGTCATGTCTGACTCTCTGCAACCCCATGAACTGCTGCATGCGAGGCCTCCCTGTCCATCACCAACTTCCGGAGTTTACCCAAACTCATGTCCATTGAGTCGGTGATGCCATCCAGCCATCTCATCCTCTGTCGTCCCCTTCTCCTCCCACCCTCAATCTTTCCCAGCAGCAGGGTCTTTTCCAATGAGTCAACTCTTCGCATCAGGTGGCCAAAGTATTGGAGTTTCAGCTTCAACATCAGTCCTTCCAATGAACACCCAGGACTGATCTCCTTTAGGATGGACTGGTCGGATCTCCTTGCAGTCCAAGGGACTCTCAAGAGTCTTCTCCAACACCACAGTTCAAAAGCATCAGTTCTTCGGTGCTCAGCTTTCTTTATAGTCCAACTCTCACATCCATACATGACTACTGGAAAAACCATAGCCTTGACTAGACAGACCTTTGTTGGCAAAGTAATGTCTCTGCTTTTTACTATGCTGTCTAGGTTGATCATAACTTTCCTTCCAAGGAGTAAGCGTCTTTTAATTTCATGGCTGCAGTCACCATCTGCAGTGATTTTGGAGCCCCCAAAAATAAAGTCAGCCACTGTTTCCCCATCTATTTGCCATGAAGTGATGGGACTGGATGCCATGATCTTTGTTTTTTTGAATGTTAAGTTTTAAGCCAAATTTTCCACTCTTCTCTTTCACTTTCATCAAGAGGCTCTTTAGTTCTTCTTCACTTTCTGCCATAAGGGTGGTGTTATCTGCATATATGAGGTTATTGATAATTCTCACAGCAATCTTGATTCTAGCTTGTGCTTCATCCAGTCCACTGTTTCTAATGATGTACTCTGCATATAAGTTAAAGCAGGGTGACAATATACAGCCTTGATGTATTCCTTTTCCTATTCGGAACCAGTCTGTTGTTCCATGTCCAGTTCTAACTGTTGCTTCCTGACCTGCATACAGGTTTCTTAAGAGACAGGTCAGATGGTCTGGTATTCCCATCTCTTTCAGAATTTTCCACAATTTATTGTGATCCACACAGTCAAAGGCTTTGGCGTAGTCAATAAAGCAGAAATAGATGTTTTTCTGGAACTCTCTTGCTTCTTCAATGATCCAGTGGATGTTGGCAATTTGATCTCTGGTTCCTCTGCCTTTTCTAAAAACAGCTTGAACATCTACGTATAGTAAGAGACATCTGTTGTTGGGATCCATTGGAAAACTGCTCCTCCCCCATCCCGTGTGGTTCTGATGGAATTGGCAAGCACAGTGTCCTGTCTGCCTGAAGTGGACACTTGACTTTGGCCTGGACAATTTTGCTACCACAGGCATATACTCTTAATGATTGATCTGGTGAGCTCTTGCATTTCATAAGTGGAACCATTCTGAACCTTCCATGAGATTTGGTAAAGGAAGAAAGAAGGCTTGAAATGGAAAACTGTGGATTGGGGGTTTCAGAGTCTGCTTGTGGAAGAGGAATATGAGGTCAAATACCCAAAATAATAAGAAACAAAGAGAATTTGGAGATAGATAGGGGAGAAAGAATAAGACATGGCATGTATCTTGATCCAGATTTATCTGATGTTCCTTCTATCTTTAGAACACCTACTTATGTAAGCCAATGAAATCTCTTTCTAGCCAAAGAGAATTTGATTTGCTTTCTTGCCATCTGCAACCATGGAGCCTTAAATAATAAACACAAGAAACTGCTGAAGAATATTAAGCTCTTATGGTATAAGGTGCTATGTACTTTCAAAGAGAGAAAGATCTTTCTCTTTGGTTTTGCTTTCAGGTTGATGGATGTGTCACCAGACAGCCACTGTTTCTTGGTTTCTTGGAAAACCATTAGTGCTCAGGATGTCTCCCCCATTTCTTTTTCCTGAAGTCTGTTTTAACTTTGCATGTCTTCCTTTTCAATACGGTTTTCCTTGTATGATCCTTATAGCTCCCTTTCCAGTGTTACTTCTTTCCACATTTATTTTTCCAAACTAAATAATTACAATTACTTTGCACATAGAATTTTTTTCTTCTCTTCTTACTAATTTTTAGATTTTTCTTTTACTTCCTTTTTTTGATGTGGACCATCTTTGAAGTCTTTATTGAATTTGTTAAAACATTAACGTTGTTAGTATTTAATAATTTAATATTGTTAAAATAACGATATAAAATATTGTTTCTGTTTTATGTTTTGGTTTTTGGCCCTGGGCATGTGTGATCTTAGCTCCCCAATCAGGAATTGAACTTGCACCCTCTCCATTGGAAGGTGAAGTCTTAGCCACTGGACCACCAGAGAAGTCCCTCTTTTATTCTTAAAAGACAAGTTGACTTCAGAAATATTTCTGCTTATACATCTATTATGGTAAAGATATAGCTTTTATTTTCTTGAGAAAATGTCCTAAACTGTCCTAGAAATAGATAAAAGTTTTGTCTCTAGAAGTGTCTTCTACCTGAATCTCTGCTATTCCTTGAGGTCTTGAGAGTCTGTCTTCTAGTAATTGGAGGTCTGATATACACAGGCTAAACCTTTTAAACCCAAGCTGATGTCCAAACATTAAACTACCTTTGGCCCTTCCTACCAATGGACATCACATGACTTCTTGGCTGTGTGTCCTGATGTTGGGAATGCTTTAGTTTCCCCTTTATCGAAGATAAGAGTTTGGCTGGGAACAGGACTCATTTTAACTACAACTCATACCTTAAACTGGTTTCTACTAGTGGCTCTGAAATCCAGATTGATGAATTCAAGCTATAAAGATGGCACACATTTGAGAAATGTTTTCTGCCTTTTGACTGAAAGGGGCCAAGAACTTAGAGTTTAGTGGGAAGAGGTGAGGTCTGATGTTGGGCAAAAGTAGACTCTGACACTCACCCTGGGAGAACTGAGCCAGAGAGAGATTTCCTCAAGTCAAAAACATAACAAATGCATAAGGGAATGTTATCTAAATAAATGTGTGTATGTGTCTATATACATATTAAATATACTTTTGTGTCTGTGAACACATGTTGACCTTATTGTATGAAAAATAGACAGCTCAAGAATACATGTCATGGCAATAAAGAAATCTGTGGAGGAAGCTAAGACAATTTGTCGAATAGACTTTAGGAACGTGGGTTTCTCCAGTTAGAACACCTTTTCAATTCAACTACAACAAAAACAAGCAAACAAAAAAAAAAAAATGCCCCTCATTTCTCAATGATACTGTTATAGTTATTGATACTCTGGCTTATCCACAGTATGTGCACAAGATTCTCAGACTAACAATGCCAGTCTTACCATGAATAATGTAATTACTATGAATCAGTTCAGTTCAGTTACTCAGTCCTGTCCGACTCTTTGCGACCCAATGGACTGCAGCACTCCAGGCTTCTCTGTCTATGACCAACTCCTGGAGCTTACTCACACTCGTGTCCATCGAGCTGATGATGCATTTGTTAATTACTATGACTAGTTTACCATTTTTTCTCCAAATTACCTTGTTATTAAATAAAGTCACTTGGAACAGTCCCTCTGTGAATACTTACAACCAACTAGGTGTGAAATTAGGTTCATTTGTCTTATTTCACTTCCAATTAATAGAGACTGCTTTTTTATATTTAATTTTATAATTACATAGAAAATTTACTACATGATTCCAAAATCAAATCTGTAAAACAAATTATACTCAAAGAAGTTTAATTTCTTTCTCTTCCCTTTATCTTATCTCTTCCTCCCACAGATTTGTATTCATTTTTTATTCTACTTTTAAGACAAACACATATTTGGATATAGATAAAGTTGTACATATGTGTGTGTGTGTACATAAACACATATATGTATGTATACACACACTTGGCATCGCATCCTTTCTTTGGTAAGTTTAGGACAGTTTTCTGTTCAGTTTTCTTGCACTTTCATTTCTCCTTAACAAAATACCCTGGAGAACATTCCACTGCATTTTCTAGAGAGATTTCTTTTCTACAGTTTCATAGTATTCCATTGTGTGGTTTATCATGCTTTATGCAACACATCCTCTATTACAGATATTTTGATTGTTTCCAGTATTATTACTATAAATAACACTGTAGTGAATAGCTTTGTGTATACTTATTCCTGCCTCACTGCTCCCCGCCCCCCCCCCCCCCCCCACACCAGGCCTGTATGTCTTTTGGATGGATTCTAAGAAGTGGAATTGCTGTCAGAGGGTAAATGCCTATGGAAGTTTTCTCAGTATTGACAAATTCCCTTCCATAGGGTTTGTAAGTGCTACATTGCATTCATACCAGAACTATATGAGACTTACTGTTTCCACAGGTTTGACCAAAATACTATGCTGTCAAACTAAAAGATCTGCCTATCTGATAGGGAAGAAATGTCATCTCAGTATACTTTTAATTTGCATTTCTCTTCTTGAAAACACAGTTGATTTTTTTCATGTGGTTAAGATCCTTTTGTATATATTTGCCTATGACTGACCATTTCATATTTTTAACTTATTTTTCACTCCTAATTGTTGACCTCTTTTCTAATCTTTGAAGTCCTGTATAAATTGGGAACTTTTGTCTCTGAAATAAGTTACAAGTATCTTTTTCCAGTCTGGCTTTGAATCTTTTCCATACAGAAGTTTAATCTAATCACAAGTTTCTGTCCTTGCCCTCACTGCCTCTGCATTTTAAATCATAGTTAGAATTCCCATAGTTTAACTAATTCATAGTTAAGAAGCCTAGGATTCTTCATTCATAGATTATTGAGAAATTTACATCTGTTTTATTCAAATACTTAATTTCACCTTTAATAGTTAGCTATTTGATCCAGGTGGAACTTAGCCTGGTTTATAGTACAACAAATTGATCTGATTTTACCTTTCTTTGTGTGACCATCTGATTATCCAGAGTGCCATTAAAAACTCTATTTCCCACCAATAATTGAAGGATGCAATATTTATCATATTCTAAATATTCAGTTGGATTCAATATTTATCATATTCTAAATACCACATTCTAAATATTCATCTACTTTTGTGAAGAGTGAAGAAAGGTCTTCAAAATCCCCATTTAACAGACTTTCCCTCACTTTCCTTATTGTGCAAAACTTGGTCACATGCCTTTCCAAAGCCAGTGCCTTGCAAAGGGGATGGGTTTCCTACTATTGACATAGTGAAAGCCTTAGACTCTGTCGGAGGTAGTGGCGGGAGTGGATTGCCTGGACTAATCTGAGGTAGTTATATAGAAGAGATGGAGTGAAGGAGAGTTGGGGATGGATATCACATAATCAGCAATGTATTAGGTTTCCTTTTGGGACTCAGGGTCACAGGGTTCTAATGTGTCCTATGCCCCTTACCATTTGTACAGTGTCTAGACACATCACAGGTGTGTAAATGCTTACAAAAGAGTACTTAGCTGGCATCGTGCTACTTACTGTGGTTTTAAAATAAATCAACTTTTTTTTTTTTCTTTACACACTGTATGTGTGTGTGTGTCTGTATGCAGGTGCTTAGTCGTGTCTGACTCTTTGCAACCCCCTGGACTTGGCCCACCAGGCTCCTCTGTCCAATTCCCAGGACTGGAGTGGGTTGCTATTTCCAGCTTCAGACAAACTAACTATAGTGTGGTTAAAATAAGCTATTTAAAAATATATTAATCACTAGGTTCATAAGGCCTGCATACGTTGGATAAATGTTTTAGTATTTGTTTTTGGGTCCTCTTTGAGTTTTGAGCATTCTCTATAGAGTACTTTTATTCTGAGAATTTCGATCAGTTTTATCAACATTCTTTGTCTCTGAGTTGAAGTAGATGTAAAGCAGTAGCTTGCAAGTTTTCTTAAAGGCAGAATCAGTGTGTTCTTTGCCACCCTGCTCTGTACTTGAAATAATACAGATGTTCCCTTAATGTTTATCAAGTGAGTGAATGAATGCTATCTCCATTTTACAGCCCGTCATGGAAACTTAGATCTCAATGGCGCTCTCATGTCATTCAGCTAAAAGAAAGGTCTAACACTTTTGCCCACACAGAAATCCGTTGCCTTCCCTAGTGATTATATCCTTTTATATTCTCAGAGCCATACTTTTATAGTCCACAAACATGAAATAATATTGTTGAAAAACCAAGCTTTTGTGGAAAATAATAACCAGTGCTTTGAAAAGATAAAGGGCTATTTCTTAAATACATACATGGTATATAGAAGAATGAGTAAATTCTTAGCACGGGACTAACACAGAAAAGTAGATCAACTCAATTTTAAATTTATTTACCGTATTGCCCTCTGTCTTAATGTCTCTTCCCATAATGTAGGCATTTAGGATATTAAAATTCTCAACAACCCTAGGAAACTTTGACTTTTTATAAGACACTTAAATGTCAACATCCTGAAGATGAGTTTATAATTCTGAGTAGGTGATTTTAGAGTACACTTGGCTTACTTCAGACCTGGCACGGGCTAAAGAAAATTTGTCAAGTTCTGAAAACTTGTATCGCTTAATAAGCCTCTCCAGCAAAAATGTGATTAAAATGTTTCCTAAGGTTAAGGTTTAGCCTGTGGCACTTTGAATTTCCTCAGCTTAACACATCATCAGCATGACATGTCACGCTTGGTTTGGTCAGCAATTCGTGTACACAGATTAAGTGTGAATGCATTTAAAATGACAGATTTATATGTATCCCAGTACTAGAGGAACTGCTAGTAAAATGGCGCAGGCCACACATTTCTAATAAAAACATCATTAAGTGCTTACCGAATCTGGTCTGTTACCTCAGTTGGACCTCCACACTCCTGCCTCACCCAGTTCACTAGCCCTCCAGTTTCCCCTTGTGTGAATTGATCCTAGGAAGATATTGTGTTCTAAGTTGCGCACACACACACACACACACACACACACACACACACACACACACACACAAATCCCAAATTCATCTGCAAAAAGAACACAGCCTCTATTCTAAGGAGACATCAGTTCAGTTCAGTCACTCAGTTGCGTCCGACTCTTTGTGACCCCATGGACTGCAGCACACCAGGCCTCTCTGTCCATCACCAACTCCCTGAGTCCACCCAAACCCACGTCCATCGAGTCAGTGATGCGATCCAGCCATCTCATCCACTGTTGTCCCTTTCTCCTCCTGCCCTCAATCTTTCCCAGCATCAGGGTCTTTTCAAATGAGTCAGCTCTTTGCATCAGGTGGCCAAAATATTGGAGCTTCAACTTCAACATCAGTCCTTCCAATGAACATCCGGGACTGATCTCCTTTAGGATGGACTGGTCAGATCTCCTTGCAGTCCAAGGGACTCTCAAGAGTCTTCTCCAACACCACAGTACAAAAGCATCAATTCTTCAGTTCTCAGCTTTCTTTATAGTCCAACTCTCACATCCATATATGACTACTGGAAAAACCATAGCCTTGGCTAGATGGACCTTTGTTGACAAAGTAATGTCTCTGCTTTTTAATATGCTGTCTAGGTTGGTCATAGCTTTCCTTCCAAGGAGTAAGCGTCTTTTAATTTCATGGCTGCAGTTACCATCTGCAGTGATTTTGGAGCCCCAGAAAATAAAGTCAGCCACTGTTTCCACTATTCCCCATCTATCTGCCATGAAGTGATGGGACCGGATGCCGTGATCTTAGTTTTCTGAATGTTGAGCTTTAAGCCAACTTTTTCACTCTCCTCTTTCACTTTCATCAAGAGGCTCTTTAGTTCTTCTTCACTTTCTGCCATAAGGGTGGTTTCATCTGCATATTTGAGGTTATTGATATTTCTCCCTGCAATCTTTATTCCAGCTTGTGCTTTTTCCAGCCCAGCGTTTCTCATGATGTACTCTGCACATAAGTTAAATAATCAGGGTGACAATATACAGCCTTGACGTACTCCTTTTCCTATTTGGAACCAGTCTGTTGTTCCATGTCCAGTTCTAACTATTGCTTCCTGACCTGCATACGGGTTTCTCAAGAGACAGGTCAGATGGTCTGGTATTCCCATCTCTTTCAGAATTTTCCACAGTTTATTTTGATCCACAGAGCCCCTTCCATACCCTCACCAACCAACATCCTCAGTTTTCATATTTTGAGTGCCTGATATTTTTCATGTGTTCTCACTGTAATGCCTAAAGAAACCTAAAGGTTTTCTTAAGGAGCAATAAGTGAAACTTACATGTAGATATATTCCATATCTTGTTGAAATTTTCTAAAGAGTTATATTGATTTTCCCCCTAGGTAGTTATTGGTAGACACACACACTCACAGTCTACTTACCTAACATGTTTGAGATGGCACTTCGCTAGATAAGGAAGTAAATTTGGCTTCCCTAGGTGTGTTTTGAGATATTTTTAGAAAACACTTTTGCCAGATCCCTAAAGGGTGTTGTTTTTCTGTTACTGAGTCGTGTCTGACTCTTTGCGACCCTGTGAACTGCAGCATGCAAGGATTCCCTGTCCTTCACTATTTCTTGGAGTTTGCTCAAACTCAAGTCCATTGAGTCAGTGATGGCATCCAACCATCTCATCCTCGGTCACTCCCTTCTCGTCTTACCCGTAATTTTTGGCAGCACCAGAGTCTTTTCCAATGAGTCAGCTCTTTTTATCAGGTGGCCAAATATTGGATCTTCAGCCTTAGAATCAGTCCTTCCAATGAATATTCAGGGTTGATTTCCTTTAGTATTGATTGGTTTGATCTCCTTGCTTTCCAAGGGACTCTCAAGAGTGTTCTCCAGCACCACAGTTCAAAAGCAATAATTTCAGCATACTTATGATGTGTATGTGTGTGTGTGTTTCTGTGTCTGTGTGTTGGTTCACAAAGATGTTCTTTTCAGGTGAGTCTAATGGGGGCCATATTTTCTTTTTATTGAGATAAGAGTTTCAATGAAATGATGACAATATATGTGAAACTAAACTGCAGTAGTGATTTCAACAGAAGTGAACTGTTAAAAAAAAAAAAAGATTGGAGCTTCCCAGGTGGCACTAATGTTAAAGAACCCTCCTGCCAATGCAGGAGATGTAAGAGATGCAGGTTTGATCCTTGGGTTGGGAAGATACCCTGGAGGAGGGCGTGGCAACCCACTCCAGAATTCTTGCCTGGAAAATCCTCATGGACAGAGAAACCTGGTGGGCTACAGACCACAGGGTTGCAAAGAGTTGGACATGACTGAAGTGACTTAGCATGACGCAAGAACTGTTAAAGGTATGATATACTTTAAATCAACAAAAATGTTACGTGGTATGGGGATTTTTAAAAGGCAGCTTCTTTTTATCATGACACACACATATTCAGTGAAACACTGTATTGAAACTAAGACTGTCCCACTTAGAAATGCTTGCCAAGTCTTCATCTTCCTTAAACAGGATAATTTAATGACAGAACTGCCTACCTGTTCTGCATTGTTTTAAAGAATTACGCTAATCATACCAGTGGCCCTGCACTGCATGATTGACAAATTCGTTTTGGTTCAATCCTTGCCTCGTTCATACCTTTGAGAGCTTAGCTGTAATGGATTTGGCTTATTTCTTACAGTCTTGTGTTGTTTTTCTGACACATTAAGTCAAAACTAAAGGGAAAAGATTGTGCTTTTGGCAATAAATCTTCACCTGCGGAGAAACTCAACACCTCCCCAGATTTGCCAGGTGGCCGTCTACAAACTCCAGTGACTCTGGAGCCCTGGAGAGCCAGTTTCCCTCTGAAACTTATACACACAGGACCACTAAACTGAGACATCTTAGAGCATGGTCCTTACATCACAGGCACTTGGTCTTAGCAGCAAGAAAGGAGAAACCCTGTGCCCTCTTGATTTTAACAACAGCAAGAAAACAAAATTCCAAGGGAGAAACTCTTGATGGATCATCTAGTTGAACTCATCTTCTGTGTTATTTTTAAAACTTAAAATAAGGTTTTAAAACATAGTTTCACTAAAATGCATAAATATGATCACACAATTTATGTATACACATGCACACATGTAAATATCTGTACGCATGTGTGTAAAATATTTCTGTACCATCAGCCCCTTCCTGCCCCAATTTCTCTCAGTGCTGTGCCCTCACCGTTCTCAACACCCTCACCATCCACATCCACCAGCTGTCCCACCTCTTCCCTGTGCAGATCACCTATAGAGAACAAGTTCCTGTACAGTTTTCCATCTACTGTGCTTAAATATTCATTCATTGGTGGCTGGATCCTTGGACTGGGCACCTCTGACCATGCATAATATCAGTTCTTTTACCCCAGTGTGACATATAAAAGTTTTTCTTGTACATTTGTACTGAGATATGAAAATAGTTGTAAAGTCCTGGCTTAAGGTTATACTTCCATATCTTTAACCATGCTAATGTTATCAGTATAATAACATGCACATGTGTCTAATCACTATTTACACATACATACATGGAAGGATTTTTTGTTTCTTTTTCGCAACATTGGGAGTCTTTTGACTCTTTTGTCTTTCAAGAATTATTTGTGCGAATCCTTTCAAGGCCACTGAAGAGCTCTAATTCAGTATTTTGAGGGACTATACTATAATTTTGCAACTATTAGTTTTAAGAAAGAGCTTTCGGTAGTAAACACTCTCTGTGTAATCTAGGGTTGGGAAGGTCATTTCAGGGCCTATAAATATTTTTAAAATAGTGTTTGTCTCCCGGAGTGAATTTTAAGGCTTCATTGAAGGATATTAATTTTATTGTCATGACAAATATATATGTATCTGAAAGGAAAGGTATTCTGTGAGATTTCTAGCTGTCTTTTGAATCTCCTTTTTAAATGTATGAGTTTTGTTTTGTGGGCTCTCATTTTTCCTTTTTTTTAAACTTTGTCTTTTAAAGTGATTGTAGATTCCCAGGAGTTACAAGTAATGTACAGGGAGGCCCTATATACACTTCACTTGGACACCTTAATGTTGGTGTCTAGCTTCATTATAGGATAGTGCTAAAGTGAGGAAATTGTTACCTGTCTAATCCACAGAATTTATTCAGATTTCACTAGCTCTGAGCACATGTGTGTGTGTGTAGTTCTAATTGGGTTATTTTGTTTTTGACTTTAATATGTGAAACAAATTCTATCACATAGATTCTATGCTCCAGTTTCATAAGTGAAAGTAGGTAGAACTGAGGTCATAGAAAGAATGAGGTGTTGAGGGAGTGTTTTGAGTGATAATGTGGGATGCCATTCTGTGTGTGACGTTAAAACGAAATGAAGAAACGTGCTTCGGGGTTGGCAGAGCTCCCCGCAGATGCACATGAAGGCAGGGCATACACAAGGTGCTCTCTGAAGAGCCCACGGTTGCTGCGTCTTGGCCTTCCAATGAGAAATGAGGTTCAGTGCTTCTACGCCGGGCCAGTAGGCACTGTCTCTCATCTAAGAAGAAATAAATAAACAATGAGTATCTGTGGAAAGATACGTTCTTCTAACTACAATGACACCTGCTGAGATTACTTGGATTGTAATTTTATAGCAGCCTTGTTCTAAATTAATTACATATCTGTAATCAGGCAACCATAGCTACTCTTTAGAAGTAATGCCTCATGTGCAACTGTGAATAAGTAAATTAGTGCCAACGAGCATCAGACCACATGCCGTGACAAAGAATGTGTATTTGGGTGACAGCACCTCCCTTTTCTGGGCTTCCTAGGTGGCATTGGTGGTAAAGGACCTGCCTGCCAATGCAGGAGACTAAGAGATGCTGGTTCGATCCCTGGTCAAGAAGATCCCCTGGAGTAGGGCATGACAACCCACTCTAGTATTCTTGCCTGGAGGATCCCATGGACAGAGGACCCTGTTGGGCTACAGTCCATAGGGTCGCAAAGAGTAGGACACAACTGAAGCGACTAAGCAGTCACACACGCACGTCCCTTCTCTCTTACCAGTTGTCCTAGGGGGCATCTCAGGTGCTTTAATAGTGTCAGGGGAAGTGAAGGGAGCATTGCTGATCCCCCTGGAAATGCAGCCTTGTAATACTTTCTGTTATAGTGTCCATGGGCTACGTCAGCTATAAGACAAAGAAATCCACCTTCACAGCTCTTAGGTTCAACTCCTTAAATTTTCGTGTCAGTAAATACAGTTCTGAAGATTGAAGTGATATACTTCAAGGCACAAAGGTAATTAGTGACAAAATCTTGACTAAAATTCAGGGATTTTCCTCTGGAAAGATGTTCTTTCTGCCCTAACACTGTAGCACTCTGCTCATTTTTATGTGTTAGATCAGTGGATTTAAAAGTCCTAACAGTCTGTTAATAGCCTACACAATTTTCCAAGGTTGTTTTTCTTCTTTCTGTCACTCGAATATTCTAAGGGGACATAGAAGGTCCTGGGACAGGCAGCTATCTCTCAAAATAGACATCTGACTGGTAACAGTAAGTTTGATGGCTCTAATTCTTATGCTATGCTAACATGACATGATTTACAGTTTTCTAAAACTTGTGTTTTTTTCCCCCCAAGGATCCAAAATAACTTGAATTGGGATCTAGCCAGGTTTTGGCTGAAAGTTTGGGTAATCTCTGCATCCAATGTACTATGGACTAACTCAGCTGTTCATGTGCAATGACTGTCTAGAAACAAAGTTTTTATGAAATATTTTAAACATATGCAAAAAGTGGAGTGACACTCCATTTCCTTTTCCAGGGGATCTTCCCAACCCAGGGATTGAACTCATGTCTCGTGCAGCTTCAGCATTAGCAGGTGGATTCTTTACCATTAGCTCTTACCCACTGCCCTATGCCTCTGGCCAAGGTTAGCTCCTTCTGATGAATGCCCTTAGAGACGTGAGTGCATGCATGCTAAGTTGCTTTAGTCATGTCTGACTCTGTGACCCTGTGGACTATAACCCACCAGGCTCCTCTGTCCTTGGAATTTTCCCAGTGAGAATACTGGAATGGGTTACTAGTTCCTACTCCAGGGGATCTTATTGATGCAAGGATCAAACCCAAGTCTCTTGTATCTCTTGCATTGACAAGCAGATTTTTTACCACTGAGCCACCTGGGAAGCCCTAATAAATTCTCATGTCATGGCTTTCAGTACTGAAATAGGTGGTCAAATGTTGATTTTGGAATAGTTATGTATGAGTGATTTTGTTTCCTGACAGATGGCTGTTCTATTCTTTCTATGGAGGGACAGTTTCTGGGAATATTAAATGATTCTTTTCATCTGGTTGTCTACCGAATTTGGCATCTCTCTTCATCTGAATGGCTCTAGATAGTACTTTAAAATGTTATTAGGGTTGTAGGGGCTCTCAGAAATATAAATCCACAGCGTAGAATTGAGAGCAATGATTGAAATTGTCTGTGGGTGACCATGTTGCCATTTATGACACCAGAGGGAGCTACATTTTCCACAGGGAGGCTGGTCACCTCAGGATTGATAAAAGCAGATGTGGGACATTTGAAATATGTGCAGGGTGTTTGAAGTAACAGTGACTAAATGGCTAAGCTAAGAGTAGGAGCTGTGTTAGAGAGACTGAAACTTAGAAATCATAGTCTCTTCAAATGTGGCTGAGTACTGACAATGCACGTTGCTTTTTAAAATATTTGGCTGTGCTGCGTCTTAGTTGAGGCATGTGGGATCTAGTTTCCCAGGCGGGGGTTGGTCCCAGGCCCCCTGCATTGGGAATCTGGACTCATAGCCGCTGGGCCACCAGCGAAATTGCCCACATCGTTTTACTTTAAGTTAGGTAAGTGGCAGCCTTCTCAACTGGACTCGAATAAGCTCTGTTGAAGACAGGGACCATTTTCTTCTCACTGCTTGTCTTTCCTTAATGCCAGGCAATATATGCAGATGTTGTTTGAACGGATGAGTAAATATATGGGTGTGTGGATGAGCAAAGGATTCAAGAAAGGGACCTTAGGAAATAAAACTGAATTAGTAGTCTCAGTGTTTTAGATGTCAGGGTGTGATGGCAGAGCATTTCAAAGCATGGCCCATTTGTAAGCAGCGATCATTAAGAGCGATGTAGCATTAAAATAGGTCATTCTATTATTGCCTCAGGTCACATTTTGGAACCTAATTAAAAGTGCAGTGACAGTCTTTTTTTAAAAAATGTGGCAACAAAAGTGTTCTGACTCCAGAAGAAATCACTGGTTCCCTATGAATGCTGGGTAAAGGTAAGATCGTGTCCTTCTCACATTTGAATGATTACATTCCCTTGTTCTGGACCCTCTGTATGCTAAATTCCAGCCTGTAAGAAACAATTTTGGTAGTGCGTAGTATAATTCCAGTGACAGATCCTGGGAGAAGAGTGAGGCTGAAAGTAGACATGTTAGGGAGTGTTGTTTTCTGCTCAGCAGTATCCACAGTGGAAGATCAGGGCTCCAAGTCTTTCATGGTGCCAGAGTCTTAACTTGTCTATGTTAAATGTGGTCAGTTTCTTCTCTCTTCCATTATTGCATGAGGTGTTTTCTCTTTCACTGTCTTCATCACCTTCCTCTGGATATGAAAGGGCTCTATCTGGATGTCTTCATCACCCTCTTCTGCTAGAAAAGGGTTTAAAATGCTTAGATGCTTCTTGGTGGCTCAAGTGGTAAAGAAACTGCCTTCAATGCAGGAGATGCAGGTATCCCTGGGTTGGGAAGATCCCCTGGAGAAGGAAATGACAACCCACTCCAGTATTCTTACCTGGGGAATCCCATGGACAGCGAAGCCTGGCAGGCTATAGTCCATAGGATTGCAAAGAGTTGCACGTGACTGAAGCAAATTAGCCTACAAGGAAGAACAGGATACAAAATAAAATCTTTAGTATAATAAAAGAGTACTGGTATTCTCTACACAAATTAAGACAGTAGAATTACTGTACATTGGTATATCCTTGTACATTTGTAGTCACCTGCAGCCAGCATCCCCAATATAAAGTAGAAGAACAATTATCTCCATCCTTTCCCTAATGTAGGATAAGTACAAGTCATCTGCTCGGAGTTGGCATGAATTTCTTCTTAATTCCTGAGTGTTTTAAAATTTATACTTAAGCAAGAATTGCTACTATTCTTGAAATTTACACAGGACAATAGAGAAGTTCATATAAATATTTAACATGCACAAAAACAGAAAAACAAAAACAAAAAATTAAAAGGGATCCTAAAGGCCAGTTTTAGGAGAAACTACACAGTTCTGTGCCTTTTCTATCTTACTCTCCTGACATTAATTCTCTCCCTGTCACCTTTTCCCTTGTCCTCCCACTCAAAGTTAGGAACACCTGACATTTGGAACAATTTTCTCTGAGGGCCCACAATTAAATGTCAGTAAAATGACATGTTGTTAAAGCAACTCAGATGATTCCCAAATTTCCCTAGTCTAGAATGTCTCCAAATGCTGGTTGCAACTCGTTCATGGAATGTGATTTCAAGTTAATATGTCTCACCAAACAAACAAACAAATAAAAACTATAGAATAGACAGTATCTATGAGTGAGAGTATCACTCATATTAAGAGTAGGTATTTGTTTATAACAATTTTATGGCGTCAACTCTCTGTCTATACGTCCTAGATTATGATGTAAAATGTCCACCTAATGATACTGCACCAGTTCATCATCCCACACAATGGTGTGGGGAATCAGAGGCATGAACATTAACTCAGAACCTGAAATAACTCCCTGTATGTGGCTTTACTTGGCTTATTACCAAATCCTCTGTAAGGATCTGCTCCTCTTTGGGCTGAGAATAACAGAAGCACCGGCCTTTCCCACTGCTAACAATAGCGTGATGCCTTTGATGACTTCTTTTTAGAAAACAATACCTCAACCTGGATATACTGAAAAGAAGTAAATATGGTAAACTTTTCCATACCTCATTACCCAAGAGGGAAACATTTTAATGATCTTGTGCTCCACATGGTTTAAATTTATAGTCCAAATTTTGTTCTCTGCAGTAATACTGCTGTAGATTATTAATAAGCTTTCATTCCTTGTGAGACAATTTGTTACCTTTACACCAGTACAAATGCATTTTTCAGTGATTCTCTTGAATTATTCTATCTGAATTGGAAGAATTTGCCAACAAGAGAGAGAGATTCAGAAACTGAGACTTGGTTAGTGAGAAAAAGATAACCAGAGCTAGACCCCCTCTACTGGGTACTTCTCATAACCATATGTTGGCAGTGATGGTGTTTTCTTGGTGCTTCTTGGACAGTCAAAAGGGAAGAAGATCCTCAGTCCTGATGAACGTGAGGAGCCTGTTACGTGAGCAGGTATTCTCTCTGGGATGCTGGTGAAAGAAAATTAAATCAACTCACGACAGCTCTCTTGCCTATGTCACCCGGGAAGGTAGGCATGCAGTAGGACAGGCACTGTTTAACATTAATCAGCCTCCTGAAGTCATTACATTCATGAGGAAATGTAATTCACATGTGATTACTTTTTAATTTACTCTGTAATCACATTCCAAGTGAACGGGCCAAGCTTAAAATGAAATTTAAAAGTCAAATACTGCTTTGTATTAGGAATTCACAATTTTTATATGCACTTAGGTTAATAAAGATTTTACAATAACCATTTGTGACTGAGCACATGAAAATTTTTTGAGGGAAGTTAGTGCCATACCTGAGGTAAAATGTATCTGATACCCCTCCAAGTCCTCAGCTGGACTAGGGGAGCCTTAGAACTGTGCTCCGTGCTGAATTCCTGCCTCATCTCAACTTTATTTGAAAAAAAAAAAAAAATCATACAGACATTCCTCAATCCCCGATCTGCAGTTTCAATGAACTAATGTATTTTTAATTCCTGCTGTGCCTCCGAGGCATATCCATTTGTTTTATCCATCATCAGAAAGTGTGTACAGAACCTCATAGTAACTGACTTAAGTTCATCAATGGGGAATGCCAGCATCTGCAGTGAGAATCTTTCTCCAGCAGCGTGGCCTTTCAAGTTTATAAAGTTAGTTCCACAAGAGCATTTTGCCTTAAAACTGAAAGTTCAAAAGCCTAAAACCAGTTTGTTGTGGGTAGTAGAGAGTAGGTTTTTTTTTGTTTGTTTGTTTTTTTTATCAGCCAGAACTAAGGCCAATGTAGAGAAATCTACAAAGGATTTACAGGTTTCCAGTAATACAAAGGAAAAAAATTTTTTTTTTATCAATTGGCCCTACCTGGCAGTGGATTAAATAGCTTCAAAAGTACTAAGATCTCTTTCCCAGAAAATAATCAAAAGCTGGATTCTCTTGTCCAGCAATGGTATGTAGTAGTACTAAACATCAGTTATTAACGTGCAAGTTTCAAAATAAGTGTGATGTCTTTAGGCTAACTTACTATCATTTACCTCAGCTCAATTTCCTTTGTTCTAACTAAAGGACTACTTTGCCTTTGTTCTAAGTCAGTGCTATTTAATAAAAATACACTGCAAGGCACATATAAAATTTTCTAGTAGCCACATTAAAGAAGTGAAAAATAAGCAGATGAAATTAATTATAATGTCTTGTATTTAACCCAATATATCCTATTATTCAACATGTAACGTTAAAATTTTTTAATGGAACTTTACTTTTTTTATACTGAACTTTGAAATCCTGTGTGTATTTTATACATACAGCACATCTCTGTATCACATTTTAGGTGCTTGAGAGCCACATGTGGTTAGTGCATACTGTATTGATCAGAGTAGTGTTAAGCTATCATATTCATGATAACAGCACATGAGCCATAAACACATTTTTTTTCTTTTACTCGTATACAAACGTAACAGAATTTAAGAGAAAGAGATCCATGTAATCCTGCTTCATGTATTTTTTACAAATAAAATGTTTACTCCATATAGTATCTGTATAACATACTTAAATATTGGTGCTATATATGTGCATGCATGCTCAGTCATGTCCAACTCTTTGTGACCCCATGGACTGTAGCCCACCAGACTCCTCTGTCCATGGGATTCTCCAGGCAAGAATACTGGAGTGGGTTGCCATTTCCTCCTCCAGGGGATCTTCCTGACCCAGGGATCAGACCTGCATCTCTTGCGTCTCCTCCACTGGCAGGTGGGTTCTTTACCACCGAGCCACCTGGGAAGCGATACACACAGGTACAGTTATTAATGGGATCAAATTCCTTACTATTTTCTGCATAACTGAAGCCAGTCCAGTTTTATCACCCACCTGACCTGAGGATTAAGACCTCCCCTGAAGATCAAATATTTCAGGCCATTGCCTCTTTTATTTCCATTTGGGGCCAGTGTGGGATATCTAACCAATTGTGGTAGACACAATAAGGCACCCCAAAGAGGTGTGCATTCTAATTCCCAGAACCTATGAATATTACCTTAAATGACAAAAAGGTGGGGGAGTGTGATTTAAATTAATATCTTGGTATGGGGATGCTATCCTGGTTTATTTGGTCTGGCCCAGTGTAATCACTGGGTCATTACAAATGATTGGGGAGAGGCGTGGGCGTCAGGGAGAGCCAAGAGGAGAAAACGTGGTGATGGAAGCAGAAGTCAGAGTGATGTGACATGAGGAGGACTCGACATGCTGCTGCTGGCTTGGGGGGGTAGAGGGATGCATCCATAAGCCAAGGGCTGCTGGTGGCCTTTAAAAGATGGACAGGTCAAGAAAATGGATTCTCTCCTCCAACCTTCAGTAGGAACACAGCCCTACTGACATCTTGATCTTAGTCCATTTCAGACTTCTGACCTTCAGAACTGTGAGAGAACTTTGTGTTGCTTTTAAGCTGTGAAGTTTGCGGTCATTTACTATAGCAGCAATAGGAAACTAAAACTACACCCATCTTGAGCAATGGGATGGTTAAAAATGCATCACTTTTGACTTCTTTTGTTTGGAAAAGAAGACTTTTTGGCACCTAAGTCAAGCAGCTCTTACCTTGGGAGACTTTCTTAACTATTGGCTTGGCCTGTCAGTTCCTTCAGGCTTTTCTGTAAGATGTAAGGAAAAAACCTGAGCAAACATTTTGGTCAACCGAATAGTTTGGTTGTGATGAGGGCTCCTCCTCTTTTAACCCCCACCATTCTCGATGCTGGCCTTGACACTGCGTGTATCTTTCTCTGGTGTAGGAAGATGTAACGAAGCCTGTCTCCCCACTAGATTGTTTGCAGGACCAGGGTACTACATAACCTCAGCCCCCAGAAGTTTTTGAATATGTTAACTGAGTGCCTGAAGACCTCCATCCTACATTGTAATGCATGGCCTGTGAAGCACACAGTCACAGGTGTGTGTGTTCCTTTGTTCCCATCTTCTCCATAGTGGTGCAAAGATCGTCCATTTACTTTCTGCAATTGTCTGAAACCCTCTTGGCAACTGACATTTGAGCGCTCTCTAGCCAACTAAATAGTGTTGATGTTTTTCTTTCATTTGGTTTTATTTTAGAAAATTGTCATCACTTTACAGAGTTTTGCTGGGGGTTGATGTGGAGTCTAATTATCTCCTCCTCTCCCAGCCTGGAAAAACATGTGTTTGAGTCACTGGATATAGCCTGGATATGGTCTTATCCACTGAGACCTCCTGGTACTGAGACTGTCTCTTTTCTGCAATGTGTGGCCTGAGGCAGGTCTATTTTCACGAGCTATATTCCTTCTTCTAGCCGCTGATTCTACTCATCCCTGCATTAGGGTTTGGAGAGGATGATGGTTATTCTTATAAAGTGCCCACATGTATTCTAAGTGTTCTTACTTTTGAAGTGTATCTTTTGTTAATTATGCCCCACAAGGTGAGGGATTTTAGACTGAGAAATTTTCATTTTCCTATTGAGTTCAGTCTGGTATTTACTGTGCTACCTTTTAAGCAAAATGTCATTTGCTTAGTTTGTGGTCATCTTAACCCAGTGTCATTTAGAAATGAATGATTTAAAAAGGCACTAGAAGTATTCTTTCACTTGCACTGGAAGTGACGGGCCAATCACTCTGAGAGGAATTTGTGCCATTTAATAATATAAGGTTCACACAAAATAGGAGCCGTTATTTGAAAAAGCTTCTTGTTGCTTGTGATTAGAAGTCAAAACATGATGTGAGCCATGCAGGTTTTATTTTTTACCAATTCTACTTCCATGAGTGGTAGTGGAGTCATGCAAGAAGATAGGGAGTTAAGACTCAGAGGTAGAGTGTGGTGTCAAATAGAAATACACCCAGGTCGAGGTCCTGGGTAGGTAAGCCACATGTAGAATGAAGATGCAAATATGTAACCCAGGCCACGACTCCCCTGTGGCTGATTGAACTAGGAAATCTCATTCACTTAGCTGATGTACATGGCCTTGGAATCCTCTCAACAGAGACATCTTCTACATTGATCAGAATTGGCCATTAAATTGAAATCTGTCATTGTTGCTGGGTTTTGTTTGTTCATTTTTAAATAAAGAGTAAGAGGCAGTGGCAGAACCACTACAGAAGCAGGGTAATACCACTTAGGCAAGCAGAAAGCAAGCTGCTCTTAAATCTGAAAGGTTAAGAATTAGGAAGGAATGTGACAACTAGGAAGGCACAGATCTCAGAGGATAAAATCAACAATATCATCACAGGCCTGCTCAGTTTATTAGGAGTGGATGGACCCCAGACACTGAAGGACAAAGTCATCTTAAATTGATTGTGCATACAAATTACCTGGAATCTGATCCACTTGTTCCCAGGGTAGGGCCCTTTCTGGCTAGTTCCCGGGTGATGCCAACACTGCAGGTCTGGGGACCATGTTTGCTTTTTTTTTTTTTTTTTTTTTATTTTTTTTTAATTGAAGGATAATTGCTTTACAGAATTTTGTGGTATTCTGTCATACATCATTAAGAATCAGCCACAGATATACCCATGTCCCCTCCCTCCCGGACCTCCCTCCCATCTCCCTCCCCACCCCACCCTTCAGCCTGTCACAGAGCCCCTGTTTGAGTTCTCAGAGTCATATAGCAAATTCCCATTGCCTATCTATTTTACATATGGTATTGTAAATTTCTATGTTACTCTCTCCATACATCTCCCCTTCTCCCTCCTCTCCTCCCTCTGTGTCCATAGGTCTGTTCTCTATGTCTATTTCCCCATTGCTTCCCTGAAAATAAATTCATCAGTGCCATCGCTTCAGATTCCATATATATGTGTTAGTATATGATATTTATATTTCTCTTTCTGACTTACTTCATTCTGTATAATAGGCTCTAGTTTCATCCACCTCATTAAAACAGATTCAAATGCATTCCTTTTTATGGCTGAGTTGTATTCCATTGTATATATGTACCACAGCTCCTTCATCCATTCATCCTCAATGGACATCTAGATTGCTTCCATGGTCTAGCTATTGTAAATCGTGCTGCAGTGAACATTGGGGTACATGTGTCTTTTTCAGTTTTGATTTCTTCAGGGTATATGCCTATGAGTGGGATTGCTGGGCCATATGGTGGTTTTATTCTTAGCTTTTTAAGGAGTCTCCATACCGTCTTCCATAGTGGCTGTATGTTTACATTCCCACCAGCAATGCAAGAGTGTTCCGTTTTCTCCAAACCCTCTCCAGCATTTATTGTTTGTAGACTTTTTGATGATGACCATTCTGACTGGTGTGAGGTGGTATCTCACTGTAGTTTTGATTTGCAATTCTCAAATAATGAGTGATGTTGAGCATCTTTTCATGTGTTTGTTAGCCATCTGTATGTCTTCTTTGAAGAAATGTCTCTTCAGGTCCCTTTCCCACTTTTTGATTGGGTTGTTTGCTTTTCTGGTATTGAGTTGTATGAACTGCTTGTATATTTTGGAAATTAATTCTTTATCAGTTGTTTCCTTTGCTGTTATTTTCTCCCATTCTGAGGGTTGTCTTTTCACCTTGTTTGTAGTTTCCTTTGCTGTGCAAAAGCTTGTAAGTTTAATTATGTCCCACCATGTTTTGAGTAGGTAGGATGGAGAATGTGGTCCAGGCTTCAAGGCTAGTCAGATCTCTCAAGCTAGTCTTCTTTTCACCAGGTGCTTCCTGCTGGCACTGAGGCCACTCAGGGTTTAGATCTGCCAGAACCTGTAAGGAGATGCAGGGATCTTGCAGTTCAAAAATAAGGTAACCAAAACACCTCATCTTGTATATTTATTTTCAAACTGTTCAAAATTGTTCTGTGCTTTCTTTTTTTCCCAGAATGTTCTCCTTTTACCCCTAGTGTGTAAAGGTGTATGCTGTTTTCTCTCCCATCCACTTGTCCTCTTCAATACCTTCTTTATCCCCCAAACATTCTTTATCATCTCTATAGTAGCTCTCCTGAGAGTTCTCAACCAGTTACCATTAATAGGAAGTCAACCAACCTAATTTAATCAGAAAAGATGAGGCAGTGTCAGTGGCAGGTCTAGGATTTTGATATGGAAAGGGCCCCACTCTAACAAGATTGCTATTCCTAATGCCCCACACCTCCGCAGAATGTGTCAGGGTCACTGGGCTACTCTGTATCCATTTGGTAGGCAGAGAGGCATGGTCTCTGCTGGCTTTTGTGAACAGCATCTGTCGCATCCCCAGGTCTCCATCGTGTCTGCAGAGCTCCGTGCTTACATCCCCGTTTCTCCCCTTGCTCTAGGGTTTCCCATGGGGCTCAGTTCACTACACATCTCTCCTTTGGGCTCACTCAGCTTTTGTCTGTTTGTCTTTTACATGTAGGCTGAGGAGGTTATTGGTTTGTTTATTTTCATTTTACTTGCTTAAAATTGTACTGAGCTTTCGGTTTTTGTGTGATTAGGTTTTATTTTTACTCTTTTAAGAAACAGCAACACCACTGTAGTAATGTTTAATTTGTTTTCAAGTACTTGTAATGTTCTTATGTTGTAAATATAACATTTTTAATGTTTATATCTTTGATATGTCTTGAATGTATTTCAAATAAGATCTGAGACAGAGATCAAATTTATTCTTTTCAGTGGCCTCTTGGTCCCAAATGCCATTTGCTGATAATTTTCTCCCCACAGATTTGAAATGCTATCTCTACCATCTACTCTTTTTCTCTGTGTTTGAGTCAATTTTCCTTTGGGTCATATACAAGTACAGTATTATTTTAATCCCTATGGCTTTATATGTTTGCATGTGAGCCATGAAAATCACCTGTATGTTCCTAAAGTACATTCATTTCAGGTCAGCAAACTTTCTAGTAGAAAGGCTTTGGGTGTTATAATAGATGACAGCTTATTAAAGGAACATCTGCTGCTGCTGCTGCTGCTAAGTCACTTCAGTTGTGTCTGACTCTTCGCGACCCCATGGACTGCAGCCTACCAGGCTCCGCCATCCATGGGATTTTCCAAGCAAGAGTACTGGAGTGGGTTGCCATTGCCTTCTCTGCCAAAGGAACAGGCTAACAAACAAATGGTTACTAAGGTCCAGAAAACTTTTTTCTTTCTAGTTTAAAATGCATCCATTTTCCCTGAAGCCTTTAACAAAATGGGTTATGTAAGCTTTACTTAAGTAGTCGTAAATTTTTGTGTCCCTTTGCTACTGTCCCTTTGACTTGCTAGTGTTGGTGCCAACTCCACAGTGTATGTCAGTGTGCTGTTCTCTACTTCATCTCTGGCTGACTCTTCATAGGAAGTGGCCTTTTGTTTTCCCTTGTAGGATTGCACCTCACTTAAACTAGGAAGGAGGTATCAGGAAGACCCTGCCTCCAGGAAACAGCAAATCCTCAATGAGATTTGCTTAGCTTTTAGGAGAAAAAACAGAAAACAAAACCACAAACTTTACAGTCTCGCTAAGTGTTTTTACTGTGACTATCTTTTCCTGCTTTTGGAGTGCTGTGTACATTATCTGTGACCCTTTCTCACCTATTTTCTTTCAGTTTTCTTTCTCTCTAGCTTCCCACCTTCTGGCCATCAGGCACTTCCATGTGTCGCTTCTGAGCACATTATCGCACCCATCTCAGAAAAGCAGATCTGACTGTTCTAAAGGCAACAAAAATAGCAGAGTAAGAAGAGAATATGGGACATTATTTTGGTTCTGTGATGTCATCAGTCAATCAGAATCTGAATTTCCAAGTGTTGTTTGCAGCCTTGTTTAGGATTGTGGTATTTTGACTGGTTGGCTTCTGCATGATGTTCTAGAATCATTCATTCTTCTCAAAATAGTTTTTTCCTACTGAAAAGCAGCTGACTTAATAGCAACATGTTTCAAATCTGAGTGGGAGCTGTTATTAACTGACCTCAGATGGATTCCGGAGCAAGAGTGGGCTCTTTGTTTTTGTTTTTTTTTTTCCTCCTCTTTGAAGTTTGGAGAGGTGACTGCTCAGTGCAGACATGGCTTCCATCTCAGATTTTTAGTTTTGCTGCATAAGTGCTAGATTATCAAGAACTTAACCAGCTCCCAGGAATGGAAACTATTTCAGTTTAGCTTTCATCAGAACAACTTTTTCAGACCTCAGCAAAGTATTCTTCTAAAATCGAAAATCGTGGGTCAATGTCAGAGAGAATGGAAACCTATTCATGTCACTCCTAAAACCTTCCCATTCAATTAAACCCAATCTCAACCAAAACCTAGTCAGTTCAGTAATGACTACGGACATAGGTAAAATGTTGGCACTGGTGTTTATAAGCCACATCTTGCAATGATGCTGATGTGTTAGCAGGGATTCAGAAAAGTCATTTTTCTGGAGTCATTTATAACCTGCTGATAAGAAAGAAGATGGCCAGGGTAGGGGTAGGGTTGGGGGGTGGTGCTGGGAAGGGAAGCATAGCTGTACTTCCCTGGTGGCTCTGACGGTAAAGAGCCTGGTTTTCCCTGGTTGGTCTGCCTGTAACACAGGAGACCCAGGTTAGATGCCTGGGTCAGGAAGATCCTCTGGAGAAAGGAATGGCTACCCACTCCAGTATTCTTGCCTGAAGAATTCCATGGACAGAGGAGCCTGGTGCACTACAGTCCATGGGGTGGCAAGGAATTGGACACACTGAGTGACCAACACTTTGACTTTCACCGTGAAGCAAAAGTACCCCAGAGCGTGAAACTAAAAACTTGATTGATTGATTGTGGCAAGGTTTGGGTAAATGATACACAAATTAAAACATTAAGAGAGGGACTTTCAGCAAAATGACATTACCACGTGTAGTTTACTTGCTTAAAAGGAATTTTTAAAATACAATGAATAATACAAAAAGAGATTCACAAAAATAACTGAGATCTAGTTGTGTAATATAAGCTTTTCTTTCCGCCCCGCCCCCCACCTTCTTTCTCCCATCCTCAGCCTCTAAATGGAACACCTGCCAGATTTTTTTCCCGCCTTTCATTTCTTTGTCCTGTCAGAGGAAAAAGGTCAAAACTGATCACCAACTCTACTTTTGAACAGACAGAAGCCTGTAATTGAGAGTAATTCCTCTGCAATTTTGTAGGCAAGGGCTGCTTCAGGCTGGCTTTAAAAAGCTAGGCTAGGAGAGAAACGCTGGTATTCTGTAAGCGAGTCAACTTTATACACAGGGCTGCAGATCATTTCTGCTTTTTACTGAGACGCAGAAAGCTACAGCGCTCATATTACTGTCCTTTTGGATGAATAGAAGTGTAATCTATTTTTAACATCTACTGGGGTACCCTGTAGACAAAAAGAACTTGCTTTGTGAGACATGGCCTGGTAATATCTCATTTTGAAATTCTGCATTCTTAAGAACACTAAGTGATTTATTATTACTTCTTTTCTTAATAATCTGCATCCCTGTTCAAGATTGAACTTGAGGTATTATACCTTGTGTTTGTCTTTAACAGAAATAGATGCAGTGTTTTTCATCAAATATCATATATATTGTGATGCAATTTATAAATTTTCATCAAACAGAAAAATGTTTCTGTCAAAATATGAAAGATAATGAAGGCAACACTTACCTCACTATATGAAACTTTGTAAAATCTGTGTCTGGGTAAAACACTTTCTTTGCTCATTAAGGATTTTATGTTTGAAGGAAGGGGAATAATAAAAGGAATCCTTCAGAAGAAAACTTACATACGTCGAATCCAGTTAAACTCCTCATCACATCTAATTTTACAGAACATAGTCAGTCTTTCAATTAAAAAATATCACACCACCAGAAATGTAATATGTGATAGAAGCCTGTCAGCATCTACAATATAACGTATTCCTTTTTACCAAGAAGAAGAAAAGAAGCTATAAACAGGTTGAAAATATCTTCATTTTTAGGAACTGAATCCTGTTTTCCTTTAAGGTCCTAATGATTAAAAAAATAAATGAAATTGTCAGGACTCCTTAGCTCCATTGCTGCCTGATACTATCTGATTCCAAGCAGATTTTGCTATGAAATCAGAAGACGGTGCTGAGAAAAGGTGAAGATGGATCAGTTACAGAAAATGTGCTTGGATTCCGCAAAGCTCCATGTAATACCTATACATTATTTGGAAAATACATAGGATCATTTCAGAGGTCACTTTGAATAACCTTTCTTTTCATTCTCATCATCTAATAAGTGTTCATCCTGGAGTCATTAAATATAAAAATCTCTAAATAAATAAGTAGAGTTGTGATTTTTAAAGCTCAATTTGGACCACTAAAAGACGAAGTGATTACCAGTTTTGATCAGTAAGCCTGAATTATAGCATACTTACAGGAGAGACATGCAAATGAATGAATTAAATTAGGAACACAAATCTCTTCTTAAATCAGCATTTTTGACTGTCAGAACCCGGTCTAGAGTGCATTATTCTTAACAGACAGTGATTTGTATTGAAATAGGACAATGAATCTGTTTATTGAAATTTATTTGCTGCTCGTTGTTGAGTTGTTCTGGCTCCCTGCAGGAACAGGGTGCGTGTAATAGGCAGGGCTGGGGATTCAGCGGGATGCCTGCCATTTTTGTAAGTGATCACATACTCTGCAAACTGAAGACTGATTATGATTAGCATGGGGATGGGATCAGATTCTGCACTTGGTATTTTACTATGTAGTGATTTGTAGGGAAACCCAGCACCAGTAATTAAAGAATCTTAGGCTTCTCTTCGACGGCCCAATTAAGAAAAAAACTTACCAACTTTAATCCTCTTAGTAAAATCTCTCATCTAAACTTCAGCCTCATCCCCTTTAAATCTGTATTATCTATGGTTATTTCATCCATCTTCCTTTTCATTTTAACTTCATGAAAGCGTTTTAATGATAGGCTTATATTGTGTTGATTCCAATTTGACATTAGAGGGTTTCACATTTTTCAGGCTGACTCCAGCCATCCTTTTTGTTTTGTGTTCTGTGGCTAACATGCAAAAAGAGGAATTGGAAAACGAATCATAGTCTGCAGCCCTGGATCCCCCACAGGCCTCTCTGAAAGACAGAAAGGCTGCTTTGACCTTGTCTTGGTCTGCATGTTTTCAGCAGGCTCTAATCAGGAACTCTTTCATTTTTTATAAAATGAATTCTACATAGATGTACACTAGTGAAATACAAAACGATCACACAGCTTTAGTAAGAAAAAGTAGAAGGTGTTAAAAAAAAAAAGACCCCATTGGAATTTCAATCTCTGGTGTCTCCTAATTTGAAAGAATGTGGGATGTAGGGAGAAAATGAAGAGATGATCGTATTTGTTCAAATATAGTTAGATGTCCCATTTATAACATTCGGGGGCAGGGCATTTTCCACCCTTTTTACAGCTTTTATGCTCTAATTTTTCTTCCCCACCCTTAGCATTATCAGTTTGACAGCTTTTCTCCTTGCTCTCAGAGGTAATGAGGCCCACCTATACTAGCAGGGCATTAATCAGCGATTACGAGTCATTGAGGAGATACAGAACATTCTTTCCATGGCCTAGTTCCATTCTGATTATCTTAACACACTCCGTCTGACCTGCATACACAGTGGTGATGACAGTGACCTGCCATTATCAAGTTGCCCTTGTCTTAAAGTTGAATCTTTGTTTTCTTTGATTTTTCACCAATGCTAAACTTTAAAAAAAGAAAGAAAGAAAAAAAAAAAGGTTGATTAACCCGTGCAAATTTGATCTTGGACAAAGACATAAAGACAGTTCAAAACAGGAATAGCTAGGCATTTGTAAACAAAACTATGAACCTAGACATGGACCTGAAAATGTCTCAAAAATTAATTCAAAGTGAATGAAAGAACTAAATACAAAATGTAAAACTACAAAATTTCTGAAAGAAAACATACAAGAAAAATCTGTGTGATCTTGGGTTTGGTGATGAGATTATAGATAGAGCACGCAACGCACAGTCTGTGGAAGAAACATTGGTAAGTTGGATTCTATTAAGATTAAAAACTTCTTTTCAAAAAACACAAGTCAGGCGTCAGATAAGGGACTTGTGTCCACAATATAGAAAGAACTCTTACAATTCAACAGTAACAAAAGAGGTTAACTTAAAAATGAGCAAAAGACCTGAATAGACACCTCATTAAAAATATACAGATGGAAAAAATGCCCATATGAAAAGAGGCTCAACATCATATGTCGACAGAGAATTGCAAATTAAAACAGAGCCACCAACACACAGCTATTAGACTGGTTAAATTAAAAAAGCTCATACTGCCCTTTCTAGAGCACATTCTAATAGCTGTGTGGTAGCGTCTCATTGTTTTAATGAGATGTTGAATGTCTTTGCATATGCTGTGTTCCAATAAGAGAAACCAGAGTTCCTTGAAGAAATGACTGATTCTACTGGGGCGAGAAATCTACAAGATGATACTGGAGCATCTTGTAGTGGCAATAAAGAAGAAAATGCCCCTACCTAAATCCACAGTAATGGGGGTATGGCAAGAGGAAACAGGAGCTGACTTAAAGAGCTCATGGTAACCAAAAATGGATCACTTTGAGCAATAAAGTAGTGTTGACTATAACCCAAAGAATGAAATATTTATATGTGAGTAGATATAGATATAAATAAGTGGAAGTGGACAAATCTATGCAGAAAAGGTCTAGATAATTTTTGTAGATATTGTGCCCTCAAGAAAGTGGAGCGTAACTCTCAATTCCTTAAGTATGGAACATTCATAGCATGTTTGTCTGAAGAGAACAGTTTGAAAAGGGCAGAAAGTAGTAAAAACTTTAGTGAATAGAAACCTTAAAGATGCTACCTCAGCCAGATGACTCCAGTTAACATCGGTGGTGATAAGTCACGTTGATAGTATGTATCCTTGATGTGATGTGATGGCAGTAGAACTTTACCTTTGTGATGCTCTTCCCCAAAACCCATAGCCCCAATCTAATCATGAGAAACACATTAGACAAGTCTCAATTGAGAGACACCGTACAAAATATCTGACCATTACTTCTCAAAACTATCAAGGTGCAGAAAAGGAATGTTGAATATACAATCTTAGCCAATAGGAGGCTAGGGAGATATAATGAGCAATGTTAAATGGGATATCATGAAGAAAAAGGAGGTGTATTAGGTTGAAAACTAACAAGATGTGTATAAAGTATGAATAAAGTATTAGTGGTAGTTCAATAATTGTGAAAATTCTATGTACGAAAGAAAGATGTCAGTAACAGCAGAAACTGGATATAGGGTATATAGGAACTCTGTACTGCCTTCACTTTTTTTTTTTTGGTAGTTTTAAAACTACTCTAATATAAAAAGCGTATTAAAAAACAAAAAGAAAGCAAGCAAGCAGGTATCTAGGATCACAGTCGAGCCCAAAAGGAAAGTTTTTTTTTTTTTTTCTCTTGCCCATATAAAAGTGATTGGACAAAGCTGGGCTTCATTTGGAAACAGTGTTTGGGAGAGAAGTGTTAACATCATTTAATCACTGTTTTACAACTTAGACATTGTCAGTTTTTGAAAACAGTGAGTGGAACATGGAACACTTGAGCCTTTGGAATGTTCATTGAAAAGTCCTCGGGGGGGTCTGTGGACCCTTTGTTCAAGTTTGTGGAGTATTTGGGTCTATCTGTTTTGATTGAGGACAATGTCAGTCAAACTTGTTGGTGATGGTGCAGACCCCAAACAAAACAAAACAACAATGCTCATCCCACTTTTCTAGATATTTTACTTTTCAATTGGTTGTGTTGATGCCTTCTATGAGAGACCATGAGAGAGAAAAGACGGTGTCCTTTTTTCCCTTAAATGCATCCAAAAGGTAGTTCTTACTAAGATCTCCTTGAGATGGGAGGAACTTCCTTCAGTACTTTCTTTGATTTTAATTTTCTGCTCTTTATGCACACCCCCTTCTCCCACAACATCCCTGCTGCTGCTGCTGCTGCTAAGTCGCTTCAGTCGTGTCCGACTCTGTGCGACCCCATAGACGGCAGCCCACCAGGCTCCGCCATCCCTGGGATTCTCCAGGCAAGAATACTGGAGTGGGTTGCCATTTCCTTCTCCAGTGAATGAATGGGAAAAGTGAAAGTGAAGTTGCTCAGTTGTGTCCGACTCTTAGCGACCCCATGCAATGGAGTGGGGTGCCATTGCCTTCTCCGCACAACATTCCTAGAGAATAACAAAATAACCTACTGACTCTTTCAAGCAAGTTTTATAAAAAGAGCTTTCCTGGTGGCCCAGATGGTAAAGATAAAGAATCTACCTTCAAAGCAGGAGACCTGGGTTCAATCCCTGGGTCAGGAAGATGCCCCTTGGAAAAGGGCACGGCAACCCACTCCAGTATTCTTGCCTGGAGAATCCCATGGACAGAGGAGCCTGGCGGGCTACAGTCCATGGGGTCGCAAAGAACTGGACATGACTGAGTGACTACCACTTTCACACTAGGAAAGAAAGAACGCCAACCAAGATTTTGCCCATTGACTGGACTAAATATGAATGAGGACGGTCTTCTGGCCTGTCTCATGCTGTCTGAAGTTGCAAATAGGTGCCACTGTGACAGAACCCATCATTCATGGAGTTGTCGGCTTTAGGTATATTCTGAAAACAGTTGATGATTCCTTGGAAGCCTGGAGGAATACAATGCAACAGAATATTTCTCTTGCACTGAGGGTTTTGGCTGCCATGTATCTATACCCTCACCTATTTCTGATTAATTTTATTGTTCTTATTTTAATTTCTTGGCTGTGCCACATAGTGTGTGGGATCTTAGGGCCTGACCAGAAATTGAACCCAATCCCCGGCATTGGAAGCACAGAGTCTTAACCACTGGACCACCAGGGATGTCTCTGATTATTATTTTTTTAATCATAGTGGTGGGTTGGGTTGCTGAGACCTATGCTTATGAGAAAGTAAGAGAAACTAGGGTACAATGAAAGGTTGTGTATCAAGAGTAAAATACATGTCACATTCCTTTTGGAGTGAGACACAGAATAAATTAATCAATACCAATTAAAATATGAAGGGTATAATAGTGTCAGAGTGAAATACTGTGGTAATTCTTTATAGGCTATAAAGAGCTATGGAAATAGAAACTAACATCAATAAATGCTGAAGGAATGCTTTGAAACATTTTAACTTGTCAATATGAGAGCAAGTCACGACTGAATTGACTTTTAATTTCCATTATTACAAAGAGGCTTTGTACTTATTCATCTGTCTTTACTAACAACCTAGCCTCTGCTTCTCTGCTCTGAAGATGTCACTGGTAACAGGGATGGTTCAGCCTCTTAGCTATATGTCCCTTAGGAGTCCCTTTACCTAAACCTACGTTTTCCCATCTTTAAGATGAAGATGATAATCTGGAATCTATAGAATCATTATGGAGATTAATCATTTTATTCATAAAGATCTATTCTGTGACTTCATGTAGTTGCTTTGTAAGGAGCTCCATCACTGTGGCAGTTTAATTGACCATAGTTTAAAAAGATTGTGATTTTTCGTCCTAAATCCTATTTTAAAATAGGAAATAGAAGAAATTTTAGGATCATGAAGTAGAAAAGCAGTTGCTTAGTTTGTTTAAAGTATATAGAGTATTTTAAATTTTGCAAATGCACTCTAAAGTAATACTGGGGTGCTTGAAGCTCTGTATTTAATCCTGAAACCTAGTCATTTAAAGAGGAATGGTGAACATTATGCTGGGTCTGTCTGGATGCAGACTTGAATTCCAGATTTCACATTTGGTCTTTTATTTGAGTTCTGAAAAAGAAATGTTCATTATTTTTTTTTCTGAAAGAACATCAACACTGACTCAGACCTGAAACCTCTCTGCATTCTTACAACGTATTCCCTGCTTTTCTACCAGAGAATTAAAAAAATAAAACAGATGTCCTTTTGAATGCCCAAAACAAAAAAAAAGAGTCAAAATCAAAACGAAACTGTTAGAAACAGTACTTCACAACATTTCTTCCAGAGTAGAAAAAATAGTCTTCGGCAGATCCATTCTCTGCTTGATATTGTCTCGGTGAACTTTCCTTCAGCTTTCTTTTCAAGACTGGGACTAGGATGAGGCTGAAATGTGTAACAGCAGGTGGCCCTTAATTCTGACAAACCCCAACCATCCTGTCATGTTTTAATGGTTCTGTTGCAGGTGTGAAAAGTTTTTCCCTTCCTCCTTTTTATAACTTTAGCATACGTTGAGTTATTTTTGTTGCAACAGCACGATAAATTTCTCTACTTTTCATTTAAAACTAGACTCACTTCACCCCCTCCCCACCTCGATCTTCCTAGTTAAAAATTACTTGAATATTGCCATGTGCATTTTCTATTGAAGGGCTTATGGGCTTGGGGGCAAACCTTTATAGATTACCTTGGTTGCCTTACAGGCACTGCCCCAACCTATCTGGAGATTGCTTTTTCCCGTTCCATTTCATGGATTTTCCATTGGCCATGTACAGAGTCCCTGTGGAAGATGGCATCAAAGTTGGGGCCCTCCCTTAAAGAATTTAGAATTGTGGCTCAGATTCCATCTCGAATCGACTTGGTTTCATATATGAGAAGGGAGATTTGCTGTAGAGTTACTGGTCAGTAGATGAAGGAAAGCGGTGTAGGGTGACTCAGATGTCAGAAGGAGATGAAAAATGGCTTGCGTTTTCTTTAGTGTTCTAATATCTTGTACCTGTTGCCTTTTTTCCTGCTGTTGGGTTTCTTAAATCTAGAGTATCCCTTTTGCCTGTTTCTTGTAACCGAAGGAAACTTGTACTGCAAAATGATATCTGAGCTTCTGTAGCACTGTATTTAATTTCTACAGCTTTTTCTGTCTTGGCATGCCATTCTTTAACAAATGGCATGTCCTCCATAAACCTCATGTTGATTTACTTTGGCATGTTCTAACAAGACAAGGTCACAGAACAAGTTGGATTTCCATTTAAATGGTTTTCTTCATTATACTAAAGTGGACAGTTGGGAACAGAGAGAAACCACTAACAATGATGTGATGTCACACAGGACAGCTCTTTCAAAATGTTTAGTTTTATAGAAATCTGTGTAATCCATGGAAATATTGTACCTGTGTGATACAGGAAATGGAGTGTAAGGCTTTCAAATTCCTGCCTTGTCATCTCTTGGCCATATGACCTTGAGTGGGTTGTTTGGCATTCCTGAACTTGGGTTTCCTCTTCTGCAAGTAAGAGAATGGTGATACAAACCACAGAATCATTGTGATGATTTACACCTTTGAGAATGGCAGTAAATGGAATTCCACGACACAGTAGATGGTGTGTAGATCATCTTTCTTGTTCCTGTTCTTGTTTTCAGTAGATCACTTTCTTGTTTGCCTATAAACAGCTAAGTCTGAGGAATATTTGGCCTCTTCTACTCTCTCTTTGCATACCTACTATGTCTCAAGAGTCTTACTGTGTAATTATCTTAGTGGTACTTCAGTATATCCTAAATCTCCCATGGTACTCTAGATACACAATAATAATTGGACTTTTATAGAAGAACAAAGGAAAGATGGCTTCAAGACCAAACACTTTGGGAGAATGTTGAAGCAAAATCTGATTTGTTTTCTTTGGAACTTCTTGGAGTTTTTAATATGCTCCTTCCTTGGTAAATATCCTGAAAGAGAATTTAGTATCCAAAATTTCCTACCATATTTGATCTGCAAGAGCCTTTCTTCAAGATACATCTTATGGGACATGAATGCTGAAGAAGAATAGTTTTGCTTTTGTTTTTTTAGGGGAAAAAAAATCTTCGTGAATTAAGTGTATATAAAACTCAGAGTTGATGAGGTGTATTTGGCTCGACAAACCTGTGCATTTTAAACTAGTGACGGTTTTACCCTGGTAACCTTTTGGGAAGTTTACAATTGTTAAGTGAAAAGATGGACTTCATCACAAGTGGTATAGAAACTTCAGTTGTGTCTTTGGCACTAATCAACCCTTTGTCCTTCCTCAGTTCTCTGAAATTCTTCCTTAGCAGAAATTTTTCCTTTCAATGTTCTGTAAAGTAGATCATTGGAGCAGTTGTTAAATCTAAGTCTACAAGGCTACAACTTGGTGTGAAACCAAATCTAATCTCCATTCCCATAGCTCAGACTGTTTGTCTTGAATGGTACTGTTAACCCTGAGTAGTACATCAGTAACCATACATGCTTGGAGACTTTGATTATATGTCTCCTCTCAGATTCACTGCTCTGACCTAGTCCAACTTATACCAAAATGTGACTGGGATACAGCAAAGCTATTTTTGTTGGAATCCTTTCTAGGGGAAAAAAAAAAAAATCTTGGTAGAAAGAGAGCTCTTGATCTGAACCAGTGAAAGATGAGACGGTCACAGGTTTGGCATAATTATGTCTCAGCTGACATTGTTGCATGCACAGTCATAGTATTACCTTAGGAAGTGATTCAAAAAGCACTCATCTCCAGGTGCAAAACATCAGTGCTAAAGTCTGTACTTTCAACAAACACCTTCCTCTGTGGTGTGTTGTGAGGTGGAATTTGTCTGTTTCCCAGCCCTGGTAAGCCTGTTCTGTTCTGACCTACTGCTGTGTGAAGAGACTGCATTTAGAAGCATAGCTTATCCTTCAGGTTTTGTTTTGTCATGTTTTTTAATTGGAAACTACAGTGTTAGGGAGAAATTGATTATAAGCAATTCCTCTGGGTTACCAATATCTCTGTTAATACATTCAGTTTTGTCTTAGTCCATTGTGCGAGTACATTTGTCAATCATTTTAATTTTTTCTGCATTAAGCAACTCACTGCTGTCAGATTCTAGGTCAAGTTTCCGAGCCTTTGTTTTGTTTTTATTTTGGTCTTGGCTTGTTGTATCATTTTCCCCTCCTTTTATTTAATAGCAAGTGTTCAGTTTTCTGTGTAGCATTTCCAGTTCCTGGGATGCATGTAATTTGTGATTTTGTACATAAGTTCACAGAGGTCCTTGTGAGCTGCTTGGGCATACTTTCTCCCTTCTGATTTTTCATCATCTTCTCCTTGGGAGCATCCCATATCCTTATGAACTTTTCATTGCCTCTTGCTATCTTACTTTTTTATTCGTTTCCTGTTTCTGGTCTTCTCCTTTGGATTTCTTGCTCTTTCCTTGCTTTGCTGCATTTTCTTTCCATGACCTCTCTTCCCGCAGTTAGAAGACTCAGAGAAAGCAAGAGGGATTCTCATTTACAAGGAACCAATTTCATGACTTGACATAGAAGTCCACAGCTGGATGTCCAGTGACACAAGATCACTACAGCTCTTTACGTTAAACCAGCTTCCTGAGTATGTGAAATGTCTTAACGTTCCTGTTGGCATCTACCCATACTCATCTCTGTTAGGTGGCAGCCTCCTGGGGAAAGCTGACTCCTCAAGGCTTTTCAAATCCCTGGGACTCCAGCCACCAGCCTCACCATGAGCTCTCTGGTTTACTTGACTTGTGTTTTCCTCACCTTGATTGCCTAGAGGATTGTCTCTTTCCCTGTGGCAGTTACCAGATGTTTGTTTATACATTAAAAGGACTTAAAATTTGTGGAATTATCATTTCAACACTTTCATAAGGCTATTTTGATTGTCTTTCTGAAAAGCAGTTAAGTTTTGCTTGAGAGTATTTCCACATTCTTTACTTGTTAATATCTGACTAGTCCACAGAGATTATCCCTTGGGCTTTGTCAAGGTCACTGTTTCTCTGTTTCTCTCAAGCTTCTCTGTCCAATATAGTAACTACTTGTCACATGGTACTATTTAAATTTAACCTAAATAGGTAACTATTGAGGTAAAATAAATTTTTTATTTAGTATCATTAGCCCTATTTCACATACTCAAGATATACATATGTCTAGTGGCTATCGTTTTGGACAGGACGAATATAGAATGTTTCTGTTATCACAGAAGGTTCTGTTGAAGTGCTCTGCTGAAGACTGAGTCATATTTTATCTGAGTTGAATCAAGTAATTAACACTCATAAAGTCCACTGGCTTCTGCTAGCTTTAAGGTATGCCATCGTTAGTTGCTTTGAGTCCTATTAATACTTTGACTTCTAGGTCGGTGACTGCTTTGTTGGTGATTCCCTGTTTTTTCCTAGCTTTATTGAGATATAATTGACATGTAACATTGTTTAAATTCAAAGTGTACAATGTGATGATTTCATATACACACAGTTTGTGAAATAATTACAATAGAGTTAGTGAACACCTCCATCACCTCACACAATAACTTTTTTTTTTTTTTTTGGTGTGATGAGAACATTTAAAGTTTACTCTTAGCAACGTCCATGGTATAGAATACAATATTGTTAACTATAATGGGAATTTGTTATCCTTTGTCCACCATGCCCTCATTTTCCCCACCCCTAGGCCCCTGGCAACCACCATTATTCACTCCTTCTGTGAGATCAGCTATTTTGGATTCCACATATAAGTGGTATCTTACTGTGTCTGACTTATTTCACTTACCATAATTTCCTCAGGGTTTTTCCATATTGTCATATGGATTTCTTTCTTTCTTTCTTTCTCATGGATGAATAATATTTCAGTGTTTACACGTAACAAATCTTCTTTATCCATTCATCCAAAGATAGACATTTAGGTTGTTACCTTATCTTGGCTATTATAAGTAATGCTGCATTTAATGTAGGGTCTCTCATGCCTCTTTGAGGTCAAGATTTTGTTTCCTTTGCTATATACCCAGAAGTGGGATTGCTGCATCATGTGGTAGTAATATTTGTAATCTTTTGAGAAACTTCCGCACTGTTTTCCACAGTGGTTACACCAACTGACATTCTCAGCAGTAGTGCACAGGGCTCGCTTTTCTCTATACCCTTGCCAACACATAGTCTCTTGTCTTTTTTGTGATGGTCGTTCTAGCAGGTATGAGGTGGCATCTCATTGTCTCCTGTTGCTTTGTCTTTTCTTAGTCTGAGCTTCAACTTTGTGATTTTGTTTTATCTTTCTTGAAAAACAGCTTTAGATTTTGTGTTTGTTTGGTTTTTTTCTCTTTTCCCCTATTGGTTTCCTGGTCTCCGTTTATTTCTGCTCTAATTGCTCTTGTTTCCTTCCTTTTCCTAACTTCAGACTCTGTTCCAGTTTTTTTTAGTTCTTGGGATGCAATGCTAGGTTATTTGAGATCTTTTTATTTTCTTATATTTATCTGTTGCTATAAATTTCCCCCAAAGAACCACTTTTGTAGCACCCTGTAGATTTTGATGTGCGCTGTGACTCTGTTTTCATTTGTTTTGAGACTTTTTTTTTTTAATTTCCTTTTTGATTTTTCTCTTTGACTGGTTGGTTATTCAAAATGGTACTGGTTAGTTCCCACATGATTTTAGATTTCTCAGCTTACCTCCTATTGGTTTGTAATGTCATACTATTTTAACATTCCTCGGTGTGATTTTCATATCTTAAATATGCTGACTAGTTTTGGACTAACGCCATCTTATTGTTTTCTAGCTCTTTTGTAATTATCTTGTTCCTTTCTTCCTTACTTACTGTCCTTTTTTGTGAATTGATGACTTTCTGTAGCGGTAAGTTTTCATTCACTTCTCTTTATCCTTTGTGTATCTGCTACAGGTTTTTGCTTTGAGGTTATTATTAGGCTTATATAAAGCATCTTATAGATATAACTGTAAGTTAGTTTATAGTCTATTTTATGCTGGTAAGACCTTACTTTCGATCACAAACAACACTTGACTCTTTTACTCTCTCTTTTATGTTATTGATGTCACCATTTACCTCTTTTTATATGGTGTATTCATTAACAAATTATTGTAGAAACAATTATTTTAATACTTTTCTTCATTAGTCTTTTTACTAAAGTAGTTAACACACTACTGTATTGGAGTATTCTGAATTTTACTGTGTACATACCTTTTTCAGTGTGTAATGTATTTTCATGTTATTAATTAATGTCCTTTTGTTCCATCTTGAAGAATTCCTTTTAGCATTTAGTGATACCCTAATTCTTAAAGGAGATGAGGGTTTTCACCCTGTTGCACCTCTGAAAAATTGTGCATTTCCTATCTTCATCATCGTTGGTGGAATATATAATAAACTAAATTTTTGTTTGCTATCTGCTCTCTTTTTTTCCTGGGGTATACTTTGTAATTTTGCTAACATTGCTATTTAGACCTTCCAAGGAGCCATTATATTGTGTAAAACTAATTTAGTCTTTTTGTTTAGTTTTACCTTTTCCCGCCTCCTTTCTACATCTTCCAGTTTCTAAGATACGAAACTAGGAAGAGTTAGTGTGTGGAATTATGACATTATCTCAGGCCCTGAGATACCCCATAGCACAAGCTAAGTACCAGGCGATCATTTCCAGGCTGGTAACAGAAGGTTCACTCTACTCAAAATTTCATATTTTCCACTTTAGGTGCTCAGGTAATATTAGTTTTATATTTAATGTAGCAATATGTCTAGCTTAGCTTTGCACAGTTTTACTGTGAGGACATCCAGTGTAGTGTGCCCTGATTATCTAGGTTCTAAAACTTCATGTTAATAAATAGCTCTTTGGGGAAAGGCAGGGATTTTTATTAACATGCAGCATTACCATTATTGGGTTCCCTGGATAGGTTGACATAGTGTCATTGTTACAGAAGATAAACTTTGAAGGAGCATTTGTGGAGCAGCTGACAATGGATGTTAGAACAATAGCTCAGGATTTCATGGTGGCTTAATCATTATCCACCCCCATCCTCTCATTCAGCCAGTCAAGGTTTATTTCTTAAACTTTACTACATGCCAGGCACTGTGTTTTCTACTGGGGTGATTCAAAGGCTAGAGGACTCGGAGGAAGAAGGTGAGGGTGGGACGTTCTGGGACAATAGCATTGAAACATGTATATTATCATATGTGAAGCGGAACACCATTCCATGTTCTATGCATGGGACAGGTGCTCAGGGCTGGGGCATTGGGATGGCCCGGGGGGATGGGATGGGGAGGGGGGTGGGGGTGGGGGTTCAGGATGGGGAGCGCATGTGGACCCGTGGCTGGTTCATGTCGATGTATGGCAAAAACTACTACAATGTTGTAAAGTAATTAGCCCCCAACTAAAACAAATTTATTAAAAAAACCCAAAAAAAACACAAAGGCTAGAGGAAACAATGGCAGTGAAAAGAAATGAGCACCATGATGAAGGGGAAAAGTTCAAGGTCTGTGCCCTAGACCTGTGACCTGTGTAGCTGCCCAGGGCCCCAGGTTTAGAAAAATCTCCCACTTGGCTCAATGCCCACTGTCACTGCCTTGATATTTTTAAGAATTTTGAACGAGGGCCCCCAGATTTTCATTTTGTACTGGGCTCTCCAAATTATGTTGCCCATTTTGGAACAGTGTTGTAGTGGGACATGAGAGGATTCCTTAGTCCAGATGTAAAGGATTTGGGAAGGCATCCTGGAGGAAGTGACATCTGCTTTGAAATGTGAAGGGGAAAAAATTGGTCCAACAAAGAACAGTGACAGAGAGAACCTCATAACAAGCTGTAGGTGGACAGGGCAGAGCTGTAATATCACTAGTGAGTTGCACCAAACTATTATGCCTCCACCTTTTTAAAAAAAGTTATTGATTTTTATTTATTTATTTGGATGCACTGGGTCTTAGTTGTGGCAAACTCTTATGCCTCCACCTTTTTAAAAAAAGTTATTGATTTTTATTTATTTATTTGGATGCACTGGGTCTTAGTTGCGGCATGTGGAATTTTTAGTTGCAGCATGTGGGATCTGGTTCCTTGACCAGGGATTGTGCTTGGGTCCCCTGCATTGGGAGCATGGAGTCTTAGCCACTGCACAACCAGGGAAGTCCCTTTGCTGCCATCTTCATCTTAGAAATGTACTTGTCTCATGGACCTACCCTTAGAGTCCAACAGTTTTTACCCTTTGATTTCTCTTTGTATGGGCTTCCCTGAATACTCAGTTGGTAAAGAATCTGCCTGCAATGCAGGCGACCCCAGTTTGATTCCTGGGTCGGGAAGAGCTACTGGAGAAGGGATAGGCTACCCACTCCAGTATTCTTGGGCTTCCCTTGTGGCTGAGCTGGTAAAGAATCCACCGGCAATGCTGGAGACCTGGGTTTGATTCCTGGGTTGGGAAGATCCCCTGGAGAAGGGAACGGCTACCCACTCCAGTATTCTGGCCTGGAGAATCTGATGGACTGCATGGTCCTTGGGTCACAGAGTCAGACGTGACTGAGTGGCTTTCACTCATTCTTTGTATGACTGTCTTTCTTCAGATATGATCTATAAGACTGATCAGTCTATAATATCTGACTTTTTTCTTAGGCAGAGTTTACAACCCATAAGTTGACAAGGGCCTATTGTGTGTATGAACAATTAATTAAGTAGGCTTTCTGAGGTCTGTGATACACTGAAAAGACTTTCTTCCTTCAAGGGTTCAAAGCACACAGCAAACTAGGCCAGAACTTCCATTACTCCAAAGAGAGTAGGAAGCCTGAATTCTTACATAAAAATACTAACACATATATATGGTATTTAGTTAATCGGTAAAGATAACCCTGTATGCAAGACATCAAAAGAGACAGAGATAAATAGAACAGTATTATGGACTCTATGGGAGAGGGCAAGGGCGGGATGATATGGGAGAATGGCATGGAAGCATGTAAATTATCATATGTGAAACGAATCGCCTGTCCAGTTTCAATGCATGATACAGGGCGCTTGGGGCTGGTGCACCGGGATGACCCGGAGGGATGGGATGGGGAGGGACGTGGGAGGGGGGTTCTGGAAGGGGAAATCATGTACACCCATGGTGGATTCATGTCAATGTATGACAAGACAAATACAATATTGTAAAGTTAAAAAATAGATAAATAAACTAATTTAAAATTAAAAAAAATTTTTTTCTCATATTACCTACTAATGTAAAACATTTACGCTTACTTATGGCCAAATAAAACTTGTCTGTTGGCCACATATTATCCTTGCTAACAGCACGTAAACCCTAAAATACTTTCTGAGAGGACCTAGAATATTCTTTCCACTTCTTTACAGGTATAGGCCTCTTATACAGAGGGCTGATTTCATTTTTCCCATTTTAATTTTCAAAAGATAACCTTTAATTCAGGCTTGGAAACAGCCTTTTATATAGGTTAGAGATTATAAGCATGGACCTTGATACCACACACCACATAAAAATTAATTCAGAGTAGATTAACGACTAAATATAACATCTAAAACCTAAAAGTATTAGCGGAAAAAAACGGGAAAAATCATCATGACCTTGGATTTGATGACGGATTATTCTATGTGGTACCAAAAGCATAGGCAGTGATCCTTCAGCTCTACCATCTCCCACATCCTTTCCCTCCTCAAGTCAGTAACTTCTTCCCTGTTCACGCAGTGTCAGCCCCTGCATGCCAGCTGTTATACTGTATTCTTCAAGGTGATACACTGTACAACTAAAAGTGTTTTCTTTATTTTTTGTGTTTGCTTTTTATGTGTTATTTCTGTGAAAAGTATTATAAACCTATTACAGTACAGTTAGTTGGGTACCTGGGCTTCTGAGGTGGTGCTAGTGGTAAAGAATCCACCTGCCAGTGCAGGAGACATAAGAGATGTGAGTTCGATCCCTGGGTCAGGAAGATCCTCTGGAGGAGGGCATGGCAACCCACTCCAGTATTCTTTCCTGGAGAATCCCATGGACAGAGGAGTCTGGCAGAATACAGTTCACAGGGTCACAAAGAGTTGGACATGACTGATGCGACTTAGCATAGCACAGAGTTGAGTGTATAGACTAACTTTGTTAGATTTACAAACAAATTGGACTTACAAATGCACTCTCAGAAGGAAACTTATTTTGTATGTAGGGGACTTAGATAATTTAGATGGAGCAAGGAGAACGTGAGGTGGAACTTTCTATATCAGTTCTATTGAAATGTTGGTTAGCTGTACAGAAAATGTGTTGAATTTAACCAGTTCTCTCTCTCTTTTTTTTTCTTTAATGAAGAAATTGAATCCTTGTTATCACTCCCAGGATAAAGACCTCTGTCCTGAAGAGTCCTAGAAGGTCTTACACCCAGCCTTTCTTTCCCATCTCACAACAACTTTATCTTGGTGTCCAGCCACTGGCCACTTGTTCCCACAACAGAGTTTGTGTAGCTGCTGTTCTTTCAGTTCAATTCAGTCGCTCAGTCATGTCCAACTCTTTGTGACCCCATGGACTGCAGCACACCAGGCTTCCCTGTCCATCACCAAATCCTGGAGCTTACTGAAACTCATGTCCATCGAGTCAGTGATGCCACCCAACCATCCCATCCTCTGTTATCCCCTCTCCTTCTGCCTTTAATATTTTCCAGAATCTGGGTCTTTTCAAATAACTCAGTTCTTCTCATCAGGTGGCCAAAGTATTGGAGTTTCAGTTTCAGCATCAGTTCTTCCAATGAATATTCATGACTGATTTCCTTTAGGATGGACTGGTTGGATCTCCTTGCAGTCCAAGGGACTCTCAAGAGTCTTCTCCAACACCACAGTTCAAAAACATCAATTCTTCAGCACTCAGCTTTCTTCATGGTCCAACTCTCACATCCATACATGACTACTGGAAAAACCATAGCTTTGACTAGATGGATATTTGTTGGCAAAGTAATGTCTCTGCTTTTTTAGTGCACTGTCTAGGTTGGTCATAAGTTTTCTTTCAGGGAGCAAGCGTCTTTTAATTCATGGCTGCAGTCACCATCTGCAGTGATTCTGGAGCCCAAGAAAATAAAGTCTGTTACTGTTTCCATTCTTTCCCCATCTATTTGCCATGAAGTGATGGGACCGGATGCCATGATCCTTGTTTTCTGAATGTTGAGTTTTAAGCCAACTTTTTCACTTTCCTCTTTCACTTTCATCAAGAGGCTCTTTAATTCTTCTTCACTTTCTGTGTAAGGGTGGTGTCATCTGCATATCTGAGGTTATTGATATTTCTGCCTGCAATCTTGATTCCAGCTTGTGCTTCATCCAGTCCAGCGTTTCTCATGATGTACTCTGCATATAAGTTAAATAAGCAGGATGACAATATACAGCCTTGACGTACTCCTTTTCCTATTTGGAACGAGTCTGTTGTTCCATGTCCAGTTCTAACTGTTGCTTCCTGACTTGCATACAGATTTCTCAAGCGGCAGGTCAGGTGGTCTGGTATTCCCATCTTTTTCAGACTTTTCCACAGTTTATTGTGATCCACACAGTCAAAGGCTTTGGTATAGTCAATAAAGCAGAAGCAGATGTTTTTCTGGAACTCTCTTGCTTTTTCGATGATCCAGCAGATGTTGGCAATTTGATGTCAAATTCCTCTGCCTTTTCTAAATCCAGCTTGAACATCTGGAAGTTCACGGTTCACGCGTTGTTGAAGCCTGGCTTGGAGAATTTTGAGCATTACTTTGCTAGCATGTGAGATGAGTGCAATTGTGTGGTAGTTTGAGCATTCTTTGGCCTTGCCTTTCTTTGGGATTGGAATGAAAACTGACCTTTTCCAGTCCTGTGGCCACTGCTGAGTTTTCCAGATTTGCTGGCATATTGAGTGCAGCACTTTCACAGCGTCATCTTTCAGGATTTGAAATAGCTCAACTGGAATTCCATCACCTCCACTAGCTTTGTTCGTAGTGATGCTTCCTAAGGCCCACTTGACTTCACATCCCAGAATGTCTGGCTCTAGGTGACTGATCACACACCATCACGATTATCTGTCTTATGAAGATCTTTTTTGTATAGTTATTCTGTGTATTCTTGCCACCTCTTCTTATTATCATCTGCTTCTGTTAGGTTCATACCTTTTCTGTCCTTTATTGAGCCCATGTTTGCATGAAATGTTCCCTTGGTATCTCTAATTTTCTTGAAGCAATCTCTAGTCTTTCCCATTCTATTATTTTCCTCTATTTCTTTGCACTGATGGCTGAGGAAGGCTTTCTTATCTCTCCTTGCTATTCTTTGGAACTCTGCATTCAAATGGGTATATCTTTCCTTTTCTCCTTTGCTTTTTCTCCTCTTCTTTTCACAGCTGTTTGTAAGGCCTCCTCAGACAGCCTTTTTGCTTTTTTGCATTTCTTTTCCATGGGGATGGTCTTGCTCCCTGTCTCCTGTACAATGTCACAAACCTCCATCCATAGTTCATCAGGTACTCTGTCTATCAAATCTAGTCCCTTAAATCTAATCTCACTTCCACTGTATAATCGTAAGGGATTTGATTTAGGGCATACCTGAATGGTCTAGTGGTTTTCCCTACTTTCTTCAATTTAAGTCTGAATTTGGCAATAAGGAGTTCACGGTCTGAGCCACAGTCAGCTCCCAGTCTTGTTTTTGCTGACTGTATAGAGCTTCTCCATCTTTGGCTGCAAAAAATATCATCAGTCTGATTTCGTGTTGACCATCTGGTGATGTCCATGTATACAGGCTTCTCTTGTGTTGTTGGAAGAGGGTGTTTGCTATGACCAGTGCGTTCTCTTGGAAAAACTCTATTAGCCTTTACCCTGCTTCTTTCTGTACTCCAAGGCCAAATTTGCCTGTTATGCCAGGTGTTTCTTGACTTCTTACTTTTGCATTCCAGTCCCCTATAATGAAAAAGACATCTTTTTTGGGTGGTTAGTTCTAGAAGGTCTTGTAAGTCTTCATAGAACCATTCAACTTCAGCTTCTTCAGCATTACCGGTTGGGGCATAGACTTGGATTATCGTGATGTTGAATGGTTTGTCTTGGAAATGAACAGAGATCATTCTGTCGTTTTTGAGATTGCATCCAAGTACTGCCTTTCAGACTCTTTTGTTGACTATGACATTTACTCCATTCCTTCTAAGGGATTCTTGCCCACAGTAGTAGGTATAATGGTCATCTGAGTTAAAGTCACCCTTTCCAGTGCATTTTAGTTCGCTGATTCCTAAAATGTCGATGTTCACTCTTGCCATCTCCTGTTTGACCACTTCCAATTTGCCTTGATTCATGGACCTAACATTCCAGGTTCCTATGCAATATTGCTCTTTACAGCATCGAACCTTGCTTCTATCACCAGTCACATCCACAACTGAGTGTTGTTTTTGCTTTTGCTTTGTCTCTTCATTCTTTCTGGAGTTATTCTTCCATTGATCTCCAGTAGCATATTAGTCACCTACCGACCTGGGGAGTTCATCTTTCAGTGTCCTATCTTTTTGCCTTTTCATACTGTTCATGGGGTTCTCACGGCAGGAATACTGAAGTGATTTGCCTTTCCCTTCTCCAGTGGACCACATTTTTGTCAGAACTCTCCACCATGACCTGTCCGTCTTGGGTGGCCCTACATGGCATGGCTCATAGTTTCGTTGAGTTAGACAAGGCTGTGGTCCATGTGATTAGATTGGTTAGTTTTCTGTAATTGTGGTTTTCAGTCTGTCTACCTTCTGATGGAGAAGGATAAGAAGCTTATGAAAACTTCCTGATGGGATAGACTGAGGGGGAAACTGGGTCTTGTTCTGATGGGTGAGGCCATGCTTAGTAAATCTTTAATCCAATTTTCTGTTGATGGGTGGAGCTGTGTTCCCTCCCTGCTATTTACCTGGGGCCAAACTGTGGTGGAGATAATGAAGATAATAGTGACCTCCCTCAAAAGATCCCAGGCATGCTCTGCTACACTCAGTGCCCCCAACCCTGCAGCAGGCTACCCCCAACCGACGTCTCTGCCGGAGGCTCCCAGACACCCACAGGCAAGTCCGAGACAGTTTCCTGTGGGGTCACTGCTCCTTTCTCCTGGGTCCTGGTGCACAAGGTTCTGTTGTGCTCTCCAAGAGACTATTTCCCAGTCCTGTGTCTGTTCTGGCAGCGCTATGGTGGGGTTAATGGTGACCTCCTCCAAGAGGGCTTATGCCATACCCAAGACTGCTGCACCCAGAGCCCCTGTCCCTGCAGCAGACCACTTCTGACCTGTACCTCCACAGGAGACACTCAACACAGTTCTCTCTCAGTCTCTTGGGGTCCCTGGGTCCTGGGGTGCACAAGGTTTGTTTGAACCCTCTGAGCATCTCTGGCAGGAATGGGGTTTGATTCTAAACACGAATTTGCCCCTCCTATCATCTTGCTGGGGCTTCTCCTTTGCCCCTGGACGTGGGGTATCTCCTTACAGCCGCTCCAGTGCCTACTGTCTTACTGGGTTTCTCTGGTATGTAGATTGTCGATTCATTAATATCTGCCAAAAATTGGTACTGTATGGAAGTAATAATTTGTTGTGAGCCATATATAGGAGAATGTGAGGTTTTGTCCAGTGTTTGATCTTTCTGGGACTTGGTTGAAATTTGTTTTCTGTTTCATTGCCTTGTTTTTTGAAACTGTGAACTTGGGAGATAATTCTTGAGTCAACAAAGATTCATGTTTTTAAAAACTATCTACTTATTGAACAGTTATACACAGTCTTCTCCTATCAGTTATTGTTCTAAGGGTTGGGGGTATACGATGAACAGGACATGGTGCTTTTGGTAAGGCTGTTTGTTCTTGTGAAGAACATCCCACATTTTACCTCGTGTGAAATGGATTATCACTTGCAAGTGGTAGAAACATATAAAAATTACCTAGACAAACAAGAGAAGTTATCATTTCAAGTACTAAGGACACCTAGCTGCATTCCTGATTGTATTTAGGGACTCATATGTCATCAGGTGTCTCTGGCCATCAGGCTTTCCTGGTGACTCAGTCAATAAAGAATCCACCTCCAACGCAGGAGATGTGGGCTCGATCCCTGAGTTGGGAAGATCCCCTGGAGAAGGAAATGACAACCCACTCCAGTATTCTTTCCTGGGAAATCCCGTGGACAGAGGAGTCTGGCTCACCACAGTCCATGGGGTCACAAAAGTGTCACACATGACTTAGCAACTAAGCAAAACAAAAACAATCTGTGACCACCCCTCAACTCTACTTTCTTGTGTGATACCTTTATTCTCTGAAAGTTTTTTCTTTTATGACAACAAAAATGGTCACCTGTCTATGTGCCTAGCTGTCACCCTGTCTGCCCTCAACTATCATGTTAAACCATCATCAAGGAAACCTCTCTTCTAATAGCTTTAACACAATCTCTTAGACCAACTCTTATGGGGGATGAGGTCAGAGGAAGGCATATTCTCTCCGATCCTGTACTTGTGCTTGGAAGCCCCCCTCTCAAATTGTATGAATTAAGAGTCAGTAAAAAATGATTCTCGCCAAGGGAATGACTGCTGATAGATGACTTGATGCTGGATAATCAGAAACAGAGCATGTCTATTCAGTGTAGCATTACAATTTCTGGCATTTGTGCTACTTCATTTTTTTTTTCTTGCTGCTTGAAGCAGATTTACAGATTAATACTGTAGGTTATTGCTGTTAGCATTTTTATTCTTCATTTTGCCTCCTGGGAATTATGTTTTCCCTCTGCTGCATTTTTACACTGAAGTGTGAGTGGCCATGTGGATCCAAGTTCTTCTAACAGCTTAAATATTTCTGCTGAGTATCAGGAGGCAACCTGGTTTCTCCTCCCCAGAGGGCTTTTGTGTCCTGAAGATGTGTAAGAGCCCCCACTGTCTTTGACCCTTTATTGATTTGAGACATTACTTTCCTGAAATATACTGAGGATTATCCTAACTTTTGATGGGAGAACATGGATAGTGATGTTATAACGGACTTAATACTTTTCTGTTTCTCTGTGGAGTTGGAAAGATTATCTCAATTTGGCTTATAGTTTGTCAGTTTTTAAAAAGCGATTACTCCCCCCAAAAGTTTTTAGATTTTTGTTTGCCTTGCCATCCGCTGAAGCAAAGAATGCTGTTTGTGAATTTTATGAAACAGAAAACATACTTCTTCAGCTTTTATCCATCTTTCTTTCCCTATATACAATGCATGTTTATTTTTACATTATTTGGGAGACCCCAAGTAATTGCACTGTTTTCAAGGGTATTATAGTACCCCACAAGGATTTTTGAGATTCTTCATGTGCATTGCATTTCATTAGAAGTCCCTTTTGTCTTTGGATTTAGATTTGTAAAATGGAAAGGACAGGGGCAGGGAAAGTCACGGACTGACTTGTCTGCACATTTTTCCGTGACTCTGGTCCTCATGATTTTGGGCAATCTTTCCATTAGCTGAGGAAGAGTGCCGACCTAAAGCATTTTCTGTATTTGGCTGAAGAGACGCCAGTGACAATGTAGGTCATCCATGCACCTTTACCCCATTTTCAAAGAACCTTGTGACTGTGCTTCAAGTGCTCCTGAAGGTGCTTGAATTTAGGCAGAGAATAGCATCACACATCCTGCTACGGTCAAGTCAGTGGTTAAGGTTTGATGTCTGCTGGGGTTTGCAGCTCTTTCACCCAACTTTAAACAGAATTCACCAGAGTGGAGGAGAAAAGGAAGAATCTCCAGGTGCTAGACTGCTGTGGCAGAAAATATCAATCATTATAGAAATAACCTACAACCTCTCAGCTTCACTCTGTGATGCCATTGACAAGTCACAGGATATATTCTGTTGCCCAACATAAAAATAATGACATGGATGAAATGCAGGCTAAAGTTCTCAGTCTCACCTTCCAAAATCAAGACTCTTCCTTTTTTATTTTATCATCCATGAAAGTAAAGCCAGTGATCTAAACCACTATGAATTAGTAGATTTTCTTTCCTGCTCCCTTAATGCCCCCACTCTGAGCTCAGGCAACCTCTGGCAGTAAGGCAGTGGATACCTGCAACTCTGAGATCATTTGCACAGACGATTCCTCTTTGAGTTCTGGCGAGATATGCCCAAAAGTGGTCCTTCACCTAGGAGCTGGCAAGCACGTGTCATTAGCTTGATGGTTGGCATTGGCAGGGATCCACTGACAAGAGCCTTGAATAATCAGAGTGCTCATGAAAACTGTTAGTAGACAATGTACTTGAAAATGAAGGGTGAACTCTGTTCCACGTGTTTGATTCACTACATCAGCCTAATGGTCACAGAGAAGGGGTAGGAGATGACTCTCTGGAGACATGAAGCCAGTCTTCTGTTTCATTCGTTCTTCTGAAAGGGGATTCTCAAGTGTTTATTGCCAGTTCTTCCCCTATTGAATGCCAGTGAGTGCTGACTAGGGATTTGGGGAGCCTCTGTCACCATGATCATCAAATGGGAAATAAATTGCTGGTTAACCATAGGGACTTAATCAGTTCAGCAAGATCTGATAGTAAATTTAAATTTCTATAAATGTTAATAGCTAAAGTAGGACTCTGAGAAAATCTTCATTTTCATAGTAGAATAAGCAGCAAGAGATAGATTTTCCATGAAGTCCATGACAATCGAACATTTTATTTACAAATAATGCAATATTGTTACCTGCAAATAAACCACTGTCCTCCTTCAAAGTTATTGCGATGTCCAAGTACCCTGTGAGTTCTGTGCTTCTAATTCAATTCATTGATGTTTGTTGGATTGCCAGTATTACTGATGATGCTGGTGATAATAATAAAAATAATAATAAAAGTATTTATTGATGATAAACATACACATTTCAAAATGTAAACATACATGTATGTATTTATATGTAATATATATATATATATGTTTGTATGTACAGAGATACACACACTTTGATTTAGAATGCCTATCAGAACACCAAAAGAGATGTTTCAGACTAGTAAATAACATATTTTCTCATTCAACAAATGTTTATTGAGCCTGTACTGATATTGTCCAGGAGCTGTGGACACATACGGGTTTTATAGTAAGGGTGACCATCACAAATTACTTAAATGTTTTCACGTAAGTATTAAGACTAACTCTGAGTAGGTTATGGGATAGGGAGTGGAGGCAGAAAGGAAAAGCAGAACTCTGACACAAGTGAAGGCTCCCCCATGTGAGTAGACTGGGGTGGGAGGGGAGTCTCCCTGCAGGACTGACTCATGCAGGGCACTGGGTGTGCTTGATGTATCAGAAGAGCCACAGGTGGTCTCAGAGGAGCATGAGTTAAGTGCTGGACTCTTGGCCACACTGACACAAGTCACCTCTCCTCTCTTAGGTACAAATCATTTTCACACATCTTCCTGCTCTTCCCCTCTGCTTCTCACCCCTTTGAAAAATCTTTGTTGTTAATTGAAACTGATAAGGCACTGCCTTAAGCCACTATCCTCACTATCCCTAGCCAAATAAAATGGAAATTTACTTAGGCAAAGGGAAAACAAAAGTATGTTTTTCATTGTTTTTACATTTAGAGGAAAAACCTAAGACATGAAGGCTCACAGTTTTCTTTTCTTTTCTTTTTTTTTCTGTCCAGATATCTCTGGCTTTTGAAGAGCTAAAATGTGATGCTTGTAGAGTTCGGGATCTTGAGGTTGATGGCTTGGGTTCAGCTTTGCTGCTTCACCAACCTTTGTGTAGCTGTGAGCCTTAATTTCCTCTTCTTTACATTGGGGCAAGTAATAGTACCTTATTCTGAAGGTAAGAATGAGGATTAAATAATGACATAGGCCATGGGCAGTGCTTAGCACAGTGGTAAATCCTAATCCTGCAGACAAGCATCCCTGCAAGCTTGAAATAGAAACCAAAGATGAGTATACTTTCCAGTTCTTACATGATGTATGTAAAGTAGTCAATGTGTACCTTGGAATAATTGGTATGTAGTCTGAACCTTTCAGATTTGTAACTCACCCTCCAAGTCCTTCCTCAAGAATACTCTTCTCCTTCCTTACACTCCTGTGGGATGCTCCTTGTACCTCGTACCTCTCCTCATCACTTCGTACACCGACATTTCTAAGTTATTATTTTTTTTAATCAGCTCAAATTAAGTAAAATCAAATGTTTGCAACAAAAACCAGACAATGGCAGCCGCTGATGTTTGAGTCTGATGATTTAAGTATCATAATACTGGAGGGATAAAAAAAAGCCCATATTATAGAAGATTTCCCATGATGAGTATAGAGATAAATAGACCTTGAGTGTGTGCGTGCCGAGTCACTTCAGGCATATCTGACTCTTTGCAACCCCACGGACTGTATCCCACCAGGCTGCTCTGTCCATGGAATCCTCCAGGCAAGAATGCTGGAGGGAGTCGATATGTCCTCCTGCAGGGATCTTCCTGACCCAGGGATTGAACCCATCTCTGCTGGCAGGCGAGTTCTATACCACTAGTGCCACCTGGGAAGCCCTAAATGGACCTTAGATACTTGTAACGTGGGTTTCTACTAAGCGTAACATTAATGGTGTCCCCTACACACCTCAGTGGCTCCCACTCACCCTTTGGCTTAATTTTTTAATTCTTAAGTAAGTTCAACACTTTGCAAATGACAGTTGTGCTAAAGGCCCTGGAGATTGCCGGCACTCAGTGGACACATGAAAAGTGTTCTGGTGATGGAGCGCAGGGCCTGGAAATAACAGGGTGGACCCTCAGACAGGAATTCATTCACTCAGCCAAGATTAGGTGAGCATGTGTTCTGTGTGAGATGGTCCTCGGCTCAGGTCAGGAGCGTCATCAGCCTGCCTGAAACAGCAGGGTTTCCTAGTAACACTGAGCTCGTCATCTGCCTTCCTCTGTCTCATAGTCCCTGCCACTCCCCTCTCACTTCCATCTGGCTTACTTGACTCATGTGGGTTATCCACCTGACTCTTGAAAATATATGGGTTTCTGATCACCAAATGGGTTTCTGATCACTAATCTAAACTTCCTAAGTACTTAAATTCAATCTGAATAAAACTTTCTTTTGCTTTGTGACCCTGTGTGGCATTTCAAACTCCTGGGTGGTTTTTATCTGGGTTATTTGTCCTAGAAAATTGGTGTTTGAAGTGTCAACGTGGCAGCGCAATAGGGGAGTCTCAAGAGTTAAATGAGCATGGCAGTGTAATTGGTCAAAGAGAAACTTTGGTGAAGACAGAATTCCACCGTCAGTGTGCCCTGCCACTGCCCCAGAGCAGAGGTGGAGCCTGCTGGCAGGAGATCACTCATGAAGGGCTGGCAAACACTGTCAGAGGCAGAGAGTCAAGATCCCTGAACACACCTGTAGGCCAGATAATTAACTTGACAGCTTTATAGGAATGCTTTCCTTTTCTGCGTCTTTTTTTTTTGACCAATTACTTTCAATAATGATGGCAAGTCGGCATCTCTCCCTGGCTGTGTTAGAGATTATAATGTCAAAGGGCTTTTGTAATGTCTTCTGTGTCTTAATAAACCTGTCAGCTGAGGTTATGTTATTTTCTCATTTCCATCAGGGAGGCAAGGGATGGTGAGGCAGAGACGCCAGGCTGTGGCGTGTGCTTTCGGGTTGGTGTGGGGTGCCATATGCTGTCCGAGCAGCGCCATGGCTGCCTGGGAACACTTGGCACAGAACAGGCTCTTGTTTCAATCAGAAGACCACTGACATTTTAGTGGGATGTCATTCTGTAATCTTCGTGTGCTACCAGGAGCCCTGTTAATAACCTTAACCCACTCCTTCAGCAGGAAGTTCTCCTGATATTCATTTGGCTAATATCCATCCTGCCCAGAGCCCAAATATGGGAGCATTATTTTCCTGTTCCAGAAAGCTTCAGCCATTGTCCGATAATTTTAAAATGTTTTTATTTTAATTTTATTTATTTTATTTTGGCTCTGCTGGATCTTTGTTCCTGTGTGGGCTTTCCTCCAGTAGTGGCGAGTGGGGGCTACTCTAATTGTGGTGCGTGGGTGACTTCTCTTGCTGCAGAGCAATGAGGGCTCTTGGGCTTGCAGGCTTCAGTAGTTGTGGCTCCTGGACTCTAGAGCACAGGCTCGACAGGTGTGGTGTATGGACTTATTTGCTCCTCGACATGCGAGATCCTTCTGCACCAGGGATTGAACCCATGTCTCCTGCGTTGGCAGGCGGATTTTTTATCATTGAACCACCAGGAAAGCCCAGCAATTGTCCAGTAATTTTTAACTGAAGTATATGATAATTGACTAGGTACAAATTCAAGAAGTCTTTGTTTTTTCTTGGAATCCCACTTGAGCCAGGTATTACCCTGAACAGTGGGTGAATAAGGGTAAACAAATGCCAACACTTTCCATACCTTCATGGGACTCACTGTCAAGTCACTGAAATGGCTTCCCTGGTGGCTCAGACAGTAAAGAGTCTGCCTGTGGTGCAGGAGACCAGGGTTCGATCCCTGGGTCAGGAAGAGCCCCTGGAGAAGGGAATGGTGACCCAGTCCAGTATTCTTGCCTGGAAAATCCCACGGGTGGAGGAGTTTGGCAGGCCACAGTCCATGGGGTCATAAAGAGTTGAACACGACTGAGCGACTTCACTTTCACTTTATCACATAAACCAGCACATGGGCATGCACTGGGGCCAAATAACCACATAATCAAGCGCAGGTCGATGCTCTGAAGGTGAGGCAAGCTCTTGGCTGGAAGTGACTTGGCTTCCCAGGGTCGTTTGACAATGTCTGAGACTTCTTTGTTAAAACTGAGAGGTGTGTGCTTCTAGCATCTTGTGAATGCTGCTGACTTTCTGTAAGTACTAAGTTGCTTCATTCACATCCGACTCTTCGTAGCCCTATGGACTGTACCCCGCCAGGCTCCTCTGTCCATGGGATTCTCCAGGCAAGAATACTGAAGTGGGTTGCCATTTTCTTCTCTGGGTGATCTTCCTGACCTAGGGATCGAACCCGCATCTCTTGTGTCTCCTGTATTGGCAGGCTAAACTTTCCCACTGGACAGGATAGACCCTACACCAAGGAATTGCCTGGCCCCACTAGCAGTAATGCCTAGACTGCAGAACTGCTCTGGAGCATCAGAAACAGGCCTGGGATGACAAGGATTTTGAAGGATGGGTGGAAGTTAGCAAGGTGGTGGTGATGGGTGGGGAAGAGTTCTAGACAGGAGGATGTACGAACAAGGAAAAGGCATGGAGTCTGGTGAGAACTGAAGGAGACACTGTGAACACGAAGAGATCAGATTGAATGTGGTGGCGGGAGGTTGGCGGGAGGGTTGTGGCAGAGGCTATGGGCCACTAGCGGCCTTGAAGGCCCCAGAGGGTCATGCAGGCTTGTCATGTGAGATGAGGCCTAAGGTGAATTCAAGAGCTTGAGTGTGGTAAAAGCAGACCCCCCCTCCCCCAGCCTCTGGAAGTAACCCAGCAACATGTGTTGCCACAGAAAAGAACCCACGTTTTGGAGCTGGGCTGGGATCCCAGCTCTGTTTCTTACGCCCTAGTTGAGTTTGGACATGTTGCTTGACCTGGCCCATCCTCCATTTCCATGTGGGGTTATAATGTTCACTTGTAGAGGCCATGTGGAAAGTAAGAGAGTAATTCCTGTCCTGTGTCTTCTGCAGAAATTTCCACTCTGATATTTAGTCCTGACTCAGGCTAAAGGGATCTTATCGAAAACCAGGAGGACTGCATAGGAAGCTGAGGCTTTTTGTAGATTTTTTTTTTTTTGAAGTTCTGTGCCCCACAAATAAGGACAGAGCGTTCTTCACCCTATTAAACTGTCACCAGCTTTGTTGTGAGCCTGAGTCTTTCCCTCATAGGAGAGACCTCATAGAATCTTGTGGTTTAGTTATTTACTTTCGCTGAAAATTCCAATTATAATTCTGATTTCCTAATAGCTAAGGTACCACAGGGGAACATTCTAGCTTAGGAATATATTGGTGAGTAAGTTTATTTGTGACACGTATTTTCACCAGCCAATGGAGAGGAACATAATACTAGCTCTGAAGCCATTCCTGGATTCTGATCCAGACTTCTCTTATTATAAATGCTGTGAGAAGAGAAGGTCCATGGCACTACTGGTGTCACTCTCTTTTTTTCTATCTTTGCTTTTATTTTAACCTTTGAATATTCAGAAATTAAATTTTAGCTGATGATTAAATATATTTTTTGGCAAATCATGATAAATCTCTTTTATAAATACTTAGGGAAACTGAGTTTTGAATGCAAGCTCTAATTGGTTAACACATTCAGAAGGTCCAGGAATGAACCATGCTTTCCTAACATTCTTTCTTCCTGTGATCTGTGCTGTGTTGCACCTTTGCTGTTGAAAGTTCTTTGCAACATCAGGCTGAGATTCTTCTTGCTGTTGTCATCAGTGTAGCCTTTATCCATTCTCAGCAGAGACACATCATCCACTCATGCTGATTTAAGGGTGACTGTGTCCACCATGTGCCTACATGGTTCGATCTGAGAGGAGGCAGGTGCCATGGAGCCTGCACGATACACGTTGACTTTTCCCAGGTGATCCCTCTGTGTGTGTCTCCATATGCTGACTGTGACTTGCAGCCCTGTCTTCTTTTCATTTAACAGAAACAGAGGCGCACAGCTGCTTACTTATTTCTGCCTCTTCTGTTGGTTCTGGCACAGTTTCTACCCCCCACCCCCCCACCACCAAATAGACGTTTCTCCTGAGTTACCTGTCTTGAAACTCTCTCCACGCACAGTGCACCTTCTGTTCCTGGCAAACTTCCTTTCCCCAAAGCAGGCCCCTTTGTTTCCATTCCAGGAGGAACCATGCCCTTGGCTGTGTCTTCTTTCCTGTTGACTAAACTGCTTCAACTCTTTTAGAAGCGGGACCCAGCTCAGGCCTCATTAGTGGACTTGGCATTTGTGAATTGCATTATTAATAACTGTGCATACGAAATGCCTGTGGAATCCTAAGCACCAGGTACAACTCAAGCCCTGTCCTGATCACAGTCATGGAAACTAAACATTAATTCAGGAGTCAAAATGTGACCATGGCAGGCGTTTTTGCTTTCACAAAGCTCTGTGACAAAGACTGAGCTGGTGTTCGTCCTGTCGACTGCCACAGACACTTCAGCCATAAGGACGACACAGTTGGCAATGCCGTAGACCCGCCACCTTTTTCATGGCCTGATAATTCAGAATGATGGGCAGATAAAAATAGAGGAGGCGAATGCAGCCACACAAGACAGTTCTGCCCTCCTGACTGTCACTTTCCTCAGGAGGGATGTAGCTCAAGGGCAGAAGCCAAGCCAGACTGCACCTGGCCGGTACCTCCCTGTCCTGTTTTTCTGCCATGACAAGTGAGTCACAAAAGAAACACGTGTTTCTGTGTCAGAACATGGAACGGCTAATGGTCCTCCTTTGCTTTGTTGGAAATAGAGGTAAAAACATTTGTGGAAAGGACCTGCACCGTATTGTTTGTCATTCGTATGACAGGAGAAATTTGAATCTGTGTTTTAATTAACTTCTCTTGCTCCCGCTCCTGTGTTCTCTCGCTCCAGAGCTCCCCGTCTCCTTCTCCCTCAGCTCCGTTTTACAAGTAACAATGTGTTATTGGTTTGGAATTGATTTGGGTGTCATATGTTGTCATTTGATAAAAAACAGTTTAGCTAAGCTGCTTGACATTCGAACAGCTGGTAATGTCACTTTTGTTAATGTCTTTAACCACATTTTTAACAAAACAGCAGATGCTCATCACAAAAGCCATTTTCCTCCTCCCATCTGATTGTGCAAAACCAGCTTCGCTGAAGGGTCTGACTTGAGAGCACTAGTCCCGGGAGTGATTTGCTTGACCTCATAAGGGAATTTTTTTTTTTTTTTTTTTTGGATCTTTCTCTGCATCCATGTGCTTCAGTAGTTGTGGCACACGGGCTTAGTTCTCCCGCGGCATGCGGGGTCTTCCCAGGCCGGGGGATCGAACCCGTGTCCCCTGCATTGGCAGGCGGATTCTTTACCACTGGACCACCAGGGAAGCCCCCTCACTCCCTTTCTTAACCAAGCCATTTTCTGGTCAAGAAAACACACATGCAGAATGGAATTAGTTTTCCAAAACATTTGCAGTGCACTGTGAACAATTCCCCTGAAAGATTTCCACCAAAATGCTTGTTTCTGTATCACAGCAATCTGACCTCGAGCTCTTAGCCCATGTTCTCAAGGTTTAACTGCCTTATTCATGAGTGTTTGGAAGTACTGTCATGAAAATCGCACTGCATATTGGCTTGTATGTTTGTTCATAGTGTTTAGCAAGTATTTATGGAAGTGTTGCTGGGTGAGGGGCTGTGTATCCTGAAGCCTAAGAGCATGTCCCCTGGAGTCTGAAGTACCCAAGCAGTGTCTCCACTGTTTATGGGCCCTGTGACTTGGGCATGATAAATACTTGGTTGCTTTGTGGTTCAGTTCTCTCAGCTTCAAAATGGGGATAATTATAGAACCAATCACAGAAGTTTTTGGATGGGTGAAAAGAGCTAATCCACGTAGAAATTAATAGATACATAAGAGCAGTGCCTGGTGTATTGAAAGCACTAAAAAGTGTTAACTGTTACTATTTCTACTGTACTAAAGAGGTATGTTGCTGAGAAGGTTTGTGCTTTTTTAAACATTTTGTGATAGACTCTTTAACATCCATGCTACCCCACATAATTTTATCTAAACTATGTGAAAATTGATTTATGAATGCGCATGTGCATGTGTTGACAAGATTGCCCTCCTTGTATGTATACAGCACAGATGTACATACAATAAATAGAGATTCATTGTATCTGTGGTTTTAATATTTTACAGGTTGAGGATGATTAGGGAAAAAAAAGTATCTGAAGAGGCTCTTTAGCCTCTTCAGATAAAAAAAAAAAAAAAAAAAAAAAAAAACTTTTGGAAGACAGTCCTAAACCAGTACTGATACCCTCCAGCTAAAGCCTACCAGGAACACACCTGGAGTGGAACAAGTTGGGTTTATTATTGATTTCAGGAGAGAGCACACACCATGGGGAGCCATGGGGTATCTAAGTAAGAGTGTGTTAGAAAGGATTTAAGCTTTGTTCAGGTGATTTAGGGAACGTCCGTGGAGATGAGGTTCATTCTGGGTCACATGCTGTCATTAAGTTTGGGGCAATTCTATTATTGGGTATCTCAATGCATCCTCTCTATGGGGAGGGAAGACTAGAGTGAGGCTGAAGCTATCTCATAAACAAGTAGCTATCACTCATATTAGCCAAAGGAGGGCAATGTTCAATACTTTGTGAGTTGTACAGTAACCTTGTTTCTGTCTGTGCTCAGGCAAAATTCTCAAGGGGTCTTATCTAACTTAACTTGATCTCACAGTGACCTTTCCTGAATTGTTGGTGTCCTGTGAGGTTGTTTGTGTCCAGCAGGAGGGCGGTATGGCCTGGCTGTGCAAGCCGGACCAGCTTCTCACACTGAGGCCGGGCTGTGTCAGACCAGTGCTCAGAGGTCTGGGGCCCTTTATTGCCCCCGCCCCCATGCCCACCCACCACCACCATTCCCCCTCCTCCTTCCTTCCTCCCCAGAGTATTTCCATGAATCACATCAGATACTGATTCAAAGATGAGCTGCTCTGAACCTTGCTGCCATGGAGCAGCAAGGAGAAGCTGGCTAGGATTTCTAAGGATGGAAAGCTAGTCTGCTTTAGGAATTGAATAGGCAGCACAGGGCACCAGTTAGTCCTGGCAGGCATCTCATCACCATGTGGAGGGCTCGCCTTATGACAAAGCCTTCTCCAGGTCTATAGAGCAGAGAGCTCAAAAGGTCAGAGGCCACTGATGACATGGCAAGTTACTGAGCCTGCCTGCTCCTTGCACTTCCTGTTTGGGGACTTGCTAGGTTCTGTAGCTGAGAACCTCCTGGACTAATGCTCTTGCATATTCCCTTCTATGAGGTACACACGTATCTGAAATGTTGTATGTAAAAAAAAAATAATAATAATAATAATAATCATGGACACTAATTCCTTTTGCAAAATAATTCTATGAAGAACTCTCAACAATATTTAAGTGGAAAGAAGATGCACTATTTATTCATGGGGCATATTTTGCTCTTTGGGCCTTACTATCCAGGCCAGGGTTACAAGGAACGGTTTAGTGCAGGTTTGCCTCCTTCCTGCTCCCCTTTCTTCCGAGCTCTCACATGCAGGCTGGCTTTGCTGCCTGCCTCTGTAGTTGACCACATACCATACTGCTCTGTCTTCTCATACAAGGGCTATTATTATCCTTCCTGAGAATATCACAGAATGTTCAAACTGGAAGGGACCTCAGAGGTCATCTAATCAAAACCCTCATTTTAAAGATGAGTACACCAAGACCCGGAGAATCGGGACTTCACAAAGGTCAAGCAGCTTCTGGCAGAAAAGCTGGACTTTTCCATGCTGCACAGGATTAAAAAGACGCTTGGTGTGCCTGCGACCACTTTGAATCCTACATGCTTGACAGGCATGACTAATCACTCACTGCATTTCCTTCAAACAAGTGCCCAGGCCATCTTACGATCCTCAGTGCTGCGCTCCAGCAACTTGTACCCATCAGTCATTGTTGGCATATGCATTGATACCATTACAGTACCGTGTACATTTTATGCATCAATATTTATTTCTTAATAAGGGGTAGCTATTTAAATATATAGGTACATTTTAATCACAAGGGCTATATCTAATGCTCGTGTCTTACATATATGTAACTATATATCAAAGAAGTGTAGTTTTTCTAACATTTTAATGGACGTTAATTAAGGCCCAATATTACTTTCATTACCAATGGGAAAGAGTCATAATGTGTGTAGTATTGTACAAAATATTGAAAAGGGATGGACTTACAGTTTTGTAATAGAATCCCTAAAGCTTTTGTGTTATTTTTACTTTTTAGGATTGTGTATCTGATGTCAGACTACTGTAATAACTGAGTTTTTAAACAACTCCATTTTAAGGCAGTTTGTTAATTTTAAATATCGAAATGTTCTTTTTTAAGCTAGAAAATAGTTCTAATCTTGTGATGGTTACTAAGCAACAATTAAAAAGAAATCTCAACGAATTCTTAAAGATTGTATTTACTTTAGAGAGAGAAACATATGGCTTTTGCACACTTGATGTCTCTTGGCCATAAATGACAGAGAGGAAGAATAACAGGGGATGGGCTTTACCTAGGTATTTGCTGGTATAGGACAGGTACCTCTATTAAATTACTTACCTTTTATTTCTGGGATTCCACAAAACTCACAAACAACAGACTAAAGCTAAAACATGGAGTGACAATGATCCATGTTATGAGTTGTGGTGAAGGAATCTGAAGAAAGACCCAAGAGACTGTGTTGGGTTCAGAAGCCCACAGCTGGATCAGTTACTCTGCTGAGTGTTGGGGGATTTTGATGCGCCAGGCTGGTTCATGACTCTCCTCTCTGCTTGCCTGAGAAAAGAGTTGTGTTTGACCACCTAACTAGGACCACACAGGTACAAGAGAGGAACAGTTCTGCAAAGGCAAAACCAAATGTTATTGTCAGAATTGGGAAAGGATGCTGGATGCGAAGGAATAACAGAATGTGTTGCAGGCAGTTTTGTTTTGTATCTAACTTCCCCTGTGGAGTGGTGGAGGAGGTGGGGGTTGGAAAAGTGTTCTGCTTTTGCAACATTTGACTCAGGGTCTGTGACCACCTTGAAGCTGCAAGTGGAGGGACTCAGTGTTTAAGGAATGGAAAAGTACACAGACAGAACTATAAAGCACAGTCATTCCGCTATAGGACTGAGATTTGCAGCTTACACTTTATACTTTTACACAACATATTACGTGAAATGGAGAATGGTGCCAGCTCTATGACCTTTGTTATTCTTGAAGAACCTGACTTGTTTCTGGGATTCTGTGCCACTATTAGAGATATTTCAGGGTGATGTTTCTCCTTTTTTCTTCGCCACTGAATAGTTTAAATATAAATTGACTTTTTGGAAGAAGCGAATGTTTCATATAGGAATAAGTAAACTGTCATAGAGATCATTTCTTAGCTGAAGATGATTAATTGTGCCTTTTAATCATAGTTCCATTATCATATGAAACAGTCATGTCATCGGACCCATTTCACTTAATGAAGGTTTAGCACCACTAGGAGCATATTTGCATTAATGAGGCATCACAGGTTATTAATTGAAATCTAATAACATCTTGGAATATTATAAGTTTGCATTAATTGGAAACAGAATTGTGGATTTATTGGCAATATACCTCTTGTCATCTTAGAGAAACGATTCCTTGATGGAATATAAAGAGGCTATTTTTCACCAGTTGGAGTTCCTGGTTCTTCTGTGTTGATTTTATTTTAGACTGGAATAGCCCTTTATGGCAGATTTCTATAGCAGGACCTTTTGGTAACCCTGGTACCATCCCATTGTGGTCTCTTTGGTCTTTTCTCTGTTCATTAGTCAACTGCTAAGGGAAGGAATATAGAGTGAGGTGAGTATGGGTCGAGGAAGGGAGGCTCTTTGATGAGGTTCTAACAGTGACTCACCTCTCCAGGGAGCTATGGCTTGGACACCATAGCCAAAGAAGTTCCCTTCACTAGGTTCCTTTAGCACTTCTGGTTATTTCCTTTAGAGCACACATGACCAGTTATAACTGTGTTTGTTTATCTGCCTTTTGTTTGTTTTCTCTCTAGTATGACATCTCTAGAGAACAGAAACAGCATCTGTCTTGTTCATTGTACCGCCAGCACCTCGCTCAATGCAGGCAGACAGTAAATAGTTGTTGGCTGGTTCACTGGATCCTGACTTAGGCTAGAAGAACCTGGGGAGGGTAAATTACTGTTCAAGCTACGTAATCTTTCCGTGCAGTGTAACTCTGGGGTCTAAGGCAGAGTGATGAAATGCTGCACCTAAAATTTATCCTCAAGTCATCCTGTGCCCTTGATGTTTGTGTTGTAGGAACTTGGCCTTAGGATATCACTGAGTTTAATTCTCTCTAGATTGGTGTCCCTGGGACTGGGGAAAACAAGGAACAGAAAGAGTCCCTTGCTATTATGTCTCCTGACAATCGAGTGAGAGTTGTGTTTTCTAACATTTCTTAATTAAGAATTTTGTTGAAACCAACATTCATAATAAACCTCAAAATAGAATTTCAATGTAATAATTGTCACTTTTGTTAAAGCTCATAGAAACCAAACATACTCTGCTGGGTGTAGCCTTGAAGTTACAGGAAGGTAATTTTAGTTGGAGTTGAGAGTCCATGAAGGTGGGGGAAGAGGATTAGCATTGGGAAAACTGGGACTTTTCTTGTTTTCCTTTTTTTCAAATGGTGAATTGTGTGTGGTACTTACTGTGCTTTCACTTGGTGTGAAATACAGAAATATGGCATGGTGGAGAGAGAGCTTTCAGCAGGCCACTGGCAACACAGGTCCTAGTGCAGTCTTTCTTACTTAATAACCGAGAGACCAAGGGAATCTCAGTTTCCTAAATGTCATCTGGAGAACAGAGACATCTGCCTTGTACATCGTACAGAATTTTTGTAAAGATAATTGAGGAAGGTAAATGAATGTACTTTGTAAATTGTAAGGCAGATACAAGGTATTGCTATTATTCATGTTAGCTCAGGAGTAAGAATAGCAGTAAGAAAGAACTTCCCAGGGGCAACCTGGATTGACTCTTGGCCAAACAGAAGTAGCAGCTCTTAATTTTTCATTATGCCAGACATTGAAGATTTCATCTAGCTTTCCTATGGAGCTTTCAGTTATCACGCACTCCCCACATTTTTTTTTTTAACTTGAATGTGTGAGTGATACTGAAATTATGTTTTAAGCAACTTAAAGATATCCACATTAAAGCAGTGAGATGCAGTGTTTTAAACTATCCTTTTGGAAATGATTTTTTAAATATTTAAATCACAGTATAGTTGACTTGCAATATTATATTAGTTTCTAGCTTCTATTTTTCTATGTCAGTTTCTATTTTTTAAAAAATAACTTTAAAAAATCATGATGCCTCATCATAGACAAGGGTGAAACTTACTGGGTATTCTCATCCCCTCATGGTGGGGTACAGAAAGCCCATGCAGTACAGATCGAAGGCAAAGCAGTATGTAAAAGACCACATAGGTGGGGAGTTGTGGCAGAGTTTTAAGATAACTACCTTTTATAGTTTTTCAAGTCTTTCTTCACTGTGTTGCATTTGGGTTCAGAGCAATTCTTGAAACATCTTGGTTCTTCTCTTGATTGGGAACATGTTGGTTTTTTCTCTATTTGTGTATTGTTTGAAAACTGCCTGTGGGCAGAAAAATCCATACACGTCTTATAAGAACATGCCCTGATCTTTTGACTCTCTGGAAGTGGCTATGACCTCCTTTCTGTCTCGGAGAAAGCTCAATATGTTTTTCTCTCTGGGTGAACTATCACATTACTAATATCGCAAAGCATTTTGAAAATAAGAATGTAGTCAAATTATTTAAGATATTAGAAACCAGTAGTGTGTGTGTACTACCTATTAAGGGATGCTATTTCTTATTATGCAGCCTCAAAATAAAATACCTTGCCTACAAACTTTTAAATATGAAACATGATTGTCTTTCACTGAGCACTGATGTTGACTAAGCTGTATTAAGGATACCTGCGTCTTTAATCATGTAAATAGATCTAGTAGTATCTGAACATTGGTTTACCTTTGGATCATTTTATGGAAGAATTTACTTATTCATTGATTGATTCATTCATTCATTCGCCAAGTATTTATAGAGTAACATGTATGTGCCAGGCTCCTTTCTTTGCGTTATGATTCAGCAGCAAATAAGACAAACAAAACCTTCTGCCCAAAGAGATTACATCTCAGTGGAGAAGATAATCAACAAGTCAGCAAGAAATTAATGTAGTTGCAGACAGTGATACTTGTGGATGAAAAAAATAAGACAAGGGAATAGTAAGTGTTGGTAAGCGATGCTATTTTTGATGGGCTTCCCAGGTGGCTCAGTGGTAAAGAATCTACCTGCAGTGCAGGAGACGTGGGTTCAGTCCCTGGATTGGGAAGATCCCCTGGAGAAGGGAATGGCAACCCACTCCAGTATTCTTGTCTGGGAAATCCCATGGACAGAGGAGCCTGATGGGCTACAGTCCATGGGGTCTCAAAGAGGCAGGCATGAATTTGCAACTGAGCTCACATGCACACTACTTTTAATAGAGTGTTAATAATGTATTAATAGAGTTTAATAACGTGTTTTTGAAGATATGATATTTGAAGTGAATGAAGCCAGGGGAAGGCCCTGGATAGATCAAGGGAAAAAGTGTTCAGTAGTATGAAGGCCTTCAGATATGAAAGAGATTGGGATATTGAAGGAACAGGAAGAAAGCCAGTGGAGCTGGAGCTTTGTGATATTGATAAGAATTGAGGTTGGACGGCTGGGCCTGGCCAGGTTAAGTCAAGAGAACTTTATAGGCTCTGATAAGGAATTTGCAATGGGAAGAGAGTGGGGAGTGATAAATAGTGGCGTGATCTGACTTGTTTTATTTAAAAAAAAAAAGAATTTTATGGTGTTCTGTGGAGAACAGATTATGGGAATAAGTTTGAAAGAAGAAAGATTGGCTTCACTCTTTGGGAATAATTCAGGAAAGAGGTGATGGTGGCTTGGGTGTGTGATACTGGTGGAGATAGTGAGAACTGATAAGAATCTTGATATATTTTGAGGATATTGTACCATATTATATAATCTAGGAATGCAAATATGATCAAGGCATATCACATGATTGTATGGTTTATATGCTGGCTTCATAACCTAAGTTTTGGTTAGGTAAGAACAATTTGTTCTTAAGTCAGACCAAATGGGTAGAGGATGGGCAGGATTACAAAGCTGTGATGACTCTCATGTCCCATCTGTTGCATCAGCATTCTTTAGATACTTTCTTTTCCTGCTAAAACATGGAAAAGATGCCAGTACAGATTCATCCAACTGTATACCTGACAAAATACAATTTTGCCATATTATCCTATTATGACTTATTGAAAGTCTTTAAGTCTACTGTGAGGTAAATATAAGTTCATGCTGACTTTGTATTATAATTAAGCTAAGCATTATATTTGTACCAGAAAATGACCAAAGCTCGATGAAATTCTGAGGTAGAGAGTTCTGGATTTTGTCCCAGGGGTTTAAACCATTGCCATATTCTAGTTAGTGTAGGGGCAGCAGAAATTGACTTCAATATATTTTATCCCTAAAGAGAGACTGACTACAGTGCTGCATTCCTGCAAAGCCCCACTACATGCTGAAGGCCTTTACACTTTGTCTGGACTAACTAGTGGTGGCATTATGGCTGTCGATGTCAAGATGGCATCTATAGACTTTCTTCAAGTCACTAGCAACTGAGCATACCTGCACACTATTTTTAATTAATATTAAAATTAATTTTTAATAATCAGACTCATTCTTGATCCCTAAGAATGGAGCCCTACTTACAGACCTAGAGTAGATCCAGTTTGCAGTTGATGCCAGGTTTGTTGCTGGAGGAAGGGGGAAAGGGCTGTGGGGAGCAAGGTGTCCACTGCCCTGTGATAGCATCGTAGCATCTTCAGGCTACCCGCCTTCTGTGAGCTATCCTTGAGACACCATGGACTGGACCCCTCGTTTGAGTGGCAGAGATATTTTGCTTGAAATACCGCAAGTTCTTTTTATTTGCTATGTCCTTATAAGGAACGAAGGAAGTAAAACTTTGATAGTTCTCAGAACAGCACAGTAGAAGAAATGCGTTTTGTTTTCAACAGAGCCCATCAATGTTGATCCTGAAAAAACGTGTTGGAGTATATTCAGTGATCCCCTCTTTCCGGTGGTTTATTGTGATCCACATACAGATTTCTCTCTTGGAAGCAGACATTGATGGTGCCTGTTTTTGTAATTCTCTTTTCTAAATCCTGTTACACAGTTGCCAGAAAATGGGTGGAGAAATGCTGTGGAAGACAAACAAATAAGAACTTAGCTGTATTCAAGTTCTCATACCAGGGGTGTTTCAGACCTTTGAGATCCTACTAGGTGAGTTGTTAGAAGGAGCTCGTTTTGAAGAAGGTCTTTGTGTCCAAAGGGAATATTTTACCCTATATGTCAACAACTACAATAAAAACATTACCACAGTGGGGGGCACCTCTTCTAGGTGGTAGAAGAGAACTCGCACTAGGGATTGCTGTTACATGTCCGAGGTCAAAAAACAGTAGCTAATGTTCACAGCCGGGAAGAAGAGGTGGCGGAATGAAAATTAGGGGCATGTTTACACTTTGTTAAGGCTAAATTTATTTTTAAGTGAGAAATCCTACCTTTATTCACACATCCCTTGCCTGCATGCTAAGTCACTTCTGTCCTATCTGACTCTTCGTGACCCTATGGACTGTAGCCTGCTGGGGCTCCTCTGTCCATGGGATTCTCCAAGCAAGAATACTGGAGTGGGTTGCCGTTTCCTTCTTCAGGAAATCTTTCCAACCCAGGGTTCGAACCGCATCTCTTACGTTTCCTGCATTGGCAGCCCAGTTCTTTACCGCTAGTGCCACCCAGGAAGCCCCTCAAACAGCCCATATTCAAGAAAAAATAAAAAAATAATATTTGAATAGCCCATATTCCTCTTCTGAGCAAGAGTTATATGCTCAGGCTCTGAAAAAATCTTAAGGTTTTAATTCTGCAAGAGGTAACCCTTGATTTCAGTTATCTTTTCTTGCTGGGGATTCTGACAGATATGTGTTCTTTAGAGCCAATGTAGTATGACCTGTCAGACATTTCAGATGCCAAGTCTGATTACTTTGCCCATGAAAACAGTCTGGTAAATCTCCCTCAACACATTTTCCCACCTAATATTTGTGGTTTTAAGTAAAATATGCTGCTGAGACTATATACAGTATTAGCAAATGGTACAAAGGTGAACTTCTAGCAGAAAGGTCGGTGTAATTTAAGAGGATAAAAATGAATTATGTCGCAGCTCCTCCTCTGCTGTCTTGTATACCATATGTTTTTCTCACCAGATAATGCTAGAAGATGTTTATTTTTCCCATCTTGAAACAATTGCCTCATCCCTGATCTGATGAAAATATTCCATTTAAAATACTACTTTTCTTGTAAGCCATGTATTTATCCATATAGCATGCACAGTAATGGGAACCTTGGCTTTATTAATACACAAGGTCTTATACTATTGGATTGGCCAAAAAGTTGGTTCAAGGTTTTTGGTAAGATTGTCCAGAAAAACCCAAATGAACTTTTTGGCCAACCAAATACTATTACTATATTGATGAGCGAACTGGCATTTAGCATTATTTCCAGTGTGCCCTTGTCATTAGGTAAAAGTTTCTTTTCTTTTTTGTGAGTATGACACAGCAAGCACCATGTGTCCTTCTGGCTGGATGTGTTAATCTGTATACCACATAGAAGGGATAGTTTTAGTATTGAATTCCTACAAGGAAGCCTCTCCATCAGTGAGAACACTTGGTGACAATTGTGTTACATAGAGCCTTCCAGCCCGATTTTCCACTGTCCTAACAGTGGGCTGGCTAAGCACTCTGGCACCATGGTGATAGACCTGAAAAAAAAAATGCATAAATAGGCCTGGGTTTGTTTAATAATGAGCACCCTGGATGTCATTTTGTACCTGTGGAATCCCTACTGTGGTGCATTAAGCTATGGCAGTTATATTCTGGCAGCTGACTTAGTGGTACGGAGAGACAGTGGAAGGTGGCCTAACACAATTCCTTTGTTCTTGGACGATAAAGCCTAAGTTTTCTTTGCTAACTTTGCTGCTATCGTTCTGTTGTTGCTGTTGTCTTGATAATAGACAAATAAGAATAAATAACATTTAAAACAAAACAAACTCTGTGGACAAGCAGTAAAAAAAAAAAAAAAAAAATGCTATCCAGGATAAAGCCACAGGCTTCACTTGATCCTTCTTGTCTTGGATTTGACTGAACCTCTACAGTATGACATGCACAGCAGTAAAGGCAGGAGCGCAGACACACTGTGCAGCCTTCCTATCTTGCCTCACAGTTTGAGGGCAGGGTATATTAGTTTCCCTCTAAACCCAGAGCTGCTGAGTTCTTGTCTTCTGAATCATTGGTAAGACTTGTAGCTATAAGAGTTACTCATAAAATTCAACCAGCTTTACTTGACTGGCTGGCGAGATTGTTTCTGCACAGATAGAAACTTCAAATCAGTCCTTTAGCTTCCAGTACTGCAAGAGGTTTTGAAAATGTTTGTTTGTATTGTTGGAGGCTTTTTCCTCCTGGTTGGGCTCATTAATACCTTTTTTTGAGTACTACTCTGCTTTTGCGAATAGCTTTTTCTGAACAGCTTTCTCTGGTGGAAAATCCAATTTAGTTGCAAGCAATATTACCAGTTCCGCTCCTTTATTTTTCCTTCCTCATTTGAAAGGAAAATAAAAGATTGTGTGTCCAAATAGAGATGTATGATTTATGGCATTAGCGCTTCTATTAATAAATTTATGCAGCAATTATATATCTTCACATTTTGAATCTATCCATGACTGAAGACAGCTTCTTTATGTTGCAAGAGCATATTTTTCTTCAAGGCACGTCTCACCTTCTTGGATCTTAAACTGTTGCATCAAATTTCCATCCAAAGTGGACACCTGGTGGAAAATTCTGTTTTACATACCTGGAAATGGAATAAATGTTTCTGTAGATTTAATCTTAGACCTCTTGAAACTTAGATGGTCTTCATGGTAATCATCTGCACAGTTTCTTAGGGCTAACCTTTTCTCATTGCAGACGAATCCTGCTTAATACATACGATTCAAAGGTAGCTGACCTCATTCTCTTTAGCGCCAAAGCTGAGTGATGAGAATATTTTATTCTCTGGTCATTGTGTTTGGTTCTAAGAGAGCAGATCAGAAGCCAAGTTGTTTAGAGCCTATCTGACCATGTGCCCCTGCTGTCATCCTTGCTACTTTATAATCAACATGGGAATAACATCAGAGGAAGTGAAACAGAAAGGGGAGGGGGAGTGGGGCTGGTTATGATGCCATTTGAGTACCATTTAATAATGATGTCATTAGAAAATGATGTCCTGGAGCTAACTCATACCAGCCCACATGGGCCTTCTGTTAAATTTTCAGGAATTTTGTGAGCTGTTTGATGACATGTTGGTAGCTTGAAATTGACAAATGCCACAAATCAGCTCCACTACATAGGAAGGAAGGAGATATGGTTAAACATTTCTCAACCACCACTGACTGGGCCCACCTTCAGTAAAACCACATGACCTCTTGTCATGTGAGCTAAGTAACTTCCTATCATCTCCTTACCTTTATTTTACTTAAGTTAGTTTGAGTTGATTTACCATCACATGTAGTACATGGCCAGCTAAGTTATAGTTTGACCAAGTTATTTATTTTTGCTGTTATGATAAGTATCTTTCTTTTGTATGTATGTTGATCTGATGAAGGAACTAATGCAGCTTTTGATTAAAAAGCTGCATACTTTAAAAAAAAAAAAAAAGCTGCATACTTCTACTGGGTACTATAAAATATGCAAAAGAAGTACTGTGAAATTTCTAGAACATTTTGATGAGTTATTGTAACAATCTGATAGATTCACTGTCTTTAGGGAGCCTTTAAATGGCAAAGAGAAGGAACAAAATTGTTTGCTTTGTGAGTCAGTGGTTACAATGTGAGATTAATAACCTTTCAGAGAAGTACCTGGGCTGCAGGGACTTTTGAGACAATAGTGACTGTTACTTTGTGTCTGAAATAAAGTTGACCAGGGAGAGTGTGGTTAACAAGTTGTACACTGGGCTGTTAATAATCAGTTGAATCAAGCTGCTCTGTCTAGTAGGCCCATCCCTTCTATCACTTTGCATGTGTGAACTCTGCTTGCTTCAGTTTCTGCTAATTGCTGAATATTTTGGAGCAGAGTGCACATCTCAAAGAACTATAGGATTTTGCAGGGATTTAATTCCTTTAAACAGTCCCACAGGTCTGCTTTTAGTCATCTGAGTTAATTTTGAGGCTTAATGCGTAAGAAATACTTACATCCGATGTTAACTGGGTTTGAATTTAATTTCTAATGATTTATGGCTGGGTATTATCATGTGTCCCACATTCCACTGTTTGAAAATCATTAGATACTATGCAAGCCCAAGCGGGGAAACTCGTATATAATTTACATATAATACGGTTGCAAAATCTATCATCTGTTTAGTTGCCAAAAGAAGAAACAAAGTTTAAAAGTATACAAAACAAAGAAACAAACCTTACATGCTCAACAATGCAATTTTTTCTATCACTGACATTTGTGTGTTATATTCAGTAGAAGATAATTCAGAGGCGACAAACAATGTAGGTTGTCCATCTGACAGTAAGAACACAGCAATAGACCCCTGTGTGTCAGAGGGAGATAAAGGATCATATTGAGGGACTGGACCACGGTTCTTTGAGTCAAGGGTATTCTAAATTAATGTCATTGGAATTGATCTTTTCTCTGTAAAACAACTGGGCAGTATTCACAGTGTATCACATTTCTTTCTGTTTACAAAGTGCTTTCTGTTTTGTAAAATATTTTTACAGACCAGCTGAAATTAGGAAAGCTTTAGGTTCAAGAAAAAAGAATTAAAATGTAAATCAACCCAGAAAATGTTCAAGATTTATGTAAAGCAAGTAGTAATCAAGTATATCCATCCTGATTTTCCCTGTATGTCCTCTTAGATGAGAAGTGTCTGCGTAACCATAAGAAGTCACTTCATAGCACCTGTCTGTAAAAACTGTGAAAGAAAAGGGCAAGTGGGGTAAAGAAGGGGATAAAAGTACCTGCCATCTTGGGTTATCATAAATGTTACCTGCATTGAATGGAATAAATTATGCCTAGAGCTGAGCACACTGTATTGCACATCCATACTGACAAGTAGGTATTAGCTATTCTTATAGGTACCAGCCTTTCTCATGAGAAAAAAGAACTAGTTTAATAAAACTAGTGTGGTTGAATAAATAAAGCCCGGCTACTTCTTTTCTGTGCATTCCAGGTAGACTTGGCCATGTGAGATACCACCTCATCTTAGATCAACACAACCATTTGAAATGTATGTCCTTGTGACTTTTAAATAAGTCACACATTTGGAGACTTTGATTTCTCTGTCCAACATCTTCATACACACGGCATCTCTACTGAGCTCCAGGCACGTGGTCACTTGTCATGCCCTGTGTTTCTGTGGAAGCTGTTGGCCAAGCTCCTAAAGGTATAACCTACTCCCCCATCATATCCCACCCTCCAGTGAATTTTGTTTATGAATTTAGAGACTAATTACCTCAAATCTATCATTCAGTTTTGGTGATTACCTGGGCACTGTTCATCTAATGTGCAGAACAGTACACAGAAATTTTATTTTTGTTAATTATTATGGTGTCAGAAATATAATAGTGAAGTTAGTGTGTGAAAGTGGACTTCCCTGGTGGCTCAGATAGTAAAGAATCAGCCTGCAGTGCGGGAGACCCAGGTTTAATCTCTGGGTCCAAAAGATACCCTGGAGAAGGTAATGGCAACCCACTCCAGTATTCTTGCCTGGAGAATCCCATGGACAGAGGAGCCTAGCAAGCTATACTCCATGGGGTCACATAGAGTTGGACACAACTGAGCTACTAACACAGTATGGTGAGTGATACACAGAAATTTTATTTTATTCATGTTAATTATTATGGTGTCAGAAATCATGATAATGAGGTTAGTGAGTTAACAAATTCAAGCTATGAAGATATGTACTGATATGCTTTATGCTGCTTTTTATCTGGGCCGTGGTAATTCATACCTATTTTTGGCTTATAGTTGCCAATGCATATACTGCCTAAAAAACTGTCATTATCTGCTTGTTGTATTATAGTTTGCCACTGATGCATAACAAATCACCCCAAAACTCAGAGATATAAAACAGCAATCAGTTTTCATTCATTGTGTCTTTGTGAATTCTTTACGGTTTGGATGATCTAGCCTGGGCTTGGCGGTGACTCCTCAATGCTGCATAGTCTGATTCTGCTTCCTGTCTTTCGTCTTCCTTAGACTAACCACCAGACTAGCCCTGTCATTTATGTCTCATGCTTTGGCAGAGATTTGTTAGGGCAGGCAGAGGTACTTGAGACATTTTAAGGCCGAGAACTGGAAATTAGTTCGGACATACTACCATTTCCACCCATATGTTAAGGCCAAAGAAAATCTTAGAACCAAGTTCAAAGTATAGGGACTATATGACCTAGAAACCGTATTACAGATGTTGATGCAAAGATGGGTAAAGAACTATGGGCAATAATGTTATTACCATGATTATTAATTTTGCGCCCCCAGAAATGTCTTACATTTGTTGGGATTAGTTTGCTGTCTCTCACAAAATCACTGTAGCCTTCCCAGGTATTTAGTGTATTTTAGTTGCATGGGTAGTGAATGTGTGCTGCAGACCCAGTTTTTTTTCTTGAATTAATATGTTAGAAACTCCAGTCATGCTTCATTTGTGTCTCTTCTGCTCCTCACTGTCATATCATAGTCATAACACTTCTGACACTTCTAGTCACCAAAATACGTAGAAATTTCCCCCAACAAGCAATCCTCTGTGACACCAGCTGAGTGTCCTACAATTTAACTCAGTTCTGGCATGAACTGGAGATAACCTTGGATCCCATGACACTGCCCACTCACAAGTAGTAGATCCTCAGGTTACCCACAATTTTTGCCTGACTTGGCAAAAACCAGAGATTTCCATGACCTTGTCCCACTTTGGATTCCATTAATTTGCTGGAGTGGCTCACACAGCTCAAGGAAACATTTACTTTGATTTGCTGGTTTATTAAAGGGTGTGGTGAAGAATACAGATGAACAACTAGAGGAAGGGGGACAAGGGCAAGGCCTGGGAGACTCCTAAGTGCAGGAACTTGTGCCTCTGTGGAGTTGGGGTGCATCATCCTCCAGGAACACGGAAGGTTGACAATCTGGAAACTCTCCAGACCCCATTCTATGGGGATTTTTCTGGAGGTTTCCTCAAGGAGGCATCATCAATCATTAACTCTATTTTCAGCACTTGTCCCTTCTCAAGAGAAGGGGCTGGGAGTGAGGAGTAAAAATCCCAAGCTTCTAATCATGGCTTGGTCTTTCTAGTGACCAGCGTCCACCCAAGAGTCCACCCATAGTCACCCCATTTGAACAGAAGATACTCCTATCACCCACTGAATTCCAACATTTCAGAAGCTCTGTGTCAGGAACTCTGGACAAAGATTAAACAAAAGATATTTATAAAATTATAAGGGCTGTAGGAGCTGTGTACGAGAAATCTGAGGCAGATATGTATCTGTATCTGTCTACAGAATATTGATATGAATCTATATAAATATTGTGAATATGTAAAGAAATCTGTATTTTTTTCCATTATCTCACATGTTGGATGCCCGAAAGCTTAAGACAAGTTTGCGGTTGATTGTAACAGCCATATCTCTATGATTCTTATGTTTGTCTCATTCCTGTCTCTATTTTTGTCATTAACCTTTGTTTCTCTTGTTTGTTTAACTATGATTCTTATATTGGACTATTTTAATGTGTCTCATATGTTTTTAAGAATGTCTTACATCAGTTGTGCAGAAAGAAATATAACCATATAAATAAAACTGGAAACAACAATTCCCTGCCACTATTCACTGTTGACTCAGTAGGCAAGGGGGCAAATACCATAGCATTATAATAGCTAGCATTTACTGAACACTTCTTTCCTCTTCTAACTCCATGCAAAATATTTTTTGAGCGATGCCAGAATCCATTCCCCCAACAACCTCATGAAGTATGTCCTGGCATTATCCTTTTCAAAGCAAATGCAGTTTATACAACTTTCTCAGGGTCTGGCAGGTGGTAAATGCCGCAGCTATGATTTGAGCTGGTGAAGTCTGGCTTTTGATCTCACATTCTTGACCACTGTTACACTGCTTTAGACCGATGTGCTAAAGAAAAAGATAAAAGAAATGGATAGTAACTCATTTCTTCTTTCCTGAGTCCTTGAGTCAGATTTCATTCCTTCTTCATCTTCTATTTTTTTTTTCCTTTTTGTGTCTTATAAATATACCTAATAAAAACATCAGCTGCAAATGGCTTAAAAACGACATTTAAACTGTATGACATTTGGCATCCCAATCACTGTGGGTTGAACAGAAAACTTTAAGAATTGAAGCAAATGAAAATGATATATGAACCCCCCTTACCAGCACAGATAGGGTTAGCACAACTGCCCTCGCATTTATGATAAGCATAATACTTCTGGGCACATTTTATGTTTTCCTGCAGAAGTTTGGTGGTAAATGTGGAAATTAAGCTGGAAAATATGGATAAATCAGCACAATTCCAAACACCTGCTCAGAACATTCATTTTATTGACTTAACAGTTGACTCTTTAGGATGTTTTTATAAAAACATTGGCTCTAGGCAGAATAAGTATTCTCAGTGAATGTATTTGTTGACATATCACTTAGAAACTACTACACTGACAGATTTTAGGAATTTTATATGAGTGTGAATGACAAGCAAAGGCCATTTTAGATGACAACAGCTCTTCCTGTGTTTTAATGGCTGATCTTGTATTTATATAATTTTAGTGATGAGGCTTTCTTGCTTTGATCTTTTAGTATCACATTTGGCTACATTTGGGGGGAAGTCTGCAACGATTTTTAAATGGGCATCCTGCTGTTTCACTATCACTAATTACAAGTAACATTTTGGGGAGACACTTGAAGTAATCACTTTTTCTTCAAATCATGTGTAGTTTGCACAACCCTGAACATCTCTGAGGCCATTTTAGTAATGATTGTTCTCTGTTAATCAGTTATCTGTGCATAGAGACAGGTAAAGGGCTTCCTGTGGTTTTTCCTTAATTCTCTTAAGACCAGCTATGTGATGACTGCGTGTCATTGGAATGACGGCTAGGTAGATCACTGACAAATTGATGTCTCCCAAATTGGGTTCCATTCTTCTACTGCTTTTAGTCATTTCTTCAACCAATAATATAATTATAGTAAATGAAAAAAATGTGAGTTCTTTTTGGTGGGAGAAGACAGTAACCGTTTGTGACTTTTTAACCTCCTAAATGGAATCTATTGACCTGTGGTAGCTTTGACACCCTAGATCCAGGTACCCACTTTTAGTTGACATACACACACATGCACATGCACGCACACACACACACACACACACACACACACACACACACACACACACACACACACACACACACACACACACACACACACACACACACACACACACACACACACATTCCCATGGGTAAAATAGATTTCTATTGGGAAGCAGCTATATAGCACAGAGAGCTCAAGCTGGTGCTCTTTGATAACCTAGAGGGCTGGAGGGGGTCTGGGTGGGGGCTTAGGAGAGAGGCTCAAGAGGAAGGGGATATAGTATAATTATAGTTGATTCACATCATTATATAGCAGAAAACAATACAATATTGTAAAGCAACTATCCTCTGATTAAAAAGAATTTCTCTCTCTCCATTTTGGGGCTCTGATGGTACTATGTAGGCTAGTTTCTTGGTAGGATACCTTATTTCTTAATGTGGCCCTTGGCAGTCCGAGGCTACCATCTTACCAGGAGCATCGATCTCAGCAGAAAAAAAATCGTTACTCACTAACTCATTGCTAGGATCTCACATAAGACTCTCATTTATTCATCCAGATCAAGTGCCCACCTGAAACCTCAGAGCTGAGGTCAAGCCCCTCAGATTAATTCCTTCCTGTGGGGGAAGTAGCTGTGCTTTCCTACAGGAAAATAGAAGTGCTATTAGCAGAATGCAGGAATGTTTGCTCAGTTAACAGAAATACTAGGCACTTCCCTGATAGCTCAGTTGGTAAAGAATCTGCCTGCAATGCAGGAGACCTGGGTTCAATTCCTGGGTCGGGAAGATCCACTGGAGAAACAGATAGGCTACCCACTCCAGTATTCTTGGGCTTCCCTTGTGGCTCAGCTGGTAAAGAATCTGCCCACAATGCGGGAGACCTGGGTTCAATCCCTGGATTGGGAAGATCCCCTGGAGAAGGGAAAGGCTACCCACTCCAGTGTTCTGGCCTGGAGAATTCCATGGACTGTATTGCCCATGGGGTCGCAAAGAGTGGGCCATGACTGAGTGACTTTCACTTTCACTACAATATATAAACACACACAAAAAAACTACAGGGATATATTCTTAATTGTGTTACCAATCTATAATCTGTTATTAACTGATTTTTTTTTTTTAAATAATGAAAGGCATTTAAAGTAAGGGGAACATTTTCTTTTTTCTAAGTGAATGATTAATTATATTTTAGGCAAAGGGATATGCATTCTGGAAAGAACTTTAACTGGGATCTCATTCTATACAACAAACACTTGCTGAACATCTGTTATGTGCCATGCATGGACTCTTCCATGTTCTGGAGAAACAAAAATGACATTGCTCCTCCCAGCCCTTGACCTATGGTCCTCATTTTCAAGGGAGTTAGTGCAGAATACAAGTCAAGGAGTAGCTGCAGTTCCATGTGGTAACTGCAATAGCTCAAGATTGTTCAGGCTCCCTGGATACTCAGGAGGCTGAGGGTGCATCTGAGGCCAGGTGAGTGACTCTGCATCATCTGGCCTTTCTTACGCCTCTTCTGCTTCATCCCTTGCAAAGTTCCCAAATGGACCCCTCACTTTAGTTGTCCTAAACCCTTTTTGGCTCTTCAGCTAACCCCTCATCTGTCCCGTCTCCATCCATTTAGCCATACACTTGGACTTGCCTGCTTTTTTCATTCTCACACCTCTTCATTCTGAGACACCTATTGGATGGCCCGCCTTCTGCAGTAGGCATGGTGATTGGGCTCCAAGGAGCCTTTCTAACCTCTGGTCTTCTGCCTTCCTCTACTGAACAGCTACATTCCCCACACTCCCCTACAGCTAGGCTTGTGGATACCATCCCCTTTTTGCCAGTTAGAAGAATTTGTTTGAGTTTTCAAAGGCAGAATTGAGTTGCAGACCTTTTTCTCCCTCCCTTCCTTCCTTGTTTTTTTTTTTTTTTTTCCTGGTCAAAACATTTAGGTTCTACTCTCTCAGAAAATGTGAATTATGCAACTATAGTTGTAGTTGCAGTCACCATGTTACACCAGATCCTCACACCTTACTCATCTCTAACTGAAAGTTTGTACTATTCTAAACCTCTCCCTATTCTGTTTCACACCCTAGTTCCTGGCAACTAGTTTTTTTTTTGTTTGTTTGTTTTTTTTAAATTTCACATGTAAGTGAAACTATGCAGTATTTGTCTTTCTCTGTCTGGTTTCATTTAGTATTTGAGCTTTCCTGATGGTTCAAGTGGTAAAGAACCTGCCTTTACCATTGCAAAGACACAGTGTTCAGTCCCAGGGTTGGGAAGATCCCCTGGAGAAGGAAATGGCAACCCACTCCAGTATTCTTGCCTGGAGAATCCCATGGACAGAGGACTCTGGTGGGCTACACAGTCCATGGGGTTGCAGAGAGTTGGACACAACTGAGTGACTGTATACATACACAAACTCTCCAGGTTCATCCATGTTGTTGCAAATGACAGTGTTTCCTTCTTTTTCAGAGCTTAATAGCATTCTGTTTTATACATATACCATATATTCTGATCCATTCCTCTATTCAGCCATTTCAATTGTTTCCATACCTTGAATATTGTGAATAATGCTACAGTGATTATGGGAGTACAGATATCTATTTGAGATAATAATTTTGTTTCCTTGGGATGAATATCCAGAAGTAATGTTGCTGGATCATATGGTAGTTCTGTTTTTAATTTCTTGAGACACCTCCATAGTGTTTTTCATATATTATCAACAACGGTGTACAAGTGTTCGCTTTTCTCCACATCTTGGTGAGCATTTATCTCTTGTCTTTTTTTTCGGTTAGAGTTAAGGTTAGGTTGTTTTCTTTTTTCATTTTGATGCTTTTTTTGTTGTTTTTAATTCAGGTACAGTTGATTTGCAATATTGTGTTAGTGTCAGGTATACAGCAAAGTAATTGTTATACATACATGTATACCTATTTTTTCAAATTATTTTCCTTTATCGGTTATTATAAAGTTTTAAGTACAGTTCCCTGTGCTATGCAGTAGGTCCTTGTTGGTTTTGTACATAGTAATGTATGTATGTTAGGTGTAGGTTGATACATCACTGTGATTTTGATTACATTTCCTTGATTATTAGTGACGTTGAACACCTGTTCATGTACCTGTTTGGCCATTTGCATGTCTTCTTTGGGAAAATGTCTGTTCAGGTCCTTTTCTATTTTTTTTTTTTCAACTGGGTTATATGGGGTTTTCATATTGAATTTTATGATGAGGCCATCTTTTTCTGTTCTCCAGTTTCTGCTGGCTAGAACACTGGAGGACGCATTGGGCTTTTCAGCAGTGGTGTTTCAGCATCCAGTCTCTAACTTCAGGGTCATTGAAAAGCAAAGCATGGGGAGCCTATTTCTTGGCTAGTATGGTTTTCTTATAAATTCAGAGATGTTGATGATAGCAGCTTTCTGAACCCTGTTCACGATACTGGTGATACGTTTCTCATATCAGTGGTCCTGTCAGTGGCTTCCTGGCTTTCTGTCTTCCTAAAGGTGGCAGAAGTAGCAGCTCTGCTCATGAGTCATTCTGCGTGTCTTCCTGGAGTCCACACCCCCAGCCCTCCCAGTGACTTTGATGTGTCGCTTCAGCTTGTTTTATCTGTTTGGAGCAGCTCGACTCTGACTGATAAAACCACTCACCTCCTCTGAGCCTCAGTCTCTATCCAAAACGTGAAGATTGCAGAACCTGACTCTGCAAGTTTTTCATGAGAATGCACTGAGCAAAGGCACGTGGGCACGTTACTGAGGGGAGGGCATCTGGGGGCCAAGGGTTAACTAGTTTGAACTTGTGGTTTGTCTGTTAGATTAGAAAATTTCTCTCTATAAGAAATATTTTTGAAATCAAGAAAAATGTTTTCCCTTATCTTCTTAGAGCAGGAAAGAAGGTGTCTTTTTTCCTCCCTTTTTTGATTGTTTGTTTGTTTCTTGGATTCCATATGGCTCACCCTTTCTCAGCCATGGCCAGCTGATGCCAAAGTGTCTTTCTTTGGCTTTAGCCAGTCACTTATGTGGTTCACAAATACATAACAGCAATCACTTTTCATTAGTACAGGACTCTGGATTGGGTAACTGTGAATTCTGACTTCCTGTAATCAGCTGAAGAGTGAAATTTTTGTAGAGCCAAAAACCTCTGTCCCAGTGTGGGATAAGCAAGCAGGAAACTGGCTGTTAAAATGAAAGACCTTTATGCTAAGCCTCTGAGAGTGTGAACTGAGTTTCAGTCTTATTACCTTTAAAATAGGTGTAATCATTGCTACCTCACAAAATTGTTAGGAGCATCAAGCTACACAATAGGAAAGCCCGACACACAGGTACTTCATACCTAGGTGGAGGTGGTGATAGTTAAGAAAATGTTTGACTAACTCAGTGGGTCAAAAGATAAACAGATAGCCAGTCTTTTATTTCCATTGACATTGATCAAGGTCTCTTAGGTACAGGCATTGTTAAAATATTTATGTATATTACATAACTTTATCTTGATAGCACACCATTAGGTAGATATTTCCTGTCCCCACTTTACAGGTGAAGTTGTAGACTCAGTGTGATCGGCTGTTTGCACTGATACTGACTTTGTGAGTCTACTTTCCAGTTTTTTCCCTTTAAATATGGATCCAAAGGCCTCAGATTTCCTGGAAAATTTTCAACTACGAGGAGACCTTGCCTGAAAGAAATAATGTTTAGATTTTTATCTGGTACTCCTTTGACTCACTCCTACCTTTGGCCCCATTAGTATCAGTACCCTGATTTAGCTTCATTTAAGGACATTAAATTCATTCATTAGGACACCAGCCCACGTTAGTCACAGGATTGCTGAGACAAGAGTGATTGACAGCTGGCTACTTAATCAGCTCCCTGCCAGAGTGGGAATCACAGATGGTAGGTGGTTTTTCCAGTCTAACTCACACTTTAATTATTATTCTTATTTTTAACTTTTGTTTAAGCGTGAAGATACAGCTGTATCACTGAAATGAGATTTTTGAAGCTCTTGAAAAAATGCCTTTTGTGTTCCAAGGGGACTTCTGCCCCTCATCACCTTCACTTCCCATTGTGAAAGGAAATGAGAAGTGAGTTCAGTGGTTAAAAGGTTAAAATATCATTAATTACCCATCTAAGTTGGCTCTACCGTCAGGTGGGGGAATTCCTTACAAGGAAATCCTTCTGCCCTGGGGAAGCAGAGTACCCTTGGGAAAAGCTGCTTCAGTGTTTTCCTAATTAACTTGGTTGTTTCTGTGCAGTTTAGTCGGAATGTAATAATTTGTTACTTCTCACTACCTGTGTATTGTGAAATAGAAAATTGTTTGAATAATACAGCTCCCTGGAGTTATCCTTGCTAACGCCAAAAGGATACTGTGTTTCTTACAGTGACTAGTGAATATTTTTTTCTAATTAGACCAGATAACATATTAAACTAGAAGTGATATGATACGTCTTACTAAGTCACTGGCTTTTACTTGTGACATGCTATTGAGTTTTACCTTTTCTTCTTTTTTTTAAAATCAATACTGTTACTAGACCATAAAGCATATTTGTGGGGGAAAAAAGTACACACCCCTTCTAGGGACACAGACCCACACTGAGGGGCATGGCCTAAGGAGAGGAGCCCAGTTGAATATCAGCCCCAAGCGCATCTCATGGATCAGCACTGTGTGATCTCCACAACTGCGTGTTACAGTCGCCAGTATTAGATGTTCAAGGTCATGTGTGAGTTGTGTGTGCTCCATCACTCAGTCATGTTCGGCTCTTTGTGACCCCATGGACTGTAGCCTGCCAGGCTCTTCTCTCCGTGGAACTTTTCAGGCAAGAACACTGGAGTGGGTTGCCATTTCCTCCTCCAGGGGATCTTCCCAACCCAGGGGTTGAACCTGGGTCTCCTGCCTCTCCTGCATGGGCAGGCGAATACTTGGGAATACCTGGGAAGCATTGTGTAAGTTGTATGGGAACATAATTCCACACTTGTCTGGCACTGGGGATGTGTGAGGATACTCGGAAAGAAAACCTTCTGTAAGAACAGAGCTGGATAGTGGCTCAGCCTTAATCACACAGCATGTAAGGCAGGTTTGTGTTAGGAAAAAGGGGAAGTTCATCCCCAGTCATGGAACATGAGACATGGAGGCTCCGGAAATAACCTTGACATTGAACTCTTGGGTTGCCTCCCTCACTTCCCTCCTCCTGCCTGGCACTGGTGGAAGTATGTTGATGTAACAACGCAAGTAGCAGCAAGAGGTAACATTTTGCTGTTTGCCAGGCAAACCACCAGCAAAGAAAAAAAAATGTATGTATATATGTGTGTATATATATATATGTGTGTGTGTATATATATATATATATATATATATATATGTGTGTGTGTGTGTGTGTGTGTGTATATATATATATCTCCCATGTTATCTTGTGCCAGATATGAGTGATTCAGGGATGAGCAAAGCTCGACTCTGTTCATGGAATTCAAATTTAGTGGAAGAAATGGACAGTAAGCAAGACAAGTAAATGCATTACTATGAATGATGAGAAGTTTTGTGAAAAAAGTACAGGACACAGCGAGAACATTGTTGGGTTGGAGGTGGGGACTTATTTGGACAGAGTTAGAGTCCCTGAGCCACTCTATCAATAATAGGAAAATGCTGGAAACAAATACTGCTTTGCTCCCAAATCCTACTGGTGGAAAACTCTAAAGTGCTCCAACATTATCAAGTGAGAAAATCAACAAATTAACTTCAGAGAAGTTACTGCAGCCAATGTGCTGGTTTCTCTGCAGCATCTTTTGGAGCTGTGTAGGCTCTTGCTGTGGAGACTGCTGCCCATCACCAGTGCCCAAGATGAGAAGCTCTGCCAAGCGGGGGCTGGTTGGTTCTCCTTTCTCAGTACCAAGAAATCAGAGTTGGGTTACTTCTTATAAAAACTTCGCCGCCTCTTCAAAAACACTGAAATGCTTGTGCTCTTCTCTCTGTGATGAGGCTTGGAGAGGGTGAAGGTTGCAGCTATTCAAGTAAAGGTTTCTGATTAAAACCCCACTGCAGATGTTTCACAAGTATTTGGATTGAATTGATGTGTTAGCTCTGGGCTGTGGGGACAGAATCTGGGCTTAGCACTTTGGTCTGCACAGATTTTTTTTCCCCCATTAAATAGATCCTGTGCTTGATGTTCAAGCATCCTCTCACCTGTGGTCTTATATGGATGTTATTTGCTTGATCTCTGGAGGCATTTTGAAGATGTGACCATTGATCAACACAGATCATTCCCTTTCTTTCTTTACCCCTTTCCTCCACTCCACCCCACTCTACTTCATCTCATGTTCATTGAGTGCGAGCTTGATAAATACTCTAGGGTTGAAAGAGTGTATGTCCATCTCTCTCTCTCTCCCTGGCAAGAGAGTCTGAGCAGAAACCTACTCTTGCAGAAGTCAGACCTTCTAAGACCTATAAATCTAAGTCAGGCTTGGCTGCATGCATATGTGTGTCCCTGAACACAGTCATTGGGTTGTCTGTTGTGTTCAATCTATGAACTGAGAAGGTATAAACTTAGGAAATTTTGTAAAGGCGTATGGCTCCATGCCCAGAAATTCTGATTCTCTCATTTCTAAAATTACAACCTGAGCTGAGAACCACTACATTCAGAACTCTCATAAGGAACAAATGTGAACAGTTCTCCAAAGTGGACAATAAGATACTGTTCCTATTAGATTACCTTTTCCAGGTGTCTCTAAAACTGTGTTACAGAGCATGAAAAAGTTGTGAATTTATTTCGGAACCTGTTATGCAAATGTGGCAAATGCCAGGGATATTTTCCTGTCTCCATCTTGGCCCGAACTCATTAAACAGTTATTTACATTTAAATTTGATTTCTCCAAAAATACAGTTGGATCGGTTACTGAGTAGTATCACTATACTTGTCCTTTAGTAGCATATTTTCCCAAATGGTCACACTTGAATCATTCTTTCTGGTACACATGGTGATCTTCAGTTCTATTATTATGTCTCAGTGTAGTAAAACCAGTCCTTAATAAACGGTTAATGTAAGAACTGTGCACAGTAATAAATAGACCTAGGATTCCAGCTGGCACAAAGTCTGATTTTAGTTTGAATGACAACCAAGCTACAGTATTTTCTCTTTTTCAAGGTGGGGGGGGGGGAGCCACAGAAATGGCAACATGTTTTTTTTTTTTTTTTTTTTTTTTTTCCCCCCTTTACTTTAGATGCTGTTTAAAATAGTCATGAGCATGAAGTACCCTATTTTTAGATTTAGGCTATTTGAAATGCTTCCTCTTTTAAGATTAAAAGAGGGATAGGGGTAGCTATGGTCGTGGTTAATGCTGAGAGGGCTCTGCCCAGTGCTTGGATTGGTCTTGCTGCTGCTGCAGCTGCCACATGGCCAGCCTTGTCCCTGACTCTGAATTCTGTCCTCCAGGCCTTCAAATGGTGTGGGGTGGAGTGGGTAGAGGGCTGCTTGGGAATGGAACTAAGGAAATAAAACAAAGGAGCCTTCCACCTTTAGGTAATGCCCTTTCCCTTCTCTATTCATCACATTAGCCAGTTACACAAGAAGCCTGGGACACTGAGTCATATTCTCTGTCATTCCCAATGTGTGATGGGGAGAGGGGAGATCTCTGCTTACCTTGACCCATGCCCTGTGCATCCCTCTGTACAGGAGAAGTCCTGGCAAGGAGCTGTCCCCCAAGTCTTTTATGACTTCCCTTTGGTATTTCATTAGAGAAGGAAGAGTGGAAATTGGTGGTGTGGCGTGCAGTCGAGTCCAGATATGGAGACCTTTGGAGTTTCTTCAGCTAAGCATATCTGATTTTGAGGTTCATGGGTTTGGGGTCTGCCCTCCCAAAGCAGCACTGACCCTCATGTCTTTACCATCTGACCATGGCAGTCAAAATTTCAGATGTTTTCAGAGCCATAAAGCATGTTCCATCACAGTAATAAATCAGATTTTATAATACCAATCCACATTAAATTCCAATCTTACCATCCTCTTTCGTATTTCAGTAAGTACAAAATCACTTCTTTGTTTTTTCAATTCTCTATTGGCTAGATGTTTATATATTAACTTGTTGTTAGTTATTATTTCAGAATCTCATTTATCTCCAGTAATATAATTCAGGAGCAAATTTAAGTGTAAAGTTCTTCTCAATATCACTCAGGTATAATAAAATATGCTAGTTAGATGGTGGGCTCAGCAACCACTTTTGGAAATTTTGATTTGAAAAAATTCTGCTGATCAGTCTCCAGAATTTCATTTAATTTACCTTCACTGTTGAATGCAGATCCATAAAAATCAGTGTAAAAATAAGCCATTAGAAAGAAAGGCAAGAGTAGAGGAAATTCTCAGACTTTCACCCGCCCTCACCCAGTACTCACTTATCAATTCCTTATCCCGGTTAGTCACACAGAAATTCTCATTTATTAAGTAATGGACATGGACAACTTAAAATTCCCTGTCATGTAGGGCATGCGTGCATGCTCAATTTGCTCAGTCGTCCAACTCTTTGCAACCCCATGGCCTGTAGCCCTCCAGGCTCCTCTGTCCATGGGATTCTCCAGGCAAGAATACTGGAGTGGGTTATCATTTCCTGCTCCAGGGGATCTTCCTGACCCAGGGATGGAACCTGCATCTTTTGCATTGATAGGTAGGTTCTTTACCACTGAGTCACCTGGGAAGCCCCTTCAAGTAAGGATGATGCAGCAAATATGCTAAAGGACTGTCTCCATTCTTTTAACATCTGTCAAAGGTCCATAATCATGTTTGCCGCAACCATTAACTATTGCTAACCTTTTAATTTTTTCCTCTTGTCAAATGGTTTACATTCTTCCTCTTAAGGTGAAAAGATTTGAGGTCATATGTTCATTCATTTAACAAATAACTATTGACCATCTAACCCATACCAGGCTCTGACTTCAATGCTGGGGATAATATATCTATGAGCAAGGCCAGCCTATTTCCCAGGTTTGTGTGGCTTGGATTATAGTCATGGAAGATAGGACACATACAGACACACATACACAGGAAATAAATATAATTATTTTCAAAAGTAAGTATTACAAGGGGAATAAGGAGGAGAGAGGCAATGACAACAGGAAGGGCCAACTTAAATAAGGAGAACATGGGAAGCTGTCTGGAAGAGGGGTGATATTTCAACCCTGAAAGATGGGAAGTTCTGGCTGTAGAAGGTGGGTAGAGAGGAAGATGTTCTAGGTGAAGGTCTAGAGTTTGGCAAAAAAGAATTTATTCAGTTTGACAGAAAGACCAGCTGACACATTATATTGGGTTGACCAAAACATTTGTTTGGGTTTTCCATAACATCATATAGAAAAACCCAAACAAATTTTTTGGCCAACTCAGTAAGTGTGGTGATCTGGACAACCGGCCTCTAAGACAATGGAAGGGGGTGCGGTTTTCTTTTCCAGAGGAGCTTTTAGCACAATGAGGAAGATCTCTTTATTTGTGTAGTGTTCGTTAAGCATACATGAATGGACTGTTACTCCTGTCAACAGTAATGGCAGACATTGCTAATCAACCTGAGCACTCTTTCCCCCGATCCTCAGTTACTGTGGTATCCAGTTAGCTGTAGAATAACTGTTATTCCCATTCTTGCACTTGGTACTGCTCTGCTTAAAGACAGAGATTGTATCTTTTTATTATAGTATCCTGAACTCCAAGAATAATCAGTACCAATAAATGCTCAATAAACAATCATTTATTCATTAAAGTAAAACTTACCTACTTATAGCCATTTATTCTTATTATATACTAAATGCTTAAAAATATATCAATAGTAACCCTAAGGTTACTTTAAACCAATGTGTAAGTATGCATGTGTGTATAATATATTTTTTGGCAGACCTAGACATATAGCCATATCTGCAAGGTTTAACTATTTGAATAGTAAAGTTCAGTTCAGTTCACTTGCTCAGTCATGTCCGATTCTTTGTGAACCCATGGACTGCAGCACGCCAGGCCTCCCTGTCCATCACCAACTCCCGGAGTTTACCCAAACTCATGTCCTTTGAGTCGGTGATGCCCTCCATCCATCTCATCCTCTGTCGTCCCGTTCTCCTCCTGCCTTCAATCTTTCCCAGCATCAGGGTCTTTTCATATGAGTCATCTCTTTGCATCAGGTGGCCAAAGTATTGAAGTTTCAGCTTCAACATCAGTCCTTCCAATGAATACTCAGGACTGATCTCCTTTAGGATGGACTGGTTGGATCTCCTTGCAGTCCAAGGGACTCTCAAGAGTCTTCTCCAAAACCACAGTTCAAAAGCATCAATTCTTCGGTGCTCAGCTTTATAGTCCAACTCTCACATCCATATATGACTACTGGAAAAACCATAGACTTGACTAGACAGACCTTTGTGTGCAAAGTAATGTCTCTGCTTTTTAATATGCTGTCTAGGTTGCTCATAACTTTCCTTCCAAGGAGTAAGCATCTTTTAATTTCATGGCTGCAGTCACCATCAGCAGTGATTTTGGAGCCCCAAAAAATAAAGCCTGTCACTGTTTCTACTGTTTCCCCATCTATTTCCCATGAAGTGATAGGACTGGATGCCATGATCTTTGTTTTTTTGAATGTTAAGTTTTAAGCCAACTTTTCCACTCTTCTCTTTCACTTTCATCAAGAGGCTCTTTAGTTCTTCTTCACTTTCTGCCGTAAGAGTGGTGTCGTCTACATATCTGAGGTTATTGATATTTCTCCTGGCAATCTTGATTCCAGCTTGTGCTTCATCCAGTCCAGCATTTCGCATGATGTACTCTGCGTATAAGTTAAATAAGCAGGGTGATGATATACAGCCTTGATGTACTCCTTTTCCTGTTGGAACCAGTCTATTGTTCCATGTCCAGTTCTAACTGTTGCTTCCCGATCTGCATACAAGTTTCTCAAGAGGCAGGTCAGGTGGTCTGGTATATTCCCATCTCTTTCAAAATTTTCCACAGTTTGTCATGATCCACACAGTCAACAGCTTTGGTATAGTCAATAAAGCAGAAATAGCTGTTTTTCTGGAACTCTCTTGCTTTTTCAATGATCCAGCGGGTGTTGGCAATTTGATCTCTGGTTCCTCTGCCTTTTCTAAAACGAGCTTGAACATCTGGAAGTTCCTGGTTCACGTATTGGTGAAGCCTGGCTTGGAGAATAGTAAAGTAGTAAAGTCAATTGTTTTTACTGGATTTGTGAGCTCCTCAAAGCTATTCGGGTATACTTATTTAAGCATAAAGAGTAAAGCCTGTATGGTTTCTGGAGAGTGACTTAGTGTGTATGTGATCTTGTTGAACCAGAATGAGGGTCATATCATGATGTCAGAGAAGTTTATTAACAACTAATAGCTCTGTGAAGTTGGAGAACATTTCCAGGGTTGGGTGGGAAGAGGGAGGAAGTTATTTTAATCACTTGCATAAGCCATTTATAGTCCTGTCATCTCCTTTGTCATAAAGATTATCACTTAATTATAAGATAACATGATTTGCTATTTAGATATCGGAGATAAAAACACACAGGCTGGGATCAAAGTGGAAATCAATTTTCAAAAGGTCTGGATACTAATTAATAAAGTTCATTCAGCTGTGTGTCTGTCAGACTAGCTTGGGTTAGGCTGTCTATTTTAAAAACATAGATGAGCTGAGTTCTCTGGTTTCTGGGTTGGAGAGGACGGCCACCTTTAAATACAGAGGGATAGCTCAGGCAAGTGCGAGAAAGTGCCCGACCTTACCATGTGGGCCAACCAAGTGCCAGGACACACTGCCAGCATCTGGGGTCCTCTCCACTGCTTTTCTGCCTTGCTCTTGAGTTGTGTAAGAAGGTGGCAGATTCAGTAGGTTGAACAAAGCCTGCTAGTTAGAGGAAAATGCAGGTGTGTATTAGCTTGCAAGGGAGGGAACTTGTAAGCAAATGGATATGTAGAAGTGATAAGAGGATAGATTTCAATTCTCCCTAACGGATGAACTGGGCTTTCTGAGTATGGTCAGGTCTGAAGAAGGGTTTGAGGGAATTTCTTATAATTCACACTGAGGATCCTTTGTCAGGGACGTTGTTGAGGACAACCCAGCAACACTGCTGTGTTTGAGAGATGTGCTCTAGATGGGTTGACCCTGGCTTGAATCTAAATACTATTGCTTAATACTGTGATCTTTATATTTTGGAGCTTCAGTTTTTGTTCTTTACTTTTTAAATAGATACCATAATTGTACCAACCTCAGTGCAGTTTCTGTAGAGTTTAGCATGGGATACGTGTCTAAGAAATGGTAGCTGCTTATTATGATTTTTGGAATGATAGTGGTCATTGTTAGAACCCAGTGAGGGCAAAAGATGACTTTTTGTTGTTGTTTAATACTTTATTCCCCAACTCCCAGTCCAAGTTCAGTGCTTGCCCTGGACTCCCAGACAGAGGGCACACTTGAACGAGGGTGAGCTCTGGAGAGATTCTTTGCAAAGGACATATGTGGAGGAGTGGGGCTCAGGTGGAGAAGAACCATAGGGAATAGAGGGAGCTGCAGAGGAGCTCTCATGACAGAAACCCAGAGAGATGAGGGGAAGGTATGACCCTGCAACACAGCAGGAAAGAGGATTGGAAGAGCATGCTGACTTGGGAGGAGCCCGGGGGCTTTGAGGGAGCTGGGGGCTTTGGGAATGGGACTTGACTTCTCTTTTATCTCTTCATCTGCTCTCCTGCTGGAACCTTCTGGAGCCAGTTGACACAGGAAGCCCAGAGGCAAGGGACTCGATCAGTGTAGTGGATGCAGGTCAGCCTTCTGGACCAGAGAACAGAGCCATAAGGAGAGGGATAGATCTAAAGGGGCAACCCAACTATCACAGTGGCTCACACATAGTAAGCACTCAGTAAAAATATACTGAAAAAATAGCATCTCATAGGTAGTTGAATTAAATTGTGTTCCTGCAAACCATTGTTTTTTTTTTTTTTTTTTAGCACTTCCTTTGTGCTAATTGCCATAAAGCCTGGAACAATGAATAAAGCTCAACCTTAGTCCTCCTGGGTATCCACAATGCTTCTGTTTTGTAAAGGACTTTATATGTATATTTTTTTCCATGAATTTGTACCATCTCTCTCTAAAGTAGGATTTATTATCCCCATTTTATGAAGAAGGAGCCCTAAATTTTGAGAGATTAACAGACATGTCCAGAGTCATACAGAGGGTGGAATGGGAATCCAAATGCTGGCTGCTAAGATCCTCACATTCATCATTCCATCCTGGTTCTACGGCTCCACAGAAAGGATTATTGGTCTGATTGAGCATGCTTTTTCTTTTTTCACCTAATGGTTGAATGAATTCAGTAAATAGTATTGTAGATGGGTTTAGCTGTATCTAGCCCATTATTCCTATCAGAGGTCCCAGTGTGAATCGTCTGGGAACTTACTAAAATGAAGAATTTTGAGAGTCTCCACCAGGTCTGATCTATTGTGTTGGACTCCTTGCAAAATCCTTAAGGGATAGGGTAGCCAGCCTGTGAGTGAACTCTGCTTTCATGAATCACTGATGTAACCCAAACTCCTAATTTTACAAAGGAAAGAAATGATGCTCAGAAAATCAGTGTGACTAGTTTGGTGATACAAGGCTAGTTGGTGTCAAACACAGGTTTTCATGTTATCAGTAAATAAAATCAGCATCAAATAAGAGTAACACTCACTGAAGTATATAACATAAGGATGGGTGCATAAAACTTATTTGACTTAAGTGTTCTTTTGTAGATGTGCTCCTGATAGCTAAATGTGGATTAGATGACACTGTGATCAGAGAAGGTGCACCCTAACAACAGATAGTGATTTAATGCATTTAACAATGTGAAATGCTGCACCCCACCTCTAGGTCATTTTCAAAGGCAGGATAATGGAGCTGCCTAGAATTCAGGTTTTGCAGATGAGTATAGGTTGAATTATAAGAAGGGATACCCAAAGATGTGGAAAGACAGTCATGAGTGAAAATAGAAGATGACATTTTCATTTGTAAGGTGGACCTTTTATTGATGAATCTGATTTTGGTGGCAATACTTGCTAGTGCGAAAATAAGCTGTCAATGACAGGATGGACACCAGAACTACTGAAGACCTCTTGTCTCCAAATTGGTCTTGTGTCTCTTGGTGGCAGATAAAATGTTTGAAAAAAGTGATGAATTTCTCCTCATAGAACTGAAAATGTGGACAACATTGAGTGACTCATAAGAGCATACTCATGTGATAAATGTTTCTGAGTGTCTCTCATTCCAGGTCACATCACTCCTGAAGTATAATGATAGGTTATAAATTGTTTTAATAGGACTTTCCATGATCTGCTTAATCCATGAAACTTAAAGTGGGAACTGATGTTCTTTCATGATTACGGAGATGAAATTGACAAAGGAGGATTTCTGAGTTACTGATAGAGCAGTTCCGACAGTGACAAGTTTCTGTACTGATCATTTGAGCATCTGTTTTCATAGATTCTGTCTATACTGGTATTTAGTATATGTTACATCTTTATTCTTTCAGTGTAGGCAACAATATTTTCTATGATTTGTCCATGAGTCTATGATTTTTTTTTTTTTTTTTTGACAAAGAGCTCTTGCACATCCTCTCGCTAAGCTTGTATTTACTGAGTTTATTCATTCTCTTATGGAGAGATAATCCATAGTCTGTTATAAAGACAATGGCTTTGACTTTAGAATGAGTTTATATCTTTAAGAATAGTTCTCAGCAAATGAGTCAACCATATGTTAAATCAAATTTAACATCCATTATGAAACACTGAATCATACTTTACATCTCAGTAATGGTAACAAATGATCACTTATCTCATGTTCTTCTCATTTGTACTACATCTCATCCATCTTGCTAATATTGCAAAGATTTATTAAATGAACAAGTATCCAACTATAACTGTTAGTATTAATTGCATCTTTTTATATTTTCTTTTGTGGCCTTCCATTTCCATGCTCGCTTAAGGTCACTTTAATATAGGGTTTAAAAGTAATAGTTTTTATTATTCTGAAATGACAATTAACAGAAAACTAGTAAGTTAGCGATAAAATTATTTCCATGAAATTCTGCAGTTCCAGCAGCCCATTACAAGGCGGAGGATTTGCTTTATGTGCTCAGAACTGGAAGCGAAGATCTCTTTTCACTAGAATAAAACTGTCGATTTTAAACCTCTGGAAACATTTCAGATCCCTTATGACTTAAAATTGCTACTTGTGTAGTAAAAGTTTAAATCACTTGAGTAAATTTGTTATTTAATCTTTAAAGTTTAACTAACATTTATTCTTTCTTTCTAAGTTCTTTCTGTTGGTGTAAATTGTGAAGAGTTGCCTCTGTCTTTTCATAAGACTTTACTAGGCTTCTTCAGATCAGCAACTTCCAAACCAGTAGCTTCTTTCAGGCTCCCATTTCTGGAAAAAGTTCCACCATACTGTCTCTTCTCCAGGCTCTGAATATAGGTCCCTGCTTCTCATTTATGTCCTAAATGTCCTCAACTTTTCAGGTACAGCTGCTTTTTCCTGTAAAGTGATCTCTTAGATGTTTATACTTCTCTTGTGATTCCTTTTACATACCCCCTGGATTTCTACCCCAGCCTCTTGGTTGATTTTCAAAGCATTTGTCTTTCTTGGATACATCCTGCACTCCTGGTGAAACAAATCTTGCTCAGTTCTTCCGAGCTTTAGTTCACGAACTCAAATGTTCCTTGAGGGAAGGGATTCAACACAAACTTGTTTCATATTTCACCAAATTCCTGTTTTTATCAGATAACACATATCACAGAATTGTATCTAATGGGATGGTTGTGAGCAGAATTTCTTTCTAAATGGCAAATGTCACACTAATGTATTATCTTTATTGGGATAATAATAAAAGTGACCCTTTACTAAATAGCTTTTATGAATGTGATGTTTTATATCTATTTACCTCTGATTCTTCCACAAACCTTGAGTGAAATTGAAAGTCACTCAGTTGTGTCTGACTCCTTGTCATCCCATGAACTGTAGCCCACCAGGCTTCTCTGTCCATGAAATTCTCCAGGCAAGCATAGTGAAGTGGGTCGCCCTGCCCTTCTCGAGGGGATCTTCCTGACCCATGGATTGAACTGGAGTCTCCCACATTGCAGGCAGATTCTTTACCCACTGAGCCACCTGGGAAGCCTGCCCCACTCCCTCTCCCCCTGCCCCTGCACACAATTTGTTTGCTGACCATAGATACCAAAATCTGACCAGAATTTTGAGAAGAACTGATAATAGAGCTTGGGGTTTGGGAGGAAAGTTCAATTTAGGGAGGGAATCTTTTTGTGAGAGATTTCATAGACTTAGAACCATAAAGTTGAGTTTCAGTTTTAGAGGGATGGAGTGGGGTCACATGGATTTCATTGTTGCAGGGCTGGGATGCAGAGACAACACTGTAGCTTCAGATGGGATCCTTTGAGGATTTCTTGAGGTGAGGTAGAGGAGGAAGACTTCAAGAATGTCCTAGGATTTTAGAAAGATTTTGAAAGTTGCCATGTCAAGGAGGAGGCATCTTCATTTAAATCTTATCATGAAACATAAATGTAAATCTAAAGGTAAAATCTGGAAACTGCTATGTGAAGACTGATGTGTTGTAAAACTTGTTCAGTACTATGTAAACAAATGGTAAAAATCATCTAGTTGAGATATAACTAAGGGAAGAATTGATAAGCTGAGACACTGAACCACTACCACCCCCTTTCTTGATCCTATAGAAAAGAAAATAAGTACCTGTCTTGAAATTAGGTAGTTACCAAAGCTTGGTTTAGTGCTAAAGATGATACTGCATTTTCTTAACTAGGCTGTTCACATACTTCCTTAAAAAATGTTAGAATGTTTCCCATTTGATAATAGTTAGCCTTACATTCTTAACCCTATAGTAAAATTTTATAATTCAGTTCATGCTACTGTCATATTCTCAATCAAATAGGAAATTACTTTCCTGGGTTTGGCCAAGACTGAGAGGGAATATTGTGCAACATCAGCATAATATTAACTAAAATTATGTCATTCGTGATAGAACCTAACAAAAATCTGCAGGTGCCCAGCAGGAGACTTAAGAATTTCAGTTCAAGAAAGTTTTCCTTATGATATCCTTAACCTGTAGTTACGTGACTTTAGCACGTGTTATGGCTTATTAAAGACTAGTGTTCACTCATTGCCCATTCTGTGCAGCTCACCGTGCTGATCTCTATGGAAGAAACTAAATTAAGACCTGCTTTCTGCTGTCAAGAAGCTTACCGTCTATATGGATAGACAGATGGTACCACGTGACATGGATTTGGTCTGTTACAGACTGGTGGTCCTCTGTGCTATGAGAATACTGAGGTGGTAGATGTTTATTTTGATGGGAGGACTGGAAAAGTTTCATGGGCAATGTGACTTCTGAGCCAGACCTTGAAAGTTTCAACTAGTAGAAATGTGTCCAAAAGGCTGTAAAATTCTAGAAATAGTAATTTGACTGATTAACCAGGAGTGAGATGAGGGACAGCTATGAGACTGGAGGGGTAGAGCAGCATACATTTCACAGAATCCTTTCGGGAGGCTTTGGACATCATTTCAAAAGCCCAGGGGAGCCACCAGAGTTCTTAGGAAAGGAAACAGGATCAACTGTGTGTTTCCTGAGATTAAATGTGGCCCCTTGGTGGTGGACTGGGTTAGTGCTACAATATAGGGAAGAGTTGAAGTAGGAAAACTGGGAAGGAGAGAAAAGGCTGAAAAGATAGAAATGGAGTCACCCATACTCAGTGAGAGATACTGACAGCAGGAGGTAGGTCTCCTACTATAGGAGGCAGGTCTCCCCAAAAGTGTATTTCCAGGTTTCCAGCCCAGGTGAGCACCCCACCCCCACCTTGGTGTTCTTTTTTTTTTTTTTTTTTTTTTGAAATTTATTTCTTAATGGGAGGATGATTGCTTTGCAATGTTGAGTTAGTTTCTGCTGTACAATAACATGCATCACCTTTAAGTATACATAAATCCCCTCCCTTTTGAGCCCCTCTCCTACTCCACCCCCCCCATCCTATCTCTCTAGGTCATCACAGAGCACTGAGCTGAGCTCCCTATGCTATACATCAGCTTACCACTAGCTATCTATTTTACACATGATAGTGTATATGTCTTCATTTCTTTAGCTGAGATATTGACAATAAGCCATACAGACATAGAACTGATTATTATAAAACCTTGCTTCAGAGAAATGATACATATGCATAGCACATATACATCACACTTCCTTGAATTTGTGATGTTATTGGTTGTAAGAACACCATTGATTGCATAATGTTTTGGAAAAAAGAAATGCTAACATATTAAACACCTAAGTCAATTATAAGATGCATCTCCATTTACTTATGTTAACAATGTAAAAATAAGCATCTTAAAATTTAGGAAATAGGCCAATCACCCTTTAGTTATTAGTATTTACTAACTTATATTGGACAATCAAGTAATCGTAGCTGGTACATACTTTCTAATACTAGAATTTTTCCAGTTCCTAATACTAGAATTTTTACCACTTTTGTATACTAACTCTCTGCAACCTTGGGAAAGTCATTTTACCTCTACAGGGTGGAAAGTGCAACAAAGATTCTGAAGTACATTGATAAAAAGCACTATAGGAAGCCCTTGATGTTATTACACCTCTATCATGTCATTCATCCCTTAGCATATCCCATCATTAAAGCTAAAATGAAAGATCATCAAATGTTACCTGTAGTTGAATTTTAAAGAGTGGGAAAAATCTAAAAAATGATCAAACCTAGCTGTTCATCCATATTCACTGGGAAGTTTATTCAAAATATAAAAGTATCTTGGGTCTTACCTTCACCTCTTAAATCAGGACTTTTGGGGAATGGAGCCTGGAATCTCAACTTCTTGTTAAGCTCCACAGGTGATTCTGATGCATGAACAGAGTTGATATCTGAGGTGCCTGGACAGCCTTACATGGATTCTAGGGCATCAGCATAGTGATCCTACACTTGGTGGTCTTTCCTTCTGTTTGAACAGCCTATATGTGGTGTAGGGGGTCAGGGACTTTGTTTTTTGGGTTACTGGTGGTTTCTACAATGCTGCCTCTTCCCAACCTTTATCATTCACCCTTACATCCCACATTTTAACGGGATCAACTTCTGTGGATTCTTTGAGCATTGTCTGGATATGCAGCATTGGCAAATTGTTTCCTCATCATTTGCTTTGGTACAAATTTAATGAAAAAAAAAAAAAAAAAAAAAGAATACAACTTAGACATAATTCACAATTTTCCCAATTAACCATAGCATGTCCTGAAATCTTAAGAACATGAAAAATCTAATTATGTAGATGATAAACAGTGCCCTTTTCTTTTTCCAGGTAGGAAGTAATGAGTTTGACTCGCTCTGGATTTAATGTTGACAGTATAGGACAGGAATGCTAATCATTGAAGCTGCAATAAAAATTTAGAAATGTTAAAACCTTCTTTCTCATACAAAATCATATTCTACATTTCAAATGGGAAAAGGCAGTTTGAACTTGAATCTCTGTACTCTTTTTCTAGAAATTTACACTATTCCCTAACCTCTTCTGCTGTTTACCTAGATTTTTATTCACTAAATACAGACATTTTAAATGTCTTTGGCCCCTAGGGCTCCCAGACCTGTAAAGAAATAATCTTTCCATTCTGGACTTCAAAACCAACTACCGGAAATCTTATCATCCATTTAGTCCAATGCATATTAAAATTGAGCAATTAATTATCTCTGATTCTAATCCAGTAAGCCTGTGCAATTAACATCTGGGGTTCAGTTCATCTTTTTGCTGACTTTCTCATTTAAGGATTGGGACACAGTGGATCCCTAGAAGACATATTTAACAAAGATTATTCCCTGTGTTTAAATCTTCATTTCTTTTAACCCATGCTTTGTTTTGTGCATATATTCATTAATACCTTTCAGTTATAAATTTTGTCCTAGAAAGAGATTGCTGGCAGTAAGTAATTTTTTTTAAAAATGAGGTGGAGGGTGAATTTAGTTGTATCCCTTAATTTTTTGATTGCCAAATAAGATGGAGTATGTCAAAATTACCTAAACACCAAACAATTGATCAAATAAATAATAAATAGAGACATAGTCACATGCTATGATTTTGCTTGCTCTGTCCTCTTGGCTAAACATTCCTACCTGCTTGCATGGTATTCAAAATTACTCGAAGATTGTGTATACCATTTATTTCACCATGAGAGAATAGGTAGACTAAGCATATAATCACTAATACCAAGAAGAGTTAGTTTAAGAGCCTGATTTCACATTAGGTTATAATGAATGAAGGGACTCTTTCTTTCCTCTGATAGAAGGAATAATCAGAGATGGACTCTGAAAGGTAGATTGTCTCACTTCTAAGTAAACAGTGGTTGAAGGAGGCTGAGAAAGAAGGGAACTACATACAAAGAAGCGAGGAAAAGGAGGCACTGAAGCTTGACTATCATTTTTACTAGAATCTGGGGTTCTCTAAGTAGTGAGTGAGTGATGCTTACTGTTGAGAAAGCCTTATTTCCCAGTTCTACCGATGGGGCCCCAGCCTTTTTCATAGCAAGCTTATATGTCACCTCCTCTGAGAAGCCTTCCTGGCTCTCAACTACAATATCAGTTCCCATGCCTTTATGCTTCTATTTCTACTTTACTTACAGTGAAAACTTTATACCACCATGTACCTCTTTTCCCAGAAAATTCCATTTCAGGAGTTATTTCTATGTCTACTGTTGCTTTTTTTCTGTCACAGTCTCCTAGCACAATATAATGATCTACAATAGATTTAATATATCTAGAGAGTATTTATGATATCATGGAAACTATGATCTTCTAAATATGGTTCTGTTTATTAAGGAATATTTGAAAAATACAGAAAAAATAAAAAGAGGAAACAAGTCCACACATTAATTCTGCTTCTCAGACATCATCATTCTTAACAATCAGGTGAATTTCCTCTCATCGTTCTATAGTTGTTGTTCAGTCGCTCAGTCGTATCTGATTCTTTGTGACCCCATGGACTGTTGCACTCCAGGCTTCCCTGTCCTTCACCATCTCCTAGAGCTTGCTAAAACTCACGTCCATTGAGTTGGTGATGCCATGCAACCATCTTGCCCTCTGTCATCCCCTTCTCCTCCTACCTTCAATCTTTTCCAGCATCAGAGTCTTTTCTAATGAGTCAGCTCTTCACATCAGGTGGCCCACTGTTCTATAACTAACTGCAAATATGCATTTTGGGAGTCTTTTGTATATTTATAAAGTTTGCATATACATGTAATCACATATATTTGCACATTTTGTTTTACTTTTTTTACACTTAGCTATGTCAACTTATTTCCACATTATTAAATATTCTTTGAAAACCTGATTTTGTAATGTTTTTTGAATATTAGCCATTGCATATCCAAATTTAGTTAACTGTCCCTGTTTTTAGTAATTTTGTTATTGTTATACATAAAACTGTGACATATGTCTTACAAACAATCTTTGTCTTGATCTCTGATAATTACATTGGCATAAATTTTTGAAGGCTGTGGATAAATATTTTGATATTATATGCCAATTTGCCCTTAATAGTAGTGTATATTTGTGCCTGTTTCCTTGTAGCTTCCATGGACCTGAGTATTTTTATTGGAAAAAATTCTTTGCCTTTTTCCTAATAAAACTGCTATTTCATTGTTTACGTATTAGTTGTTAGTGTAGAATACGTTTTTCAAACACATTTTTTCCCCATACTTTGCTCACTTCATTTTGTTTGTACTGCTTTTGGGGAGCTGAAGCTTTTAATTTTCAGTTGTGATATGTATCATTGTTTTCATCGTCATTTTAGCGTCATTATACTTAAAAAATTCATTCTGATCCAGATAAATAAGTCATATTTTTTCTTCTTATCTATTGTCTCCGTTTTCTGCTTTTATTTCATTAGTAGATGTGTGATTTATTTTAGCATTTGACAGGAGAAAGAAATGTAACTTGTTTCCTATAGTCAACCAATATTTCTGCCATTATTTGTTGTAGTCTTTTCTTCTCTGAGATTTGTACTGTGACATATATACACTAGGGGCTTCCCAGGTGGCGCTAGTGGTAAAGAACCTGCCTGCTAATGCAGGAGACAGAAGAGACACAGGTTTGATCCCTGGGTCTGGAAGATCCCCTGGAGGAGGGCATTACAACCCTCTCCAGTATTCTTGCCTGGAGAGTCCCATGGACAGAGGACCTTGGTGGGCTACGGTCCATATGGTCTCTTTCTGGCCTTTCTCTTCTGTCCATTGACCTAAATATCCCTAGATCAACATGCTTCCAACTATTACAGTTTCACTGGTTATTTTAAAGATTTTTTTTCCCAAAAGTAGATTTATCTCATGAGTGGAAGCTTTCTAATGTTCTCAGTTAATTTAGGAGCAACATTTGTACATACTAGTGTATGTACTTAATGACCTATCTGTAAAAACAGAGGGAAATTTTGTCTTAATAGAAATAAAATAAATAAATAGAAGGGTAATAGACCATTTGGAGCTTCCTAGGTAGCTCAGTGGTAAAGAACCCAGCTGCCAATGCAGGAGACACAGGAGATGCAGGTTCGACGTCTGGTTGGGAAGATCCCCTGGAAAAGTGAATGGCTACCCACTCCAGTATTCTTGCCTGGAGAATCCCATGGACAGAAGAGCCTGGCAAGCTATAGTCCAAGGGGTCTCAAAAGAGTCAGACCCAACCAAGAACACACATACACACACATACCATTTGAGGACATGACACTGTTTTTCTTTATGTATCTATATGGTACTTAAGAACATGATCTTTGAAGATTTTAAATTCTGGTCTCAGTCTTGCCCCCAAATAGATGTAACCTTGATCAAGTTAATTTATCTTTTTTTCTGTGTCCAAATTTTAAAAATAAGAGTGTTCTCATAACACCTTTTGTAATCATGAAGATTAAGTAATTTACATAAACTGTTGTGCTTGGCTTATAATGTGTTTTTTTTTTTTTTTAATTCTTAAAAATTTTCATTGTGGTTAAATATACATAACATAGTAGTTACCATTTTAACCATTTTTAAGTATTCAGTTCAGTAGTAAGTACCTTCACGCTGTTGTGCAAGCTGTGTTCTGAACTTTTTTTCTTATTGCAACACTGAAACTGTAGACTCATTACACAACCATTCCCTCTGCCCCTTTCCCCTCTCCTTTGGCAACTACCCTCCTGCTTTTTGCCTTTAAGACTTGGACTGTGCTAGGTACCTTATATAAGTGGAATCATACAGGCTTTTTGTGATTGATTTATGCTGTTTAATACAATACCCTCAAGCTTCGTATAGCATGGGCCAGAATTTCCTTTCTTTACAAGGCTAGATAATAGTCCATTGTTTTATGTATATACTATGTTTTGTTTACTCATTCATCCATCAGTGGACACTTGGGTTGCTTCCAACATTTTGGCTGTTGTGAATAATGCTGCTACTAAAACATGTGCACAAATACCTCTCCAAGACCTTGTTTTCAGTTCTTTTGGGTAAATACCCAGAAATGGAATTGGATCATCTGGTAATCCTATTTTAAATTTTGGGGCAAACTATCCTACTGTTTTCCATAGCAGCTGTCGTGTTGTACTCCTAATCCTCATGTATCATTGGAGCTCATTAGGGTCAATGATCCTGATTTATGCGCTGCTAAGAGCAGGATGCAGGGACTGAAATGTTATAGGACAAAACAACAAATCCCAGAAGATGAGGCCCCACTTACTAGGTTAGTGACACAGGTCACACACAAGTTTAACAGCTCTAATTTTTTCATCCTTTTTTAACTTAGCTGCTAAACTGATCTAACTAAGAAGGATTTAAGAGTTGTAGTAATGATGTTTATGTAATATATGGGTGATAGTGTCTTTATTTACATATCCAACAGTTTATTGAATGGCTAATATATATCTCACATAATTATAGGTCATGTAGTTACAGAAGTAAAAAGAGAGATGGGCTCTTTACCTTCATGGAACTACTTCCTGGTAAGGAAAGAATGTATAAGCAGAGAATTAAATGAAGAAAGATCATTGCAGAGCGTCATAAGTAACGTGAAGATTTGGCCATGGAGTAAGAGGACCCAGCATTCAGGGGGTAGGAGAGGCTACTTTAGACAGACTGGTCAGGAAAGGTCTCCTTTGTTAGATGATGGGTAAGCAGAGGGCTTCCCTGGTGGCTGAGATTGTAAAGAATCTGCCTGCAATGCTGGAGACCTGGGTTCAATCCCTGGGTTGAAAAGATCCCCTGGAGAAGGGAACGGCTACCCACTCCAGTATTCTTGCCTGGAGAATTTGGCAAGGCTGCCAGGTTACTCTGTCCACAGGGTCACAAAGAGTTGGACACCACTGAGCTACTTTCACTTTTCTTTTTCAAACAGAGCCCTGTAGGGGACACTGTGCTTGACTCTCCACCAATGTCCCATCCAAGCCAGTAAGCCCATAGCCTTGCCATGAGTCAGTAAGCAGCCCAAGTTGGCCAAATAAGATGAGCAGGGAAGCCTTGTGTACAGTTACTGGGGAGGGACCTGTTCTTTCTCTGCTGCTGGACCACATCAAAGGCTCAGGCAGGCTTGACCGCTGCTGACTTCTGCTGTGCTTCTACTTGAGACTCACTCCAGGATGCTGGTTTTTGTGTCTATTCTAGATGAGTTTACCTAGTTTCCATTCTATTCTCAGTCAAGTTAGATTGGTTGGGAATCTGAAATCAATGTTTCTCAGATTCATTCATAGTCAGGTGCTAGGTCCAGAAAGCGTTCCTCCAGTTCAGTATATTCATGGGATATCTGACTGGTGCAAGTGAGGTGGAGGCCATTTTTAGCCCTCCTTTTGCTATTTTGATTGGCAAGCATGGCTGACAGTGTGGGAATTCCTTGCAGTCATATTCCTTTGTCCATTCTCCAGTTTTGTGAGGTTTAAGCAATGATGGTGGTGGCAGAAGCAGTGTTGGCAGAGCTCTGATCTGGCTTCTTGAGCTCTGAACCATAGCTGCAAATATGGCTTTTTCACTTCACTGCATGTCCAGAGGCCAGTAAGATGGTGGCAGGTTCTTGATCAGATTATGGCTCTGAGATCGCCTCAGAGAAGGCATTTCCTTGTAACTTCCCTGTGGTTGGTGGGATTGATGTGAGAAAGAACTGACAAAGAGAGCAAAGAGAAAGAACTGAGCCATGCTGGTAGCTTCATTATAGATGGTGAAGTCAAAGTCGCTCAGTTGTGTCAGATGTCTGACTCTGCAATACTGTGGAATGTACAGTCCATGGAATTCTCCAGGCCAGAATCCTGGAGTGGGTAGCCTATCCCTTCTCCAGCAAATCTTCCCGACCCAGGAATCAAACCAGGGTCTCCTGCATTGCAGGCGGATTCTTTCCCAACTGAGCTATCAGGAAAGCAGCTACTTATCATATCCTGTATTACTAAGACAATGAATTTCTGTATTGTTCAAGTCATTTTAGTTGGGGTCTTCTTTTTCTTGCAGCTAAAAGCAATTTTTAGAGATGTAGATATTAGAGATGAGAGGATGAAAACCTGGGAGGATCTTGGGGAATGTTGCTTCAGGCCCAGAATAGGGTGGTGTTTGAATTGAGATCTTTTTTAGCCATCTGGGTGGAGGTGCCTGGAAGGCTTCAGCTCTTCGAGTCAAAATCCTGAACAGGAAAGTCAGGTTTACAGACACAAAGCAGTAGCTCAAGAGCTAGCCAGGAGGCAGTGTGTGTGCATGCTAAGTCTCATTAGTCATGTCCTCCTCTTTGCAACCCTATGGACTGTAGCCTGCCAGTCTCCTCTGTCCATGGGATTTCCCAGGCAGGAATACAAGAGTGGGTTGCCATGTCCTCCTCCAGGAGATCTTCCCGAACCAAGGATCGAACCCATGTCTCTTATGTCTCCTGCATCGGCAGGCAGTTTTTCAGCATTTCAGCCTGTTTGTGAGTTGGCATTCTTGGTTTTTTGTTGTTACTGTTTTAAGACAAAAATACTGAATTTCAAAGTAATTAAAGGAGAACCACGTACAGCAGTTCAGATGTTTTATTAGTGCAAAATGTGATATAAATGAAAGATATTTCTCAAATGCCCAGTAAAAGCAAGATAGCCCAGTTGACCCATTGCTAGAAGCAATCTCCTCTACTTGGGGTGGAAACATGTCTCCACAAGCTCAGAAGTCTATCGCATATTCTCAGTTTTAGAAGAATGCCACCATCACCTTTTATTACTGAGCTTTAACTGCACCGTTGGTTAAAGAGCATATGTTTATCTTATCAGAAGGCTATTTTTAACTTAACTATTCTCTGCTTCTGCTTATACTAGATTGAAGCTAAGCCTTTAACTTTATTTACATGCATTTGTAAGTGAGTTCTTGTAACCCTGGTCTAAATTCTAAACACAGACTATTTAGAAGACTGGAGAAATCAATATTCAGTGGCATTCTTTGGTAGAGAAACAATTTATACTTTTTTGGGGGGGGGGTGGATAGCAGGCTGCTCTTTGGTGTAATTGATACGTAGCATAGCTTCTCTCTGACAGTGTGGATGTGGTCGTTATTTCAGGTTCACATCATTTTGAGAGCTACCTTATGGAGGACTTTCCAAGGCTCTGGTAACTGTCCCACAGGGCAGGTAGAGTAGAGAAGGCTTAGCGTGGATTAGGTAGGGTATGTTATTGATGTAGATGGAACATAGCATGTTGGCTAAATAAACTTATACATGCAATGTTCAGCAAATTTTAAAGCTAATCATTAATTCCTAAAGGGGGAGAGTATGTTTTGAATGACTATTATGGCCAGCTCCCTTCCTTAAATAGGTGATGATGAACAGGTCTCAACATCAGTGATGATTAAAATAAATAAATGAATAACTGAAAGTTAATAACACTATTATATATGAGACATGGCGCCTGCTATCTTAAAGATTTTATTTTAAACAACCTTAGGAAGTCACATTAGTATCTCCATTCTACAGATCAGAAACAGACTCAGAGAGGTTAAGCGTTTATCCAGGAACACAGCTAGCAAAAGGCAGAACCAGAATTTGACTCTGCATGCTTGACTCCGAAGTGTACCTTCTTTATGTCACTAGACGACTGACAATGGTGTCTGTCTAGTAATCTTTGGATTCTTTTAAGAAGATGCTGTTACCTCTCTTCATCATTTCTCTGAGTCCTTTTGTACTGAGAAAGTAGCATAAATTTATTCAAAGCAAGAAAGGACTATGGTGATCATTGAGTTCATCTTCATGTTCCAGGAAAGCACTTTGCAAATGATCAAATGATTATCAGAAGAGTTGGTAGGTCATAACTTACTCTGCCTCTCTTACCCGCTGAGAGATTCACACTGCATGCTTGTGTATCACATGTTTAGAAAAGCCCTGATGTTTAACCCAACACTTTCCAAATCTTTCTGATCACAGACCCATATCATCATTCTTGAGAGGTGGCCCAACCCCCTCAATTCACGAGAGGACCCTGAGAACAGAAAGGTCAAGGAAATTGTCCTTGAAATACAGTTTGTCTGTCTTCTGTGCCATGACATTGGACCAATTTTAGCCTATTTCAATTGTGTGAATCATTGAATTTATGATCCAAGCCTCAAAAACAGAAGTCCTTTAACATTTCCCAGTAGTTTTTCAAAAAGCCATCTGTCAGAATAGTCAGCTTAAAATGCTACTTGGGCAATTATTGTCTTATTTAAAGAAAGGGAGAAGGCTACAGTAAACATGTCACTGGTTTACTTCTGGTGGCTCCAGGGGATTAGCAACCAACAGAGAGCTTCAGCTTCAGCTACTGACTGTAAGGGGGGAAAAAAAAAGCTTCACCTATAGAAAGGTCAGATTTCTGCAGACACAAGCAGGCTAGCTGAGAACAGGGTTTCTGGGTCCCTTGAGTTCCATTTTCACCTTTTCATCTTGCTAAGTCTCAGTATTATAAGATACTTATTTACACACAAGCCATTTTCTGCAGCATTTAAGAAAACCATTAACCACTTGGTCGTGCCCAGCCCCTTCTCTGTTCTGCTTTGCTAGATCTGCTGGGACTTGGAGGTCTTTGGACTAGGAACCCTAAGGGTTGTTGTCTTTCCAGTTATTTTGCCCAAGAAATATCTCCTATTTATTCTCTCTTTAGGAATAAGCCAGAGATAGTTTTATTTCTTTTTTCCACTCCCTAAGGCTTACTTATACTGTCAAATGGAAAATTATTTCACTTTTGGAAGTGAGTTTTATGGAGCTTAATACCCTCTGAGACGCATGAAGTGACTTGACAAGTTCAAATACAGACTTTGCTGACAAATTCCTTGTGTGAATGATGTTAACAGAAGAACTAGTATTTCTTCTTGGGCTCTTCTGCTGAACTTAGAAAATCAGCCCCCTTTTCAGACCTGAGGGGTGGCTGAAGAAACATCCTAGCTGGAAAAGCCTTTCCCTGTTGTCATTTTACTCTCTCTCTCTCTCTCTCTCCCCCCCCTCGCCCTCTCCTGCTGCATCTAGAGCAGGGTTAACAGCGTGTGTGGCTTTTCCAGTTCCAAGCGGCCCTCTGACACTGTGGGGACTGGCTCAGGTTGTCTTTAGGAAATGGAGAATTGCTAGATTCACAGTGAAAGCTCAGGAATCCAAGTGGCTAAGGTGGCGTTATTGGTTAAGAACCCGTCTGCCAATGCAGGAGACGTAAGAGATGCAGGTTCAATCCCTGGGTCAGGAAGATCCCCTAGAGGAGGGCATGGCAACCCACTCCAGTATTCTTGCCTGGAGAATCCCATGGACACAGGAGACTGGTGGGCTACAGTCCATAGGGTCACAGAGTCAGACATGACTGAAATGACTTAGCACGCAAAAGGCAATACTTAGAAACAGGAGGAGAAACTAAGGTGGGTTTGAGAGCTGGGAAATGAAAAGGACAACACATTTTAGCAAAATCAGTCAGGCCAGGAGGCATCTGTGCTGTACAGGTTTCATCAGGAAAGTGGGAAGGATATGGCTAGTAATGGGAAATAGGCACTAGGTATCCAACCAAGAGTCCACACAGGAACAATTGCAGCAAAATAGGATGGGGTGAGTACTGGATAAGCTCTTTGATCAAAACAAAGCAAATACACAGAAATGACTTACATGTATTTTTGGCTTAACTGACTGAGAACCTTTTTTTTTTTTCAAGTATGTATTTATTTATTATTTTTGGCTGCACTGACTGGGTCTTCGTTGCTGCTTACAGACTTTCTCTAGTTGTAGTGAGCAGGGACTACTCTCTAGATGCGGTGCGTAGGCTTCTCATTACAGTGGCTTCTCCTGTCGTGGAGCTCAGGCTATAGAGTGCAAGGACCCAGTATTTGTGGAGCACAGGCTTAATCAGCATGTCAAATCTTCTTGGACCAGGGATTGAACCCATGTCCCCTGCACTGGCAGGTGGATTCTTAACTACCAGAGCACCAAGGAAGTCCTAGAACCAACTTTTGAGCTACCTCTGAACTAGTTTCAGGAGTCCTCAAACAGTTACTCCTACAAGTACAGAATCTTAACTTGTATCTAAAACTCTGGTCTTCTGCCTCAATTCAGAGGGACTCCCTCAAAAATCTCTAAGGGAAAAAAATAATGCTTTTCTAATAAAGATAACTGTCAAGTGTATTAACTGAATTAGCTTTAACAGTCCATGGGGTGGCAGAGAGTCAGACATTACTGAGTGACTGAGCACGCAAGTAATTTTACTGGGATGATGCATATGGTAAAAATCAAGCAAAACCAGTCTCCAAATCCATAAAACCGAATTAATATGAAATTGACCAATCTGTCCAAGTAATCAAACTAGTGCATACCTGAAGATGAAAACTTGGAGACATTTTATAAGACCTTTTAGGTCCTCTAACTACCCTTTCAAAGCTTTCCCGGAATAGTGTGTGTGTATATTTTAATTAAATCATTAAAATTGATGTCTCATCAAATAAATATTGCTTTTTCAAAGCAAACTGAGAGTGTCCACATAGAAGAAAACTTTTCTGGTATTTACAAAAGATTATATTGAAAAATTATTTGCATTCCTAAAGTCTTTTAATCTCCTTCTTGGTAGGTTATTCTGATAAGAGTATGAATTGTATATCTTCATTTTTATCTGTAAGAAAACCTATCTTCTACAAGATAGTTTACTGTGAAGTTCTATCTGTGTTATATGCTCTGAATGTGTAGATTGATTCATCTGTTGTTGGGGGGGAAAGTGTTAAGACTTTTAAAGGTCAAAATTTGTCTAATCAAATAAGTCCTTTCCTAGGAAAATACTGGCCAGGTTTATTTTCAAAAGCAGGTAAAATACCACGCTTTTAAAAAGGAATTTATTCACTTACTACAGAACCAATGTGAATTATCACTCATCTTTCTTAGTTATATTTAGCTTCCCAGGTGGCTCAGTGGTAAAGAATCTGCCTGACAATGTAGGAAATGTGAGTTCGATCCCTGGGTTGGGAAGATACCCTGAAGAAGGAAATGGCAACCTACTCCAGTATTTTTGTCTAGAAAATTACATGGACAGAAGAGACTGGCAGGTGATACAGCTGAGCATGCACACATGAGACACAAATATAGGAGAGCCCTATATTCCAAAACTGTTTCATTTCTTTATATATACCGAAATTTTCAGTAGGAAGTTTTATATTTCTAAAGGGCTCCAAGTCAAAAAGTATAAAAACTACTTTTATTTAAATTAGGCATATACAGGTACTATAAAGGTGGGGCAGAATTTTGCCTTCCAGGTTCTTCATTGCCTGAGTGCTGGGTGTTGCCTCGCATCAGCGTTGTGGCATTTAGACTCATTCCTAAAAGCGAGAGGCCAGAGAATGGGGCAGGCACCACATGTACCCTTTGGGAGACAGGGTTAGGGATTCGCATCTCTTCTGAATGTGTCCATGTCCTTGGCTGGGCATCTTCTGGTTTGATGTAGCATTCTTTTCTCTGAAAGTTCATCCCTTTGCCACTAATATCATTACCCTTTCCCCCCCTTTCCTCTTTTAATGTAATGTTGGAAGGTTTTAGAGTCAAAATAAAATTCTTCAAGATGGGCTTTCAACTAAAAAAAAAAAAAAAAAAAAAAAAAAACCCCACATTTATCTTTTTATAAATTTGGAGTTGAAAATTTGGGTGTGAAAGCTACTGCATCTCACATTTCTGTCTTGCTAACATATGTAATTATACATGGCAGATCAGAGGAAGTTGAGCTCAGGGTAAAACTAATGAAGAGATATTACTTTACCGGTACCATTAGCTGTGTAGAAAGCACAGCTTTGGAGTCTTATACTCTTCTGTGTGATCTATTCTGATCACTAAAGCTGTTGTAATAGGTCAGGTGAAGTCTGCTTTTCTCTATTTTAAATACGTGTTAGTCCCTCAGTCATGTCTGACTCTGTGAGATCTCATGAACTGTAACCCACCAGGCTTCTCTGTCCATGGAATTCTCCAGGCAAGAATACTGGAGTGGGTAGCCATTCCCGTCTCCAGGTATTTTAAATATAAATCCCAGCAAAGTAGAGACATTACAAATATCTTTGATCCCCCCCAAATCAGGGTATTTCTCTTTTTGTGATTTTCCAGGTATTCTGCTCCATATTGAGATAGAGCACAAAGCTCTTTTACTTTGCAAGATTATTGAGAGATTGTGTGTGTGTGTGTGTGTGTGTGTGTGTGTGTGTGTGTGTGCCCATTGTGTACATTTATTTCCACGTAGTGTCTGTAAAATAAAGTTGAGAGCAGCTTGACAGCTGGACAGGCAGCCTAGACTCTAAACCAGTGTTTGGTTGGCACTTTGTTACCTTACCCCTTTTCCTGGAGAGTTTTGTATCCAAACAGTAACTTTATTGTTGGTTTGGAAAACAGAAGGAGTGGTCTTAATTAAAAAGTACAGTGCTTTCCAATACATATGTGAAGTGTGAGGAGCAGTCACTCAGCCAGATGTTGAAGCACACAAACTAGGCTTAATTGTACTCTTTTATTGTTGGCTTTTTATTTTAAAATTCACTAAGACAGTAAGAGCTTCAAGAGCGGAATTAAACAACCCTCTTTGATCTTGGACTTAGCTGACTAAAGCTGGTGGAGTTTGAAAGAAATATCACTCTCCTTTCTGAAAAGGAGGTTCAGTTCCCCTGGCAACTAAGTTGAATGGATTCTGGGTGACTTAAGCGACTACATTTGAATTTAACTTTTATGAGGTAGCTGGTTTCTCTGGTTTTCACTGTGGATAACAAAATGTGAGCTGGCATAAAGGGAGGTCTAAAAAGGTCTTAGTTTCTCTTTGTGATCTCACATTCTCAGAGGTTATTAATTGAATTTTGCTTGATTTCAATGCTATTTTTAGCATGAATTCTCAACCCTTCATCTTTTAGCGATTGTTCTTTTCGTGTCTTTTTGGATTACATTGTAATTCTCAGTGATAAAGATATGTCTCCCTCCTTGCCCTCTTCCTCTCTTTTCTGGAAGCCAATTGAGTAAAAAGTAGCATTTAACTCATGCTCCCTGCAACTTTTTCTCATTGTGTATTCAAGTCAATCTCATGCTACTCATGATACAGCCAGTTATAGAAATTTGAAATGATTAAGGTCATCTCAAAGATAGTTACCACCAAGGCACAGAACAAAGACACTGAAAACTAAATAGGTTTCTTTACATCACCTAAGTTCCAGCCCAGAGTTGGCATTTAATGAACATGGGTTGGTTGATGATGGGTTGACAAGGTGGCTTTCTCAAGGCTCCAAGTGCCATTTGGTGATGAAAATGAAATGAAAACTTATCGTTGGTCACATTGTTTAGTCTGCAGAATATGGGTTTGGTGACAGTATGTTTTGAGAGTGGGCATGAGTGTATGCTAAATTGCTTCAGTCATGTCTGACTCTTTGTGACTGTATGGACTGTAGCCCACTAGGCTCCTCTGTCCATGGAATTCTCCAGGCAAGAATAATAGAGTGGGTTGCCGTGCCTTCCTCCAGGGAATCTTCCCAATCCAGGGATTGAACCTGCATCTCTTATGTCTCCTGCATTGGCAGGCTGGTTCTTTACTATTAGTGCCAATTGGGAAGCCCTTTTTTGAGGGGCAGAGGGTGCACCTGAAAATGCATTCTGCATTTTGTATTGTGGTAGAGTTGTAAAAGAGTCTTCCTTTCTCACTCCCAACAAAACTATTTAGGAATCAAGAAATATAAGTTTGGAACAGAAATGTAAGCACATATCTGATAAAAGACCCATTATGCACAGGCATTGCTTTCTTTCTGCATCAAAGTTGCCTGCAAGGATATGCCTTCTAATTTGGAAAATGATCTCCTTTTTAGAAGTGGTAGGATGGTGTTCCTGCAGATATGTTTAACATTGATTTAACTTAATATTCACTTGAAAGGCAAAGGAAAACATATTACTGGGGGGGGGGGCAAATATATGCAATGTATCTATCAAGCAAAAAGATACACCTGTCACTACAGGAGCACAGCCATCTCCTTCCATAGCACAACAGGAGGGAAAGCTACCTAGAAAGGAGAATGTAGGAAAAAGGGTGGTCCAGGTCAAGCTGACAGGTGTGCTATATGCTACTTTTTTTTTTTTTTAAGAAGAAGGAATGGGACCATAAGCATCATAATTTTCATACTGCAATGGTGAATAGTATTAACTGCTACATGTGCTCAGAAATAAAGAGTTTGGGAATTGTTCGACTTTTGACAGTTCTCCATAGAGTGCATTCAATGTATGAGTAGTTAAATGTATCCTTGACTATAATTGTGATTTTATCTAACACAAGACTGAAGTACTTTGTGATGTAGGTGTGTTATTTCTCTTTATTTAAAAAAAATTATCCTGCACATCCTTTTTCATTTTATCCCCCCTTGAATTTTATAATATCTTAGTGACAATAGTCTTTATGAATCTAAGAATGAGAATGAAAGGAAGCTCTACAGTGGGAGTGTTATTGACATCGGTGACCTTTATTGCAAAGAGATGCTCTATTATGCGTTAAAGATGAAGGCTGTTTTTAAAGTTTTACCCATTTAGCATTAATTTTCCAAAACAGCTTAATGGGCATGTCAAGTACTTCAAATTTGAAGACTCTTACTTTGCGTCTTCAAGGAGTTTTGGATTATGGTTGTACATGCTCAGGGTCCTGGAGGCCCTCCTAGAAACACAGGTAAGGAATGTCAGATCATTTTGGGGTAAGTGTCTCCAAGCACTAGAAGTGAAAGTAAGAAGTGCCTGGCTCTGTGCTCAGCGCTGCCTGCTCTACCTCTGTACCCGTGTGTATCGTCGGGAATTCATTCCTCTCTCACACCCGCAACACTCTGTACTTATCGCTAAATGGTCTACTCTTCAATGTAGCCAACTTTGCTGCTCCCAGCGTTGGAAACCCTCAACCTTATACTTCACTGAGCCTAGCGGTTGGTATATGTATGGTGCTCAATAAATGATAGTTAAATTGAACTCACTCGTGTGTTTAGCATTTATTGAATGCCTTCTGCATGCCAGTTTTTGTGCTGAAGATCAATGTATGATATAGCCTTCTTTGATACACTTTTAGAACTCACCCACTGGAAGGCAGATGTTTTAACATATTGTAGCCGCATTTAACTTTACCTTGGGACCATCAAAATTCCCTTGAAATCTTAGAGGAAATGACAGTTAAGCTGGGCCTTGAACAGATGAGGACTTGATTTGGGTAGAGCAAAAGATGTCCCAGCAAGAGGCAAAAGCTGATATAAAATTACAGAGCCAAGAAAAAGGAGCGACTTGTTCGTGTGAAAGCAAAGGGTTCAGTGCACCATATGTAACTGGTTGATGAGGTTGGAAAGAGGCAGGAGCCCAGGTTTTGACAGATCTTGCAATGGAACGTGGGTTCATTGGTTTATTCTTTTCATGAATATTATTTGCATATAGGTGATAAACTTCAGATCAATGGGTGATACAGTGTCAAATGAGACTAACAAAGTCTATATCCCATGGAACTTACAGATCAGTAGGGAAAACTGAAGATAAATCCGTCTACATATATAAGGACAATAACTGAAAACTGAGTAATGAATCCCAGGAAGAAAAATACATATAGAAAATAGCATAAGTAGAGTAAGAAGGCAGAGGTACGTGCAGAAAGGGTAGTCAGAGTGGACATTCTGAGGAGGTGACACTCAGCTAGGGTCTAAAGGAGGAGCAGGAGGCAGCGAGGCAGGTGAGAGAAGGGAACTCTGGGCCTGGGAAACAGCAAGTGCTAAGCTGTGAGAGGAGACCAGCAGCCTGGGGCCTAGGAAGTGTGACAGAGAGCAGCCCAAGGTGGGCACAGCCTTCTGGATGTGTGCCACATCACAGCACACAAGGCTTTACTGGCCAGCAAGGTTATTCTCAGTGCAGTGCAGAGTCATTGAGGCGGAGGTGGCAGTGACCTGATTGACCTTTGTCTCTGGCTGCTGTGGGGAGAAGGGATGAATTGGGCATGAGGGGACCCTGGGAGGCCATTCAGGAGAGGATGTGGCAGTCCTCTCCAGGTCAGAGGCCATAGCAGTTGGCACTGGGGTGGTGGAATTTTGGATGGAAAGAGACAATTTCAGACTATAGTTTGGAAATAAAACCAAGAGGAATGTGAACTAGTGAATATTCTTTGCCTGCAGAATCAGGACCTTAGCTGCAAATGGCTTCATATGTAACTGTTCTTCAGTAGAAAGGGAAACTGGGTCTTTAATGTCACATGTGCCATAATAGGAAAAGAAAATTAGGTGAAACGAGGGCATGTCAGTCTTTGCTTTAATGTTGCCTGATTGCTCTAACATAGCTTTACCTGTCAGCTTCAGGGGTAAGAAAAGGAGTCATGACTTTACCGTTAGTAAGAGGGGAATGAATTCATTTCAGTGTCCAGGTAACCATTGTCCTCACAGCCCCTTTGACTCCAAGACAGAGCATTCCTGGTCATTTGTGATGTTTCTGATGCACAACCATAGAGGAGACTCCATAGAATGAGAGAGCTTGCTCAATTCAAGGTCATGTGGTAAGGCAAAGAAGGTTGTCCTGAACATGCTTGCAGGTGGAAACCACTTAGGATTTTTAAAAAGCAGCTTTTGTAAATAATGCAATTTTGAACTTGTCCAAATGCCAAAAGCAAATGATTTCGTTTGCACTTTGGCACCAGTGAAGAATTTTATGGCTTCAGACTCTCACAACAAATTTTATAACGCCGCTTCTTGGCTGGAGAAGAAGGCTGCTTCGTTCTGCCCTGGCCTGATGGGAGCACACCGTCCAGTTGGCCACAAGGTCAGGGCAGTGCTCTCAGCCAGCAAAGGGGACCTTGATTCCTGACAGTAATTTGAGAGGTGATCTTCAGCAAAAGAGCTAAGGAGCACACAAGGACCATTAGTAAAGGACTGTACTGGGTGTGTAAAGCATTGTGGAAGGTGTTCATTCAAGATAGAGAACTTGAGTGTCTGTTGTGCCTCAGGTTCTATGAGTACTCTGTGGAGGGATGCTCTGGAGGAGCTGCTTCCTGGGAGCCGACACTGTAGTTGGTGAGATGAGGTAAGGATTAGTCACTCAGTCGTTTCTGACTGTTCACAACCCCATGGACTATAGCCCGCCAGGCTCCTATTCATGGGATTCGCCAGGCAAGAATACCGGAGTGGGTTGTGATTGCCTTCTCTGTGGATCTTCATGACCCAGGGGTTGAACCCAGATATCCCACACTACAGGCAGATTCTTTACCATCTGAGCCACCAGGGAAGCTGAGATGAGGTAAGTGAAGTCGTTCAGTTGTGTCCGACTCTTTGCAACCCCATGGACAGTAGCCTACCAGGCTCCTTTGTCCATGGGATTTTCCAGGCAAGAGTACTGGAGTGGGTTGCCATTTCCTTCTCCAGGAGATCTTCCCGACCCAGGAACTGAACCCGGGTCTCCCGTATTGTAGGCAGACACTTTGCTGTCTGAGCCACCAGGGAAGTCCTGTGCAAATACATCAGGTAATGCTGGTGAGAACATTACCAAAGAAGAGCTAAGAGTGTTCGAAGGAAGGAGCAGTGACACCCCCATTGAGGCACTCAGAGAGGGCCCCAAGGATTGGGAACAATGGCATTATAAGATCCTAGGATTGCAGCTTTGGAAAGACTCTTAGAGACCTAGAGAGGTGTGTGATAGTGGACACTTTACCTTCCTGGGCTTCTCCTATAAAATGAGGATCACTGTATCTCCTTCCTGGGGTGGTTGTGAGGATATTGTATGATCCATGCTGAGTCTAGTTTCTGACACCAAGAAGCTGTTGCATTTTTCTTGTTTTAGCCCCACCCCTGTCTGATATAATCTTAACATTTTGGTGTCTTATCCTTCTCCTTGGACACCTGCGGTGATAGATTCTTCTCCTCCTCCTCTCATTCCCTTTGTGAATCATCTCAATGTCAAAAATTGTTAATTGGTGGATGGATAAATTATTAAGAGATGAGAAAAGGTAGGGAGGGCCTTTCAGATAGGAATACCTGAAGGTACAAGCATACGTGGGACATATTCTGGCAACTGCACGTGATCTCATTTGGCTAGAGGATTTGGTTTTGGGTCACAGAGAGGAGGTGAGAAGGGCAGGTGCAGTGGTCTGGAGAGGTCTTGAGTGCCAAGGGTCACCAGACAGATCTAAACAGTCTACTAAATGAAACTAGCCTTTCCATGTTAGAAGTCATACCAAGCGTCAGATGGGAGGAGATAAGAACGTGGTGAGCTAGTGGAATGTTTACTGGAGGTTAACTCCTAGAAAACTTGAGCCCGAGTGAATACAGTGCACATCAGAGGGAAGGCGTCCCCTCTAAACACTGCCACCCTGGGCTCCTGGGGAAATTCCTTTCATTCTGTTCAGACCCATCCTGGAGGCCAGAGACTGAAGCTGCCCCTTCTTACTGTTCTATGTAAGTTTGGGTTGCTGATGGGTCTCCCAGACCACAGGTGCTGAATTATCCATAGTGGATGAGTCAATCCAGGTTGGGCCTGGTACCTTGAATGCAGTTTGGGGACACTGGCCGACATCCTCACTTGAGATTGAAGTGGTCTTCTAGATTGGGACCCTAACTCTTTAAAGACTCATGCTCTTCCATTCCTTCTATACCCTAGAGCTGGCCCTCTTGTGTGATCCTTCTCCTTTCCTAGTCTGAGCTTTTCCTAGTCTCTGGGTCCTCACACCATTTGCTCTGTAAAATGCTGTGAGGAGAGAAGAGGAGAGAGGCCTTCATTTTTAGCCAGTACTTCATTCCTTTCAGTTTGTGTATCTTCTTCAGTGGGCTTCCCGGGTGGCTGAGTGGTAAAGAATTTACCTGCCAATGCAGGAGACTCAGGTTCGATCCCTGGGTAGGGAAGATGCCCTGGAGGAAGAAATGGCAACCCACTCCAGTTTCTTGCCTGGAAAATTCCATGGACAGAGGAGCCTGGCGGTCTACAGTCTATGGGAGTCTCAAAGAGCTGGACATGACTGAGCGACTGAGCACAACACAGCTCATCATCTTCAGTAGGAACTGGGAAAAGGGGAGGGAAACAAACAAAAACAAACCAGAAAGTTGCCACTGCAATGCCTGGGAGAAAGAAAACATGCAGAAAACAAGCTGACAGCTGACCCCTTCCAGGCATATGTGTAAACCTGATCTCTTTAGGACTCTCTTCCTCTCAGAGCCGGCTGCCTGGGAGGTGGCGCAGAAGAATGGGAAAAGCCCAGCATGAGAAACAGGGACTCTGGGACTCAATCCTGTTAGTGACTTGGTGATACGCTGGAGTAAGCCGGTAACCTTTTGTGGCACTGAGTATCTCATCTTTTAAATGAGGTGGCTACATCAGATTAGACCACTTTGGATGGTCCTTTGTGGAGCTAACAGGCTATGTTTTTGCCTTTCTCAGCCCCTGAAAGATGTGATTAATCTGATTCTTCAACAAATATATGTGACTGATTATCTAGAAGAACATCTGTATTGAAATAGTTGAGAATTGAATTTAGTCCTTTCAGCCAGAGCTTCCCCTCTTCGGTGCTTGGCTGCCTGATAAACAAATAGCCTTTCTCCTGAACAAGACTTATTTGTGATATTGCAGTTTCCTAATCACAAGAGGAGGAATATGCATCTAAAAGAATTTCTTATGGTTTTATTCACTGTTTGCTTAGTGGGGTATTATATTTAGCCACATTTTAAGCTCTCCAATTTCCTTTGAAATGTGCATGGAGGGAAATGAGAAAAGCAATTGGAAAACAATAGAAAAGGCATTTAGAACAAACAGAGGAAGGCTTGGTAAAACCCACAAATGTTTGGGAAATACTTCAAGACTTTCTGCAGGGTCTTAAACACACCACCTGTTTCTCTCATTTGGGGCTTAAATGAGATGTATGCAGTGCTTTCAAAGCTATCAAGAGCTACAGAAGTTTTGCCTCCAAGTGAATAAACGTAGAAAACGCATCGTCATCGCCTTTTAACTATTAGTGCATCCTGCTTCAGACATTTTTGAAGATAAGACTTTATCTTGGTTTTTCACTTCCTGCTTTATAATTGCCCAGCTAAGCTAATGCAGCCCATTTGATATTGTGAACATTCAAAGCACTCTTCTGCACAAAAGCCACTGTCCCTTCATTATGTAAAACAGATATTTAAAAAAAAAAAAAAAATAGTAACTCCCTGCCTCTACCCTCTACTCCAGCTGAATCCTGAAGTTTGAGCTGCTTCAGCACTGCCCTTTTATGCTGATAATCATTTCCTAAACTTAAAACACTGCGGCACTTCCTTCTGAGGTGTTGTCTTTCTGTCTTTTTCTCTCCCTCGCCTGCAAATGATGGTACAGCCCCTGTGGCACCCAGCTGCCACCCTGTGTGCCTGGTGACGTGAACTCTCCAAGTCAGGAGTCATGTTACAGGGGAAAGCCATGCAGTTTTGGCATCCGTTTCCCTTTCACAGGTGTCTTATTACATTTTGACAGGTGCCTGACACAAGATGCTGTCAGAGCTGGGATTTAACCTTAGAATGCCACCTTCGATTAGGGTGTCTCTGCACAGGAAACAGCGGAATGGATCTGCGTGCCTGACGCCTCAATATTATTGTGTTTAATTTCATTTCTGAACCAGATGTACTGCCTGTATGGACTGCTGCTGCTGCTTTTTCTTTTTCTTTCTTTCTCAGGTGTGCTACAGAAATAGGTGCTGGTTGTGCTCTGTCTCTAGAACTGTGACTGTGATGAGTTGTTCTTGTTAAGGGAGTTGGATGAAGCAGAGCTGTCATCCTAAAATTTATTCACTGGAAGGCAGATCTGCTATTGTTTTGATACCTTCACACTTAATGGGGTTTTAATTTATCATAAATGTCTAAACTGCTAATAGCAATGAAACTCATTAGAAATCATATTCTAAATATATGAGATAGAACAAAATAAGTGATTGAGAACTAGATGGGGAAAGGCTGTGAGTGGGTAGACACCCCTAGAACCTGTGTACAGAGTCAAGTCAGACATTTGCAGACACTATCATCTTCCCCTTTTTCCCAATGTTATTTGTTAATTTTGGTTTCCTGTTTTTTTTTTTTTAAAGTATGTATATTCAGTTCTGCCTGGCAAGTATGATTCTCATAACATATATATACACACACAATTTATACAAATGAGAAGACCTCATTTGTCCTCGTAGTAATTGGATAGACTTTTTGAAAATGAAGTTACTTCTGAATACTGGTTCCTTTAGTAGGCAGAATACAGAATACCCCCCACCCCCGAGGTGTCCATGTCCTAATCCGTGGACAGTGTGGATCAATGTTCTTACATGGCAGTGCAGAATTAAGGTTGCAAGTGAAACTGAGGTTGCTAAGTAACTAGCCTGAAAGTAGGGTGGTTATCCTGGACTATCCCAGTGCACCTGCTGTCATCACAGGAGCCCTAAATGTAGAAGAAGGAGGTAGAAAAGGACATCAAACTGATGTCATGTGGAAAAGATGTGAGTTTCTATGGCTGGTGTTGAATATGGAGGAAACGGGCTATCAGTTGAGGAGTGTAGGTGGATCTCAAAGCTAGGAAGAAACCTCCAGAAAGGATTTCAGTTCTGTCCACACTTCGGTTTTAACCCACTGAGTCCTATGTCTGACTTTCAACGTACATAACAGTGAAATGCTACAATTTGGGCTGTTTAAAACCACTAGGTTCATGGTCATTTGACACAGCAGTCATGGGAAACTAAGGCAGTTCCTCCTAAGTGAAGCAGTGGTTTCTTCATTTCCTTTCCTGAATTCGTAATGTTGAGCATAAAGTAGATTTTTTTTTCCGCTTGGAATTTTTCCCTCTGTGTGCCAGAGATGTTGTCGGCACTAAGCTGGTTCTAGCATTCAATATGTTCAGTTGGAGCAGACACACAATCTGTTTTCTCCTTCCTGCTCCCTGAGAATACATGAAGGAATTAGTTACAATCAGCTATTAAGACCCTTCAGGCCGATCTTTTTTATTTACCAGCAGAGTCCTTTGCTCACAGTGAATGTGGTTGTTATTGTCATTTGCGTTAGTGTTTTGCTGTACCGTCTAGCTCGGATAGCTTAGTGCATCTTGTTACACGTGAATTTGCCCTTGTTTCATTCTGCTTTCCTTTACCTCTGCTTCTTAATCCTCTCCTGATGGTTTCTTGTAGATCTTGTTCTCACTTGACTCCTCCTTTGTCTCAAATGTATGTCTGAAATAAAGGCAACACTAGAGTGAACAATCAAGAAATTCTACCAGGTTGTACATGGTTTTTAATTTAAAGAGGTACCTTAACTTAGAAATTGTGTATAGTAAAAAAAAAAAAAAAAAAAGTACCTTGAAAATATTCCACGTCATTCTAAACTACTACATAGATCCAACACTGCTTTCTACCTTTTCCATAATTGGTTTGCCTCCTATCTTTGGAATAGATCACTGTTTGTTTCTTGAGTGGAGAATTAGAAGATGATGTTGGCTGTGTTCTGAGGCCATGCCATACAAAGACTGAAGGCTTTACCCAATCAGATATCACATGGTACTACACAGACATTTGAATCAATGTAAAATAGTTGCATTTATGGAATGACTGTGCTGTATAATCATTCATTCAGCATGTAGATATTTTTGACTCATGAAAAATAAATTTATTACATATTAACACATTGTTTTTAACAATGTTCAGTTTTTTAAAATTCAGAATATTTTTGTCATTCATGTAAAATACTTTGCTACAGTACATTGCAAGTTTTAGGGTTTTATTCCCTCAAAAATTCTAAGATTCTCCTACTCCTTCTCCTTTACTGAAGGAAGGACACCCTAAACAGCATGCAAAGACATTTTATAAAAGAAAATTAACTGAACAAAATTTTGATAGCTCTGCACCAACCAGCTTTAAAATCAGGACAGTATATGTATTGAATGTCTGCTCATGCCAGGAGGAGCTTCTGAGAAGGCTGGCTGTCACTTGGTTGCAGGTATATGTAGAGGAGATTCTTGATCTGTTTTTTCTTAAAATATCTTTGTCTTTCTTATTGAGTCAGGAGTAAGAGGGCCTGGGAGTAGCAGGAACCAGAAGCAGCTCCCTGAGGCTGGTTAGCAGGTTGGGGAATATTGTCGTGCGCACCTGCTCAGTTGTGTCTTACTCTCTACAGCCCTGTGGAGGTAACCTGCCAGGCTCCTCTGTTCATAGCGTATTTTAGGCAAGAATACTTGAGTGGCTTGCCGTTTCCTTCTCCAGGGGATCTTTCCAACCCAGAGACTGAACTCATGTCTCCTGCATTGGCAGACAGATTCTTTACCACTGAGCCACTTGGGAAGCTCTGGGGGAATCATGGTATATCCCAAATCAACCTAATTCTCTTCTATACGGGGGATGCCCCAGAAAGGACTTTTCCAGCCAGATGACATGGAGCCATCCCATCCCTTCCCAGCCCCTGATCACCCCATGCTGCCAACCAGTGTCAGCTATCTGTCCTACATCCAACAGGATCTAGGACATGGTCAGGGGTATTTTAGGTGACATTTTTGGCTATACAACCAGAAAGGTTTTTTTTTATTTTTCTGTTTTTACTTTCTTGTCAGTGAACAAAGACTCTTCCTTCCTATAAATCTATCCTCCAAGCATTATTTTTTACTGCAGGTCAGATTGTCTAGACAAGCCTTAGCAGAATTCAGAAAGAGTAAGCTTGTGAGAATAACAATTCTCACTGGCCTGATCATTCCAGCTTCTTAAGGTTTCTGAAAGTCAGCTCTGTTTCAGCTGAATTATTTCTATTTGTGAAGATATATTTACTAATTAAACTGCTTTAGGATAGTGCATTTTCCAAGTTCTGTCAGTGAGCTGAGGCCAAGAGCTGAATGGCCTTCTGATTGTCAGTCTGAATACTGTGGCTGGTCAGCCACAATAGCTGAGTATGTGAGTATGCTGGGATAATATTTTGAAGTAGCATGCAGCATTTCTTACATGTTCCATCTTGCTTTGCTCATTGATTTCATTCACTTGTACCCTGAGGACTTTACCTTCACCCGCAAGCTGCTATTCTCACAATAGGTCTACAGGCCTTTGACCTCTAAGAAGCAGTAACTCTTGTCACTTCAGATCTGTGTTTTACCCAAAGCCTATGCAGTCTGATTGGTAGCAGGTACACGCTGAGCCAAGCATCAGAGGAGCCCATCAAAGACACTGTACATCACATCAGCTCTCCACTGTCTAAGACCTCAGCGTGTCAGTTTCTTGGTAGATGGCAGAGAGGGTTGTCATCTTCACTTCATTGGTGATTCTAAGAAGCTTCCTTCCCTTCAATTACTCATGGGTGTCAGAAGAAAAAAGAGAACACTGCAGAGGTATTATATGTTGTGGCACTTCAAAGGTGATTACTTTTTCTTCCCATCAATCATTGGGAGACAGTTCTTCTAGCGTGCTTGATAGTCCTGTTTTTTCCCAATGAAGAAGGGAGCCTGACTGGCTGCCAGACCAGCCACCAAATTAGCAGTGTCATTACCAACTTTTGAACTCATTAGGGCTTACTTAATATTCCTAAGCTGTAGAAGAGTCTGAAAAGTAATTTCTCCAGTGATAGGTATGAAGGAGGCAATGACGTTTTTGCAGGAAACAAATTGCAGATTGATTCTTCAGATTTTCAGGCCTGAAAACTATGTAGTCTTGTTGGCTAGACACTTAGTGAGGGGTTAAATTTGCTTTTAGAATTAAATGCTGCCAGGTGATCATGGACTGTTGGGGTGTGTGTGTGTGTGTGTGTGTGTGTGTGTGTGTGTGCCAGGTGATCATGGACTGTTGGGGTGTGTGTGTGTGTGTGTGTGTGTGTGTGTGTGTGTGTGTGTGTGTGTGTGTGTGTGTGTGTGTGTGTGATGTGGGCCATGCATGGCCATGGGCAGATTCCCCTGACTGATATAATTTTGCCTCTGGATCAAGACAGAATACTCACTTTTTTCTCATTAAGAATTTAGAGTTTATGTATATAAAGCATTTAGAATAGCACCTGGCACACAACATGTGCTACATAATTGCTGACTGCTATTAGTATTGCTTTTTTCTACTGCTATCTCACCTGTTTCAGTAAACATTTTTGTTGTTCTCCTGTCATCTGTAGGCGGGTGAGTCTTTACTCCCCTGTAATGTAATGAGACTGCGATTTTGTCGTCATTGAGACTTGCTTTCATTATTGGGATCTGTTACCCAGAAGGCCCTTCTGGCTGGCTTCCTGGCTTCCATCCTTTCATCCTTGCACTCTGCCACCCATTCAGGCTGCCATCTGCACATGTATTCATTCAACATTTATTGAGCCTGATCTACTCTCTGCCAGACAGTGGACATGCAAAACTGGACCAAAGAGTCTGAGTTTCTTCCTACATAGAGTTTGTTGTCTGTTGAGGACACAATCCACCACCCCCCACCCACCCCCACCCCCCACCGAAAAAAAAAAGAAGAAATAGTGAGCAGATTAAAAAAAAATCCACTATAAACTTTGAAAAGTGCTCTACAGAAAGTAAGTGTACTGGGAAGTTGACAAAGATTAATTACTTGTGTTTATTTGGACCACTGATGATAGCTCTTTATGTGAAGGTAGCTTGAAATAATTCCCCATATCCAAAATCACCTTTTGTGGGAACATTTGGAATTAAGTAGCCAGCTGTCATCTCTCCTCCCCACATGATAGACTCCATCTCATAAAAGATAGTTGGTGGTGGCCTGTCATCATGCTTGGAGCCACTTGTCCTTATAAGTCCCCAGCTTCTTTTCAACCTCAAATCCACATTTGGACAAACTGCATTGGCATGAAAACACAATTCCTTGAAAATATTACCTTCTGTACTCCTTCTTGATCAAGTCTGAGTATGAATGTACTCATTCAACAAATATCGAGTCTACTTGTCATGTGCCAGGCACTTTTCTGTTGTGGGAGAGTAATAGTGAATTGTATGTCTAAACCTAATGATGATCAACTTCATTGTCCAATTAGGTACATTTGTTGGACATCTATAGTGGAGGATAGATAAGCTTTTAGTTCTTACATGACTTCGAAGGATGAATTGTCTTAAACAAAGTAAATAAAAGGGAAGGGAACACTGTTGCATCTCTAAATTAGAGCAGAGTCTCATAATTTTTGTAAGAGAAGCTCATACACAGTGTTTGTTTATATAGAGGAAGGAGCTTTCGCCTTTGACTGTGGAAAGCAGGGAGGCATTTCCAAAGAAGTCAGGACTGAGATACTTGTAAATTGCAATTAGGGTTTCTGTGACATGATAACGTGGAATGGCATTTCAGATGGAGGGGACAGCACTTTACATACAAAATTATACACTTTGGGGGAAGAGTAACCATCATGGCCATGCAAGTAGTTAGTGACAGCAGGAGACTGAAATGCAGGTTCCCTGATCAGCATTCAAGTGTCAAGTGTCCTGGTCACTGTACCATGAGATCTTTCTAAGATGGTATCTCTAAATGTAAAACTTCATATCAAGAGCCACCTTTACCTGAGAGCTTACCACCTATGAGGCACTTTTCTAATGATTTTTCACTTACCTTCCCGGGACCTTTGTAAATTTGGTAGTATTGTCTACATACAAAAGAGGCAGCTAAAATTCAAAGAGGGTAAGCAGCTTATTCAAGGTCACACAGCCAGTAACTGGCAGGATTGATAAGAGAACCATGGAAAGGCAGAGGAGAGGCCCTTTAAAGAGTTTTGAAGTCGTGTCTCCTGGCCTGCTCCCCTATTGCTATATTTCTGGTTTTTAAAGAATGCATGAGGTTCTGAAATGACACCACCTGGCATCCAACTTTCATCAGACTGATGGAAACTTTCTGGAAGAAACATTCTGGAGAGAAAAGAACCTTAAGATTTGTTTTGGCTTCCAAATACTGTGAGTTAAAAATGCTCACCATCAATAAAGTAGTTGCTCTTTTGGTTTATAACTGCTTATGTGAAAAGTGAGGGTTTACTGTAAGTATAGAACAGTGTCTTTTGGAACCCAAGTGAAAGATGTTGCAGGGCCTTTTGAAGAACCTCGCTCTTCAAAGATAGAAACCTGGGTAAAATGATCTGCCCTAGGTCATCTTCTGTCCACACCAGTCTTTCCTTTCTGAGGTCGTTGGTATGCTTGTGTTCAGTCCACACAGTGCCACACAGGGAGGCCCACATCTCTTGAGCTGGCACGTTATAAAATCCAGACCACTCTCCATTGTCCCTATTCTAAATAGCCATGTGAAGGGACTCTGGCCCATCTGGGACCAGATGTCCAAGTTCATTCTTATGATGACACAAACATGGCTGTGGGGATCCCAGCCCTTTGGAAAGGGAAAGCTGTTTGCAGAGAAGGCCCTGGGCATGCAACCTAAAAGATGGTGCCTCAGCACAGAGAATATGTGGCCCCCATCTTTGGTCTCTCATTAGGGAAAGTGCTGACAAGAGGTGACTGAAGTAGCAAGAAGGTTAGGACATCCCTACCATCTCTAATTCTGAAACCGTGAAAAGAACAGGCAATATCAGTGCAGGAAGTACGCCAGGAAGACTTCTATTTGCTTTGTATCTTGGAATTTCAATTTAAATCTTTTTAAAATAGCAATCATATTTTCATATTCATAGTGATTTCAAAAATATTTTAAGTAGATGGTGTGCCAGGCATAACACTCCTGTGTGCCGAGTCTAAACTCCGGAATGTTTACTCCTATCCCTTCCTCTGTATCGTCTTTCTGTGTTCACTGTCACAGACTTTACCCTCCCACAGTAATGGGCTATGGTTTTCAACAAATAGTTTAGTAAAGGAGTGAATGATACCGAGTCTCCTTCGTATCACTGGTCTCAGCTGGCATGTTAGCTGTCTTGTGTAATTGATTGATGTCTGTTGGCTCAGCTAGAAGCTAAACTTCATGAAACCTCACCACTAGTTTAGAGTTTCACATGCAGTGGTTACTCCAGACATATGTGGAATAAATGAATGAATGATTGCTTAACAACAGCATCCCATATAAAGCCTAAGTGGGAAGTAGTAGAAATGGGTTAACAAAAGTTACCCAAAGAGAGGAGAGGGAAAGGACAGTCTTTTCATCCCAGTCCCTCAATCCAGCAGTTGCTCCTCTGAGCCTTTTGGTATTTTTCTACTTAAAAATAGATAATTATTGCATAGCATAATAGACACAGACACAAACATACAATTATATTTTGTTTCTTGTTTGTTTAACAAATGATATTGCTAACAACATTTTGATTTTTTCTCCCACTTAATATATGAAGGACATCTTTCTTGTCAATGTATATATCACAGATGAAAGTACCAAAGGGTGAATCTGATGGGGAGAGACAGTAGCTTAATAACCAGTACAATGGAGCATGGCCTCGCCCTGATTAACAGCTGCCTAGCTTTTGCCTGAGGATGAATTCAGCTGGGCTCAGCCAACTATAGCCTGCAGGCTGAACCTGGCCCACCATTTGTCTTTTTAAATAAAATTTTATTGGAACCCAGACACCCTCATTTGCCTACATATTGTCTATGGCAACTTTTATGGTTTACTGGCAGAGTTGAGATATTGCCACAGAGACCATCTGCCCTGCAAAACCTAAAATATTTACTCCATGGCTTAAAACAAACAAAAAAGTTGGCTTACCTTTAGCAAGGGCTATCTCTATCTTGATGGCCTGGCCAGGATCCAGTATGAAGGATAATGCAATAGAGTTAGTGGAAACACTAAAATCACTTAGTATTTGTCAACAGTTGAGCTTCCTCTTTCTTTTGGCAAGTTTTGATAAGTGACCCAGGTAACTGGAAAGGAGAGAGAGAAGATACCTGGTCTGTGCGCGTCATTATTAGTGCAGTTTCACTACTTAATATTCTGTTTACAATTCTCAGATGCTCGCACAGACACATACTCCTCACATGTATTTGTTTATTAAGAAAAAGGGCCTTTCTGTTTATTCTCACAAAGTTACTAAACCAAGGCATGATTAAGTAATTACCCATGTTTATTACCATCACTCGGTGAGTAGCTCACTGTGTGAAGTATGCAGTCTTGGATATCCTGGTTGGAATTCATCCACAGTTACTATTTGGATATGATATGCTGGCATCTCAGGAAAAGTATAAATGCTCAGCCAAATGTTTCTTGAGCAGGTCCTTGTTATCAGAGGGGAGTGCTAGCATGGGTGAACTTGAGTTGACTTCATGATCACTCTGGCTTTCTCATTGCGACAGAAGGAGATGTGATGCAGGGAAGGTTCCAGGTTTCTCGGAGAATGACGAGGCTTTGAAGGCATCCATTGACTGCAGGCCTTGGCCAACTTGACAGTAAAATAGAGTAAAACCTCTGGGTTTTGTCAGAGGACTGGGTCTTAAATTTTAATACCTAGAATGACCCAGAAGCTGATATAAAATGCCGGTCCGAGGATCTGAGACCTAGAGGTTCAGCTTCAGTAGACTTGGTTGGGGGCCTAGGAATCTGCATTTTAAATCAACCACTCAGGTGTTCTGCTGGGAGCAATTCCTGGACCAAACATGGAGAAGCACTGGCTTCCTCTTGCATTTATCTACTTACACCCTAACCCCCTAACTTCTCTTCCCTCTTCTCTGCTTTCTTTTACCTGGTCTCCATGCCTCACTCACATTCAATGGCAGGTGCCATGCACACATGCACGCACAGACCCCCAGGAAGGAAACTAGAACTTGGGCCTTCACCTTTACTCCTGTAGTTCTCGCTCTGTCCTGCCAAATTCACAAATACATTTCTCTTTCCCTCTTTCTCTCCCTTTCTTCCTTTCTGTCACTGTCACAAATGTTTGCATCTAAGAAAATCACTGGATTCACTTCTGGGCCAATGTTACCATCAAGTAAACCATGCCCTTGGTAATGCCCTCGTGGGCTCTCCGGAGTCATGGTGTCACTTTCTTCTTCCCCCTTCCCTTTTTCCAAGTGATCTCCAATCAGGGTTGCTAATCCTTATCTATTTCATCCTTCTCAGGAATTCTATGAATTCAGATAAGCTATGACAAACTGGCAGCTCCATGAGGCCTGGCCTGTCTTGTTCATCATGTCCCAAAGTAGCACAGCATTTGGTTAATAACTAAGTGCTCAGTAAATATTTGGTGAATAAAGAATGAACAGAATAATCAGTGTTTACATGAAATGAAGCAGGGCAGAGGAACCTCAGAAATGTTACTAGCTGCTAATTGAGCTATAAGGCCCTCATGACATTTTATCTACCTGAAGCAAATTCATCCCATCTAGAAATGGATTCTATTTAGAGACTTGATTTGATAAGTATTTTTTTTAATTAGCTTTGAATGTGTATATGGCAGCTTACTCCCCTCCAAACAGATGGCCCTTGACTCCCAAACACAGTCTGTAATCAGGTGCATTGTCAAGCAAAATACTGGATTTTTCTATTGTTTTCAATTTTCCAAAATTGAGGAAGGTATTTCAGGAAAGCGGTTTTTGAGATTTATGTACCTTGTTAGCTGCTTAAACCCTCTAGACCTTTGTAAATTAAAAAAAAATTTTTTTTTTTTGGTGTATACACATTTTGAACTGTCACATAATGGGAAATCACAGTGAAATAAGCTAGAAAAATTTCCCCCACCCTTTCAAGATTCTACATTTGGAGATTAACCCAGATTGAGTTCTAGACATTCTCCATCATTAAAATAATGACAGTAAATGAGAGGTTTCAATGTTGAAAACACATTAAAATGGAAAAATCTATAATTAGTACATTTTTGGTATAACTTTTTAAATTGTTAGTTGTTCTTTCAGTCACTAAGTCATGCCCGAGTCTTTTGCAACCCCATGGACTGTAGCCCACCAGGCTCCTCTGTCCATGGGATCTCCCAGGCAAGAATACTGGAGTGGGTTGCCATTTCCTTCTCCAGGGGATCTTCCTAACCCACATCTCCTGTATTGACAGATGGATTCTTTATGGCTGAGCCACCTAAGAAGCCCACAAGTTTTTAATAGTTAACATAAAACCATTAGACATTCTTGGGCATTTTTTGGAGCTCATGAATAATCAGAATGCATCCCCTGCCCCTTATTCATGTTCCGCTTTATGCTTAGAATCATCTAGGCTTTAGTGAGGAACTGCAATTTCTGGTTGCTCAAGAGGTTAGTTTGAGCTGCAGGAAGAACTTAAAACTTGGCAGTTGGTGGAATAACTAAGAGCTCACAAATCATCTCCTTCCCACGCACCTTTTTTGTTCATTTGGAGTTATTATTTTTTCAAAACAAAAGCAAACAAAAGATAAGAGGGGAGAAGATAATTTTTTTTTTTTTCCTGGAGGGGGTGGTATATGAGTGATTGGAAGCAGAAAGGGAGGAGGGGGAGATAAGGAAGGGGCAGAAGGCAGAAAAGGCCAGGAGAGAGAACAGCTGTTGGGGGAGTGGGAGCCCAGGAAGGCTCGGCCAAGGGGATCCCTGTTTTTAAATGTTCTGAGACTGCTTTAAAAGCAAACACTCGATCCCTCTTCTAAAGAAGCCCCCACCCACAGCTGTCTTCATCCTCCCACTCTGGAAAGAGGAATGTTGTCTTCAATTGTGTAGAAACATTAAAATAATGGGGGGGGGGCATTTAAAAGCAGGTGTGAGGCACCTGTGTTCCTGTTCCTGACGTAAGAGCATTGTGTCTCCAGAGCTCGCGCGGCCTCATGTGCTCCCAGACTGCTTTTAAATTAGCAGTGCCCCCAGTCATCTTGCTGTGTTTTTAGATTCTCATAAGCAACAGTAGCCATGCTTGTTAAAGGCTTCCTCAGCCAGGTCTTGTGCTGTGATCTTTGCAGGGTCTTGTGTGTCCTCACAGAAATCCGATGAAGTCATGTTAACTCCACTGAACAAAGGAGAGACTGAAGCTCCTTGAGCCCAAGTGAGGCCAAGTGATTATTTAACTACAAAAGTAATTTGTTCAAGTATACTTTTAACTGGGCTTCCCAGGTGTCTCGGTGGTAAAGAATCCACCTGCTGAGGCAGAAGAGGAGGGTTTGATTCCTAGATCGGGAGGATCCCCTGGAGGAGGAAATGACAACCCACTCTAGTATTCTTTTTTTTTTTTTTTTTAGACTTCTAAGTTAAATTTATTTATTTTTTTATAATAAATTTATTTATTTTAGTTGGGGGCTAATTAGTTTACAATATTGTAGTAGTTTTTGCCATACATTGACATGAATCAGCCATGGGTTCACATGTGTTCCCCATCCTGAACCCTCCTCCCACGTCCCTCCCCATCCCATCCCTCTGGGTCATCCCAATGCTCCTCTCCTGAGCATCCGTCTCATGTATAGAACATGGAATGGTGTTCCGCTTCACATATGACAATATACATGTTTCAATGTTATTGTCCCAGAACGTCCCACCCTCACCTTCTTCCTCAGAGTCCATAAGACTGTTCTATGCATCTGTGTCTCTTATTCTGTCTCGCATATAGGGTTATCATTACCATCTTTCAAATTCCATATACATGCATTAGTATACTGTATTGGTGCTTTTCTTTCTGGCTCACTTCACTCTGTATAATGGGCTCCAGTTTCATCCATCTCAATAGAACCGATTCAAATGTATTTTTTTTAATGGCTGAGTAATATTCCATTGTGTATATGTACCACAGCTTCCTTATCCATTCGTCTGCCGATGGACATCTAGGTTGCTTCCATGTCCTGGCTATTGTAAACAGTGCTGCGATGAATATTGGGGTACACGCATCTCTCTCAATTCTGATTTCCTTGGTGTGTATGCCCAGCAGTGGGATTGCTGGGTCATATGGCAGTTCTATTCCCAGTTTTTTAAGGAATCTCCACACTGTTCTCCATAGTGGCTGTACTAGTTTGCATTCCCACCAACAGTGTAAGAGGGTTCCCTTTTCTCCGCACCCTCTCCAGCATTTATTGCTTGTAGTCTTTTGGATAGCAGCCATTCTGACTGGTGCGCCACTCTAGTATTCTTACCTGGAGAATCACTTAGGCAGAGGAACCTGGTGGGCTACAGTCCATAGGGTAGCAAAGACTGAGCACAGATGCACACACTAGCTGATATGTGAACTCCAGTATGGGTGTCTGTCTGGTAGGCTCTCTTTTCTACCTTTTAATTTTGAAACAATTTTGGATTTTCAAAAAAGTTAGGAAGATAATAGGAAGAATTCCTCTGTGCTCTTCCTTCATATTCTCAGATATTAATTCTTGACTGCACTTAACTTCATCATATCCTCTCTCTATATGCAAATTGTTTTTCATGAAACCTTTGAAAGTAAGTTACAGATGATGTCCCTTGCTTCTTTAATGTGTAATTTCTAGAAAGAAGGTCATTCTCTTAGAAGAATGGAGACACTAATCAAGCCAGGAAATTAACACTGATACACTTTCTCATAATACAAATCTTATTAAGATTTTGCCAATGCCTTTTATTTTCTGGTCCATGATCCATTTCAGGGCCATACTTTGCATATAGTTGTCATATGTCTTAGCATTCTTGAATCTCAAACAATCCCTCAGACTCTTAGTCTTTTGTGACCTTGACATTTTTGGATCTGTTCCTTAAGTTGGGTTTGTTTGGCATGATGCTTCTTCATGATCAGAGTCAAATTTTGCATTTTTGGCAGGAACACCACACAAGTAATATTTTATGTTTCTTAATGCATTACATCAGTAGACCTGTTGTATCTATTTGTCCCATTCTTGGTGACACTTGTTAACACTGATCATTGGTTAATGGAGTGTCTTCCAGTTTCTACACTACAAAGTCATTATTTTTCCCTTTGCAATGAGTAAGTATCTTACAGGCATATATGTTTTTGACAACTTAAATATCTTCCCTGTTATAGTTTTGCCCATTCATTGTAGAATTCAGTGATGCTTCTTACCTGAAACAATTATTGTGATGATTGACAAATTGTTATTTTCTAATTAATCATTGCATTTGTACGTATTAGGATTCTACTCTGAGGAAAAAACTTTGCTTTCTCATCTTTTTATTTATTCTTTTATTTATGTCAGTATTTACTCATAGGTTTATTTTTATCCTATAGGTTACACTTAGTTACTGTAATTTTGTTGTGCTCAAATTGTCCCAGGTTTAGCCAGGGGAGCCCTTACATGCTGGCTTATGTGTCTCCATTTACTGCCCCTCTGTAACTTTGTTTTCCAGCCATTTCTTGCTTTCTGTCACCACAGGATATTTCAGGCTCTTCTAGTTCATTTCCTATCCCATTCCTGAAATCAGTCATTTCTCCAGGGAACTCTGGTTCTTTCTACTGGAGAGTGATATTTAGAAATCAAGATCTGAATGTCAAGTGTGATTATTGGTACTGGGGTATCATGGCTTCTCAGCCTGTCTGTGGATACAGCTATGAAATATATGCATGTGCATTTACACTCTCCATCTATGTCTGTCTTTCATCTTGTATATTAAAAACTACAAGTTGCCAGTGGTTTTTCTATCACTAATAAGCCCTATATAGGCTCTTCTCCTTCTGCATGAAATAGCAGTCAAATAGTTTCAGTAATCTTTAGTAGTCATTGTTTTCAATAATATGTTTTGAATGCTTTATTTTTTCCCCTATGGGAAAAATATATTTCCATGTCTACTAAGTTTTATCTATCTTTTTAAACCATTTATTTTTTGCAAACAAATCACCCACATTTAATACAGGTCCCCAAACTCCCCCACCCCCCTCCACACATAGAAAATCAGCTTAGCTTTTGAAGTTAAATTTTCTTCAGTTACTGTTTCATAGGGAAGGAGAAAATGAATTTTCCCACCACATTTAAAACCTACATCACTTTGGTGCCTTTTTTTCTGTTTATGCTACTCTTAGGAGTAAAACACCAAGTTGGGTTTTTCTCTTCACCAAGATTGCTATAATGCTTTCAATCTTTGTTTCTTTCCTTTTTCTTTTCAAAATTATTTTAAAAAAATAATTATTTTACTCCTAGGAATCCTCAGCAGCTGTGTCACCATGCTAAAGTCCCATTATTATCACTATTAGGTGACATGAGGTAATAACCACCCATAATCTGTCTCTCTCTATACAAACATGCATTGCTAAACACAATCTGTCTTTAAAAATCATCTCTCAGAAAAAAAAAAGAGGGAGAGAAGAGAAGAGCAGATTCCTTCAAAAAGCTGAAGGCTTCTGGTCCAGTTTATTACCCTATGGTTTAGTTTGTTAAAAAAAAAAAAACTAACTTTCCTCCAGAAGTAACATGATGAGAGTCTATGAAGAAAATGTGAATCATTTCCTAGGTTGGCTATTTAAAGAAAGAACAATAGGCTTTTCTGAATTTCTGGCATATCCAACTTAATAGTACAGTACTGGGATTCATTCTGAAGATTTTGAATATTTATGGTGCTTGCTGTTTGGACTTTTTAAAAGGTCACTTGAAAATGAAGTCACTTTCATTTTAACTAGAAGAAGGCGAACATGAAAAAGGGAAGCGCTTTTAATGGAAATCATGATTGTCTGTTCTCCTGCAAAAGGTCTAAGTTTTCGTAGTAATGGTATTTCTTAATGGCTTTCCTTATATCCATATGAGATGATTGCATCTTAGCATATAAAAGTATTTCAGCTCAAGGACTGAGATTCCCAGAACACGTTGGCAATCATGTTTACCTGGTACTTTTGTTTCAGCCCAAATGACCGATCATTGCAGACAAGTACAAATCAGCACTATTCACCCATAACTACAGATTTTCCTTAGTTAAACTATCATTTTGTTTAAACTATCTCAAGAGCAAAAGGAGACATCATTATAAGGATTCAGAGATGTGGCAGATATCATGAAAGGAAGGGAGTAAGCTGGGTTTTGTGGGAAGGGCAGGCCTCAGAGCTAGGAACCAAGGAGACCATTCTCTTAGCTTTTCTGTGTCTCATATAATACAAGGACATGCCTTATAGGGAACAACCTTCTACAGGATGATCCATGCTCACAGGGAAGTTTGATTACATCACTTTGGGAAATACTATATATCAGATCCACCAGCTTTTAGAGCTTTATGATACACAGCCGAGTATTAAAGGCTCTCAAAAGTTCCATGATAAAGAAACCTGTTTAACCTCCTTTGACCCAATGATTCTCAAATGTACTTGACCATTGCCTGGAGAAATGTCATTTTAGACAAACCATTTGAATAATATAGAATTGAATTGAATTAAATCCACAGAATACTCTTGCATTATTTTTTTATATAACGTGAATGAAAAGTGACTGGTCCAGGGTCGCACTACCTTTTTCCTTAGACTCCTGGCCTAGTGCTATTCACACTGGTGCTTCATCTGCGGACCTTGCCTGAGGGACTGTTCGCTCACAGCTGTTTACTTTACACTCATACTCCGCGGTCCTAGCATTTTAAAGGAACTCTCACTTGAAACATAGCAATCTGTTATTTCATTGGTTCTCTTGACAGTCAGCCTGCTGGTTTCACAGACAACCCATCGGTTCTAGTTAAGAATATGTCTGTCTTGCCTGTGTATGACAAATACATCTTCAGCTGTTTCTGGTCATAGGCACTTTGCTTCCAAATCTCGCTAAGGGTTTTGTCAGTCCAAATGGTGACTTGTAAAAGGGGCTGTAATTGGCTAGCGTGTTAGTCTACTTCTTGAATTCAACCAAAATAACTTTTGGTTGAGTTTGCCGTAATGCTCATTTGGTTTCATTTCTTTGTGTCCTGTATCCAGTGGAGGAAGGGGGTGCATCGAGTATAGTAAGAGGCTATAGATTCAGTGACCTTAGTAAGTAAATCAGCTTACCCAAATGAATGCTAGTGTATACAGTGAAGTTTTCCAGGGATAACACTTTAGGAAAGTTAGGAAGAGCTAAGAATGAAAATAATGAGATATCAGATGTGGAAAGCTGAGAAAACTAGTGGGAGAATAAATACCAAGAGAATAAACTTTTCTGGTTTTTACCAACAAGAGTATCATGCTCTTAAAGTAAAAGTAATTTCCACCACCCCCCCATATAAGTAATTAGCAAGAATAGCCCCAAACAATGACATCATCACATCGGTTGTAATGTGTCTCCTCCTATCCAGAAAGGCAGGGCCAGGTGTTGTATTAGATGCCTTTGAGATGGAAATTTATTTCTAAAATATAGCTATTTGCTGAATGGATGAGGATCTGAACAGATTTTAATTTGGCTCTGTCTAGAGGTAGGAGTGTTTGATGCTCTGAAGTCCAGAGATGAATGAGATGTGTTTTGCCTTGTAGGGGTTTCTAATGTAATAAGGCAGAGGAGACTGGATGAAAAGGTAGAAAAGCACTGAGGGAGAACTAGCACCATGCAAGTTTAGAAACAAAGGAAAATTTCCATTGGGGTCAGCAGGGAATATTTTAGGTGAAAGAAAAAAAATGAACAAAGGTTTAATATTTTTTATGAGTACCTCAGTTAGATATTTCAAAATACCGCTGTGTAACAAACCATCCCAACATTGGTATCTGGAAACAGTAATCATTAATTCTCACTCTCATGTCTCTGGGTCAGCTGGTCAGGGCTGGGCTCCAGGCTGCAGGTTAGGTCCGAGTAGCTCATATCCTTCGAGATCTAACAGAAACCGGGACACATTCTTAGGGTGAAAAGAACCCCTTTCAAAGCCCTACTTACATCGTATTTCTAAATATCCCATTGATCAAATCAAGCCTTCTATTCAAAGGAGGAGAAAATATACTCCTCCCAGCAGTGTTCTCTGAATAACAGTCTGATCCACCTCAGTGGGGAAGAGAGGGTTATTCTGTGTGCCTGGAAACCAGTTGAGAAGCTGTGGGGTTTAGGTCCTAGAAGGGTAAAGGAGATTGCAAAGGGGAGAGAGATGATAACAGCACAAAGGATGAGCATGGAGTGAGTTCTTAAGGTGAATCAAGATCTGCAGAACGATCAGGGAAGATGGGAACTAAGAATACCGCTTCAAAAACATTTACGTAGCAGGCTGATTGTGACACCTTTTGAGAAAACAGATTTAGTAGGGGAATCAAAGCAGCAGCCGGATTGTAAGAAGCTAGAGAGAGAGTGGAGCAGAGGCGGGCAGTTTCAATGCCTCTGAAAACATGGAGGGCAGATGAGAACAGTGATTTTGAAATGAGAGCAGAAGTAAGAGACGAGACACACGCATATGCCATGAAGGCTTATATTCAAAGAAGGGTGGTTCTGGGGTCATTTTGTGCCCCAGAATAATGAGACATAGATGGTCAAAATCAAGTATAAAATATTTTATAAGGTGCTAAGGCAAGGTTAATGAGGAAGGCCATCCTCTCTCCCAATAGCTTTGCTAGACAAAAACTTCTGCATGTGACACTTTGAGGAGTACACTGAACCCTTCAATCCTGAGATTATTTACTCCTTGCTACATAAAATGTTCGGAAAAGCGTATTTTCAAACATTAGGTGGGGGCACAATATTTACCTGTGTGGCTAACAAGCGACTCACTGACACAGTCAGTCACTTGAGTTGTTAATTAATGTTTAATACTTTAATTGCTCACACCTGCAGGCATTTCCTCCAATAGGAAAGAAGACGTAGTTTCAACCCTGGGTGATCAGAGAGGAGATTTTATCCCCATGAATGTTTAAGTCATCACTGCTCCTCCTATTCCCTGGGATTTTGTGAGGTAATGCTGTTTTCCACTGATTATATACTGACCAAGAGCTCAAAATAGGGCACGTTGATTTGGGGTCCAAACAGGAAAGGCCAATATGGGGGCGATAGTTGAAGCTCTCTCCTTAAGCAGTAGCCATTCTGACTGGGAAGAGAAGGCAAGCATAAATGAAATAATGAATAATTAAGAAAGGATTATGCCCATAAAGTGCTAGCTAGATGCTGTCAGGAGAGAAGAATACAAATAAGTGGTAGATGCTGAAAGGGTTAGAGGCAAAACTTGAGATCAGATTTTGAGGATTCGAATCCTGGCTCATTCACCTGCTAGCTTTGTGACATTAGGCACGTTACTTGACCTTTTTAAGTCTCTGTTTCTCCAACTGTTTAATAGGGTAGTAAAATTGACTACCACAGAGTTATTGAAAAGGTTAAGTAAACTGATATATAAAAAATACTGAATAGTGTCCGGCATGTAAAGAAGCATGCATGGACTCAGGTATGCTTGTTTTTGTCTTTGATGGTGGTGGTATTTTGTGGTTGTTGGCTTGGTTGGTTTTTTGTTTTGTAATTGAAGTGATATAGACTACACACTGACTAGTCTTTCCTTGCCTCCTGCAGGATGGTGCTTTGGGATATTAAGTGTGAATTTCTTTTCAGTTTCCCCCAAGAGCATGGTCCTGGGCTGACCAGATAATTGGGTTTAAAATTCAGAAGTGGGGTAAGAAGTGGGCAGCCTGGGGTGAAAGAGGTATGGGTCAAATGAGAAGAATGCCCAGGGCTTTCTGCTTTAACTTCTTTCATATTCCCCATTGGATAAGAATGCTGGCTTTGAGGATGTTCATTCATTCCTTCAGAGTCTATTGATTGCATCCATTCCAGGCAATCGGCCACCGGGGACTTGCCTTTCAAGCATAACTCCACTGCCTCCTAGCTGAGTGATCTTGGACAAATTCCTTAACCTTTGTGTGCCTCAGTTTCTACTTCTGTAAGAATAGGAATAATTCTCCTTCCTGCCCAGGATTGAGGGTAAGGATTAAGTGCTGGAAGTGCAGTTGCCAAGTCCCTGACCCACAGTAATGGAAGCTGTAATATTTGGCAAATGAAGGACGGTTAACTGCATGTACCGGCTTTGTTGTTTGGGGCAGGTTACTTGTCTCAAGTATATCTCAAGTTCCCCATCTTTAAAACAGAATAAAAATAGTACTTACAACATGTTATAAACATGAAGGAAGGTAACATACCTAGAGTCCTTGGGACAGTGCTTGGGATAGAGAAAGCTGTGTGCAGTGTGAGCTGTTGCTGCTTTTGCTGCTGTCAGTATTAATTACAGTAGAGTGGTAGAAGCGATAGTAGTTTAAGTTGCAAGGCAGAAAAGAGCGAGCTCCATGAAAGATCCCAGCATGTATTTCTGAGTGCTTAGAGAAATGCAAGCTTATGAGGAATCCAGGTTGATTTTGTTTTCTGATGGGATCAAGTTTAAGACTTCAGTACTTTGCTTATTTTCCCTGACTGATGAGCCATGGTCATTGGTATGCAGGGCATTTCTTTCTTTGCTCTCATGATGTGTTTTCAGTACGTCTTAGGCTAATGTACTCTTTTGTCCCAGTCTCAGCTTCTCTCAGTTAAGTGGCTGGAAACTTGCTTCCTGGAAATAAGCTCCGTAATCCTGAGCTCTGTGCCAGGAAAGAACAAAGCGAACCCTGCATTTGAGTCTTTGTGTTTTCTGACTTAGTGTCACATGGTCTCGATTTGTTTCAGTTACTGGACCAACAACAGAAGTGTTTATAGAATATGGGCACAGCCCCCAAAGAACAGAAGATACCTACGATGCTCATCAGAATTTCTGCTGAATGAAGGTTCAAGAACCAAATGAACCTCTTTGTATTAATATCTTGTCTTCCCATCAAGTTATAGGGGTGGATTTTCAGGTCTAGATGACTTTTGCTAGCATCTCTTTCCACCCAGTTTGGGGGAACTTTGCATACAGACTCATCATTGTCCTAGAAATGGCTTTGCCTGCACAGTTAGGGATCTAACACAAGACCAACCAATTTTAACCTCTCCTCAATATAGAGGGTCAGTGAAGTCTGACCTTCCTTAGCTGTCTGACCCCTTACTCTGCCCTTCAGAATGGGTTACCCTGAAGAGTGCTTGGCAAACCACTGCTGTCCGAAGCCACAGGTTTAAACTATAACGTGCATCAAAATTCCCTAAGAGCCTGATTAAAATGCTGAACCTGGGGAAGGTCCCCCTAAGTCCTGATTCGGTGGTTCTGCATGGTAACTGCCTGCTGCATGGGAGAACCACACTTACAAGAAATTCTGATGCTGGTGATCCCAGAGCATCCTACCTCAAGAAACATATTTCCTCAGCCCTAACCTATGTGTAGACCTCATCAGCAGTCCCAAGCAATAAGCAGAGTTTTAGAAATGCTCTAGGCTAACGTGACAAAACCCTGAGTTTCTGTGAAAAGGGGATGGATTGCTGCCTGCAGAGCCAGTTTAAGTTGGGAGTAAGGAGGGCTTAGCAAGCATGTATACATTGCCGCCTTCTGCTTCTGCCAAAAAACTCAATTCTCGCTTTTCTTTTTGAATGTTTCTAGCATCCATTTTCATCGTTGATGTAGTTCAAATAAGAAAATTTCAAAAGATCCTGATATTCTAGGCTCTGGGAATACCCAGGAGAATAGGACAGATATGTTCCCTTCTCTCATGGGAGCTTGTGTGATAGCGAGCAGACCGACAAACTAGTAGGCAGATGCTTATACTAGAGTGACAGGCTTTGGTTAGTGCTAAGAAGAATCTCACAGTTTGGGACATAAAACACTGGGTTGGCCAAAAAGTTCACTTGGGTTTTTCCTTATGATGGGAAACTCAGGTGAACTTTTTGGTCAACCCAATATATAGAGGAGACACATTATATGTAGGTTGGTCAGGTAGAGACTTCTTCCAGGGATTCTAAAAAAACTACAATTGGAAGGGTGAATAGCAGTCACAGAGGCCAAGGGTGGAACCAGAATAATGGCGGTGAAAGGAAGAGCTAACACAAAGCCTCAGAAGTAGAGAAATGCATGTCATAATAAAGGGATGAAGAGGCTTGTACAAAAGGTTGTGCTGCTATGTGCAAGCCACGTGTGTAATTTTAATTTTTCTGGTAGCTATAAATTCCAGTTTTATTGAACTGAGTATATGCAGCATAGTATCACTGCAACATATAGTCAGTGTTCAGTTCAGTTCAGTCACTCAGTCATGTCCCACTCTTTGTGACCCCATGAACTGCAGCACGCCAGGTCTCCCTGTCTATCACCAACTCCCAGAGTCCACACAAACCCATGTCCATTGAGTCAGTGATGCCATCCAACCATCTTATCCTCCGTCATCCCCTTCTCCTCCTGCCCTCAATCTCTCCCAGCATCAGGGTCTTTTCAAATGAGTCAGCTCTTTGCATCAGGTAGCCAAAGTATTTGAGTTTCAGCTTCAGTCCTTCCAATGAACACCCAGGACTGATCTCCTTTAGGATGGACTGGCTGGATCTCCTTGCCCTCCAAGGGACTCTCAAGAGTCTTCTCCAGCACCACAGTTCAAAAGCATCAATTCTTCAGCACTCAGCTTTCTTTATAGTCCAACTCGCACATCCATGCATGACCACTGGAAAAACCATAGCCTTGACTAAATGGACCTTAGTTGACAAAGTAACTTCTCTGCTTTTTAATATACTGTCTAGGTTGGTCATAACTTTCCTTCCAAGGAGTAAGCGTCTTTTAATTTCATGGCTGCAGTCACCATCTGCAGTGATTTTGGAGCCCAGAAAAGTAAAGTCAGTCACTGTTTCTCCATCTATTTGCCATGAAGTGATGGGACCGGATGCCATGATCTTAGTTTTCTGAATGTTGAGCTTTAAGCCAACTTTTCCACTCTCCTCTTTCACATTCATCAAGAGGCTCTTTATTTCTTCTTTGCTTTCTGCCATAAGGGTGGTGTCATCTGCATATCTGAGGTTATTGATCTTTCTCCTGGCAGTCTTGGTTCCAGCTTGTGCTTCATCCAGCCCAGCATTTCTCATGATGTACTCTGCATATAAGTTAAATAAGCAGGGTGACAATATACAGCCTTGACATACTCCTTTCCCAATTTGGAACCAGTCTGTTTTTCCATGTCCAGCTCTAACTGTTGCTTCCTGACCTGCATACAGGTTTCTCAACAGGAAGGTCAGGTGGTCTGGTATTCCCATCTCTTTCAGAATTTTCCACAGTTTATTGTGATCCCTGTAGTCAAAGGTTTTGGCATAGTCAATAAAGCAGAAATAGATGTTTTTCTGGAGATCTCTTGCTTTTTTGATGATCCAGCGGATGTTGGCAATTTGATCTCTGGTTCCTCTGCCTTTTCGAAATCCAGCTTGAACATCCCGAAGTTCACAGTTCACATATTGCTAAAGCCTGGCTTGGAGAATTTTGAGCATTTCTTTACCAGTGTGTGAGATGTAAAAAACTATTAATGGGATTCTTTCACATTCAGTTTTTCTTGCACTAAGGCTATGGACTGTGGTTTGTTTGCTTGACTTCTAGGACATCTCAATTTGGACTCAATTCAAGTGGCTCAGTAACCAGATGTGGCTAGTGGCTACTCTAGTAGACAGAAAAGAACAAGAACATGAGAAGGCAGGAAGAGGGTAGACAGGTTGAAGTTGGAAATTGAGACAAGAGCAGAAGCCTACCCAGAGTTCAATGAGAGATTTATAAAGAGAGGCCCAGAACAAAAGCCAATTGGTGAATGAGAATGAGTCTTCTTGTTGTTATTTGGGTGGACCTACAGGAATTACTTTGCTTCTCTGTTCAGGAAACAGCACACAACAGCCAGTTTTAGCCAAATCCTTTGAAAGTAAGACCAATGCCTTCTAACTATTTCAAAGAAAAGTGTAAAGAAATTTACTTTGAAAGCCCACAGATTACAATCAGGGAGGATCACTCATGAAACCCTGCTCTCATTCCTTCTGTCTCGCTGGGACTCTGTGGGTATGTTATGCAGAGGTGCCCTATCTCTTGGCCTGCACCGGCCTCCCTTGCTTGCATCTCACCTCCAAACACAGTTGAGCAGCGGGACCCACTGCCGCCTTCCCGGAAGTATCTGAACACGGGGCTCTAAGGATCATAACTTAAGGCCCCAAGTCATTATTGGTCTTCTCTGATCCACCTGTCATGGGACTCCAGGGCACATGTACCAATTGGGTGCCTCTAGCTGCTTCTAGTCATCAGGTAACTTCATCTTAATGATGAGAGCTATGGAGTGGTTGTGACCTTGGTTCATTTCATTTCATCATTCAATAGGAGTCTGGCACTATCCTGAAGGTGCTCAGTTAGTATGTGCTGAAAAAACTAGAGGGTTAAAGAGCAACTCTCCTGGGCACCAAAAACATACGCGTGCTGTTAGAAGGTACTGGTACAATGGCTCGTAATGTGGAGACAGACACTGTCCATGCCTCCATGATCATTTCGTTGGATTGACTGCTTCAAAACAGTTGGGAAGCTTTTAAAATGATGGACGTCACATCTTCCCTTATCTTTGTCAGAACTTGGAGTTGAGGTTGGGCCGCAGAGCCCCTCGCAGGTGGTTCTGGCCTCAATGCCAGGAACAGGGACACCAAGCTGTCACCATAAGTATGGTCAGTACCCTGTAGAGTTGGGGGGATGGAGCACAAGAAGGCAATGGAAGCTTGTAGCTCAGAATGCTCCCTGGAAGAGCTGACATCTCAGCTGTAAACTAGAGGACAAGGACAGGTGGGGTGAGTAGAGAGCAGAGAAACTTGTGCCAGGCCGTAGAAGCTTTTTATATCATAAATTTATGTTTCCTTGCTCCCGCATTATAACCATCCCTTTCCTGGGATGCCGTGTATGTGAAAGTGTTTGGAAAGGTAGAAAGCCCTCTACGAACATAAAGTGTTATTATTTTATGGATTCTCTTTGAGGGAACCAGGTTGATTGATGGGTGAGGCGATGAATATTTGATGGGCAGGGACTGAGCTGTGCGGCAGAGAACGTCTCTGAGAAGGAACTTGAGCGGAATCACAGCACACCTCTCCCTCAGTCACGGGGCCCAGGATGTTGTGGTTAATTATTTAACAGGAAAATAATAGTTAATCTGAAAAGCTCTCTCCAGTACGTATGCCTCTTTCACTGGCTTGGATTAAAGCTCCAAAAGACCTGGCCTGTTTTTTTCTTGGACCTCCAGTGCCTGGAGCATGTTTGGCCCTAGTATGTGCTCCTTGCACACAGCTGTCGGGAGGGGTAATTGAAGTGGAAAGTTAACGTGAGGCATGTTATCTTGAAACAACACGTTGTCTTGTCCTGAATTTTAATTGTTGAGATTTAACTACACATAAACTACCCTGGCTGTAGTTTGCTGTCATTTTGGACTATTTTTCTCCTAATGCAATGGACACATAAATACTTCGCATTACAAAAAAAAAAAAAAAAGATGTATTTCAAATTCTGTCATACAGGACATAAAATTCCTCTATTTATCTGTCTCTCCCCAGAAGTTACCACTGTCAGAAGATGGCCCTGCATCCTGTATCCTTCTAGACTCTATTCTGTTCCTTCACATCTTTTCATGTACAACATACAGAATTTAAGAAATATCCTGACAGGATCACACTGTTCGTACTGTTCTGTTTCCGTTTTTGCCCGAAGAGTAAGTTTTGGAGCTGTGTTCTTGGGAGGGAATTTATAAGGCTACACATTCATTTCAGTGACTTCATAGGATTTCCTGTATGAAAGTGCCATCACTTATTTAGTGGCTCCTCTGTTTCAGTAATTTACTTACAGTGTTTGCATCAACATCCTTGTACATATATTTCATGCACATTAATATATTTATGTGGCATAGATTCTTAGGACTTCTGAATTTTTTTTTTAAAGAATAGCATTCCTGTTATTCAACTATTTTCTTGAGCTTTTCGGTCTCTTTTTACTAAAAATCATGTATAGAGTTGATTGGTTTCTATGATGCAGTTTTAGTTGGCACCTCCTCATTTGAAAAAAAAACATTTTTTTTTTTTAATTTGTCTGTGCTGGGTCCTTGTTGTGGCATGCTGGGTCGTTTTTGAGTCATGTGGACTCTTAGTTGCAGCATGCAGGATCCAATTCACTGACCAGGGATCAGATTTGGGCCCCCTGCATTGGAAACATGGAATCTGAACCACTAGACCACCAGGGAGGCCTCTCATTTGAAAATTTAATTGTGAAATATAAATGTACTGTGGAGTCATTTATTTCATGTACACAATAAACAGTTGGTTTCTAAACTAAAGAATGAAATAGTTTGGAGGATTGAATAGTTTGTGCCCTTTACACCAGGGAACACTGTCGACCCAAGTATATGCTGCCCAGCATGCATGTGGGGTTCCCATCACTCCCCAATTCTTCACAGAATAATTAGGACAATAGTGCCCTGCGCTTGAATAGTGCACAACCCACACAACTGCATGGAACCACCTTGATGTCCGGAGTTCTCCATGGTGTCACTGTTGTTATTCTACCCCTATTCTCAAGATCTACAGTTCACCATTGGGTACTTTGGATGAAGAGACAGGGATCAGTTAAACTGTGCTGTTGAAAAAAATTAGCAAAGATAGATGTCCCTCTCATGAAAGCAGACAGCATTTTAAGCTTAGAAATAGACATTGAAACCTGTTGATAAATGTTTTGTTGAATAAACGAATGAAACAAAACTAAACTCGTGACTCCTCAGACCCTTTTCTACATCAGCAAATGCCTCTCAGAGTGTGGGCCTGAACTTGTTGCCACTGTAAGCATATTGGCATGACTGCGCTGGTTTAATTGGTATATTCGTCTAGACAACAAGCTTTAACCTGGTGTTTAATGTTGGAAGGGGCCTATCGGGTAGAAGCCCACAACACAGGAGCCTTACAGGAGCCTTCATGTGGAGTAAAAATAAAAAGTGAAGAGTTGCTGTACAAGTGATTTTCGCAAGATACAAGGTCTTCCCAGATCAATATCCACCAAACAACAAAGGCAATTGATAAGTCGTGATGAGCCAGACAGTACCTGTGGGCTCTCTTGACAAATGTGACAAGCAAGTCCTTCACATTTTACATCATGTAAGGAAGAGAGCAAAGAAGAAAGAGAGGTTTCTTTTACTTTGCCAGCTTAAATCAGAGTATGGAGTTTTGACTGCCCAACTATTTTAGTTAAGATTATCTATTTTTAGAAAAAAAGAACATTCATCCATAGTGAGTATTTCTGCCATGTGCATATGTATGCTTATTCATTCATTCAACTCATATTTATAGAGAAGCTGTTATGTAGCTGCCATATGCTAAGCCTTAGTACTTACTTTCATGTCTGTATAGCAAAATGTACCTATAAGTACCCTTGTGTAAGGTATTTTCCCTCACATAAATCTATGTTTACCATTAAACCTTAGTACTCAGTTACCTGATGAGATGATTAGAGACTCAAAGTCATGAACAGTTTTATGCTGGGGTTGGGCACTTTTAGCCATGGGTCTTTTCTTGGTGGTGGTGGTGGTTTAGTCACTAAGTCATGCACAACTCTTGCAACTCCATGGACTGTAGCCTGCCAGGTTTTTCTGTCTAGGAACTTTCCTAGGCACAAATACTGGAGTGGGTTGCCTTTTCCTTCTCCAGGGGATCTTCTCGACCCAGTGATCAAACCTGAGTGTCTTGCAGTGCAGGCAGATTCTTTACCAACTGAGCCACCATGGAAGCCTGCGTCTTTTCTTAAGCTGCGCTTATTGGTAGAGGAGGGTGGTATCTATTTTATAGTATTTAATGAGAATGTTTGAAATGCCTACCACTGAGACAGACACTAAGAATGACTAGGAAAAAAATTATAACATGCTTTCTCAACCCCCCTTGGTTTATAATTTGATCAAGGAGTAAAATTGGACTTCCAACAAACAGTTAATTGACACAACAAGATAGCAGGATTCTGTGGCCAAATTATGTAGGCATTTTGCGAGGCAGGGAGATGAAGAGGCTTAAAACAGTGTAAATCCCCATCTCATTATTCCCATGTTTCAAACACACGCTGTGGACCTGAGCATGCAGCGTTTGCATGGAGTTATTGACCAAGTGCTCTAATTTGTTGAACATTAATAACCATTAAGACAACAACTCAACTTCAGGAAAATCTAATTCTCAGAAGTGTACTGGGTCAGTGTGAGAATGGGAAACTCTTGAGTGTCTTAAACATGGGGATATTTTCATGTGTGAAGACAGAGAGAAAGATGGCAAGAAGAGTGTCTTTCTGTTTTTTTTTTATTATCAAAAAGATGACGCACTGTTTCCCAGAGTATCAAATTCATGCCAGCGGATTTGGCAGAAGAGTTTACCTGTCGCACACTGGTAAGCCAACTTATTTGAGTTTACTGTGACAGTCACACTTGGCTCCCAGGGGTGCTGCTAGAGAAGTTAGTTTGCTATGGGATGGAGAGGCAGGAGAGAAGGGGTTGGGAATGGGAAGTGGATGAGTCCACCAAGAGTTCCTGCTACAAGAAGTTTCACCGAGGTGGCATTTAGTACACAATTAAAACTGGGAAGTCTGACTGTAAGTGATATTCATCCTTTGATTGATCAGGTTTACCCTTCTTGCTGTGGAAAACAAGCGATGATCTGTCATTTAAGATATTTTCCTGCTACAGCATTCTAGAATTTCTCAGATACTTTTTTAAAAAATAGAGCTATTTTTATTTTAAAATGTATTTATTTATGGTTCTGTTGGGTCTTTGTCGCTGTGTGGGCTTTTCTCTAGTTGAGGCAAACAGGGGCTACTGTCCAGTTGTGGTGAGCAGGCTTCGCATTGTGGCAGCTTCTTTTGCTGCAGAGCACAGGCTGTGTGGTGTGTGGGCTTCAGCAGTTGTGGCACGCGGGCTCAATAGTTGTGGTGCATGAGCTCAGCTGCTCTGAGGCATTTAAGTACTTACTATGCATGCTCTGCCTCAGTTCTCATCACACTCCTGTGAGGCAAGCACTGTGGCACTGTCCATTTTACAGATGAAAGGAACAAAGTTAGGAGCAGGTTAAGTAACTGCTTCTTGGTGACCTATCTAGGTGGTGGCCAGGTCAGGGTTCATCCTAGGGTGGCTGACACCAAAGACCTTTCTCTTAAGCACTAAGCTTTATGGCTTGCAGGGCAGCTTCATGTTCGAATGGATTCTGTCTTTACAGCCTGGCTGTTTATATAATACAAATATTTTCACAGTTTTCATTTTTCAAAACTTCGCAGTTTGTGTTTGTAAAGTCCTCTGCTGTGTGAATGGATTGCTTTCTGCCTGATCTGTGTTCAATTACACAGTCTCAGGTCAAAGGATGAGACTGGAACCAGGAATGAATGCAGTGTACTCTCCTGGCTTTGAGGCCTGTTATGTTTACATTTGAATCCCAGTTTTAATATGTGACTTGCTAAATAAGTGACTTTAGAAAGTTACATGATCTCCTAAGGGTTAGTTTATTCATATGCAATGGGAATATCATAGTATTAACCAATGGCTTTTTTATGTTGAGCTTTCATCAAATGTATCATGCTTTATTATTTTATAAGCATGCTGTAAGGATATAAAATGCTCATGTAAAAACCAATTAAATGTAAACCTCTTCATAGGGATTTCTGATTTGGTGAACAGCTTTACTCTGTTTTAAACAGGCAGTTGTCATACTTATAAACACATACTGTATACTCTACCCATACACAGAAATGAGTATCCCACCCATGTCCTACCTTTTGAACCAGAATCTTCCACTCCTATTGCTTTAGGAATCATTATGGGGGGAAAAAAAGCACTATGGCTTTTAAATACCTTATGGAGAAAAAGTGGAAAAAAGAATAAAACCAGCTTAGGGGAGCTGACCCTAACTATTAATATTTTCCTCATTGGAATGACATTAATCCTCAATTCATTTAGGTTAGAAAAACATCTTCTCTTTAAAATGTAAATACCATTTTGAAGGTTATGTGACTCTTTTCCAATTACATTTTAGAATGATTTGCTTTCCTTTAAATCATGGGTTGAGTGAACTGTGCTCAGGGGACTCGGAGTTTGACTGAATTAAGGGAGGCAGATCACTGTGGCATATGGAGCCAAACCAGTGGCTTTTTTGATGAGAAACAAGTGAGAGAATGCACATGAAGTTCTTGACATAATGTGTAACAAGGTACTGGGTAGGTACTAGGTGATTGATAACTGTGGAAATGATCAAAGCACCAGGGAACATGGACCTCCTGCGTTCTCATTGTTCACACATGCGTATGTGCCCACATGCACGCTCTCTTTTGCTTTGTCCCATGTCCACTATGGGAACTCAAGTTAGCTGTAGCTGCAGCAGGTCTTGGACTTTGTTTTATTGGCAGTTCACCTGGTGTGTGCTATAAAACTTTGTCCCCCATACTTTTTTGTTTTGCATTGGTATTACTTATTTATCTTAGTCAAAATAGAAATGCACATAATAGAACTCCAAACAGGAAACAAAAAAGATTTAAGAAGAAAAGTGAACATCTCCTTTTTTCCCCTACTTTTATCTTCTGGTCTCTTCTCCAGATACTACCATTGTAAAATTTCTTCTGTAATTTTTCACAAGGATAAGTTATGCAGATGTTTACCTTGAATCACAACAACACACACAGAGCTTTTATTGCGAGGCATGACATTATACACGTTCTTCACACCTTGCTCTTTCACATCATACTATACCTTGACAAGCAGCCCTACCTCACTGTTCTTAAGAACCATGCCTATTGCTATGTACTGATGAGCCAGAATATCTTATTAAACCCAACCGATGGCATATGGATTCCTTCCAACTTCTTGTTTTTGTATGCATTGTTACAACGAGAATTCTTGCACACTTTCTGCGTATTTTTTAAAGTCTATCTATAGGGAAAATTCTTAACCATGAATGCATTAGGTTAAAGAGTGTGCAAATTTGCCATTCTGAAAAGAAATAGGTAAATGTCCAACATCCAAGAAAGCTTACACCAAATTTCCCCTTTTAAAAACCAGGTAGGCGAAGTATCTCTTGCTCATCACATTCCCCCAACTTCATTTACTTGCCTTTCAGTAGCTTTCTAAAAAATTAAGAATGTTATATGTCTGTTTGGTTTGATTTAGCCATCCCTCTGGGCTTTTGCTTATAGCAGTTTTCAGAGAAGGGAGGCTTGTGAAGTGCAGTGAATACAGGGGTCGTGTTCAGGCTCTCCTCAACTAACATGAATTTAGCTGGGCTATTTTTCTAATTAAAGAAATCTCATAAGGTATGGTGATGTATCTGGGTTATATCACTTTCTTCAAATGTGAGATCGTTATAATTTTTTTTTGTTTATATTCAATCTCATCTAATAATTGTCCACAAAATTACCTTATTGCCAGAGAATTGATCCTATATTCCACATGTCAGTGGGGGCCTCCTTGCCCCGTAGAGATATAAGTATAATTGACCCAAACTAGCAATTTCGTAGTCTGTGAGAGTTTGTTTCCTCCACACCTTCTGTAAATTTCTTTGATTCCTCTGTCTACGTGTTGCATAGTATTTTGCTCCACTCAACATGAGGTGCAAATTATATACATTTATCCATTGTAATCATCTCTCCAGTCCTTTTTTTCAAGCTTAGTGGCAAACTTGAAGAAATAAGAGGTCAACTCACTTCCCCATCACCCCTTCCTAGTTCCTCTTTGGCAGTTTTGCCTCCTTCTGTGAAGCCTTGATGACAGCCAGCATCCATGCCTTCCAATCCTCAAGTCTCAGATGGTTTAAAAAGCTTGCCTTTCAACCAAATATGACATGTTTTCCCAAAGGAAAAAAAAGTTAAAGCAGAAAAAGAACCTCTGTATCATTACTAGTGCATTCCTTTAATCATATTGAGAGCATCTCCCTTACAAAGAAACTTTCCCATGCTGCTTTTCTGTTTGTTTTTGTTTTAATTGGCTGCTATTTGGCTATAAGGATTATAGAGGAAGATTTTCTCAGGTTAAATCTAGCATTTCAAGAAAGAACTTGACTTTTGCAGAAAGGGAAACCTGGGTTAAATCCAGGCCCTAGTCTTCACTCTCTGCATAACATAAGCAACTTAACTTTTGAACCTAATTCTCTTCAGTAATCTACAGGGGGTAGTTCTTAATGGATTGTTTTAAACACTGGAAATCATAAACATCAGGCATCATTTTCAGGGCTTAGAAAGTAGGAGGTGCTCAGAAAATGGTAGTGTTATGACCACGACTCTAACTTATCCTTGCGGTCGATGTCATTGGGTTCCTTCCTAGTGACATCTTTTGTTGATTCACAGTGTGGAATGCACACACATTCTCACATCTCATTGTTTCAATGCTTCCTTTTCTTAACCCCATGCTAAAGTGTCTCAGGAGAAGACTGTGTCTCATTCTCTGGTTGTCAAGAACACATTAGGTACTTATTGATTGGTATTTTATTGATTGACAGTCTTTCAGAGATCTGAAAATTCTTCTTCCTTTTGCCTTCCTGGTAACAACCTAAAGATGCAGAAATTCACTCTATTAGAAAATGTTTGATTTCTTCCCTGCCTGCCTTACTTTGAGTCAGATTCCTATGTTCTGACATGAAACTTATCTTCATTTTTTTTTTTTTCCTTCTAAGGAGAAATCTATCTTTCTCATTTCTTGCTCTTTCCCAAATTCCTTTTTGTTAGTCTTTCTCTTTCTCACCTACACATGAATTCTCTCCTGTTCTTCTGGTTGAAATTCATCTCTGGTGTCATAAATACCCTTATGTCTTTGTGATTCTCCTGCCTACTTTCCCTCCAGAAGATATATTCATCTTGTTTGAAAGAAAACATCATTTGTTTCCTAGCATCTGATCTGAATAACAGTGAAATGTTTATTTTAAATTAATGCTTTGAGCAAAGAACCCTCTCTGTTTACTTGACTTGCAATATTTTAATATTTAACGTGCTATGATGTAAAACTTGTGGAAGAAAAATATCCTGGTGTGATCTGGTTGCCTAACAATTTACATTCAGCTGCAATATTTTATTTGCTATAATTACTCACTGACAAAACAGGAATTGAAATGCAAAAATACAGAATGCTCTCAGTTTGCATTTTATTTTGGAACGTGAAAAAAACCCTCAGTTCAGGAGAGAGCATAAAAAAGGAAAGCTCGCTTAGTCAGATCTCCATCTTCACAAACTAACTCTGCAGCAATAAGACCCAAACCAGAGTTGAAACTTGCAGGGCTTTCGAAGAGGTTTTTAAGGAGATACTGTGGTGTGGACTTAGAATTGGAGAGGATGGTCCAGGATCATGACATTGCCTCTCTTACCCTAGACTCTCCCTGTGATTTTGAGCCAGTACTTTCACTGAGTTGATTTTATGGATCTGCTCTGCAACCATTGAAATTTCTTAGATGAAAAAGAAGAAATCCACTGGGCTCTTGTGATAGAATGTCTGTCTGACTCTGGTGCTCTTTATCCCTCCATTTCTTTGTGAGAAAAGGAATATTTGTAGCCATATCAATAAATGAGGATATCCCAGTCATCAGTGATTCCAGCTATCCAGATACTCAGAGAGAAGAATTGCCTGCTTGATCTGGCAGCCACGAGGCTGCAGCAACTCCATATAGTGAGCACTGAAGAACTCAGGATGTGAAAAATCACAGGATATTGGCCCCAGATAGCTGAGATGCATATGAAAGGAATGATTTCAGTGAGCCCAGACTCTTGCATCTTTCCATACATAGGAAAGTACTAAGTTCCTTAACTTGAGATGTCTGGTTTTCTTTAATTCACAAAAATACTTTTGAGATTCAAGCCTACCTGTCTTTTGTGGCAAATTTTGTATAACCTGACTTATTCCACTTCTTCCTCCAAGCAGTTCTCTCAGGGTCACTTGATATGATGTCTCCTGGGTTTGAAGTCCTAAAAATTCCCAACGAATAAAACATAACTCTCAACTTTTAGGTTGGGAGTGTTTTTTAAACTGACATTTGCATTCTTGAAGGGACAGGTTTTGATGGAATTGTCAACCTGAGTGGTGCATGATAGCTACAGCTTACACGTTGTGTGTACTGGCTGATAGCTCCTCCTTGATTTCCACCAGAGTGAAAAAGCCCTTCCCTGGATACAGAGATGTGTGCTGTGCTTAGTCACTCAGTCATGTCCAACTCTTTGCAACCTCATGGACTATAACCCACCAGGTTCTCTGTCCATGGGGATTCTCCAGGCAAGAATACTGGAATGGGTTGCTATGCCCTCCTCCAGGGCATCTTCCCTACTCAGGGATCAAACCCAGGTCTCTGGCATTGTAGGCAGATTCTTTACCATCTGAACCACCAGGGAAGCCCAAGAATACTGGAGTGGGTATCCTATCCCTTCTCCAGGGGATCTTCCTGATCCAGGAATTGAAGCAGAGTCTTCTGCATTGCAGGCCAATTCTTTACCAGCTGAGCTATCAGGACATAGAGATAGGAGCTTCCATTCACCCAGATTTTAGCTCCTTTGCACATTCACCCCACCTGCACTACAGTTTGAAAAATGAAAAACATTTTTGTATCTTAGATTCTGAAGAGGATTACCACAATGTATTTTTCCAAGAAGTAACTGATAGAGAAAAATCAAAACAAGATTCTTCTTTATGATTAAAGGCAACAAGTACTCCCCAGCTTAAACAAAAAGGAAAACAAAAATAAAGAACAGAGAAATTGATTTTTGTATTACACTGTGGGCAGCAACTGGTTGTACATTTTTTAAATCTGAAAATGTCTGAGACAACCATGCATTGATTCCTTACAATTCAAAATATCATTTTTCTCCTAATAAGCTACTTTTCCCCCCAAATCTGCAACAGTTTTCATGTAACATTCAAAGTTGCTACAGGACTTTATAGGACAAACTACATGAAATAGTTTAACAAAAACAGTTAATATGTACTCCAATATTTATGACATATAAAGCAGTTAGTGCAAAAGATTGATCATTACATAGACCACGTGGTGGTAGGATTTGGGGAATGTTTTTAGGAATGAAGACTATGTTATGTGATGCATATTTAAAAAGATAGTCCAGGTAATCAATAACATAGGATTTAGTGACCCTTGGTTAGTCCCTAAGTATTGATTCTGTGATCTAAACTCATTTTAAGTTGATTTTTAGACAGCTAGAAAGTTGATTTTTGAGTTGAAGCATTTCTTTCTTTACAGGAAAGAATTTTTCATGTAACATGGGGATGGAATTTAGCAAACGTTTCTCAAATGCTAATGATAATTTCCAGTATGTTCTTCATGTTTATTTATGCTTCAGACAAATTTTAGAGGTTCCCCAGTGTTAAGAGTACCACTTTCCTATTGCCATGTTCCTACCAGTAATAAGAAATTGGACAGCTACCCATTTTTTCTCAATACATCTGAGCATCTTTTCTGTCACAGCACAGAAAGCTCACAGAGGATAGTAAAATGCCTGTGAATTGAAACTGCTCTCTGCAGATGACACATTATATGACTACTACCTACTGAGGCCCCATTGAAGTTAGACTATTTTCAATTTAAAGAATAAATAATAAAGCTTTAGGAAGGGAAGGGAGATTCATTGCAAGGCTGCATGGATTCTTGCAGTGCCAGGAAAAAGTGAAAGGTAGTGAGTACACTCTAGGTAAGCTTCACTCATGAACTTCATGGTTACAGACAACCTCTGCTATTTTCTACTTTCTAGCTCCCAAGATTTTCTTGTTTACTTTCCAGTTCCCCAGGAAGGTCAGCTTCTACTTCTCCATCCTGTTCTCTCTGTACCAAAACCTCTCTGCCTGAAATCTTAGACACTTAGTCTAAGTCTCCTAATTCACATTTCCAAGAGCAATTAAAATATTTTATTGTATTTTATCTGACATTTTTGTGTGTCTTTGTGAGAGGACTTTAAAAATCAATCATGATATCTATCCCCTTTTGTACTTGGAAGCATCTTCAGAATCCTCCTTAATATAACATTCTTGGCAGTGACTATTAATGGGTTAGGGCTTCCCAGGTGGCACAGTGATAAAAAAGAAAATCTGCCCGCCAATGTAGGAGATGTGGCTTTAATCCCTGGGTCAGGAAGAGCCCCTAGAGGAGGAAATGGCAACCCACTCCTTGCCTGGAAAATTCCTTGGACATCAGAGCCTGGTGGGCTACAATTCATGGGGTTGTGGAGTCTGGCATGACTGAGCATGCATGCACATATAAATGGATTAGAGTTGGTGTGCCTAAAGTTGATAATCTTTTGTCTCTTTACTACTAATAAGTAATTCTAAGACAGAGCTTTGGGAAAAGGGCAGATGTGTATTCTATCAAAGATAAAAGTAGGAAATACTGCTATTTTTATGGTAGTAAAGTATGCATAATGTAAAATTTACTATCTTAATCATTTCAACTCAGTAGCATTGGGTATATTTGCATTGTCTTGCAACCATCATCATTATCCATTGCCAGAACTTTATTTTTTAAATCCCAAACCTTCCCTCCTCCCACCAACTGGTAACTTATATAGTATTTTGTTTATCTATGAATCTACTCTAGATACCCCATAAAAGTGGAACCACCTGTCCTTTGTATGTCTGACTTATTTGACTAGATGGTATTTTCAATGTTCTATGTTATAGAAGTACCAGAATGTCATTCTTCTTTATGGCTGAATAGTACTCCATTGCATGTATACATATATGTATACACACACACACACATTTTGTTGATCCAAGGGATGACATTTTAAACCAGGCTCTCTAGTGAAAGAAAGGTACAGTAAAGCAGCTTGGCAGCATGGGAAGACTCAGAAGTAACAAATAAAGTGAGGGTCATATTCTAGATTTTTGTAGTATTCTTAGCAGTAATATGATCTTTGACATTTTTAAGTGACTCTCCCAAACCAATTCTTCATCATCTTCCATCTTTGAACATAGTAATGCCATTTAAAGGCTTGCTGTGATGTTTATCTGAGATAAGGCACAGGATGTGCCTGGCTTGGCACATAGTAGGTGTTCAGAAAGTGAATCCCACTCCCAGAATTCCTGTCCATGATAAGAATGAAGAGGCTTAATGGTGGGTGTGTTTCTCTTATGGTCTAGGGAAAAAATAAAACAGGACCCTGAGCACCCAAGCCATGGGTTTGAGAACTGTCAGGCAGGAATGGTACTGTCCTCAGACTCGGAAGAGTGGCCTTGGGGTTTTACTGCTCCTTGTAACCCTTAACGTGAGCTGGACATAGCTGGCTCCGTGGGTCAGGCTGATCTCAGGAGAGGGAGGAAAGCCTGCCTTTCTGTCTGCCATCCTGAAAAGACCTTTTCTAAGATAAAAGTGTCTGCCCTGCTTTCAGACTGCTTTTGCTGCTTCCCATGAAAGAATCTTTTTCTTTTGATAAAAAGCAATTTCTGTCTTCCTACCCAGCCAGGAAGGACTCTTAGAGAAGTGCTTATGCTTTCCTGGTATCAGGGTGTAAAATCTGCATGACTCGGAGACCATCATGGCATCTTTCAGCACCTGGCAAGGGAGATGGCTGGAGGAACAACAGAGCAAAACACAACCCCTCCTCTGTTAATGCACTCGAATCAGAAGCCTGTGCTTGCAGTCTGACTCCTCATTGTTTGGGCGCATCTAAGCTTGCAACACAGTCAGGAGTGCAGAAGAGTTTTTGCTAAAGAACTTCCAGCAAATAGTAGAATCCGGATGTGGTGGTGGGAACAGCAAAAACTGAATACAGTATCCTGCACTCTTATTCTCCTCCCCCACCCCCCAAATATATTAAATGGTTACCTTCAGGCAGAAAATCTTGTAGTTCCAAATAAATCAAAAGTAATAGAACTACAGGCAACCTGAGCTTTCTAATCAACTCCATCATTTCTGGGGGAAGTCCTCTGTAGAATCCATTCTCTCTGTGGGTCTCTGCAGAGTTATAGGCAAGTTAAACTGAAGAGAAGTAAAGCGGAAATGTACGGTGACCTTTCACCCTGAACTGCCTTAGATGCTCTGCCTGTGAAAATTCCATAATGGTGTTGGCACTTACAGATATGTGTTCTCAGATATCTTCCTGTAGAATGGGGCTGGTCATGAGTTGTTTTTGGAGGACACGAATGAGATTTGGTTGTGCATGAAATGGCTCTTTTCACATCTTAAAGCTGATATTTCTTACTAAGTACCTGGATACTATGCAACGTCTACATGTGGATTGGCTGATCCAATGTTCATGGAGTCCTCAGGAGCCCTTGTTCAGTGTCCTCAAGGCTGCCTAGAAGGGGTTTGTGGTCCAGGACATTGAGCATAAGCTTTGGAATCAGATCTAAGTTACCCTCTCCGCTCCTCTAAGCTGTGTGACATTTGGCAAGTCATCCAACCAGTCTGAGCTCAAGTTTGCTTCTCTGTGAAATGATGATAAGCCTGCCTCTTCAACAAGTTGGTCCCCAAGAGTAAATAAAATCAAAGAACTTTTTCTAAAGGTTTTGCATAGTGTTTGCTGTGTAACAAGGGCCCAGAAAATATTTTTTTCTCTTCTTTCTTCTCCCAGTTTGCAGCACAATTTCTCTTAGTGCAAATGCCAAAGCTCACAAGCTCTGTGTATTACCATCTTTACTATGTAGGAATTGGTCAGGAAACTCATGGATAAAGCTGCGAATTAGGAAGAAGAAGAAAGCTTATCACCATGCTTTTCTCAGTTGGCCTCTCTTTGCCTTTTCTAGCTAGTCTTTCATATTTATTTATTATTTCTTATCCTTGAAGCCCTGTGTGTAAGATAGTATTTGACAGGCATTTTGTGTTTGTCAGAGAGTGGGGAAAGTGACAAGGAGGGGCCCATTGGAGATGTCACTTCTGTGTGCTGCACACCGGAGCTGACAATCATATCCTACTGGCAAAACCAGAATGGTGAGTTGGAATGTGTCTGAGTCGGGAGCAGAGAGAGGCACCTCAAAGTCAAGGCTGCCTCTCTGCTCGTGCGAGAAAAGTGTTTCAGGGAGGATGCGAAGACAGGATGCTCTGTTTTGGAATGGGGAGAGTCTGTTCTTGTTACTTCTATAGAGAATTAGATTGTGACAATGTTTTTTTACTGTGTTGGGAAAATGTCCTCTCTGATCAAAGACACACACACACACACACACACACACACACACACACACACACACACAGAGGCATGTAGGTTTGTCCTTGTTGTTGTTCTGTCACTCAGTCATGTCTGACACTTTGAGACCCCATGGACTGCAGCATGACAGGCTTCCCTGTCCTTAGCCATCTCCCAGAGCTTTTTCAAACTCATGTCCATCAAGTCGGTGATGCCATCCAACCATCTCATCCTCTGTCATCCCCTTCTCCTCCTGCCTCCAATCTGGTCCAGCATCAGGGTCTTTCCAATGAGTCAGCTCTTCACATCAGTTGGCCAAAGTATTGGAGTTTCAGCTTAAGCATCAGTTCTTCCAATGAATATTCAGGGTTGATTTCCTTTAGAATTGACTGTTTTAATTTCCTTGCCCTCCAAGGGACTCTCAAGAGTCTTCTCCAACACCACAGTTTGAAAGCATCAATTATTCAATGCTCAACCTTCTTAATAGTCCAACTCTCACATCCATACATGACTACTGGAGAAACCATAGCTTTGACTATACGGACTTTTGTTGGCAATGTAATGTCTCTGATTTTTAATATGCTGTCTAAGTTTGTCATAGCTTTTCTTCCAAGGAGCAAGCATTTCATTTTTTAATTTCATGGTGGCAGTCACTATCTGCAGTGATTCTGGAGCCCAAGAAAATAAAGTCTGTCATTTCTCCATCTATTTGCTGTGAACGGATGGGACCGGATGCCATGATCTTAGTTTTCTGAATGTTGAGTTTTAAACCAGCTTTTTTATTCTCCTCTTTCACTGTCATCAAGAGGCTCTTTAGTTCCTCTTCCCTTTCTGCCATAAAGGTGATGTCATCTGCATATCTGAGGTTATTGATATTTCTCCCAGCAATCTTGATTCCAGCCTGTGCTTCATCCAGCCTGGCATTTCTCATGATGCACTCTGCATATAAGTTAAATAAGCAGGGTGACAATATACATCCTTGACATACTCCTTTCCCAGTTTGGAACCAGTCTGTTGTTCTATGTTCAGTTCTAACTGTTGCTTATTGACCTGGATAAGGCAGGAGGCAGGTGAGATGGTCGGGTATTCCAATCTGTTTAAGAATTTCCCCCAGTTTGTTGTGATCCACACAGTCAAAGGCTTTAGCGTAGTCAATGAAGCAGAAGTAGTTGTTTTTCTGGAACTCTCTTGCATTTTCTATGATCCAGTGGATGTTTGCAATTTGACCTCTGGTTCTTCTGCCTTTTCTAAATCCAGGTGGAACATCTGCAAGTTCTCATTTCATGTATTGTTGAAGCCTGGCTTAGAGAATTTTGAGCATTACCTTGCTAGTCTGTGAGATGAATGCAATTGTGCGGTAGTTTGAACATTATTTGGCATTGCCTTTCTTTGGGATTGGAATGAAAACTGACCTTTTCCAGTCCTGTGGCCACTGCTGAGTTTCCAAATTTGCTGGCATGCAGCACTGTAACAGCCTCACCTTTTAGGATTTGAAATAGCTAAGCTGAAATTCCATCACCTCCACTAGCTTTGTTGTATTGATGCATGTGGTACCTTTTATAAGAATTTGGAGCATGGAGCAAAGGCATCCTTTCTCACTTAATTGTTACATAATTTTAAAAAATGCATTTCTCACCAGTGACAGGTAATGAAATACTACTATTTGGGTAGAGGTTAAGGCTGGAATTTAAAATTTTTCACATCAAGATTAAGTGTACATAAAATAGATAACTAATAAGAACTCACTATATAGAACAGGGAACTCTACTCAAAACTCTGTAATGACCTTTATGGGAAAAGAATCTAAAATGACTAGGTACATTTATAACTGATTCAGTTTGCTGTACACCTGAAACTGACACAACTTTGTAAATAAAGTATACTCCAATATAAAAATTTAAAAAAGACTTACTGTACAAAGAGATATGAGGACACAAACTACAGCATAAGATGGCAAAGAATCTGCCTGCGCTGCAGATCCTTGGGTCGGGAAGATGCCCTGGAGAAGGGAATGGCTACCCACCCCAGTATTCATGCCTAGAGAATCCATGGACAGAGGAGTCTGGCAGGCTACAGTCCATGAGGTCACAAAGAGTCGATTGCAACTGAACGACTAACACTTTAACCATCACAAAAACAAAGAAAAAAGGTTGCACTCGTGCACTCTTGTCCTGTGCTCAGCAAGCACTTGATACCTGGGAAGAACTCAGTAAATGCTCATTTGGGGCAGAAACTTTAATGTCAGTTTCTCAGTAGTATCTTTAAGGAAAATTATATATTGTTGTCAAGATACTGAATGGACTTCCTTGCTCCATCACCATCATAGATTTCCTAGTAATTTCAAAATGATGATGCTCGTTGAGAAGTGTTGGCTGGGAATTTGGCGTGGGAATATCAGGCAGCATCCATGGATGCCAGGATCATAAGACTCATTTGCATTTGTTCTCTCATATATGTGGCAGGAGAAACTGTGTATTTTTTCTAGTCTGACCTCGACACTTTCATGTATTTCACACCTGTGTAAAGTTTTTCCCAGGTTTGTGTTAGATTTTTTTTTTAACTTTGTGATTTGAAATGATTTTATAGTATGTAAGCTTCCTGCTTTCTTTTGCTTTTGTCTGTTCCTATTTCTTCCCAATAATTGTTTGCAAACTTGTCATTTGGTTCCAGAAGGAAACTTGAATCTAATCCAAAACTTTTGTAAATTTTACGACTAAAAAGCTAAATAACTCATATGTAGAGTTATTATCAATTTAAACTGATCTTTCTGCTTACAATGGCTCATTTTATAAAATTATTCAATGACTGAACAAAGTCATTAAATTTATTCTCCTCTCAGTAAATGCAAGTGGTTTTTTTTTTTTTCTCAGAATAGTCTCTGGAAGACTGTAGTGTACATGGTTCTGATTTACATGTATCAAATGCATAGTTTGAATAGGGCTGTGGATACATTTATCAGTATAAAAGGAGAAGCATGTTGAAAGAAAATATTTAATTGTATATATATATGTATGTCTATATATGTTTTCAAGAAAACTGTTTTCCTATATTTGGGCTTTTTTTGCCCTGTGAGCATCATGCAAGGTTACATTAGGAAAGGACTGTTTGAAGGAGGTGAAGTGAAAGAGAAGAAGAATGCTGAGCAGGCACAGCCTGAGTAACTTAGGTGTAACTTAAGTATGACTTTACTTACGAAGGAAAAAAGAACTGGGGAGTGTTATCAAATCATGGGCTTGATTTCTCTCGAACTATTTAGATGTTTTTAAGTGTTCTTCCTAAGGCATCAAGGTTGAGAGCATCTTAACCTCCCTCCATCCTGGTAGTCCTTCGATCTTGCCTTGAGCATGTGTGAAGGTTTCCCTGTGCAGGCTGTGGAAGACACTCTTATATTTGATAAAGCATTTTTGGGGACCTCATATGCAGCAGGCAGATGGCTAAATACTTGGGACGCAAAGGTACAAAAGGTAGAAGAGGGCCCTGACACTATATGGAGACAGAAAGCAAGTTAAAAAAAAAATCAAATAAATATGAAAGTGAAAGTCAGTCAGACAGTCCATGAAATTCTCCAGGCCAGAATACTGGAGTGGGTAACCTTTCCCTTCTCCAGGGTATCCTCCCAACCCAGGGATCAAACCCAGGTCTCCCACAGTGCAGGCAGATTCTTTACCAGCTGAGCCACCAGGGAAGCCCAAGAATATTGGAGTGGGTAGTCTATCCCTTCTCCAGCAGATCTTCCTGACCCAGGAGTTGAACTGGGGTCCCCTGCATGGCAGGCACATTGTTTACCAGCTGAGCTACCAGGGAATGGGCTGTTATATATCTGGAGAGGAAAGGAAATGACTGAGTTCAGTTCAGTTCAGTCCCTCAGTCATGTCCAACTCTTTGCAACCCCACAGATGCAGCACGCCAGGCCTCCCTGTCCATCACCAACTCCCAGAGTTTACTCAAACTCATGTCCATTGAGTCGGTGATGCCATCCATCCATCTCATCCTCCGTTGTCCCCTTCTCCTGCCCTCAATCTTTGCCAGCATCAGGGTCTTTTCCAATGAGTCAACTCTTCGCATCTGGTGGCCAAGGTATTGGAGTTTCAGCTTCAGCATCAGTCCTTCCAACGAATATTCAGGACTGATTTCCTTTAGGATGGACTGATTGGATCTCCTTGCAGTCCAAGGGACTCTCAAGAGTCTTCTCCAACACCACAGTTCAAAAGCACCAGTTCTTCGGCGCTCAGCTTTCTTTATAGTCCAACTCGCACATCTATACATTGACTACTGGAAAAACCATAGCTTTGACTAGATGGTCCTTTGTTCTCAAAGTAATGTCTCTGCTTTTTAATATGCTTTCTAGGTTGGTCATAACTTTTATTCCAAGGGCAATTGGGATGGTCTATTTGGGATGTTGTGGCTAGGAAAGATCTTTCTAGGAAATATCATCTAAACTGATAGCTGAACGGTGCAAAGGGACCAGCTGCATAGGAGCAAAGGAGAAGAGCATTTCAAGCAGAGAGAAGAGGCAACAGCCAAGGTGCTGAGTGGGGTAGGAGCACAGCATGTCCTCATACTTCCAGAATGTCAGTGTGCCTGGGGCATGGGGAGCAAGGCAGAGCAAGGGCTGAGATGGGATAGAAACAGAAAGGAACCAGATCCCCTGAGGACTGTATTTTAAGTGCAGTATTCACTATGTTGGGCTGGGAGATTTAGCAAAGAAAAACACAGGATTCCTAGTTACATTTGACACTCTGATAAACAAACACATGCTTTCTCTATATGAGTATGGCCCAAATATTCCATGGAGCCTACTTATACTAAAAAACAAACAAATAAAAATATCCATTGTTTATCTGAGGGTCACATTTAACTGGATGTCTTGTATTTTTTTCTGGCAACCTTGTAAGTGGGGGAGGAGTGTGAGCTGATGTATGTTTGTGAAAAATCAGTCAGCTTGGTTTCCTTGCTGAATGTTTCACATGCTATTTTTTTGATTCCCAGAAACAGGAACAATGTTGTAGTTGGTTCACAGTATTAATTACAGAGTGGTTTCTAGGAATCCCTCTTTTCCTTCCTGTTATTCTTAGGTGACCTGCCTGTCTTATTTTCTGGGTCTCAAAATGTGGTTCCTCCTGAGAAACCCATCCTTCCCCTGGGTGCTCTCCTCCCATGCAGCCCCAAAGTCCCTGCTTGCCTTCAGCAGGACACTTATGCCACATGTTATCATTGCCTCTCCTCTGTCCTCCCTGCTAGACTAGGAACCCTCTGAGAGCACAAACTGTATTTTCCCTCCTTGATTTTCTGGTAGCTAGTCCAGGGTCTGGCTTAGTGAACAAGTGAGTGAACTGCAAGGCTTCTTTAGAGTAACTCTCGAGTCCAATTTCTGAGATATCTATCACTAAAGGATTTATTTATTGAGCCCTTCCTGCTGTCAGGCACTATGAAAAGTCTTGGCGATATCTGAATCTAGGTCTCTGCCCTTAAGGAGCTCATAAACCAGTTGAGGATAGGAGATAACTCAGAATATCAAGAGTGAAGACAGCCATAAGAAATGCAGTAAAGTATTAGAATAAGTGGTAGGATTGATAAGACTTAGGGATCTTGAACCTGGGCTCTATGGACCATAGGATGCTATTGATGTGAGAGGGCTTGGGGTAGCGGTCTGAGAACTCACTGGAATTATGTGCACAGTATCATATGCATGTTCTTTCTTCTGGTGAGAGAGTTAGAGCTTTGATCACAATCTCAAAGGGGAAGCACCTGACTCTAGTCAGAATGGTTGAGAACCATCTGCTGCAAGAGCAGTAGACTTTCATGATGAACTCAAGATCTAGACATTAAAGAAGGGAAATAGAAAAGATAAGAAATGTCTTTACAATTTCATGCAGGGGTAGAATTCCTTAAAGTAATAAAGCTAAAACTTGAGGAATTTAATTGTCATAATTAAAGATTCATGTTCAGTGAAGGAAGCCATGAAAAATGAACAGAGGACAAATAGAAAAGACTAACACTCTCTCTAAGAGCTAATAAGAGATTCGTACTGTGGATACACTTTTTAAAAGGCATCTTAATTGGTAAACAGAGGTTTAAATGGGCAAAAGTCAGTGGGCATTTTATAGACGGAGAACATGAATGGCTAGGATGTTTTTGAAAGAAATATTCAGCCTCATTAGCATTCAGAGACACGACTATTAAAATGAGAGACACTCGTCTCTCTGTACCCACCATGTTGCTGAAAAAAAATAAAGAATCAAATAATAAGAAATATACCTGAGGATGCATGAAAACAGGAATTTGGGAGGTTGTTTGGTTTGGCGAAGAATTAGAAGCAATTTACCTTCCTGTGGATAGGGCAATAGAGAAGTAAAATTTTGATTTACTCTTAGGAGAGAATACTGTGCAGTGGCTGAATGGGGGGGTGTGGTTAAAACTTAGACCACCAGTGTCCAGTTAAGAGTTAATGTGAGCCACATGTGTTATCTGAAGTTTTTTGGTAGCCACATCAGAAAAGGACAAAGAAATAAGTGAAAATAATTTTATATTTCATTCAGGCCAGCATAGCCAGTATTATCATTTCAAACTATCAATGACAAATTATTAAGGAAGGATTTTTAAATAACCTTTTTATACTGTCTTCAAAATCTGGCTTGTATTCTACATGTTGCTGTTGTTGTTTAGTCACTTAGTTGTGTCCAACTCTTATGCCACCCCATGGACTATAGCCCACCAGGCTGCTCTGTCCATGGGATTTCTCAGGCAAGAATACTGGAGTGGGTTGCCGTTTCTTTCTGCAGGGGATCTTCCTGACCTAGGGATCGAACCCCCGTCTCTTCTGTCTCTCGCATTGGCAAGTGGACTCTACCACTGAGCCACTTGGGAAGCCCATGGGAGTTCTACATGTATAACCCAGCTAAGTCAAAAGCTAAATTTTCATTGGAAGTACTTGACACTTACTTAGCTTTCATAAAATGCACAGTCAGAAAAATAGATTTATATACTCGGGATGCTCCAGAAATACTTAAAAGAGTCCTGGTCATTGATTAGAATACTGGCTTTTAAATTTAAATTGATTAGAAAATAAGAATTCAGTTTCTCATTTGCATTGACCATACTTCAAATGCTCACTAGCCACGTGTGAGTAGTGGCTGCCGTACTGGATAGCAAAGATGGAGGCTACCTGTAATATTTAGGTGTTTTTTATAACAAAATGGTAGAATAAAAAAAATACAACGAAATTTATAGTAAGATACTATTTACATCCATCGAACACATAAAAAATCAGTAACTTTTTTTCCACAAGTAACTCATACGTGTAATTAAATATATGGGAAATATTTGAGAGGAATACACCTATGTCTGTAGAGTTAGGTAGTTAGGATCCAGCAGGGAGGGATCAACAGGGAAAACACGAGTGCCATCCAGAGAAGGCCTAGTGTGCTGCGGGTCAGGTGCTGACCCAACTCGGGTACAGACATCTAGGGTTAAGACAGAAAGCAATGGGAAGTACATCCAGACGGTGGATTATTATTGAGTGCTAAAAATAAGTGAGTCATGAAAAGACATGGAAGAACCCTTCAATGCCTACTACAAATGAAAGAAGCCAATCTGAAAGGGCTACATGCTCTATGATCCCAACTACACACCTGACATTCTAGAAAAGGCGAGAACTAGGGGCGCGATGAAAAGATCCGTGGTTGCCAGGGGTAGAGGAAGAGACGACGAGGCGGAGCACAGAGGATTTTTAGGGCGATGACAATATCTGTATGATATGACAATGGATACATGCCATTGTACATTTGGCCAAATCCATGGAATGTACAACAGCAAGAGTGAACCCTAAGGTAAACAGTGGGCTTTAGATGATTATGACGTGTCAATCCTTGGAAATAAATGTGCCACTCTGATGGGTGATAGTGATAATGGGGGAAGATGTGTGTGTGCAGAGACAGGGCGTATGTAGAAAATCTCTCTTTCTTCCTTTCAATTTGTTGTAAACATAACCCAAAGCTTATTTTAAAAAATAAAATGTTTAAAAATATTTTTTTTTAAACCAGTGAGAATTAGCTCTGCTCAAAACACTGACAAAATTGTAATCTTAATGCAGAATTATGGTTTAATCACATTTTAAGATAGTCCAGTTGATATTCCTTCTAAAACAGCAAACTGAATCATGTTGGGAACTCCTAAACACAGTCATCAGAGGACATTAGCATGGAAAAAAAATCAGAAGACATTTGCCTGAAGGCCCTTCAATCTTTTGATAAACATAGTTTCTAAACATCATTTTCTCAGAACCTGTTAAATGTAGAAAATCCAAAACTAGCTCCTGTATAATAAAGCTCACTGAGGGGATAAATCCAGAGGGCAGTACTGCCATCCCCTCACTGTTGTGTTTTGTGGAGCCTTACTATAATATGCGGGGCTTCCCCTATGGCTCAGAGGTAAAAAATCTGCCTGTAATGCAGGAGACCCAGATTCAGTCCCTGGGTTGGAAGATCCCCTGGAGCAGGAAATGGCAACTCGCTCCAGTATTATTGTCTGAAGAAGTCCATGGACAGAGGAGCCTGGTGGGCTACAGTCTGTGGCTTCACAAAGAGTCAAACACAACTGAGCACGTGTGTGCATGCACACTCACACACACACAGACACACACACACCTAGCCTTATGTGCAACCACTTGCTTCAGATAGAACCAGCAGTGTAACAGTACAGTACAGTTTTCCCATGTGGTCATATCTCTAATACTATGTTTTTCTTCTGGAAGGGATTGTAGATAGAATTAGCTTTCATAAGTCAGAGGGCAGCCCTGCTATTCATCCACTCTCTTGTTTTGTGGAACAGCACTGTAATACTCTTGCATTTTAAATACAATAAATTTGCATCACAGTGTCACTCTGAATGTAAATCTCAACTGTATGTTAAGCTGGTTGCCTTTACAAGTCAAGGAGATAAAAGTGGGCACTTAATATTCATTGGGTATGCTGAGAATATCTCTGTTTCTGTGCTCAATTTCCTAAAATCACCTAACCTTTTGTTATCTTGTGATACATGAAAGAGGTAGTTAGATCTGAGAAAGCTGTTACTATGTTAGATAAACAGGTTGCTGCTGCTGCTGCTAAGTCGCTTCAGTCGTGTCCGACTCTGTGCAGCCCCATAGATGGCAGCCCACCAGGCTTCTCTGTCCCTGGGATTCTCCAGGCAAGAACACCGCAGTAGGTTGCCATTTCCTTCTCCAATGCATGAAAGTGAAAAGTGAAAGTGAAGTTACAAAGTTCCATTTTAAGTACTTACCCCCTGGATGGCAATATACCTTGAAGAACTTGCATCACAAAGCCTGGTCCAAATTTGGGCATATTTCTCAAGAATATCTCTGATGTTAAAAGAAATATATAACAGGCACAGCTGCCGTGACCATGCTTATTGAGTTGACTGGTGTTCTCTTAGAAATCTGGCTGTTGATTGAACACCTGTGTTTGCCTAAATTCCCCGTTTGATTCTGAAGAAATGGACAAACTGGCCATGTATGAGATGGTAACAGCTTTAAAAAAAAAAAAAGGCATTGAGAAGTAGTAAATGAAGTATGTGAAAAGCAAGTTCATTAAATGTTTCTGTTGGAATAGAAGCTTGTTCTTAATTTACACACATGGCTCAGTGCCTGTACAATATTTTTCATATATGAAATATTGGATCAGAAACATAATATAAACTCATACTTACATCTGGAAGTACATGCTCGTCATTAATGATTGGAGCAGGAGATTTTTGGAGGGCACAGGATTTGATTGCAGCCAAAAATTGGAGTTCTCAGTAGGACACAGAATCTCCATCCCAGCTCCCCTTTCTAATCTCCAGGCCCACAGAGCTGAACCCCACATGCCCGTCCACCCCCGCTCTCCTATGCGAGTGCTCCTTGACTGCCATTCTGTGATTCTCAAGAAACTTGGAAATCACTTACGTCCTCCCTCACCTGCATCCCCACATTCAGTAGTACATCACATCCTTTCAGTTCTGCCTCCTAAATACTGCTCAAATAGGTCCATTCTTTCTATCCCCCCAAATTTATCATCTTAACCATTTTTGCATGTACAGTCCAGAAGGGTTGGACACTCACAGTGTAGAACAGATCCCCAGAACCTTCTCATCTTGCAAAATTGAAACTCTATGCCCACTAAACATCAATCTCTCCCTCTCTCTCTCTCTTTCTTTCTCTCTCACTCTCTTTCTTCCCCTCTGCTTTTTTTCTTTCTTTCCTCCCTTTCTTTTTTATGAACAGTGTGGTCAAGCAAAATAAGGTAGATAAAACTTTAGGTCAACATAATATCAATTTCTCAGCACTCGCTTATTTTGACACGTACCTACATGATAAGTTTTAAGCGAGACCGCTCATCCATTGCTCTGGCCTTACCAGCTCACAGTACTCCCAGGACTTGGCACTGGACTCTTCCCAATGATTTCACTGGGTGTCTCACACTGCCTTGATTTCAGCAATCTGTAAAGAAGGGAAGCAATGGCACCCACTCCAGTACTCTTGCCTGGAAAATCCCAAGGACGGAGGAGCCTGGTGGGCTGCAGTCCATGGGGTCGCAAAAAGTCGGACACGACTGAGCGACTTCACTTTGACTTTTCCCTTTCAGGCACTGGAGAAGGAAATGGCAACCCACTCCAGTATTCTCGCCTGGAGAATCCCAGGGACGGTGGAGCCTGGTGGGCTGCCATCTGTGGGGTCACACAGGGTCGGACACGACTGAAGCGACTTAGCAGCAGCAGCAGCAGCAGCAAAGAAGGGAAGATGACCCAGGAGAGTCATTTTCGTTTGTTTTTGACAATTTCCCATTTAGATGAGAGCTTGCTGCTGGAGAATGAGATACAGGATCTGAGTTTGAGTCTTGTTTTCATCGTTTATTTATGAGTGAGTGTTTGCCAGCGGAATCCCGCATCGTATGAACTGTTGGTTTTTATCTGGTAGATCGATTTCTAGGTGCCTATGTTGTCAGGCACATAGGCATGCTAGATGTTCATTGTTCATTCTCTTCCTCCTCTTCCTCCCTCCCCTGTTCCTCTCTCTCCATCACTGTCGTTACATGCACATTAGAGACACTTAAGTACCCTGGCAGTAGAAAAACATAAGAGGAATAACATTTGCTTTGGGGTGTTGTCGGGGAGGGAGCCCTGGGTTCACAACCTGAATATTCACTGAATAATGTTCCAGGGCTTTCTGTGTGTGTTGGCAGAAAGTTTAAAGACATTACCCTAAAACTTTTTAGGATGTCAATGGGTAAAGGTCAGCCGAGGAGTTAAAAATAAGTCTGATTCATAAAAGGCAACTCATCTGTTATAATTCTGTTGTAATTAAAGAGCTGTCAAATTCTTCCACCTTCTCAAATAAACCCATATTTCCCTGATTTCAGGGTTTTACTTGGCTGGAAAATGTTCTCTGGGCTACAAAGCAGCACATGTAATCTGTTCAGGAATGAACTTTTTAGCAGAAGTCAAAGGGAAAAAAAAAATCAATTGAGCTGGTTTTGACTTATAACAGTTAAAAGAAAAATTGGAAGTATTGGATTTTGGATAAGTAGTTTTGCTTCACAGTTTGAGGGTTGACTGGATGTTAAAATATCACTCACCATGTTGGCCAATCATTTAGATCATTCTGTTTTACTCTTTTGAAGCTGTAAAATACAGCAAGTGATTAAGCAGGCTGCATGTTGTCAGATGTTTCACATAAAAAGCCATTAGGCTTTTCTGCACAAATACTAATCAGTTGGCTCACGGTTTTTTGGTTGAATTATGTTATGTCACAGGTATAGACATGAGAAAAAGTCACAAGTTTCTTTCTAATGTGTGCAAGGTTTACTGCTAAAAGAGAAGTGATACTCACAGATTTGGGGGGGTAAAATATATATACTTCATCTGTATATACATATGTAAGCATAATATTGGGCAAATGACAGAAGTTCTAATGTTGAGTGGGGTACTATAACATAGACCTCAAGAGTATGGGGTTTTTATTCAGACACCCTGAATTTACATTTTACCTTAATTATGTATTAGCAGATGGTTTTAGCAATATACTTCTCCCCAAGCCTCAGTTTTCTCACCTGTAAAAGGACACTAATGATGGTCTTGTGAAAAGGGCATTAAATTGTGCATAGTACTTACCTGGCACAGTGCCAGAAAGGAAGTGTTGAGGGAAAATGGATGATATTATCATTTTTCTTGTTATCAACTAGGGATGAAAATGGGTGGTTTGGCATCATCATTTATTTACACACAATTCTATTAAAATAATTATCATGGGCTTAGTGTCCCAAGGAAATTGGTGAAAGGAGAAGGGTCATTTCTATATTAACTCACAGGATGCATCCATTGTTCAGGGTTGATAAGTTGAGCACTTTTTTTATCCAGCATCGCAATGCTGCTGCTTTTAACTAGATCAAGAGAGAAGGAAATAGAAATTCAGACTCTAGCACAACTTGAAGACTGGTCTTCAGGTCATCCACATCTCTAAGAGGAGGTGGCTTCAGGAGCATGGGGATTACATGGTGTTTCCCTGTTTCCCACCACACAGCATAGAATAGATGCTTATTCAAGCCAACAAACAGTATAAGAAATGAGTAACAGTGATATCATTTCTCTTTGACAGATGACTTTTAAAAGTCAGATTTTTTTTCTCCGTTGGTTCCTGTTAGTTATGTCCCCTACAAGAAAGAAAAAAAAAAGGTATGTTAGAGCCCTAACCCTAATACCTTAGAAAGTAACTATTAATGTATTTGAAGATAGGGTCTTTACAGAGGGAATCCAGTTACAATGAGGTGGTTAGAGCTAGCTCTCATCCAATGTGACTGGTGTGTTTACTAAAAAAAAAAAAATAGGAACACAGAGACAGATACAACAGGAAGATGATGCAAAGGGAAACAATCTCCAGACAGCCATTTACAGAGCAAAGGTAGATCCCTCCCTCAGAGACCTCACAAGAAACCCACCCTTACTGACACCTTGATTTTGAACTTCCAGCCTTCAAACTGTGCGATAGCAAATTTCTGTTGTTTAAGCCATCTACTTTGTAGATGACAGCACTTTTTAATGACAGCCTCAGCAAACTAATACAGCTCAAATACAATGCAGGATGTATTGAGAGTAGGGCTGTTTTAAAAAAAAAAAAATCTTGAGATTCTATTTTCTATTCAAGATGCTCATTCAGTGTGGATATATTTGTAGCACGCAGTTTCTTCTCAGCAACTAGAGAACAGGAGCCGCTTCTGATAAATTTCGAATGCCTTCTCCTAGGGGATTGCTTGAACACAAGAGTTCAGAGTAAACCTGGGAGAAACAGCCCCTGGCCCTCTGCAGGAGGCATGCTTGTCCACACCTTTGATAACATCCATCGTCAGCTGGCATAGTGGGTCTTCTTCTGAGAGGGTCACGTGAAAGCAGCCATCATTGCAGAAACATGTAAACAAGGAAGGAGAGTCTTATCAAATGCTTCTTTAAAATGTGGCTTTTTCCAAAAAGCTAAATAAAATATTTCTCAGAAATGGGAATAAGAATTAGGAATGATAAGAGTAAAATACTTATAGAAAGATGATTTTGAATAGATTTTTGGGCTTCCCTAGTGTCTCAGATGGTAAAGAATCTGCCTGCAATGCGGAAGACCTGGGTTCTATCCCTGGGCTCAGAAGATCCCCTGGAGAAGAAATAGCAACCCATTCCAGTATTCTCAGTTCATAGGGCTACAGTCCATAGGGTTGCAGAGGAGTCAGACAAGACTTAGCAACTAACATTTCTCTTCCCTTGATTATAAATCTTATTTCTCAACCTGTCCTCTTAAACTTTTTCCAAAACGTAAGTACGGCTGTTGCAGTAAGGTTACAAGAGATCATTTCCTATAATGATAAACAAAATTGCAGAGTCATTGGGAACATAATGACAGAAAGCAACGCGAGTTCAAGTTTTTCCTCTGGGTGTCCTGATGCTCCGTAGGTGTCCTCTGCCCACGACAGCCCTGAGAATGCTTCTTCCCCTTCCTCATTCTGGTCCTTGCTGGATTGACAGAAAGCAGGTCTCACAGACTGACTGAGATGCTGGAATTAATAAAGACCGTAAATTAAAGGCAAGTTCTAATCCACCATTCCTTGCCTTCTTCTCTGTCCTAAAGGTAAATAGGTCTGTAGCTAATTAACTTGCAGTTTCTTTGAGAGGTTTGATTCTCTCACCAGGGTGGTAATTATTATTCAAGGCATTCCTATGCTTTGACATCTGCCTGAAGTGTAAATTATTAGTGTCTCAAAGAAGTTATTGGCCCAAAAGGAAAATGGAAGAGACAAAATAAAAAAGAGGATCAAAGTACTTCTGGGCTGGTTTATCTTCTCCTTCTCTGTGCTTATCATCAAGGCAGTGCATGCCTCTGATGCAGGAGGGTGACCCCGTGTGAGGGGGAGGCTCCAGAGGGCAGTAGGGTCTACTGTCTTCCTATATAGGATTGTGCCGGGTGTCTGAGCGTAGGTTGCTAATAGGGTGGCCCATGGATTGCCGATGGCGTGGGCTAGAGTATTCTATGTGAGGTTATTTCTGGTTCTCTGACTTATTTTAAAATGCATCGGGAGTTTCTCTATGTAGAGAAACCTTTCAGGGATGGGTTTTGGGTACATATTTGTCACTCCCAGATTGTCTACTTGGTAAACTTCCCTTTTCAGCTTGTAGGAGAGCTGTAGGCTTGATGCTGTGACATCCAAATGCATTTTGAGGTCCGCAGATGACTCATTCCCTATACAGAGCTGCATTTAAGAAGTACGGCTCAGACGCTTAAGGTTAATTCAAAGGAAACTCAAGGAGCTTCTCTCAAGGAGGAAAAAAAAAGTAGCAAGAGCCAGTTCATTTCCCTCAGCAGTATTTTTCCACTTCCCATCATTTTGGGGCCTCCAGAGCCATTCAAACACCACTTCCCTGATCTCTCCCCCAAGTTCTTACTTGGTCCAGATTTCTTCTTGCTTCCTCTTCCACAATCCATAATCCTTATGATATAGACCTAGCTCCCTAGTTCTTTTCTCTGTTTAGGCCCTTTGAGCCACTTTTACCCATTTTTCAGCCTAAGAGAGCCAGGAACCAGGCTGGGAGGCTCGGGTGAATGTAAGACATGTTGAAAATGATATACTTAGTGCAACCATCATACATGTACAAAAAGTCTTGGATTTGTGGTAAACCAGCTCTCAGTTACGTCTTAATTAGTTATTGTTTTGCATATCTTAGTTCTCCAGGAAGCCCATCACCTTAACTTGTGAAAAATTGGGGCATTAGACCCCATTCAGACCACTGACTTTTAAAATTTTTGTTTTGTTTTTCACTTAGACAGACTTTGCTGACACATGATCTAATGCTGAAGTTAATGTAGTTAATCATACTTACTTACAGTCACACAGCTAGAAAGCAAGGGTTGGCCAGAACCATGCTTCTGATCACTCTTTCTACTTCCTAACTCAATACCTCCTGGTGTCCCATGTAACACTGTGAATTCTCTCTCATTCACTTAAATAGTTTACATAGTTGCTTCACTGGAATCTCCCCATGCCTAATACTTGTCAGGTACTGTGGGAGGGTGGTTTCCAGAATTCTTTGCTCACTGACACATGTGTTGATGTAGATCTGAATGTAGGGTGCTCTGGGGGTCAGGCATAATTGCCCAGGATATGTAAGTCTTGATACATGAGCTGGATCTCTACTCCTCCTCTCTCTTTAAACATCGCAAGATGTACCTTTCACCTAACCACGTCACTTGTGGTATGGAACCAAGGTTAAGAAACATTTCCCTAGAGTATCTTATCCACAAAAATGTGGTTTAGAATTCTGTAGTATTCACATAACAATTCTTCTCTGTAAGGTGAGAAAATAGTCCTGTTTCTGCCCATTTAGAGGCTGTTGGAAGCAGCCGGCATTATTTATTCCCTATTATCCTCTAGTAGAGTTTGCCAAGCTCTATTACAGTCTTTTGTCTTCAGATTACTTAATATGCTTGAGCCTTCCCTTTTTCTAGAACCACAGTTTTCTCCTGACTTTCTAGATACCTCCCATTCCTCCTATTTTCCTATGTCCTGGAAATTCCTTTTTACTTTTCTTTGTAGGTGAATCTCCTCAAGCCAACCCATCAGGATGCTGGAGCTCCTCCTGGCTGCATCCTCAGTTGCCTTCTTTTCTCATGGCTGACCTAGACAATGCACTTGCTTTTCTGCAGCAACATGAAAACTAGTGACACATTAGAATATAGTACCTATGCTGGCAGAGATTTTTGTATCACTTACTCACTGCTGTGTCTCCAATCCCTAGCCCAGTATTTGGCTTGTAGTAGATACCTAGAAAATAATGAGTGAATGGATGAATGAATGGTCACCCTGTCCTGAATCAGTTTGACTTGGCAGTTTTGTCATTTTCAACTTAAGGTTTGTTTTAGCAAACATTTCCAAAGGAAACTAATGCCTTCCCCAAAGAAAAACAAGCACCTCTCTACACAGATATCACCAGGGCTAATTGTTCAAAATGAATCTGTTAAAGCCAATAATATTGCAGAAGAAGTGATAATGTATTTGAATTATAATTGCTGTTTCAGTCTTAAAGTTTCAATCTTACAGTTTCCTTTTCATGCTAGTTCTAGTCAGGTTAATATTTTCAAGGGCTTCCCTGGTCTCTGAGTGGTAAATTACCCAGCTGCCAGCACAGGTGATGGTTTGATTCCTGGGTAGGGAAGATTACCTGGAGAAGGAAATGGCAACCCACTCCAGTATTCTTGCTTGGGAAATTCCATGGACAGAGGGGCCTGGCAGGCTACAGTTCATGGGGTCGCAAAGAGTTGGACATGACTTGGCAACTAAACAACAATAACAATAATATTTTCAAGGACTGAGGCTCTGATCAAGTCTGGTATTTTTAGTTAATAAATGTTTATTCTTCCCAATTCAATTTGTAAACCTCAAGCAGACACTGAAGTTTGGGTGTTATTTTTTTCCTTGCAGATTATATTGTTGATCAGTTTTCCAAGTGTAGGTGACCTGTTTGGCTAAGCATGGTAGGTTGGATTTTCCAGAGATATGAGCACATCAAAGTATGTACTGTGCTACATGCTCTTACTGCAGTATGACAGTGATACTCTTACCAAGAGGAGAGTTGTATGTTCCCTCCACTTACATCTGGGTGGACTTTTGTAACTGCCTTGACCAACAGAAAGTGGCAGAAATGAGGCCGTGTGAGTTTTAAGGATGGGTCCTTAAAGAACTGTGGCTCTGCTTGGTTTATTCTCTCTCTTGGGACATATGTCTTGGCAACCCCAAGGTAACATGTGAGAAATCTGACCACCCTGAAGTGACTGTTCTGGAGAGACCACAAGGAGGTGCCGTATAAAACTAAACAGGGATGCCCCTCATGGTTAGAGTCTTCCCAGCTAGTTGTGTGTACAAAGAAGCCTTCGATATAACCCAGCACCAGCCATTGTCTGACTGCAACTTCATCAGAGGGTCCAGGGACAGACATTCTGTTGGAGATGCTCCAAAACTCTTGATCTAAGAAAACCAGAGAAGTAATGAATGACAACTGTTATTTAAGTCTCTGAGTTTTGTGGTATTTCATTATATGGATTTAGGTAACTGGAAATATAGGTTCTGTGTGTGTTTAATTTTTTGTATAGAAATTTGATCACTGTTTAGTTTAGGCTTTTTGATCTTTGTTTCATATTGTGGTAGCTGTTTATTAGTAAATACTGATTTTCTTTTCATATTGCTTTCTTCTACTCTATTGGAACATTCTGCTATAAATTCTTTATCAGCAGTGAGTGACTTTTTCATCTAAAACATGTATCCCTTTCACTTATTACCAAAATTCCTCCCTTAGGAATAGCTTGAGTAGCATTTCAAGTGTTTAATATTTTGCATTTTAATGAAGACACGGCTCATGAAAACAGTTATTGAACTGTTGAACGTTTCATGAATATTGAAACAGTATTAAAATTGAAGAGAAATGTACTAGCAGCTGTCTATCGTCATTTGTGAGAAGATAGTTCTTTCATTTTAATGAATTCCCAGAGAATGTTTAAAGTAGCTATTATCAAACTCTTAGAAAAATAGAAATATTATTTATAATAGAGTAGGTTTGGAAGATTCTGTATGAATTGTAGAGTGGTAAATATTTGTAAATAGTCACACTGTATTCCCACTGCATTCTTTTGAAACAGGTAAGGAATATTTGATTTAGATCAATAACTATGGTATATAACAAAACTCTTTTAAAAATGTAATATTATAAATTATATGTGTTTGTGGAGGTGGTGAAAACTGAACACAAAATTGTACAAATATTAAACCTTGAAAATGTAATAATCTATCAGCTTAAAATATAAAATAGGCAAGAAATCACAACTATTAAATTTAATAAGATTTCAAGATGTTTGGGTAATTTTTCGTGCTTAGTATAGAAGCAGTTCTGAGTACAGTTTAAAACTTACTTGCTCTTAAGTAAACTGAATGGATTAAATGACAAATCAGGTTGTTTATTAACTCTGGTAAGACTTCTTAGTGCCTGTTTGGTGGTATGGGTAACAGAAAAATTGTACTATGTATGGGTATTCTACCTTGTTCAAGAAAGTGTTCAACTCATCTTACATAAATAGAAAGTACACAATAAAATAAAAACAGAAATTAAGTAAACGAATAAACCTGGAAAATTCACAAATATGTGAGATTAAACACCATGCTACTGAACAACCAGTGGATCAAAGAAGAAATAGAAAGAGAAGTAAAAAAATACCTTGAGGCAAATAGAAATGGAAATATACCAAAACTTGTGGGATCAGCAAAAGCAGCTCTAAGAGGGAAGTTCATAACAATAAATGCCTACAGAACACCTCAAGGAACTAGAGAAAGAAGATAAAAACAAATCCTCAAGTTAGTAGAGGGAAGGAAATAATGAAGATTAGGGCAGAAATAAGTGAAATAGAAACTAATAAGATAATAGAAAATAGCAGCAAAACTAAGATCTGGTTCTTTGAAAAGAGAAACAAAATTGACAAACTTTAGCTTGATTCACCAAGTAAAAAGAGAGAAGACTCAAATAAATAAAATCAGAAAAGAGAAGACGTTTCAACTTATACCACAGAAATGCAAAGGACCATAAGAAACTATGATGAACAACTGCATGCAAACAAATTGAGCAACCTAGAAAAAATTTTAAATTCCTAGAAGTATACAACCTACTAAGACTGAATGGTGATTAAATAGAAAATCTGAACAGACCAATTTAGTAACCAAAAGCTTCCAAAAGCAAATGAGAATTTGTACAGCTTCACTGGTGAATTCTTCCAAACCTTGAAAAAGAATTAATAACCATTCCTTCTCAAACTCATCCAAAAATTATAAGAGGAGGGAAAAATTCTAAACTTGTTTTATGTTACCAAAATTACCCTGATACCAAAGGCAGACAAGGATGCCACAGGAAAAGAGAATTACAGGCCAATATCACTGATGAGGGCTTCTCAGATTCATCTGTAAAAAATTCATCTGTCATTGCAGAAAACACAGGAGACAGGGTTCAGTCCCTGGGTCATGAAGATCCCCTGAAGGAAGAAATGGCAACCTACTCCAGTATTCTTCCCTGGAAAATTCCATGGACAGAGAAGCCTGACAGGCTATAGTCCATGGGGTTGCAAAGAGTCAGGCACGACTGAAGTGACTGAGCATGCATGCATGAATCCCTGATGAACATACATGCAAAAAAAATTGTCAAGAAAATATTAGCAAACTGAATTCAACACTACAGCAAAATGATCATACACCGTGATCAAGTGGGATGTTCCAGGGATGCAAGGATGGTCCACAGATCAGTCAATGTGATACATCCCATTAGCCAAATGAAGGATAACAGTTATATGACTATATCAGTAGATGCAAAAGAAGCATTTGTCAAAATTCAACATCTCTTTTATGAAACATGTTCTCAACAAAGTGGGTATACACGGAATTTACATCAAGGCAATAAAGGCCTATACGACAAGCCCATACCTAACATCATTCTCAGTGCTGAAAAGATGAAATCCTTCTTTCTAAGATCAGGAAAAAGACAAGCATGCCCAGTCTCACCAGTCCTATTCAACCTAGTCTTGGAAGTCTTACCAAAGTGGTCAGGCAAGAAAAAAACAGAAAAAAGATATCCAAATTGAAAAGAAACAGGAAAAACTGTCACTACTTGCAGATGACATGATATTATATACAGAAAATTCTAAAGCCATCAGTGCAATCTTTAAGAAAATTCCAATTGCATTTTTAAAAGAAATAGTACAAACAATCCTAAAATTTTTTATGAAAGTAAAAGTCACTCAGTCCTGTCCAACTCTGTGACCCCATGGACTATGCAGTCCATGCAATTCTCCAGATCAGAATACTGGAGTGGGTAGCCATTCCCTTCTCCAGGGGATCTTCCCAACCCAGGGATCGAACCCAGGTCTCTCGCATTGCAGGAAGATTCTTAACCAGCTGAGCGACCAGGGAAGCCCATGAATACTGGAGTGGGTAGCCTATCCCTTCTCCAGCAGATCTTCCTGACCCAGGAATTGAATTGGGGTCTCCAGCTTTGCAGGCAGATTCTTTACCAACTGAGCTACCATTTGTATAGAGCCACATAAAACCCCAGACAGCCAAAGCAATCTCAAAAAAGAACAACAAAGCTGAAGTCATCACATGCCCTGATTTCAAAGATATAGCAAATTATATTATCAAGCTGTAGCAAATGAAACAATATGATATTGACCTACAAGCAGGCACATAAATCAATGGAAGAGGATAGGGATTCCAGAAATAAACCCAGGCATATGTGGTCTATTAAGGAGGCAACAAAGATGAAAGAATATACAATCAGAAAAGGAGTCTTCAGTAAATGGTACTGGGGAAACTGGACAACCACATACAAAAGAATGAAACTGGACCACTGTCTTATACCATACACAAAAAATGCACTCAAAATAGATCAAAGACTTGTATGTAAGACCTGAAACCATCAAACTTCTAGAAGAAAACCTAAATGATAAGCTCTTTGACATAGGTCTTAGCAGTGACTTTTTAAATCTGACACCAGTAGCAAAAGCAAGAAAAGCAAATCAAGCAAGTGGAAATACTTCATACTAAAAAACTTTTGCACAGCAAAAGAAACCATAAACAAAATAAAAAGGAAAACTACTGAATGAGAGAAAATATTTGCAAGTTTTATATCTTACACGAGGTTAACATCTAAAATATATGAGGTACTCATATAACTCAATAGTAAGAAAACAAAAAAATATAATTAAAAAAATAGAAGATCTGAATAGACATTTTTCCAAATAAGACATACAGATGGTTAATAGATCCATGAAAAAATACTTAACATAATGAATCATCAGGGAATGCAAATGAAAACCACGATGAGAGAACACCTTATACCTACCTGTTAAAATAGCAGTTATCAAAACACAGGAAATAACAAGTGTCAGCAAGGATGGAGGGAAAAAGGACCCTTTGTGCCCTTTCAGTCAGTAGCTCTGTTGTGTCCGAGTCTTTGCAACTCTATTGACCGTTGCTCACCAGGCATCTCTGTCCATGGAATTCTCCAGACCAGGATACTGGAGTGGGTAGCCATTCCCTTCTCCAGGGGATCTTCCCAAGCCAGGGATCGAACCTGGGTCTCTGGCATTGCAGGCAGATTCTTTACCATATGAACCACCAGACAGAGTGGGGATATAAATTCGTATAGCCACTATGGAAAACAGTGTGGAGCTTCCAAAAAATTAAAAATAGGATTACCAGATGATCTAGAAATTCCACTTTTAGGTATTTACCTAAAGAAAATGAAAACACTAGGTCAAAAAGATATATGCACCCCCATGTTCATTGCAGCATTATTTACAACAGCCAAAATACGGAAAAACTAAAGTGTCTTTTCATAGATGATAAAGATGTTGTGGGGTGTGTGTGTGTAAATGAAATGTTATTCAGCTACAAAACAAGAATAAAATCTGTTTGTGACAGCATGTTTGGATGTAGATAGCATTATGCTATGGGAAATAAATCAGAGAGATGCCATATGATCTGTCTTATATGTGGAATATTAAAAACAAAAATCAAAAGAACAGCAAAAAAATGAAACTCATGGATACACATATCAGATTGGTAGTTACCAGAGACAGGGTGGTGGGTGGGAGAAATGACTGAAGGGAATAGAAATATATGAAAACATTAAAAAAAAAACAAAAAAAAAAACCAGAAGCACAGTGCTATGCATTCACCATTAATGTGTCATACAAAGTAACTCATCAGCTTAGAAACTCCCCTCTGCTTACATTCCCCATCTGTTCCTACATGTTGTCTACCTTTCCCATTAGAACCATATTTAAAAACAAATGAAGTAGATGAGTCAAATAAAACAGAAGGACAATAAAATAAGACGAATTGAAGAGTGTGGTTAAAACTTTCATGTTGTTAGGTCTTGTTAATCGTGTCTTAACAATGAACCAACACGTGGTAACACTGACAGTTTTCTTCTTTCCACTGATATTCTCGACACTTGTGTGAGACTTAACATATAGTCTTACTTTTTTCTCTTCCTCTAATGATGGGAACCAAGCTTCTATCACTAGAGGCAATGTCTTCTAGAGCTAAGAAAATACAAATCAGTCTTACTATTCGAACTGATGTCTTCTTGTCTTGGGAAAGGGTAAAAAGCATGTTGACTGGGCCGTCACTTACCTTCTATTTAGAATTCTCCCTGTCCCTCTGTGCACATAGATATGTAAAGGATGTGGATATTCTTCAAGCAAAGCTCGATGGAAAAGAAATGAAAACAGTTGTTGGCTTAGGGTGGTGGGATTATGGGTTTATATTTATTTCATCTTTACGATCTTTTTAATGTGGTTTTAAGCGTCTTTGTGATATAAATAGGAAAAAAAAATTAAAGGTTTATTACATGTCAAATGTTACTAGCCTCCAGGGTATTTGAAGTCTTTAGAGTTGAACCTCTTCTTATGCAGACATCCTCGTTCAAACATTCTGGCCAGGCATTCTGGGAAGCATAGAATCCTATTGGAGACACTGTTCTCGCACAGTCACAAGGGCCTTAAGAAGCAGAATAACTTGCTGTGTGTATTCAGAGTGTGAATATTTGCCTTTCAGCAAGAGGCACCAGGGCTGTCTTTCTGAGGAAGCAGAAGTCAACTTGTATGTGGAAGAATTGTAAGACTTGGGAGATGTGGAAATGAGGAGTGATTGGTGGTGGTGGCCAGATATGTTCACTTCTCCTTCCATCCAGGCACGTGGTTGAATTGCACTTCCAGTTCCTTACTAATTATGGCTATGCATCATGTCGGGACTGAACACCTGACTTCTGGTGCAAGATCTTATAGTTTTCTTTTGCCTTGGAAGGTCTCCTAGTGATGTTAGAGCCAGTGGTTTCCCTGTCTGCCTGGATGCTTGAGTGAAAAAAGTGGACATAGCTGACCTACTGGCCACAGTGGACCAGTAACAGTCAGGAAATTTGTTGTTACAAAGCACTTGCTTGTTACCACAACAATACTTAACCTAATCTAATGATATAAAGAACAAATATATTCAGAACAGAAAACAGTATTAACTAAGATATGAGAAAATACATAGCAAAAAGTTGATTTTTAGTTGGAGCCTAGAACCATTAGTGAGAATGGAGAGAAACAAATTGGCAAGAGCTGAGAGTTATCACGGCAAGCCTGGGACTTTGGGTTAATGATTAAGAGAAAGCAAACCTTGTGTCTGGGCTTTGCCTTTACTTCACTGTGCTATTTTATATTCTACCCCTAGACTGAAACTTTTTCAGAACTTATATTTAAGGGAGGGAACTTCCTGTAAAACCTTAACCAACCTTAAGAAATAAACCACTTTCCGGTGTAATATCTGAAATGTTGCCTTCTTTCCACATGCTGGCCATTCAGTGAAGTCCGCTTAGTTGTCTGACTGTGGTCCCTCACCCCCGCACCTTGGCACTCTTCCTGGGGCTTTGTACAGTGACTGATAGAACTTAGCGCTAAGCATGATTTTATTGGGGTGAGCAGGAGCTCTCTGTCATGAGCAAATGTCTTGATCCTCCAAGTTAAGTTTGTGTATTCATTGCTCTGTGTTACCTTTTCCTCCAGAGTGTGATGAAAATAAGTTAAGGTTTATAAAATGTTTGAAGAGACATCAGAAAAAAAAAAAAAACTCTGTATGAATGAGATGGTAATAATAATAAAGTGAGAACTGAACCAGATATTGATGAAAGAGATTTAGTTTGATTTGCATCAAACAGGCTTAATGCTATGAATGACTGGTAAAGTTAAATCTTATTTCCGAAGTTCTTAAATATTCCCATTCCTAACCAGGGATTTAATAGCATTTTAATGCAGCTTTTTACATATGAATTAATATAATAAATGTCAATGTTGAATAGAATAAGGTCACATTTTACTACTTTGACCAGAAGTGTAATCTTCCAAGATTCAATTTTATTACTATTATAACAGTCATACTGGATAAGGTCACCAGTATTTCTTTCCAAATAATATAATATATGACGACAGCTTTTACACCAACTTTAGTTTTTGTAATATTGATTTACGTTCTGAAACTTGTTGACAAAGACATACCACGGACATTCCTGGTCAAATGGCAGGCTGGGGAAAATGCTTCCCTCTAATTTATGGGAATTTGAAAATGGATAAATGAGCTAGTTGAAATGTAGCATTTTTCTTGACGATGTTATTCCCTTGCTTACAGATAATTAAATTCTTGAGGGGTTTACTCTCCAGCCTGAAAGGGAAGGGTGATGTTTAAAGACCTTCCAATAAGTAAAACAAAGAATATCTGCCTGTTCCCTGGCTGTGCACAAGCCAGCTGGCTTGGCCTGCACAATTCATTTGAGTGACATGTTCATTGAATCAGAAGAGTTCAGGGTTGTCAGGGATGGTAAAGGGCAACTAGCAAAGCCGTTTACCTTGACCCTCCTCTGCAGCATTCCTCCTAAGTGATCAATCTCTGCTGGCATTGCTCTGCTGGGGATAGTTAAGGGTACCTTTCTTCTGGTGGTGTTGCAAAGATTAAGTGAGGCAATATGTGGAAAGTGCTTAGGCCCATGTCTGCCACGTTATAAGTGCTGAGTAAATGCTGCTGATTTTTTTATTATGAGTGTTCTGTGGACCACCACCTCTGGAGACAGTGTATCTCCATCTTCATAGACCTTTTACTTTTAAAATGCTTGTTCTTATATTGAGCCAAAAGGTAATTTTTATACTTAATAATTCACAGTAGTTTGGGCTTTAGGAATCATGGATGATGATGATACCAACAGCTGCTTATTAATGTTTATTGAGTGCTTATTATGTGTCAGTCACTGTAACCAGTGCATAGTCACTTTAAAAATTATTGTAGATTATGTCAAAGTACTCAAAAGGACGTTCTTAGTCACTAAGTTGTGTCTGACTCTTTGCATCTCCATGGACTGAAGTGTGCTAGGCTTTCCTGTCCTTGACTATCTCCCAGAGTTTGCTCAAACTCATGTCTGTTGAATTGGTGATGCCATCCAGCCATCTCATCCTCTGCTGCCCTCTTCTCCTTTGCCTCAGAAGGAGTGCTTGCACGCTTAGTCACTTCAGTCGTGTCCGACTCTCTGCGACCCCATGGACCATGGCCTGCCAGGCTCCTCTGTCCATGAGATTCTCCAGGCAAGAATACTGGAGTGGGCTGCCATTTCCTGCTCCAGTGGTAAAGTAGAAGTAGGAATATTATTAAGGATACCCATTTACCTTCAATCAGATTCAGTGGTTATTTAGGTTTTTGGCATACTTGCTTCATCTATACTCTTCTATATTTGCTCACATATTTTAAGGCAGTTCTTAGAAATAATTTGATCTTAACTCTGCACACATTGGTGTGCATCTTTAAAAACTGAAGAAATATCCTATTATAACTAGGATGCCATGATATTTCACAAAATTAATAGTCATTTGTTGATATAATATTATATTCAAGTTTCTGCAATTGTTTCAGAATGTTTTATTATCAACAGTTGGTTTGAAAGAGACACGTGTACCCCAATGTTCATTGCAGCACTGTTTACAACACCCAGGACATGGAAGCAGCCTAGATGTCCATCGGCAGACGAATGGATAAGAAAGCAGTGGTACATATACACGATGGAATATTGTTGCGGTCCTTCAATGGACCGGAACCTGGTGGTCCGGAGTCGACGATAAGAAAGTGAAAGAGAGAAAGAGGCTGATAGCCTGAGGGAGAGTGAGAGAGAAAGGGAGAGAGAGAAAGAAAGACAAGGGGACCCAAGCCTTTGGTGGAGGAAGGGTGCTCTAATGATCTTTCTGTGAGTATATATATGCTGTTGTACAAGACATTTCTTTCAACAATGATAAAGATCGGAAAACCAAATGTACAGCAACCGTTACCAAGGGAACAAAGGATTAATAATAGTCACAAGGTCAGGAGACAATCCATATCTCAAGAAAGAGGATCGAGACTAACCAGTTTTGTCATAAGGAGAATGTTTACTGAAGGAGATTCAAGCCTGTCTCATCCTCTGACCTCAGTCCTGGGAGTCGCATGCCGTTCCACTGATAAGGAACAGAGGATTTATGAGAAACAGCATGTAGGAATCCTCCTGTTAAACATTCTCTGGTAGAATATTACTCAGCCATTAAAAAGAAGGCATTTGAGTCAGTTCTAATGAGGTGGATGAAACTGGAGCCTATTATACAGAGCAAAGTAAGTCAGAAAAAAAACACCAATACAGTATATTAACGCATATATATGGAATTTAGAAAGATGGTAACGATGACCCTATATGCGAGACAGCAAAAGAGGCACAGATGTAAAGAACAGACTTTTGGACTCTGTAGGAGAAGGCGAGGGTGGGATGATCTGAGAGAATAGCACTGAAACATGTATATTATCATATGTGAAACAGATCGCCAGTCCAGGTTCGATGAATGAGACAGGGTGCTGAGGGCCGGTGCACTGGGATGACCCTGAGGGATGAGATGGGGAGGGCAGAGGAAGGGGGGTTCAGGACGGGGAACACATGTAAACCCATGGCTGATTCATGTCAATGTATGGCACAAACCACTACAATACTGTAAAATAATTAGCCTCTAATTAAAATAATTAAAAAAAGGTTGGATCAGAATCCAAATAAGATCCTCACATTATATTGGCTTATTTATTTTAGTACTCTTTTAGTACAATCTTTTATAGATTTTGATTTAAAAAGAAGCTGGGTCAGTTTCCCTGTGGACCATTCTATAATATTCTATAATCTTATAATTCTATAAGTGCTGTTTAACTTGTTTCTCTATCTTTTGTGGTTTATGAAAATTAAATTAGCTGTAGGGAGGGTTATCTAGTAGTGTAGATACTAGCTACATCTGACTATCTAAATAAGTATCAAATAAAAGCTTTTAAAAATTAAATATTGAGTTGCTCCCTTGCTTTGGCCACATTTCAAGCGTATGCCTGTGGCTGAAATTTAGGGTAGCAGAAGCAGAAAACCTTTGATACTTTCAGAAAGTTGCCCTAAGCAGTGTGGTCTAAGAGCTGATGATTTTCAGGTTGAAGCATTTGTAGTAGTGCTGTGTGCTTCATGTCACGTCTTACAAGGAGGCACGGTGTCTAGTTGTCCTGCTCTTAGGATCCTGAAACTGATCAGCACATTTAGGTAGTAACACCTAGGTACCCCCATTATGGATTTCCCAGCAATCTTGCATCTAAAGCAGGAGTCCTTAACGGTTTTAATCAGGGGCCCTATTTGTCACTTTGTGAAACCTGTAGCTCTCTTCTCCCGAAGACGTTTTTATATGAGGAAAATTAAGTCTATAAAAACACAAAGGAAATTGATGTTACTGAAGAGCGGTTATTATAATATTAAAGGCAAATTTATGGTACAGTGAAATATACACTACTTTATTGCATAGTAAATAACCAGAACTGTTGGCAGGTATAATAACTGCTAGAATTTTGTAATACTTGTAGAGCTGATGAATCATTGTGGAGTAAATAATGCTTCAAGATATCTGCAATAACCATAAAGTTATCACTTTGTATTTTTAAAAATATGTGTGATAAATATTATGAAAAAATCATAAGCACTGCTGTTACTATGGTTTGCTACTTACATTTTTGATTTAAGGAGATGTAAAATTTCAGTCAGAAGTTAGTGGAAACAAATAAGCACTTTTTTTCTCTCTCTCATCTTTATCTATTCTCCTTCTTCTCTGCATGCATCTTTCCTTAAGTGTCCTTGGAACTCTGCCCACCCCGCCACTCCCCACAGGTTAAGAACCCCTGACCTAAGCCCTAAATCAACTATTAATAATTTTACATTATTCAATTGTTTCATTAAGGACTGAAAATAGTGGCTTGTGTAAGTCTGTTATTCCTTTCAGTTTTAGAACTGGAAAACTTTAAATAACTTTCCGTCTCTAGAGCTCTTTGGTTACCTTGAAATACACAGTTCAAACAGAATAAATGATACCCACTGTGCAGATGAGGTCACTGAGACTCAGAGAGCTTACAGTCCCAAAGTTCATTAGGTAAAAGGTGGTAGAAATAAAATCACAGTGAGTCACTGCACATCACATGAATTCATACTGGGTCACCCACATCACACACACAAGAGTCAAGTTCTCTTTCTTCTACCATTTAGTAGTTCCTGTTCTAGTGTTTGCTTGTCAGTTAACCTGCATCTTCTCTCCTTCCTAAATGACACCTTTCCACTGCTGTGGTTTGAAGATCGGTCCTTGTATGTTTTTACTGCCTTTTCATGCTGTTCATGGGGTTCTCCTGGCAAGCATAGTGCAGTGGGTTGTTCTTTCTTCCTCCGAGAGACAGTGGAAGACAGAGGAACCTGGCGTGCTGCAGTCCATGGGGTCGCAGAGGTGTACACAACTCAGCGACTGAACAACAACGACCTTGTATATTCCTTTTTTTTTTCCCTCTGTTCCTCCACATCTATGCTTATCCCTTCTGTGAATGTGCTATACCCCGTCCCTGGTGGTTCCCAAGTTGACAGAAATGTACTCATGGAGTACAACAAAGATCAGAGTGAGAAATCGCATCCCTCAGCCCAATACCAGACTCGCATTCACAGTCTGAGATAAAATGTGTTTTGTGGAAACAACATTTCTCTGTCAACTCATCTTGAGCTTATTCTCAACAAAAATTCCCAAGCTGTTTTCACACATGCTGCTGTGAAGTGAAATTCCTCCATCCTGTAGCTTAGCCAATGGTCAGCTGGATGCGGGGCTCACAGACCGGAAAGATTCTCATTTTGAAATTTATCTGAGGGCAAAACAAAGGAAAAAGAAGACAACCTAGAGAATTTTTCTTTTGTGGATGTGAAACATCATCTGGAAGAATAACAGTTATCTAATGTTTACTTCTTGAAGTAAGGTCATTTGTTGCTGTTTAGTCTCTAAGTGGAGAAGGCACTGGCAGCCCACTCCAGTACTCTTGCCTGGAGAATCCCATGGACGGAGGAGCCTGATAGGCTACAGTCCATGGGGTCGCTAAGAGTCGGACACGACTGAGCAACTTCACTTTCACTTTTCCCTTTCATGCACTGGAGAAGGAAATGGCAACCCACTCCAGTATTCTTGCCTGGAGAATCCCAGGGACGACGGAGCCTGGTGGGCTGCTGTCTATGGGGTCACACAGAGTCGGACACGACTGAAGTGACTTAGTAGTCTCTAAGTTGTGTCCAACTCTTTGAGACCCCATGGACTGTAGCCCACCAGGCTCCTCCATGGACTTTACCAGGCAAGAATACTGGAGTGGATTGCCATTTCTTTCTCTACAGGGATCTTCCTGACCCAGGGGATCAAACCCAAGTTTCCTACATCATCAAGCAGATTCTTTACCACTGAGCCACTTGTGTTAGTCACTCAGTCGTGTCTGACTCTTGGCAACTGCATGGACTGTAGCCCACTAGGTTGTTCTGTCCATGGAATTCTCCAGGCAAGAAGACTGGAGTGGGTTGTCATGCCCTTCTCCAGGGGATCTTCCCAACCCAGGGATCAAACCCGGGTCTCCTGCATTATATGCAGATTCTTAACTGTCTGAGCCACCAGGGAAGCCCCCTGAGCCACTTGGGAAGCCCTAAAAAGTAAGATAATAGTTTCACTTCAATTCATTTATTAATCGGTCATTTCAACAGACATTCCCTCAAGTAGTCATTTACTGAAGCAGACATTTATTCAAACCATCCACTCACCCATTCAGTCAATGTTTAGCAAGAGCTTTCTGACTGGAAACGGAGCTGGATTCCAGGAAACAGAAGAAAAATTGACTCCTGCTCTCAGTCCAGTTTATATTATAGATAGGAAACAAGTACACATAAGTACACATACTACAATTCCAGTATTTGAAACAGGTTCTAAAAGATACAAACCTATGAGGAGATATGGAAGAAAGATTCTTTCAGTGGAATAGACACATCCCTTAAGAGATGACATTTGAACTGAGACCTAGCCAGGGCTCCAAGTGTTGGCCTTCGGATTGAGGGAAGAATGAGATGTGGCCTTTGTTTTTGAAGAGGTTTCAGATTGGTGGCAGGTGATACTCTATGGAAAGGGCCTAGTACAGAGCACTATGAGGGGAAGGATACAGCTGCATCCATATCTTCTTAGTTGTCTCAAATCAGGGAGTTGGCATGAATTTTGCTTGTTGTTCATCCTCCATAAGAAATAGAAGACATGCATGGTATTGATAGTACTGTTATATAATCCCCTCCCTTCACAGTGTTGTATACAAGAGAACATTTGGTGGGGAAAACTTAATGCTTAACAGCAGATTTAATGATGCATGTGGGGGTCAGGAGGTCTGACACCATGCAGTTCTCAACTAAGCTATCTGGACATAAAAAAAAAAAAAAATCAACTTTATTTTTGCCAGACAGTCTGTTGGGAGAATTCAGGAATGTGCGACAATAGGTGTATCCTTCCTGGACAGCATGTTGGATGAATACATCATTTTAAAGCCAGGTATAGTCCCTGAATTTCTCAACCCACTTTCTCCTGCTGTCACTGCGATGTGCATTGAATAAGACTCTAGTTCCTGGCACAGGTTTTAAATTTGTGACCCACTAGCCATAACTTCTATTTGCCCCACTCAGTGTTTTTCATGAATTTGAAGTACAGATGGTGTACTGTGTGCAGCAGTGTGGGACTGAAGGATAGCCGTGCAAACTGGAACTGTAGAAAGCAATCATCATCATAGATGGTGAAAACTGTAGGTTCCATGACCTTTAAAATTTTCATCAAAGCAACTAAAACTATTTTATTGTCTGTTAAACATGTATAGGAAAATAATAATATTAAGACTAAAGCAGATGACTAATACTAGTACAGTGGAATTTAAAACATAGAAATATTTATAATTAAAGAGCTTTTTTTTTTTTCCTTTGGAAAACACTTATCAAGAGTAGTTTGAACAACACCTACCTCCTTTTTCTGATAGTATGACTCTCAAGTCAGACTGAGCATATTTTCTATACCTCGGCAAATTTTCATGCTCAGAACTTTCTAAGTTTGGGTCAGTTTCCAGCCTTGCATCCTCTATGCTCTCAATGTGATAAAATGTGAAGGTTTTGTTTTTACATTGTTGAGTGTTTTATAGGCATCAATTCCTGTAGTACATCTTCCATCTTTTCACAATAATCACCTCCTACATTTTTGTCAGTAGGTTTGCCTTCACTAAGCTCCTCTGGTTGCATATCCAGAGTTTCTTGAACATCATGGTTCCCATAGTCAGCTATTTGTTTTGTAACATCATTTACTTGCAATTCACATTTCATTTCCAGCCGTTATCACTTTGTTTCTTTGTTGCACTTTCATATTTGTTGGCCAATTGCCTCTTCTGATTGTCTATTTTTATAGTTTTAATTAGTAGAAGACCAGTAGCTACATACTTTGCTGGCTGTGTGCAACTGAAAGACAGATGCAAAGTGACCAGTCATTGATAGGGCTTTGAAAGAAGTGATGTGGGATATGGATAACACTGAAAATCCGTAATACTGCTTCCTCTCAATTTTCATTTTTTTTCTTTTTTGCCCCCCTTTTGATCTATTAAGCTGAACCAGATGAGATTCTGAGTAAGCATATCTTTTCAGTGGACATGAGTTAGAACAAGCTCCGGGAGATAGTGAAGGACGGGGAAGTCTGGGTTGCTGTAGTTCACGGGGTTGCAAAGAGTCAGACACAACTTAGCTACTGAACAGCAATCTTTTCATAGAGAGGCTTTGTGTTTTTTCTATATAGAAATATTAATGATGGTGGAATCTCTCTACTCTGTGGCATAGTACTTGAGATTGCAGCCTACTGGAGGAACATTTAGTCATCAGTAAGAAATATATGACATTTTACCAATGATTGAGAGTCAAGAAATTTCAATTTGGGGGAATCTTCTGGCAGTCCAGTGGTTCAGACCACATGCTTTTGCTGCTGAGGGCACAGGTTCAATCCCTGATCAGGGAGTTAAGATCCCACAAGCTGTGTGGCTCAGCCAGAACAAACAAACAAAAAATAAATTTCAGCTTTCTTTTAAGTGATGTGATGATGGTAATGTTGGTAATGACAAAGATTGAGGCCTGTGTCTGATTCTCCATGCCAGAAGACTGTTGGGTGACAGAGATATGTTTGTATTATCTAAGCATCTAAAAAATATGGGAGTGAGTTTTAGGATTCTGTGGGAGGCATGACAATGTATAAACATAAAGCTCTTACAGAATTGCCAGAACATCTGTTTCTACAATTTTTGATTTCCTTAGGCATGCTTAAATTTTTTTTCAATTATATACAAAATGAAATTAAAATATGTCGAAATCTTATGTTTCCATTGGCATTTTTGTAGATCCTTTTAGTTTATTTGGTCTCCTAATTGAAACATTAGGAAACAGTATTATATGCTGTCTAAGCACAGAACTTGAAAAATGAAGGTCTGAAAAAGGTATGAATTCTAAATGAACTTAGGTACTTTAAATATTTTGCAGGGCTTGTTTTGTGTTTTGAGAGTCTTTTATAGAAAAATCTTGTTTTGAAAAATTTAGCTAAAACTAGAGAGGAAAAAGAAATTATAAGATAACTAATTCCTGGACCCTGCCTCCAGTGATGTTCTAGATTGTAAAGGGAAGGAAAATACCGACAGAGATAATATGGAAGAATGGACTGTGGAAGAATAAGCGTGGAGTTTTAAACATGGAGTTAGTGAAGTTCTAGGTTCTAAATGATAGCACCAGTGTTGGTAAGCAACAATGTTTAAGTCACATACCCAAGAAGCAAAGAGGGGTGTGCTGAACAGAAGGAGGTCTTGAAGGAATTCTGTTGACTTTGTTTTAAGCAACTATTATTCAACTTTTACCTTATTGCCTGAAATATGTTATTCTTAAAAAGCAAAAAGTAAGTAAGTTAGTCACACAGTCGTGTCCGACTCTTTGTGATCCCATGGACTGCAGTCTGTGCTGCTACTGTGTCCATGGAATTCTCCAGGCAAGAGTACTGGAGTGGGTTGCCATTTCCTTCTGCAGGGGATCTTCCCAACCTGGTGATCAAACCTGGGTCTCCTGCACTGCAGGCAGATACTTTACCATCTGAAGCTCTAGGGAAGCAAACACAGCTCCAAAACCCCCAAACCTTATAACCCGCATAAAAATTGGTATAAATATTAACCCATTGTTAACAATGAAACCAGGCTAAGCGATTTGAGGAAGAAAGAGTGACTCTGAATGTGTTTCTGGTTTGAAACTCTGTATTTCTAAATGCATTTCTTCTATTATTATTATTATTTTAGAGATATCGGAGCTTCTTTTGTCATTGGTAGTTGACATTATTAGAAGAGTCTAAGCAGATGGAAAGAACAAAACTTTTTTCCCTTTGCAGGCTTTGGAGGTTTAGTGATAAACGCTGAGCCATATTTGCATACAAATCACTATCTTGAAAAAGCCTGCTTTCTTGATACTTTGGCAGTGTTGTTCATTGCTGAAGTTTTTTTTCGGTTTTTTTTTTGTTTTTTTTTTATGAATTATCTTTTTGTTTTTAGAGGATGCCTGATTAGCTTATTCTAGTCTGGAAGTCCCAGAGTGACAATAAAATGTCTTTTGCTTCTTGTTTTGGAGCATTTGGAAATCACTTGCTACTTAGAGTTTTCACTTTTTTTTTTTTTTTTTTTTCCTGGTAGGGTTTTCTGCATTTTTATTGTTGTAAATGATTTAGCCCATTCTTTAATTTTGAATGAATCACACAATTATCTTTATGTGTCCAGCTGTCTTTTGTTAAGAGACATGTTTTAAATTGCTCACTGCTGAATCAGACTAAAATGACTTTAGTGTTAGTCTATTTAAAAAAATCTTTAGTATGTCTTTTGTGGAGGGTTCATTCTTGTGAACATGTTGCTCAGACACAGAGTAAACTTTTTTTTTTCACTCTTCAGGAGTGGGTCTATTAGAATCTAAGCTAAAATGAATAGAAGTATGAGCTTGTTTGTAACCACTCTTAGGGATGAATTTCAGATAATTCTGCTAATGTAAATCAGTGATTCTTACCTTTGTTGGGGTCCAGAGACTAATAATTTTTTGTATGATGAATACCAAAGGACAACAACAAATACACACAAGCACGCACACCATATTCTGTTTTGTAAACAGTTTCAGGAGATTCACAGGAGCCCTGGAGTCCATCTAGACACTCAGGTTAGGAAAATCTGTTTAGTTGGTTCCAGGAAATCTGCAAATTCAGGAAGCCAAGGTCTCTAAATGGTGAGCCATATGACATAGACTCCATTCACCTATCTCCTGAATTACATCACTTTCTACCTACTTCCTCAGCCAAAACCCTGGAGTCTTCTTTGATCCCCCTCTTTCCTTTGCTCCCCACCTCCATCAGAAAGTCCTATTGCTCATGCCTCAGAAATATGTCTTAAAATTTCTGCACCCCCACTGCCACCACCATCGTCCAGGCCTGTTTTCAGTCTCCTATCTAGTCTCTGGTAAAGACATCCCCAGTGGCCTTCAGCTTTCATCCTTGCTTTGATTGAATTTTTTTTTTTTTTTCCTACACAACATTTAGAGTGATCTTTCGAAAAGAGAACTCAGATTCTGTCACAAACCTCCACTCCCCACTGGCTGAAATGTTTTGGAGGCAACCCTAGGCATGTAGAATTAATCCAAACTGCCAACTCCAGGGGAACAGGCCTGGTTTACTAGTTTGTTGTCTGTATCTGTGAGTCTGCTTCTTTTTCTTTTTATCATGTTCACTAGTTTGTTATATTTTTTAGGTTCCACATATCATACAGTATCTTTCTCTTTCTGACTTATTTCACTTAACTTAAGCCCTCCAAATCTGTCCATGTTGCTGCAAATGGCAAAATTTCATTCTTTTTGTGACTAAATAGTATTCTATTATATGCATGTATGTGTATATATACACACCATACCTTCTTAATCCATTCATCTGTTGATGTACACTTAGGTTTCTTAAATACTTTGAAAATTGTGAATAATGCTGCTATGAACATTGGGGTACATGTATCTTTTCGAATTGGTGTTCTTTTTTTTTTTTTTCCAGATGCATACCTAGGTGTGGAATTGCTGAGTCATATGGTAGTTCTAGTTTTAGTGTTTCGAGGAACCTCCATGCTGTTTTCCACAGTGGCTGCACTAATTTACATTTAACTGGGTGTCTTCTGGATTAGAAATTTAGGACTTAGCATTTTTTTGTCTTTTATAAGTGTATTTCCCTCAGTAATTTTCATGTTAGTAAGTTGAGTCTGGTCTGTTTCTATAGTCTCTTAGAAAGAAAGGTTTTCTAGATTAAGCATTTAATAAGCATCCATGCCATTTATTCGTTCATTGAATATTCATTAAAGGCCTATCCTATATTGAACACCACAGATGCCAGGTGAACCTGACTGCTAGGGAATGTTTCCTATCTTCTAAGAATGCACTACCTGCGAAATATTCCCTTTTAACGTCTTCTTCCTTTTTTCTGTCTCTCATTTTCTATTTCTTTTCTTCCATGAAGGAGTCTCTGCTGTTCTATAATTCATAATTTGCTTGCTCTTTGCTTTCACATAGTATGTGAACTGTGATATTAGGGTGCTTCACTGGCTTGTCCATCCGCACTGAAGATCTCCCGGGAAATGGAATTTTCAGTGGGTCTCGAGGGGCATAAACAAGCCTGAAGCTGAAATCCGTGCTTTTCGGGACTGATGGAATTTGCCCTGGACGGATGCTGTGTACAGGGAGACAGCTGGATTTTAATCTGGCCACCCTCTAGAAGTAGACACGGAACGTGAGCTCTCCTTATTCCCAAACTGGGTAGAATATAAATGTGTGCATGGTGAAGTGCTATTAAATTATTTATGTTGCTTTTGGTTTTCCAGCAGCTCTCCTGTGAATTGCAGATCTTTAGCATTACTTTCTGATCTATACTAGACAAAAAAGTTTTTCACAGACTTTTTGAAGTGATTCTCACAGCAGAGTGTATATGTAGGTTTTTTTTTTTTTTTTCAATCTCTCATTGGGAATGATCCTTAAATATTTCTTTGAGCTGCTGAGTGTACTTCATTCCTCTTCTACTGAAATTCTTCTCCAACTCTTAACACCTAAGAGCATTTTTATGGCATTGTCATTATGTTGTGTTCTTACGCCTACGTTGGCACATTATGGACAGATACTTCTGTGTGGCAGTAAATTTCTTTGTCAGTACTCTCCTCACCATACTTATTTAGAGTTCACTAGCTTCTGTATATTTCTAGGACCGTACCAAGAATACTGAATTTTCATAACAATTACTTAGAGATGTTGTAAGAGTGACAAATGATTCCATATTGTTAAGGAAGAGGAAAAAGAGTCTTGGAAATAGTCTTTCCTTTTGCCCTAATTAGAGAATGGCAGATCGTTTGTTTGTATGCTGATATTCTTCTTTCCCTCATGGCAGCTGTTGTTGTGGGTCATTGTTGTTCCGTTGCTAAATCCTGTCTCTGCGACCCCATGAACTGCAGCACGCCAGGATTCTCTGTCCATCACTGAACTAGTAAATCTCCCCATTCTTCCCTTGTCCCTACCAAGGGCTCAGAGTCCTCTTTAACAGACTGCTCTAAGCAGCTACACAGGCTACTTGGAGTTAGCAGAAGAGAGGAAACCCTTTTCATAAACTTGGTGTTGTGCTAGGGGAACAGGTGATGAGCAAAGCCCCCCACCCCACTGGCTGGCTGGTCCTAGTCCTAGTTCCAAAGACACAGTGACATTGCTGGTTGGCTTGGAGAAGGGAGAAGAGCTTTGAGGTCTCATACTGGCAGTTACACGCTCTAGTCTATAAGTGACATAATCACTTTTGCTCACGACTCCTTGGCTGGAATTCCTTCAACTTTACCCAACCATGAGGATCCAGGGAGTATAATCCTGTCATATGCCTAGACCTGACAAAAATTGAAATAGTGAGCCTTTTGCACTAATGACTGCCATGTCCTATTCAATGTATTTTAACGCTCAGCTTCTCAGCGAATTTCATGAAGCAGAAGGCCCTCTTGCTTTGCTCATATGATTACTAGGATATGTGCTCTACTTGTTGGTTAAAACACAGAAATCTTCAGGCATCTCTTGGTATAGATAAAGGATGCTCAGTATTCCCAAAAGAAGTTCAGTAGACTGAAATTTCTCTGAAACACTTGTTGTATACAATATTCTACAAAAAAATACTCTTACTATTAAAAATGTAGAAAAACTGCTTAGTATCTTTTTTTTGAAAATTCAGAAATACACATTAGTACATAGTATGTCTTGATGAGTTGTACTATAAAGAAACATATTTTACCTCATTTCAGTGTTTCTTAACCTTCTTTGACCATACAAATGTGTTTGTTTTTTCTCTTGTGTACTGTCTAGTAACATCTCATGGGAGCAGTGTTCTGGGGAACCACTGTAGTAAACACTCTACCAGGTACCTGGATGCTTCTGTGACCTTGGGAGGCAGGGAAACAGCATGGATGATTTTCATGCATGACCCTAGTTAGGTATTTCACTTTATTACTGTGTGGCTTTGGATGTGTAGTTTCACTTTTTTTGGTCTCTAGTTTGAATGTGGGAAAATAAGGGTGATATTATCTACCTCAAAGGATTGCTGATTATCACTAGGACATGGTAGGCAGCAAACAAGTGTTATGTTATTTTTTCCTTCCCTTTCTGATATTACTTTTCCCCCATGTAGTTAGTTTAATGTAAGCATGCAACGTTTTTTTTTTTTCTTTTCCAATTCTCTTAGGATAATATAGGATTCTTTTTCCTTGAAATATTCACAGAGTATGTAAAATTTAAACCAAAGAATCTGCACGAGAATGTTTTCTGGCTGAAGCCTCCTCTTTCATTTTACTTTCTTCTTCTTTTATTTTTTGGTTGTTATTGTTTAGGTTTTTTATTTCTCTTTGTTTTTTATTGGAGTGTTGTCGTTTTACAGTGTTGCATTAGTTTCTGCTATACAGCGAAATGAGTCAGCTCTTTGTGTGTGTGTGTGTGTGTGTGTGTGTGTGTATCTCCTCCCTCTTGGTCCTCCATCCCGCCCCCACCCTCTCCCTCCCCTCTAAGTCATCACAGAGCACTGAGATTCTTGTACTGTAAAGCAGGTTCCCGCTAGTTGTCTGTTTCACACATGGCAGTGCACACACATCAGTCTCAATCTCCCAATTCATCCCCCCCACACCCCATGTCCATATTCATTCTCTACATCTTGTGTCTCTATTCCTGCTTGCAAATAGTTCCATCGGTACCATTTTTCTAGATTCCACAGATCTGCTTAAATATATGATATTTTTCTCTTTGTGACTTACTACAATCTGTATGACAGACTCTAGATCCATCCATATCTCTACAAATGACCCAGTTCTCTTTCTTTTTATGGCTGACTAATAGTCCATCATGTATATGTACCACATCTTTTTTATCCATTCATCCGTTGATGGGCATTTAGTTGCTTACATGTCCCAGCTACTGTAAATAGTGCTGCAATAAACACTGGGGTGCATGTGTATTTTTGAATTACAGTTTTCTACCCACTCCAGTATTCTGGCATGGAGAATTCCACGGACAGAGGAGCCTGGCAGGCTATAGTCTGTGGGGTTGCAAAGAGTTGGACACGACTGAGAGACTTTCACTTTTCACTTTCTCAGAGTATATGCCCAGTAGTGAGATTGCTGGGTCATATGGTAGTTCTATTTTCAGTTTTTTAAGTAACCTCCATATTGTTCTGCACGGTGACCGTATCACTTTACATTCCTACTAACAGTGCAAGAGGGTTCCCTTTCTCTATTCCCTCTCCAGCATTTATTATTTGTAGATTTTTTTTTTTTTTTTGTTGATGGCCTTTCTGACCAGTGTGAGGTGGTAGTTTTGATTTGTATTTCTTTAATGATTAGTGAGGTTCACCATCTTTTCATGTGCCTCTTGGCCATCTTCTTTGGATATATGCAGTTTAGGTCTTCTGACCATTTTTTGATTGGATTGTTTGTTTTTTCAATATTGAGCTTCACCTGTGAAAGTCACCCATTTACTTCTCCCTACAAATGTGGCTCTCCCCTCTGAGCATCCAAACCAGTGCAGAAGTTTTGGGGTTTGCTCAGGGCAGATCTATCAGGAAAAAGATATCTGATTATTCTCCCACAGATGACTAAGGACTTGTGTCTTTGACTCAAAGCATTCTCCACGACACAACATGAGAATTCTAGAGGGAACTTGTGAGCTGCTTGCCCTGAGATCCAGGTATGAGCAGAATACTGTCATTATCTTAATTCCATTGTCCTGGAATGTATCATACTCTGGAAATTAAATTTTGTTAAAATTACATTCATGCCATTTGTATTTATGGGTGATGAATATTCCATGAAGCCTTTGAGTTACTGAAGTGGATATGTTAATATCCAATAAAGAAAGGTATGGCCCAAACTGTCAATATGCTTCTTTAGAACTATATTAGTTAATTTTGGGGGTAATATTTCTACTTTTCTTATTTAAAAAATGTCACAGAAGTGCCTACATCGTGAGTAGGAGATGACTTTTGAGATGCCACCTACTTTGATTCAAAACTCTGCAACTGTACTTCTCAACTGTGCTACTTAACTCAAATTAATTGAATTTTCTTAAAAATACTTCATAATCATCCTGGTGTTGAAGTGAATTAAGAATTATTTTAAATATTTGCAAGGACTAGGATTATTTGTTAGAACAAATAATTCATTTTACAGGGCCTGCAGAAGTCTGCATTACAAGCTGGAATGTTCCTTGCTTGTCATTAAACTGCATACTGATCTTCGTAGAGATGAATACAGATTTTTTAAAATTAGTTCAGAAAAATGACTGATTCTTTTTTTCTTAATTCTTCATCATATTATTTGATGCTGACTTACTCCATATTCATACATACACATGCTAATCAGCTTCATCAGAATCAGTAATATTTTGATGGTTTGATTTATTTTAGTGACTCTTCTATTCTGAATTCCTAGAATAGATCAGATATGGAAAAATAAATGGGAGCAAGCCTGAGCAACTCTGAGAATAATATTCTGCTTGTCTTTAATTAATCATCAGAATCAGTACATTTCCATTTCTCTGTCACGACTCTATATTTAAATAGTTCATATTCGTCATGGAAATGCTCATAAGATTATTTTTAAATCATCAATTATTATCCTTGATGAGCAAATTCTAAACTTATCAAATTTTTTGAACAGAAATGCAGCAACAATAATGATCATTTGCTATAGTTGGGACAATAATGATCGTTTGCTATAGTTGGGACAATAATGATCATTTGCTATAGTTGGGACAATAATGATCATTTGCTATAGTTGGGACAATTCTCACTTTTACAGCATCTCATTTTGTTTTCAACTCCACCAGACCTTTGCAGTCTTTTTTTTTTTTTTTTTGGTTCATAAAGTGGTATGGGAAGCCCCAAAGAGAATATATGGGTCTCCTGTGACAACAAGCATACTCCAGTGGGTGGTGACTGCTCAGAGGTGGGGCTTCCTAGGTAGCTCGGTGGTAAAGAACCCAACTGCCAATGCAGGAGATGTGGATTCAATCCCTGTGTCAGGAAGATCCCCTGGAGGAGGAAATGGCAACCCACTCCAGTATTCTTGCCTGGAAAATCCCATGGAGAGAGGAACCTGGCGGGCTACAGTCCATGGGGTCACAAAGAGTGGGACATGACTTGGTGATTTTTCCGCAGAAGCCTAGCTGGGATTTTTTATAGCATGTTGGTCTCAGGTTTCCAAAAGAATAACAACAAAAACCCTAGAAGCTGCAAAGTCCGTTAAGGCCTGACTTTGGGAAGTCACATAGCGACGCTCTCATCACCTTCCACTGATCAAAGCAAGCCAAAAGCCGGCCCAAACTCAGCAGGAAGGGAAATAGATTCCAACACTCGATGAGAGGAGCAGCCAAGTCACTTTGCAAAAGGACATGTTGCATGAGAGGGATTCTTATGTTTGTATCAGTGAATAAACTAGCACAGTATCTTTAGGCGTTTCACTGGTGAAAAGGTTCCACTTGATTTCTTTCCTGAATTGTGAGTATTCTGAATTGGCTGTGTGTCAATAAGAGTTCAGCACAGGGCCTGGAATGTTGCCACCTCACTTTAATGTGACAAAAACTCCCTACATGTTCATCCAAAAGGACAGAGACAGTCACTTCTGGACTGGTGGTGAGAGTGGAGAGGAAGAGGGAAAGAAAAGGCATTATCCAGTTTCTGGTAGTCCTTGGTGATACAAATGATGCTATGAGAAAGTCAATGGCTCCCAATAATTAGACTATCTGACAAGCAATGGGATTTTCAGTGCATCTGACAGCCTGACTCATTGACATTGGCTGTAATATCTAATCTTCCTCCAATCTGTCAGGCCAGGGGAGCCCAAGATACCTTAAAGAAACTGAAGCTCAAAGATGGAAAAGGGCAAAAACACAGGCTCTGCATCCCTCTGGCTTGCTCCTGCTGATATGAGATAGGTCTCTTATTCTTGATCCCCTTGTTCACAGTTCCCTGGTAGAACCAGGGCATTCTCAAGGCTTCCTCTGCCCAGCACTAAGCCCCCTCCAGTGTAGGGCTGTATGTCTCCTTTCTTCATTTGAAGAAAGGGTTTTTCTCTGGCCCTTAGCAGTTTTGCACAGTGTATTTGTATTTCATGAAAAGCATGAATCTCTTCCATGAACAGAAGGACTCTGGCAATGGAGGGCATGCTTTTTATAAGAGGACTCACAGAGACTGAGTCATGAAGCTATAAAAAGTATAACATCACAAAGCTATTATACTTAATAACGTGGACTTTGGACTCAGATGGGCTTGAGTTGAATTCTACTTTTAGTCGCATCTGGAGTGTGCTGTCTTCCACATATTTCTTATTTTCTGTAAACTGTAATTTCCTCATCTGAAAAATAGGAATTATAATAGTACTCCACTGATTCGTTGGAAAGATGAAGTCAACAAGAGAGAGAGTACACATATAGGCAAAACAGTGATTTTGGCCAAAGGAAGAATGTCCAGCAACTTCGATGCATCCACTGCTAGGCCATTTTCAAGGACAAAATATTTTGCTCCAAATTTTGAGAAATAGTTTCTGATTTTAGAAGATGGACATGCAGGACCATACTGAAAATTTATCTAAGACCCCTAGTTAGTTAGATCTGCCTCCTCTGTGCTCCCACAACTGTCTGTACTGATTTCTATTAATAGCACTCATCTCTGCGTCATGGGGCTTCCCTTGTGACTCAGTTGGTAAAGAATCCACCTGCAACGTGGGAGACCTGGGTTTAGTCCCTGGGTTGGGAAGATCCCCTGGAGAAGGAAAAGGCTACCCACTCCAGTACTCTTGCCTAGAAAATTCCATTCCCATGTATAGTCCATTGGGTTGCAAAGAATCAGACACGACTGAGCGACTTTCACTTCACTGCATCATGGGCTTCCCTGGTGGCTCTGATGGTAAAGAATCTGCCCACAGTGCAGGAGACCCAGGTTCGATCCCTGAGTCAGGAATATCCCCTGGAGAAGGGATTGGCTACCCACTCCAGTAATTTTGCCTGGAGAATCCCATGGACAGAGGAGCCTGGCGGGCTGCAGTCGATGGGATCACAAAGGGTCCAACATGAGTAAGCGACTAACACTGCACTTGCTCTGTGTCGTAGGATCTGTTAATGCTACATGACAGTTTGGGATAATAGAGAGTGAACTCCTGAAGGTCAGTTACTCTTTTGCATTCATCTCGGCATCCTAAATCTTCACACAAACCCCAGACTGAAAGCAGGCTATACACGTAGGATGGATGGATGAATGGGTTGCTAGCCAACCCTCTGGTTGGTTCACTCCTATCTGTGAAGTCCAGTGTAAATCTCATCTGAACTTAAATGTCTTTGTTGATTTCTTTGGCTGTGAGAAATCTCTTGGTTGACCACAGGAACTAAATCATGATTGTTGATCTTCTCATCTTAAAAAAAAAAAAAGTTATTACTAAATGAATGTCTCTAGTTTAGGTTATAGGGTGAGGCTAGATCCTATTTGATAATCTCTTTCACAGCCTTTCAGACATGATGAGTACTGGATAAGCATATTAAATTTAACAGAGTAGATTACCTTCTTGGAGCATTATCATGCATGTTGGCTGAAAAGTCTCTTCAGAGACAGGTGTTAATTATGCACCAAGAGGACCCAGGAGAAAGGGTGTTCTTGTAGCCTATGAGTAATATGGGATTTGCCCATTAACAAGGCCTAAGAGTCTTTCAAATTAAATTATGTTGCATCTGTGATATTACCTTAAACCAATTGGCATATAAACAGTGGCAGCAGAATTTCGAGAGCTGTCTGCTCTTCTTCAAGATTAATTTGCTTTCCCTGAGTTGTTTCTCTAGGAACAACACATGGTGCCCACTTTCTTAGGGTAGTATGCTGTTTCCTTCTTTTTAATATGAGAGTTGTGAGTTAATTTTATTTATTTATTCATTTTTTTTAATTTTTGAATATGCTGAGTCTTTATTGCTGTGTGGGATTTAATAGATAAAGTTTGTCTGCTGCTGCTGCTGCTGCTGCTAAGTCACTTCAGTCGTGCCCGACTCTGTGCGACCCCACAGACGGCAGCCCACCAGGCTCCCCCGTCCCTGGGATTCTCCAGGCAAGAACACTGGAGTGGGTTGCCATTTCCTTCTCTAGTGCATGAAAGTGAAAAGTGAAAGTGAAGTCACTCAGTTGTGTCCGACTCTTCGAGACCCCATGGACTGCAGCCCACCAGGCTCCTCCGTCCATGGGGTTTTCCAGGCAAGAGTACTCCAAGTATTCTAGGTAGGAACTACTATTTTCCTACTATTCTAGGTAGGAACTACTATATTTAAAAAAAGAGTTTTTTTTTTTTAAAAAGGATTTTACCTTCATAATTTTATTTCCCTTTGGGCTCTCATGAAAATTAGTTTACTTTAAAAATGAGTTGACATTTCTCTAGCTCTCATCCGACGTTAGTTCTAATCATGCTAGATCTGAAGGATAAACTTTGAATTAAGAACATACATCAGACTTCCCCAATCTCCTGTAAGTGATTGTAGAGTAACTGGATGTCATCACCGTTTCGTCAGGATCTTGGTACTCAGAAGCGTCTGATGCAAAGATCTCGTTCGCTATTTATTCTCTCGTTCCAGCAAGACGTATTAAGTATCTCTGGTGTTGTAGGTGCTGGTAAATTAGCAGTAAAGAAGACACATGCTTCACGTGTGTGGCGCTTCCGTTCTCATCTGGATACGCAGTAATGAAGCAACAAAAGTGCCAGCTGGTGGTGAGGGCTAGGGGGGTACTAAACAGGGGGGGGAGCGAGCATAGGTGCGGGTGAACACCCTAGCACTTAAATGCTCTTTTGAGAGCCTGGCATTCAGATTAGGATCTGAATTAGAAGCAGCCATGGGGAGATCAGGGGGAATTGATCCAGTCAGAGCAAATAATCGGAACAGAACCCCACAAATCTAGGAAGGAGCTTAGTGTGTTTGAAGAACAGAAAGAAAGCAAATATCATATCGCAGATGGTTAGTATGCAAGGGCTTCCCGGGTGACTCAGTGGAAAAAAATCCGCCTGCCAAGATAGGGGATGTGGTTTGATCTCTAGGTGGGGAAGATCCCCTGGAGGTGGAAATGGCAACCTACTCCAGTATTCTTGCCTGGAGAATCCCAAGGACAGAGGAGCCAGGCAGACTACAGTGCATGGAGTTTCAAAGAATCAGACATGATTTAGCAACTAAACAGCAACAATACAGGAGAGTGTTGAGGAAAAAGAGACTCGGAAGGTGGGTAGGCATCACTCAGGATGCAGCCTGCGCTGAGGGTGAGACTCAGGCTCTGCTCTGGCTGTAGAGGAACTGAGAGAAGATAGTCGATCCTGACTTTCTGATGCCCAATTAGTGCCTGAAATGACCCCAGGGAGTGTGTTGCTGAGCAAGTCTGCCACTGGCCAGGTCAACTACTCACACTGCACCCAGGGGCTGCCAGCCCCCACTATGTGTAACGCCAGCCCCACTGCCTCCCTGTAGTGACGTGGAGCCCACCTGTGTGGGTCATTTCTAGGTTTAGATGCCTGTGTGGCCATCCTCAGGGTCCCAGCAGAACAAAGACAGTGATCATCCATATGACCACCAGTAAACACGTTTGACAGTAATCTCCATTTCATTTTTTTTTTTTGCATCAAGATGTGTGTGTGTGTGTGTGTGTGTGTGTTATATGCAGATAAGATGACTTTTTATCAAAGGGTTGGGTTGCCGGGAACAGTATGTCAGGACAACGTTGCATAAATGGGTTGGTGAAAAACGTTTACCTAAATGAGAATGTGTTAAGTCTGTTTAACTGTTTTGTGACATGTTGTATTACTAATATTCAGTTAAAATGATAAATGTATGTGGTGTATCACCCTGCGGTTAGGTATACACAAGATAAAATACCTCAATTCAGCCATTTTGGTTCAGTTTCATAAATAATTGGAATCATTAAACATTAAGTTAAGCTAAGCCTTTAGCATCAGGCAAGCAAAATGAACAGGTATTGCGATTTTTATGACATTGAAAATGAAAAACATTTTAGATGTTATTCATATTACTAAAGTTACATTAAATACAAAGATTGCCAGATTCATTCCACCCATTTTCACAGTCAGCAGTTGTTTAAATAAAATGTTATTCCCTTCCCCACCTAGTTGCTGTGTGGACATTGCCAGCCACAGTAATTATGAATGTTGTTGGAAGCTTGCAAAGTTGTCATCTTGCTGTGGTTTGGTGAAGTCAGAGCCTAAGGGAGGGTGTAAATTAAAACAGAGAGGAGGAAGACTGGGAAAGGTCTCTTTTAACAACGACCAAAAAAAAAAAGCAACTCAGTGGGAGTGGAGGCTGGCAATCTGCTAAAAGGAAATGAAAGGAAATTCTTCATTTCTAAACGGTTCATTGACCCATGATAATAAAGCAGCCCTGCAAGGAAGGATAATTATCTTTTTAAGTATCAGATGCCCTGTGGGTAAAGGCCTTCCTTCTCCTCTCTTGAAAAATGAACTGAGATTAAACAAATACTCCTTTTCCTAGTTTACCATTGACATGAATTTCCTGGTTATGAGCAAAAGTAATCAGTTTTCCCTTTTTCTTCCCCCTCCCTTGTCCTATGGAAATCAAACCCGCCCAGCTGAGCTCAGTGCATTTCCCCCTGGGCTCTGAGTCCTACCAATAGTATGGGGAGCTAAAATGCTTGATATTCTGGTGAGACTAGCAATTGCAAACTTGTGGTTTTATTATGCCCTCTTAGCTCCTTGGCTCAAGGCAGAAGCATGCTCTTTTTAAAACAAAAAAAAAGAAAGACACAGAAAAGAACATTAGCTTTTTTTCTCCTGCTGGTACCTGAAAAATAAACAAGAAATTCAGTGTAGCTTGTGTGTGTGTACATATGTATGTGTGCGTGTTTCTCTGTGTACACGCATACATATATGATGAGTTCAAATACAAAAAGGAAGTGAAACGTTATCGATGACGTGACATTGAATGTTTATTTGCTACCCACAAATGACCAAACATGTATCCTTTTTCTCTAGACTCTTGTTTGTTCAGACCAATAGTGTAAATATGTTGACTAGTCTGACTAATAGAATACATTAAGATGGTTTCAGTTGCACAATCAGGCACATAAATTGCTTAACCATGTGGCACATCTCCTTGTTATAAATGCTGTTGGCTGTACGTTTTCAGAATGTCTATACTCCTTTAAAAAAGAAAACTGCTATTATCTTTTCATTAGCTATTCTTCTAGAGAGATTTTGATGTTAAAGTCTTAACCATGATGCTCTTCATAGAAAAACCAAATGAACATTCCAATTGCTTTTCCAACCCCGAGCCTTTGGCTGCTTGAGAAGACTGAGCTTCAGAATAGAGTTTGGGAGATAACTGTCCAGAATAGATCGTGCCTCATGGCATAATTACTTCAGCTAGCACTTAAGCCTTTTTGAACACTGATGTCTTTTTCTCTTACAAGTACTTTTTCAGGGCACCACAGCTTCTCCTTCAGAGTATAATTAGCCGTGTTTGTCAGCTCTGTTTGAACTCCTTGGAGTTCAGTGGTTGGTAAATATTTGTTCTTTTATCCCTCAGCCTTTGTGAGTTCAGGCCCTGGGCCTGATTCAGTGCTATGGGTATAAACTTCTTGGCGAAAGTGTTCCCTAAAGCAAGCAGAGTGTACCTTAACAGACTTCACTGCAGATGTCCTCGTGTGTCCCCTCCGGCCAGTGGAGCGCTTCCGAGACATGAGTCCTGAAGAAGTGGCTGACTTGTTTCAGGCAGCACAGAGAGTCGGCACGGCGGTGGAGAAGCATTTCCAGGGCACCTCGCTCACGTTTTCCATGCAGGTGGGTGTGCACAGAGCTCAGAAATTATTTTTCATCCTTGAACGAGGATGAACTGTCTTTGTTCCCATGCCAGTGCTGCCCCATTTTGTGCAGCATCATATTGGCTGCCCAGGTGGCTCAGTGCTAAAGAATCCACCTGCCAGTACAGTAGATGCAGGAGATTTGGGTTCGATTTCTGGGTCAAGAAGATCCCCTGAAGAAGGGAACGGCTACCCCCTCCAGGATTCTTGCCTGGAGAATTCTATGGGCAGAGGAGGCTGGCAGGCTGCCATCCATGGGGTCGCAGAGTCGGACATGACTGAGCAACTGGGCACGCAAGCAGCCTGATACTGCGTTGGCCAAAAAGCCCATTAAGGGTTTTCTGTAAGATGTCATCAAAAAGAAAAAGTCCAAATAAACTTTTTGGTCAACACAGTAGTTTTGTTTTTCTTTTGTTTGTTTTTTTTCCTCTTACATGATTTCTTTTGTCTGTAGTGCAGATCACAACCCATCAGGTTAACTTTAGGACCCACTAATGGATTGAGAACCAACAGGTCTGAAAACCACTGATGACACAGGTCTGCTTCATCTTGGCTACAGCGAGGCACAAATTCTCATCCCAAGTAGTCTGGGTCCTAGGAGTTGAAAGACTTCCCTAAATTTGCAGAGTTCTAGTTTAATTTTGAAATTTCTGATTTTAGAAACACTATTTGTTCTGCTATTCCAAACCAGATGAACATTTACTTTTGCTTTATATCATGGCTAATGACTGGATTTGTTTGCTTATTTTCAACTATTTCAACAAATAGTTTTGTTGGGCTTCAGAAATCCCAGGGGAGAACTCAGGATAGGGAAAGAGTCCAGCTAGAATAACACTTCTTTCCACCCTTTCTCTCAAGGTCAGAACAGCCAGGAAGGGCCCAGTCTCCCTGCTGTTGCTGTGTGAGAGCCCATATTCTTGCCCAATGGATTATGTTTATAGCAGATTTCCTAAATTGAGACTTAAAGTCATCACATATTAATTAAACTACATCTGGTTTAAAGATAACCAAAAGGTAGAATACTTCACCTCCCCAAACGTTTCCAATTTTCCTTTAATGCAATTAAAGCCATAGCCGAAAGCAAAGAGCATGAAATGTAGGAAGGGGGTTGGCTCACTGGATAATTTGTATCATTTTTATACATAACTTCTCACTTACTCTCAGGCAGAAATGTAGAACTGTCAGATTCCACACATTTGAAGCTCATGGTCCCCATGAGGAAACTATAAATTAACACACAATGAAATTGGATCTAAATTATTAATGGGCAGTATTTCTGAATAAGCGGGAGATACCTTCTATCTGTTCTCACCTCTGTTTTTTTTTTTTTTTTTTCTTTGTTTTCCTATTTCTAGGATGGCCCTGAAGCCGGACAGACTGTGAAGGTGAGTGCTTATTATGTGCATACAAATTAATAGGGGGTGATTATGAGAACTAATAAAAAATCACACTGAGTCATTTAGAGCACATTACTGTTTCACTATGTTATCTTCGAGGTCAGAGAGACCCTCGGTGTTAGAGCCATAAATCCTGACATTATAAACTTTGCCAAGCAATATGTTTCCCATTAGTTTACAAGACATTTACCTTTTGTAGTAAAATTATTATTGTCCAAATGCTCAAACGGAGACTAAATCATGGAGTACTGAAATGCAAGCCAGAGTCCAAGGAGCTCATGGGAGGTGGCGTCTAGGATGCTACATATTGGGTACGGATTGCTGTGTCTCCTGTGAGGCCGGGGCCCCTCTGACAGCCTGCTAGCTCTCTATGCCATCTATTGTCGCTTTGCTAATGTTGAGCAGAGGGCTTGCTCATGTAGTGGCCTCACATTTGGGTTGTCCCTACATCCTCCACCTGTGTTCCCCTCTGTTCTCTTTCTGTCCACCCACACAACCTACTCTTTACCTCCCTTTGTACTTAATACCAAAGTTCAACGTGATATAGTCAGTGGAGCTCAGAAATGGGTTTTAAGTGTGCCAGGAGAGGGAAGAAGGATTTATTAGGATAGTCTCTGCTTTCTTAATAAAATAAAATAAGAGAATGAAATCCTGGATGATTCTGAAGCTGATTTTCAGTCCCCTTCATACAAATGCAAATTCCTATGCAGTTAGTTCCTAAGCCAAAATCATAGAAAAGTTCTTTTTTTCTTCCCCCCTCCATGTTGGAAATCAGAAGCAAGTCTAACTGGGGTGTTAATGTTACATTTTTGTGAAATAAGGTTTTATGGCTTTGAGACTGGCTGTGAGCAAGTAAGGTAATGCTTGGTACCAAGCAATGCCAGATAAACTTAATGCGCCTGTGATGCTCATCTGCATGTGGCTGTAATGCTTAACACAGCTACCATGGGGCTTTTCACACAGAATCTCTGGGAAGTTCTTTAAGGAGAAAATGTAATTCCTTATGATAAAAAAAGAGCTTAGCCTTGCTCCAGACACACAGAGTGATAAAGATGGGATTCTTAGCTTTTCTCAACCTCTGTGCTTGGCTTCCAAACATGCAGATGGTTAAAAAAAAAAAAAAAAAAAAAAAAACAGTCTAATAGGAGTAGCTTCATTTTGAAATTGTTTTCTGAAATACAGAAACCCAGTTGCTAGACTTTTAAAAAAATCAATATTCAAATATAAATCCCCAAACTAGCAGATGAGTTAGATGCTTTCTTTGTGCAGTTTCTATTTAATGGAATTCCTTCAGCCATTGACAGTAACGCTGCAAAGGCATAGGGGTAACAGGGGAGAAATTCAGACCTTGTCAAGAGGCGTGCACAGGTTGATAGAGTGCACAAAGGAAACACAGCTGAAATGTATGAGTATATAGGTTATACGATCTCAAAATTTTATTTCAGGATTCTGAATGGATCATTAAAATATTTCCTAGGCAAGCAGGCACTGAATAGAGACAAAAAGTAGATTAGTGGTTACCAGGGGCTGTAGGAAGAAGGGAATGGGAAATGAGTACTAATGAGTAGGAGTTTCTTTTGGGGATGATTAGTGGTGGAATTAGTGGTGATAGTTGTGCATCGCTATGAATATTTTTAAAACCCACTGAATTGTGCTTTTGAAAATGGTAACTTTTATGTTATTTGAATTATACCTCAATTAAAAATGGCAATAAAACTTAAAAAAAAAAAAAAAAAAAGCAAAAAACCCCAACAAGCACCGAATCTAGTACGGCTGACTACCATGGCTGTAGACTCTCACTCTAGTAGTGACTACTTTTTCATGTCCCAGTGATCTGGTCAAAATTTTTAATGATTTTGTTAGCTTTGGTGGCGATGATGGAGTAATTTTTGTAGTATAGCACTCAGCTATAAACTACTGCATGTGGTTCTTATCATTATTACCATTGTATTTTCGTCTAAGCTGTTTGTTTATTTTTAGATTACAGTTTTTGGAATTTTTTTTATTTTTTTATTTTTTGCAGTTTTTGGTAGATTATATTCTTTTGGACATCTTTCAGTTGTTTCCTATGTGATCATAGGATTTCTCCCATATGAATTAGCTGGCCCATCTCAAACCCTTTGTGTAATATTAAATGGCTAAAAGAAAACATCCACATGGATTTGACCCTTAAATAGCAGAAGTTTGAATGGTGAGGGTTCACTTATATAGGCATTTTTTCAGTAGTAAATACTATAGTATACAGATCAGTGGTTGGTGGAATCTGCAGATGCAGAAGTGCATGTATGCGGGCTGACTATAAATTATACATGGATTTTCCACTTCGAGGGAGGTTTGGAACTGTTAACCCCCAGGTTTTAAGAGTCAGCTCTACATACAACTGGGCTTCCCCAGTGGCTCAGCGGTAAAGAATCTACCTGCAACACAGGAGACATGGGTTTGATCCCTGGGTCAGGAAGATTCCCTGAAGGAGGGCATGGCAACCCATTCCAGTATTCTTGCCTGGAGAATCCTATGGACAGAGGATCCTGGTAGGCTACAGTCCATAGTGTCACAAAGAGTTGGATGTGACTAAATTGACTGAGCATGCACGTACATACAACTATAATCTCAGTGGATGACAAAGTTTTGAAAACTGTCCTTTTAGAACAAGTCTACATGTCAAAAGTTGTCTAGTCTATTTTTTCTAAGTATGATTCTTATACTACCTACCTAAGAATTACTTTTCATGTTACTTTAATAGAAAGGATGATTCCGTTTTTATTCTCAATCTACTGACTTAGAATCTTTGTGTCTGGGGATTTTGAGTCTTCACTGTTAACATGTGCATCCTATGAGTCTTCTCAGACTGTAGATACTTACTAGTCTTGCTGTTGCATGGTGATAAAACAGTACGTGGTGATTGCCCCATAACCTTGACCCAAGGAAGCCAGGAGTCAGCCCCACCAGAGAATAAAACTGCATCGTCAATATTTAGCTGTTGGGTTTTGTTGTTTTAATTATTTATTTATTATTATTGTTGGCTGCACTGAGTCTTTGTTGCTGTACAGGCTTGTCTCTAGTTGCAGTGGACAGGGGCTACTCTCTAGCTGTGGCGCAGGACTTCTTATTGCGGTAGCTTCTCTTGTTGCGGTTCTTGGGCTCTGGAGCACAGGCTCAGCAGTTGTGTTGCACAGGCTTAGTTGCTCTGTGGCCTGTGGGATCTTCCCAGACCAGAAATTGAACCTGTTTCCCCTGCATTGCATGGTGGATTCTTAATCACTCGACCACCAGGGAAGCCCCTAGCTATTGGGTTTTGAAAACAAAATCTGACTGAGCGTTTCAGATTTTGAAATTCACACAGTCAAATATGAGGAGGCAGTATTTGACAGCCTGCCATGGAAAACGCAGTGACTGTTTTGTTCATCTTTGCTTCTGTCTCTTGATATCCCGCCCGATACCTGGGTTCTAAACCATTTTTGTCTCACACTGCGTGGGAGTAGCAATAAGCCCAGTAATGGTCTCTTCCCCTGAAACAACCATTGTTGTTAGTGGAGGTGCACCACTGAGTGAGCCTCTTGAACATGGGGCCCCTTTAGGGTTTTTTGTTTTGTGGGTTTTAAATTCTTCTTGGCAAAGAACAAGGGAGACTAGCTTACTCAGAGAGGAATTTGTGACAGGAAAGGGAAATATAAAACTAAAAAACTGACCTCTTACTTCTCAGCTGATTATTCACTCTCCTGTTTGAGTTTAAAAGTAAGAGGGCACCGCTATCCACCAGGTGATTGTTGAAGCAATTTGAATACCCTACAGGCTTGAGAAATGATCCCTTTTTTCTGGCCTCAGCCATGCGCCACCCTATGCATCTCTTGACGCATATCACCATGTACAAGCGGCTTCCGATGTGATGCTAGTGGTAAAGAATCCACCTGCTAATGCAGGAGACACAAGAGATGAGGGTTCAATCCCTGGGTAGGGAAGATCCCCTAGAGTACGAAATGGCAACCTGCCCCAATATTCTTGCATGGGAAATTCCATGGAGAGAGGAGCTGGTGGGATATGGTCCATGGGACCACAGAGTCAGATACAACTGAGTAACTAAGCACACAGCACCTCAGCATGTACATATACAGCCAGATGTTGCTTTATCATTCGCCCTCCCATATACGCCTTCCCATCTGAAGTAGCCCTCCTAAGCCCCGTACTCCCCATCCTGTTTGCATTTGTCAATTAAAAACAAAATCCCATAACCTAACAGTTGTGGGTTATGTTTTATTCTGAGGCTCTACTGAGGACTATAGCCTGGGAAGGCAGCCTCTCAGATAGCTCAGACAGACTGTTCCAAAGATATAAAAGAGACACCAGGATATATAGGAGTTTTACTGGAAAAAAATGTAGTAGAACATCAAAAGATTACTGATGATCACACAAAAAAACCTTCATCTCACGGTAATGATTTTACCACTTCTCTGTGTATGGAAAGGTGCAAGAGTCTGGCTTGTTGAAATCATCCCTTTGATATACATCTTACTATCTAGGGCCGATATCCACTTTTTCTCCTTCCTGAATTCCCCTCAGGGTGCACTGTAGGAGTTGCTGCAATAGATGATGGCTTAATGGCAGGCAACGTTCTTTCTCCATGCCTTATTTGATTTCCTTCAGGGTCTTCTTCACTGTCTTTTATTTGTTGGTATGTTACTTTTTTTTTCCTGTACCATATTGTTTCTTTAGTCCCTGGAGAATGTAAGCTTCATGAGAACCTGCATTATGTCATTGTTTACTGTGGCTCTCTTGGGTGGTATGGGAAGGAGGGTGGAGATGCTAATGATAGAACAAATCTATACTCCTAACTTATAGAAGCAGACGATGTGTTGTATTTCAATGTGCAGTCGGAGATGTGGGTTTTCTGGAGTTTCTATTAAGAATCTCCCTTATTTGGCCATCACTGACAAAGACCAGAATTTCCACTAATCCAATTCCCAAATCATACTCCAAGATGTAATTTCAACTAGCCACATCATTAAGGCAATGTTCTGTCCTTTAAAAGAGATGCTACTGAGTAAGTTTAATGTGAGCTTTTAGAGCAATTACTATGTGCATCTTTAGGTGGGAGAGTACTTTAGGTATATTAAAGAGAGAGATTTATGGCAGGCAGGTAATTTAGAATTTTATAAGAGCTATTTATAAAATATGCTTGCCTACACTCTTCTGTATTTATGGTGCTTGAGTCCTCTACTTAGATATTTAATTTTATAGTGTTAATGCTGTGGGAAGTGTCTCTTATTAACTGTTGATACATTAGTGATTACTTTTTTGGATTGTTTTCAGAAGAACAAAGAAAGAAATTCCTCAAAGAAATGTGATTTACAAGTTAAAATAGCAATAAACAAGCTCTTCCATTCACTGAGGAGTTTCTTAGGTCCCTTCCACGAGGAGATTTGCTAATCTTTCCAATTCATGAACTTAGAGGACATTTTAGCTCTTAGTAAAGTCCAGGAGCTAATACACTTTGACATCAGTAAGAGGCTCCATGGAAGTTTTAGCTTGGTGAGTTTGGGCCAGCCTCTTCACCTCTATGAACATTTATTTCTTCATATTTCAAATGGGGGGAAACCCTAGCAAATATATTGAGTGATGATGAGAAGAAACCGATATGAAGGTGGGAATAGAATGCCCAGCCCACCACATCTTACCCCTAGGGCCTTATGTATGTTTCTTTCTTTTTTTATTACTTACTTAATTAGTTAATTTTGGCTGTGCTGGGTCTTCATTGCTTTGTGTGGGCTTTCCCTAGTGACATGAGTGGGGGGCTATTCTCTGGTTGTGGTGTGTGGGCTTCTCATTGTGGTGGCTTCTCTTGTTGCAGAGCACAGGCTCTAGGGCCTGTGGACTCAGTAGTTGCATCTCTAGGGCTCCAGAGTGCAGGCTCAGTAGTTGGGGCACACAGGCTTAGTAACTCCAAGACATGTGTGATCTTCCCAGACCAGGGATCAAACCTGTGTCCCCTGCATTAGCAGGCATATTCTTAACCCTTGGACCACCAGGGAAGCCCATGTTTTTGTTCATTTTAATCTTACTCTCAGTTTTCTTGTCCTTAAGGCAGGCTAAGGTGTTGCTTTATGAGGCTGTTTGTGGCATACAGGTTGTTGCAGCCCTGTCTAGTTCACTTATTCATACAGTAAATTCTCTCACTATTAATTACTGCCTTTTAGCTTACATTCTTGGGGGGAGAAAAAAAACACTTTGTTCTGATCATTTCACTTACATAGTTTGAATATCTAGTTTGAACTTATAAAATTGACCACTTGACCATTCAGACATCTGCCTTATTACTTGGTGTATGAAATCTCAGCCCTGATAACCTTCAACCTCTGCTGTATCCCTTGGTGGTAATGAGTAAGCTGTGCTCCTAAACCAACAGTGTACTTCACAACTGCTTAAAGTAGGCTTCAGTAGGACAGAAACCTGTCTGCCCCCTCTGCTGGCTCAGTAGGTCTGATGTGAGACCCAGGGCACTGCATTTTAACAGACATGGTCAGTGATGTTCATGTACACATCTCTCCAGTGCAGAGCCACTTAGCAAAGCAGTGACGGGATATGGAGGGATCTCCACGTAGCAGCTTGCTTTTCAGTCCAGAAGAATTCCTCATATTTGGTGTGCAGAGAAAGGAGAAACCAACATCTTAAAAATCAAAATGATTCTTACTTGACTGGTATTTATTATTTTCATCTGGAGATAAATTTCATGAGAGCTGTAATTTGCCAGAGAACTTTTATCATTTGATTAAAGCCATGAGGGAAATTACCTTGCCTATGTTTATATCTAATGCCTGTGTCTACTGCTGAAGAATTAGTATCTTCAGGATGCAATCTATTTTATCTTCTGCAGTTGCCTTACAATTTGCATCTCTGCTCTGAAAATGAACCCAGTTTGCCTGAGTTTGGTAAATCAAAATTCAGTTTGGTGTTAAGGGCCTGGGATTGGGTATACAGGTGGGAATGGATGCCTCCAATCCCATCCTTCCCCTTGACTTTCCTTCCCTGGTGATTTGGAGGCGAAAGCCCTCATCCCTGGCTTTCTAGGCAGGAGAAGGGAAATGAGCCTGTCTTTCCCCTGTGGGAAAGTTTCTTTCTTTCTTTCTTCTTCTAAACCCTGAAGCCCTCTTCTAAGTGAGTATCAAATCACTGAGTTTTTCCATTTCTAATTAGTTCATCTTGAATCGCATGATGCCATTTGGGTCAAAGCACTGAAAGGAAAATTAACCAAACTCAGGTCTTCTTCCATTTCTATTTGTTCATTTTTTCCCTGTTCTTCAACTCAAGGGCAGCTTAGGTGGATCGGAGGGGAATGCTGCAGATGGAGTGAGGGTGGAAGGGAAATGTCATCAGGGCTACACTCCTGATGAAGAGGGAGGACTCTGGAGCCAGATGGCCTGGTTTCCTTCCCAGAGTCATCACCTATCATTTCTATGACTCTTGCAAAAGTCAGCCTTTTTTTAGCCTCATCTATTTATAAGATTATAAAATGGGGGTCTTAATAGTATCCTGCCTCATAGGGATGTTGTGAAGATCAAACAGATTACAGTACATGTAAATGTGTTTGACATAGCACTTGACACACAGGAAAGTCTCATTAAATAAATATTTGCTATTAGTTTATAATTTTCACTTAATCCTCACGATTCTAAAAATGGGACATTGCTCTTTTATACTTAGACTAAGGTTTATGGAGGCAGTCACTTAACAGCAACAATAAGAACAACAACACAAGTTACAGATAGGAGAGTTGGGATTCAAACCCAGGCTTGTCTGAAAGCCTGATTTTCCATTATATCATCTGAGCTGTTCCTCAAAACACCTTGCACTCAGTTGCTGTTTTTCAGTTGCTCAGTCGTGTCTGACTCTCTGCGACCCCATGGACTGCAGCACACCAGGCTTCCCTGTCCTTCACTATCTCCCAGAGTTTGCTCAAACTCATGTCCATTGAGTTGATGATGTCATCCAACCACCTCATGCTCTGTTGCCCCCTTGTCCTCTTGCCCTCAATCTTTCCCAGCGTCAGGGTCTTTTCAAATGAGTCAGCTCTTCGCATCAGGTAGCCAGAGTATCGGAACTTCAGCTTCAGCATCAGTCCTTCCAGTGAATTTTCAGGGTTGATTTCCTTTAGGATTGACTGCTTTGCACTCTGTAAGCATAGCCAAAGGTACATAAGGAGATGTTTTGTAAATATTTTGTCTCCCTCAACACAGATTCAGCTGCATTATTTTTCTCTGCTTAGAATAATGTGACTTCCATCTAAAACTACCCAGGGGACTCTCTCTGTAATTTTATTATACAGGTGAAAGTTAACTAACCTAAATGCTACTTTATTGCTGGATGTCAATTTACAGCAGAATTATATGTTTTAGATGTTTAATTTTTCATTAGTGCTACCAAACAAATTCCTTTAGTAATTGGAGATCCTGACATATAGCAAGGTGGGTATTGGCTGTTAAATTTATTTTGGGATTTGTGACACAAAAATGTGGCAAATATTACAGATGCTTTCTTTTTTTTTTTTTTAATAAATTTATTTATTTTAGTTGGGGGCTAATTACTTTACAATATTGTAGTGGTTTTTGCCATATATTGACATGAATCAGCTATGGGTTTACATGTGTTCCCCATCCTGAACCCCCCTCCCACCTCCCTCCCCATCCCATCCCTCTGGGTCATCCCATTGCCCCAGCTCTGAGCATTTGTCTCATGCATCAAACCTGGAATGGTGTTCTGTTTCACATATGATAATATACATGTTTCAATGCTTTTCTCTCAGAACATCCCACCCTCACCTTCTCCCTCAGAGTCCATAAGACTGTTCTATGCATCTGTGTCTCTTATTCTGTCTCGCATATAGGGTTATCGTTACCATCTTTCAAATTCCATATATATATGCATTAGTATACTGTATTGGTGTTTTTCTTTCTGGCTTACTTCACTCTGTATAATGGACTCCAGTTTCATCCATCTCAATAGAACTGATTCAAATGTATTCTTTTTAATGTCTGAGTAATATTCCATTGTGTATATGTACCACAGCTTCCTTATCCATTCGTCTCCTGATGGACATCTAGGTTGCTTCCATGTCCTGGCTATTATAAACAGTGCTGTGATGAACATTGGGGTACACGTCTCTTTCAATTCTGGTTTCCTCGGTGTATATGCCCAGCAGTGGGATTGCTGGGTCATATGACAGTTCTATTCCCAGTTTTTTAAGGAATCTCCACACTGTTCTCCATAGTGGCTGTACTAGTTTGCATTCCCACCAACAGTGTAAGAGGGTTCCCTTTTCTCCACACCCTCTCCAGCATTTATTTCTTGTAGACTTTTGGATAGCAGCCATTCTGACTGGCATGAACTGGTACCCCATTGTGGTTTTGATTTGTATTTCTCTAATAATGAGTGATTTTGAGCATCTTTTCATGTGTTTGTTGGCCATCTGTATGTCTTCTGTTTAGTTCTTTGGCCCATTTTTTGATTGGGTCGTTTATTTTTCTGGAATTCAGCTGCAAGAGTTGCTTGTATATTTTTGAGATTAATTGTTTGTCTGTTGCTTCGTTTGCTATTATTTTCTCCCATTCTGAAGGCTGTCTTTTCATCTTGCTTATGGTTTCCTTTGTTGTGCAAAAGCTTTTAATTTTAATTAGGTCCCATTTGTTTATTTTTGCTTTTCTTTCCAATATTCTGGGAGGTGGGACATGGAGGATCCTGCTGTGATTTATGTCGGAGAGTGTTTTGCCTATGTTTTCCTCTAGGAGTTTTATAGTTTCTGGTCTTACATTTAGATCTTTAATCCATTTTGAGTTTATTTTTGTGTATGGTGTTAGAAAGTGTTCTAGTTTCATTCTTTTACAAGTGGTTGACCAGTTTTCCCAGCACCACTTGTTAAAGAGATTGTCTGTTCTCCATTGTATATTCTTGCCTCCTTTGTCGAAGATAAGGTGCCCATAGGTGCGTGGATTTATCTCTGGGCTTTCTATTTTGTTCCATTGATCTATATTTCTGTCTTTGTGCCAGTACCATACTGTCTTGATGACTGTGGCTTTGTAGTGGAGCCTGAAGTCAGGCAGTTGATTCCTCCAGTTCCATTCTTCTTTCTCCAGATTGCTTTGGCTATTCGAGGTTTTTTATATTTCCATACAAATTGTGAAATTGTTTGTTCTAGTTCTTTGAAAAATACCATTGGTAGCTTGATAGGGATTGCATTGAATCTATAGATTGCTTTGGGTAGTATACTCATTTTCACTATATTAATTCTTCCAATCCATGAACACGGTATATTTCTCCATCTGTTTGTGTCCTCTTTGATTTCTTTCATCAGTGTTTTATAGTTTTCTATATATAAGTCTTCTGTTTCTTTAGGTAGATATATTCCTAAGTATTTTATTCTTTTTGTTGCAATGGTGAATGGTATTGTTTCCTTAATTTCTGTTTCTGTTTTCTCATTATTGGAGTATAGGAATGCAAGGTATTTCTGTGTGTTAATTTTATATCCTGCAACTTTACTATATTCATTGATTAGCTCTAGTAATTTTCTGGTAGAATCTTTAGGGTTTTCTATGTAGAGGATCATGTCATCTGCAAACAGTGAGAGTTTTACTTCTTCTTTTCCTGTCTGTATTCCTTTTATTTTGTTTTCAGCTCTGATTGCTGTGGCCAAAACTTCCAAAACTATATTGAATAGTAGTGGTGAAAGTGGGCACCCTTGCCTTGTTCCTGACTTTAGGGGAAATGCTTTCAGTTTTTCACCATTGAGGGTAATGTTTGCTGTGGGTTTGTCATATATAGCTTTTATATGATGCTTTCTTAATGTCAGTGTTTTACAGGTTTCAGTGGACTACCTTTTCCACCTGATGCTCAGAGTATGGGGGTTTATTTTAATCACTGTCAAATCAAATATACTGTGAAAGGCAAAGTGATTTATAGACCTTAAAGTGCTACATAACTGTAAGGCATTATTATTCAGACTCACCTTCTTCCCTCTGTTGATGCAGTTGGGGCACTTACTCTCTGTCATTTTGCTGTGAAATACGAGGTGCTAAGTACTAGTAATCACTGAAGATACTATTCTCTCACTATTTTGCTGTATATGTTTCAGGTCTAGGACGATGCACATAAAATTCTCTAACTCCATGTAACCACTTCTTTTTAAGTTTAAAAGTTTTAAACCTGTGACATCTAAATAACTGGCTTGGGTAAAATGTTTATTTTGTTAAAAAGATAAGTAGTTAAACTTGTTCCAATGAATCCTGTGACAAAGATTGAATAGTTTTGACTAAATGTGAGTGGTCAGTTCCGTCTTCCAGGAGGCCAGGCCTCCTGACGGCCTCCTCTTCCGTCAGGCCCCATTACACACCTTAAATACAGAACCGGGAGTGAAAGTCCCTAAAATAATGGGGGCTTTGGTTGAAACTGGACATTTCAACTCAAATAGATCTAGAAAAAACTGAAAATATTTGTTTCAGTACTCAGTAAAAATAATAAAATATAAAAGGAGACATCTATTTGAGTATAAAATGTGTGAATCTATATATTGCTTAGTGAAACAGGCAACATTGTGTCGAGATGCCCCTGAAGTTCAATACCAGGTGGAAGAAGCACCCTTGGTTGTCCAAGGTACAGAGACCTTTCACTGCTTACCTGATATGTTCCTGGTTTTCCTTTATATTACTTATATTTTATGAAGAAATATAGGAAACTATCTCTATAATTTTTATTTCACAGGCATCCCATCAGAAGAATTTCCATTGGGAAATGATTCTGCTCATCCATTCTTTCTTCTGTCTTTATCTTAAGCACATAACTAGTGCTCAGTCTTCCTATGTTCAAATCTCTGATTTTGTTGTTCAGTCATTCAGTCATGTCTAACTCTTTGCAACCCCATGGACTGTAGCATACCAGGCTTCCCTGTCCTTCACCACTTCCCGGAGTTTGCTCAAACTCACGTCCATTGAGTTGATGATGTCATCCAACCATCTCATCCTCTGTTACCCCCTTCTCCTTCTGTCCTCAATCTTTCCCAGCACCAGAGTATTTTCCAGTGAGTGGGCTCTGGTGATGGGGCCCCAAAAAAACTTTTTTGAAAAGTCCCCAGTTGATTATGATGGTTACACAGATTTATGAACTGCCATTTTATTTGTGTACATAAATACGTTTTGATTCTCAGTCTAGTTGACCTAGACTTCCAATTGATTCTGGTGGTTACCCAGATTTATGAACTGCTGTTTTATTTGTTTAATATTAATACATTTTGATTCTTTATCTAGATGACCTAGATTTGATTCTTACTCCCAAATTCATCCTGAATTATTCATTTTTTTAGAGGCTCCTGTTAGTCCTTTATGCCAAAGCCATTACTAAAGTAATTCTCAAGGCTCAAAAAGCAGCTGGAAGACTAAGGGTTTGATGACCAAGCCTGGGTCAGAGGGAAGGCAGGGTAATGAATAATAGACATGGCAAGGTGCCGAGGCACATACATGGAAGAATTCAAATAACGACCTTTCTAATGACATCTGAGTGAAAAACATAGGGTTGGTGAGAATGTGTAATGGCTGTGGGGCCAAACACAGTGAGAAATTCTCCTCCAATTTATTCATGAAGTATGTTAGTGCTGAGAAAGAATAGTTTTGAAATTTTAACCTGATGTGTCATGAAACATCAATCCTACACCTGCAGCCTCATAGCAAATCCTCTTTCTGGAAGAGCCGCTCATCCACCAAGATGAGGGAAAGAGAGACATAAATTGCTAGAAGCCTTCTAAATCAGATTAATCCCACGCCACAGGGGGAAAGGATGAAAATGATGGTTTGCAATCCTTCTGGGCTCATTCAACATAAAGATAATTGTATTGGGCTCTCATAATGAAAACCCACATTTCTTTCCCTGTAGTTTATCCTTTTGAATATGCTTTTCTTGTTCCTGATGTTACATGAAGAATAAACATGAAGTTATTTAGGCCATTGACCTTGCCGAAAGTGGCTTAGAAGAGTAAACAACACAGAGTGAACAAAGTGAACTCATCACATATTCTTTTACTTTGTGGTGAAATCCGTTATCCTCACGTTCATATTCAAATCTCTGCCCCCTGCCCCAGGGTTGTATGTCAGTGTTTGGTCCCCGAAAAAAAAAAAAAAAAATTTCTTATCATCCTTTCTAGACGGGTGCCCTGAAAATCAACCCAACAGGATCTTTTCTTTATGTTTCAATTCTTCTGTTGGTTAAAAATGGTGTAAACTCCCAGGTGTAATCAAGTTCTAGCAGGGTAATTTTGAGGACACTGTTTAATCTTAGAAGGAATAAATGTGATTCCATGCTCAGCTCTGCTGTCACATGACCAGGGATGAAACTCACTCTTGAGGAAGACCCTCAGAGCAGGGGATGAGTCAGAGAACCCCAGACAGGCATGTAACCTTGAAAGTCAGGTAGTATCTCTCCCTTCCTGTAAATGATCCTCCTCGGTAGACTTTAAATCGGTCTTACATCTTCCTCTACACCTGGGAACCCAGTGTGCTGTACGCTAGCTGCTTCCAGCCTGAACCGCTCTGCTCTGTGATCGAGGGGGAGGATTCCCTCACTGCCAACAGCATCCTGTTACGGCCTCCCAGGAAATGAACATCCTGCCTGCTCATGCTTTCATATTGGGTTGACCAAAATGTTCATTCGGGGTTTGTCCATAACATCTTACAGAAAAACCTGAATGAACTTTCTGGCTAACCCCAAATCTAGAATTCATTCTTTAATTTATTCATCCACTACCTCCTGTGTTCCACATGTTGGCACAGGTCCTGGGAGAACAAGAAGAACGAGGAATAGTCCTTGTCTGTCTTTAAGGACAGTTAAAATAAGGGCTATAAGAAAGGAAGACTAAGAAGGTTGTAGAAGTTGTATATTGCTGTTGTTCACTTGCTAAGCCCCGTCTGACTCTTTGCAACCCCATGGACTATACTCCACCAGGCTCCTCTGTCCATGGGGTTCTCCAGGCAAGAATACTGGAGTGGGTTGCCATTTCCTTTCTACGGGAACTTCCTATGCCAGGGATTGAACCCATATCTCCTACACTGAGGAGGGTTTTTTAGCACTGACCCACCAGGGAAGCCCAGAAGTTGTATAGTTCATATTAATTCCTCCTCCCTGTGTTGAATGAATACCGACTATGTTTCAAGCACTTCAGGAAACTGGGATACAATGAGAGGAAAGACTGCCAAGGAATAACTTCACCTTACTGTCTTTCTCTACATGAAAATGAACAAATAAAATAATTGCAGATTTTGAGGAGTTTTAGAAAGGCTATAAATGGTGCTGTGAAAGAGGGGAACATGGGGAGAGGGAAGGGAATCGGGAATGGGGGAATGGGCTGCTTTAGGTAGGGTGGTCAGAACAGGCCCACTGAAAAAGTGACCCATAAACTGAGACTTGAGGAATGACCAGAGTCCAGCCAAGGAAAGAACTGGGGAGGAAAAAACTTCTGGGCCGAAGAAACAGCAGCAGAGATGGGCTTGGCAAAGCCTAGGAGATTGTTGGAGACTGGGTGGGCAGGGCTTCAGGCTGGAGACAGAGGTGATGATGGAAGGTACGTTTGAAGAAATGAGCAGAAGGATTGTTCTACCAGCATAAGTACACCACCACTGTAAGGAGTTGTAGTTCTATTTTTAATGTACTTATTGTTTGGATTATATTCTAAGGACAGAGGGCATTTCACACGTGCTCAGTATGGCGGCGGAGAAGGCAATGGCATCCCACTACAGTACTCTTGCCTGGAAAATCCCATGGACGGAGCCTGGTGGGCTGCAGTCCATGGGGTCGCTAAGAGTCGGACACGACTGAGCGACTTCATTTTCAGTTTTCACTTTGATGCATTGGAGAAGGAAATGGCAGCCCACTCCAGTGTTCTTGCCTGGAGAATCCCAGGGACGGGGGAGCCTGGTGGGCTGCCATCTATGGGGTCACACAGAGTCGGACATGACTGAAGTGACTTAGCAGCAGCAGTAGCAGCAGTATGGTGGATCCTTTAAAGTGATTTGGTTTTCAAATTTCTAGGAAGTTGAGTAATTTGGTATCATATTTCTTCTGGGCACTGCTTGTCTCCTCAGCATACTCTCCATACTGTGCTACTTAGCAGCCAAGGACACAGGATGCATGCGAATCCATCTCTAGCTCCAGGTGCTAACCTCATTTAGTTAATCCAAAAGATGGCAAGTTTTTTCATAAAAGCCCACATGGTAAACATTTTAGGCTTTGAGGGCCTGACGGTCTCTGTCACAATTATACGACTATCTTTGTAGCACAAAGGCAGCTATTCAAAGTATGTAAGTGAATTTGTACAAATGGGTGTGCCTATATTCCAATCAAGCTGCATTTGCAAAAGCACAGTGAGCAAGATTTGGCCCAGGGGCTGCCCATCCCTGCCTTCAGCCAGCTCTTGGCCACAGCGATGACTTTGATTAATCCTGACCTAAATCACTTAGAGAGTAGGATTCCCTCAGCTTCAGAAATGGCTGTTCCCAGATCCTAGAGGATTTGTGGGAAGCGATGCGTGTAAATAAGAAGGCACTGACCCTGACGCTGCTGGCCACCATCTTAGTATTCCTAGGATTCCAACCTGCTTTAGAATCAACCAGATGCCGAGGCCCGAATGGCAGAGAAGGAAAGAAGTTGGATCCTTGGTGACATTATTGGGGGTTCTGAATTAACCAGCCCTGAATCCTGTATAACATCTAGACTTTTTGGCTACATGGTTTAATGAAGTCCCCATCTTATTTCGTCCAGGAAGACTTGAACTTTCTGCTACTGTCCATGAAAGCCATCCTCCATTTGATCATCTCCTCTAAAGTATTCAGTTATTGTTATTCCTTAGTATGCTTAACTGGCAGTTTGAGTCAACAATTTCTCAAGTGTTTCTGCATATCTGCAATACTCATCAGATGCCAGTGGGGATTGTGGAGTGAAAGCCTGCGAATCAATGGCCCTGGAAGAGCTTAACTTCCCAAAGGCTCCCTTTAGTGCATGACCACAGGGTAATTCCATTAACTTTAATGACTGGTGCTGTACAAAAAGGGCCCTGTTAATCTCTGCTTCCCCTTCTTTCTGTGTTAAATCTTCTCCTGCAGCTAATTCTTCAGGGTAAGGTATGTGCACCGATGCCATTCATTCCTTGGCCTTTATTAATACATGCAGGACTCTCTCTCAGGGAAGGAGTGCTAAGTGAGTACATTAAAAATGAATCCACTGCCCCATTTGTGGACTGTGAGAAAACCCCAGAGTCAGGGACATCGATGGATTATTATTGATTGTTCTAAGATCCAATAAAATCATAAATATGGCTCAGAACAATGACTGTGGCCACATTAGCAAATTATCAAATCCATAACTTGCTTCTGAGCCTGGCCTCAGAGATTTAAATAAAGTGTCAGAGGGTAGAAAGTTGTATTTTAGGAATGTGACAAACCAGGGCTAGGAGAGAGAAATTTATGATTTAATTTGCTGTGCAATCTAATTGAGAATAACTATTAGATTTTTTTTAAAGTGAACTTTGATTAGGTTTTAGGTGTCAGAAATAAACTGGAGATATGGGTCAGTTTATACTTTTCTGGGAGTCTGTCGGGAGGGGAAAAAGAAGGTTTTCATCGCAAGGAATGACTTTCCTGGGTGACCTTGCACCCTGCCTTCTGTTCTTATTTCCTTTGTTCAAATAATTAGGTTATACCTGAGACTAGCTGGTTCTTCCCAGAGACTTGTTTTTTACTTTCTTCACCAAGTGTCGATTTTCTCCCATTTAGAAATAAATCAGTTCGAAATGAAATTACCCAGAGCATTCATTTTTCACCATCTAGTAAATGAGTCTCTCAAAAGAACACAAGGTCCTCCCTTTTCAGCTCCGGCTTAATAAAATCCTTCTCCATGGAAGCAGTACAGAGCTGTTGTCTCTGCCTTCTCCAGGCTTTCCGTCTTCGGTGGGCTACATGTGAGGTGATATATGCTCTGTGAAATGTGCTGTTGGTCTCTCTGTAGAGTCCCACACATAGTTTCCAAAGATCTAACCTGAAATTTGGCTGCCTGATTTACAGTTCTAACACATAGCAGGTGGAAAAAGCTGCCCTGGCATTGTAACACCCAATAGCCATTATAGGAGTTCATTGGAAGCTCCGGCCTCAGAGGCACTCCAGTCTCACACACACACATACACACTGGTGGCTAGATTTTCAGGAATGGGTTGACTCTCTTTCATCTCACTTCAGTTAAATGGAAAAGTGATTTGCACAAAGGTAAATGAGATTTCATAGTGATCTGTGTAGAACTGGCTGATGGACTTTTGCAGACAGTCAGCGGAAGCTTGAAAACCCAGCTGAGAAATGATAAATTACTACCAACTGTCCTAATTATCCCTTGACACTCTGTGTTGAAACCTGAATAAATTTTGCTGAAACTTACAAATAGGAAAGAAGTTTAAGGTTTAATAAATTATCCATAATAGAAATGCTTAAAAGAGAGAGAGAGGAAAGGGAGGGAGAGAGCACGAGCAAGCGTCGCAGCCTAAGAGCTGCTATTGATCACCCAGCAGCTTCTTGAGCCTTAGAAAGAGGCAGGAATTGGGTGAGGGAAATGTGTTAGATAAATTATAATTTTAATTGCCAACCTAATTGATGATGTTTAGCATGCTTGTTAGGTTAAGGAAGACTCTGAGTCAACTCCCAAGGTCATTACGTTAATAGACCTGGTAAGCATGTAATTTGCAATGAGTTGATTTGTGAACATCATTGTTCTCTGTAAACAGCATCATCATCATACTAGCTTTAAAGGATCACGCACTGACTACATGCATTTGTTTCTTGCTATTTTAGTACAGTCATCTTGTAGTTACCCGTCTTCTCTATTTTATAGTCTTAGGTTTAGCTCACATATAAGCCCATGTAAAATGCCTAGAGTGATGGCTAGCTTACTTTTTTAACAGCCATCTTATTCCAGTTTGGAGAACTCCATTAAAAAAGTTTGCTGTAGCTGCCACAGCAGCTTCTTCTTCCTCCTCCTCTTTTTTCCCCCCTCTTCCTCCTGTTTTCTCCCTCTTGCTCTTCCTCCTTTACTTCCTCTTCTTTTATCTTTCTGTGGATCAGCATGGCAAGAGCAGAATGTTTACTCTTTCATCTTTCTCTCTGGAGTCTGGGCATTCTGGATTAATTCTGTACTTTCTCTCCTTTCTTGAAACCTGTGGGATTTGAAAGAAATGTGTCCTTCTTCACTTAAGGAATCATCAGTGCCTTTAACAGTATAGGCAGAGCCTGCAGCAATTTGCTAAACTGGTTCCCCACGTCTAGATGTTGTCTGTCTGTTGACTCTTCTGTGTTAAATGTGTTGCCTAGAATCACAAGGAATTCTCCAGATGACATAGGAGCGAGTGGTATATTGCACTTCTTGGAACATCATAGGTTCTCTGTATATGTCTTAAGCTTGAGGGTGATTTCCCCAAGTACAGAGCCTTAGGTCTCTGGATATTCTTACTGCAGATGAAGATCATTGAAAATGAAATGGTTAGAAGATCCTCTTGGCAGGCACTGCTATAAGGTGGAATTTCTTGTCTCCTTTCCATATTTTTGAAGACCATCGAATCTGTTCCATGATATGGAGTCCCATGGTGTAAACCATCCTCAAGATCAGTTGGTTATTGATAGATTTGCTCTTTGGTCTCACTGTGAATGAATGCTAACAGCAGAGTGAATTGTGAACTACTATTCTTACTTAAGCCATCTCTGAGGGCTTTTTCCACACCAGGCAGACACTGACTGTTCTTGTACCTAACACTCATCAAGCTTTCATGCTAATTATTTTCCTCAAAACAGGCATACAAAAGGCCTTTGGAGCCCTTTGGACTCTTTCAGTTCAGTTTAGTCACTCAGTCGTGTCCAACTCTTTGCAACCCCGTGGACTGCAGCACACCAGGCTTCCCTGTCCATCACCAACTCCCGGAGCTTACTCAAACTCATGTCCTTTGGGTTGGTGATGCCATCTAATCATCTCATCCTCTGTTGTCCCCTTCTCCTCCTGCCTTCAATCTTTTCCAGCATCAGGGTCTTTTCCAGTGAGTCACTTCTTCGCATCAGGTGGCCAAAGTATTGGAGCTTTAGCTTCAGCATCAGTCCTTCCAATGAATATTCAGGACTGATTTCCTTTAGGAAAAAGGACGGGTTTGATCTTACAGTCCAAGGGACTCTCAAGAGTCTTCTCCAACACCACAGTTCAAAAGCATCAATTCTTCGGCACTCAGCTATCTTTATGGTCCAACTCTCACACCCATACATGACTACTGGAAAAACCATAGCTTTGACTAGGCAGACGTTTGTCGGCAAAGTAATGTCTCTGCTTTTTAATATGCTTTCTAGGCTTGTCATAGCTTTTCTTCCAAGGAGCAAGCTTGGAGTGACAATTAGAAGCATAATTTAATGATAAGCAGCTAATTCATTAAACATTGGAGGGGTCATAGAATCTTTTGAGTCTGAAAGCTCTGGACATTTTCTGTAGAACAACTCAGGTACACATACAATGTTTGCATTTAATTTTGGGGGCACTCCTTTCCCCCGCCACCTATCCAAGGATTCTTCAACTGAATTTACCTGAATTTTTGTCTTCCACTTCAGTATTTAAGTGTAGTTAGTATCACTAACCTAAACTGATGGGATGAATCTTGAGGCAGGTCACAAAGAGTCATGCCCTCCCCATCTGGGAGATTTGAAATTGTAAACTATTTCCCTGACTTATGAGAATTATTTGCTCTGAAGATTGAGACTAGCTCTGCTCACTCTCAGCTATGTGGCTTTAGGCAAGTGTCTTGATACTTTCTTGTTCGTGAAACTGAAATAAAAATACAGTTCCCTCCTGCACAGGATTTTGTGAGGAATTCAGGAGGCCACGGATGGTTTTCTTGGTGCACTGTATTTGTAGGCATCAGTTATTTATTGCAACCCAGCTGCAGGCCAGCTTCTCTTCTAGCTCCTGTTAGGACAGCAGAGAACAAAGAGAGGTGGTCCCTGCCCTCAGAGAGCGTCTTCTCAGTTGCTTTGTCATCATCACCTCAGCACTTTTACCATCACCCTTGGGTGAAGGAGCGCTGATCAGAGAGTCAGCGGAAACTGTGGGAGAGGAATAAAGGTGAATCTCATTATATTTCCAGCCCCCTCAGCTCACCCTGTTAATGGGTCCCAGATTCTTATTAATGTTGAGCACATTGGTTTCCAAGTAACCTGAACTTGACTCACTAGTCAAAAGGAGCTGAATATGCAGAGCTAGTTCTTCATGCTGAAAACTGTAGTCTCCCAGATGTCACTGAGGGTGGGGTGGATATGCTCTCCAGACATGCAGGTTGACTGTGAAGCATGGCCACTAAGATGGCTATTTGCTCCACTGAGGAGCTTTATGCTATATCTCTTGCATCACGGTCTTTTTTTTTTAATGGACAATTGAATGATTGAGCAACACTGTCTTCCATAGCCCTGCCAAGATAGGACAGTATTCTGGCATCAAACTGTACAACATTATGTGGGGATTTTCTTAACCTTTGAAGACTAGGTATGACCTTAAACCAACCTTACAAATCATAGGAACTCATTCCAGTCAGCTATTAAATTTGATTTCCCTCTTCAAAAGACTGAGCATGACTTGACATTACAATTAAGAAACTTGAGAGTTAGGAATTGGAATTTGAGAGTTACAAAGTTTAGACTTGAATTACATCTCATTAAATTCAAGAGTGCAAAGTTGGAAGTTTAGCTGGAATTATGTTTGAAGTTAGGTTTTAAATTTGATACAGTTTTGTTCTTTCATGTGTGTATGTGTGTGTATTATGCATGTATGTATGTTCTCAATGTTCCTATTAGATTTCCTTTATGGGCTTCCCAGGTGGCTCAGTGGTAAAGAATCTGCCTGCCAATGTGGGAGATGCGTGTTTGATCCCTGGGTCGGGAAGATCCCCTGCAGAAATAAATAGCAACCCACTCTAGTATTCTTGCCTAGAAAATCCCATGGACAGAGAAGCCTGGTGGGCTGCATTCTATGGGGTCGCAAAAGAATCTATTATGACGTAGCAACTAAATATCAACAAGGATCTCCTTTGTAGCTTGGTCTTACAGCCATGGGTTTTTGTTATCCTGGACAGCACTGTCAGAAGGAAGAGCAGAGCCCGGTACATTCAGAGCTCAGACTCATGCCACCCTTACATGGTGGGATGCGTCCCCAGCAAAGTCTGGGATTGATGGCTGTGCTGTGGCCCCCCCCCCCCCCCCCCCGAGAGGGCCCCTGCCGCCCATCCTGTCCCACCCGCAGCATTCCCCGCAGCCACTTCCACAGGCTGACCCTTGAGAATATTTGTTATGCAAACACTCTGCCATCTGCTGTTCTGTGGGGGTTTCCAGGCTAGTCCAGAAACAGGTGTGGTGTCAAAGCAGCTTAGTGAGTAAACAAGTTGAAGGGAGGATTGGAAAACAGCCCGCTCTGTTTTGAGCTTCATCGTTGACCCATGGAGCCTGGACCAGCGATGCCGTGCCTCATCAGTGGCTGGCCCTTCATGTCTCTTTTGGGCTCCAGTTCGGTACCGCAAGGCTTTATGGTAGGATGCTTGGGGCTGGCATTTGACTTGCAGGTGGAAACTGGCATGGTGGTGTGAATCCCTCTGTGGATTCATGCTGAACTCACGCTTTGCAGTGAAAGTTCCTCCCTTAACCTGCTATTTCAGAGGCTTGGCATTGATTTCCAGGACTGCAAGAATGTGTTCCTCTTGTCAGATGAAGCATGGATTTCTTTTTCTGTTTTTAAACTCCAGGGAAGAATAAGTTCTTTGGCTAAAATGATGTCAGTGGAACTTCTTTTGCAATGATGTGCTAATTCAATTCTAATTGTTTCCCTTGACAGTAGCTTGTCAGTATCACTGACAGAAGTGTGTGCACCTTCATTAAGAGAATTGTTGGTTACATCACGTTTCAAAAAACATAATGAGCATCTATTTCTATTAATAATAATACTTTACTTTTTAAAAATAAATTGCAAGTTATAAAAGTGCTTCACAGCACATGCTTTAATGAAGAGGGTAAGGCTTTGTAACCAGAATGCCAAGGTTCAGATTCTCATTCTCCTCCTTACTAGCTGTGTGACCTTGGGCAAGTTGTTTAACAGCTCTGATCTTCAGTTACCTCATCTGTAAAAAGGTGATAATGGTAGTGCCTGGCTTTGCAATGATGTTCTGAGGTTCAGAAGAAGTAAGGGTCATTTAAGACTTCTCTCACAGTGGCTACCCTGTAGTATGCCTCAGGAAATGTTAGCCATCATCATTTAACTATTAATACTGTCAACATTATTATAATGTTTCCAACATTGTGTGAAGTGTGTGTTTTATCTTAATTTAAAAGGTGAGGTGACTGAGGCTCAGAGGGAAAAAAGTGACTTGCTCCAGGGGCTAGAATCCAATCAGAGGCACAGCTGAATGGAAATCCGGACCCATGACATCTCATTTATTGAGAAAATGTTGGCCGAGTCCAACTGAATTGACTCACACAGCCTGGTTTTGGTAGCCCCAGCCTCCTTGGAATGTGGCTAATAAGCACAGCTCCCAGCGATAGCTTTTAAACCACAGCATTTCATTGTCTGGGTCAGAGGACCATGGGATCTGGAAGTTTGCTTTAGAGAGAAGTCTCTCTCAGGTAACGTTTTCTAAACTCAGAAAGCAGAGAGGGCTTTGTAAACTGGTATTTGAGATGTCCTAAATCCTCCTCTTCACAGGATGAGTAGTCACCTCTCTTCAGTTAAAAATGCATTACATGCTTACACTTGGATATTTTTTAAGAATATGCATAACACTTTTTTTTTTAAATACAGCCCTTGTATAACCAGCTTTATTTTTGTAAAAAATGAACAGCTACTAACCTAAAAGTGTATGTGATGAACAGTAACATCCTTTGTAGGGTGTTGTTCTAAGCTTCAGATTTAGAAGTTCTGTAAGACTCAGTACCTGTCCTCCAGGTGTTTGCAGTTGTGTAGGAAGGATATGAAATGCACATAAATAGCCAAAAGTGCGAAGAGGCATGTCATAAGGACCACACATTAAGTTTAAGGTCAAAAGTAAAGACTGTGGATTCAGATGGTTAGGGAAGTTCCCTGAATGTAAGGGAATTTTCTGTGTCAGTGAAGCTGTTCTACAAGAAAAAAAAGGATAATGAATAGCCTGTGTGAAGTATTAGAGGCAGCAGCCACTAGTAGGATTAACTACGGTTGCTTGTTTTTAGGTTTTAGCATGTTGTCATTTCGTTAATAAATGGACATCTTAAAAGTGGAATCATTAAATCTGTTCTTTAAAGAAACACATCAGCATGGGTAAAGTTAGTAATTGTGAGGTAGACTTATCATCATTGCATCCAGGAACACTCCCGGTCCCACTGGCATGTTTGGGGGCCTGGGTCCTTGTTGCTGACACAGTTGCAAAGTTGTGGTGGTTATTCTCACACGTTCTCTCTGTTCTGTGAGTAAGCTGCTATCAATGCCAGTTGCAAGATAACATCCATTTCTCGTGCCTTTCTTCTGCTGTGCTACACACAGAGCATCATGAATGCATTTGGAAGATGAAGAATATAGGGAGGCACATGACCGTGTGTGTGTGTGTATGTGTGTGTGCACGTGCGCGCGTGTGTGTTCAGTCTCTCAGTCGTGTCCAACTCTTTGCAACCCCATGGACTGTAGCCCAGCAGGCTCCTCTATCCATGGGATTTCCCAGGTAAGAATACTGGAGTGGGTTGCCATTTCCTCCTCCAGGGGATCTTTCCCACCCAAGGATCAAACCCGTGTCTCTTGTGTCTCTTGCATTGGCAGCCAGATTCTTTAGCACTAAGCCACCCAGGAAGCCCATATTCTATGTAAAATCTCTAATAAGTGGTTTAATAAAATGCAAGTGCTCTGCATTCAAGGATAAAATACTAGATTTCACCTTATGTTTTGATCACTGGCTATTTGATCTAGGCACTGGAAATACTGCCTTTGTAGCACTTTTCTAGAAATTTTGATTGGTCTTGGTACATACTTACAAAGAAGTGTTAGTAGGGAAATAATTTGGTTTTAGTGGAGAAGACATGCATCGATCCAACTGAAATATTCTACAAATTGATTTTAGCATTAGTATTTCTTTAAATTAAAACTGGCATCCGTATCCCCATTGGGAAGCTTAATTATGAAAGCAATTCTTAAATGTACAATACCAGGAAAAACAGAATACAAGTCACTCAAGGCAGATGTGCATCTTCTATTTGTGGGGTCTTATCAGCAGGCAGTTCTCATTTGGTTTAGCTTCAAAGTAAATATGTGTAGGAATGAATAATAGAACTATTTGTGTGGGGGCATAGCTGGGGAAAGAGAGTAAACTCTGGTCTTAATGCTCTGGATTTTTATCCCATACTGGAAAGTCCTACGACCTTGAACAAATCTCTCATTTCCCTTCTCCTGCCTCCTTTTTCTTCCTTATCATTTTCCCCCTTTCCCTCATCTCCTTCTTCTTACATGTGTTAGGACTCTTTGAGGTTCAAGTGGCAGAATACCCAAACTGACTAATGTAAGTGCAGGATTTACAGAGCCACAGTTAGAGAGTCCAGATTGAGTCACTGGCTTCAGGTATGGCTTGATCCAGGAACCCAGTGCCCTCAGTGTTTCCCTCTCTTTCTCTGTATGTTCCTCTTTCTGTGCATTGCTTGTAAATCACAGGAACAAGCATCCACTGCGATGTGGAGATGGCAGTGGTGAGTTAAGCATCCTGGCTGACATATGTCTATGTAAGAAGCAGCAGGGAGATAGGTGTCTAGTTAGCTGGCTTGGAGCCTGTTCATAAAGATACTCAAGAGCCAAGGTGTGTCATCTCAATTTAATTCCAAATGCATTCAGTACCCACTGAGATAATGAGGAAGAGACTGAGATGAGAAGAAAGATACTCCATAGAGAATAACAAGATAGCAGTGAGGTGGACGAGCCTGAAGGCTGGGATGCTAAAGTATCTGTCTTCTTCACTTTTCTAAATAATTTTATTTATTTATTTAATTTTTGGTTATGCTGGGTCTTCGTTCTTTTGTGCAAGCTTTCTCTAGTTGCGATGAGCGGGGGCTACTCTTCCTTGTGGTGCGAGGGCTTCTTATTGTCACAGCGTCTCTTGTTGCAGAGCAAGAGCTCTAGGCGCACAGGCTTCAGTAGTTGTGGGCTTAGTTGCTCCACGACCTGTGGAATCTTCCCAGACCAGGGGTGGAACCCATGTCCTCTGCACTGACAGGAGGATTCTTATTCACTTGGTGAATATTCACTCACTTCCTTGGTGCACTAAGGGAGTCTAATATCTTCTAGAGATTATAATAGAGCCAGGGTGAGGCAAGTGAATTTATAAGGAAGTGATAAATATGAGTTAAATTCATGTCAATGTATGGCAAAAACCACCACAATATTGTAAAGTAATTAGCCCCCAACTAAAATAAATAAGTTTATTAAAAAAAAAATCAAGATCCCATTAGCTAAAGAATTTTAGTAGAACTCCATAGAGCTTCAGAATCTATCAGGATCATTTACATTGTAGGCCAAATCAGATCAAACAGCAAATACTGGGTGATGCATCATTTTACCTGAAGAAGGTCTCAATCCTCTTTCTAAATACCAAAATACCATTAGCAGCCTGTACAGTATTGGGTTTTACCCTGTAAGTTAAAATTCAGAAAGGCTGTGATTTTCTGTTTGCAAAATCAGGCAGTGCTAGGAAATCTCATTCATTCATTTGTTGAGTGTTTACCGAGCACCTCCTGAGGAGCATCCAGGGTCAAAACACAGCCTAACATTTTGTATACACATGTTGTCAACAGGACACATGTGACCCCTAACCTCATGAAGCTGATAGTCTGCCAAGGTCTCTCAATCCCCACATTTACCTAAAACAGCTCATCCTAATTCTTATAAGGGTGATTTTTAGGAAAGACATCTGGAAAATGTAATCAATCGCCCTATTATGCTCCAGACTCCTCTTCTCGACCCTACTATATATGTTTGAAATTTTTCATGAAAAATTATTTCCTGAAATCTTTTTTTCTTGATTTATGGCAAAAACCCTATCATAACTATTTTTAAAATGACTTAGTAGGTCAGTAATCTTACCTCTGTTCTGGTATGCCAATAGATCAGTTAAGTGTCATTTGTTAAACCATGTTGGTCAATAAAAACCCTTCCAGAGTTTTTCCCCAAGTGGCCATGGAGCCATTTCACACCAACCTAGTTCTTTGCTCACATTGCTCTATCTGCTTCAGGCTGGCGTGGATTATTAGCAACGATTTCTTCACAGAGTATTAGCCAAAAGTTATCACGCCGTGGTCATGGTGAAGGTTCACAAAGATAAAATGCTCTAATTAGGGAGGAAAGTTGAAGGGTAAGCAGTTTTTTAAGTGGATTGAGGTCTGGTAAGTGAGAACTGATGCCCCTCATATGCTTCCAAATAATTGGAAACACTGACTGCTTGCTTAATATGAAACAATATACTATCTCTAAATGTATTTTAAGATTTCACATGTATTCATTCAATAGCTGATTTAAATGAACTAGTAACTGATGAAAATCCACAGGAAACAGAATTAGAAAGCACTTTGACAGAAGCATCCGGGCCATATGGTGCTAAGAGTCTTTGCACTTTTCCTCTCTGTCTTATAATGCCAGATAGTGCCCCCGAGAGCAAGGAGACAGAGATCTCGTTCAGAGGATTTTCTTTTCTGATTGGAGAGAAATTCACAAAGCTTCTTAAAGTTTTAATTCTACTTTTAAAAGGTAAAGTCAGGTATGTTCTCAAGCTGTTTCTACATTTTTAACAAAAGTAACTTTGGAATATTCAGCACTGAAGGTGACCTGCAGGGTCTCTGGCTCAGGTTTGAAGGCTACCTGTTAATTTCATATTCTCATTTTCCTCCAGATTTCCAGAAATAGAGCCTCACACCATTTTACTTAAAAAGCTCAAACGGGTTCCCTCTAAACCCCCCAGATGTATGAAATAATTACCATGAGACAAAAGAGCAGGGCTCCTGTAGTCAGATATTTGTTCAAGAATCTATAAGAGGCATCGTTCTGTCTTGGGTCAGATTATGACTTGTTCCTTCTTTCAAAATATATTTTAAGTTGCATTATTAAAATGCACCATAAGGTGTCTTTGTGCAGAAAATCGAAAAATAGGGCTTTAGATGGGGCAGAGTTTCCTAGTACCCCAAGTTTTTTCATTTTCCTTGAAACATTCTTTCACTTTGAAAAATATAAGTAGGCCATGGAAAGAAATGCCTGATGTGAATTTCTTCTAATAGCCCCAAACCCTCCTTTCAAATTACTACAAAAGCAATTCAGCATTTTTCTTGCCAGATTGATGGGGGGAAAAAGTGCATATTAAGCTTTCCTTATTAATTAAAGGCAGTGAGGAAAGAGTCATCCTAGCTCCAGTTTATGAAAACAAATAATGCCTAAAAGTGAGCTTGCAGTCCAGAACCAGGAGACGTTGTATGTAAATACAGTTTGTGGTCTCTCTTTTTTTTTTTTTTAATTGAAGGACAATTGCTTTACAGAATTTTGTTGTTTTCTGTCAAACCTCACCATGAATCAGCCATAGGTTCTGATTGGCTATCATTGCTGTTCAAGTGTTAAAACAACTAATTACTACTGGAATGCAAGAAAGAGGAAAGTCACAAGGTTTTGAATGAGATTTCAAGTTAGACTTGGAAAAAGCATTCAAGAAAACTCTCCAGAGAAACAGTTCTGCTTTGCCCCATGAGACAAGCAAGATGAACTAATAGATCATCCGCAGGTCTAATTCTTAACCTTGTTCACAGCCCAGCTCATTTATACCAGGTGAATGATGATCTGGGTCACCACGAAAAGTAGCTGGTGTGAGGAAAACTTTTCCAGAGTTTCAGAAAAAAAAAAAAAAATATGTATTATACTACTTTCTCCTACCCAGAGTCCCTTGGGCTCTGAGGGAGACCCAGTCACAGCCAGCGGGGTGATAAGGCAGAGGAATGGTTGTTTGGAGACTACAAGAAAAAATGAGAACTGTTTGGGAGAATATAGTCTTGGGAATTTTAAACATTTTTTAATGTATCTAGTCTTGTCCATCGTTCTAAAAGTAGAATGTCACTGAGTTTTATTTGGACAATTTCTTCATGCTGAGAATTGCTCAGTTTCTTAAAGAATGTGGACATCTTTCATTCTTCTTTCTTTATTTCTAGAAAGACAGAGTGTGTCTGACTTTTTTAAAGGAACTTAGCTTGATACAGTTTTGTGGTGGATAGTCATAAAGTGTGGTAGGGGGAGAAAGACTTTTCTTTTACCTTCCTAAGTTCTGTGTCTAGGCCCGAAAATTAAGCTGAAAAAAGATAATCAGGAGGAAAACATTCAGTTTTACTTGATGGTGCTATTTTTAGATGTACAGAGGCATATATGTGTGTATATATATAGATAGATAGATGACTCAAGAAGCAGATAGGCCTGAGAGCTTATAGAGCGTTTTAATAAACACAGAAGTGTGGAGACATGACATGACAAAGGAAAATGGGGTTTGTTCCAGGGGAAATAAGTTGTGGGAAGATGACCAGGAAATATATGGAGGAAGCCTATGGAAGATAAGCATGATTTTAGTAGGTTTGTTTGAATAGATTCAATTCAGCATCTACTCCTGGTGACAAGAATGTTTTCTCCTTCCTGGTACGGGAAGGATAGCTTTCTCACAGAAAATGTATGCTCTGTAAAAGGAGGTAATCAGAGACCTTCCTGCATGTGTAATTTTTTAACTGCTTTCAGTGAAAATAGTTAATCTGGCAAGAGGCATATTTTGGTGGAGCATGTTCTCATCTCCTCCACTCTGAACCCCTAATTGGTAGTCTGCAGGGAACAAAGGAAGACGTATTTGTTTTAAAAGTGTATTTCCTTTCCCTCTCCCTCCCTCTTCCCACCTCATTCCTTCCTCCCCATCTCCCTCTCTCTCTTTCTCTTCCTCCCTCCCTCTCCTTCCCTTTCACTCTTTTCCTCCCAGCCTCGCCCCCTGGTGGTGTGATGTCAAGGGGATCAGGCTTTTTAAATATCTCATGAATGTCAAATTGGTTTCATTTTGAGGTCCACTTCTGGAAGATCAGTCAAGGTTGTCTGGAGGACTATGTTGGGAGAATGAGTTGTAATCCACGAATGCTGTCTGTCCAAGGCTCATGCCACATTTATTTGCTCATCCTGCTGTAGAGTACACTAGACTCCTACCAGATCCCATTGATACTTTGTTTTCTATTTATCTTGGGTGTATGTGCTCAGTCGTGTCCAATTCTTTGTGACCCCATGGACTGTAGTCCGCCAGGCTCCTCTGTCCATGGAATTTTCCAGGCAAGAATACTGGAGTGGGTTGCCATGCCCTTCTCCAGGGGATCTTCCCTATCCAGGGATCGAACTTGCATCTTTTGTATCTCTTGCATTGGCAGGTGGATTCTTTACCACTGTACCACCTGGGAAGTCCATTATTCATTGTTTATCTTAACAATCTTTAATCAAATATAACTAGAATAATCAGAGCTAAGCAATACCTGTGAAGTTGACCGTATTTCCATGAGATGGTAAATGCCAAATGGAAAAGACCACCTGAATAGGTAAAAATTGACTTTTATCATATTCTAAAGTATGTACATAGGAGGGTACAATAGAAAAATGTTTATTTGTTTATACTTTTTTTCATATAGGTATATCATGTCTTTCACCTGAATCGCACAATTTATTGCTTTCTTTGTAAGTGTACGGAGAAGGCAATGGCACCCCACTCCAGTACTCTTGCCTAGAAAATCCCATGGACGGAGGAGCCTGGTAGGCTACAGTCCATGGGGTCGCTAAGAGTCGGATATGACTGAGCGGCTTCACTTTCACTTTTCCCTTTCATGCACTGGAGAAGGTAATGGCAACCCACTCCAGTGTTCTTGCCTGGAGAATCCCAGGGATGGGGGAGCCTGGTGGGCTGCCATCTATGGGGTCGCACCGAGTCGGACACGACTGAAGCGACTTAGCAGCAGCAGCAGCAGTTGTAAGTGTAATGGTTTATTTAAAACAACACTTGACTGTATCCTTAGGTTTTATAAACAACTACCCACATCTAGAGTTCTGTCAAATACTTGGTTCTACCTGGCCGATGTAGATAAAATAGAATTCTGTATCATTTGGAAGGAGATTATTTTTTTGTTGTTGTTTCAAATGGAGATCACTTAGTTTCTGCAGGGCACATGTGAAGTTGCCAATGTGAGTATAATCCCTAGGTGGTCAAACTAACATGAGTCCTTTCCATGTCTAGAGGCTACACACCCTGCTCAGCTGTCATAACTATAGCAGGAAGCCCTGTGGTGCTTCTGGGCATAAGCCACTACAGGAGAGGTGTCCCCAAAGAGTTTGAAAGCAAAATACACTTCACTGTCCTTTAATGGAAAAAACTACTTCCTTCCAGTACCTATCTGCTTGCTCTAGTTCATTTTTATTTTATTTCTTTATTCATGGCAGTGCTGGGTCTTCATTGCCACATGGGCTTTTCTCTAGTTTTGGCTTCTGGTCTGTAGAGCAGAGGATCAGTAGTTGTGGTGCATGATCTTAGCTCCCCGCAGGGCATGTGAGATCTTCCTGGAGCAGGGATTGGACCCATGTCTCCTGCATTGGCAGGTGGACTCTTTAGCACTGAGCACCAAGGAAGCCCTCTTGCTCCAGTTCTTGATTCAAAGTCATAACTAGCTCACAGGCCACAGCATACCTGGACTGGTGATGGGAAACTCCAATAATGATGACCCTGCTACTCCTCTTAAAGTCAATACTGTGAACAAGATCATGATATGTAGCCCACAGAACCTGCCTGTGCCCAACCCAGTTGTGCGGGGTATTAAATAAGACTATAATCTCTGTTTTGCCCCTCAGTGTATTCCCAGTACCTACAAGAGTGTCCGCACATAATAGGAGCTTGATAAGTAGATGTTGAATCAATGGTGGCATGTTTTCATACACGTGTATTACTGGTGGGCGCCAAAGCTGTGTGCCTTGGCCATATCCCCCGCGACTCACCCTTCATGCTCATGTCGAGGCCATCCTATGACACGTTTCTTGTCCTCCCCACTTCAGGGCTCCTTTCTGTCACCACTGTAGGGAGCAGGCATGAAGTTCTGGGGAGCTGATGCCTCCCCAGGAGTGGCCCTCTGCCAGTGACTAGCAAGAGTGGAAGGATATGTCTTCCAGCCTCCTTGCCCCTTGATGGGCAGTTCTGAGGCCTGTTCCATGCTATGTCCTAGAGTGTCCCAGCAGACTGAGCTCCAGTTTTTTGAAGTAGGAAACTGCTTATGGATATACCTTGTAGTAGCTTTCTTCCCTGCTCTTTCCTGTTTCCTCCACTCTCCTTATGGGGCTTTCCAAGAGCATCTCTCAAATAATCTATCCACACTTACATTCTTATCTCAGGGTCTGTTCTGGAGAATCCAGTCTAAGACACTAATAAGAAAGCAATAAGGAGCAGAATGAGAATTAAGCATATTTACTACTATAACTGGGGAAACAACTTTAGACAGCCTACTCAGCTACCAGTGACTCAGGATTTCATCTTGATAGTTTAAAAATAGCATGCTAGTTATGAGGCAAAAAATTATTCACCAAGAAGTCATATGTACTGATCCTGTAAGCATTCTCATATGTTGTATACTTGGTTAGCCATAATCCATAAAGGTCATTTGGTACCCAGTTCTTCTGGTCTATGAATGCTATTGTTTTTGGCCTGCCCAGCACCCCTTCCTCTCTCATCACCAGACTAGTTATAGTAATTCAATCCCCTTTGGCCCGAGTGGTGATAAAGGAATAGATTCACCCAGGTCAGGACCCCCTTTTGCTTATTTGGGGCTTTTCTGGTGCCAACGGGGACATTCTCCCATTCCTCTCTGGTTACAAGATTGGGAGCCTTCTGAGACCACGTTCCCTAATCAGGCTGTCACCTTTATTCTGAGACAATGAAGCCAAAATCCAGAGAGGCAAAGGCCTCTGCCAGCTCTGCCTGGTCATTCTAGGGCATGTTCATATGAATCAATTAAAAACGCCCACTGCTTTTGGTGCAAAAGAATCGAGATGAATGCATGATGCATAGGGCTTCATCTGCTCCTTTTCCTTGCCATGATCTCTCATTTACTAAAACTCAGGATTTGGCAATGATGCCAGTTTTATGCAGAAACCACTGTAATGTTCTGGACTCACAGATTAGAGAGCAGATGTACTGTGGCTGCTGTCATTATTGAGTACATTCTCCCTTTCTGTGTGTAGAGTGGCTTCTAATGGACATGATGCTGTTCAAAGCACTGATGACATTGCCTTCATATATTGGTGATCGGCCACTGTCACTAACCCTGGCTCAGAGATTCCTCCTATTCTGTAACAACTGGTCTGCCCTGAATAGTGAGCACAGCATCCTTAGGAACGTGTTCTAGAGGGTAAAAACCATTCTAAAATAACCTCAGAACAAAACTGTTATTTTGATAATACACTTTGATTTAGCCAAATTGGTTTGTGATAATTCTATAACCTGCTGAAGTACAACAGGGCCTTCATCCTGTTTCTTCTGAATACTGCTCATAAACAGTAAATTACATGTTTTTCTTCTGTTGATTTGTGTAACTTTTGAACCTCAAAGGTTTAGTGTAGACCTTTTTGTTGCCCCCAAAGTTGCAATTAAAAGACAAAATATTCTTCTTCCCCCGCTCCACCCCCACTTTAAACCATGATCTTCAGGGAAGATATTTTGTGTTTGTTTTGAATATCCTAATAGGATTTGTAAAGCCCCATCTTCCTGGCTCTCATCTCTGCAAGCTAAAGTAGTGCTTGAGAAAAGAAACACATACATCACTGTTTATTCAGCTAATGGGATGTGAAGAGCTCCCTTTGAATAGTCTATTTATCTCTGCATGCTGTCTAGGCAGAGGTAAGATGAGCCAGTGCTCAGCACTTGGAGAGGACCTGTTCAGAGAGAGGTGAAGTCAACTGATTTTTAATAGCTGATCAATAGTGTTTTTTGTTTGTTTGTTTCTTTGTTTGTTTGCTAATCCTGGCAAGAATGTAAGCGAATGGACACCTTGAATCCTGCGGGACTGTATTACCTTCTATCACAAAATATGATTGAAAATTGACCACATCAGGCTTTCCTTGAGTTCCCAAAAGTAATTAATACTAATTCCAGAACCCAAGGTCTTTCAGGTTCATATAAGGCTAATTTGGTATATTTAGACCATGTCATGTTAAATGTTTTATGTTTGTTTAACTTCTCTATTTAACCTTTTATCATACTAGAAACTCCATAAGGACTGTTGATTGTCCATGGTGATCATTTAGTAACGTTCACACAGAAACACAAAACTCTGTAGATGCTTGGTCTCTAGTCACTCTTTGGTAATATAACTACCAAGATTTTGGGGAGACATTAGTGATATTATTAGAAAAGGGTTGTTCATTATAATTTTAGGTTTATAGTTAGGATTAATCTTAATTTTAACTCACGCTGGAACTTATGATAAATAGCCATCATTACCCTTTTTGAGACAGAATCAATTCATGTCATCCTTTTTGATTAAAACCCTCTGATTGCTTCCAGTGTTTGTTCGAATAAGACATACCTTCTGAATCATAGCTCAGCACTGCTTCTCTCTTTGCTTGGGTCACTCTCTCCCTTTAATTATGCTGAACTCATCCTGGTGTTTTCTCTCTTCATGAAGCACACAAATGCATTCCCTTTTCCTTTGTACTTGGAGTTCCCTCTGCCTGGAATTTTTTGCACCACATTTCTACACAGGACTCCCCTTTCTGATTAGCCCTTTCTCCCTGTGTCACTTATCAGAGCCTTCTGTTGATCTCTGAGCCCCTCTCACCTACCTCGGGAGCTCTCCAGTTGATTCCCCTATTTTATTATTTTCTTCTGAGCAGTCTTTGCTCTCAGAATATTTCCTTTTTTTTTTTTTTTTTAAAAAGGGAAATTGTTTCACCCATCTCTACCCACTACTCCATACACTCACACCCCAGAGTATAAGCTGTCTGAGGGCAGGGACTTGGTTCCCACCCCAGAGTAAGAGCGTGTGGTAGGGGTAAGCATCACAAAACACTGCAGGAAGGAAGTGAAAAGAATCACCACCATTATGGGGAAGATCAGGAACTGCTCTTTAAAGGAGGGATGGGAATCAGAGGTACCTCTGTAGGGTGCAGTTCCCCTGCTTCTGAAATCTAAAGTGAAGACTCTGCCAGATCTAGATTCATGGCGTAATTCCACAGCCCATCCAAGTTTCCCCCAGGCCTACTTGAAGCCCTTCTCTAACACCTGTGGGGTGGCTCTTGGTGGTGATTTGAATACCACTGGCCGTGGTGGAAGGGACCCTTCACTACCTTGTGGCAGCAGGCTATACTTGACCATGACTCCTCCACACTGAACTTGACGTCCACCACCACAACCCAAAGCCCTTCTCTGCCCTCACCCCATCCACCTGACATAGAGAAATCCTCTGAAATCCCAAAGCCCAACAGAGCTTGCAGTGTTTTGGCTCCATGTAATAACCTCCAGCCAAAGCAGACGCACCACACCTTTAGGTATCTGATAAACTAGGGCCCCTTTCTTCCCTTCAAGTGAAGAACACAAACGCCTACTTTTGTGTGTTATTTCTAGATGTTCAAGGATCCCATTGTCTGTTAGTTAACTATGCCTTGCCTGACACAGAGCTTCATAATAGTTAGCAAGAATGAGGAATACACACTCAGACCAATGTCAGAATTTGCGATGATCATTGATAGCTGGGAGGTAGTAGATAGTTGAGTTGCTAAGTCATGTCCTACTCTTGCGACCCCATAGAGTGTACCTACCAGCTCCTCTGTCCTTGGGATTCTCCAAGCAGGAATACTGGACTGAGTTGCCATGCCCTTCTCCAGGGGATCTCCGTGATCCAAGAATTGAACCCAGGTCTCCTGCGCTGTAGGCACATTCTTTGCCAACTGAGCTACAAAGGAAGCTGGGAAGATGAGTTAATTCAGTAAGCTGGTTTCAGTTTCTTGAGACAGTGTCAAAGATAACGTGTGAGAGGGAGAGTAGGGGAAAAGAGCAAGAAAGCTTAAGTGGTGCTTTAGAACATCTTTTTGCTGGGGAAATAAAATTGACAAAAGATTCAAATTTGTTAAATTAGGAGGAAGAGTCAATATGGTGTATTTGCCACCTGTCAGACACATTAAGTGTTCTTTGTTGAGCAGTATTGCCAGCTGACCTTCATATGTTGAGAAGGGGCTGGCAGAGAGCTGCTGCTTAATCCCCCCTGCCTCCCCAGGTGACTAGAGCTCCCCATGAAGAAGGTGGTGCACTCAGTGTGGGCTTCCCTGGTGGCTCAGATGGTAAAGAATCCACCTGCAATGCAGGAGACCCAGGTTTGACCCAGTCCATCAGGTTTCAAAGAATTAGATATGACTGAGCAACTAAGCATGCATGCATGCACACACCCAGTATGTTTTACCGATGATCTTTAGGTGGGATCATGGTTGTACCCATTTTCACAGTTTCTGTCAAGTTGGAAATAAAGTCACTGGACTCAATGATCTGTGAGAGGCCCAGGATTCTCAGTAACCCACCTGTTCCTCAGTGATGCAGTAAACCCCCCACAGAACAGCCCCTCACATCTTAGTCTGGAGTTTCAGTCTGCCCCTGTCACCTGAGATGTTCTATGAATGCCAGCAAGTCCTAAGTGGGCTTTATCAGCACTTTCTTAGGCTCACTTGAGATTTTTCTATTTAGGAAGGATTTTTATCTCCATACAAAAGTGATCCCAAAGGACTCTGTAAAATACTGATATTTGATTCCCGTAGCTGGTATTTTGCAAAATACTTCTGTCTCCCAAGACTATCAAGTAATTTATAAGGTCCCCGCTGTAAACATTTTCAACTAAACGTCTCATTTTCCATGAATCTTGGAAATAGAAATGTGCAAAATATGTGATAAAAATGCATTGGGGGAAACAGTAACTTATGTATGTGTCTCTGGCTCTGATGAGCTAGGTGTTATTGCATTAAGCACACAAGCAGTTGGTGTGTAGACAACGCTACCTCATCTCCCTTGTTCTTCAGATCCACAGGAGCAATGTTAGGGGCGTCCTCAGTACTTGGGTGAGGTGATTCGGAAAAGTCTGGCTTGGGTCCTCACCCTGGGGCATCACAGTGCTGGTGTGACAGTTTTCGTAACACAGGTCAAAGTGATCTCCAGATATTTAATGGGAAACCAGGACAAGGTCGGGTGAGAGTGGTCCTCCAGAAGGTCCATGGAATGATGTGGATGCATCTGTCTGCTGAATTCCCAGTATTCCACATGCAGAAGGAGCTGCTCACGGTGGTGGGGGTGGGGGTGGGGTGGGGGGATGGTTTCAAGTATTAGCTTTACACTTGCTTCTCAATACATTTGCCATAATTTTGAAAATATGCATTTCTTTCAGAGGAACAGGGCCTGGGGAGAAGTAATCTTGTTTGCAGGATATACAATGTTACAAGGACTTCTCTGATAGCTCAGATGGTAAAGAATCTGCCTGCAATGCAGTAGATGTAGTTCAATCCCCAAGTTGGGAAGATCCCCTGGAGAAGGGAATGGCTCCCCACTCCAGTATTCTTGCCTGGAGAATTCCATGGACAGAGGAGCCTGGTGGGCTCTGGTCCAAGGGGTCCCAAAGAGTCGGACATGACTGAGCAACTAACACACACATATAATCTTACACATATCTTGGCATCTGAGTTGAGTTTTTAGCTTTTGTTTTTTAGGCCCTGACCCTTTCTTTTTTTTTTTTTTTTTTTCTCAGGCCCTGACCCTTTCAAGAGTAGCTTTGGACTTTGTCCTGAGAAAAATTTACATATGTCTCTCTAGGTGTTTTTCAGTAATTTCTGAGCATGGAGTCCCTTCCTGCCCCACCCTCCAAGGTGCCTATAAGGACCCTTTGGTTCTAAGCTTCTGCCAAGAGAGTGGTTTTGGTTGTTTTTGAGAACTAAGTTAGAGAAATGGTAAGAGGTGAACAGAAGTGCACAGATAGTTAATTAGCTCTTTATTCTAGTCTCTAATATTTATAGAAGGGTTTTTAATGATATTTTAAATATTCAGATCATGGGTATAGCTAATTATACATGAGTGATTTCAGGGCTCTGACTTCAGCATAGTTATGTTGGAGGTGTCTCATGTTCTATTTCCCTTTTCAGGAAGAAATTAAGTACTTTAAATTTTAAATACACTCTTAATTGGCACACAAGGTGGCCCTCTGAGCACAGCTTTAGAGCAGGGCTTCTCCAAATTCACTGGCTGTGACCAAAGAGCATCGTAAGAGGGGGCACACAGACTTTGAAGTTTGAATCCAGATTTTGATTTATTAGCCATTCGATTGGAGCAAGTTGTTTAACCTGTTTGGGTGCCCCAGTCTCCTCATCTGTAAACTGGAATTAACAATGGTACGAGGGTTATTGTGAGGGTTAACTGATATGGTACTGGAAAAACACCATGCGGAGCATAGTGTCTGGCACACAGTTAATGCTCGCTAGGTATATTTAATAACACCGTATACTTACCTGATGTTCTTACCTTGTAATTTCATAGCTGTCTTTCTACAAGAGTGATGCTGAAAAACAGAGGCTGGCCAGTTGACCATTCACTTATCAATATTCCAGTTACCTCATTCTCTCTCTCCTGCTGCTGTGTCTCAATCAATTAATGAGTAGCATAACTAGAGGTATTAGAATTTGGCCAAAAAAGTGTCAATAACCTTTATTTTTATGGCTTCATTTGTGTGTGTATGTTTCAGTCTTTTGTCTGGGAGCTACAGATAAATATTTATAAATATATTCACATCTGGCATGAGCAAGTGCTTTCAACTTATTCACATGTCATATTCCTATTTCTAATTGTTAGGTAACACAATGACTCTATCTCAGCTACTGTCATCAAAATGTAGAATTAAATCTAGTTTGTTTGTTCAACTTCGGCACAAAGAGAAGACCTGCTATCATATGTAATAACGTCTTTGAAGCTTGGAAACACAAATGTGTTTCTTCTTTGTAGGATCCTTTTGTGTGGCTATTGTTGTGGCTGATGGTGGATTCTTCTGTTCAGATTTCACTTCACTGCTGGTTTGGCAGGCTGGCTTTATTTTAAATAAGTCCTTCAGAGAACCTACTTTTTCTCTAGAAATAAATCAAAATGTTGGGAAAGGAATGTAAATTGTAGTTACCTTTGCAAGGAAAGCCCTCCAAGTAGCTTGCAAAGAGGCCTTGATAGATGGAAGAAATAGCAGGCTGGAATCGGGGGGGTACTTGCCCAGTGGCAAAGCCATGCCCATTGGCAGATGTATGATGTTGAGAGAAGCACTCCTGTTTTCTCTGGGACTCAGTTGTTCCCTACACAATGAGAGCTGAAATTGCATTTGAAATTCTTCACCTCTTCTGGTTCTTGGAACCCCTCTGATAAGTTGATGAAAGCTATGCCCCAGCTCTACCAAAAGCAAAAACAGAAAGAATAGAAAGCATATTCCCAGACAATTTCACCAGGTTCTTACTTGCCCCACCCCACCCCACTCAGAGATCCCCTGCTGGTGGGCAGAGCCTTCACTGAGAGCTCTCTATAAATGGTACCTTTAAGCCATGTTTGGCTCCAAAATATTTCTCCCTGTGCTGGGAAAAATCCCTTGCATACTTGTTCCCATCCTTAAATGGTTGACCTCTGTGGTCAGGATCTCTTTGTTGTATCTAAGTTTATCAACACAATGGTGGATTTGCTGTTTCACTTGGCATTTTGAAATGACTGGCTTTAGAATCTAAGCTGAAATTTGCTCTTCCTTGTCAGTATTTTTATAGGATCAGTCCAGAAATGAAGATATTTGGAAAGTGCCAAGGCATACCTAGATTTAGTTTAGGCAGATTTCAAGCATCAAGTTTGTTGGTTGATTGTGATATAAGGCTGTTTTGGGGGAGGGAATATGTGCATGCTGCTGCTGCCGCTGCTAGGTCGCTTCAGTCGTGTCCGACTCTGTGCAACCCCATAGATGGCAGCCCACCAGGCTCCCCTGTCCCTGGGATTCTCCAGGCAAGAACACTGGAGTGGGTTGCCATTTCCTTCTCCAATGCATGAAAGTGAAAACTGAAAGGGAAGTCACTCAGTCGTGTCCCGACTCTTATCAACCCCATGGACCGAAGCCTAACAGGCTCCTCCCTCCACGGGATTTTCCAGGCAAGAACACTGGAGTGGGTTGCCATTGCCTTCTCCCTATGAGCATGAGGATATTGAATACTGGAATTTGAACCTCCCTTCCTGCTTTCCTAGTTCTCTTTCTTTATGACCACCCCCATGGCGTAATACAGTGTTTGCGTTTGTCTGATTCTTAAGACAAAGTTCCTAAAAAAGCTTTCCAACTTCAATTTGTAGAGTACCTAATTCTTTGAGAGGTTTTTGTGCTTGGAAACTGGGTTAATTTGTCCGAGATGTTAAGAAAGATAGCTGCTGACTGTTCATATGATTTTGGAGGCTGGTTTTAGATTTGCAAGAGTCAGACACAATCTAGCGACTAAACAATGACAACAAATACCATATATTATTTGGTATTATTATACTTGGGGAGTCAGGACAGGGAAGTGAAAACTTGTTGATTTTATGAAAAGCATTTGCTCCGCAAAATGGAATGCTGCCTCTGTTTGTGTGATTATGGACAATTTTCCTTCCGCGCACACAGCACAGAACACTTTTCGGGAATCATCTCTCTCTATTTTCATGCCAACCCTGTGGAGAAGATATAATTAGTACTCCTGTTTTGCACATGAAAAAAAACCAGAAACCTGAGACTCAGATGGATTAAGTAACTTATCCAAGTTCACTCAACTTCAAAGTGATTAAGTTGTGCTTGAACCTAAGTCCATGTGAATACAGAGCTTTCCCTCTCACTAACATCCTCTACAGTCCTGGAACATTCTAATACTGGAGAACCAACTGAAGCTGTCAGTCTTTTTGAGCGTAAACGGAATGGAGCCAGGGGATCAGAGTTGCAAGTCTTGTAGCCTGGATTCCTAGCCCAACCTGTGAGTCCCCACCACGCCATTTGGCCCTCTCCAGAGCATCCCTAGCTCCAAACCTGCTAAGATGTACGTCATCTCTGGCCGTACCTGGCTCACATGTGCTCCAGGGACCAGTCAGACTTCATCACATTCTCCACGATGAATCCTCTTCTCTCTGTGCTAACAGCTCTGTTTACGATGCTTCCTTTTTTTTTTTTTTTTTTTCCTATATTGGAGGATTGTTGATTAGCACTGTTGTGTTAGTTCCAGGGGTACAGCACAGTGATTCAGATATGGATATCCATTATTCAGTCATGTGTATCTATTCTTTTTCAGATTCTTTTCCCATTTAAGTTGTTACAGAATACTGAGCAGAGTTCCCTGTCCTTGTCGGTTATCCATTTTAAATATAGCAATGTGTTCGTGTCAATCCCAAACTCCCTGCCTATCCCTTCCCCCCATCCTTCCCCTGTGCTGACCATAAGTTCGTTTTCTAAGTCTGTGATTCTGTTTCTTTACATTGCTTCTGTCTGTTTCTCTTACTTCTTCTCCCTCCTTCTCACTCTCTTTTTCTAACATTTCCTGTTTTTCACCATTTTACTATAAGCTCGTTCTAGTCTTTAAAATAGTAACTGAAAACAAAAATAATAGTAGCACTTACCTTTTAAGGTTGTTTTGAGAGTTATAATAGTTATTAATAATTATAAAAATAATAACAGACTATAAGAATAATTGCCAGTATGTATTGTGTAATTACTGTGCACCCAGGAACTGTACAAAGCACCTTACACTTTTCATCTCATTACATTTTATACCAGCCCTTTGAGATGATTCCCTTCTCATCAGCTTCATTTTAGGGGTAACCAGTTGGGACACAGAAAGGTTAAGTTACTTGCCCAAAATCAGAACTTAAATTTTAGAACCCAGGTTATGTGATTCTGGAGCCCAAACTCTTGGCTCCTTGTTTTTACCACCTTGTCCTGATTTCTGAAAAGCAATAGAAACAGTGCATAGCAAATGGTAAGGACTCATCATCATTTCAATAGATAATCATGTAGAGTCTCCTGTGTCCCAACCACTGGGGATACAGCAGTAATAAAACTTATTTTAAAAAAAAAGCAAAGAGAAAACCTTCCATGATACAGTTTACATGCCAGTTGAGGGGGTGGGGGCACACAAAAGATAAAATAGGTGGATTGTTTGTGTCAGATGATGATAAAGACAGTGGAGAAAAATAAAGTCAGAACAGAGGCTACCACATGCCAGAGAATTAGAATATTATGTGTAACTAGAATCCTTATTTATAAATAGTCATGGTAGAGGTGAGACCTGCTCTTGCCATCATTCTACCAACCACTGGTAAGTTCCGTAGTTGGTAATATATACCTTTGTCTCTTCCTTCTTCTCTGTTTTCACATACCCCTTCAACCTTTGTATATTAGACAACTTTGGAACATGACATTAGAATTCACCCACCTAAAGTCCATTTGGCTTCTAATGGGAGTTTTGTGGTATAGCATTTATTGGGCTTGGCTGCTGTGCACAGTGCTGGCATTTATATATATGTAAAGTCAGTCCTCTCTGCCTGCAAGCGTGGTTGCCTTTCACAAAACCATCCTTCACTGTGTTTGCTGATTGTGTTAGTGTCACGTAATATGTGGCAGCATCAAGCCTGAGGACATGCATGATAGATGAGCTAGGAAAGAGTCTGTTTGTTTCTCATACCAGGTAAAGATGTTTTATGTGCACTGGAACAGTCAGTAGAGCTGAAACGGTGTAACTTAGATTGGGACTTGAACACATGCAGCTGAGACTTGAACCCTGTCAAAACCCATGGTCTTCTGAGATCATGCACCTGATTTCAGGACTTACTGAAGCTCAGGTTCTTGACGTCTCATCGCAGAAAGAATTCAGAGAGAGACAAAGTGATAGATAAGAAGTGGGTTTATTTAGTTTGGGATCAACATGTACACACTGGTATATTCAAAACGGATACCCAACAAGGACTTACTGTATAGCACAAGGAACTCTGCTCAATGTTATGTGGCAACCTCAATGGAAAGGGGGTTCGGGGGAGAATGGAAACACATATATGTATGGCTGAGTCCCTTCACTATTCACCTGAAACTATCAAAACATTGTTAAATAGCTGTACCCCAATACAAAATAAAAAGTTTAAAGTTTGGGGAAAAAACAGAGTGATTTATTTAGAGAAATATTCCATCAGACAGAGTGTACAGATCATCTTAGAAGGTGAGAGTGCCCTTGAAATATGATGTGGTTAGTTTTTATGGGCTGGATAATTTCATATGCTGATAAGTGGGAGGATTATTCTATTATACTATTTTGGGGAAGGGGTGGAAATTTCCAGGAAATGGGCCCCTACCCACTTTTTGGTCTTTGATGATTGGCCTTGGAAGTGTCGTGGCACCTGTGGGTGTGTCACTTAGCTTGCTGATGTGTTACAGTGAGCATATACTGAGGCTCAAGGTTTAGTGGAAGTCACTTGTCCTCAACCTTGGACTTATTTGGTTCTAATAAGTTTATGTTGTGTCCTTGGGCTGTGTCATTCTTTCAAAGGTCGTGCCCTGGCCCCTTCCCTCCTGTTTCAGAGCTTGGCCATCATGGCCTACACACCTGAAGTCCTTATGCAGGTGTTTAACTGCAGAAGGGGAGCCTCTACCCACCACATTGAGGAGCAGGGTTTAAGAGGACAAGTTCACTGTTTTTCCTTTTGGAGAACTTCTAACACAAGAGTTTCTATACTTATTATGCAAATGGAGGTAAAACCATGCACAACTCTACTTCTTTTGTTACTTGGACAATTTGTAGAAAACCATCTATCATTTTGGGGTTGGGGTACACTTGGCAAAACATAGGGAAAGGTAACACGCAGGGGTCATAACAGTTTACGTTGACCTGCCTTTATGGCCAGAATAGATTGCTGTGGCTGTAGCAATTATGAAGCAATCCATATCAGTTGTTGAGAAATGCCATTGTGGCCCAAGAGGATCATATTGTTCCCTTTATATGGCACTGACTAGATTTTTGCCCCCAAAATTTTATACAGGAAGCCTCCACAGTGCCCTGTGAAGTATTGCTGCTGTCATCCTACTTAATAGCAGTACTAGGAGAAACAGGAAACTTTTAGACATTATACTCATATTTTTATTAGTGCAGGTAAGGTATGCAGCCTCCTATGTGCCAGAAAGTGGTGGTATAAGGAGAAAAATAAAATCTTGCTTTTGGCCCAGGTAACTCCAGTCAGCAGATATTGACTGAGCAACTATTATACATATTATGCAGAACCCTCCTAATGAAATGTTGAATAAAGGCTAACATGCTCCATATACTTAGAAGGTCTGCAGTCTCATAGGATAGCTGGAAATTAATTTAAAAAATACAAAAACATAAAATTATGTGTCTGATATGTGCTTTAAAGAAGGTATATTAGTACTGGAAGATTTTAACCAAAGAGAAGTTGCCTAACTGGGAAGGCCATAAGAGATCTTGTTTGGAAATTGATGATTGAATTGAGATGTGAAAGATGGATAGGTGTCCACTAAGTCGAATCAGAGGTGGGGGAAGTATTGGGTTGGCCAAAAAGTTTGCTCAGATTTCCCCATAACATCTTACAGAAAGCCCAGACTAACTTTCGGCCTGAAGATGAGATGTCAGATGAGACTAAAGATAAGCAGGGCCAATTAAGGTCTTCTGGGTTGTGTTTAGGATCTTCATCTTTATCTCATGGACCGTGGGAAACCACTGAGAGGCCAGGAACAGAGGGAATCAAATTTGTTTCTCAATAAGGTCACTGTAGTATTTGAGTGGAAAACAGATTGCAGGATATGAGTGGAAAGGAGAGAGTTTAGAAGATAGTCAAGCCTTTAGACCAGATGAACTAAATGGGAGAAATGAAATAGAGTAAGGAAATGACATTGGTGATATGTATGATTATATTTTATTACCATTTAATGTACCTTTCCTGCATGCTCGACCCTTTGCTAACTCATTTCATCTGCCCAGTGACCCTTGAAATGGACATAATTTTGCCCATATAACAGATGAGGGAACTGAACCTTAAGGAGTTGACTTAGCTTGCCCACAGTCATAGAACATATGAATGGGGAAATCTAGGAATGAAAAGCCCAGAGCCAACCAAAGACACTCGGCAGATTCCAAGATCCTTTCTTGGAATTGGTTGATGCACATGTTATAGAAATAAACATCAGGGCATTCTCTTTGTCTCCTGGCAAACTCTGTCACAGCTTGTTTCCTGTAAATGAACCCATATAGAGGAGTGAACCTCCCCAGGTTCCTCAACTGATCATAGAAGGATGTCAGCCCCAAACAGAGTTTATAAACCCTTCCAACCATGGATTCCATTGTACTGACATCACCCCTGGAGTCAGGACCCTTCAGACAGAGCTGTTCACGCCTTAAGTCTCCAAACACAAGATGATTCTGATTGAAGACCTTCCCAGCAAAGATACTAATAGTGGTGCCCCTCTCCCAAGTATGTTCACATTTTTAACAAAAATATCCTTGCTTCTATCGAAGCACCTGCTATCCAAAGATTACCTATTTGCTGTAATTCTATTTTTAATCTTCTAAAGCTGACTGCTTTCAAATAGGCCTCATTGCATGATGGAAATTCATCTCCTTGAACTTTATTTAACAGGGCCACAGAATCATTCTGAGAGAATCATTTAAATTAATATGAAGCATTACAGTGTTAAAGGGGGAAAAAATTCACTCTAATACCCAATTTCAGAATTGCTCAAGACCTCTGTTCTGGGCTGTGACCCCATGAGTGTGGGCAGCCTAGGTGCCTGAGAAGTCCTCATGTGTGTTAAAGTCACGTTTCAGCCTTTGACAGCTAATGTAAAGGGAGAATTCCCACCCCTTCACTGCCCACCCCCCGAGTCGTTCAGTTAGAAATCACTCATTCACCGGTGAACACTAGTTAAATACGGAAAATCTGGAAACAAACAAAAAAAAGGCTAGAGTGGAGGTGGAGGTTTTTGTATCCCAAGTGGTAATCCACCCCAAGCTGTGTTAGTTTCAGATGAGACAGCTTGTATGAAAATTTAGGAGTCCTGGAGAACAACAATAACAAAAATTAACAAATGGCAGAATGAGTAGCAGAAGGGAAAATCAAGCATATGCTGCTTGTTTGAAATGTAGTTTCATGAAAAATCTTTTCCATTACACCCTAAAAACAATCTGTCCTTGCCAGATAACGCATTGGACACGGAAATCCTGTTCCCTCCTCTTGCTTTCCTAGTTATAAAGCAGCCCTTTAAAAATAAGAGCTCAGCTGCTGGAGACAAAAAAAAGTCAACTTGTCTTTGGAAGTAGCATAAGCGGGGGTAAGGGGAGCCAGTGCCTCTTCCCACCACTTAACCAGCGGTGGCAAGCGGCACTTGGCTGTTTGTGTTCAGTCAAAACTAATCAATAAACATCTGTTGGAATGAGCATTGGTGCCTCTTTACGATTCATTATGCTTCATTAGGAATTGGTTTTGTCTTCAAGGGAAGGAAAAAAAAAATCTCATGTAATTAAAGAACAGTATCTTATGCTCCCATATTTTTCCCCCTAAAGACCTAAATCCTTTTAAGGCCATTATTTACAGTACATTTATCTGTATTTAAATGTAGCTACTTTTCCTTGAAAAGACCATCTGTTCATAAGGACCATTCTTCTCCCGTCCTCCCAGAGGTACATGTGGCAGAGCAGTGGTGTTCGCTGAGGACGGTGGTTAAATGAAAATCTATGAGACGTGAATGCGAGGGGGGACAGGGACCCAGCAGAGTGATGCCTGGTCCTGTCCTGGCTGGGCGCTGTAAAGCAAACGCAAAGTTTGCTGGACAGAGAGGCACATTTGAAATGACAGTCTTTGGAAATGGCTTTACCAAAGGGAGGTATAATATCAGAAATTCTCAAGGCTGGTTGACTTCAGTGATCCTTTTGCTGGGTTTATGATAGACAGTTTAAGTGTCCCCTGCAGTATCTGGCAGGCAGAACATTTTGTTATTTTTCTTCTGAGAAAATATCTTGCAGTCGTTGGAGTATTAGTGTAAGTGATGCAGCTTTAGTCACTGAAGTCACCTTAAAGGCACCATGAATTTATCCCTGCTGAGGGCAGTGTCCTCGGGTGAACTTAACAGAGTTGCATAGACTGGACACAAGTGTACAAATAAAACCTAAAGTCACTGATGATGACCCCACGTTATACGGAACACAGTTCCTGTTCCTGTTAGTTTAACATTTATTTAACCAAAGCTCTTGATGAACTGAAAAGCAGTCGAGGACTTCAGAAAGAGTAAAGCACAGCAGAAGTCAGGGTGAAATTCAAGGATTAGTGAAATATTAGCATTTACTTTTCCATTTAACTCATACTGGAGTTCCCAAATACAGAGTTTTAGAGGGCTATTTGGTATGAGTAAAACCTTTCCATGAAAAACACTCAAGGAATTTCACTTAAAGCCTGCTACCACATACAAGTGAAGGGAATGAAAGGGTTAGGTGTAATGTGATTAACTTTTTCTTTTTCTTTTGTTTTTGAATAATGGAATGAAAATTAGAATTAAAAAAATAACCAGACATTCTCAAGCAACATCACACCTATGCATACAGCAGGTCATATCCCTGTGTATTTATGTACAAAGGATTTCCTGTTCACAGAAGTGAAGGATAATTACATAATGCATTTGTGCAAAAAGTTAAATGTGCAAGCAATATGTGAGATATGGATTTCCCCTCCCATCTAGCAGACCTGTCCTTTGTCTCCATATTTCCCAAAAAGTGTTTGACAAAACACTTGTCTGTCAGGATGCTTAGCAAAATGAAAAGGTGATGAGACCCCTGTGAAGCATGTTTGGGCAATGTAGCACTCTTAGACATTCACAGGCTCTATTGGCATCTTAAAGGCACTGAGGAATCTAGCAGTAAATAAACAACTTTAGCTTTGTTAAATTCCAGCATCTCTCAAACTTGTTTGACAAGTAAGTCCTTCTGTTCACAGAGCGGTGTTTTTGCATCATTCAGCACGAGTATTTGTGGAAACACACTGGCAAATGGTGACCTACAGGGATGTCTTCTAGGCTTGTGTAGCTGATGTGCTTGATGGGGAATAATGGATAAAAGTGAGGAGATGCTGTTTCTGTGGGTCTCTAGGAGGACAGAGAACTCTGATAGGAAACTGCAGAGCTATATAACCAGAGGCATTGTGAGGGTGCCGGTATCAGATCTTTGGAATCAGGAATAGCTTGATTTTAGGTGGAATAGCCTTCCTATAAAAGATACCTTGATGATGCACCTCTGATTTTTGTTTTCCTGTAGCCCATTTCCCTGAGCCTAAAATAGGTCATAAATGCATCTGGGCTTCCTGAATTGCTTCAGGTTTCTCATAGGTTTCTGCCTTCTCTCTGGGTAGTTCTTCACTCGGTCAAAAACCCTTAGTTTACATTGTGAAATCAAATTGAAACAGTTTGATCTCACCACCTACATCTGAGAGTCCTGGACACTTGACCTTTGTAGGAAAGTACACAGTTGAGGTTGGCAGTGGGTACCACCTAAAGGAAGTTTGCCTGCTACAGCCTTCCATATATATTAAAAATGCCTCCCTAGAGAGAGAGGTGGTATTTTTCCTGATTTCAGTGTCTCTCCAAATTGATGAAGGATGAAAATTTCCCACTTACCCTTGATCCTTCAGAATAGCTGTTGTTGTTGTTCAGTTGTAAGCCGTGTCCAACTCTGCGACCCCGTGGACTCTAGCCCCGCCAGGGTCTCTGTCCTTCACTATCTCCCGGAGTCTCCTCACAGTCATGTTCATTGAATTTGTGATGCTGTATCACCATCTCATCCTCTGCCACCCTCTTCTGCTTTTGACTTCAGTCTTTGCTGGCATCAGGGTATTTTTGTTGCTTATGTTCTGCCCTGTTGGACTGAAGTGACATTCTTTGCAATGCTATTGTGAGAGATGGGGTTATAGGTCTTAATTGTTTCTTCGTTCTTTACTCCGGTTTCCTTTTTTTTTATTTTCCTAAGTATCTCATTTTTTCCATTCTATTTCTTCTATTTTTCTTTTTTGCCCCTCCACCCCTTCCTTCTCCTTTTCTGCTTTTTTTTTTTTCAGTCTTCTCTCCCCTGTCCTTCCCTAATAAAGAATTACGGTGGCTCTAAATACCTCACATGATATTATGTCACATTCCTTAGATCTACGAAGCTTATCCAGCACACATAGAAACTGAGGTGCATCTGGGAACCATGCTCATTCTTAGTGAACATCTTTGCCAAACTCTGCCAAAACTTTGAACATCTTTGCCAAAACACAATTTATAAGCAATGTGTTTTAGAATTTTACATAGCTTTTGTCAGGTTTTTAGGCTGTAGTTGATTCTTTTAGGTCAAGATCAACGTGTGTGGGTTGCACAGGTTATGTCTTGCCTGACAGTTCCCGGCCAAAGTGGAAGTGAGGATGCACTGCAGTTGAGGCTTCCACTGTAAGCCCCAGACCTGGGGACCAAAAAAGGGCACTTTCTCCCTTCTCTGCCACCTTGGTATTAACACAGTAGAAGGTTGAGTGCTACAGTCATCCCCATTTGGAGACCTCTGCTTATGACATTGGTTCATCACAGGCTCCCAAAGCAGTTTAGCAATTTTATCTGCCAGTTCTAGGGTTTTCCTTTCTTGGACACATTTGCACATGGTAACATTTTCTCAGAGACCCTCACATCAGTTCAGCAGTTTCATCTGCACATTCTTTCCATTCATCCAGTCTAGCAAGGCCTTTAAACATGACATGTTCCCTTGTGGTTTCCTTTCCCAGTCTGGCCATTGGTTCTCTGGGTGACCAGTTTGATTTGCTTTTTCTAGCTTGATCATTCTTTTTGGCAGAACAGAAAGCAGGAAATTAGAAGCTGATTCAACTTCTTTTCTGATGATCTAGTTGTATTTATAGATCAAAGGATATTTAATATTTATAGTTTTGAATATCGACTTTAATATAAAGTTAGTTGTAATCCTGGATATTGTATTGTGTGCGCTAGAAATTGGATGTACTTAATCTTCTTTAAAAAGTTGCTTTAAGAATCACTTAGAGATATGAATTTGTCTAATAAACTTAAACCCCACTGTTATGTTTCACTTGGAAGGTCTACCCCTCTCTTGTTGAGGATGGAAGAAAGTTGATCACTCATAGGTGTGTTAATGTAAACTCTATGTTATACTACCAAGAAGTTTTATTCTCTAGCTCAAAGAGAACACAATTCTGCAAGAGACAAGATAAACAGTAAATACTGTCATCTCTCAAATAATATTCTCTTATAGTAAATGTATAAAGCAAGCACGGAGATATTTCTGTAGCTCTGTGAGATTTAGTATCATTTCACTTCAGTTGCTCAGACACGTCCAACTCTTTGAGACCCCATGAACCGCAGAAAACCAGGCCTCCCTGTCCATCACCAACTCCCGGAATCCACTCAAACCCATGGCCATCGGGTCGGTGGTGCCATCCAGCTATCTCATCCTCTGCCATCCCCTTTTCCTGCCCTCAATCTTTCCCAGCATCAGGGTCTTTTCCAATGAGTCAGCTCTTCGCATCAGGTGGCCAAAGGATTGAAGTTTCAGCTTCAACATCAGTCCTTCCAATGAACACCCAGGACTGATCTCCTTTAGGATGGACTGGTTGGATCTCCTTGCAGTCCAAGGGACTCTCAAGAGTTTTATCCAACACCACAGTTCAAAAGCATCAATTCTTTAGCACTCAGCTTGCTTTATAGTCCAACTCTCACATCCATACATGACCATTTGAAAAACCATAGCCTTGACTAGATGGACCTTTGTTGGCAAAGTAATGTCTCTGCTTTTTAATATGCTGTCTAGGTTGGTCATATAGTATATCATTATATATATTCTCACATATATATGCATGTGTATGTCTCAGATACATCTCCTTAATGGAGTCTGTATTTTCTATCAGCACAGATACCTGCATCCATGTGTTGTATTTCACGGTGTGTTCTGCTGGACAAGTTAAAGCCTTACAAATTTAGGACGGAATGTTTAATGAAAATGCATGCTGTCAATTTCTGTCATGATGTAAGCGTTGTTTTGCTAACTCTATGATCTACTTGCCTTAAAACCTTCCTATAATTAGATATTTCCCAAGATATGAGATCAATAGAGCAGTGTCACACAAACTGTCTTTCCCTGCCCCAACCCCGAGAACATCCTTTTCCCCTGAATAAGACTGTTTGCTCTGATAGATTTTATCCTGATGGTAATTTGATTAATGGGACTGATGTTGAATTTCTTCCTTTCAAATTTATGGTCTGGTAGATTTCACGCTGAGTTCAAGATGCTGAGCCTAATGATACTCACATTGGTGGCATTATATTGATTTGTTTTGGTATGATATATAGGGCTTTAAAAAATAATAACACTGAATAATTATACATATACAATATACTTTTTTATGCTTATGCACACTGAAATTAAGATTTATGCTCAGTATCATGTGATTCATTTTATAAATGTCTAAATCCAGAACTCTGAATTGATGACATTTTTAATTGGGAATAGGTAGTGATGTGTGTCTTCTCTTGTTATTTCCTAAAGGTTCAGTATTTGAGTACTGCTGTTATTTGTTATAATTTATTTTGTGGGCCTTGTTGGGACATTTTATAATTCATACATATGCATGCAAGAGACTTCTGTTCTAGTTAACCAAACCCTAAAGAAAAATTAGATAACTAGCTTTAATATGTGAAGTATAGAATTTCTCAGGTGGGCACTAATGGTAAAGAACTCCCTGCCAATGTATAAAACATAAGAGACACGGGTTTGATACCTGGGTTGGGAAGATCCCCTGGAAGAGGGCATGGCAACCCACCCACTCTAGCATTCTTTTATATATATATATATTTATATTTATCATTCAAGTATTCTTGCCTGAGAATCCCATGGACAGAGGAGCCTGGTGGGCTGCAGTCCATAGGGTCACAGAGAGTTGGGCACGACTAAAGCAACTTAGCACACACACATGTGAAGTATAAACCCTTATAGTTTTATGTTACACTCTGAAAATGAATTAAATGCCCATCACATGGGATAATGGATGTGAACATACTTTTGTATACTACATGTCAATTGATAAAGTAGTGGGTTAAAGATGATGAACCTTAGTCCACACAGCCCATTGTTCATGGAGAATAGAAGAACATGTGAGTATGAATAGCATGTTATATCTGAAATATACCAAAATCTCAAGCTGATTTCAAATAGTCTAGTTTCTGTGAAAAAGAATTTTCCTGGGTCTAAAATCAATTTTAGTATACAGTATTTGAGCTTGTACCATGAATAATATACGGTCTATCAGTAAATACCTTGACCAAAAATTAGTCATTAAGTACAAAAAAAAAAAAAAAAAAAAAACCAACCAACCCAAAACACAAATTATTATGGGTCAGTTTACTTACGGATTGCTTTATTAAAAAAAAAAAAATTCATACAGATACTTGGCGTTAAATGAATTGAAAACTTTAGTCGGTTGACCAAATTTATTCCTTTTTCAACCAGCTGTGCTTTTGTTGTATGAAAACAGCTTTGCTGAGGTCTTTGCCAACAGACAGCAAACTATTATGATGAAAAATGTGACTTTTTAGTGTCATGCATCTGTTAACCAATTCACATCCAACATTCTAAACTGTTCTCTTCATTTCCTTGCCTATATTCCCATGAAAACTTCATTTATTTATTCACACGTTATTTTAAGATGAGCCATTTCCCCCAGTTTGTAGTGCAGCTTTATGGAAAGAGACATCATCATGGAGTCTGACAGATCTGTCCTGGAAATAATACTACTCCTTCATGAATAGTCTCTGGGAAATCTACTTTTCAAAAACTCAATTTTTAGGAATAAATAACTTTGTAAAACTGCCGGCAATGCAGGAGACCTGGGTTTGATCCCTGGGTTGGGAAGATCCCCTGGAGGAGGGCGTGACAGTTCAGTTCAGTTCAGTTCAGTTCAGTTCAGTGGCTCAGTCGTGTCCAACTCTTTGCGACCCCACGGACTGCAGGATGCCAGGCCTCCCTGTCCATCACCCACTCCCGGAGTTTACTCAAACCCATGTCCATTGAGTCGGTGACACCATCCAACCGTCTCATCCTCCGTCTTCCCCTTCTCCTCGTGCCCTCAATCTTTCCCAGCATCAGGGTCTTTTCAAATGAGTCAGCTCTTCGCATCAGGTGGCCAAAGTATTGGAGTTTCAGCTTCAAAATCGTGACAACCCGGTCGAATATTCTTGCCTGGGGAATCCCCATGGATAGAGGAGCCTGGCAGGCTACAGTTCATGGAGTTGCAGAGTCCGACACAACTGAGTGACTAAGCACAGCACAACACAGCTCAGCACAAGAATGTAAAAAAGAAAGTTCCTAACATGGTGCATGTGCGCATGCTCAGTAGTTTCACTTGTGTCCGACTCTTTGCGATGTTGTGGACAGTAGCCCATCAGGCTCCTCTGTTCATTGAATTCTCCAAGCAAGAATACTGGAGTGGCTTGCCATGCACTCCTCCAGGGGATCTTCCTGACCCAGTGGTCCAACTTGGTCTCTTACTTCTCCTGTTTTGACAGGAGAGTTCTTTACCGCTAGCACCACCATAAATAAGGTTGTAAAATAGAAAGTACTTGGGTATGATAGATGCTCAGTGAAACCTGATAGATACTTAATGAAGGTTCGTTCTAATTCTACTAGTATTTAACTCATAAAATACAGATTTGGACTTTGGATGACTGAGCATGAGCCTTTAGTTTTTTGATGCAGTCAAACACCAGAAAACATTTAACACTAGCAATACTTGTATGCTTTTTCTATTGTGTACCTGGCTTGTTAGAAATAAAATATAGGCGGTGCTGAGTTCTGTGCATAATGCAAAATGCATACTTAATGTATATTAGAAAAATGTATGCATCAAGCTATGCTTTTGTTATTTTCTGTATGTGATTCTCATCCCCCCCATGAGATGTTGGTGCTTTTGACCTAGCAAACACATATGTGAATAATTGCTTTATGTTGGATTTTAATATTTAACTAAAAATTTAAAGGAAAATAAAATTGTACTGAGAAAATAGTCACCATTTTCTATCAGTTTGCTTGCAAGGTTAGAAAAGACATTCAGGTTTAAATATCTCTTTAATGATGGGAATGAAGAGAGCTCTATAACCTTGTAGTCAATAAGCCTGGGATTAAACTCTGTAATTTAGGAGCTCATTAGCCATCCTTTCACTTAGGACAATAATAATTCAATACCTTAACACCCCCTCACTCCAACGACATGCATATCATATTTCCTTTCCAGAGCCTGCCTTCTCCTTTTCAGAACTGTTGATTGACACTTGCAATTAGCTGAAATACAGTAAGGTAATCCTGTGGAGTATTGGTTTACTGTAAATAGATTATGCTTTCTTTTATTTTGACTAAACTTTGAACAAATCAGGTCTTAAGAAAAGTGAGAGAGAGAGAGAATGGGCAACACCAAGTATTTTCTAAAAACCCCACCTCTAGTTGATGGGGTTTTTGTTCAAAAACAGAAGGCTGACTCTGTTCAATATTTTCATATTTTTTGGAAGCAGTTTGCCATATGAGTTGGGTTTCAAGATGAAAATACAAATGATAGAGTTCCTTTTGTTTGAGATGTGATCAGGGCTGCTGAATTAAACGTTCAGTTTTAATGAATTGAATGGTTCAAAAAGTGTTAATGGAACATCTCTATTAGTTTTATTAACGGATTATTTTGTGGTATTTTTCTGCTGTGTATTGAGAACGACTGCTCAAGCGGTAGCATTAATTCAGTTGCTGTGTCCCAGACACTGCTAGGCCTGGGAGATTTAAAAAAAAAAAAAAAAAAGAAACCACATCCTGTCTCTCAGAAAACTCATAGCCTACTTTCAGAAAAATGTGAAAAAGTGCGCTTTAAGATATTGTGAAAGGCATAATAGAGGACTATGAGAACAATGAAATTGAGTGATTTTATCCTTGAGGTTCAGTTCAGTTCAGTTGCTCAGTCGTGTCCGACTCCGCGACCCCATGAACCGCAGCTCGCCAGGCCTCCCTGTCCATCACCAACTCCCGGAGTTTACCCAAACCCATGCCCATCGAGTCAGTGATGCCATCCAGCCATCTCATCCTATGTCGTCCCCTTCTCCTCCTGCCTCCTATCCTTCCCAGCATCAGGGTCTTTTCCAATGAGTCAACCCTTCGCATGAGGTGGCCAAAGTATTGGAGTTTCAGCTTCAACATCAGTCCTTCCAATGAACACCCAGGACTGATCTCCTTTAGGATGGACTGTTTGGATGTCCTTGCAGTCCAAGGGACTCTCAAGAGTCTTCTCCAACACCACAGTTCAAAAGCATCAATTCTTCGATGCTCAGCTTTCTTCACTGTCCAACTCTCACATCCATACATGACCACTGGAAAAACCATAGCCTTGACTAGACGGACCTTTGTTGGCAGAGTAATGTCTCTGCTTTTCAATATGCTATCTAGGTTGGTTATAATCTTCCTTCCAAGGAGTAAGCGTCTTTTAATTTCATGGCTGCAGTCACCATCAGCAGTGATTTTGGAGCCCAAAAAAATAAAGTCTGACACTGTTTGCACTGTTTCCCCATTTATTTCCCATGAAGTGATGGGACCAGATGCCATAATCTTAGTTTTCTGGATGTTGAGCTTTAAGCCAACTTTTTCACTCACCTCTTTCACTTTCATCAAAAGGCTCTTTAGTTCTTCGCTTTCTGCCATCAGGGTGGTGCCAGGTGTTAATTAAATGTGAGTGCTTAGTATCTAATAATTAACCAATTAAACTCATTACTTGGTACAGGTATCATGTTTACATGTTTCTAGGATTTTTTCCCCCTCCTCTGGGGACTGCTTTATCTTTTTATTTCCATTTCTCTATCAGTTTAGATAGTTGTTGAAACTCCAATACTTTGGCCACGTGATGCGAAGAGCTGAGTCATTTGAAAAGACCCTAATGCTGGGAAGGATTGGGGGCAGGAGGAGAAGGGGACGACAGAGGATGAGATGGCTGGATGGCATCACTGACTCATGGGACATGAGTTTGAGTAAACTCTGGGAGTTGGCAATGGACAGGGAGGCCTGGCATGCTGCGATTCATGGGGTTGCAAAGAGTCGGACACGACTGAGCAACTGAACTGAACTGAACTATCAGTTTGAGCTATAAACCAATCAAACAGTAAGCTCGAAGATGAGGAAAATGGCTGTAATAGCTAGTATGTCCTAATATCTTTGAATTTTCTTTGAATTAGTCACGGTGAATTTAATCCACCCAAAAACCAAACATTGGAGAATCACTTAGGCATCAAATTCTGGATCCAGCCCCCCATCTCCACCACTTTCAAACATTTTGGTGTTCATGATAGGAAGGCATCAAAGATCATCTCAAAGACAGTTTCTTTGAATACACTATTAGTGAGGGAATTTAATCTTTTGCTTGCTGTGTTAGCTGTCGGGGCAATCTGACTCTTAGAGTCTCATCTGGATATACTGATGGCTAGTGATTGATCCGTTTTCTCTCTTCTCATTTCTCAAAAGCTGCAGTAGCTATGTGGGTCCATAGTATAAAAGGAATGTGCAAAAAAAACTTTAAAACTTAAAATCAATGGGAAAGATAAATGGCAATTGAAAGGTCAGTTAATGTGGAAGTGAAAGAGAGATGCAAGTACTCGTTACAAAAGGAAAAGTAATTAGAAGAATACAGTTCATTGGAAAGTGTGTTTTAACCAGTTTTCCGTGAGCATTGTTCTCTATAGTAACCTTCTCTATTCCAAGAGGCCTCAACAATAATCTCTCTCTGTATATAGTGAACTGTCAAGTTAATAAGACCATCCCAGACTTCTTTGCTCCCTCCTGACCTCTGTCACCTAACAGCCTATTATCCCTCTCTACTAGGGACCCTAAAACGTACCTCAAATCAGTGGGACTGCCTTCTGGAGTTTCTTGCCAATGAATGCTACAACCTAAGTATCAAGTAGAAATCTAGGGATGACCATTGATTCCTCCTGTTTTCTCATCTTCCCCAACTGATCAAAAGATTCTTTAGATTTTACCTCATCATGTTTCTTAAATCTATCCATTTCTGCTCATTACCACTGCCACCACTTAGTCAAAGCTGCCAGCTTCTCTTAGCTGAACCACTGGGTGGCCTATTCATTGGTCACTGGAATGTGGTCCCTGCCATGCTTCTATATTACTTATGCCCCCTGAGATTTGACTGACTATGAAAATGTACCATTGCCAACTTCTTTCTCCCTCCCTCTCTCTCTCTCATGCTCTTAAATCTTCCCATTGTTTCCCTCTGCAACCCATGTGCCTTAACTTCATCTGACTCACACTTACTTCAACAGACTTTTCTCTTATCACACTTCCCCACTGTTACACCGTTCCCCTCACTGACTTGTTCCAGCCACACTGTCCATCAGCTCCTTGAACGCTGCATGCCCCTTCCTCCCCTAGGCCTTTGTATACAGCGCTCTCCCCTCTGCAGTGCTCTACTTTTATTCTGCCACCTTTCTTCCATCTAATTCATGCTGACTCACCCTTTACTTCTCATCTTTGGCCTCATTTCTTCAGACCTGACTCCCAGCCCAAGTCTACCGTCTTTGTCATAGGCTCTCATGGAACTGTATTCCTTTCCCTAAAGAAAGAAGTTAATTTGTGATTATTCATTCACACCATCAATGAATATCTGCTCTTTCATTAGACTGGGACTCTGTGAGGTCAGGGGTCTTGTCTGTTTTACTCACCACTGTGTCCCAGCGCCAAGTACATGAATAGGGGCAGGTGAATATCTCTGGAAGCAACAATGAATGAAGAGATGGAGAGATGGACGGATGGATGGATGGCTGAAGGAATGAATGGATAAATAACTCAGATTACTTCCTGTGAGATTTTTCACCTCTCTTGGTACCTTGCCACGTATTTTATGCATTGAGGTGAGAAATGCTATCCTAAATATTTAAGAATATGGGTTTCAAGTCAGAACACTTTATTAGAATCTTTTACTTATATGTTACTTACACCGTCTCCCTAGACCTCATTTTTTCTGTAAGACAAAGGCAGTACTGTCTTATAGATTCAGTGGTTGAAGGGATTAAATGATATAGTCTGTGCTTAGTTCTTGACATACTCATTATTTATAGTAAGAAGTCGTTCAGCAGTATCTATGACAATGATTAGACAGTGTATTAAAAAGCAGAGACATCACTTTTCCAACAAAGGTCCAGAGAATAAAAGCTATGGTTTTTCCAGTAGTCAGGTAAAGATGTGAAAGTTGGACCATAAAGAAGGCTGAGCACTAAAGAATTGATGCTTTTGACTTCCGTTGATGAAGAAGACTCTTGAGATCAAGGAGATCAAACCAGTCAATCCTAAAGGAAATCAACCCTGAATAGTTATCAGAAGGACTGTTGCCAAAGCTGAAGCTTCAGCACTTTGCCCCCCCCCAATGAGAAGAGCCAATTCTTTAGAAAAGACCCTGATGCTGGGAAAGATTGAGGGCAGGGGAAGAAGGGTGCAACAGAGGATGAGATGGTTGCATAGCATCACCGATTCAATGGACATGAATTTGAGCAAACTCTGGAAGATAGTGGAAGACAGAGGAGCCTGGTGTGCTACTGCCCATGGAATCACAAAGGATAGGACACAACTTAGTGACTGAACAACAACAACAGTGACAGTGATTGAGAGGCATCAGAGAAGTGGAGGAGGAATTCCATAGCTTTGGTGGTGGTGATCTCTCTGAGCTCTCCATCCACAGAGCAGAGCAGGGACCCATCCGCACTGCATTGCATTATTGTAACTACACGTGACATGCACCACATATACTCTATTCTTGGTGGTCCATCTGCCTGTCTCCTGCCACAGGAGAGGATTCTGGAGATCATTCACAAATCTGAGTCTCCAGCAGTTACCTCACTTTGTCTAATATAGGTTAGTCTGATTATTTAAATAATAGTCAACACACTGGTACTACTGATCTTCAGCGCATATCCCAAAGCCACACACGATTAGAATGACACCAGATGGAAGGGAGAGGTTGCTGTTTTGAGTTCTAAGGTTGAAGACTGAGCCTGACTTGACTTTACACTGGAGGAGCAAGTTGGGATTCTCAGGAGATTCTGACTGGTTCTTCTCAACTATAAGAGCAAGAGTAAGGAAAGAGCAGAAAAGAGGAGAGGGTCATAGAAAGTTAACACTGGAAAGGACTTAGAGACGTTTGATTCAGGATAGCAAATATAAAGTAGGTGCCTTCTCCTCTCCATTTGACACCCGTGGTAGACATCCTCATTCCTCACAGGTGATTTTTCCTCTCAAGTTCAGACTTCTTGATATAACCCTCTAGATAGCACTAGTTCATTGTACGTGGTTGGCACTTGCTTCAAAATCTCTTTGCTATTCCCGATCTTGTTTATCTCTCTTTATTTATATATGAGATATATAGTTATATTAGTTCACTATATTTTTTTCTTCTTCAGTAGAAAATCAGTCTGTAAGCGGAGAGCTTTCTTCAAAAGAGAAATCACCTAAATTTTCCCCCACAGCCTAAACTATGTCCATCAGTTCTCACTGTGGGGTGATCACCTTGGTGATTCTTTACAGTTCTTTGAAAGGGATCATATGTTTTATTTGCAAGATCTAGTTAAAGAATCAGTGTAGGTGCTGTTTCTTACTGTGAGCCACTACCTTGCTGTATTAGACACATATGAAGCTCTGGTGCAAGGGACTACCATACCAGAGATGGTGCTACTGTCAAAAACTGCCGAGTCTTGCAACTCTGTTATGATTTTTAAATACTTCCTCCTTTTTAGTACTTTCTTGTGATAAATACATGTCTCAGATATAGAAGGGCTTTATTTTGAAGGTAGTTTGGTAAATGTAGGTCATATAGCTACCTATGCTGTCTGTCTTGGGAACTTATGATGGCATATAATGTAGTTAGAGTCAATAGGAAAATTATATACATGCATGCACACACACACATATACATCTCACATGTGTGTACCCAAACACTCACACACACACACACACACACACACACACACACACCCATGTTGAAGGATATATTTTTAAAAATCACTGGGGTCTAAATGCTAGAAGTACAACATTCTACTTGTAATTCTATCTCAAGTCCAAGAATTTTTTTTTTAACTGAGTATAAAATGCCTACCCTTCCTTGTTATATATCCAAAAATTTGTCATAAAACTGATCAAGTTCCGACATTGTGCACTTGATATAAACAGAGGTCCTAAGAGTACTATTTGGCTATAAAGGAAAGCCTCAGATCTTCCTCACTAATCACATTCTATTTTGGTGTCACAGTTGAGAAGCACTAAGTGTCACTCAGATATTTTTTTTCTCTGTTTCTTGTGCAATGTGCATTGGGTAGATTTGCTACTGAGTCATAAATACATACATTGTATTGTCAAAACATCATATTGTCATTTATTGTTTCACGTTATGTCAGGTAGTGTTTTCAGGGCTTTACATATTTAATGTAATATTCAGAATGATATAAGTTAGATACTGTTGTCCCCATTTACAGATGATGAAAAATAAGGCACAGAGATGCTAAAGAGCCTGTCATTAGCCACACAACCAGTAAGACACTTTGACCTGGGGCTCTCAGGCACTAGGTTAAGGAAGAATTTGCTGGCTAAGGAATAAAGAGCACATGTGGAGGTCTTGACTCAAGAAAGTGTAATTTATTCTAGGAATAGGAAATAGGCAAGCAGGGATGTAGCAAAATTATCAAAGAGAGTGTTGATAGAGGAGTTTTGTGAGTGATTCGTAGAGAACTCTGGAGATGTATTTTAGGTTTTGTCCTTTATTTTAAGAGCAGCAAGAGACTGTAGAAAGGTGTAGAACAAGAGAATGCTGGGATCCAAATCCCACTTGTTAAAAGTCACGCCAGCTGCTGTGTGCAGAAGTGACTGTAGAGGAACAAGAATGGGGTCAGGAGGCCGCTTAGGGCCCTGCAGTCAGGGAGAGAGGGGAGCGGAGAGGAGGAATAGTACACAGAGTTAACCCGTGTTCTGGAAGTGGAATCCTTATAACCTGGTGACAGATCCAGAGAGGGAGTAATGGAGAGACCATTAATGACTTTTAGGTTCTTGAACAGTGGTTGAATAGAGGTGCCATTTATCAAGACTGGGAAGAGTAAAGTGTAGGGATGGGGCAGTGGAAAGTTCAATCATCAACATGTTGGCCTGAGACCTTTCTATGACTTCCACACGGAGCTCCCAAGGAGATAGTTTGACATTTGAGCCTGGAAATTAGAGATGTAGGGGCTGAGGCTAAGAATTTAGGTGTCGTCTGGGTTGGGATGGTACTTAAAGCAGTGGGATTGAATGGGATCAACTAGGAAAAGTGTGTTGCTAGAGAAGGTAGGAAGATATAGAACCAAACCCTGAAGTTCTCCAACATTGACAGTTTGTATAGTAAAGTCATCAACAAAGGAGACCGAGGAGTATTCACTGGAAAGAAGTAACACCAAGAAAGAAAGACATCCTAAAACCAAGTCAGTGGGGAATGGTGGGTGTCCATGGAAAGAGCTGTCGGCTGTGTCAGACACTGCTGTCCAGAAGTCTAGTGACACAGGGACCAAAGCATAACCATTGAACATAGTAGCTTAGCCATCACTGATGACCTTGATAAGAGCCATTTTGGTACATGGTCTAATGAAGTCTTTACAACCACTCGGTAGTATAGCTACTAGGATCATTTCTATAACAGACGAGAAGATCAAGGCCCCATGTGGTGGGGATATAACCAGGTCACATGTCTTGTAAGTGGCCTGCTAAGCTTTCAGAACTGGAGCTGGCAACTCAAGGGTGTGACTTCCTTACCATTTTTCTCTCTCAGTGGCATTGATGTAGAAAAGTAGCAAATGGCAATGCCAATTTTAATCACTTCAATTCATAGTCCATTCCCTTCTCCAGGGAATCTTCCCAACCAGGGGATCGAATGCCTGTCTCCCACACTGAAGGCAGCTTCTTTACCATTTGAGCCACCAGAGAAGCCCCTAAATTCATATTACATTGGTAGATGCTTAAATCCAAAGTGACTTGAGAAGAGTTTGAGTTCTAATCTCACTTGAGTTCTTTTGAATTCTGATCTCATTTCTGCACCTTGCAGCTGTGGCTTCCTCATTTCTGAAAGAATGAGATTGGGGGAAAAAAATCTCCATGCCCCTCCTAGATTTTTACCATAATTTAATTTATACTTTGCATTTAATTTGCACTGAATATGCCAGCAAATTTGGAAAACTCAGCAGTGGCCACAGGACTGGAAAAGGTCAGTTTTCATTCCAATCCCAAAGAAAGGCAATGCCAAAGAATGTTCAAACTACCACACAATTGTATTCATCTCAAACACTAGCAAAGTAATGCTCAAATTCTCCAAGCCAGGCTTCAACAGTACCTAAACCATGAAAATCCAGATGTTCAAGCTGGATTTAGAAAAGGCAGAGGAACCAGAGATCAAATTGTCAACATCGATTGGATCATCGAAAAAGCAAGAAAGTTCCAGAAAAAACATCTCCTTCTGCTTTGTTGACTACGCCAAAGCCTTTGACTGTGTGGATCACAACAAACTGTGCAAAATTCTTCAAGAGTTCGAAATACCAGACCGCCGGACCTGCCTCCTGAGAAATGTGTATGCAGGTCAAGAAGCAACAGCTAGAACTGGACATGAAACAACAGACTGCTCCCAAATTGGGAGAGGAGTTCGTCAAGGCTGTATATTGTCACCCTGCTTATTTAACTTGTATGAAGAGTACATCATGCAAAATTCTGGGCTGGATGAAGCACAAGCTGGAATCAAGATTGCCGGGAGAAATATCAATAACCTCAGATATGCAGATGACACTACCCTTATGGCAGAAAGCGAAGAAGAATTAAAGAGTCTCTTGATGAAAGTGAAAGGGGAGAGAAAAAAAAAAGTTGGCTTAAAACTCAACATCCAGAAAACTGAGATCATGACATCCAGTCCCATCACTTCATGGCAAATAGATGGGGAAACAATGGAAACAGTGAGAGACTTTATTTTGGGGGCTCCAGAATCACTGCAGATGGTGACTACAGCCATGAAATTAAAAGATGCTTGCTCCTTGAAAGAAAAGTTATGACCAACCTAGACAGCATATTAAAAGGAAGAGATGTTACTTTGCCAACAAAGGTCTGTCTAGTCAAAGTTATGGTTTTTCCAGTAGTCATGTATGGATGTGAGAGTTGGACTATAAAGAAAGATGAGCACCAAAAAATTGATCCTTTTGAACTGTGCTGTTAGAGAAGACTCTTGAGAGTCCCTTGGACTGCAAGGAGATCCAACCAGTCCATCCTAAAGAAGATCAGTCCTGAATGTTCATTGGAAGGACTGATGCTGAAGCTGAAATGCCAATACTTTGGCCACTTGATGCAAAGAACTGACTGATTTGAAAAGACCCTGATGCTGGGAAAGATTGAAGGTGGGAGGAGAAGGGAGTGACAGAAAATGAGTTGGTTAGATGGCATCACTGACTCAATGGACATGAGTTTGAGCAAACTTTGGGAGATAGTGAAGGACAGGGAAGCCTGGCGTGCTACAGTTCATGGGGTTGCAAAGAGTCAGATGCGACTGAACTGAACTGAAAATGACCCAGGTGGTCAGAAGATAGGGCCAGGTTTCTGAATGTGACTTGTGGGACAGATATGCCTCAGAGCCTACTTCAACAGTACATATTCCTTCCTTATACATCTACAATAAGCCAAAGCACAATGCTTTTCTCAAATGATCTTTGTTGAATTGAATCGTTTGTAAATTATGAAAGCCCTAGGTCTGCGTTCTGAAAGCCCTAGGTCTTTCAGAGGATTCATTCAGGTGAACTGAAGGAATTAGAATGCATATGACCTATATTTTAACAAGGAAGCACAAACACACATTTGGAAAAGCAAAACACAGCAACAGCAACAACTAAATCCTCTAAAAATGTTAAGTTACCTCCCTGGATTACTGATACTATCACCAGTTGTTGGAGTAACCACGAAGCCTGCTGATTTGCTTCTAGCATTTGGTTTCCTACTTATTTCTCTCTTCTCCATTCTTCACTTAACTGCTGTTCTCTTGCTCAGGCCATTTCCTAACTTGAGCATTAAGACCAGAATCCAGCACCCTCACAGAGACTTGGCCCTTGGGCACAAAGAGGGCAAAAGGACAGACAACACTCCTGCAGTTTGGCCGTAAAAGCTGAAGCAGAACACTCATTGCACACACTCACCGGCCTCTTACTACAGGCGCCGGGACCTCTCACCATGCAGGTGCATCAGCAAGTGGGCAAACACTCAGAGACCAGCATGCCGCTGGTTGGCACATGAGCTTGACTCGGGAGTTCTCCATGTTCTCTGATACACATAACAGCAGAGGAGTTGCAGAGGCTGCAGAGGTTCCAGTGGTGGTTTGAGGACTCACTTGGTCGCTGTCTGCAGGGTATTGAGGGGAGGCCGAGCATGGTTCTGGCCCCACCATCCTCAAGTTAGTTGCCTGCTGCAGTTCACACCCTTCCCTTTTATACATGAAGATTACTTCCATATGAGTTTTTGGGGAAAAGAAGGGAGGGGTACCTTGCTAAAAATATATTTGCTAAGCCAGATTGTGCCATCCATGTGGTGATGCAGAATATGGGGCTGGCACACCTGACGGGGACAGGTTGAGAGGGCCTGGTGAGTCATGCTAAAGAATGCGATCTGACCCTGCAGCCTGGGGAGCCCCTGAGGCCGTGAGGAAAGAGCAGGACTGAGTGTGGCTCAGAATTGTGTGCCGTTAACATATGTGAAATCAGTCAACTCAGAGTGCTGGGCAGGCACCTTCATCCTGAGAAATGTATGCCCAGGGAGGCATTCACACAGAGAAAGAGATGCACACATGAACACAGAGGGATGCAGATAAAGACACACAGAGGTGCCCACGTAGAGACAAACCCGTGACAGACATCAGGAAGGGAGCCCTGAAGGACAGACGGAGAAGGACAAGGGGGAGACAGAGAGACACACACTTGAAAAACAGAAATGGTGATGAGGAGCCGGGTGCAGTGATGATGAATAGAGGCAAACACATAGGGAGACAGGAAGGGAGCCTCCGAAGGTCAGTCATGGAACACGTGCTCCCAAGTGGCCACCGTCACCTTCATTGGCTGCGGCCCTGGTCCCGCACACCTCTCACAGGTGAGCATCTTGCTGTGGGCGTGTGATCCTGGTGGTTAAGGGTATTCTGTTGGCTTCCTCTTGCCCCCTCAACCCAAACCAGGACTCTATCTGGTGCTCAATTATAGAAGCAGTGCTTGGTTCCAATGAGAAAAAAATGGGGAATTTTCAGACTTGTTGAGGGGAAATCCATTCATGGAGTGCACGTTGATTTAAGGGATATTTGGGCTTCCCTGGTAGCTTGGTTGGTAAAGAATCTGCCTGCAGGGCAGGGGACCCAGGTTTAATTCCTGGGTTGGGAAGATCCCCTGGAGAAGGAAATGGCAAACCACTCCAGTATCCTTGCCTGGAAAATCCCATGGACAGAGGAACCTGGTGGGCTGCAGTCCATGGCGTCGCAAGGAGTCGGGCATGACTGAGTGACTAACACTTTCAGTTTCACACTTAAGGGATCTTTTTTCCAGGGCAGCCTAACCATCCACAATTTTCACCTTGCTGCTACTTTCAGAACCTCATCTTATACAAGTGAAGAGTAGTTTGAAATGATCACACATATTGGTGAGCATGACTGTGGTCTCTATGGGGTGAAACCAGGAACAGGGACCATCAAAAGGCCACGCCTCTATCTGGTCAGGAGAATCAGCACCTGGAGATGGCCGGTCACACCGGATGTGGCTGAAGGAATGGTCATGAGAAGGAAGATACTCCAGGGAGCCTGGTATTTTAGCTGACTGGCTCGGGGAGAGCGGGGATTGATCAGTGTGACCCAAGGGTCTCTAACCTGGTGTGTCTGGAACACTGGCTTTGGTGATGAAATGACAAGCTAAGTGTTATGCCTGGTGAACTTAATGTGCAGTCTGGCTGTTCTCATAGAGATATCAGCAGGTTGTTTCAGAAAGGGCTGTTAAGGAGTTTTCAACTGGGGAGGTAGAGCAGTTTGGATGATGAGAAAAAACCAAGGTATGTCCATAGGTATTTCCCATGTCTTTTATTTACTTTTTATTGTTATGCTTCTCGTGGAATTTACTTGAGGCATTTTTATTAATGCGTTTTCTGTGCTTCAGTGCCCTCATCTCAGAAATAAGATAGTAAAGACTTTAGTACCTATTTTGTAAGGGTGTTATAGAAATTGAGTCAGAGCAAAACCTGAGTCCAAGTAAGTGCTTAATAATCGTCATATTAAGTACATCAGTAAAGTCACATATTAATTATGTACTGGACGTAAACATGCAATGAAAGACTCTTCAAGACACAAAGTGAGCACATGTCTTTTAGTTTTGAACATATTGTATTTCTGATGCTTTAACCTCTGGAACTTCAATGACCCTGGAGGGACTGTTCATCCAGGGGAAGCCAGTTTCTAGAGACAGGGAAAGACTAGCCTGTGTGTAAGCCTTTCATATTAACATCAACCAATCCAGAGCCCTTGCACCCCAACTACCTTTTTTTTATGAGGCTCTCACACGGCTCTTACATCCTAGACCACTATCCACCTGCTCTGTTCACCCTAGAACCAGGCACCAGACAGCTAGGGGCAGCCCCTGCCCTATAGCCTGCTGAAATGATTCACACTAGCCAATCCTAAACCTGCTTATCCTGCCTTACCCCTATTCCTTTCCATGGAAACCAGAGAAAGGCTCTTACTCTTGGTTCCCCATCCCCCTGCCTCCTGACCAGTCTGTTTTTCCCCATGTGGCTGCCATGACATGGCTTGTCCCCCACCCTCCTTTGGCGTATAATGAACTTTTTTTTTCTCCATGTTTTATTATTTTGCTTCTCACCTATATTTTATATTTTCTTTCATTTATTTTTAATTGGACAATGATTGCTTTACAGTGTTGTGTTGGTTTCTTCCATACAACATCAATCAGCCAGAAGTATACACATGTCCCCTCTCTCTTGAATTGTCTTTTCATTTCAATGGCAGTCAGCTTCTGATCTGTTGGCTCCACCACAGTTAAATAATAATGAAGCCTATGTTAAAACACCATGAGGATAGTAGCTAAATGGAGGGTAGTGAAATTCACTGCATATCAAGGAACCCAGGAGCTTCTAGGTGATGCTGTAATAGTCACACTGTGGATGCCCTATATGAGATCCTGGACCAGGCAGAGACGAGGACTGTGGGAGGCCCCATGAGAAGAATTTGGGGAAAGCTACTGAAGGCCAGTGTTCACATCAGCAAGACTGAAAAGGATTCTGCAGACCCAACAGTGCAAGTTTAACGGAGGTGACTACTGAGTGAAGATTGTAGATCAGTGATATGACAGGCAAGAGAAGACCTGTCCCAGTTCTTAGCTTGGAGATGCCAAGGTTGTGGTTGGGGAAGGTGAGCCATTTGAAGAACTGGATAAGGGGGTGGGGGTGGTGGAACTGGGGATTGCTGTGTGCAGGGGCTTTCCAGGGGGATAGTGGTTGTGGATCCAGGGAGGGAGGGAGGCAGAAGGTTAGGAGGTCTGCGCTGGGCTCAGAAACCCTAAAGTTCTGGTAGGAGCGTAGATGCACCATGGGACAGGAAGAGTCACCTTGCTAAGGTGAGAGGCCTTAGGTCTTTCTCCTGGAATGAGGATCTAGAGGTGACTGAAGGGTTGCGAGTGTTCAAGGCCGCAGAGGTGACTGAGGCGTTGCATGCTAGTATCAGGCTCATCTTCAGAGTTCTGCTTTGTCTTAAGGACCATCAACAGGAAGTGCTAATATATATTTCTATACCGTTTTATCAACAGTTTCTGTTCCTTTTGGAAGCAGATTCTGTGGTCATGAAACCTGTCAACTCATATAATTCTGGGGGTCGGTATAGTTTAGGGGTTCCCACTCTGTAGCCTGATGGTGCCGTATCTTCTCTGGGAAAATCTCTTAACCTCCACAAACCATGGTGTTCTCTTCTGTAACATGTGAATGATAGTAATCGGTTATAGGACTGTGGCAAGAAGTGTACAAGCTGAGATGGTGTGGACAGAGAACGTCTCCTGCCATATCAGTAAACAAAGGATGTTTGCTGCTGTTTAGTGGCTCTAAAGCTACCAGTCGTTGTAGCCACACCTGACTTTGGACCCTGACAGGATTAAGGATGGATAAAAACAGGATACTGGCCCCGGATGCTTAAGTTGCATATCAAAGGAATGATTTCAGTGAGCCCAGACTCTTGAATCTTTCCATACAAAGAAAAGTAGTAAATTGATTAACTTGAGCTGTCTGCTTTTTATGGGCTTCCCAGGTGGTACTAGTAGTAAAGAACCCACCTGCCAGTGCAGGAGATGTAAGAGACTTGGGTTCAGTCCCTGCGTCACACATGCATGTCTGCTGTTTCTTTAGTCAGCAGAAACCTTGTGATATTCAGCAACCTAGGTTTTTTTGTTTTTGTTTTTTTTGCAAAACTTCTATACATCCTGACTCCCCCCTTAGCTCTTCTGAACAGTCCCTCAGAGCTATCTGAGAGACTGTCTCCTGGACTTAAATCTTCAGCATGTTTGCAGAATAAAACATAATTATCAACTTTTAGGTTGTGAATTTTTTTCAGTCAACATTGATATCAAACTCTTATTACAAAGCCTGATGCATAGCAAGGGCTCCTGCTGCTATTTCTGTTACTGTGGAACCATATGGACATATTTGGGTCAAAACTGCAAATCTCATCCATTTCATATGATTCAAAATAATACTATTACTTTGAGTGCTGCTGTTTACTCATATGAAGTTGTCTCATTTATGGGCTGCAAGAGAACTCAACAGGAAAATAGTGGCTATCTATATTTTCCAAAGTCAAGTAGAGTAAAAGGAAGATTTTTGCCCAGTGCCTATAAGGTCTGTCCTGGAGAACAGAATATGCCTTCCCCTTCTGGAGACTCCAGTGAACTCATCTGAGGTCTTAGCATAAAAGTAACACCAAGCCATCAAGTTTGCTCTTGCACATGCTGGAGGAAGGTGGAAGCTGAAAAGAAAGCAAGTAAGCAAAGAAACAAAGTGCTTTTATTATTATTTTTTAACTAAAAAATCTTTTTTTTAATTGGAGGATAATTGCTTTATAGTGCTGTGTTGGTTTCTGCCTTAAAACAATGTGACTCAGTCATAATGCTTTCAGATAGTCGTAAGAACTGTGAAGACATTTAAATAGGCAGTGTAAAAGGGGGTGTGTGTGTGATAGTTTTGATTAAAGAGTGAGTCAGGGGAAGGTTCCCTGTGGAAGGACGTTTGCAGGTGTGGAACCCCCAAGGACAGAGTGTGCTTGGTGTTATGGGGAAGACAGAAAGGTGAAGGTGGCCGAACAAGGGGAGGAAAAACAGGAGATGAGGTTGGGAAGGAGTTGAGGGGGTGGGCATGGAGAGCCTCCTTGAATGGCAACTGTTTCTTGTCTGCCATGTAAAACAAAATTAATGCAATTTCATGTAACTAATTGCGGTGATATCTCTGGTGTTTTATATTGTGCCTTTCTTTTAACAGAAATGTGCCTGTTATTACACTTGATCGTTAGAACACCCACAGCAGAGAAAGGGGGAAAGGATTCTGTTTGTGTCTTCATTTTACAACTAGTGACAGTACTGAGACCCAGGGAGGCCACAGAGCAGGCTAGAATCTATCTACTCCACCCCCATGTTTTCTTACACGCCTTCTGCAACTCCCCCTGTGACCTGGTCTTCTTTGGAGCTTTAATTCCTTTGGAAGAAAGACTACAAAGCTCAGGTATCTCATTATTTAATTATGTATTGTTGCAATTTGTAAGGAAGATAGCAGTTTATTTAATTCAAAGCCATCCCCTGCATTCCCCTCAGCAACTCTTCCTCATTAAATATAAGAAATGTAATTAAATAAAAGTCTTGAAATAGGTTAGAGGTGCGAAACAATTGCCTGGGTATCAAATATGGTGCTCATATGTAAACACAGCCCACAGATCACAACTTCTGAAATGCCTGTGTGCTTAATTAGCCAAATGTGAGCTCCAGGTTGGCATAAATAGATACTCCTCAATAAACGGCCGTGTGTCGCCGTGTTAGCTAGACGTGTGGTAGCCGAGAAGAAATTAATCGCTAACACATCTGGGTCTGTGTATTTCTTCTTCTAATTAGTTATCCTTTCCAAGGTATTAAATGATTTACATTCCTCCCAAGCTGTGTATCCATAGTAACCATTTTTTTTTTTTAATTTGGGTTGAAGTCTTATAGTGACTGAATGAAAAGCCAGATGTGCTTGATTCAGTCACTTGGTGGACATCAGTGGAAAGCTAGATAGATGCCCAAATCTTCACAAAGTGCTGAGGGGAAGACAGCCACGGATTCTGCTTACAGTTTAGTGAGGCAGCTAGGAGTGTTATCTCTGGAAGAGTCAAGGGAGAGAGCAATAAAGATCCTGAGTGAAACTTCTCTAAAGACATTAGAGAAAGAAGAGGTTAGCTGAAGGGACCAAGGAAGGATTCCTGAAATATAAAAAGTTACCAGTAAGGAACCCCTATCTAGAATATTAAAAGAACTCTCAAAACTGTAGTAGAAGAACATGAAACATCCAGTTAGAAAATAGACAAAAAGTCTAAGGAAACATTTCCCTGATGTGGACACATGATGGCAAATAAGCATATGAAAAGATGCTCAGCATCACTAGGTCTTGAAGAAATGCAAAGTAAAACTACACCAGATATCACTACACACAGATTAGAACAGATACAATAAAGTTTGACAACACCAAATGCTGGCAAAGTTGTAGAGAAACTGAATCTCTCTGGTGGGGATAAAAAAAAAGCTACTCTCAGTCTGAGAGATAGTTTGTAGTTTCTTAAAAAAAACAAATGCTAACCATAAGACCCGTTAGTTTTACTCCTGGGCATTTATCCAGAGAATAAAAATGTAAGTGCACACAAACACATGTATCAATACGTGAGTATTCCTAGTAGAGTATTTGGAGTAGCCCCAAATTAGACACAACCAGACAGTCCTTCCATGGGTGAATGGTTTAACACAATATGGCACATCTTTACCTTGGATGCACTGCATGCAATGATAAAGCATGAGCTGTTGGTATAGCAACAGCTTGGATCTCAAGGGCATTATACTAAGTGAAAAAAGCCAACATCAACAGGTCAAATAAAGTATGGTGCCAATATAGCATTCTTAAAATGACAAAATTATACTGTTGGAGAACAGATTATTGATTGCCAGGAGTTAGGAACCATAAGGGGAGGGGTGGAAATGTGGATATAAGGGGCATTGACTTAAAAAATAGACATAACCTGAAGAGTTATATTTTATTTGGTGGGAGTATTTAGAACTTCAAGCCCAGGAGACAGCATCTTAAGTAACCCTGAGAAAACAGCTCTGAGGATGCTAGAGGAGGAACCAGCTTGTAGAGAAATTTTGCCACAAAGGGCTGGTAGTTTGACTATCAAAAGATTATTGCTAAAATGGTTGGATGGCATCACTGACTTGATGGACATGAGTTTGATCAAGTTCCGGGAGTTGGTGATGGACAGGGAAGCCTGGCGTGCTGCAGTCCATGGGGTTGCAAAGAGTTGGACGCGACTGAGTGAATGCACTGAACTGAACTGAATTAAAGAAAACCAGATATACCAAGTTAAAGAATTTAGTGCTTTTCTATGCATGGGAAGGTACAAGAGTCCGGGCTTCTGAAATCATTCCTTTCATATGCATGACAGCTATCCTGGGGTCAGTATCTTGTGTTTTTTACATCCTGAGCTCCCCTGGGTCTCCCTGTAGGGAGTAGCTAAACAACATGATGGCTGTTAGATCACAGGTATTCTTCTCCTTCCTGAGTGCCCTTAGGGCTCAGGAACCCACATTGGAGGGCTGGAATCCCTGAAGACTGTGACATCCTTGTTTACTGCTATGGCAGGAAATATTCCATTCCTCAGTTCCCAAGGGCCCCTCTTCTCAGACTCTCTGCAGAGAAGGGCTGGGAGGACAAGGCCATTTCAAATAGCGTAGGTGTGAGTGTTCTTCTTCCTCTTGCATCCCTGAGATAGAAATCCTCCTGCAATTTCCATACTGATTTATTTGTGGTGGAACATAGTTCTTTGTCCACTCCCTATCCAGCTGGCCTAATCTCCCTTTCATCCCAGGATTAAAAAAAAAAAAAAAATCATTGACTTGACTTCTGTCAACCTGAAAATTCTTGGTGCTTGTCAGCCTTCTTGCCTCCCTCTGATCCCCATGTTCGGCTTTGTTACCTGTATCATCTACGTGCATGGGATGCCAGGAGTAAAGCTGAGCAAAGCTGCATGATCTCCAGTACACACCCACAGATTTATTGCAATGCCTTGTTTTTTTTTCTTACTAGTGTAATAGGAGAGCAGGTCTGTGCTCAGAGTAGTGGGGCTTAGCTTTCTGGTTGAAACCAGTCCAGCTATCATAATCTCTCAGGCAGAACTGCTTAGCTAGAATCCTAGCAGAGAGCTGAGTTGCTGAGGGGGAGAGAGGGAAGAGGTCCACTGCAGGAAAGTGCTCCTGAGGCCACCTGGGGAAAGGCGAGTGGCTATTTTGTTCTGTTCAAGGGAAAGCCTTTGTTTCTGACTCGTAAATGAGATTTCTTCAACCACCCCTATTCTTGGTGGAATATTTAGCCAACAATCTGATAGAAAACATCCGTAGACATGTTAGGATGTGGAAATGAGATGTGGCCTCAATCCGGGTTTGGAGAGTCAGACTAAAGCACGGAAGTGTTGGGAAGAAGATGGTTCCTGCAAGAGGCACAGGGTACAGGTTCTACAGATCTCTGAAAAGGTGGGGTCTGGGATCGGGTTTGCCTGAGAACTAAGAGGGCACCTGTAGGAAGAGCCACATATAAAAGATGCAGCCTGGGACTCTATTGATAAATATAGAGGTACAGCGTGGAGGCTGCAGCTGGGAGAGCAAGATGGGGGGGTTGGTGCTACCAGAGCCAGAAGAGAGACTTAAAGAGGACAACTGGAGACCCTCCTTCAGGGGCCTACAGCTTGCCTGATGGTAGAGATGCCAAGTCATTTCCCCAGAACCCATCATCCCTAGTTTCTGAGGCCACTTTGAGGTCATGAGAAGAGTCCAGACCCTAGGATCTTAGGATGCTTTACTGACCATGGTATGGGACCAGGCAGTTGAGGGAAGAGAGTCATTTCCAAGAGTGAGGGCCCCTCAAAGGTAACACGGCTTTCCACACATGATCAGGCTCCCCATTCCGAACCCTTCCCAGATCAACTGTAATGTCTGCATTACAACCCTTCTCACCTTAGCAAACCATGTGTTTGAGATTGTTGTCAGGAAGGACTGGGGGCATCTGTCCTCACAGGATCGGATGGGGCCATGTGCCTTCCTCTCCTGGGTCTCCTGCTGCCCCTGCAGCAGTACCCACCTCTCATGGTCCTCATGATAGCCTGGTGGCTGCCCTGTGGCTCTGGGTCTCATGTGCTCTTTCCAGTGTCTGATAGCATGTTTTTTTGTTTTGTTTTGTTTATTTTATTTTATTTTTTTTAAGTTTCACCTGCAGTTTTATTTATTTTTTTAATAAATTTATTTATTTTAGTTGGGGGCTAATTACTTTACAATATTGTAGTGGTTTTTGCCATACATTGACATGAATCAGCCATGGGTTTACATGTGTTCCCCATCCTGAACCCCCCTCCCACCTCCCTCCCCATGTTTTGAATCCTAATACATCACAGATTCTCAAAGTAGACATAAAGCCAATGAAGATTCCCAACTTTAATTGTGAACACAGAACCCACAACAGGCAGCTACACAATATTTTAGGACAAAATAAAATATGTGACATCACAGGAGCCCTTTTGCTTGGACACAGTAAAGCCCAGTGTGAACAAAATAGAGAGACAGAGACCAAGAGAGAGAGAGAGGTCTCTTTCTGTCTCGTGCAATTTTCAGGAGAAGAAAAGGGTGAGAGGCTGCTGGGAACACTGGTGTTTTGTGTCCTTGCTATTTTGACTGGACTCTGATTTTGGCAAACCTCTAAGTTAGTTTGATTTCCCCACTGCCTACGCTTCACCGCAGAGAGCACTGTTAAGCGTAGTTGCGTTTGAACATGATCATCTTTTCCTGCTGTATACACAAAAGTACATGCCATCACATTTATTTCTGCTATTTCTATGAAGAATTGCACCCCCTGGTTTCAAGTCCAATAACGATTCAAGATGAAGAGATTCATTCCTGTGATCTCTTGAATGTTGAGCGGGAATGCCTCCTTCCTGTTCCTCCTTCCCCTCCTGTTTCACTTCATTGGTTCATTCTATGCGTATCTGCGGAGTGTCTTCTGTGTGCCATGCATCACTTCAGGTGCTGGAGTTACCACTATGAATATGTCAGAAATTTTAAAAAGTAAACAAATGCAGATCATAATTACAAGAAGGGAAAGGGGATTGTCATGGAGACTATGTTATGATGGGGGACTCTTTCGTATTAAGGAATGAAGGGAGTACTTCTCAGGGAGGTGTCTTAGTCCAGATTACTGTAACAGGACACCATTGGCTGGCTGGGTGCATTAAACAACAGCATGTTCCAAGGTTGTGGAGGCTGGGAAGTCTATGATAGAGGCCCCCGCAAAGCTGGTGTCTGGTGAGAGCATGCTTCCTGGTGTGCAGATGGCACCCTTCTTGTGTCCTCACATGTGGGGACAAACTTTCTTGTGTCTTTTATAAGATCCCTGATCCTATTCATGAGGGCTCCACTCTCCTGACCTAATTACCTCTTGAAGGCTCTACTTCCCAATACGGTTACATTAAGGGTTAGGGTTTCAGCATGTGAATTTTAGGGGCACACAAGCTTATAGCAGGAGGTAAGAGTTGAACAGAGATGTAAGTGACAATAACCAGAAAAGCCACTCAAATTGGCTGTGCATTTCCTTATGGCGACAGCAGCTGTGCTGAGGGCTCTTTATGCGTTATCTTATCCTCTTGGCAGCCCTTTGAAGAAGGTACGTTATTATCTGCATTTTATATGTGTGGAACCCAAGGCTTACAGGTATCAAACTGTATCCCCCTGTGTCACTCAGACAGAGTGGGAGTGGGAATGTCATCCTAGCTCATGTGACCTTGGAACTTGGCTGTCTTAACCATCAAGCTCCACTGACTGAGGCTTTGTATCCCTAAGGGAGCGGCCCCCATGTCTCTGCATTCAGTCTCCTTCCCCAGGGGGTTGAAAGGTTGAAAGGTTTTCACATGGTGCTTTATGGGAGCCCCAGGGCTTCTAGGGGCCAGGATATGTGTGTTCAGGGGTCTCGAATGTGTTTCTAGGAATACTTCTGTTTGCCTTACAGGTTAGAATTCAAGTGCATACCTTTTTTAAATAATGGATTGAACTCCTTAAAAGAAAGTTGAAAGATGACTTGTTTCATGAGTATTTATTTAAAATTTTATTTTAAAATTTAGCGTTTTTGGTGATAAGGCAGCTGTAGTAGAGGTGGGGGCTGCAGCAGCAACAGTAGTGATGGCTGCAGACACTGATGTTGATGCTGACTCAGCTCCAAGCATGAGATGAGTCTAAGCACTTTGCAGTACTAACCCATTCAGTCCTCACAGCCACCCCATGGGGTAGGTTCATCTTATAGAAGAGGAATCTGAGGCTCTGAGATGAGTGACTGAGATGGGCTCTGAGATGAAGTGAGTGCCCGCAGATGGTAATAACTGGGACCAGGCATTAAGCTCAGGTGGTCTAGCTGCAGAATCTCTATATTGTGATCCCGTGAAACAGAGTTTGGGACCTGTCATAGACTTATACCCCCCATCGCTTGGTTTAAAGTGAATGCTATGCCTGCTCTGCTCCAGACTTGGTGGCTGTGTGTCCGTAGTGAGCACCTGACCATGTGCACTGTATGTGGGGCTTCTCATTCATTCAGTGTAACCTGTGATGCTGTCTCTGCCTAGACTTCTTGATGGTGTATGTATGATGTTCATTAGAAGCAGAATATGACCCTCAACTTTCACATCCTTTAGCCTGGCATGGCCTGCTCATGCATCTCATTTTAAGAGATGGTTTGTTGGTTAATCACCTTCATGAATTAAGCCAATGCTGGCAGTAACCAGGGCCAGACAGTGTCCTAAACCAATCCAAAGAAACGTTTTTATTTTTGTACAGTAGCACACAGTCAGCCATTGGATAGTCCTCTTCACCAAAAATTAATTCCAAAGGTTAAGAGGCACAGGAAAGTCATAATGAACGCTTCTTCTGACCTCACCTCCTACACAGGCAATCCTGACCTGTGCCATGAGGGAGCAGTCGTGCTAAACGTTCCTAAAAGGTCTCCATCACTGTAAATCCTGGGTCTGTGGCCAGAGTCCTGGCAAATTTAAGATGTTATGAAAATTCTACTGCAATTCCTTCTGTAAAAGAGGATTCAGACTGTAAAGGAGGATTCGGACATGAGGCAGCGTGTCTTCCATGAATGGTGAACCACAGAGACTGAAGTTAGCAAGTGTTCCATTATGGATGAAAGAATTAAAGAAGTTTAGTCAACAGAAATCCCAGGCCTCAGTCACCGAAATCATTCAGAAAAAGAAACATTATCAATGTCTCATATTATCTAATTTCTGGGCTCTGTCTGTGGAATCATTCTGTCTCATTGAACAGTAAAGTATATTAGGAGAAAAATGAGGGATGTTTCCAGGGCTTCCTCACTGCCTATTTCCTTTTTATTATTATTGCCTTGGTAGTATTCATCGCTTGTGCCTCCAAGCTACCAGACAGGGTCCCACAAATCTCCCTGGCTCCATGTGTGGGAGCCAGGCTGAGATGATATGCAGCCCTCTGGATGCTCCCAGCAGCATTCCTTCTAAACCCAAACTGAGATGTGATTTAGGAGGGTCCTATAAAACTAGGGATCATTGGCCTAATTGGAGTCATTCATCCTGTCTTGAGCTATCAAGTCCATGCTCACGGGTTGCAGGGAGTTGGGTGGGGGCGATTTTTCTGGTATATTTTACAATGACTACTTTGAAAAGAATCTCATTTATGAAGTTAATGCTCTCTGTAGCATATCTGGGTAGAACCCGATCAAGAAGTAGCAGCTCCACTTAGCAGTTCTGTAGGCTGAGATTTACTCCATCCTCAAAGAGGATGTCATTTCTAAAGCATGACTCTGAAATAAATACCTGCTCACTTGAGTGAGAAGGAAAATGTCATGCTCTAAAAGATGGTTCTGCCTAATTCTTTCTAATTCAGAAGCATCAGAGAACAAGACAGCATATGGATCAAGAGAAAAGCAGGATGTGAATAACAAAAAAAGCAATCCAAGGGAGAAATATGATAAAATTTGGATCATGCGAAATTCTGTTTCTGCCGAATGTCTTATTTCATTGAAGTCTTATGTGAAAATAGCCGTATTGAAGTGGTGGAAAGCTTGAATTCAACTCCTGTGAAGGAAAGATAATGTTCATCAGAAAAATTTTGCAGTAACAGTGAAAGGAGCATATAGCAAAGGAGCTTAGAGCAAATGATAAGACCTTAGGAGATGGTACATCTCCTTTTAGTTTCTTGCTGTAGTTCCTACTGCAAATAGCAACACAGTCTCATGATGTAGCATGCAGGTCCAGCAATGGTTATTCAAAAGTTATTCGAAGTGTGTAAGTGAGTGCCTCCTGAGTTTAAATAAATTGTCCTGACCCACCCAAGCAGGCTGACGTGTCCTGAAGTGGCAGTTGTTGCTTTAACACATTTCATCACCTCTCAGGAGAGGCCCAGTATCTAGATCTTAGCACGCTGCCAAGGATCTTTGTTTCTTGATTTTTCCTGGTACCTTTTTTTCTCCTAAAAAATCCAGTCTTAACTTTTGGACAGAGAACAAATAAATAGATCTATCCTTACGCTTTGGTGATTTTTAAAAGCACCTGCTTTTAAAAACAGTTTACAAAAATCATTTGAATTTTTAACCACTTGAAATGATAGCACCATTAAATTATATTGTAATTTTCCTAAATAATAACTCACACTGATAGGAATATGTGACACCATCAACTTAGAGCCCAACCTACGATCTTGTCTGGATTCAGTCACTTCAGTGTGACCGTTTGATATTCAAGTCCTGTGACTGCTTCCATATTCAGAAATGTCCAGTCTATGGTATCCTGTTGCTGTTGTTCAGTTGCTAAGTCATGTCTGACCCTTAGCGACCCCATGAACTGCAGCATGCCAGGTTTCCCTGTCCTTTACTATCTCCCGAAATTTGTTCAAACTCATGTCTATTGAGTCGGTGATGCCATCCAACCATCTCATCCTCTGCCGTCCCCTTCTCCTCCTGCCCTCAATCTTTCCCAGCATCACGGTCTCTTCCAATGAGTCAGCTCTTCGCATCAGGTGGCAAAATTATTGGAGCTTCAGCTTCAGCATCAGTCATTCCAATGAATATTCAGGGTTGATTTCTTATAAGTTTGACTGGTTTTATCCTTGCTATCCAAGGAAATCTCAAGAGTCTTCAACAGCACCACAGTTTGAAAGCATCAGTTCTTTGGTGCTCAGCCTTCTTTATGGTCCAACTGTCAAATCCGTACATGACTACTGGAAAAACCATAGGTTTGACTATATGGACCTTTGTCGGCAAAGCAATGTCTCTGCTTTTTAATAGGCTGTCTAAGTTTGTCATAGTTTTTCTTCCAAGGAGCAAGGATCTTTTAATTTCATGGCTGTAGTCACTGAATGGTATCCTAGCCTTCCCTCAGTTTACAGGTCTACTTCTTGGTCCCTTTCTTAGCAGTAGAAAAGAAATTAGCACAAGCTTGCCACTCATGACTGACCTTTCTGAGTTTCTCATTCCTTTTATTTAAACCAGATATTAAAGGCAAAACTATACCAGTGATACACTTGCCTAGTGAGATAATGAGGAAGCACCATCTCCATAATTACCGTGTCAGTATCTTTGGAGGGACATGAAAGCTTGTCCTGTCCCTTTAACAGGACAAGTTGCTAACCCCCTTCACATTTTTCCCCCTTTGGATGGATAATATTTCATAAAAATTTTGGCTTTGTAAAATATTCCTAAAGGGAGGCTTAAGCAATAATGCACAGATTATGGAAATGACTCTCATTAAGTAGAGGGTGAGATTCTGGAGAGCCACAGAACTGCTTCAAAACATGTAACCTCCATTAGAGGCTTCATTTGAATGTTTATTCATGGAGCAGTAAACGTTTATTATTATACATTTTATTGAAACATAAATTAAAGAACTGTAATTATGTGTACAGCAAACAGTAAAGCAATGTGCATTTGTCATGAAATGAGTAAGACAAGGAAAAATGCCATCACTCTTTCATTTGCATCCAAATCCTTTATTGTATACTTGACAGAAAGGCACCCAGAGGGAACAACTCTGCAGATTAATGTTCTGATATGGTGTGTAAATAGAAAGTACATATTCTAAGTATGCTTGCTAGCAAATAATGCATCCTGGAATTAATTTGTGAAGGTCAGAAGGTATCCAAAGAAAGGGTGGGTTTCTGCTTCTCTCTTGAGAGACAGAGTCACAATGACTCTTATCACAGTTAATGCTGAACAAAGAATCTGTCCTCTTGACAGTCAGCTGGGTCCTGATTGTTTTCAGGATAAGCTATTTGCTTCAGACACTCAAGCATATTTGAGCAGTTTTTTAAAAGGAAGTTGGCAGGATAAGGCCTGCAAACTTACATTTTGATAAAAAGAAACTTTTCAATGGGGAAGAAAGGCATGTGCCATGCAGTCAGAATGGCTCTGCGTAGACCACAGTCTTACATGTGCACGAACTCCTAAGCAGAGGAAGAAGACCAGAGTGGTGAAGAGGATCTGAGTGTATGAGGTTACCTTTCCCCCCCTTCTTTCTTTCTTTTAAAGCAAGTGAACAGATTAAGAATACAGTCATCTCTCCACCCACCTATCTGTCCATCCATCCATGCATCCATCTATTCTTTTGTCCATCCATCTGCTCGTCTCCTTATCCTTCCAACAATTACATAATGTATTCTCAAAGCTAGGAATCTGGGAGGAGGGGGAAAATAAATAACCAGAAGGAAAATATGGTAAAGACTCACCTAGAGGTCCAGACTAATTAAACAGAGAGAACTATAATTCTGGATATTTGGTGCTGAAAGCAGTTACTGAGATTGATAAAAAGAATCAGAGGAGCACTGGAGTGTCTGAACGTCACACAGAAGAGGTGGCATCCAAACCGGCCCTTAAAACGTGAGAGGAAGATAGGAGGGAAAGGAATTCCACATGGAGGGAAGACCAATTTCTAATTTTTTCTACCAAGAATATGTAAATGCAACAGCTACAATGGTAGCTCATAAAATACAAGGATGACAAATCCTGAAACATTCTTGTATCTCTTGAAAGCTGTTTTGCTGGAAACCTCGTTAAGGTGCTTTCCCTGCAAGACAGCAAACAGAATGAGTTTCACAGAGAACCTCTGACCTCCTGCCTGTGTGTGTCAACGTGCGTGTGTGCTAGGTCGCTCTCAGTCATGTCTAACTCTTAGCAACCCCATGAACTGTAGCCCTCCAGGCTCCTCTGTCCATGAGATTCTTCAGGGAAGAACAGTGTGGGTCAACAGGAAGATTCTTACCCCTGGAAAGGTCTACCTGGGATTCCACCTGTCTTGTTGCAGGAGCATAACTTAATGTTGTAGAAATGACCCGATTTGAAGAATATCATGGTTTTGCAGATCTTGTGTGAGTTGGTCAACTTTTTTAAGAGTGATAATTACCAGTTCTACTTTCTTTTTGTTAAATAGTTTTAAGAATTTGAAGCTATTATGCCACTTTGAAAATCAATCACGAGACAAAAGATAATATGGAATGTTCTACAAGATTGATCTCAAATTTGTAAGAGAGCTAGTCTCTCATGGACCCCCTCACACTCATGCTCAGTAGCCTGAGAATGAGTGGGATTTGGGGTAGCAGGGTAATGCCTTCTGCTGGGCTGTGTGTCACCATACCACAGTGCCAATAGAAAATGCTGTACTTGGACTTTGGAGTTGAGAAAATCTATCCACTCTGCCTCCCAAGGCTTCCATTTCTTCATCTATAACTTCCTCCATTTTGCCTCATCTTTCAAGTGGAGATAAAACCAATATTCTAATGCATAATGTTGTGTGTGTGTACTGAGTCGCTTTGGTCATGTCCAACTATTTGCAACCCCATGGAGAGAGGAGGCTGGTGGGCTACAGTCCATGGGATTTCCTGAGCAAGAATACTGGAGTGGGTAGCCATTTCCTCCTCCAGGGGGTCTTCCCAACCCAGGGATTGAACTCGGGTCTCCTGACTTGGCAGGCGGATTCTTTACCGTCTGAGCCACCAGGGAAGAAAATGCATAAGGTTATTGTGGATTATATGAAATACATTGATAAAGTATATGGACTAATGCTAGCATATTCCAAAGATTCAGTACATTTTGTTAATACTGTATTATACAGTAGTAGTTTTGAAAATATTTTAGGCATCCTGCTTCTTCTCTCAATCAGAAGGCTTGGTTCTGCAGGGATCTTTGCTAAGAAGATTCCATTCCAGAAATCACCAACCCCAAAGCTTGTGTTTTCTTCCTGGATGGATTCTTCCTTACTCGGTTTGGGGAGGCCTCACCTTCTACTGCTAAGCTTAGGGTCAGCATGAAATCACTACCGGCTCCTTAGTTCCAAAATAAATGTCCCTGGAAGTGCTTCTGCTCAAGGGCCTTGCGGACACCTTGACACTGTCAGCTCAGGAGTAAAAATAGTCATCTGTCAAAAGGCATGGGCATGGTGATGGTTTCTGGTCCTTGTGTTGCAAGCTCCTTCCTGTAGCATATGCAGTTGGTGTACCTGTCATGAAATGGAGGAAACGCACAGTGTTCCAGGTGGCCCAGTTGTCCCAGTCAAGCTGAGAAATTTGAAAAAAAGTAAAAGATAAAGAACAAATCCAATTTCCAAAAAAAAAAAAAAACACCCTGAGTTTGTTGAGACCCTGCGGAGTCTCGTGGCTTAACAATTGTGTTTTTCAGCCATATATCACTGGCGGTGTTCCAATTGTGAGCTGTAATAATATATCATGAGAGGGATGGCACACCAATGATGTATGGGAGCAGTACATCATCTGAGCATCCCGGCTTTGATGATGCATAGCTCCAAACCACAATGAGAGTTTAAAGGAGCTTCTCCTGACCAGATAACTTTAAATTTCAAATTTTTTACAAGTTAAGGTTTTTTCAAGTCAAATAAAAGCAAGCTGATGAAATCTGATGCTGTAGAGAGGGTCACCGAACTCTGAAAAGCTGGGTATGTGACTTTTCCTTTAGCTTTTAAGCTCATGAGGTAGAAATAATTGGCAGGCTCTTCTTCAATTCCTCTTCCATGAGAAGAGAAGCCCAGAGAACTGAGCAAACATGAGCTAGTGTCACTGCATCTGTTTTGCCAATCAATTTCCCCCATCTTCCACAGGCAAGCAAGACTAGCTTTATCTTTATCACAAAGAGCTGGATCACTTGAGATGTTGCAATAGGCAGTGGGTAAACCCAGGAGAAATTTGTTTTCTTTGTTTTAAGACTTTCCTCCTCTGAAATGTACAGCGAATAGGACAGATAAAAAAGTAGATCAACTTCCTTAACCACTGCTCACAAATTCAAAACGGGACATAGGGGAAGAAAACAGCTTTTCTATCATTTGTCTTTGTAAAGCGAAAGAAGCACTGATTGCAAGTGAGAAGAAAAAGAAAAGGTGAGTGACATAGGGACCACTGACCTTGAGCAGGAATTGGGACCTATTGTCATGGTTCCACCCCGTCTCCTGCTGTAACAGTATGTTTATAAGATGACAATGTCACTTATGAGAATGGATCTGCTTTGTTTAAAAACCACTCACTTTTGGGAGCAAGGAAATCACTGACAATTAAGAAAGCAGGTGCTGAAAGGGCTGCTCCTCCTCCTTCTTGTTTTTTTTTTTTTTAACCCTACTCCAGTAAACAGAACAAAATGAGAAATCTCCCTACTGTTTGCGTAATAGACTCAAACAGGGACAGCGAGAGACAATTACATTTCAGGTGGCTTCTCCTGGTTTCCTTTACTAAGTGAATTAAAGGGAAGAGTGGTGGACAAGTCACTGCCATGTGAAGAGAAGCACCTGGGCGTGATGCATTAGCACAGGCTCCCTTCCTATTATCTTGCCTCTAGTTTTTTCACTCCTCTGGCTTCCTTCAGGAGATTCTAAGTCTCAGATCGCTATAGATTCTTGGCCTCTTACCTCCTACTTCTCCATGACTTCCAAAGAGCAGAACATCGTCTTTTCATCAAATAGAACCACTTACTGTCTCAAAAAGAAGTCCCAAGCGTATTTTCTCCTGTTCTGGAGGCTTAAGTGTATAATCTACGTAATGTAAGCATTCAGCACAGATCTCCCCAAGATGGGCGCTTTGGCAAGTGGATTATTCTGAGATAAAGGCAGTGGAGACCTCATGGGCTCAAGAGAGACCACTTCCCCTCCTTTAACTACCTAGAAGAATTTCATGTGGGGAGTTTTCCCAGAAAAAGAGTGATGACCAGAGATAAATGCTATCTAAATGCCCGTTCTAGATGGCAAGGAAGACATCTAATTACCCAAGTTTACTCTTTTCCTTATTGTCCTGTGGATGGCCCTCCCGTCCTGGAGTTCTTGATCCCATCCTTAGCTCATTTTGCTTTTCTGTTGCTGAGCCTCTCATGTGTCTGAGGTTCCCATAGGTACAATGTTACATTTAATTTTCTTCAATTCATCTATCTGTCTTATGTCCAGTTAATTCTTAGACCAGTCAGAAGAACCTAGAAGGGTGGAGGAAAGTTTTCTTCCTTACTGACAGTAGCACAGAAAATAAATGCATCCCCCACTACTCTGAATGTGTAACTGTGCATAGTACTATATATGTATTTCCATATCCTCACCAAAAAATTAAGACATAGGAACTCTTACTGTCTCCCTTGTACTAGATGAGGAAACTAAGGCTTAGAGAGAGCAGGTGAACAGTCCACGGTCACTAGACTGGTCAGGTGGTGGATCTGGGGTTCTGAGCCCAGAAGCGTGAATCTTAGTGCTTAGTCTCTCAGTCGTGTCTGACTCTTTGCAACCCCGTGGACTGTAGCCCAGCAGACTCTTCTGTCCATGGGATTTCCCAGGCACAAAGACTGGAGTAGGTAGTCATTCCCTTCTCCAGGGGGTCTACTAGATCCAGGGATCGAACCTGGGTCTCTTGCATTGCATGTGGGTTCTTTACCACTAGCACCACCTGGGAAGCTCCTAAGCCAGGTTGAGGGGCTAGCAAACCCCAATTTAATTATGCTATCATCCTTCCCAAGTAAACAATTAATATCTGGGTGAGTGTAGGCCCTGGTTTATTTGAAGAAGTCTGACTTTAGACCTATACATATCTTGTTTGACTTATGACATGGTTACATCCCAATAAACCCATTGTAAGTTGAAAATATCATTAAGGTGAAAATACATTTAATACACCCCTACAGAATATCATAGCTTAGCCAGCCTACCTTAAATATGCTCAGAACGCTTACATTCAACTACAGTTGGGAAGAATCATCTAACATAAAGCCTATTTTATAACAAAGTGTGAAATAGCTCATGGATCTTGTTGAATACTGTACTGAAAGTGAAAAGCAGAGTGGCTGTCTAGTACAGATGGCCGCCAATGTACCTCTTGTTTCCCCTTGTGATTGAGTGGCTGACTGGGAGCTGTGGTGAATGCCACTGCCCAGCATCACGAGAGAAGATAGAACCACATATTGATGGCTAGCCCAGGAAAAGATCAAAGTATGGTTTCTACTGAATGCTTATTGTACTCACACCATCGTAAAGTTAGAAAATTTTAAGTAGAACCATCGAAAGTCGGGGCCCATCTGTAGTTATAAGGAGGCCAATGCAGTGATGAACGATGACCCTTTCAGTCTCAGAAGTTCCCCTTTGGACAACAAACTCTATCACCCTTAACTAATAGTATGTTTCATGTTGGGAAACCTGATTTCTGCTGGTTTTAAGCAGTCTTATCTGCCTCTAAAGGGGGGAATCAAAGGAGAAAGGGAGAAGGGAAGAAGGCAGGCTCTTGTGGAGTTGTTTTGAAAGGATAGCCTTCACATTCTGGTCCTCTGCTTATTGACCATTTTTATGCATCTTCTTTGGAGAAATGCGTATTCATCCTTCGCTCATTTTTTATTGTTGGGATTTGTGTCTTTACTCCCGAGTTGGAACTGTTGTGTACATGTTGTAGATAAGTCTCTTATCAGATGGATGATTTGCAAAAATTTTTTTCTCTCGTTCCATGGTTTACCTTTTCACTTTCTTAACTGTATCCTTTGAAGCACAAAGTTTTAAATTTTGGTGATGTTCACCTTCTTCCAATTTTAAGGACCCCTGTGGTTACACTGGGTTGTTGTTCAGTGGCTAAGTCATCTCTGACTCTTTGTAACCCCATGGACTGTAGCCTGCCACGCTTCCCTGTCCTCCACTGTCTCCTAGAGTTTGTTCATCACACGGGGTGCAGATGGGTAATTCAGGGTCATTCATACTTTTCCTGTTTTAAGATCAACTGGTTGTAATGCTAATCCTTCTGCACCCATAATTCTCCTTTGCTATACAACTTAGTATATTCACCAGCCCTGGGATTAGGATACTGAAGGGCCCACAGTCTGCCTCCCACAGCAGTTTTTGTTTTGATTCTTTAGAATCAGACTTGCCTTCTGTGATTATTCATTGATCTGAGGGAGAGGTGTTCACGCTGGGGCAATGGGTGGAGGTTGCTGGTCTCCAGTTATGGAACAGGATATCTCTCTGTCTCTAGTCTTGCCTGCCCTTTCCCCCACCATGATTTTATCCTTTATAACCGAATTAGAATGTGTTCTGAAAAGGACAAAATGCATCCCTGTGACTACACTGACCATCCTCAGGTGAGTATGGGGTAAACTAGATGCGTTCAAAAGCATGGATGGAAGGAGACACACAGGTTGTACAAAAGAGGCAGGACCTATAAAAATGTTAAGGTATTAATGATCAGAGAGAGCCTACATTTGGAGGAAAAGGTAACAGAAAGGGCTTTTAAAGCTAAAATTTTCTCAAGCAGATGAGCCAGGAAAGGGTGGGTCTACTGCTTGGTGCAAACTATATGTAGTTAATAGATTAGGAGAAGAAGACTTGACATTGACCAACTTGGCTAATCTATATTATACCTGGCATGGCTTTGAACTAGGAAGACGTAAGGTGGAAGTGGAATTTAAGACGTAACATCCTTGCTTTAAGTGATCTGAAGTCTCAGGGCAAAGTCAGGTTCCATCCCCCGGAGGATGCAAGTCTCTGAGAGAACTTAGAGATGTGATCAAAGACATGACTGAGAAGTCACAGAGTTGGCAGAGGCATCAAGAGTCCATGTTGAAGAGGGGTCCTTGTATTTGGAATGGGGAGAAAAGGGTGGCCTTCTGAGATATAGTGTCACTCGTGGTAAGAGCAAATGTTCTGGCCTCTGATGACAGGCTCAGAGTCAGATATCAGCTACTGGTCACTCCCTGCAGGGGTTTGACCTCGTCGCTTAACCTCTTTGGTCTCCTTTGTCTCTTGGGAATGGTGATGCATTTATTAACAACCTCCGGGCAGCATTGTAAGGATTAATAGAAGTAATGATGTGAATCAACCCAGGGACTGGTATGTAGTGATCTTTCAATAAATATTAACAAAAAAAGTTACTACTACTAAGGATAATTATAATAATTGTAGAGACTTAAAGATTCAGGAAACTTAAACCTGTATTTCCTTCCTCCTCTACATCCACTGCCACTGATTTCTTTGCAAAACTCCTTTTCCTTAGAAAAGTCATCCGTGCTTATTTATCTGCTTTTCTTCACCTTCTACTCTCTCTTAAACCCACTTCAGTTTTTTAAATAACAACTTTTTGGGAATAAAATTTGCATAACATAAAATTCACTCTCTTTATACAGTTTCGTCATTTTTCTAGTATGTTCACAAAGTTGTGCAACCATCATGACTATATAATTTCAGAATATACTCATCCTCCCCAAAACAAATGGCACGTCTATTAGCAATCACTCCCCATTCCCCCTGACAGCTGCTAATTTTTTTTTTTCTCTCTGTGAATTTGTCTGATTTGGACATTTCATATAAACACAATGATACTCTATCTGGCCTTTTGTGTCTGGCTTCTTTCACTTAGCATAACTCACTCAGTGTAATTTTTTCATGTCGCAGTACTGCATTCCTCTTTATGGCCAAATCATATCCCACTGTCTGGCTATACCACATTTTGTTCATACATTCACTACTTGATGGACACTTGGGTCCTTTTCCCTGTTTGGCTATTATGAATAATACTACTGTAAATATTCATGTGCAAGTTTTTCTGTGGACATGTTTTCAGATCTTTGGGATAGGTACTTAGGAATAAAATCCTGAATCATATGGTCACTCTATGTTTAACTTTTTGTTGTTTTCAGTCGCTAAGTCGTGTCCTACTCTTTATGACCCCACGGACTTCAGCACGCCAGGCTTACCTGTCCTTCACTAGTCCTAGAGTTTGCCCAAGTTAACTTTTTGAGGAAGTGCCAAACTATTTTCCGAAACAGTGGCGTCTTTTCGCAGTCCCAACAACAGCCTGTGAATGTTCTAATTGTCCACATTCTCATACACACTTGTTATTTTCTATTTTTTTTTAATATTGCCTTCCTGTTGACTGCTAAGTGATAGCTCAGTGTGGTTTTATTTTCATTTTACTAATGGCTGATGATATGGAACATCTTATGTGCTTTTTAGTTAAATTTTTATTTTACCAGTTTCATCAAATCAACATAGGCTTTTCCCTAATCAACTCTTGTCGACTGTCTCTCCATGAAATTCCTCCTTTCATCAGTTTTAGAACTCACTCTCTCTGGATTGGCCTCATTCTTTGCTGTATCCTTAGTCTCAGTCCTACTACTTCTCTTCCCAAACTTCAAATGTTGAAGTGTTCCAGTTCTGTAGCTCTGCACACTACATTTTTTGCATGACATTTATATGCCCCTGAAATTAAGTTGTATGTTTATTTACTTGTTTATTTCGTGCATCACCCATTGCAGTATAGTTCTAAGGAGGCAGTGACTTTGTCTTGTTCATTACTATATCCCTGGTTTCTAGAATAATACCTGGTTCTAAATATTTTTGCACAAATAAATGTATTAGAAAATGTAGACAGACGTTATCTGAATAAAGAACAGAGATCTCCATAATTAAATAAGCTTCTGGATTGCTAATTGAACAGATTTAACCTTTTAAATGTGTCTTTTGGGTGCATCTTCTCTGATAGTATACCAGTGAGCATTGTGAAATTGTAGTTGACCATGAAAAATTTTTTGGTATGTAGTGCATCATAGATTTTTAAAAATACTCTTATACTGCAACATTTAATTAGAGGTTTTATTAGCACTTAGAAAAGTCAGTTGTGATCACCAAAGCTCAACATGAATTCACTAAGAACAAATTATGTCAAATTATCCCTGTATGTGCTGTTTGTGGGGCTTTATCAGAAAGCCATTCTATTGGAAGGCGATGGCAATGGTGTTCCTTCACAACAGCAAGATTTTGAGCTGGCTTTATCATCATTTCCCTTTTCTGAGAAGTTGAGTGGGTTGTCTGGATCTTGTGATCAATCTGTCACTTGAGAATTTAAGTCAAGCCATCAGGCTGGGTTGAGATCTATGCCCTTGGGGGAAATCACCTGTATGGTGAGCTTTCATCAGTGTCAGGGTGAATTTAAAGTGGTTACCAGTCATCAAGAGTGGCATTCCAGGACTGGGTGGTAACAGCCTATAGAGATAGCCCTGAACACTAAACCCAGGAGAGCAAGGTAAAGGAACAGAGGTGTGGGGTGGGCCTGGACCCAGGAAGTTTCCCTAATGTAAGTTCACAACTCTCTGTATGTCCTTGGTGAATGAAGATGGGCATATTCCTAAAGACAAAGCACAGAGGATGACCAGTGAGAAGGAAGTCAGGCAAGCATTCAGTAATATGACTCCTGGAAGGCAATAGGGTAGACAAAGTAGTGAGTGACTCTGATGCCCATGTTAGCACCTTTTCAGGAAAGGAGGTCAGGAACCAGATGAATCATCTGAACCAGTGGTTCTCAAGGTATAGCCCTGGACCAGCAACATTGATATCACTGGGAGTTTGTTAGAAATGCAAAATTTAAGGGTCTAGTGATCGGTGTTTCACCAAGCCACAGGTGCATGCTCAGATTTGAAAACCACTCGTCAAAGCAACAGAAATAAGCTTTAGCAACAGGATAAGTTTAACCATGTTTTTAACCATGTTCCATTCAAGGAGCTTCATAAGTATTTTCCCTGCTGGTATGGGAACCAACCCCTGAATTTGATTTCTACTCTATCTGCCAGTTGGAAAAATAATAAACATAACTAAAAAGTAAGAATAATACTACTGCAGTTAGGTGTACTGAGTATTACCTATGTATTAAGCAGCAAGCTAAGGACATGGTTAGCTGATTTGTTCCCCTTAACAACTCTGTGTGGTTAAAATGGTTGCAGTCCCCATTATCTGTAATGGTACTGGGATTCAGGACTTATGAGGCAAGACCACACAAGCTAGTGAGTGCAAGTTCCAGGAGTTACATTAGGCCCTTTGGCTGCAGAACACTGGTCTGGAATACCTGATTATTAGAAAGTCCAAGGTAGATGGTGGGTGGGTGGATGGATGGAAGAAAGGAAGGAAAGAAGGCAAGGAGGACAGGAAGAAAGAAGTAGAAAAGGAAGGAAAGAGGAAAGAAGATGGAAAGGGTAGCTGCAGACTTAGGAAGTAAAGATGGAGTGAAGGATAGGCTATTTCCATGTACTATGGCATTTTTCCAGTCTTGCTGTTAAGTCAACTAGCCCGTGTGCGTCAATCAGGTTTCAGTATGGGCTTATCCAGCATGGTTCTTTCTAAGAATTTGGTTCCATGGATAGTCAGTGATAGGATTTCCCCCCGTTGTTTTTTTCTCCCTGTCTCCCACTGCTCACCTTGTCTTTGTGACTTAGGCATGTGCTTGTCCCAGGTGCTAAGGAATCCATAAACGGCTTTCTCATTAACTGGAGAATATTCTGGGAAAAACATGTGACTCTTTGGGGACCATGTGCTCAGGGGCTGTTGTGAAGCTCCTCTCTGCTTCATTCACTTTGGACAGTCTTGCTCCCTGCCTCTGCCTTAATAGCGTATCATTTCCCCTCCTCATGCAGCAAAACCACAGGGACACTTAATCTCACAGTCTCCAGAGGCTATAGAAGGCTTGGAGCCTGATCACGCTGTAATCAAGAAGGGGTGGGTGTGATCAGAGACTAGGTCTGATTCTTTGTCTACCTCTCCACATTTAGGCTTTTCCTTTTCACATTCCTCCCCCTGGTTTGTAATAAAGGAGGGGACATAGCTCAAGGGCAGGCATGAGGTTTAACTTCAGCTGAGGTACAATAGAGGCTATTTGGAAAATAAAACTTTCAAATGGCAAGTTAGCCTTGAAGGATATATTGAAATAGATATGCAGTGTGCCTTGATTCATGATCTCTGCATAATAGCATTGCTAAGTATATTACCTGGATGCTTTAGTATACTAGAGAAATGGGCTGTTTAAAAGATTAACTTCACAGAATCAGTGTTAACGTGCTGATGAAGAACGTGGGAGTAAGGGCCAGATGGGTGGGCTTCCTGCGCTGACCCTACCACTTCCGGGGGGCTCTTCTGAGCATAGATGCCCTCATCTGTAAAATGGAGATCAAAGTAGAACTTTGTAGGGGGTTATTCACATCATTAAATGAGACAAAAGCCAAGTACAGTGCTTTCTTACAGAAATTCAACACCTAATAAGTGAGAACTATTCACGTTCCTATGATATGATAATTATTTGAAGTCCTGGCTCTGTAATTTGGTTCATAGTCCTTTCTACTCTCACTCACCTGCTCTTTGCTTATGCAGCTCTCTGTTAGGCAGTTCTTATTTCTCAGTTTCAGAGTCGCCATGGTCACCTTTCAAGACGTGCTGTCATTTCAAAGCACTGGCTAAATACAACCGAGACTGACAACTATGAATAATTCCACAGAGCCCCTAAAACACGGGCATTTCACTCAAACTCTCATATATGCCACCATATTGTCCTGTCTTGTTTTTTGCCTCTCTCCTCTCTGTAGATTTCAAATATGGTTACTGGAGATGATAATCATCTTCCTCTGAAAAATAATCCAGCAGGAACCAATGTGGAGTAATTGGACTTCACGAGAGCATTGCTGTCAAGTCTCGAAATCTATGAGGAAATAATCACATTTTGTTCTTTCTTTCTTTTTCAGCATGTTCACATCCACATTCTTCCAAGGAAGGCTGGAGACTTTCACAGGAATGACAGCATCTATGAAGCGGTAGGTCTGCTCTCTCTGATCTTATTGTTTGATCACTGGTGCTATCAGTGTACTGAAATCAATCTGATGAATCAGGAACACTGGTGGTATGGTCTTCAATGGTATTCTACCCAGCAAGACTTGGAAAGTGGCAGTAGAGGCCAAGAAGCCAAGAATGGCCACTGCAGAAACTGAAGGCAAATGAATTATAATGATTTTCTTTTTCAAATGAAATCTGGCAGAAGACATGTCCTTGTGATTTCTGCCTTGTCATTTACCAGGGCACTAAACATTTGCATGGAGATACAGCCCAGAGGTTCCATAGGAGGTAATTTAGAGTGCCACCAATGGAAACCAAGCAGATTGATGTGTGACTTGTTTTTAGTTGAATACTACATTTAACTTTAAAACCACTTTGAAATCCAGCTTGTCTTTCCTAATAGCATTTATTCAGAGTGGAACTTTGAATTGTGGTCAGCAGAAACTAGGTTGGTTTGAATGATAATGTTGCAGGAAGGGTGACCCCTTCCAGGGCCTGAGAGTGTGCTCTTATCTCACAAGCAGAAATGAACTGTCCAAGGAAACACACATGCTAACAAAGCAAGACACTTTATTGGGAAGATATGCCTAGTTGGAGAGCAGGAGGGTAAGGGAACCCAGGAGGACTGCTCTGCCATGTGACTCTCAGCCTCGGCTTTTATGGTGGTGGATTAGTTTCCGGGTTGTCTCTGGCCAATCATTCTAACTCAGAGTCCTTCTGGGTGGCCCATGCATTGCTCAGCCAAGATGGATTCCAGCAAGGAGGATTCTGGAAGGTTGGTAAGACATATGGACTGGCGTCTCCTCTCTCCTTTTGACCTTTCCTGAGTTCTTCGGGTTTATGGTAGCTTGTTAGTTCCGCGTCCCTTACCAGGACCTCCTGTTGTAAGGTAACTCATGCACCTGACTCATTCCAGTGTCTTGCCTGGCCAGGGCAGGTGGTTTCAATCAGTGTTTCCCCTAACAATAGGAGTGTAACTCCTGTGTCATAAACATCTAGCGGTTAACTTATTACTTCCCTTCAGAGATATAAATGTGACACCAGTGTAAAGATGAATAGCAAGAGCCAGGTGATCTGCTCCTAGGACCTCGTCTACATGAGAACCTTGGCATGTCTGTCTGTGCTATGTGAACCGTGCAGTCTGCAATAGATGTGTTGGTGTGAAGGAAAAAAAAAAGATTTCAGTGTGACTACTTCTTTTAGCTAGGAAAGGGCACATATGTTCCCACATGTAAGAGCTGATCCGATGGTAGTGGGGGCCTGGAGTGCTTAGTTGGGAAGGGTTCTGAGGCTGTTCTGGATGCATCAAAGAAATGTGCTGTGATAGATTAGCAATGTCTGCCATGGGTCTCAAATATGAGAGAGGAGCCATTTATTTGACACTCCTGTTCTATCCCTTTGAGAATGATGTTTCAAATAATTTTAATTGTTTGTCATTGTACTCGACCTTTATAATGATTCCCACCTGGTTTCCAGCAGTCAGAAACTTTTTATTTTTAATTTATAGCTGTTTTTATGCATCTTTTTTTATATATTTGTATTTATAAGGTTTCTTTGTAGTAACTAGGTATTAAAATGGCTACCCAAACCCTGAAAATTAAGATCAAGAGGTCAACAGTTAGTAATGGGACTTACAAATCATTTATCTGGGAGTCACTGAATTCTCTGAGGTGACGAATGAGCATGTCTGGGACATCTCTCACTGTCTTAGGTATCCTGTGTTTTCCAAGGGCTGCAGTCCGCATGTGTAGGGTAGACACATTCTAATCACTGGTCCCTAAGTGCTGCTCTTTGGACCAAATGCTGCAAATCTCAGTTCTCAAGAGGTCCTATTCCCAGAGATACTGATCCAGTATATTACAGAGCCACATAAGAGTCAGTAATTGTGTGTGCATAAGAAAGTCCCCAGGAGATTCTGGTGCATGGTTAGGTTTGGGAATGCACTTTCCTCCCAAATTTGTGCTTTATCAAAGCTATGTCCTATAATATTTTAAACTGAACTCATTTTCATTGAATGTGGAATGTAGTTTGGGGGTTAGTAAGGGCTTAGTTTGAGTTGGAAGAAAATTAGAATTATGGAGTAATTATAAAAGAGATGCATTTTGAAAAAATCCAAGTACTGATCTTATTAGCATAAACTAAGGTTAATAAAATGTTGCCAAGTACAGGCTATTTTAATGAATAAATTAGCACATGATTTATATACAAGTGAATACTGCTAAAGTGGTATTAAAAGTATCGGAAAACACTTTTCTTAGACTGAACTGTCACCCTGAAATCTTGTTTGTGTTCCAAATGTGCCTGTGACAAAAGCTGCAGGGCTACATTTCAGCCCTGTTGGAGACACAGTGTCCAAGGTCAAGGTTGGCATGTGGCCCTTCTCTCCCCTCTTACGCTTTTGCTCTTGTGTGCACCCTCTCCCAGGGTCTCCAGCCCCACAGGTGAAGTAACACGTGTCCCTACCTACTACCTATTAGGAGAAGCTTCTCAGGAGAAGTAACTGCTAAAAGTTTTTTTTTTTTCCTCCCATTACTTGGTGAGTTATAAGTACCCAGTAAGGGAAACTGTGCCAAGAAACTTGAAGAGATTGAACTTTGGAGACAGCTAGAGTTAGGTTCCAATTCCAGTGCCACCTACTGCTTGTGTGATATTGGACAAGTCACTTAATCCCCTTTCCTTTCAAATGCAGATATATATAAAACATACACTTCAAAAAGTTGTTGCATGTAATATATGATGTGACTGTAGGGGTCCTCAGCCCCCAGACTGCAAACCTGTACCTCCTGTCAGATCAGTGGCAACATTAGATTAGAAATAACGCGCGACAAATGGAACACGCTTGAATCATCCCGAAGCCATCCCCTCCACCCACGGTCCATGGAAAATTGGCCTTCCATGAAATTGATCCCTGATGCCGAAAAGGTTGGGGACTGCATGAAAAGCTTACTGCAGAGACTGGTGCATACTAAGCATTTATTAGTAAGTAACGGTTTCTCTTCTTATTAATGCTATTAGTTTTGTTTTTCAGAAAAACAGAAACAAAAACAGCCACAGTGGGTCAACGGAGAACCTGGATTTGAAGCCAGGTCATTGGATGCCCCCACTGAGCACTTTTTTCAAGGGTCAGATTTCCAGTTTTCCCTCTGTTTTAAATCACTCATCCTGAGATTCATCTTCCTCTTTGTACAAAAATACATCTCCAGTTTGAGTACATAATAAGATAATGTCTAGAAGGCAGCATGAGAAACATGAGGCATTACACAGGCGTTATTGGTACAAGACATAACGGACATTAGACTGAGTGATCTTAATCAGAAATAATGGAGTGATGAGGGGCAGCGTTCTTTATCCTGATGGGAGCACTGACTCCAGATTATGCATCTCTCCATGAAATACAACAAACAGACTGCCTGGGAGGCCCGGGAGTGGAGCAGGGACAGCAGGAGACTGAGCCCCATAAAACGTAATTGTATTCCTACTGCTGCAGAAATAGAAAATGATGCCTGCAGAAGCTCTGGATTATAAATGGGCTAGGAATGTTGTGTTCTCCCCAGGCACTATTTGCAATAGGATGGTGACAAATTGGAGAAGGTTCACAGAAAGGTGACGGGGGTGACAGAGCCTGGAAACAGTTACTTGGGGAGTCACCGAAGGTGGAGATGTGTTGTCTGAAGAACATGTGTGGTTCTTAGAGGGAAGGCAGTGACAGATTTCCATTTCTAAATATCTGAAGGGCTGGCAGGTAGAAAAGGTACTGAAGCTGTTTAAATGGTTCCAGAGAGCAGATCTGGAACTCTTAGGCATCAAGGAGGCAGTTACCCGTTCCACAGAACAGCAGGTCAAATTGATAGAAACTTTTGAACGCTTAGAGTGCCTTGCGAGGGGGTGAGCTTCCCATCACTGACCTATGCAAGCATGAAGAGGATGGCTGTGTTTCTTCGAGAGGACTTCTCAATCCAGTTCTTGGATGGGCCACGTGGTTCTGTGATTCTTGTTTTTACATATCTGGCTATTTGATATTTACTTCCATTTTTTAGGTTACATAAGTTCTGTAAAAAATAGTGTAGGGTTTTTTTGTTGTTGTTGTTAGTATTACAGCATTTGGGTTGCTTCCTAATAAAAAATAGTCTCTCTTATTCAGTTCATGGAAATACAAGCAATAACTCTTCCTTGACTTACATGAGATTACTTGAATGATTAATCTTCTTCCCATCCTCCTTCATGGTTTTCCTCTAGCTCGGCATTGCCTTTGATGTTCCATGGGCTTTGTTTGCCTCCTCATGTGTGTTTTATTTTACTTGTGAAGAACTTTTTAATGACAGGCTCTATTTTGCCTGCAACACATTTTTTAATGAGTCCGGATGCTATTAGGCATGTCACTCATTCTCTGGGTCACTACCACTGTTGGTCTCTTAACCGACTTGCCTCACTTGTTTTTACCTGCTTGGCCCTTGAAGGCATTTGAGTTTGAAATCTCCATGTCATGGCTTACTCCTCAAATATTACTAGTCTGCAGTATCCTCCATCCGGTCTGCATGCCACTTACCTGTAACATCTGCTTCAGCTCTTTGCTCCCTTGTTTACGATGCCCCGGGTGAGTCCTTTCACTTCAACAGAGGGTCTGACCGTGTCCCCAGTTCCTCTTAGTCGCATTCTCTCTCACCACTTGCTTCTGTCAAATTCTTGTTCCCACCTCAGGAACTTTGTATATATTGTTTTCTTCACCTGTGACTTCTTCCGTTTTCTCTTCCCCTTCATGCGGCTCTCATATCTTCTAACAAATCCGAGTACAAATACAACTTCCTCCAAGAGTCCTTTTCACTGATCCTCCTCCACCTCGTCTAAGATAGCTAATCCCCCCTCCCCTCTGTGGTAAGACTATTGTATTTCCATGCTTATTTCTTCATAACACCACACTCAAAATAATGTAGTGTGTTATTCACTGCCCACATCCCCAACTGTGCTGTCAAGCCATGAGAACAGGGACCTAATCTGATACAGAACAGGTAAATAAATACTTGTTAAATGAATGAATACCTGAAAGAACAGGGCGTTGAAATAGAGAAACTTGAAATTCCCTACTAGTCCTTACATAATTTAAAAGAAGAGAACATCTTGCTTTTCAGAAGGTCAAGTTATTAATTCATAGCTACATTAGGTGAGATTCTGACATGGTGTTATCAGCCGTCTGAGGTTAATGTAATGGAGCATCGATGGAACGAAGTCTGTTGACCAGAAATCAGCGTACAGAGGGCTGCAGATTGCAGCACATCAGAAGGGTTTGGTGAAGTAGTTATAAACCTTGTCTGATTGCTAAGCAATGTCAAAGCTGATAAGAAACCTCCTCTCAAACCCAAACTTGCTTGTCTGTAACAAACACATATGTGGGATTTGCTGACAACAAGCACAGAAGTTTCTCCTCCTTTCTTTCCAACCTTGATTATCATGTCTGAGTTTATCTTCATCTGCTCTTCCTCCAGCTCTCTGTCCTCAGTTTTCCCTTATGCATTTTGTTCAGTAATTTATAATCCTTATTTCAGAAGATTAGTCTCTCTTCTCTGCCTCAAAACAGTTCAAGCTCCATCCTTTCCAAGGCAAGATCTCTGTAAAGCCCTGTCTTTGCAGTTCTCCATGCAGATCTTATTTATATGGTGCTCCTAGACCCTTTCTAGTTATTTAAATTTCCATGAAATACATGGGACTTTCTCTGAAGTCAGTGGACCCTCCATTATCTTGACAAGTTGATGAAGACTATGATAATGACATTAATGTGTCCTTGGATAAGAGATCATGTACAGCTAATGTGGGGAACGGAAACACCCCTTGCTTAATGCTGTGCTACATCATCTCATTAACCCAGTAAGGCTTCCCCTAGCTGTGTCCCAAATAGGCAGCTCTCATAACTGTATTGGACAATTCATTAAATGTTTATGGGTGACATTGAATGGTTGTGATTGTGCACTGTGTATAAAACCCATTACTGACTAAGCAAGTGACTATTATTAAAGCCAGTGGGACTAGCAATCAGCAATTGGAGAAACTCAACCATGAATTTCATAGACAGAGCAACTGTGGGTTCAAGCATATCGTGGGAAACAATTGCTTGGCTAAACAAATGCATGAACAAAATCAAGTTGCTAAAATGCAGGTCATTTGGCCCTGAGGGCTGGAGAAAACTATTATATTGCTGATAATATTTATTGTTGAACTTGTATCTCTTTCACACACCATTTGACAATGGGCTCAAAGTCCATGGGTCCCCAGTTGACTCTCAAAAAGGAAAGGAATGTTTCATTGAGACAGTTAATTAGCTTTTTTCCCCTGGGTCCAATGATGTCCTCATACTGATAAATGCGTTTTTTTGGTGTTTGATAATGTCGGCTTGAAAACTTTGTTACCTCTTGTTAAGGATACACCTTTGTTTCCTCTTCAGCTCATGAGAACTTTTAACTCAAAGAAGCTGGGTATGGTATATAACCAACAAATAAAAACATAATAGTGGTAATTGAATGATCTGTGACCTCAAATTCTCACTGAGTGGATCTCCGAGGGGTCTTTCGATAGCTATTTTAATGATAAAAAAAACTTGGTAGACATCTGGCTTACGCTTACCTGTATCAGATTATTATTGAGTTCAATCTGTATGTCCTTTCGATTAGAGAAATACAGTTAGCAGAGTAGATTTTATCTGGTTAAAAGTTATTTCCACCTATTTTTCCTAGTAGAGATAAGAATTCAGGGAGGACATAATTCAGATTATTCCCATTTGGTGGAGTCTACACATGTGGAATGTTGAGAAGCATGGAAGGATGTGATGGTGGGCTGGGGGCCTCTAGAGCAAATCATGATATCGGAGAAAAAGAAGGAAAGAAGGCGGAAGAGTAGCTGACGATGAGAGGACAAGGGCCTGCAGGATGAGTTGAAAGGCAAAGGATGCCACCTCTCTGGTTTTTCCTAGAGTCAGTTTTCAGAGGACTGCTACCCTGGGGTTTTCCCAAAGCTGCTCTTCTCTCTCATTTGAATATGCTCAGCTACATGTTAGTGAGAAATAAGCAAGAGAAAATGAATTACATGTTAGTCTTTCCCTAGTACCAAGTAAAACCACTGCATCCAATGGTTCTATGTGGTCCTCCCTTATTATTTCCTAAATAAGGCTTCGTGTGTGCCCTCCACTGTGAATTCTCTCTACAAACAGACACATTCCAGCAGAAACTTATAAGGTACTTGCTAGTTAAAGTAGACAATATCTGCTCTAAGAAGTCTTGTTGCCAGAGTATCTTTCTGTCTGTCTGTCTTTTTCTCACAATCCTGTTCTTAGTTACTGTTAGTTGTGTCAAACCTCAGTTAATGTCAAGACTTGAAGACTGAGACATCTGTGTATTTTTTATAGTCTTAATTAGGTTTATAATCACAATTCTTAGCATAGCTATCAATGAACAGTTTCTTACAAGGAGTGTCTGAAAAAGTTTTGATAACTTTGGAGCTCATAGCCCACTAGAGCTAACTATCAAGATCTCCCATAAGTGGACTTCCTTATTGGTTCAAGGGCTAAGACTCCTAACTCCCAGTGCAGGGAATCTGGTTTCAATCCCTGGTCAGGGAACTGGATGCCACGTGCCACAACCAAGACTCGGCACAGCCAAAATAAATATATAAATAAATATTTTTAATAAAGAAGTATTTTTTTTAATTTTTTTTTTAAATGTCACCCATAAGAAATTTTTTTCAAATCCATTTTACTTAGAGAGTTGAGAGTGTGGGGAATGGAGATAGAAAAAAAGTTATAGGAAGAATAAGTGACGAGCAGAAATGGATAAATAGAGCAAGAAGAAAAAAGATATGGATTAAGCACTGACACATTTCTATCAATATAAATTACAATGGCCTCAAAGAGGAAAGCCCCCCAATGTTTTGCTTGATCTCTCTTTTAAAGAAGAAAAGCAAAATAAGCAAGAATTAGGGGGAAAGGAAGATAGAAGTTGGCGCAATTTTAAAGCCCCAAAGCATTTGAAAAGGTTTTTGCTGTTTTTCAGTTCTCATCTGTCATTCATTAAACAAAGAAAGATGAACTTATTCAAATAACCTTTATAAATAAATCCTATTACCCCTTAGCTTGGAGCAGGGCTCAGTCTTTGAAACTATCATGTCTTGTACATGAGCAGAGAGGAACAATAGGCCTCTGAGTTGCCAGCTTCAGAGAATGGCACATGGAACCCTGGAAACAGCCTGGCATTTGAAATTGCAGCTTGGGTGACCACAATGTGGGTGTGCTTTTGTTACTGTCCCAGTCTGTACTTTGCACACTGCATTCTAAAGCAGGACTGCCCCATATAGATAGAATATGAGTTGTGTACACAATTAAAAATGCTTAGTAGCCACATTTGTTGTTGTTCAGTTGCCAAGTTGGGTTTGACTCTTTGTGACTCCATGGACTACAGCAGGCCAGGCCTCCCTGTCCTTCACTATCTCACAAAGTTTGCTCAAACTCATGTCCGCTGAGTCAGTGATGCCATCCAACCATCTCATACTCTGCCACCCTCTTCTCCTCCTGCCCTCAATCTTTCCCAGCATCAGGGTCTTTTCCAGTGAGTCGGCTCTTCACACCAGGTGGCCAAAGTATTGGAGCTTCAGCTTCAGCATCAGTCGTTCCAATGAATATTCAGGGTTGATTTCCTTCCGGATTGACTGGTTTGACCTCCTTGCTGTCCAAGGGACTCTCAAGAGTCTACTCAAGCACCACAATTCAGAAGCATCAGTTCTTTGGCACTCAGCCTTCTTTATGGTCCAGCTCTCACATTAAAACAAGAGAAAAGACATAGGGGAAATTAACTGTAATGATATAATTTTTAACCCAGTATAGCACAAATGTTATCATTCAGTATGTAACTAATATAAGCCATTGTTAGTGAGATAGTTGCATGTCTTTTTTAAGTTCTTGAAATCCAATGTTTTTAGCTTTCCCAGCACAGCTCGACTCAGCCTAGCTCCATGCAGTTAGTGTCTCCCAAACTGGGTGGTGCAGTTCCAGAATTTATTCAATCCAATTAGCCTCATTTGTTTTCATAAGGTGTGATTTGATATAAAACCTCTCAGTTTGTTCACCCTCGTCCTCCACATCCAGAGGACAGCCATTTCCTATCCCCGGTCTTGAAAATGATAACATAGGAATTATGTCATGTAACAATTGGGTTAGGTTCCGTCATCCTTGATCAAGACTTTGTTGAAGTTTTAAAGGTTGAAAGGACCTCAAAGATAACCAAACAGATCCCGCTACACATAGTTTATTTATTATTATTATTATTTTATCTTTCTGCTACTAATATCATCAGGGATGCTCCAAGAATAATCCGTGAATTTTGGAGAACCATTTTAACCACTGTTTCTGAAGGTCATCACTTTTCTATGGATGGCCCAGTTAAACATTATTCAGATGGCTGAACTTTCTTGTTCCACTTTTGAAAAGAAACACATTGAATGTCTTTTTGAGTCAGTATCATCATCTAGGTTGAGACTGGGGCTCTGACTCCAGATCTCCTGGTGTTCATTCTCAACTCTGTGTTCTTATACAAGTTGTCCAACTTTTCCTGTATCTCAATTCCCTCATTGTGATGAGGCTGCTGTGATAATTAAGTGTTATTACATGTAAAGCCTAAAACAATACCTGGTGGACAGTTAATACTCAGTAAATATTAGCTTTGAGAATTGGTGTAATTATTGATGTTATTCACCATCATCACCCTGAGGACATGTCAGAAGCATTCTAAGAAGCTGGTGGGAGTGATGAGGAGTCTCACGGGCCAGAGACCACCTTCTCTGGAGACCCCAGAGATTTTTGAAATCCAAAGAGCACATTAAGGGGAGATCATACAGGTTCAGTGTTGCTGCTTGTGACTGTTATCATGCATGCCTGTGGGTGAGAAGCCTTCACGGACACAGCAGCTCAGTAATTTGTGAGCACATTAAAATTTTAAGCTGCCCCAAAAATGCAGCCCATACTATCCAGACATTCAAACACAGTGAGGGACTCCTTTCCAAGAAGAAGAAATTCTGACTTAGGGTTTTATTCTGTCTTTCAAATAGCTTTAGATTTGGGGTAAGCAGTGCTTTATAGAGATTTTTATGACCCCCCCTCCCGACTTAAATGAGCAAGTTGAAAAATGCCTAATTTTCTTTCTAATGAAAAATCTCAAAAAGGTTCCTACACGTGCATAGGTCTAGATTCTATGCATTGGATCAATACAGTAATTTATTACAAGTTTTTTAATAGTGAATTGCTATTTAAATCTCAAAGTCTTTCATGTTCCTCATATTGAAATGGGGAGAAAAAAATCTAATAGCTTTGGGCTAATGGATAGACAACAGATTAACAGTAATAAATGATTCTAGTTCTTCATCTTTGTTCATAGGGAGAAGACTAATGAAAAATAATAATAGAATTAGTATTGTTATTTAATGAGAGTCCACAGTGGATTGAAGTCTATGCTGGGTGCTATGCATATATTACCTTAATCTTTATAAACCTTACTGGATAAGTATCATTAATACCATTATACGGAAGCTAAGTCTCACAGAGGGTGTTTGCCTTACCTTTTAACCAGCTTGTGGCAAACTTGTTTATACTAAAGTTTGTTTGACTACAAAGCCTTTGGTCTGAGGCAAATATTAACTTCTCTTTCATGGAAAGCTCAAGGATAATGAAATAAGTGTTTTTCCTAGAGACTCTACCTTCCAGTGCTAAACTTTGAACAATTTCCAGAACTGTTTTCAACTTTAGGGACATTTGCACATACATACACACACACATACACCTCACATCCTAGCTTTGCACTAAACCCCAGAGGTCTTGACACATGAATGCTAATCAAGCATGCAAGATTTAAAATGTGAGCAATTAGCATTTTCCAGAATTAGACATTTTCTCTGCTTTTAGTTTATAAGCCCCCAGCCCCCATTTAGAAACTTTATGACAGTTTTTTTGTTTGTTTTTGCATTTTTTTTTTTAACACGAGGAAGTCATTAACACACTCTAGCCAAGCTTCTACAGTTTCCAAGGTCATCCTTTCTGAGCTGGTTTTGTGCACTGAGCCTCTTAAATACTTTTGCATGCCTTATAGTGTATTCATGTCATGGTAGGACACTAAAATATTTAAAAGGAAATTGTTGCCATTTTTTTTTTACTCAAACAGAAACAGTCATTGCTTACAACTCTAAATGGATCATAAGTATCTTCTAGGCCAGCTGCCCCAGTACCTGTTGGGAATCCTTCTTACATTAGCACTAACTAAGGAACTCATAGAATATTCCCTTTGCACTGAAATGAAGCCTTGCTCTAGCATCTTCTTTTTCCTTTCAAAGAATTTTAGCTCTCCTTAGAAAACCCTTCAGGTATTGAAGAGAAATTTGTATGTTTGGGTCAAATTCATGTATGAACTTTGAGCTGGCTTCTCCGATAAGTTTGACCATACCAGTTTGTTGCAGGAAGGGGAACCCCTTCCAGGGCCCAAGAGTGGGCTTTTGTCTAACTTTCTGAAATGAATTGTCTGAGGAGACACATGTGCTGACGAAGCAAGAGACCTTATTGAGAAGGGGCACCTGGGCGAGGAGCAGCAGGGTAAGGGAAACCCAGGAGAACTGCTCTGCCACGTGGCTCACAGTCTCAGGCTTTATGATAGTGGAGTTAATTTCTGGGTTATGTCTGGCCGATCGTCTTGCTTGGCCCATAGTCTCACTCAGAGTCCTTCCTGGTGGCACGTGCATCTCTCAGCCAGGATGGACAGCAAGAAGGAGTCTGGAAAGTTGATATTCTCCTCCCTCTTTTGGCCTCTCCTCACTTCTCCCAGTTACTTTGCAGTGGCAGCACCCTGTTCCTTATCGGGATCTCCTACTGTGAGGCAACTCAGGCAAGCGGGCCTGGGCAAAGTGGGTGGTTTCTATCAACAGGTCCCTAACACAGCTGCCCTCCCTCCACCTTCCGTGGTTCAGGCAGTAATGAGAGTGATGGGGAATGGCAGATGAAGCTTAGCTCGCTTGCCAGCCGCTCACCTCCTGCTGTGCGGCTCGGTTCTTAACAGGCTGCAGACTGTTTAGAGGGTTGGGGACCCCCACCCTAACAAGCTGTTGTCAAATCAGAGGCTGGATATTTTTAGCAACTATCTTCTTAGACCATTTCCATCCACATAATGTGTCTACTGGTTACCTTCCTTCCTTGCGGCCCTGGAATAGTCGCTTCTTTCAGAACTCATCTCAGAATCAAGAGCTTAAGGAGCTTGAAGGGGTGTCATCTATTGGTGATCTGGTCTAGGGCTAAATTAGAGTTGTTAAGAGAGATTAGATGTCCTTGGTTGGTTACCCCCATTCAGTGGAGAGGGAGAATGTGGTGTGATTGTGACTGAGCATGCTAGTGAATTAGTGCATCCAGTAAAATACAAGGTGGAGCAGGGAGTCACATTGACCTCCAACAGATAAATAATAATAATACTGAGGTATATGAAGACCTAGTAACTTTTCCAAAGTCATAGAAAGAATAAGAAACAGACCTGGGATTCATAGTCAGGCTTTCTCTTTCCAGAGTCTGAGTTCTTGCTTACTCTGCTGCCTCTGAGAACGCCCAGAGGTGTTCTCTTCTGTCCTTCCTTCCTCTTCACATCCAGTAAATCCCACTGTCTAATGGAAGAGGCTGTCAAGAGATACTTGTTCTGCTGAAGCCCCAGCCCTCGGAATTCAGGGCCCAGGCCTCCCATCCCTCAGCTCTATTGCTTTCTTTTATCAGCTGCACCCTTCCTTCCTGTTGAAACCTCCTCTCTACAATGATGGAATGTCAGTCATTGCTGAGTAAAACTGAGGGAAAACAAACAAACTGCAAAAAGAGCCTGTGCCATCATAATGAGGACAGTAGTCCACATTATCACATTTCCTGAGATGAGAAAGTATTTTTCAAACTAGCAAGCCTGATGGGAAAAGAAGGAGAATTTTTAAGCTGAGATCAGGCCTTAGTCTAGAGGTAAGTCTTTGCTGGTAACTCCAGAATCAAATCACAAAGACTGGCTCTAGACCTTGTACTGGTTTCTGGAATCTACTTGAAATTACTTTGCTAAATGGCCAGTGAGGGCTCCATTAGCTCTCTAAGATAGACCAACCCAAGATGGAACAGTATGCATGCACCTTCATATTGTGGAAATGTGTGACACCCTGCCAAGAGAATAAGAGATATTTACATTTTCTCCTGTCTGGGCTCAAAAATGTTGTTGTTTGTGTCATAATGTCCATATTACTGTGGAGCTTGTATAACTTCTCTATTTGATTTGAATAATCTTCACCTGGGAAATAATTTAAATGCCAAATAATAGAAGAGTATACTTTAATGGTATACTTTCATATACATGAATGAGTGTTTTGAAATATAAAAGATTGGAATATAATATTGAGGGGGAAAGTGGCTTGTAAATCAAGAATAGAATGGAAGCAGATGCACCTAGTAATTGCAAGGGGTCATGGCTGGAAAATGGAATCATAGATCACTCTTCTTTCTTTCTTCATACTCTTCGGCATTTCCCAAACTTTATATAGTAAATGAGTAATAATTCTCTAATGTAAAGAAAACACTGAGTGATTTTTTTTTTTAAAGCAGATATTCTATGTTCCTTTTTACTCGTTGGAAGCAACCAAGTGGTGGACAGAAAGACATAGAGTTTAGTTTTGGAAAGGATCTCATGGAAGATAGTCATTTGTGACCTACCACTTAATTTAAATACCCAGAAGGATGGCCTTTTGGGGGCTTCCACTCTCAGACTTATTTGAAAAAAATATTTTTTCAGGATAACATTTTTCCTGACTTCCTGCTCTGAGGGGCAGAGGAAACGATACATTAATACAAGCTCTCATACTGCTGTGATGCCCTGTGGTCTCACGTTCCTCATCCATTTGATCTTGTCTTGGGTTTCCCCTCCATTGCTGAGTCATCTCTTCTCTCTCCGAGGGTCATTTGAGTGTTCAGTTCAGTTCAGTCGCTCAGTTTGTTTCTGACTCTTTGCAACTCCATGGATGCAGCATGCCAGGCTTCCCTGTCCATCACCAACTCCCGGAGCTTACTCAAACTCATGTCCATCGAGTTGGTGATGCCATCTAACTATCTCATCCTCTGTCATCCCCTTCTCCTCTCGCCTTCAGTCTTTCCCAGCATCAGAGTCTTTCCAAATGAGTCAGTTCTTAACATCAGGTGACCAAAGAATTGGAGTTTCAGCTTCAACATCAGTCCTTCAAATGAATATTCAGGACTGATTTCCTTTAGAATGGACTGGTTGGATTTCCTTGCAGTGAGTGGACTGGTTGGATCTCCTTGAAGTCCAAGGGACTCTCAAGAGTCTTCTCCAATACCATATTTCAAAAGCATCAATTCTTTTGCACCCAGCTTTCTTTATTTTGAGTGTAACAGTCATTAATTTCACAATCACCATCATGATTACAAAAATGAAATGCTCTTTATTCCCCAAATTTAGTTTATGTCTGGGCTGTGACAGCAACCATTTCATCATCCCAGAATCAGGTTTTCCAGTGCAGGTTCAGTGGTTTCTCAGTCAGTTCAAGCCTGTAATTATGCCCCATTCTGGTGTATAATCTTTCTATTCAGCATTCTGGTCCTTAAAGCTGTTGTAAACATCCTGTCGCACGAGGTGGACAGGGATTATGTGCTCTTTGGCATTTGGTGTCCAAGTAATCTGCCTTTCCTGGTCCTTGGGTGTATCCCTGGTCCATGCCAACACTCATAAAGAGAATAGTCATCTTTTGAGGGTGGCGATCATTGGTCTCCTGCATCCCTGAGGTTTCCATGGTCCTGATTTAGCCTCAGGTCTCAGCACATGAAGGGCCCCTCCTCCGGGGATCCTCCAGACCCAAGGATTGAACCTGCGTCTTTTACATCTACCTGCACTGGCAAGTGGGTTCTTTACCACTAGTGTCACCTGGGAAATCTCTCCCTGACCCAAAAAACATCTCTTTACCAAACACTTGCTTTCCCATGTTCATGTGAATTGCCTTCCTCCCTTTTGAAATCCCAAATCATTAGCCCAAATATCCCCTTTTGTTTTTAGTTGAAGATGGTATCAAAGGTGAGTATTTGAGCCATTATGGCAAGTTCCTCAGTTTTCTGGGGTCTCTCCCAAGTATACATGTTAGTAGACTCTTGTTCAATATTTTCCTGTTCATCTGTCTCATGTCAGTTTAATTCTTAGACCAGACAAAATAACCTAGAAGGGCAGAAGAAAATTTCTTTCTTCACGATAGTTTCCAGCTGGTCACCCGGAAGGCAGAATCTTGGCCTCTCGAGGTTGTCTGCATCCTAATCTCCAAAGCCTGTAAATATGTTACATGAGAAAGAAGAGTTAAGGTAACAGGTTGTATTAACTTCCATCAGCTGACCTGAAGATAGGAAGATCACCCTGGATTATCCAGTGGACCTAGTATAATCACACAGTGCTTAACTGTGGAATAGGACAGGAGAAGAGTTGGTATCAGGAGTGATATACCATGAGAAAGAAGCTCCTGGTCATTGCTGGCCTTGAAGATGGAAGAGGCCATGAACCAAGGGATGCAGGCAGTCCCTGGAAACTGGGAACGGCAAGAAAACAGATCTTCCCCTAGACCTCCAGAGAGGAACACAGACCTGATGAGACCTTAATTTTAACTGGTTAAGACCCATTTCAGACTTCTGGCCTTCAAAACTATTAGATGTTAAATTTGTGCTGTTTTAAGCCACTAAGTTGGTGGAAATTAGTTACAGCAGCAAACAGAAAACTAATGTACAGTAAGTGAGTCCCCTACCTATGAACCTTCAAGTTTTGAACTTTCAAAGACAAAAACATGTGTTCGCATGCCCAGTCACATTAGTTAGTTCACGTGTCTGATGTACATTGTCACAAATGTGCATCCTCTGCAAGTGCTTGTGCTTTGTGCACTTTACATACCGCATGGAGTGCAGCAGCATAGCATCTTTAATTCAAGCCCAGGATGTCCAGAAGCGAGCGTAAAAGCAGCAGTGATGTAGCTGGTGTTGCTGTACTTTCCAAAGTACTGTACTGTAAGATTAAAAATGTCTTCTTTATTTTTGTGTTTGTTTTTTATGTATTATTTGGCTGAAAATTATCATAAACCTATTACAATATAGTATTATACAGCCAACTGTGTTTGTTGAGTACCTAGGCTAACTTTTTTGGATTTACGAACAAATTGAACACACTCTCAGAGCTTGTTCAAACATAGGGGACTTATTGTATCAGGAAAACTCAGGATTCAGCCCGGAGTTTGGGGTAAGGGGAAGAGTAGAGTGTGTTGCCCTAGTACGCTTGTTTTCTCTCTTTCTGGGTTTCTCTCTCTCAACTCCGATCCTGCTCCAGTTTCAAACTTCTGTTTTGTTGTTTTTTTTTTCAAGTCTGGGCACGGGCAGGCAGAGCTCTCCCACCTCCTTATTCCTGCATGAATTATCTCTCTCTCACACTGGGACAGTGCCTTTTACACTGTCAAAGTCACTTTTACACTTAGAAGCCTTTTACACTTAGAAGCCAAGTTGGTGAGGGCAGGAGACTACTGTTACCCAGTAGAGACACTTCCACTCAGCCAGCAGAGAGTCAAGAACGAAAGGACATGTCAGTGAGCACTTCGAAATACTAACTTGCCTCCTCTGGCTAAGAAGTGAGCGAAGCAACTATGCAGAGAGTAGGAACCCCTGAGTACTGCAGGGCAGTGCGCTGTGACAGCGGTCCAGTCGCGAAATGACCACCTTCCCTCCTGCCTATAGAGGCTCATGTCCTGACTCCACTGCTAATGAGACCCTGGTCAGTTCCCTTTCTCTGGGTTCAGTTTCCCTGTCATCAAACTGAGAGGCATTCATCTCATCCAGGTCACCTCTAAGCATACCTTCTGCTCTGACACTCTGCAATTCCATGACACTAACTAGTTCAATTGAGAAAGAACCAGTGGCCCTGAGGACTCCTTCCCTTTGATTTCCACATGGAGGCCACATTAGCATAGCAGAAAGGATATTGACACCTCAGTTGACTTTTAAAATTCACTGAGAAGGAGAGATGAAATGAAAACACACCAGATGGAATATGAGCTCCCTACTATTTCAAAACTTAGACTTTTCCATTAAATGCTGGCACAAAGGAAAAATTAAATATCATCTTGAATGCTATTTACAGTTTTCAAAGTGACAACAATAGTCTTTTCGAAAGGAGGAAAGACTGCTCTAAGATTGATTCTAAAGCCCTTGGAATTTTATTTTATGGTTGGAAATAAGATAATAATTCATTGGATATGAGAATAATAGGGAGGGAAAATCAAACAAGTGGGGCTTCCCAGGTGGCTCAGTGAGAAAGAACTCACCTGATAATGCAGCAGATGCAAGAGATGCAAGTTCGATCCCTGGGTTGGGAAGATCCCTTGGAGAAGAGAATAGCAAGCCACTCCAGTATTCTTGCCTGGGAAATCTCATGGACAGAGGAGCTTGACAGGGCTACGCTTCATGGGGTTGTAAAGAATTGGGCATGACTAAGCGAATGAGCATGCACACACAATTATGGGGGCAGTTGAGACATAGCTGTGACCCCACCACTGAGTGATTGGGACTTCCGGGAACCAGTCCCAAGAATCACTGCCAGTTTGGCTGTTTGTCTCATGCAGTTACTAAATACACTTTCAGTGTCTATGATTTTTAGGGCTCCCACAGACTATGGTTCTCAATCCATTTGAGTACAGACCCTTTTGAGAATGCTGCTGAAGACTGGGGAGTTCTTAGCTAAGAAAAAATGTTAATATTTATACAGATACCTTAAAGATTTGCATTAAATATTAGTATTTTTTTTTTAAGTCTCAGGTTAATAATACCTAACTTGAGGTAGAGAGAAGAATGTTCTCAAAGTCTAGGAAACTAATAAGATTGATTTTGTGCCAGAAGTTGTATGCACACACTCACATATACATACATGTATACACACAAGACACAGTCAAGGAATTTTGTTCACATCCTTAAGACTCACTGTGTCCACTCAAGATCCACCTCTCTCCATTTGAGAGGGTTCAACTATGTAATTATTCTCTCTTAGAGCAAGTGTCAGAGACACAATGTCAGAGTATGTGAAGAGAGAATGGGGTCTTTTGAAAAGGAAATATTCCCTAGATGTGGGGCAGCGAGTTCTGTTAGTGAGCCCATGGTTGAACCCACCAACCATCTGATGGTTGAATCTTTCACCTTCTGTTTAATTAAAAGTTCAGTTTCAGAATCACACAGTAGCCTCCAAAACACAGGCCATACAGTTTCACAAAGCATTAATATTTGCACTTTTGAGTTTGTGAATTGACTTGATTTCTGATGCCTGAGGATTATAGAATATAATCTAGTTATAGAAAACAGTTATCTTAAAACTTACCTATCATAAATCTTCTTGAAATGTTGAACAGTCTTTAAATAAGTTGTAAGAATTGGATTTTTTTTCTTTTCTATCAGTGAAGTTACATACTCAATTTTTTTAAATTCTCTGATATGCTTGTCATGATTATTTGTGAAGTGCAAGATGACTCAGACTGTGACTTTATAATATCTACAATACAGTTTGAAATTTGAAAATTTTGCTGAGTTGTTGAGCTTGTTGATTTCATAGTGGTTGGGGGAAAAAGTGTTTCAAAATAAGTTTGCAACTGTCATCTTTTTTCATTTTCAATTAACATTTTCTATATAGTCACCTCATTTCTAAAAGGCTTACTACTTGGGGGGTTCTAGGTTAGTTTCATTCAGACATTTAAATTCAAGAGATAAGTTGCTCAAACTTCAAGCATCTGAAAAGAGAATGCATCCCCCTTTCCCTTAAAATGCCCCCCTCTTCTGCCCATGCTTACTCTTGGCACCCCCATTCTGAACGATCCAGTTCCGAAAACTTGATGTCCCTCCAGCATCAGCTTCATCCTTGAATTTTGTCCTTGAGATAGAACTTGTTGTTCACCAAGTTGTATCTGTTCATCAATGTTTCCTACCAAACACCCCTCATGGTTCTTCCTATGCATGGCTGGACGGAAGTCTCAGGATTCTACTCTCCGAGGTTTTTCTGGGGCTTTCCCAAATTTCCCAAATCATGTTCTCAAGCTATTTCTGTCTTGATTATGGGTGAAATTAGAGAGAGATCTCAATTTGTATTCTTTCCCTAATGTATTATTGAAGATTGGGCTGGGAGGTGTTGATGCAACTCCAAGTCACACATTTTCAAGGTTCATAGATTGATGTAACATGAATCCATACTTCATTTCCTTTTATTGTCAAACAATATTCCATTGTATGACTCTACCATCTTGTCCTTTATCCGTTCATCATTTGGTGGCCATTTGCATTGTTTTTACTTGTTTATGGATAACACTGTTTGTGAATGATGCTTATGAATCGTGATGCTATAAATGCTCCTGTTCATTTATGCACATCTATGTGGACCTATGCTTTAATTTCTCTTGGGTTTATACCTAGGAGTGGAATTGCTGGATCATATGGTAACTCTATGTATTTGAAGTACTGTCAGACTATTTTCCAAAACATCTCTACTGTTTTACATTCTTACCAGTGGTGTGTGAAGGTTCTAATTTCTCTGCATCCTCATCAACACTTGTTATTTTCTTTTTGATCATAGTCATCCTAATGAGTGTGAAGTGGTATTTTATTGTAGTGTGATTGGATTGGCCATCCCAGATGGCTAATAATGTTGAGCATCTTTGCACATGCTTGTTATCCACTTGTGTAACTTCATTGGTCAATGTCTGTTCAGATCCTGTGCCAATTTTAAAAAATCAGGTTATATGTTCTTGAAAAATCTTCATAGTTAATTCATTTAACCCTGAAAAATCTCTCTGGGATTGGCATGTTTACCTGTATTGCTGTAGGTAAAGCAATTGAAGATGTTCACTCATTGGCCCAGGTTTCCATAGACTCCAAGAACAGACTAGGGCCGAAGCTCTGGCTTTCTGACTCTGAGACAAGGACATTTCCCAATAGTGTGCCTCCTCTTACATTTACCATCCTTTCACTTCAAAAGTAAAACGGTGAAGAATAAAAATGACAGTAAAACATACGTTAGTATAGTAAAGTTCAAAAGATAGTGTAGAAACAAGCAGACTTAATACTATAAAAGGAAAGCAGGGTTACATGAGAACAAAACTAAAAGCATAAGGACAGTGAGGGATCAGATTAGCAGACAAAACAGGATGTACATGTTTGCTTCTTTGAATCACGCTGGTCATACAGTAGGAAGAAGAACAACTGAGCTCAGGATTATCACATCAAGGGAGGACTACGCAGGCTCCAAACTATTTGGCTTAAGGCAGAAGCCACCCCTGGTCTTGGTGTTTGCCTGGCACATACAGAATGAGCAGTTCAAGCACAGGGGGATGGCTCAGTGTGAGGTGGTGCCAGGGTGGCACCTGGAGAGAGTCAATTTCTTTCACTCAAGAAGAGAAAAGTCATTTAATTTTGTCTAAATCTAAAAAGCATCCTTGTGTGGCATCTTCCTGAGCGCCACTTATGTATCGTGTGGTTGAAAGACCATGTCACCTCACCTGTTTTGCTCTCCAGCCTTCCTAGTTCCTGGGAAGAACCACTCACTGGGAGAAAGACAGAGACAAAGTGCCCTCAGCTCTCTGGGCTTAATCAGGGACTGAAAGCCACTAAGGGCCTGTTGCTTAAATCGCTGTCACTATCAGGCACCTACCTCAGAGGCTGGGGCTACAGAGAGAGTCCAATAGGCACCATCTTACATTGTCCCGGTTACTGTGCTCAACACTGGTGAAGAGCAGGGGAAATATCTCTGCTCTGCCTTCCTGTTGCCTAGCTCAGGGGTTAGCAAACAATGGCGAGTGGCCCCTTGGCCTAGTTTTCTAAAGAAAGTTTTATTGGCACACTGCCATGGTTGTTTGTTCACAAGTGGCCTGCAAAGCCTAAATTGTTACTTTCTGGATCTTTACAGAAGAAGCTTGCTAATTCCCAGTCTGGCAGAGTGCCAGGCCCACAATAGCTGAACCTTCCATTGATTTGCATCTTTATTGGCACAAAGCTACAAGCACCCTTTGGGAAGTCAAATCTTTGTTAGATCCACTGAGATATTCTCTCCCTAGGGAGGGTGCCTGATGCTCATGGCTAGGTGCCAGCAGAAGCCACAGTGCCATTATTTTCTTTAAATGATTTGAACCTCTCCTGTCTGCCTAGACCAGGGATGTCAGCCTCCCCCCAGCCATTATCCACCTACTCAGATGAGATCATTTTCCATTTGTTAAAGTGTCTAAGAAGTTCACCATTTTACCTACATCATAACAAGTGCCCACATGTGCCGTTAGTAACCTTAGCTCTTATCTCTGAAGTTCATTGCTGGCAGAGGAGTGAAGCACACAGGAGTTATGTCGCTTGCCCAAGGTCTCGCTTTGAATCACATTCAGGGTATAATCCAGGTCAGGGAGAAGGTGGAGGGATGTGGCTTCATCATGGAGAAATGTCAGCAAGGACATTTGGTGATAGTCAGACCTGGGGACTTAACTTCCTGCTGCTGCCCAGTGTTACCCATTGGAATCTTGGTCTCCTCATTTATGAAATGAGGCTGAGAGTATTTTCTAGGTCCTGAGGTGGTTTGGAAGATTCCATCTGACAATGTTTCTTCATTGCCTAATATTAACAGAACACCTGGCTTGTGATGCTCACTAAATGTTAGCAGCCATTGTTATTTTTGCTGTGTTGTGAAGAGTGTTGCTATTCTTATTCTGAAACTTATTTTATTTTTGTAAGCAAGGGGACAGTGTCTGAGCTTGAGCTTTGTGGCTCTTCATTCAGTGTCTGAAGTTGAAAGGTAAAATGCCCACAGAAGAAAGACAGAAACCATGAGTGATTAGAGTTGGCTAGGAGTAAGAAAAGAGAATCTATAGGTTGTATTTATTATCTAAAAGACACAGCTGCATGTTCTATTCTGTTTCGTGTTGCCAAGCAGGAATGTGGGAGTAAAATTGCCAGAGCCAATTATTGTTCCTAGAAGTGTTGGAAATCTTAGTTTTTAACACTGAAAAGCAGTTTCCATTAAAAAAAAAAATACACATGACAAAATACTTCCAACTCTGAAGGTCATAACTGGTTTGCAACTTCTTGTATGAACGCAGTAAAACCTTCTCTGGGGAAGAACTTTCTTGGGAAGCTCTGCTTATATTTGTTCACATCTAAAGATGGTTTCACTGTCTCACTTGAGCATCTAGCAAATATTTGTCAGAAAATTCTCATGTTCCAAGCACTCAACTAAGTATCTAGAGATGAGCCAGACAGATCCCCTCCCTCAAGAGATTCTCACCTAGTGGGAGGATCAACATAAAATAACTGTAATACAGTATGATAAGTATATATTCTGGAGGTCCATGCATCTGCTATAGGGGAACAGGAAGGGCACTCTGGAGGAAGGGGCATTTGAATTGGGTCTTGAAGGATGAGCAGGAGTTTGCTGGACCAGAAAGGGAGCCATCTAGGTCTGTGTTATGCAACCACCAGAAGCCCGTCGCCACATGTGGCTATTTAAATTTAAATTACAGAATAAATAAATAAAATGAAATGTTCAGCTCCCAGGCTGCGTGAGCCGTATTTCAGGTGCTCGGTGGCCACATATGGTTAGCGGCTACCATATGAGACAATGCAGAAAATTCTAATGGTCAATCATGAATTACGGTGTCAGAAAAGATAGGTATCTCAAGACACTATCAAGTTCAGAACACTGTAAGTTTTGGGGTGTTACTGGAGCAATAATACTTGGAGTCAGAAAGGTAGGCAGGAGGCAGTAAGGATGTGTGTGTGGCAGTTCAGCCTTGTTCTTCTCGACCTTGATTCTGCTTTATTCAATATGCAGCCATCTAACCATCCTCCCAACCATTACCAACATACTGGCAGCATTTTTTTCTTATAGCTGATAAATGTTCAAATATATCACACTATTCTAAAAAAAGCAACATTTTATTTGTACACGCTCCAGGTTTCTGCAAAGGGTGACACACTTACTCTTGCCTCAGATACTGCCTGTGAATATTAAATACTTTAATGATTTTTTCACAGAAACAAAAATTAAAAAAGGAAAACACCCAATTTTTTTTTCATTCTGTGCTGGTCCTATGGTTCCAAATGTTGCTGAACCATATTTGGAAACTTGTAAAGTCATTGCTACGGTTATATAGTTAGCATTCTTAAAATCATTGTACTTTCATGATTTCATTGTCTCTTTGCTTGTTGTTCAGTTGCTAAGTTGTGTCCAACTCTTTGTGACCCCATGGACTGCAGCATGCCAGGCTTCCTTGTCCTTCACCGTCTCCTGGAATTTGCTCAAACTCATATCCATTGAATCAGTGATGCCATCCAACCATCTCATCCTCTGTTGCCCCCTTTTCTTCCTGCCTTCAATCTTTTCTAGTATCAGGATCTTTTCCAGTGAGTCTACCCTTTGCATCAGGTGCCATAGTATTGGAGCTTCAACTTCAGTAAGAGATTTAAAAATGTAGGATGAATTTTAATTTAGTTCTCATGAAGAGACTGAGAGAGATTTATAATGAAAAAAAATGTTAATTTTATTTCTGAGTTATATTTGGTATTGATGAACCACTTTTCTTTATTATTTTGATGATCAGTCTCACGTGGGATTGATCTCAGTTAAACAAAGGATGAGATTTTGGGTTTAATTTAGAAATGCTGGGAAACTCTCCTGCAAGTGACAGTTAACACATATTTCCTTCCAGATGATGTCTTTTTTGCTCTTAGTTTACATACCCATTTACATATCCATCCATTCATTCTTCAGAGCTCTATTCATTCAGCTGATATCCTTATGTTGTGCCAGGGACTGTGTTTGAGGTGCAGCAGACAGCAGGACAGTCAGATTTCCTGTTGTCACGGAGTGGACATTCTAATGGGGGAGGCATGGCTAATGCACAAGTATAACTGAGCAAATAAAAAATAAACTCGCTGATTGAGCCTCATAATCTGAAAACAATAAAAGAAAGTGATCTGTCTGATAAAGGCAGGGAGAAGGCAGTTCTCGATTCTGTGTTGTCAGAAAATTTCTCCTGGACGAGTTGACTTTCAGCTGAGTCCTGAATGATGTGCAAGCGCCAGCCACAGAAGCGTTTGGAAGAAGAGCATTGCAAGCCACAGCACAGACTCTCAGGGGAGAAGGAACTGGGTGCATTGATTCCATAGGAAGATGGCTACTCTGCTGAGAACGTGAAGAGGTCAGCAGGTGCCAGACAAGATGTTTTAAGCTCCGGTAAGGACTTTAGCTGGAGGAGGAAATGGCAGCCCACTCCAGTATTCTTGCCTGGAAGATCCCATGGACAGAGGAGCCTGGCAGGCTACAGTCCATGGGGTCACAGAGAGTTGGAGACGGTTGAGTGACTGAGCGTACAAGGGCTTCAGCACGTCTTAAACACAGGGATGATGTGCCTGATCCGTGCCTGTAAAGGGTTATTACCCTGTGTGCAGAATGGAAGTGAGAAGCCAAGATCAAAAGCAGGGTGACCCATTAGACATGTTGATGATGATGGCTTGGGCATGCCTGGTAGCAGTAACAGTGGAGAGAAATGAGTGGATTCTAGAAATAATTGACACAACTTACTGATGGGTCTGGATGTGGTACCGGTCACTGCTGTGGGGAACACAGGCATGTTGGAGAAAGGAACAGATTGATTAAAGGTCTCTAGAGTGCTGCTGCTGCTGCTGCTGCTGCTAAGTCGTTTTAGTCATGTCCGACTCTGTGCAACCCCATAGACGGCAGCCCACCAGGCTCCCCTGTCCACGGGATTCTCCAGGCAAGAACACTGGAGTGGGTTGCCATTGCTTTCTCCAGTGCATGAAAGGGAAAAGTGAAAGTGAAGTCGCTCAGTCGTGTCCAACTCCCAGCGACCCCATGGACTGCAGCCTACCAGGCTCCTCCGTCCATGGCATTTTCCAGGCAAGAGGACTGGAGTGGGCTGCCATTGCCTTCTCCGTCTAGTGTGCTAGGTGCCCCAAAATCGTGTTTGCCTGTATCTTCTCTTTTCATCTTTTTTTATGTGACTTTGGTATGGAAGAAATACTTGTTCTGCTGTGGAGAAAAATGGTAACTTGCATTGTTTTCTACTATTATAGTTCATTCACTCCACATAAATTAATAAAGTCCTTAACAAGCATGAGGTCCCATGTCAAGCACTAAGGATGCAATAGTTCCTGCTTATGTATAGTTTCCAGTCTAGAGAGGGAAACAGTTAGCAAATGAGCCCACATGGATTTGTGTTCCATACTAGTGCCGAGTTGTACCTCTGCAGTATCAATGTATTGAACCAGATAATTCTTTTTTTTTAAGTCAATTTATTTTACTTTTAAGTATTTTTATTGAAGTATGTATAATGTAAAATGCATTAGTTTCAGGTGTACAACATAGTGATTCAATATTTTTATAGATTATATCCTGCTTAAAGTTAATATAAATTAATGACTTTATTTCCCTGTGCTTCCCTGGTGGTTCAGATGGTAAAGAATCCACCTGTAATGTGGGAGACTTGGGTTTGATTCCTGGATTGGGAAGATCCCCTGGAGGAAAGCATGGCAACCCATTCTAGTATTCTTGCCTGGAGAATCCCCATGGACAGAGGAGCCTGGTGGGCTACATACAGTCCACGGGGTCGCAAAGAGTCAGACACGACTGAGTGACTAAGTATACATACATATTTCCCTGCGCTGTATCTGTGTAGCTTATTAATTCTATACGTAGTACTTTCTACCTCTTTCTCCCCTTACCTTCTCTTGCCACCCTCCCCTTCTTTCTCCTCACTGGTAACAATTAATTTGCTCTCTTTATCTGTGAGTCTGTTTCTGTTTTGTTATATTCATCCATTTGTTTTATTTTTTAGATTCCACATATAAGCAATAATGTACAGTATTTGTCTTTCTCTGACTTATTTCTCTAAGCACAATGCCCTCGACGTCTGTCCACGTTTTTGCAAATGGCAGGATCTCGTTCTTTTTTTGTTTGGGTAATCTTACCCACACGTGTACATTTACCACATCTTCTTTATCCATTCGTATGTGGATGGATGCTTAGGTTGATTCCATATCTTGGCTGTAGTCAATAGTTCTGCTATGAACACTGCGCTTCATGTATACCTTCTAATGAGTTTTCATTTTCTTCGGATATATACCCAAGTGTGGAATTGCTGGATCATAGGATGGATGCATTCCTAGTTTTTTGAGCAACTTCCCCTACTTTATTCCACTGTGGCTGCACCAATTTAAATTCCCACCAACAGTGTACTAGGATTCCCATCTCTCCACATCCTAGCTGGCATTTGTCATTTGTAGACTTTTTGGTGAGTCATTCTGACAGGTGTGAGGTAGTAGCTCACTGTGGTTTTGACTTGCATTTCTCTGATAATTAGTGACACTGAGCATCTTTGTGTGTGCCTGCTGGCGCATCTCTCTGTCTTCTTTGGAAAAATGTCTACTCATGTCTTGTGCCCATTTTTTAGTCAGATTGTTTGTCTTTTTGATATTGAGCTATATGATTTGTTAAATATTTGAGATATTAACCCCTTATCAGTCATATCACTTGCTGATACTTCTCCTACTCAGTAGGTTGTCTTTTAATTTTATCAGTTGTTTCGTTTACTGCGCAAAAACTTTAAATTTAATTACATTCATCTTTTTATTTTTGCTTTTATTTCCTCTCCTTTAGGAGAGAAATCGAAAAAAGAATTGATACAATTTTATCAAGGACTGTTCTGTCTATGTTTTCTACTAGAAGTTATATGATTTCAGATGATTTCATTCATTTTGAGTTTATTTTTTATATGGTGTGAGAAAATGTTCTATTTCATTCTTTTACATGTAGTTGTCCAGTTTTTCTAGCTTCAGTTATTGAAGACACTGTTTTATCCATTTTATATTCTTGCCTCCTTTGTTGTAGACTGATTGACCTTAAGTGCATGGGTTTATTTCTTGGCTGACCTAAATAATCCTTAGCTGTAGAAGTGGGGCTGTGCATAGTAGGATGTTTAGAAGCATGTCTGGTTTCTACCAACTAGATGCCACCAGCACCTTCTTCTGAGTTGTGACAACCAAAAATCTGTTCAGACATCATTAAATATGCCCAGTATGCCAAATTGAGAAGTCATGCCTTAATTCCAACTCATGTTGCCTGATGACGAAAAGCAGCAGAAGCCCTGATACAGTAAAGTTCAGAGGCCTGTTCTCATCACCTGTCAGATATGAGAGTGTCCCCTTGCCTATTAGTAGAAGCAAACTGTCATGAAGGCAATACCACACATGAAGGCAGCTTGTAACACACGAAATGGAACCCATCTCCTTTTGATCCTTTATTCAGCTGGTTGAACATAGGAAATGTGGAATCACATGCTGTTAGTAACATAGAAGTTTAAGTGATTGTTTAAATCAAGATGCATCAATTTTGAGCACTTTGTAGTGTCCTGAAAATATGAATCATTGAAAGACATTTTGAACTTTCACAATCTAAAGGCGTTATAACACCACACTTATAACACATTGCATTTTGGAGATTAGTTCTACAAAGTTTATCTATTCATTACATCATACAAAGAACTATATTGATTTTATTTATTCCACCCCTTCACTGCCACCTTGACTTCAGAGAATGGTACTTGCCAGTTCTACTCTTTGAGTTGGGGAGCAGATTCTAGAACCTAGTCAGCTTTGGGGGCAAAAGACAAATCACAGCACTACTCTGCAATGTCAGTTACAACAGTGGTGATTAGTCCTGCTGGTGATGCTGCTAACATTTATTAAATGACAAATATGTGCTGCTGCTGCTGCTGCTGCTAAGTCACTTCAGTCGTGTCCTACTCTGTGCGACCCCATAGATGGCAGCCCACCAGGCTCCGCCGTCCCTGGGATTCTCCAGGCAAGAATACTGGAGTGGGTTGCCATTTCCTTCTCCAGTCCATGAAAGGGAAAAGTGAAAGTGAAGTCGCTCAGTCGTGTCCGACGCTTAGCGACCCCATGGACTGTAGCCTACCATGCTCCTCCGTCCATGGGATTTTCCAGGCAAGAGTACTGGAGTGGGGTGCCATTGCCTTCTCCGAAATATGTGCTAGACATTGTAAAAGTTGCTTAAAGTATACTATGTATTCAATGCTCATAATAATTCTGTAACATCACTGTTGCTATTTTCACCATTTTGCATGTGGTAAATGGAGGTTAAGTATCTTGCCCTGTGGTAAGTTTTAAGAAAGTCTAAGTGTCAGTCGCTCAGTCATGTCTGACTCTTTCCGACCCCATGGACTATAGCCCACCAGATTCCTCTGTCCATGGGATTCTCCAGGCAAGAATACTAGAGTGGGTTGTCATGCCCTCCTCCAAGGGATCTTCCCAACCCAGGGATCAAACCCAGGTCTCCTGCAGTACAGACAAATTGTTTACCAACTGTACCACTGGGGATGCCCCAAAAGTTTTAGGGCTGTGATTCAAACATCAATGTGTCCTCAGCATCCATGCTCTTAACCTCTGCATAAAACTGCCTCTTGAGGCACTATTAATTGATCAAGTAATTATTTTTCACTGAGTCCAGATATAGCCTTAGAATCATTTTCAAAACAGGCCACTGCTGCTTGATCAGACTTGATATTTGAGAATAAACCCACTTGCCCATCAGTACCTTAGTTCTCTCTCCTCAAGTACTGGGCTTGAATTCTTCTGAGACAGAATGTGGGGTTGCTATAAATACATGTGAGTTAATGTCCAGTAAATCTGTAAGGCCGGGTAAAAATGGTTGACATATTTCTCATAAGTAACATTTTAGGTTCCTCTGAAATTTAAACAATAGAACTAGTATTTTCCTGCTCTTTTGTCTTATTTCCCTTTTTCATTTTACAAAGGCAGGTAGAATACCCTTTCTACCAAGGTGGCATTCAGCAGACTTGTGATGTTGCTACATTGCTGGTCCCAGTCTTTTACCCTTGAAGATGCCCCCAAGTGTCTCCATTGGTGGGGCATACCTTTGAGGATCAATTCCAGTAATGTTTGTTCTAGATTAGAGTCTACAAAATCCAGTTTAGCTTCCTTCCCTAATTTAGTGTATGTTATATTCTTCTTGGGTTAGAAAGAGCTCTGTACAGCAGTCTAAATCCTGAAGGCTGTGAGGAGATGGCCTTGCTTCCGATTCTTGCCACGTGACCCTTTATTTCACTCCTGGTAGAGGAAGACTGAGCTTGGTCATCAGTTGGCACTTTGAAGCCTGAGACTGATTCTCTGTGCACCTAGTAAATACAACAGTGGAAGAGTTAGGTGTCTTTCTCTGTGGATGATCCATGAATATCAAATAAAACAAGTGGACCAACAGCAAGCACTGGTTATGTAAACTGTAAGGACAGAATTTGGTGGCATGAAGATAATAATGCCACCAACTGGACCTGGACCACACAACTGACCATAAAATTGTGAATTTTATAGATGAAGCTTTAAAATGTGTTCAGAGAGCCCAGCTTGGCACTCTGTGATGACCTAGTGGGGTGGGATGGGGGAAGGGAGAGAGGCTCAAGAGGGAGGGGATATATATATATATATATATATATATATATATATATATATATATAAAATTTATGATTGATTTGTGTTGTTGCATAGCAGAAACCAACACAACCTTGTAAAGCTATTTTCCCCAATTAAAAAAAAAAAAAAAACACCAATTCCTAGTACTGAGACCTTAGGGAATTCTCTAGCTGATTGAGAAAGTGAATTGGAATCCTGAATTGATCAAAAGAAAAATTTAAGCATTGAGTTATAATGACTATGTCTAATGGTATTTCATCTTTCAAAATATGATTTTAAGACAAGTTTTCAAAGTTTCTATACTTATTTTTATGCAAAATACAAAAAATACTTTTCAGGGATCAATATTTTCAGGATGTTCGGGCATGAGAAGGGGTCTTCCCTGCTGGCTCAGTGGTAAAGAATCCGCCTGCCAATGTAGGAGGCTTGAGTTTGATCCCTAGGTTGGGAAGATCTCCTGGAGGAGGAAATGGCAACCCACTCCAGTATTCTTGCCTCAGAAATCCCATGGACAGAGGAGCCTGGCAGACTACAGTCCGGGGTGTCACAAAAAGTTGGGCACAACTGAATGAGTGAGCATGAGCATGAATATTTTTATGATTCGTGGATCAGTGGTTCATTTTAATACAATCTTGATTTTGGCTGGGTTTGATCTTTAAGGATTTCCAATTCCCGCTAAGTTATACAACTGTGGCATAGGGCATGGATTAAGATTCTTTTCCCTTTAAAAAAGTAGTTGAACAGATTTCCTAGCATTAATCATGCCCAATTTGCATGTAGGTCCACAGTACTCTCTGAGAAATAATACTTTGTAACTCTTGGTTTTCACATCTGGCTTAATTTTCCAGCTCTTGACTTTGCCTGAGTATCATCTGCTCCCTAACCTCTTCAACACTGGGACTCAAGAAAGTGATGACTTCAAATTTACAGTTGTTAAATAGATTGTTAACGACCAAAGAACCTATCAATCTTGCTGACCAGAATTATATTTAACAAAGAAGACAGCTAATTACCGGGCTATTTTGTTGATAGTTATTTTAATTGCATGGACGGCCCTTCTTGGCATGGAGAGCCATTAGGCAGGAGAGGCAAGAGACAAGCCATCATGGCAAAGTGGTGCTGAGGCGGGAAATTGGACTCCAGAGGGCAATTTGTCAGTTTGCTTAAGAGGTTCAAAGCTTACTCTGTTGTGCTCAAACACCACTGCCCGTTTGGCTGTGTCCCTCCCAATGATGTAAAAGCTGTTAGTTCCACTCTTAACCATTCTTCAACTTGCAAATTATGAGGTCATTATTTAGAACTGCCTGCGGCAATTCAAGTGTCCCAGAAGATGTGAACCTGGCTCACTCAATTTATGGATGGGACTATAATTTCACATCAAATCATTGTCAGATGACATGTGTAGCTTCTAAGTTTACTTTTATCTTTTTCTCTCTAGTTTGGAAACGGTGAATTTTTCATATGTCTACTAAACAGCATTGCTCTAAATTCAATAGCCCCCTAAAAGGAATGTGTTCTATTCAGGAGAATCAGAGTGGATGTGATTTCTTGCCTCCCAGATAATTCAATGCAGGAATTCTTTTCATGAGTCATTCTTCATGGATGTGTAAAATGATTTCATGTATGACATCCATGAATATCCAATTTTTAAGGGCCCTTTTGTTTCACAAAGTGTTAGTCACTCAGTCATGTCTGACTCTTTGCAACCCCATGGACTATAACCTCTGTCCATGGAATTCCAGGCAGGAATACTGGAGTGGGTAGCTATTCCCTTCTCCAGGGTATCATCCTGACCCAGGGATTGAAGCAGGTAGGTTCTTTACCTTCTGAGCCACCAGGAAGCCCTTTGTTTTATAAGCCAAGGCACAAATGCCTATTCATACGCCGCTGGCCATCAGATGACTCAGATGGAAAGCTTGCTGCTGGGTGACAGACATGGAGAGGCTTGGTGGATCAATATCAGGGGAACACAGAGACTCACTCCATGCCTGCCATCTAGCAAGATGTAGTCTAGCAAGATGTGCTGTGGTTTCCTGACCTGAAAGTGTTACTCGCTCAGTCATGTATGACTCCTGGGGCTGTAGCCCACCAGGCTTCTCTGTCCACTTAATTCTCTGGGCAAGAATACTGGAGTGGATAGCCAGTCCCTTCTCCAGGGGGTCTTCCTGACCCAGGGATCGAATCCAGGTCTCCCACATTGCAGGCAGATTCTTTACCCTCTGAGCCACCAGGGAAGCCCCTTCCTGGTCTGAAGAAATTAGCTAACATTTGTTCACCCATCATGGAATTCTTGTGATCTAGACCCTGTAAGACTGTTGGCTCCTCTGTGATGTTGGAGTGACAATGAACTTCTTGGAAGGACCGTCCATTTCACATCTATAGCTTCAGTACTGCTCACCACACTGCTTACACATTTGTCATCTTCCATCTAGGAAAATCCTTATGTTGGAATCTAGTCCACTAGACTGTCACTCTTTGCCAACCTTCCCCTGCTCTCATGCAGAATGTACCTCCTCTTTTTCTGCATCATACATCTTATGGTGAGTGGTCTGTGACTGTGTCCTGGTGAACTCCCAAGGGTGGAGGTCACACCATGTTCTTGACATGGTTCGTCTCCCTGGTTCTTGACATTTCCACTACCACAGAGTTGGCCCTTGACCTCTACTGGGCAGCTGGAAGGTTGAATTAATAGTCTTCAGCTCATAGATATTGAGGTTTCTGCAAAGTGTATAAGTCCTTGGAGGGGCTGGCTTGTGTCTCACCAGTTTGGGAACTTACCCTTGAAGAGCGCATTGCCTTCATTCTCACCTTACGTTGGAGGAATGCTGAGTGTGTGTTTGTGTAATTACATCAGAATTGATGGCAGTCACCTAATGCAGGGTGCAGGTGTGAGTTACCTTAGACCATCACTTCCCAAAGGGATATTTTCAGCAGCGAAGCAGAGGAGGGAAAATGAAGAAATGTCTGTGGTAAATAACCTTGCAAAATGCACAGCTAAACAAAATTCAATATGATTCTTAATTGCAGAAATTCTCACACCTTAAGATTCTTCCTGAAGCTTTAAAAAGAGATAAAATAAGCAGCATTTCCAAGAGTACTCTGAACCATGATGTTTCTTTTTCTCTTTCTCCCTCCTTCCCTCCCTTCCTTCCACTTATGTGGTAATAGTGTTTCAAAGATCATCCTTGGGAACTGCTGATTTAGACTGCTGCTGCTGCTAAGTCACTTCAGTCATGTCTGACTCTGTGTGACCCCATAGACGGCAGCCCACCAGGCTCCCCCGTCCCTGGGATTCTCCAGGCAAGAACGCTGGAGTGGGTTGCCGTTTCCTTCTCCAACGCGTGAAAGTGAAGTCGCTCAGTCGTGTCTGACTCTTAGCAACCCCATGGACTGCAGCCCACCAGGCTCCTCTGTCCATAGGATTTTCCAGGCAAGAGTACTGGAGTGGGGTGCCACTGCCTTCTCTGGATTTAGACTGGTTTGGCTGATTTCACAGTAGTAAAGAGAAAGATTGAATTGGTTCTCATTTTGTATATAAAGTAACCATTCTCCTTGTGAAGCTAACAAATGAACTTCAGAACAGGAAATGAAGTGAGGCAGCCTTGGTGGTTTTCAGACCCTCAGGCCAGCCTCTCCTTGAGTCCCTCCAGTGAAGTAGGAGGCTCACGGGCAGCCGTTCTATCCCAATGGTTGACTCTCTCTTCAATCTGGGAGAGTCCCAAGGTGATTCCCAGAACTGTACTAAAGGCAATCCTAGCTTGACGAATAGGAAAAGCGGAGAACCAGCCTTGGAAACCACTAAAAACTCAGGTTTAATTCCCATCATGGAGTCCCCCCAAGGAAATCATCTGCTTAGACCAAATGAAGCCTTCAGAAGCCCTATTAGTCTCCCCCCTCTCAAAAATGAAGTTAATTTTGTGCTTGGAAACAGTGAAATTGCTGATGGATCAGGGTGGGCTCTCTGGTATTTAATATCGTCTTCATCTCTGTGCCTTGTGACAATCCTGTTGATTAGCTGTAATGTGGTATTTTGAGCACCGTTTACATATTAATTATTTTTTAATAACCTCTTCATTGAAAGCCTAAAGCTTTGCCTAAGATTCTAATGAAAGTGCTCATATGAAAGAGAGGGATAATGTTAAACAGACACTAATAAACCTTCTGAAGAAAATTCAACACAATATCTCTGACAAAAGAAAGGAAGGCCAGAAAGAACAATACATGTTTCCAGCCAGTGTGCGTTCTCTCATTAGGATTTTACATTCATTACTGCACCGTCGCTGCAAATTATTCTCAGTTATGTATGCGCTTATGAACCCATAAAGAATTAGTGTCTTCTTAATGAGCACCAAAGAATATATGCATTAAAAATCCTTTAACCCTTATGTTAAAGAGAAGTCATTTGTTAGCAATTATGGCTTGGGATTAGGAAGTGCTTCTCTTCAGAAGCGCTCAAATCACATTTCAGCATCTTCTCTTACCTGACCTTTTACCATCGCTTTGAGGAAAAGCAGGGCCATAGCTGTCATTTTTTATGTAGGAGAACAGGTTTTCCTGGTGAGTGTAAATGGCTTGGCCATGATTGCTTATTGTGTCAGAGACTACAGTGAGGGCTTCACTCCCATGGTGTAATTCGAGGCTCTGAAGAGTCTTCATGGAGTCAGAATGGTTCTCCTACTGGCCTGTGGCACATGTACTAGAGTTATCATCACTGAACATTCATGAATTGTCTTTTTAGGCATCCAGTTAAGAAGATAGGTCCTTGGGAAGGAGCCCACATTATCATAAGAACCTTTGCACCAGCTGGGGTTGGATGGATATACAGGCCATGTGCACTGGGTAGCCTGGACTGGCTGTTGATTTCCTGGCATCTGGTCCCATTCTGACTGGCCAGTGCTCACATATTGTCAAGCATTTCTGAACGTCATTCCAAGCAGTAGGGACACATTAAGGCAAAGGGAGCATGATGAGAAACACAAACTCTTGAGTCCTCTAAAGGCTCATACTGAGCCGGCCAGACCACTTATCGTACAGACTAGGACTCAGTCCATTCCAGTGATATTTACCCAGGTTTCTGGAGGAAAATAAATAAATATGGGCAATATTTTTTTTCCTAGGGTAGAACTGATGGTTTTTGTTTTGTTTTGTTTTTAAAAAGTCTTGATCTTTTCCTCCACATTTTTCAGGGTACAGTGAGTATATACCATTAAATAATACATATCCCTTATAATTTTGAAAATGGAATGAATGTGAGTGTGGTTACTGCGTAGTTCATTTGCCTCAATTTCTTGCCTTCAGTTTAGCCCTTTTAACTGTTGTGTATTCCTAAAAGGAAATCACTAAGCTTCAGCTTCACAGGCAGTAAAGAGCATGCATGGATATACTTTTCTCCTTATTAAAAAAAGGTTCACATTCTTCTTTAAAAAGGTGTCTCTCCATATGTGCTGTGTATGGTCATTTATGAATTAACTGGTTAACCTGGAATACATAGTCACTTGGCTAAGGTAGACATTTGAGTGCTGTGGATTTCCAAATCTGGGTTACTGGGTCTGAATTTATAAAGAGGCAACTAGTTAAAGAAAGCAGACTCTTTTCTTTGTTCTTACGGATTGCTCTAATGGAAACAGAATCCTTGAAATCCTCAGGGAACAAATTGGGGACAAAAGTTAGAAAGCACACACCTGCCTTATTTTCTAAGCTCTGAGTGGACCCAAGAAGAAAGGCTGAATTTAATCAAAAAAGATTTTATTGATGAAGGTATCTCTCTTTCAGGCTACACTTTGGCCTCTGCATACTAATAAAACCATCTCATTTCTCAGAAGTAGCCCTCTGCATATAATCCAGGGGAGCCCATGGACAGGAATACATCTTGGGGACAGGGACTCGAAGACAATCAATCAGAAGTTGGCAAGGTCCCCCAGCATCCCTTGCTGAGTTCGGAGATGCTTGCCTCTGTCTGGGCTGGCTGATTGTTCATTCTTGGGCCATCATCTGAATGTCTTTGGATTCCTGAGTGCATACAGGTGGTGTCACTGGAGCTGGCTGCCTCCTCTGGCTCGTGCTGCCTGAACCCTGTGAGATTACTCTCTGCTATTTTACTTTCATGTTATCTGCACACGTGGCACTTTTAGTGCCCAGCTATGAAGATGAGCAATCTGGAGCTTCGAGTTTTTATGAGCACTAATTAGTACCCTGTTTGTACCCTTTTAATCTATTATTATAATAGGATGGCATGATGTGCCATCTTCTTTTCTTTTTTTTTTTTTTTTTTTTTTTTTCCTTGCTGCTGCAACCAGAGGGAGCTATATTTTGCACTTTCTCATTGCACCTGTGTGCTTGAAGAGTATTAATAAAGAGGAGTTTAAAAGGGCAGGCTGAAACTTTCCAGTGCTCCACCTTAACTCTGGAATTCAACTCCTCTTCTCACAGCTATGAAAGAAAGCGCTTGTCCCAAAGATGAGGCTCAGACTCCAGTGCATGAAGTCAGGCCATGGAAAAGGTCCCTCAGCTACTGTTCTTTCTCTCATTATTTTTTAAAAATTTATTTATGTATTTTAATTGGAGGCTAATTACTTTACAATATTGTAGCGGTTTTTGCCATACATTGACATGAATCAGCCACGGGTGTACATGTGTCCCCCATCCGGAACCCCCTCCCATCTCCCTCCGCATCCCACCCCTCAGGGTTGTCCCAGTGCACCGGCTTTGAGTGCCCTGTTTCATGCATGGAACTTGGACTGGTCATCTATTTCACATATGGTAATATACATGTTTCAATGCTACTCTCTCAAATCATCCCATCCTTGCCTTCTCCCACAGAGTCTAATAGTCTGTTCTTTATATCTGTTTCTCTTTTGCCATCTCTCATATAGGATTGAAAGCATATGGATTGTCTTTACCATATTTCTAAATTCCATGTATATGCATTAGTATACTAAATTGGTGTTTTTCTTTCTTACTTCACTCTATATAATAGGCTCCAGTTTCATCCACCTCATTGGAACTCTAGATTCAAATGCATTCTTTTTAATAGCTGAGTAATATTCCATTGTGTATATGTACCGCAGTGGAGGTTAGCAGAGAAGGGGCAAGGGTGATGGTTCCCATGGCTATGTGGAAAATGAATAGGCTGGAATATAAAACTGGGGATCTTCAACTTCGTACCTAGGCATCCTTGGAAAGTTGCTCTCCTTTCCTTTGTTTTCTCTCTTTTCTTCCATCCCTGTACTGTCCTCCTCCTTATCCTGCCTCTGTCATTTACCCAGCCAGCCAGGAGTTTCTTAGTTGCAGAGCTCCACTGGGATGTGAGTTCTCTAAGGTCGGGGCCCCTTCTTGCTCTCCTTTGGAAACCCTGCAGCAGAGTTTCTGGCAAGAGGTTAGTGCTCCATAAATGTATATTTACTTAGTGAAAGAGTCTTACTTTCCTGATCTGTAAACCAGGGATCCAAATGCCACCTCTACAGGGCTGTGGGGTGAATTGCTTGATGATACGATGCTCGCGAAGGGCCTGGTCAGTAGTTGGTCCTTAAATCATGTACGTGAGGTTCCATGTTTCCTCTGAGCCCCATGAGCTGAGATGCTCACGTGAAAGTGGAGCTAAGGAGAGGGGAGAATGGGATGGGGAGTGCTTTCGTTTTTCCTAGCTTCAGGGAAGAGAGAGTTTCCACGCCGTCATATACAGTGGGGGTGTGGAGTGCCTTACTTCTGTTTCTGTCTTCATGCAGCAGAAAATATTAAGTGTAACCACAGAGCTAAATGATGCTGGTGTTCAGAGGTAGAAAAAACTGTCTCAGAACCTCTGTATTAGAGGAGTATTGCCCGGTAGAGAGCTCCCCTTGAATGTTCATCCCACGACCCTCCTGTCCTTTATAAGTCAGAATGCCTAACAATGCCTTCTCTTGGGGTCTGAGTTCTGAAAACTTCAAGCCAAATTAGACAATGTCTTCTTGGCCAAGACCCACTTCTACTGCTTTTACCCATCCTGAATGTGTGGGAGTTCTTAAAAGCCATCACAGGGCCCTGGCACATCCTTGTAATTCCCAGTAGAAAGCTGATTTCTTTTGGAAAATGGAGGCAGAGGTCTCATCCTTCTTACATGCGGCTTCCATGGAGGAAAGTCTAAGAGAACCCCACCTGTTGGTAACACAGGCATATGTACTTCAGGGACTGGAAAAGGCAGCATTCAAGTAGAAAAGTTTTGCAAGGAGGATGCACTTAGGAGTTGAAACTGGATCTTAGAAAGAGCACAGCACTCTGCTTCCCAGGCGGCGCTAGTGGTAAAGAATCCGCCTGCCAATGCAGGAGATGTACGAGACGCGGGTTTGATCCCTGGATCGGGAAAATCCCCTGGAGTATAACCCACTCCAATATTCTTGCTTGGAGAATCCCATGGACAGAGTAGCCTGATGGGCTACAGTCCATGGAGTCCCAAAGAGTCAGACACAACTGAGGCAACCTAGCACACACTCTGCTAAAGCAGACAGATCCCATAGACTGCAGCTCTTGGTGCTCTCCATTCATTACAGATGATGAAAGAGCTTGGAGCAAGTCAAATTAGGAAGTAAATAGTTTAAAAGAAAAAATAGAGCACTGTGTTCTTTGCTAGAGGCACTTTGGCTCTCTGTTCCTGAGGGCATTCTTCCTGAGGTTGCTGTGTTCTTCAGCCTCTCCTGAGCAGAGGAGACATGTAGCAGGTTGCCCGTGCCCTTTACATTTCTAGGGCAGTGTTTATGCAGTTGGAGCTTAGCCTCGGCCGTGATGGAGCTCTGGTTTTCAGCAGCTGAGCCCAAAGCGTGTCCTGTTTCTTCTCAGGGTTGGTAGTAAATGTACTTCTGGTCCCTCTAAATGACTCTAATTGGTACATTTCCTTAGGGGACATGAGGATGATAAGGGAAAGAAAGGCTAAATAAAGTCTTTACTTGGAAATATTTTTAAAAAATTTAACAAGTATATTTTAGTATCTCATTTTTGTTGCTTTGTTTTTGGTGTGTGTGTGTGTGTGTGTTTACTGTTTTTTGAAATATAAAACCACAGGCAATAGATGAGTTAGGATTTCTCGTCTCCTTGAAATCACATTAATTACAGTTCTAAACTGTTTTGAATATAGTCAAAAGCCAAACAGAATCTTTAATAGTATTTCAACACAAAGTACATATTGTCTCAAGGACTGCACGTTCATGACCTTTCAGCTCAGTATTTCCCATCACATCCAGTAGCGACTTTTCCACAGCCTACTGGCAGCTGCAAGGTGTTGACCTCTCCTGTTCTTCTCTGCCCACTAACCATGAATTTACCTACCACCCCCCAGCCAGACCCCTCTGTGAACCCCCAAAGTAAGAGGAAGAGATCTGGGGTCTGTCACCATCTGTTTGGGGAAGTAGCTGTATAGCTGATACTATGGCCCAATATAACTAACTTTAGAGTTGTAAGAGGACTTCATTGAACTTTAATCATGACCCAGTAAACCTCCAAGCCTCTAGTTTCCAACCATAATAAAATTGTCCCTAGGAAAGTTGAATGATCATCTCTTGCTAAGTATATTTATTGTGTTTGTATCCAGCTGTGTGCTGGTAATTGTTTAACAGCCATCTCTCAGGGAAAGTAAAATGTATGTGAATGTCTATATCTATATCCATCTCCATCCATATGTTCAAGTTTATCTCAAGTTTGACTGATACAAAGTATGTACAGCACACAATTTGATTCTCACAGAATGCTTTTGTGATATTGCCTGAACTCTTGTATTTGTACTCAGCCTCTGGTTGCAATTCAGCTTGAGAAATCCAGATGAGGAGTATTGCTGGGTCACTATCCAATTCAACAAAGTTGTTAACATCATTGACAAACAAGTGTGTTTTGGACATGACTATTAGGTCACATTTTGGTTACATTAACACCTAAGACAAAAATGAACAATGAAGATAGATGTCGAGACGTCACTTATACATCAATAACAGGAGTGACGTTTGCTGAGTGAGATAGGTTTAAGATACTGGGAGAATATTTTCTCAATTTGTTGTGCTATTCACAATGTAACAGCTAAAGACACAACATACTTTTTAATTTTATTCTGATCATTAATATTTTGTCCATCGCTTCCTCACGGCTAGATAACCAATGAGGCAATCACTCTATAATGTCTGCCAATCACAATGGCTGATTTCAAACTACAAATTTGACATTACTGCACAAAGTTGAAAAGAGAAAGGCAGTAGCACATGATATTACAATATCTCCATGTACAGATACAATAGACATAATAACCTAGGAGCATAGATAATGGTAAAATGTAGTAAAATAATTAAGTGAGAAATTTCAATTATTATCTTTGTTTTATTATTTAGCTGTGTTATAAAATTTTATTTTTAATGATTGTTCAAACAACTAACTTGCAAAATTTCTCAAAATTCTACAAACAGCTCTTTTAAGCCACCAGTTCAAACCAGTTTCAACACCTCACTGTAGCCTACTGAGGTAAATGACAAAATAAGCAAGAGACTCAGAAAGTTTGGGAAGAATGAAGCTGATCTAGTAAGAATGCTCCCAAGAAAATAATTTCCACTGAAAACTTGACCATCACCCTCTCCTTAGAACCACATCCGTGGCCAGTTTCAATTTCATTTTATCTTTTATGATCTCAGGAATATTTGGATCAGCTTTAGACTCATATTTTCAATGTTTGGGGATGATGCCTGTTTCTTTAGTGACATAAGACAACCAGGGATGTGACAGGAAAGGAGGACCAAAGATCCGAGATGTCAGGCGTTTTAAGGAAGCCATTTTTTATGACAGCATCTGCCTCTCTGTTTACAGTATGGCTCGGTTTTCTAGACTTTCTTCCCCCGATCTGAAGTTGTTCAGAGCACCTAACCTCTCAGCACCTCCCTCCTCTCTCCTTCACAGTCTTCTGCAGAAATAGTTTGCTTTGTGGGAAGGTGAGAGTTCTCTCTCCCCTTGACTGAGATAGCAACACTAAGGGGAGACTACACTCCGTTGCCAAGTTTGGAGTTCTCCACTAGGTACCAGCAGAGACATTTCTAAAAAAAAGAAACCTCAATTACTGGCTGCCCTGCTTATTAGTAAAAAATAATGTGCTATAGTAATCCCAGAGGCTTCCTTGTTGGCTCAGTGATAAAGAATCAACCTGTCAATGCAGAAGACATAAGAGATTCAGGTTTGATCCCTGGGCCAGCAATATCCCCTGGAGAAGGAAATGGCAACCCACTCCAGTATTCTTGCCTGGAGAATCCCATGGACAGAGGAGCCTGGCGGGCTGTACAGTTCATGGTGTCGCAAAGAATCAGACACGACTTAGTGACTAAATCACAATGAAGAAGATGGCTCATTGATCTAATCATGGATGAATTCAGTTAAATATGTTAGAATTGCTTCTGTTCTTGCAATCATAACAGCAACTAATGATGTGCAGTAGCTTCCTATGTGTCTTTTACTATCTGAAGATCTTTGTGTCAGTGATCTCATTTAGTCTTCATAACACTGTCGTTAGTAGGCATCACACTTCTCCCCATTTTATAAGAAAGGAAACTGAGGCAGGCAGGAATTGAGGATTTGCACAGGATTACACATCTGCTGTGCTCTGGCACCGAGATTCAAAATTGGGCAGTCTCATCTAAAGAGCCCGAGATCTGGATTGCGCCTAGTCCCTCTCTGTGGCAGCCAGCATGCTGGAAGCTTAGACATGGCAGTGATCCAGACAGACATGGTTCCCTCTGCCTCGGAAGAAGAGGCTGTGAGCAAAACTAAAGGGGCTGGGAGTTAAGGTTGTTTCCAAACAAATGGGCATGGAAGAACCCCGGGAGGGGCTTTAAACTGAAGGAGTGGGAGGAGCCAGGGAAGAGACACAGGTCCAAGAGAGAAGCACAAACACAAGGCCCTGGGCAGGAAGAAACTTGGCGTAGTCTAGAAACAGCAGAAGCCAGAATGGCCAAAGAGGAATGAACGAGTAGGGAAGAGCTCGACTGTATCCACGTGAAAATGTCTTACTCTTAAATCCTAAAAGGACGTAGGTATGGGACAGCTCTTTGGCAGTTTGAAGTCTTATTTCTTTGTCTGAGTGACCTAATGTCGTGATCTTCTTATAGAATTTTCCTTTCTTGTGGTTCATTTCCTATTTATTCTTATTTCCGTGTGGATGTCCCCTTCTCTTCTCTGTTGATGTCTTTGTCGGGGCACTTGGCCATAATGCTAGTGGGACAAGAATGATTTCATTAAACTATTGAACTAAAGGCTCAGAAACAGTGTGGCCCAGAGAGTCTTAAGGAACATAAAAGTACTGGAGGCAGGTCTATTAAACCAAGTAGTGAGCCAGAGTCATTATTCGTGTCATATGAGGAACCTTCCACGAGTTGGTTACTTATGAACCTACAAATTGCTATGATTATCCTATTCCTTCCAGTGTCTAATATAATGATTGTATCTGGACTTTGTTATTAACTTTATTTTCCACTTATTTGAACCCATAGAATGTTAACTCATTTGTGCTTTATTTGTTGTCATGTGTGTTTTTTTTTTTTTCCGGGCAGTTCAATTTTGTCACAGCATGCATTACACAGTTAAGATTTCATATCTTTGCTTCATCTACCCCATTATGGCAAATGGCAGTTGATTAGGGCTTTCTTTAGATCATTATCAATTGTTTTCTACCTTGCAGATAGTGCTGTTAGGGTGAATCTATCATATCCCAGAGATCTTATATAGCTTGTTATTTCCAGGTGATTTATTACTCTCACTGTGGAAATGTTGTTAGTGAACATTGGGGAAGCAGTGGCTGTATTGAGAAATATCAATGTATCCTCATGTTCTGGCTTGCAGTGACAGTCAGAGATCCATCTCACTGACAGTTACCTTGTTAACATTTTGATCAGATGGCAAATTTGTCATTTTTCATGGTAACAAGGATAAGTTTGCACAAGAACCATAGATAGATGGGGAAGATAAAACAGGCCTCTCTTAGTTTTTCTGTGTGATGTAATCAGTAATCTTGGGGAGAAGTGAAATAATTACTCTGTGAAAAGCTCATCCGCTGGAAAATGTGTTTATTGTAGAAAGCTCAAATTTTTCTTCATTTGGAGAAAATGTGCTCTCTCTCTCTTTTTTTTCTCTTTGCTGACAGTTTGATTAACACACCAAGCCTCTGTGAAATAGTGAGACAGAACAAAAGGGTTTACAGTCAGAATGGTTTGGTTTAATCACAGCGTAAGATGTGAGCAAGGTGTGTAAAAATAACCACGTGCAGGGTGCTCAGATCTAGAGCCTGGCAACCGTGGTCATGGAGCTTGAGTTTTCTCTCCTTCTGCACTTGAAACTTGCTACCAAACCATCTCCCGTTAGTATCACGTGGTGTCTCTTCATCTCCAAACCCCCATCAGAAACCATCTTGATGCCCCACGTGTGTGTAATCACACAGTTGATGCTGTTCTTTATTGTTTTTCTCCTGTGTTCTCCCAAGCTGTGTTTCTGATGCTGTGAAATCTTTAAACTTCTAGCACTTTTGAAAGGTCTGTCCTCTGTCTGGTGCTTCAAGGGTGAACGTGTTTGAGACAGAATTTCACTTTTGGAGGCAACGTTTCTTTATACTACTTGAGAATCAGCAATGGGCTTCTAACTTTCCTATGAAGATGATAGTTCTGGGTACAATGGAAGGCTGTCAGTTACAGCTAGTAAGAATCTCTGACAAACCAACTTTATTGAAACTTGGGTAAGAATAGTGTAAGTACACCTGGGAAGCCCCTTGAAGCAAGAAGACAGGGCCCTGGTTGTCAAATATGAGTTTCTCCTCTGAACTGTCAGACTACACACACACACACACACGCCTGGACATCCAAAGGAGAGTTTGGTTTCAAATGCTTCTGTCAGGTAGCCATGACCTATGGGAAAATTATATTATGTTTTTATAATTGCAGTGGAATACAACCACAGAGAGGAAAATATGCCAAGTGCAATCAATCATTCCTTTCATTATATTAATAATATTTTTTTAACAGGCAGAAAATGCTCCTAGCTGCATTTGTATGATCCAGGAGTTCCAATAACGGTACAGCTATTAACCTGAAATATAGCTTCTCATTCCTTAATAGTTTTGCCTATATGCACGCATTCTAATGAAGAGCTGAAAGTAAACCATTAAAGTGAAAACCATGTTTTTGACCATCCAATTTTATCTTTTCACACTTTGCCCAGGCCTGAGTGAGGGTGTTTACATTCTTGGTATCACCTGCATCAGCAGCATGGTTACCAAACTCATTGGAGGAAGGGCCTTCCTTTCCATTTGTTTGAGTGTAACAATTTTAATTTGTCATTCTGAGGATGAATATCCTTACAGAAGATACAAAGAGAGATGTAGGAAATCAGATAGGAATCTCTCATTTTCTTGAAAGGCAATACTATGAGATCCTTTCCAGCCAATATTATCTGTAAGCCTACAAATTTTCTGCTTCCAGCCTTCACCGTTCTCTTTACTATCCGATGATGGTAACCCTAGCCCCTATTCTGCATGTCTCAGTTCAGTTCAGTTGAGTTCAGTTTCTCAGTCGGGTCCAAGTCTTTGTGATCCCATGGACTGCAGCATGCCAGCCTCTCCGTCCATCACCAACTCCGGGAGTTTACTCAAACTCACGTCAATGAGTCGGTGATGCCATCTAACCATCTAATCCTCTGTTGTCCCCTTCTCCTCCCACCATCAGTCTTTCCCAGCATCAGGGTCTTTTCAAATGAATCAGTTCTTCGCATCAGGTGGCCAAAGTATTGGAGCTTCAGTTTCAACATCGGTCCTTCCAATGAATATTCAGGACTGATTTCCTTTAGGATGGACTGGTTGCATCTCCTTGCTGTCCAAGGGGCTCTTAAGAGTCTTCTCCAACACCACAGTTCAAAAATTTGGTGCTCAGCTTTCTTTAGAGTCCAACTCTCACATCCATACATGACTACTGGAAAAACCATAGCTTTGACTAGATGGACTTTTGTTGGCAAAGTAATGTTTCTGCTTTTTAATAAGCTGCCCAGATTGGTCATAACTTTTCTCCCAAGGAGCAAGCATCTTTTAATTTCCTGGCTGCTGTCACCATCTGCAGTGATTTTGGAGCCCCCAAAATAAAGTCTGTCACTGTTTCCACTGTTTCCCCATCTATTTGCCATCAAATGATGGGACCAGATGCCATGATCCTAGTTTTCTGAGTGTTGAGTTTTAAGCCAGTTTTTCACTCTCCTCTTTTACTCTCCTCAAGAGGCTCTTGAGTTCTTCTTTGCTTTCTGCCATAAGTGTGGTATCATCTTCATATCTGAGGTTATTGATATTTCTCCCAGCAATCTTGATTCCAGCTTGTGCTTCCTTCAGCCCAGCATTTCGCATGATATACTCTGCATAGATGTTAAGCAAGCAAGGTGACAATATATAGCCTTGACGTACTCCTTTCCTGATTTTGAACCAGTCCAGTGGAACCAGTTCCATGTCCAGTTCTAACTGTTGCTTCTTGACCTGCATGCAGATTTCTCGAGAGCCAGGTAAGGTGGTCTGGTATTGCCATCTCTTTAAGAATTTTCCTGTTTGTTGTGATCCACACAGTCAAAGGCTTTAGCATAGTCAATAAAACAGAAGTAGATGTTTTTCTGGAACTCTCTTGCTTTTTTGATGATCTAATGGATGTTGGTAATTTGACCTCTGGTTCCTCTGCCCTTTCTAAATCCAGCTTGAACATCTGGAAGTTCACGGTTCACATACTGATGAAGCGTGGCTTGGAGAATTTTGAGCATTACTTTGCTAGCATGTGAGATGAGTGCAATTGTGCCATAGTTTGAGCATTCTTTGGCATTGCCTTTCTTTGGGATTAGAATGAAAACTGACCTTTTCCTGTCCTGTGGCCACTGCTGAGTTTTCCAGACTTGCTGGCATATTGAGTGCAGCACTTGAACAGCATCATCTTTTAGGATTTGAAATAGCTCAACTGGAATTCTATCACCTCCACTAGCTTTGTTCATAGTGATGCTTCCTAAGGCCCTCTTGAGTTCACATTCCAGGATGTCTGTCTCTAGGTGAGTGAACACACTATCATGATTATCTGGGTCATGAAGATCTTTTTTGTATAGTTCTTCTGTGTATTCTTGCCACCTCTTCTTTTTTCTTTTAATTGGAGGCTAATTACTTTACAATATTGTAGTGGTTTTTGCCATACAGTCACATGAATCAGCTGTGGGTATACATGTGTTCCCCATCCTGACCCCCCTCCCACCTCCCTCCCCATCTCATCCCTCAGGGTCATTCCAGTGCACCAGCCCTGAGCACCCTGTCTCAAGCATCCAACCTGGACTGGTGATCTATTTCACATATGATAATATACATGTTTCAATGCTGTTCTCTTAAATCACCCCACCCTCACCTTCTCCTATAGAGTGCAAAAGTCTGTTCTTTACATCTGTGTCTCTTTTGCTGTCTCGCATATAGGGTCATTGTTACAATCTTTCTAAATTCCATATATATACATTAATATACTGTATTGGTGTCTTTCTTTCTGACTTTCTTTGCTCTGTATAATAGGGTCCAGTTTCATCCACCTCATTAGAACTGATTCAAATGCATTCTTTTTAATAGCTGAGTAATATTCCATTGTGTATATGTATCACAGCTTTCTTATCCATTAATCTGCCGATGGACATCTAGGCTGCTTCCATATCCTGGCTATTGTAAACAGTGCTGCAATGAACATTGGGGTACACGTGTCTCTTTCAATTCTGGTTTCCTTGGTGTGTATGCCCAGCAGTGGGATTGCTGGGTCATATGGCAGTTCTATTTCCAGTTTTTTAAGGAATCTCCACACTAGTCTCCATAGTGGCTGTACTAGTTTGCATTCCCACCAACAGTGTAAGAGGGTTCCTTTTTCTCCACACCCTCTCCAACATTTATTGTTTATAGACTTTTTGATAGCTGCCATTCTGACCGGCATGAGATGGTACCCCATTGTGGTTTTGATTTGTATTTCTTAGATAATGAGTGATGTTGAGCATCTTTTCATGTGTTTGTCAGCCATCTTTGAGAAATGTCTGTTTAGTTCTTTGGCCATGTTTTTGATTGGGTCGCTTATTTTTCTGGAATTGAGCTGCAGGAGTTGCTTGTATATTTTTGAGATTAATTCTTTGTCAGTTGCTTCATTTGCTATTATTCTCTCCCATTCTGAAGGCTGTCTCTTCACTTTGCTTATAGTTTCCTTTATTGATTGCCACCTCTTAAGATCTTCTGCTTCTGTTATGTCCATACCATTTCTGTATTTTATTGTGCCCATCTTTGCATGACAAGTTCTCTTGGTATCTCTAATTTTCTTGAAGTGATCTCTAGTCTTCCCCATTCTATTGTTTTCCTCTATTTCTTTGCATTAATCACCGAGGAAGGCTTTCTTATCTCTCCTTGCTATTCTGTATGTCTAAATGAGGTCAAAGTCTTAGGTGAATTCCTCTCTGGTCTTATTTCTGAAGATTCCCAGGGCTTGTTTTCATGTCACACAAGTTCATCTCTGATGTCATGTGTCACTTCAGGCTGCGGGTCACTGCTCTGGGCCTCCCTCATCATCACCTCTTGTTTTCCCAAAGCCACTTCATCCCCTCTGTACTCATCAGCGTTATAACATTGTTTTCCCAAAGACACTTATCCCGTCAGTACTATCAGCCTTCTCTTAATTGTCCAAAGGCATGGACAACAGTAGCCTTCCATTTCCAACAAAACATTTTTTGATGACTCAAGGAATACATGAAGGAATCACAATTCTGAATTAATTAGGTGAAATGTTCTTGATTGCACATTGTAGAATTCCTAATTCAAAAAATTCAACCAATAAATTCAAAGGTAGGGTGTTCCATGGTTGGTTATCTCATTGACACAAACATTGTCATGAGGAATATAATTTCTTCCCTTCTTTCTACTCCACATTCTCTCAGAGTATGACCCATGGATGCCTTAATAATAATAATCCATGTCATGAGCCATCTTTCCATACAGAGTACTTCCAAAACTAGCTCCCCACCTTGTGCTGTCAGAACATGGTCACGTGTCTGGTAATTCAGAGTTAACCCCAAATAACATTTTCCTTCCCTAAAAACTGAGAGTAAGCAAAACCATCTGGATGCTCCTAATATCACAAAATATATATATATATATATAGATAGATAGATATAGATAGATAGATAGATAGATAGATAGATAGATAGATAGATAAATAGTTATTTTAAAGGCTTCTCCTTCACTGCACGGGAAGGATTACAAATCGCAGGATACTTTCTGTATTCTCTGAACAAAGATAGCAGATCCAGAAAGAGCCCAGCGTGAGTTAAGTGTCTTGATGACTCCAGTGAGAGAGCCTTAGCCCACACTTCCTCTCGCCTACCCAAACGATGATGACAAGGTGAGCCAGAGAAATGTCTTCCCTGGGACATGGAAGCTCTTAAAAAGTAAACAGTGCGGAGTCATTAAGGGGAAACACTGACACCCCTGGCAGTCACCTCAGAGGTCAACAGGAATGTAGATCGCTTTCCCAGAGGCCTTGGTTACAGTGACAGAAGAAAGGAAACATCCTAAATCATAGTCTGCATTACTGTTCCTTGGAAACAAGTCTGCACTCCAGTGTGGGAACAAAGCAGTGCTCTCCTCAGGACCCCAGACAAATGAGAAGGAGTAGACTCATGCCCCTCCTGGCTCCAGAGCGAACTTAAAGGATGTGACCGGTATGCGCAGTGCTGGTAAGGGTTTTCCACGATATGATCTGAGTCACAGAAAAAGAGAGGCACTTGCTAACAAAGGAGACAGATGCTTCTAGAAACTCTTGGTTTTCTGTTTCGTTTTGTTATCCTGGCTTCTTTGACTTTGATTTTGAAAAATGGGATCCCTTATGGGGATCTAGAAAGTGATTGAAGGTTCTGATTAGCAGCTGATAAATAGAACAGAGTGCTGGAAAGAATGGAATAGCAGGGAAATGATGGAATAGCAGCCCATAGCAGGGCTTCCATCTCTAAAAGGGGAACCAGTGGTTGGGTGGGCAGGGGAAGTCAGTGCATGGAAGAGGTCCTATCTGTCCTGTTTTCCCTATATCCCCAGGGCCTGGCATGGTGTCTGGCACAGGCGTGGATGGGAAAACTTTCTCCTGATTATCTGACAAGCAAACAATGGGTTTGCCAAAAAAGCTTGTTAGGGTTTTTCTCTAAGATGTTACATAAACATCTTTTTGGCCAACCCAATACCCAAGCAATCCTAAAGGAAATCAACCCTGAAAATTCATCGGAAGGACTGATGCTGAAGCTCCAGTATTTTAAACCCTGATGCAAAGAGCTGACTCTTTGGAAAAGAGCCTGATGCTGGGAAAGATTGAGGGCCGGAGGAGAAGCAGTTAACAGAAGTTGAGACGGTTGCGTGGCATCACTGAATCAATGGATGTGAGTTTAAACAAACTCTAGGAGATAGTGAAGGACAGGAAAGCCTGGTATGCTGCAGTCCATGGGATTACAAAGAGTTGGACATGATTTAGTGACTGAACAACAACAGCAACCTGAACAAGCAATCTGATTCCAAGTTCTGGTCATCCTCCATTCTTCCCCGAATCCACCCCATGGAGGGCCTCTCAGCATATGAGGAAATAAGCAGAGAGCAGTTGGCATCTTCTAGATCAATGGGCCAGCAGTATCAACCTGGGAACTTGTTATAAATGCTAGTTATATGACCCCTCTGACCTCCTGAAGTCTGAGAGTGAGGCTCTGCAGTCTCTGGTTTAACAAGACCACTATAGGGACCACAAGATGGGTCACAGTAAAGCTTGAGCAGCTCTGTGCTAGTCAAATTTACTGACCCATTTTAAACTTTTTAACAAAGTGCATTGGCTTCTCTCATGAGTAGCAAATGAGCCTTTGGCATTAATGTGTGGAATGAAATCATTTCTTGCCTAGAAAAGAAGATGGTCGGTGGATTTGGGTGCAACTTTTTGGGCATTTGAGGTTAGCATAACACTGAAGGGTATCTATGGGATATACAGCTTCTTGAGAAAAGTTGTAAACATTTATGCGATTCTGTTTTGAAAGGCAGGGATGGTTTACAATCTTCATATTTTCCTGCAGAAAGGTTTTGGTGGCAGTTTTGCCTCCCAGAACCACATATATGAAGGAAGAAGAATGTCTCGGGAGACAGAAGTTAGGGAGATAGTATAACCTGTCTTCCAAACTGGGACAGTTTCGAAAGTGAAGGGCAGGGCTAGTAAATAATTTCTCTGGAACAATAGGTATAAACTGGGCCTCACCCCAGACCAGGGGTTCTCAACTGGGTGATTTTGTCTTCTCCACCCCCTTACCCCCCATGCCCCCTATTTGCCTCTCTCCCTTCCCTGGGGAGTGTTGACATTGTCTGCAGGTGTCTGTGGTTGCCACAACTGGCGTGGGGAGATGTGCTGCTAGAGTTGAGTGGAGGTTTAGGACGCTGCTCAACCTCTTACAATGGACAGGACAGCCCTCCCACAACAGAGCCCTGCTTAGGGTTGAGCCAGCCTTGTCATTGTGTATTGATGCTGCAATTATTTAACACAAAGGCATTCTTGGGTGGTTTAAATTGATTGGTTCTGCTCTGTTTTAACCTTTATTCCATCTTCCTCAAAGATTTATCTTACAAGTATCTATTTACCACCATCCCACTCACCATCCACCCCAGAGATATAAATTTATTAAAAAAGTGAATATATTTATATAATTTATTAAAAAGTGAATAAATTTACATATATTTATTGAAAAAAAACACACTGCCACCCCTTAGTTGTGTCCAACTCCTTGAGATCCCATGGAGTGTAGCCTGCCAGGCAACTCTGTCCATGGAATTATCCAGGCAAGAATGCTGGAGTGGGTTGCCATTCCCTTCTCCAGGGGATCTTCCTGACCCAGGGATCGAATCTGCGTCTCCTACATTGCAGGCAGATTCTTTACCATCTGAGCCTCCATACTTCCTGCTAATTCTGCAGAAGCAACTTTTCTTTATTTTGTTCTTAAGTTCTGTTGCAGATGACTATCGTGTTCTGTTTAACTCCCTCATGCCCTAGGATTGTAGGGCATAATGGTGGCTTTTTAAAACATATTTTGATCAAGTATTTTGCTTACAGTCCTGATTGATCATGAATATTTTCTTGGTGATGTCTGCAGAATCTTTGGTTAGAGTCTGGGTATAGAGTTAGGTGATCAGGGTCAGACAGTTAGATTGGGTCTAGGCTGTTGAATGCTAGGATGAGCTGAGATAGTAACTGGCCACTGAAGACTAAAGAGCAGAAAAGTGTGTTGTTAGAAAATACTTCGTTTCCTGCTTCATCTCTACTGCATAGCCTGATGTCAGGCCCATGGTAAAGAATCAGTGAATATGCTATTTGTCCATCCATCCATCAGCCTAACAAATGTAAGCTAAATACCCACCCTGTGCCAGGCAAAGTGCTGACTGCTGAATGTGGAAGTAGGCTTTACAGAAGTGAATTGGGTAGATTGTTTAAAGGGTAGTTTTAAAGGGTAGATTGAAATGAGTGGTCAGTGGAGATGAGGAAACAAGTGGAGGAAAGGCAATGAGCGCATAAACAAGGATGTGTTCAGAAGATAGAAAGAGAGGAGAGGATATTTCATCAAAAATGAATGTCTAATCCAGCTGCAAGATTCAACATTTGACTCATTTGGGCTGTAAAGGTGATTGGAGGTGTCCAGGACTACTTCTAGATTTTGAATCTAAGAAAGAGCCTGGTGATGTAAAAATAGTCCCCTTTGATAAGAAAAAATTGATGTGTTTAACTGTACCTGCTGAGTTCAGTGTGCTAGCCAGGTAAGGTGCAGTCACCCAGTGGGCAACTGGAAATGTGGGTTTGAAGCCTAGGAACAACAGGATGCTGGAAGCCCCCCTTAGAAGCCACTTCTGCCTCTGAGCTGAAACTCTGAAGGGTATCATATCATCACTGCAACAGCTAGGGAATATGGGGTGATCTGCTGAACCCAGAATCTCTAGTCTTCTTGAGAAGCATCTTGAAATCTACAGGTTTCTGTGGGGTTTTATTTATTTTTGCTACGTATCTACTCTAGATATGTCTCTTATTGTGTGACCTAGTGGACAACTTTGCATTCAGCCCTGAAACTCTTCAGTTACTGATATATAGACATTATTATTCCCCAAAAGAACTGTCCCTCTGGAATTTCAAAGATACATTCATGTAGTGAATTTCACCTTCACTTTTTCTCATTCTCAAGTATACATGCGTGCATGGTATTTTTGAAGTACTATTGTCTTTGACATTGAATCACAAGGAGTAAAAGCCAGTCCCCTCACCTGTGTCCCTGTTCTCCTCACAAGCTTCCATGTGTTGCTGCTGCTTCTTTATGGTAATTTGTTTCTTCCTATAAGTCTGAGCTCAGGTGACCTTTTACCTGCTAAGTATGAGGCTGTGTTTGAGTATTATGAACCCCAAGATGAAACCAAATTTCCTAACCTCCTTCTCCATTGCCATTTTTCCTCTCCTTCCCTGAGTCCTTGGAAGAGCCCCATATATATGGAATCTAGAAAGATGGTACTGATTAACCTATCTACAGGGCAGCAGTGGAGATGCAGACATAGAGAACAGGCTTTTGGATGTGGTGGGGGAGGGAGAAAAGTGGGATGATTTGAGAGAGTGGCACTGACATGCATACATTACCATATGTAAAGTAGATAGCCAGTGGGAATTTGCTGTGTGACTCAGGGAACCCAAAACTGGTGCTCTGTGCCTACCTAGAGGGATGGGAAGGGGAGGGAGGTGGGAGGGAGGTTGAACAGGGAGAGACATATATATATATATATATATATAATATATATATATATATACACACCTATGGCTAATTCATGTTGATGTATGGCAGAAACCATTACAGTATTGCAAAGTAATTATCTTCCAATTAAAAATAAAATAAAAATTTTAAAAGACATATAATGATGGCTTACATAGCTTACTTCCTGCTAAGCACAATTTTTGTATTTGACTAATGTAACTGGAGGGTTTCGTCTGAAATAAGTCTAAACACTGGAAACTATGTACTGCTTTTGCTTTCATCTGATAACTTTAGATCAAAGGAGGAATGTACTGTAAGGATGGGTGGGACAATGACTAGTACATGAAAATAAGGCATTCAGCATTGAACACAACAACTTGATAAAGGGTATATTTTTTCTTCCTTAATATGATATGTAAGTTAAGAAATTTATCAACTACTGAATACCTTGTGGATGCAGTTATGGAATTTGGACAGAAAAGAAAGATTAACCTGAGAGACTCTTATGCATTGCTTATGCTTCTTGATTCATCTACCAGAAGGAACTGAACTCTTTTGAGTTTGTTGGCTTATGATAAACCTTTAACTTATAATTTTGGAATCAAGGGCCCAGATTTTCCTTTCTTAATAAACCTATTGGAAATGGTAGAGGACACCTGTTATTTCTATGTGACAGGCATAACTTTTAAACATCGCTGGTAATACTACCCCATCTTCCTGGATTACCAATTTTCCCCACATTTCATATGGTTTTGGGGGGTCTACTAGTCATAGTATCCCCCTCCCCAAGTTGTAGGATGAGAATGTGACCAGACACAGGGTGGAAGTAGTTTAGTCATTAAGCCATGTCTGACTCTTTGTGATCCCACCAGGCTCCATTCTCCTTGGAATTCTCCAGGCAAGAATGTGGATTCCTTACCTCGGAGTCACCAGGGAAGCCCTGACCAGACATATATGATCAAGTTATTCCATCTCTTGGCCACAATGATTGTGTCAGCAAGTGTGTAATTTCCTCGGTTCTCTCTCACCGCAGCAAAGATTTGAAATGGTGGACTGGTGTTCCAGCTTGGCTACAACTCAGTTTTATTTGGCAAGCAAAGGATATTACACCCTCAACGTGTGAGGGCAGGCCGACCCAAAAGGAGAGGCCTCAGTCATCTTGGCTTCCTCCTTTTATACATTTGTCTCCTCCCCGCCTTGAGCCTGCCCTATACAAATTGGGCTGGGCAAGAAGGGGTGTGTTTTTTTCACCCGAAGCTCTCACTCCCGCCCGTGGATTTTCTTTTGTTCCACTTTCGCAGGCTTTTCCCTTTCTCTGTCTTTTAGCCACCACCATTTTGGACTTCTCTTTCCTATTCTAACTAACAATTGGACTAAGAAGTGAGCATATGATTCAAACAAAATCATCAGACTATTTTCCTGGAATTTTACATATGAACAGTAAGAAAGAATTTTTCTTCTCTTTCTCCTTCAATCTAGACTCACGGTGCTGGTATAATTTCAAACTAGAAATGGCAAAAAACAACCACTTCCTCCTGCAGGCTCTTTACCCCAACATGAGTAAGAAATTAGCCCAACACCCATAAAAAATCAGATAGAAGAGATAGTGAATCTGAGGGGAATTCTTCTGAGTTGCCAGATGTCATGGAGTTCAGGACTAGAGCTTGCACCTGACGTTGGTTGGTTTGGAGGCAAGAGTGATACATGTCTGGGGCCCGAGTTGCTGTCAGAGAAATGCATGGCAAGCCAAGTGGTACTGGATAGGGGAGAGGCATAAATTGACTTGACTTGTAGCAAAACAATATTGATAGCAAGAAGGTGTAATTCAGGTCTTCATATGTGTTTTCTCTATCAAGGGATACATGAGCCAATTTTCTTTACACAATCCATCAATAATGAACAATTCCTTGAATTAAACATTCTCCATTATCATTTTCTAAGCACATACACTGAAAGTCATACAAAGAAAATACTTTTTTGTGTGGAAATGGCACAACACTAATCTTACTCCTTCATGCAATACTGTGAGTTGGAAATGGAAGAACATTAATCTCCCTGCTTTCAAATCCAGAAAGTGTGTTTGTAGAGAATGGTGTCTTGGTATATAGCTGTGTAAAGAGAAAAGGGGTCACCTTTTGGATGTATTGATTCTTTGAGAAGATTAATTTTTTTTTTAATATTAAAATTAGCTTTTCCGGTAGGGCCACGTTCTTTATAGGTGAAACACAATGAAAAAAGACACAAGTTATTTTCAAAGTGTTTCTATAGCCTTTCATTCACTGAGACTAAAAGAGCATTAAGTAAGAGTAAAATATGTTGGGCCTTAGTTGCCAGATTATTACCAGCCTTTTGTGTGACTTCAGTCCCTACTTTTTCCTTGGACTCATTTTTATCACAACAAGAGGTTATTGAAGGAGACACACTTGAACTTAGGGTGGCTTGGATCATGAGCTCCTTATTGCCAAATTCAGACTTAACTTGAAGAAAGCAGGGAAAACCACTAGACCATTCAGGTATGACCTAGGTCAAACCCCTTACAATCATACAGAGGAAGTGACAAATAGATTCAAGGGATTAGATCTGATAGACAGAGTCCCTGAAGAACTATGGATGGAGGTTCATCACATGGTACAGGAGGCAGGGATCAAGACCATCCCCAAGAAAAAGAAATGCAAAAAGGCAAAATGGCTGTCTTACAAGGCCTTACAAATAGCTGAGAAAAGAAGAGAAGCTAAAGGCAAAGGAGAAAAGGAAAGATATACCCATTTGAACGCAGAGTTCCAAAGAATAGCAAGGAGAGATAAGAAAGCCTTCCTTGGTGATCAATGCAAAGAAATACAGGAAAACCATAGAATGGGAAAGACTAGAGATCTCTTCAAGAAAATTAGCGATCCCAAGGGAACATTTCATGCAAAGTTGGGCACAATAAAGGACAGAAATGGTATGGACTTAACAGAAGCAAAAGATATTAAGAAGGGGTGACAAGAATACACATAAGAACTATACGAAAAAGATCTTCATACCCAGATAACCATGATGGTGTGCTCATTCACCTAGAGCCAGACATCCTGGAATGTGAAGTCAAGTGGGCCTTAGGAAGCATCACTATGAACAAAGCTAGTGGAGGTGATGGAATTCCAATTGAGCTATTTCAAATCCTGAAAGATGATGCTGTGAAAGTGCTGCACTCAATATGCCGGCAAATTTGGAAAACTCAGCAGTGGCCACAGGACTGGAAAAGGTCAGTTTTCATTCCAATCCCAAAGAAAGGCAATGCCAAAGAATGCTCAAACTATGGCACAATTGCACTCATCTCACATGCTAGCAAAGTAATACTCAAAACTCTCCAAGCCACGCTTCAGCAATATGTGAACCGTGAACTTCCAGATGTTCAAGCTGGATTCAGAAAAGGCAGAGGAACCAGAGATCAAATTGCCAACATCTGTTGGATCATCAACAAGGCTAGAGAGTTCCAGAAAAACATCTACTTCTGCTTTGTTGACTATGCTAAAGCCTTCGACTGTGTGGATCAAACTGTGGAAAATTCTTAAAGAGATGGGAATACCAGAAAACCTTACCTGCCTCCTGAGAAATCTGCATGCAGGTAAAGAAGCAACAGTTAGAACTGGACATGGAACAATAGATTGGTTCCAAATCGGGAAAGGAATACATCAAGGCTGTATATTGTAACCCTGTTTGTTTAACTTCTGTGCAGAGTACATCATGCAAAATGCCAGACTGGAAGAAGCACAAGCTGGAATCACAATTGCTGGGAGAAATATCAATAACCTCAGATAGGCAGATGACACCACCCTTATGGCAGAAAGCAAAGTAGAATTAAAGAGCCTCTTGATGAAAGTGAAAGAAGACAGAGAAAAAGCTGGCTTAAAACTCAACATTCAGAAAACTAAGATCATGGCATCCGGTCCCATCACTCCATGGCAAATAGATGGGGAAACAATGGAAACAGTGACAGACTTTATTTTTTTTTTTTGGCTCCAAAATCACTGCAGATGGTGACTGCAGCCATGAAATTAAAAGATTATTGCTCCTTGAAAGAAAAGCTATGACCAACCTAGACAGCATACTAAAGAGCTTAGACATTACTTTGCCAACAAAGGTCTGTCTAGTCAAAGCTATGTTTTTCCCAGTAGTCATGTATTGATGTGAAAGTTGGACTCTAAAGAAAGCTGAGCACTGAAGAATTGATGCTTTTGATCTGTGGTGTTGGAGAAGACTCTTGAGAGTCCCTTGGACTGCAAAGAGATCCAACAAGTCAGTCCTAAAGGAAATCAGTCCTGAATATTCATTGGAAGGACTGCTGTTGAAGCTGAAACTCCAATACTTTGGCCACCTTATGTGAAAAACAGACTCCTTGGAAAAGACCCTGATGCTGGGAAAGCTTGAAGGCAGGAGGAGAAGGGGATGACAGAGGATGAAATGGTTGGATGGCATCACTGATTTGATGGAAATGTGTTTGAGTAAGCTCTGAGATTTGGTGATGGAGAGCGAAGCCTGGCAGGCTACAGTCCATGGAGTTGCAAAGAGTCGGACACTACTGAGCGACTGAAATGACCTGATGGGAGAGGGTTTTGTTCATGAATTTCATGTGAAACTGTCCGAGTTTTAGAAAGTGTGTAGTGCATGATATTTGGTCCTGAATGTTGGACTAATTTTGAATTACACAGTAGTTTTTCTTCGGCTGAAGAGCAGCTGAAAAAGGTGATGGGAATAGATTTCCCTCAGGTTCTGGATAAAGGGATTAAAGCAATCACGAAGAAGAAATGGGAGGGGCATAAGATAAGGTAATCACAAAATAAAACAACTAGCAGGAAAGCCATGAAGTCACCATTTCAGTGGTAGCTAGAGGATCAGAAGGAGAATGTCCTTGTTGCCATTTCTCAGTGTGTGGACAGTGAGCAATCTTAAAAGGGGAGGCAGTTTCTGTCTTGAGATTTCATTTATAACTTAATTATGTGTTCTACAATAAATTCCTTTTGCAGTAATGTTAATTGAGAATGAATGTGGTTATTACTTACATTTTGATCTTGTATTACTTCAGTAACTACTTATAAATCAGCCTTTTTAGATGCAAATAGAAAGTACTTCCAAATTTTAACCTGGAAAAGGCAAACTGTAGCAAAAAGAGAGAAAGTGAGCAATCTTCATAAATTGCCATATATGACTCATTCTCTTATGAGGTTGAGAATGGTTCTGGTGAATATTAAGATAATTAGAGCCATCAGATTTTGCCATACTTTGCTCTGCTGGTATAATTTGTAGAGTCTTTTAACTAATTAGATACTGTTTATATGGAATGGTTGTGAACTGGGAGAAAAGAAAATTTAGTCCCTACATTTCTGAAGTTCACAGACCCCTCATTTGTCATGGGAAAAAGAAAGAATGTGTTCTGTTTGTGGCCACCTTCAAATGAGGGAAGAGGTCATCTAAACACAAAAAGAGTTCAAGCTGTAGTGCTGCGAAATTGTCTTAATTCTTGTTCAGACTGGGAAGGAAGAATGAACTAGGTGAGAAGAGACAAAGGCAGAACATTCCAGGGCTTCCCTGGTAGTCCAGTGGTTAAGAATCTGTCTACCAAGGCATGTGACACAGGTTCGATCCCTGCTTCAGGAAGATCCCACATACCTCAGGGGAACAAAGTCCATCAACTCCTAAAGCCCCTGTGCCTGGAGCCTGTGCTCCACAACAAGAGAAGCCAGCCCAGTGAGAAGCTCCCACCCCACAACTAGAGAGTAGCCTCCACTCTCCACAACTAGAGAAAGCCTACACAGCGATGGAGACCCAGCCTAGCCAAATAAAAAGAAAGAAAGAAAGAAATCTTTAAGGAAAAAAAGAGGCAGAATATTCCAGTCTCGGCTCAGAGATGTTGTGCTGATCTTAGCAAATCATTTAGCAAGAAGCTATCTACAGAAGTAGGGCTTCCTGGGTGCCTCAGGCCACAAAGAATCTGCCTGCAATGTAGGAGGCCAGGGTTCAATCTCTGGGTTGGGAAGATCCCCTGGAGAAGGGAATGGCAACCCACTCCAGTATTCTTGCCTGGAGAATCCCATGGACAGAGGAGTCTGGCGGGCTACAGTCCATAGCGTTGCAAAGAGTCAGACACAGCTGAGTGACTAACATACTTATCTACAGAAGTGGCAGTTTTTCTATTCTTTCTGAGCAGTATCTGCCCCCTCCTCCTTTCCCACACACAGCGTACACCCGCCTCTGTTGAAATTGGGGTCAGTAATTTCAGATTGTCATCACGTCCTATCAGAGTTACTGTTACGCAAGCAATCTTTATCATCTTCCACATTCCTGTCTCTCTCTGGGCCTCATTTTCTCCTGCCTGAATATGTATAAATTTTCCTATTGCTCCGAGAGTCTTCCTGTCCCCAAAAGTCTTCTTACCTGTGGCAGAAGTCTTTCAAACTTAGATCTCGCCATACCCCTTTTTTCAACCTTCCATTGCTTTCCGTTCTTCATACAGTGACATCCAAAGTCCTTGTTTGAGTTTACGGGGCCCCGCGTGGTCTGTCCTCCTCGTCTTTGCACATCTCCCTTTGTTCACTGACCCTCTTCCTGTACCTGCAGACACGGAGCCTCTTCCTCCCTGGGGCTGCTTCCTCTGTCTGGAATGTTTCTCTCCTAGATCTCACGTGGTGGAAGATTTCTGCTTACTCATTACTTGCTTGCTTGCTAAGTCACTTCAGTCATGTCCGACTCTTTGTAACCCCCTGTACTGTAGCCCACCAGGCTCCTCTGTCCATGGGATTCTCCAGGCAAGAGTACTGAAGTGGGCTCCCATGCCCTCCTCCAGGGGAATCTTCCCAACCCAGGACTGAACCCGTGTCTCTGACGTCTCCTGCATTGGCAGGCATGTTCTTTGCCATTGGTGCTACTTGGGAAGCCCCTAGTTATTCATGTCTCCCCTCAAATTCTACCCCTTCAGCTAGGCTTTCTCTACCACCATATACGAAAGTGGTTCTTATCCCAGGTTCTCCTTGTCCCGTCATCATGATTTCTTGTCTCTGTACCATCTATCACTATCTAAAATTTTCTCCTTTAGGGGTTTACTGTCTGTTCCTAGGAAATGTTTATTGAACTAGTGAATTATCTTAAAGAGTATAAGCAAATTGCATAGGCCATCATTCACAAAACATTGGTATCTAAAAGAGATGTGAGCAGAACCTTTGTGGATGCAGTATGTGGAGGAAAAGGCATTGAACCCACATGGCCTCTCCCTCGTGCACACCGCCTTGGACTCCATGAACAGAGTTTGAACAGCATAGCAATAGACCACTGGTCACGGTGGGGAAGGGGCTGCCTGGTACATTTCCTCCGTTGTCCACTCAGGTCCAAAACTTAGCTGGTCATCCGCCCATGAATCAGGTCTGTCTCGCTTGCTTATGCTTTGTAGATGAGCTGTAAGTAGGCGGCATAGGGTAAAAGCGTTCTGTTAGTGGCTGAATGTGTCTTAACAAGAGACCTGGCTTCTTTCAAGTCCTGCAGAGGCTCCGACCTAGAATCCCATTTGGCATCTCGTTATGTTCCAGGCCCTGCTTCCAAGGGGAGGTCATTATTTCAGCCTGTAATCCTACATAAAGGCTTCCTATTTTTCAGTTACATAAAGTAATACACCACACATCTCAGCATCAGACATCAGGATTAATACTGACAAGGCTTCTGCTAAAATGTTCTTCCAGGCAGCATCTCCAAGTGAATAGAATAGCTAACGTGCCTGCACAATGATTCTTGCTTCATGGGGAGAAGGATTTATGTTTAAATACTATTAACATGTTAACTGTGACAGCCATGGTTTAAAAGAATTGTATTTTAATAAAAGATTGAATGCATTGCTCTAATAGTACTAATCCTGTATTATTAATTTTTTTATGCTTTTAATTTTGATAACCCAACTAACTAGTTTGGAGAACGTCATTTCTTCCTTGCTTTAATTTTTTTTTTCCAAGGAAATTGCACTATTAAGATAAAGTGCACAGTTTGGAAATGGGGAACTGTCTATTTGACTTAGAGTGTAGGAGGCAGAAATGGGCAGTTCTCCATTTAAGCTGCACGCTGAGCATTAATTAGCAGCGATAGTAGTACTAGTACAACTAATGATGAGCCCGCAGCCCTGACCCTCTGGGGAGTGGCAGCCTTGATGGTGTAGGAATTGCTCTGGGGATTACAGGAGGATGGAAGAATCAGGACTCCCTTCTAAATGAATAGCATGTAGAATTTTTTTCCTCCATCCCGTGACTTCAGAAGTGCCTCTCTGAGTGGAAGTTAAGCCCACACCTCATACACTGTCTGTCTTCTTCTCCACCTAAAACAGCAGTGCTGGTTAGAGGGCTCTGTTGTTTGCAGAGAGGAGATGAGTGAGTGCATGAGGGTGTCGCTCCTGGGAGCAGAGAATGTACGAGTCATATCCATCTACCCAGGGCCGCGGAGGATGGGGCTGTAGGTTGTCCACTGTGTCAGTCAGAATGGGCTACAGGTGCCATAGCAGCAAACAGCCTCAGTATATAAACAGTAGAAGGATGTTTCTACTATATGCCACAAATCCTTTGTAGATTGGTTGGGCATTCTTTAATATGTCTCTTTCACTGTGGGAATGTAGACAGAACCATGCTCTCCTATCTGGGGAACTGCTGGTGACTGTGGCAAAGGAAAATGACTGTGGTAACTCTTTTTGTTGTTGTTGTTGTTGTTAATATTAACTGATTTGGCTGCATTGGGCCTTAGTTGCAGCATGCAAAATCTTCATTGTCATGTGGGATCTTTCAGTGTGCCTCATGGACTCTTCTGTTGTGGCTTGTGGGCTCAATAGTTGCAGCGTCCAGGCTTAGTTGTCCAAGACATTTGGGATCTTAGTTTCCTGAGCAGGGATCAAACCTGCTCCCGCTGCATTAGAAGGATATTCTTAACCACTGGACCACCAGGGAAGTCCCAGTGATGTTCCCAGGGAAGTCCCAGAGAAGTTTCCATTATCAGGAAGTTAATGATAACTCTTGATGGTCATACTTCTAAGTAGCTCATTTCTGCTTTTGTTCTTTGGGCACAGCAAGCCGTAGGGCCATACCCGATTTCATGGGAACAGGGAGGTGTGATCCTTTCATTCATAGGAAGAAGGAAAACCTGAAATATCAGGGTATAGCTTTTATGACTGTCACTGGCACCCTGCTGATGGGTGGGTACACAGGGGTTGAATTCCAGTCCACATTCCTTTTGATAAGCAGCAAGTCCTGACTTTGGGCTTGATCTGCATTGGGTAAGGAACACCTTTGTCTAATGTATAGCAAGTTGCCTCATGGGTAGCAGCAGTCCAGTACCTCAGATATATAATCCATTTTTGCCTTATGGATGATGGTGGTAGTCTTCATTTATTCTTATCCTTGATTCATCCCCATTCAGAAGAGATGATGAAGTCCTCAGTCTGTGTTAGACACAGGGAATAGGGCTATGGAAAATCAAATGTGGCCTTTGGGCTCATTGAGTTTATGGCTTCTCAGAGAAGAAAGATAATGAAAAAAGAAATAATTACAAATGTGATGAAGGCTAAAGGAAGGAGATGTGTAGGGGGCTATGGGGTCATCCAACAGTAAATAAGTTATGCATGTAAGCATTCTTACTTCTTTTGCAGTGTCTTGACTTTTCTTTTCAAAATCAACTAACAGTTTTGAGTACTTTAAGCAGATAATTAGACAAAGGCACAGACAATTGACACTACTTTGTCTTTAAGACATTGATGAGCACCAGAAGAGTCTAAGCAGTAATGTACATCTCAAAGCAGGTCTTTTTATTTATTTATTTGTAGTTGGAGGATAATTGCTTTACAATGTTGTGTTGCTTTCTGCATACAACATGAAGTGCCATAAGCATACTTTTGTTGCCTCCCTCTTGAACCTCCCTTCCACCTTCCACCCCATGCCACCCCTCTAGGTTGTCACAGAGCACTGGAATGAGCTCCCTGTATCATATAGCAACTTCCATGACAAGTTGGAAGCTACCATCTTTTACACATGGTATGTGTTTCAGTTCTACTCTGGCAATTTGATCCACCCTCTCCTTCCCTCACCTTGTCCACCAGTCTGTTCTCTATGTCTACGTTTCATGAAATGGACATCTGATGTTCTCATTGATGCTCACTTAGACTTTATCCTGGAAAGAGAAAGAGAAGCAGGGGAGGAGACAGGCAGACGCTGCATTCGTTGGCTTAGGATCAAATGTTGACCCAGGCTTCTGAGCATTTCTGCATAAGAGGCCCACAGCGCCTGGACGTTGAGATTCCACTATGCATTGACATTGGCTTCCATCTCGAACCATGCCATTCTGGTTGAGGGCTTTCTGTAGCCGCTGGTGTCTACTTTATCTGTGTGCAGTACAAAATGGACCAAAACTGCTGGGACTTTAATTCCCCATCACCCCACCTCCCGTTGGTAGCAGCTATCACCAGTGACCAGTAGAATTTGGATAAATGCTTAGATTCCCTCGCTTCCTTGGTGGAATAACTGAAACATCTACACTGCCTTCCTCTTGGCCAAAGCAATAACCTACTTGATGACACACACACTTGCAGGATATAATCCTCCAGTCTCACTTTCCCTCTCCCCTACTGGTGTTTTCTGGAATAGCCTACCTACCCAACTATTTGCCCTCAATCTCATTTTAGGATTTGCTTTAGAGGAACTCAGCCAAGACAACCATATATAGATGTGTAATCAGTAATCCCCAGAGTCAAGGCCTTTGAATTTTTCTTTTGCTGCCCCCTAAAAATGAAATGCTAAGAGAAAAAGAAAAAAGAAAGTTGGTTGAAAGAGAAACAGTAAGCAAGTCCTGCTAAGTGACCATTGGTCCTCAGATGCCGATCTCGATTGTGATAGCACTTTTGATAGTATGTGTGCACATGCTAAGTCGCTTCAGTTGTGTCTGACTCTGTGCGACCCTATAGCCTGCCAGGCTTCTCTGTCCATGGGATTCTCCAGGCGAGAATACTGGAGTGGGTTGCCATGCAGCACAGCTCTGTTCATTTAGTAGTCGTATCTGCAGCTGACAGGATACATAGTAGCACCAATTGCAGTTCTTTGCCCAAATACATCTGTAGTAATCTGGCATTTTTGTATTCATATTCAGCCTGTCTAGGGCAAATTACATCACAAAGTTCTTTTCAGAAAAGCACTTTAAAGCCGAATTAAGGCCATAGAAAATGTGTTTGGCTGTTCCAGTTTTTCCCTTCTGAGCAACATGTTTCATGTCCTTCCAGTTCATAACTCCCTCCCTAACTACACTGTTTACTATTTGACTTTGGGGCATAAAAATACCTTGACTAGAGAAATAAATTAGGGTCTGATTTATGAAAATAGACTTCTTGTACTTCAAGGAAATTCATGTGGTGCTATTTGGAAAAGGTGATGAATGTAGTTTTCAGTAGAATATCTGCATAAATTATGATTGATTTGCAATTCACCACCTTCCTCTCATTGCTTCCCCTCAGTGAAGAGATCTCATTCGTGCATTATCAAGGAAGGAATATTTTTAGGGATGTGATTATTCCACAGAAGTGCTAATAATGATGAGGGAAATTTTCAGAAAAAAAAATCCAAACTGGAAGTTTCTGCAGTTTCAGAAATAACACCTTGAAAATTTGCACTTTCAGTCACTGCTTTCCTTAAATGATGTCTGAAAGTTAATGTTTCCCTGTGAGACAGTGCTCACATGGTTTTGACTTGAAACTTCAGTGGGTGGCAGGGGAGTGCAGAGAAATGTCACCAACGCTGTCTATTCTACAGCCCCTCAGTCAGCATCACTAGTGACTCAACATTCCTCGCCACCATCGTCCTTGTGTTTGGTCTTGTCATCTGCATTTGCCCCGGAATGGATCATCCTGTATTCTCGCCATCTTTGATCAGCACCCCCATTCCCTGATCCAGGCTTCTTTATCTCCATGTGCTTCTGCTTATTTCATCTTCTGCCAGGAGTCCATTCTTCTCATCCTGCCAGCCGGTCAAAGGCTACTTTACGTTGCTATTCGGTGCCTCTTCCTCCATGAAGCCTTCCCTCCCTTATCAACCTTCTCCAAGCCCAGGAAGAAGGCAGCCTCCATGGATGGAATAAAACTTATCCTTGTGGTCCTATGGACATGGGAGCCATATCTCGGCCCTGCCATTTACAAGCTGGAGGAGCTTGGTCTGTTACTGAAACTTCCATGTTTTCCATTTTCTCGATCTAATTTCCACTCCCTAAGAATATTGTGAGGAGTAAATGTGACAGCAGATATAAAAGCCCTAGTTCAGGTTAGGAGCTCAAGGAACTGGAATGTTTCCTTTTATTCCATCTTTTGAAGTCCTCTCACACAGTCTCTGCCCCTCTCTGGCAGCTTGGTCTTAGTCTTTCCTATCTTGTACGAGGGCATTTATGACTATATTTTGTCTCCCTCTTTATATGAAACTCAAATGTACTTGTGCACTCTGGGCTGCCCTGTGCATGCTCAACACCTGCCTTCCAATCAGCCTCGTACTAGTCATCCAACCAAACCAGCAAAGTCATAAATTTATATTCATCACCCAAATGGTATTGATGAATCATGTGGTTGTTATTGATGGTGTCTTGGAATAATGGAAGGACTATATTATACACCCCTAATGCATTCAAGAATTGATGCTTTTGAACTGTGTTATTGGAGAAGACTCTTGAGAGTCCTTGGACTGCAAGGAGATCCAACCAGTCCATCCTAAAGGAAATCAGTCCTGAATATTCATTGGAAAGGCTGATGCTAAAGCTGAAACTCCAATACTTTGGCCACCTGATGTGAAGAACTGACTCATTTGAAAAGACCCTGATGCTGGGAAAGATTGAAGGTGGGAGGAGAAGGGGACAACAGAGGATGGGATGGTTGGATGGCATCATCAACTCAATGGACATGAGTTTGAGTAAACTCCAGGAGTTGGTGATGGACAGGGAGACCTGCCGTGCTGCAGTCCATGGGGTCACAAAGTCGGACATGACTGAGTGACTGAACTGAACTGAACTGAACTGAACTAAATGCATTCAACTTTAATGTAACCGTCTTCTTTTCCTAGAAGTTCCATTCTCTATGGCAGTGGTGTGTGTGTGCGTGTGTGTGTGTGTGTGTGTGTGTCTATCTATCAGTTATCTAGCTATCAATTTTTTTTTTAAGCACGCACCCAACCACTCTCCTCTCCTTTCCTTATACCGAGTCATCTGGCTCACCTTTAAAGGTTCTCATTAGCATATCAGTTATTCCCAACAAAGAGTCTTCTTTAGGAGCTGTACTTCTGAGAAAGCACAGAAGGGATTCTAGCCATATATAATGTAATTTCCCCCGAAACATATATTGTTTTCTTCTTTTTAGAGCTCAGCACTCTTACTAGTTATTTTTATTTTGAAACTGTATAAAGCCTATAGAAGAACTGTAAGAACTATCACATCTCTTTCACCCAGATTATTCAACTTCTCACATGGTAATTCATTTATTTTCCTCCTCTTTTTTTCACATAGATACAGATATTTTTTCTGATATGTTGCCCTATTACCCCTAGTTATCAGTGTTTGTCTTGTCCAAACAAGGACTGTCTTCTCATTTCTAATGTAAAAACTATCCTGGTTGGGATATCACTGATAGAGCCCTCCAATCCAATCCACAGACCCCATGAAGATTTTGCCAACAGTCTCAACAATGACTCCTTTTCTCTGTTGGTCTAGGATCCTATCCAGGAACATGTGTTGCACTGAGTTATTGTTCATCTGTTCCCTTCGATCTTGAACCATCTCTCAGTCTTTCATTGTCTCACATTTCCCTGTAGGATGACCCTCTACATGGATCTTTCAAGATTTCTTCGTGATTAGACTCAGGTCATGTATTCTTGCATAAATTCCTAGCAGGAATTGTGCAGTAATGATGCTGAGCTTTTCTCACTGTATGGCATTGGAAGACAGACTACAATTACCTATCCCCTCAGTTGATCATCAAGTGTAGCTGGCGTCTGCCAGGGTTCCTCATCATTTCTTAAGCATGTCTTTACTTTCTGGTACCAAAGGAGAAGTTCTGGATCATCTTATCCTTTCCCTGTCCAGCCTTGGAACACTCATTTCTCTAAGCAGCCTTGGTTCCTTTTAGTGCAGGAGGGTTTTAGAGACTAGAATCTCAGTGCCTAGTGTGCTCATGGCTCCTGGAATGTCATTGCTATAGCGCAGGGCTAGAAAATATATGCATATGTGTTTATCCGTACATGTGTTATTATTTATGTATGCATATGAATATGCATGTGTTTGCATGCACTTCTTGTCATGCTTTTATACCAAATCAAATCTTGTTTCCCATTTCCTTGTTTCCAAATTCCTTCTCAGACAGTGAAAAACCTGCCTCTCATTCTCCTCAACATGTATACGCATTTGTTCAGTATAAGGACTCCTAAGCGCTCTGTCATTTTCCCTCTGCTCTCATCCTCTCTGCTCTGCTTCCTCAGACGTAGCACACACCACGGCCCCACTCTATGCAATGCCGCCTCCTTACACGGCTGCTTCCGCTACCCATGCTGCCGCTCTCACCAAGTACTCCTCCCTCTCCCACCCACCTGCTAAGATGCTGTTCTCTCTCTCCAGAATGGAAAGGGACAGCAAGGTGGGAAATGAAGGGAAGGGAAGACCACTATGCCTTTTCACTGATGGATGAGTCTGAGAATCTACCAAATGTTTTCCACAAAACGTATGCATTTGTGTTTAATGAACGAATCTTTCTTCTCTATCCACTTACTGTCCTTTACCCTCTCAGCATCACCTACTTCTCTCCAAGGCTGTGTCTCAGTGTAGTTGAAAACAGAACTCATTTGAGAATATTCACTGAGCCAACTGGGCATAAAGCTCTTACCCTAGAGAAAATGAAGAGAGCTGGATGGTTTGGGTGCTGGTGTCAGGGGACTAGCAGGTGGGACCCAGAGGTTTAGCTCAAGATCTTTCTGTTTCCAGGCTTGTTTAATACTGTCATTCACCATATTGTTTTCTCTATCAAAGCTCTTTGAAAATACGTTAACATTCACAGTTTCCAGTATCACTTTGGACATTAAATGGTGAGAAACTAACTCAATTGTTTCCCCTCCAAGGAGCCAGTACTACAAAGGTCCACATAAAGCCTCTTAAGATGCAAAGAAAGCCCCTTGCAGAGCATAGTAATAACTTGTGTCACTGTGTAATCTTTAACAGGGGTCATGTTTCCACACTCACAGAGCAGATTGATTCTTGAATCTTTGTTAGTTCACTGTGTCCAATCGATGGGCAAATTTCTCTGGGGGAAGAATAGAGTGGAACACTGTATTTCCTCTACTAATTTTTCAAGCCAGCTGAGTCCCCAAGCCTTGTAAGTTTCCTGCCATTCATCTTTTCCTTCAATTGAGAACTCTCATTCATTTTCCTAGATTGCTTGTTTATCTAAATAATCTTTTCCTAGGAAAATATGAAGTGTATTATCGGCAACATTCTTAGTAACCTTAATGGAACAAAGTCATAAGCCCTGCCTATGGGAAGTTATCATAAATCTTATATCTCAGGAATCTGCAAAGAGTCCCAGGTGGGTAAGCAAGTGGCCAGTATGTTGGGGGAAAAAAAAAAATCTGACCTAGAATTTGTGGCAGAGGTGGAGGAACCTACCACGACGTGTCTGATCTCATGAATGTCCAAGGTTCCCCATGGAGGGATGGGTGAATGACAGTGCATCACTCACTCCTCTGTAGCCTTCCCAGTAGAAATGTTACAATTTAATCTCACATGTCACAAATCAAACCCCAACTTGAAAACTACCTTTCCCAAAAATGTGGAACACATCCCGTGCTCGTGGAAGGAACTAGAGTGCCTCTCAGAGGAAGTGCTGTGTCTTAGTAGCAGCCATTGCCTCCAGCTGGAAGTGTTCACGGTGCACCAGTGTTCACACTGCATGTGCTTGTTGTGTTAGCTTGGCTTGTTGCAATTTGTGGGACATTGGGCAAGTTGTTGAAATTCTTCTTGACTCAGTCACTTCATTCCTCAAGTGGGGATGATACTGCCTACCTTTCTGGAGATTGTGAGCATTAAAAGGTTTAAAAAAAATGCTGAGCTAAGTAACTAAGCATTTGATAAATAGTAGCTATGACTCATTACTGCTTATTGTTGCTTCCGGACACTGAGCTCAGGGCCTTGCATTATTTACCTCATTAATTGTCACAGAATTAAACAGATATGAAAACACCACTTTTCAGAGAGGGAGACTAAGTACTGGAAAGTTTAGATAACATTCATACATCATACAGCTAGGAAAATGGCATATTCCAAAGTAAGGTGATCTTTCTGTAATGCTAAGCTGTACTGGATCAAGCTGCTTAGAAGTGATGACTGAGATCACTGGATATCAGATTTATGGAAGAGCAAGTTGATGTCTTCTGAGTAACCAAGTTCCATGAGGTAGAGAGCTCCCTATCAGTGGAGAGATTCCAGCAGAGACCACCTGCCCCTTCCAGGGAAGTGCCATTGCATGAGAGATCTGGACCAATGAGCTTCTTAGTCTTCTTCATATCAATACTGAAGGCTGCTGAGCAGTCTGGCCGCTGCCTTGCTCACTTGATATAAATGTTATTCAGGGAAGGGGGCTGCTATGGCAATAATACAGGCTCTAGAGTTTCCTGAAACCTGGGTTCACATCCTCACCCTCCTTCTTAATAGCTTCATGCCCTGTGATACACAGCCCTCTGTCCCTGAGTGTTAGTTTCTTTATGTGTAAAAATCACAAGATAGTTGTGATGATTATGAATTATGTCCTGAACTGCGCTTGGACTCAGGGAAAGAGTTCTGTCATGTGGAAGAGAAGGAAACTTCACTGGCTGAATTTATGAGGCCGGAGCCTGGATTCCCTAAGACAATGAGCTGATGCTTGCGTGAGGCAATGATCTAACTGACAGGTGGGCTGCCAAGTGGAAATTCGCATGGGCAATCTGACCTCTTTGCCTTCCCCTCCCTGTTCTTCAGCCCATGCAGTGTGAGCACACTGGAGGAGTTTTCTCGACTGAGCTTCAATTATTTATCAGCTGTATTTGTGTTCAGTGACACGTGTAGCAGATATAAATCCACGGGTTCTTCCCCCCTGGAATGCCTCTGAGCAAGTTATACAGTGGGGACCCTTTAAACCATCAGTGCTGAAGAGCACAGATTGATTTCTTTCTCAGACTTTTCTTTCCCACATTCAGTCTTCTTGGGATTCCCTTGCAGTGCAGGATAATGGCTTCTGATACCAATCGATACAAAGCTAATTATTTTACTTAACAGTTTTCATGTCCTCAAACTACTCAATGGTTCCAACAATTTGTTGTTGGTTTGGTTGGGGGGGAGGAGAGGATTGTTTTTTTCAAGTCTTTTCTTTGGCTTTCCTTTGTACAAGGACTAAGTAGCTCCGTGTCAGACTTTATTTTTTTGGGCTCCAAATTCACTGCTAATGGTGATTGCAGCCATGAAATTAAAAGACGCTTACTCCTTGGAAGGAAGGTTATGACCAACCTAGATAGCATATTGAAAAGCAGAGACATTACTCTGCCAACAAAGGTCCGTATAGCATATTGAAAAGCAGAGACATTACTCTGCCAACAAAGGTCCGTCTAGTCAAGGCTATGGTTTTTCCAGTGGTCATGTATGGACGGTGAAGAAAGCTGAGCACCGAAGAATTGATGCTTTTGAACTGTGGTGTTGGAGAAGACTCTTGAGAGTCCCTTGGACTGCAAGGAGATCCAACCAGTCCATCCTAAAGGAGATCAGTCCTGGGTGTTCATTGGAAGGACTGATGTTGAAGCTGAAACTCCAATACTTTGGCCACCTCATGCGAAGAGCTGACTCATTGGAAAAGATCCTAATGCTGGGAAGGATTGGGGGCAGGAGGAGAAGGGGACGGCAGAGGATGAAATGGCTGGATGGCATCACCGACTTGATGGACATGGGTTTGGGTAGACTCCGGGAGTTGGCGATGGACAGGGAGGCCTAGCGTGCTGCGATTCATGGGGTCGTAAAAAGTTGGACACGACTGAGCGACTGAACTGAACTGAACTGAAGTAGCTCCTGATGGCATTATCTATTGATGAGATTTGAATTGTGGTGGGACCATGGAACTGCAGGCAAGAAATGAGGGCATTCCATGCCTCCCATGCTTTTCAACTCCAGAATCTTCATGACAGTTAGGAACTCTATAGTCTAAACAAGTATAGTTTCATTTTGATATGGAAATCAAGTAGCTGAGTTAATTGTGTCTGGAAAGTTCCAACATAGAATAAGAGGAAAGGGTTTCTTTGGCTCTCTCTTTTACACACGCTCACATAATAGAGCATGATGAAAATAAAAGTATCTCCATGGAAATTATTCTCAATCTGGAAACTATAAATCCCTGTTCCCCATTTAAAGCCCTGTTCCCTCAGGATGATAGTTAAAGTTTTGTCAGTTTAGACTAAGCTTTGAGCTTGCTATTTTTTAAGTAGAGGATATTTGATGGACCAACAATTTCACTTTGTTATATGATGGTGTATTTTAAGTATATCCTACTGCAGAGATGAAATCAACAGGCTGTGAAATTCACTAAACTTGGTTTCACGTCTTTCCTCTGAAGCATATAGTGACTAATGTGAGGCGCACATTCTTTGAGTGTCAAATTCCTCAGCTATAGAATGAAGACGGTAATATCCTGTGGGCCTCCTTAAAAAAAAAATGAGTATTCATGCAACGCAACGGTATATAGAAATGCTAGCCATGTGCTAATGGTACTAGTTCAAATACGCTATTTAAGTTTTAAAAGATGAGAAAAAGTTTACATGGAAGCCACTGTAAGCTATACTAGAGACCAGGACTCTCCATAGTACACTGCCATTCATATGAGATTTGTAGAAGCTCTTCAGTATAAAAGTTTTTTTTTTTTTTTTTTTTTAATTAAAATACTTGGAGGGTTGCCAAGAGTCAGATATGACTGAGTGACTGAGCGCACACACACACACACACACACACACACACACACACACACACTGAGAACACAGATATATTTAATATGCCTGATACAGGGAGTGAGAGGAACTTCTCTATGGTGTAGAGGTGACTGAGAATAAAGCTAAACATTGCAGAGGCTGGGTATGTATCAAGTGATATCAAATGGCCATGGACTTGGCCAGACCTGGGTGTGAGCCTCAAGTCTACCGCTAAATAGTCGTTTAACTTCAGATGAGTTACTGAGCCTCTCATGCTCAGCTTGTCTATAAAAATGAGGCTAAAAATAAGTCCCTTGCATGGAGGTTGTAAGGATTAAATACAATAATGTATGTAAAATAGTTAATACTGGGACTGGCATAAGCAATGCTCCATAAATTGCTACTTCTAATCTTCATGATTCATAATTAAATCTTACATTGTAACTGATATTTAACTAATAGTTAATGAGCTATGGCAGTTCAGATTTAATAATTAATAAGCCATGCTAGTTTTTGAGCCATGAGGATTACCACCACTTCTATAACCACCATCGCCTTTAGATGTCACATGTGAGAAGATGCATCAGCTGAGGGACTCAGCCAGGTTGACCTTGTCCCAGGACCCAAGAAGAGCCATCTGGTCCTGAATCAGAACATTATAACTTCATCTTGATCCAAGATGGAGAAGACCTGGCTCCATTAGCTGGTCTTTGGTTGGCCAACTCTTGTGAAGAAGCAAGAGTGAAAGACTGTTAGAGAATACTTTCAACCACCATCTGGTCATTCTCAAGAAGAGCTGTGGTTGGATCAGAGCCAATTACTACATAGAATCAGGCCCCTGAAATGCCATAATGGCCACCTCCACTTCCCCTTGCCCAGTTGTCTCACTGCCACACGTATGAACGCAGAAAGGCTCTTGCTTGTGGCAGGTCACACCTCCAAGGTGCCTTTTTTCAGACTTGTGTGAATCCTCAGTCATCACCCCATATATCTGGTTTCAAGTGCTGAGTATGGAAGCTGAGTAGAGAGGTGACATGGTTTTAATTGATATTTTAAAGAAAGTTCCTTAGTGGTGGCCATCTTTTCTGTCCCTCACCTTTCTGATTAGAGCCTGAGCTTGCATCGGCTCATTAACTTTAATAGTTTAGCCTTTAGCTTTTCTGCCTTGTGTGATGTACCAGGCTTCACTTCTGCTGCGTAATTTAAGAGGAGCGACATACTGCTTTTTTTTTTTTTTCCCCCATTGGAGGGCTTAGGTCTTCCAGGGTTACTCCGAGTCAGAGTTTCATTTTAATGAGACAGTGCCAGAAGAGGAACATAGGGTGCCATTCCTTCAAAGAGAAGTATCCAGAGTCATTGGCCCAACATAGTACCTGTGAAGTTACAAATTAATGGATTAAGGTAGACACTGATAAAGAGGTAGAGCTGCCGAATCAAAATCTGCCAGGGAATATTGCAAATTCAAACATTTTTCTACCGATAATGAGAAGTGACAGTTTCCTCCTGCTTCAATTCTAAATCCAGCATCTTTTCTCTTGCAATTTACATGGAAATAATGAATGTTTTGTGTTAAGACCTTCCCCTTCCAGGGAACAGAGCTTCACCTCTCTAATTTTTATTGAATTAGCTTCCAGCATGCAGGAAATTTCATGTTAGCCTTTGGTCCTAGAAAATCATTTCAAAAGACATTGTAAAACATATACCTAATGAAAACTATGTGAAACAAAACCCAGCGTGGCTTATCTTTGAGGTTGTATATATATGCAGTTGTGTATGTATATTTATTTTAAGAAACTAAAGTCAAACGTAGCCTCTGTGTACTTAGTATATTTTCCTATAATATTGTTGAACTCTGTCCAAAATTGAATGAGAATTTTCCTTTACTGCAGAATTAATACATACCTCAGTCTTTTAGCTACTCATATTTATATGATTGTATATAATCCTTTCAGAATAATTCATTGTTATTTCTGAAGACAATGCCAATCTTTCATTTGGCTTCCCAGGTGCCTCAGCAGTAAAGAATCCACCTACTGATGCAGGAGACCCAGGTTCAATCCCTGGGTCAGGAAGATCCCCTGGAGAAGGGAATGGCTACCCACTCCAGTATTCTTGCCTGGAGAATTCCATGGACAGAGGAGCCTGGTAGGCTATACAGTTCATGGGGTCGCAAAGAGTCAGACATGACTTAGCAACTAAAGAACAATAATCTTCCTTTTAGAGAACCAGACAGTTTTAGATATTTTGGTCTTATTGGAAAACAAGTAGTTCCTTCCTAGTAAATGGGACCCGCCTGTTCATCCCTTCCCCACAGTCCCTCGGGTGCATCTGTTGGAAAAGATTTGAGGAAAAGATTCCCAGCAGCCAGGTCTCTTCCACGTCTCATATATTTATTAGTTGGAGGTTGAGGGTAGTTTTCAGATATCACTCATATTCATCTTGATATTTTTACCATTTCATCTTTTTCACATGCATTTTACAAAGAGAAAATCTTATTTTTAAACAACCAACTATATATGTTAGCTTAAATGGCCTCCAAAAGGATGTGAACCTGACCTTGCTATATGAGAACACTGTCCTACATAGGATTTGTGTGATAACAGAATGTCTTCCATTGAAGATGAGGTGATATTTGAGCAAAACAGAACATAAAGGCAGCAGACAATAACAGATGCAGCTGTGTGCTCGGGGTGAAGGATGAGACACACGGACTCTGACATGATATCTTTGTCCTGCGGTATTTTATTGTTCTTGGGAATGTGAGAAATTATCTTTGAAATGCTACTTTTCTGGTAGAGCTCTTCAATAATATTTATATGGTACCACATTTGCATAGGCCTTTTAGCCAATCTGATCAGCAACAGGTTGTATGGCATGTTCATTGCATAATAAGAAACCTGGAACACTTCAGCATAGAATAATCTTTGCATTGCATTACCTCCTTCCCATAATATTCCCTTAACCATGAATACTTTGGGGATTTCAGAGAGGAAATTACTGAGTGTTAACACAAAGGAGTCATCTATTACTTTTGTATTATTAAAAATAATTTCCCAAAGCACCAGCATTATTTTAGAAGACACAAATATTACTGAAAGTACTCAAAGATACAGAAATCTGTGTGAGGGCTGTGTTCTTTTTATCTTCTTGGCATCTCCTCTCTGTAAATACAGAGAGATTAAAGTAGAATTGATATTCCTTCCCAATGCTGTAGATTTGTCTGACTATAAAACCTATGGATTTCCATGCAAAACTGGTCTTTCTCGTGACCAACCTTGACTGCTTCCTATTTATTAAAAAGACTCAGTTTTAAAGGCTTCTTAGGGCTTTAAGACTGGGTGTGCATGTCTGTGCACATGTGTGTGGTAGGTTGGGTTCTGCAGAGGCAGTGGTGAGAGGAAGTCTGCAGTGTAAGGTGTTTGTTTATTAGGCATCAACCTTGAATATTCATTTAAAAATTAGAACATTTCATATTGAAATCTGATTTCTGGCAACACAGGGAGATGGCAATCTGCTGAAAGTGGAGTGTTTGCCTATCTTTTTTTTTTTTTTTTACAATGTTGTGTTGGCTTTTGCCGTATGATAACGCAAATCGGTACATGCATCCCCTCCTTCCTGAGCCTGCCTCCCCTCCCCCTATCCCATCCTGCCAGGTCATCACCAGGCTGGGCTCCCTGGGCTGCACAGCGACTTCTCACTATTTATTCATCTTAGACCCATTAGTGTATATATGTTGATGCTACTTTCTCCACTCGTCCTCTCTCTCCCTCCCCCACTGTGTCCACAAGTTCATTTCTATATCTGCATCTCATTCCTTCCTTGCAAATAGGTTCATCAATACCATTTTCTAGATTCCATATATATGTATATATATATATATATATATATATATATATATGTTAATATACTATATTTGTTTTTCTCTTTCTGACTTACTTCAGAAAGTTAGTATAACAGGTTCTAGGTTCACCCACCTCAATAGAACTGACTCAAATTCATTCTTTTTTATGGCTGAGTAATATTCCATTCTGTATATGTGCCACATTTTCTTTATCCATTCATCTGTCGATGGACATCTAGATTGCTTCCATGTTCTGGCTCTTTGCCAGTCTTGAGGGGCCCCTTTAGATATATAAGTTGGTAATCTCAGTAGGGACATGAATTTAAGACTTTCTCATCATCGTATATAGACATATATCATTTTACTGCACTTCACAGATACTGCACTTTTATACATTGAAGGTTTCTGGCAACCTTCCATCGGGCAACATTGCATTGGCCAATTTTCCAACAGGATTTGCTCACTTAGTGTCTCTGTGTCACGTTTTGGTAATTGTCTAGCACTTTAATTATTTTCATCATTATTATATTTGTTATGGTGATCTGTGATCAGTGATCCTGGATGTTACCATCATAATTATTTTGGGGCACCGTGAACTGCACCCATATAACAAAGAGAACTTAATCTATAAATGTGTGAAATCGAGATAGCCACCCTAACTTTGAGCAACCACTCCACCCTGATCAGTCAGCGCTCATCAACATATCGAAGCAAGACCCTCCACCAGCAAAAAGATGAGGACTGGCTGAAGGTTCATATACCGATTAGCATTTTTTAGCATTTTAAAAAATTGCAGAATGTACATTGTTTCTTCAGACACAATGCTATTGCATGCTTAGGAGACTACAGTACAGTGTTAATGCAATGCTTACATGCACTACAAAATCAAAAACTCATGTGACTCAATTTATTGTAATATTTGCTTTCCTGTGGTGGTCTGGAACTGAACCCACTATATCTCCAAGGTATGCCTATAATGACAAGATTGCATTTTGGCTCTCTGAATGGCAAAGAGGAGATCTGTAAGACTGAGAGTGTGCCTTTTCTTTAGGATAGAAGTTGAAGCAGGAGGTCAGGATTTCACCTGGCCCGTCCTTTTAATTTCCTGGAGCCAGAGGGCACGCAGCCCACAGAGTGGCGGCTCTTCCCCCTCTGGCCCTTGCCATGGCCTTTCTCTGCTCACCACTCATCATAGCCCGTGCACTGAAGGCCTTTAACTAGAAGTAAGAGGTGAGATTCAGGGGCGAAGTGGGTGGCTGAAAAGTCAGTCAGAGAAATCATCTTTAAGAGGGAGGTTTGACGCCAACTTTCTCCCCCGAAGGGCCCTGTCGCTTCAAGCCTTTAATACCAGGCCTGACAAATATTTAGAAAATGTCCAGGCTGGAACCATTTTGTACAAGGAGAGGCTGAGATGTCCCAATGGATTTTTTTTTTCTCCTTCATCTCTAATATCCTCTGAATCCTGCTAAGGAAATGCAGAGCTCAGCAGCTCTTCTCTGGCTGGCGTTTGGTGCTAGGAGAGAGATCGAGGGGCAGAGGCTGAAGGAGATCTTGCCGGAAGGTGGGGAGGAGCAGATGTAAGGGAGCCTGGGCCTCCTGCTCAGGGAATGGGAAGGGAGTCAGGTAGTGGGCTTGGACTTGAAATGGGTGATTTCTGGTGGAGCAGGTGGGGAGCAAGGCATTGGGAAGTATTTAAGCCCTTACGGAGGGAACTAAATGCTTAGAGGGAACTCAGGCCGTGCTCCTAAGGAACACAGGGAGCATCCAGGGAGATGCACAGTGTGGTCGCAGGTTAGAGAAAGTGCTGTGGAAGGCAGTGTATGAGCGGGGCTGTGCGTGCTTCTCATGGTCGGTCCCAGCCTACACAGAACAGTGGTTTTCTTCTTTGTTTCTTTGGATTGGCATGCTTTTGTTGTTGTTGTGTTTTGTTTGTTTGTTTTTTTCCTACTTAATGGTTCTTTGTGGCTGTTTAGTTGTGAAGTCGTGTCCGACTCCTTGCGACCCCATGGACTGTAGCACCCCAGGCTTCCCTGCCCTTCACTGTCTCCTGGAGCTTGCTCAAACTCATGTCCATTGAGTCAGTGATGCCATCCAACCATCTCATCCTCTGTCGCCCCCTTCACCTCCTGTCCTCAATCTTTCCCAGCCTCAGAGTCTTTTTCTATGAGTCAGTTCTTCATATCAGGTGGCCAAACTATTGGAGCTTCAGCATCAGTCTTTCCAATGAATATTTAGGGTTGATTTCCTTTAGGATTGACTGGTTTGATCTCCTTGCTGTCCAAGGGATTTTCAAGAGTCTTCTCCAATACCACAGTTTGGAAGCATCAATTCTTAATGGTTACCTTGACCCTAAATGCAGTAGGGAATTGATCAGGATAGTGCAGCTTGGGTGGATGTGGATGAAGAAGGGAGAGTCAGAACAACTTTCAGAATCTGAATTTGAGAGAACAAGTGGGAGATGGTGAGATGATTTTGGTGATGGTGGGATGGAATGATGGTAAACAGTGACCTCTTGCTTCCTGGGTTCCAAGCGCTATCTCAACTCTGTACGTATGCTAACTGACTGCCTGACTGAGTCTGTCCAGAATCCTCTGGAGAAGATACTGCAACTACCTCTGTTCCTTACTGAAGAAAACTAGCCATAAAGAGGTTTGGGAGTTGGTTTAGGGTCTCAAAGCTAATGGATGTGGGGACAGTATTCAAACCCACACAGTGTGGTCCCAAATCTGTTCCTGTGACCCCTGTACAGTATAACCACATCTCATAGAAGGTGAACCAGTGCTGTGACAGGAGCAGAGATCTTTGCCAAATTTGCTATGGAAATCCAATTGTCTCTATTTTTGTGTGTTTACTTATGTCAGCCGGACTTTCTCAACTAGTAATCCATGGGACATTTATCATGCAAATATACATTGGAGTGAGAAAGAATGATTGAATTTGTCATGCTTCTGCAATCCAGGACCTTTCAGGCTCTCTTAAATAGGATGATGAACCCTGAGAATTGCCAGAAGGAGCCTGCACAAAGCAGGGTTTCCCAAGAAAAGCTGAAAAACAGCACTCTTTTCTCACAGCACATTCACTTGTGCTTCTCCAAACACAAGTATCATGTGGGGTATAATTTAGGAAACAGTGTCATAAACATTCTGTGAGTTTGGGACCAGAAATAGCACTACAAGTAAAACCCAACCGTTTGGAGGTAAGAGAGTGTCTCAATTAGGAGCTGGGGCTGGTCCTGCCTTTGCAGGGAGCCTCGTCCATTCATCACTCAGACTCAGCATCGTGCTCCTCCTTCCGCCCAGGCTCTGCATCCCTCTTGATGGGCAGCTTCCTGCTGAGTCCGCCGCATGTAACACGCATGGCAGGTGTTCTTTCTCGCTAGAAGGAAGTGGCTGCCCCCGTTAACAGCCCCGGGCCAATTACTCCAAAAAGTTTGGACTTCAGTTGCCACAGTGAAGCTGCAGTCTTTCTAATGACACCCCTACAGAGGGCACACTCCACATTCTCAGGCAGAGGGAAAACCTGCGGGGCCAAGCTCATCTGGCGTGTGCAAAGGTCAGCTGCTCTATAGTAAGAGGGGCCCAAGAAGGAGGAGAGAACCCCAAGTGGGTTTCCTGGGCCCTCCTGCCTCTGACATCCTTGCCAGTAGCTACTCACCGACTATGTCTCCTACAGAGTTAGCTTGAGCCTGTTAACAAGCACATCAAACCAGTACTAAGTGTCTTTGAAGAGACACAGTATGGCTCATCTTCTTTCTTGTGCAGCCATCACAAAGGATGAGAAGGCCCAACCTGACAGTACAGGGTGGTGCAAAGGAGCCTGGCTTGTAAAATTTGGAGAGGATCACAAACTATGTGCTCATCCTCTACTTTCTTGCAGTATCTAGTGAGAAACTTGTTCCTCTCCACTCAAGGCTGAATCTCACTGACTTGTGGGTTCTATCCATTTAATGAACTCAGGGGAAGACTCTGTGGAGGGACTGCTGTCTTTGTTGGCATCCATAGATACTCTTGTTTTAAGGCAAGAATTCTAGGGAATGAGGGAAAATGGTAAAAATCTGGGTGCCTGTACAGACAGGGACCATTTGGGAACCATGTCCTCTTAGATGATTTGTGCCCCATTGACTGACTCATTCTCAAGCTATCAGGGCAACCTCCTTCCTCTTACTTGTTCCTTTAGTAATGCCTTGCTTGATCCAAATTTAATCATCCAGTATCTCGTTCCCTCAAGACCCTGAAATTTCTTTGTAATATGACAAGGAACTAATGCAGTTATTAAGCTAATAGTCTTCAAGTATGAGGGTGTTTCTCTCTAACCATCTCATATGGATGATTTTAATAGAGTATTTTGATAGAGTAATTCTCATGGCAGGAGGATATGCAGTCCTGACCTCGGTTCCTGAGGAAGACATAGTAAGAGGAATGTCTTTAAGTCCTCAGACTAGTCCAGGGGTTGCCTCTTGGTAGATCTTTTATGTGTGAAACTTGGTCAGACTCACCCATGGAACTAGGTTTGCTCTTGACAATCATGAGCGAGTTATGAGTTATGGTTGGCATCCATAAAAATGTCAACAATTCTAGCTTTAGCATAAACCTTTACCTCGCCTATCTTTGTAAGCATATAAGAAATAATCCACACACAGACTCTCCTTATTCTGGATGTTAGTGAAGACTGGGAAAGGTTGATACTGAGTGAAAAATTTTCATTGGGTAGACTAGACAGGACAAGAGAGAGAACTCCAATGATGAAAGACAGAAATATTATCAGTCTCACTTTCTTCTACCCTTAAAAGAATTTTCAGATCTTGATTTGACTTCTAAACTATTATCCAGATCCTAAAAGTTGAGTCCATTAAAGAGGAAAAGTGCAAAATCTATTGTAATGACTATTTTGGCCCAGGCTGATGTAAGTCAAAGGGCCTCTGATCCATGCAATCAATGTGGCAAGAGCAGACTGTAACTATTAGGGAAAGATTGTCTTTGTGAAAACAGTAGAGTGGGATGTTGACATAGCAAGGTTTACATATCTTTATAAACTTAGGTTGATCAAATTCAGTGTAGGAAAAAAACAGGAAAGCCACCAAAACTACAACACTACAAATTAATTTAAAATTATTTGGCAATTTGTTAAGGAGGTTCACTGATTACTTGATTTCCAATCATTTTAAATTACATTTTATATAACTACATAGAGATATAGATCTTGATATCTATAGACTTATGCATTGCTAAGTCTTTCTAGGTGTGTATATCTCTATTTATCAATTGTTTAACACGTGTTCTCTGCCAGGCACAGTGAAAAGCACCTCTAGTGCATTACCTTGTTTAATCTTTATAAAACGTCATGAATGCAACAACAGATATTCCAGTCAAGTAAGTAAGGACATTGGAGTCAGAAATCATCGAATGTAAATAGACTAGTTAGGCCTTGAGCTTGGGTCATCTTGATCCCTCAGCCAGTATGTGTGACCACACAGCCATGCCGCCTCCTTTTCACCGTCTATCTCTGTGTGTTGTGCGGGCGCCAAACACTTGCTGTCGAATATTCTGTGTACTAGACTTAGCTACAGTAACAACCTCAGAATAAATAGGTTTTTATTCCTCTCTCACAAGTCTGTGATCAGCAATGGCTCTGCTGTGTTTGTGGTTTTCCAAGACCCAGGCTGGAGAAGCCCCCTTCTGGGTCACACTGTTTTCACTGCAGAGAACAGAAAGGCAAAGGAAGGAGTTAAGCCCTGGCATTGCACTTATAGGTTCTGCTTGGACCTGGGTTTTTAATACCTGCTTACATCCCATTGGCCAAAGAAAGCCGTGTGGCCAAGCCTGACAATGTGGCAGGAAGGCACAGATAACGTGCTAAGTCAGTTCAGTCGTGTCTGAGTGTTTTTGACCCTATGGACTGTAGCCTGCCAGGCTCCTTTGTCCATGGCAGTAAGTGTCCTGCTTCGGCAGGTGGATTCTTTACCACTAGTGCTACCTGGGAAGCCCAACAGATAATGTAAGGATGTATAATTCTCTTGGACCAAGAATAAGAAATTGGAAAAAAAAAAAAAAAAAAGCTACCACCGTGAGGTGGGGGTTAAGTTACGGAAGGTAAACCTCCCTGTGACTCAGTGGTTGAGAAATGACTGGGAAGGTGGAAAAGTGACTCATGCCTCTTGTCTCGCCTCCAGGGCTCCGGAAATTGAGGAGAAACAACTCAGTATCCAGAAGAATAGTCTAGTCAATAGACTAGAATGAAGTGAAGCAGGCAGAGTGGTAAAGGATGGGCTGGCCAGCTAGACTTGGACATAGGGGTGGCCAAGGCCTTTTCCCAATGGGGCAGAAGGCATCTTGGCTCTCTCTGTGTGCTTAGAATTTCTGAACCAAACAGGGGAGCAAGCAGATCACTGGGTGAGCTCTGGGTGAGAGGATAACTGGCTTAAGTCCCTGGGTGGAGGGAAGAAGAGGTGAAGACAACTGCTAAGAGGTGGTAGGAGCCGGGGATGAAAGGAGCCGTTTGCTCCATTCTCCATGGCTACAGTACAGACCCAGGCATCTCTTGGCCACAGATTGAATCCCACGCTAGGAACCACAGAGGAGCAATACCCTTGAAGCCCGCCCTGTATTTCTGGCAGTTCTGTTTTGTGCAGCCCCTTCCCTATCCTTTCCCATCGCAAATGTTCTACTTACAGGCAGAATTCCCATCCCCTAGGACCCCGATTTTCAAGCTCGAATAAGGAGGCAGGACACTCAGACATTGTAGTTCTCTAGCAGGTTCTTGCTACTGGCAACTGGGGTATATTAAGTAAGTTTTGGCTCCATCCTGTGAAAACTGTCTGAGGGTGCCGAGTCGGTGTCAGGAGGGCCAACAGCTGTGACTGCGTGGGGTCCACACAGGCATGTGCAGTGGGGACACGGGGCACGGGCTCCAGAGTCAGACCACCTGCTTCTCTTCTGGCTTCATTATCTCTTTGATTTGAGCAAGCTTCTTAACCTGCCTGAGTCTCAGTGTCTTCATCCATCAAAAGGAGATGATAACAGTCTAAAGAGTTGCCCCGAGGATTCAATGAGATAATCCACGCAAGGCACTTAACAGAGTGCCAGGCACATGGCAAGCACTTAGGAAGTGATTACTATTAATATTACTATCATCATTATCATCATCACATCATCGCCATCACTGTGGATAATGAGGATGAAAATAATTCTACCAATAACGTACCGCTGATGTTTCATGTCAGTGATGCTCAGCAACATGCCTGGTTAACAGTTACCAAACATCTTCCCTGTGCCAGGCAGGCTTCTGAGCTCTTCTCAAGTACATCTTTACAAGAACCACAAAGAGGCAGGTAGGATTATAAGCCCCCATTTTACAGAGGAAGCAACTAAGGCTCACAGGTGGTTAACAGCTTGCCGGGGTGACATAATTAGGAAGAGACGGACTAGGTCTTTCAGCCCTAGTAGGCTGGCTCCAGAGTCCAGGCTCTGAGCATTACACAGGCTGCTTTTCACAATAACACAGATCTGCTGCTCATCTCAGTGTTTCTTTGGGTCCAGAGTAACTGGAAAGGTTGTAAACGCAGGCACCCCCATCCTGCTTCATCCTGTGTGGCCGAGGGAAAGCCGGCATGCTATTCTGAGAACATCAGCCTGGAGTACACATTGTGTATAAATCACCCAGTTAACAAATGGCCCAATTATAAAGGTTGGCTGCTGTGCATGCTTGGAGCCTCCTGTCGAGCTTGACTGTGAGGCTCTTTGAGGGCCGGCACTCTGCCTTTGCCAAAGGCCCTGCTCAGAGGTCAGCTGGGGTTGGCAGTCTGTGCCGTGGTTGACCCAGTCCACAGATAATGAGGGAATTTATATCTGCAGAATTACGATGTTGTGTTTAGGGTTTAGGCTATGGAAGAATGGGAGAGTTGGAAGGTTTTTCTAATGATTCATTTTAGGCCTATCGAAGAAAACTGCACACTGTAAACTCCTAGAGATTTTTCAACAACTTTGCTTTCTAAATTGCAATGTAACATTCTCAGCAAACAGTTTTGACAGGGCACATTTTAAAGTCCCTAAACAGTGAACCAGTTATGCATATGCTTAGCATTAAGGGTATCTCTGAGTATCTGAAAATGCCTTGATCAAAGTCATATGCTTATTGCCAACAGCTGTCCCATGAGAGTGAGAAATTCCCTGAAATTCCCTTCTTTCCACCTTGAAATGTCGATCATGTAGTTGGTTGTCTAGAGTTCCTCTGTTAGAATAGGTATGAAAATAAATGGTTGGTGTTTAGCATGTGTGTCCTACTGTAGTACTTCAGATGAATTTGGTTATTTTAATCGATGATGCAGATGATCGGGGTAAATTGCTATCATAGAAATGTGGTTGTTCAGTCACTAAGTCGTGTCCGACTGTTTGCAACTCCATGGACTACAACATGCCAGGTTTCCCTGTCCTTCACTATCTCCTGGAGTTTGCTCAAACTCATGTCCATTGAGTTGTTAATGCCAGACAACCATCTCATCCTCTGCTGCCCTCTTCTCCTGCCCTCAATCTTTCCCAGCATCAGGGTCTTTTCCACTGAGTCAGCTCTTTGCATCAAAATATTGACGTGTAGCCAATGTATTGGAGTTTCAGCTTCAACATCAGTCCTTCCAGTGAATATTCAAGGTTGATTTCCTTTAGGATAGACTGGTTTGATCTCCTTGCAGTCCAAGGGACTCTCAAGAGTCTTCTCCAACACCACAGTTCAAAAGCATCAATTCTTTGGTGCTAAGTGTTCTTTATGGTCCCACTCTCACATTCATACATGACTGCTGGAAAAATCGCAGCTTTGACTCTGCAGATCTCAATGTTAGAAGCAGAACACATACAGCTCATTTCCAAACTGTGTGGAGGGACTGGTGGCTCTCCAGGGCCAGCTCCCTTATGAGGGATCTAGTCTCCTGCAACTTACAAGTCTGACATCTGCTCATGCATTCTTGGTGCCACTGAGGCAGAAAAAGAAAGAGCTAGAAAGTCATGTATGGCTCTTAAATTCTCTAGTCCTCAATGTGGTATTTTCACTCAGAATCCATTGGCCAGAAGAGGTTAGTGTGGGCCCCTTATCTGCAAGGGATTTGGAAATGTAGCTGAGCTCCATATTCATGGAGCAGTCAGTGCCCCTTCTGTACTACCTACTCAAGTCAGCTTTCCAGTCAGGCTGTCAGGTTATACATGTTCTTGGTGCTGTAACTAAGATAGCATGAAAGAACCAGGAGGCATAGACTTACCTGGCTGAGTCTTGGGGGTTTTCTCCTACAGGTCTGACTGTGAATTTGAGGGCTTCTTGGTCTCGCACATTCTCCTCCTGCTGATGCAGAGATAAGGGAGCATGGATGACTGTGAACTTAGGGAAACCCTAGAGAAATCATATGTTTTACTTCCCTTGCCCGAGACTTTGACTTGTGGTTATCAATTCTTTAGTTAGATCCACATAGATCCACACAGGACAAAGATAAATTTTCAGAAGCCAAAGCACTCAGTTCAGTTCAGTCGCTCAGTCGCGTCCAACTCTGTGTGACCCCATGGACTGCAGCCCGCCAGGCTTCCCTGTCCATCACCAACTCCTGGAGCTTACTCAAACTTATGTCCATCGCTTCAGTGATGCCATCCAACCATCTCATCCTCTGTCATATCCTTCTCTTCCTGCTTTCAATCTTTCCCAGCAAGAGGGTCTTTTCAAATGAGTCAGTTTCTCATCAGGTGGCCAGTGTTGGGGCTTCAGCTTCAGCATCAGTCCTTCCAATGAATATTCAGGAATGATTTCCTTTAGGATGGATTGATTGGATCTCCTTGCAGTCCAAGGGACTTTCAAGAGTCTTCCCCAAAACCACAGTTCAAAAGTATCAATTCTTCGGCGCTCAAGTTTCTTTATAGTCCAACTCACATCCATACATGACTACTGGAAAAACCATAGCTTTGACTAGATGGACCTTTGTTGGCAAAGTAATGTCTCTGCTTTTTAATATGTTGTCTAGGTTGGTCATAACTTTTCTTCCAAGGAGCAAGCCTTTTTCAATTTCATGACTCCAGTCACCATCTGCAGTTATTCTGGAGCCTGAAAAAATAAAGTCTGTCACTGTTTCCATTGTTTCCCCGTCTATTTGCCATGAAGTGATGGGACAAGATGGCATGATTTTAGTTTGCTGAATGTTGAGTTTTAAGCCAAATTTTTCACTCTCCTCTTTCACTTTCATCAAGAGGCTCTTTAGTTCTTCTTCGCTTTCTGCCATAAGGGTGGTGTCATCTGCATATCTGAGGTTATTGATATTTCTCCCAGCAATCTTGATTCCAGCTTGTGCTTCATCCAGCCTGGCATTTCGGATGATGTACTCTGCATATAAGTTAAATAAGCAGGGTGACAATATACAGCCTTGACGTACTCCTTTCCCAATTTGGAACCAGTCTGTTGTTCTACATCCAGTTCTATTTGTTGCTTCTTGACCTGCATACAGAACAAGATAAATTTTCAGAAGCCAAAGCACTAAAATTATATATGTCACTAATTATGCCATAGTTGCCTCAACTCATTTGGTATCCTTGCCCATAGAAATTCATGTTGTTAGTTCCATGTTTTTTAACTGAGCTGAAGTGATTATTGTAATTAATCATTACCTACTTTGTGGCATCCAATGGGTGCCATATACATGTAAAATAAACATAATTCTACATCTACTTTCCATCTTTCATTATTATTTACTTTTTACATTTTATATTTTATTTATTTTATAGTATTTATGTTTCACCTTTACATCTTTCAGCTTTTATTTCTTTATATTTTATTAAATATTTTATTTTTATGTTTCATTTTACAGAATTTATCTTTCACTTTTTATTTATTTTCTGGTTGTTTCTTCATAGGCGTTGTGATTAAACTAGAGAGGCTTGAAAGACTTTATTAAGATTTTCTTTCTTGGAAAGTTTACATTATACCAAGTGAATTGAGCAAATTGTTTTGTCTGTTAGCTAGATGACTTGGTGGTTGTGTGTGTATATGTGTGTAGCTGTTTTAAAAAACCCTTTATTCCTTTAAAGTGCAAAAACTCAACAAAGTGCTTACTTTTGAAATATCACATAGTATTAGAGATTTTCGCATAAAGCTCCCTTACCCAAGGATATGACATCATTAATATATTGTTTTTCAGTGAGCAGCAAGCTAATTGTCTTTGCCCAAAGACTTAATGGAATTTGACCCAAGAAATCAGGCAAGTGCTTGATAAAGTCTGTGGGACATGTCATATCTAGTTATTTGTCTGGGATCTTTGCATTTCTCTTTAGAAAAATGCAAACTTCAAAAAAAAAAAAAAACCCCTCCCTTGGTCATGTGTAGGAACATACATTTGGTCAGGATAGAGTGTGACGAGAGCTGTCAGTGACTAAGAGATTCATCAAATGTTCCTTGAGAGTTATAGTAGAAAACCACAATTGTATCAATTTCATAGAAGTTACTGAAGCAACACGGCAAATTTCATTCTAGTTTTTCCTACTTATTAGGGTGCATGCCAAGAGGAAAATGTCTTCAATCCTGCAGGCAGAGAAAATACAGCTTATTTCTTTTTTTGTTGTTTCTTATTTTTGACGATAATGTTAGAAAAGCTGTATGAAGATAGAAAGGATTGCAGTCTGACAGTAGAGTTCCAAAATGAAAACGCAAATGAAAAAGTAAATCTTTGCCTTAAACATCAAATAATCGATTATGCTTCTACCTCATTCACAGAATTAAACACTTGTGTTATTTGATGATGTTGCCAGAGTTTGGCTTTTCATTTTAATTTTAGGAAAGATCAAAAAGATTTCATGTAGAACTCCCTTCAAATGGAATAGAGATGGATCTCTAAGCGCTTCTTTAATGTGGGAAGTGGTAATTCATTTCAACATGGGCAATTTATGATCAAATGTCAAGTTTGCAGAAACTCACATATTAGAGGTACAGAGATTTACATGATTTGTAAGTTACAGAGCATTCAACGCACATTGCTTTTAAAAAGTTAAAATATATGTAATCTATCTCCTTGTGTTTGTTTCAATACAACCAAAGTAAAGGAAAACTGACAATTTCAGGCAATAAAAAAGCGCTCATTTGTCACATCCTACTTAATTCTTGGGCATCAAACAAACTTGAACTTAAGTACCAGCCCCACCAATTCCCAGCTGAGTGAGACCTTGTTCTTTTATTTCTCTGTGCTCTGTTTTCCTCATCTGCAAAACACAGACACTTTGGACTTCCTGATGGATGACACAGCGAGTGAAGAATCAGCCTGCAAAGCAGGAAACACAGGTTCAATCCCTGGGTCAGGAATATCCCCAGGAGGAGTAAATGGCAACCTACTCCAGTATTCTTGCCGGAGAAACCCCATGGATAGAGGAACATGGTGGGATACAGTCCACGGGGTCGCATAGAGTTGGACATGACTGAGCACAGCACGTAGGATCCATGTCGGCAATTAACTGAGATAGAGCACCTCCGGCCTTCCTATAGCTGCTGTCAGTATTGGCATTTCTGTATCTGTATCCATGCACACATTTCCTTGTCACCCGGCAGAATGACCTTTGATGCCATGTTGACCATACCTTTTGGTGTTCTGTGGCACAGTACTTTGTATCCAGTAGACAATCAGTAATTATTTGTTGATGTTCTGTCATAGAAATGTCTGTTATTTTTGCCATCATTGACTTCAGATGTCATTCTCTTGGACTGTGTTATTGCATTTTAACTCATCAGTTTGTCTATCATGGTTGGATAACTGACCAGCCTAGTGAAAAGAAATCAGTTACTTGTTCTCTGATTGCAGTGTCTGAGCTTTTCCCTAAAATGTGGGGGAGGGTGTGATAAGATGACCTCCAAGAGTCCTGCATATGCACAACCTTGGTGGGTACGGTGTCATTTGTGCTTTGAAATACGCATTGCCCAGCATGGAGTCAGACCCCACAGCGCTTGGTAAATATTGGTGTACTGGCCTGCTAATAACTGACACAGAAAACATGTATGACAGCTGAGTTTTACTGTGAAATATCACTCTCTTGAATCATGCGAAAGGATCCTGAAGCCTGTCGAATGAGGTAGAAGAGTGTATCATTGCTAAGAGGACCCCTAAAATGACATAAAGTGGGCAAGTTATCTACTAAGTAGGACTCCAGCATGAAAAAAAGTAGATTTGTTCCAAGACTTGCTGTATTTATCAAGTACAGCCTTACAGAGCCATGAGGGGAATTTGGAAACAGGTGGGCGTGTTTTTAATTGTTGTAATGACCGTAGGAGTGGGGATTCTGCTGGCAGTAAGTGCACAGGGACCAGGCAGGTCACGTGTCCTGCAGCAGGTCCGAGACTCAAGCACTAAGGATCTGTCTCTCCTACGATGCCAGCATAGAGTCAGGAAACATGCTGAGTGTTGGGTGGAAGCACCGGAGGGTCATACATTCTTAGAGCTTAAGACTTAGTCAAACATATTTATCAAACCATGTGTCACTTACTTATGGTATATTAGCGAGTAGTCAGCAATCCCTACACTCATGGAATTGGCATGCTAGAAACAGGCAAGAAGCCATAAACATAATGAGTACAGTACATTTTAGGCTGGGAGGTGGTAAGTGTGATAGAGTAACAAATAGGTTATGGAGAATGGGGGTTGCTGGAGAAAGCGTTATACTGAAGGTTTAAAATGAGGGCGATCAGAGTAGACAAGAATAATTGAGATGTGGATACACTTGTATTTATTCTGGATATGGAAGCATATTGTGGAATGAAATTAGAAATAGTCAAAGGACTCCTGTTTTAGAAGATGCTCAATAATGTGACAAGATACTGGAATGAGTTTCATTAGGTTAGCTGTTAAGATTCCTTGTGTTAACTAAGAAAGCAGTTGTAGGGGCATCACCACTAATGATGGATGGATGAGTGGGTGGGTGGGTGGGTGGGTGGATGGATGGGTAGAAGGATGGATGAATGGATGGCTGGCTAGATGGGTGGATGGATGGATGGGTTGGTGGTTGAGTATAAAATGGCCATTTAAAATGATCATTAAAAGATAAGTAAGAATATTAAAATTATTTGTGTTCACCTATAATCACTGAATCAATTCAGCTCATTCTGGCTGAGAGCTTTCTCAAAACCTGCCCAGGGGACAATGGGAAAATGGTTTTCTGGGACCAACATAGTGTCAGTCCATTGACCTATCTGCTTCTCCACCGAAGGCCCCCATGGAGGCCATTAGTCATCTCTGGAATGAGGCTCACTGATGTAAGATACACTGAGGCTTTCTTTCAAAGCCTGTTCCTTAAACTGTCTGTGTGCCTTAGCCATGGTTTCACTCTTCTGCAGACCCAGTGAATTAGGTGAGCCTGAGCGTTTTTCTGAGTGTTCAATACTCCAGGCTGGGGAGCAAATTAATAACAGAGAACTCTTTGTGGACATATGCAGCCAGTGTTCTCGGGTTCTCTCCCTCTCTGAGGCCACAGAAGTGAAATAAAATGGCCAGAACTGCCAGAGGATTTATTTCTCCTGTGAACCACAACAGAACTCGACTGCCACCCCCCCTCCCCCGGAAATTGAAGTTGTCTATGAGATAAATGAAAGTGCCATTAATACCCATTGAGGCCCATAGGAGGCTGTTCTGCCAAAAGAAACATCCATTTTGAAAAGAAGCACATTCAAAAAGAAAACAAGATCTGAAATTAAAGATCAAATGAGTAGGGATGATCTTCACAGAAAATCCACCCAGAGAAGAAATATGAACTAAAGCAAACAGGCAACAACACAGCAGCATATGCACTATTGAAAAAGAATCCAGCTCTCTTCAAGTCAGCAGAAAAGGATGTTCTCGAGGGGCCAGTTGGAAGATGGTAGGAGGCTGCAGAGCGGGGCTGCAACACTTCAAACAGCATGCCGAACCAAACAAACATAACCTTTGTTTCCTTTTACCAAAACATACGTAGAGCTGCCGATTTCAAACATTCTTTGGAAGTACCTTTGCAGAACTAGCTGGAAGATCTTAATAGCAGAGATTCCCAAAGCGAAAAATTTTCAAAGGCTTACGAAGTCGACACCCACCCCAACAACAACAAAATCAGTCTGCCACAACTGGGATGGGAAGAAGAATGGATAATAAGAATAAGGAAAAAGCAGTGGAAAACAAAGGGGAAAGCAGGGGACGAGGTGGGGAGACAGAGTAAAGTTAGCAGCTGGAAACTAGCCTTGGACATTTAAAGTACTTCCAACATATTGATAAAACACACTGAATCTTCATAGTCTTAATATAGTTGTCATTTCTCTTTATTAATAAAAGAAGGTAGGCTCATGTCTCACTTTAGCAAGTTAGTACTTTAAAAAAATTATTGGTGTATAGTTGATTTACCGTGTTGTGTTAGTTTCAAGTGTACAGCAAAGTGAATCAGTTACGCATACACATATTTCCACTCTTTTTTAGATTCTTTTCCCATATAGGTCATTGCAGAGTACTGAGTAAAGTTCCCTGTGCTACATAGTAGGTCTTTGTGGGTTATCTGTTTTATATATAGTAGTGTGTATATGTCAATCCCAGTCTCCCAGTTTATACCTTCCCTGCCATTTCCCCTCTGAACAACCACAGGTTTGTTTTCTACATCTGTAGCTCTATTTCTGTTTTGTAAATAAGTTCACTGGTACTATTTCTTTTTTTTTTAGATTCCACGTATAAGTGATACCGTATGATATCTGTCCTCTTCCATTTGACTTAACTCAGTTTGACGATCTCTAGGTCCATCCACGTTGCTGCAGATGGCATTATTTCATTCTTTCAAGTTACTACTTTTAAAGTATCAAACTTCCATTCAAGCCAAAAACTCTCGCCACTGAGAGTGCAAAAATAGTGTAGTGAAAGGTAGAATTCCCCCAACTCGTGTAAGATGAATTTTGCTACATGGCTGTGTGAAAATAAGCAAATGGTCTTATCCATTCAGAGGCCAACCTGCTTTTCCTGGGTACTCAGCCACATAGTCACAGCCGACACATGTTGAGGCTCAGAATATGTCCAATATTGTGCTAGAGGCCTTGCCTATGCTGCCATCTTCAAGCTCACTCGGCTCACGCACGTCAACCCCCAGTACACGGTCCCTGGCTCCTCCACTGGTCAGTTTCAACCCTCTGCCTCTATTGTTTCCCTTCTCCTTCCCTCCCATTTTTCTGTAGTTCCTTCCCTCCTTTCCCTGTGTCTCTCCTTTGCTCTTTTTGTCTCTGTCTCTCTCCAAATATATGAAGAAGGTAACAGTCTAAGAACTGGGAGCAAAAGGAGGCAGTTCCAGTCTTGGCACTGGACACTTTGTCGGTTGGTATATAGCAGGCACAGGCATGGCTGGCACAATGGCTGCTGGGCATGGGCACTGGTGCACCAGCCTCGTCTGCTCTACGAGGCACTGCCAGAACTGCACTGGGGGAGCACTCTGCTGGGCAGGAGCAGCTCCAGCTAGCAGCCCATCTGCTCCGTGGGAAGATTATATCGCACTTTCCAGAGGGTGGGTGTGGAAACCACATGAAAAGGCAAAACTGCCGCTGCCTCCTTGCAGGAGATGGGTGGCGGGTGTTTTCCACGGACATTTCCACAGGAGGCAGGAGGCACCCGGTTGGTTTTCTAGGGTATTCTCCTTTGCACATGCCTCCTAAGCCCAGCAAAGACAATCTGCCAGAGCCAGCATCAGTTCCTCCGCTTCCACAAATACTCAGTTCAGTTCAGTTTAGTCACTCAGTCGCGTCCGACTCTTTGAGACCCCACGGACTGCAGCACACCAAGCTTCCCTGTCCATCACCAACTCCCAGAGTTTGCTCAAACTCATATCCATCAAGTCGGTGATGCCATCCAACCATCTCATCCACTGTGATCCCCTTCTCCTCCTGCCTTCAATCCTTCCCAGCATCAGGGTCTTTTCCACTGAGTCAGTTCTTCTTACCAGGTGGCCAAAGTATTGGAGCTTCAGCTTCAACTTCAGCATCAGGCCTTCCAATGAATATTCGGGACTGATTTCCTTTAGGATGGACTGGTTTGATCTCCTTGCAGTCCAAGGGACTCACAAGAGTCTTCTCTAACACCACAGTTCAAAAGCATCAATTCTTCGGCGCTCAGCTTTCTTTATGGTCCAACTCTCACAACCATACATGACTGCTGGAAAAACCATAGCCTTGACCAGACGGACCTTTGTTGGCAAAGTAATGCCTCTGCTTTTTAATATGCTATCTAGGATGGTCATAACTTTCCTTCCAAGGAGTAAGCATTTTTTAATTTCATGGCTGCAGTTACCATCTGCAGTGATTTCAGAGCCTGAGAAAATAAAGTCTGTCACTGTTCATTGTTTCCCCATCTATTTGCCATGAAGTAATGGGACCAGATGCCATGATCTTCATTTTTTGAATGTTGAGTTTTAAGCCAGGTTTTTCACTCTCTTCTTTCACTTTCATCAAGAGGCTCTTTAGATCTTCTTCACTTTCTGCCATAAAGGTGGGGTCATCTGCATATCTGAGGTTATTGATATTTCTCCTGACAATCTTGATTCCAGCTAATATTATTTATTCCTCTTTATTTTCTCCCACCCTTCTCACTCCTTTGGCTTTTCCTTGCCCAGCCCCTTAGCCAGTGGGGTTTCTCAGAATTTCTTCCTCAACCCACTTGCCTCCAGGTATGGTCTGGTCTGGTCTGGTCTGCTGTGCTCCACGAATTCTGCTCCCACTCCTTGACAGTAGCACCTGAGTCTTTATAGTCAGCCCCTACTTCTTTCCTGAAGATTAGGTTCATATTCTCTTGCTTCCTGTGCATCTTTAGCCACACTTAAAAAAATTTTTTTTTTCATATTCCCATTGCTACTTAGGCATCTTTATCAACACTTTTTTTTTTTAATTTTTTGAGCATGCTGCATGGCATGTGGGATCCTAGTTCTATGACCAGGGATCGAACCCAGGCCCCCTGCACTGGAAGCACCAAGTCTTAACCACTAAACTGCCAGGGAAGTCCCTGTCTCCACCTTGAATTCAGAAGTTCCCTAACTTGGATTCTACTCACCTTGTCACAAATATCTTTCCTTTCACAATCCTCATTTTGGTTAGTGGCATTCCCCCATGTTCCAAGGTGGAAATAAGAAACCACTGACTCTTTGCTTTCTGTTCATACATTCTGTTGCTGCTGCTGCTGCTAAGTCGCTTCAGTCGTGTCCGACTCTGTGCGACCCCATAGATGGCAGCCCACCAGGCTCCCCCATCCCTGGGATTCTCCAGGCAAGAATACTGGAGTGGGTTGCCATTTCCTTCTCCAGTGCATGAAAGGGAAAAGTGAAAGTGAAGTTGCTCAGTCATGTCCGACTCTTAGCAACCCCATGGACTGTAGCCTACCAGGCTCCTCCGTCCATGGGATTTTCTAGGCAAGAGTACTGGAGTGGGGTGCCATTGCCTCATACATTCAGTCAACTAGAAAGGGCTGTGGATTCTGCCCCAGTGTATCACTCACCCCACCCTCTTCTCTTGTACAAGCTGGCTGACTGGAGCACGCCGCGCCCTGCCCACCCGCTTGTGGACGTTGTTCACAGATCCTCCAGGCATGCTATGTCCTCCCCTTTGCACGTTGAGCTGCATGTTCGTAGGATATCCTTCTTAGCTCTTCTCTAGCTTGAGAGATTCTAGTCATTCCTCTCTGGCTCTGTTCTAACATCATTTCTTCTAAGACTCTCCCCTTATCGATTCTGGCTAAATTTCTTTCTCCCCTACTCCGTGCTAACACTTGGTTCATAATGCTCATGCTTCTCAGTAATTGCAAGCACAGGTGTTTTCCATACTAGATGGACTGTGATTCTCTTCAAGGATAGAAGCGTCTCCACATCACCATGCCCGTCAGGCCCCCTGCACCAAACGGGGATGAACCGGCATTCAAGCTGTCTGTGCCCAGGCTCTGTTAGCTGGGGTGGGTCTGGGGTGGAAGCCTGGTGAGGTGCCCAGAAAACAAACTTTAAAGAAGTACTTTCTCTCAGGGTCGTGCAGATGTCAATTCTGCACCTGGACAGCCACCCAGAGAGGGAGTGCCTCCCTGAGGAGAGAGACCTCCAGCCTCACTCACCTCGCTCTAGTCGCCACCCCTGCTGCTAAGGTTCCCTCTCTGGGAGCTGATTCCTGGTCAGCTACTTGGGTATATTTCAACAAAGGGATCCTAGAACTGACAACTCCAGCTCAGATGCCTCTAGGGTCAGCCAAGAAGGAAGCCTAAAGGAGGAGAGTGGGCTGCAAAGCTGGTAGCTGCCTTAAGGACAAGTGGACCATCTACAGACGGTCACCAGGATCGAGGCCCCGGTCACTGTGTTTCTCTTCCTTCCGTCCATCCTTCCGTGTATCTTCTATGAATTCAATAACTTTTTTTTTTGAGTGACTGCTATGTACCGGGCCCTCTTAATGTTGAGATTGGAAGATAAATAACAGGAATAAAAATACTTGCTCTCATGGAGCTACTATTGGAATAGTAGGGAGACAGACACTAGATGGATGTGTAAATAAAAGATAAGACATATCAGGTGGGCTGTGGAAATGATGGGAGAAAAATAAAATAGCAAAGGAGGATTAGGAATACTGGGGAGGGTTTAGGGGAGTGGATGGGAGAATTGCTCAGCTCCATACTTGTCTTGATCACTCTGAATAGTTCTTTTTTCTTTTTTTCCCTGCTTTCCACATTGTCTGGGTCATCACTAAGATCTTTCTAAAGCATGAGATCCCATCTTTATTATACAACTAGTAACTTTTCTTTGCCTGGATGTACAAACCTCTTTTGACTAAAGATGATTTTCTCCCGAGAAAAGTAATAAGACATTTTTTCTAGGAAATATCCTGATTTTAAAATATTGATAACTAAATCAGTTAAAACCGCGGCATGCCTCAGAGAAAATCTGTCCATAGACTCCACAATCCATCAAGTCATTGACCTATGAGTTAGATCTGGTGCCACCAACCCTTCTGAAACCTACATAATTCTAAGAGTAGAAGCCTTTGAATAACAGAGAACATGGGTACATCTTTCACAAATAATAATATATACATTTTTCACAAATAATAAATATGTTTCTTTTTGATTAAGTCACTCACGTTGCAATGTGAAAAGTCTGGCCTTAGTACTGGAGCTTCCCTCATGGCTCAGATGGTAAAGAATCTGCCTGCAATGCAGGAGACCCGAGTTCAGTCCCTGGGTCAGAAAGATCCCCTGGAGAAGGGAATGGTAATCCACTCCAGTATTCTTGCCTAGGAAACCCCATGGACAGAGGAGCCTAGTGGGCTACAGTTCATGGGGTCACAAAGAGTCGGACACAACTGAGCAACTAATGCTTTTCACTTTCGTTGGGGGCTGTGACCAGACAGGCTGATGGCCACTGCGCTCACTGTCCCCCTCTTACCTCCAACAGAGGAGGCTGATCCTAGGGAGACACTGACTCCCCAAGACCACCTGGACATTAGTGACAGAGTTGGACTAAAATCCAGTCTAGTTCTGTATTCTTTTTTACAACTCCAGCCTGGTTCAAACTGGACCCTAGGATTTTAGTGAATTAACAGGCAAAGAATATAACCCATCAATAGTGGAATGGGTAAATAAATCATGAAGCATGCATTCTATGGGTCTGATTCTATTTCTCTATCAACAGTAGCAACAAAAACAAGACATATGACTATACACATAGATCTGTGCAAATATACAGAAAAATGTTTAAAAGAATTTGAGCCAATCTGGTAATACTGTTACCTCCAGGGAAGGAATGAGAACCAGTGGGCAGGGTAGTGAAAGGGAATTCTAATCTTGTGTCTGTTTTAAAGTTTTATTATACAAATATGTGAGTAAATTAGTTTGCATAAGTGAAAACATTTTTTAAGAAAAATAAAATGGTAAAGCAGCACCAGTAATAATCTCCAGAACACAATATGAAACACAGACAAACATGTTGTCTCATACATAATAACAGAGACACACTTGCTAAGATGGGGGATTTCTGGGAATTAACTGGGTCCAGACCAGGCAAGAACCCAAAGAAACAAGTATGTCGTTTCAGCTTGTGTTACAGACATGGACTGGCAAAGAACTTGAGTATAATGCTTTCCACAATTAAATGTGAGCAGGGGAATCAGGACAATGATTTACCAGCCCTCCCAAACCCAGAGCCTGTCAGGGAACACGGTTCCTTTGCTAACCTAGTAGGCCATATTGTTAACAGACGTTGTATCCGATAGAAGATCTATGTTTAAACTCTAAGATGCAATGGGGAAAAAAAGAAGCACAGCATATGGAACTGTTTCTACACCACGTCAAGTCAACAGAGACAATATTTTTAAAATAACCAGGAGAATTCTCCAGGATGTTTCTTTTTATCTCTGTCTTCTCTGCATTGCCATTTTGACTGATTCTGATACAAGTGAATCACTGCAGAAAATAAGACATTGAGGGCTGCTCTCAGATAGGTGCTGACAAGTTGTCTGACTTCTCTCATGGGGGGCTTGCTGCTGTGTGTGGTGTCCCCCCAACTCTGTCCAGGTGACCAGCTCTGTTTCAGAAGGAAGTAGAGTTTTGCCTGTCCTAACTGTGAGTGACACATGGTGTCAGGGAGACAAAATGCCACTCCTTCTTTTGAATCTTGCAAAGGAGGTTAGTATTTGATGGCAACTGTCATAGGCGGAGATTCCTTCAGCATCAGAGGGGGCCAGTGAATTGACCCTATTTAGGACCAGGCAGCCTCATGTGTTTATATTCTTAAACCTAGCATGTGCTGCATTCTCAGGGAGCCCGAACTAGCCAAATTTCATGTCTGTAGCCACCATGTGTGTATGCGTGTGGGTGTGTGTGTGTGGTGGGGGCGTCAGGTGAGCTGGTCCACAGTGAATACTCCTTGTACTGGACGAAGGGCCAAGTGCGGGAGATTGTTACTTTGCTTTGAAGTTTTGTGCCTCCTCCCTCTCTGGAGTGGATCAAAGGCCTTTTTTTCCTGTCTTTCCAGAATTCATACAGAGTCTTAATACGGTGCCCTCCTCATCATGTGTTTCTTCCGGTCCCACAAAGCCCCTCCCCACCAGCTCAGAATGCTGCGGGGGTGCCAACACTCTCATCAGTGGGGTTTCTCCCCCTCCTTCCTGCTCCTTCTGGTGGTCTTTTCTGGAACCCCCTGGAAGTTGTCAACCTCAGCCTCTGGTACTGGCTCTTTGAAGTGCTCTGCAGCCTCCTTTTTAGATAGTAAAACAAGGACTATTAGATTTCTTTTTCTTTTCCTTTTTTAAAGAAAGGGGAGTTTGGATTGGAGAGAAAAAACTGTTGTGAATGAAACCAATGAAACTGGCATCCCAAGTTGCTGGGAAAGCTATTGTGAGTGTGAAGAAGGCTTTTTAGCGCCTTCCCAAAGCTGGAGGACAGTTTCTGGGACCACTCATGTCGTACCTCCAGAATTTGTCTGTTTTCTGACACTGATGCTGTAGTAGCCACGATGCAGGGGACCATGCTACAGAGGCTCTTCTTGGGCCGAACTCAGAGACTGGTCCCCCACCTGCTTGGCAGGCAGTGCAGTGAGAACTGAGACTACAGCTTTACAGGCCGGGTTCTGCTGCCAACCCACCCTCCTCAGATCCCCCCCTCACAACCCCTTGTGTACCTATTTTGCACAACAGAAAACTTGCAAAATAGGTATACTACCATTCCACACAAACATTTGAGTTAAATTCAAACCTTAAAGGCTTAAGGCAACTAGTTTTTAGAAAACAGAGGATCTTATAGATGGTAATTTAGACAATTAATGCAGAAACACCATCTGCTAAACCTCCGATCTGCGAAGACTCTGGGGTCTGCGGGGAGCGCAGGCGGCGTGTGGAGCCGACTCCATCTGCTTCAGCTGGATCCCTGGGAATCTTTCTCACTGAAAGATCGGTGATCAGGGTCACTCTGGTCCACTTCCTGTAAGTCCATCCCCAGCCTTGAACAAATGCTTTTCAAGAGAACGTCTGTCCCACCCCGGTTTTCTCACTCGAATCCCTGTTGTCCTGGGAACAGCGGTAGTGGTTGCTGCTGATCGTCTGCAGACCCTCAGATTATTTACTTAGCAAACATTTCCTGAGCATAAACCAGTTGTCAATCCTTGAAGTGGTGTAAATGTGAACATTAGGGTGACCTGCTCTTAAGACAGGAATATAGTTCAGGAGAGGGATAAGATTGGCATGTTAAGTAGGGTATGATAGCCATGGAACTTTGGAGAAGACAGTTTTCTTATCCTGTGTTTATATAGCAAATAATTATCTCTGCCTCTACCTTCTGGTGCTTCCCAGGTGGTGCTAGTGGTAAGGAATCCGCTTGCCGATGCAGGAGATGCAGGAGACTCGGGTTTGATCCTTAGGTCGAGAAGACCCCCTGGAGGAGGGCATGGCAATCCACTCCAGTACTCTTGCCTGGAGAATCCCATGGACAGAGGAGCCTACTGGGCTATATTCCATAGGGTCACAAAGAATTGTACACTACTGAGCGACAGTCCACGTGCACGCCTACATTCTGCTGTCAATCAGTGTTCTACTTTCCAGCTCTTATTACTGCATTCAGATCACTCCAGTGGCTCTTCTTGTTCCCACTGGTGATAGCAGATGAGGCTGACAGCAGAATTCTCTGTCATATCTTCCCCAGGACCTCTGAGCATCACTGGGGTGTCCCTCCCTCCTGTTCAAATCACGCCAAGAAGGCAGCCCACAGACTTAGAAACCCAAGTCCATTGTGACTGCTGCTGTCCTCGCTGCTGCTTACATTTTTAATGGAAGCAAAAGGGCTGCATCAAATCTCATTGAAGATGACAGTATGATAACAGTTGCGTGTTAAATTAACCATGTGTCAGGTACGGCATTCACGTCTTTATGCTCATGATTTCGTGTCATCAGCCCAGCAAGCCTGGGATCTAGGCCTTGCTGTCCGTGTTTTACATGGAAGGAAACTGAGGCACGGGGGTCAGTGGGAGCGGGGAGGACCAGCTGACTTGCAGCCAAGTCCATGCTGTCAATCTCCGTGAAACACGGCCTCCCAGTACAGGGCCCACACAAGGACTGGTCAGGACTTCGCTGTTTTTTTGTTCAGCAAGACCTGCTCAACAGGCAAGCGGGTTCTCCTTCATGACAATAGCTGGAAATGGCGGCATGTTTTCTCTCCTCCCCTGAGAGGATGCCATGCTTTTTTCTAGAGTCGACTTACTCTGGAGTTGTCTCACTCTTTCTGCTCGACTCAGGCCAAGGCATCTATGAGGCTGTGTTCCTTTTCTCCCCACAGTGGTCTGGACCTCAGTTCCAGTCAGAGTTTAACAAGCAGGAGCTCACCTCCAGGCAGTTAGCGAAGCATGGGACAGACCTGGACAGACCTGGAATGGGCCTGCTGCCCGTCTTCACTGTGCTCGGCTTCTCCAAAGCCGACTAAGCACAGTGATTCATGTGGGGTACTCAGCACAGTGCCCATGCCTGGGGCATGTGCAGCAGGCCACCTCTGTTTGTATCAATAATCCTGCTCTACCCTCAGGAACAGGAGTGCGTGGGTGTAATGATCTCAGTGGCTTTTTCCTATTTATTTCCCCACCATCACAGTAGCCTTTGTGACACCCGGATGGTAAGCGGAGAGTCAGCAAAGGGAGCTAGAAAAGGAAAGGTGATTTCCAGTGGCAGGAAACCAGAGGGAAATGGCTCCAGACTGGGAGCTTCATGAGGGAGGCACTCCATCCCCAAGCTCCAGGAACAAGTCGGGCGCTGGATACAAACTGAGTGGTCAGGTAAGGGAAAAGGATTATCTCAATGTAGCCTTGAGAAGAAATAGAACCCGTGTGGAGACAAGGTTGGAGGTCTAGTTGGTCCCCATTCCCATTCACCAAGCGTCTCACATTTTGACTTTTGATGCTATTTCATATGAGTTGTCATATGGTTTCTGTGTGCTGAAGCACTAACTTACATACAGATATTCAGAAAAGATGACACAACTTTAAGCTTTCCTCTGATATGTGTTCATTTTGTGAAATGAAGATGACCAGTGGGAAGCTCTGGACCCCAGAGCCTGTCTTTCTGTCACCTCAGACCACATCTGTACATACTCTGATATTTGGGCCAAGGCCAAGCTCTTGGCCGCCGTTTCTTCCTTAACATATGTTTGGAAGTTTCTTACTGCCTTGTCTGACATACGTAACAGACGCGGAGCATTCTCCAGCCAGCCTGATGTTGTATCTCAGCTTCCCTTGGAAGTTGTGAGTCCTTCCTTGAGATATCAGCAGAACATCCTTGGTTTGTTCAAACCCTCCTTGTGTAATGTTCTCAGGATAGTGGATTTTCCTTCCCTGAATAATTCTCTGTGTTCAGTGTGTGGTGGGTATTTATGTGGGGGGGGGTGTGTTGGGGTGGGGGGCAGTGTATACATACAGACAGGTGTGTGTGTGTGTGTGTGTGTGTGTGTGTGTGTGTGTGTGTGTACACATTAAGATATATTTTGCATGGAGGCCATTAAGATGAATCTGTTTCGTTGAGGATTCCCAGAGACAGCTCTGACCCCAGGTCACTCACCAGCATGCCAGTCCACCAGTTTGCTAACCCTTAGCATCCAACAACTCACTCCCATCAGAAAACCACAGCTGAATTTGTTACATCCGGCACCTCGCCCTCTCCACGGCCGAACCACACGCCACGCTGGAAGAGTTCCTCCCACGTCTGGTTGTTGAGTGGTGTGTTTCCTGGGTTCTGCTCTAGGAGGCAGGATGCAGTCGGGTACCAGGCATATGTGGGTACCCATACTTCAGTGTTTACATTTTCATGGAGAAGACAGGCTTTTCCCCTCCCCTCAAAAAAAAAAAAATCCAAGTAAATAAGAATATCTATGATATTGCAAAAGTATCAACAAAAATCCTGCCTCATATGAAATTCTTGACATCTCTCAGTTTATTCTTAATTCTGTAAGCTCTAAAATCAACCTTCATGCTCTAAAGAGTACCTCCAAATCCTTGCTCTATCCTCTCTCAGAAATCCGTGAATTTGGATCTCACATTTGTTATTAATGAAGGGTTCCAAGGATTGCTTTTCTCTTCACACGCTGTGCTCACTGGGAACGTGATGACTCGCCTTCTTAAGTTGGCAGAGCCGCATGCGAGGGTGAGTCTTCGTGCAGACCTTATCGAGAGCCAGAAACCACACGTCTCCTAAGTGTAAATATGCAGGCGAGGTCACGGGCCTGAGATGCAGAGCCACGTGAAAGTGTTAAAATAAAATAAGTTTGACAGCACCACTTCATCAGAAAGAGGCAGTGAATTCGATGTTACGAAATGCTTGTAAGCCTAGGGAGCGAGGTGCTCAAAGACAATTACCGACTAAACATTTCATTAATGAAATAATGATTAATTATAATTACTAATTAAAATGCAGGATTATGCTGTTGGTTTTGAGCATTAACAGGAGTAATGACATTACCATTTTTAATGGAATTCCAGGAATGAAAATTATAAGAAGTCACTGAAAAGATAGGGCTTGCAAGTGCGATTAGGAGTTATTGCGAAACCCAGGGGCATGGAATTTTCCCTGCTGGTGAACTTAAGTTAAGTAAGTTTAATGTGGTGTAATTTAATTACTAAGCAGAATTTTCTTCTCAGTGGGAAGAGATACCAGGTTTATGCTTTAAAGAACAAAAGGAAGAACGTAAATAGCTATGGGTAATGATTGGGTACTAGCAGGAAAAAAATCAAAGAGCATTTAGCCATCTCTTTTGCATAATATTTGAGGGTAAATGCATCCTGGCTCAGTTGTAAATTTTATTTAATTAATGCTTGGAGGATTAACAACAAAGTAGCTGGTGCAGACAGGGAATGGTAGGGCTGTGTCAAGTGTATCAGGATAGTGAATTTCCATAGGAAGGACGTCTCCGCTGAATAATTAATGCACGGGGCTTTTCATAAATGTCAAATTGCCACAGGAAGCGGGAACTTGACCCTCAGTAATCAACCACTTAGGAGTCATTAAATAAAAGCATCATTCTTAAACTGTTCGCCATGGCATGTGAGCTCATCCATAATGCAAGATGTCCACCTAAGCTGCAGGGGGAAAACGCCCCATACTTGGCTTCTGGGTGCCTGGGGTTACCCTGGTGTGTCTGCTGCTTCCTGCCTGGCTCAGCTCTAGTCCTTCCGGGGAGCTCTTGTGCTTGGCTGCTTCAGTCATGTCTAACTCTTTGCGACCCTAAGGACTTGTAGCCCACCAGGCTCCTCTGTCCCCGGGATATTCTCCAGGATCACACCCGCGCCTCTTACAGCTTCTACATTGGCAGGCAGATTCTTTACCACTACTGCCACCTGGGAAGCCCAACTGCTAGAAGGCCAAGGTCAGTCCACCATTGAGCAGGAAGGCTCGTTTGACTCTTCCATAGTGAATGTCAGGAGGGCCAGATCCTCTGTAGACTTTCTGTGTGAGGGTGCCTCCATTTCTGCACTATTGGCTCTTGAGGCCAGATCACCTTCATTGTCAGGGTTTGTCCTGCATATTGTTGGATGTTTAGCAACATCCCGGGTCACCACCTACTTGATGCCCATAGGAACTCTCACTAAACCAGAGTTGTGACAATCACTAATACATCCAGACATTGCCAGATGTCCCCTGGGGGCAGGGTCACCCCTGGCTGAGGTCCACTGTTTATGGGACTTACTCACTTGTGTCTTGGAATGGCCGTCAGTCAGTGGGAGACAGGCTTCCCACTGAACTGGACCAGGAGGCTATGGAAACCCATAGTCCCAGTCATGTTCACGTCGCAGCCATCCATGGGCCCGAATGTGTCTTTGCTCCTAACTAACATCACTGCCCCTTATGGGTCCGAATGTGGCTGTTACAGCCATGGTAACTATGCCATTAAAATCAGAACCATTCACTCGGGTGACCCAGGGCTGCCTTCTAGTCTCCTTCATGCAGAAATGACTGTTGCCTTTCCCTTATGCTTCAAAATGACTGGTGCTATGAGCAACCACCTCTGTTGTTATGGATTTATAAGGACTCTAGTAAATCACTGTTCTATTTTTTTTTCTTTTTTCCACCTAAGATTTGTATTGAGGGGAGGGGGAAGGTACAAGAAGCTCACCCATGGAAGATTTTTCTCTAAGTATTTCTAAAGTCTGAAAACAAATCACAGAGGTTTTTGTTTTTGTTTTTTTAATAGAATATAGATTAGACTTCTTGATTAAAACATACACACACACACACACACACACACACACACACACACTCACACTTAATTCTGTCTGGGCCTGCAGGATACCCACACGCTGACTAAAAAAAGACCCATGAAGCTATTTGGAGAATCGCTTTGTCTACACAAAAGCAGAAGCTGATTTGACTAACGATTCTTCTCCTCTTTGATTTTTGTTTGAAACAAAATGAGCAGTTATTTCTTGGCACCCCAAGCCATTACCTCTGCATTTTATTAAAGAAGGTCTGATGTGTTCAGTGTGGCTGGCAGTGGTTGACACAGTGAGGCAGGGGGTTCTGGAGATGGGTTGAGTGCAGATGACACAGTAACTGGACACAACCATTTCACATCCAGAGGCTGAGATTAATCATTTCCTAGAGATGCTAAAGGAGAAGGAAATGGCAACCCAATCCAGTATTCTTGCCTGGTAGGCTGCTGTCCATAGGGTCGCACAGAGTCGGACACTACTGAAGCGACTTAGCATTCATGCATGAATTGGAGAAGGAAATGGCAACCCACTCCAGTATTCCTGCCTGGGGAATCCCAGGGACGGAGGAGCCTGGTGGGCTGTCGTCTATGGGGTTGCACCGAGTCGGACACGACCAAAGCGACTTAGCAGAAGCAGCAGCATAGATGCTAAAAGGCTCTGATCTTGTCCGGTGGCAATAATTCCACTTTTGCCTCTCACTAACTCACACTGTCTTGAGGGTAGGCCCTAAAAAGGAATAGTTTTCCCAGTGTTCCACTTTTGACATACTCAGTCATGTCCGACTCTTTGCAACCCCATGAACTGTAGCCCGCCAGGCTCCTCTGTCCATGGGATTTTCCCGGCAAGGATACTGGAGTGACTTGCCATTTCCTCCTCCAGGAGATCTTCCTGACCCAGGGAAACACTTTAAATTAACCAACCACAGGCACCTCAGGACTCAGAACCAGGGACTAAAAATTCTACGTGGCTCAAAACCTCAGTAAGTCTTATTAATTCAGGGAGTGGAGAGCTTACATGTGCTAATTACCAAAACTACTAATTAGCTTTAATTATAAGCTTGGAAGGAAGCTGAAGTGTGTTGTATGTGAGAGTGCCATTGACCTTTTCAGTGTACTTTGAGGTGGGGAGGGTGAAGAAGCAGAAAGGAGGTGTTATACAATTCATCAGAGAGCAATTAACTTAGGTCTTCTGATGAATATGCTATAAATGAACATATCTATACATCTCAGGACATAAAGGCATCTTCATAAAGACTTCCCAGCATCAACTCAGAGTGCCCAGCCTGTCAAGAAAATGCACTCATTTTGTAAGTGATTTCTCATTCTGTCACTGTGACAAACCAAGGGACAGGCCAGGTCCCGCCAGATGGATGTTTTTATACTGAAGCCCTAAGTAAGAAAGGGGGCTGGCTTTGACTGACTTCGGAGGTCAGTAGCAGGAGCAGTTTGTGTAGACATTTGATGAGATGCTTAGAAACATGCCCCATGCCAACATGCGTTCCCATGGACCTCAACTCAATCTTTCTTTGTCACTGTCTCTGAGCCCCTGCAGCCAGAAACCACTCAGATGTGACTGGGATCCTCTGTGCTGTTTTTCTTATGGCCAGACAGCTCTGCATCCACCGTTCCCAGTAACGCAATGGTGATGGCTTTCAAGTATCACCCATGCAGCCTGTCACACCCCAGATAAATGGAACCCTGCTCGGGCCCCAGGATTTTTCTCACAGACCCAGGGAGGGCCCCAGAGCAGTTGAGCATCTGTTTGCCTCGCAGGAACTTGTAAAGCCCACATCCCTTAGCCTCTGGTTTTGAAGACTCTTTCCTTTGCCTCTAATCTCTCCAAACTGACGTGTCTCTTAGTAACCACCAGAGGGATCCCATATAATGTGATAAAAAGTAAAATCAACATGGAGGAATCACAGCTCAGCCAGCCCAGTGCAGGCTTGCCTCTGTGGTCCGGGTCTGTCTCTCTGGAAAAAGAAGTCAGCACAAAGGATGAGCAGCAATGGGCAAGACTCTGTCTGGTGGCTCAAGGAATTAGATCCCAGAGAGGGAGGAGCAGTTGTGTAGACAAAGGGGTCAAACAACCAGACAAATAAATAAAATGAGTCCTGCTCTGTAGAAAGAAAGCCCTTCTTGAGTCAGAGGAACTAGACGCTGTGTTCGTTTCTGAAGCTATGTTCAGAGGTCCAACTCCAAATGTAACGCGTAAGGGCTAACATCTTTTCCACCAGTATTAAAATGGGTTTGAACAGTTGTTTAAAAGAGGGAATCAGGAGTATTCTATATAGTCTGACAGGGCTACTGGAACAAATCACCAGATGCTGAGTGGTTAGAAACAGCAGGAAGTGATTCTCTTTGAATTTTGGAGGCTAGAAGTCCAAAATCAGGGCATCAGCAAGGCCACGCTCCCTCTGTTGTTGTCAAGGAAGAGTTCTTGCTCTTCTGCCCCTGGCCTCTGGAGGTGGCTGGCGCTGCCTGGCCTCTCTCGGCTTACAGCTGCATCACTCCAATTTCTGCCTCCTTCCCTCTGCGGGTGTCTGTGCAGCTTCAAATCCCCCTCTTTATGAGGACACTGGATTCAGGGCCCAGTCTAACCCAGTATGACTTCACATAACTAAATATATCTCCAAACACCCGATTTCCATATCAAGTCACATGCTGAGGTTTCACAGAGATGTGTTTTTGGACACTCTATTCAACCCAGTTACATGTTCCTTAGCTAATTTTTTTTTTTTAAGCATTGATGTTTTCGTCTGTTACATGTACACAAAAGACATAGGACTCAGTGGATTAGTTGCATGTGAAACATGGCTTTGTTTATTTGTTTATAGTTATTTTTGGCTGTGCTGGGTCTTCACTGCTATGCTTGGACTTTCCCTAGTGGCAGAGAGCAGGGGTAACTGTTTGTTGTGGTGTGTGGGCTTACAATGGCCGTGGTTTCTCTTGTTGCAGCTCCCGGGCTCTAGCGCACACGCTTAGTAGTTGTGGCACAGGAGCTTAGTTGCTCCAGGGCACGTGGGATATTCCTGGACCAGGAATCAAACCGGTGTCTCTTGCTTTGGCAGGCAGACTCTTAACCACTGGACCACCAGGGAAGTCCCCTTAGCTACTTTTTTTTTAAAAGAACTTTTTACCTTGTGATCCTGAACACAAAGCAGGGCTGATGTTCTTGATCTGAAATGATTTCCAGGTCATGGATGAAATCTGTTATCACCACCTGGAAACTGACCCTTCTGTGATCCCCCTAGATCCTCTCTGATGTTTTAATCCTGCTTCTCAAACATGATGCCTGTCCTCCGAGCTGTTGGAAGACTTGCATCAGCATTTATAGCGGCTCTTGTGTGTGATGGGGTGTTGGCCCTGAGCAATTGAAGACAATGCTGCTACCCTGAAGTCCCTCTGCAGCTCATTTTATTGCCCTTGCTGTCGGGTTTTATAGACGACAGCCCGTCTCTGAGCTTATTGGACCAAATCAGGACACCCAGACACCCCTTGTCTGTCCCTGGCTGCACCCACAGCTAGCTGAAACTGCAGATCAGCTCCGCAGAAAGCTGTGCATTCAGCTCAGACACCTGAGTGAGAAGTTGTTCTGTGATGTGTCAGGCAGATCTGCAGGCAAGTGTCAACAGGACAGGAGGTGGGAGGACAGTGTCAGGAGAGGGGGCGGGGGAGGAGGGAGGAGCCGGGTGTCAGGGTGTACAGCCCAGGGTGGCAGCAGGGGCAGGCTCAGGGTGGTGGGGAAGGAGGTGATGACCAGCCCGGGGGAGGGAGGGGCTTGTCCAGAAGCCCCGACTAGCCATCCTTTCTCACCCACTTGTTGGACCTGAGCTCCCAGCACACAGGCTTCTAGCCTTGGCCTGAAATCAAGGATCATAGAACTCAGACTGACTCCACAGAACTCTCTCAGAGTACACGATTCTCCTGCCATTCTAGGTACAAGGCACACTGGCTTCCCAGACACTAACGGCCACTTACCGTGTGATTCCATCTGTATGAAATACCCAGCAGGCAGATGGGTAGGGACAGAAGCAGAGTAGCGGTTTCCAGGGACTGGAGGGAAGGGCCAGTGGAGGGATTGCTGCTTAATGGCTACGGGGTTGCCCTTTGGGGTATGAAAACCTTCTGGAACTAGACAGTGGTGATTGTTTCACAACATTGTGACTGTACTAAATATCGCTGAAGTATACACTTTAAATTGGATAAAATGGTGAATTTTACGTTATGTGTGCCTGCATGCTCTATCACTTCAGTTGTGTCCAACTCTTTGTGACCACATGGACTGCACCCTGCCGGGTTCCTCTGTCCACGGGGATTCTCCAGGCAAGAATACAGGAGTGGGTTGCCATGCCCTCCTCCAGGGGATCTTCCCGACCCAGGGATCCAACCCTCGACCCCTTCATCTGCTGCCCTGCAGGTGGATTCTTTACTGCTGAACCACCAGTGAAACTCTATGTTATGTGCATTTCCCCACAGTATAAAAACAAAACAAAACCTTCCTTCCAGTCCACTCACTGGTTCTCTATTTGCCCCATGAACCCAAACTGAGCTCTAATTGCTTGTCCATGGGGCCGCCTTTTAAAGGGCCAGCTTGTGTTCCCCTACCTCTGCAGGTATCATCACACCCTGTTTCCTTCAGTTGTTCATCTTTGAAGTCCCTTATCCAGGGTGGGTAACGTCCACGAGATGCACCCCTTTTCCACTGCTTTTCTGAGATGGCACTGCCCCTGGAGTTTACTGCCTCTGTGACATGTGGCTGGCATGTGTTACAATGCAATAATCATCTGCTTTGGCCTAGGACTTGTGACATCTGGGTCTCAGCCTGGGTCCTAACTTGAATTCACTGTGCATCCTTCAAAAAGTCAGTCAGCCTCTCTGAGCCTCAGTTTCTTCACTTGTAAATTGAAAGGACCTCCAATGTCTTTTCTCCTCTCAAACTTTATGTCCTGCTGCCTTGCTCTGGACCTCGTTCCAGCCAATGGCACCCAAGAGTGAATTCCTGTTTAGCACTCCTCACCTGCCCCCCACGACTCCAGCTGAAAGTTAGCCGAGGGGTTGCAACTCTCACTAGCCTTAAGGAAGATCTGCCCTGTCTCACCCGGCCCACCCCAAATGAATGATATCTGCTCTGGGAGGACAGATGAAAGCTTCCCTGGGATTTTGATTAAATCCCATATAATTAGATATGGCACAACATTCCAAAATAAAATTTTACAGGTTGATTGCAATACCTAACCTGTTTATAGTCCTCTGATTTTGCTGAGATCCAAAAATCTCTGCCTGTCCTCAAACAGGTCCCTATAGAGTTTTGGATGAGAGGAGGCAGAGCCAGAGCCTATGACGGTCCAGGGGAGACCTCCATCCATGTGTTCTCTGCACCCCCCAGCCCCGTTTGTGACTGTGCCATGGAGATTTCCGAAGGTCTCTCCCTTGCCTTTATCTTGAAATGGCATAGGCTTGTGATTTGCAGTCTGTATTCAATTTTTTTGTTGTTGCTCCAGTGGTGAGTGGGGCCAGGTCACCAGGAGGACCGCCTCATATTCCACAGCCACGTTGGGGCCTGCCCGCGGGGGCGTGTATCGTTTGTCAGCCTGCAGTGCTCATATGAGGCAGCAGTGACTGTGGGTGATGGGAGAGGGGCACGTGGACAAAGGTCACATTGGTGGGAAGTGCCCCCTGGGGATCTAGAAGCTCCACGTTGAGAGTTCTGCTGTAGCCAGGACCAGTCCAAATAGAGAAAGAACATGGAGGGGGATGAATTGGGAGATGGGGATTGATCTGTATACATATTGATACTACGTGTAAAACATAACTAATGAGAACCTACTGTATAGCCCAGGGCGCTCGACTTAGTGCTCTGAGGGGAACTAAACTGGAAGGAAATTCAAAAACAAGGGTATATACACATGTGGTTGGTTCACTTTGCTGTACAGTAGAAACTAACTCAACACTGTAAAGCAAGTGCACTCCAATAAAAATTAATTCAAAAAAATACATGTATAAAGGATCTGCCTTACTGTTCCGGGGAAGGAGAGTCAGCAAAGCGTTGCTCAGTGAGACCAAGATGGCTGTGCCTTCTTCTTCAAGGGAAAACCCAGCCATGACAGACAGATGTCGACCCTCCATTGCTGTGGTGTGGAAAACATATGGCCCATTTCCTACATTTGAACACTTCTTTTAACTTGACCAACCCGCAGCATCTCTGCCTGGATTTACACATGAGAAGCTGTGAGTCCCCTCTTGTGATCCCTTTTTTCCCCAAAAACATCAGAGGCAAGGGTATCACCTGATGTGATGGTCACCCTGCAAGATGCTTTTGAGGCCCTTCCCAGCTCAAGGACACAGAATCTTCCAGGAATATAGTCACACCAGTGAAGAATATCCACATCTTGCCGGATCCCAGGCTGTTCGTTAGAAATGCTCGGAGACCTCAACTTGACAATCGGTCCCCGGGTACATGCATCACTACTCAGGACCTATGTGTCCTGAATCGTCGGATTCCTTGTTCCTCCTTTCATTCTGATATTATTTTTCTTCTTTAAAAAAAAAAAAATCCTTTCTTTGAGCTGCTCTTGGCTGAAGCCAATAGGGAGTTATTATGTGGTGGTCTCCCGGAGGCTCTTTTGCTCAGGCTTGGTTGTCGGAGGCAACTGGTGAAAAGAAACTTGGGGAACAAAGCCCCCTGAGCTTTACTGGGTCACCTTTGATAGCTTGAAAAGGTCACAAAGTTCTTTACTGAGTGGGGTCTCCAGAGGCCTTTGCCCAGTGACGAGTGAGATACAGATGCTCTGTAAAAGCCCGACATCCTTCCACCCTTGTTCACATGCAAAGTGTTTTCTTAGAAAGGGGAGGCCATCTGCCTTTGAGCACGTCCTTCCACTCTAATGAGACCTGTGCCACTGCCAAATCACATTCGGGGACTACTAATGCGATGGGAGGCAGCTCACATCCCCGTCAATGAAGACGCCCCTGTTCACTCAGATGAAGAGCATCACTAATGAGCGCACGAGATGACAGGGAAACCGGAACCAGACTGCCCTACACCCGCCTTTAAGGTCATCATTCTTTGGTCTTCTTTCTGTCCCAACAGCTTGGGAAAAATTGGGCCAGTCCCCATCTACAAAGTGGAAGGAACAGTCTAGGCTCTTGACTGTAATTCAGATAACTGATATATTGAGCCGTCAGTTGAATGAGTGGGAGGGAAGGACGTCTGCCTTGTTGGTTTTTAAATGTAGCAGAACGGGGCTTCCCTGGAGGCTCAGCGGTAAAGAACCCACTCACACCCAAGTTCGATCCCCGGGTCGGGAGGATCCCCTGGAGGAGGAAACGATCCCTGGGTCGGGAGGATCGCCTGGAGGAGGAAATGGCACCCACTCCAGTATCCCTGCCTGGGAAACCCCATGGACAGAGGAGCCTGCGGGGTACAGTCTGTGCTGTTGGAAAAGAGTCGGACACAACTTAGCAACTAAACAACAACAAAATGTAGTGGAAACATTAAGCGCTGGGTTTCAGGATTAAAGTTGATGATAATATCCATCTAGTGCCTGGTTTGTCTGCACCGTGCCTCTGTGCTGCACTGAGAGTGTCACAGGGCAAAAACTGCACTCACAGTGCTTTATGGAGGGGTCAGTCTAGTAGAATGGGTGAGACAGACATCCGTATTATCACAGCCCAAGGTAGAAAGTGTTAAAAGAAATGGATAAAAGCTGTCATTTCCAAAGAGTCATTCTTTTCCTTTTTTTCTCTCGTGTCACTGTTCTCTGTCCCTGGGATTACAGCAATCATGATTTGAGCATCTTCTGGTCTTCACTGAGCACCTACTTTGTGTTGGGCCATGGAGGCCAGGGAACACCGGACATATACCAGGTTCGTCTCTGGGTAGAGAGGCAGAAATAAAGTACCTCCAAAACAATAATCCCTGGCAAGCTGTGCTCAGAGGCCTCAGACATATCTGTCCAGAGGGGTCAGGCAGGAGCAGTGAGTGATGAGACATGGGACAAGGATAAGAAAAATTAATGGAAGATTATTAGAACTGGAGCCAACACTTCCTGTCTAAACAGAGCCACGGTCACTTAGCTACAAGTCATGATTGTAAAGCTAGGGGGCTTGGGCCACTAGATACATAGAGGTTTTGGGTAAAAATCTCTCAATTTGTGAGTGTTGCTCATTATTTTTAAGTTCTCCAAACACTACATAAACCGTCTGAAGCATTTGGAGGGCCTGAACTGGCTGGGAGCCTGCTGCTTGGCACACTCGGGTGTGCACCTTGGTGGGGGTGGGGGAGGGGTGTGTTCAGGACAACGAGGCATCTTGGGGAAATCCCGTGGAAGGAGGAACGTTTGATATGGGTCTGGAGGAATGGACAGAGGCAGGACAGGGGTTTTCCAAGAGCAGAGTGAGCAGACGTGTGGACCTGGGAACTTGGAGGTCATGGTCAGACAAGGCGAAGGACTCTGGTCTTGGGAGCCCAGGGTCTGACAAGGGTCAGGGTGGCAGCCATGCAACCTCAGGCCGGAGAAATTAATGGATGCCGCACACTCAGTGACCCCGTGTGGGCCACTGACCCACTTGAAACCTCCACATCCTCCTCTGTACAATGAGAACGGCAATCTCCATGTATTCCTGCGTCTGTGAGGAAGGAGTTGATGGGGTCACCCATGGAAAATGCCTGGCAGTGTATCCAGCACACAGAGTATTTAATAAGTATTGGTTCTTCCTTCTCGTACTAAGAAGTGTGGGCCTCTCTCTGTTCACTGTTTTCGGAATCCTTTGCCAGTGCACTAAACTCTCTGGAGATAAAAATGTTAGCATGTTACTAAATGTTAATTTTCTTTTGCAGAAAACACAGTACTGTGTCTGAATTAATTATAATGATTTAAAATGTCTCATTCCTTAATTCCCACATTTGCTTTTCCTACAGTGGATTCAGTTCCTTTATTTGGCAGAATTCTGCAAAATGCGTGTCACCCATGACTGAGATGGTTCAACCCCACCATGTATTTGTATTGATTTGTTTCTGGTGGTAGCTTGTCCTGAAATGTGTGTAACAAGCAGGTATTTCATGATAAAATTTTGTAGCACATGCGCTGTGCGGAATTCGGAGGAAAACTCATATTCAGTGATTGTTGTTATTCAGTTGCAGAGCTGACCTTGTCCCGTCCATCCTATGTCCACAGGAGCCAGAAGTCTGTCTGGTCTTCTGGGACGACCCATGAAACTAGTTATGTCTGTGGTACTCACATAAGCAGATCCACTTGCTTTAATAAAAGCAAATTTTACTTTTCATAAAGGGCTACCAGGCTGAGCTAGAGACTGAATGGGAAGCACACTCCCATCCCACTCCCTACCTCAAAAAAAAAAAAAAAAAAAAAAAAAAAAAAAACACCTCTTACTTTTGAGATCAGAAAGATTTGGAGGTCAAATTTCTTCCTCCTAGTCTATTATTTTGTTGTTGTTCAGTCATGTCCGACTCTTTGTGACCCCATGGACTGCAGCACGCCAGGCTTCCCTGTCCGTTACCATCTCCCAGAGCTTGCTCAAATTCATGTCCATTGAGTCAGTGTTGCCATCCATCTCCACTTGTCGCCCCCCTCTCCTGCCTTCATCTTTCCCACCATCAGGGTCTTTTCTAGTGAGTTGGCTCTTCACATCAGGTGGCCAAAGTATCAGAGCTTCAGCATCAGTCCTTCCAATAAATATTCAGAGTTGATTCAGTGATTTATAATGCCCAAAAGTTAAAGTGATGAGTCACTGTTTCAATAACAGGGTGCTATTCCTCTTTCGTGGCTGTGTAGATATTAGTTGCCCTAAAGTTCCAATTTATTGGGAACCCAGTTTTCTTTCTTGACAAGGTGTTTTTTTCCCCTTACTTTAAGCAGTTTTAAAATAAAATTCTATATTTCAAGACTAAAAAGTCTTTTTTAAAGATTGTTTTCACTTATTTATGAAGGCTAAATATTCTGAAAAGTACAAAGAAGACAATGATCATCTACATTTTTTCCCGGGCTTCCCTAGTGGCTCAGACAGTAAAGAATCTGCCTGCAATGCAGGAGACTGGGTTCAATCCCTGGGTTCGGAAGATCTCCTGGAGAAGGTCATGGCAACCCACTTAAGTATTCTTGCCTGGAAAATTCCATGGACAGAGGAGCCTGGTGGACTATAATCCCTGGGGTTGCAAAGAGTCGGACAGGACTGAGAGACTAACACACACATACATGTTCTTTCCTACCAAGCAGAGTTAACTTAGCCACAGTTAAGCTCTTTGCAGATTTGCATTTGCATCCAGTCTTTTACAAAAAAGAAATTATTCTTGATTTTGTGAAAAATGATACGTATCCACGATAAAAATTTGTTTAAAAATAATAAGGTACAAAAAAATTGAAGACAGACATTTATGTCTTAACATAATTAATTATGGGCTTCCCTGGTGGCTCAGACAGTAAGGAATCGGCCTGCAATGCAGGAAACTGGGTTCTATCCCTGGGACAGGAAGATCCCCTGGAGGTCATAGCAACCCACTCCAGTATTCTTGCCTGGAGAATACCATGGACGGGGAGCCTGGTGGGCTACAGTCCATAAGATCACAAAGAATTAACTTAGCCACAGTTAAGCTCTTGGCAGATCTGTATTTACATCCACTCTTTTGTGATAAAGAAACTATTCTTGATTTTGTGAAAAATGATACATAGCCATCATAAAAAATTTGTTTAAAAATAGTACAGTACAAAAATTAAAGACAAACATTTATGTCCTAAGATAATTAATTATATTGGATATTTATGTCCTAACATTAATTATACTGGATGTGTATCATTTCAGACAGCCTTATATGCATTACAGATAAAACAATAGATGTTTCCTATAAGTTTATGGGGTTGCTTTGAGGATTAAATAAGCATCTAAGTAGCACAGGGCCTGGCAAAGGGTGCTCAGTCAGTGTTAGATCCTAGCATTGGGTTGTCCAAAAAGTTCATCTCGGTTTTTCCATAAGATGTTACAGAAAAACCCAAGCAAACTTTTTGGCCAACCCAATAGTTAGCAGTGAGCTACAAATTAGTAGGTACAATTGTATGATTCTAGAGATAAGTTCCATACAGCATTGGGTGGAAGTCTAACATGTAAGTTGGACCCTAGACGTCAAGGTCTCCTCTTCATCCCCAGTTGGCAAAGAAAGAGTCACCATCTGTTTGTGGTGAACTGGGGATCGGGAGATGACCTTGACTCATGATGTAGCTCTGGCGTTTCTGAACGTTGTGGTATGAGATGAGTCCCTCTGAGCCTCTGTTTTCCCATCTGCAAGACGTCAATGGTTCTACCAGCCTCCCAGGACCCTTGGGAATTTCATGAGCAGATGCCAGGAGAGTTCTAGGGACAGAGGAAGTCCACAAATGTTGTTCTCTCTTCTCCCCACTTCTCCCCGCCCCCACTCTCTCTCCCAGGACCTCGCCACTCCTTTCCTGTTTGGGTTTAACCCTCAGCAACTGGAATATTCAGACCATGCTTACACAGTCCTCCCAGTTACATTTTAGACCCCACCTCTTTTCCTGAGTACCACTCTGATCCTGATCCTGGAGTAGATGAGTATTGATGGTGATGTTTGTGTTCATCTGTGGCCCAAGAACGGGTGCACGTGTTGGCTGCCTTTGGTTAACAGCTCGGTTGAAGACAGGAAGCAAATTAGCTGTTCGAAGGTAGTCCTTTGCACCTGAAATTCATTATAGATTTAAACCCATTTTGAAAATGGATCTGTAAGTCTATGAGCCTGAGTGAAAAGCCTGGGCCTTTTGGTGAGAAACCCATTTTGCTTAGTGATGAAAAAGTCTGGCACTGCCTCGTTCTTTGAGCTTTGCTAGAATCTGCTATAGCTTCTTTTTGCCATAAAGCAGGTGTCAAGTGAAGACTGTGTGTGTGTTTATGATCATTATATTGTATTAAGAGTCTCGTCGAGTTCCAGAATGAGAACAAGAATGCTGCATATTCGTCTACCTGCAAAGCAATTAAATTATTGTCTGACATATTTATAGCTCCAGAACCAGTAATCAGCTTTTAGTCTGAATAGGGAATGTGGTGTTATAATCCAGGGCTTTGCCGAGAGGTTCATATTTAGCATTTGCATTTGATAATGTAATTTAAATAATACTGAGCAAGCACAGTCACACTTCTCGGCAACTGGTGGAGTGACAGGAAAGAATGCAATGTGCAAACTGTTTGTTTTTTTTTTTGTAAATAATTCTGTATTCCTGAATGGTTTTTACTTCCTTGTTATTAACCTCTGCTGCCCGCCCTGAATAAACGAAAAAATGGTAGCAGCCTCTAAAGTCACAAGTATTATGTCTCCCTTTGTCCCCTTTTTCCTCCTTCCATGGAAACAATATCTGAGCAATCTCCAAATTTCCATAAGATTGTGAAAGGCCTGCAGTGAACCATTAAAAAAAAAAAATCCCCCAAAGGATTTTTTTTCTTGCAAGATGCCTTTATGTATTAGAGATCAATTTTCTGATAAGATTCTCTGTTCCACAGAATATTTGGTAATTTTTAGCAAAAGTAAGTACTTGCCACAGGAATAGTGAATCCCACGTTACTGCCCAGTGCTATCACAAATGAAAGGAAATAAATTGGCGAAACGGTCTCTTCTCTGTAACATCCCTCTCCAAAATAAAGTTTATTGGATGATTCCAGAACTTTCTTTCATGGGACTTTGCAGCTATCAGGTTTCTTCACAGGAATTGGTTGCTTCAGGGCAACATGTCCCAGTTGGTTTCCAAATATGAGACTTCACATTCTTGCTATTTCAACTTTTTCTACTTTTTATCTTCTCCTTCCTCTGCACAAAAAACACAGATGATGCCCATTTCTTGGTGCCCCGAAGATTATAAGCCTTGAGAAAGGAATTGCGTGAGTTCTACCGTTAGTTGTTTTGTTTCTTTTCCTTAAGATATTTTTCTCTTCACTTTGCATGGTTTTATAACCTGGCAACCGACTCCAGTATTCTTGCCTGGGAAATCCCATGGACAGAGGAGCCTAGAAGGCTCCAGTCCGTGGGGCTGCAAAAGAGTTGGACACGACTGAGCGACTGAACAACAACAATAACCTTACCTGAAATGACCTGTCTGCATCCTCCCAGGCACCAACTCTTGATCAGAAGTCAGGAAAGTGAAATGAAGTTGTTCGTTTTCACTGGGCCTCCCGGTCCTAAGACCTGCCTTGTCACCTGAAAGGCTGACTGGCTGCAAATGCTGCACACATATCAGCCTGTATGCACTGTGCTATGCTGTGCCCAGTCACTTCAGTTGCATCCGACTCTTGGTGACCCCATGCACTGTAGCCCACCAGGCTCCTCAGTCCATGAGATTCTCCGGGCAAGAATACTGGAGTGGGTTGCCATTTCCTTCTCCAGAGGATCTTCCTGACCCAGGGATTGAACCCGTGTCTCCCATGTCTCTTGCATCACAGGCAAATACTTTACCACTGAGCCCCCAGGGAAGTCCCTATATCAGCCTATACACACCTTCAAAGGAAGACCTTTTAACTATAAGATGGGATTTTCTGACAAATGTTGTTTGAAACCAAATAAAAATAAATAAAAATATTTTGGTAGGATTCACATTCTGCTGAAAATCTTTCCAGGGAAAGAGATGGAGTGATGGTAGAGACATCCATCTTCCCTCTGGTTGACGTAGTTCCCGTGTGACTGGCCATGCATACGCTCTGCAAGCACACACCAGTATAGCTGGGGGTCAGCTGAAGCTTCTGTCCCATCTGTCCTTCATATCTGAAATGTGTCCTGAGAAATAAGGCCTGGAATCTGTGCAAGTACCCTTTTAGAGGGCTCCCTTTCCACAGGAAAACACAGCTTATTCTCTGCCGGCCACAGCTCTAGGTATTTTTCGTCAGCAGTCTCTTACAAATCTCCCAACCATTACAGACTCTGTTTATCCCCATTTTCTGGATGCTTCAGTTGAAGGGTAGAGAGGCGAGATGACTTTCCATGGTCACACTGTTGGGAGCAGAAATTAAATGGAGGTTTTTCCATTCCAGTATCCCATGCTCATCGTGTGCCCACCCATGCTCCAGACACGACCTCTTTTGTGTGTATCAGTGCATGTCCTGTCAACGTAGAAAGGTGTTACTTGTCTCTGTGACCTTGGCCTTTGATCAGTTTCAGTCACCCCTGAATCCATGCAGTGCTGGTGTGTGCACATGTGCCAAGTCACTTCAGTCGTGTCTGACTTTTGCAACCCTATGGATTATAGTCCGCCAGGCTCCTCTGTCCATGGGATTCTCCAGGCAAGAATACTGGAGTGGGTTGCCATTTCCTTTTCCAGGGGAACTTCCTGACCTACAGATCGAACTCATGTCTCCTACATCTCCCACACTGGCAAGTGGATTCTTCACCATTAACACAACCTGGGAAGCCATAATATGTGGTTATGAAAAATGAAAGCAGTTGCCAATACCCCAGTAGCAGTGATGCTGCCATACACAGGAACTTAATGTGTTTCAGTAGCTCATAGAATTGTGGGGTTCATGTAGTGAGAGAGTGAGCTGTTGGTTTGGTTTTCTTCCCTCCCAGGATCTAGCTCCGAATTGACCCAAATCACAGAATACTGTACTGCAGTCTACTTCATCTTGTTCTTTATCTTTAGTGACTACGCTCATGAATACAGCATCTCTGGGTAGGGTCAACTTCATTCTGTGGCTTGTCTTTCTTGGAGCTGTTTCAGATGTCCTAGCTATCAGAGGTGGGGTTCAGTATTACCAGCCAGAGAGAGGACCTGAGAGGATTTTGATTTGAGGTGGCCATGATTCTGGAACATCTCCCGGCAGAGAAGCTCTGAGAAACAAGAGCCCTAAGTCGTTCACAAGGGGACCACCAAAACACGATGGGCGCCTCGGGGGCCGCGAGCAGCCATCCAGGCGAGGGTAATAGGCTGCCTTGCCATGGTAAATGTTCAGCTTCTTCACAGGAACAGGCCTGATAAAAATCCTGAGAACATGGATACTTTATCATAGCAAATGTAATGATTTTCATTTTTTTTAAATCCATGATTAGTTCCATTAATAAAAATGTCTATTGAAGCTATTTAAGACACCCACTAAAATTTGCTAATATTAATCTCATGGAGAAATTCCAGCAGAACTATATTAGTTTTTCCCTCATTAAGGTAACATTATGGGCTTTTAATGGAGCTCTCAGCTATAATGGTTTTTATTGACCTAATTATTAAATGAATTAAAATCTGTCTGGACGTCTTCACAATTATGTAACAGTGGCGTCAGAGGGAATGCTGTCATTGGTTGCGGAGGGATAAAAGAGGAGAAACCCTTTAAAACATCTCCCTTATACATTTGTGCTTCGTTTGAAAGGAAAGAGAAATAACACTCTGCTTTTGACTATTCAGGAAATTCATTATATCAAAATGAGACCTTGTGGTGAGTTACACTGTTATACAGAGAGAACTTCTGTTTTCTCTTCCTTGACTGTCTCCTATGTGTTTTCACCTCTGATGATTTGCTAAAGTAATGTTAGAATTTTAGCAGTGATATTGCATGTAGGATGGAATCATTGAAGAGCTTTTTTATAATTTGTTTGCAGTGCAAAAGTAATACAGTCAGTGGAGTAAACTGCAACTGGGTGGAAGCAAGAGGGTAAACTAACAAATCCTACTTTCCAGTACGGTCCTTGTTATAAGCTTGAGAACACTGTTTGTAAATGATCAGTTTTTGCATTTTCATATTTGACATTTGTTTGGCACAGATAACACATGTGTGACACACACACCTCTAATCCCCTCTCCTTGTCTCACAGCAGACATGAGTAAGCAATTGCTGCACCCTTTCTCACTGAGAACAGTGCAGCCTTGGGGTCTCTTATAGGTCTGTGCTTCATATAAACCTATCTTATAGGACTTAATGGGGGAACTGTAACCTACTTTGCATCCCTGTGGGCTTCCCTGGTGGCTCAGATGGTAAACAATTCACCTGCAACGTGGGAGACTTGGGTTGGATCCTTGGGTGGGTTGGAAAATCCCCTGGAGAAGTGAACGACTACCCACTCCAGTATTCTGGCCTGGAGAATTCCATGGACTGTATAGTCCATTGGGTCACAAAGAGTTAGATACGACTGAGTGACTTTAACTTTCACTTTTCACTTTTGCATTCCTGTTAATCACTCACAATTTATAAAATATTTTCATAGACATATACATTTGAATTTCATTTGCTAATCAAAGACATTTTGTGAGACAAGGATGAGCATCATCAGTCCTATTTAGCAAGACTCAGTAAGGAAGGGACTGAATCAGGGCCCAGAGCTGGTAACAAGTCATTTAGGATGAAAGGACACAGCTCCTGACTCCTGGTCTTTCATCATTCTGTCTGGTTTTTATTCATTTGTTTTCCAGAAGTATTCATTGAGCACTTTCTATGTTTCAGGCACAGGACATTCAGCAATGGCCTAGACAAGCATTATCTCTTCCCTCAGGGAATCTCCATTCTGGAGGAGGAGACAGACAATAAACTCACAGATAAATAAGATGATTTTGTGCTTGCTTCGGCACAAATACTTAGCACATATACTAAATAAGATGATTTCAGGTAGCAGTGGATCCCATGAAGAAAAGAATAGAGAGAATTGTGGTGGTTTGGGGGGTTTCAAGGAAGGTCTCTTTGAAGATAGACTTTTGAGCTAAGGTCCAGAAGAAGGAGCCACGATGAAATATCTTGGGACAGGGAGTCAAGCAGAGACAGAGGGAGAGGGGCTGGTGTAAAAACCTTACAAAGGAAGGAGCCCCTGTGTTTAGGAGAAACTCATGAATGGGTCGGAGAAGGCAATGGCACCCCACTCCAGTACTCTTGCCTGGAAAATCCCATGTATGGAGGAGCCTGGTAGGCTACAGTCCATGGGGTCGCTAAGAGTCGGACACGACTGAGCGACTTCACTTTCACTTTTCCCGTTCATGCACTGGAGAAGGAAATGGCAACCCACTCCAGTATTCTTGCCTGGAGAATCCCAGGGATGGCGGAGCCTGCTGGGCTGCCGTCTGTGGGGTCGCACAGAGTCGGACACGACTGAAGCGACTTAGCAGCAGCAGCAGCATGAATGGGTCTTGGAGGAAGGAGAGGGGCAGGATGAGGAGGACTGTGGACAAGGTTTGGAGTTTTTTTTCTCTCTCTCTCTCTCTCTTTATTGAACACCCCTCAGAGAGCATTAAGCAAGGAGTTCAGTTCAGTTCAGTTGAGTCGCTCAGTCATGTCCGACTCTTTGTGACCCCATGGACTGCAGCACGCCAGGCTTCCCTGTCCATCACCAGCTCCTGGAGCTTCTTCATACTCATGTCCATCCAACCATCTCATCCTCTGTCGTCCCCTTCTCCTCCTGCCTTCAATCTTTCCCAGCATCAGGGTCTTTTCCAATGACTCAGTTCTTCACATCAGGTGGCCAATGTGTTGGAGCTTCAGAATCAGTCCTTCCAATGAATATTCAGGACTGATTTCCTTTAGGATGGACTGGTTTGATCTCCTTGCAGCCCAAGGGACTCTCAAGAGTCTTCTCCAACTCCACAGTTCAAAAGCATCAATTCTTTGGCATTCAGCTTTCTTTATAGTCCAACTCTAACATCCATACATGACTACTGGAAAAGCCAAAGCTTTGACTAGATGGAACTTTGATGGCAAGTAATGCCTCTGCTTTTTAATGTGCTGTCTAGGTTGGTCATAACTTTTCTTCCAAGGAGCAAGTGTCTTTTAATTTCATGGCTGCACTCACCACCTGCAGTGAATTTGGAGCCCAAGAAAATAAAAGTCAGCCACTGTTTCCACTGTTGCCCCATCTATTTGCCATGAAGTGATGGGACCAGATGCCATGATCTCAGTTTTCTGAGTGTTGAGGTTTAAGCCAACTTTTTCGCTCTCCTCTTTCATTTTTATCAAGAGGCTCTTTAGTTCTTCACTTTCTGCCATAAGGGTGGTGTCATCTGCATAAGCAAGGAGTAACCTCACCCGATAAATTTTGGGCACAGAGAGAAGACACCACATCCTGCCCCCCACAACAATGTGAATGCATCCAGTCAGTCGACATGATTTTGTCTTTAGTGTAGACTGTAGTGAACCATGTCTTGCTGCAGGTATACACTTCTACCCTCTTAAACTCAGAGATGGTGTTTCCTGTCTCTATCTCTTCCCAGAGCCACGAATTAGAATGTATCCAAGTACCAGAGCTGGGACCACAGGGAAGGACAGTCAGTAGAGATTCCGGTAGAGATGCAATGCAGAGAAGCTTCTTGTGTGTTACAGCAACCCTTGAGCAACATATGACATCCTGAAAGGAGGTAGATACAGGAGCCAGTTTGAACTAGTGAGAGAAGGCACGCCTTTATAGCCACCGTTTCTCGCTGAATGTAGCACCATTCTGCTTTGTGAAGCATCTCTTTACACACAAAGCCATGTTTAGTTATCAACACAAAAACTGACACTGACTGTACTGTTTTGGTTTATTTTAATCACCATATGCTTTAGGAGGTAGCCTTATTTTGCATGAAAATAAGAAGAGCTATTATTACCATTATTATTATGTCTCATAGTAACAATTTCTTGAGTAATTACTGTATGCTTGACACTTGCATTTGCACAGCATCCTCTGAACCCTGTGAGGTAGGTGCTAGTATTTTGTTGCTTTGCAGATGAGGACACTTAGCCACAGGAAGGTGAACCAGTGCATGCCCACATGCATGCAGTTAGCAAGGGCGGACCAGTGCATGCCCACGTGCCTGCATAGCAAGGGTGGACCAGTGCATGCCCACATGCATGTATAGCAAGGGTGGACCAGTGCATGCCCACGTGCATGCATAGCAAGGGTGGACCAGTGCATGCCCACGTGCATGCAGTTAGCAAGGGCGGACCAGTGCATGCCCACGTGCATGCATAGCAAGGGTGGACCAGTGCATGCCCACGTGCATGCATAGCAAGGGTGGGCCAGTGCATGCCCACGTGCATGCAGTTAGCAAGGGTGGAGTCCAGGTAGTTGATCCACAGAGTCCTTAACCATAACCAACAAGTGACCCTCCCACTTAGTGTCAAAGGGAGCAGTGTGCCTGAACTTTGGAGCAAACTGGGACTGAGTTTGAGACCTATCTTGGTTTCTTCACCTGTAAATTCATGATGGCACTGATCTCACAGGGTTTTGGTGAGATTGAGTGAGAGTTAAATAGGACACACAGCAGAGTGTCTAGCACACAGCAAGTTCTCTACAAACCACGTCACTTGGCCACTGGTCCTCAGGTACCTGGGAGGGAAGATAACAGCCATGTCATCATCATTGTATGGGACTGCTGAGGGGATTAGGAAGGCGCAGTGTGTGAAGCGCTTAGCACACAGCTTGGGGTTTTCCCAGACTCTCTGTAAAAGTGATGGCTACTCTTGTTAATCTAAGAACAAATGATGGCTTGAATTTATAACACCCTTTGCGAATCAAAGTAACAAACTGGGGGAAAAGTCATTCATCTCTCTTCTACATTTTCATTTCTGAAACAGGAATGAGCACCGTTATTATTTATCTGATAGAGCATCTGGTATGATGAGGGGTGTAAAGTTTCTTTTTTTCTCTGTTTGGAAAAAAAACATTCTGCCTAAGTTTATGCAAAGCTTCCAGCATAGGGGGCAGTGAGATTCATGGGTTCTGAAAACATGGACCATGTAACGAAGTTCCTTGAGGGTTCACATGATGGGGAAGCCCAGTTGAGAAGTGCTGTGGGGGTGCTGTATGGGGCAGGCTGACAGTCCCACTGGACCTGAAGGAGGAGAAAAAGGCGCTCACTGACTTTACTGGGCTTGCTGTCAAGCGCTAGGCCTTCTGCCCTCTGAAGTCACGTTCCCCCCAGTGAAAAATAGAGAATGGTATCATCTTTCAAATGAGGCAGTAAGGCAAGCACTTTACTCCAGAGATTTTCATAAATTTGAATCAGCTGTTTCTTGTAAAGCCCTGTCCCCCGATGAGACCGAGGTCTTGCAAATCCTGCATTTCCTCAAATTATCCTCTGGCAATGCTCTGAAGGGAAACTATGTTGAATTATTGCCGTGACTGCACTTTGGGGAAGGTGGCAAGGGACAGGGGAGGTGAGGGTTTGATGAGACTGCTCTGGAAGCCAGGAGGCTTGGGTCCGCACTGCCACCAGCCACGTGACCTTGGGGAAGATTTGACTCTTATTGTCACCTAGAATAAAATGAGGGATTTGGACGAAGGTTTCCTGCATCTATTACACTGTGCCAGTGCCACCTTTGCCCTTCCTTTCTTAAGACTGATGCTTGATTTGCCTTTTTTTTTGGTTTATAATAAAGAAAGGCTGCTTCTTTATTTGTCTTGCAAATTGCCCTGCTTCATTTTTAATGGTCACCTAAAATAGAGGTCCTTACCCTGGAGTCCCCAGAGAGACCCTGAAATTAGCTGCTAAAGCCTGAGTACAGGTGACTATTGAGGGGTCAGGGGAATTTTTACGATCTTCATTTATTCGCTCAGTGAATATTGAACACCTGTTCTCTGCCAGATACTGAGCTCAGCATCAGATATAAAATGGGCATCTGAGTAAAGACAGTACCTGACCCCTCAGAGCCTCCGTTTTATTGTATTTTTTAAAACTCTTTCTTTATTTTCACTTATTTACTTGTTGGCTGCACTGGGTCTTCATTGCTGCGCAGGGTTTCTCTAGCTGCGGGGAGCGGGCGGCTGCCCTTGGTTGTGGGTGCGCCGTGTGCTGGCTTCTCTTGTTGCAGAGCACCGGCTCCAGGAACGCGGGCTTCAGTAGCTGCAGCTCATGGGCTTCACTGCTCCACATCTTGTGGCATCTTTCCGAGTCAGGGATTGTCCCCTGCATTGGCAGGTGGGTTCTTATCCACTGCACCAACAGGGAAGTCCCTAAAACCTCCATTTTAATCAGGAAGATGCTAGAAGCAAGTAAATGGGCAATCACAGGGCAGCAGTTGAGAGGTGTGGTGGGGTCAGGTGGAACAAGCAAGGTGCTTTTGGAGCTTGAGAGAGGGAGCTCCTCACTCGGCCTCCGTCAGAAGCTCAAGAGAGTTCATGACCTTAAACAAAGGGTAGGAACCCCTGAACAAAAAGAAAGGGGATCTGACTGCATGGTGCTGGTGTAGGCCCTGCCTGGGGAAACGGTGGCAGGTGGAAAAGCACACTTAGAATGTTCAGCCATCACTACTGCATTCAGCACTGCAAAGTCTGGTTTAAAGTTTTGAAGTGATATTGATCATTGTCATCACAATCATTGCTACTGTACACAGAGCTCTTATTGTGGACGTATTGTCTTGGTGAGCATTTAACATCAGCAGTCTCCTGTAGTCTTTGTAAAATATCTTCAAGGAAGTGCTACAGTCCTGTTTTACACATGAGACCACCATGGCACATGGGCATTAAGTTATCTGTTGAAGGTCTTTCAGCCCCCAAATCCAGGATTGAAACTCAAATCTGGGCGAAGCTTTACTACAGTGTAGATTTTTGGATCATGGTGAAGGGGTACCCAGACCCCTCACCTTCCAAACAGGTTGGAAAGTCATGTTTTCTTGACTTCTTTTGCCAGATATGGCCAGGCTTTAGATTTAAAAACAAGAATCAAACGTCAGTACCATCTGTCTCTCCCCACAGTGGAAGGGACTCTCTCCTAGGCATCATTGAGAAGCCCTGAGTTACCAGTTCAAAGTGAGATGGTTTAACACACCTATGTTTGGCCCTGAACCAGTACTGGAGTTCAAAGAAACCAAGCTCTAAGGGATTTATTAACAATTTAACATTTCCAAAGCACATGGGGTTGTTAATTCCATTTGCTGCAGAAATACTGTCATAATGATTAAGACTTAGTCACTGTAGGAATGAAGAAATGCAAAATCCATCTTGTGGCTGCCCAGCTCCTACTGTCTTATTCTAAGCTTCTGTAAGCTCCTCCTTGTCTGGCTCAATGCCCTTCTTCTCTTCCAGTTGACCTTGACACTTGCAATACTGAGTGTCCATGTGATCTCTTCCTTATTATATGAGCGTTTGATCCAAAATATGCAAAGCCCCTGGTGGCTCAGACGGTAAAGCTTCTGCCTACAATGCAGGAAATCAGGGTTCGATCCTTGGGTTGGGAAGATCCTCTGGAGAAGGCAATGGCAACCTACTCCAGTACTCTTACCTGGAAAATCCCATGGATGGAGGACCCTGTTAGGCTACAGTCCATGGAGTCGCAAAGAGTCAGACACAACTGAGTGACTTTACTTCCTTTACTTCATACAAAGCCCCACTCCCAGGCAGCTCCTGTTGATAACCCCCGCCGCCCCCCGCCCACCAAACACCTGACTGCATGGAAATGTCCTTGCTCTGGAAGTGTGTGGTCAGTTCACTGAGCAAGCTTTCACAAGGGCAGGGCGTGTACCAGGCTCTGGTGCTACGGGAAAGAGCCAGGCTGGCTCTCAAGAAGCCACAGTCAGCAGACTACAGCCTTAGGAAATGAAGAGCTCCTTCAACTTCACGTGACCAAAACCAACTCAAACTGCTAAAAGGGCAAGAGAAAGAATGGGTTAGCTCATGTAGCAGAAAAGTCAAATGCAAGAGTTGATAGAGACATGGCTGGATCTAGGGGCACAGAATGTCACCTGGGCTTTGTGTCTCTGCATTTTTCAGGGGGCCTCTCCACAAGGAAGGTGTTATGAATGCCAGCAGCTTGAGGCTTATATGCTCAGTCATGTCTGACACTCTGCGACCTCATGGACTGTAGCCTGCCAGGCTCCTCTGTCCATTGGATGTTCCAGGCAGGAATACTGGAGTGGGTTGTCAGTTCCTCCTCCAAGGGATCTTCTGACCCAAGGATTGAACTCATCTCACTAAGTTACAGTGGAAAGACTGCTTTTCTCAGATGTGCTCAGAGAACTCTGGCCTAACTTGGGTCACAGGCCCATTGCTGAACCAAGAACCATTACCAGAGGTATGGGGTGCCCTGTGAAACGAGATATGGATCCTGAGTGTACCCTGCAGCCAGGCAGAAATGGAATCATCCCCATGTAAAGCACAAGGCTTCCCTTGTGCTCAGATAGTAAAGAATCTGCCTGCAATACAAGAGACCTGGGTTCAGTCCCTAGGTTGGGAAGATCCCCTGGAGGAAGGCATGGCAACCCACTCCATTATTCTTGCCTGGAGAATTCTATAGACAGAGGAGCCTGGTGGGCTGCAGTCCATGGATCACAAAGAGTGGGACACGACTAAGCAACTAAACAGAGAAATAGAACAGTTCCCCAGGAACAAAAGAGAGGATCCTGAGAAAGAAGGTGGCTGAGGGAAAGCTGGGCACACAGAGGGTTGGGCAAAAAGCATTAAAGGAGCTCCAGAAAAGCAGTGGGAAAGAAAGCTCAGAAATGCTTCACAGAGGGGGTGGCATTTGAACAGAATCCTGAAGGGCAAATAAAAAGTCAACAATACTATAGGAAGGTGACCTGGGGCCTAGTCCTGCTGTGTGAGTGCTCCAATAGGAACGGCCTGGGAAAATAATATTCAGTTATTCAAAAAGAATGTACTTAGCATCTACCAGCTGTGTACCCGGGGCCATGGCAGTGCCAGGACAGTCGGGACCAACAAGACTGGCACTGCTCTGTCTCTCGTGGATCTTAAAATCTATGAGGGGCGGGGGTGGAGAAACACGAAACCAGTAATTGCACCAGTGATAGGATAATCATTTTTCCAGAAGTGCTGAGAAGGAAAAATCGCTGTGGCAGGGTTCACTGGTGCCTGTGTTACAGTTTTCCCAGTCATAAAATGGGAAAGAGCATGGCATGTTCCCTCTCCCACAACCAACCAATAATACAGTAACACACTGAGAAACACTGGCTTAATTCATTTACTCACACTCAAGGGCATGGACTCACACAAGAGCAGCAGAAAACACCTTGAAACATAGAGTAAAAAATAGAGAAACATGTGTTCCTGTACTTAGACGGCTGCCTCTTTGAAAGCTACCATTTTCACACAACCCAAATGGTTAATCTGTCCTCACCCTCTTAGCGGTTCAGATCCAGTGCTTTCTTTGGTATTACACCCTGCATCCTTAAACCACTGTATTTCCGTTCGGTATAAACACTATCATCTGCCTTTTTTCATTTCCTCTCATCAAGCATTTGGGGTTCAGCACACAGTCTTTGATAGGGAGGCAATGCAAATCCGGAGATGCTGCTTTTAAACAACTGACTCAGTTATTCAGTAATTTAAATTGATTATACTGTTTCATTCACTCTGGTCACGAAAAGTTTCCACTGTAGAATCTGCCTTTGTCAGGGGTGAGGAGCTGACTTGCCCGCTTACACAGCGCTGTGAATAGGGCCGGGGAGCAGGAAGGAGCCCACGGCTGTGGACCACACCTCTGATGAGGCGGCATTTCCGAGGGGAGTCTTTGTGACTGAGTGGAGAGGTGTGCTGTGTGTGCGAGGATTCTCTTCTGCACTGTGGCCGCACTGATTTATTAAATGAAAGCCAGATGCTTATAGTTAGCATTTTTAATGGGTTCATTCTCCCAGGTAGCTCATAAAATCCCAATAATAAATCAAAAAGCCCTTCTTAACAGACTTCAAGGGATGCTCTGATGTTGCTGATGTATTAATGAATTAGGGGCACTCGAAGCTAGATTCATGGTTTTTTTCTCAAGTCTGCCCTCTCTCTCCTCCATATACATGCCCCCCCTCCCCAAACTCAAAAAAGAAAGATTGGAAAAGGAAGTTGGGGATAAATGTCTCAGTGTCACTACTAGCCATGTGTCTTCCAGAAGATGAAGTGAGTTACCAAGAGAAAAATTTCAAAGTGATTTAAAAGATACCATTTAAACTCTATTAGAATTTTGGGGGAATAAAAGGCAATGAGTTAAGTGAGAATAAGATGTAAACCTTCCTGCAATATTTGATTGCTAATGAACAGAAAGTATTCATCTTCGCAGCCTAGAAGAGAAAAATGCATAGTGCTTTTCATTAAATCAACTAAATGATTAAATGAGTTAGTCAGTAGAAACCATTTCAATTTTCTGAATGTGAAATGTGCAGCTTATAACAAATAAATTCAAAGCACCTTTCTAAGCAAGTTTTGAGCATAAAAAATGTGGGTTATAAAGATGTTCAGTATTTTCTTCTTTATAGACAGTCAATATTTTAATGCAGTGACATTAATTGTGCAGAATGAAATGCCCCTACCATCAGGGCTTAAAAAATTTTGGCATCTAGTGCGACGTCCCTAATGGATCTTCACACTATTACAAAATGATTGATTGTTGTTGTAGTCATCTTACCAGCTTTCAGAGCTGTTATATTTTTAATTAAATTGGCTGTGAATTTTGTAAGTGGCAAAGGTTGATAAACTAGCACTCGGCACAGTATTACTATTCTTCTTAGCGTGGCTGTCATAGTTGGTACATTTATGTGCATAATCTTCTTAACATTCCATAAGTCTCTGGTCTCAGGCATTGATTGGCAAGATCACTTGCTGTTTGGAGATGGGAGAAAAAAGCATGAAAATTAACTCAGCAGAGAACATGGTTCTGGGACATCGCTTGGTGGATGGAGAGGAGACCGGGTCTTGTAACCCCGCTGGAAATGGGTTTACCATCCTCCCTCTGACCCCTCGTCAACACAGGAAAAGAGGTGTGGGTGGTGATCAGTGTGCCAGTTCCTCCACCAACAGGTTTTGAGAGGCTCCCCTGAGTTAGACTATGGGCTAGGTGCTTGGGGACACAAAAGTGGGTCTAGTGGGAGACCAACCACTGATCCATCTGAACAAATAGGAGCCAGTTCAGGAAACTGTTATCATGGAAAGGGTCAATCCATGATGAAGGATACTCAGTGGTGTTAGTCAAGGGGTCAGGCAAGGCATCCTGCAGCTGAGACATGAAGGTGGCAAAGCAGCCAGCCTCAGGAGGAGGGGAAGGAAGGGTCGTCCCCGTGGGTGGGCAGCATGAGCCTGGGTTCCGAGGTGGCAGGGAGCCCTGTGGAGACCTGAAAGAAGGTCAGGGCCTGGAGCCCAGTGCAGGAGTGAGGTGACTAGGGAAGTAATTTCAGCTCTAGATACACTGTCTGTGTGCCCAGGAAGCCCTTGGGATTGACTGACATCATCGGGAGAGCTGGATGAATCCCAACCTCTCTGCCCAATCTTGCCGACACATTCAAGCTCTGAACCTCAGTTTCCACATGTGCCCAATGGGGCTGACAGTAGGGCCTCCGTCTCTGGATCATAAGGATCATGTTACCTTTCATGTAAAGCGCTCTGTGTGATCCCTGGCATAAGGAAGTGCCCAATCCATAGTAACTATCAGTACCTTGTTGTTGTTTTGTCACTAAGTCGTATCTGAGTCTTTTTCAACCCCACAGACTGTGGCCCAGTCGGCTCTTCTGTCCATGGAATTCTCCAGCAAAGAATACTGGAGTGGGGAGCCATTTCCTTCTCCAGGGGATCTTCCTGACCCAGGGATCAAACCCATGTCTCCTGCATTGGCAGGTGGATTCTTTTCTGCCAGCCACCAGGGAAGCTCATTATTACCTTAGCAGAATTGAACTACTCAGTCACTCAGTTTATTTTTTGATTTCTCTAATTTCCATTTGTAGAAAAAGGAAAAGAGGTTTCCTTTTTCATGAAAAAATCAGATAGATGTCCTTGAAATATGCTGAGAAATCTTTTTCTTCTACTGCTTGTTTATATTTTGTGCATGAGAAATTACTTAGGCTACCGGCTCTTCATGAATATGTGACTTCTCCCTGGTTCATATATCCTGCTAGTTATGGGTACAGGGCAACCAGCAAATAATGTTTAAGATCCACAGATAATGAAGGTTTAAGCACAACTCAATAAAGGAGAGGAGTTGGCTTTAGTTGAACAAATGCTCATTATGAAAAGAATTCAAGCTTTGGAGCCAGACAGACCTGGATTAAATCCTGACTGGAGTACAAGTTACCAAGTGAAAACTTGAGCAAGTCAGTTATCTCTTCTATCTGTTTTCTCAATGCTAAAATGGAGACATTGCTATGTATCATGTAGTATGTCATGAGAGTCGCCTAAAACAGGGCCCAGTGCCTGACTCATAAAAGTAAGTACCCCATAATGTTGGCTCTGGTGATTATGCTGCTCACTCAGCTGAGGAATCCCACTGAATTCACCGTCATGTGTGTGGAGTGGGGGGAGGGAAGATAGGAAGTGGAGACCAAATCCTACTGAGTTATACAGCCTCTGTTTCTAAGATGGGCACAGTGGGTGTCATTTTCAGCCCTGCAAAAGTGACTTCCACCCGCTCCCACAAAGCATTAGTGTTTAGCGCTGTGATTATTTCAACGAGGCATTCGGGGCAGCATCTGTGGGAAGAGCTTGGCATGTCGAGGGACCCTCACAAGACCGATGACTACACGGGGAGGTTGTATTCGTTAGGAAAATCTGTGTGTGGAGTAAACACCGCCATTACTTTCAGTGGCATCATTGCCATAGTTTCCGACGAGAGGCAGTGCAGAATTGCAGAGGAGGGAAAAGAACATCTCAGTTTTCCTACGGCGAGGTTATAGATGAGCCGCAGAGCTACCATTTGTATTTGCGGGTGGTCTCAGTCATTCTGCATGCATGCTCACCCTGGCAACATTTCAAAGCATTATTCCATATTACCGTGGTATTTTATTACGCATTGCAAGCCTGACACAGTTCTCTCCTTGGCAGGAAAGTGCTCCAGGCTAAGTTTCAGATTTTGTCAGTAGGAAAAAAGGAATTGTTACAATTCAGAACTGGCTGGGGAAACATACCTTCAAGTGTTACAAATCTGTAAAGGTTAAAGCTCTAGGTAGAAAGCAAGACGAGAAAGAAGCAGGCTTATGTCTGGCTGGTTTCCGTGTGTTCTTTGCAGTGTTCCCTGTTTGGGCACAAGACGCAATCGGGCTAAGGTACAAGAGCATTTCAGTGGCCCAGAGAGGTCGAGTTCTGATGCTCCAAGTAGAAAGAGAAGTGGAAGCAGCACACATGTAGTTCCCATCAACCCCTCTGTTTCCATTCTCCCGGGAAACGGGTTAACGTCTTCACTGACACCGATTCTCTGGTCACCTCATTTTGCCTTTCTCTTGGTGTGGTTCAGACCTGGCTAAAAGAGGTTGCATGTTTCTCTCCATTTCACTCATCCAACCAAGATATATCTTTCTGGCATCTTGTTTCTGCCACGATCTTACCAGGCACTGTGGAAACCACAATAACGTTGACAGTCATGAACCCACAAATCGCAGGTCAGTGATGGGGATGTCCAGGGTGGTGTCCAGAATGTGGGTGGGGGACTTACTCAGATTTCGATGGAGTGATGTCTACATCAAACTCCTAAGAATACATGAGCGATTGCCAGAAGCAGCCCTGTCCCTCTGCTCTCGCCCACTCCACCTTCTTAGAGTCAGAGTGACAGGAAAGACAGAGACGTGGAAGTTGTCGTTCCACTCAGTTGCGTCCGACTCTTTGTGACCCCATGGAATGCAGCACACCAGGCCTCCCTGTTCATCATCAACTCCCGGAGCTTGCTCAAACTCATGTCCATTGAGTCGGTGATGCCATCCAACCATCTCATCCCGTCATCCCCTTCTCCTCCTGCCTTCAGTCTTTCCCATCACCAGGGTCTTTTCAAATGAGTCAGCTCTTCGCATCAGAGGGCTGAAGTATTGGAGCTTCAGCTTCAGCATCAGTTCTTCCAATATTCAAGACTGATTTCCTTAACAATCTACTGGCTTGATATCCTTGCTGTCCAAGGGTCTCTCAAGAGTTTTCTCCAACACCACAGTTCAAGAGCATCATTCTTCAGCACTCAGCCTTCTTTATGGTCCAACTCTCACATCCGTACGTGACTACTTAAAAAACCATAGCTTTGACTATTTGCACCTTTGTCAGCAAAGTGATATCTCTAACTTTTAAATACGCTGTTTGTCATAGATTTTCTTCCAAGGAGCAAGTGTCTTTTAATGTCATGGCTGCAGTCACCAATGCAGTGATTTTGGAGCCCAAGAAAATAAAGTCTCTCACTGTTTCCATTGTTTCCCCATCTATTTACCATGAAGTGATGGGACTAAATGCCATGGTCTTAGTTTTCTGAATGTTGTAGGTTTTTTTTTTATATATATCTTTATTGAATTTGTTGCTTTCCTTTTTAAAAAAAAAAATTTTTATGTTTTGGTTTTTTGGCCACGAGGCATGTAGGATCTTAACTCCCTGACCAGAGATTGAGCCCAAACCCTCTGCACTGGAAGGCGGAGTCTTAGCTACTGGACCACCAGGGAAGTCCCAGTTTTAAGCCAGCTTTTTCACTCTCCTTTTTCACCTTCATCAAGAGGCTTTTCAGTTCCACTTCACTTTCTGCCATTAAGGTGGTGTCATCTGCATGTCTGAGGTTGTTGATATTTCTCCAGGTAGTCTTAATTCCAGCTTCTGCTTCATCCAGCCTGGCATTTCCCATGATGTACTCTGCATATAAGTTAATAAGCAGGGTGACAATATACAGCCTTGATGTACTCCTTTCCCAATTTTGAACTATTCTGTAGGTCAAGTGGGCCTTAGGAAGCATCACTATGAACAAAGCTAGTGGAGGTGATGGAATTCCAGTTGAGCTATTTCAAATCCTAAAAGATAATGCTGTGAAAGTGCTGTACTCAATATGCCAGCAAATTTGGAAAACTCAGCAGTGGCCACAGGACTGGAAAAGGTCGGTTTTCATCCCAATCCCAAAGAAAGGCAATGCCAAAGAATGTTCAAACTATCCCACAATTGCACTTATCTCACATACTATAAAGTAATGCTCAAAATTCTCCAAGCCAGGCTTCAACAATACATGAACCATGGAATTCCACATGTTCAAGCTGGTTTCATAAAAGGCAGAGGAACCAGAGTTCAAATTGCCAACATCCGATGGATCATCAAAAAATCAAGAGAGTTCCAGAAAAATATCTATTTCTGCTTTATTGACTATGCCAAAACCTTTGACTGTGTGGATCACAATAAACTGTGGAAAATTCTGAAAGAGACGGGAATAGCAGACCACCTGACCTGCCTCTTGAGAAACCTGTATGCAGGTCAGGAAGCAACAGTTAGAACTGGACACGGAAAAACAGACTGGTTCCAAATAGGAGAAGGAGTACGTCAAGGCTGTAAATTGTCACCCTGCTTATTTAACTTCTATGCAGAGTCCAAGGGACTCTCAAGGCTATGGTTTTTCCAGTAGCCATGTATGGATGTGAGAGTTGGACTATAAAGAAAGCTGAGTGCCGAAGAATTGATGCTTTTGAACTGTGGTGTTGGAGAAGACTCTTGAGAGTCCCTTGGACTGCAAGGAGATTCAATCAATCCATCCTAAAGGAAATCAGTCCTGAGTGTTCATTGGAGGGACTGATGTTGAAGCTGAAACTCCAATACTTTGGCCACCTGATGCAAAGAGCTGACTCATTTGAAAAGACCCTGATGCCGGGAAAGATTGAAGCTGGGAGAAGAAGGGGATGACAGAGGATGAGATGGTTGGATGGCATCACTGACTCAATGGACATGAGTCTGGGTAAACTCTGGGAGTTGGTGATGGACAGGGAGACCTGACATGCTGCAGTCCATGGGGTTGCAAAGAGTCAGACATGACTGAGCAACTGAACTGAACTGAACTGCGGTTCCATGTCTAATTCTAACTGTTGCTTCTTGACCTGCATACAGATTTCTCAGGAGGCAGGTCAGGTGGTCTGGTATTCCCATCTCTTTAAGATTTTTTTCACAATTTGTTGTGATCCACACAGTCAAAGGCTTTAGCATAATCAATGAATGAGAAGTAGATTTTTTTTAGTTTCCCTTGCTTTTTCTATGATCCAATGGATGTTGGCAATTTGATCTCTGGTTCCTCTGCCTTTTTAAAATCCATCTTGGACATCTGAAGGTTCTCAGTTCATGTACTGTTAAAGTCTGAATTGAAGGATTTTGAGAACTACCTTGCTAGCATGTGAAATAAGTACAGTTGGATGGTAGTTTAAACATTCTTTGGTATTGCCTTTCTTTGGGATTCTAGTCCTGTGGCCACTTTTGAGTTTTCCAACTTGGCATGTTGAGTGCAACACTTTACCAGCAACATCTTTTAGGATATAAAATAGCTCAACTGGAATTCCATCACCTCCACTAGCTTTGCTTGTAGTAATGCTTCCTAAGGTCAACTTGACTTCACACTCCAGGATGTCTGGCTCTAGGTGAGTGATCACATCTCTGTGGTTTTCTGGGGCATTATGACCTTTTTTGTATAGTTCTTTTGTGTATTCTTGCCACCTCTTCTTGGTATCTTCTGCTTCTGTTAGGTCCATACCGTTTCTGTCCTTTATTGTGCCCATGTTTGAGTGAAATATTCCCTTGGTATCTCTTAATTTTCTTGAAGAGATTTCTCGTCTTTCCCATTCTGTTGTTTTCCTCTATTCTTTGCACTGATCATTGAGGAAGGCTTTCTTTATCTCTCCTTGGTATTCTTTGGAACTCTGCATTCAGATGAGTATATCTTTCCTTTTCTCCTTTGCCTTTCACTTCTGTTCTTTTTTCAGCTATTTGTAAGGCCTCGTCAGACAACCATTTTGCCTTTTTGCATTTCTTTTTCTTGGGGATGGTTTTGATGACCACTTCCTGTATGATGTTAGGAACCTCCATCCATAGTTCTCCAGGCACTCTATCAGATCTGATCCCTTGAATCTATGTGTCACTTCCTCTGTATAATCATAAGGGATTTGATTTCGGTCATACCTTAATGGCTCAGTGGTTTCACTACTTTCTTCAATTTAAGTCTGAATTTGGCAATAAGGAGTTCATGATCAGAGCCACAGGCAGCTCCTGGTCTTGTTTTTGCTGACTGTATAGAGCTTCTCCATCTTTGGCTGCAAAGAATATAATCGGTCTGATTTTGTTATTGTGATGTCCATGTGTAGAGTTGTCTCTTGTGTTGTTGGAAGAGGGTGTTTGCTATGACCAGTGCATTCTCTTGGCAAAACTCTGTTAGTCTTTGTCCTGCCTCATTTTGTATTCCAAGGCCAAACTTGGCCTGTTACTCCAGGTTTCTCTTGACTTCCTACTTTTGCATTCCAGTCCCCCATGATGAAAAGGATATCTTTTTGTGGTGTTAGTTCTGGAAGGTCTTGTAGGTCTTCATAGAACCTTTCAACTTCAGCTTCTTCAGCATTAGTGGTTGGGGCATAGACTTGGATTTTTGTGATATTGAATGGTTTGCCTTAGAAATTAACCAAGATCATTCAGTCATTTTTGGAATTGCACCCAAGTACTGCATTTTGGACTCTTTTGTTGACTATGAAGGCTACTACATTTCTTCTAAGGGATTCTTACCCACAGTAGTAGATATAATGGTCATCTGAGTTAAATTCACCCATTCCAGTGCATTTTAGTTCACCGATTCCTAAAATGTCAATGTTCACTCTTGCCATCTTCTGTTTGACCACTTCCAATTTACCTTGATTCATGGACAAAATATTCCAGGTTCCTATGCAGTATTGTTCTTTACAGCATCAATGTGGAAGAGCCTGATGCAAATCCAAGTAACTCCTTATTTCCCCAAAATCAATCATTTAGCACAGTTTCTGCAACAGTTAGGAACCGCTTCTACTACTATTTATGTGTTTTCACATCAACTTCCTTTACCTGCCTTTTCAATTGATTGAAATAGGAAAGATTCTGTCATTCTTGTAACAGAAAAGCAATGTAACATGCCATAAGTAGAAGGAGACTACAAAAGGAAATACAATGAACCATAAAATAGTGTTATTAAATTTCTCCCAGATCCTGTGGTTTGATCTAAAGAGTGTGTTTTTTTTTCTAGTACAAAATGGGAGACTATCAAGCATTAGAGCCACGTGAATGACAGAGAAACAGCAAACTCAACATGCTCTGAATGATTTTTCTGGATGCCGCATATATGTATTGGAAAAATGGGACGGACGAGCCTATTTGCAGGAATGGAGATGCCGAAGTAGGGAATGGACATGTGGAAACAGGAGGGGACAGGTGTCCAGGATTAGGGTCACACCAGGGCTGGGTGGCCCATCAAAGAGGCAGCAGCTCTGAGTAAGCCCCCACGCTCGCTCTCAGATTCCTCGGGCTCTGCTGTGGCAACTCTCATGAGGATGGAGGAGGCCTCGGAGTGACTCTTTACTGGCAGTTCAGCTGCATCCACAGGGGTAGCTCGCTCAGCCCAGGACTCCAGCAGGTGTGCTGAAATTTCAGGAATTTCTTGGCTAGTTTGCAGGCCTTCCCAGGAAACAAGCATCTCTGTTTTCAGAGGATGGTAGCAGTGATTACTTTTTCCCAGGGTTAAAAAAAAAATGCCAGGAAGATAAATACTTTGTAAATCACTGCATGTCTCCTGCCTACAAGCTTTGAGTTTATTTGTGAGACATTTATCTCTTTGTATACTCACCCCCCTAAAAAAATTATCATGCAATTAATAAACCTAATAGCCTGAGGTATGCCAATCAGGAAGAAAAAGAATGCAGGAAGCTGAGTCTGACACATCATGGCATTGAACTCTCTGCAGAAAGCTAGGAACCTTTCTTCTAAAATGAGCATCCTCCTGTCCCCGGAGATGCTGGGTGCGGGAGAGGGCACTGTGCTCCCATAGGACTGGGAAGTCAGAGAAGTGGCAGGTACAGACACCCTGTTCTTTATTTTTTCAATTTTCTATTGAAGTATAGTTGATTTACGATGTTCCATTAGTTGCTGGTATACAAAGCAAAGTAATTCAGTTATAAATTTATACATTCTTTTCATAGTATTTTCCATTATGGTTTCTTTTAGGATATTTAATATAGTTCCCTGTAGGAAACTATACAGTGGGACCTTGTTATATACAGTGGTTTCTTTGCTTTTCAGGTCGGGGCTTTGGCCTTCGTTGCTTTGCGCGGGCTTTCTCTAGCTGTGGTGAGTGGGGGCTACTCTCTAGTTCTGGTGCAAGAGCTTCTTATTGTGGTGGCTTCTCCTGTTGCAAAGCACAGGCTCTAGGCTTGTGGGCTTCAGTAGTTGTGGCACATGGGCTTAGCTGCCCCACAGTATGTAGAATCTTAGTTTCTGGGCCACGGATCGAACCCATGTCCCTTGAACTGTAAGGGGGATTCTTAACCAGCGGACCACTAGAGAAGTCCCTATGTATAATGTTTTTATATAGTAGTAGTTCGTATCTGATAATCTCAAACTCATGATTTATCCTTCCCCGACTCCCTTTGGTAACCATACCTTTCTTTTCTATGTCTGTGAGCACACATCTTATTGTGGTTCTTGAGTGAGCTGGACATTGGATACAATCTGTGGACAGGAACAGGTCACCGTTCATGCAGCCTGGGAGTGGGAACACAGGCGGTGCTGTCTCCATGGTGGACAGGCAGCACCTACTAGCTAACGGCGTGCGTGCTAAGTCACTTCAGTCGTGTCTGACTCTTTGTGACCCCATGGACAGTAACCCACTGGGCTCCTCTGTCCATGGGATTCTCCAGGCAAGAATACTGGAGTGGGTTGCCATTTCCTTCTCCATACTCGGTAACTACGTAATCACAAATATGTGAGGACGGGGGGAAACAACTCTGATTAAATTTATACACATACTGAGAAACTTTTACATACTTCCTGAAGAATCAGGCAGATCTAGTGGACAAAATAAGTCAGGATAGATGAGAAGGAAACACCTTGGGAGTTCCACTCTCCACTTTAAATCAGAAGAGCCTGCTTCTCGCTCCACCACCCTCCTCCACATCTCCTGAGTGTGGCTGAGAAATTTTGAAAACTAGGTGTTAGAGAAATGCAGGTCTAAAGTATATCCGTGTGCAGCAAAGACACCCTACTTAGTTTGGGCATCAAGGTCCAAGTCCAGTGATGGGTTTAACATTCCCACGGTAACTTTTGGGAGTTAATGACAACTTCCAAAGGCATCACGTCCAGTGGGCCCATCTTCTTTCTAGGGCCAAGAGTACTTGCCTCCCTGAGAGAACCCTCCTTTGGGACCACGTGAGGGTAAAGAAACGCCTTGGGTTCAATGTCCAGCAGGTGTACCCAGGCTGACTTCAGTGATCGATGTTACACAATGAAAATACCACTCAAATTCATTAGCAGGGATAAACTCATAACTTTTGCCATCCCTGAGCCTACCAGGAGTCCTTCCTTTGTGAACTCTTAGGCCAGGGATTATCTTTTCTTTGAATTATAGTGAAATCTGTCTTAAGTGATCACTCAGGGACCATCCAAACTCGGTAACTTGGTAGAGGTTGAACTTTAGCTAAAGGTCAAACAGAATTCTTCTGGAAACCTTAGGGGTTGCTTAAAGGTGAAATAAAATGCCGAAATGAAAATTGACTTAATCCCTGGCTTATGAACCAAGTAGCACCGCTAAGCTGGCCAAGGGACACAGTCAGCTAGCAAATGCATCTCGACTTCCCTTTGCAAACTGCCTCATCCATCTGGCAAGTGCAATGGCCTTTCAGGCTTGTTAGTCATAGGCCCAGCAATGCTTTCATTTTCCAAGGATGTCTGGACATTTCAAAGACCTTTGGCTGCATGTTTGGGACCCATTTCACTACTGATCTTACATATCATTCCAGGTCAGGCCCTGTTCATGGAATGCAGCCCACTAGCGCCTTTAAGATTCTAAGGGTCTTTACCTGGGAAGAGGAAAGCTGGCTTAAGTAACATCAGCACATGTACTCAGTGCAGGAAGGACTTACTTTTAAGGGAAGGATCCGTATTCTAGTCTGTTATGCAAAGAACTATCTTTGAGTTCTGTTTATGCTGCTGCTGCTAAGTCGCTTTAGTCAAATCCAATTCTTTGTGACCCCGTGGACTGTAGTACTCCCGACTCCTCTGTCCATGGGATTCTCTAGGCAAGAATACTGGAGTGGATTGCCATTTCCTCCTTCAGGGGATCTTCCTGACCCAGGGATCAAACATATGTCTCCTGGGGCTCCTACCTTACAGGCAGTTTCTTTACTGCTGAGCCACATCTTTTAGTTCTAATTATATATACTCATAAATATATACTCTATTTAAATATATTCTATATTAGGTATCGTAGAAGTCTAGCGTGTACAATATAATGGATGTATAATCTATTTTCTAACCTTCTGTGTAGCATTTAGAGCAGAATTTATGGCCATCCTGAGAAAGCTCTGGGACTCCTGGGGCTAAAGCTGAAAAGGCAAAGAGCAGAGGCGGGGTGGGCCACCATACTCTCCTTATCCCTTCCTGTAACTAGAGAAGGAATGAGACATATTGGGTCCAGTCCCAACTGTGACACATTCTGTAGCTTGGACTGGCCACTGTGACCCACGGAGCCTCTATTTCTTCATCTGTAACAAGGACGAAGCCATAAGGACAGCAGCTGCCATCCACTGAACCCTGATGTGTCAAACCCTAGGCTGGCTAAAGACTTCACGTGCAGCATATCTTGTTGAATTCCCACCACAGCATTTCAGTGTGGCCAGTGTTGTCTTCATTTGAGGAGATAAGAGTGTCTATAAAATTACGGACTAGGAATACCGACTTTGCTGGGATGATGAGAACATTCAGTTAACGTGGCAGGTGAAAGCCATGAGCACAGAACGCCTCCTGCCCGGAAGTAGTTCCACCAAGTCGGTTTTATTCTTCTTCCCATAGAGATGGGTACTACCTCTGTGTCCCTGCACATTCGTGACCATGCCTTTCAGCATCCTGGCACTCTGGTGGTTTGGGAGTTTCCCTATCATTTGCTTGTAGCTTACGTGTTTCTGTGAACACTGCTGAGTGCTGGAAATACAGTAAGGCTCTAAACACGTGTGTCCTCTGCTGCCTGAGCTGAGGGTCCCAGGCCCTGTTGTACATTTGTGGTCCAGCTGAAATGGAGATGGAGGGAGAGGAACTGGGGAGATGGCCCAGTGGGGAGAGGTGCTTGAGGACTTTGTGGTATGGGAGCAAGGCTGACCCAGTGTGTCCAGAGCAGAGGATCTAGGCCTTTTATTGCTCTGAAGATATCTTTGGCAATCTCAGTTAGTCAATATACAGAAGAAACTGGTGTTTTGGGGAAAAAAAAATGCTCTTTTTATGAGATGAAGGCATACACTCTCTATGCCTCCCTCATATAACTGAGGACTTGTTTGTGTCAGTGGTGACACACAGGGCTGAACCAGCTCAGTATTCTAATTGAAGGCTCCCTGGAGACCAAGCAGACAGCACCACAAAGGCAAGGAGGGGAGGGGGGCAAGGGACACAGTGTTGAGCAAGCCAGATCAGGCAATATAGGCCCTTAAGAGATGACTCTAGTGGGAGAGACAGACAAAAATCAGTGAACACACAGACAGACAGCCATCATTTCAGGGAGCGAGAAGAAACAGGGTAATCGGATAAAAGCATGCCTTCAAACAGATGTCAGAAGAGGCTCCACCAAGGAAGTAATGTCTATTTTTTTTAATTAGTTTATTTTCTATTTTTTAACTTTACAATATTGTATTTGTTTTGCCATACATTGACATGAATCCACCATGGGTGTACATGTTTTCCCCTTCCAGAACCCCCCCTCCCACTTCCTTCCCCATCCCACCCCTCTGGGTCATCCCGGTGCACCAGCCCCAAGCACCCTGTATCATCCATTGAACTTGAACTGGCGATTTGTTTCACATATGATAATTTACATGCCTCAATGCCATTCTCCCATTTCATCCTGCCCTCGCCCTCTCCCATAGAGTCCATAATACTGGTCTATTTATCTGTGTCTCTTTTGATGTCTCGCATACAGGGTTATCTTTACCGATTGACTAAATACCATATATATGCATTAGTATACTGTATTGGTGTTTTTCTTTCTGGCTTACTTCACTCTGTATAATACGCTCCAGTTTCATCCACCTCATTAGAACTGATTCGAATGTATTCTTTTTTAATGGCTGAGTAATATTCCATTGTGTATATGTACCACAGCTTCCTTATCCATTCATCTGCTGATGAGCATCTAGGCTGCTTCCCTGTCCTGGCTATTATAAACAGTGCTGTGATGAACATAGGAAGTAGTGTCTTAACTGAAGAGTAACGGCCAAGAGGCAAGTCTGGAGAACTCGAGGGCAGAGAGTTTTCCAGTAGAGTGAGTAGCAATTGCAAAAGCCCCAGGTTCAGAATGAGCCTGGCATGTTTGGGAAACAGGATGAAGACCCATCAGCCCGGAACCCTGGTGAGCGGGCAGAGGCGATGTGGTTAGAGGCAGGTGGTGACCTGGAGTCTTGCAGGCCTCAAATGAGGCTGGAATCGGAAGTTGTTAGACAAGGAAAAAACATGACCTGAGGCTTACAGGGGTCACTCTGGCTGGACTGAGAGCAGATGAAAGCTCAAGAAAGGAGACCAGTTAGGAGGCTGTCACAGTGGTTATGGTAGAGATAACAGTGCAGTGGAGGTGGAGAGAGGCAGGCTATTCTGCAACGTGTTTTGAAACACAGAGGTAGGTTTTGTTGATAGAGTTGAATGGGGGCCCTCAGAGACTAGGAATGTCTAGTATTGGGCTTGAGTAACCAGCTGAATATGGGGCTTCCCCAGAGGCTCAGCAGTAAAGAAGCTATCTGCCAATGCATGAGACTTGGGTTCGATCCCTGAGTCGGGAAGATCTGCTGGAGAAGGGAATGGCAACCCACTCCAGTATTCTTGCCTGGGAAATCCATGGACAGAGGAGCCTGGTGGGCTCCCAGTCCATGGGGTCGCAAGGAGACGGACATGACTCAGCCACTAAGCAACCACAATCTGCCTGAATGGTTAGTGATATCTACTGGAAAGTTTGAACTAGGATGGCAGCTACAAGTCCCATGTTCTCTCTTGATTATAAGAAATACGAGGTGCCCACTACCCACGGAAATGGAACGTATGTGACCGGAACTCATTGGAGAGTCCAGACTAGAAACACATTTGGGAGTCGTGGAGATGGCATGCAAAGCCACGGCCTTGAGATTGCTGGAGTGGGAAAGGGCGCAGAGGAAGTCCAGGGGCTGAGGATCAAGGCTGATCTGCTGTTTCCAGCTCACATATGAGCGAGTGGGAAAACTTTCCAGGCAGACAGATGGTCCTACAGGTGTAAAGGTCCAAAGAGGACCTAGCTTGGAGTGGTGGCTAGAACACAGTGAGAGTGGGAGGAAATGAAGCCCAGTGAGGTCAGAGAGGAGTGTAGACTTTATTCCATGTGTGATGGGAGGGTGGGGGCCAAAAAATAGGAGGTATAGGGCTTGGGAATCTGAGTTCTGGAGGCAGGATGCCTGAGTGTGTCTATGAATTCTGCTACTTACTGGGCAGGCAACCTCTTTCTACCTCCCTTTCCACATCTGTGATAGAGAGATGCTACTAGTACCTTCCACACAGGGCTGCTGTGAAGACTACTTGAAATGATGTAGGAAGTACGTTTAGATCAGTGCTGAGTGAACGGTCAGTGTTCAATAAATGTCAACTCCGATTTGTTATTGGAGAGAGTCATGTGATATGATTTACACTTTAAAATGACTCTGAACATTGGAGGCTCGACAGTAGAAGAGCAGAGACATTTAGGCGGTCATCTCAGGGAGAAATGGGGGAGCCCACCTCTTCCATGGTTTCCCCCCCATGGACCACCACTGTTTCCACTCTGTTCTTTGAGCCTCGGAGCCAATCTGGCTATTGCCTTGCACCAGCTGTGAAATGTCCTTTGTTGCTGTTTATCTCACATGTTTGTGACTGAGCCATGAAACCCTCAAGAGAAGGGCACTATCTTGCCACTTTTCTTCCTCAGAACCTGCCGTTACATCCCTAATCAGCATGCGGTAGTGATAATGTGTAGCCATCACGCCCACCCATGAAAAGAACAACAGTGATCCACACCCCATCACATCAGAATGAACACATAGCACAGCGCATTTCCTAGGACAGTGGTCCCCAACCTCCGGGCCAGGCACCAGTACCTCCTGTCAGATCAGTGGTGGCATCAGATTAGAAATAAAGCGCACGATAAATGTAAATTCTCTTGAATCATCTCAGAACCATCCTCCAGCCCCCGGTCTTTGGAAAAATTGTCTTCCACAAAACTGGTCCCTGGTGCCAAAAAAGTTGGGGACTGCTGATCTGGGAAGGTCAGGTTGTAGAGCAATGGGGATAGGAAAGCTGGGGGGGGGCCTCTGCTTGAGTGCCTTCAGAAGCTAGCCAGGTGGAAGGTGGTCCCTAGTGGGGCTTGCGGCCTCTGCTGTAGAGAGGCCTTCATGAAAGGCACATGGAGATTCCAGGCTCATTTAAATCCCATGGACACGTGTAAAGAGCTGGGCGGGCAACTCAGATTCATTTTCTAGGTCACAGCGCCAAACTTTGTATTAGCTCAGAGGACCATTAATGGGATAATGTGCTCCATCACTGCAAGAGAGAATCAGAAAGACTTTAATAGGGCTTCATTAGATCCATCTGTCCATCCATCACTTCTTTTCCATTGCTCACCACTTGACTCCAGAAACAGAAACACCCCCAACTAATTAGCTTTACCCTAATCTCCTCTATGTGCCATCAATTCTCTCAGAGGCCATCTGTGAGTTGAGAGTTCAGACCTTTAGGAATTATGCTAATCAGTCGTTTTCTCATTTAAAGTGTCTGACTGATGACCACAACTGGAAACTTCTCCTGTGACAAAGGGGAATGCAATGGAAGATGCTGTGCTAACCTGAAGCACCCTGGTCCTCTGACATACGGTGGAATGGGTCATCTCTAAGAAAATAGTTAGGCAAAGAACATAGGACCTCGGAGCCAGGCAGCGAGTAAGACAAGATTCCACGGGGAGAGAATTTTAGTTGGTTTGTAGGATGAGTTGATGACTTGCTTTCATCTGTAAGAATCACAAAGGAAGGTGCCTGAGCTATTCCATGGAGGAATGGATGTGTGGTTTTGGCGGTGCAGAGCCAGTGTTGTGTAAAACACAGAGGAGAGCCCATTCACGGAGGTAGCCGCCCAGAGGAAAATTATTTAGGAGTAGATTTTTGACCCCCTGCATCCTCCAGGCCCGTGGCTGGGCCACTAGAAGCTGGCATAGAATGTGAAGCAAGTTGCCAGGCAGAGAGGTCATTCCTGTGTTGCAGCAGCTTGAACTTGGCAGGAGAAGGGCCCTTTCGGACACAGCACGGTAATGTTTACTGCAGAACCTCAACACCCCCAGCCCCTTACTGGGGAGAATAGAAATAATTGGTTCTGGTTTAGGGGGTCGAATAGAGTGCTCGGGGGGAAGACTGATGTTACATTAATTACTTGTTGAGTGAATAAGCAGAGTCTTAACTGGGAATTATAGCCCAGAGCAGTACTTCCCAAACTTAAACGTGCCCATGAATCTCTTGGAGGTCTTGTTAAAGTACAGAGTCTTTGATTCAGTGGGTCTGGGTGCTACCCGAAAGTCTGCATTTCTCATGAGCTCCCAGAGGATGCAGCTGGTCAGAGACCACACGTGACATACAGCAGGAGAGGTTGCGAGCCTGGAGAACAGAAAGAACCAGCTCAAGTCCTGGCTGCTTACTGGCTCTGTGCCTCATTCCTTCACTCAGCAAATATTTCTTTGAATTTCTACTGCGTGCTCAGTTAAAAAGCTGGAAGAGCATAGAAAATGTCCCTGCTCTCCTGGGGTTTGTATTCTGGTAGGGCAACACATAAGGAAAAAGGTAACAATGCTAAACTGTCTACTTAGGATTTGTGAAGATTGCTAGCAAAATACCACGCTCAGTCGCTTCAGTCGTGTCCGACTCTTCGCTACCCCGTGGACTGCAGCCCGCCAGGCTCCTCTGTCCGTGGGATTTCCCAGGCAAGAATACTAGAGTGGGTTGCCATTTCCTACTCTAGGGGATCTTCCCTACCCAGGGATTGAACTGTTATCTCCCGCATTGTGGGTGGATTCTTTACCACTGAGCCGCCAGGGAAAGGCTGGGGGCTAATGTTTATTGAGAACCTACTAAGATCAAGGCACAATTGAGAAACTGACTTGATCTTTATAATACCTTGGTCACATAGCTACTCTTATCACTGTTCTCAGACACAGAAGTTGAGAAACAGACAGGAAGTCTCTTGCCGAACCTCATGGACCAGAGGAGACGGGAGTGGGGCCAGGCATCCACCTCTGGAACCCACGCTCCGACTAGGGGTCAGGAAACTCTTCCCGTGAAGGGCCAGCTGGTCAATAGCTTAGGTCCTGCGGCCCATTCAGCTTCTATCGTACCTACTTAATTGTGCTCTTGGAGCACAAAGGCAGTCACAGACAATACGTAATGAGTGAGTGTGAACCTGTTCTGAGAAAAGTTCATTTAGCAGAACTGGCCCTGGGCCACTTTGGACCCTCAGGCCGTCATTTGCCAAGAACACTGGCTTCCAACCATTATCCTACACCAGCGTTTCTCCCATTTTAAAGCAGCCTTGTCCAGTGTCGACACAAGGTGAGCCACACATGCAGTTTCAAACTCTATAGCAGCCATGTGTTAAAAAAGAACAGATAGCCTGGTGGGTATAGTCCACAGGGTCACAAAGAGTCGGCCGTGACTTGGTGACTAAACAACAACAAAGGAAGAAGAACACACAGAATTAATTTTACCGGGAGTTTTATTTATCAGAACACCCAGAATATGATCATTTCAGTATGATCAATATGAAAATGATTACTGTGCTATTTCCCGTTCTAGATTTGGTGTGTATTTTATACTCATAGTGCATCTTGGCCCTGACTAGCCATGTTTCAAGTGGGGCTGGTGGCTGCCGCTGCCGGGCCGGGCAACTTTACGTTACTTAACCCTCAGCCGGGCTTGAGTCACAGACAGTGTGTTTCCAACACGCCCCCAGACGGTGCTGGTCTGTGGTCCACACGGGAGTCCAAGGCTGCCGATAGCCACCCTCTGCTGGGAACATACCATGATGGTACTGGAGGCGGGGGGCCAGGTGGGGGATGCGAGGAAGGCTCTGTAAAACGGGGTTACATTCAAGTTGAAACCCAGAGGGTCAGAAGGAGCTGACTAAGAGAAGGGTGGGAGAAAGTGCTCTAAGCTGAATTCAGAATGTCCTGGAGAAGGGAGGTCAAACTGCAGACACTCAGCATTGAGTTCAGTCTGGTATCTCAGGGGGTTTGTTATAATATTGACCCCTCCCACACAGGCTCGGTTACTCTCCCCGATTCTGGGATTCTGTGCCCCACAGTTGCCCACACTGTCCTCCTCACAGCACTTTCCACACTTTCTGTGGGAGTGCATTATTTTCAGGGTCATGACCTGTGAAGGCAGGCGTGGCACTTGTTGTCATGGCCCTGTCCACAGCCTGCACCATTTGACTGCCTGGGAGCCAAGAGGGGCCTTTCACTTGGAATTCCATCCAAGATACATTGGCGCTGTGGATGCCCTGAAAACTTTGCAGTGGGGAGACCTCAGACACAAGATGGACGAGGAATGTGGGAAAGAAAGGACAGTGTGTGTGCCGCCATCACAGGCAGAGGAGACATGGACTAAGGAGTCTTCAGGTGTGTTCATTTTGGTGGCACAGTTGCTGTTGTTGTTCAGTCTCTCAGTCATATTTGACTCTTTGCGACCCTGTGGACTGCAGCACGCCAGGCTTCCCTGTCCTTCACTGTCTCCTGGAGCTTATTCAAATTCATGTCTGTTGGGTCAGTGACACCATCTCACCATCTCATCCTCTGTCGCACACTTCTCCTCCGGCCTTCAATCTTTCCCAGCATCAGGGTCTTCTCCCATGCGTCTGCTCTTCATATCAGGTGGCCAAAGTATTGGAGCGTCAGCTTCAGCATCAGTCTTTCCAATGAATATTCAGGGTTGATTTCCTTTAGGATTAACTGGCTTAATCTCTTTGCAGTCCATGAGACTCTCAAGAGTCTCCTCCAACACCACAGTTCAAAAGCATCAATTCAGTGCTTAACCTTTATGGTCCAACTCTCACATCACTACATGACTACTGGAAAAAGCATAGCTTTGACTATATAGTCCTTTGTCGGCAAAGTAATGTCTCTGCTTTTTAGTATGCTGTCTAGGTTTGTCATAGCTTTTCTTCCAAGGAATAAGTGTCTTTTAATTTTGTGGTTGTAGTCACTGTCCACAGTGATTTTTGAGCCCAGGAATTTATCATTCCATAATTCAACCAGAAGCTGATCTTTCTTGCCTGCAAGTCTTGCAGATTTTTTTTTTCCTTCCTCCTATTTTTCATCAACCCCAAAAAGTGAGAAAAGTGAAAGTTGCTCAGTCATGTCCAACTTTTCATGACCCCATGGACTGTAGCCCACCAGACTCCTCTGTCCATGGGATTCTCCAGGCAAGAATACCAGTGTGGGTTGCCATTCTCTTCTCCAGGGAATCTTCCCAACCCAGGGATCAAACCCAGGTGTCCTGCATTGGGGGCGGATTCTTTACCATCTGAGTAAGTCTTGAAGGTTTTCTGTTTCTTTTTCTTTTTTTTTTTTTTCCCTCTTACTTTTCCTTAACCCAAAAGCAAGTATAAATGGAAAAGGTAAAACACAGACCAGTCCAAACACGGAAGGTTCTGTCATCTGACCATCAGGATTCTTTGTGTTTTTATATTTCATCAGCTTGTGCTGATATTAGTTTTAAAAACTGTGTGTGTAAAAATGCACAGAAATTATAATTTCAGTGCAGTCTGTGTTAATTATTTGAGAAGTTATCTTAAATTGCAGAATAATTTTTTCGAGGGCAAACTTTGAAACCTAAGTAATTACCAGATGGCCATTTAAAAAAAAAAAAAATCAAAACTAACCCAGTGCCTGAGAAGACATGTTACTGGAATCAAATAAACTGGTGGTGTCATCTGTAAATTCTGTGTGTACTGCTATGGTATCCGAAACATAATTATCAAGCTTAAGTTAATTAGACTAATCCTCAGAAAATCTGGCCTGGCAGCTTGTGGTAAGTAATTATATATACTGATTAAAAATGCAATATGCTGTGAGCAAAGGCAAAGGAAACTCCTTTGGACATAGCCTGTGCACGTGTACAAATAGGAATCCACATAGGAGAGTGCCCACAGGGAGAAAGAACATTGTAGAAACAGGTGGGCATCATGCCAGGTCTTTGCAGGGTGGCCTGCTAATGCCACTTCACCCAATACGAGAGGGTGTCAGGACAGGGTCAGCGCAGCAGGACGGTTGGGCCTTGGATGGCCGTGGCCCCCCCGAAGCACACTCCCCGCCACAGCCGGGGTGCCAGTCTATTGTTTATTTTCTCTCAAGCTTCTCCTTCAAAGTACGATTAGCCATGAGACAGCTGAAGTCAGCTGCCTTGGTATTTTTCCAGACTCTGAAAACATGAAATGACCGTGACTTGTGGATCACAAATAAGGGTGGGGTGCTGGCCTTTAAGTGGGCACAAACATAGCTTTCATTTGCCCTTCTACTTGCTGTGCTGTTTTCTCTCCAGTGGTTCTTGAAAAAGGGGAGATGCTGTTGAGGGTCTGTGGGCAAAGACTAGGGACACCCAATGTTTGGCTCTCTACTCAGATTCTTCCTAAGTTTATATACCATAGCAATGCCATCAGGCAAAGAAAGACACATTTCAGATTGATGAGGGCTGCACAGAAATCTTGTTCTCAGCCCTCTTTTACAGGGTGCGTCTCTGTTCCTGCATTACTCTTATAACATTTGGCTTAAGAGAACAGAATCAAACCTTTCTCTGAGGACCGAGGATGGTCATAGCTGTGTCACCCTTCCAAATATCTGTTACAGTTGGTTTATTTGGGCAAGAAGTGTTTAGTGAACTACATGTGTCTAGCCCTGGTTTGGTAAGGTCATTGGCTAAGATGTTAGACTGACCCACGTGGCAGTAATGCTTTGAAGATTAAGGGAAGAATCAATGTTGCTCATGGGCATGGTTTAGCCTTTAATTTTAGTGGGGAAGATACTTTGAATAAGTATGTTCAAACAGAACCATACTGAGGAGTCACCTACTCTAGCCTTGGTGGAAGAGGGGAAATGTATTCCATGCAGAGAGCATAGTACATGCAAACGGCTGGTGGTAAAAGAGGAGACAGGTTGTTTAAAGAACCACTGCTACTCAGATAGGGTGGAGAGAGTGCAAAGGGTTGAGAGAGGAGGGTGAAATGGTAAATGGGGGGCCTACCGTGCCAAGAAAGCCATGCCAAGGACCAGTATCTCAGGGCCAGAGCACAGATGGCGAGGGTTTCAAGACTGAGCTGCAACAGCCCCGGCCCATGGCCTAGAGTTTACTTTCTGTTTCCTCATCAGAGATGCCCCAATACACACTTCAGTTGTGGTGTTGCAGTTCAGAAATTATAGGCAGGCCACCCTGTTATTTTTTAATTGAGGGTCATTTTCACTAGAGAAACACATTGGCTTTCAGTCCAAGACTGCAGAAGACCCAGCAATTCATTTCATCTCTCTGGGCCTTTGTTTTCTTCTCTGTAAAATGGAAATAATAGCACTGTGCCTCTCCCTACCCCAAAGCGCATCCAAGGAGGTCCACAGGTGAAAGTACTTTGAGGGCAACACATTAGCCTAGCCCTACTGCTCAGCAGATGTTCAGCACCGTTTTATGAGACAGGGAATGCTGCCCGAAGGAGCGGCCCCGGTCCCACCACCTGTGGGCTGCAGGAGCATGTCTCTGAGCCCCAGCCCCCTCATCTGTAAAGGGGGGTTGGCAGCACGTGTGGTTGGTGCTCTAGAGGGTTTAACGAGATATCCTGTTTGTACACTCGGCAAGCACTCAACAGCGTTCCATCAATGGTAACAAAACTAGCAGAACAACGACACAGTTACGCCGTCTTTACTCTGAGCTCCCATGGTTTGATGTTTCCACGTCCCCAGAACAGAAGGGTCCCCGGTACTGGACCAGGAGCCTCTCTGCGCCCAGCCATGGGCGGGGGTTCCTCTGCCACAGAGCAGTGTCTGTTCCTCGTGATTCAGCTGCGTTTTGGCAGAAGAATCAAGTCCCGAATTTAACTCCTTTTATAGGTGGATGAGTTGCCTCTCCACCCAAGGCTAAGGTAACTATTTTACGAGTGAAAGAACTATCAGCACATTGTTTTGCCTCCTGGGTATAAAAACAGTTTGCTTCGTTTAAAAAAATGTTTACTTTTGGTGTCTGAGAACCAATTGGGAACACTCGCAGATCTTGGACTGATAACTTAGTTACTCTGCTTCAGTCTAGCCTCAGTGACTTGGAGTCAAAATCAAAAAGTAAAGAGGGAGAGGAACAAAACAGCTCGGATATTTTAATGGCTTTTCCAACATCATGTCTGTGCTTCCTACCTAAACAGCCATCAGCATACGGTGTGTTGCCCCCGGTGATGGGCAGCAGAAATGGAGACAGAGCGGCTACAGACCTTTTAAAATACGGTCCAGGCGTGGCAATCAGTGTAGAGAAAGGGACAAAGAGATATTATGAAATGTAGGAAGCATGTGCAGTTTATATTACTACTGCAGACATGTTTATTAAAATCCAGGCAAGTATTACTTTTGCTTCAGAAATAGGACATCAGAGCAAATTTATGGTGAGGAGAGTGTTTGGATGACTCTAGCAGACATAAAGCTCTTAAGGCAGAGCAGTGTTAATTAAGAACAGCATCCTGTGTGAAGTGTTACACCCAAAATAGATCCTGAGGGGGGCACTCGGTGAAGGGATACATCAATTTCAGACATCTGGAATCCAATTAATAACTTCAGTGCTTTTACATGGCAAATGCTACTATGTCGTAATTCTTACAGAGGCTCTCAGAGTGGAAGCTGGATTTCCATGGTGAGGGGAATTGCTGTCAGAGTTGTAATCCTCAGTGTTGGCCAAGGATGGTCCTCTTTGTTTGCTTTCATTCATGACCTGCTTCCCTATAGTTACTTAAGTAGTTGTGCTTGAAGACTGATAAGTATCTTCACACCCATCACCCCAAACAAAAGCTCCGACTTTCTTCTTTCTCGTTTTAAAAACATTTTATTGTAGTTGCTTTACACTGTTGTGTTAGTTTCTGCTATAGAGCAAAGTGGATCAGTTATACATATATCTACTCTTCTTTAGATTCTTCTCCCATATAGGCCATCCCAGAGTACTGAGTACAGTTTCCTGTGCTATAGAGTAGGTCCTTATGGATTATCTAGTTTACATATGTTACCGTTATATATTAATCCCAACCTCCTGGTTTCTCTCTCCCTCCACCTCACCTTGAACCTTTGGTAACCAGAAATTTCTTAGTCTGTGAGTCTGTTTCTGTTTTACAGATGAGTTCATTTGTACCAACTTTTCTATTTGACCCCTAAGTGATACCCTAGGTTTTTTGTCCTCCTCGGTCTGACTTCCTTCACTTAGTACGAACATCTCCAGGTCCATCGATGTTTCTGACACAGGCATCAGTTCATTCTGTTCTATGGTGGCGTCATATTCCGTTGTATAGACACACCACCGCTTCTTGATCCATCTGTCTTCTGTGGACACTTGGAGTGCTCCCTTATTTTTTGGCTAATGTAATTAGTGCTGCAGGGAATGTTGGGGTGCATGTGGATTTGCATTGTAACGTTCCCACCCCGACCCATAGAGGTCCAGGAGCGAGAAGGCGGGATCATGTGGTCAGTCTAGTTTTAGTTATTTAAGGAACCTCCATACTATCGTCTGTCGGGACTGTGACCAATTCACACTCCCCCCAAAGCATAGGAGATCTCTCTTTTCTCTGTGCCGTCTCCCCCGCTTACTCACTGCAGTCTTCTTTTCGCTCCTTTTGACTCTGTACTTGATACTTGACTGTAACCAATTAATAATGTTGTGAGAGTTTCAGGTGCAGAGCAGAGAGACTCAACCATACACTTCCAGGTGTTGGTTCCCCCAAAACTACTCCTGTGGTCTTTTGGGGGACGGGCATTCTGACTGGTGTGAGGTCCTACCTCGTTGCAGTTGCCATTTTCAGGTCTCCTGTAATAAGTGATGTCGAGCATCGTTTCAGGTGGCTCAAAAAAAAAAAAAAAAAAAAGCAAAAACTGTGTGAGTTAAAGCGACCTTTTGAGATTGGCTTCTTGAAGGTCTCCCATGTTCTGAATTGTATTTCAATTACCTATGGCAGGACATTGCTTGGGGTCGGGTGTTCTTCACCGTCTGGCACACTTTGTGAATATGAAGTGACCTCTGTTATTGTTGTTCAGTCGCTCAGTCGTGTCCGACTCTTTGTGACCCCATGGACTGCAGCACGCCAGGCTTCCCTGTCCTTCACTGTCTCTCAGAGTTTGCTCAGACTCTTGTCCATTGAGTCTGTGATGCCATCCAACCACCTCATCTTCTGTCACCCCCTTCTCCTCCTGCCCTCAATCTTTCCCAGCATCTGGGTCTTTTCCAATGAGTCAGCTCTTCTTATCTGGTAGCCAAAGTATTGGGGCTTCAGTTTCAGCACCAGTCCTTCCAATGAATATTCATGGTTGATTTCCTTTAGGATTGACTGGTTTTATCTCCTTGCTGTCCAAGGGACTCTCAGAAGTCTTCTCCAGCACTATATTCATAAACATCAATTCTTGGGTGCTCAGCCTTCTTTATGGTCCAGCTCTCATATCGATACATGACTACTGGAAAAACCATAGCTTTCACTACATGAACCTTTGTCAGCAAAGTGATGTCTCTACTTTTTAACAGGCTGTCTAGGTTTGTCATAACTTTTCTTCCAAGTAGCAAGCATCTTTTAATTTCATGGCTGCAGTCACCATCAGTAGTTGATTTTGGAGCCCAAGAAAATAAAATCTATTACTGTTTCCACTTATATTTCCCATGAAGTAATGGGACCAGATGCCATGATCTTAGTTTATTCAATGTCGAGTTTTAAAGGCAGCTTTTTCACTCTCCTCTTTCACCTTCATCAAGAGGCTATTTATTTCCTCTTTACTTTCTGCCATAAGAGTTGTGTCATCAGCATATCTGAGGTTATTGATATTTCTCCTGGTAATCTTGATTCCAGCTTGAGCTTCATCCAGCCTGGCATTTCCAGTGATGTACTCTGCATTTAAGTTAAATAAGCAGGGTGACAATATACAGCCTTGAGGTACTCCTTTCCTAGTTTGGAATCAGTCCATTGTTCCATGTCCAGTTCTAACTCTTTCTTCCTGACCTGCATACAGGTTTCTCAGAAGAGAAGGTGGTCTGGTATTCTGATCTGTTTAAGAATTTTCCCCAGTTTGTTGTGATCCACATAGTCTCAGGCTTTGGTATTGTCAATGAAGCAGAAGTAGATGTATTTCTGGAGTTCTCTTGCTTTTTCTATGATCCAATGGCCGTTGACAATTTTAATCTCTGGTTCCTCTGCTTTTCCTAAATCCATCTTGGACATCTGGAAGTTCTCAGTTCGTGTACTGTTGAAGCCTAGCTTGAAGGATTTTGAGCCTTACCTTGCTAGCTTGTGAGATGATTGCAATTGGATGGTAGTTTGAGCATTCTTTGGCATTGCCTTTCTTTGGGACTGGAATGAAAACTGACCTTTTCAGTCCTTTGGCCACTGCTGAGTTTTCCAAATTTCTTGGCATGTTGAGTGAAGCACTTTCACAGCATCATCTTTTAGGATTTGAGATAGCTCAGCTGTACTTTCATCACCTCCACTAGGTTTGTTCGTAGTGATGCTTCCTAAGGCCCACTTGACTTCGGACTCCATGATGTCTGGCTCTAGGTGAGTGATCACACTATCGTGGTTATCTGGGTCATTAAGTCCTTTTTTATACAGTTCTCCTATGTATTCTTGTCACTTCGTAATCTCTTCTGCTTCTGTTAGGTTCTTGCCATTTCTGCCCTTTATGGTATCCATCTTTGCATGAAATATTCCCTTGGTATCTTCCGTTTTCTTGAAGCTATCTCTAGTCTTTTCCATTCTATTATTTTCTTCTATTTCTTTGCATTATTCACTTAATAACACTTTATCTTTCCTTGCTATTCTCTGGAACTCTACATTCAGTTTGGTATATCTTTCCCTTTCTCTTTTGCCTTTTGCTGCTTCTCTTCTTTTCTCAACTATTTGTAAGGCCCACTCAGACAACCATTTTGCCTTCTTGCATTTCTTTTTCTTGGATATGGTTTTGGTCACCGTCTCCTGTACAATGTTACAAACCTCTTTCAGTAGTTCTTCAGGCACTCTAGCAGGTCTAATCCCTTGATCGCCGTTTTTCAAGTTGTTTTACTGGAAATGTCCACCAGGCGGCAGCACTTCCTCATGCCCCACGAGGTTTCCTATGGCAACAGGAGCCTTAGAGCAACTCACGCCCCGTCTTGGAGATTATAGTGCGGGAAACGCTAGGGCTCCGGTGTCATTACATTTTTCCCCTTCCCCTGCACTGCCGGACAGATCCTAAGTCCTGCTGAAACAGTGATGCTGAGGGTGTTGTACACCGTAGGTGGGGGCACTTTTCAAAGCGCGTGCCGCCCAGAGGGTCTACATATCGTTAAGCGCACTAGGCGTGCTTGAGCCACAGGAGGGCCCGACTGGGTCTGGAGGTCGGGGTTCCATTCACAGGGACCAATCACTCCAGGTCCAACGGGGACTCCTTTGCTGGTACATCCTCCCCAGCTTCCTCAGCTCTGCCCCACTCCAGCCCAACCTTGAGACCCAAGGCTGCTCAGGCTCCAGGGATATGACACCAGCCCAGGTTACCCAGGCCCGAGAGGAAAACTCTTGGCATTTCTTTTCTGTTGTTTTCTCTTAAATTTAATTTTTATGTATGTTGGAGTAGAGTTGATTTACGAGTGGTGTTTGTTTTGGGTGTTGAGCAACCCAATTCAGTTACACAGACACATGTATGTATCTGTATCATTGTATCTTTGGACTCTTCTCATCTAGGGTATTACAGAGTGTTGAGTAGAGGTCCCTGTGTAACACAGTAGGTCCTGTGGATTATCTATTTTACATATATTTCTGTGTATATGTTAACCCCAGCCTCCTAACTAACTTATCCCTCCCTCCACCATACCTTTCCCCTTTGGTGACCAGAAGTTACTTTTCTAAGTCTGTGAGTCTGTTTCTGAGTTCATTTGTACTGATTTTTCTATTCGATCCATAAGTGATATCCTAACTCTTTGTCCTTCTCTGTCTGACTTCCTTCACTTAGTACGATCATCTCCAGGGCCATCGATGTTGTTGACAAAGGCATTAGCTCATTGTGTTTTATGGCCGAGTCACATTCCATATATATATATGTGTGTGTATAGATATAGATATAGTTGTTATTGTTCAGTTTCCCAGTTGTGTCAGACTCTTGGCTACCCCATGGACTGTAACCCACCAGGCCTCCCTCTGCTGGCAAATGGATAAAGAAGATGTGGTATATATACCACAGGATAAAGAATAGGCAGCGTGTGTGTGTTTGTGTGTGTGTGTATATATATATACACATATGTGTATATATATATATATGTATGTATACATACACCACATTGTCTTTATCCATCTGCTGATGGACATTTTGGTTGCTTCCGAGCCTTGGCTAATGTAAACAGTGCTACAGTGAACATTGGAGTGCCTGTGCCTTTTAGAAGCACAGTTTCTCTCCAGGTAGAGGCCCAGGAGTGAGAACGCCAGATCCTGTAGTAGCTCAGTTTTAAAATTTTTGCAAACCTCCCTAGTGCTCTCCATCGTAGCCGTTACCAATCTACATTCCCAAAGACAGAGTAGAAGGGTTCCCTTTTCTCCACACCCTCTTCCAGTTTTACTGTCTGTAGTCTTTTTGAGGATGGCCATTCTGACCAGTGTTTGTTGATACCTCTTTGTAGTTTTGATTTGCGGTTCTCTAATATTTAGTGATGTGGAACATCTTTTCATGTGTCATCAAAAACAAAAAGAAAAAAAAAAAAAACAGTGTGAGTTAAATTGACCTCTTGAGATTGGTTTCTTGAAGGTCAGTCCTGTTTTTGAATTGCTTTTTGATTACCGGGGGCTTCCCTGGTGGCTCATTGGTAGAGAATCTGCCAGCAATGTAGGAGACTGGGGTTCAATCCCTGGGTCTGGAAGATCCCCTGGAGAAGGGCATGACAACCCACTCCAGTATTCTTGCCTAGAGAATTTCATGGACAGAGGAGCCTAGCGGGCTATGGTCCATGGTCCATGGGATCGCAAAGAGTCAGACACACTGAGCTACTAACACTTTGACTTTCACCCGTTTTCAAGTTGTCGTTACAGGAAATGTCCACAAGGCGGTAGCCCTTTTCATACCCACTTGGGTTCCTTAGGCACTGGAGCCCCAGAAAAAGTCCTCTTGCAGGGTTGTAGGAGAGAGAGGAATGTGCCAGGGCTTGTATCTAATGCTTTCTTGCCCTTCCCCTGCACCCCAGAGAAATCCCAAGTCCTCCCCAAACTGCCCTGCTGAGGGTACTGCGGTACTTGGGTGGGGCGACTCTTTGGGAGGAGACTGCCGGTGGGAACCCTGCCCCCAGGAGACTTGGATACCAGGTGCCGTGTCAAAGCTCTTCCTGCCCAGAAGGCCCACTGTTGTCTGGGTGCCCTAGGCTTGGGGGAGCTCTAGGAGGGCCTGTCTGGATTCGGAGATTGGGGTCCCATCTGCAGGAGACCAATCACTCCGGGTCCGGGGTGGGGGCTCCTTTTCTGGCACATCCTCCCCAGCTCCCTCAGGCCCACGTTAGCACCCAAGGCTGCTCAGCTCCATGGATGTGCAAGCAGCCCAGGTCACCCAGTCTGAGGGGAATATTGTTGGCCTTTCTTTTATTTTTAAATTTAATAATTTTTACCTTATACTTGACTGGAGTTGATTTACCAAGGGGAGTGTTTCGGGTGTTCAGCAACCTGGTTCAGTGATACAGACACACGTCAGACTCTTTCCCCATGCAGGTTATTACAGATTGCCGAGTAGAGTCCCCTGTGCTGTCCCGTGGGTCCTTGTGGATGCTCTCTTGTACCTGTGTTACTGTGAATATGGTAAACCTGACCTCCTAACTTATCCCTCCCTCCACCCCACCGTTCCCCTTTGGTGACCAGAAGTTACCTTTCTAAGTCTGTGAGCCTGTTTCTGTTTTGTACATGAGTTCATTGATACCGATTTTTCTATTCGACCCCTAAGTGATAGCCTAGGCTGTTCGTCCTTTTCTGACTTCCTTCAATTACGATGATTGTCACCAGGTCTATGCATGTTGCTGACAAAGGCATTATTTCATTCTTGTTATAGCTGAGTCATGTTCCATTGTGTATCATCTGTGTACCGTATCTTCTTTATCCATCCACTTGTGGACATTTTGGTTGCTTCTGGCCTGTGATGCAGTAAAATGCACAGTATTTGAGGCATACATTATTTTTCTTCAACTGGGGTATTCTTGATTTACAATGTTATGTGAGTTTCAGGTGTATAGCAAAATGAATCACACATATATCCACTCTTTTTTAGATTCTGTTCCCGTATAGGTCATTACAGAACATTGAATAAGAGTCCCTCTGCTATACACTAGGCTCTTATTAGTTATCTATTTTATATATAGTTGTGTGTGTACATCAATTCCAATTTCCCAGTTTATCCCTCCCTTCTCCCATTACCTCCTGGTAACCGTAAGTTTGTTTTCTACATCTGTTACTCTGTTTTTTATTTTGTAAATAAGTCAATTTGTACCATGTTTTTAGATTCCACATATAAGTGACATCTTATTTGTCTTGGTATTTCTTCATTTAGTACGACAATCTCTAGGTCCATCCACACTGCTGCAAATGGCATTATTTTGTTCTTTTTTTTTTTATGTCTGAATAAAAATATCTACCACATCCTTCGTCTAACCATGTGGTAGATCTATACCCCGTGCTCGCTCTCCTACACTGATCTGTCCATCACCCTGAATCCTATGGTCCCCACCCCTTCACTTCTTGCTACTTTGTTTTAGGCATCTCTATGCATTTCTAAAGAACAACTAAATATACAGACTTTTAAGTTTATAAAAAAGTATCATACTGCATCTTATTTTTTGGGAATTATCTTTGCTCCTTAATAGTATGTTATTAAGCTTAGTCCCTATGGGCTAGTTGTCTCTATCAAGCAGTTATTTTGATCACTAAGCAGTATTCCATCATATGAATATATCGCATTTTACTCACGTACTTTCTGAATAGCAGTGGTCATGTCCAGGCTTTCACTGTTTTAATCGGAGCTATTTGGAAGATTCTTATGTATGTAGGCAAGAATTTCTCTCAAGTACATACCTGGGTATATAGTATTGCCAGGTTTTAGGGAACCGTGGATGTCAACTTTTGGAGACAATGGCAAAGGGTTTTCCAAAGACGTTGCTCTGATCTGTTCTCTCACTGGTAATGCTGGAGCCCTCCTGAAGGTTTATATCCTCTCTCACCCACCATATTGCCAGATTTAGGTATAGCTCAAAGTTGTCAGTACTTAGAAGTAATATCTTTACAGTAACTTGATCTTGTGTGGTGTGATTCTAAGAGCTGAAGTTAGGACTCACGAGTAGAAGTTGCAGGGAGGGAAATTTAGACTCAGGCTGAGAAAGAATGGTCTCCTAGCACATCTTGTCAACTGGCGTCAGACTGTCAGAGGAGCAGAAAGCTGTCCATCCCCGGAACATTCAGCCCAGGGCATGCCCACCCCTGGGACGCAATGTAGCTGAAGGGGTACAGGTGTCACGTGGGCGTTCAGATTGGAGAGCTTTAAAATGTGTTTCAAACCCTGATTCTAGCATCTAGCATCAAAATTTTCAAATATTTGTTTCTGGACCTTTAAATAGATACCTGAAATTATAAGATGCTATTTTAAAGTATTTTGATCTTTTATCGTTTAAAACCAACCAAATAAATTCCTTTAAACCCTTGAGCAGTACTGAGGTGAGATTAATTAAAAGATTAGGACTCTTGAAAGATTTTTATGTATTTTTTTAATACATAAAGTTATAACTCCCAAAATAATATTTTCAGCTTTAATGGGAACATCAAAGATACTAAGATTTTAAAATCAGGTCGTGTGTGTGTGTGTGTGTGCCAAGGCCAGGATTCTTGTATATATTGTGCATGTGTATAGTGCCTGTTGATTATCTCAGTAATAAATAAATGCGAGTTGCACAAGAAGAACCTGAAAAAGGTGAAGCATCTCTTTTTTAGTCTGATGCTTGAAAGTAGTCCCAAGCCTGGCATTGAGTTTTAATTTTTCACTCTGGCAAAGCTGTGTGTGTGTGCAGTTGCCTCGTACCTCTATTGTCTGTGCTGATCTCTGAGTGACGGCCACTTACTTATAGAGTGTAGAAAATGAATAAGTGAGCCCCATCTCAATTTCTTTCGTTTTAAGTATTTTTTTTAAGGCATTTGAAATCCTCTGTGACAAAGATCTGTTGTCATGCCTGTTAAGCTTACCATTTCAGCCGCATCCAAGGCTTTATGTCTTCATTAAAGAAGGTTTTTAAATGAAATAGAGAGAGGCATTTGGGAGAGGCTGGCTCCTCATTTGTGCAACACACACGGACCAGGTTCTTTGAAGGGTGATAGAACCACTCCATCAGAGAGGAGTGGGTTCCTCAGTCACAGAGGGTAGGTGACTTCCAAGGGGTGCAGAGCAGCTTCAGAGGGTATAGTGGCAGAACGATCGTCTTATAAAGAGAAAGAAGCATGAGCAATCTAGGGGAGTGGTGAGCATCCCCAAAATATAGATTTTTCCATTAGTCACTTCTCACCTGCTAATGTGTAGTCTCGGTGCCGGGCACCTGGCCGCTGGTTCTAGGGGAGTTCTTTCAGCTCTGCCAGACACAGGCTGGGCATTTAGAGAGGCATTTCCGAGGTCAGCCTGCATCCTTGCTGTTCCCTGCTAGTCACCACTTATGCAAATAACTTCCATCTCACCTGCTTTTCCATGGAAGGTTTCCAGTTAGCAAGACCTGATGCTAAGGTGAGAGGGAGAGCCTGTGAGCAGACCTCAAGGCAGGAAGCGGCACTGCTCAGGCTCAGAGGAGAGGCTGGCCACCCCTCCTTCACCTCAGCGCCTCTGAACTTCCTGCGCTTTCACCCAATAACTACTCTCCTGAGGCTAGAAGTAGGTGCTGAACAAGGGTAAGGGGACCAGTGAGTCATCCAGTCCCTCTTCTCTCCCAGCACTTGTACGGCTGGTCCCACAGGGAGGGGCAAGCGCCTGCCTCTGTTATCCTCTCTTTGGGCGCTTTCTTACGCGGCTTCAGTCACTGGCTTTCAGCCAGTTCAGAGACCATGCAGATACCTCTGGCCTTCCCTGGGGATCTGCACTTGTTGATCACTCTCAGCCTCCTTGTCACCTCCTCCAGGCAGTCTTCCTTGACCATCCCATCACTCATGGTTCCAACAGCTTTGATTCCTTGCTATTTGCCTGACTACTCTCCTGGAATGTAAACCTCCTGAATGCTCACAGCCTTGCCCAGCCCTCTCACCAGTGCTGGCTCCATGTACCGTGCCAGCAAGTAGAAGACACAGTACTATTTGGTGAATAATTGAATGAGTTCTACAGACAAATGAACCTCCAGTGTTTGAAAGATCCACAATCCCTTCACCTAGTTCGGCTTCTCCAAATGGGTTTTATTTTGAGGTCCCAGTTACTGCCACCGGATACACTGTGTTAAGCAGGATTCTGAAGCTGTGTCTCTGGTGGTGTGGTTTTGGTTGTGTGTTGGCTTAACCTGTGTGTTGTGTCCTGGCTCAGCACCCTCCTCGGGGATGGCTGTCTTGCCTGGACCTCGCTGATAAAGGTTCTGTAAGGTGCCTTTGGAAAAAGCAGCCATACTGTAGCAAGAGCAAATAGAGAATGAAGTGCTCAGGAGATTCAAACAAAACCAGAAACTAACCCTTTGTCTTTTCCCTTTCCTCATCCTGAGCACCTCAGGTTGACATCACTCTAGGAATAAGGGAGAACACTCCTGCTCAAACACCAATATCCTCAACACAGGGCGAGCTGGTGGGGAGGCTTTTAGAACATGACCGGCTGAGGAAATTGCTTTTTGAATAAGTGCTTCCATCTCTGCCGTTTGCTTCATCACAAACCTCCCATATAGAGGGCTTTTCATTTCTTGGTGAGCATGCTTCTAGAAACAGAAGGCCTGAGGCAATCAAACTGGTAAGAGTCTCTAGTCCCTGTGACTTTACTAATTTCCTGCGTTCTTGCACTCAGTCACTCAGTTGTGTCTGACTCTTCGCAACCCCACGGACTGTAGCCCGCCAGCAGCTCCTCTGTCCATGGGATTCTCCAGGCGAGAATACTGGAGTGGGTTGCTGTTTCCTTCTCTAATTTCCTACCCACAGAAAAACTAGGAAAGCGCACACACCAGGGAGCCTGGGGCGAGGCCTTGGTGATTCTTTACTGCAAACGGCGGTCCCCAGGAGGAGGCCCTCCAGGTGGATCCCGACCCCAGCTCAGAGGCTGATGTCTGTCCGCCACTTTGGCTTTCTTTTGGACTGCTTTATCACCCATGTTTGCAACAGTGTTAAACAAAGGAGTATTTCCAGAATCTAGAGAGTCTTTCCTCAGTCTGTCTAAGCTGATGATTCTCAAATATAGTGACCCCCTGTAGCAACCCCCATGCTCCCTTGCAGCCCCGTCATTGAGTCCTGTTACTCAGTGGCCCTGATGTCACACTGTCAGGAAGCTCTAGATGGGCGGCCAGCCGTGATTCAGCGCGACAGATCCAGGTCAGCCACCCCTTCTCAGATGCCCACCTGCGGTTGGCCTCACTGCTCGTTCCCCTGACAGGAAGTGATCCCACTGATGTTTTCATCGAAAGCCACTCTGCATATGGCCCAAGCCACAGCTGCTCTTTGCTGAACTGTTCCTAACAAGCTTCTTATGGAAACCTGCAAACTTTAATGTCCTGCCAATTAAAGTGGTTTTGTCATGGTAGGTGGGTGTGCACTCTCGCAAACCGCAACTGTCTGCCTTGGTTAGTGCAGGTTTAGCGGGCGCGAGGGGTGCTGTGAAGACTACTCACAGTTTAGTTGGTTGATGGTATCCCATCCAGACTGTGATGCACGCAGTCTCTTTTGCTGCTTTGGCAATCAGCTTGACAACGTGATACTTTAATGTACAATTGGATAAGCAATTGGGTTCTGTTATAGTACAGTGGTTTGGCATAATTATTTTCCACTGCCGTGATTTTCTAGTTCATAAATACTTTGGGGGGTTACAAATTCTTAAATGTCAACACTCTATACGCCTTAAAGCAGGATGCCAGTAATTAATGTAATAGCTTATTTCAGCATTTTGGCCCCATTGGCAGCACTAAAGCAACTTTTGCTTTTACTCAAGCACGTTAACACTCAAGTCAAAGCTCCGGCAACTAATCAGATGATGAATGCTCCATCGATTACTAGAATTTCTCTCCAGAAAGAGCAAAGAGCTGGGCTTTGAAACTCAGCAGTGAACAGAGGGAATCAGAGGTAATGTGGTTGCAGTTATCTAGCGTGTAGTCCAGTTACAGGATCCTTCCCATTAAGAGAAAAAAGGGAAGAAATTAACGTAGTTTTGCACAGATATTTGAAGAATCTCAGGGTTCTAAGTACAAGTGGCAGTAAGAGTTTGATGACACAAGACCAATTTTTTTTTTTTCCTGCCTCAAATGAAAGCAAGAGGTGATTCATGTGGACACCAAGCCCAGAGTGGCGACAGTCTGCTCAGTAAGCAGCACTGGTTATTCAGTGTTTGGGGACAACGTGTGCTTGCGTATGAGAGCTACAGAGAAAGGGAAACGGCATCCAGATGTGATCTGTCACCTGGCGCCCATCTGAATGGGGAGGGGAGGCTTCTTGGAGACTTCGGGGCGTGTATGCTTGAAGGCAGATGTGCAGAAACAGAGCGATTGTCACACTGGTCCTAGGCAGCCGTGAGCAGGGGAGCCAGGATCAATGTGTGCCTCAGAGTGCCCAGAGGGAAATGTGAATGTCCGTCTGCAGGGAGAGGCCGAGCGCCCACGCTGCACACACCGCCTCCACCACCTCCTCAGCCCTTCCTCCCGGCTCCCGCCATCCCTTCCCTGGCTGCTGCACTAGCTTGTTTCCCTCTGCGGCCCCAGCCAGGCTACTCTTGATGAAGTTACTCTGGTGCCTTTACTTCTCTGCTTCTACACCTTTAACATCTTCTCATCAATCCCCTGGTGGCACAGACGGTAAACAATCCGCCTGCATTGCTGGAGACCAGGGTTTGATCCCTGGGTGGGGAAGATCCCTTGAAGAAGGAAATGACTACCTACTCCAGTATTCTCTCCTGGAGAACTCCATGGACAGAGGAACCTGGCAAGCTACAGTTCTGCTGCTGCTGCTAAGTCGCTTCAGTCGTGTCCGACTCTGTGCGACCCCACAGACGGCAGCCCACTGGGCTCCGCCGTCCCTGGGATTCTCCAGGCAAGAACACTGGAGTGGGTTGCCGTTTCCTTCTCCAGTGCATGAAAGGGAAAAGTGAAAGTGAAGTCGCTCAGTTGTGTCCGACTCTTAGTGACCCCATGGACTGTAGCCTACCAGGCTCCTCCGTCCATGGGATTTTCCAGGCAAGAGTACTGGAGTGGGGTGCCATTGCCTTCTCTGAAGCTACAGTTCATGGTGTTGCAAAGAATCAGACAGGACTGACTGACTAGTATCAAACCAGAAATCAAATCCACACCCCCTAGCCATTCCCACCAGCTGTAAACGGCCAGCTATTCCTGCACTCACGCTTCTAGCCAGTTACTCAAATGCTAAGCTTCCTTTTCCTTCGAGGCTCTGCACTTGCTGTCTGCCCAGCCTCTTGCTTTATGGATGTCTAATCATTGCTCATGTCACAGCTGAAGTGTCACCTCTGCGTGAGACCTTGCTCCAAACCCCTGCCCAAAGCTCTACCATTCCTGCCTATCACTATGCTCTGATTCTCCTCAGATCTCTTACACTATGACATCATTTTGACTTCTAAGCATCTATCATTAAAAAAAAAAAAAGTATTCTGATGCCTTCTGCTCAACTCAGTAGACACAGCCACCCTCAGCTGTCTGGTGCATGTTCTCAAAGGCACAGGCTTCATGATTTCAAGCACCTCTCCCACCTCTGGACCATCTTCCAAGGTTAATGCCATGTTTTATGCCATATTTCCCATGTTTTTACTTAATACATTGTCTAAATTGACTCATTTGTAACTTAAATTTACTTTAAATGGAAATTTGAGATGACATCATAAATGGGAGATAAGCCTCAAATAAGTAAGACCCACACGAAGCAGTCTTGTGTCTTAGCTAGAGTCTGGACGGCACTTCTCATTCTGGTAGAAGTCACACCGGTACCATCTTCAGGGCAAGCTGGGACTGACAAACACTTAGATGCTCCATTCCTAATCACATTTCTGTCTGCTGAGTAATCTATCTCAGTAGGGCTTCCCAGGTGGTGCTAAGTGGTAAATGCAGGAGACGTAAGAGACATGGGTTCGATCCCTGGGTTGGGAAGATGCCCTGTAGAAGGGAATGGCAACTACTCCACTATTCTTGCCTGTGAAATCCCATGGACAGAGGAGTCTGGTGGGCTACAGTCCATGGGGTCGCACAGAGTCAGACACGACTAAAGCAACCTGGCACACACACACACACATCTGTCTTGATAGGGTACTAACCTGTGTGCAGCTCTGAACTGCAGGACTAGAGGCCGTCTTCTGGGCCACTGGGCTGTGGGTCCCATCTTTTAACAATGGAATGTGCAACTGAGTGCACGATCTCTCCACAACTTTGACAGAAGGGTGAGCGTGGCTGGGATGCCAAGGCAGGATTCGTCAGGAAGTAAAGAGCAGTGCCAGTGGATGGCGAGGCTGGCAAATGCCTCATGCATTTTCTGAAGCTATTCTCATTCCCCCAAACAACTTTGCCCTTAAAATCCCATCACCATCTTTGAAGCCAGGGCAAATCCTGATTTTTTAGAGTCAACTGCAGACCCTACACCAGTAAGAATTACTCTCTCCTTCATATATCCTGAGAGCACTATGGGAGAGCTTCTGGTCCAGTGTTTATATCATACTGACTTGGACTAAGTGATATGTGTATGAATCTCTCTTCCCTGTTGGGTGGCAAGACTCCAGCAGGCAAAGATTTTTGTCTCCTGCATCGTTATAACTTTCATAAGACTTAGAACAGTGCCTGAAATATATCATGTGGTCAAGAAATGCTTGTTGTCTAAACTGAAAGCAGTAATAGAGAATCAGATCTAAAAAAATGAAGATTTACATCCCACTGAAATTATCTTCCTTGCAATGTTTATATAAATACAAACACCTGACTAAACAGAACCACCAGCCATAAGAAGTGGTTTCTCTGCTCTTGATATTGTTTTATAAAACTAACGACAAGGAAAGATACTAATGAATTTCAGACCACCACCCAAGTTTGTATTCAGCCACTGGCTTCTTTAAGGAGTGGCTTTAAATTGTTTGCCTGCTCTCTGAAGACACTTCTGCATTTGGCTCCAGAATAGTTCTAAATTCTGAGAAAACATTTAAATTATTGTGAATCATTCCTCCTACTGTATTCCATTACGGAGCTATAAAGATGTCAATAGTCAAGGCAGTCTGAGCATTACATCGGGGCCGCGTGAGAACACACTTAAAGGACAGGAAGCAGCCCAGTGTCGAAGTTGACACGTGTCCGCACCTCAATCAGAAGTCCTGTTAACACTATCTTTCCCAGAAATCATTTCAGGCAGATAAAGCAGGATGACTGCAGATACATTTTTTTTTTCTTGAATCTCTTCGAAGTTGTATAGAAATAGAACTCACTTTGCAGAGCCCTTGCAGACTCCCCTCTGTAGAATGTGAACAAAGACTTTGGTTTAAGTTTCTGCAAACTTTGTAACTTCGGCATGAGCCTTCGTCCAAAGAACCATGCCTCTGAAAAGAGTTTCAAGTCTCGCTATTGCATAAAGATAAGGGAAGGCATAGGTGTTACAGGAGCCTAGGTGCTGGGTGTATTGTATTCATCATTTGATGCTGTGGCCCCACTGCAGACGGTCAAGAGGGGGAACTCTAGGACACTGAATCCCAGACGCTGTATTTGAAAGAAGTTAATTCAAACTGTTATTTTATGTACTAATAAGAAAGAAAAACACTGCCAATGAAATTATGTCAGACTATTGATGGTAGGACATGCTTTGATTTCAGAGATGTTAAATTGTGAACAACCGTGCATCTGAGAACAGATGAACTTTGCCATTTAAACAGTGCTGGTAATTTCCTCTGCATTTCATGCAAAAATAATAATAAACCCCAGAATGCATAAAATGCTAGCCTCGAATCTGATCTTCCTTCAGACAGCCACCTCTATCTTTTCCAGGATTCACAGCTAGGCAGTTTAGGGAACAACTGAAATAAAACCAAGCATTTCCTTTCCAAGTGTACCTTTCCAAGGGGTCTCTGAGACCCTGAGTTGCCACATAAAATACAGGATGTCCAGTTAGATCTGAATTTCAGATAAAATCTGAATTTCAGATAAACTCTGAATATTTTTTAAAGTATGTCCCAAATAGTGCATGAGATATACTAAAAACAAATTATGTGGATGCCCTCTACTTTTATTTGCTGAATCCAGCATCTTCCCAGGGTAATTGTGACTACATTTGACCTCCTCCAAAGAGTCCGAAATGCAGTACTTGGATGCAATCTCAAAAACGACAGAATGATCTCTGTTCGTTTCCAAGGCAAACCATTCAATATCACAGTAATCCAAGTCTATGCCCTGACCAGTAACACCGAAGAAGCTGAAGTTGAACGGTTCTATGAAGACCTACAACACCTCCTAGAAGTAACACCCAAAAAAGATGTCCTTTTCATTATAGGGGACTGGAGTGCAAAAGTAGGAAGTCAAGAAACACCTGGCATAACAGGCAAATTTGGCCTTGGAGTACAGAATGAAGCAGGGCAAAGGCTAATAGAGTTTTGCCAAGAGAACACACTGGTCATAGCAAACACCCTCTTCCAACAACACAAGAGAAGACTCTACACATGGACATCACCAGATGGTCAATCAACACCGAAATCAGATTGATTATATTCTTTGCAGCCAAAGATGGAGAAGCTCTATACAGTCAGCAAAAACAAGACCGGGAGCAGACTGTGGCTCAGATCATGAACTCCTTATTGCCAAATTCAGACTTAAATTGAAGAAAGTAGGGAAAACCACTAGTCCATTCAGGTATGACCTAGATCAAATCCCTTATGAGTATACAGTGGAAGTGACAAATAGATTTAAGAGGCTAGATCTGATAGACAGAGTGCCTGATGAACTATGGACAGAGGTTCGTGACATTGTACAAGAGACAGGGATCAAGACAATCCCCATGGAAAAGAAATGCAAAAAAGCCAAATGGCTGTCTGAGGAGGCCTTACAGATAGCTGGGAAGAGAAGAGAAGTGAAAAGCAAAGGAGAAAAGGAAAGATATTCCCATCTGAATGCAGAGTTCCAAAGAATAGCAAGGAGAGATAAGAAAGCCTTCCTCAGCGATCAATGCAAAGGAATAGAGGAAAACAGTAGAATGGGAAAGACTAGAGATCTCTTCAAGAAAATTAGAGATACCAAGGGAACATTTCATGCAAAGATAGGCTCGATAAAGGACAGAAATGGTATGGACCTAACAGAAGCAGAAGATATTAAGAAGAGGTGGCAAGAATACACAGAAGAACTGTACAAAAAAGATCTTCACGACCCAGATAATCACGATGGTGTGATCACTCACCTAGAGCCAGACATCCTGGAATGTGAAGTCAAGTGGGCCTTAGAAAGCATCACTATGAACAAAGCTAGTGGAGGTGATGGAATTCCAGTTGAGCTCTTTCAAATCCTCAAAGGTGATGCTGTGAAAGTGCTGCACTCGATATGCCATCAAATTTGGAAAACTCAGCAGTGGCCACAGGACTGAAAAAGGTCAGTTTTCGTTCCAATCCCAAAGAAAGGCAATGCCAAAGAATGCTCAAACTACCACACAATTGCACTCATCTCACATGCTAGTAAAGTCATGCTCAAAATTCTCCAAGCCAGGCTTCAGCAATATGTGAACCGTGAACTTCCAGATGTTCAAGCTGGTTTTAGAAAAGGCAGAGGAACCAGAGATCCAATTGCCAATATCCGCTGGATCATCGAAAAAGCAAGAGAGTTCCTGAAAAACATCTATTTCTGCTTTATTGACTATGCCAAAGCCTCTGACTGTGTGGATCACAATAAACTGTGGACAATTCTGAAAGAGATGGGAATACCAGACCTTCTGACCTGTCTCTTGAGAAACCTGTATGCAGGTCAGGAAGCAACAGTTAGAACTGGACATGGAACAACAGACTGGTTCCAAATAGGAAAACTAGTATCAAGGCTGTATATTGTCACCCTGCTTATTTAACTTATATGCAGAGTACATCATGAGAAACGCTGGGCTGGAAGAAACACAAGCTGGAATCAATATTGCCTGGAGAAATATCAATAACCTCAGATATGTGGATGACACCACCCTTATGGCAGAAAGTGAAGAGGAACTAAAGAACCTCTTGATGAAAGTGAAAGAGGAGAGTGAAAATGTTGGCTTAAAGCTCAATGTTCAGAAAACTAAGATCATGGCATCTGGTCCCATCACTTCATGGGAAATAGATGGGGAAACAGTGGAAACAGTGTCAGACTTTATTTTTGGGGGCTCCAGAATCACTGCTGATGGTGACTGCAGCCATGAAATTAAAAGACACTTACTCCTTGGAAGGAAGGTTCTGGCCAACCTAGATAGTATATTTAAAAGCAGAGACATTACTTTTCCAACAAAGGTCCATCTAGTCAAGGCTGTGGTTTTTCCAGTGGTCATGTATGGATGTGAGAGTTGGACAGTGAAGAAAGCTGAGCGCCGCAGAATTGATGCTTTTGAACTGTGGTGTTGGAGAAGACTCTTGAGAGTCCCTTGGACTGCAAGGAGATCCACCCAGTCCATCCTAAAGGAGATCAGTCCTGGGTGTTCATTGGAAGGACTGATGTTGAAGCTGAAACTCCAATACTTTGGCCACCTCATGTGAAGAGTTGACTCATTGGAAAAGACCCTAATGCTGGGTAGGATTGGGAGCAGGAGGAGAAGGGGATGACAGAGGATGAGATGGTTGGATGGCATCACTGACTCGATGGACATGGGTTTGGGTAGACTCCGGGAGTTGGTGATGGACAGAGAGGCCTGGTGTGCTGCAATTCATGGGGTCGCAAAGAGTCGGACACGACTGAGCGACTGAACTGAACTGAACTGACATGCTTTCACTCCAGGGTCTTAACCTTTACCAATCAGGAGCCTCCATTAATACTTCATTCGCTTCTTACAACCACTCTGAGAGGAAGGAGTTATTGCCAGCATTTCATGACTAAAAGGGCTGAATTTCCTCCTCAGACCTGAATGTCTCATTAGATGAGTTGGTTCAATTTTAATTCTGATCATGACTGCTAATCCTTTCACACAGTAGTTAAGGTTTAAAAGATAAAGGTCCCTGGAAAACCATGAAGATAGTAAAGGTACTCTTATGCATAGAGACAACCTCTGGGGGTTGACCATTGGTCACTGTCAGGGGACAGTGTATCCAGCCTGTAACAACAACAACTATAATGATAGTAATAGTAGCAGCAGCTGCAAACACCCAACACCCCTTACTATGTGTCATGCGTATCAGCATAAAGACCTCTTCCCTACTTTTATGGAGGCACAGAGGTTAGAGAGCTTGCACTTCTCATTGTTCATGTCTGGGCCTAAGCTCATCTTCTTGGGGAGCCCCTGCTGGTTGTCCCTTAGGGTAATCACCACTCCTTGCCGCCAACATCACTCTTGATTCTAACAGTCTATTTCTTTCCTCGTGCAACTAAATCACCTCTCAGAAGCCTTTCAGGGTAGGTGAGCCCCTCCCAGCACTGTTCTCACCTGGTAATGCCTATCTCATCTGTAAGTAACCACTTGGTGTTTACCTTCTCCATCTGGGTGGTGCATGAGGGCAGTAGAGGGGTCAGTCTGGGTAGGTGCATGCATGCCAGGGCTGCCCTCTGGCATTGCAAGGACACCATAAGTATCTGGCGGATGAATAAGTAGTCACTGCCTTTCACTATGGACAGTCTAAGGTAATCTGGAAAGTTCTTCTGAAGTGAAACCCCTCCATTAAAGCTCATGGGTGCATGCGTACTCAGTCATGTCTGACTCTGCAACCGCATGGACTGTAGCCCGCCAGGCTCCTCTGTCCATGGAATTTTCCAGTCAAGAATACTTGAGTGGGTTGCCATGCCCTCCTCCACCATTGAAGGTCACCTGAGGCAAACAGTGCCTTTGGATAAGGCGCTTTTTAGAGTCATGATTAGGGCTTATCTGTTAGTTAGCTAGGCAATGGTTTCCAGCCAGCAGGTTCTTGGGCTGCTTGGGGAAATAGAATCTTACTCTGACCCACAGCACGATTCATTTCCGAGTCACCCGGGCAGCTCTCCCAGGCTCCCTATTCCTGCAGACTCGACATGCATTCAAAAGCTCGCACACCAGCCCAGCATCCTGATGTTGCTGGGAAAAGAGCCTTGTGGCTCAGACGATCCTTTGCTAGAGAAGGGCAATTCCAGAGCACAGTTTGCCAAGGAAATTGTTGCATTGCAAGCAATAGGCTTGAAGGCAAACGTATAATATTCTTTCTGTAATATATATGGGTTTTATCTGTGCACACAAACTTCCCCCAAACACACAGTTTCTTGACTGCAAATGCACCTCAGACTTGCCTGAAAATAGTCCCCACCACCAGGCTGCCCCCCTAGACCAATGAAACCTGAACCCCTGGGGCAGAGCCATCATCTGTAGTTTTTAAAGTTCTCTCTGTGATTCCTGTGGGCAGGCGGGGTTGAGCATGGCTGTTCTGAAGAAAGCCACGTGCTTCCATTGGAAACTTTTAGGACTAGAAACCCCTAGGTTTTAAAAACCATATACCATAGAGCTTTGCAAATACCACTAGTTTTTGTTTTACTTATTTTCTATTTCCCATAAACAACTTCTAAGCATTGGCATGATGCTACCATCTGGGAGGCATATGACAATAACAGACGGTAGCCTGATAACCAAGGAGGCATTAATGTTTGCAGGCTCTAAATTATTTGGATTCATCTGGTGCGATCTGCCTTGATGAGGCCACTTAATGCTTGATTTCTGCGTCTTCCGACGGCAGTACCAGAAGTGGGGAGGCCATATTTTCTGGGCTTTGCATTATTCTCTGTCATCCTATTGAAACAGTTACAAGATGGATTTATAACAGACCTAAAGCTAGTATCAAAATGAAAATTAGTTCTTGAGGAGAAAAATAGCAATCCCGTTTGACTTGCCTGTAGCCATTGCGTCATCTCTGCCTCTGCAAGGAAGGAAATGACTTCTTAATGTGGTTTTCTTCCACTAAGGGAAATTAAATCTATGTGGCAAAGTGTAAGACCAGCGTGCCGGCAGCCAGATATGGAGCAGAAGATCCATGACCCTCATAAACATATTTGTGGCTGGGGTATATGCTAGTGAACCTCATTTAGGCTCAAACTTACCCCACCAGCATCTAGGTCCCCTCACTGTTTTGCCTTCCGTATCAAAGTTGGCTCTGAAACAATGGGGACATTTTTCCATTTGCCACAAGTTGCTGGGATGGGGGTCTCTGGGTTAGAGTGGGAGTGACTGGGGCCTTAGATTGCAAACTCCGCTATTTTAATTGTGCGACTTGCCTGAGTTGACAAGATTCTTTGTCGGAGGATCTGATTTTTGGGTGATGGTACGTGGGGGGCAGGAGCTGTGGAACTGTTGGCTCTTTGGTGGCACTGCACTTCCTCCAGGAGAGATTTTAAACAGGTAAAAACTGTGGGGAACACCCCCCAGCACTACTGCTCCTAGCTGGGTGATCTCTGATAGGTGACTGAACTTCCTCAGACTTCAGTTTCTTCCTTGGTAAGGAGTCAGCATCACCAAGTCAATGCACATGAGTTTGAGCAAGCTCCAGGAGCTGGTGATGGACAGGGAAGCCTGGCTTGCTGCAGTCCATGGGGCCGCAGAGAGTGGACACGACTGAGCGACTGAACTGAACTGAAGAAGGAGCGAGGTAGTGCCTGCCTCGTGTATCGGCTGTTATAAGAATTAAGTGAAATGATGCAAGAGGAAATAACACATGAAGAGGGAGAAACGGCCCTTCGCATCATAAATACTAGCCATCATTGGTGCTGTTAAACAGCTGGCCCCAGTCTCCTCAGGTGACTTAACATGAAATATTGCATGTGCCTCCTGTGGAGAAATGTAGACCCTCAGCATTTTACAGTGTCTACAGCTACAGACAGGAATAACAAATTTAGTTAGTAAAACTAAACTGCATAGGAGATTAAGGGGGAATTGAGCTCTTCTAATGAAGAACATTCTGACAGCATCCTCTCTCTCCCCTCTCTCTCTCTGATAGAGCTGAAATTTTATTCACTCACTATGTAAACCTGAGACATACACAAAATATTTTTTTAATAAAAATGGGTATATGAAGAGGATTTTAAAAGGGTTCTTTTGACTAAGACCAAGTGTTAATTTTTTGATGCTTCCTCATTTAATTCTTTTCCTCAGTGTTTTCTGTTTGTTTTTTTTTTTTACCATTTGCAGGCTTGAAGCCTCTTTTAATGTGCATACTCTTATTTCTTCAGAATTCCCAGGTGACTCACTGGTAAAGAATCCAGGAAGATCCTCTGAGGTAGGAAACGGCAACCCACTCCAGTATTCTTGCCTGGAGAATCCAGTGGACAGAGGACTCTGGTGGGCTACAGTCCATGGGTGGCAAAGGAGTCAGACACAACTTAGCGACTAAACAGCAGCACCAACTCTTATTTCTTACTGAGTACTCACGGCCCTTCTATTATTATCATCAATTAGCCTGGGCCATTTTGGTTCAGTGAGCAAAACTGCTCAGAGCTCATATAAGAGAGGCTAAGCTGAAGAGAAGGTAGGTTAACCACAGATGAGCTTGGGAAATGATTGTGGGTAGGTGGCCAACGCAGTGTCTTCAGGGGCTGGGAAGTAAAAAGAATGGATGATGCTGGTCAAGCATAATTTTAGAAGGTGGTGGGGGTTTTGGTAAATGGCAGGATGCCCCCCAGTCTGTGACCACCACTCTCAACCTCAGTGGATCATTACAAAGCGGTGAACCGCCCACAGCATAGCCTAGTCTAGTTATTGTGTTACAAAAGTTAGAAATGTGGATTTTTACACAAAACCCTTCCCCATTTTCGGATTTCAGCAAGTACTTGTGCTTAGTCCCTCAGTCCTGTCCGACTATTTGCGACTGTGTGGACTGTAGCCCACCAGGCTCCTCTGTCCGTGGGGTTCTCCAGGCAAGAATACTGGAGTGGGTTGCCATGCCCTTCTCCAGGGGATCTTCCCAACTCAGGGATCGAACCTGGGTCTCCTGCACTGCAGGATTCTTAGCCAAGTAATACAATGAAAAGATATGTGCCCCAGCCGCTGATTTGCAAATGCTGTTCTGCTGCCCCACAATAATTGTTCCAAAGGAAGATCCCACAGGAGTCCTGTTTTTTTTTTTTTTTCTTTTTTTCTCCAAAGCTCCAGAAACACGACAGAGAGGATCAAGACTCCCCAGCCTTGTGGCTGTCAGAGGAGGAAATGGTGGCTGAAGCTGCAGCGCTGAGGGGCTACTTTCAGTGATGCAGGTAAGACTGCGGTTTACTTCAGCATGGCGCAGACCCTCCTGGCGCCTCCCCAGGAAACGGGGCTCATTGCCTAGCACGGGTGGGGGCAGGGAAGCGGCCCCGCCTACTCCCTGTGGCACCAGTGGTGGCTGCACAAACATTAAAGCCGGAGTGGGGAGGACTCTGACCCTTGAGGCACTGAGTCCAACCTTGGGGTCTGACTTCCACACCACCTCTCTCTAGCTCTCCCCTCTGTTCCCGTCCTTCCTGCCCAGGCCCTCGTCCCCTCTGTCCTCTCCAATCCAGTCTTTACAAAGCAACTGGAGACAGTCTGTAAGGCAAACCTCTTAAAAAACAAAACATGAAACTACCGTATGACACAGCCATCCCACTACGGGGCATAAGAGGCTGGGACAAATTGAGAGAGTGGCATTGAAGTATAGACATTACCATGTGAAGACAGATAGCTACTGAGAAGTTGGTATATAACAACAGGTGCTCTGTGACAATCCGGAGCAGTGGGAGGGAGGTTCAAGAGGGAAGGGACCATATGTATACCTATGACTGATTCATGTTGATGTATGGCAGAAACCACTACAATATTGTATAGCAATTATTCACCAATTAAGAAAAAAAAAAAAGTCCAAACCCCCCCAGGAAGCCACACTGCCCTTAGGCTCAAGTCTCAAATTTCCGTTTCAAGCCTGCAGCTTAGAGCTCACAACCAGCTCAGCCATGCCCAGGCAGTCTCTGCTTTCACTGGGTCTCCTCTGGTGGCTCACAAGGTAAAGAATCCACCTGTAATGCAGGAGACCTGGATTCGACCCCTGGGTTAGGACGATCCTCTGGAGGATGGCATGGCAACCCACTCCGGAATTCTTGCCTGGAGAATCCCATGGACAGAGGAGCCTGGCGGGCTGAAGTCCATGGGGTCACAAAAAGTTGGACATTACTGAGAAACTAAGCACACACACCCCTCTCCTGGCAGCTGTTTGGTAAATGATCTTTCTGTTTCCCTTCAGCTTTGGCTGCCAGGAAGATCAGGCCACAGAGAAAGAGAACTACCTCTTCACATTAATGATGTTTAACTATTGGGAGATCACAGATTTGAGACTCTGATAGAAAGTGATAGCCGATCTCCTTTTCACGTTTGTACACAATGTCAAGGAGTTCAGGAATTTTCTGAAAGGTATCAATATTAATAAACAGTATTGGGGCCTACTTTGAGTAAAAGAATTATACGTTATCTAAAATTCAAATTAAACTGGGTCTTTTATTTTATCTGACAACCCTGTTAATAAATCTCTGCAGGGATTATGGACCCCAGATAAAGAGCCTCTTCGCCGCATTGTTTTTCTGTTTTAAAACTGCTTCATCTGGTCTTGTGTAAATGTGTTTATATTCTAAGCAGCTGAAGTAGATCAGATACAAATTAAAAATGCAATTAGTGAACAAATATTGGTAGCAATTACATTATATAAAATTGTATCAAGCACTTAATGAGCATGGTTTTTAGCTACAAAACATTGGTTGTGGTATTAGGTTTTTGTTTGGAGATGTAAGTCTGTTTTAGTTTAAAATAAGTGTGCATTTCCCGGTCTTTCTCCCTGCCATCCTCTTTTTAATAATATTCTAATTCCTTAGAGACCCAGTATCAAATACCCACCCTCTCACACCCAGTGACTTGTTCACATCCCTGCTGTCTCAGACCTTGGCATTCTAGAAAGCGTACTGCCTTCTCCACGTCAGTGGCTTGTCAGCTCTGCACCCCGTCGCCTGAAAGGATATAGCGTGGTGGGAGCGGAAGCTGACTTTTTAAAATTTTATTTATTTTAATTGGAGGATAATCACTTTACTTTAAATGTTTTACAGTATTGTAAAGCACTGTGATGGTTTTTGCCATACATCAATATGAATTGATATTTTACTTTTAATCTTTTCTACCGCTGTTCACTTTCTCATTTCTCCCTTTCTTCCGTTCTCTCCCCACCTTAGGACCAAGCTAGTTTACCTAAGAACACAGGCCTATGGGCAGGACTACGGACGCCTTTCTGTTCCTCTCTGCAAGCTCTGTGCCCTCTTCCAATGGTGTCACCACTTTCTAGGCTTTTTTTTTTTTTTTCCCTTTCTGGCTTTCTTATATAACAGGCACTTTCAGGGCGAGGCGGGAATGCTGCAGGCTCTTCCTGCGGCTTGCTCATTTGTAGGATTCTGTCTTACAGTGTGTTTTCTAGACTGTTTAAGAGAATTTAAACTTCATACCCGAGTTTCTGGTATGCTTTGCTTTGTCAGCTTTTGCTTCTGTCTTGCCTTGGGGCCTAACATTGCCCGTCTTCCAGATGAATCAACTTGCCTTGTAAGTCTTTTCAGAAAGATATTCCCCTTAACTTGTTACACCAACTATTACCAGAGAGCCTGTGGGCTTCTGAATGAACTCACAGTAATCTCTCTCTTTAAGGAGGTTTGGCTACAGACCAAACAAATCACCTTCAGTTTTCCCGGCAGCCAGATGTGGGAAGTGGAAATTGGAGGGAGGCCAAAGAGCCCAGGACAAGTCAGTTGGAGGTGAGGGACTAAATGTAGGCCTAAGATTTCACCACCTGGAGAAGGGAATGGCAAACCACTTCCATATTCTTGCCTCGAGAACCCCGTGAAGAGTATGAAAAAGCAAAAAGATAGGACACCAGAAGGTGAGCCCCCCGGCTCGGGAGGTGTCCAGTATGCTACCGGGAAAGAGCAGAGTGACAGAGGGTGAGACGGTTTGGGTGGCATCATGGACTCAATGGGCATGAGTTTGAGCAAGCTCCGGGAGCTGGTGATGGACAGGGAAGCCTGGCGTGCTGCAGTCCATGGGGTCGCAAAGAGTCGGACACGACTGAGCAACACAGATTTTGCCAAGGGCATCACCTCCTACAGTGTGAGAGAGAGACCGGGTGTAGTTCTCTTTAGAGACAAAGAGGAAAAGAAACATTCCTTTCAGGAAACCTGATCACGGGGTTAGTTAATCTGGTTCTTTGATACCTGCTCTCCTCCCTTTTCAAAATGCATGGACGCACCAAATGTTTCTGCAGTGTTAAGGGGTTCCTGGAACTTTCTGAAGTTGGTTAATAAATAGGGCTGTCCTGTAAGACATGGACATACCTCGACTTCACACAGTATCTGAAATCCAGATATCCCTGGCCTCTCCAGGCTTTCCTGGGTATTCCCTCATCAGCAAGTCAGTGTCGGGCAGAGCCAGTCTGAAGACCCTTGTGATGCTCCCTCTGCACAGCCGCACACTTCACAGCACGCGGGGAGGCGGGGACGGCGGGGCTCAGCTCCGGAATGGATGATCACCACCACCATTACTGAGACTTGATAGACAACATAGGTTCTCTTATTATCCCTCCTTGCCGGAGATGACAGAACTCAGTGATGCTAAGTGCTGTTGCAAGGTAAACGGCTAGTAAGTGGTGGAGCTCAGATTTGAACCCAGACAGCCCACCTCAAGGGGCTTTCCCTTCATCTCTTAGTGTTCACCTTGCGTAGAAGAGCCTGTGGCTCCAGTCAGCAGTGCCACCCTCTCCCGGCTCTCCTGTATCTTCCAAAGTGCGTCTTCAGCCTCTTCACCTGATCTGCTGGCCTCCCTGGTTCCTCTGTGAGGACGTCCGTCCCCTGCTGGACTTTCTTACCATTATTGTCAATCCCACCCACTTGGGTACCTGCCTCCCTGGTCACGTTGCAGCCAGGCCACAGGAACCCTAGTGGGCTGAACTTGCTTCAGCCCTGGTTGGCTAAACCAACTACTTCACTCTGCTTGAAAGGTGTTCCACACTGTGCTGACTCCTGCCTGGGCTGTCTGCTCTCTTTTCTCCACCATTTGGCCACCTGCCTAAGTCATGGGACCTTGGGCATGTAAGTGTCTCACCAATTTCATTTCTTCCCATCTTGGCATCTTTCTTCAGTCTTTGTGTACCGCTTAGTATTTACCTTATTCACTTTTAAAAATTCAGTTTATCTTAAACTTTATATCTTAGCCACAAGAGAAATGAATATTACTTATTATTTATCATTAGAAGTTAAGCATAAAAATAAATATAAAAGAGAAACAGTGCTGATGAATTCCATCTCTGCATAGCTGCTTGCCTGGAGCTACCAGACTGAGGTTCTTTCTCTTCTTTGTTAAGCTGAGAGGCTGGTCATCCTTACAGAGGGTGGCACCAAACCAAGACTTTCCATTTGCCCTAATCAAAAGGATTTAAAAGAGAATTACCTACAGAGGGGTTTCATGTACATCAGCTAAAATGATCTTAGACCAGTGATGTCCATCTTAGGAAAACCGCAGTAGAGGTCAGAGTCCAAACCTGGACCAAGCTGACTCTAGACCTGTTCCTACCCCTGAGCTAGTGCTTCCTGAGTCTCTCACCTAGCACGGGGAGGAGACAAGTGCATGGGGGAAGCCAGAGTGAGCTTCCCTGGGGATGAGAAGTGGAGGACTCCAGGCAGGAAGCCCTTCTCCACACCCTACTGCCCCCCACAGGCACCCTCAGTCTCTGGGCCAATTGGATCTGTTTGTTTCCCACTCATCTGCCTTAGTGGCCAGCATACTGCAGAGCAGTGTGTGCAGCCTTCTGCTTAGAGATGCCCCAGCTAGGAAACAGGACTGTGACAGGCAACCACCCTCTATGTAGTGTCTGATGTGGGAAAACCTAGCAACCCCTCAGTAAGTCACCAACCCTGTTCTATATCTTCCTTATGCGTAGGCCCAGATTAACCCTCAGCCTGACCACCACACGACCACAGAGACAAACATTCCCAAACTAGAAACCGTATCCTCTGCCTCTTGAAACCACCACAGTGCCAACATGGGCTTAGTTGTGCAGAAGACTTTTCCTGATCTTTCTATATAACCCTGAGGGATGCCTTGGTGTTTTGGCCACTCTAAATCCTTGGCTGAGCAGAAGAGTGGCTGTGAGTTGGCAGTTGCTTAAGCAGTAGTACAAAGCAGATGCTGCCTTCAGCACTCAGGGGAAGAGCCAACAACAGTCCGCAACAGCCTAGGGGTTGTGGATGAAGCTGTGGTGGTCTCACCGTCCACATGACAGGTCCCTGCTGAGGCCAGCAATCCTCTGGTTGCAGGAATTCAGCATGTGCCTTCTGCTTCGGTGAATTTATGCATCGCCTCCCTGCACAGGGTTGAGTTCCTGGGAAGGTGTTTTGCGACAGCTTTTAGTCTTTGTTCTAAATCACATTAGATGGCAGTGGGTCTGTATTTCTTATCTAACTTTGCAGTTAGTGAAAGTGAAGTGAAAGTCGCTCAGTCATGTCTGACTGTTTGCGACCCCATGCATTATACAGTCCATAGAATTCTCCAGGCCAGAATACTGGAGTGGGCAGCCTTTCCCTTCTCCAGGGGATCTTCCCAACCCAGGGATCAAACTCAGGTCTCTCGCATTGCAGGTGGATTCTTTACCAGCTGAGCCACCAGGAAAGCCCTTCCTGGAAAACAGTTTTGTTCTTTTTTTTCTTTTTAAATTTCCCCCTAGGTATTTAATTCTTGGGTTGGCCGCCTCTATGCACCCTTGTATATTATCACTTCCTGTCCCCACTCCTGCCCTGTGATAGAATTTAGTGGGGTGTGTTGTTTGTAAAATCTACAAGCATCGCCCCTGACTCTGATAGCAAGTCAGAGTAGAGCAGGTCTCCACACCCCATCGTGTCAGCAGAGATCATCGGTAATTCATCAAACCCTCCTCTGTGCACACCATTATTTCGTAGATAATTGGCTGCCTCTCATTTACTCAGAACAGAGCCCTGCAATTGCAAAGCGACTGAGTCAGCCCAAAACAGCATGATTAGTAGCTACAGATACACTGTCAAGGCAAAATCTTGACACTAGAATTTTTGAAAAATCACCATAATTTCAGCCACTGGACCACACATTCATATCATACTCATGGATAGTCGAGGTGGACAAGAAAGGACAGGTTTACTTACTGAGTACATGTTCTGATCACTCAATTGTACCTTTTGAAATCTACCCCATCCACTTAGAAAAAAATCTCAGCCTCCTCCATGAGGGCATCCTCTCAGCTCTGCAGCCTCCCATGAGAAAGACCCAAGGAGCAGTTCAGAGTACTCCTATTTCCTTGCGGGGGAAGAAGAGTAACTTCAGCTCCTTGGCCAATTCAGTGCCAAACCTGTGAGGTAAGGCCCACGTGGGGGCATCAGCAATACCAGCGAAAGTCTCTGGCACCACCCTTTCGGCCCATCCCCAAGTTGATACTTGGAAAGAGTAAGAGACGCCCCGTTGCCCTACTGATACTTTAGTATGATGTTCTACAGCTGTTTAGATAAAGGACCCATCATCTTAAGTAAAGCGAGAAAAGATAGTTTAGTTCGCTTTTTCTTCCTCTGCTGTGCATGTCTCTACTGAACTATGCTACCTTGCCCTTCCCTCTGTGTAGAGTATGTTTACAGAACCAAATTTCAGTAGCAAGGATTTAAAAATTTAGTGATTTGGATTAGCTAAATATAAATCAAGTCCCTATGGTCTAAATTGAGAGTAATAAACCATAGACTCATAGAGACTTTAGAAATAATCAAATCTAATATCCCGTTAAAGAACACTGAGCACTGGAAATTGATGCTTTCAAACTGTGGTGCTAGAGAAGACTCTTGAAAGTCCCTTGGACTGCAAAGAGATCCAACCAGTCAGCCCTAAAGGAAATCAGTCCTGAATATTCACTGGAAAGACTGATGCTAAAGCTGAAGCTCCAGTACTTTGGCCACCAGATGCACAGAGCTAACTCAACAGAAAAGACCCTGATGCCAGGCAACAGTGAGGGTAGGAGGAGAAGGAGAAAACAGAGGATGAGATAGTTGGATGGCATCACTGACTCAATGGACATGAGTTTGAGCAAATTCCAGGAGATGGTGAAGGACAGGGAAGCCTGGCGTGCTGCAGTCCGTGGCATCACAGAGTTGGACACAACTGACCAAGCAACTACATCCCATTAAATAATTTTATCATAACTCCAAGGAAAAACCACTTAGTTATACTTTAACCCTCTCTTTTATCAACATTCTTTGAAATAAGTCCACCTCATAGTTTCAAAACGGGTTTTTAGTTCAGTTTTGTTATTTTAAAAATGTTTTACCAAGATCTAGCTTTCTATATACCCAATAGTTCAGGCAGAAGCTTTCCAGGCCTCTAAGGGCTAAAGAATCTACAGAACTGTTCATCTGAGATTTAATTCAACAGTTCATAGAAATGACTCCTGTCCATAAGTTAATTTTAACCCTTGTGAATCTTGGAACTACACGACCCATCAGCACAGAGTCCTTTTCAGAACAGTGCACTCCAAATGCCAAAAGGGACTTTGACCAAGTCTATCATCACCATCATCCTTATCCTCATCTCGTTTCCAGAAATGGATGATTTATCACACATCAATCTGCATAGTCCCATAAGGCCAAAAACCTCCTACAAATATCTACCCACTCACGAGACTCTTCTTTGTCTACTTGCTTCTCTCTTCTCTTCCACTTTTTGCATTTTGTCTTTGTCTCTGCTATAAAGGAACGTGGGGGAGCACAGAAGACCCTAGAGGTCATGGGAGGTTAACATGAAGAAAACCTATGAAAATTCCCCTGAATCATCTTTGATTCATCATTTAATAATAGCTAATATTTATGCAATTCACTCTATTTTATGCCTAAAATGTCCCTTAGCCACCTCTTATGTAGTAAATGCTCCATTATTCTGACATTCCACCGGCACTAACCAAGTTATCATGTGGGATTGCAAAATCATGTAGGCTCGCAACCAACCAATTCACAATATGCTAGCAAAAGCACCTCTAAATTGTGCTCCTTCTAGATTTATTTCTTCTCTGAGGATCCAAAAGACACTGCAGTGTGTTCTCCTATCTCCAATTTATAATGAGTGGTGAGCCATGAAAACTGTGAGGGCCCATCGGCTATGCCAATGTGTAGAAGCGCTATGTTCCCTCTGATTTCTATTACACTTTAGAGATAATAAATTATGGAAATGTTTGAGTGGTAAGAAATTAGTTCAAGAAGTAATTAAAGAATAAGACCTGTAGGGCAGGCTGTTTTGAGACCACCAAGAAAGAAGTGTGACTTCCTTTTCTAATACTAAACAGACCAGTCCCAGACACTGAATTAATGGGATTCTGATTTGCAAGTCCCATTCGGTTCCTGGAAGAAGCAAAGAAAAAACCACCTCTGGAAGAAACTAATACCATCCAAAATCTTAAATTATTTCTATAAATATTTTCAAATGAAATGTCCAATACCAGTATACATATGCACACACAACTTATCAGGAGGCAATTTCATGTAAACAAGGTTAGAATCACCAGACAGCCATTAAAATAAATCTGTTTCCTTTCTTTTGTAATGAAAAAGACTAGATTATGCCCCTCTCAAAAAAAATTCTGCAGAAAGCTAGAATCAATTCAAAATACAGAGATGATGTGAAAAAGAACCAAGTAGAAATTTTGTAACTGAAAAATACAGTAACTCAATGAATGAATTTAGCAGCCCGAGTTTGGCAGGCAAGAAGAGATTTAGTGAACTTACAGATGAGCCATGAAAATACAGCATCTGGTCCCATCATTTCATCTCAAATAGATGGAGACAAAGTGGAAAAACAGTGACAGATTGCATTTTCTTGGACTCCAAAATCACTGCAGATGGTGATTGCAGCCATGAAATTAAAAGACGCTTGCTCCTTAGAAGAAAAGCTATGACAAACCTAGACAGCATATTAAAAAGCAGAGACATCACTTTGCCAACAAAGGTCCATATAGTCAAAACTGTGGTTTTTCCGGTAGTCATGCATGGATGTGAGAGTTGGACCATAAAGAAAGCTGAGCGCCGAAGAATTGATGCTTTTGAACTGTGGGGTTGGAGAAGACTCTTGAGAGTCACTTGAACAGCAAGGAGACCAAACCAGGTAATCCTAAAGGAAATCGACCCTGAATATTCATCAGAAGGTGCTGAAGCTCCAATATTCGGCCACCTGATGTGAAGAGCTGACTTGTTGGAAAAGGCCCTGATGCTGGGAAAGATTGAGGGCAGGAGGAGAAGAGGATGACAGAGGATGAGATGGTTGGATGGCATCACCGACTCGATGGACATGAGTTTGAGCAAACTCCAAGAGATGGTGAAGGACAGGGAAGCCTAGCATGCTGCAGCCCGTGGGGTCACAAAGAATCAGACACAACTTAGCAACTCAAAAACAACAAAATGAAAATATTCCTGAAGAGATGAAAGGAGAGTGGTAAAAATATGAGAGATCAGAGTATAGAATATACTGAGAAAGTCTAATAGATATGCACAATTCCAAAATAGAATTCTAGTGGAAGATATACTTAAATAGATAGTGGCTGAGAATTTTTCAAGTCACCAATCCAAAAATTTAAGAACACTCCAAACCCATAGTGGGGGTATAGAATGCACACCTAGGCACATCATGGTACAACTGCAGAAAATCAAAGAGTAGTTTGTTAGATTTAATAATAATAATAAAAAAAAAAAAAACCTTACTTTCAAGGGAGCAATAATTAGACAAGGCAACAGCTTCCTGAGTGGCACAAGTGGTAAAGAACCTGTCTGCCAATGCAGAAGATGTAAGAGACAGGGGTTTGATCTCTGGGTCAGGAAGATCCCTTGGAGGCAGGCATGGCAACCCACTCCATATTCCTGCTTGGAAAATATACTTAAATATATAAATATCTCCCCTCCCACTTGAGTCTCCTTCCCACCCCACTATCCCCCCCACCGCTAGGTCATCACAGAGCACCGAGCTGAGCTCCCTGTGCTACACAGCAGCCTCCCACTGGCTGTCTTTCACACACAGACATGTATATACGTCAGTGCTACTCTCCCAGTTCGTCCCACGCTGCCCTTCCCCCCCGGCTGTGTCCACACGTCCATTCTCTACTTCTGTCTCTATTTTTGCCTTACAAATAGAGTCATCTGTACCCTTTTTCTATATTCCATATGTCTGTGTTAATGTACATATCTGTTTTTCTGACTGGCTTTACTCTGATTTTCTGGTCACTACAAGTTACCCAATTTCATTCCTTTTAGTGGCCGAGTAATATTCTATTGTACATATGGGCCGCATCTTCTTTATCCACTCCTCTGCTGATAGACATCTAGGTTGCTTTCACATCCTGGCTACTGTAAACAGTGCTGCGATGGACACTGGAGTGCATGTATCTCTTCCAATTATAGTTCCCTCAGAGTATATGCCCAGTAGTGGGATTGCTGGGTCATATGGTATTTCTACTTTTAGTTTTTTAAGGAACATCCATAGTGTTCCCCATAGTAGCTTCATCAATTTACATTCCCACTGCCAGTGCAAGAGGGTTCTCTTTTCCCCATACCTAGAGGGTAATTTGCTTTTTGATTATGACTCTTCTGCATTTATTGGTAAAAAAGCTAAAAGTGATGCTAAATGCTAAACATCTTCCTGGTTATTACACTCATTAAAAAGGAGAAGAGCATATAATGAATAATCTTAGACCAATAAATTTGATAATAATAAACAATAGACATTAAATTTAGTTGGGTTTAAATTCATATTTCTAGAAAAAATGCAGTTTACCCAAAATGACACAAAGTGAAAAATAAAATATGAATAGTTTGATAACTATTACAGAACTCAATAGTCAGAAAAGACCCTAATGCTGGGAAAGACTGAAAGCAGGAGAAGGGGATGAGATGGTTGGATGGCATCACTGACACAAGGGACATGAGTTTGAGCAAGCTCCGGGAGTTGGTGATGGACAGGGAGGCCTGGCATGCTCCAGTCCATGGGGTCGCAAAGAATCAGACACAACTGAACGGCTGAACTGAAAGAACTCAAACCTGAACTAAGACCCTTTTCACAAAGACAGTGTTAGGCCCAGATAACTGTACTGGTGAATTCTACCACGCAATTAAGAAAGAAGAATCTGAGTAAGATTTTCAGTGTACATTTTATGACTGCTGGAACATATTCTGTCAGAGAAAAGGAAAAAAAAGAAAAGCTCTCCCGCTTCTCAATTTGTTGTATGAGTTGCCTTACACATGAACCTGACAAGAGCATAACAGAAAGCAGTTCTACAGACTAATGGCACATGGAAACCCAGATACCACTGTCCTAACAGATACCTTATGGGTAGATAGACAGGCATACAGATAAATTGCATGTGTGTGTGCACAATCTATGAAAAGGATGAGACATTATGACCCATGCGACATGTTTCACATTAGACTAATCTTATGCCTTTCACCAGGAGAATAAAGAGTAAGTGATAACGATCATCTCAGTAGATGCGGAAAAGACAAGACAGAAGCCAACCTCCAACTTAATAAATATAGAAGTTCTAGAAAACTTGATCTAGGAAGGGATTTATAGTTAAGGATGAAATGTTGAACACTATTCATCTGAGATTACAAATGAGATAAGAACATTCACCATTAGCCCTGCTGTTTCACAGTATACCCAAGGTCTCAGCTGGTGCAGTAAAGCAAGAGCCATAAGTAAAAACTTAGAAGGATTAAAAAGGAAAGAATAAAACTGCCATTGCTCATAGACAAAATGATACATGCAGAACGGTCCGAAGAATGTACGTTCACTCTGAGAGAAAAAAGACTCCGAAGAATGTACTGAGAGACGATTAAAATTAACCAGAAAGCTTAGCAAGGCCTCTGACTGTTAAGTTCTGAATTTCTCAGCTACTGTTGTAGCTCAGCCTGCCATAACAAAATGCCATACACTGGGTAGCTTAAATAAAAGATAATTATTCTTCACAGTGCTGGAGGCTGGAAGTCTAAGATAAGGGTGCCAATACACTGGGGTTCTGGCAAGAGCCCTCCTCCTGGTCTGCAGCCGGCCACCTGCTCACTGCGTCCTCACGTGAGGAAGAGAGTGAACTTTAATTTCACTCTTCTTAAAAGCACACAAATCCCATCATGGGGCCTCTACCCCATCTAAGCCTGATCACCTCCTAAAGGCCATGTGTCCTATTACATTGGGAGTTAGACCTTCAACCTGTGAATTTTGGAAGGACACAATCCATAACAGCCACACAGAATACGAAAAAAATTAAAGTTGGCTTACATTAACATCAGAAATCAAATACCAAAAAATAAGAAAACTTATGCAAGTTTCTAGGTAGAAAACTATAAAATGTTATTAAGAATCATTACTGAGGAATTAAATAAATGGAGATAAGATTGACTCAATTTTATAGATTCAAGTCTTCTCAGATTTACCTATAAATTCAGTGCTACTCACATCAAAATCCCTGTAATTTTTGTTGGTGGTAGTGGGTTTTTTTTTTTTTTTTTTTTTTGTAAAAATTTAAAAGTTAATTCTAAAATGCTTATAGAAATATAGCCTGAGACTATTAAAAAAAATAAAAAGACAGAAGCACAGGAGGGCTTACTCTAAAGGATACTGACTTGTTACAGGGCTACAAAAGCTAAGAGGGCGTGATGTTGGAACAAGGATAGACAAACTGATGAAACAAGACAGAAAGCCCAGAAACAGATCCAGGCATATATGAACACTTGATATAAGATAAAAATGACATCCAAGAACTACAGGGAAAGGAAAATATTTCCAATAAATTATTCTGGAAAAATTGGATATCCATGTAGAAAACTCATGAAACTATATCCCACCTCACACCACATGCAAAAGTCAATTCCAGGTGGATTATAATTCAAAGTCTGAAGTGCAACTTTAGGAGGGAATATAGGAAAATATTGTCATGGTCATGCTATAGGGAAAGACTTTTAAAATAGGATACAAAAGCATTATTATAAAAAAGATGGATAAACTAGACTATATTCAAATTAATTTTGTTTATCAAAAACACCATTAAGAGAGAGTAAGTGAGAAATGCCAGATACAGAGTGGGAGAAGGTAATTGCCACATTATGAACAATGAAGGGCCAGTATCCACAAGATAGTATTTTTAAAGAAAAAGAAAAAACATGTATAAGCCACTTAGAGAAAGCGAACAGCCCAGCAGAAACTACAAAATCATTTGAATACGCACTTTGTAAAAAGTTGGTCTTGGACTGGCCAATAATCTTTAGTCATCAGGGAAACATACTTTAAACACAATGAAATACCACTGTACACCCACAATAGCCAAAATTTTAAATGACTGACAATATCAAGTGTCTGCAAGAATGTAGAACAACAGTAACACAAAAGAACACATACTGCGTGATTGTGTTCGAATCAAGTTCACAAACAGGCAAAACTAAATTATAGTGTTTAGAGATACATTCATTTAGGGAGCAAAATTATAAAGGAAAGCAAAGAATCCATCACTGTAAAATCAGTCCAGTGGTTATCTTTGTGGAGGAGGCAAGAAGGAGCCTGTGATTCAGAAGAGGAGTGTGGGGTGGGAGGGTAGAGGGCTGACAATGTTCTATTCCTTGTCAGAGTGGTGGCAGAACATGTTTGCTTTATATTAATTCTATAAGCCATATGTATATATATATAAAAAACACTTTGCTGCATATGTTATATTTCACAGTTGTTTTTAGCCGTTCAGTCATGTCTGACTCTTTGGGACCCCATGGACTACAGCCCACCAGGCTCCTCTGTCCATGGAATTCTCCAGACACGCATAGTGGAGTGGATTGCCATTCCCTTCTCCAGGGATCTTCCCAACTCAGGGATTGAACCCGAGTCTCCTGCGTTGCAGGTGGATTCTTTACCATCTGAGTCACCAAGGAAGCCCATATTTCACGGTAAAAAAGGGCTATATATAAATCAGATATGCGAAAATTATTGAGTTAAGGAGAAAAGAAAAGGCAGGAAGAGATTGACTCTAATGTATGGTCTAACTGCTGGCTGGATATTCAGTTATTCCAGAATAAGTTTAAACAGAAAAGAACAGTCGTCACATATAATCTTCACAGACACTTTGCTCCTGAAACAGATCAGGGTTATATGCTCCACCCCCGCCCCCGCTACCCAACCCCATATCCTCAACTTGCCTTTTGTCTGTGAAGGAAACTTTAGCCAAAGAATAAGTTTAATCAGAGAAATGAGAAATGCCGAAACAAAGGAAAACAGTCAAACAGGTCAAAACAGTAATAGTTTAGTCTGTAAACAAAGTCAGGAGCCTCTAGTTCCTCCTCAAGTGCTATAGATAAAATTCTGTGAGCTGATAAATGCTGAAACCCCCGCCAGGTGGAAGAAGTTAACTACATGATGACCAGACTGTAGCCATGACATAAGCTGCCACAGTTCCAAGAACTGGCCTCAAGGAAACGGAAACAAACTGACCCTGGAGCTGAAGATTAACTGTACTTAAGACACCCAGATGACCCTGATCAGACCACCGATGACCAACGTCAACGTGACTGCCAGAGCTAACTACACTGTTTCTGCATGTAGCCCCTCCCTCTGTCTAGAAAAGCTCTTGTCCACTGCTTGGCACTGGGGGTTGTGGGGTGGGGGGAGTCAGCCTTTGGATAGGAGCCCGCCCCCAGGTTGCCAGCCTCCAAAATAAAGCAAAGCTTCCTTTCCACCAACCAGGCCTCTTTATTGGCTTTTGAGCAGTGAGCAGCCAGACCCTACATTCAGTTACATTCCTGCATCTGAGTCCACTCTCCTCTTGGCCACCCTCCCAGACTTGAAGGGACCACACTGGCCTAGAAGATCATCATTTCAGGAGCTGAGCAGGAAAAACCAGCACAGATGATGCTTCGTTTCTCATGATCCTTGATGATACCACTTATGGCGATCTCATTATGGGCAAGTTATACAAAGTACTTCACAGGTTTTATTTCAGTAAAATCCCACAGCCATCCTCTAGTATTGTCCCCGTGTTCAGATGTAGAAACTGAAGCTTAAGGTTGCTCTGGGACTTTTCCCAGGACTCCCAGGTTATACATGGAGAGTTAGGGCCACCCAGACAGTCTGACTCTGGAGCCCGCACTTAACCTTTACACTAAAATTGGTGGTTCTCTGTATAGAAATGTCCTCCCCTGCTTAAACTCGAGCTAACTAAACACAAGAGTTGATGATGAAGCTGAGGTGCAACATATAGCGTACTCTTGCTTCTTCACTAACTTCAGGAAAAGTACCAGTATTTGGTGATTTCTGTGCTGGGGGCTTTGTGTAGGTCACTTTATCCACTTATCACAACCACACTGCCAAAGAGACGGTGCTGCCCTGGTTCCCTTTACAACAACAATTATGGACTGAAAATTTGCCTGGAAGATACAACTGCATTTGATGAAGAGGAGTGGATCACAGTTAGTCAACCCTGGACCATAATGCACAAGATTCTGTACTCTTGGGATCAGTGAGGACTCCCAAGGGCTCCATTCAAGACCTTCAGGTTCGAGTTTTCTTTAGAGATACGGGGTTTTCACCAAGGGTCTGTAATTAGCTCTTGCATTTCAAAACATTTAGAAAACTGTTGAGAGAGTCAAGCAGAAAGTAGGACAGGTGTAGCAGACATGGGACTTGGTAACTGCCAATCTCATCCAAAAAGCACGGCTGTAGGCACTGTGCTTGACCAGTTAGCCAAGCTAGCTTCTCTACCATGTGGTGTGTGGACTCAGGGGTGATATGGACTAGACTTCAGGATTCTGTCAGTCATCTTGCTCCTCATTTGGAAAAGCAATGCAGGAGAAGCCTCCAGAGGAAAGGGACACAAAAGATAAACTAAGGAGAAGAATTCTGACAGCCACTGAGAGCGCATATGACTGCACTCTGAGCAAGTTGGCAGTGCAGTGTCAACCCTACTTGGGGTCAAACCCATTTCCCTCCCTTATCCTATTGTAATGTAGTTGACTTGGTGTCAATCCTGTCTCACCCCCCATGCCCACAGACAATTACATGCCCTCCAAGAGCCACCCCCATAGTCTAGGATTAGCCAATCAATTTTAATGCGTCTTTAAGAGATTTTTCCAAGTGTGCAAGTCAGTGCATAAGATGATAGATCACGCAATAATCAAAGCATTAAAAGAGCCCAATTGAGGATTCTCTTTCCGCCAGCAGATATCTTTAGGTCAAGAAGGGCTATAAAAACCGGCAGATCATTTTCATTCCTTTAAGACAGGCCAAAAAAAATGACTTAGAATGTAATTAGATGTTCTTAGCAATTTTCCTCTGCTAGAGCTCCATACCATATTCCAGTGAGGCTCGAAAAAGATAGTACAGAACTGTGGACATTCTGAGCTGCAAGCTGATGGGATGGTATTGTTTTGGAGAAATGAAAGTCCATGATATTGCAAGAGTCATTTTTTAAATTAGAAATGATAAGCCAGAGTCACGGAGAGCTATGGGAAAGGGAAGCATTCTAACAGGCAGAATGCCGGTCTGGGCCCCTCAGAGCTCAGGGCTCCTCTCAGAACTCTGCCCCCTCTCTTATCTCTCTGTGACTCCTGCAGATTCCAGAGTTATCAGTTTGAACAAGGAATATGTGCAATGAAGTACATCAGCATTTATCTGTGACACCCCTATCAAGGGTTTGCTTTATTACTCTCCTTTCAAGGATCTGTTATCTATTGGGGCAGTTCGGTGTTGTTTTTTTTTTTTTTTTTTTAAGTTTGAAGATCTTGTTTGTGGTTAATTTTTATTTCTTTAATCTTTCAAAAGAATGATACTTAATGGAAATGAAAAGTAGTGTAAGAGTTTAACAGAAAATTATTTTCAATAAAAACTAAGAACTCCCCTCATTATGGGTGAGGTTTCATGATACTGCAGTTAAAAATATACCTTCTTTATATAGACTATCGTATTTTAACTGTTGACTGTGACTCTTAAAATGCACATGTATACCCTCAATCAGGGCTCCCATGGGGGCTCAGCGGTAAAGAATCCACCTGCCAATGTAGCCTGAGCCAGGAAGATCCCCTGGAGAAGGAAATGGCAACTCACTCCAGTATTCTTGCCTGGAAAATCCCATGGACAGAGGAGCCTGGCGGACTGTAGTCCACGGGGAGACAAAAGAATAGGACATGACTTAGGAACTCAAACTACAATAACATACCCCCAAACTCACCCAAGGTCATCACACAAGAATGAACATACTAAAACAGGAAATCTGTTAAGATTGCAGTCCTTTCAATGGGCCATCAGATCATGTCCCTTCCCCATACTTTGTAAAGCCAGCCAGGCCTAATCACAATGGGCCATGTCCACAGCCAGTGACTTGGAATAAAATCCAGTCTCATGGCCCCAACTCTCCCCCATACTCTTGCTTCCAGCTTTCCTGCTTCCTTGCTCTCACTAGGTTATATCACAGAAGCTCCCACCTCAGGGCCCTGGCAATGTTTGGCCCCCCTGCCTGGAATTCTTTTCTTTCCTTCTTCCATTCAGTATTCAACTCAAATTTCCACCCACTCAGAAAGGCCTTCCTCAAGTGCCCAATCTAAAGTAGAGCCCTGTTTCCTCCTTAAACTTGCCTCATTTTTCTTCGTAATGCTCAGCATCACATGTCATCATATTACAGACTCATTTGTTTGTCTATATCTTCCACTAGCAAGTAAGTAAGTGCCATTGTCTTTGGCATTTAGAACAGCCCCTGGCATCTCATGGGTGCTCAGAAACATTTAGTGAATGAATGAGTGACAATCATTCTGTAGAGTCTAGATCTTTCTCTGGGCCAGGTACTATGCTAAGTGCTTCAACTGTATCATTTTTAGTCCTCATAACAACTCTGTGACATAGATGCTATTTTCCTGTTTGGTAGATGATGGAACTGAGACCCAGATGGGCAAAGTAAGTGATTTGATAAAGATAACACATCTAGTAAGTCAGAGGCCTAACTTAAGTGCAGAGCCCAGGTGCTTAAATACTAAGGCAACTCTGTAGACATTCCCAGGGCTCCCCTTGCCCCCCGACCAGCTTCTCCGGGTTTCCAGAGCCTGGGCCCTGGGCTACCGTCTTAGAGCCGTGCTGACCAGCAGGCGGAGAAAGTGAGCTACACATGTCCTTCGACATTTTCCAGAAGCCAGATTAGGGACATATTAGTGTTAATACATTTACCCAATATATCCAAATATTATCATTTCACGATCTTAATAATATAAAAATTATATAAGTATAGAAAAAAAGTGATGTTTTATATTCTTTGTTTAGAGTCAGTCTTTGAAGGCTGGTAGATATCTTACTCTTTCCCCAGCCTCCATTCCGATGAGCCACATCTGTCAGGGCTCGTTACCCACGTGTGCCTGCTGGCTGCCACGTTGGACACTGCAGTGTTGAGAAGGGGCTGATCTCCGCAGTTAGGCAGGCCTGGCTCCAGTCCCACTTACTGTGTGGCCTCGTTCCAGCTGTAACCTTGGGCTCTGAGACCCACCCCACAGGACTTATGGGAAGATTAAAGGAGTTTTCCACACACAGGCCCACACACCCCAAGCACAGCAGCTGGCCGATGGGTTCCCCCCCCCCGACACAGGAGGGACCTCACCTCACTCCTGAGCCTCCTGAGTCTCTGTCGTCACTGTCTCCCAGGGCAGGGAGGTCTGCAGTGGAGGGACAGAGTGCGGGAGACAGCCCCAAGCTGATGCCTCGTCCCCTGGACCATCCCGCTGAGCTCTCGGGAAGAGCTAAGCCTCCTAGCCCTTGTGTAGGGGGCCTGCTTGTGCCCTCCCCTGCCCAGGGGGTCTTGTCCTGGACTAAATGGCCCTTAAATCCCAAAAGTGAGCAATTAGCTCTATCAGAGGTGCATAAAGCTTCCATCTCTCTGCTGAGAAAAATCAGAGACTGCGCATCTTTGGGCTGAAAGGGACTTTAAAGAACATACAATTCAACCTGTTGTTTTACAAAGAAAGACACTGTGGTCTGGAGATCGGATATAAGTTGCCCGGGTGCACACAGTGACGCACAGGATTACAACTCGACCCTTTGTATTTACAGTCCGTCTGAACATACACAGAGGTGAAGCCACACAGATGCTCCCGTAGGGGCGGCCGACGCCTCTGTATGGGATGCGTCATCTTTGTCTTTTCACCATCTGCATATCTACTCTCAGCACTAGACCCTCAGGAGACGCAGGGTAGTGGGAAACAGTCTCTATTCCCTACAACCTTCAGTGGAGTTTGCTTCAAGGGTTTTGAACCCTTGCTCTTTTGGCGCCATATGCAGCTTGCATGCAGTTCAGTTCTTTGTGAGTAACTGAGGTAAACCATAACATTTGACCATCAGTTTCTCAGCAATACAACATTAAACACGTCATCTCTGTTTTGATGAGAGGCTCTGCTTCAGGTTATAGACTTTTATCCATTAGCGTAAGGATTTTTTTTTGGATCGTAATCTCAGCTCCCACACACAAGGCAAAGGGAACAGAGTTCTGTCAACTTCAGGACCTTTCAAAGGGTGGAAAGGAAAAAAAAAAATAACCCCATTAGTCTGTTAAATGTGCTGAACCCTGACAAATTCTCACTGTGACAATTCTTGAGTATTTGTCTGTAATCCCTCAGCAAATACACCTCTTATTCAACTATGGAGTCGTAGACACTCCGGACGCAAGTGCCGTTAATTAAACAACACTCAGCACACCCTCAGAGCCATTCATTATCCAAGGTGTCCTGCTTCATGCTCGGCTTGAAATTCTCTTCTAACAGGAGCGCAAAACTAGAGCAGAGGAGAGTGCTGAAGGAAGGTGACCCTCAAAGCATGATAAGCAGCAGTCCCTGCCAGACAGAGTAAATGAAACCGCATGCAGGCCTCCTGGCTTTGCCTCTGCCCCTCAGAGGGTTTGAAGGGAGGGAATGTGTTCCACATTGTAGGGACTTTCTTTCTCAAAATTAGTTTCTTTCATGAAAGATGGAAGTAAATATAAAGTAATCCTTTTTCATTTCGACTTGAGTCTTGGGGAAAGGTAATATCAAGCTGCAGATTTAGAGACAAATAAAGAAGCCGGTTCTTCATAAACTCTGTCAGGATGAGAAAGCCTTTTAGGGAGAGCGTTTTCAAGGCATAGATACAAGGAGGTGATGTCCATAGACCAAAGAGGGGAGAGAAGAGCCTTACTGCCTTCAAGTGGGACATGAGAACCTGCCCAGGGAGTAGCAAGAGTTGCCTAGGGGTGGGTTCCCCAAGCCTTGAAGTGGGTGTAGTCTAATTTGCTACATCAGGATGGGATCAAAGAGGTGACAGGCCCTGCGGGGCTGCACAATACCTCACAGCCACAAGCGCGGGCATCATGTTTCTTGCATGTTCACTGTCCTTCATGTTTGATTTATCCCTCCAGAGAGCAGAGTGACAATGCTGAATCTGTGGCCACTCAGCCTGCGGGTGGGCCTGACCTCGCTGCAGGGCAGGGAGAGGTCTGTGCCTCCCCTCCTGAGGGGGGCTGCCCACATGGTGCCCAGAGCTGCTTTCTGTGCCCCCTTCGAGATGACAAACCCACAGGACTGGGAAAGAGACACCCCCCACCCTGTTTAAAGGGAAGTTAATTAACACCCTCTAGTAGTAGGAAGCTGTTATTAATCTGCAGAGGGACAATTTTGAGTGAGAAGATGTGCTGGCGAGTTGCCCTGCTCTCTCGAGTCCATCCCCACATCACTGGGTTTCCGGCCCCTGCACTTGTGTGGAGTAACCCCTTCCTGCCTCTAGATAGAAGGACAATTGCATCACCTTGGTTACTAATCAGAGCTGCTCTCTGATCCTTGTCCCTTCTCCCCCAGCTTCTTCTTTACCTACATGCTGTAAGAGATTGCCACCAGCTGCTCTTGTGGTCCAATTTCTCAAACCAAGTGTATTAAGAAAAAATCTGAGAAGCAGGGGTCAGGGGTGCCTGCCCTCAGAAAATTGCTCACCTTGTTTCTGGTGTGAGTGGAATGACTTTCCATGCCTGTCTGCCCTGAACACAGGCCTGCTACAAACCGAGTTACTTTTATAACAGAGAACTGTTCCAGAGGAATTTCACGTTAGCGTCTCATGGCTTTGCTTTGTGCCTGAGTGTAATTACTTTGTTGTTGTTATTTATTGCAAGATATTTGCTTTACAATATTGTGCTGGTTTCTGCCATACATCATCATGAATCAGCCGCAGTTATATATATCCCCTCCCTTTTAAACCTCCCTCCCATTTCCCATCCCATCCCACCCCTCTAGGTGGTCACAGAGCACTGGGTTGAGCTCCCTGTGTCACAGAGCAAAATCCCCACTGGCTCTCTGTTTTACATACGCTAAGGTATAGGTTTCCAGGCCACTCTCTCAATTCATCCCACCCTCTCCTTCCCCCACTGTGTGCACAAGTCTCTTCTCTATGTCTGCATCTCCATTGCTGCCCTGCAGTTAGGTTCATCAGTACTATTTTTCTAGATTCCACACACATGTGTTAATATACAATATTTATTTTAAAACCATTTCTGTGTCAGCTTTGGGAAGGAAGGAAAACGAGTTCATTCATTCATTCTTTTGGGCAAGAGGCACTACTTTTGATGGACAATACTTGCCCCATCCATGTTGCTCTGCTAAGAGCACAGAGGACAAACAACCAGAGTACAGGCTGAATGTTTGCCACGGAGCCTCCTGAAACCTGTCTCCAGTACCTACAGTGTTTGGGGGCTTTCAGAGCCTCTGTTGGGAGCACACTTTGGAACTGGCCTGAAGGCTTCATGCCCTGTAATTCCCTGCCAGAGAACTAGGCCACACTCTAGACAGATCAGAGTCTCAGGGTGGAGTGGAGGCCTGGCCGTGTTTAGACCTCCCCAGGGCATTCCCACAGAGTAGCATAGGTGAGAAACACTATCCTAAGGAAAGATGACAGCGGATTGCATTTTTATGGTCCCAAATGTTCCTTTCACACTCTGCCCAGTTAGAACAAAATTAAAAGACTCTTGCTCCTTGGAAGAAAAGCTATGACAAACTTACACCACATATTAAAAAGCCTAAAAAGGTCCATATAGTCAAAGCCATAATGGCAACCCACTCCAGTATTCTCACCTGGAGAATCCCATGGACAAAGGAGCCTGGCAGGCTACAGCCCATGGGATTGCAAGAGTAGGGCATGACTTAGCAACTAAACCTAAGTCACCATGCTTTTTCCAGTAGTCATGTATGGATGTAAGAGTTGGACCATAAAGAAGGCTGAGCACTAAAGAATTGATGGTTTCAAACTGGTGCTGGAGAAGACTCTTGAGAGTCCCTTGGATAGCACAGAGATCAAACTGGTCAATCCTAAAGGAAATCAACCCTGAATATTCATTGGAAGGACTGAAGCTGAAGGTTCAATACTCTGGCCACTTGATGTGAAGAGCCAACTCACTGGGAAAGACCCTGATGCTGGGAAAGACTGAAGGCAGGAGAAGGGGATGACAGAGAACTAGATGGTTGGATGGCATCACCGACTCAATGGACATGAGTTTGAGCAAACTCCAGGAGATGGTGAAGGACAGGGAAGCCTGCCTTGCTGCAGTTCATGGGGTCACAAAGAGTAGGACACAACTCAGTGACTGAACAATGAACATAGACAACCAGTTAGGTCACCTGGAGGCAGCTCCCATCCAGGTTCCTCTTTAGAAAGAGAGACAGTGATCTGTTTTCTTAGCTTCAAAGCAGAAGGCCTGTCTCCATTGGCCCTCTAGGATGCAGGATGGATGGGGTCAGAGGGAGGAGCCTCCTTTACTGACACAGAAAAAGAGGTTGCCTTGAACACACACACAGAGATTGGATCTGTTTAAAACAAAGGATTCTGCCTTTTGTGTGTGTGTGTGAAGAGAGACTTTATGGAGCCTGATGATGCCCGCATATTCAGGGGAAATCGGGAGTGATTCATTCAGACCCCAGCTGGGATCCCTTGACTCCCTGCACTCACTCAGTCATGACAACAAACTGCCAGTGGATTCTAGAGACTCTCCTGAAGCTTTCAGGGAGAGATGGGTGAACAGCCCACAGCAGGTCTTACTCAAAACTTAATTGAGGGCTTCCCTGGTGGCTCAGTGGTAAAGAATCCACCTGCCAATGCAGGAGACTTGGCTTTGATCCCTTATCTGGGAAGATCTCACACGCCACGGAACAACTAAGCCCAGGCGCCACAGCTACTGAGCCTGTGTTCTAAAGCCTGTGCATCACAGCAAGAGAAGCCTGCACACCACAAGTAGAGAAAAGCCCTTGCAGCAATGAAGACCCAGCAAAGCCAAAAATAAATAAATAAATTATATATATATATATATATATATATATATATATATATAAACTTATTTAAATTTTCTCCATCAGACTAGTTTACTTCCCTTCCTAATCCAAAGGTCCCCTCCCCAGAGATCTCTTCTACCACCCAGGGCCACGGGGCCTCCCTTCTGCCTTTACTCCCTGCTCTGCAAAACCAAGCCCTGCTCTGACCTTGGTGATGCTACCGCGTCCTCCTCCTTGCGGGGGAGGGGACAGTCTTAGCTCATCTGCCCTGTGCTTCTTAGGAACACAGAAAGATTTGAAAGGCACGTGTTCCGGGGTGGCGGGGGGCAGTCAGTCAAACCTCAGACATTTGGGCTCCTGTTCTCGGAGCTCCAGAGGCCCCCGTTTTCTGGACTGCTCACCTGGCCCTTGATGACCTACTGCCTTGCCTCCCCCTGGGTGAGGTGGTTCCCCAAAGGAGCTGGGAGCACTTTGAGGGTCTCATTATTCACCTGTCTGCAGCCCCCATAGAACCTCCCTCACGCTTCAGTATACACATTTGTTGATATGCCCATGTAAACATTGAAAACACCACCGTCTAAAGCTGAGATCAAAAGGGAAGTGGAGCCACAAAGGGCACCAATATGTGAGGTCCGACCAGAGGATGGTGTGGGGGTGAGTATGTCACGCGCATGCACCCTTATCAACAATGAGGCTGACTCTCCCTGTATCTGAGCGCCGACTTCCACTTGCTTTGACATTTACTGGGTCCCTGCTGCCTGGTGGCCCTGACTGGCAGCTCAGTCCAGAGCATGAACAACGGTGAGGACGACCGAGGCTCACACTGGTGGGTCCATCCAACGTGCCAGCACTGCCCTCAGCACCTGTGTGTGTTCCCTCTCATTCCGCCCCGTCACCCCACCACACTCATGTCATGTCGCCCGGAGACACATAGCCAGGAAATGACATGCCCCACGTCTCAAAGTTCAGCCTGTTCACTCACTGTCTCTGGCATGAGAAGTGGACCCTGTGCCCCACGAGCCTCCAGACGAGTAGGAGACGGGGAGCTGAAGATGGAGCCTCAAGCGGCCAGGTGGACGGTGTGAACGCCGCGTCTGTAAGCAGGATAGGATGCGGGAGGCATCAGAGTGGACACACAAAGCCTGCTTGAGAACCGACATGGGCATCCAGGGCGAGGCAGAAATCACAGGGCTGGTGCCAGGAAGGGCGGGCAAAGGAAATAACATGGGGCTGCGGTGTTCAAGAGACCAAAAATAAAACTCAGGAAACTTCTCCTAGGACATAAATCTGCCCTGGACAGGCGAGGCAGAGGAAGAGAAAGGGTACATCCATTTTAAGGCCTGCACAGGTGCCTCTAAGTCAATAACTGTTCAAGGACCAGGGTATGATGAACGATTGGGAGATGACCCATGTGTCCCGGCGAGATGGGCGGCGCTGGGAACCACGGGGGAGGATCCAAGTGTCAGAGAACAGGGAGACAGGCCCCCTTCTGCAGGGTCGGGAAGGGTGCAAATGGATGGGTACCCGCCTCACTCACAGACCTGGGGAGGCAGTGAGTGTACCCTAAGCTAAAACACGAAGGCTGAAGTGGAAGTGATTGTGCTGCTGTGTTCTGGATCCCGGAAGGGAGCGGATGTAATTCCAAAGGAATGCCCTGCCCTGTACTCTCTGCCCCACTTATGAACTTACAGAAAATGTATAGTGTTGGACCCACTGACAACTCACTCCATGAGCCAGAGGCTGAAGCGGGCGCCGGTGTGTCCTCTCCAGTGGGTTGAATGGGCCTGTATTGAGCATATCCTTGAATAAATGCTGGAGTTAGCGGGCAGCCGGGCCTTTGCACCTTGGCCTCCCAGGTCTGTGTCTGGAGTGTTGCACTCAAAGCCATAAATAGCAAACAGGAAATGAAAAGTGATGTAAATCTTCACTCAGGTCTCTGGAAAACCCCAAAGGGGACGTCTCTTTGTACTTCTCAAAAATGTTTCTCAAAATCTCTTTTATCTATCATGTCCATGGTAGCAGCCCCAACATTTCCTAAGAGCCCTTTCTTTCAACCTCCCTCAAACTGTATGGAATCTAGGCAGTAAAATTCTCCTCTTTCTTCCCTTCCTATTTAAATTTATGTTTCCTGGGATGGTCTGCCCTTTCCAAAGTCCTCCAAGAAACCAGTCCCAGCTAGTCTGACTCCTGACCACACCCATGTTCAGTTCAGTTCAGTCACTCAGTCATGTCTGACTCTTTGCAACCCCATACACTGCAGCACGCCAGGCCTCCCTGTCCATCACCAACTCCCAGAGTTTACTCAAACTCATGTCCATTGAGTCGGTGATGCCATCCAACCATTTCATCCTCTGTCATCCCCTTCTCCTGCCTTCAATCTTTCCCAGCATCAGGGTCTTTTCAAATGAGTCAGCTCTTCGCATCAGGTGGCCAAAGTATTGGAACTTCAGCTTCAACATCAGTCCTTGAATGTAACACCCATGTTACTAACCACAATAACTAAGGCCCAGAAGCCAAGGCTCCGACAAGTTCTCCTCCAGGGTGAAGAGGGTGTCAGAGCTGGGAAATGCATTTCTGCGACCTAGGAATAAGATGAGAGGGCTTCCCCCAGCTTTCCTTCTTTATAAGTATTACTTATTTGCATTAGGCCCAGCCTAAATCCTTCAGGTAACTCACCTTGCAGCAAAGCTGATTCCACACACTACAGACATACGAGCTTAAGAATTCCCCCGTCCGGGGGCAGGTGCCTCGGACTCACATGGAGAACTTGTTAACAAGCACAGATTCTTGGCCTTCTCTCCGCACCTGCTAACTCAGAATGTGGAGGACAGACTGGGGAAATCTGTATTTTTAACAAGCTTGCTAGGTACTTGTGATAAAGGCTCCGCTTGGGAGTCTATTCTTACCTAATTCAAGGTCTGAATTTAGTTCATTTGCTATGTAAGATGTGTGTCCAGAAAACAAATTAAGAGACTATGCAGCTGACCCCTTGGGCCTGGGCTGCGGACAGAAAGCACGGAGCAGGTGGGGATCCAGGGAGCATGGCATTAGCAGGGCTGGAATCCACCCACACCCCGTCACATACCTGCACCTGTGTGGCTTCAGTAGCATGTTAACGGCCATCTGAGAGACCGGCAGTGAGCAAACCTACACTGTGTTTATTGCCATGATTTTAAAAATGCTATTTGTTCTCACTAAATGTCTGGTTTTATGTCCTGTCATTTCCAGGCACGGAAGGAACACGAACAAATCCCCAGGCATAAGGAAACGGGCCTCGTGCTTTAGGGCCCTGCGGTCTTGGAAATGCAGCTAAGCAAACTTTATTACATCCTACAATTCAACAGCTTTTGCAAAGCATTTTATTATGCTTGTGGAAGCCAATGGGGTTATGTTTCAATCACTGTGACTGACAGGCTGCCTTCAAAACCACAGCACCCACTTGCCCTTCCATACTTCCTCAGCTACGTCCTTAGAATAGAACTTTTCTAACTTGTCCCTTGGCCTGGATGGGAAATAAAAATGCTAGTTAAAATATTTATCTTGCGTGTTGGCTAACTTAAAAATCTGACATTTGGGGACCTCACAAATGAGCAGGTTAATGTCTCAGACCTGCCGTGCTTCCTGTAAACCAAAGGTCTGTTAAGGCTGAGAGAAGATTTAGAGAGTTTCTGCGGAGCTAAGTAAGGTAATAGAAGGAGGAATGTACACCCTTCCTTCAATTATATTCTTTTCTCGCCTTGGGTGCCGAGAGACAGAGCTGGCAGAGCTTAAGGTGGCAAAATCAGTTTCAGGAAACTGACTGATATGGTACGTGCGGATCGGACACCTTGGTGTGGGCGCTGGAGTGGCGGGAGCAGGAGGAAAAGAATGGGAGTTTCTCAGTGTTGGTCTAGGAAGCGCGCCCCTTGCCCGTGACAGTCAGTTTCTTCAAGGAAGCACAACAGAAGCAGTCCCTTTCTTTCCTCTGGCAGATTAATAAAATGGGGGATTAGAGTTTATAGGGGAAAATAAAACATACGAGTAGCACTGCTACAAGGAACCAAAGGCAGGATGATTCTTCTTCACAAAAAGCCTCCTTGAGCATCTCTTGGCCTACGGACTGCTCTCTGACCGCAACGCCATCCCCAACATAGCGTGTTTGTTTCCTGTGACTGCTGTGACAAATTCACCACAAACAGAAGTGTGTCCCGTCCCGGTTGTGGAGGCCAGACATCCACAGCCCTGCCAGGCTGGGCTCCCGCCGGAGGCTCCGGGAGGCTCTCCAGAGATTCTGCTGGCAGCCTTGGAGTTCCTTGGCCTCACTCTCGTCTCGCCTCTCTCTTCACGCTCCCCTGTTCTCTGTGTGTCTCCCCTGTGTGCCCCTATTATTAGGACACTAGATATTGGGCTCAGAGCCCACTCGGATAATCCAGAATGATGCCCTTAAGATCTTAACATCCTTACCTCCATTACCTCTGCAAAGCCTCCTTTTCAAAATACGGTGACATTTAGAGATTCCAGGGATGTGACATGGACATAGCTTTTAGGGGTCTACCATTCAACCCACTGCTTTGACTGCTTCTGACACAGTATAAGCCAGCAGACTGAGCTGAAAGAACCGCACCTTGTTTCCAATCTCCTTGTATGTCCTCGCCAAGGCCTGAACTATTCATTGCTGGCAGTGACTTCTTGAGACCTGGACGCCTTCTGGTTCCCAAGCCTAGCTGAAAGTAGAAAGCCCTGCGGTCTGAACAGGATGTGTTCAGAAGATAAAATGCCAGCGAGGGAAGATGGCCAATGCTGGTCATCTCACCCAGCTCTAGGCTTGCCACTTTGCGGTCCAAAGCAGAGCCCTAAAAAATACCAATTAATTTTATCCCTAGCAGGTCAAACATGGATTCCATCTCAGTTTCAACAGCAAATGTCCCCAGAAGCCCTGGTCCCTCCCTTCCAGGTTAATTCCACATTTTACTCGCTGGCTTTTGGTCAAAGAAGTGAATAGACACTTAGTCACTGATGCAACAGATAGCTGAGTCATACTGGAAGCCCACCTGCAGTTTCGCTTTCCATGTTGCAGTTAAAACCATACAAGAGCCTGTTTCTGCCTGTGCTCGCATCCATCTCCTCAGTTCCGTCTTCCTGTAACCCTGCCGTGGTTGGGAGGCTGTGGAGGCTGAGGGTGAGAAGGGCAGCCCTGAAGGCCCCTGAGCCCACACTTAGCTGGGAAGCATGATGACCCAGCAGGGACTGTTCAGGGTGACTTGATAAGAGATGTTTCAAGAACTTACAAAGCCTACTGATACTAATAGGGGAAAACCAACTATTGCTCCATTTGCTAAGGCAGGTCTGGTCTGCATGGAGATACTACAAAGGCGATGGAAAATGGTGCTGAGGTCAGAACAGTGTCCCTGGGAGTAATTTCTTGTTCTCTGTGATCTCTCCTTGGGCACAAATACCCACGAGGTTGTTGCTGTTTTGCTCAAGAGCTGGAGAATTGCTAATTTTATGGTAAACAGTGGATAACTGTATGTGTGTGTTGGGGTAGGGGGGTCCATTGTCAGTGCTGTACTTGTCACACAAACCAGCACAGCGGTGACTATGTTGACAGCATTAAAGGAAGGTGTGTCTTCTGATGAGCTTTGAGTACTCACTTTTCAAACGCTAAGCCCATTCCTTATTTTCACTGTCCACCTGCCATCAGAATGCAAAATGCAGAAGAGAATGATACTCTATTTTTGGCAAGGAGCCTGAAAGGACCTTTCCCCATTGAGTGTCTTTACCACAGCTGATCTCAGATTACAAAATAATACTTCTCAGACCCCAACAATTCTTTCAGATGTCTCATGGAACATAAACTTCTCCCATGCATCCTTCTCTGTGTCCTAGCTTGAAACCAAGGTCTGGGCAATGACCTACTTTTCCAGTGGTCAGTATTTGTTGAGTATACTTGCACGACTTGCTGGTGAAAGAAGGAAACTAACTTTTGGTGTGTATTTATTGTGGATACATTTGTAAATGTTATTTATTTAATCCACATAAAATCTATATAGAATACAGATGCAAATGTAGGCTCAGAGGGGTTAGAGAACTTGCTCAAGGTCACAAAGTTAATAGTAGGTGGGTTTGGGATCCACTCAGGCCTGATTCCCAAAACCTATGTATGCTCTTTGGAGAAAAACTGAAAACCAAGGACTTTCAGCAAATGTAATAAATACCACTTCCAATTTCTTTCCTGTATTGAGTTTGGCAGGTTGGTCCTTTGTACTGATGTTCAAAGGGGAAGCAGGAGGGGGTAGTTAAGGGAAGGCAGGGAATATCCAAAAATTTCAAGATGAGAAGATCCTTTTAATTATAGCAATGAAAGCAACTAATGGCATTTCTATAACTTATCACATATGGGAAGGATGTTAGTAAAAATGCTTACTATGACTGTGGGGCAAATGTGTTAGCCAAATGGTTAATGAGTACCTATTTTAGAAATAAGACAAGGTAAAATAACATGCAATTCCTTAGCTGCAGAGACTGAAAATATGTCAGTCCCACTTGGAACAACCACCAACACCAGCCTCAAGTGTGGCTACGCACTCGCAGTCCATTCCAGTTTTATGATCATTTTGAACACCGCTGTGCGTTGAACTTGAAGGCCGTGAACTCAGTGCCAAAAGTGAGGGGCCCCAACGTTAAAGCTGGAGAATGGACTGCCAGAGAAAGAGGAATGGGAGGAGCAGGACTACATTCTCAGCAAGAATATAGACTCAGTTCTAGGCACCTACAAGGCTTGCTTGCTTTCTCCTTCTCCTCGTCATGATAGATACCACTTACAGTGCATCGTTGTATCAAGAATTACACCAAGCATTTTCAAAGCAGTATTTCATGCAAGTCTTACAAAAATCAACTGATTCTCCTCCTTTCCTCCCTTTCTTTTTCTTTTACTTAATAAAGACTTATTCAACACCTGTCGAGTGCCAGGTATTGCATGTCTAGGTAGGTGTCCCTGCTGCAAGGCTGAGCACAAACATCCGGAAGCAACTCTTCTCCTCCTATAGAGGAGGAGCCTGAAGTTAGAGAGTTCGTGACTGGTTAAGGTCACACACTAGTAAGAGCGGGTGTCCCTGTACTGAGTGCAGCCTGAGGCTCTTTCCCCTAAGCCGAGCTGGGTCGCAGAAGGCAGGGGGAGGGGGCGCCGCAGAGGCCCGGAGGCCACCTCCTGCTTTCCCCTGCGGACCAGGCCCCAGTGAACCCACCTACCTTCTCCAGATCCAAACAAGCTGGGGAAACTCAGTCTAGGCTACAAAGGTTCGGTCTCTGTCAAGTCAAAGAGCATTTACTAAGTATCCTCTGTGAGTCCACCCTGAGGACCACTGGGGCTTTCCCCCACTCTTTATTCACGCTGCAAACACCCCACTGTCCTCTCACACTCTTTTGACAATATAGCAACATTTTGGTCACTCTGTGTCCTGTCCACTCGCTGTGGTTGGGGATGAATATCTCCCTCTCTCATGCTGTTTCTAAGGCTCTGGAATAATATTCCCAGATCTTAAATGAGCCTCACGCTGCTACTCAAGGTCAAACTTTGGTAAACAGACTTCCCATCCATATTGCTCAGGTCTTGTTTACCCATCTTTCTGATTTCCTCTCCTGCCCCTCCTCTCTCTTTCTCTTTTCCATCCTTTCCTTTTTCTCTTCTCTCTGCCAGAAAACAAAACAAGTCTGTAATATGAAGGGACAGTTGAAAGCACTGGTTTTCAAGCTTTCGCCTCTATGAGTGTCACTGGGAGGGCTTCAGGAACTGATTGCCAGGCCTTGCCTGCAGAGTGTCTGATTCAGTGGGTCTAAGTGGGGCCTGACACATTCCCAGATGCTGCTGATACTGGTGGCTCAGGGCCCACTCTTTGAAAACCACTGATCTAAAGTGACGATTTTGTTTTTCCTAGAAACAAACAGAATTTGATGTCAGTGCAGATTCCAGCTTGTTTTCCAGACCCTGCACTGAACATCTCTTTGTGTAGAAGTATGAACTTCAAGTTATAGCCAATCAGGTAACTCAAGCATCTCCAGCAGATTTTGAGAGTTATTTAACACTGCAGAAGATTTCTTGTCTGGGCTAATTAACTGATTAGTTTAGATCGATAGTAGATGAACAAAGGGAATATGGGGCAGCTCACTACCGACTTAGAGGAGCATCTTGGGGTTAAACCTGGGCTTAGCTGCTGAAGACATTGATGTTGTCAGTGTTTCTATCTTAAAGATCTTAAGAGAAGAGGAGATCATTCCTGCTAGAGCTGGAATGTGCTTTTACAAAAGGACTCTTACAGATGGGTGGCCTGGCTTGGCTTGCTTGGTCAGAGAGCTCCATCATAAGGCATGGGTACCATTCTCGATGAGTGATATTCAGTCTTCCTCCCAGAACTGTGAACAACCAGCATCCCAGTGGCATGGTGCATGGGAGGCAGCTGCACTGTGCGCATGCTACTGTTCAGAATTAAGCCAGGTACCAAAGCCACATATATCTGTAGCTTTGCAAGACTGCACCAGCCTTCTGGTCTATCATCTGCAGGAGAAGGGAATGGCAGGGAGTCAGCATTTATTGTGCATCAGCCATGGACCACTGATCTTTTGAGGCAGTTGATACTAGGCTGATGTTACAACCAAGGAGAGGCAATGATGACGATGACAGCATTTGATGTCAGTGCAGATTTCAGCTTGTTTTCCAGACCCTGCACTGAACATCTCTTTGTGTAGAAGACAATGATAGCATCTAAGATTGATTAAGCACTTACCACGAGCTTATGTTCTTTTTAATAGGTACTCTGTATTCTTAACTCAAACTTTCACAACAACCCTACCAGTAAGCTCCATTATTATCCCATTTTACAGATGGGAAAACTGCAGCCCAAGGATGGGCAACCTGCCTCTGGTTACCCAGTTTAATAAGTGCCAGAGCACAGGTTTGGATTTGAACCCAGAGGGTGTGAATACAGAATCCATGGTGATACTTCCCTCGCTGAGATAGAAACCCAAGGTGACCAAACTCTGAATTCCCATCTCCCTGCTGCCCTGACTCTCATTCCAGGGAAAGAGCCTCCTGGGACTATTTCATTCACAACAGAGGACCAACACAAAGATATTCCCCAGCACCGTGCCTTTGCCCCTCTGGAGAGCTGGGCTTTGTGAGTCATAAAGACTCACCAGCTGATGCACGGAGCCAACTGGCTTCAGGAGGTGGTGGCTCCACATTGGGAGCGAACCCCAAAGAGGGAAGGGATGTCACTGCTCCAAGCTCAGTTTCGCCAAACTTCCATCCTTCACAACCTCCCTAGCCGCCAACATTTTTGACATGCCTACATGACACCTATCTTATTTGCTTAAATCTTGTCTTTTACTCAGTTCTCTGTGACTTACAAGTGTCCAGGGAGCCTAGAAATCACTGTGGCAAATCGAAAACCGGTATCTCTTGCCACAAATAGAAGCTAACCACAAGGAGGGATATATAAAGTTATTAAATTCTAACTGCATATGGTAGCTGCTGAGAGGCCGGCCTTCTCACTTCATTATCAAGGGGCATGAGGGAGTGTTAGGGAGCTGTGAAAACAGCCCAGCGGCAGAGTCCTGCTCCTTGAGGAGTGACAGGGAAGTGGGAGAGGAACTTCTCACCTTGTGACTGGGGGGAGGAAGTTTAGGACTTTTGTTCACTGACCCCGAAAATTCCCCTACTGCCCCACTGGGGGCCACATGGACCCAGCAGTGTGTGGCCTGGCTGAGCACCCGGCTGCTAAAATGCGGCTCCTCTGCGGCTTCCGATGCGACGGGCACATCCAGAGTGGGTGGCAGGGGGGAAGCTATCTCAGGTTCAGGTGCCTCAGGGAAAATCGGCAAAAAATAAATAAATAAAACTCAAGGTGAGAAAAATGATTACACCGGAGAATCATTTCAGATCACAGAATCATTTCAGAATCATCTCATTACACAGTCAGGGAAGCAGAAGAAACTTCCAATGGTAACAGTGATCACTGAGGAGCTTTCCCTTTGAACAGAAACACCTTTGATAGTGCTTGCCTCTGTTCTGTGTTATTTTGTGGCAAGAATGAACACACAGGAAGAAACAGACGGGCGCTTCTGTGTTTTGCCGGAATCTAAAGTGATGGGCCAATCTCAGGGGGAAAAAAAATCTCTAAATCTCCATATTCATCTAAAGAAAGAAAAGGGAAGAGAAGGGAAGAGAAGGGAAGGACAAGAAACAGGGAGTAAGAGAAATACATCTACCAAGAGAGTCCGGTAACATGCCTCATCGCCCCCTCCCCTTCCCCACATCCAAAGGTCAGTCCTGGAACCACCTGAGAGAGTCACTCCATCCCCTTCCCCCATCCTTCCAACCCGAGCTTCTCTTCTCTGGCGGGTACAGTTCCTTTCTGGTAAAGTAAAGAGTGTTGATAGGGGATTCCCCGGGTGGTCCAGTGGCTAAGACTCCACGTTCCCCATGCAGGGGACCCAGGTTCGATCCCTGGTCAGGGAACTAGATCCCACATGCCAAAATCAAGAGTTCACACACCCCAACTGATTCCATGAGCCACAACTAAGATTCGGCGCAGTCAAAAAAAAAAAAAAAATGTAGTTAGTAAAAAAGCTTAGTAATAAGCTTTAAAAACTTACTCCATAGCCATTTTAAAATACAAAAAATATTAAACCCAACAAAAGCCTCCTTCCATACAGTACGTGGAGCACACAGACAACCCAGTTGACAGAGTCTTTGAAGATGGTGGTGGAGGTTGGTGGTGGTGATGGTAAAGTACTTTCTCTGGAGCAAGTAGGTGCTTTACTTCCAGCAACCAGTAGATCCTCACAACAAGCCAGAGAGAAGAATCCTATTATTCTCCCCATTGTATGGACCAGAAAATTGAGAGAGGTTCAGTAACTTGCCTGAGGTCAAAGAGTTAGTAAGGGAAAGAATCAGGCTCACACATGTATCTGTTTTGCACCAAAACTTTTGCTCTTCACTACCATGCTCTGTTGAGTCCCAGATGGAAATGAACTAAATATTCATTATCATTTCTATATGATTATCCACAATTAATTTTATGTAATTAAGGCCAGCAGAGAAGCTAATAGAAGCCAAATCTTTCCCTAAGGCTCTATTGACCCTATGGTAGTTTGCAGAAGTTGTAGAAGTCTGGTAGCTTTCTCAGATTAAAATCTTATTTCTCCTCTCTGGGCAGATTATAGATCAAGTACCAATAAGAACAATGAAATCACAGTAGTTGAGGTTTACTGACCACCTATTAGATGTCAGACAGCATGCTAAATGCCTCCAAAGATTCATCTCTTAATCCTCACCCACCGTCTGGGGGACAGATCTTGCCCATGAAAAAACTGAGACTCAGATGTTAATAACTTTCTCAAGATCACTCAGGCTACACATAAGGGGCAGAGCAGGAATCATGAATCTAGCCACCTCCCTTCAGAGCCCACACTAGGATCTCACAGCACAGGAAGATACATGAGTTAGGGACATTACACTTTCCTTCTGCAAAACTGCAATGATGGATGAAAGGAAGGCATGGCAACTTCCCACGCATTTCGTATCTACTATGCCTACCTAGAGGCAGGCTCTTCACAAGATATCCATGCTTTCTGCACTGCTGCATGAAAGAAAGGAGGCCATCGTTTAGGGCCTCAGGGAGGCTGTCTGCCTACAGCACAACTCACTGCTAAGTCAGGGTGGTCCGTGTACACGACTCAGGAAGGTTGCTTTAAACTGGAATCCACAAAACATCCTGAGGGAACATGCTAAAGGAATGCATAGCCAGGCCCTTGCCCCTCCAGGAATCTCATTCTGTTGGTCTGGGACGAGGCCCAGGAAACTGCATCATGATCAGCAAGCACAGCAGGCTCTTCAGTGGGTGTTCAGAGAGCACAAGTTGAACAATGCTGCTTTAGATCACTCTCCTCCCTGGGGGTTATAATCGCAAACTCAGATGCTTCCTCCCTCAGCATATCTTCTTTGACTACCCCGCACCTAACTCTGTACCTCCGTGTGAGATGTTATTGTCATTGAGACCTTTTAATTTTTAACTTCTTCATGAACAAGTAAGCGAGAGATACAGGTGGAAAGGGAGGGGGAGAGGAAACACAAACACACAGACTGAATTCTAATGGCACGGTTTGAAGTTCCTGGATCCAGCCCTACCTGAAACCAATAGACCCCTGGACTTTTAAATTATGTGAGCTTAATAAATGCACTTAAACAACTACAAAACGGGTGATAGGAGAGGAAGGAATAAACAGATCAGTGTGCATGACACCATTTTTCCATTGGTAAACAAGATGACCCACCCCATTTACCCTGCCTCTGTGAGCTGAGCCAGGACCCCAGCCCCCACCAGCTCTCTGTGTTCTCACCACCACCATTACCATTATTTCAATCTAATTCTACGGTCTAATTTTCCAGAGCTCTGTACCAAAGGGAGCTGTGAGTATACAGCTGATGGCTATGGTTCCTCTAGGATGATCGTATCAGAAGTAAAAGAAATAAAAAACAAACCATGTCATGTCACCACTTTTATGTTTCCAGTGTCAGAGCTGATTGACGGAAATGTCCCTGCTGAAGCCAATTCTAAGGCGCCTCTCTGGTTTGAGTTTTCCTGCCAGAGGCTATGGTGAAACAAGAAAGCCAGTCAAGGGAACCAGAAGCCCTGTGGCTTTTTACTGCAGATTAGAATTGGGAGTCCAGCAGGGGTCTCCTTACAAGTGTAAAACAGTGAGGGGCTTTTGTGTCTCTTACCTTCTCTAAAAAGCATTTTTAAAATGCCTTGCTTTCCTCCATATGCTTTAGTATCGGACCTCATGTTGCCTGGGATCTTAGTGGCATGAATTCCCATTGTAAGTTTCTGACTTTTGTTCCCTGATGCCAAATTGCTCTTTTGGAGACACAGACTGGATTGAAAGCTGGTCCATGGACCTGGAACATTCCTTGCTTACTCTGAACACGCATCGGTGGTGGACAACAAGCCTCTTTTGTTTCAGTTGCTCAGTTGTGTCCAACTCTTTGGACCCTGTGGACTGTAGCCTGGAAGGCTCCTCTGTCCATGGAATTCTCCAGGCAAGAATACCAGAAAAGTGAAAGTGAAGTCGCTCAGTTGTGTCCGACTCTTTGCAACTCCATGGACTATAGGATGCCAGGCTCCTCATCCATGGAATTTTCCAGGCAAGGATACTGGAGTGGGTTACCATTTCCTTCTCCAAGGGATCTTCCCAACCCAGGGATTGAACCCGGGTTTCCCACACTGCAGGCAGACGCTTTACTGTCTGCGCCACTAGGGAAGCCCAAAGAATACCAGAGGGGCTTGCCATTTCCTCCTCTAGGGGATCTTCCCGACCCAGGGATTGAACCCATGACTCCTGCTTGGCAGGCAGATTCTTCACTACTCAGACACCAGGAGAGCCCTGGACCACAAGCCTATTTTGACTCTTTCTCCCGAGAGTCAGGAGCTGGATCATCGGCGCATCACCAAGGGTTGGAGGCCACAGTCACCATCTACCCCAGGGCGGAGCTCGGGGTTCAGTGCTTCACATCCATTCTCTCATATGACTACGCTCTCAGATTGTCCTTTAGCCCATTTCACAAATAAGGAACCAAGCTCACAGGGGTAACGTGATTTCTCCAACATGACAAAGCAAGTAAGTGGCAGAGGGTAAGCATGAGCCCAGCACTATGGGACTCCAAAGCCTGAGGTCCTCACTGAAGAGCCTGCAGGAGCAAAACACAGCAAGCATTTAGGGACAGGGGTCGGCTAACTGCGGCCGACTGGCTGAATCCAGCTACCCACATTTTTTAGGAAAAATTTTAGCAGAATGTGACTGTATCTGTTATTTACATATTGTCAATGGTGCATTCCCTCTACAAGGACAGAAGTGGGTTGTGACAAAGAACTTGTAGGTGGCAGAGCCAAACAGGAGTGCTGTGCACCTTAAAAGAAAAGGCTGATGACTCTGAGCTTGGCCATCAGTCTGACTGGAGTCACTTCCCACTGTTCTCATCTGAGATTTGGGGATACCAGGCTCGCTGGTCTTAGGGAAGCCCCAGTGAGTATTGAGTGAAACTCTGCATTCCAAGCACCTAGCATGGTGGTTGCTCTTTACCAGGTACATAAGGAAAGACAGCCTCTTATTTGACTGCCCAGGGCAGTAGGAGACTTTGCCATATCCCACTAGAGGAAAAAGAGCAAGACTGAAGCCCTGGGTGGGGGTAAAGGGTGAGGACTCAGGCAGACTATCAAACCAGCCTCCCTAGAAGGCGTGGGGCTGCGGTAACTGGCCCCATCAACTCACCCCTCCCCTACCAGACCCGCCTGGGTGCCCAGTCTCTGGAGCTGGGCTCTGAGAAAGAATACCTAAGACTCAAGGTCAGTCTCAGCTCAACATTAAAATATATATATATATATATATATATATATATATATATATATATATATATATATATATATATATATTATTTGTAAAAAAATTAAATGGCTCCCCCAGGAGTCTGTAATCTCACTGATGTATTAGGGATTCACAAGTGTAGCTTCTCTTAACACCGGTGAGAGCAGAGCAAATAGATGACTTTCTTTACTGCAAAGGTCAAAAGGAAGTTTGTGTATCCTCTGTATTTGCAAGTCATCAGCGAGGATTAAACTTAGGTAAGCGCTGAGGGGGACACGATGAATGCGTGTGCACACCACTTTCCTTTTCTTCATCTTGAAACACAAAGACTGTCTTGAAAGAAACCACAGAAAGGAAACCCCAGAAAGGAAGGGCTCGGCTCCGGTTGGCTTTGCTGGAGTCCACACAGGGGCTCTTTGTGATTATGCTAAGAAGTAGTCACAGCAACCCCGCACTCCTTTTTAACACAGCCCAGGGTTTTATCCCAGTGAAAATAATCTCACATCAATACGGTGCAAGCACAAGGCGACATGGGAGGTGGCCCAGTGTTATGGGGAGAAACTCACTCTGTGCACACATCCTCCCAACACCATCAGCCCTCTGTTTCCCACAGCAAGTTGTTTCAGCTTCGAGGAGAGACTGTGAGCTCAGTGATATACTGAATACTCAACTTCATTGTTGGTGTTTAGTCGCTAAATCGTGTCCAATTCTTTGAGAGCCCATGGACTGTTGCCCACCAGGCTTCACTGTCCATGGGATTTCCCAGGCAAGAATCCTGGAGTAGGTTGCCATTCCCTTCTTCAGGGGATCTTCCCAACCCAGGGATCTGAAGTGGAGCTGATATAATAATAATAGAAATAAAGTACACAATAAATGTCATGCACTTGAATCATCCTGAAACCATCCTATGGTCTATGGAAGAACTGTCTTCCATGAAGCTGGTCCCCTGGTGCCAAAAAGGTTGGGCGTATAATGTAAAACTTACAGTGGTCCCTTTTCAAGAATAGCTTACTGATATAATAGCTGGTAGCTAGGGTTACAAAACTACGAAGTCCGGGCAAACAAAGGGAGGGCGGGATGCCTAGGATTTTCACACGGGTTCATTCTATTGGTGAATTCAAAACATACAAATGGGACTAGGTGTGCAGGAAAGGAGGAAACAAGATGTCAGGGAGGGGCCACCCATAAAGAGGGAGGGAACAAACCTGGGCGACATCTGGGAAGACTGTTCACCCATAGTACTCAGCTATGAGGAACTGGGGGAGGGACTTGCGTCCCAGGGATGACTTGCTCCATGTAATGACTTTGGATGTGCCTGCCCACCAGACACCCCATCTTGCAAGAGCATCATTAAAGCCTCACCTCCCACTGCACCTCGATTCTCCAAGTCCATTCTTTGAGTCTGGGCTGGTGAGTGTGTTTCTCACACTCAGCATCCATCACCTGGAGGCACTGGTGCAGATGGACTGTGAGGTTGGGCATTAACTGAAGCTAAATGCTAACACTCATGGTGCAAGCTTCCAGCACACATTAGCATCCATAATAAAGCATATAATTAGCCACATACCCAAATTCTCTCCATGCTGGATGAGCCCCCAAAGCCCCCGGGGTGCCCCTTGATTTTCTTGAGATGGGGCTATTGAAGCAGCCTAGTTCCATCAGCCAATGAGCATCTGAGTGGACAAGGTTCTGGGAAGATTCCTCCAAAGTCAGTGATGGAAGATCAAGGAGAATTACCTCCTTTCCTGCTATAGAAAGGGCCTATGGGGAGTTAAGCTCAAAGTCAGGGTTGCTGCTGCTGCTAAGTCACTGTAGTTGTGTCCGACTCTGTGCGACCCCTTAGACGGCAGCCCACCAGGCTCCCCTGTCCCTGGGATTCTCCAGGCAAGAGTACTGGAGTGGGGTGCCATGGCCTTAGAGGTGGAAATAAAATGCAGGGTTTCCCCAGTTACCTGCAGTTAAGCCTTGGTCACTGAGTGCCAAGAGCCCCTGGTAGAATCAGTGTGTGCAGAGACGTCTCCAGAAACATCCATCTCCTGCGTCTGGGTGGCTGGCCACTTATGAAGGACTTGTAGACCCACTATCCCCTCACTGAGAGAGGTGAGAGGGTCTGTCCTGTGGGTAGCAGAAGTCGTAACCCCAAAATATGTAGTTCAGGCACATGGAGCTGAAGGCAATCAGACCAAGTGTGGCTCAGCAGTAAAGAATCTGCCTGTGATGCAAGAGACCCACCAGGGTTTGATCCTTGGGTCAGGAAGATCCCCTGGAGGAGGGCATGGCAACCCACTTCTATATTCTTGCCTGGAGAATCCCATGGACAGAGGAGCCTGGAGGGCTACAGTCCATGGGGTCGCAGAGTTGGACACAACTGAGCACGCATACACGAACTCACAAAAAAAAAGTTTCATTTCCCTCTTAACTGCCTAAAGGAATGTACCAGGAAGAGAGCTCTTACCAGACATGACTTTCCTGCCTGAGACACTTCCGTGCCTGGCAGGAGGACCTTGGTTTACCAAGCGCCTCCCCCTCTCACCTTCCTGTGAACTGCCTGTCCTCCTCTGAAGCCCCCTCCCTTTCTTTCCCTCGGGATGGTGTATCAGCCTCCACTGCCTAGCTGCCTTTGAGTCTCATATCTTTGTGAGGCTCCTGTTGGTACATATGTAATTCTATTTTTTTCTCGTGTTAATCTGCCTTTTTATTACAGGTGGGTCTCAGCCAACAACCCGGAAGGATAGAGGGAACATTATTTTTCCTTTCCTATAGCTCAAAGGTGCATCAGAGACGAGCACTGAATTTGAGCCTAAAACCCCCGCAGTGGGTTCACTGCAGATGAAACCGTGATTGAGCACCTATTGCATACCGCCCCCTATGCCAGCATGTGGGGGCTCCTCCCACATAAATCCATCACCTCCCCTCTATCACCACCCTAGGCCGGACCACTGTCACCTCTGGCCTGACTTCGGTGACAGCCTCCCAGCCCCTTCTCCCAGCTTCTAGTCTTCTCCTAGTTTATTCTCCACACAGGAGCCAGAGTCTCACTAGAAGGTGTCAACCAGAGTCCATCATTTTCCGCTTGAAACCTTATAGAGGTCCCTGCTGCACAAACTGAAACCCGAATGTCAGTCCCTGGTCTCCAAGCCTCCCTAGGACCCCGGCCCTGCCCACCGCTCTGACGGGTTCTCTTCCTTTGCCTCCACAAGTCCCCTTTTACTAGATGGCTTTTCCTATAATCTCAAATATACCAAAATGTCTTCTGCCCAAGTGCCTTGACACCTGCTATTTTCCTTTGGCTGGGATGTTCTTTTCCTGGCTTGAGTCTTGGGTGGTTTTCCCCCAAGGTTCGAGACTCAACATGAATACTGCCTCCTAGAGGTCTTCTCTGCCCACACTCTGCTGGGCGTCCTCCCCAGTACTCGCCATGTCCTCCTCTTGTTTATTTCATCTGTCCCCCCATATAACACTCTGGAAACATCATGTATATTTGTGTACCGCCTCCCTCACTAAGCTTCCCTGGTGGCTCGGATGGTAAAGATTCTGCCCGCAATGCATGATACCTGGGTTCGATCCCTGGGTTGGGGCAATCCCCTGGAGAAAGGAGTGGGTACCTACTCCAGTATTCTTGCCTGGAGAATTCCATGGACAGAAGATACAGTCCATGGGGTTGCAAAGAGTCAGACACAATTGAGTGACTAACACTTTCACTAGAATTCAAGCTTCATGATGGCAATGAATTGACCCGCTTATTCATGCTGTGTCCATACCACCTAACAAAGGGACACACAGGAAATTCTGAATAAGAATATGCAGATTGGATACACGAGCAAGTGAAGAGCTGACAATCTCACAGCAGCACAGCCTTCCCATCCATTACCCCACAGTTGCCTTCATGGCTGAGCGGGACCCAAACTCTGAGCACAGGACTTTTCCTACAGGACAGAGCAAATGCTCAATGGAATGGAAAAAAAAATGTCTTTAGAATAGCAAGTATTGCTGTGGTTTCCCCTGGACTGAATTTCATCACATCAATGCTTCCGAACTCAGTAGGACATCCATAAGGTGGATAAGCTCCTGGGCAATGGGAGACATCCCCTCAACCATTCTTCCCTTGCTAAGGAAACCTCAAGCACCCCTAATGCAATGGCAGAGCAGGGAATGAGGCGGACAGAGGGAGAATGTGAGGGTATAGAAAGGTGTGATCTTTATGGTAAAGGTGGTTCTCAGATTTCTTGCTGGGCCCCTCTAGAGGACAAGCCATGTGAATATCCTGATCTACTCAAAAGGTTTCCCCAGATGTCCTATTCACGGCCTCTTCACTGAACCGAATCCTTTCTAACCTGAAAGGAACCTGTAGAAAAGGCTCCTATTAATTTCCCTGCCCTGAAAGCACTGCCTTTTCTTTAGCTGAGAGCACAGACTTGAAAAGCTCGTCATCCCAGCCTCTGGGCCCAGGTAGATACAACCCTTCACTGTGGGACACAAAGTCAAACCCAGAGCTGTGCTTTCTGGACTTCCATTGCAGCCATACCCATCAATGGTGTGCATTTGACCCAGCCGAGAGGTCAAGCCCGAGCCCTGTCCCTCATCCCTTTGTACCACTTGGGACAGTTTTATAGAAGCTATTTGAAAAAAAAAGAAATCCCCTGAGTCCAAAGTAGGATGCACTGTTCAGTTTTTTTACTATAGTCAGACCTCCCTAAACTCTGACAAGCTTCCAGGGAGCAAAGGTTCTTCTGTTCAAGACTCCTTGGAGGAGCTCAGGCCAGCTCATAGTCCGTGGCAAGGAAGTGGGGCAACTCAGCCAGTGAAAGGAAGATTCTGGTAAACATGGTTTATTGCTTCGATAGTGAGAGCAGTGTCTCTGACAGGGGTCTGATAAACCCGACATGATGGTTTGGGTTCTGAGATTTCCAGAAGCGTTTCCATACGATACAGTTATTGAAGTGTGAGTGTGTGTGTGTTCAAGACATGCTGTGGTCTTGTTAGAGCTGTTTATGTTAAGCCTGCTTCCCCTCACATTGCAAATAAACACATAAGACCAGTTTCTGAGTATCGGGAGGGCTCCATGGACATTGAGTTATCGATCTCTTTGTGCAGGGATGTTCTGGAGAACAAGGCTGAGAAGCTAACCTCTGCTTACTTGGAGATTTGAATACAGCTTTCTGGACAGCCCCAAAGGCAAGAAATTAGGCCTGTGTTTTATTTTTCTTTTTTTCAAAAAATTATTTGGCTACTGTGCGATAAGAACTGTTTTAAAGCTCCCATGCCTCCTCTTGTAGTGAGCCGATTTTCCATAGGTAGTTGGTCTCCTGTGTATGATAAGTAGGTCTGAGGAAAGCGCTGAATATATTCATTTAAAATAGACTCTCTGTGCTGATGGCTGAGAAATTTCCAAGGGACTATTGCACTAGAGTGCTCTGCATAATTGAACGCTGTGTCTGCAAATAAGACTAATAACCATAGTTTTCCAAATGATTACCATATCATAGCTCTTAATCGTCTTCCGGAAGTGCTTCTGATGGGAAGGCGTTTTTCACCACCAGTCAACCTTGCACTGACAGTCAACCATACAATGGGGCTGGCTACCCGCTTCTCTCTTGGCTATTTGCCTAGTCACCTCTGTCCTTGGCCAGATTTCTCCACGTACAAAACGTGGAAACAGGACCAGATGATCTCTGAGGTTCTTGAAAAATCTGACATTCTTCTGGGTTTGGAAGAATGAGAGCATCCTCTTTCAGACCCTCAGTGTCTGACAGGTACAGGTCACCCGCCATGGTTACCTAGCTCGTGGGAAGTGGAGCTGGTGTTCTGATTGTCCCTAAAGTCCTTAATCCTAACCAGTTTGCCCTGATCTTTGGGCAAAGGGAAAGTAGAGAACAGAGCCACTCTGTGTGATGCGGAGGAACCATCCAAAAGGCAGAGAGAAATATGTGCGTTTCCTGCTGTTAACTGGGCAAGTACTATCCTACGCTCAGTTGAGATAAATGTGGAGCTCAGGAAGCCAATGTCACAGGCTTGGCTCTTATATTCGTTGCTGGAATTCTCTGCACAGACTGGTTGTCCTGTCTTCTGACCGCCCATTTGGTAAATAAAGATGGCTCTGTTAGAAAGAGTTGCAAAGGTTTGGGGAGACAGAGCTAGTAGCTTGGTAGAATTCCCTCACTCACACAGCCAGACACACATGCTCATGTACACACACCACAACTGACAGCAACAGCCCCATGCAGGACAACCAGGGAGACTTAGATTTTTAGTGGACTGAGTTAACACACGTTTGTGAAATGTGATGCCCAGTGGGCACAGGTGAAATATTTCCATGGCCCAGAAGCAGTCTCCAGTCCCCAAAGCTATTACAGCAACCCCATAGTCCCCATCTCTGCCTCAGAGCCATGCACCCTGGAGGCCGGGCTGTGAGCGCTGCAGGCTGGACATGCTGACTCTGAGGCCAGCACGTGCCCGTGGGGACAGACCTCGACCTCTGCAGCTCTGCCCCTCCCATCCAGTGGTGGCAGCGAGGGACAAAGGCCCGGAGCTCTGGCCTCTGGGCTCCAATCACGGCTGCTCCACTTCACTGGTGGGGGATGTGGGGGCCAAGGGGCACAGCTGACCTGTCTGAGCTTCACTTTCCTCATTTACAGAATGAGTATAATAATGGAATCAGCCTCAGTCCCAGGGCAGTTGGGAAGATGAACTGAGATGAGGCAGAGCACTCGGGTGTGATTCTGGCAAGTGATGCACCCTGTCTGGGCTTCCTATTGCTGCTCTTAGCAGGGACCACGAGCCGGCTGGCTTACACAACGTGAATTTACTATGTTGCAGTTCTGGGGGTCAGAAGACTGATGCCAGTCTCTCTGGGCTAACGTCAAGGTGGTGGTAGGGGGCAGCGATCCTTCTGGAGGTCCTAGGGGAGAAAGTGCTTGCTTGGTTTTCCCCAGCTTCTAAAGGCTGCCTGCATTCTTAGCCTCTCGGCCCCTTCCTTCCTCCGTCTACAGAGCGCGCCCCTCTGACCTCTGCTTCTGTCCTCCCCTCTCCTCCTGCCGACTCCTCCTAACGGCCTCTGTGATGACATCAGCCCACCAGGACAATCCAGGGCCGTCTCTCTATTTCACAATCCTCAATCTAATCACAGTCTGTAGAGTCTCTCTATATCACCTAAAGTACAGGCTCCAGGGATCAGCATGTGGACATCTTTCAGGGGCTGTTATTCACACATGCACCTATGTGTGATTTTTACTATGATGCTCTTTTTTTTTTCCCTGTCCTTCTTTTCCTTTTCATTTAGGTAAAGTGAACATACAGCAAGTGACACATCTGAAATGTTCGATTTCTGAATGTTTACGTATTTGTCCCTCTTGGGGGCCACCCAAGTGGCTCAGTGGTAAAGAGTTCACCTGCCAAGCAGGAGATGCAGGTTCGATCCCTGGGTCAGGCAAATCACCTAGAGAAAGAAATGGCAACCCACTCCAGTATTCTTGCCTGGGAATTCCCAGGGACAGAGGAGCCTGGTGGGCTATAGTCCATAGCATCGCAAAATAGTTGGACGCGACTTAAGCGACTAAAGAGCAGCAGTAGCAACCCATCTCTCTCAAATCAAGAAGAGAATATTTACAACCCTCCTCCCGCCCCCAGGGCTCTCCTCTGCCCCCTTCCATTTCATCATCCCTCTTAGAGAAATACCCCATCATGAGACAGCAAGATGGTATGTTTAAACCTGTCTTACATTCCTTTGGCAGGAGCTTGGGGGCCAGGCTGTAACGTGTTGCTGCTGCTGCTGCTAAGTCGCATCAGTTGTGTCCGACTCTGTGCGACCCCATAGACGGCAGCCCACCAGGCTCCTCCGTCCCTGGGATTCTCCAGGCAAGAATACTGGAGTGGGTTGCCATTTCCTCCTCCAGTGTGTGAAAGTGAAAGTGAAAGTGAAGTCGCTCAGTCGTGTCCGACTCTTCGAGACCCCATGGGCTGCAGCCTACCAGGCTCCTCCGTCCATGCGGTTTCCCAGGCAAGAGTACTGGAGTGGGGTGCCATTGCCTTCTCCGCTGTAACGTGTTACCTCTCCTAAAACCAGACTTAAGGTAACTTCAGAAACAGGAAGAGACTTTGAAATTTTGATCTTCATCTAAAGCTTTAGCTAAGAGTCTGGACAAATAAAGAGTCCCGAGTGGCTTCCCTTCTATTAACTGATCAAGAAAAGTCAACACAGCAGAGACCTCTGAGTAACAGATTGTGGATCTGACACACGAACGTCAGTCTAAGGCTTTCTAGGGCTCATCACAAAGATCATTTTCTCCATGGCTTCTGTGAAATGTCCTCGGGGCCAGCTTTTATTTCCCTCCCAAAACATCTTTCATTCCCATCTGTGGGGAGGGCTGACCACATGCCTGATGAAGGTGGAAATGGGTAATTTCTTCACACAACTGGGTGTTGAAATGTTGTAAATACTCTGAGCTCATAAAAGAAGTTGATTAAATATAATTTCCAACAACCATTTTTATCCTTTTCTGGTCAAGGAGGAGGAGAACTGTTGCCACGTGCACACCTGAGACTGGAAGAAACAGCCGTGTTTCTAAGTTGGTGAGCCCGAGAGGCTCAGTTCTCATCACTGAACTTCAGCACCACTGCCTCCCTTCACGATCTGGGAAATCTCTGGAGGGGAATTTGCAGGGGATGATAACGGGATAGCAGTGGGTATTTTTGTGTTATATGTTGCTTGTTCAAATATTGAGAGTGAATATCTCAGAAAGGTCAGCTGCCTTTATATGTGCACAGCAAAGTTCTCTCGAGAATTGTTTTTGCCGAAATTTAAAGGATATTATTTTGGGACTTTAAACATCAGTGTAAGGCAAGGTGAAAACTGCCGTGTTTGATTTGCTTTATGTTAAAGTCCTTGGGCTTTCACTGCCACTTAAAGTGACTAAACTAGCAAATGGGAACATCCGTGATGTTGCTTAAAATCAAATTTCATTTATGCTAAATCACTCTCTGCAAGATGATGGAATTTTGGATTTACTTAAATTTTTTAATTGCTATTTTAAAAAAATGTATTTATTTTTAATTGGAGGATAATTGCTTCACAATATTGTGCTCATTTCTGCCGTATATCAACATGAATCAGCCATAGGTGTACAGATTTCCCCTCCCTCTTGAGCCCCCTTCCCACCTCCCATCCCATCCCACCCCTCTAAGTTGTCACAGAGTGGATCTACTTAAAATTTTACTTTGGATTTTACTTGCAATGAATTGAAGCACACAGAAGGCGCCAAACTGAGGTGATTTTTTTGGTAATAAAATGGTAGTCAAATATGAGGCAAGCTACTCTTAGGTAAAAAAAGGAGAATGGGCATTACTGTATTTGAAACAGTAATTCATCAATTTATTTGCTTTCTTTTTAAAGGGCATTTTTTATTTGTTTCCTCTTCTTTGGAATATTCTTCATTTTGTTACAACAGTCCTCTATCAGGGCAAAAGAAAGGGGGACGTTAGGAAAGGAAGCGAGTCCAAGGTAATTAAACATTCTATTTTAAACGTTGCAATCACAGATCTTACTGTAGGAGTCCTGTTATTACATTCACATCCCGTGGGCTCAGTTCCATTTAATATGCTCCTATCACTCAGATGAAGCTTCAGAAGACAGCTCACTGTAATTTACTGTGTGGTTTAACACTGTCAAGGGATGCTTTACCTGGTCCAAATCTCTTTAGTTAAACAGAAACACACACACATACACACACGCGTCTCTACATATTCAGTATCGGTCCTGAAGCACTCATTGGGAAAAGTTCCCTTTTGATTTAATTATACTCATTAGTCCAGAGACTCTAAAGGCACATATATGTCATTGCCTGCCATGGTTTTTGTGGGTCAAGTTAACAGAATGATCAATCATCTCCATTCTTAGAGAATGGCATGATCAAAGGTATTATAGAGCAAACCGAAGTCATTCTCAGAAAGTGGCTGAACAATTACAGTGATGGCCAATTATTAACTGTTTCTGATAAGTATGTAATAACCTCAAGTATTTCCCTAACAACATGGAAGTTAAAATCGTCTCTCTTAGTTGAGTCCTCCATACTAAAAATAAAGAGAACTTTCCAATTACTTTCTACAGAGATATTAAAATAAAATTAAGTCCAAACCTGAAAAATACTGGTTTAAATAAAGATATCCATGCAATAACTCAGATATTATACATCAGCCACCCTGCTATAACTACACAGAGGGTATAGGTGCTGAAATTATAGTTGATTCCAAAGGTTAGAGCACGTTGTATAGTTTCAAAGAAGAGAAAGAAATGGACAATTCATTACTCAAATTTTAATTCTGCTTCTATACCTAGCAGGACTTCCCCCTGACTTTGTGGGAACATAGTAGTTCCTAGGGGATTAAAGAGATTCCCACAGGGATCCTCCTCTGGGGAGAGACCTGGGGTTCTTTCTCAGAGGTCCACCCAGGGAAGCCAAGGCACAAGGCATCTCAGCACTACATTAGCATCTCTTTTCTTCCCCTAGTTTCTTTACAAAGACATTGTGATGACCCTCTGTGTTAGCAAACCTTGAAAATACCCATTAGGGACAAAACTCCCAACTTTTCTCTTGGGTTAGGAGATTATGTGTTATTTACCTCATATCCCCAGCATTCAATAAAATGTCTATCAAGTGACGGATGCTTTGTTTATTTGATGCATACACTGATAAATGGATGAAAGACATCTGATCTCCATAGCTCCTTACTCTCCAATTAACTTCTTTTAGTGCCCCCAACTCTTCTGTTTGCCAGTATTAGCTTGAGTCTCTAAAGAATTCTCAAAATTTTATCTTCAGGTATGTATCACACCTAGATTGTTGCTTTGTCCCTCCACTGTGCTCCAAGTGATCTTTCATTTGATAAATCACATCCATGCTCACTGTTGTTCATGGATATTGATCAGGTCTTCTCCTTTCAGACACATCACAAACCACAGCTTGTAAAGAACTTTCAAGAACATTCCATCTTCTCCTCCTTCCTGTAAGGTTATACAGGAAGTGACCACTCCCATTTCACAGAGCAGAAAACAGAGACTCAGGAAGAAGAGAAGAAGGCTTTTTGGCTCAAAATACAAGATTCCTTCTCTTTAGTCTACCCGGTCCTGTAGATTGTCTTTCCTTGTTTGTTTCTCTTTTATTTCTTGATGTTTCGTATTGGAGTAGAGTTGCTTTATAATGTCTTAATAATGTTGTGTTTTCTGCTGTACAGCAAAGTGAATCAGTCATACGTATACATAGATACACTCTTTTTTGGATTTCCTTCCCACTGAGGTCACCACAAAGTATTCAGTATAGTTCCCCGTGCTGTGCTGTTCTGTGCTGAGTTGCTCTGCTGTGTCCAACTCTTTGCAGCCCCGTGGACTGGGGCCTGCCAGGTTTCTCTGTCCATGGGGATTCTTCAGGCAAGAATACTGGAGTGGGCCGCCATGCCCTTCTCCAAGGGGATCTTCCCAACCCAGGGATCGAACCCAAGTCTCCTGCATTGCAAGTGGATTCTTAACCAACTGAGCTACCAGGGGAGCCCCATAGTTTCCTATGAAGACCTAAAGAGACATAGCTCCAAAGAAGACACGTAGATGGCCAAGAGACGCATGAAAAGATGCTCAGCACCACTGATTATTAGAGAAATGCAATCAAAACTACAATGAGGTATCACTACACACCAGTCAGAATGGCCGTTATCAAAGAAATCTAGGTCGTGCTTTATAAGAAAGGTTTTATTCAGCACCCAAAGAGGTTGAGGTTAGGCAGAAAGAAATTTACAAGATTTCAGTCCAGCTAGGCATATAGCAGTGACTGTGGAAGGTAAGGTGGTTTAGAGGTGCCCTTTGAACCCCGCTCTTGACAGAATCTTCAGAATAGGCGGGTCTTGACCTTCTCTAGGGGATGGCAACCCTGAAAAGATTGTTCCGCTTGTGCTGGCTGACCTGGTCTGGAGGACCAATGCTGAAAGGGGCCAGTGGGTCTCAGAGGGAGGGCCGGCTGCAGACCTTTCAGTGGACACTACCGCCTGGCAGCCTTCTGCTGCCTCTGTGGTTCAAGTACTTCGACTTCCTGGGGGAAACTGCTCCACTTTCTACTGGGCCTGGGGCCACGCGGGTCAGGCAGCCTTATCGTCAGGGATCACGTGCAGCATGGGGTGGGGGAGATAAGCCCCAACAGGGGCCCTTCTGCTAACTCAGCCCCCCGCCTGCTCCAGTCTGTCCTTCCAGCTTCTCCTCGATTCCGTGAGCTGCCCATCCCTCCTTCAAGGCAAAGCACAGGTCAGCAAGACCTGGGCTCTGTTGCTTGCAACCAAATTCCAACACTCAAGTGATACAAAAAAGATGAAAGGGAGACACTTCCAGTGAGTCTGATGGGCCTGGTCCCTGTCACCTGGGGGTTGGACCTGTCTGGGGTCTGTATGCATTCACGTCAGCTCCCTCTTCTGCTATGACCTGCGCTGCCAGGAAAATGTCCTTGTCACTTCCCATTGTCGTGGCCTGGGAACCAAGTACTGCTGTCAGACACTCACCCAGAAAATGCACAAGGGCAAAAAAGCCTTTCATATTGTCAGTTCAGACTGAGGAGAGAGCACGTCCTGAGAGGCCGGCAACAAACTCGCGGGCCTTGAGTCCAGTTTGTGTTTGCTTTTCAGAGAGACTAAAAGATAATGGCAAGAGGTGACACCGTTCTGTGTCCAGCATCAGCCACTGAACTAGGACGGGAATCCCCAAAGTCACGGGATGAGGCGAAAGATGTTCATTTCTCGTAAACACGGGCGATGTTTCAGAACGGGCGAGGTGGAGCCAGTCCTGTGGTGAAGGGGATGTTTGTTCTTTGGGGTTTGCAGGGTCGGCTCTGCTCCCCTCTCCCCTAAACTCTGCTAAACATCTTTCAAGATGGAGAGAGGCCCCAAGTTGGGAGAAAGAGAGGGAATCTTGGCCTTGAGCCATATTCTACACAGAGTGGACACCACGGTGTTGGCTTTCCCTGCCCTCAGGTATTTGATATCACTAATACAGGAGGAATCGGGCCCTTAACTGAGGAGCTTCATCCTCCTGTGACTCACTCTTCCCTCCCAGCAAGTCCCACCAGATGAAGCGGCAATTGCGACAACTTCCATTGATTAGACACTTAATATATCCCAGAGACTGTGCCAAAGGCTTTATATTCATGGTTTCATTTAATGTTCACAGCAACCTATGGAGTGAGTATAAGGTTTCTACAGGCTTTCAGATCAACAAGAAGAGATGCCCCATCTACACACACACTCTCACACACACACTCACACACTCATACACACATGCATACACACACATGCACACACTCACACACACCCGCACACACACCCTGCCAGGTTAGGCATAAGGACAGCTGTCCCCCTCAAGGTGCAGGCTGGATTCCAGGTGCTCAACCTTGCTCTGCCTCAGCCTCCTAAACTCAGTGCTTCTGTCATCATTTCTGAAAGTGTTTAACATTCTCTGCACTCCCATTTGCGGGAATGTGTATAAACATCAGGCTCTGCTGGCTCTTGAACTAAATTCTATTTCAGAGGAGCCTCCCCTTCATCCTGAATGGGATTCCTGCCTCAGACTTCTGCAAAATGCTGCAAAGCTTGCTGCAAGCCTCATTTCCCCACCCCAGGTGCATGCTCTTAGTCACATCTCTACATGACAGTGCCAGGAAGACGAGCCGGGACTTGAACCCACGTGAGAAGACCTGCCAAGGCACCGCCTAGAGCCTCCGGGGACTGAGCTCACTGATCTGGCCCGAGTGTCCCGAGCCTGGGGGCCTGGCTGCCTTGCCCCATACAGGGACTGCCCTCCAGGGTCCTCTAAAGCACACCTTCCTACAGAGCCTGGCTGAGGGTCCCCCCTTGACACGTGATCAAGATGCCCGGGAGCCATGCATCCAGGTTTTGCATTAGATTCTTGAAGCCTCTCCCACACTCCCTCTCCCTCCACTTCCCTAACCCTCTGGCACTAGGAAAGGAGAAAAGAATCTTCCACCGGCCCAGCCCTCTGCTACCTGAGGCAGCATCCAGCCCCTCCCCGCCTTCCCAGTTCTGCCTCTCAGGCTGACAGCCCACCTCCCTCCACTGCTCATCCTGCATCAGGGTCTTCAAAGGCAGCCCTACCCAGGTCACTCTCCCTTCCTCACTGCAGAGCTGGGGTGCGGCTCAGGTGCTGCAGAAACATCTGTGTGACAACCTGCCCCTGGGCCGTTCCAGCAACTCACATTCCTAGGAGACAGTTTAGGAGGTGACCTATTTTGATTTTCATTGTCTTACTCTAAAATAGCCACTGCCATTACCTTTATTTTCTGGGCAAGAAGAAATAGCAGAAATTATCTGGTTCAGTGTTTTGTTTGTTTCATTGTGGGGCCCTGTGCTACGGAGGCTACAATCTAAAGCAAGAGAAAAACTGTACAACACATGGGCAAAATACAGTTAAAAATCCCTAAAATACCCATGAAGTAGAAAATGCTTATTTTATGTTACCAGGCATGTATAGCAAATCTGAAATATGCTACAGTCTGAGGACTACTAAGCTAGAGTAAAGATAAGAATGAAAAGTCTATATGCGGATGTGGGAGATTTCAAACAATTTCACCTTTAGGATAACTCTCAGTTCTCCAGAGGCACAGAAAGGATGGACGGAAAATTCGAGTGTTCTTGCTTGCTGCCAGGTACCAAATCCTATTTTAATAGGGTTCCTCTTTAATACCTTTAATCATATGTATGTAACGTTTAATCCTATTTAATATAAAACTTCAGTGATAGTAATATATGTTATAGATCTGTTTGTTACAAACATTGATTCAGATGGTAAATCTGCATCTAAGGCTGCTTCAAAATAAAACTTCTAGAGACATAGCTTTCATGCACATGGAAGAAACCCAGGCTCCAAGGGGAAGGGAGCTCCCAAGGCCACAGAGTAGTCACAAGCAGCTGGTACCCCAGCCCCTGGGCTGTGTCTCTTGCTATCCTGTGTCCGTGTGTTACGTGAATCACTAAGTTGACACGGTTGAAAAATCTGTAAAGCTCAGCTGAACATGGCCCCCTCCCCAGGGCTGCATATTTAGTCTATAACGTGCCAATGTGCTGTCAGATGGGATCCAGGAAAGTGACAGCATACCGCCACATGCTGAAGTGAGAGTATTTCTCACCGACTCGAATTATTTATGGCCTAACAGTTAACCAGTCACTCAGATTGAGGATTTTGGCACCGGAGGGCTGTTTTATTACCCTCAGCATAAAGATGCCTTGTACATAAACAACGTTTACTATGACAGTCTGCTAGCTGGCTTGTTAAACCCATGTTGCGTCAGTTCAGGATTGTTATAACTGAAGCAGAAAGCACCTCACCAGTTTTGTTCCCCTCTGTATGAGCACATGTGGCTCACAGCAGGTGCACATGCATTTTGGAGAACACAGCCACCCAATGATTGTTACTGAGTGCCTACGAGGTGCCAGGTTCTTCTACAGGCATTGGGGACCTAAAGGAGGGAAGACAGTCCCCACTATTGTGACACTTACATTCTAACTGGATGAGGTAGACAAAGACAGAAAGATGTCAGTGCCTCAAAGGAGAATAAGCAGAACAAGGAGGACTGAAATGATGGCCACTGGTGCTGTGGTCAAGGATGGCTTTTCTCTCTGGGTGACGGGTGAGCAGACACGTGAATGAAACGACAGGTGAGAAGAGTATTTTAGGAAGAGCCAACAGTCAGAGCAAAGGCTTTGAGGCAAGAGCATGTTGAATGTGTTTAAGGAACATTAAGGAGGCCCATGGGGCCAAAGTGAAGGAGTAAGAAGCAGGAAAGTGTGAGAGGTAAGGGAGTTGACGGGGAGACTGAGAGTGTGTGGCCTGACTGTATAGGACACAGCAGGCACCGTAAGGCCTTTGGATACTTATTGAATGGATGAATGAATGAACAAACAAATGTGTGAATTACTGAATGAAAGTGATAGTTCTGAGTTGTGTGTTAGAACAGACAGAAGCCATCTATGTCTGGCTCCAGGATGAAACAGAGCAGTTGCCATTTACTGAAAGCCTACAACATGCCAAGCTCTGGGTTGGGCATTTGCTAGACATGATCAAATCTAATCCTCCTTGTCAGTGAGTGACATGTGACCCTCCCTCTTCTATGCATGAGGAAATGGAGTCACAGAGTGGGTAAGAGACCTGAATGAGGTCACACAGTACTAAGTAGTCAAGCCACGGCACAGTCCTGCACCTCTGATTGCAAGGTCTGTGCTCTAAACCACTTCAGCTATGGGGACCCTTAAGCAAGAAGATCTGACTCAAGGTAAAAGAATTTTCAGTGACATGATACTATACATACAAGATCCTAAAGATGTTACCAGAAAACTACTAGAGCTCATCAATAAATTTGGTAAAGCTACAGGTTATAAAATTAGTACACAGAAATCTGTTGCATTTCTATACACTAACAACAAAAGATCAGAAAGTGAAATTCAAGAAGCAATCCATTTACCATTGCATCAAAAAGAATAAAATACCTATGAGTAAACTTACCTAAGAAAACAAAAGAGCTGTACTCTGAAAACTACGCTGCTGCTGCTGCTAAGTCGCTTCAGTCGTGTCCGACTCTGTGCGACCCCAGAGACGGAAGCCCACCAGATTCTCCCATCCCTGGGACTCTCCAGGCAAGAAAACTATACATGCCAATAAAAGAAATCAAAGAAGACAAACAGATGGAAAGATATACTATGTTTGTGGATTGGAAGAATCAATATTATCAAAATGACTATACCACCCAAGGCAATCTACAGATTGCATGCAATCCCTATCAAATTACCACAATACAAAATGTTTTCATCATTTAAAAAAAAAAAAAAGAATTTTCAAGAGGGCAGAGCTTTTTGAATTTGGAACAGGCCATCCAGAGAAGAGAGTAGATCCCAGGATGGAATGCATGCTATGGATCCTGGACAGGGAAGCAGGACTTTCAGCATCAGGTCAGGTGTGGGCTGGGGAGACTTTGGAGCCCTCAGCTAAGTCTGACGTCTCCCAGAGCCTTTTTTTTTTGCATTCAGGTCATTCTCTCTGGCAGCCAGGGGAAAATATTAGGCAAAATGTAGTATTTGCCATTTTTATGTTCTTTTAAAGAAACTGTAAGTAACCATGGGCAAATAGTGACCATTAAAAGTGTCTGAAGCTTGTAAATGATAATTGTAGGAGGTATAAATCAAAGTCATTATGTACGTATTATTTGGAGGTTTTTTTCCCTTAAATTTCAAAAATAATACAGACTCATCAAACAAATTTAAAGAGTGTAAAGTATCTACCAAAAATAAAAAAAGAATATTCTTCCTGTTCTCTGCCTCCCACCACTAGGAAGGTTTTCTTCCCCTCTTTTTTCTAGGTTCATATGAGCTGGTGTGAATGTGGACACACAGCCAGGCCTGCTAACAGGGTGCAGTCATGTAGGCCCCATGGTCAGCACCAGAAGCTGAACTCACTGTATCTGCTGGTCTTTCTAACACACCAGAGGGGAAGACCAGGGCTCTTCTTCAGAGGAAAACATATGTGTGTGTGTGTGTGTGTGTGTGTGTGTGTAAATATATATATATATATATATATATATATATATATATATTTATATATATTTATATTTATATTAATTTTCTTCTTTTCTAATATTTTTAAAGATTATTATTCTGAAACTCGTTTCTCTTTAACCCAACAATATAACATGGACAGCTTTCCACATGGATAAATATGTTTCTAACACATTCTTTTAATAGTTGCTTAATATTCCATGACATAGATATATGTAGGTATGCGTGCATGGGTGCTTGCTCAGTCACTTCAGTTGTGTCTGACTCTTTGTGACCCCATGGACTGTAGCCCGCCAGGCTCCTCTGTCCATGGGATTCTCCAGACAAGAATACTGTAGTGGGTTGCCATGCCCTCCTCCAGGGGATCTTTCCAACCCAGGGATAGAACCTACATGTCTTGCATCTCCTGCATTGCAGGTAGATTCTTTACCCCTGGGAACCCCCATATGTAGGTATAGATTTACTTAACTGTTCACTGATGGATGTTCAGATAGTCTCTTGTTATTGTATTAACAATAATGCTATAATAAAAATTATAACTATAGCTATGTTCTTATTCTTGGAGTAGATTTTCAAGAAGAGAATTCCTGTGTTAAAGGAGGACACATCTAAATTTGTATAGATCCTATGACATTATTTTCCAAGTGTGTTCTGACCTGTCACACCTCTGTCAGCATGCCCTCTCCTTACATCGTCGAAAACAATTAAATTTTTGCCAAACTGATGGGCAAAACTTCTATTTTTCTTTTGTTTCTCCTTGGCTACTAACGAAATTTCTTTTGAAGTGTTTATTGTCCTTTACATGTCACCTTCTGTGAACTGCTTACTTGTATTATTTTCCATTGTTTTTTCCTCTGAGCTTGTCTTTTTCCTTATAGGTTTGAAGGAATTTTTTGATGTCACCATATTTTACCTTCTTTGGACTCCTGGAACTTTCTTCGGGCTTACTGTTTGTCTTCTTACACTGGTTATGGTATCTTTTGCTATACACATGCTTCTAATTCACACGTGGAAATAGGTTCCTTTTCTGCTTGATGGCTTTGAGGTCTCTGCCTTACTTAAGAAGCCACCCTCTCCCACCATTAAAAATTATACAAATATACACTATATATTTTAATTTCCTTAAACTTTCATAACATAAACCAGTCATTGCATATTTTTAAACGCACAACTACATGTGAGTGGCATGTAGAACACTCACAACACTCCACAACCATTACTTCCTTTTAATTCCTAGACACTTTCTTCACCCCAAAGGAGACCCAAACCCATTAGCAGTCACTGCCTTTTTTCTCCCATCAAAGCCCTTGGAAACCACTCATCTGTTTTCTGTTCTTGTAGATTTGCCTGTTCTGGATATTCCATGTGAATGGAATTATAAATATATGTGTGGCCTTAGGGGTCTGGCTTCTCTTATTTAGCATAATATTTTCAAGGTTCATCTAGGTTGTAGAGTTTATCAGTACACCATTCCTTTTTATTGTGGAAAAATATTTCATTGTATTGATAACATACTTTTATTTTGCTTTGTTTTACAATTGGAATCTATTTTTGTATATGATGTGAGATAGGCGTCTAAGCCTATAAAATCATAGACATTCAAGGGTTATTTTATTGTATTGTAGAGACCAATATTGGGATGGGGCAGGGGGAATGAAAAAGAATTCTCCAAATACATGTGTATTTCATCACCCACTTCAACCAGAGATGTGAATACTTTCAACACATTCTATAGTGACACCTGCCAAGGATGAGGCGAGACCAACAGATTACCAACCTTTACCTTAGCAGTCCAAGCAGTCACACTGAATCATGGGCCTCTTCACGGTTACCCTCTGCCTTGGGCATTAGCAGGTTTGGAGTGACATTTATTCAAACAGTGTATGAATATTATATAGTTCCTCTTTAAAGACACTTAAAAGATACAGCATTCTATTTCAGACCCATGTGAGCTGGGAGTTCAGAAATAGCACTGGTATTCTGGTTAATTTATTTTCTAAATGTTCATTCCGGAGTGGTGGAAACTTTTGACCTTGATGCTGATTATGATTAGCATAGCAATCACTCTTCTATAATTAAAAGGCAGACGAGAATTTTCTTTGGCTTGTTTCTTAATTCCCTTATGAATCTTCTTTCCCGCCCCCCCCCCCAGCAAAGAAGGCAAAGTGTTTTGTGTTAGTCACTAGGGGATGTGGGTGTATTTACCCCAAAGATAGAGGCCATGACCCCCCCGCCTTAAGGAACAACCACTGCCTCCTAGGTGACCCTGAAAGCAGTCTCTGTTCCCTGCTCCATCCCCTCTTCTCCCTCCCATGCACCCACACAGGGCTTATGATGTTAGGAGTTCATCATGTGATAGGAGTTGCATTCATTTCAGCTACTGATAATTTGACAGCCCAGAGGGGTGGCCGAGACCCTTCAGCAGGAGAGTCGATGGATGGAAACCACTGCAGCATGGGATGGCCCTTTCCAAATTTTGCCTCGTATGAGTCTGGCTCTGCAGACTCGAGACCCCTGCTCAGCTAACTCCATGCCTCTGCCTCTCCACATGGAGTTCAGCTGGGAATCATGTTTTGGGTCTCAGTTTTTATAAGGGTTATTATTTATGGGTCACTTGATATCCATAGGATCTGTGCTACATGCTTTTCATGCTCCCTGTCATTTAATCCTCTCAATAGGGTGAGGCAAGTAGGGTTATAACCCCCATTGTTCAGATTATGCTCCCATAGGGCCTCTCCCTCCACTAGGGGTGCTGGGAATGGAGAGAAGGGGATAGACGGGGTCTCAAATCTGGGCACGAGAACCCGTGAGACACTGACCTGGATGTTCCGTTCTGCTGCAAACACTCCTCTGATTTCCTATCAACCTGGATACTTTGATTGGGGCAAATTTACAGACTTTAAAGAAGAGATGTCAGAAATCATTTGTTGAGTTTGAGATGCTGAATGTTATGATCATCCTTCTTGAAGTACTCCTAAGGTGACCTCAAATCGTAACTAAATAAAACTTGCATTGTGTCTTGCTTTAAAATGGCTACCTATCTAGTAATAATGAAAATTATCAAACTGCAAAACAATCTTTATTGAGAACTTTAATTCTTGGGAAGGAAATGCTATTATTTGCCCCACTTACAGGTGGGGACACTGAAAGATTAAGTTCAGTGTTCAGGTCACTCTGCTATAAGAAGTAGGCAAATAGATGGGGGAATGTGGAAACAATGGAAGATTTTATTTTCTTGGGCTCCAAAAGCACTGTGGATGGTGACTGCAGCCACAAAATTAAGACACCTGTTCCTTGGAAGAAAAGCTATGACAAACCTAGATGGTGTATTAAAAAGCAGAGATATCACTTTGCTGACAAAGGACATGAGTCTGACCAAACTCCAGGAGACAGTGAAGGGCAGGGAAGCCTGGTGCGCTGCAGTCTGTGGGGTGGCAAAGAGTCAGGTACGACTTAGCAAATGAACAACGACAACAAGAGGACATCCTTACACTGTAAGGTGTGTTTTAAGCAAGGACTTCTAGAGACAGAGTTCAATACCATGATGAGGAAGATGGCTTTTAAGTCATAATTGCTAACATCTATTTCTTTGTGTCCTGCCAGTTCCAGGGCCTTTTATACAGATCATCTCGTTGAGTCCTCATAACCATGCCCTGAGGAACATGCTATCATCCCACTTTAAAGGAGTAGAAACTGAAGCTTACCATAGTGAAGATATTTATAAGATTAAGCAGCTGATGATAGCAGGGTCAGCACTTGACCTCAAGCCCTACTTGACTCTCAGTCTAGTTCTTTAAGGATGCAGTATCCTATGCCCTTCCATAGTAGACTAATTTAGAACGAAGAAGAGATGGTTATTAATTTTTTTTCATTTAAGAAAGTGAGTTTCTCACTGAGAATCTAGATTAATGACTTTTCCTGCTATTTCATGAATTTGAATGTAACTTCATACCAAAGTAAGCAAACAACTGTGGCATTGAACTTGAGGGACTAATCAGGTTTTCACTCCTATTGAACAACTTTATTATTTGAAACCCTAGAAATGTTACAGTCATTCAGTTTTGCCATTCCTGGAAATTTTTCTATTTTTCACATCTTACCTTTTAACAGAGTTTTCATCCTAGGATCACTTTTCTTTCTATTTCTCAGCATTTAATCCAGTCTTAGCTGTAATGTTTTTACCCTGATAGTTTATTCCTGACTTACAGATCCAGCCCAGATCACTCTCCCAAGCTCCAGATATCATTTCTACCTGCCCCCTGGACACTGCTGGTGGCCGACACCGGACTTCCATCATCTCTGACACCTGACAAACCAGGACCTTCACCTGACTTCCCAATTACGACACATCCATCCCTGTCCCTCAGGCCTCAAACTCCAGGATCATCTTTGCTGCGTCTTTCTTCTACAAAACCTGATCTACGAAATCTGATCTACTCATTCTCTTATTTGGTGATTTATTCACTATGCTTGAAGGGGTTAGAACACAAGTAATATGCATCATTCATTCAAGTACCATGCTTCTGCTGTTGGACTGTGGATATGGACCGACCAGACAAAAGCCAGCAATTAGAGGGCTTCTCATATTAGTGAATGGTAGAAAGTAGACAACAAGATGTGCACAGAGCAACGTATGTGTGGGTTTTCAGAAGGGAAGATTGCTCTGAGCTGAAGAGTAGTTGGAGATGATACACTGTATCACATCCCATCCCTCCCTTCCATGCCCAGGGTCATCACAGATCCCAAGCACAGGGATGTAAGGCCAGGTTTATTGATACACCCTGAAATCAAGACTGTGAATCAAGATGGGAATAGAATCTACAAAAGAGTGGATATACATGTATGTATGACTGATCCACTGTGCTGAACAGCAGAAAGTAGCACAACATTGTAAATCAACTACACTCCAATAAAAATAAAAAAAAAAAAAAGGCTGTGAATCAATGGCTACAAATTCCTGTCCCATCTAGCCCAAGCCTGGCTCCGCTTTACAGTTTGGTCTAGGTTCAACAGGAAGCTTCCAGAGAGGTTTAATTAGAGAAGAGTATCATTGTATAATTTAGCATTTTCAAACATTTGCTCTGGATACTCTGCAGGGGATGAATTGTAGGGGAGTAAGAGTGGAAGCTGGGAGGCTAGCTTGGAGCCTACAAAGGCAATCCAAGAAACAGACTGACATTCTTCTCCATTGTCTATATGAGGCGTTTCAAACTGTGGCCTATGGATCAAATCTGGCCCATTGCTTGTCTTTGTAAATAAAGTTTTATTGGAACACAACCATGCTCATTTGTTTGCATATTGTCTTTGGCTGCTTTTATGCTCTAAAGTACAACAGTAGAGCTGAATGTTTGCAACACAGACCTGGTCTGTGGTCTGCAAAGCCTGAGATACTTCCTTTTATGCTTTACAGAAGTTTGCTGACCTGTGCTCTAAACAAATCCACTCTCCAGTGTCCTTGTCTGGAGAATCCCATGGACAGAGGAGCCTGGCAGGCTACAGTCCATAGCGTTGCACAGTCAGACACGACTGAAGTGACTTAGCACAGCATGGCTCTAGACATACTACTTCATTTACAAATCTCAGAACATGTACAGTGTTTCCTCTCCTCAGGGAAGAGTATATTCCATTCTATCTGCCCAAAATAATCTTCCCTTATTTTTTACACTGCATCTTCATTAACCTTCAGGTCTCAGATTAAAAGACAGACAAGTTTTTGGAACGGAAAAGAAGTCTTTCCAATCTACAATCCCCACCCTCAATCCTATTTGAATCCTTCATGGTACTTTTGTAATTGACCACAACTCTCAGTGACATACGTATTTGTTTAATGGTCTTTCCCTCCCATCTGATAGTAAGTGCTATACGGGTGAGGACCACATTTTTTTTTATTCACCATTGTATACCTAATAGCTAGTATTGTCCTTGCAAAGAAAGGGTGCTCAATAAATGTCCTGCCCTGATAGTTGATAATTAATGAAATAACATGAGGATTGGGAGATATTTAGAAGATTTTATATTAAAAAATGAACACTAAAACTAAAAAAAAAAAAAGCCCACTGAAGAAATAGGCACACCAAACTGGCAAACTACTCCCTACAAACCAACAGGAAACAGATACTAACCCAAACAAAAAATAAGCAAAATATTTGAATAAGTACATGCCCACAAAAAAGGATGTCTAAAGGGCCAATATAAATATGAAAAATTGTTTTAATTTCATTACTCATCATGAAAATGCAAATTAAAAGCAACAATACAAGCTGCAAATTAAAAGTATCCACTAAAATGGCAAAAATTAGAGAAATATAAAACACCGAATATCAGCAAGTATGGAACTATACATCAGTACACCTAATGCTGGGTAGGATTGGGGGCAGGAGGAGAAGGGGAAGACAGAGGATGAGATGGTTGGATGGCATCACTGACTCGATGGACATGGGTTTGGGTGGACTCCAGGAGCTGGTGATGGACAGAGAGGCCTGGCGTGCTGCAATTCATGGGGTCGCAAGGAGTTGGACATGACTGAGGGACTGAACTGAACACCTGCTTTGGAAAGCTGTGAGAAGTGTCTACTAAAGCTGAGATTATGCATTCTCTGTGACCAGAAAGAATTACACATATGTGTAATTTAAAGACCAATAATAGTATATCAATAACACTGCTTTAAAGAATTGTCCCAAACTGGAGATCACTCAAATACCCATAAATAGAATAGATTGTAATAGACACACACACACACACACACACACACACACACACACAGGAATACTAATGCAACAATAAAAAATGCATCATCTATCACTCCACAAAACAAAATAAATATATCTTGCAAATGCAGTGTTGACAAAAGGACACTAGATAGAAAGTGAGTTCATTCAGATGGACTCAAGAAACAAATGAAACATATTTATGCTATTAGAAGTCAGGTTGAGCTTATCCTTAGGATGAGTTTAGCAAGTGACCACAGAGTATGCTTGAGACCACAGAGTATACTTCTGGGGATTAGCTGATGTCCTCTTTCTTGAACTGGGTGCTGGATATACAAATGTGCTCAGTTATGAAAAGTCATCAAGAGTGTACTTAAAATATATGCACTCTTCTGTATGTTACACTCTAAGAGGAAAGTAAACACAAAGTTGAAGTGGTCGATCACTGTTTGCAGTCACTCATGTGCTTTCGGTATAAGGAAGATAAAATGTGCTTCCTGGAATATATACCATTGGAAGAAGCATGTCTTTAAAAAAAATCTATAAACTTCTTGCTCATCATGGAGTAAGACAGACCTTCATTGATCTGCACAATCATATGAGAAATGGACAAACATATTTTCGCATTGGGGGCCATTAGTGGTTTCCGGAACACATTAAGAGAATATCCTTGAACATGGAATCAAATAAAAATATCAACAATAATATTTTACAAGTTTATAAAAAAAACACTTGATAGCAGTTCACTATAACCTTAAGTAGACAGGAGAGTTTATGCCCATAGTACTGGTCAGGAGACTGAGGCCCAAGGAACATTAAGTCACTAGGAAAAACGGTAGGGACGAGCTCCTAGTCCTATTTCAGATGGCCTAATTTGAATAAGAAGACTTCCTTTTAGAGATGACAAATTTCCAGAAATCCTGAACAGGATAATACCTAAACATTTTCTGTATATTAAGAACAGTACATAATGACCAAAACCCATTGTGGATTCAGTGATGTTTTAAGGTCAATTTATATTTTACCAATCATAGCTATATGCATTAATTCAGAGGAAAATATTGAATGAACATATGAATTCAAGGTTATCCAAATAATCTAACGGTCAAGCACTTTAAGGGTCAGGGACCAGAGAGCAGAGTGGTTTCTAGTCTCCCTTCCCATTTCCTGTGGAGGCTCTCAGAGGCTGTCTTCCACGAGGAGTGCCGGCTCACTGCTTATTAGCACTCCAACCCGGGAAAGTAGAAAGTGGGTGCTCCTGCCTGCCTCCTTCTCATGCCGTTTTGGCAAACAGCACCAAATCTCACTTTGAAGAGCTCTTTTGCCCTCTTCTTAGTTCACATAACACCATGCGGCTGACCTCACCCCACCCGGGGGCTGTTATGCAGAATGTGCCATTTCCTGGGCACAGAGATAGGTACCAGTCTGGACAGAAGAACCAAAGACGGGTCAAATAACAGTCTTAGGAATTTGTATAAAAGAGTTGGGAACTATTTCTGCTGAGGTTGCTGAGCTGGTAGGACACAGCCTGGAGCTGTAGTGCCCTCTCCAAACTGTATGGGAAGAATTGCTGGAAACAAAGCTAACAAAGAGGAAAGAGAGCCCAGACACAGAGGGCAAGTGTGGCAATATCACCTGGGCACCTGGATTCTTCTGCGCCTGAAACTAGCACTACTCTTGGACTTACACAAGTTTATAAATTCCCTGTTTTGCTTTTGATTTGCAATGAAAGGAATCCTGATCAATACCCTTGAGCACAAAACTTAGCTTCTATGTGTTTCCGTTTCCTAACCTGGAAAATGGCAGGGATTATAATACCTGACTCAGAGAGTGGTTATAAGGATCAGATGAGGTGATGAATGCAAAAGCGTATGGTAAATTGGTAGAGAAAAGCTTATTAATGCTTGTTGTTGCCCACAGGTATGAACCCACCAAAGAGGATATGACAGAGGTATGACAGCTCCAAAAGAAAAACATTGCCCTTTCCTTCTTCTGGCATAAACAGATTCTGGCAAAGCTTAGGAAGGGCTGAACATATGACTGTTCATGTAATTCCTTTTCTAATTCTGAATTTGAGGACCTGAAATCCTCAAAGTTCAATGGACCATGTGGAGAGAAGATTATATTAAGCTCCAGGCTACAGAATGAATCACTGATAAAGGAGGAGTGGCTGGCTCTCTAATGAGCTTTCCTCATCCCACCTGTACGGTGAAGATACTGAAATCAAGATTTCAGCCACTGTGAAGGAATTATTGCAGGACAGGGTTTATTTGGACTACAAGAAGCAGCATGGCACTTATCAGACCATAAACGCATGTGCTAAAGAAATTGCCAGTGACCATAACATAAGCCCTTCTTTTAAACTCAGATGATAAGCCTCACACAACTAGGGGGATAAAAACCATTGTGTCCACACTAAGGTTGAGTTTCTCAGGCATCTGCTGAGGGCAACTCTCTACCCAGGCAGAGTAGAAAGCAGGGAGTTATTTATTTCTAGGTTTCCTGGGGGAAAAGCCTGATCACTCCCTCAAGGAGGCCATTACTTAGGGAATTCTAAGGACCAGTATGCACTCTGGACTCTAGGCTAACAAGAAGTTGCAATAAAGATGGCTTCTAGGGTATCTGGTCAGGGACACCCAAGGCCATGTTTTTTCTTCCTAAAATGGACATCACCTTTTTCCTTCTAATTTTAAAAGTAATGTGTGCTTTTTTTAAAGGCATTTTTAAAAGTATAGGAAAGAAGAAAAGGGTAGTTACGTATCTATGTATTTATATCTACATCTATAACTATTTATAGTGAGTTCTGTTTTTGTTAATTGGAATGGCATCACACTGAATACACTGTTTGGTAATCTGTTTCTGTCACCTAACACTAGAACATGGACTTTTTTTCAATGTCATTAAATATAAGCGAACATTTTCCTTTATGATATACTATAATTTATGGTAGCCCATACTAATAGTTACTAAAGAGTTTCCTCTTCAATTTTCTATTCTTTTAAACAAGTGGGCCAACTTCATATCTCTGGTTAAATCTTTACCATAAAGATTTATTTAAGAGACATTGTTAGAAGCGGCATCACCTTGCCCCATAGTATTCAAAATCAAGTCATGAGAATATGGCTAAATTATAGTCACGAGAGTTGTGCCAATTTTACTCCCACTGGCATTACAGGCATACCTCAGAGATCTTGTAGGTTTGGTTCAAGATCACAAGAAAGTGAATACTGTAATGAAGCGAGTCACACATTTGTTTGTTTCCCGGTGCATATAAAAGCTATATTTACATTAAACTGTAGTCTATTACATATGCAATAGCATTAGGTCTTAAAAACAGTGTACAGATCTTAATTTAAAATATTTTATTGCTAACAATGGCTAACCATCATCTGAGCCTATAGCCCTTTTGCTGGTGGAAGGTCTTACCTGCTGACTGATCAGGGTGGTGGTTGCTGAAGATGGGGGTGGCTGTGGCAATTTCTTAAAACAAGGTAACAGTGGAGTGTGCCACATTGATTGACTCTCCCTTTTATGAACAATTTCTCTAGTATGCAGTGCTGTTGGACAGCATTTTACCTGCCATAGCACTTCTTTCAAAGTTGGAGTGGACCCTCTCAAACTTGCCTCTGCTTTATCAACAAAGTTGATGTCAAATTCTAAATCCTTTATTGTCCTTTCAACCATCTTCACAGCATCCCCATCAGGAATAGATTCCCTGTCAAAAAAGCACTTTATTTGCTCATCAATAAGAAGCAACTCCTCATCCATTAAAGTTTTATGACAAATATAACAATTTGAAATACTGTGAGAATCACCAAAATGTGACAGTGAGTGAAGGGATGCTGTTGGAATAATGGTGCCAATAGACTTGCTCAAGTCAGGGTTGCCCCAGACCTTCCTTTTTTTTTTTTAAAGTAACATCAGTGAAGCCCATTATCAGAAGGGTGACCACATGGGTTGAAAAGGAAATCACAGGGTGCAGAAAAGTTGGGCTGGAAAGGATGGAAGTGAGAGGAGGAACAGAGAACAAAGCAGTAGACGTGAGAACCCACGTGGACTGCTCTGGGTCTCTGGCCAATGCTGGGATTTCATAATGTGACTCAACCTTCTGATAAATATACACTACCAATTAAAAAGTAAGTTAAAACTATTGAGAAGATCAAAAGGTTTTAATGTATCTCATATTCTGACTCATACTGACAGGTCTTTAGAGGCCAGTTCAAAATGTCGAAAAGAAATGGTCTCATGAAAGAACGAACTGGGGATCTTTCGGAAATGGTTCAGTTCCTACGGGAAACTTCCCAGCTGTCACTGTCGGTCACTGTAAACCTCTGTGAGTATCCTTGCCTTCTGGAAGGATAGGAAATCAATAAGGACAAGGACTTCAGGAATTGAGTGTGACATACGCTGTCATGGGGGATCTTGAACCGACTCTCTAACGACGAATGTGTCCAATAGTCTGATATGGTACAGTCTGTCCTTCGGCAGTTTCTGGGCATCTGGGGGACCTAAGGTTTGGCCACGTGCCTTCTCAGAAGCACTCCAGTACTGGGCTAGCCTCTGCGTTCGATTTTCCTCCACAAGGAACATCCTTGCAGCCTTCCCTCCCTTTTCTGCCACTTCCTACTCATCCTCTGAGGCCTGAATGTAAATGCTGACCCTTCTGTGAGTCCATCCTCAGTCTCCTCTCCCCCAGAATGCTGCATTTTTTTTTTTAGCTCCCTCATGGACCTAGTACCGACCTTGAACTTAATCACTGCACTCAGCTCTCTCTGTCACCACCATGAGTGTGCACGCTGGTCGTCCCACTGAACCAAGAGTGAAGGCAACATGTGAAGTGAAGGGTGTCCTGCTTATATTTCTAGTATCCCTTGCATATGGCTTCATACCTGCCACAGATGAACTGCAATGTCTGCTTGTGTGAAACTACACACAAAAATGGTAGCCACCAATAAACATTGAATGAATATTGATGGAACATTTATGTACCCATATTTCATCTCTTTCCACAGTGCATTCAAAGCACAACAAAAAGATAAGTGCCAAACAGATCCATAATATTCCATTATTGTCCACCTATTATTATGGAGGAAAAAAAAATGATGGATAACAAAATAGGTATTCAGTGAGGTTCTGTAACATGCCAAGGGCACAGCGGTACAGAACAAATATTTGAACTTGGATCTGCCTAGCTGCAAAAGCTATGCTGTTAATCATGACATTATCCTGTCTCCAATTCTCTGACCATATGAGGAGACTAAAGCTTTAAGATCTGGAATCTGTTCTGAAAGACACTCCAAGCAGAGGGGGGCAAAAACACTCACAGCAAACTCACCCATTTTTTAAAAGTGCCCTACTGTAAGTGGGTTCTCTTTGATGGCTCGTGTGTGTGTGTTAGTTGCTTAGTCGTGTCCGACTCTGCAACCCCATAGACTGCAGCCCACCAGGCCCCTCAGTCCATGGGATTCTCCAGGCAAGAACACTGGAGTGGGTTGCCATTTCCTTCTCCAAAAGAAACTATAGAAAGAAAGAAAGTGAAGTCACTCATTTGTGTCCGACTCTTTGCGACCCCATGGACTGTAGCCTACCAGGCTCCTCCATCCATGGAATTTTCCAGGCAAGAGTACTGGAGTGGGTTGCCATTTCCTTCTCTTTGATAGCTTACAGGGAGGAAAAAAGAAACCTATCAGAGAGATTTTAAATGCGATGAACCATCCAATCTGCCATGCTTCTTTATGTTCCAAGAGGGTCTTGATGGAGACAGGTGGGAATAATAGTTTTAAAAGGAGGATAAATATGCCATGCTTTGAATGGAAACAAAGCACAAACAAACTCTTTGATCATCAAATCAGCATACATGAAATTAAAATAAATTAGAATCGGAAATAATAAAGTGATGATTATGCAAATGCTAATTAAATCGATAGTGACAGTGTTCTAGGATGAAGTCAAAGGGAAGCTGGCCCCTGGTCCCCGGCAGAAGGTAAGACCACCTCGAGCAGCGTGACATCTGGGATGGGGAAAGAGCCAATGGGTGACGTGCGCCAAGGCTGCCAAGGAGGTCCTGGCGGCCCTTGTACCCTTGCTGTCGGTGAAGGGCAACCACACCCGTCCTCACGCACAAGCTCAGAAGCCTCACGCCCCCTGAAGCTTCTACAGGGACTTTCTGACCCACCCCTCACTTTACTGCCCACTGCCAGACCCAAACTGAAGTCTTTCTTCTCCCTTACATTTCCTGCCCTTTCTGTCCCACCTCTCAAGGCCCCATTTGCTCCCATGGACTGAAGTTGAATCCTTCATTCATTCATTAAATAATTTATGGAGCACCATGCTGGGCCAGTCTCTGTTCTAGGTACTGGGAATACGTCTGTTTGGCTGAAAGTCCTGGGCCTCATGTAACATATATGCTAGTGTAAGAGAAGGAATAAAAAAAATAGATCCAGAACATAACGTCAGGTGGCGTTGAATGCTATGAAGGAAAATTAAGCAGAGTAAGGGAACAGGAAAGGATAAGATCTACCTGTCTGTAGAGAGAAGTCAGGAAACACTTCTGTGATGAGCAGACACCAGGGTGAGGTAAGGCATTGAGCCAAGAGGATCTCAGGGGAAAGTCTGCCCCAGGGAGAGATCAGAGTGTATGAAAAAGACTCTGAGGCAAGAAAAGAGCTACTGATGTCCCAGAAGCAGAGAGGAGGCTCGCAGTCTGGAACTGAGTAAGCAGGGCTGAGGATAAGAGATGGGGTCAGAGCCCTAGCTAGTGAGCAGAGAAGTAAACACTGCAGGGAAAGGGAAAAGAGAAGGAACAGGAAATCCAGAGGAGGACTCATGTTGTCTCTGCCCAGATGGTGTGGGGAGGGGTAGATGTCAGACGTGAGATATATTTTCACATAGAACCCACAAGATTTTCTGATACACTGGATGTAGAGCATGACAGAAAGAGATGTCTAAGATGATTCTAAGACCAACTGAAGTTGATCTGAGATCCTCCCTGTGAACCAAGAGTTCCAGCCAGGATTTTCATTTTTCCTGCAGTCTTTGAAAAATGTTAAGAGGTACATACATTCTAAGGTCAAAGGGAAGAGTGGCTCATTCATTTATTCATCCATTTACTGGTTCTATCATTCCCTTCTCTCATAGAAGGTCCTATGGTAATAATATAGGATTCAGTAACAAATGTTTCAGGGCTCCCCTGGGGCCTCAGTGGTAAAGAACCTGCCTGCCAGTGCAGGAGACACAGGTTCGATCTCTGGGTTGGGAAGATCCCCTGGAGTAGGAAATGCATTCCATTCCAGTATTCTTGCTTGGGAAATTCCATGGGCAGAAGAGTCTGGTGGGCTATAGTCCACAGTGTCACAGAGATTTGGACACAATTTAGCAACTCAACAATAACAACAAATATTTCAGTAACTAGTAACATAAAGTTGTTGATACAGGTAAGGAGCCTATAGTGGGAAAGACATTGAAACTGTGTCTCTGAAAGGTACTACAGAGACCAGGGACATTAGTTCCTGACTGCTGATCCCATGACCTGCTGAAGTCATTGGAACAAGTTTCCCACTCTGGGAAAGGCTGACATTTTGGGTCCAGCAACTCTGTTGTAGGGAGATGTCCTCTGCCTTATAGGATGCTTAGCAGCATCCCTGGCCTCTACCCACTAAATGGCCTTAAAGACACCTGCCCCCACCCCCAGATGTGACAACCCAAAATGCCTTCAGCTCTGGCCCAATGTCTCCTGGGGAGAAAGCTGACCCTCTTGAGAACTGCTGATGTAGGGTATTGTGAGATTGTTCAAGGTGCCAAACCCGTATGCAGAGGAAGCACACCCAAATGTCTCATGTAGCACGGTTTACAGGTGGGCACAGCCCCGTCACACTTGGTGCAATCAAGGCCCCTTTCAAGGCCCCTTCAGCAGCAGAATTTCACATCCCATCCAGCTGGAAAAGGAGGTCCCCTCTTGTCAATCCCAGAGTATTTATCACGTTCTATTTTGTGTCACTTTCAGCACATCTATGTCAGTCCAGCTGCTACTTCATACCTGCAAGCCCAAACTACTGAGTGCTTGGCTCATCGTCTCCTTTGGCTAACAGCCATTTCACTATTTTCATCCCAGATTAACTACATTCCAAGTTTGGGATAAGTGCCTCCATGAAGCTCCAATCCTGTCTCACACTCCTTTTTTATAACGCCTTCCTCATTTATAATTTTCTTTCTTTGATAAATCATTTGACTGTTAGTTTCCTTCCAGAAATGTGATCTCCATGAAGGTGGAACTCTGGCTATTTTTGCACACTATTAAATCCCAGTAGCTAGCACAGTACTCAGATTTTAAAAAACTCAAAACTTGTTGTACAAATAAATGATTAGATTAATTAATGCTTGTGAACCACCCTCCAAAATTGAGTAAGCACTCAATAAATGGTGATTGTGATATGATTTTACTAGATGTGTAGTGAGGACAGGGCTTCCCAGGTGGCTCAGTGGTAAAAAATCTGCCTGCCAATGCAGGAGACACAGTAGACTTGGGTTTGATCCCTGGATTGGGAAGATCCTCTGGAGGAGAAAATGGCAACCCACTCTCATATCCTTTCCTGGATAATTCCATGGACAGAGGAGCCTGGTAGGCTACAGTCCATGGGGTCTCAAAGAGTTGGACACGACTGAGCATACACACATACATAGTGAGAACAGGGAGACACACATTCTCCAGGGCTGTGAAGGCACAGCCACTCATCAGTTTCCTGCCTTGTCTTTTATTCTCTTTTTTTCCTCCTTCCACTTTTTCTTCTGGGTCTACAATAGCCTAAAGGTATGAAAGTAAGCCTTCCCATATTCAAGATTTTATAAGAGAGTAAGTCTAAAAGCCATGTAGAAACCTGAGAAATTATTACATATGAGTCATTGTAGATTGAGATTATTGTATGATTTACCAGGTGCAATTGAGAAAGCTCCAGCTCCACCTGGGTTAAGCCCAAGGACAGCTTCTACATGGGACAATCTGGGCCACAAACCAGCCTTCATCTCCCAGCTTTTTGTCAGGCTTGTCCCCATGAAAAAGGTGGGCTGAGTGACTCAGGCCGAGGTGGATATCCCACAGCTGAGCAGATCAGAGAACACACCCACCAGAACTCAGTCTCTTTCTGAGACAGTCACATGTCATCAGCAATTGGATTGGGTGCTCAGAACTGGAAGGGTGATTCAACTGTCAGTGGAAACAAAGCCCAGCTGAATTGTCCTCTGGGCTCCAAAAGAAACTCTGTTATTCCAGAAGGAGCGACCCAAGCCCCTACTCTATCTGTGGACTTCTTGGAGCAAACTGGTTGTCTGGGACACTTGCCATCTGAAGACAAGCAAATATGCATCAAGTTCCACTTCCCAGCCCTTGGGATAGTTAACGTTGATTACATTTTAGCAGGCGGCATGGCAGTGCATCTCACACACGCAGTAATGAACAGTGGAGTCAGTCCATCCCTGATTCACAGGCTGCATAACTTTGGCACAGCTCCTTCTTGCTCACAATCAGGTCCACTGGATGAGCAATAGGCGGGGGACCAGCTGCCATAGACACTCAAGCCCCAAAACCACCTCAGGATGCACACAACTCTGGAGCATCCAGAAACTCTTCTCTTCCTCCCCATCTGGAAACACCTAGAAATATCTGGAAACTTGCCAACAACCATCATAACCGGAAAGTTAGGTGGTAAACGATTTCCTGCTCTGTATCTATGCTCAGCGTTAAGTGGTAAGGACACACAGCCTTTCCCAGAAGGTTCCCACTGACTAGACAGCTGGATCTGAAGTGCAGACTAGATTGTGTTCAATCTGTTGTTAGTAGCCACAGGATCCCTTCCCTCCACCACTTTCATTCCAGAGCTCAATGTTGTACTGGTCGTAAAGACTGAACTGATGAAAAAGACATGTTCTTGACCTCCTACCTCATTCTTTGTATCAGACCCTGAGGCTCCTCTTTGGAATGTGAAAGGGTCTTCAAAGGCCAGTTTGAACTCCACTATACTACTCAAGGGACTCCCCAGATGGCAAAGTGGTAAAGAATCTGCCTGCCAATGCAGGAGACTCAGGAGACTTGCATTCGATTCCTAGGTCAGGAAGATCCCTGAAGGAGGAAATGGCAATCCAATCCAGCATTCTTGCCTGGAAAATTCCATGGACAGAAGAGCCTGGTGGACTACAGTCCATGGGGTTGCAAAGAGTCAGACTCAAACACCACTGAGAGACTCAAGAATCTACATATCTACATAAGCAAAGAACCTACTTGAGAATCCAGTATTGTCAGTGGAAAATGTGGGCTCTTGGGCCCCATCCTTTTCAGTTCTATTAGGCCTTTAATGAATCAAGATAGGGGTTCATGGCTGGTTGCTCCTGAACAAGGGTGCCTACTGAGAACAGCTGGGGGGCTGTAGCCCTCTCCTCTGTTCCTCAAGCCAGGGATCCTGGTATAAAGCTTCCTGCATCTAGGGGCAGGGACACGCTTTTTGAGTTTGCACAAAGCCACATAGCAATAGCTCTAGCTCATCCGTTAGGCTTTTTTTTTTTTTCGCTATATTCTGGAAGATATCTCCTTGATTAAGAATAAGCAAGCTCAAATACAGTGCGCTCGCGCGCGCGCACACACACACACACACACACACACACACACACACAAAGATAGTGGGAGCAGCAGATAGGAATAGCATCCCACGGAGGGCTGAAATCAGATAAGGAGTAAGAGCAACTTCCCAAGCTTAGAAACCTTTCGACAGAAACATGAATTGTGATTGTTGTTGATTTTCAAGCAACTGTTTGTTGGGCTTATTTTGTTCACAAACTTGTTGCAGTAACTGAGTTTTATATGAGAGGAGAGAGAAATGAATTGATCTGAGTAAAAGGATAGGTTCATTTGAAGAGACTGGCCTATTAGGAGACTCAACTTATTTTTCCAAGGCTCGCCCCTCCCCACCCACCATGAGGGCCTGCTGGGCCTGCATGGAGGGGGCCGTACATGTGACTGGTAGGCTCTGCTCATCCAGCTGCCCTCAAACCCTCTCTCCGCCCACCCCTTCCCCAGCAGTGCTGTTTACTCTCCAGTCAGGGCAGGTCCCCCTACTCTGCTCTGGGGAGTTCAGCAAGCAGACGTGAAGAAATGATTCAACAGTGTTTTAATTATTCTTTAATTATGCTCTATGTCACTGCCTCAGCAAAGACTCTCTTGGGCTTGTCTGGTTATCAGGGGAAATGTCAGAGAGGACATTAAAGAACTTCTCTTCCCATGCATTCCTGGTTTGCCAAGTTTTCCCATCAGACCAGTTAGGCATGAAAAGACATGCAGATGCCCTGCCCTCAAAAGCCCAATGGAGTGGAGGTAGCAAGATAAAGGGGACTTTGAAAGTGATAATTAAAAGACAAAGTCTACCAAGGCCTTTCAGGTTCCCCTGGGCTCAAGAGTCCTTCCGCTTTCCTCCAGCATCTCCAGCTGCAACCCAGGTTAGAAGAGAAAGCCTCTGGGGGCTGCTTTCAGGCCCTGCAGCAGCCCAGGCTGGTGGCTTAGCCAGGAAGGTAAGCAACCTTCCCAGGGATGGTCTAAACATCCTAGGGTTGTGGAAGAATCACCCCTTGTGTTAGCACATGGACAGAAGAGAAGGTGGCATCTTGTGGAGATTAGATTCAAGGGATGTGAACATGGAAGGGGGTTAGAATTCCTCTAGCTCATCAGTCATGATCCTGCAATGCCTTTGAAACATCATTCAGCCTCTGTGTGGGCTGAGGGAAGGGATCACAATCTGAAAGCCAACCACACAGCTCAGGCACCTGTTTCCTTTAGCAGGATATTTTCACTTCAATAACCCATGGTTTAAATACTTCTTCAGAAGTAGATCTGAATCTTAGCTCTGTCACTTGTCAGCTCTATGATCATAAGCACAGTGGTTCATTTATCTGAATCTCAGTTTCTTCATCTGTAAGATGGGGGTTAATAGTATTTAACTCATCATTTAAGATCTTAATATAGGGCTTTACAACAAATTAAACACATTCCATCATACAGCACGAATGCAAAGGGCAAACCAAAACTCAGGAAGAGCTGAAGCAACTTGACTGAAGTCACATAGAATCTAAGAGGCAGAGTCAGACTCGAACTCAGATCACTCAGAATGCCATAACCTATGCTCTTCACCGCTTTTGTGGTGTGTCTGAATGTGAGCTCTGAAGACTGTAAGTCTGACAAATACAGCAGTGCTGGTAAAACCCAGTGTGAGCTCCACAAGGGCAGGACTTGTCTGCCTTGTTCACTGATGTGTCCCCAGAGCACCGGGAACAGAGTCTAACACACTGAGGATGCTCACTCAGTGTGTGTTTATGAAGGAGTCGGGGGAGGGGGCAAAGGAGGGAGGCAAGCAGAGAAGTGAGAGGAGGCAGGGAAGGAAGGAGGGAGAAAGAGAAAGGGAAGGAAGAAAAAGAGAAAGAGGAAGGAAGAGAAGGAGGGATGGATGGGGTGAGAGAGGGTGGGGGGAAAATACTCTTTGGGAAGATGGAAGTTAGTGTATTCTGGTTATGAAAACAAAGGCCAGTGGAAGCTGGAGTAAATGAAGCTGCTGCTGTCACTGCCTGGGAAACCGACTGGAGGGCGAGGTTTAACCCCTGACAGGTCAGTTCACCACGGGCTCGGGCTTGCTCTCTGCCAGAGCAGGAAGGCAGGCTGCCAGCAGTGCCCCGTGGAGGAAGGGGGGGATGGGCATGTGAAAAACAGTACACTCCCACTGACAAGAGATCTTCAGAAACATCAGTCATGATGCCTATTGTGAAGTCCCTTTACCATTATTTTGACATCAACAATAATATACATAAATATAAGCATATTTAGGTTTCAGAACCATGGAATCAAAAGTTTTGGAGTATTACTGCAAAATAATCTTAAACTAAGCAACAACCAAAAAAGAAATAGGTAAAGATTAAAGATTTCTATGTGGCAAAGTATACCATAAAGTTAATATATATATATAGGAAAAAAATTATGCAAGGTATTTGAAAGACAAAGGACACCATTAATGTCCAGACTATGGCCAGTGCTCCTGTGAGTGAATAAGGAATAGACAAATAACTCCCTAGAAACACATGAAGAGAACATCTCACAGAAAATGCAGAAGTCCAAATCATATTTGAAAAGACCCCAAGCTCTCCAGAAGTTAGGGAACTGTAAAATATAACATTAAGATTAGAAAAATTTTCTAAAAGATCATTAGTATGTTAGTTTTTTGTGTAGAGATGGGCCTTTTCACATACTGTTTTAAGAGCATAAATGCATGGAGCTTTTGCAGAAGGTAATTCAGCAGTATTCATCAAAAGTAAAAATGCCAGACCTTTTGACTTAGAATTTCCATTTCTTGAACTTTATCTCTTGAAATATACATGTACATAAAAAATGAGATCCCAGAGGTATTCATAGCAACCTTATAACAGGAAAAAACTGGAAGCAACCTAAATACTCATCATTTAGGAGAATGTTTAAATAAATTATGGTACAGTAATTCTATGGAATCTGTTCAAAAGGATGAAGTTGACCTATATATACTGACAAAAAGATCTCTGAAGACATATTATTGGTGAAAAAAAAACACTTTACAGTATAGCACATATAATATGATGCCACATACATTAAAAATAAGAATGTATATATAGTTTCTAAATATACAGTCAAAAAAAAAAATATACAGTCAAGTGCATAGAAAGGGATTGAAAAAAATGCATGCTAAACCAGTGACAGTAGTTACCTCTGGGAAGCTGAGTTGGAGTAAGAAAAGGTAAAGGAAACTTTTCATTGTTTTCCATATATATTTCTACATAGGTTGAATCAGAGTTATACATATATTACTAACATGAATTTTTAAAAGGACCAAAAAAGGGAATTCTAATTTTTTCTGAGTCTCCGTGAACCTAAGCTGAGTTGTTCACCTTTTGTTTAACTGCTCTTTGCTCATATCAGGAGCTAACACTTCCCATATTTTGCTACACACACATTCACATGCCCACATCTACTAACACAATTCCCTCGGAATCACAGAATCAGATAATGGAAACACCAGAGACCTTGGAGGTGATCCCATTCAATCCTCCTGTTTTTGAGATAAGGCACTTTGTGATGGTTAGTTTTGTGTGTCTATTTGATTAGGCTGAGGATGCGGAGGTATCTGATTAAGCAGTACTTTGAGGAGTGTCTATGAAGGTGTTTCTGGGAGACATTAACATTTGAATAGCTGTATTGGGCATAAAGCAGATGGTGGCCCTCCCCAAGGTGGGTGGGCATCATCCAGTCCACTGAGTGCCTGAACAGAACAAAAAGGCAGAGAAAGATTCAATTCACTTTCTGCCTGAATGCTGAGCTGAGACATGGATCCTCTCCTGCCCTCAGTGCTCCATAGATCATTGATTCTCAGGCCTTCAGACTGGAGTCCACATCACTGGCTCTCCAGCTCTCGGACCTTCAAAATACACCGCTGCTCCCTCTGTGTCTCCAGCCTGCAGACAGAAGACTCTGGGAATTCTCAGCCTCTTTATTCACATGACCCAATACCTTATGATAAATCTCTCTATCTCAAGGACACTGACAAAGACAGCAACTAAAATGGAGAAAATTTCAATGGCTTGTTTCACCCTCACAAGAGTGGCAGGTCAAGAGCTTTGTCCTAGCTTCTCTGGCTCAAAGTCCAGGATCTTACCATGACACTGTGTGATGGGGGATGTCCACTGCATCATGAGAACCTGGGGGCCACCAGTGGTTTCAAGGGCTTCGCGTCCCCATTCACCACGTGAACACTACCTGCTACTCATCCACCAGGCACCTAGGGGTTTGAGGCCACTGGGCATTAAGACTTTTCCCAGGCCATGACAATTTACACAACTTTTGCACAAACAACCCTGCCCGCTCCACTGTGAAAATTCCCTAAGTGTTCAACAGCCCTTGAAGCTTCTCATTTCTGGCTTAAAGTAGGTGAACTGCCACTGACAGGCTGCCCATTAAGCACCAGAGAATACATGGTTCCAGACCCTTCTCACACATATGCTGCAAAGATTCTGAACTCTTCCCATACCTGGAGGCCTTTGCTGTTAAAAATGCAGTTTCATCACCAGCAAAGTGTTTACTGGGTGTGCTCTGTAACTTCTGAACCTTGTTTAAACTACTTAAGTTTTCCTTCAGAAGTGATGTGGTTATCAGTAATCCACACTAAAGGTGAGCTTTTCACTCTGTTCCATAATATTTCACTTTAAAGTTTACTTCCTTCTATGAAATGGAGTCATTCTTAAAAGGCTATAATTTAAATTTCACCTCTGTGACTTGAAATTGATTTTAAATGTTCTGAAAGAGCACTTGATTTAGAAGGATCTTATGGTGAATAATTGTTTAAATGCCATGAGCTGCTACAGCTATACTGACTCATGGGGTTCCCACTACCCATATGTGCCCACTGAGCACTTGACATGCAACTTGTCCAGACTGTGATGGATTTTAAGAATAAAATATATACAGGAAAGCATAAAATATCTTATTAAAATTTTTATAATGATTTTATGTTGAATAACAATATCTGAGATATAGTAAGTTGAATAAATATATTATTAAAATCAGTTTTCCCTGGTTATTTTTTTCACTTTTTCTAATGTGACTATTACTAACATACCTAAAATTTAACATGTGGCTTGGATCATATTTGTACAGCATTGTCTAACAATTAGTCTAAATCAGTGGTTTTAAAACTTGAATTTTTTTCCAGCCGGTTTTCTTAAGGAGAATCTCATCTAATCTCAGAGCATTGCCATAACTTGCAATTTTAGGTAAAGCTGGACTTTTAAATAAAGGGATTTCTTAATTTAACATTTGATCAATTAAGTGTTTATTTAACTGGGATGCAGTGCCCTATGGATTGACTCTTGACCCCAAGGGGGTTCACAGTCAAGAAGATGAATTAGGCCACCATGCATATGATTAATTAAAAGTGTCAGCCTTCTCCACTGTCCCCAAACCTCATAAGTAACAGAACAGTTCAAACGTCTAAAAACCTGTTCTAGTAGAAAAATGCCAAAACTTTGGGTTGAGATCACAAGGGTCTATGTGAGATCAAGAAGGTAACCAGGGTGGCTGTGCAATTCATGGTCCCTCAAATCAAAACTATAATGAAATATAAAACATTCTTTTAAAAGTATACGTTTATGCTTATTTTAAGAGAGGAAGAAGTCTCTCCTGCCTTTTTTTTTTTTAATTGTGACTTGTATGGGGGCAAGGGATAGGTTGGCCCAAGTCCATACCAAAGATTATAGGTAATTAAATGGAATTCAAACATGCTGTCAAGAAGGCCTAAGGCCTGACTGGCAAGGTTGGCAAGTTTTGAAAAGTGGAGTGCCTAATTTCTGACCCTTTCTAGCTACATGCTGAAGTAGAGTAATATTTTATACACACAAGGACACACACACATATACACCTGACTTGGGTCCGTAGAAGCCAGGTTTATGCTACGTGATTGCTGGCCTGGACCTCAGCTGACTGCCATGAGGTGGGCCAGTCTAATGATCTCTTGTATCATATTTGACATTGGATCGATAGATGATAACCTCAGCCTGACCTGACTATTTGTAGGGGGAAAAGCAGACTCAAGATTGAGGGAATAGCAAAGGAAGCCAGTGGGTCAAAACAGCACACACAAGAAGAAAACTGAGATGAGAGACTATTAAATTTTACAGATAAAGAGAGGGTCAGTCTTGGATCCAAAGGCCTTCCCATACCTTAATTCAAATCCGTCTCAGCTCCAAGGTTCCCAGAGATACCCTGTTTTCTTAAGCTAAACCTCTCTTTTCATCTACATTATTCTGAAGCGGTTTCTACCTAGAGTCTTAACCAAGGTAGGTGCAATGTGGAGTGGGCATGGGATATGTACCTTTATGTGGGGAGGGATATGAGGAAACTGTCCACGATGTGGAGCCCCAGATCCTCTGAACTTGAGACAGGTGGGTGGATGTTCCAACATCTGCTGCCGATCCTCCCAGCAGATGGTGACTTCCACAAGCAGAGGGGCTCAGGCCATGGGACATGAACTCTGCGCCACCCGCAGTGGTGAGGTGCACTTGGCACTGACGGGTCACACTGTCCTTGATTCACGCTCTGCCCCCACGTCAGAGAACACAACTCTCAAGTGCAGTTCAGAGGGTCTGTCCTCACCAGGGACGCCCCAGAGCACACGAGCTAACCGTGCCTGCCCTTTATATTCCCAAAACCTCTCCTTTATGCCCGTCCTCCACCCTTACCTGAAGGTTACTGACAGAGTGGCTACAGTGTGGAAACCTTTGCTTTCACAGATAAAAGAGGGTCATGATGGCATGATACATTCTCACCTATTTCTGACTTTATGGAACCCTCCAGATGGTGGAGGGTTCTCCCTCCACCTCCAGATGGTGAGCACCTTAAGGGAAGACAGCACGTTTTATTCATCCTTCTGTCTTTCCCCGACACATTCTGGAGTAGTTCTGGCAACACCTGGTGGTTACTCAATAAATGTTCATTGCTTGTTGCACTGAAAAAATCTCTCCACAAGATAGACAATTCTTTGTTCATCCTTCGGAAACAAACCTTCCTCTACTCTTGCTAGTGTCTACTCTTCAGCTCTCTAGAACTCAAGTCTGTTTAGCAAGCTTTTTGGCAAATGTTTTCTGTGCAAGGCCAGATAGCACATATTTTATGCTTCACTAGTCTCTGTCACAACTGCTCAGCTCTACCACCAGAGTATGAAAGTGGCCATAGACAATGCTTAAATGAATGGGCAGGGCTGGGTTCTCATGGAAGTTCATTTACAGAAAAAAATAGGAGATTGGATTTGGCCCATGGGCTGCAATTTGCTAACTCTTGTTCAAGAATAAAGCAGAACATTAAAATTTCAAGTCATCGAAATATCTGATGAAAAAAGTTTCTTCTACACAAGAGTCACTTAAAGATAGCTACTGTGAACAGTTTCCTACTCATTCTTCAGAAAATTTTAATATATATACACAAGCATGTACATGTGTTTAAGTATTTATGCACAAACTTGTATGTCTATTTAAAGTACTATTGTGCACTCTATACCTTGGATAGTTTATACATTGAATTCATTACTTAATAATATACCTTGGAGGTCTTTTTATATTGTCATATAAAGAGCTACCTCACTCATTTAAAAGGCTACATGAGTTCCCACTGTGGAGATGTATCACACTTTATCTAACTAGTCCCCTATTAATGGATATTTAAGTTCTTTACAGATTTATTTTTCAATATAAACAGTGCTGCAATGAACACTCTTGAGTACATGTACAAATATTTGTGTCAAATAAAGTTCTCGAATGGGAACTTTGAGTTAAATCGTACATGAGTTTTCAGTTTTGACATGGACTCCCAAATTGTCCACCTGAGAAGGCTTACAATTTATATTCTCATCAACAATGTCTGGAAGAAGAGAAGCATTTTATGTAAGGTGCATGTATGTGTATCAGTTAAAGAGGTAGTTTTATTCAGAGCATAAATAACATATAGAAAAATCAATACAAGGCTACATTAAATAAAAAGCTGCTGAATTTAGCATAACATTTTCACTTGTCTCCTAAATTTTGTAATAGGGAATTTAAAACTAGGAAATAAATACCATTAAAAATAAAAATATCTTAAGAGAAGATATAAAAGTGTTAAGATGATAGAAAGAAGAAAATGCTAGCAAAACTCAAGAAAAACACATTAATGCAAAAGGGACAGAGAAAAAGAGAAAAGACACAGAAAGATGTCATACGAGACTGATGTGGGAGCAAGGACAGGCACTAGTGAAATGCAGGAGATGAGCTTTTTGTACCCAGAACATTGCCATTTGTGTGCTTTTCCTTTTTTTTTTTTTGTATTATGCATGTGTGATTGTTCTTTATCTCTGGGTGTGGTGGGCAGCATTACTGGCCCTCATTCTTCTGCCTTCCCTCCATCCACACCTGTGCCATAGCTTCATCATGGGCGAAGTGTACCTTCCCATGCCTTGATTTGGACATGGTCATCTGTCTTGTTTAAGCGAATAGCAATACGTGCAAGAGCACCAGTGGGCGCTCCGAGCCTGGCTTTAAGAGGCCTCAGAGGTTGCTCTCTTGTGCCTCTGCCACTACATTGAGAAACGCATGTCCCAAGCGGCCCGCTTATCCAAGAAGGATGGGAAACTTGTGCAACCGACCTGGACCCTCAGACCGACAGTGTCAAGTACAGCCCCAGCTTATTGGGACCTCACCTCAATAAGTCAACCCTAGGGACCTTCCCCAGCCAAGCCCAGCCTAGATCAGATGGCTCTCACTCAACCTGCACTCTGCGTGATGAATGATAAATGGTTTCTACCATCAGCCACTGCGTTTTCAGGGTTACAACTTAATAACTCAATAGTTGGTGGCTCAGACGGTAAAGCGTCTGCCTACAATGCGGGAGACCCAGGTTCGATCCCTGGGTCAGGAATATCCCCTGGAGAAGGAAATGGCAACCCACTCCGGGACTCTTGCCTGGAAAATCCCATGGACAGAGGAGCCTGGTAGGCTACAGTTCATGGGGTCACAAAGAGTCAGACATGACTGAGTGACTTCACTTAACACTTTGGGCAGGGGCTTCCCTGGTGGCTCAGTGGTAAAGAATATGCCTGCCAGTGCAGGAGATGCAGGAGACACAGGTTCTATCCCTGGTCTAAGAAGATCTCACATGCCACTGAGCAATGAAGCCCGAGAGCCACAACTACTGAAGCCTGCACGCCCTAGAACCTGTGCTCCACAACAAGAGAAGCCGCCGCAATGGGAAGCTCATGGACCACAACTAGAGAGTAGATCCTGCTCACCACAAGTAAAGAAAAGCTCACACAGCGATGGAGATCCAGCACCGCCGAAAATAAATACATAAAATTATTAAAAACAAACAAACAAACAAACACACTGGGCAATCAGAGAGGATGGATTTGGCTTATATCCTCAAGGTCCTCCCTTCGTTCAACATTTACTGCCAGGCATGTAGTAAGGTTCTGGGGACACAGCGAAGAGCAAAGAGGCAAAGGCCCTGTGCTCATGGAGTAAAGACACAGACATGAACATAACCAACAAAAGCTACTGTATCATGATAGGATTTTAAACATGACTGGCTATCTGCTCTGGACAGTAAAATTCTCTTTGAGGTGACATTTCAGTCCAGCTTTGGTTGACAGGGAGGAGTCTGTTTTAAATTCCAGGTGGAGAATGTTCCAGGCAGAGGGTGCAGCTAGTAGAAGGAACTTAATCCCCTCAGAAACCATGGAGGAGGCCAGAGGGTCTGAAGATATCCTACTCCTTTTATACACTTTGTGCCTCTTTGTAACTGGAAAACTGTGCTCGCCTAAGTCGGCAAGAGGCCTGTGTCGATTGTAATTTCACAATTCCAAAGACCTAATTATCTTTAATAAACTCACCTTGGACTTCAAATAAAAATGAAAACCTAACCTCACTCTTCTCATTTGAAACAGACACCCGCTACTGACTCCAATCTTCGCTAATAAATGAGCACAAATGAAGTAAAGCGGCAAACAGTGAGTGAAGAGGGAACGCAGGCAGGGCGTCCAGCACCAGGTTCAATGCCGAGAGAAGCAACATGGTAACAACCGATTTGTCATCTCTGGAGCCCTGCTGCTCTTTCAAACTGACTTTTAATTTGGTGGAAGAGTTCTGTGTCTGAAGAAAGTAGAGCTCCCTGACTACCGAGGCACAAACAGATCTAAGTGGGTTACAGAAGAAGCAGAATTCCAGGTTGGGCTGGAGTTTGAAGATAAAGTGAGTAAGGCATGTTTCCCGCCACCCCCCAGAAATTAGCTTCCCATTCAGATATTGGAAATGAGGACACAGTTCAATCAGCAGCACTCCACTTATTATTCTGTTACCCTGATTGGAAGATTTAATCGGTGTAAGCTTCAGATATACTTATGAAATGATGAAGGTAATAACTAACCAGCCACAGGTTGCTGCGAGGGATAAATAAAATATGGTTCTAAGTCCTGTATAAAATCACAAAGGGCCATGCGGTTGTGAGCTATCCTAATTATTAAAGATGTTAAGTTTTCCTGAGAGACTAGATCATTCTCTATCCCCACAGGGCAAGAAACATTCAGTATAATGTTTTGATACATAAATGTTACATTTTGAAATAATTGTGGCATGTGTTCCTATTATCTAAGTGATAATCAACACCATTTTATGACTATTAATAAATTCTCCAAAGATTCCTAGGGGTAAGTTGTTACTTTGTCTTTCTCAAGATTTTTCTGTGGGCTGAAGTGGAAACACAACAAAAATGGTTCCTTCCCTAAATATTCCTGTATGGAAACTCTGATTACACTCCATTATACATCAGCAATGAGGAATCTAAAACATGCAGCACTAAAGACAAATATGTATTTATCTTTAGACTACACTTATATTTTGTTCATGTGATGTTCTAACTTATGAGCCCAAAATACATATTTTAGAAATCTCAATGTTTCAAAATCCCTTAACTGCTCCTTTCCCCAGCTAGTCACTTTCTTCAGTATTTGAAACCTGAGTTACCTTTGAAAACCTGAGTTACGATTAGACACACACACACACACACACACCCAAAAGTTTAGTCTTAGCAGCACCCACACAGATCCTTGCTGCTGCTGGAATCAGAAGTTGTGAACTAGTGAACTACACTTCATCTTTGCTGGTTGTGGTACCACACAGACCAAATTATTAATACATTTCCCAGCTTTTAGCTTCCAGATTTATAAAACTACAATGAACAATATTAACGTCCTTCATTGGTTCACTCTAGGAACTAGCACCAATGTTGCCAACCAAATTAAAAAGGCATGATACAAATGTCAAGTCCCATTCTAAATGATGTTTCCTAGTAGAAGTATGTTTTTCCCCTGCTTGGCACAGCACAGCTAACCATTTGGCTGAACATGTGTCTCGGCATAGCTCGGGTAAGAGGAGAGACTGGATCCAATATTTAGGTTTATCAACAAATAAATGCAAGACTGATGACATTTCATATTATGTGAGGATTTTCTACTTAATCAGAAGGTCTGTCATGCAGTTTCTGTAGAAAGCTTTCCTGGGCCATCTGAAAGCTTGACCATTTGATCCAATTTATGAAAAATTAACTGGCAGGTTACTTTTCGAAAATGCATCTAATGCAGGAGGCATTGGACCTTAGAAATTGTGCCTTCTGGTTTTTCAAATAAGGTCTGTCTGTCTGGAGTGCATCAGGGCAGGAGTTAGCAGAAGTTATATTGTGTACTCTGTAGATATGTGGAAAATATGAGCTGAATACATGAAAAAAAAGAATTGGGTGGCTGGATGCATAGGTAGGTAGGTAGGTCCCATTGATTCTTCTGCCCAAGGTGACTTCATATCCCTTCCCTTCCTAGGGAAAGGATTCATTCTCTAAGATCTGAAATTAATATTTCTTTAACCCAAAGCTTTGTAAGAATCCTCTTCCCATCCTCCAGGCCCTCTCCTCTACTTAGTTTCCACCTCAGTGCAGCAGGAGTAAAATACTAGAAGCAATCAGAACAATTTCAGGAGGGATGGGAACAATAATAGGCATAATAAAAGGGGGAAGAATAGAAGAAAATAGATCTATTGAGCATTTACTATTTCTAGAAACTGGGCTAATTCTTTTATGCTCGTTATTTTTACTGAGTCCTTACAATGGCAGTTATTATCATCACTCTACACATGGTGACAGAAGAGACTCTTGAGAGTCCCTTGGACAATAAGGAGATCAAGCCAGTCAATCCTAAAGGAAATCAACCATGAATATTCATCGGAAGGACTGATGCTGAAGCTGCAATACTTTGGCCACCTGATGCAAAGAGCCACTGGAAAAGACCCTGATGCTGGGAAGATTGTGGGCAGAAGGAGAAGGGGATGACAGAGGATAAGATGGTTGGATGGCATCACCCACTCAATGGACATGAGGTTGAGCAAGCTCCAGGAGATAGTGAAGGACAGGGAAGCCTGGTATGCTGCAGTCCATGGGGTCACAAAGAGTGGGGCACAACTTAGCCACTGAAAAACAACCACCACCACACGTGGTGGGCCTGAGGCTACTAGAGGGTATTTAAATTACCTGGAATCACCTAGCTAGTAAGTAGTAGAAGGTAAGATTTGAAACCCAGGCCTAACTCAGCCCAGAGTTAAAAGGCAAAACCACCACACACTGCTGCCACATCACAGCTCATTAGACCTGGTGGCGTCTCCCCCTCCACTACCACCATCTTGAAGGCCGGCAAGGCTCCCTGAAGTTCAAATGCGTGGCTAGCACTTGGTGTTTAGTGAGCAGTTCTTAACTGAGTAAAATAAGGTTGGCATATCTCCTGGAGCAAGAATGGACTAGTGGTGATCTCAGTTGAGCCTTTTGAACAGTTTTGGAGGTGGCCAGTGGAAACCACAGTGGGCTCTGACCTAACTAGACCTGTCGATCCCAGGGGTGGGGTCCTGGCAAGAGTCAGTTTAGTGTGAAATCAAATTGAATCCAGGGCCAAGAGGCCCGTCTTCCCTGGGCATTTCACAATTTTTTGGCCATCCTTGCAGGTACCTGATGTATTTAGCTGGATATTTACATAGCAGAGTTTACTCTAGCAGGGAAAGAATGAGCGTGTCCTTTCTGTGAGGAGTAGGGGAGTTTATTGAGACTGACACCAGTCAGATATGATCTCTGTGGCTCTTTTATCTACTGGTGGCACCTTGAAAAGCTTTATCTACTCAAGATGAACCCTGACTTTCAACAGCTATCAGAGCACATCTCTCAATTCACTCTCAATGAACACCGGGGGAAGGCTCGGTCCACACTCTGCTTCTGCCATATTTCTCCACTTGTCAAAGTCCACTCAAGACAGCCACCACCATCCATTCACTGCATCCATGGGTTCTGCATACATCCTCTGATCTGCTTATCTCCTAAAAGGTCAGAACTATACACACATTGGTCAGGTCACATGTATATAAGGATGACTCCTATAGCAACACTGTGCACTGTAGGGTCTCGCAACTTATCATATATCTGTTAATAGTCTGTTAATTCATCTCTTTCACATGGGTTTGGCTCAGTTGGTAAAGAGTCTGTCTGTAACGCAGGAGACCTGGGTTCAATCCCTGGGTTGGGAGCATCCCCTGGGTAAGGAAATGGCAACCCACTACAGTATTCTTGCCTAGAGAGTTCTATGGACAGAGGAGTCTGGCAGGGTGACAAAGAGTCAGACACAACTGAGTGACTAACACACAATCACATGGTTTTCCATATTTTCTCTCAAAAAAACTCTTAAGTCAACTTAAATCTTTCAATTTAGAGGATAGGAAACATGTAGGATGTCCTTAAAATCTTTTATTTTTAACTGAAGGTACTAAGCATCTACTTATGCATGCATGCTCAGTAGCTCAGTTGTGTCTGACTCTTCTGCGACCCCATGGACTGCAGGCCTCCAGGCTCCTCTCTCCGTGGGATTCTTCAGGCAAGAATACTGGAGTGGGTTGCCATGTCCTCCTCCAGAGGATCTTCTGGACACAGGGATTGAACCTGTGTCTCCTGAAGCTCCTGCATTTCTGGTGGATTCTTTATCACTCAGCTCCCTGAGAAGCCACTTAGCATCTACTGAATATCACTTACTGCACTGAGCACAGGACTGCAGAGATGACTGAGACAATTCTCCTTCTCCCAGAGCCTACTGTTTTATAGGAGAGTCAGAAAAGAAAGTAATCACAAATGAGGAGAAAACTGCTGTTTAAAGAGGCAAGTACCTGAGAAAAGGGAACTTGAACAGCTCACTGCTAGGGTTGACCAGGAGTTGGTGAATCATGAAGGAGTTTTCCAGGTGAACATACCAGGAAGGGGTACTTTTTTTTTTTTTTTTCGTCCAGCAAAGACATATTGACTACATACCACGGTCCAGGCACAGGGGGTTCAACATTGGATGAGGTGCTGTCACTACCCTCAAGAAGATTGTGGTCTAGTAGACAGAAAGCCTGGCAAACAGCTCATGGCCATTCAACCCCATGGGAGCTACAAAAAGCTGTGATCCTTTGATACATGTGCCACTGAATTATAACACCCTCTTGCTCTACCACCCCCACCCCCATCACTGTCATATACTGGCCATTCCTCCTCACACATCAGACATTTGGGTGTCTAAATCAGAGACTTGCCCTCCATCCAACCCCTGCTTCTTTTGTGACAACCCATGTACACCGTGACATCTCAGGGTCTACCATCTTCATCTCCAATGAGCCACTCTTCCATGCACCATTTGTCTATTACCTACCCACAGGCTGTATCTTGAATCTTATGAGCAGAAGAGGATATCTTTATATATTTTTGTCTTTCCAACCACTGCAGGGCAAATGGCCTTGCCATCATTTCCTGCCAAGCTACTTAATACAACAGATGCACAGGAGAAATTCATCCATTCTCAGTAGGCATTTATTGAGCACCTATGAAGTGCTAAGGACAGTGATGGACCAGATGGGTAGAGTCACAGGAGCTCTGACCTTCCAGCCTATGGGTGACCAAACATGCAGGTGTCCATCATCCAGAAGTCATCTCTAAAAATACTCATTCATAAGAAACAACTCTCATTATTGGGAGTTAATTTCACTTGCCTTCCACACAATTCTCTCCAGGCTCCAAAGAGAGAAAAATTATGACCTAGCCTACTGTGAGTCTGCATTTGTTTGACTCCTTTCTACTGAGACCACTAGATGGAAGTAGCTGAGAAACGTCTTTGCAGGCACTATCTATTTTACGGAGACCTTTTCTTTACTGCTTGTATTAGTTTTCTCCACTTGATGCACTGCAAAAATACTCCTCAAATCCCCACTGGAAATAAAGGGTTTACCCCCCTCCCCACCAGGGTGGCTTTTAAATAAGAGAAATCAAATATACTCCTAAACCTAAGCCAAAAAATACCCAGTAGCTTTGGAAGCATAAGAACATGGTCCTTATAGTGACTGGGTAATATCAGGGCACCAAATAATTATTCCAAAGTAAGAGGCAAACTGAGGGGCTTCCCTGGTGGCTCAGACGGTAAAGTGTCTGCCTGCAGTGTGGGAGACCTGGATTTGATTCCTGGGTAGGGAAGACCCCTGGAGAAGGAAATGGCAATCCACTGCAGTACACTTGTCTGGAAAATTCCATGGATGGATGAGCCTGGTAAGCTATAGTCCATGGGATTGCAAAGAGTAAGACACGAATGAGCAACTTCACTGGTACTGGTAAGAGGAAAAGTAGTTCATTTTTATGTCAGTCTTCAGAATAGGATCGTAGATGGAGAAACAGATCTGAATGCGTGCAGAAGCCCCTGTTGTCAGGACACCACAGCATCCAGGGTGGTCTGTTACAGGGTTCAGAGAGGTCATGCTGTATTCCTATTCCAAACCCACAATACTGTCCCTACCTTCAGGATTAATACTCGGCTCCTGAAGAGTATCTACTAGGCTCCACCTGACCCAGCTCTTTCCTGCCTCCCTCTTGTTCACCAGACATCAGCCACCCAGGTAGGCTCCTGACCTCTCTCACAGGACCACGTTCTTTCTTGTCTTCAAGGCCTTTGAACTTGCTCTCCCCCTGCGTGGAAGCCTCTTTGCCCGGACCCTCCTAGTACCGGCTCCTTCCTACCATAGAGGTCTCACCGCCCATGTAGTCGCTCCTGTCGCTGCTCAGTCGTACCCAACTCTCTGCGGCCCCATGGACTGCTGCACGCCAGCCTCCTCTGTCCTTCCCTGTCTCCCAGAGTTTGCTCAAATTCATGTCCGTTGAGTCAGTGATGCTATCTAACCTGATCCTCTGTCACCCTCTTCCCCTCCAGTCTTCAATCTTTCCCAGTATGAGGGTCTTTTCCAATGAGTCGGTTCTTCTGATCAGGTGGCCAAAATACTGGAACTTCAGTTTCAGTATCAGTCCTTCCAATAATATTCAGGGTTGATTTCCTTTAGGATTGACTGGTTTGATCTCCTTGCAGTCCAAGAGATTCTCAAGAGTCATCTCCAGCACTACAATTAGTTGCTCCTAACCGCAGCAACATCACATTGTGCCATCCAGTCTCTTTAAAAGCTTGGCATGTACCACACCTGAAATTATCCTTTTGCTTATTTATTTCAGTTAGTTTATTTATCATCTGCATCCCTGCTTAGAGTGTAAGCTGCTTAGGAGCAGAGATCTGGCTTATCTTGTTCATCACGGAGTAATCAGAGACTAGATCAGTCCCTAGGATGTAGTTGAGACTCAATACGTATTTTTGTAATCAGTGAGCTTGGAAACATTGAGTAATTTCTCCATCAAAATGCCTGCCTATGTCACAATATTTAATCCATACATAAATGGGGCTATGGAGCAATTAATCAAAAACTTTGCCTATCACGCACTGCCCACTCAGGCCAACATGGAATGAGCATTAGTCTTCCAGGCACCATCCAGACACTCTTTTGGCTAATTGCAGAGGTGCAATTAGTCAGTGGGAATACCACGAGCCACCCTGCAGCCTCCAACCAAAGTCCAAAGAAACACAGTACTGGCAGGGTTCCTGGGAGGTCGAGGCTAAGAGGGCCCCTCCTCTTCAGGCTGCACACAGGTCATTAGCAGACTGGGTACATGAGGCTATTCTCTCTAGAAAATGGAGATGGTAGTGAAGGAGCAATGGAGAAAAATTCTGCTGCTAATAGCCTGAAGCCTATTGAGCAAATTCTGGGAATTAGTGAAGGACCAGGAAGCTTGGTGTGCTGCAGCCTATGGGGTTGCAAAGAGTTGGACATGATTTAGTGACTGAACAATAACAGTAGGCTGAAGAACTGTTGATACTGGCAGAAAAAAAAAAAAAACAACAAACACCTTTTCATAGTGGGGCACAGTTTGAAATACCAGTCTTTAGCCAAATATTCAGGCAGATCACGCTTCAATGGGCTTAGCTGTGCAACCTTGGGAAAAAAAGTGTGGTCTGAGGACATACGCATGCATTTCAATGATGCCCTCGAGGCACCAGGCACGTTCACCTGGATGGGCTGAATTTTTATTTGCATGCTCCAGGGGGCTGCAGACACCAAAGCCTGCCTCTCCAAATGGCTGTGCACATTTTACATTTTTTTCCAGGAGCTACTGTAAACATACCTTAAGGGATCATAAACGCTTGGGTTAACATCAACCAAGCTATCCTGAACACACATAAATTTAAAAGGCTTTCTTAATTACATTTCCACTCAACTAGAGTCAGGAATCTGACACATTAAATGAGACCAGGATTCAGAAATGTCAGATTTTTTTTTCTTTTTTCTGTCCCTAGGATTTGATTATGAGTGTTTGAAAATACCTGAATAAAAAAAAATCACTAGCATTTATAGAGGACATAGTATATGCTTTGTATACAAATACTTCTTTTTTCTTCACAGTGACCCCAGGAAGCATTTTGTCAATGAGAACATAGTTAAGGCATAGATTTTGACCACACGGCTAATGAGGCTGGCGATAATTCCAGCCCAGGCAGTCTGCTTGAAGAGCCCACATTCTTAGTTATTCCACCTGACTACCTTCTTGAGTCCAAGACCACCTTTCTGTCCCCTGCAGGTTCAGGGGCACCAGCATGTACCATTGTGTCTCCAGGCCATCACTAGTGCCTGTCCCTAATGCCAAAACAACTTTATTGTTTATTGTTAACACTCATCCTGGCAAAAAATCAGAGTGGATTTAAGCTTGGCTCCATGACAATCCAATTCTCATTTAGATAAAAAGGAGAGAGGCCAGCTCAAGGGAAGGGTACATTTCTCCATATATTCACTCACTCACCCTCCATTTATTTCACAAACACCCAGCAAGGACCATGTACTAAAATGCTGAGGATGTAATGGTGAAGAAGCAAGTTGACATTCTAACAAGGACTCTGGGACAATTTGTTGACAAGTTAAAACATGAAAACTGTCATAAATGGGAGAAAGGGAAATATATGAAATGAAGGGTGGGGTGGTGTGCCTGATCTTATCCAGGGGTTCATGAAAAACCTCCCTGGTGACATAGGAGCTGAGAGCTGAAGGCAGAAGTGAAAGTCACAAGTCAGCGGACAAGCGCTGTGGGCAGAGGGGAGAGCCCAAGGAAAGATCCTCAGGCAGGAGAAAGCCCAGGCTGTTCCAAGACTGAAGGGGGGCAGAAGTAGCCAGAGTGAAGGGAGAGACGTCAAGAGACGGTGCGATTAAGCTGGGAGGAAGGGCCCAGCCCTGCCCATCAGTGCCCATTCATTCTCAGCTCTCCCCCGTATTAGCTCATCCCAGGCTCCCAGACACCCTATCATAGCCACCTTCTTCCAGATGAAAAAATGCCACCCAGAACAAGGAGGTAAATTATGCCCATGGTCACACAGCCAGTAAGTGGAGGATTCAAACCCAGGCAGCCTGGCTCTGAGCCTTCACTGTTAACTACCTGGCTACACTGTCATGACAGAAGGAAATCAAGGCACTGGGAGTTAGGTAACTTGCCCCAAGTCCCCGTGCAAGGGGCCAGTGGAGCCAGGCGAGCCCAGGCAGTTCAGCTCTGGAGCCTGGCCCACCATCCCCAGTCCTGTGCTGCCCCATGGCCAATTCCCAACATGGCTATAGGGATCAGTGCTCTTCACAGTGCAGGGGAGCCACCAACCTTACTGAGTGAACACCATTTCCCCAGGGCTGGGAGCACATGCGGCTGACACGCTGCCCAGAGAGAGAATGACATGGAGGTCTTTCCACACCCGGCCCACTTCTGCTCCCAAGAGATGGCAGTGCTGGACGAAGATCAGGTCTGAGCACAGTGACCTTTCCTCTCCGTGGCTTTCAGCATGTTTTCCTTTGTGTAGGAAGCAGGCCTTGCTATCCCTGTTTTTCCAGTAGAAAGAAGAGCACCTCAAATGGTTTCCAGTTGGAAACACATGGCAGAAAGGTTTTTCCAGAGACAATAAAAACAATATGGCTCAAGTTGAGATTTTTTTTCCTCCAAAAGTATACATTTTTGCCATTCTTCTTTTTCCACTCTCTGGCCTGCCAACACTTTGCTTGTGTACCGAGGGGACTGGGTGCCTCCTTATAGCCCAGTGCTTGAGATGGCAGAGATTTCTGCCAACAACCTTTGCCAGAATTACTCTGTTAGTCTTGGTTGTTTACAGGCTAGGGGAGAGCTTCCTTCACAAGCATTTGGCAAGGCAAAGGGTTACAAAAAATACAGCAGAATGCTTCTGCTGCTGCCTGGCACCAGAGCCTGCTGTACAGCCTGGTGTCATGTTTGGACAAAGAGATGGGCATCCATTAGCCAGCGGACTGACTGGTAGTCAATGCTTCTTTTCCATTACCATTTCTCCTATCTATCTCTCCCTCTCTTTAGCTCCCCCTCTTATTTATTTATTTATTTTTGCATTTAACAGCTCACCAAATGTGCTCTGAGGTGACTGCTTAATTTTCTTCTATTGTTTCAACAGATAGCAAATAAAAATTTTCTACTGCAAGTGGCCCCTGGCCTTTTCTGGCAGGAAGCGTCCTCCACCTACAGACACCTCAAAGCACCAGCCCACATCGATGCTAACCTGAGCCTCCTCTTTAGCAATTAGTGGAGAAATTCTTGAATTAGCCTCTAGGACTCCAATGTCTAGCTCTCCTCGGCCAGGTGCTGTGAAGTTCCATAGCGAGAGGGTTTATCCTTCCCTCTGTACCGTCCCTCCCTTTCAGTCTGTGAGCCTCTGCTTTTCGCCCTCAGACATTTCCCAGAGGTTCCTGGGCCCACTGCCTCTGTACAGGGAACTACAATGTTATATTATTCAGCCAGGGAATGAAGGGAATGAAGTTCTGAACCGTGATGTTACATGGATGAACCTTGAAAACATTATGCTAAGTGAAGTAAACCAGATACACAGAACAAATATTATATGACCCCACATATGTAAAATATCTAGACTAGGTACATTTAAAGAGACAGAAAATAGATTAGAGGTTATCAGGGCTGGGGGAAATAGCTGTTGCTCTGGACACAGAGTTTCTATTTGGGGTGATTCAGTTTTAGGAGATAGTGATGATGGTTGTACTATACAATACTGTGAATGTACTTTATGCCACTAAATTATATACCTAGAATTATTAAAATGGTAAATATTACATTTATACATTTTGCCAAATTTAAAAAAAATCATGAGAAAAAAAATACAAAAAGAAAAAAACTAAATAAAAATTTCCACAACCAAATTTCTTCTACAGTTCCCTCAGTTCAATTTTAGAGTCAGAACAAAACCACATCTTCTGAGTTTGGGTTCAGGGCTTAATTCATTACAATATTTAGCCCAATTTCTCAATGTATTTAAATTACCTATTCACTGATTTGTCAAATCACTTCAGTATTCTTGCCTTGAGAATCCCATGAACAGTATGAAAAGGCAAAAAAGGTATGACACTGAAAGATGAACTCCCCAGGTCGGTAGGTGCCCAATATGCTACTGGAGAAGAGTGGAGAAACAGCCTCAGAAACAATGAAGAGATGGAGCCCAAGTAAAAACAACGCCCAGCTGTGGATGTGATTGGTGATGAAAGTAAAGTCCGATGTTGTAAAGAACAATATTGCACAGGAACCTAGAATGTCAGGTCCATGAATCAAGGCATATTGGAAGTGGTCAAACAGGAGATGGCAAGAATGAACATGGACATTTCAGGAATCAGTGAACTAAAATGGACTGGAATGGGCGAATTTAACTCAGATGACCACTATATCTACTACCGTGGGCAAGAATCCCTTAGAAGAAATGGAGTAGCCCTCATAGTCAACAGAAGAGTCTGAAATACAGTACTTGGGTGCAATCTCAAAAACGACAGAACGATCTCTGTTTGTTTCCAAGACAAACCATTCAATGTCACAGTAATCCAAGATTATACCCCAATCAGTAATGCTGAATAAGCTGAGGTTGAACGGTTCTACGAAGACCTATAAGACCTTCTAGAACTAACACCCACAAAAAAGATGCCCTTTTCATTATAGGGGACTCAAATGCAAAAGTAGGAAGTCAAGAGATACCTGGAGTAACAGCCAAGTTTGGCCTTGAAGTACAGAATGAAGCAGGGCAAAGGCTAACAGAGTTTTGCCAAGAGAATGCATTAGTCATAGCAAACACTGTCTTCCAACAACACAAGAGAAGACTACACATGGACATCACCAGATGGTCAATACTGAAATCAGATTGATGACATTTTTTGCAGCCAAAGATGCAGAAGTTCTATATAATCAGCAAAAACAAGACCGGGAGCTGATCGTGGCTCAGATCATGAGCTCCTTATTTCAAAATTCAGACTTAAATCAATGAAAGTAGAGAAAACTACTAGACCATTCAGGTATGACCTGAATCAAACCCCTTATGATTATACAGTGGAAGTGACAAATAGATTTAAGGGGCTAGATCTGATAGACACAGTGCCTGATGAACTATGGATGAAGGTTCATGACATTGTACAGGAGGTAGTGATCAAGACCATCCCCAAGAAAAAGAAATTCAAAAAGGCAAAATGGCTGTCTGAGGAGGCCTTACAAATAGCTGAGAAAAGAAGAGAAGCTAAAGGCAAAGGAGAAGAGGAAAGATATACCCATTTGAATGCAAAAGAATAGCAAGTAGAGAAAAGAAAGAATAGCAAGGACAGATAAGAAAGCCTTCCTAAGTGAACAATACAAAGAAATAGAAGAAAACAATAGAATGGCAAAGACTAGAGATCTCTTCAAGAAAATTAGAAATACCAAGGGAACATTTCATGCAAAGATGGGCTCAATAAAGGACAGAAATGGTATGGACCTAACAGAAGCAGAAGAGATTAAGAAGAGGTGGCAAGAATACACAGAATAACTATACAAAAAAGATCTTCATGATCCAGATAACCACAATGGTGTGATTACTCACCTAGAGCCAGACATCCTGGAATGCGAAATCAAGTGGGCCTTAGGAAGCATCACTATGAACAAAGCTAGTGGAGGTGATGGAATTCCAGTTGAGCTATTTCAAATCCTAAAAGATGATACTGTTTAAGTGCTACACTCAATATGCCAGCACACCTGGAAAACTCAGCATTGACCACAGGACTAGAAAAGATCAGTTTTCACTCCAATGCCAAAGAAAGGCAATGCCAAAGAATTCTCAAACTACTGCACAATTGCACTCATCTCACATGCTAGCAAAGTAATACACAAAATTCTCTAAGACAGGCCTCAGCAGTACTTGAACCATGAATTTCCAGATGTTCAAGCTGGATTTAGAAAAGGCAGAGGAACCAGAGATCAAATTGCCAACATCTGTTGGATCATTGAAAAAGCAAAAGAGTTCCAGAAAATCTTCTACTTGTGCTTTATTGACTATGCCAAAGCTTTTGACTGTGTGGATAAAAACAAACTGTGGAAAATTCTTAAAGAGATGGGAATACCAGACCACCTTACCTGCCTCCTGAGAAATCTATATTCAGATCAAGCAGCAGCAGTTAGAATCAGACATGGAACAGACTGGTTCCAAACAGGGAAAGGAGTATGTCAAGGCTGTGTATTGTCACCTTGTTTATTTAACTTATATGCAGAGTACATCATATGAAATGCCGGGCTGGATGAAGCACAAGTTGGAATCAAGACTGCCAGGAGATATCAGTAACCTCAGATATGCAGATGATACCATCCTTATGGCAGCAAGCGAAGAGGAGCTAAAGAACCTCTTGATGAAAGTGAAACGGGAGAGTGAAAATGTTGGCTTAAATCTCAACATTCAGAAAACTAAGATCATGGCATCTGGTCCCATCACTTCATGGCAAATAGACGGAGAGACAATGGAGACAGTGACAGACTTTATTTTTTGGAGGAGCTCCAAAATCACTGCTGATGGTGACTATAACCATGAAATTAAAAGATGCTTGTTCCTTGGAAGAAAAACTATGACCAAACTAGATAACATATAAAAAGCAAAGACATTACTTGCTAACAAAGGTCCATATGGTCAAAGTTATGGTTTTTCTAGTAGTCATGTATGGGTGTGAGAATTGGACTGTAAAGAAATCTGAGTGCTAAAGAATTGATGCTTTTAAACTGTGGTGTTGGAGAAGACTCTTGAGTCCCTTGGACTGCAAGGAGATCCAACCAGTCCATCCTAAAGGAGCTCAGTCCTGAATATTCATTTGAAGGACTGATGCCGAAACTTAAACTCCATGATTTGGCCATCTGACATGAAGAACTGACTCATTGGAAAAGACCTGGGAAAGGTTGAAGGCAGGAGGAGAAGGGGACAACAGAGGATGAGATGGTTAGATGGCATCACCAACTGGATGGACATGAGTTTGAGCAGTCTCAGGGAGCTGTTGATGGAAAGGGAAGCCTGGCATGCTGCAGTCCAAGGGGTAGCAAAGAGTCATACACGACTGAGCGGCTGAACTGAACTGATCTGATGGCTGCTCATGTTCTTGAAGGGAATAAGGCTCAGATCTTACAACAGCTGTTCTGCAGCTGGAGGAGAAGTAACCCCAGAGGTTTGTCTGTAAGGAAGGTGACTTAACAGCACTGGGTACAGCAAATAAAAAGGCAGCTGTTATGGGTGAGGGGAGCCGACAGGCCACCAAAGCCAGAAGCCAGGCAAACAGCAGGTGTGCCCTCTGCTTTCCACAGACTGCTGGAAGGGATCAGCGGTGGGTTCTGCACGAGGCTCACCTCCCCCTGTCAGCAGCCCATGCTGAGACTCTGCAAGCCCATTCTGGAGGGTTCAAGGGACCACAGAGGGGCCCTGGAGGCCAGACCAAGCCAATCGCAGGCCTGCCTGGCTCAGTGAGCTGGTGGGGCCAGGACAGCAGGGAGCAAGACTGGAGAAGGAAAAGTTGGATCCTCCTGTTCCTGGCTTCATGTCCAAGGCCAGGGGTGAATCTCTGCTTGGCTTCTGCTCAGATGCACTATTCGATCCCCAGATCCTATCCCTCTGCGGCTTCTTTGGAGATCACAGTGAAGCATTCCTGTTTTCCCTACAAGCCTACAGGCCTGTCTCTGCATTCATGAGAGTTTTATTCACTCTGCATTTGGGGAACCAATGCATTTCCAAATAAGCAAAGAGGATAGGCCACTCAGGAAATGAATAGTCCTTTTCCCTTCCACTTACCAGTGAATTTTTGGGTCATTATGAAATGCTGCACTCTGCCTTCGCTCATTCGCATGAGGGCTCTAGGCACCTCACAGGTCCCTGCTCATTAATACAGCTAAAGGAGCATTTACAGAGTATTTAAAATCGGCCTGTTCTCTCCCTCTCTCTCTCGCTGCTCAGTCCCCATGGTGCAGTCCAGTTTCTGGGATGAAACCTGATCAGAAATAAACACCTTCTCTCTCTCTATTGAGACCTTCTGTCTTCCAATTAGAAGAGAGGAGGGAAATGTATTGCTTTATTATATGGAGACAGCCATCAATTTGGGCTCGATGCTGAGCAGGAAATGCTGATTTTTCAGATGTTTGTGTAACAGAAACAACAAAGCATCTGCTTGGAAGGCAACAGGATATTTCTTAGCCAAACTACACATGAATGGGCTGTTCCAGAAGCCCAAGGAGAGGGGAGGAGAGCAGGCGTGTGGGCCCCAGAAGACAGCAGCTCTCCCAGACGGGATGGCATGTTAAATGGCAGCACAAAAACCTGTAAGACAGCTTCTGTGTTCCTGGGTTATTACAAGCCGGCTTGGCCCAAAGGAGCTGTCAAATTCCCATGTGGTCTGGGTCCTCTGCCTGCGGATACCGAGTGCTGAGATGCACACACCACCATGAGCCTGCTATCTGTGAGTCTCTCCGCTGAAAACCAAGGAGGTCAGTCCTCTGGTGTCATCACGCATTTAAACACGGCACACAGGCCTTCTCGTTCCTCAAAAGACACTGCTCTGGACTCTGGGACTGAAGCCTTTCAGCTAAAAGTTTGGAACTAAGCAGGTTAGGAAATGTCTCCTGCTTGTGGTTCACTGCCAACGTTATTGCCTGCAGAGTGAGAAACAGGGAGAGGGGAGGAGGAGAGAGAGGAAGGAAAAGGGGAAAAGGGATGATGGAAGGAGGGAAGCAGAGAAGCCACTGGTCTGAGGGTCAGGAAACCTGGGATTAGTCTACAGCCTGCCAACCGTGAACTCAAAGACACAGCACAAGGCTTATGACCCCCTTATTTGGATGGCAAACAATTTAAAACTAAAACCTGTTAAGTTTTTGCTGAAGCTATGTGATATGAAGGTCAGAGTAGAAGATGAGCCTGAAGACACCTTATCATCAATGGAACCTCAATAAAACTGGGCCACTTTGAGGCCAATCTCAGTACAAAGTTATCAAACACACACACACACACACACACACACACACACACACACACACACACACACACACACACACACACACCACAATTCCAGAAAGTATTGAAAAGCAATGTACATTTATACTGAATGGCCCTTGAGGTAACAAAGAGGATTTCTGTCACACACCCTGAAAAATCCTCCTAAAAGAGCTTCTTAGATATCTCTTTCCCCAGTATCTCTTTCTTCCTGGTGTTAATGGCTGTTCAATGATCTCTCCTGTCTTCAAGTCGTCCAGCCTGTGCTGACCACACCTCCCACTTTCCCGTTCTCGTCAACCCCCTCCTCCAGACTTCTAGGTAATTTTGACCCTCTCCCCATGTATTGCTCCACATGCTGACTTGTGTAGAGAAATCTGCTTCCCATTCAGTAAGTTTCTTCCCCTCAACCTCTCTACCCATTACCCTGATCTGACCAACAGAGAGCCGACAGCTGGTAGTGATCCACTAGGGTCAACACGGCACTCTCCTAAAAGCCCAGGAGCGTAAGAAAATTGGAGTCACATACTTTGTGTTGCTGTACCTTTAATAAGGGATTGCTACCTAAGGAAATCTGATAACATATGTCACAATAGCATGCAATCAATGACTCGGTAATGCAGGTCTGTTAGACCATTTACTGAGAACCTGTCACGTCTAAGATTCTCTATAAGGTGGGTGCTGTGGCCTTTCTCACTATATCACAGAAAACCCAAAGTAAGGATGTCACCCTGGACCCTCAACCAACAGATCTTGCTTTCGAATCCCTAGGAGACAAGGTCTTATATATCGCTGTGGCCACAACTCTATTAATACCACTCAGCAGATGAGGAAATAAGGCTCAGGGAGGTTAGATGGCCTTACCCATATCGTCATATTCAGAGTTGAATCAAAATGTCAGACTCTAAAGCCCTTGATGTCTCATACACGTGTGCTCAGTCATGTCTTATCCTTTGCAACCTCATGGACTGTAGCCCTCCAGGCTCTTCTGTCCATAGGATTCTCCAGGCAAGAATACTGGAGTGGGTTGCCATTTCCTTCTCCAGGGGATCTTCCTGACCCAGGGATCTAACCCATGTCTCTTGTGTCTCCAGCATTGGCAGGTGGGTTCTTTGTCACTGTACCACCTGGGAAGCCCCTCGATGCCTCACTGGTGGTTAAATCATAGCCCCCACTCTTGTCTCTGTCCCTCCACATGTCCCTCTTTCAGAGATAGGCCTGTATCCACTGCAGGATGGTTCTTACATAAAGATGGATGTGACTTTTGACATGCGATTTGATGGGTTGCCCTAGCTTCGATTAACCTCCTGTGACTTACTAAAGTCTCTGAAATTGTCATAACTCATGTCTTTGCTCAGGATTGGGCAGGGTCATAAAATACATGGAACTCTTCCCCAACTTCTCACACAGATATCACCAAAGGATCATAGCAGGCTTTCCTGCCAAGCTCAGCTAAGATACCAGAATACTTATCATCACAGAACTCTAGGGAGCCACTACCAGTTATATGACATGGCAATTGAGAAACCTATTGGCCTGAAACCCAAGACACTAATTCCCCAGTGAAAACGTACATAAGTTACCAGGCAAGAAGAACTCATTTTGACATGGTTGATGACTCCCTCTTTAGAGAAACTCCTCTTTCTCTTGGCTTCTGAGATTTCACACTCTACTTGTTTCCTTCCTGCTGTGTCTGCCAGTTTGCCTGCTCCCCTCTCTGTATCCTCATCATCCTGGTCTCTTCAGGTTGGTACCTCAGGGCCCTATTTTGGTCCCTTTATCTGTCTACACTTTCTCTCCACACAATCTCACCAAGTCCCATAGTACAGATGTCTGTCAGTGGATATCAAGTCTACATCTGCAACACAGATTCAGCTTTTAATCCCAAACTCAGAAGCCCATGTGTGTGTTCTAAATCATTTTAGTCGTGTCTGACTCTTTGCGACACTATGGACCATAGCCAGCCAGGCTCCTCTGTCCAAGGGATTCTCCAGGCAAGAATAGTGGAGTGGGTTGCCATGTCCTTCTCCAGGGGATCTTCCCAACCCAGGGATCGAACTCACATCTCTTATATCTCCTGCATTGGCAGGCAGGTTCTTTACCACTAGTATCACCTGAGAAGCCTGTCCAGTACAATGAAGGGTAGATCTCTTGATTTCTTTCCCAACTTGCTCTTTCTCCATCTCAATGAACAACACCATTCTCTCTCCAGTGGTTCAAGCCAAATCTTCTCTTGCTTTCTCCACAACACCGTATCTATTCCAGAAACAATTCCCATTGACTTTATTCCATGACCTAACATTTACTTCTGCTTCATTGACTATGGTAAAGCCTTTGACTGTGTGGATCACAACAAACTGTGGAAAATTCTTCAAGAGATGGAAATACCAGACCACCTTATCTGCCTCCTGCAAAACCTCTATGCAGGTCAAGAAGCAATAGTTAGAACTGGACATGGAACAACAGACTGGTTCAAAATTGGGAAAGGAGTATGTCAAGGCTGTTTATTGTCACCCTGCTTATTTAACTTACATGCAGAGTACATCATGCTAAATGCTGGGCTGGATGAAGCACAAGCCAGGATCAAAATTGTGGGGAGAAATATCAATAACCTCAGATATGCAGATGATACCACCCTTATGGCAGAAAGTGAAGAGGAATTAAAGAGCCTCTTGATGAGGGTGAAAGAGGAGAGTGAAAAAGCTGGCTTAAAACTCAACATTCAAAAAACAAAAATCATGACATCCAGTCCCAACACTTCATGTCAAATAGATGGGGAAACAATGGAGACAGTGACAGACTTTATTTTCTTGGGCTTCAAAATCACTGCAGATGGTAACTGCAGCCATGAAATTAAAAGAAGCTTGCTCCTTGGAAGAAAAGCAATGACAAACCTATAAACTGATAAACCAAAAGCAATAACAAAAGTGTTATTAAAAAGTGGCTGGAGAAGACTCTTGAAAATCCCTTGGACAGCAATGAGATCAATGATCAACGATCAATTGATCAATGAGATCAATCCTAAAGGAAATCAACCCTGAATATTCATTGGAAGGACTGATGCTGAAGTTGAAGCTCCAATACTTTGGGCCCCTGATGTGAAGAGCTGACTCACTGGAAAAGACCCTGATGATGGGAAAGATTGAAGGTAGGAGGAGAAGGGGATGATGAAGGGTGAGATAGTTGAATGGCATCACCAACTCGATGGACATGAGTTTGAGCAAGCTCTGGGAGCTGGTGATGGACAGGGAAACCTGGCATGCTTCAGTCCATGGGGTCGCAAAGAGTTGGACATAACTGAGCTACTGAACAACCATAACAATTCCAAATCCATTTACTTTTCCCTTTATCTCAAGTCAGAGGCACAACCCTGTAATAGTGTTCTACTAGCCTCCCTGCTCAAAACTTTGCCTCTTTCAGTCTAATCTTCATACAGCAGCCAGTAACCTTTTAAAAATGTAAAGTGAACACACCAACTTCTTCCATAAAACCTGCACTGGATCTCCCTCACACTTAGAATAAAATCCACACTCCTTCTTCCAGCTTAATGAAACTTCTTGTAATCTGTTTCCTTCCTTCATCTCCAACATCACTTTCTGCATGTCTCTCCTTTTCATGTGATATTCCAACTACACTGTTCTTCCTCCTAGTTCTTGGAACAGCCAATCTTATTCCTGCCTTAGGGCCTTTGCACTGACTGCTTCTGCCATCTGAACGTTCTTCCCCCATATCTTCATAGACAGCATCTTTCTTGTAATTGATATATTAGCTCACATGTTACCTCTTCTGAGAAGGTTTTCGTGACCACTCAGTCTAAAGTAGCCATGTATATGGCTGATACTACAAATTACCTAGTGCTGATGTAACATATGACCACAAAATGGATAGCTTAAAATGACAGATATCTTTCTCTCAGTTCTGAAAGGCAGAGATCAAATAATTAAGATACGAGCACCGTCCCTGTCCCTCTGAAGGTTCTAGAGAAGAATCCTTCCCGGGACAATTCCAGCTCCAGGGGGGTCCAGGCATTCCTTGATTGGTGACTGCATCATTCCAGTCTTTGCCTCTGTGGTTTCTCTGCTTCTCTTCTGTCCTAAAACCCCCTCTGCCTCTTTCTTGTATGAATACATGTGACTGCATTTATATCTCACCTGGATAAACCAGGATAAGCTCCTTCTCTCAAGATGCTTAAATTTATCATATCTTTCCCATAGAAGGGAATATTTGTAAGTCCCAGGGACTAGGACTCAGACATATATTTTTATTTAACTACACCAATGGCAAGTCACTGGTTTTCAGCCTTCTGTTTAACACTCACTGTTAGTGTTCTTGTTTATTTCCATATCAAACTGTTTGTTAAATTTGTATCTCTCCACCACATTGTCTCTTGTTCCCCTCTAATGTTGAGAATAGTGCCAAGCACAGGGAATGCATCCCAAAATATTACTAAATGACTGAACTAAGGATTACAGTAGGCCAACAGTATTTAAAGTTTTTTATTTCCTTATTTACTCCTTAAAATCCTTTCTTTACATGCATAAGCCAAAGGAGAGGACTGAGGTGGACTTAGAAGCTGAGCCCTTTTGTTTGAAGCAAGGGTGGGAGGCTGGGAGTTCCGGCCCTTGGTTCTCCAATCCCTTCTGGTGATATGCACTAGAGATTGAGAAACTGTCTGAAACAACAGTTTAATAACTTGGCTCAAATTAGCTACTTGGGAGAACTAGGGCACAGAGAAACTTGGAAGAAATGGAGCGCTGAACACATTGTTTGATACGTGAGCTGGGGCTGGGGGTAACGCGGCTGTGTGCCTGGCTCCACAGAGAGAGAACGTGGTTGCTGCAGGGAGGAGGTGCTAGAGAGGCTAGAGGACCGGAAAATGAACTTAGACTCTCAATACCACAACGTCTGTCATTCCCAAAATGCATCCCTATGCTCTGGAAAGAGTAAGGCTGAGTTTAAGGCTTTTTTTGATCTTGAGTTGGGAAGGGAAAAGGCTAGAGACACTTAGAAGTACAGGCTCTGCAACCAGAGTCAGAGACCAACCCAGGATCCACCACTTCTCAGCCATATGATCTTGAATAGGCTGCTTGAGCTTTCCAAATCTTATTTTCCTCATCTGTAAAATGGGGATGACAATAATGCCTACCTCGCAGGTGTTGACTATCGTGAGATAACTCACCTTAAGCACTTAGTATTAATAAAGGTAATTAATAAGACTTAGTAATCATTGCAATTTATGGCAAGCTATACAGGTCAAAAAGCAACAGTTTGAACTGGACGTGGAACAACAGACTGATTCCAAATTGGGAAAGGAGTACATCAAGGCTGTATATTGTCACCCTGTTTATTTAACTTATATGCAGAGTACATCATGAGACACGCTGGACTGGATGAAGCACAAGTTGGAATCAAGATTGCCGGGAGAAATATCAGTAACCTCAGATATGCAGATGTACCACACTTATGGCAGAAAGCGAAGAAGAACTAAAGAGCCTCTTGATGAAAGTGAAAGAGGAGAGTGAAAAAAGTTAGCTTTTTTTTTTTTTAGTTGGGGGCTAATTACTTTACAATATTGTAGTAGTTTTTGCCATACATTGACATGAATCAGCCATGGGTTCACTTTAAACTCAACATTCAGAAAACTAAGATCATGGCATCTGGTACTTCATGGCAATAGATGGGGAAACAATGGAAACAGTGAGAGACTTTATTTGGGGGGGGCTCTAAAATCATTTACTGATGGTGACTACAGTCATGAAATTAAAAGATGCTTGTTTCTTGGAAGAAAAGTTATTACCAACATAGACAGCATATTAAAAAGCAGAGACATTACTTGCTAACAAAGGTCCATCTAGTCAAAGCTACGGTTTTTCCAGTGGTCATGTATGGATGTGAGAGCTGGACTGTAAAGAAAGCTGAGCGCTGCAGAATTGATGCTTTTGAACTGTGGTGTTGGAGAAGACCCTTGAGAGTCCTTGGACTGCAAGGAGATCCAACCAGTCCATCCTAAATGAAATCAGTCCTGAATATTATTGGAAGGACTGATGCTGAAGCTAAAACTTCAATACTTTGGCCATCTGATGTGAAAAACTGACACATTGGAAAAGACCCTGATGCTGGGAAAGGTTGAAGGCAGGAGGAGGAGGGGACAACAGAAGATGAGATTGTTTGATGGCATCACCAGCTCAATGGACATGAGTTTGAGTAAGCTCCAGGAGTTGGTGATGGACAGGGAAGCCTGGCGTGTTGCAGTCCATGGGGTCACGAAGAGTCGGACACAACTGTGTGACTGAACTGAACTCAACTGAAGTCCATGTACTGATGATGTGAGTGAAGTGAGAGTGAAAGTCGCTCAGTCATGTCCAACTCTTTTCGATCCCATGGACTGTATGTAGTCCATGGAATTCTCCAGATCAGAATACTAGAGTGGGTAGCTTTTCCCTTCTCCAGGGGATCTTCCCAACCCAGGGATCGAGCCCAGGTCTCCCGCATAATGCTACCCACTCTAGTATTATGGCCTGGAGAATTCCATGAACTACAGTCCATGGGGACACAGCTGAGCGACTTTCACTTTGACTTCACTCACATCATCAGTACATGGGCAGAGTGTGCCATAAATTGCAGTGATTACTAAGTATTATTAATTGCCTTTATTAATAATTTATTATTTATTAAGTATTTAAATGTTTACTAAGTATTATCATTATTTAAGTATTATTTCAGTATCTAAGTATTATTTAATTATTTATTATTATTATTTGCATATTTGGTTTGCACATTTGAAGCTCAGGCTATTCTTGAGTAATTTGTCATTTCCATCTCCTGATTCTCTAGCAAAATGGTCTCTGCACCAGGCCAGAGGATAATTCATTCACTCACTCAGGAAGTATTAAGAACCTACAATGACTGAGAAACTGTTCTAGCAGAAAAGGATTCAGAAGATGTAAGACAAAGTTCCTTTTCTCAGAAAGCTTGCCTTTTGCTGGTATAGAGAAATAAATAAGCAATCCAGCTCTCTGGAGAAGCCCTGGAAATGCCCATGCCCTTTTGCGTTTCTTCCTTCCCTTGGGTTCACTGCTCTGGTATAAAGTACACCCTTAGAGCTTAACCTGAGTGCTGCTTTGCTGGAGCTAGGACTGACTGCCACAACAGCCCTCCAGCACCACGGAGGGACCACCCCCCCACCCCCCACTGCACATCTGCGGCCATTTCCTAAAACAGCATCAAAGGCCTGTTCCTATGAGGTCTTTGATGATGATGATCGATAATGACGAAGATGATACTGTTAGAAGAAACCACCATTTGAGGGGCCCTCCTAAGTGGTAGGCACTGTGTGTGCTATTTTATCCTGATCACCTTCTCTAAATCCTTACCTGTGAACTGAATTCTGTCTGATTCTCACTTTAGACACAAAGAAAGTAAGAATCAGAGAGACGGTGAAACCTGTGCCAAGATGGTGCTTCTAAGGGGCCCAGTTGGGACTTGATTTGATTCCAAGCCTTGGACTCAAACCGGCACTTTGCTCCCTGCTCTGTGGGTTCCCAGGAGGCCTTCAGTGAGCATGGGTGACACCCCTGGCAGACGCTGCAAGGAGAGTCCATGGTTTAAGGAGCTCAGCTGGGCTGCCTACAGCTGGCTGATGCCCAGGGCAGGAAGTGCCCTGCCCTGGACTCGGCACTGCTGTGCCCAGACTAACTGACTGCCGACTCTGCTCACGTGAGAAGGAGGCCTGCTCTTCCTCAGGATTCTGTGTGAGTGAGAACCTGCCACCCACCATCAAGGTTATGTGGCCTCACGGGGGAGAGAGGTAGTGGTTCTCAGCCTCCTGGCTGGGAGACCTTGGGCAAGTCACTTAGCCTCTCTGAGCCTCACTCTCCTTCCCTGGGGAAGTACACTCAAGCTAAAACCTGTCTCACAGGTCACTGGCAGGAATGAGTGGAGATAACACAGCCAAGCACCTGCCACAACATCTGATATGGAAAGAGAATCAAACTGCTAGGAAGGGAGGGAGGAGACAGACTTCAAATCTAGACTAACGATCATGTCTCCTTGGCTAAGCTCCTTCTCTTGTCCCTGTTTGCCAAATGTGTGGACCTCTGCAAAGTACTGACCTGTCAGGTCCTTCAGTTCCCAACCTGTAGAAGTTAGTGGGTCTCCGCAGCACAGAGAGACTCCATTAAACAAGCAGAGACAAGCCCTTTCTTCATTGCCACGTCTGCAAAGCTCACAGCTCAGGGCCAGCACTCGGTCAGTCAGAAACGGGTCATGGAGGAATCAGGTCCTCTTCAGGCTCTTCATACACTCAGAGGCCCTCTGCCTGCCCTTTCTATGGGCTGTTCCTTCTGTCTCAGACTCTTCCTGCTTGTCTTTAGCATATTAACCACTTCTGACCTTCCTATCACTGCTGGGTCACATGTTCTCCCAAGATGGTGTCCCTGGCCTCCTTGACTAAGTCAACACCTCCACCTCCCATCATACACGCTCATAATAATGTGCAGTTGCCTTCCTAAGGGGGCACTAGTGGTAAAGAACCTGTCTGCCAGTGCAGGAGACATAAGAGATGAGGGTTCACTCCCTGGGTCGGGAAGATCCCCTGGAGAAGGGAATGGCAACCCACTCCAATATGCTTGCCTGGGAAATCCCATGGACAGAGGAGCCTGGTGGGCTAACAGTCCACGGGTTGCCAAGAGTTGGACATGACTGAAGCAACTTAGCACGCATGCACACCTTCCTAATAGTTAAGATTCCCCCAGATACTCAGCAGTATCTGGCTCCCAACAGATACTCCAAAAATATTTATTACAACTCAATGTATGAATGAATGGAAACTTCAGACAATAACATATGACCCCAATTCTCAAAGTGGGGGCCTGGCAACTGCCCGGGAAGTCTGCGCTGCTCCACACCCCTCCTGCCATCCTCCCCAGTCTCCAGCCAGCATCTCACCTTCTCCACTCGCAGCCCTGCATCCTCACAGGCCCTCAATCTTCCAAGGGGAGCCTGCCTTGTAAGCAGGAGGGGAGAAACTATAAGCCCTTGTTAAGGTTTAAAGACGCGCTCACCTGAAATTGCACAATTCATCCCGTGGGCTCAGCATGAATGTGGCATTTGGAGAAATCACACGTCTGAGCTGCCAGGATATAGACAAACAGCCAGGAACAGAAGTTGGCCCAACTGGGACCCATCCAGAGAGCAGCAAATGTGCACAGTGAGCTCACCAGCAAAGCGTTGCCATTTCTCAGGGGGAACATTTGAGAATTTCTGCCTATCTGAGGGTTCCTTCTCCTTGATTCTTGGGTAATTCTTGTCAAACAGAGGAGCAGTCCACGTAATTTACTGCTCTGGCTGTCATAGTCCAAGCTGTTCCTAGCTGGGCATGGCAAGTAAAGGGTGACGAGAGCAGAGATCTAGGATCTACAGGCCACAGAAGGGCCAGTCTCCACCCCCCACCCCCACTTCCAAGTGCTGACCTTGAACCTGACCCTGGCTGGGCTTCAGCTGTCCCCATGACTCAGCTCACCAGCAGCATCTTCTGGCTCTGACACTCACTAGCACTATGACATTCAGCAAGTTTCCTCACTTCAGTTGTCTCACGTATCAAATGGGGATGATAACGTGCCCTTCTTCACAGTGTCAGTGTGAAGATGTAAAAAGTGACTCATTGCCACCAGCCTGAAGTCTGACTCAGACCTGCAGATGTGAGACCTTCCTTCTGTCCACCCAGTGTTTTGGGGGAAAAAAAAGGAGACTGAATTATAACCAATATTTAAAAATATGAAGATGTCACAAGCTCAATTTACATCATCTCCTGAATGCTAGGGATGCTGGTGTGATCCCTGGATTGGGAAAATCCCCTGGAGAAGGGAATGGCAACCCACTCCGGTATTCTTGCCTGGAGAATCCCATGGACAGAGGAGGCTAGCGGGCTGCAGTCGATGGGGTCGCAAAGAGTCGGACACGACTAAGTACACACAGCACTTGAAAAACAAAAAAAAAAGAATAAATCAGATCATATAAAGGCCCTAATGCTCTTTGTCTGGAAACAACCAGCTGGGACTGTACACATGACTCATGTCACCTCTTCATCTGCCCCTCAGGTTATCAGTGTCCCACAGACCCTGCAGTAACATGTGCTGCCCCTTCCTTGTGGTCCCCGCAGACACTGCTCTTGTGGCCCCGTGTGCACTGCCCAGCCACACCTCTTTGATGATCCCAGCATCTCACCAGGACAGCAGCCGCCTTACCTGAGATCTATGTTACTACGTCAACTGTTCAGCTGATAGAGGCAGAGTCTACAGCCTTGTGGCTTAAATGAGAGGGAAGAGTGAGTCTAACATGACAGAGGTTATGAGACATGCTCACATTCAGATGGAGGGTAGAGACAATGGTTTAGGAATCCTGGAGCAAGGTTTTTAAGACTAGGGTGTGCGTGCTAAGTTGCTTCAGTCGTATCCAACTCTGTGCAACCCTACGAACTACAGCTCACCAGGCTCCTCTGTCCATGGGGATTCATTCTCTGGGCAAGAATACTGGAGTGGGTTGCCATGCCCTCCCTCTGGGGGATCTTCCCCACTCAGAGATCGAAACTGCGTCTCTTAGGCATCGAACCTCCTGCATTGGCAGGCAGGTTCTTCACCACTAGTGCCACCTGGGAAGCCCCTTTTAAAACTAGACCTTAAACTAAAAAAAATGGGAATCACTTTTAAGAGCATGTTGAAGTGATGTTAGCCCCATGGAGAGGGGAAGACAGTGACAGAGGACTGGGCAATAGATAAACTTGCATCCCTTTAGAGATATGGCAACTGGACTAAGAACTGCTGAGTAATGGAAGAAGTCAGATCAAAAGAGTGATGACCTGTCACAACCAGAAAGAGTGGCTGTTAATAGGAAATCTTCCTTCTTAGTGGGAGGGGTCCCTGCAAGGAGCCCAGGGCTCAACTGAAAGTGTATGAAATATCACTGGTGAAGTAGCTCAAACATTTCTGCATTGATTCATTGGTAGGATTGTTTGGAAGCTACTTGATCGCCTGAATCTGGGACATCATAGCATTTTTGAGCCTCAGCAAGGCCATGGAGCCCTTTGACAAACATTCTATAATTTCAGAATCCAGGCCTTACACAGAGGCGAGTTCCCATTTATTTGAACCCACAGTTCTTAGAACAGTTTTCAAAGTGAAAATCAAAATTCTACAGGCCAGTGTATATGAGAAACTTGGGGCCTTGCTACACTATAAATTCTAATTCAGTAGATCTGGGGCATGGCCCAAGGTGATGCTTTTCTAGCAAGCTCCCAAGTGATGCCATGACCGCTGGGCCAAGGACCACGCTTCACCAAAAGTACATGGGAAATTCAGATTGAACACAGCAAACCTGATGGTAGTCTTAAAACTAAGCCTTTCTGGGTCAAGGGAAGCAAACCCTTGGGGAACCCAGGGAGAAAGCTGGATTCCTATAACACTGAAAGCAAATTGCCATGATGATGCTCTTAAAAAATCCCTCAGTGAAGGATTTTATAGGTCTCCATTCTCCTGCAGTTGTTTCCTATAAAGTCACAGACTGTTTCCTAAGGACCCCCCACTTAGAAAGCTTCTCATACGGAAGATTCCAGGGTGGGGGTGGAGGGGGGGGCAGGCAGGTGAGGAATTCTTGTTTCCTAACATGTGGTCTTGAGATTTCAAACCCAGGTCCCCTGCGATGACTTAGGCAAAAAGCCAACAGATTCTTGCCAAGCTCAGCCAGAAGCCAAGCAGAAGTCATTCAGAAGAACCTTGCTTCCTGCATCACAGAACTCAGAAGTGGGGTGGCTCAGCCGGCCAGTGCGGAAGTGGGTTATTTACAGCGTGAGCATTTGATCTCGAGTTTTATATCTGGTGCTCAGCTTCCGCCATCCTGCTCGGCACCAGCACTGCAAGATCTGACATATCCAGGGCAGGGGCCCTTAGCCTCAGCCCTCAGGATGTTTGTGTGTGTGATAGTTGCTCAGTCATGTCCGACTCTCTGTAACCCCACGGACTGTAGCCTGCCAGGCTCCTCTGTCCACGAACTTCTTCAGGCAAGAATACCGGAGTGGGTTACCATTCCCTTCTCCAGGGGATCTTCCAGACCCAGGGATCAAACCTAAGTCTCCTGCATTACAGGTAGATGCTTTACTGTCAGAGCTCCTAGGGAAACCCAGGACATTAGGGATGTTAAATGGGGTGTTTAGCAGCATTCCTCACTTCTATCCACTAGATGCCAGTAACAGTCCTCCACCAAGGTATGACAGCTAAAAATGTCTCACTTGTCCCATGGGAGGCAAAAACTGCCCCCAACTGAAAAAACACTCATCTATAGTTGGAGGCAGAGATTCAAATTCCAGCACTCATACTTTTTATCTGTGAGGTCTTGGGCACATTACTTACATATCAGACATCAGTCTCCCCATCTGCACAAAGGACATAAAGCAACACTAATAATAATGTTTTTACCCCATAAGACAGTCGGGAGAGTTAGACAACTAATGCATGCAGAGCCCTCAGAACACCACCTGGAACAGAGTAAGGGCGAGAGAAGGGTCTGCTATGTGTATTGCCTCCTTGACTCCTCTCCCATCATCACCAAGCCGGATGCAAACTCATCACTCTGGCTCCAAACCTGGTGAAACCAGTTTGCCCAATTTTACAAATCTTGATATTTAAGCCCCTTAGTTCTCTCTCTTTAGTATCAGAGAGCTAAGGAAGCCAAGCAGCATAGGAAATGCTTTCCCCTGAAGTTCGAAGGAGACATGGAGAAAGAAAGCAGAGAAAGTTGTGGATTGAATCCCCAAACAGTCCACATATGGGGGGTTCTTTTTTGTGCTGGAAAAGTTTTACTCAGTGTTTCCTGGAGGGGTGCACATCAACTCTCCCTACAAAGGTAGAAGCCACACTGGCTCCTTCCGACCCTCCCCTCCCCAACCCTGTGTCCCTATGGTTTGTCTGTATGTCTGTCAGTCTCTTATACACACACACACACATACAAATACACACACACACACACACACACACTTACAAGAAGATGGAAGAGGAGATTGAGACAGTTCTTCTGCTTTGGCAAATCTACCACTAATCTAAGAAGCTGAAGACTTTTGTTGGTTTTAGAACCCCAGTCGGAAAGGAACCCTAAATCATTCATTTGTGTTTCATGAATTCTCTTTTATTCTGCTTTTAGAATCAGTCAGGGACAGCAGGCATGCGGCTCTGATCTGCAGGGTAGTTCTGTATCTAGGAGACTTTTTTAGCATCAGAACTGACTGCCATTCCCCAGCCAAGAAGGAGCAACCTGGGTCCTCCTATGAGGATCCTGGATTCCAGATGGTTTCTGGAATCCCACAGGCCGGGGAGGGGGTTGCTAGGTGCACTGTGACATCCACCACAGCTCAGTGCAGGGATCCAGGGCTGAGAAATGAAATGGCAAACACCACCCTGACAGCATTTCCATCACAGCAACAGAGAGAAGGCAGAGGGAATCTCATGGGAGCCTGGGAAAAATCAACATGATATCTGGGCATATTTTCGAGATGGGGAGAATAAAACACACACACACACACACACACACACACACACACACACACACACACACACAAAGGTTTAAGGAAGATAATGACCCAGGAAACAATATCAGCACCATAAACAAGAGATTACCAAACAGCAACTGTAGGTTGGAGGTTAGGCAAATTCTTACACATAACAAACAAGCAATTTAAATGACTCCTGGACAGTCTCCAAGGCATCATCTGAAGTACCACCTTGAATTTATTTTGCAGCAGTTGCCATGCCAACAGGAAGACTGGATTTCAAAGGGTAAATGGACACTCCACCCTCAAGCTGCCTTGCACCTCATGCTTCAACCAGATGAGTTTCTCAGTGTTCCCCTGGCCTGCCTGCTCCCTCCTGTCTCCCCAACACCTTCAAAAGTTGTATTATAAGTGAAGTCTTCCATCCCCTGAATCCCTGCCTCTGCTTGGCACTCAGAAGTCTCTGTTCGCACCCCTGCAGATGCCACATGCTGGCTCTTGGGATCCACAAGGAGCCCTCCCCCAGACATAGCTGGGAGTGCTTCTGGGTCGCCCTGGAGCCAAGCTTGGTACCTGCAATACAACAAATGATCCAAAAGCTTGGATTGGTGGATGCTGAAAAGATGCCTCAGAAATCCTGTCTCCTGCCCACTGTAATTTTCAGATTGCATTAAAAAAAAATACTACACATAAAAAACTGAACAAAATGTCTCACACCAGAGTAGATGATTTAAATATTTGTTGAATGGATGAACAGAGGAGCAAATAATGAGTGAATCGACGTCAGATGAATTCAGGTTTTTATAACAATTCTCTCTGTACTCTAATGTTTACTGGTTGAAGTTTGGGCAGTATTTCACAACAGAGCTAGTCATCCAGATCAGTGACTAATTATTGTCAGCTACCTGCCAGGCCCTATTTGAAGCTCTTCCCTCACATTCTCTGCCATCCTCAGGATACTTGGAGAGGTTGGTTCTATTTGCTGTGGAGGAAATTGAGGCTAGGGAAGGAAACTTGAGTTTGTTTTCCCACCCCCACCACCAACACTAATATAGGAGGAGGCAGAGAGGGCTTTGAACCCAGGTCTGGGCGGTCTCTGGGCCCGCGCCTCACGGAGGCCAAGTGCCAAACCTCCAAACCAGATGACTTGGGTTTGAATTCTAGCCTCGCCTCATTACCATTTCTGTAAGAGTGAACAAACAGCACATGCTCTCTCCACCTCCCATTCCTAGAACGTGAGATGATTGCCACCCCCTTCTCTGGGTATGGTGGGGAGAGGGCACGGGTCAGACCACGCACTGGAAGCACTTACCCTGAGCCTGCCACGTAGACGATTGTTGGTGAATAGGAAAACATTCACTATTGGAGATGCTAGGCTTTGCATGAACCAGCATGTATTTCCCAGTTTGGGAAATGCAGGCTGCAGACCGCTCAAGGACAAGGATCAGCTCTGAATTTATACAGATTCAAAACACAGGGAACATCCACACAGACATTTAGATAGTGGGTTCTCCTGTTTATGAATGGCCCTTTCTTTTTCTCTTGAGAAAAAGAAAATAATAAACGCCATTACATTATATGTGGGCCTGCTCCAACTTTTATATAAATCTCAATATACATGGTTTGTTTATCTTTGGTTTATTTATACTGTTAATGTTTTAGAATCTTCATGTCTCAGTCACTGGTGAACAGAAGGATTGCTTTTCTATCTTTAGCAGACCTTGTTTCTGTCTTGCTTCTGTTTGCATCACAGGTATGCATCAACATGATTTCTGACTCCTCTCTTAATTAGTGGTCTAGTTTCAAAGCAGAAGGCAAGGGGAATGTCTTGGTAAGTGGAGACAGGGAGAGAGAGGAAATACAGGGCAAGGACCAGAATCTTGAGGTGTTTGTAAACTCAGGCCAGCTTTGGAATAGCAGGGGAAGGGGATGTTCAGGAAGACCCAGTGCTGAAAACTTCGTCTAACATGTCCCTAGTTTTAAGCCTCCAAAGTTAAATGATCTTTGTACTGATCCACTTGGGAAAGGATGGTGCTTGGTAGCCCTTGAAATGTCTTATTGTGGATGCATCTCAGGTAGAGGAGCTGAGAGCGTGCACAGCGTGCACACGGTTTTGATAGGAGACCCTGTAACTAAAGATAATTGTACCACCATGTGGACCTTCTGGCTGGAGGCACCTACTGCTTCATTTCTGCATCAGCGTGCACTGAGAGGGAGATTCTTCAAGGGAGATACAGGAGGTGAGCAGAAGGGATGTAAGAAATGAATGTCTCCACCTTGGAGCAGATGACGTCGGACCGGAATCAGCCTGTGAGGAGACTGCAGCTTGTTTGGGAAGAGCTTTCTCTGACTGCAAAGCTGCAGCAGCTGCTGAAGACCTGGGCCACTGGGTCATGTAAGCACTGGGGAGCAGGAAGAACTCCTGGGAGTCAGAAGACACTTCAGACATTTCGCGTATCAATTTCCTAGTGCCCTGCACTGCACCTGGGGCATAGTGAGTGATCACTCACTGTTGTCAAATACATCTATTTGTAAGTAGACACCTTTTTTGCACGCAATATGGTAGAAAAGGCATCACAAGCAAAAGATCAGAAAGAACCAGAAAGGTCTGCATTCAAATCTCTCCCTCACTACTTACTACTTAGACAAATGTAGGAGAATAAAGCTACCTTGGTCTTTCTGTCTATAAAATGGAACACTGGAAACTTGAAGAGGCAGGTGAGAACTGAAATGTGAATTAGGCACACTGCATAGTACCTGGTATACTGGTGCTCAAACAATGCTAACTTTTGCTGGAGGTAAGAGGAAAACAAGTAAGATGCTGAAATGTGTGACTGCCTGGAGAAAAATAATTTCAGTGTTGATTAGGTAGAGGATATGTCCAGTTTTTCATTTTCACTGGAGAACAAGTCATTTATCCTTTGGAAAGACAGGCTTAAGGTTGAGAGAATGGTTAACTCATGTTATGCAAATTTAGATTATGGTTAGCAATGTGCTGGTAAATGTCCAACAACTGATTTGCCAAAAATAATTATGCATAAATAAAGATAAACTTATTTTAAGTTTTACTGTACAATTACTTGTTGTAAGTTTTACATAAGGGAGATGGTGAGGGACAAGGAGGCCTGGCATGCTGTAGTCCATGGGGTTGCGTAGAGTCAGATATGGTTGGGTGACTAAACAGCAACAACAAGTTTTACTGACACAAAGTATATCTGTTGTTGTTCAATTGCTAAGTTGAATGTGATTCTTTTGTGACCCCATGGACTATAGAGTACCAAGCTCCTCTGTTCATGGGATTTTCTAGGCATGAAAACTAGAGTGGGTTGCCATGTCCTTCTCCAGGGGATCTTCCCAATCCAGGGATCGAACCCACATCTCCTGCATTGGCAGGCAGATATTTTACCACTAAGCCACCAGGGAAGCCCACAAAGTATATGCAGCATACAATTTACAAGTGAGAGTAAAACATACAATGTTCTATATTTTAAATTTCAATTGACTGTTATAGAATGGTTTTTTATTTTTGCTGAACTCTTCTATTCACAGCCATTCAATCTTGATTTAAAATATATTTCTAGGATAATGGCTACTGATACAACACACCCCTAAGTGTAATCAGTATTATTAACATTTTTCTATCACCTTAGATCTTAGACAGTCAACATAAAAATGAATCCAGTCCCAATTTGTAGCTTGCTAATTTCCTGGTGTAAATACTCTCACCAGGATCAGTTTTCAGCTACTAACAGAATGTCAGTGAAAGTGGAATTGTGAAAAGATGTTCCATGACATACTCTTATATAGTATTTTACTATACCGATATTAATAGAATAGATTAAATAACCTCAAAAGCAGTGATCATTACTAAAAGTAGTGAAATAATTAGGAAGTGATAAGTATGGAATCTTTATAACCTTTGTTCCTAATGTAATTTATTTAATTGCAAATGTACATTTAATTTTTAATTAAGGTTGTGTTTAACAAGTGGCTCATAAAATTCCTGAAAATTGAAGAAGTGGCTCCACCAGTAGGAGCTGATGACAGTATGCATCACTGGAAGCCAAGCATGTCTGTAACTCACAGCTCTACTGTCTCTATGCCAAAGGGAACTTTACGATGAGCTGTATCTTCTTTAAAGACCTCACTCACTCATCTGATTCCTCCCACCCTTCTCTCCTTGTCTCATGACGTTCACCTACCTCTTTCTCTGCCCTTTCTTACTACTCCTGTTGTCACTTTAGTCAACGCCTTGGCTCTTTCACACTCGGACCACTGCAGAGCTCTCCTAACGGTTCCCTGTTTCCTGTTCTTTCTTCCTGTACATCATTGTCAGGTCTCTTCCCAAATTCATCTTCCCCACCTGTTCCCTTAGCCCAGTTTCCTGCTCCAAAGCCTTTGATGGTCCTTTCAAGCTTGTGGGATCGAGTTCACACCCTTGAGAGGTTTTGGAGATGGCTACAGAATAATGGGACTGTACTTAATGCCACAGAACTGTATGGTAAAATATGGTTAAAATGGTAAATCTTATGTTAACATGTTTGACCCCCAATAAAAGAGGTCTTTAGACAACTGAGACCCTAAACAAACCGAGGCCTTTGTTTAGAAATTACTCGGCTTATCTTCCCTGTTCTCTATTACTGCTGTTCCACTCACTGGTCCCATGTGCTCGACACTGTGCTGAACAGCCTGCCCTAATCCTCAGTGCGATCCTGCAGAGGAAGTGCTGTTATTACCACCATTTTGCAGATGACAAAACTGAGGATGAGACACCTCGAAGTTCATACGCCCCAGAGTGTTGACTCGGCGCTGTTATCAGCAGCTCTCACAAATATAACTGCTTAACCATCACCGTTGGAATATCATCAATTCTGTGATAGTTTTCCATTTAAGGGCCAGGCCCACATAGACATAAATAAGGCATCCTCTTGAATAATAAATAAAAGGGAAAATGAAGATAAATAATATTTTAAGGCACTATCTTAAAAATCATTAATGAAAAATTAATGATGGGCATAATATTAACATTTAAATAAGAACAGTATCTGACCCTGCACTTAGCTATGTCTTCCTTACTTCAGCCTAATCCTGCACCTGATTGAGGATTTGGTAAAATAAAACATTATTTACCAAAGCAGGCCATGGCCTGGGGCTCATGCTTTGCCAGTTTTTTTAAATATATTACATAAAAATTATAATTTACATTAATTACTGAGTTTCTTGGAATCTCCCTAAATTTTGTGCCTGAGCTAAACACCTCACTTGCCTGACCTCATCCTGGCCCTACTGTCCCAGCACCTAGAAAGAAAGGTCTTAGCATTCTTTCTCTACTCTTTCCCAACTTCCCGACTCTTAGGTCTGATTTTTCATCTTATGCTGTTTTACTCCAGGGAAATGTGGCTATTTTATACCATAGGATTTTTTTTTTTTTAAGAGAAAGGAGAAAAGTCTATAAGAATAAACTATTTTATTGTTGTTTTTAACAACAGAATATTTCTAGGACTCAAACTATGTTTCTACAGATTAAGAACTATGGAGATGCCTGGGTCAATAAAACATGTCAATAAAAAGGGGTGTTGGCCTTTGTAGGCAAAGTTTTCATAAAGATTTCATACCTTACATACCACTTGGACACTGTTTGAAAACTAACTCCCCAGTGACGGACTCTATTTACTGCTGGAAACAAACACTGACTTGCAGTGCTAGGGGAAAAAACAAACTGTCTGCATTTAATCTTTTAGATTTTGAGACACTCTGGAGCTGGTGTACAGCTGCATTTCTAGCCCATTCTTTAGGTAAGGAAGTATCCTCATGAGAAATTGCTCTCTGTATTTTTTAATGATTAAATGCCTAGGGCATTTTGACACATACATGCACTCACACACAATAGCTTTCAAGACAACTAATTAAAGAAAACAGTGGTACAGCTTTAGCAAAAGGTCTGAAGCTGCCATCAAAGCACTGGATTAGTTCTGGGTTCCAGGTGTTGAGTGGGCAGTTTCCATGAGTTACGCCAGGCCTGAGCAGTGCTCTCTAAGAAAAGGTTCTGGGGTAACCCGGAACACCAAATGCGCCCAGAAGAGAATTCTATTAAAAACACAAGGAATGGAGGGAAAAAACATGAAAAGAACAAAATAAGTAAGTACTTACATATCAGAGCTTGTGAGCAAGAGGTAACCCCCAGAAACAAGGAGGGCCACAGAATCTGAATAGACCTGATGCATGGGGACCCTTTTGGATAATGAGAGGCTGGGGACTGGACTTGAGCCCACAACAAAAATACTGGAGTCTTTAAATACTTTTCTTTCTCTGAGAGGAAGGCTAGAAACCTGATGCATTTGCCTAGAGTTACAGCATATAAGACTTCAATCTGCCAGAGTTATGGGCGGGAGAAATAGTTACACACAAAGACATCAAAACCTGCAGCCTACATCACATGATCAGGGATAGTTCAAACCGCCATATGACATGGGAACCCTCAGCTTAGAAATAAACCTAAAAATAAGTATAGGAGACCCCATGTGTAATCACTCTGCAGTGGTATTTCTATAATCCAGGACATGAAGGACTTGCTGAGAAGTTTCCATCCTACCTCACCCCAACACCAATGATAAGTCTAATGATCTGTTTAAAAAGATAATCTTCACAAGAAAATAATAGTAAAAAAAAAAATAAAAACCATGAGACAGAATCAGCTGATACAGTAAGTTGGAGACTTCACATCTCAAGAACTGAAGATAATCATCTGACTGAAACTATAAAGTAAATGTGTTCAAAATCAAAAATACAAAGTAGGTATAGGAAGTCTAGAGAAAGAATATTATTTTTAAAAGGATCATGAAGATTCAAAAGAGAACCAAATGTAGTGTTTGCAACAGAACCTATTACAACCATTAACTTTAAGACCACAATCAGCAAGTTTCACAGCATGTCAGATACACCGGAAAAAAAAAAAAAAAAAAAAAAATTAAACTGGAATCAAGGAAACCACTCAGAATACCATTCAGAATACATTACAAATACAGAGACAACAGGGGCTTGTTCCAAATCAATGTTTCATAGAAGCTCCAGAAGAAGGATGTACAGAGGGCTAAGAATTGTCTGTAATTGAAGAGACACTAATACTCAGCTGGAGAACGTACAGATAACTCTTTTTCTTTTTTTTTTTTGCTTTGCAGACTTTTTTAATTAATAGAAAAAAAATCCTTTTTTCACTTTATTGAGTCCCTAAGACTCAATCCAAGGTCAGTATGTAGAAGCAGCAATTTTCTTCAGAACATCATGACTGCCCAGTAGGTCAGGGCCCTGGAGGAAGTAGGCTCAGTTGCAGTCTAATTGTCTTAACATGGGCTTCAGAATCCAGCCCAGATAAATCATCTATGCTATTAAAATCAAATGGCAGTAGGTATGTTAATGTGGATAAATTGTTTTCCGGATGCTGTTCAAGACAGTAAACAAATGCAAAGCTATTTATAAATGCCAATAATGTTATCTAGTCATCGGCTTAGCAACTGACAATTATGAATATGTGCAGCTCTGTGCTAAGCACTTTACAGGCATCTTCTCATTTAATCCTTACAATAGCCTTTTAAGAGTGTGTATATACATATATTTAATACCGATTTTAAAATAGAAGAGTAACCTGCCTTAGAGAAGTTAAGTATCTCAGAGAATAGTGGAATTGGGATTCACCACAGATCTGCTGGGTGCTAACAGATTTTATTACTGAACGTGTAGAGCCGAGAGGAAGTAGATCGCTACAGGGAAGCCAAGTACACAAAGACTGTCCATTGGGAACATGGAAATTGAAGGGAGTTTCTTAGATTAGCGCTGAAGTACTGCCATCCTGAATCCAGGTCACCTGGAGAAGGTCAGCCTTCCTGACAGTCAGTGACCCCTGCACCTGGGGCGGTCAGGGCAGAACCGAGTTCTTTCAAAGGACACGACTATGCATTTACACAGCCAGGTCTGGTATACTGACAGTGGAAAGTACGTTAGCAATCTCATCCTGGAGGTTTATAAATATCGTTTGGTGGGGAAAGGGAAAGACAACCTGTTTATTTTGAGTGTGGAGTTGCATTACACTCATTTCTCAACATGTCAGGCATATGCACCTAAAATGTGCCCAGCAAGATGCTTTCTCCACAGAACACTGAATTAAAAATAAATTGCTAATGGAGACATGAATGAACGAATCAGAAAGTGAGTCCAAAGGAAATACCAACACTGTCCCTAGCTGAGTACATCTCTCCGGCTTTTTCCAGAAGATCACAGCTGCCTAATGTAAGCCAAAGTGGGCTTCTCAGTACGGGCAGCACCAGGCATGGGTTTTTCAATATGCTCTCCCCAAATGTACCATAAGCACTATTTTGAAGTCAGTGCTTTTAGCAAGCCTTCTATTTTTCACTGAGAAGAAACCCAGTTTATTTTTTGTTCAAAGAAAAAGTGGAATCACAGCCATCTCTGCAGGAACTGATGAAAACATTGGCAAAACTTTCAGATAAAAGAGATCAAATTGCTTACCGGTCCCTCATAAGAAAAAAAGAATAGAAACACATATTCCATCTTATTTTCTCTCACAGATGTTCTGAAAAAAGTGAGCAGGTTTAAGGGAGCGGCCCTGACATTCTTCCTTCTAGTGGAAAAACCTTTACAAGAAGCAATTCAGCATTTCAGTAATTATACCAGGTCATATGAAACAAAATAAAAAAAAAAAGAATGTATAACTTTCACTTCGATTTTCATTTCTTTCCTAGTTCCATGATGGTTTATCCTGTGCTGACAGAAACAGATTTCTGGCCCTGCAAAGAAACCTCATACACACAAGGCTAGCTTCCTGCTCACTCTTTCCCGGGGTAACAATCAATTTTAAGAGTTTCTTTCCCTTTGTCTGAGGTACCCGTATGCCTTGGTGAAGATTATAGGTTAAACGCCACTGAAAGTAATTGAATTAGTTTGCCCTTATATTTATGGTCAATACCTCTGTCTGGGTTTCAGGTTTCCTACTGAAAATTCTGCTTTCCCAATACTACTTACAAACACAGCTGTCTACTCAGATATACAATTGCTATTTGGAGGTAAACAGGAGTGGCGAAAATTTTAAATGCTACTCTTTGGTTTTTTTCAACTTAAATTTCTAAATAAATATCAAAGGCAACCCTATAATTATCATAATCCCCTTTGTCTCCATTCAGCCTGTCCACTGTTTCCTTGTCAGAGAAGGTTTTTGTATACTGGGCTCGTAAGTTTTTTATTGCCAGTGTCTGCTTGTAAAGAAAAAAAATCATAAGCTGATGAGTGGGACAGAAAGGAGATGGACAATTTCCTTCAGTGCCCAGAACTAGTGCAATTCTGTTCTTCTTTTTTTAAAAGGCATTTGACCTGGCACTTATCGACACAAAGAATGTGGAGCTCAGCTCCACACTATGAAGACAAGCAGCCTAAATTCACCTAAAAGCCACAAAGGCGGGACTACTTCACACCAGAAAAGCATGGCCCAAGTGACATAACTCCCAGTCAAGTACTCATGGAAGAAACCATAAATCAATCACTACATTAGGAAGATATTTTAAATCCTAAAATATGATGTCAGTAAGCTTTCATTTCAATCCCAAAGAAGGCAATGCCAAAGAATGTTCCAACTACTGTACAATTGCACTCATTTCACATGCTAGCAAGGTAATGCTCAACATCTTCAAGCCAGACCTCAGTAGTATGAGAATCAAGAAATTCTAGATATATAAGCTGAATTTAGAAAAGGCAGAGGAACCAGAGATTAAATTGCCAACATTCATAGGATCATAGAAAAAGTAAGGGAATTCAAAAAAAAAAAAAAATCTACTTCTGCTTCATTGCCTACACTAAAGCTTTTGACTGTGTGGATCACAACAAACTGGGGAAAATTCTTAAACTGATGGGAATACCAGACCACCTTACCTTCCTCCTGAGAAATCTATATGCAGGTCAAGAAGCAACAGTTAGAATCGTACATGGAACAACAGACTGCTTCAAAATTTGGAAAGGAGTACATCAAGGCTGCATATTGTCACCCTGCTTATTTAACTTATATAAAGAGTACATCATGCAAAATGACAGGCTAGATGAATCACAAGCTGGAATCAAGATTGCTGGGAGAATATCAACAACCTCCCTCTGATATGCAGATGATACTACCCTAATGGCAGAAAGCAGAGGAACTAAAAATACTTTTGATGAAGGTGAAAGAGGAGAGTGAGAAAGCTGGCTTAAAACTCAACATTCAAAACACTAAGATCATGGCATCTAGTCCTATCACTTCATGGCAAATAGATGGGGAAAAAATGGAAACAATAACAGACTTCATTTTCTTGGGCTCCAAAATCACTGTGGTCAGTGACTGCAGCCATGAAATTAAAAGATGCTTGCTCTGGAAAGAAAATCTATGGCAAACCTAGATAGCATTTTAAAAAGCAGAAACATCACTTTGCTGACAAAGTTTTGTATAGTCAAAGCTATGGTTTTTCCAGTAGTCATGTACAGATGTGAGAGCTGTACCATAAAGAAGCCTGAGCACTGAATAATTGATGCTTTTGAACAGTGGTGTTGGGAGTCCCTTGGACAGCAAGGAGATCAAACTGGTCAGGCGAAAGGAAATCAACCCAGAATATTCATTGAAAGGACTGATGTTAAAGCTCTAATACTTTGGCCACCTGATGCAAAGAGCCAAAAAGACTCTGATGCTGGGGAAGATTAAGAGCAGGATGAGAAGTGGGTGACAGAGGATGTGATGGTTGAATGACATTATCAACTCAATGGATATGAGTTTGAGCAAACTCTGGGAGATAGTGAAGGACAGGGCAGCCTGCTGCTGCTAAGTCACTTCAGTCGTGTCCGACTCTGTGCGACCCCATAGACGGCAGCCCACCAGGCTCCCCCGTCCCTGGGATTCTCCAGGCAAGAACACTGGAGTGGGTTGCCATTTCCTTCTCCAATGCATGAAAGTGAAAGGTGAAAGTGAAGTCGCTCAGTCGTGTCCGAGCCTTAGCGACCCCATGGACTGCAGCCTACCAGGTTCCTCTATCCATAGGATTTTCCAGGCAAGAGTACTGGAGTGGGTTGCCATTTCCTTCTCCGTGCACTGCATTTTATGTGATCCCAAAGAGTCGGACATAACTGAGCAACTGAACAACAACACTGGTCTGCAGTGAATTCAGATGGGGCCTCTGGATCCTACTCTCCAATACTCTCCAGACAACGTCTACCAGCAGGATTTTCAACTCTCCTGGAGAGCCTCATTTATTCACCATCCTTTTCTAATGTCTTAAGCAGATGATCTACTTCCCATACAAGGGAACAAGATACAGTAGTAAAAATTTTGAACAGAAAGATGGAAGGACCAGGTCCATTGTGTGATCAGCAATTTCTTTGCCCTTGGCCAAATCACTGGCGCCCTTTAAATTTTAATTTTCTAAAATTACTTCAGGTAGTTTGAGCTTGGTGTGAAAAGATGTCAATCTTCTCCATAAGACCCCTGGGAGGAGCATGATAATTGCAAGAGGATCTCAAATCCTGGACATTCTAAACACAATTAAAATATTATGTGAATGACATTGTAACTAATTTTCCAAAGTAGAAAAATGTTGTTGCAATGAATGAGACACAAACTTATCCAAAACCACTGTTGAATTTATGGCAGATTTGTTGCTACATATTTTCTTAATCAATGGATAACCAAAGTAAGGTTACTCTTTATCTATTGAAGGCTCAACACCCTCATCTGTTAACAGCATAAAACATGAAATCTATCTCATGGGATTTTTGCAAAGATCAAGGTGAGATAATGCACAAAAGGGATCAGTGGAGTCCCTGCTGGCCTGGGGTAAGTGACAGAAGGCACAGAGCAGGAACAGGCTTTCCAGAATACACACAAAATGAGAGGAAGACGTTAACCCATTTGACCACACACTGCGCCTTCTCTCCCTGGATAGGGATGCCAAATGTGAGCCAAGAAGTAGGAGAAAACACACACACACACACATACACACACACACACACACACACCCCCCTAATTTTCTTTTAAATTTAAGGGCTTAGGTAGTTCTGGGACATAGTTTGGGGGGCTAGTTGTATAAGCACTGGAGAGCAATGGTATTTCAAAAATCCCACTATTTTCCTGACTCTAACAGGATTCTAATGCCTGCAACTTCTTTTGTCTTGCAGGTCACGTTGTTTCAGTAAGTTTCCACCTTCTTGTCTGGCTACACTGAAAGTTTAATCTAATTCTACAGAGTCTCTGTGTTTGGTAACTTTCTTCCAGCCCATATCCCATTTAAAGGAAGCAGAGAGCTAATACTATTGCCATCATATGGAGACCCATAATTTGTTGTTACAGAGGGGTCCCACATTTAAAAAGGCTGGGAGCCAATGAGGCAAATGGTTTAGAAGCTTCTTGTCTTATAGGTCTACAACCTAACAAAGTGGAGCCACTATAAAAAAGATGGGCTTCCCTGGTAGTTCAGATGGTTAAGAATCTGCCTGCAATACAGGAGACCTGGGTTCAATCCCTGGGTCAGGAAGATCCCCTGGTGAAGGGAATGGCTACCTACTCCAGTATTCTTGCCTGGAGAATTCTATGGACAGAAAAGCCTGGCAGGCTACAGTTCCTGTGGTCACACACAGTGGGACACAACTGAGAAACTAACACTTGATGTAAAAGGTACTTTCAAGGGAGAATCTGGGAACAGAAACACATCAGCACTAAATGCGGGAAGGTCCTATTTAGTTCCTCTTATCACTCAACATTGCACAATCAGTAAAAGACTAGTGGACATGCAAAGCCAAAACAATGTTCGAGTGGGAAGAGAGGTCTCCATTCCATTTCCAATATCACCAGTGATGCCAGAAGTCCATCAGTTTCTCAAACCCCAAACCTGGAAACGATCTTCGATTCCTCCATTCTTCTTGCTATAATATCCAATCCATCAGTCAGTTTCATCATTTTACCAAAATCATTGCTCAAATCCATCCCCACCCTTTATGTCCAACCTCAGACTCTTACTACAATATTGCCACTTCCCTTTCACTTATTGACCACAGCAGCCTCCTGACTGTTGTCCCCACTCTTTCTCCTGCCCTCCTCTGAGTCACCCTCCACTCTGCAGTTAGAATAAACTTGCATCGTATCTTGTTGATGTCAGTCTCCTATGTGAAATCCTCCCGAGACTTTCCAGTGCATCTTAACAGAGTATAGAGCCTTGTATGTTTTGGCTCCTGCCTTATAACACCAATACAATCTGTTCCTCTCTCCTCTTCACTGATCATGTCCTTCACCTTCATTTAGTTCCTCACTTGTATTAAGCTCTCCCCCCTTGCTTGGGGTTTCATTGTAGCATATTTGCTCTGCTTGGAACAATCTTTCCCTCCCACTTCTCTTTCCACTAAAGCTTTCATCCCACCCCTCAAGGAGACCTCCCCCGATGTGTGTAAAGGAGCTCAGCATCTCACCACTTGAGTGCTTCTTAAAAACACTGATTATTATTTGTAACCATTCATTTATTTGCTCCTTCCCTTTCAGTTTTATTTTGCTTCTATAAACTCCTTAAGAGCAGGGAGGGACTTTGCCAATTTGTTTGTTTGTTTGTATTTTTTTGTGTACGTGTTTGTTTTTCACTGAGGTGTCTCCAGAGTCTGAAGGAGGGCCTGGCATTCAGAAATCCCACAATAAATATTTGTTGAATGGACAGAAGAGATCATCATGATTATTTCCACTGGTAATTTTTCATTGTCGTATACAAATGAACTTTGATGTGGGTTACAAAAAAGTTGTTGAATCTTTCTCACTTAAGGACCTCTAGTGCCCCATTATACAATATGGTAGCCACCAGCTGCATGCAATTTCTATGTTACAGGACACTTACAACATCACAAAAAAGCCGTTAGACAGTGCCCATCTCACATTAGGTTGAGCCGAGTCAACCTCTTTCAGAGGAACTGACATGATGAACTGACTCCTCAGTTGCTTCCTAGTTCTAACAAGAACTAGTTATCACCTGAGGTCTTACAAAGCTATCCTCAAACATGAAACTATTTCATTTATAATCCTTAGTCAGCTTGGTTTACCAGGTATGAAAAATGTGATTGACAATGGAGAGCAAGCCTCTTGCTGAGAAATATGAAAACCAGGAGGAACTCCTGCTACTCCATTCAAAGGGTTTCTTTTCACTTCGGCTACAAAAGCCCTGTGGAAAATGCCAGTCTTTTATTACTAGACTATTGTTTAATATTTATCCAGCACCAAAAACTCTGCTGAGAGCATGAACTGGAGCTCCTGCTGGTCTCTGCCTTTTGGGACTTACATTTAATTAGACAGATGTGGAAAAATACCCAAGTGTGGTTCCCAATCACATTTATGAATAATAAGCTGGATTGCTCCTTCTGGCAGGATGTCACACTGACAGGGGATACTGTGTGAGACGCCTCTTCCTGTGCTGGGCAGTGAACCTTGCACCCCTGCTTTGTGGTGCTATACCAGGATGTAAGTGCTGCTTGTAATACAACAGTCTCCGGCTTGCACTCAATTTGGGCTTTTGACTCTTGATGAATTCCTCTTTTATCTTGGGATTGTGTCTCCCTGATTCAGTTTTCCTTTTTTTTTTTTTTTTCCTGGTGCTGTTACTGCCTCCTTTGCCCACCCTATGAGGATGGGTCCCATCCAGTTTCATTGTGTTCCTTTCTCCCTTGAGCTGGGGCGTCTGTCTCCATGCATATACTGACTGATGTCTAGATGCCAGCTGGCCAACCTTGAGAGAAACTGGTCACATCTTTGCCAGACAGTGAAGGGTGCTGCTGTAACCAGGAGGAACAGAATCCTTGGTTCAGCCAGTGCCCCACTTAATCATCCTTCTGGGAAGTTTCAAAACTTCTTTCAGTACCTGGGCTCTAAAGAGATCTTCCAGTTGCATCTAGGAAAAGTCATTCTCTCTCCCATTTTTTTTTTCATTGTAATAGCTTTATTAGATATAATTTACATGCCATAAAAGTCCTCCATTTTAAGTGCACAAATTCAATAACCTTTTATTAAATTCACAGAGTTCTGTAGCCATCACCACAATTTGATTTTAGACTATTTCAACCACCCAAAGAGAAAACCTCAGTGCCTGCTAGCAGTCATTCCTTGTTTCTATCTGCAGCCTTAGGCAACCGCTAATCTACTTTCTGTCTCTGTGGATTTGCCTATTCTGGACATCTGCGTAAATGGCATCATTCAGTATTTTCTCTTTTGTGCCTGGCTTTTTTCATTTGGCATAATACTTCTGAGATTTATCCACATTGTAGCATGTATGTGCACAGCACTCTCTTTTGTCATGGCAGACTATTCCAGCTTATGGATATACCATGATTTGGGTATTTATTCACACTCACAATTCTACACAGAAATATAAATTACATCAAGGTCTTCATTTAGAGCCGTTTTGTGCCTTTTCTGTACTTCAATAAAGCTCAGTAAATGAATTCCTCTATAATGTTGCTGTTTAGTTGCTCAGTCTTGTCCGATTCTCTGCCACGCTATGGACTGTAGCACGTCAGGCTTCCCTGTCCTTCACAATCTCCTGGAGGTTGCTCAAACTCATGTCCACTGAGTCGATGATGCCATTCAACCATCTCATCCTCATCATCCCCTTCTCTTCCTGCCCTCGATCTTTGCCAGCACTGGGGGTTTTCCAATGAGTCGACTCTTCTCAATTTACTATATACTAGAAGATAAGCCTTTTCCTTACTGCGTGCACACAGTGGCGCATCTTTCAGAAATCACTTTCAGGCAAACACACCCATATGTCTCCAGGGTTTGCCAGCAGGAGGCAGATATTTTCTTGGGAGAAATTATCAGGCCAATTGCTGACAGAAATGATCACTGGTGATATAACCAAATACTGTCAATCTCAATAAATGGCTCATTTCAGTGGAAGGCAATGGTAAAACTGGCAACAATGAAGTATTTAGATTTACAGTGAATGTATGAAATATGGCACCTGCTCATATGTGGCCATTCAAAATATTTACAATGATGATATAGATTGTTCATATCTAATAGGCTCCATGTTCCCCAAGTCCTCTGCTTCCAGCTTGAGCTGATGGATGCTGCCTGGTTGCCCATGCTGGCTCTTGTTCAAGTAGCACAAACTCACGACTCGAACTTCACATGCGATCATGCTCAGAAGACCCATGAGAAATACTTAGCTATCTCCAGACTCATTTCTCTGTATGGTAGGTGCTAACTCTCAGATGCCTCCCCAGGGTGATCTTTACCTTGCTTTGCCTTTCTCCCCCATCCAAGTGGCTGGAAATCCTTCTTCCTCTCCACTTCCCATTGCCCATGGCTGGAAGAAGCCCGTCGTTCAGTGTCACTGATTTATTTATTTACCCACCTTCCCAAACAACTTGAAAAACAAAAACCCACATGATTCTCCTCCATGGCCCAGACTCTCCTACTTTCTCTCTTCCTTTCATAAAATAGATTAACTGGTAAACACCAAGGAGATAGTGTCATTTGCTTGTAACACATTGCTCTAGAGAATTATCCACAGTGGATACTTAAGTAGCTGTGATGTCATTTTGAACACCATAAGATACAATCTGCAGCCATGGGTCCTCAGCCTGTTTCAGCTCATCTGTGGATTCTGACCACGAAGATGGCTGTTTGGATTCTACTTTCTTGCTGGTTTAATTATTTAGCATAGATTGAGAGGATTAACTGAATGGCAACTCTGGCAGACATTCCACCATGTCTGATACACATTGTCTCTTAGCCTCACCAAGCTGGCATGGTTTCTCCCCAGATTGCAGATGTGGAAGTTGAGGCTCAGAGGCTGAGGAACTTAGCCACAGTCATGGAGCTAGTAAACAACGGACCTGGGTTTGAGTCAAAGTTTGCTCTGATTTCTAAGGCCATGATCCTCTCAAAACTGCCACCACCACTTCCGCCCAACTCAGCTTTTGGGTGACTCAATGTCCAGTTACATCACTTATTTTAAAGCTGAATATCTTTCACTACCAACCAACCAAGTCACTGGGGTTCAGCCATACTGGCTGCCACATGACCCAAGAAAATCAGTCAACTATCCATGCACACCTCACCCTCAGAAAAATGGTCACAAATGGAGAATGGAGACTATAAAGGAGCTCAAAAGGAGAACGCTCTGCTGTTTTGAGAGGTCAGTATCCTGTTTCTGCAGGTCTCTCCTTACCAGAGGAGAATACTTTCCTCACTATCTAGCAGCAGGGTATGTCTTTGTTTGCAATATTCTCCAGCAGTCGAAAGCCCACACTTCCTCTCAGCTGCCTCCAAGACTTTGAACCTGTCCCAAAGACCCACCCAGGGGGACACGCCTTTGGGAGGGAGGACCATCCTCTCCCATGCTTCCCAGTGTGCTCTGTGAATCCACTCACATCCTTTGTGTCTGCTACAGATGACAACAGCCAGGTAGCCAGCTTGCTGCCCAGTGGTTGTGGTAATGAACGCCTTCATGTCCACAGCTGTCCTCACAGCCTCTGGGATTGACTGTCTTGCTTCCCATTTGTCCCTTTTGTACTGAAGGCTCTTGGGCTCAAGCCCCCTGGTGACTGTCACAGCCCTCAGTGAGAGCTTACCCGGCCAGGCTGACCTGAGCCCTGTAGGCACACTTGGTGGCATATGACGTCACCACTGCTATTTAATATTCATCAAGGGCACTCCGCACACTGGCACTCCTCTGACAGGCAATGTTCCCAGCCTCTCCCCCTTCCTTCCTTGCCACAAAGACTCTCACCCTGGGGGACTTAACTTGCTCAGAGATTCTGTCCTTGCTGATTTCTTCAACTTTGGAGCTCTGTCCCCCGCAGGTGTCCAGGGACTGTCTGGGTGGTGTCAGGCTTCTGACACTAACCATCACAACCGGGGCTGTGATCTCAAACACAGACCTCCCGCCACCTCGAATTAGCCTGAGCAGGCACCAGCCAGCTGGCCCTGTGGGAATGTCACCGACCCTGGATTTCTTTCCTTGCGTCTGCCCTTGGCGTTTGCAGTCTGAGCTCAGGAGTCCTGCTATTTGTGAGAAGTCGCACATTCAGCCCGAGCCTCTGTGCCTGGCTGCCTGCATGCTCTCAGGTTCTTTCAAGCATTGTTTCTTTAAATCTCCAGGTAAGTGTCATCGAGGCCATCTTTTAAAACTTTGTTGGCCAACTTGCTTGACACTCCACCCAAGATGCCTTCTGCCTCTAACACGGAAGGTGAACTCTGTTCTAATCACCTACTCAGCTGCTCAGCTGCCTCCCTGCTTTCCGAGTTTCTTGCTTTTAACAGCTTGTTTAAGATCCCTTGAACAAGCTGTCGGCCTCCAAAGGAGGGATGGTGCTAGAAACAGTGTGAAGAGCTAAAAATAAACACCTTCTGCAGGTAGGGACAGACGCGCTGTACAAAGCGATGACCCGGCACCCTCCAGACCTGAATGCCTCGGGAGCCTGGCTGTTCCCCAAGCAGAGCCAGTCAAGTGTTTGCACAGGGAGCTCTGCGTTGCACAGGTGCTAGAAACCAAGTTCAAACTGCCCATCAGCTGGGCAGTGACAGGTTGTCCAAATGACTCCTTAGAAGTTCATCACCATCATGGACAAGACCTCCTATTCTTAAAATAAAGATGAGGATGTGACTTAAAAAAATAATAGGGGTTAATTTTTTTTATGGTACATATTTAGTTTTGCCTGTGTAAAAGCTAAGAGGTTTTGAAGTCAGCGAATACATTTGTCTGAGAATATTAATAATATTATTAGATAAATAGGGTGGCCTTTGTCCTTTATCTAGGACAAAGTTGATCAAAATAGCTATTATATTAATAGTAACAACGGCACCCACAATAAACATTCTCTGTTGCAGAACACAATGGAGTTCATTCATCACTGCAGCAAGGGGAAGCCAGAAGCCTCCACCTGCGGGGTACATAGTATACCGTAGTTCTGTTTCTTACAAGAGTCCCACAAAGTCATTTTTACAGTGAAGAAAGGGGAATGTGGAGCAATTGAATGACTTGGCCCAGCCCAGCAGCAGAGCAGTGGCACCTGTAAGAACAAGACTGACTGCTGGTCAGTTTTGCACCAGCTGTACTCAGGGCCGTTATGTGTGTGATGACAGAGCACAAAGCCACTGGGGACCAGGACTCAGCTACCTTTGAACATTCTCAGCACCAATCTCCCCTCCTTGGGCAGAGGGACAGGTTCTGTGCTCTTGCAGGGAAGGGTCAGAAGTCCAAGTCCAAGAGGAGAGGTAATAAAACCTGCTTGATCTTTCAGGCTTGACCAGGCTTCGCACTGTTATTTTCCACATAGCTCAAGGCTTACAGAACTCTGATGGCGGAGCGGAGCCACTGTTAAGAATCCTGACCTCAAAAAGGGCTGATATGTAGATTTTGCTATAACAAAAAGGTACTCCATCGCATAGACGGTTCTGAATGATTAAGTTCCCACCCGCAGCAGGAGAGACAGCAATGGGGATCCAGTGTGCAAGGAAGATGGGCTGGCTCTTTCTCCTGTGCCTGATTTCGTAACTTCACTGCAATTTCCACCATGAAAATGGATTAACTCTGAGGTGCTTTCCATCCTGATTAAACATTTTCTGTCTGCAGTGGTGCCGAGATTGTAAAACACCTAATAGAGCTGTTAATTGTAACCCCATGAACAACTGTGACCTTTACAGTTATTTATGTTTTAAGAGGCTGCCCGCTTCCTGCTCTCACGGCAGGTTAGCCATGCTTGGAGCAGGGTGGAGTCGGGCTGCCCAGTGCAGAAACCAAGGGAACACTGGAGAGGTCACATATGGGCTGATCTCTACAGGCACCAGACACACGAACTATTTTTGTTTTCATCACTGACTGAAGCTACTAACTGGTTCTTCCTGGTGTCAGCTCATGCCTAAAAAGAAAGAGAATGTTTCTAGAATCACATGTATAACAAATGTCTCCTCCGAGTGAACAAAGAAAAACACAGTGGAATGGCCCCCTTCCCATTACTGGGTTTACCACTTTGTCCATGGAGGGGTGATAAAGGAGCAGTGATGCAGCTTCTAGCCAGCACTGGGCTGAAGGGCTTTCTGGATGTTACTCTCATATAGTCCTCATGACAAGTCCATGAAGCTGACAATTGATTGCTCATTATATAGAAGAGTAACCAAGGCTCAAACAAGTTTTAAAGAAACGTGTCTACAGTCATGCAGTTAGTAGGCTGTGGAGTGAACTCTCAGCTGAAGACCTTTTGATGCCTAACAGAAGCCCTGTGGGTGGAATGGACTAAAGTTTATTAGCTACCTAAGAGTCCTATAGAGCTTCCTAGGTGGCACTAGTGGTAAAGAATCTGCCTGCCAATGCAGCAGATGTAAGAGACACGCATTGGATCCCTTGGTCAGGAAGATCCCCTAGGGGAGGGCATGGCAACTCACTCCAGTATTCTTTTCTGGAGAATTCCACGGACAGAGGAACCTGGTGGGCTACAGACCATGGGGTCACAAAAAGTCTGACACAACTGAAGCGACTTAGCATGCAGGCAAGGGTCCTAAAGAGTCTCTGAAATAAGCCTTTGCCAGTTTCTGACCTCTTTCTTCAATTGCACACCTGGAGGGATTCTCGCCCACAAAATGAGCCACAATAGCCCTTCTTGCCCTTCATCATTACTTCCTAGGGACTCCAAGGACAGAGCCTTAAATAGTACCAGAGCCTCTGTGGCCTCTACCAGCCAAGGGGAAATGCTCTTTCTACAGTGGGAGGTGAAGGCCACTGGGTTGCCTCCCAAATGGGCCATTTGCTTCATTTTCTCCACTAAGGAGCTATGATTAGATGCTGAGACCCATGAGCAGGGAAGGTGCCAGGTAGGGTTACTGAAGGATTTAAGTAGAGAAATCACAGGGAAAGATTCTGTATTAGAAAGATCGTGTCCATTCTGGTTAATGAATGGCAATGAGAATGAATGAGCCAAAACTCCTCAAGTACTGACCAGGTGCCAAGCACCCTGAAGCAGGCTTCACCTTGATCTCATTTAACTCACTCCAAAATTAGATGATTAGCCACTAAGATTACTATCCCCATTTTATAGACAAAGACACTGAAGTACTCTGCACAGAACGCTATTGCCAAAAATTACCCAAGTGGAGGGAGAGAAGAGTCTGGCTCTGCTGGCAAATGTTTCACAACCAACTGGATGTGTGGGGCGGGGGCATAGGGGTTTGGGGGTGGAGGGAAGAAGGAGGGAGGCTGGGGCAGCAGCCCTGGTTTATAGAACTTGCTGATTTCCAAGGTAATGGTGTTCAGTCGCTCAGTCATTTATGCCATTTACCTCTTTACGACCCTATGGACTGCAGCACAACAGGCTTCCCTGTCCTTCACCATCTCGAAGAGTTTGCTCAAACTCATGTCCATTGAGTCAGTGATACTCACATTATGGCCAACTCCAAGCTCCATCCTAACACTGTCAGGGCAAAGCCATTCCCAAGAAGCTGGTACCATAGTCTCTTCTATTCGATCTCACCTCTAAAATCATTGGGTTAAAAAAAAAAAAAAGTATGTCCATTCTATGGTTGCTTCAGGTAGGGCTATCACAGAGTAACTGGTAGGAGGATCACAGAATAATCTCACCACACATTACTAGATGATGCTACTAACATTTTTTCCCAAGGTGGCAAGTAACAGGTTTTTTTTTTCTCAAATATTTTTAAAGGAGGAAATATACCTCACCAAATCCATTTTCTAACTCAGTCTGGGTTTCATATCACCTGCTAATTTTTGCTTTGGGGCCATCTTGCCCTGGTCACCTAGTAAGGAACAGGAGAGCTTATATTCACAGAATGGTTCATTAGTAGTTACGACTCTATGGTTCATCTCTCAGAAGGGTACCTCAGAACCTGCTGTGAAGTCTGTGCCATGGCCTCGGAGTGGCAGGTGAGCTAGGTAATGAATGGCTGCACACCATCGCCTGCTCCCTGCCCCACCTTATCTTGACCTCCTAGTTTCAGGAAGCATCCTGCTGATAACACCCAAGTCAATTAACTGTAGCTGCTGCTGCTAAGTCGCTTCAGTCGTGTCCGACTCTGTGCGACCCCACAGACGGCAGCCCACCAGGCTCCCCCGTCCCTGGGATTCTCCAGGCAAGAACACTGGAGTGGGTTGCCATTTCCTTCTCCAATGCATGAATGTGAAAAGTGAAAGTGAAGTCGCTCAGTCGTGTCCAACTCTTAGTGACCCCATGGACTGCAGCCTACCAGGCTCCTTCGTCCATGGGATTTTCCAGGCAAGAGTACTGGAGTGGGTTGCCATTGCCTTCTCCATATTAACTGTAGGCCCTCATTCAATTCGAGAAGGGCTCCCAGGCTTCTCAGATTTAAGAACCATATTTTTTTAAACACTGATTAAAAAAAAAAAATAGCCAGAAATGCCTTTAAGTAAAATTTAATCTGGGAAGGCAGCAGGGTCTAGAGGTAAATCCACAGGTTGCCAGCTGCTCTGGGCTTGAGTCCTGGCTCTTTCAACATCCATGTAATCTTAGTCCAGCTCCTTAATCTCTGGGTCTCACTCCCAATCTCTCAACTAGAGATAAAAATAACACCCACATCACGGGGCCATTGTGAGGATTAAATGAGGAAGTCTAGTTGAGAGTTTGATATGGCGGCCTTCTACCATAAAATGCTATTAATTACTATTAAAATACATAGGCCAGACATAATTCTTTTTTGACTGTTAAGATAATGCCTGGTGGGGACAAGCGTTGGTAAAATCCAATATTAATTCCAAGCCCCCCAGTAGTCCATTACCTGCGAATCACTGAAGGAAAAAGGATATCCACCACCAGACCTCTCTCTCAAACACACACCCCACGGTCACAAATTTAAAATACAAAGTTTATATCTGAGTTTCATGTAATATTTGGTTGGCTGGCTCTTTAGAAGTGCATATTTTTTTAAAATGTAAATAGAACCCACCCTTCCCTATGACAAGAAAATGCATATTTTTAAAAGCCTTGTCTGAAATAATAAATCAGAAGATCCAACTTGTTTCTTATTAGATGTGAGTATCTTTAGGTAGTGGCTGAAATGAAGAATTTGCATTTAAATGGAAAGATTAATGACTAGTACACAAAGCCCATATTTAATCACCACTTCCTTAACACAGATAATTTATATTTGTGTGCAGATCATTCACCTTAAGCAGTGATCGAAAATGACAGGAATAGTATTTTATAAAGTGATTTCTGTGCCACCGATCACGTGGCTCAGTTATAAACATTTCTGAGGCTGCTGGTTTCACACTGTTACTTGGGAATGATCTAAATGTTGGTACAGTAATTTAGGTGTAAATATATTTGAGAATGTGTGACTCTCACCATATAGAAATATCTTAAGCTGAAGGAAAAGAATCATTTGGGAATTACTTTTGCATGGGTCTCTTCAAGGGCCCTTTTCCTTCAAATGTGAACAAAGCATGATTTGCCCCTGACTCCAATTTTAGACAATTGTTTAATAACCTGACCACCCCCTCCTTCTTCTGGAATATCTAATAGCAAAAACACAAAAGGGATATATGTTCCTCCAAACTGAAATGTGAAGAATGTTCTGAAAAACCAAATGTTTCTTCTCCTGGCCCCAGAAGCCCCTTTACCGGCATATTTCCCATCAATGCGGATAACACACTTTGGTTTACTAACTGGCAGATCAAGAGTCATCATGCTTACTCTGTACTGTTCTCCTTCAGTATTAGATTCCCCACCACCATTTATTCCACACCCAGGGTGCACCATATAAACAGAGCATCTTGCTCCATGAGTCAGGGGCCTCTTTCCTAAAGCCTGATCAGTAAAACAGCAAAACTGGACAACTCTATTCAGGGAAAGAGGCCTGCTGGAGGAGAAACTGCCCTAGGCATTGAACTGTATCTGTTCTATGTCTGTGGCTTTAGGCTCAAGGTGAAAAAAATCTTGAAATTTGATTTGCATTAACTGGAGAATTGTAATGAAATGACGAATTTGCATTAAATGATCTTTCTCAGTGAGGATCAGCCAATAAGAGAGTCAGCAATGCATACACTGCCAGACAATTTAAAGTTACCAGCTGGTACTATGTCATCCTCCAGGCCCTGATCGTTTATGGGACTTTCCCAATTCCTTGCATCACCCCTCAGCCCCTTCATCTTTCTTTTCCTTCCTTCCCACAACCCTTCCCCTTTGGAAACAGCGAGAGCAAATTATATTAGCAAACAAAACAATAATAGTGTATTGAAAAGAAGAAAGAAGAAAAAGTTATGAAACCTGGTTTGCCCATCCTTGGCTCTTAAAAGTTCAAGGTAATTCTGGTGTCTGGTGTGCTATTTAAGAAATAACACCTGTCCTACAAATTGGCACTTCTGCTCTCTTATTAATCTCTGCTGATTGCTGACCAGTAAAGTTAGCACCACTTCCTTTACCATTATAGAACAGGGCGAAATGCAGGGGGGAATACAAGCACTTTACTCACAAAAGTACGCCAGCAGTCATCTTCTTGGGGTTGGGATTTCTTAGCTTCCGGGATCCCTGACTGGTGCCAACAATGGATGTATCAGGAAAGGTGGTGGGATTTTGTGGGTGGTGGTGACAGGGTGGGGTTCCCCCTGGTGACAGTTTGGGTCTGTCTCTGAGGAGACCTTGCTTGTTTTAGGAACATAGTGACACAGTGTTAGTCGCTCAATTGTGTCCGACTCTTTGAGACCCCATGGACTGTAGTCCACCAGGCTCCTTTGTCCATGGGATTGTCCAGGCAAGAATGCTAGAGTGGATTGCCATTTCCTACTCCAGAGGATCTGCCTGATCTAGGAATCAAACTCTTGTCTCTTACATCTCCTGCATTGGCAGGCAGGTTCTTAATCACTAGTGCCACCTGGGAAGTCTAGTTCAAAACTCTTTCTGCAGTTCTAAGCAGAACCAGGTCATCTCTGCAGAGACAATCCAGCCACATTATACTTACTGTGTCAGAGCTGACCTATATGAAAAAAGTAGCACCCAGTTAAGGTTAATTAAAATATATATAATGACTCATTTCTGAAAGATGTGACTTTAGATGGAAAGAAGAAAGTCTAAGAATCAGGGTCTGATGAGCCTTCTAGACTCAGCCAGTGGTTGCATTCACTGCCGTTCTATATAACCATCCCTGGTGTGTGATAGAAAAAGATGTGGTCCAGTGGCTAATGAAACCAGAACAGTAAAAAGAACACACACACTTTAATTTATTGTCCCTCTGTTGCATCTGGATTCTTATCCAAAGACCTTTTAATTAGAGCGCTCTCAGGTGGGAATGTGTCTGCCTCTTCAATAGCACAGGGATAACAGGAAAAAGGCAAACAGCCTCTTTGTTTCTTACCAGCACTCTATTCACTAATCATCTTTCCCAAATTCAGCTCAGGCTTCCGCCTGAGTTCATTTCATCTTCATCAGCATTGCCATTTTCTATCTCATATTTCAAAGAGCGATTGGAAAGCAGATATTTAATCAGAAAAGTTTGAGATTCATTTTTTTGGACATCCAATCTGTCTTCAGAGGCTTTGAGACAGACAAAATTGCCGTTGACTACAAAAGCAATCCAAGTCTGTGTCCTTGAGAAACACTGAAACCCGAAGGAAAATGCCCAGGCTTTAGAGGTAGCCAGATCTGGTTCAAATTCCAGCTTAATCATTTATTAGCTGTTTGATTTTTGGTGACTTGTCCAACTCTGCAGAGCTTCAGTTTTCTCATCTGCAAGATGGAAGTAACTCCCTAAAATGTATATTTGTTCAGGCTGTTATATGCATTGGCCCGTATATATGCATTGGCTCTTATGTATATAAGAAAAACCAGCTTGAGCTAACTTAGGCAAAAGGGGGTTCTCTTACAAGGAGAAAATTAAGGCCTCAGAGCAATAGGGTAACTGTGGACTTCATTGTCTGAACGATGAAAGGGAGCACCAGGATAACTGAACTGGACAAACCAGAATATGCTGTCACCCTCCATGGAGACCAAGGACAGGAGGCATCCAGGCCTCAGGAAAGGTTGACACTGGGCATGGGATGCTGCCAGGAACTCATCCAGTGCTCTCACCCCATCTCTTGACTGTTTCTCTCTGTGAATCTACATCATCTTTCCCCACTCTGTCGGTTCCTCATTTTGCTCCAGGCTGCTAGCAGAAGCCAGCATCACCAGAAGTTGCCGAGTGTGGCTGCTCCCTGTCCAGCCACATAACGAAGATTCCCCCCTGATTTCTGTTGATCTCAATTCCCAGTCACAAGGAAGGAATTCTGATTGGTCTAGCTGGAGTAAGATGGTACCCAAGCTTGCTCTACTCTGATGAGGTTGGGGCAAAGGGTCATTCTGTACAGGATGGCTTCTGCAGAGGAGATCTACTGCTTTTGATAGTGAGGTTAGTTTATGGGGGGCCAGTGACCTGGAAGGACACCCCCAAAATGTATTCACTACCTTTTGTAAGAATATATGAGCTGACACAGTACCTGGCAAGGAATAGGCAATGAATAAAGATAACTAGAATGTCCTAGTCAATAAGAGCTTCTACGAGATGAATTTAAATTGACCTTCCAGTTTTCATCCACATAAGGTACTTGTTTTCTGAGTGGGATAATGCAATTGGTAATTTGAATGCCAAAATTTACCACTGAGATCTGGATACTCAAAAAAAAAAAAAAAGTCTATTCAACAGCCCAATCCTGGAGACTTACAGTGAGGACTTCTGCTCTGCCCTCCAGACCGGGTACAGTGGGGGCTGCTCTGCCAGTCCTGGAGGGTGGACCGTGGCTGCTCACCATCACCCTAGTGAGAATGAGGACTTTGTGGCCTTTCCTGAGACCATAGTGCACATACCCCAGAAGACATCTTACTGCAGACACAAGATGACTCTGCTTTGCCCAGATGCTTTCTGATTAGAAGGCCCCAAATATCATGCACACAAAAGAGAAGAGCAAAAATTAGGAAGTAAAACTACAAATGCTTTCCAGTTGCAGAGTTGAGCATCAGGTCTGGTACTAAGCCTTCTGGTCTTCAGTGAGGTGATTTGTGTGTGTGTGCATGTTAAGTCTCATCAGTCGCATCTGGCTCTTTGTAACCCTAGGGACCTTAACCCTCCAGGCTCCCCTGTCCATGGAATTCTCCAGGCAAGAATACTGGAGTGGGTTGCCATGCCTTCCTCCAGGGGATCTTCCCGACCCCGAGGTGGAACCCATGTCTCTTATGTCTCCTGCACTGGCAGGAGATTTCTTTACCACTAGCACCACCTGGGAAAGTTTATAATGTAATATAGAGTCCTTTGGGAATGGAGGAAGCTAATGGTCTGTCTGACTGCTGAGGAATCCTAAGTGAGACTTTTTCTTATAAACCCAAAGGCTCTTTTATAAGCTATGTGTTCTCAAGAATCCCTGGGATGCTTCCCTAAAACTAAAACAACACTCTAGGCTACAGACTAAGGCTCCAACTAAGCATATCTATTTGATCAGTTATGACTTCTAGCCAGAGCAATCACTTGTCTCCTGAAAGTGTTTATCAAAAGTGAAACACTGAAAGTCCACTGAAAGTGCACTTCTGCTATGATTTCTTCCTTCTCTGTTTCATTTGTCTCCCTCCTCAGGCTCTCCCTAACTTCTGCCAGTGAATCTGTCTCTATCCTATACCCATTTTTCATAAGCAAGGAGCATGAGAAACATCCCTTTCCTTTTTGCCTAGTCCTTCCCAACATGCTGCACTGAGCTTATAAGTCTACGTAGTAGAATATTGGGCTTCCCAGGTGGCTCAGTGGTAAAGAATCTGCCTGAAATGCAGGAGACGTGGGTTCGATCCCTGGCTCAGGAAGATCCCCTGGAGGAGGAAATGGCAACCCACTCCAGTCAGTATTCTTGCCTGGAGAATTTCATGGACAGAGGAGCCTGGCAGGCTATAGTCTGGGGTCACAAAAGACTCAGAAACTCCTTAGTGACTAAACAACATCCCTTCCCCGACTGCAGTCTTGAATGGAGTGGCAAGTTGTTCCCCCAGAGACTGAAACATTTGAATTAAGTCACTAAATTTATTTGTGAAATTTTAAAGAGATTACAGTGCTTAGCGAGATCAGAAAATTGTGAGAACGGCTGAACTTTCAACTAGCAACACTGGAAGAATGCCTTCCACTCGATGAATCTTAAGTGGCCTGAGTCAGACAAAAATAAAGTTGCTCCAGTGATTATGTCCCACAAATCCTGCTTGTTCAACTTTCTGATTGTCTCTTGAGATATTGCCAGGGAAATGAAAATTCAGAGACTGCTTTCTCTGGTGAGCTGAGGTAACAAGACCAAAATGAAAACACCTGTTATGTTTAATTCCTGGGACTTCTGCCTCTTACAGTTACCAAAAAAAAAAAAAAAAAAAAAAGAGTTCCTGCAACCGAGGCAAACACGTAGGTTGTCTAGTAAGTTCAACTGACCAGCAGCTCTGGATTCAATTCAACCACTCGGGTCTTTGGAACATTCAAACCAAAATGTGTGCGTGACTTTCCTTGCTCTCCCACCACTCTTCAATTCTTTCAAGTCAAAAGCCCTCTAACAAGGCTTCCAAGACGTTTCACGCTCAGACACCAACTTGCCTAGCTCCCTCTCCTACAGCCCAAGGCCCCAGTTTGACCAATCATGTTTGGTCAGCAGAGCACCATGCACTTCTTAACTCTGGGTCTTTGTACAGGCGGCCCCTCACCCTTGAACATCATCCATCCACTCACCCTTGACCCAGCTCATTCCCACACAGCTTCAGTGCAGGCTGCTTATGCTAGAGAGCCTTCTAAGACATTCTGTGTCTCTCAGAGGGGCACCCTCTAGGGTGCTCAGACAGCCCAATGTGGCAGTCGTCAGCCTCCGTGGTATACTCACATGTGTCCCTCTGTCTATTCCATATGTCAGCAACACCACGAAGGCAGAGACCTATCCCCAGCCCCTTCTCCAGGGCCTTCAGAAATGTCCTGGGATGACTCTGAAGACCAGAAATGGCCCAGATCAGAGCAGGCAGTACATCAAGAATGCAGTTAGAAACTTTGGAGGAAAACTTTCAGAAGACGACGCAGGTCAGAAGTTCAAGTGGGTGAAGGCACAGGGAGAGCAGCAAGGGTTTACGAGTACAGGTGAGGCCATGCCGGAAACCCTCATTGTGGGGGAAAGGAGAGGTGGCTCCCCAACACTTTTCTATGACCTCAGTCTGACTGAGGCAGATCTACCTCGGCCAGGAGCTCCTTATACAGACTAGCACATTTTACAAAGTAGTAGTAGCACTCCAATCAGAAAGCTAGCTTGGTATCAAAAGGGCTAAGAAGAGGGGTGAGTAGGAAGCAAAGTAGTAATTAATGGCCAGTCCTAACAGTATCCTTTAGTAATGCCTAGGCCATTACTGGTGATGATGCTAAATCAGATGTAAAACATCACCTGGGAATTCCTTCTGATTCATGATATAAAATTTCAAGACTGTCTGAGAACAGAAAAGAAGGATTAAGTTTAGGTTTTCCTTAGTCCCTTGAAGTATGACTTTACCAGTTAATTTTAAAGACATCCCTGTCTATCCATGCTCTCAATAAATTTTATCAGGACAAAGTCCTCACTCTACAAAGAACAGTATTAAGAGTGGCGAGATTTACCACCACATATGGACTATGCTAAGAATTTCCGTTTTCAAGTCCACATCTCTCATCGTGGCTCTGAGCTCTCTTGCTCAGGTCAGTTCATCTCTCTGTGTGTGTCTCTAGATGCATGTTTTTCTTATCTTTGCTTGTCTCCTGCAAATGTATTGTGCCCCCCTCCCTCCCTACTTTTGTAGTCTGGTCTCCCGTGATTCCATCTAAATGGCACCAAAATTGTCTAGTCTCTCCAAGTTCAAGAGGTAGATGTCAGCCACACAAAAAAACTGATGAGCAGATTCTGAAATTTAGTTAAGTCATGGAAGGATGAACCTGAATGGCCCTACTTAGAACAGATGCTCCAACGTGGCTGTAAGTAACCCACCTCCACAAGGGTGCCAAGGGAGGGGTAACTATGGGAGAGGGGCAGTAATTGAGACCTAGGCAGACCCTCTAAAATGTGTCTACTAACATCTGGTACCTCCTGAAGGTGTGGTATATGGAATGGAAATCAGAATTGGGATAAATAATTTATATTTAATTATAAATTGTACTTTTTTCTTAAGGGCACCTAAACTTAAGAAACCGAATAATTATAGCAGCATTTTCATAAATTAAGTAGTATTAGGCTTAACCCAAGTCACGGCTGGGTGCCCAGCACAGCAGGAGTTTAATAAAGGCTTGTTAACTGTCTAGAACTCTGGTGACTTTAATTTAGCTTGATTTAGCATTTCCTATATGCATAGTACTTGACAAGAATTGTATTTCCTGATATTTGCAACCTTCCTGGGGACCTGAAATGCTATAATGCTAATTCTCTGTGTTATAAATGAGAAGATATTTTTGCCCAGAGAGGTTCATTTCTTAGGGGGAGGAGGAGAATTGGTGGCAATAGTGGTTAAGGACACTAGATTTGGTCCAGATCTTGGCTCCTTCACTCATTAGCTCTGTGTTCTTGGTCAAGTTACAAAATTTCTTTGAACTTCACCTTCCTAGGTCTTAAACTAATGTAATAGAATTTACCATGTCAACGTTTTATGAGGATTAAATTGAGAGCCTAGGACACAGGAAGTGCTCAGTATGTTAGCATTTAGTAATTGTAATAGCTATTATTGTACAAAATTTTATAGTGTGTTAGCAAACAGTGCCTTTCCTAAAGAAGTGTCCCAGAAACACCACGACACAAATGGTTGAAGCACTGTCAATGCTGTTTGCGTGACAGCTCTGGGTAGCTTGTACACTCTGATCATTAGTTCAGGTCTATGGTTCTTTCCTGGAGTCACAGTCATCTTCTCCCTTGAGTGTGGGCTTGTTGGATGTTACTCTTTAAGGGATAAGCCAAGCTCTGGAATATAGACTTGAAGGGCTGGAAGAGTAATTCTTATTGTTGTTTAGTTACTTGGTCATGTCTGACTCTTACACAACCCCATGGACTGTAGCCCACCAGGCTCCTCTGTCCATAGGATTTCTCAGGCAAGAATACTTGGGTTATTATTTCCTTCTCCAGAGGATCTTCCCGATCCAGGGATCCAACCCCAGTCTCCTGCACTGGCAGGTGGGTTCTTTACAACTGAGCCAGCAAAGAAGCCTTGGAGGAGTAATTACCACTGATAATAACCTCACTGACCTTATCTGAAGAGCAGCAAAGCTAAGGGCCACATAAGTTGTCAAGGTAGAATATAGGAGCATTGAGTGAGCACTGGAACAGGTTCAAACGAAGCCTGAGCAAGGGGAGAGGGCTCAGCGTCCAGAACGACACTGGCTCCCTGGAGCATGGTGTGTACACTCCAGAGGCAGCAGCCAAGAGTGCGGGGTGGGAGGCTGGGGGGAGAGGAGCTAGAGTTAAAGGCACAGTGGAGGAGCCATTATGCAAACATGCTGCTTGCCTGAACCAGGAAGCCATTTACATATGACCATAATAATCATAAGCTAGTTATTTTAACAGTGGTTTTCTGTTGATAGGCTCTTTCACCACCAACTGAAAGAACTCAAGGCTGTTGTCCTACTAATGTAGTTCATGATGTTATCTTCAGAGAAGGTAGGTTAGATCAGACTAGTGGGTCAGAGCTGGTGCATCCTTGGGTAAAAATCCTCAACTTCAACGATAATTATGGGTGAAAAACCACCTTTAATTAATTTGAATACTATTTATTCATTCATCTATCACTTCATTTATTCCACCAGTATTGTTGAACAGAACCCCATAAGACCAGAATCATTTTGGCCCTATAGTCTAAAGAGAGAAACAGCTAAGTGCACCAAGTATGCAAACAGTGAATGCTTTACGCAGTTTAAACTTGCCGCTCACTGACTTGGGAAGTGAAAAAAGTAAAAAACATAGGGAAGAGTGCAAAAAACACAGGAGAGCTGGCAGATACAACCCATGTCTCTTTTATCTATGCTGCCAGGGCTAAAACTCTTTCCTGAGCTACAGAAGGTCAATAGATGGCCAAAGCATCAACCGGAAGAGCAAGTTCAGCTTGAATTCCGCTCATTAGGATTCTAGGTCAGCCTTCAGGCAGGAAGCAGGAGCCCACAGGTCACTGGAAACAGAGGCTGATGTGATTGCCTTTCAACATTAAGACCCCATGGCTCCTGCTTCTGAGACTGGCAAAGCAGAAGGAAAAGCAATGGTGCACTTAAGAGCTGGAAATTATGGAAATGCAGCCGATGGTCACAATCTCAAGTCAGAAAGAACAAATGTGTCCTACAAGACTCTGGTGTTCACAGGGACTTGGGAGACAGCCTTGGGAGATAGTTCCTGAGCTGAAACTTTTTCAGTCTGGCAGAGTTTACACAGCTAAATTCCAGCTAAGTGTTCATGGTCACAGGCACCCTTTGCAGTATAAAATCACCTTTTAAGGGAATGAACAGCACTGGAAAATGGCCTTGTGATTCTAGCCATTGAAGAAATGATCACTGAAGCAAAACACTTCGGTTCTACAACTTCTCTACTCATTTGCCCCATCTCAGGGACCATGTAAGGGATGACTAAGAAGTTCTCAACCACAGCAATTCAAGGAAATGGCCCCTCTTCAAGAAGAAGAGAAACAACTGGAAAAGAAACAGCAGAGGAGATTATCAGTGTGTGCCATGTTCCACGGCATTAAGCTGTGTAGCCTGGGTACTATGTGGAGTGAGGACTTGGCCCTGACAAATTCTGTTAAGAGAATGAATAAACAAGAACGCTCTTAAAATTAAGAGCTGGCAAATGATATTGTGAGGGATCCACCTGTACTTCTTCTCTATTCTAGGTGAAGGCTTTACAACTGTAGACTATGCTATTAGAATTCCCAAGTACTCTTCACTTCTTATTTAGTATCACTGCCAATAATGCCCTCTGACTCTGTCTACTTGGAGGGAAGTGGGAAGTGTTAGTCACTCAGGTGTGTCCAACTCTTTGCGACCGCATGGACTATAGCCCACCAGTCTCCTCTGTCCATGGGATTCTTCAGGCAAGAATACTGGAGTGGGTTGCCATTTCCTTCTCCAGGGGATCTTTCCTACCCCAGGATCAAACCTGGGTCTCGTCTCCTGCATTGCAGGCTGATTCTTTACCATCTGAGCCACTGGAGGGAAGAGGAATAATGTCCTGGATGTTGCTAATCACCTAAACACACAAAAGATTTCAGATTTGCTTTGCCAGACACGGCACATAGCACCTGATGTGCACGCACTCCATGAAGCATACTGCCTCTCTCCCCTCAATCCAGACCTTAGAGAGACTCCTTCAATATTCCAAATCCTCAGGAAAGGTTACAGAAGGATGACTTAGAAAAGCTAAACAAATTGGCCCCAGTTTGCTTCATAGAAAGAATGAGGACTTGGTCATCTGCACACATGTGTTTCTTTTCATGTGGTGAAAGTATACGTCATCTTCTGTTTAATTAATTATGCACCATTTAAAACACACTGCCCATAAAACAGAGTGTTGTGTACTAGTGGGAAAAGAAATGAGATGGAAAAAAAAAATGCCTGTCCCATTATTCATTTGTATTGATCTAGATGTACAACCCTATGCATCACAATTTGACAGAAGGTTAAATATTAACAGAAGAATCATTAATCTAACAAGACAAATGAGCACAACAAGAGCTCTCCTGGTGGGCTTCATGTATACCACGGGGCGCTAGATGGACTGAGGAGCCCTTCAGACTCGTGTTTAGCACCTCTCTTTATAGATCGTGCAATGAACTGGACTGGGTCATAAGACAAATACTAACAGGTGATCAGCTGCAAAGATCTTGTTATAATGATGGAGGACTCTCACTATGAAGTGCCAGTCACAAAAAACACAGGGGCTTCCTACAAATGAAAACATACGAAACATCTAGCATGGGGATTGGCACAAATAAACTAAAAAAAAAATTTTTTTAAGTATTTCAGGCACTATAGTATCTTTGGGGATGGAAGATACACTTAAATGAATTTTAGTGCTTCCTCCACCTGTATTTCAGCAGATTTTTCTTCTGAATTCGTTTTCATAAAAATATTTCATTTTCTGGGTCCTATCCTTCCTTCCCATTCTCCTTTAATTCATGGATCCACTCAGGCACTCATCAACCTGTATTCATCTATGCACTCACCCACACAGTCATCCACATATCCAGCCATGTATCCATCTACACACTCAAACACACATCTGTCCACACACTCAACCATGCATCCATTCGTTCTCCCATTCATCCATCCATCCATGAATCATTCATGCATCTATTCATATATCTATCCATTTGAGAGAATAAGTTTTGAGTGGAAGATGTGTTGGATTTTGCACAAAGGGGAAGCCTGAAGCCTGAGGATAAGTGACTTAACAAAAGAACTCAAACAATGTTTTGTCTAAAGTTAGAAACTTTGATTAAATCTTTCAGGGGTTTCTGTTGTTTTTCTTACTTATAACTTATAAATTAATGAACCACTGAGATTAAGGGTATTCACTAAAGATTATAAGGTTTTGATACTGATAACTTCTTAAGAATTGAAAGAAAAAGTAAAATTTTCAAATAAAACATAATTAGGGAGACCTGGCCACTATAAAAGTTATGGTCTGAAAGTTTATACTAGAAAAGCATATGATAATTGTCCATAAAAATCTTTCACTGAGATAACTAAACTCATTTTTCCTGAAGAGAAGAGAGGTGACACTTCACCTTTACTAAGCCATGCAAAATAGCCCTCATCAGTCCCAAAGACACTTCACTCTGCAAACTTATTACATTTTCCAAAGATCCTATGGAACTATTTTATATCATCCTTAAAATGATTGCCTGTATCAACCAAAATTGGATACTCCACACACAAAATCACAAATACACACAGGCATTCAGAAGAGGAATTAGATTATCTAAAGAATAGGTGGGTGATCAAATTTAAAGGACCACTTCTAACCTAGATCTGGCTGTGTATTTTTGTAGTACTCTTATCATAATACCTAAGTGATTTGAAGCTATTTTATTCACCAATACAGAATCCTTATGAAGTTAGTGGTCTCTCATCCATCATTTAGACAGTTCCTAAAAAATCCCCTTCCTCTACAAAATCGCCTAAGGAGAAGAGGATGGTTTTTTTCCTCTGGCTTCATCTTTCCTGGACCTGAAACAAATCTGTGGCTAATCGTTTATCTCTATATTCTTAAATCTGCACTGACCTTCACTGTGAAATGGTGCGTTGTGGCTCTCCATGTTTCTGGGTGGGGGTCTAAGTTCATCTACATCTTTTCTGTAGGATGCAAGAGCCATCAGGACAGGGACTAAATCAACAACAGGCAGATGATGGGGAAACGTGGGATTCTGGTAAATCTGTAAAGCAGCGAAAGTTACCACCTCTGCTTTTAAATCGAAAATAAAGAAACTAAGGTAGTATGAGCCATAGACACACAGGGTCTCACAAACCACCACAAAGGAGACTTTTAAATTCACTGAGGCATTTCAGAGCAGAAAACCAGTGCAGTTTTCAATCCCTGTATTTTGGAGGGGGGAGTTTCTTCAGAACCTGGGTGTTCTAATGAATACTTGCCAATCTCTAATTTACAGGGGCCCGTTTTTGCTTGCCTTTTTACTCTGTGCAGTCCTGGCCAGCTTCAAAGATTGACGAAATCTGAGAGTGGTATTAGATTTAACACCATTTCAAGATGAGCTTTAAGCTCAGCGCGAATGAGTTGGATAGGAAAATAAATAGGAAGGAAGAGGAAGGTTCTATAGTTGAAACTCCTGGCCTTATAGCAAACTGAAATATTATTATTGCAATCTCCTTCAGAAATCTCCGGGGTGGTCCATGATGCTCTCAGATCATGCTGTTTCTCATGGTGGCATCTGAACGAAGATATTATAGGGTAGAATAAATTGTAAATTTATATGCCACCCAACCAGGGTGAGAAATTTCCTGAAACTAGTGCCATTTTCTGAGCCTGCTCCTTGCTTACTACACATGGAATATCTGGCCTGTGCTAAGCGAGAACCAGTTACACTGGGTCAGCATCTCAGCAGTTCTTTTCTTCAAGCTTAGCTCCCTAGTACAAGAGACGGGTTATAGAATACTGATCACTGTTTAAAGATTTCTCACTTTGCCTTCAGGGGCATCATCAAAATCTTCTTGTTCTGATTCTATCAGAAACCAACATTTTAAGCAAGTAGTTAAACAAAATCTCCATGAAATGAAACATGCAAAATAAGAGTGATAGTGGTAAAATGTTTAGAAGCTGCCGTTGACAATTCTCAAAGCACAGAATAAGAGTTAAAAAATATGACATATCAAGTGAGCTGAAAATTAATATCCAAAATAAATTCTTTCTGGTACACTGGCAATTCAATCCCAGTACCATTTGGTTAAGACTAAAGTATTTATTAATAATAATCCCACACCAGTCTTTAGCTTTATGTCTGGATAGTAACAAAAGATATTAACACAAATAGCCTTTTAAAATTCCTAAATGATAGCATTAAGGTTACAAGGTAGGTTTCTCAATATAGATTTTTAAACATAATTTTTACATGATGTAGTTGAAAATTATGGCAATGGAGTGTCCGTAGACCTGGGTTAAATATGTATCAGCTCAGCTAAACGTTAGTTAAGCACTTGCACAATTTATTTAACCTGTCAGTGTCTCTATTGTCTCAGCTATAAAATGGGGATAATAGTCACTATTTCACAGTACTTTTGAGGATTGGGAATAATACATCTATGGTTCTTAATCACAGAACAGTCACATGATACACTTTCCATAAATAACAGCTAGTTCTATCACTGTCACAAACTGAATCCTCAAATCTTTCCTAAATTCTCTTATCCTGCTACTGAAGTTTAAAATAATTCCAGAAGTGTCAGTTCTTAGATAATCCTACTATTTTTCCAATACACAAGCAAGATGGAGAAGGTTTCCGAGTTGAGAACATTGCCTCCATCCATTTCTTTCCTTCAGTATGTACCTGCTGGAGAACCTGTGCATTTGACTTGTGGAATTTCCTATTGTTTGGAGTTCTGTTGGTTGTACACTCAGGGAAATTTGATATATTCCTCTGTCCTTGGTATTTCTTAAAAAATAACAGTCAAACCCAGAGGTTTGGTCAGATCAGGTTTACTTCCTTTAGCAGAGGTGATAGCAGCATCATGCAATTTTTCCTGGAGACACGTGCTGCTCTGTTTTCCTCTTTCTTGATGTTGGCAGTCATTAATGCTCCATGCCTGAGCACCTCATGAATGTGTAGTGATCTGGGACAACAAAACTCAAATTCAGGACTAGAGGAATTTTACTCATTTTTTCTAGATCACACCTATATACACACCTAAGTCTCAGAACAGCAATATTAACACCACCAATTATTATTTCTGAAAATAGTTAAAATGCTTCTTTTACATACATCTTATAATCACCTCCCCCACCCCCATCTTAGGGTTGTGCTACATCTGCACTGTCAGGTCATAGAGCCACTATGTAGCATCATCTTCTCCCTTTTTAGTTAAAGATATACAAGTTACAGTTCATTTAATGTTCTCTGCTGGTTTGTATAGTGATGCTTATAGTCATTTTAGTGACGTAAAGGTGACACTTTAGGAGATTCATTTAAACGGGATGATATTCCCTGAATTTTCCCATGTTATAACTGTCTGTGCCCTTTACACTGAAAGATTTTTTTTGGTAGACATTAACTCTTTCCTATGTCTACCAAAGCATACAAGACCGGGAGCGGACTGCGGCTCAGATCATGCACTCTTTATTGCCAAATTCAGACTTCAGTTGAAGAAAGTAGGGAAAACCACTAGACCATTCAGGTATGACCTAAATAAAACCCGTTAGGATGATACAGTGGAAGTGACAAATAGATTCAAGGGATTAGAACTGATAGAGTGCCCGAAGAACTATGGACAGAGGTTCATGACATTGTACAGGAGGCAGTGATCAAGACCATCCCCAAGAAAAAGAAATGCAAAAAGGCAAAATGGTTGTCTAACAAGGCCTTACATATAGCTGAGAAAAGAAGAGAACCTAAAGGCAAAGGAGAAAAGGAAAGATATACCCATTTGAATGCAGAGTTCCAAAGAATAGCAAGGAGAGATAAGAAAGCCTTCCTCAGTGATCAATGCAAAGAAATAGAGGAAAATAATAAAATCAGAAAGACTAGAGACCTCTTCAAATTAGAGATACCAAGAGAACATTTCATGCAAAGATGGGTACCGTAAAGGATAGAAATGGAATGGACCTAACAGAAGCAGAAGAGATTAAGAAGAGGTGGCAAGAATACACAGCAGAACTATACAAAAAAGATCTTCATGACCCAGATAACCGCGATGGTGTGATCATTCACCTAGAGCCAGACATCCTGGAATTTGAAGTCAAGTGGGCCTTAGGAAGCAACACTACAAACAAAGCTAGTGGAGGTGATAGAATTCCAGTTGAGCTATTTCAAATCCTAATCTTGGCTGTTTTTTTTTTTTTTTTTAAATGCCTTCCTTTTCTTTTTCTATTTTCTTATGACACTATTTTATTAACTCTTTTGGTTCTTGTAGTTTAGCCACTAATTGTGTTTCTAAAATCTTTTTTTATCTTTTTATTTCTAATCCCTTCTTGAGTTCTGTCAAGTAATTTGAATTTTTCTAATTTTGATTTTTGTTGCTTTTTTTCACATCTTATATAATTTTTTAATGTGTTGTTTTGAAATAGAATGTCACAATTTTGATCTGTTTTCTGATCATATATTTCTGGCACACTTTGATACTTTAAAAGGATATGTTTTACTGCTTATGCTCTTTTTCTTTTAACAACTTTGTACGAGATTTAACCTGGATATTTTCAATTGGTCTTTTTCTATGTGAAGGAAGCTTGGTTGGGGAAAACTTTTTTCATTTTTTTGAGTTCAGTTAAACTGGGAAGTTCAACTGAACTACTACTTGTGTATTAAGTAGTACTAAGTACTTTCAACCACTATTGAATGCAGTATTAAAACTATGGTGACCTGCTTTTTTGGATTTTCTATCTCTGTTCCCGTCTCACATGTTTATCTGGATCTTTCCTTTCTTTCTTCTATTGACTCTCTCCTGTTCAGTTTTGATTCCACTTCCAGCAGTCTCTCCTTGGCATAGTACCCTGTCCTGAAAAAAGAACAAAACTGAGTGGGTCAGTTTTGATACAAGAAAGATTGCTCCAGCTCCTGCATAGCTAGCAGAATTCTCCCTGTGATGGGATGCAGCAAAACCACTGCCAGTGTTAGCTGCCACTTTAAAACTGGCCTGGCAAGCCCTTCATGTATCCGTGTATCTGTTGGATCTTTCAGGGGCTCCTCCTCCTGTTCTGGGTCTTTCCGATGCCCCACTGCTTGCCTCTGCCCCCTGCCCCACTCCACACACTTGTTGACGCCTACTTGTCTTCTGAGGACTGTGGATACCTTGTCACCTTGTTTTCCTTCAGGCTTATTCCATGGATTCTGATTTTGCTAACTAGTTTCTCTGTCTGATTTTACCTGATTATTCGAGAAGATCCACACATTTCACAGCCACTGCATATCTTGCCCTAATCCTCTGATTCAGTAGTTTCAACAAGCAAAAATGACCATCTGATTTGACTTACCATGAAGAAGGTTTTTAAAGGAAGAAAGTGTATCTAGACAAGTGAATCTGGGTGTTTGTCTGGGTACTTTAAATGTGTTTTTCAGGAGGGCAATGCTAGTTCCTGAATTTTAATGTTATCAAAACTATACTGGGAGAACACAGGTGTGGAGTCAATAAAAAAAAAAAAAATAAGGAAATATCTTTAATTATGCAGTGATATTTGCAATTGATCCCCAAGGTCTCTCTGTTTTCTCAACTCTACTTTCCACCTAAACCTCAGTGGATGGAATGTTGAAAAGCACTTAGAAAGTTGAGGCTGATCACTGACGATCTGACTCTAAATGGACCACAGCCAGCAAATTACGAAACCAGGGCAGGGCCTGCTGGCAGCGTCTGTGTTCTGAGCACTCTGTTCTTGTTTTCAGCTAGGAGCAGAGGCTTCTTAAACGCAAACCTTCCTATAATTCTCTGTTGACCTTCAAAGTACAGGTAGGGTGAATTACTTTATTGGAGAAAAAAAAAATTGACTTATGGGAAAATAATACTACCAGATATTTCTGTCCATACCACTGTAGTACCAAATCAGACTGGCACACAAGGGATGGTCTTGATAAAAATATCCTACTTATTTCAAAAGTAATAACTATAACTTTAAGGTATTATTCTCAGGACTTCCAAAAATGAAAGATGTACAATATGTAGAGTAATTAGCATCAACTAATAATACAGTCAATAATTTTAAATAGCTCTATGTGGCTAAATGGGCTTCCCTGGTGGCTCAGAAGGTAAAGCATCTGCCTGCAGTGTGGGAGACCTGGGTTCGATCCCTGGGTGGGTCGGGAAGATTCCCTGGAGAAGGAAATGGCAAACCCCTCCAGTACTCTTGCCTAGAAAATTCCATGGATGGAGGCCTAGTAGGCTACAGTCCGTGGGGGTTGCAAAGAGTCAGACATGACTTTCTTTTCTTTATGTGCCTAAGTAATACGAGTCCATTCCAGAGGATCTTTGGGGTTTGGCATCAGCTTCTAGGATTCAACACTTTTTCTGTCTCTCCTGAGAATTTCCAGGCCATACTATCAGGAGGAAGACACATGATTTGCCTCATCTTCTGTGTCTATCTCTTCCAGACCTATTTGCCATTCAGCCATACTTGGAATGCTGTCCAGCAAGGAACTGACTTTTGATGGTGCCAAACAGAAACAAAAGCAACCCCCTTTGCCTGATTTCTTTAAAAAAAAAAATCCACCCTGATAATAACTAAATTTTGATACTTAAGGATAATAATTTTCATCGTTACAACAGTCAGTGCTGAAGTCTTCTCAGACAGAAAGCCAAGAGAGAGAGCAAGAGAGACAGACTTACAGAGACAGATACAGCCATGTAGATACAGACCTTTATACTTAAATCCTACCTATACCTAACCATGAGGGCTTCTCCGCTGGTTCAGTGGTGAAGAATCTGCCTGCAGTGCAGGAGACATGGGTTTGATCCCTGGGTCATGAGGATCCTCTGGAGGAGGGCATATCAACCCACTCCAGTATTCTTGCCTGGAGAATCCCATGGACAGAGGAGCCTAGCAGTCTTCAGTCTATGAGGTCACAGAGTCCCACAGGACTTAGGAACTAAACACCTTACCTATTTCTTATTACTTACAATGTATCATTTACTGAGAATCTGTGATCATCTGGAGCTGTAAGCAAAGCTTCAAGAGCAAGAGAATCTAAAACCCTCTACCCTGAGACCACTTCTGTGCGCTCTCCTTTTCACACAAAGCACCTCCAGGAAGAGACCCCTCTCTCCTTCACCCAGCCCTGCCTTGTTCAGAGCACAATGAATAGGCATATACTACAATTAAAGTGACCAAACTGTACCCAATATGAGATGAGAAAACCCAGCCAGACAGGTTTTGTCTGCACATCTTCTCGTCTAAGATGAGTCCAGTTTGAGCTCATTTAAACCGCTAAACAAGATCTCTCAAACTTCCATATTTCAACTGCTGCAAAACCTCCATTCATTTCCCACTGAACATCTGCTGTGCTGCCATTTCTGCTTTTTCCAGGTGAGGGAATGAGGCACCGTGATGGAGAGGTCACTTAATTTTCCTTTGTAAAGCCAAATCCCCTGTGCTCTCTATAATCACCAATCAATTTTACATAAATAGCAAAATTAAGCCCCATTATTCTCATTTACCACAAAATTAGAGGAATTAATTAAACATGGAAAAAGTGCCCACGTCTGCCAAATCACTACTTCCAGTAGGTAGGAACAAGTTCAGGAATTTCGCGCAGGCAGGAAGAAAAATCAACACAGCATTCGGAAACACAGTGGAGAGTGCCTCTGACAAGGTTTGTGAAAGGACCAGTCTGAGCGCGCTAGCAGGCTTCTGAGTTCCTCCCTTGAAGCCAGCGCAAGGGGAACACGCTTCCTTATAGGGATGGAATCTAGCACCTTTACACTGCCCAGTGTGGCTTCTCTGTTGTTGTTTGGAAAGCTGTGGTTTATGTGTGGTTTGAGTTTGAACAAACCCAAAAGAAAGGGTGAATGTAAGGTCCTATTTTTCAAACCCAGATTAGTCAGAGAGGTTCCTTCACGTGCCCGTTTCTAATGAGCTCCACCAAACTCCAGGAATCAAACCACTGGAGCGACGGGACCTTTCTCAAGTTACGTTTAAGACCAAATTTCTGAAATAGAAACAGAAAGGGTGAGAAGTCCAACTTTCACAGTTTTTTATATTGAGCTCAGCAATGCTCAGAGTTGTTAGAAAGTTTAGAGATTATGAGACCAAGAATGCTGAAGTATTTTCATAAACTGAAAAGGAGAGATTCAAAAATAAGATTAAAGGGTTCTTCAAAGATTGCCTAAGAGTCCCTTGCAACTCCTTCTATTATGAAACAATGAAATATATACTATTCCTTAAATAAACCCACCGGAATGATACCCTTTTTAGGCTGTTGCGCTGCAGTAAAAAAAGATCTTCACATCTTTCTTAATGAGATTTTTATTGCTCATGTAAATTTGTCTTGTGCTAAATTTTTGTCTTGGGAAATTATGTTACAAGTCTAGATCATGGGGACAAAACCGAGGATGAGTGAGCATCTGTCAGCAGAATTTCACCTGTATTTTCTTGCATGGATTCAGAACTCAACTAGACAGAGAAGCAACAGGTTTCTCACCTGAAACCCATTTGGCAACCCCCATGAAATCTTCACTATCCCCTTTGAAATAATTACATGGTAGGTTATCTATTTTAGTCGGTCACCTTCCAGGCCAACTTCTCTTGGGGTCTCAATGCACTTTTGAGCTATTCATGTTTCTTTGTACTCGCTGGCACCCTGGGAAGACAAATTCAATCTAATATCAGCCAGAGCCAAGGATATAAAGGAAGAGAGTCTGCTATTCCCCAAAGCCTTGAGGTAACCCAAAGTCAGATATAAAAGGTGGATATATTAGGTGTTTCGCTGGTGTCCACTAGATTATTGAGAGTTGACTCATTTTAACAACGTCATCATTAAGATTTGTAACACAGGTATTAGTGAGTGTAAGAATGACTGAGAAAGGCCCTACAACCCTCCCGACAGGAGTGACAGGGGACAGGTCATTTGGGGGAGGCTTGCCCAGAGCCCAGACGCCAGAAGACAGCACCCCCCTCAGTTCTGTGGTTTGGGAGAGGGGAGCAAAATCACCGAGTGGACTAAGGACACAGGCGCTGAGGTCCACCAGCTCCGGATACTTGTTCAGGTCCCAGCGCTGGCTAACTGTGAGATTCTGAGCAAGTTATCTACCCTCTCAGTTTTGTCATCTGAAAGATGCGAAAACCACCAGAACTTGGCCACAGGAAGGGCTGAATAAGATAAGCCACAGGAATGCAAGCAGCGCAGAGCTAGACACACGGAAAGGCACTGAGCGGGGCGACTGCGATTCCTGGTGCTATTGCCACTCTCTCACCGCCTCCTGAGGGCTCTTCCAATACACATGGTGGGTGTCGTGTCCGGGAGCAGAGAGGAGTCTGGGGCAGGAAACATTAAGTGGGGAGGAAGTACCAAGTGTTGGGTGTGTCCGCAGCTGGGATAATGGGCAGAGTCTGAGACTGTTCTGTCAGAGGAGAGACAAAGTCCTTTTGTCTGTTCTGTATTTGTTTGTGTGCTTACTGTTTCACATATGAGTCTTGGCAAGCTTCTAGCTCAGAGCAGAATCACGGTTCCTGAGAAAAGTGGGGAAATTCTGGGCATGATTAGGGTGGCCTTGAGGTCCCAGGGACAAAGTATGAGAGGATTTGGGAGGAGAGTTTCTTTTTTGCCACTGCCTGGAGCCAGCCACATTCTGGCACCCAGGACTGAGCACAGGGAGATCAGGGAGTCAGCCCTGTTGGAGCTTTCAAGGTCGACCCTGGTGCCTAGAAGTTTCTGCCCAGTGGTCTGACGCTAATTGATGTGGAGAGCTGGACCTGGGGAGGCAGGTCCAAGATAGGGGAGACAGAGAGAGGACAGAGAGCAGCTCACAGATCCATCCAGCAGCAAATGTGAGGCACCACGTGGGGAAGTATCTGGGTGACCAATTTCTAATTAAGGGATCACAAAGAGCCATGGAGTTTGATCATTCACGCTCTTACATCTTAAGAATTGATGCTTTCAAAGTGAGGTGCTGAAGACTCCTGAGAGTCCTTTAGACTGCAAGATCAAACCAGTCCATCCAAAAGGAAATCAACCCTGAATATTCATTGGAAGAACTGAAGTTCCAATACTTTGGCCACCTGATGCAAAGAGCTGACTCATTGGAAAAGACCCAGATGCTGGGAAGGACTGAGGGCAGGAGGAGAAGGGGGCAGCAGAGGATGAGATGGTTGGATGGCATCACTGACTCAATGAACATGAGTTTGAGCAAACTCTGTGAGATGGCGAAGAACAGGGAAGCCTGGCGTGCTGCAGTCTATGGGGTCGCCAAAAATCGGACACGGCTGACTCACTGAACAACAACAACAAATGCTCTGATATCATAATCATAGAATCAGAAGACTGAAAATGCTGGTTTGTAATCCATAAACTTTGTAATGAGATTAGCATTCATTCAAACCTGCAGAACTCTCTAGGTGAGGGAAAGGATCTCCCAAACCCCACGGAAGTAGCTATTGCCATGTGATATCTTTATTCTCTTTCGCTGCCATTTTCAGTCCCAATCCCAACCATCAGGAGCAGAAGCGGTCCTCTTTAATGTCCTCTGGGAAGAGAGCAAGGTAAGACCTCCCACCATGAGCCTGGACCGAAAGCGTTGAGCTTTCTGCCCAGCTCCTAAAAGAGGCCACATGGAACACTGGGGCTCCCCATCTAGGGGACCGGAGGCCAATATGCAACCCCATTTCCACAGCTTCTCAGGGTTGGTGGTGTGCGTTTTCTCATTTTATATCACAGAGATGAACCTTATTTCTAAACAACCACCTTCTTGGAGAGTATTTTGAAATAATTCCAAAGTTACTGAAAAAAGTAACAAAATATGGAGGACTCCTATATAATCTTTACCCAGGTTCACCCATTTCTAACATTTATTTTTCACACATCCATATTAGAATGTATTTTTATGAGTCATTTAAGAGTACGCTGTCTACTTCATGCCCTTTAACCTCTTAATATCTAAACATGCATTCCGTAGACTATTAGCCTCATGAAATAATCTGCCAGAAGAGATTCCTTGGCCTACAAAATGCAGACACTGCTCCAAGCTACGGCCCCTTTTTAGAACTAAGGGTTCTAAGAGAAAGCGCTGTGACCCAATGGTCCCAAGGAGGGGGTTGGACCAGAAAACCATTTTGCTTCCATGTGTGTGTGCATGCGCGTGTGTGTGTACAAGGGGCACCCAATATCACTCCACAGAACACTCTAGGGAATGCTTCTGGCCACACAGATGGAGTTGGAAGCATGCCACCTGCCTTTCCTGCTTCCTCAGGGCTCCCTCAGCTCCAGGACATGCTCTGTTGTCCCCCATTTGAAGGGCAACCTCTGAACCAGGACAACTTCCTGGGCACAGGACATTCCTTCTCCAGTAGAAGGGAGGAAGGAAGTGGTCCATCTGAGCCTTAGCAACTGAGACTTGTGGAAACCAGGACGGAGCCATTGCTGAAGGCTGAGGGAGGGGTGGTAATTGGGATACCAGCAACAGCCCCATTTGCAGAAGCAACAGGATTCCTAACTCAGCACTGGGGATGATTCACTGAATTAGTAAGAGACAGCTGTCTTCTCCAGACAGAAATTCTCAGTAGTCCTCAAAATAAGCCCTCTGACAAAAATTCCATCCTGTAGGCCAGTGAGGCACTTTCAAAACACAAGTGCAAATCAGAGAAAGCTCACACGGGAAGCTGAGAAGCACACACCTAACTAGCCCCTTCTCATCCAAATGGGCGCACAAATGTGTGTCTTGAAGTGAAGTGCACAAGCAGTGAAGGAAAGTGGGGTGGGAAGAGACAGAGAAGAGAAAGGGGAGGAGGGAGACTGAACGAAGGGTGGTCCCGAGTTAAGAAGGCAGGAACCATTTGCTCAGCCCCGAGCTGATTCTCAAACAACTGGGGAGGCACGCAGCAGGATCCCCCGCATGGGAGACAGAGGAGAGACGCTCACAAAGGACATGGAGTAACTGCTGAGGTGAACATCTCACATACCCATGTGCTCTGCCAAGCAGTCAAAGCCCTCTAATAACTCAGAAAAAAAAGGGATTATTCTGAACTATTGAGTGTGTGTTCCAAACAGCAGTCTGGACTAGCCAACTGGGGCTGGATGTTCGGTTCAGTAGCCATGTGGATGGAAGCTCAGAAGTGAAGTCGCTCAGTCATGTCTGACTCTTTGTGACCCCATGGACTGTAGCCTACCAGGCTCCTTGGTCCATGGGATTTTCCAGACGTGAATATTGGAGTGGGTTGCCATTTCCCTCTCCAGGGCATCTTCCTGACCCAGGGATCAAACCCAGGTCTCCCAGGCAGACACTTTACTGTCTGAGCTACCAGAAACAAACCCCAATCAAACAAACCCCACAGAGGAGAGAATAAAGCACTGAGAAAATGCTCTTATAAGCAAAACTTCAGACTAATGAAGAAACTGCTGTGAAACCAAGAACTAAACAGAGGCAGATTCACTCAGGCAATTAAGATCTGAGGGCCATTAGCTTAGCAGCTGATGGCGTACGCACTCTGGAGTTAATTGTTGCTTGCTAGCTGTGTGACGTTAGAAGTATTACTAAACCTCTCTGGGCCTTATCCCCCTCATCAGCGACTTGATGATTAAAGAGTCCCTACCCAGTAATTCTGGGCTTTCCAGGTGACATTAGTGGTAAAGAATCCACCTGCCAATGCAGGAGATGGAAGGGATGAGGGTTTGATCCCTCGATCGGGAAGGTCCCCTGGAGGAGGAAATAACAACCCACTTCAGTATTCTTGTCTGGAGAATACCATGGACAGAGGAGCCTGGCAGGCTACAATCTATAGAGTTGCAAAGAGTCAGACACAACTGAAGCCACATAGCACATATGCACACACCCTGTAATAGTGTTATGTTTTAAAGATGCTCCTGGTTATTTCTGAGACAGTGAGCATAAATACAGACATATTCTCAAGATTGGTCAGAAAAATCACTATGTGATCCACATCTCATGCTCTTGTTCTGTGAATTAAACAAGATAACTCATGTAAAGTGTTTAGTCTGCAGTAGCATTTAATAAATAATAACTATCATTTCTGTAATTATCATTATCAATATTATTACAGCAATGATAATATTGCCACACAATCTTGGGTTGAATGATCTGATTTAAAATGTTCCAATTAAATGCAGATGGAGGACTCAGGTGGAGCTTACCTATTTTTTAAAAGGGGAGTTAAAAATCTATTTTAACTATCTATCTCTTCTGTGCAAGATAATGAACGTGAAAATGTTTTGTACATTCTAATGAATATTCAATCTTGTGTCTACAAAATTAAAAAAAAAAAATAAAAGCCATCCCAATGTGTGGCCTCTAATGTATTTTGCTTGTTACATTTTATATTCAAAATATTACGAGTATTTATTATCCTTGGTCCTCAGCAGCGAAAACAGCCTGTTGAGAACTTCTGGCCGGAACACAGGAGAAACCGCGCCATCTGCTGGCTGCTCCTGAGAACTGCTTGGGGGAAGCTGCCGAGAGCCGTGTCAATACTGGGAGTGGTAAAGCTTCAGTGGGGCTGAGAGTCCTCTGCCCAATGTTTTGGGACCCAGGGGGTGTGGAGGGCTCAGTTGTCACTGACAGTCTCTGGATGCTCACAGCTTGAGTCTCAGTGCTGTGCCGCTGGGTCTGTGGCATTTGGCACTAGCCCCCCATCTCTCAAGAGAGCACCTGCCTTTGCTACTTGTGAAGCAGATGACGATTCAGCAGGGAGCAGGCCCAATGTACTCCTCATGCTGCTCCTTGGCGCTCTGTCCCACTCCCGGCCTAGCAATTCATCACAGCCTGTTGCTTCCCGGCCGTGGCTTGGGCTCAGGCCACCACGGCTTCCAGGTCTCCTCTGCTTTCTCCTTTCATCTCCCTAGGGCCTCAGCCGTGTGTCAGGCCCCGTGGCACGTCAAGAAGAGAGGTACACAGAGCTGTGGCCACTGCCCCGCCCCAGTGAGAGGGGTGGAGAGAGATGCTGACCGTCCCAGGGGTCGCTGCCAAGGTCCCCAGCTCTCCTCCCCAGGCAGGAGTGCAGGCCAAGCCCCCCTTTAAACCAATGCTTACAGCTGCACACAGACAGCCTCCCACACCATGGCAGGCTCCCAGGCCCCACAAGAGGGCTCCTTAAGAGACTGTTCCCAAACCAAACGTGCAGATGTGTGAATGCCAAAGAAGCTGACCCACACTGGGCACTTACTATACTCCAGATGTTGTGTTACGTGCTTCATGTTGGAATGTATTTCATCCTCACAGCAACTCTATGAGGAAGGTGCTATTACTGTCCTTATTTTAAAGGTGAGAAGACTGAAACACAGAAAGGTTAAGCGGTTTGTACAAGGATTCACCGCAGGTTAAGGATGAGCTGGGATGCAAGTCTGTCTGCCTCCAGAAGTCACACTTCTATTCTCTACATTTGATCTAGATACTTGGTTAACACTGAAGGCCTGATAGTGCCATCAGATAGAGAGGTCATGGGATGGTGGAGCCCCAAGTCACTGGCAGAGGAGACCCAGGTAACCAGCCCCCTGTCCTGACAACAAGGACCCAACTTGACAGAGAAAGGATCAGTCATGATGGTGATGGATGGAGTAAAGGAAGAGGGATTCGGGAAACAGGATGACAGCAGAATCCAGGGAGAGTCCGAGATGAGTCACTGCAGTAAATTATTGAATAAGAAAGCAAGAGGACAGGAAGAAAATGAAGATCAAGGCCAAAAGACTTACATAATGCTTCACATTTAAAATCCAAAAACTAAACAAGTTTATCTCAGCCATGCACCCAAGTAGCTGAGGCAATGCTGCTAAGGAAGCAAGTGGAGGTTTAATTGCTGGACCAGGTGCTTGGCTGTGGTTTGAACCACTGTCCCACACCACCTGGGGCACCATCTCCACACCTTGTGCATTGTAGATGCCCACAGACACCCCTCCCCACCATGGGATGGGGCTCACAGACACCCCATCCTCACTACTGGATGCCAGGCACTGAGGATACTGGGGTGACTGGCACCCTATGAACCTCACTCTTACAAGCTTACATTCTAGTGGAGGGGTAGACAGAATGCAAGCAGGTAAATTAGATAAGATAGTCATACATCAGGAAACAGGCTCCAAAGAAAATAAACAGGACACCGTGCTGGAGAATAATAGGAAAGTCAGAGACCTATTGCCACAGAGAAGATGGCCAGAGAAGTGTATCCAGGCCCTCATTTCCAGGGGCCTTGGGTGGCCAATGCTGACGGCACCTCTGGGTGAGGATCCCCACAGAGGCACAGGAGGAAATTGACCCAAATGGATGGTGATGGCCTCGTGCAACTCTAACAGAAGACCTCACCATCAAAGCACAGGACTCACTATGCTACATGTTCTTTCTACAAAATAAACTCCCCATCATCTTGTGAATAAATGAATTTGAGTTTTATTGTATTTTATATTGCTATACATAAATAATATAATTTAGGTGGCTTAGACAGTAAAGAATCTACCTGCCAATGCAGGAGACACAGGAGATGTGGGTTTGATCGCTGGGTCAGGAAGATCCCCTGAAGGAGGAAATGGCAACCCACTCCAGTACTCTTGCCTGGAAAATCCCATGGATAGAGGAATCTGGCAGGCTACAGTCCATGGAGTCGCAGAGAGTCGGAAACAACTGAGTGACTAACGCTTTCACTTTGAAACACTTTAAGTATTGTGAAATCTGGGCACTGATGAGTAAAGATGAAAGTATTCTTGCCTCGAAAATCCCACAGACAGAGGAGCCTGGCGGGCTACAGTCCATGGGGTTGCAAAGAGTGGGACATGACTGAGCGACTAATACACTTTGGCCAAGATCCTCAAAAAAAAGGAAGGAAAAAAAAAAAAAAACAGGCATGTTCAGCATCTCCTGCTGAACTAAGACCCTTGGGATGAGGGTGTAGCTTCAAAGGGAGACCTGCAGGAAGAGAAGGTCAGGGCCAGGTGAGGCAGAGGGAGGAATTGCCAGCTGTGTGCTAACACTCCTGCACATCTGCACGACAAAGCCACCTCTTCAGGACTCACATTAAAAAGAACATTTAAATACAGGCAGGAAATAAAAGATCCTGGTAAATTCTGTAGTAAAGCTCTGAATTAAGTCGAAGACAAACTGATTCTAATTTCGCCAAAAGTGGGGAAAACAATGACCTCCCCTACAGCTTAATGCTACCCTTCAGCTTGATTCCTTGAGGCTCAAGAGAACAAATTTGAAATGAATCGACGCATTACAAGAAGCTAGGTCACCCTCTCTTACTCTGAGGTGTTGAGAATGCTAAGCATTTTGTTTTGTCCACCTCAGCTGCACCCTGAGGACCAGGAGCCAGCCAGGGGCCTGACTCAGGAGACACGGTCCTGTTTGGGCCAGAGGCAAAGTGGTGATTTGGGCATTTGGGCAGGACTTGGCTGTCACTGGGGGAGGACATCTGTGTGTTGAGAAGATAAATTAGGTCTTCCCTTTCTTTACCTACTTCCTGTTTCCCACCAGAGGCGGAGCTGACCTTTCAACAATCCACTGTGACAATTTCTTACCAGTTCATCGTGTGCTTCCCTGCTTAAAACCTTCCCTACACTCTGTTTCTTCCCCTCTAGTTGAGTTCCCAAGGGAAATGCTCTAACACTCTCCTTCCCAGGAGTCTAACCCATTGTCTGAAACAGTACCAGTCCTCACTGAGTATTCAATGACTGCATTACCAGATTTTCAAAATCTGTTCCTACTACCACAAAATTCCCTTTGATAGTTATTAAAAGATTTTTTTTTCCTCTTAGATTAACCAATAGTCATGGGGAATCAACCATTCATTGAACAACTTATTTATTTCACCATCATCTATCTACTGGGACCTCCTAGGTGTCTGGCACCTTATAAAGTTTTCCAGGGACATCAGCGAATGACACAAGATCCTGTCTTGGGGAGCCAACAGTGGGTAGGACCAAGGACCAACAAAGATTCTACAGATAGACAGAGAGTAAATATTTGAGGTTGTACAGGCCACGTGAACACTCGGTAACATATTTCCCTTTGCCTATTTTTTTTTCCAGTCTTTAACACTGTACAAATCATTCTTATCTTAAGGAACTTTCAAAATAGGCCATGGGTCAAATTTATCGCATTAGCTATAGTTTGTCAAGTCCTGTGTCAGAGAGGCAAGCATCCTCATAATCACATAAGTACAGATGTTATAGGGCTTTCCCAGTGGCTCAGACAGTAAAGAATCTGCCTGCAATGTGGAAGACCGGGATTCAATCCTTGGGTTGGGAAGATTCCCTGGAGAAGGGGGATTGCCTGCAGGATTCCATGGACAGTGAAGCCTTTGCAATCCATGGGATTGCAAAGAGTCGGACATGACTGAAAGCCTATCACTTTCACAGATGTTATAAGCCTACAGCAGAGGAAGGGAGAAAAACAATCTATTTTGGGGGATGACTTTGGAGGGGTTTGAGGAAGCCTCTAAGGAAAAGAAACATCTACAGTGTAATTTGATGGAGGAAGTTTTGATGAATGCAGAAGAAAAAAAAAAAAAAAAACAACAGGCAGAATGGGGGAGTGTGGGGTGGGGTGGGGCGGGAAGAGGCTTTAGGACAAGGGCCGCAGAGCTGGGAGGCATCCCAAGCACACAGGGCCTAGGCCACACCAGGGAGCCTGGACTGTATCTTGGATCCAGTGAAACCCTTTCCCCAGCTGTAAGCAGAGGGCTGCCAGGATCTGACACAAATCTAAAAGAACCCTTCTGACTGCTGTGCATGCTCTGCTTTGGGAAAGTAAGAGGTACAAAGTGGGGGGTGGAGAGGGCAACCTGTAGCCTCATGTCATGGGTTGAAATGTGTCTCTCCTTCCTCTCCAGATAAGTTGAAGTTCTCATCCCCAGCCCTATACAACATGACTTTGTTTGGAAATGGAGTCACTACAGATGTAATTAGTTTTGAAGGGGGTCACATCTGACACCATTAGTGTCCTTATGAAAAAATGGCCACGTGAAGACAGAGACACAGGGCGAATGCCACCTGACCACCAGGGTAGAGACTGATTTATGCAGCCACAAGTCAGGCAATGCCAAGGATGGCCGGCAAACCTTGAGGAGCCAGCAAGAGGCCAGGAGGGATTTCCCTGCAGGTCCCAGAGGGAGCATGGCCCTGTCGACTCTGATTTATAGACTTTGAGCTTCTAGAACTGCAAGATGATACTCTTTTGTTGGCTCAGCTAGCTGCCCAGCATTGTTACAGCAGCCTTAGGCACCTAACACATCTTGTAAGGGTGACAAAGGCGAGGAGGCTACGTAACTGAGCAGGGAAAAGATGCACTGATGTGAAACAGTTTTGAAGGTGGAATCAAAAGAACTTTGTGACAGGTTGGTTGCATACAGGAAAGGGAGGGGAGGAGAAGACGTCAACGTGGCTGACACTGAGGCAGTAACATCGGTGATGTTTGGCAGGCCAGGGCGGAAGCACTTTGGTTACAGGGAACAAAGGGGAGACGAAGATTTTCTTTTAAAATACACCACTGCATCATTTGTCTCACTAATAGAGGAAGCATTACTTTTACGATAAAAAGAAAAGAGTGGAAAAGTAAACAAGCAAAGGAAAGAAGTGAAAAACTCCCAGGTCTGGCTTGAAAATCCTTGTTGGTAGAGGTTTACGATCATGCTGGACGGAGACTGAAGCAGCAACAGGGTGTGCGCATGTGGGTGGGGGTGGGGGTGGGGGTGGGAGCCAGGCTGGGACAGGCAAGGTTTCGGGTTGGGCCCTAAGGTTGGGATGATAGGAAATCTACCTCACCTCCAGAAGTTCTCACTGAAAGAAAGTAGAAAGTGTTGTGAAAACAGAGGCAGAGATGTGTGGGAGAGGCAGGAACACATAGCTTTCAAGCACAACACCCTGAAACAGCCCCCTGGTCAGCACACGACCCCTCTAGCCCGCCTGGGTCTGCCCGGGGCAGGAGGGGCAGCCTTTCAAAGCACTGCGCTGACTTTGGGCCCCTCCCTTAGAGGAATCACACCGAGGAGGGAATAAAGAGGTTGACTGTTATTTTAATTGAATTTGTTTTCAATTTATTTTCAGCTGTCTAGGGAAAAACCTTTTACACTCACATCATTTGATTCCTTTTTACTTCGTGTCCATTATCCTCATAATGAGCTTTTAACGCATTAACGCGGCCCTGTTTGCTCAACGGTGAATCACGTTGGTCAAATCAATAAATAGCAAAAGCATAAAGGTACACGAAACTGAGACAATAAGCTAGAATATAAATGGAAAATGTGAGCTCCTGCCTCCTTGAAAATAGAGACAGCCTTCTGATATCCTGCCCCAAGGTACTGCGGTGAGTGTCACAGAAATGTCTCCATTCTCCAAAGTTCAATTCCTCTGTGCCCCTGGAGCCAGCAGAGGTAAACTTTGGAGCCAACAGGAAGCTCTGCTGCCTGTCACTGAAGTTTAATCTCAGTTTTTCCAGTAGTGTGCTGGAAATCAGGTTCCTTTTCTTCGCACTCAGGTCCTTTTTCAATATGCCAAAATGCACTAGCTTTAGAGGCTCGGAAAATTCCTGCAGCATACTTTTGCATAACTTGGTATTTTTCACACTTCTTTCACTCAGAAAACTTTGCTTTTCAAATGTTTTAATTAAAACACCAACTCACACTGTGAGATGCAAAAGTATTTACCTTCAGAGTTATTTTAGGAAAACTTCACCATATCACAACATGAACTGGATTTTCAAATGTGGACAGAAGTTTTCACATTTCAGAAAACACCCATTGCCCTCCTAAACAAGAAGTCACCAATGCCTCTTTCTCTGCCCTTCATGGAGCATGACACTCTTTTAGGGTAAATTTGGGGCATTCTTTATCCATAATGTAGGCATTTAGCAACAGGTGTGAAAGAAAGGAAGCTATATGGGACTCATTTCATTGCAAATGACACAAATGTAGATCAAACTAAGACAATTCATATTTACTGAAAGGACACTGGATGAAGCTCACAGCTCTGCACATGCCCAACAGCAAGTCTCAGGAGGGCAAGATTCAGGCCAGTGGAGGGATTTCAGGGACTCCAATGTCATCTGGAAGCTGATGCTCTCTTTTTCCTGGATGTTCCTCATTTTCTTTTCTGCACATGGACTTCATTTCCCTAATGGCCAATCCTCATGGCTTTACAACTAGAGAAGAAAGGTCACCATCCCCTTAGAAAGAAACACCCCATGAAGAATTCTGATCGGCTTGACTCATGGCCCGAGTTTTTGTGACTCATTCACCGGGATCATTGTGTGTCTACTTCTGAGTCTGGATCACGGGATTAGCAGCCAGGATTAGAACCTCAGAGTTGGTTCTAGTGGATGCAAGGATTTCCCTGGTGGCTCAAATGGTAAAGAATCTGCTTGCAATGCAGGAGACCTGGGTTCAATCCCTGGGTTGGGAAGATTCCCTGGAGAAGGAAATGTCAACCCACTCCAGTGTTCTTGCCTGGAAAATCCCATGGACAGAGGAGTCTGGTGGGCTACATGACCATGGGGTCACAAAGGGTAAAGGCGTTTGTGTTCTGAAGAAGGGCAAGGTGTGGGGCTGACACAGCCTGCAGGGCCACTGCAAGTGGGAAGGAAGGACTGCTGGCTCTTGGGCAAGAGCCGTGTCAAACCCACCTCCTCCCACGTGCTCTCTGAGGTCAGCCACACTGCAGCTGGCTGTGGACAAAGCATCACGCTTAGCTCGCGTGCAGCCCTCTCCTTTTGTACATAACCTGGGTCCACTTCTCGCAGGGGGTCAACTCAAAGGGCGAATTGTTTTAGCAGGTCCGTTACCTTGTTGATGATTCTGCCCCTAATCTGTTCATTATGCTGCTTACGTCTTTTTACGAGTGGAGACCAACTGTGTTATCACAGGAAGAAATGAGCTCTCTTGTTACTTCAGAAATCCTCTCATGCCTAGACGAAGGGGTTTTTACATTCATCAACGTGTCCTGGGTGATACCTCATTCTAAATGATGTATTAATCATGCTTTGAATATACAAATCAATTATAGATGTTTTAAAGGTTGGATTAATTCAATTAAGCCTCTGGTAGGACTTCATATTTATTTAGACTTTCTGTATTGACTTTTAATAAATCACAGATGTGTGTCATGGAAGATTCTGTTTCCATGACCGTGCTGCTTATAAAGTCTTCTTTTGTCCACTCGTATATACCCCTGTATAGTTACATATTACCATCCATCTGTCAGTCAGCCTGTCTGTATACATATCTACCTACTTACCTATCTACTGGCAAGGTCACTTTACCTAGTAGCTATGCCCAGGTAGATTCTTATCATGAATACATGTAAGGCCCTATGGCCATTCAGAGTCACACTATATCAACCCACACCTCATGTTTCTCCTCTTTGAGAAACTTGATGCTCCCACGGTGCCTTACACTCTGGACTGACCAGAAGTGGGGACACTCTAGCCATAAAAACTGACCCATAATTCTTACATGAGTCCACATGTACTGGAAAAAAATCCCCGCAGAGTCACTGAGATGAAGACCACTACCCAGTCGAGTTTCTTTGCCCAGCACACAGGCCGCAGCTACCAGAATACAGGACACGCTCACGGGCTCCTAGGTCTGCCTCATGCTTGGTCTCCCACCTCTTTCCTCCTCACTGACTCCGTTGATTCTTATTTCTTAACATCTCTTCCAACTCTGTTTCCTGAACCAGGTTGAGTTTTCAGAACAGGAAAGGAAAGGTTGGACTCCCTGGTGAACAGTCTCTGGAGGAAGTATTTTTTTTAAAAAAATAAAACACTGTTCTCATGCACACAAACACCCCACTGAATCCACCAGGACCCACAGAACCAAACAAGTTCTTCCTCACCCTCTGCTCCTCCCTCATTTCACACTCCTAGCCAGACTCCCCAAGCACCTATGGTTGCTTTTTTTAACATTTGGTTTTAAATATTTATCTTGATTTAAAAAATTGTGATTTTTGTACCCTCAAAACAGATATAACTATGACCCATATTTCACAATATATGTAGCTCATTCCATGTATTTTCGGAAATTCTAGTTCCTTCCAACAACTTTATCTTTCCTCCATGTGAAACATAAACACTTGGTATAAAAATATATATATATTTTCAAGATAAAGTCTTTATTCCAGTATCTGGGCATGATTTTCTTTTGTTTCAGGATAAAAAAACAACATTCAGCAAAAAAAAAAAAAAAAAAATGCTTGAAGGAGCAACAACTAGGTGCCAGGTACTGCTTTGCAAAGTTTTGAGGACCTGGCAGTGGGTACAGTCTAACCAGGGAACAGTCACTCGTCAGACAATCTCAGTACAATGTCACACAGGGTGGGGATGAGGGAAGCACGGGGCGCTGTGAACCGGGGGACTCACACCTAAGTCACAGTCTGGTGACCAGGGACGGCTGCCCAGAGGAGGCGGTTCCACACTGAGGCTTGAAGAGTGAAGTTCAAAGAGTAAGTCAGGAGGTACCAAGAAAATGGCAGTGGGGGGTGGCGCAGAAGGGAGATGCGTGAGGACACCTGGGTGCAGGTGGGAGGTAAAGTCAAAACCCAACAAACAAATACAATAAAATAGAGAATTTGTACAAGAGTGGAGAGAAGGGTCCCTGTAGGAACGCAGGGAGAAGCAGGGCCACTGCTGGAAGGACTCTGTCGGCCACATTAAATCTGATCTTGCAGCAACCTTCTGCTCCCTCTGGCAGCTGAATGAGGAGAATGGCTTGATGGGGCAGGGTGAGCTGCAGCAGCAATGAGGGGCCTGCAGGAGGGCAGGGGCAGTGGGGATGGAGAGATATGAGACTTAGAAAGTGGAAATGCAGCACCTGGTGGCTGGCTGGAGGGAGGAGGAGGAAAAGGAAGCAGTGATGACCCCAGGTGCACCCGGAGAAAGGCTGTATATCTGGGAAAAGTGAGTCTACACACATGTATGAGTGTATGCAGTCCACCCATCATGCCAAGTCAGACAGGATGGGTCAGTTCCTGCTGTGGTGATAGCCTGAATTAACCTCCATAACGAAGGCGGCTCACACTGCCGATCCATCTCCAGCTGGCCACGTCTTCATTTTCCCTCTGGGATCCAGGCTGACAGGTCAGCCTCTGTCTAGAACACAGCCATCTCAAGGCAGAGGAAAAGACAGAGAGAACTTTGAGTAGCCTCTTAAGAGAAACATTGTTCTTTTACTCACATTGCATTGGCCAAAACAAGTCACCTGGATTACTGGAGTTAAATGAGGGCAGAGATGTATACACCATTCGCTGGGAAGGCCACTGGAAGACACGATGAGATGGTTACACAGTCCAGGATGGCTAGGAGAAGTGGCCAGAAACCCAGTCACAACACCGATTGAAGGAACAAAATAAAAACCTAGCTTTTCCCAGTCCATGCTGGTGAAGCTCATAGAGGTGCCAGCATTCAGGGATGCTCACTTAAAAGGGACAAAGGGTGTAAAGGGCCTGTGCGCCTTCACGGGGCTCCATCTGTGGATCTCATGAAAGTTCCTCTGGACTGAATTTCCCTGTTTGCCAAATGAATGCATTAGATAGAGAGGTATTAAAAAGTTCCTTCTGGGTCTAAGAACCAATGGCTCTGACCGCTTCTCTACCCACTGGCCTGAGCATCCTATTTCTAGGTCTTTATTTTTATGGCTTCAGAGACAAGGCTCTCTCTTGCTGCCACATGGTCACACTGCAGAAGTCAAGCTGCAAAGCGGGGAGAGGGGGCCTCAGGCCTCTGTGACTGGTGAGATGGGTATTCCTCGCTTCACCCATCACTGCCCTGGGGAGTTCTGCCCTCGGCACCTGGTCCTGCCTGCCGCATCACACTAGACTCTAACCCATCGTGTTTGACCTACTTCTTAACCCTTCCCTGTGGGAAGGGCCTGTGGTACCTTTGGCTGTGGCTTGTCACTGCATGCCATCACGAGGAGGCAACAGGGTGCATATTTGGACCCACCCCCCCCAAGTTATCAAATGTCGTTCAATCCACCTTCATCTCGGCTGATTTAAGGGCCACAACTGCCACTGTCCTCCCTTCTCCTTTAATTTCTGTCCCTTGATGTTCAACTAGTAAACAATGATGCATTCCAATTTCCAGATGCCCGAGGTCACAAATCCTTTCAAGATATAATCAGCTGAAAATAAGGATTTTTGCATCTGAGGCTGATCCAACATGACTACACACTTATTACCAAGCCTGTGTAATTAAAAATGAGTATTTCACACATACACGCACACCATCATCCTGATGCAGAAAAATGTGAGATGAAAAATTCAAGGAGGCACTGAACAGAAAGGCAACATCAAAGGCAATGAGTGTGGCAGAAATCGAGAATAGACTGCGAAGTCCCCTCATAAGAACTATCCTTGTTGTTTGGTTGCTTAGTTGTGTCCAACTCTTTGTGACCCCATGGACTGTAGCCTGCCAGCTTTCTCTGTCCATGGAATTTCCCAGGCAAGAATACTGGAGTGGGTTGCTATTTCCTTCTATGACAGAACTATCCTAAGTTAGCCTTATTACTTAAAGCCCACTCTGCAGAATGCAATTCTCGTTTATCAGTTTAATTAAGGAAATAGCATTGTACTGGATTATCTGAGCCTTTGTTTATGACCCAAACATAGGAGAACTTTCAACAGGGGCTAACTCACAAAGTCAGCTCCAAGACATCCCTCTGATGAAAGGTATCATGGCATGTTGCACTCCTGAATGTTGATGCAAGAACTCATCATGCACTTCTGTATGCCCCTCCTGCTAAGTCCTGAGCAGGACTGGCAACTAATCAATAGAGCAAAGGTGATGTGATGTCACTTCTAGGATTACATCACTGAAAAGTGTCAGCCCCATACTGTCAGTAGACTCTCCTTGCTCACCCTGATGAAATAAGCTGTCTTATGGAGAGAGCCACGTGTCAAAGAACTGAGAGCAGCCAACAATGACTGATGCTACTGTTGCTACTATTATTATTATTTTTATACGGCCACTACTGTTAACTCATCCTATTGCTACAAGAAGCTGGTAGTGGAGAGACTATAGAACACAGTGATCAAAAGTGTCCACTTTAGAGTTAGTTCTTGGTTTTTGCCACTTAATAGCTGTGTGTTCTTGTGACAACTATAACTACCTCCAAATTTACTCCCTCAATCTCTCATCTTCTAGACATTTCAGTAGTTGGGAAATGTAGCTTTGAAAGGTGGCAACTAACCACTCTCACTATTTGCTAAAATAATTAAGACTTCATTACCAAGATAATTGAGAGCAAATGAAAACAATCTCTAGATATTTGGATAGTAACCCTAAAAATGTAAAGGGGAGACTTTTCTGATGTCCAGTGATTAAGACCTGGCCTTCCAGTGCACACTGTACAGGTTCAATCCCTGGTCAGGGAGCTAAGATCCAACGTGCTTCACAGCCAAAAACAAACAAAGAAAGAAAAACCCAGCATAAAACAGAAGCAATATTATAACAAATTCAATAAAAATACCTTAAACAATGGCCCACACACACACACAAAAAGTGTAAAGAGGCACTGGCATACAATGGCATCCAGAATGTAAAAACACTAAAAGAGATTTCTAGGTCCACCTAGGCATCATTTCATTATTTTTTACTGGCTGAGTAATATTCTATCAATACATGTAAAACATCTCCATCCATTCATTTGTAGATGAACATTTAGGTTGCCTCCATGTCTTGGCTATTGTAAATAAGGCCACTATAAACACTGGGGTGCATGTAGCTTTTCAAATTAGAGATGATCATGGCAAGTGAAGTGAGCCAGAAAGAGAAAGACAAATACCATATACTATCACTTATATGTAAAATGTGACAACTGAAATTATTTATGAAATAGAAATAGAATCACAGACATGGAAAACAAACTTATAGTTACCAACGGAGAAAGCAGGTAGGGAAGGGGTAAATAAGGAGTTTGGAATTAGCAAAGACAGATCGCTACATATAAAACAGATCAACAAGGTCCTACTGTACAACATAGGGAATTAGATTCAAAATCATGTGATAACCTTCATGGAAAAGAATGTGAAAAAGAACACATGTGTGTGTGTGTGTCTGTATAACTGAATCACTTTGCTGTCCACCAGAAACTAATACATTGTAGATCAACTATACTTCACAATTAAAAGAAAAAGAGAAAGAGAGAGAGAACTTTCTCTTCTCTATGAACATGGATTGATCTCAGAGTATCCAACAGCCTGTCGTCAGATGGAAAGCTTTATTTTTGTCCTTGCCTGGACTCATGGACTTTGAATAATACCGATAAGATACTGTGTTTTAATTTGGATTATTTCCTCAGCTTTATTTTACTGGTGGAGGAGGATTCAGGAGATTCCATGAAATAAATACTCATATTCTGTTGGGAGTAAGTGCACTAATGATTAAGTTCAGGTAGAAATTTCTATCTTTTTTGGATAACCATTTGCTTAAAATTAACATGGTTTTCCACTTGCTGCATACAGCCTTTCCCCAGGAGCTTGCTTCCTAGGAAGAATGGCTTATATTTTTCAGCAGCTATTGAAAGCAAGAACCAGGTGGGTGTAAAATGTGCGTGCTTCTGCATTCCTGTTTCACTTTACACAAAAAGTACAGCATCAATTGGATGAAATAATAACTATTCAATTGGTCATTCCCTTATGACTGCAAAGCCATTTGGAGCTCAGGCACACTTACAAAAGCAGATACTGACTACGTGTAGAAATATCCAGAATGTGATGCTTTGCCACTGACATCTTTCACTCATAATTACTGCAAAGTCGGCCTGCCCAGACCTGGCCAATGACTGGTCAGTAGTCTCAGGAAGAGCCAGAGTGGGGTGAATGGCTGGGGTAGAAACACAAACCAGACCTAAACCCGTGGGGCCAGACCTCAGAGTTGGCCAGACAAGGCCTCAAAAACCACAGAGCTCAGAGGCATGGTCAGGCATTGGTTGATGCTTTCCCGCAATTGATGTTCCATGGGGTTGGAAATTATGTCTTCTCATGATGACACAATGCACATGAACAACCTCTGTAAATTGTAAACTTCTATAGAGTAGTGAGTCATTCTTCTGAGAAGAAATATGGCATCAAGCTGGTTGTAGTTACTTTTGCATTTGGTGATTCTGTCTACTCTGACACAGGAGAACACATTTTAAAGGCCCATGGATAACATGGCTATGCCCAGGCAATGAATAATTCAAATTAGAAAGCATAAGCAAGGACTATTATCCCCAAAGACAGTATCCAAGCTTTGGCATTGGTGCTGAACCCCTGCTGTGTAATGGAGAGGAGTTGATGATGGTGAACTATCCTGAAATGGCTCATGAATGTTAGGGAATCATTTGGCTTTTGATAGACTGCTGGTGTTGCATTTGCTTGCACTGCAACCCAAGTTGGCAACCTCTGCTTTGTCAGCATGAGGCCAGTCTGAGCCTTAATTCTGAATTTTCCCATAAACCTTCTAAGTTGGCCTCTGCTAAGTGTTGTGTTCGGCACATGCTACTGAGGGAGATATTCTTTTAAATCACCACTTTTAAAGACTCATCTGCTGTAAGTAACTAAATAAGGATACCAGAGTTTTTGATTTTATGGATATCCCTCACTCTCAGTGTTTCACAGAAAAAAAAGTCCTTTTAGATTCCATTATTCTTGGCCATGATGAGTATCACTACCTGAATCTAATTTAGGTAATTTCCCTGCCACTCCAGTGTGCTATCACAAAAATGAGTATTAATTTACTGCTAATTTAGCATGCTAACCCTTAATTAGCAAGAAGCCAGATTTGAAACAGCTGATATTTTTGCTCAGCAAACTTTCTAAAATAAAGTCACAAATGCAAGTATGTATACAGACTGGTACACAGATGCATGCCCATGTACCTTCATCCCACCATCCAATACATTTTGGAAATACACTTCATGGATATTTGCTTTAAACACAATAGTACTAAAGTTAAATGTTACCATAATAGTGTAGCTCATCTAAGAAGCCAACAGACTTGGAAATCAACAGCTGCCTTAGGGAAAAAAAAAAAAAAAGCCCACAGGCCTGCAAATGCCTATTACTCCAAAGTGAGGTGGGTCAGGAAGACAGGTGAAGCCCAGGAGGTATAGGCCGTAGGGTGCTGCGTGGGTAGGGTGTCGCACTAAGTTTGGCATCAACGTGGTGACCTCCTGGCAGCAGAGAACTACCAGGTTGCCTAAGGAGGGTTGAATCAGCCCTGGTCAGAAATGGCACAGATGAAAACTCCCATGCTGATAGGCAGAGGAAACAAACAAAAAAAAAAGCCCACAGAGATTCCCAGGTTCAGGGAGCCTTGGAGGAGCTCCAAGTGAAATCTATTTCTCTAACAAAACAATCAACGGAGAGTTCTACAACACGCGCTCTCATTTAAGCCTCTGAAGATGGTCTCTATTAATTCCTTTCATTGCTAAGAAGTTCAAAGAAGTCCACCCATCCATCTATCCATCCAATAAATATCCGAGAGCCTTTTACAGCAAAGCTCTTTCCTAGGGGATGGAGATACAGTAATGACAAAACTGACAAAGCTACTGTCCTCATAGGAGTTTATGTTATAGAAGGATTAAATAACTTGTCCAACATTCAACACTGAACTAGGGATATGGCCAAAATTCCAAGTCACAACTGCTTCATTTCTGAACCGGATTCTTAACCAATACACCATGAGGTCCTCTATGACAGGAGAACATTTAGGAGGAACTAAAAATTCTTGCTTATCATTTAATGTTTGCTTACTTTTTTTTTAGTTTATTTTCTATTTTTTAACTTTACAATATTGTATTTGTTTTGCCATACATTGACATGAATCCACCATGCGTGTACATGTTTTCCCCTTCCAGAACCCCCCTTCCACCTCCCTCCCCATCCTTAAAAGTTACTGGGCTTTGCCATGCACAGTCCAGTTCCTCTATTAAACCAGACAATACTATGTCTCCTCTTCTCTTTCCCTTCTTCTCCACTTCCCTCTTTCCCTCTCACTACTAAGGCCATATGGCACCCCACTCCAGTACTCTTGCCTGGAAAATCCCATGGACGAAGGAGCCTGGTAGGCTGCAGTCCATGGGGTCACAAAGAGTCGGACACGACTGAGTGGCTTCACTTTCACTTTTCACTTTCATGCATTGGAGAAGGAAATGGCAACCCACTCCAGTGTTCTTGCCTGGAGAATCCCAGGGACACCGGAGCCTGGTGGGCTGCTGTCTATGGGGTCGCACAGAGTCGGGCACGACTGAAGCGACTTAGCAGCAGCACTAAGGCCATAGACATTTGGAGAGAGCAGCCAGCAAATAATTCTTAATGTCAAACTATGTCAAACACTGCTGGTTGCCTATTTGATGTCTATTCTTCCTTCTTTTCTTACTATCAGGACCACAGTTCTGCTTGGGGCAGCAAATTTCCTAACTAAGGGAGACAGTTTCCCAGGCTGCCTGTACCAGGGATGCTCCTGTGATTAAATTCCAATCAGTGAGGTATACGAGCAAGTCCACCGGGTAGATTTTCTAGAATCTTTGTTTTCCAGATGGATAAAGGACAGATTTAGCTGGCTCACATCTTCTGCCATTTGTGCTCTCTCTTCTTTCCGCTGGATCGTGGGCAAGATTTCTGAAGGGGCAGGAGAATGTTGCAGCAGTGAAGCTTAGAGTCATTGGCTCAGGGCGGTGCAACAGAAAAATGGGAGGAGCTTGGGTACTTCAGGATCTACTCTATCAGCCATATGAACTCTGGGGTACCTCTCCTTGTACATGAGAAAAATATGCCAGCACTTGGTTTTAACTCATTGAAGTTGGATGTGTGTTTATGCCACTGCTTACAGTACTACTGCCATAAAAGCACAAAATACACTACTGATAAATCAATGTTAGTAATTACCACCTCAATATCACTGTCACTATTTCCCGAGTACTTTGCATTGTGCGAGGTGTTATGCTGAATTTTCTTACATTATATTCCTTGTAGGAAACTTATGAGACAGGTGTGGTTATCACATTTTATACATGAGAAAATTGAAGCTCTAGGTAATTAAACAACTTGTCCAAGGTTACTCAGCTAGAATATAGTAAAGCTCTGGGTTTCAAACCTGGCTCTAGCCACATGATTTGCTCATGTGTCCGTCCTTATGAAACCACACAAAGCAACCAGTGCTGGTATTTTGAAAATGCTATTATCCTGATGTTTAGTACAATAATAGTCCTGAGAGCAAAGATTAAGATGAATCTAGATCTCTAATATCTGCAGACTTAATGTTTTAATACAATATCCTTCTTGATATTATGCAAGCCTAACAAATTCCAATTTCTTTTCTTTTTGTATGTAACCACAAACAGCGTGACAAAGTGTGAAAAACATACCTGCAAGCTCTCTGCATACCCAGAAAAAAAAAAAAAGCCTATTCGCTCATCATGTGTTTATCTAACAGTGATGTGTGGAGTTATTAATAGCCTAGGCATGGAGCCCTCACTCCCCTGGACTTATTTTGACCATATGAGGATGGATTATGGAGTTGGGAAACATCATAAAGGATGAGGTTTGGAGAAGCATGAACAAGTTCAGGGAGTGGCATCGATTATGGTTGTCAGAAGAGAAAGAGTTAGAGTGGATGCCATCCAGCCTCTTCCTCATGCCTTTGTCCACTTTTCTCCCCAGATGCTCTTCTTCACAGTAGCAAGCACGGCCTCCCCCTCTCCTTTCCCCACATGCTCAGAGTCTAGCTTTTGATTTCACCTCCGTAGGCTAATCCTCTATTACCATTTGGGAAAACATTTTTCTTTGAAGCCACTTGACATTTAATCAGAGAAGATTTGATTATTTTTTTCACCTTGTTCAAGATTAAATCTATATTTTATACACACACGCACACACGCGCACACGCGCACACACACACACACACACCTCTTTAGCTATGACCCACTTCATCTTCACTCTGTGTACATCCTGACTGATACAGCTTTCAGGTCTTTTCAGGTCTTTTGCAAATATCCGGATTACCTGCCAGAAAAAAAAAAAAAATTCTCACCAAGTCCCTTTCTCCTTTGTTTGGCTCACTAGCAGACATGCTTACAAGGCCAGGTTTAAATGTTTAACTGCCCAAGCACTGGAAGGGTTGATAGTCACTCCCTTATTCAGTCCCTCCTCACATGTCATCCCAAATTAAATCAAGAACAGAGCATAAAACAAGCATGAATTCCACTCTACTTTTTCTGAATATGGTTCCTTTCACTCTTTTACTTGAAAAAGTGTGAGTCACTCAGTCATGTCTGACTCTTTGCAACCCCACGGACCTTAGCCCTCAGGCTTTTTCCATGAAATTCTCCAGGCAAGAATACTGGAGTGGGTAGCCATTCTCTTCTCCAGAGGAATCTTCCTAATGCAGGGATTGAACCCATGTCTCCGGTAAGTCTCCTGCATTGCAGGAGGATTCTTCACTGAGCCAAAAGGGAAGCCAATTTTCCTTGAAGTATCACATATTTACATATATATAGATGTGTATATGTGTATACACACACACACACAGATATACATATATATATATATATATATATGTATACACATATGTGTGTATGTATCTATACACACAAATATGTACTATGTGTGTATATCTCTATCTATCAATGTTATGCTGGCAGGCTAAGCCCATGTTCACACTGACAATCTGCTGGTTGGACAACGCAGCAGTGGGTACTCACAAGCTTATGCTGCGACATTTTACTCTATGTCATACATGAGGGAAAATCTTGATTTTTCAAGTTCCTGGGTTCCAAACTTAGGAAAATATAAAAATTAAGGAAGATAGGCATTCCCAGAGAAAAGTACACTGTTTAAACATAAAGGGAATAAGAATTGGACACCTGAAATATTGTTACATCCAGACAAGAAACACTGTTATTGGTTCGTATGAGATAGCAATATTTCACTTTTGATTCACATGTTGGTTTAATGCTTCTTTGAAAAAAGTCTGCTTATATTTTCCATCTATATTACTAGATAAGTCTATATAATTGTCTTGCCCAATCCATACTTAATTACGTATTTTAATACACGAGTTTCAATTGATTGACGATGTGCATGAAGAAGCAAAGTTCACACTTTCAACTTCCTGATTCCAAATATTAAGATCAAACGTGAACTTGCACAATTTAAATCATATGCCACCCATAATCAAGATGAATAATACTTTGTTTATTGTTGTTGTTGTTCTTGTAAATTACAGAGGTATAGCAAAGTACAAAGAAAGGAGTAGTGTTCACCCATATATCTGTGACTCAAAATTTATCCTTATTAATTTGATACATGTGCTTTTTCTGCACACACATTGTTAAAACAATTATGCAAGTTTGATATGAACACATTCCCCTTTAAAAGAAACATTAAACCATTACCTGTAAAGCTACTGAGTCTTTTTTCACCATCCATGTCCTGTCTCCACCCATCTCCTTTCAATCTCTTTTTCTCTCGCCTCCAAAAGGACCAGCTGTAATCATTTTTGTATGTAATCTTACAGTCCTTTTAAAAAGCATTTTTCACATGTTCATATGAAATACATAGTATTGATCTTTGTGTTTTTCAAGCTTAGATTGGACTCCAGCAGAGCATCATTCTTCAAAGAACTCTTCAGAAAAAGCATGTGATCATCTCAATAAATGCAGAAAGCACAATTGATATAAAATGATACTTATTTCATTAAATTAAAAAAAAACTTTCAGCAAATGAGTAAAAAAAAGTGATATTGTAAGCTGAAAAAAAAATTAACCAAAAAATCCTCAAGTTCTATTTAATGGTGAAACAACAGAATACCTTTCAAACCTAGGAACAAGCAGCTGTTGCCATCTCTGTTCAAAATGTCCAGGCCAGTGTAGGACACAAAAAGTCAGTCAAAGGCGTAAGGTTGGAGAAGAAGAAATAAATTTACCGTATTCATACTCAGTATGATTTTGTCTTCATGAAAATCCAAGAGAATCTATAGACATAGTTAGAACTAATAAAGAGGTTGAGCAAGATTTCTGGATGTTAGGTGGATCCATAGAATCACCTATGTTCTTTGGCACAAGCAACAATGCATTAAAAATGTTATTTTTGTAATGCCATTTTAATGGTAATCCAAACTATCACATATCAAGAAAAAAATCAAAAGTGTGTAATAACTTTGTGGAGGAAATTATAATATATATAATGCTTTTTATATTGAAAACAAAAGAATATATAAAAGATGACCTAAACAGTGAGATATACATTATATTAATGAATGGAAAGATAAAATTATAAAGGTGATCATTTTGCTCATATTAACCTATAAATTCAGCAAAACATAAATTAAAATTTTAACAGGTTTTCATGGTACTTGAAAAAAGAATCTTAAAATTCATATAAAGCATCAGAAAGTCTGAAATATCCTAGCCAAATATGAAATAAAACTAGGTGAACATACTAACCTTACTAAAAATCAGGTCTTCTTTCAAAACTGTGTTAAGACAGTGAGTTGGGTTTCACGGATATAAACTACACCAATGACACAGAGTAGATGATACCGGAAGGAACCAACACACACATACACACACGTTTATAGCAAAAAAATTAAATAAAATACTATTTTAAAATGGCCTGGGAATACTGATTATCTTTACAGAAGAAAAATTTAAGATACAGACCATAGTATAAACAAAATGAGCCCCCAGTGCATTAAAAACAAATGTGAAAACTGAAATTAATTTTTAAGAACAGATTACAGTGGAGTACAACTCAGGATAGGGAAGAACTCCCTGAACAAAACACAGTTCTAACCTTAAAGGTAAAGACTGACGAGTTTGTATATTAGATTTTAAAACTTTTTATCATAAACAAGGGAATTCCCTGGTAGCTCAGTCGATCATCTTCCTGCAGTTCAAGAGACTCGGGTTCAGTCCCTGGGTCGGGAAGATCCCCTAGAGAAGGAAATGGCAATCCACTCCAGTATTCTTGCTTGGAAAATCCCATGGGCAGAGGAGCTTGGCAGGCTACAGTCCATGGGGTCACAAGAGTTGAACACGACTTAGTGACTAAACCACCGCCATAAACAAAGTGGAAAATCAGCCACAGGCTGAGTAACAATCACGATATATATAATTGAATAATATTTGGAATACACAAAGAATCCCTAAAAATAAATTAGAAATGGACAGCCAATAGGAAAAATACAAATTTAAAAAATCGCAGAAAACAAAATGGCCAATAAACATTTTAAAAAAGGCTCACTCAAGAGACACACAAGCTAAAACCATAACACAACACCATTTGCTCCGTTGAACTGTCTGCTTTCAGATCTATTACCTTCTCTTCCTCTGTTCTTTCTACAGGACAGGTAACTTACAACTTCTGGGTGAGTGTAGCCAGTGAGAGGTACTAGAGGGAGATTCCAGCACAAGAGGGTGGGGAGCCTGAGGTTTCTCCCCTCTTTTCTGTGAGTCCTGTAGCAGCTCTGGCAGCTTCCAAGGCTTCAGCTCCCTACTCCCATCTCCTACCCCGGTTTTAATTTCTGACAGGGACCCTAGCTTCTGGTCTCTGGTAGTACCAACTTCGCCAAACTTCTCTCTAGGCCTAGGGCTGACAGTGGCTTCCTACAGTTGTGGATGTTTTTTCACCAAACTCTTTTGCTTTTCAGCTGTCCTGTCAACTGTCTAATCAATTCCTTGTATTAATCTTCCTTTGTTGAAAGATCTAGAATGTTCCTGGCCAGACATTGACCATATTACCCTTACTAGACTGACACAAACTGAAGTATCTGACAAAACGATGTGCTGATGAAAATATAGAGAAACATGAACTTCCATATGCAGCTGGTGGGAGTGCAAATTGATAAGATCACTTTGGAGGGCAGTATGTAGTAAAGTAGTAACTGGATGTTTCCTGTGGCTTAGAAATCCCACATGCAGGCATACATACCCAGTCAATACTTTCACAAGAAAGTGAGTAAAATGATTCCCACCACACAATTATTTATAACAGCAAATTTTTCAAAAAATATGTAAATATCTATTAACAGAAGCAAGTGTTGCAATATAATATGTTCATAGAATGGAATACTATTGAATAGTTTGGTATTAACTGTAGCTTACTGTATCAACATGAAAAATCACAAAAGCATAATAAAGCAGAGTGATATATATCTAAAGCACAATGCCATTTACAATTATAAAAATATCAATTCTATGTATTCTTTAAGGATAGATGCAAATATAGTAAAATTATTTTTAAAAAAATATACACGTATAGGAGACAGAAACACCAAATTCTAGATAACTGTTCCCTTTGGAAGGAAGGAGGGGAATGGGTTTGGAGAGTGTTATACATGGAAAATCAACCTGATGTTTTATTTCTTAAAAGTATCTTACACAAATTTGGCAACAGTCATATTTAGTAAAGTTGGGTGGAAGACACACAGGTGTTTTCTGGGCAATTCTCCATACTCATTGAAAGATTTCATTTAATTTTTAAAAAGAACTTCCTAAAAATAAGTGGCCTTCTTAATGTAGACAGGCCAATCACAGATAGCTAATCGTGACCCCAGAGTTATATGGAGTAGAAGCTGCTGGGAATTGATAATAGATTCCCTAGAAAACCTACAAAATTTCCTCCAAAAGGAAAGTCATGTTTTACACACCCTCACCCCCATCCATCTTCAAAACAATACGCTTTTTCCATGTTCATCATCATCAACCATGTCAGTCTGTTGAGGCCCATTCCTGAACGAATGGTGTTTCAAACACGCTCAGCCACTTCCCCAAATGCTGTCTGTCACTGCCAGCCTCCCTGTGTCCACTACAGTAAATCCATCTCTGTGGTGAGCAGTCCATCTGTCCCAGCATCCAGGCAGAGTTTCTTGTTTAGTCTTGAAACCTAGCCTAGTGGCTTGGCTTCATTTCGCTTGTTTCTGCTTCCCCTCCCTGGTTGCTGAGGGCACCTGTTATGGGCTAGTGCCGTGTGTTTCCACAGCCCTCGTCACTCCCCCGCAGTGTGTGTCCAGGTCACTAGCTGCAGTGCAGGGGACTCCTTTGTCTCTGCAGCTATCCTAGCCTCTCCCTCGCCTCTGAGCACTTGCACAAGCTTCCCCTCGGCGTGGAACCTTCTTACCCACCAACCCTCACCTTTCCCACTGATTTCTCATTCCCTTAAACGCCAGCTTAATCCTTTCCTCCTGCAAACCTCCCCAGGTCCTCGAGACTGGCATCCTCTACTTGCCCTTACATTCAGCACATAATATCATAATCCCTCTCACCCCCCGAAGTTAAGCCCTATTCAGCCTGGGAGCATGGCTGTATCATACATCCAACTTTACACTAACCGTCAAGAACAAAGCCTGGCATACAATAGACATCCAATAAATATTTCATGAATAAATGAAGTAAATCAAGTCAGATTAATTTGTCTACTCAGGAAGTTATTCCTTTTCTGGTGAGAGAGAGAGTTTTTTTGTATCCATGAACTCAAAGTTCTCCCAATAACTCCAAGTTACTCCCAGTTTGCCTGTTAATTCATTGTAGATCAATCATCCAAGTATTTGCCAAATTCTCTGCACAAGTTTCTTTTAAAAAAAAAAAAATTAGCATTTCTGGGCTCACAAATTCCATTATATCACACTATATAGAGTTTGAATTCTATTTACTTTAACACTCTTCTTTCAAGTCTAATATCTTTAAATCCAAAATATTTGCTCTGATATTCCTTCACTTTCTTAAGTGTTTTTAGTTCCACAGCACAATGAAGGAAGAAAAAAATGGAGACTGGGGAGAAAACGTATAAGTGAAGTGAAAGCTTTTTTAGAAGGCAAATCAGACACAGTTCACACACACGAACTCTGGAATTTGTATATCAGCGATGATCATGGATTATTGCCCCATTCTATTAGCCTTTTAGGGATTTTGCCTTTACTAAACCTCAAACAATAGCATGCAAATGTGAGTGCAGAAGAGGGAATTCTTACTAAGGAAACTTGTATGGGAAGTTCTTCTCATGCCAGTTTAAACTATCCTCTTGGTTTGCTTATGCAGCAGCAGCTGGGAGCAATACTTCTTTCAAATTATCGCAAGATTTAATGGTCTAATGTGTTCCAAAGACAAGGAGAATTAGTCACACCAGGAGAAAAACCAACAAACAAGAGTTGAACCAGCTCTAATCTATTATATTGTACTAATTTTTTATATTATGACTATTATATGGAACACATATGTATTCACATGTGTGTATAGACATATTTTCATTTTATATATTATATAGGACATTTAATTAACTAATACATAAATTAACATATATAATGTATTTTAGAGATGGGTGTATTTTACATTCACTCTTAGAATGTAAGCTAGTTCTTCCTTGGGATACTTTTCTTGACATTTCTATCCTAGATTTGTTTTTAAATATTTTAAGGAAACTTTAAAAAGAACACATTTTTGCTTAGCTGAAGATAGAAAATCTCCAAGGGCTCCATGTTTTAACTGTATAAAATGTTTAAAATGTTGTACATAAACTAGATAGCATTTTCCCCAAACAAGCATTAGGGGATTCTTTGACAATGCCCATTAGAGCATGCCAACCGATATGTTCCAGTATACTTATTTCTCAATTAAGCACTGTTAATCCTTCACATCTTTCTTCTGAAGAGCTTTAAACTATCCTTTTGAGCAGGGCTCATTACTATGAATTCCAAGTAGATACATTGATGTTTATGTACTTTAAATGTCTCCCATAATGCAGTTGCTTGTGCATGTAGCTAATGGCAGAACAGTGTGTGCCGAACAGTGGGATACTGTGCTTTCCAAGTGAGACTGCACCAGAATGTACCAGGCCAACATCTTCACTGTGTCTTTTTTCTTTTCTGAAACCAATGCAGATCTCAAAAAAACATATTGCTCTGACTATAACTGTAGCTGGCTGTAGATACAACTGGGTGATGACTGTGCTGTGCTAAGTCACTTTGGTTGTGCCAGATTCGTTGTGACCCCGTGGACTGTAGCCCGCCAGGCCCCTCTGTCCATGGGATTCTCCAGGCAAGAATACTGGAGTGGGCTTCCATGCCCTCCTTCAGGGGCTCTTCCCCACCCAGGGATCAAAACCACATCTTTTATGTCTCCTGCATTGGCAGGTGGGTTCTTTACCACTAGTGCCACCCAGGGAAGCCCCCTGGGTGATGGCAGCTAATATAACTAGTAAACCTAAATGTTTGAGAACTATACACCATATCCCCTGTCTCCCAAATCTGTCCTCACCTACCTTCCCAAAGATCACTCCCTTCCTTTTTTTTTAATCATAAAAAGCAAGCAGCATGTCTTTTGTTTAAACACCTGTTTAGACATACAAAATTATGATCTGTTTCTGGGCGTTATCTTATATACAATTCATTAAAGATCACTTGCAGACCAATTTTCTCTCAAGGTCTCAGTAGCACTATCTTGAAACTCTGGTTTTTTAATAGTCAAAAGTAGAATGACTAAGTGTACACAAGGTTTTCAATTCAGTTCAGTTGCTCAGTTGTGTCCAACCCTTTGCGACCCCATGGGCTGTAGCATGCCAGACTTCCCTGTGAGGGTCACGACTTACACATCAGACAGCTCTCTGATTCAAAACCATTTCAAATTTCCTAGCTGTGTGCTGCTCAGTGAGTTACCTAACCTCTCTGTGCCTCAGTTTCTACATAAATAGGATGATAGTGATAACAGTACTTCTGGTTTCAGATTATTGAGATGATTCAATATAAATTTTATATAGGCTTTTAGCACAGTTCCTGGCACTCTAGCATTGGCTGAGTGGTAACTGAACTTGACACTGAGAAAAAACAGCAAATACCACCTTATATTCATGTAGTAGGCTCTGGCTAATAGCTTTACTCTAACCCGACTGCATTCTGAGCCCTCTGAGGTTTTGCAAGAAGATGAAGTCACAATATTTCATCAGTAGGATTTCAATAGTTCTAAGAAAAAAAATTGTAAGTAGACTGTGGCTGATAGAAGCAGAGTGGGAATTTACCGGAAGAACACTGAGAAACTCACATTCATGGAAAACAACCTGAAGAACCAGGCTCAGAATGAAACGAACCTGGGAAGATGGTATCCAGGCTCACAACACACCCTGGGAATCCCTGGCAAGAGAACCCTGACATTAACCTCCACATGGCTTCCCTGTATCATGTCACTGTCCCCAGATCCTGGGTGGTAGCCCTGCTGCCCCCAGAATTGGGCTATTGCTGACATACCACTGCTGCTGCTGGCAAGACTTCCCTGTGTTCATTACTTTTTATGGCTTTAGTAAACCTTCATCTTGGGTTCTGTTCTTCTTCTGGGAAACCAGACAAACAGGGAATGTATGCTTGAACAGTTTTATGTACACAAGCTACTCAACTGCTCCCACATAACCCAGATCCAAAGCAACTCCTATGACCAGCAGTGTCTGGCCAGCTGCACTTCCAAGGAATCATGACATTTCTAGATTACTTGAAAACTCTAGGGTTACCAAAGCACCTTTTGACCCAGCAAAGACACAGGACAACATTTAAACATTTTAAGATTTTCAAGTAAGTTCTTAACTTGTTGTTGTCTGTTCTGAGAGAGAGAAACATAAAATAAGCAGTTTCAGAGAAACCTCCCATAAACCCAGGAAGAATCTTGGGGTCTAATAGATATTTGTTTTCTCTATGTTTTATTGTCATCCTTTATGAAACTATATTTAATCATGCTTCCAAAATAATGCTTCTGATGCAGTGAGTAAATTTTCTTCCTAACCTGTCTATTTAGAGAGTGACAGGAATCACCTATTGCTATGCTGAGTTCTACAATTCCAGCAACTGTCACTGGCTTTCTTTACTGAAAATAATCAATGGTTTTGGCAGATAGAAAGGGGAGGATACCATGGCATATTTTGATGCATCTGACAGCATGTTTCAGAGAGGCTGTCCCTGTCAGTCTCTTCTCTTTGATTTGTTTCTGCCCAGGAATCCAAGGAAAGTTCTTAGGGTCTTTAATACAGAAACCCCCCAAACATAAACAACAACGGATACCTAGAACTTGTCTGTTTTTCATCCACTGATACATTTTCTATTTTATGTCTTCATTTTAACCTGGTATGGTTTCAACAGAGTTTTAAAATGTGCAAGATTCATATGGACTTGGGCACATGTTTCCTTGGCAGTAAGAAAATGCTTGGATTGACAGCTATGTCACCGCCACACTTTATTCTTGGTTCTCTTATATGATTCCAAGTTATTTTAAAACTTTACTAATAGATGTTATAAATTATTTAAACTATCTGACCTTAATAGAGAATTAAATGACACAGGACATTTTCATGAAGTTCATTATATATTCTCAGAATTTACATCATTAATGCTGTCTAAGTAAGTAAAAACATTATTTTCTAGAACCTGCTATTACATGAAAGACTTTTTTAAGAGAGGTAAAGATGAGAGGCATATTTCCATCTCATCCACAGTTAAGCTGCTCTCTCGCCCCATAGCAGAAAATAGTCTGCTATGCTAAAGAATTTGAAAAACTGTTTTGTTAATAGGTAATTAAAATGTGTGGCTAATGGGCCTCCCGAGACTTTAAGCTAAAGCTATTTGCTGTCACTTAGATGACTCCCTCGGCTCAGGCGCTTGCCAATCCAGGGGAAAGACCCTGAAACTGTATCCATGAGCAGGCAGAACTTCAAGGCCTGTGACTATCCTCCAAATTGGGTAAACTGGGCTCCTGGGTGAGACAGAAGGACCCTCAAGCCATAGCAGGAATTTCTACTTCTTTGAACTTTGACCACGAACACAAGTCAATGCAAAGTATATACAACACACACACAGGGAAACAGAATAGCTTCCCAAGACCACAGGCATCACTTCTAGTCTTTGCAAGGGGTTTATTGCCCAGCTGGGTTGATGGAGTACCTCAGCTTCCTTTCTTAACACCTCCTGACAACTTGCCTGATGTCTCAGAGAGTTTCTTAAAGTATTCTTAAACCTTTGGCATCCCTTCTTGCCCTGGGCCTCATGCATAAAACATTTATCCACTCAGCAGCTTTGGCAGAAAGGAAAAGCCAAGTTCCATCCATCAACGTCAAGGGCTGAATTACCCAGTGATTGCAGATCCTTTAATAACTCTGCTTCTTTATGACGACATTGGTAAATAGTCCAATACGGCCAGCACCTGTTCTTTTTTGGTAAGCCTTCCTTTTTTTACCACCACTGTGTGAAAACAATGAGTGGCCATGGAGATCCTAATTGTGGTGTGTTTCCACCTGCAATCTGTAATAGTTTCCTAGGGCCGCTTTAACAAAGTACTACAGATGGAGCAGTAACAACAGGAAGGCATCATCTCACAGCTACAGAGGCTAAAAGTTTGAGATCAGGTATTGGTAGGGCTGGTTACTTCTGAGGGCTGAGACAGAGAGGGAGAACGTGTTCCAAGTCTCTTACCTAGCTCCTGGTGGTTTGCAAGTAATCTTTGACTTTCCTTGGCTTATGGAAGCATCGCCCTGATCTCTGCCTTCATCTTCACGTGCCATTCTCCCTGTGTGTGTGTGTACCTTCCAAATATCCCCTTCTTATAAGGTCATCAGTCCTATTGGATTAGGGACTCACTAGTATGGCTCCCCAGGTGGCACTAGTGTTAAACAACCTGCCTGCCAATGCAGGAGATGTCAGAGATGTGGATTTACTCCCTAGGTTGGGAAGATCCCCTGGCTATAGTCTATTGGGTCGCAAAGAGTCAAACAAAACGGAAGCAACTTAGCATGCAGACAGGCACACCAGCATGACCTCAACGAATTACATCTACAATGATCTGATCTTCAAAGGACACATTCTGAGATGCTGGGCTTTAACAAATAAATTTTGGGAGGTAACAAATTCATCTTAGAATCTTTACACTTTTTCCAAAGCCTTATTTTCCCCAAAGTGCATTTACTCTTCCTGTTGGTTGCATGAAGATCAACCAAATCTACTCATAAAAGACTCATAATGATTTGTTTTTCGTATGAGGGCCAAATAAAGTCTGGACTTCATATACCATCTGACTCACATGCTGTAAAAAAACAATTTACCATTATGCTATTTTGTGAGGCTAAAGAGGAAAAGCAATTTTGGTAGAAACTGAAGTCAATGCTATTGACATTTTATGAGTCAGTTCAGTCGCTCAGTCGTGTCTGACTCTTTGTGACCCTATGAACTGCAGTATGCCAGGCCTCCCTGTCCATCACCAACTCCCGGAGTTTACTCAAACTCGTGTCCATTGAGTCAGTGATGCCATCCAACAATCTCATCCTCTGTCGTCCCCTTCCCCTCCTGCCTTCAATCTTTTCCAGCATCAGGGTCTTTTCAAATGAGTCAGTTCTTCACATCAGGTGGCCAAAGTATTGGAGTTTCAACTTCGACATCAGTCCTTCCAATGAACACTCAGGACTGAGCTCCTTTAGGATGGACTGGTTGGATCTCCTTGCAGTCCAAGGGACTCTCAAGAGTCTTCTCCAACACCACAGTTCAAAAGCATCAATTCTTTGGCACTCAGATTTCTTTATAGTCCAACTCTCACATCCATACATGACCACTAGAAAAACCATGGCCTTGACTAGGCGGACTTTTGTTGGCAAAGTAATGTCTCTGCTTTTCAACATGCTGTCTAGGTTGATCACAACTTTTCTTCCAAGGAGTAAGCATCTTTTAATTTCATGGCTGCAATCACCATCTGCAGTGATTTTGGAGCCCAAAAAAATAAAGTCTGCCACTGTTTCCACTGTTTCTCCATCTATTTACCATGAAGTGATGGGACCAGATGCCATGATCTTTGTTTTCTGAATGTTGAGCTTTAAAGCCAACTTTTTCACTCTCCTCTTTCACTTTCATCAAGACGCTCTCTAGTTCTTCACTTACAGCTATAAAGGTGGTGTCATCTGCGTATCTGAGGTTATTGATATTTCTCCTGGCAATCTTGATTCCAGCTTGTGCTTCATCCAGCCCAGCGTTTCTCATGATGTACTCTGCATATAAGTTAAACAAGCAGGGTGATAATATACAGCATTGACATACTTCTTTTCCTATTTAGAACCAGTCTGTTGTTCCATGTCCAGTTCTAACTGTTACTTCCTGACCTGCACACAGATTTCTCAGGAGGCAAGTCAGGTGGTCTCATATTCCCATCTCTTTAAGAATGTTTCACAGATTGTTGTGATCCATACAGTCAAAGCCTTTGGCATAGTCAATAAAGCAGAAGTAGATGTTTTTCTGGAACTCTCTTGCTTTTTCAATGATCCAGCGGATGTTGGCAATTTGATCTCTGGTTCCTCTGCCTTTTCTAAAACCAGCTTGAACAACTGGAATTTCACAGTTCACATATTGTTGAAGCCTGGCTTGGAAAATTTTGAGCATTACTTTACTAGTGTGTGAGATGAGTGCAATTGAGTGGTAGTTTGAACATTCTTTGGCATTGCCTTTCTTTGGGATTAGAATGAAAACTGACCTTTTCCAGTCCTGTGGACACTGCTGAGTTTTCCAAATTTGCTGACATATTGAGTACAGTACTTTCACAGCATCATCTTTTAGGATTTGAAATAGCTCAGCTGGAATTCCATCACCTCCACTAGCTTTGTTCATAATGATGCTTCCTAAGGCCCACTTGACTTCACATTCCAGGATGTCTGGCTTTAGGTGAGTGATCACACCATCATGATTATCTGGGTCATGAAGATCTTTTTTGTACAGTTCTACGTATTCTTGCCACCTCTTCTTAATATCTTCTGCTTCTGTTATGTCCATACCATTTCTGTCCTTTATTGAGCCCATCTTTGTATGAAATGTTCCCTTGGTATCTCTAATTTTCTTGAAGAGATCTCTAGTCTTTCCCATTCTATTGTTTCCCTTTATTTCTTTGCATTGATCACTGAGGAAGGCTTTCTTATCTCTCCTTGCTGTTCTTTGGAATTCTGCATTCAAATGGGTATATCTCTCCTTTTCTCCTTTGCTTTTTTCTTCTCCTCTTTTCACAGCTATTTTACAAATATGCTTCCTCAGACAGCCATTTTGCTTTTTTGCACTTCTTTTTCTTGGGGATGGTCTTGATCCCTGTCTCCTGTACAATGTTACAAACCTCCATCCATAGTTCATCAGGCACTCTATCAGATCTAGTCCCCTAAATCTATTTGTCACTTCCACTGTATAATCATTAGGGATTTGATTTAGATCATACCTGAATGGTCTAGTGGTTTTCCCTACTTTCAATTGAAGTCTGAATTCGGCAATAAGGAGTTCATGATCTGAGCCACAGTCTGCTCCTGGTCTTGTTTTTGCTGACTGTATAGAGCTTCTCCATCTTTTTCTGCAAAGAATATTATCAGTCTGATTTCAGTGTTGACCATCTGGTGATGTCCATGTGTACAGTCTTCTCTCGTGTTGTTGGAAGAGGGTGTTTGCTATGACCAGTGCATTCTCTTGGCAGAACTCCGTTAGCCTTTGCCCTGCTTCATTCTGTACTCCAAGACCAAATTTGCCTGTTACTCCAGGTGTTTCTTGACCTCCTACTTTTGCATTCCTTTCCCCTATAATGAAAAGGACATCTTTTGGGGGTGTTAATTCGAGAAGGTCTTTTAGGTCTTCATAGAACCGTTCAACTTCAGCTTCTTCAGCATTACTGGTCAGGGCATAGACTTGAATTACTATGATATTGAATGATTTGCCTTGTAAATGAACAAAGATCACTCTGTCATTTTTGAGATTGCATCCAAGTACTGCATTTCAGACTCTTTTGTTGACTATGATGGCTACTTCATTTCTTCTAAGGGATTCCTGTGCTTCGCTGGAGCAGCTGTGAATAGATACCCTATGTCCAAGGTCAGGAGCGGCAGCTGTGCTTCCCTGGACTGGCCAGGTGGAGATACCCCACGTTCAAGGTCAGAGAAACCCAGTAAGATGGTAGACACTGGAGCAGGTGTGAGGAGATATCCCATGTCCAAGGGCAAAGGAGAAGACCCAGCAAGACTACAGGAGGGGCGAATTCGCATTTAGAATCAAACCTCATTCCCGCCAGAGACACTCAGAGGGCTCAAACAAACCTGGTGTACACCAGGACCCAGGGACCCCACAGAGACTGAGACAGAACTGTGTCTGAGAGTCGCCTGTGGAGATACAGGTCGGCAGTGGACTGCTACAGGGGCAGGGGCTCTGGGTGTGGGTATGGCATAAGCCGTCTTGGAGGAGGTTGCCATTAACCCCACCACAGAGCTGCCAGAACTTACACAGGACTGGGAAATAGTCTCTTGGAGAGCACAACAGAACCTTGTGCACCAGGACCCAGGAGAAAGGAGCAGTGACCCCACAGGAGACTGTCCAGGACTTGCCTGTGGGTGTCCAGGAGTCTCTGGCAAAGGTGTGGGCCGGTGGTGGCCTGCTGCAGGGTTGGGAGCATGGACTGTAGCAGTACATGCATGGGATCTTTTGAGGGAGGTCATCATTATCTTCATTACCTCCACCATTGTTTGGACCTAGGTAAATGGCAGGGAGGGGACACAGCTCCACCCATCAACAGAAAATTGGATTAAAGATTTACTGAGCATGGCCCCGCCCATCAGAACAAGACCCAGTATCCCCCTCAGTCAGTCTCTCCCATCAGGAAGCTTTCGTAAGCCTCTTACCTTCTCCATCAGAGGGCAGACACACTGAAAACCATAATCACTGAAAACTAACCAATCTAATCACATGGCCCACAGCCTTGTCTAACTCAATGAAACTATGAGCCACGCTGTGGAGGGCCACCCAAGATGGATGGGTCATGATGGAGAGTTCTGACAAAATGTGGTCCACTGGAGAAGGGAATGGCAAACCACTTTAGTATTCCTGCCTTGAGAACCCCATGAACAGTATGAAAAGGCAAAAAGACAGGACACTGAAAGGTGAATTTCTCAGGTCGGTAGGTGCCCAATATGCTAATGGAGATCAGTGGAGAAATAACTCCAGAAAGAAAGAAGAGATGGAGCCAAAGCAAAAACAACACCCAGCTGTGGATGTGACTGGTGATGGAAGCAAGGTGTGATGCTGTAAAGAGCAATATTGCATAGGAACCTGGGGTGTTAGGTCCATGAATCAAGGCAAATTGGAAGTGGTCAAACAGGAGATGGCAAGAGTGAACGTCAACATTTTAGGAATCAGCGAACTAAAATGGACTGGAATGGGTGAATTTTATGAGTAGGTTATTCTTTATCACCCTATATTGAGAATAAAGAAAGTGGAAATCCAACAAAAATGTACCATATAACTTTTGAAAACTCTATATGAATATGTAGAAAATACAATTTCTTCTCATATTTCTACAGAAGCATCTTATGGAACAGAACAGTTTTCAGAACTGGGGTTAAAGTGGTAAATGGGGAAGCACTAAGTTATTAAATAGTCATTAGATCCATAAAATTATTAATAATTCTAGATGATCTGGCTAGCCAGTAAATCAAAATGCTATTATATTTTTAAATTTCTTTATGCACCAGGTCCCCCCTAAATACTCAGAAACATACAAAAAGAAGATACATCCTCAGTGAGCACAGAGAATCCCATCTGACGCTAAAGAATAAAATTGATTTATGGTGAAGACAATTTCACTCACTAGGTTCCAATTTTATTTTACCTCTGAAAAAGCTACTTCCTAGTCTATCTAGAATAGAAATATGCTTCCAGTAGTCTATGTCATGACATTATCTCTGCATATCTCTGCATATATGTTGTTGTTTTTACTTACCCACAAAGTAAATATATGTGGTGTATTTGAGATGTTTTATCATGAGCTTCCGTGTACAAATGCAAAGGGACTGCAACTCAGTTCAGTACAAAATGAATCAAATTTAAGAAAAAATCTCTTAGTGGTGTATAGACACATTTTTCTCGGGGGCATGCTGCCCCGGTTTGTATGTAGCTAGGAGACACCTCCTTTTTAACGCCCTTCAATTCGCAGGCAATAAGCAAGTTTCTCCCTCTCTCTCCCCTGCTCTTTCACATACACACATACACAGAGCCAAAAACTTTTTCCCATAAAGAATAATCAAATCCACATAAACCACACTGACTAACCCTCCCTTCCATCATTTTCTCCCAATTCCAACAAAGCTACTAGGGAGATTAAACCCTTCCCAAACATAATTTCTTTCTATACCTGTCTGCTGTGGATCCTATTAATGAAATATTAATATCCTATTAATGAAAGAATTCGTATGATTGTTAATTCTGCCCTGAAGACTTATCAATGGACATCAGTTTGTAAAATCACCAGAGCTCCTACCGAATACCTGGCATTCCTTCTCACTCACAATACTCTCAGTTTAAGTACTGAGACAAAACTTTTTTGTGGCTGCTTTTGTTATATTCTCTTAAGAAAAAAAAAAGAATCATCTCCTTAAATAATGCTTGGTTTTAGTTTCATAAAGCACGCTTTCAATCACATTTGATTGACTCTCTCCAGTTGAAAATCATATTTGATATGGGCAATAGTATACACCTGAATATAAAAGATGTGCACAGCTATTAGAGACACATAATACAGAAGGCGGTACAATCCATCTCTTACTTGCAAAACATGCTCCTTGCCTTTCTTTGGTATGCTTTGTAGTTAGATTCAAATTATGCATATGGGAAACCAGCAAGAACAGTGAATGAGAATAATCTTCACAGAATATGCTCAGGGACTATTTTTCTGCTTGGTTAGGGTTTTATTTCCAGGTAACTTTTCTGATAAGTGGGGAACTTTCTCAGAAGACCTTCCGTTTGCACGGTCTCAACACTGTGACATTTTTATGTACCGGTTTTAATGCCTCATTAGTTTCATTACCACTCCATTTTCTCAGCAAGCAACAGTTCCAGCCCCAGTTCTCAGAGTGTCCTACTGAAAATAAATAAAAGATTAAATTGTTTAAGCCCTACTTTCCAAGGGTTGCTCTTACTGTTGGTCTATGGGAGGTGGATGCAATAAGAATTCTGCTAAGTCTTGTTACCAGGCCAACCATATACTGCTTCCCCTTCTCCAAGAGCTGGGCCAGGGTTTCTGGAGATCACAGAGAGTTCTAGATATAGGCCACTGGCCAGTGTCAGTGTGAGCTGTGGCCTCTTGCATGTACCAGAGAGGAAGGAGTTCTCCACAGTGATTTCCTGTAAGTTCTCAGAGGACAGCATACACAGCAGGATGTGTGAATCTCTCCCAGGTTCAAAGGCCCTGATGTCCTGAACTTGGAAGATGTATTCAGCCCCTCTGGGGACTCAAAACTCTACTCACAGAGAACAGCAAAAGCCTCAAAAGTAGACATCCACCTTCCCCGAGAAGCTCCCGTAGGTCTAAATTGGGAAGAAATTTTGCATATAAAGATAATAAAAACATTAGCACAGACAAGCCTCCCCAGCTCATTGTTAACCCCAATCAGATAGATCATGTCAGGTCCCTGAAACCTAACCATCTTACATGAAAGCTACAGGTGCTTTCTTCAGTGTCTCCCTAGCTTCATAGTGAGGCCGAGGGGACTAGGCGTCTTATCACAGCAGAGAAAATGTTCTAATATGGATGGGAAGAGAGCCCAGAAACAAGGGAAGTATCCCTGTAAGCTGGGGTAGACCTCAGGGAAAGAAATGTCACTCTGCCAGCCACCCTCACTCTACTGTTCCCTGCAAACCTCTGTAACAAAGAGGAGCAAAAGGAAAGACTAGCTCTTTCCTCCTCAGTGGCTCTGCTTATGTCATTCCTGGTGCCAAAACACCATTGTTCTGGCTTTCACAAGACTGGCTCCTTCTCACGTGTCAGCTTTCAGCTCAAACACCAGCTCCTTAAGAGGGCCTTTCCTCCCTGCCCTGTTATATAACACATCTCTATACTGCCCATCCCAGCCACCCTGGTCCTACCTTTCACCTATGTTATCACAGCCTCTGCTTGTCTTCTTTGTAACCTGTTTCTACACTGGACCAAATGTCCCTGAGGGCAGAGACTGTGCCTTGACTTTATCAGGACCATTCCTGGCACATACTAGACGCACAAGAATGGCTGGGGCGGGGGGGGGATGAATGTGAGCCTCATGGCCCAGTAGAACTTTCTGGGGTGACGGAAACATTCTGTATGAGGTTCTGTCCATTGTGGTAGCTACTAGCCAAACGTGGTCACTGAGCACTTGAAACATGGCTAGCACGAACGAGAAACTAAGTTTTAAATTTAACTTACTTGTAATTTAGTTTAAGTTTAAATTTAAATAGTCACATGTAGTGTTGGTTGACATTTTGAAGCAGTTTTAGGACCTCCAATACTTTGGCCACCTGGTGCAAAGAATCGACTCATTGAAAAAGACTCTGATGCTGGGAAAGATTGAGGCATGAGGAAAAGGGGGCAACAGAGGATGAGATGGTTGGATGGCATAATCGACTCAATGGGCATGAGTTTGAGCAAGCTCCAGGAGATGGTGAAGGACTGGGAAGCCTGGTGTGCTGCAAAGCCCACAGGTCTCAAAGAGTTGGACATGACTGAGCAAATGAACAACAATAGGACAACCTCCTCAGTCCACTGACAGGTACATACCTATTTCCAAGAGCTAATCTGACTCAAGGTAAAGGAGCTACTTGGAGCCCAGTTTGGTATTTTTCTGAGCTACTTAACCATGCCTATACAGCCTGGAAATCACCATTATTAACCTTAATAATGCTTTTCCTGGGTATAGAATATGGCCTATGTTATAAAACAGATAATTTGGGTGGAATTTCCAATAAAATCAGTTAATACTTCTCTAATTCATCTTATTGATGAATTCTGAATTCATACAAAACTCAAACATCTTTAAGAATAATAAGAAAGGCAATATCTTAAGCTAACCTCCACGTATCTGTTTAACCAAAGTAACAAAATGAACAAGAATAGGAGTCTTGTTGACTCCTATTGAATAGTGATTCAATGCACTGTGGCCTTTGGAGGCAAAGACTGTGTCTGCTAGTTCTATGGCATGTTTATCCCCAGGAACACAGCTGCCATGGAGAAGGTCCTCAGTAAGGTGTTTTTATGCACAAATAAATCCAATAGAGTCCTTCTGTTCAATTACTCAGGTTTATTTATTTCTCTCTTTTTCCTTTATTACTCACTGTATTTATTTTCTCAACTGAAAGAAAAAAAAGGATGGATGGGGAAAGGCAGATTGTAGAATTAAAGAGACAATTTTTTTTGAATATTCAGATTTCTCAGAGTAGCCCAAGCAATGGGTCAGTATCAAGAGACTAAGACAGCACAGGCCCAGGCAAGTCCAGATTCTCACCATGTCCACGCACTCAAGGTGGCTGCACTGAGGACACAGAAGGTCTCTCTGGCCAGTGTTAATTTCACGCAGAACCGACACCTGGCAGGCCCCAAAGCCATGTTCTCCAAACAGTACCATGCAGATGCCGAGGACAGAAAAACTAGAACAGGATGTAGCTGGGGGATAAGAAACCAAGCATGTTCTTCATAAACCTGATCTGAGTCACACCAGAGGTCTGCAGTTCTCTCTCTCAGAAGGCACAGCGCCCACCATCTCCTCCCACTCCTATAGCAGAGAACCACAGGACTTCCCTCCTCTTTCCTTCAGGCTCTGGTCTTGCTAACGGAGCCAGCTACAGTTTGTTCTGGTTTCAGAGCGGCAGCGCCAGCAAATAATTTCCATGAGAATTAACAATCACCCGTTTCTCATTTCTTTACTCCTCTTCCTCTCCCCTCCCTCTACACCCCATACTCTCTGACTGATACGGTGAATCACAGTCAGCACTGTCTCATTTTGATCACATTAGAAAAATAGTCCCATCACCTCAATATTGACAGCAGTTGCAGCTGGACTGCCCCAGGCCAGAAATCCTTTGTCTGAAACAAACAAACAGAAACGCTGCCTCTCCCCATTTTCCCACTGGAGCCTGTTGCCTGCCTCTGCACTGGAAATCTAACCCAGAGGCGTTTACATCAGGACGTTTGTTTTTATAAGTTATAACAAAAGGCAAAAATGAGCATGGTTCTCTGGCTACGGGGCAGATTTCCCAGTGCCTCATTTGTTAGGGATGACATTTCTGTTAATGCCCTGGTACTAAAACTGCATGCCTGTATTTTAATTTTGCCATAATGTCACATCATGGCAGTTAATAAGAGTCATCAAGGGCTGTCACTGAAAAGACATCGTGGAACTTTATGTGACTGTGTTGTATATGGACTCTTGGACAGTGTTTCAAAATAGTTTCATTAAGAGTATGTTGTCAAAAAAAAAAAAAAAGGAAGGAAGGAAAAGAAAAAGGAAAAGGTAGACTCTTAGAGTAGGAACTGCTACAAAAGAGGGAATAACTATTTGTTCTTAATTCTGCAATTTATCATCCATTCCAGTTGGCACTGCATCATTTTTTTAAATGGGTTTGGTATGAAATCTCTTGCTCTACTGGATCAGATATTATTATGCACCAACCAACACAGAAACCTGCTGTGCCTGAGAAGCACGTTTGGGAAAATAGATGTTAACATTGAGGACCTCTTTCTGCTCAATGACAAACTTTCACAAAGCACGAAGTAAGGTCTGTTTCAATCTGTTCAGTAGTCATGATGGGGTGTTAGAGCATCGGGGACATCTGTTGGGGTTCAGGGCAGTCTGCCCCCAAATGTGCCTCTTGGCATATTTGTTATTTTCAATTAAAGTTACTTAAGAAACAGTCAGCACAAGAGGGACACACTCTGACCCTCCTGTCTGCCTGGAAGCAGGAAATAAATTTCTCATGTGAAAGGCTGTACCCCCTGCATCTAGAGGCAAGAAAAGGACACCCTAACCTCTAGAGATAGGGGATTCAGAATCCGGGAAGCCTGTATCAACAAAACTTGTTACTTCTTTGATTGACTACCCCAAGCCCAGACCCTGTTTAAATTCGTCACTAATTGGACATCCAAAACTTGAGTTTCTTTGTGCTGCCTGCTCCTCTTAAATTTACTGTTTCTTTGTCTAAGAAGTATAAAAGTTGCCTGTGTTGGCCATTTCTAAGGTCTCATTTCTATGAGACCTCTGTACACGTGATTAAAATTGGCTTCTTTTTCTGTTAATCGGTCTTGTACAGTCTAGCCACAAGAAATCAAGATGGGTAGGGGGAGAAAATTTGCCCCTCGCTGACATGTCACATCCAGGAAAATACTAATTTCATGTGTGGCAAGACAGTGATGAAGACCACATGCAGAAATTCTTTGCCTCTTTGCCTGTTTTTATGGTTATTCATAAACGGAAGAAAAAGATAAAACATGCCAGTGTTCAGACACATTCACGCACTGATTTACAGGAAACAGTGTGCGTAAGAAACAAACGTCTTTATACTTTGATTATGGAGAAGATAACGAGAAGACATGAGAAGAAAATGCAGTAATCAACAGAACTCCCTTTCACGTGGCGAGGGCCTTCTCCAAGATCAGGTCCTTCACCTTCTCCTAGGCTTGGTTGGAATTGTACCACAGGGATTTACAAATCCTTCAGAAGCTTTTCGGTTACAAAGGAGAGAGCAATTCTTTGCATAGCAGAAGGTGGTTCTCCATCCAATTCTCTGACCTAGGAAAAATTACTGTCAACTAGCAGCCCAGTTGAGGGATAGTGATTCTCCTGTTGCCATAGCAACACATTAGTTGTCAGGTCTCTGTGTCTTCTGCTCAAAGCCTAATCTGCCCCCCCTGCCTTTTGGATTTTGACACTTTCTAAGCCTTAATTAGTTTATTTGATGGGACCCACACATTTTATTCTTATACTAACTAGCTATTGAAAACACAGTCATCCAGAGAACAGATCACAGAGGTAAAAATTGGTGTGCTGTCAGGTTGACCAGAAATGACAAAGAGCGAGAGTAAAGTGGGAGGCCCAAGCTCTACTTGCTGCTCCTCAGATATTGGGGAAAATCAAAACAGTTTTTGCCATCTGCCGTGTAGCACAGTGTGAAAATTACGGAGCTGTTTGTTTCAATGCTTGAGGAACATTCTGCCACCGTGATTAGATCACAATAATATTACCTAGTCACTAAAGGTTTGGATCAATGCTTTTTAATTTTTTTCTTCTTAGACAATCTCTGTCTTAACTTATTTTTCAGTGGGAATGTCTGCTAAGCGATTCACTTGGAGATAAATATTTCACACAGGCAAAGCACTCAGGATGCGAGTCACAGTACAGTTGATAACTTAGTTAAGTTCAGAAAGTCAGTAACAAAGGAAAGCAAGAACAAAGCTTCATGAAGCATGACCCTCCAGAACCAAGAGTTAGCCTAGAGCAGCAGTTCTCAAAGTGGGGTCCTCAGAACCCTTTGGGGAGAGTGGGGGGCAGGTGTGGGGCGCAAGGAGCCTTCTGGGGAAACCGACAGGTCAAAACGATGGTCGTGATCAACCTAAGACTTTATTGCTGTTTTCATTCTTAACCTATACACTGATGGTGCAAAAGTAATCGTGGTAAAACTGTCAAGTGGCTTAAGACAGAACATTGCAATCTCCCTGTCTTTCTTTCCACCCCACTTCTTTCCCTCCCTCTCACTCCCTTCCCCTTTCCTCCCTCCCTCACAAACAGGCACTTACAGTAGTAGGAGGAGGAAGAGGAGAACGAGGAGGAGGAAGTTACATTTTAAAATATCCCTGATAAGGGGGTTTAAAAAAAAATCAGTCTATTAAATTGTGGCTCTTCAGTACATAAGACATGTACTTACTTACTATTCTGTATGACAAAGTAGGAAAGTTGCATAAAACCCTTCTGTTACCACTGAAGTAGGATAATTGTCCCAAGGAAAAGCATTTGAATAACTATTTGAGCAGAGAGCGGACCCAACTTTTTTTTTTTTTTTTTTAGCAGAACACAACTTTTATTTGCACAAACGATGGGCAAGCAATACTACTGACACTTCAGTATTTGGCAGACATTTTTTTTTTCTAAATTAAAGAAAATGTAACTGTCATTTCCACAGAACATCTTGCAGTATAGGTTGCCAATGATAAAAAGTGAGTTTCTAAGCACAAGTTAGATATTTGTATCTGTGAGCTTAAGTGATTCCCAAAACATAAAGATTTTTTTTCTGATAAGATAAATGGTGATATTAATGAATGTTTTCATATTGTACATTGAAATGTGCTAACAGTTGGAAGGTCTGAACTACTATTTTTCAAATAGTCAATGAATGATGTCACAAAATCGTTCATAGGTAAAAAGACCTACTCACAATACAAGCAAGATCAATATATTGTAACATAACAAAACATAAAACTAATTCTTCTGTTTTCAGATTTCATACAACTAGCTTGAGAAAAACTATCACTTGTCAAGTTGGGTATATTATCAAAGAAGAGAACCCACAATGATCTAAAAGAGGACAGCAAAATATCCATCTCTTTTATAGCTACACACCTGTGTGAGACCAGATTACATTTACACCTCAGCCCAAACAAATGTATCACAACACACTGAATACAGAAACAGATAAGAGACCCCATCTGTCTTCTATAAAGCTATACATTAAAAAGGCTTGCAAAACTGTAAAACAACACCACTCTTTTCACTAATTTCATTTTGTTTTGGAAAATATAGCTATTGTTCATAAAAATATTTAGCTACTACATCAAGGGTTTATTGCTGTTATTTTTAAAGTAGATAAATATATAATTTTTTTTTTTTTACTTTCAATTTATAATATAGTTAATACGTAAGTGAAGCCCTTTAGAGTCCTCAGTAATTTCTCAGTGTGAGGGTCCTCAGACCATGCAATTCAAGGACTTTTATCATGTGTGTTAGTCACTCCATCCTGTCCAACTCTTTGCGACCCCATGGACTGTAGCCCGCCAGGCTCCTCTGTCCATGGGATTTCCCAAGCAAGAATACTGGAGTGGGTTTCCATTTCCTTCTCCAGGGGATCTTCCCAGCCCAGGAATCGAACCCAGGTCTCTTGCATTGCAGGCAGATTCTTTACTCCCTAAACCACTGGGGAAGCCCTTTATCATATGAAGAGCCCAAAAGGGAGAACTGTCCAAGATACCCAGATAACGAATAAGGTCCTAAGACACATAGGAAGGCAGGTTCTTAGAAATCCATTTCACCATCCAAGAGACAATTAAACAGCTGCTTCAGGACCAGGATCTAACCTCTTATCTCCAAAGAATAGATAACAAAATCCAGATCAGCAAAGGAAAAGAAAGCCCAAGTTTAGCCCCAGGGCATAGTTCTATTTTCTTGGGAAAGACATACTGTTACCCTCCCACCCCTTTTTAAATTTTACAAGATTTTTGTCTTCTGGGCATTTCCATATTACCTTAAATAAGCAAGATGCCATTCCACAATAACATAGACAAGATGCTCTGGGATCACCAGAGAGTCGATAACACCAAATATTATTTACAAAAAACAGAAATCAGAAAAATAGGTGACACGTTTCACATTGTAACACATACCATTCATAATAACTGGAATAAAAGTTTATGTTAACACTCTGCTGCTGCTATGTCTTACGTCATTTAAAGAAAACCCACAAATCCTCATACCAGTAATGCATGACTTATGATAGACTAGGGAACATGATACCATGTTTCCAATAGAAATTGGCATCCTGGACAAATGTAACCATTCCAGACCATACAATTAAGATGCAGATCACACTTACATCAAAGAAATTTTGAGAAACAATGCATCTTGCAACACTTAGTAAAGTTCAATGATTCAGACCTTCAAAAGCATAAAATACTATCATACAAGCAGAACATTTATCATCCTGGGAATGAGTGAAACCAATTAAGTCCAAAAACGAACTTTGCTCCTCATGTATCTTTTACTTACTTACGACTCTTTAGCATGGACTATTTTGTTGTCTATATTATCCAATTTTGGGATAACTGGATTCTTGGTTTCTCATCAGTAAATGTAAAGAAATGTTACTTACTTACCTGAGTCCAAGACCATCCAAGCAGCTAGACCACTGAATCTGCCATCTCATCTTCCAATCATAGAACTGCGAAATAAAATAAAACGATTGTCAACATCCAGCCTGAAACCCTCTGTACCTCCCCATATACTGTGCTTCTTCACTTCTGAAATAAATAAAGCTTTCAGGAAAGGGAGATATGAGGGATGAGGCCACATGACACTGTCAAGAAACTGCCCCCTGTAGCTCACCTTTCCAGGGAGCTTTGCTTTTTCGTTTTGTTTTTTTGTTTGTTTTTTGTTGTTGTTCTGGGGGGATTTTGCTGTTTTGTTGTTGTGCACAGGTTCATTTTCTCTTTCACAAGCTACAAAAACCAGTAATGCTGACTTTAGAATAGCAGTGCCAAGGTTGTTTGCTTGCTTGTTTGCCTTTAGAATGCAAATCGATTTTATCATATAGAATTCAGGTGTTTACATTTCTAAGTCTGCTGAGGCTGACCACAACAGTGACAACAAAAAATCTCTCAAGCATCTTATTTTAACTCCTTCAAAGAATTCTTAAATGTTTCATTTCTATATCCTCCACACCCAACATTAGCAAAGTGAACTGACCAAATATTGTAAGAATAAACATTATAAACAATACTATATCTTAAAAGGAGTATATAAAAACGTTAATTCCTAACTTGAGGATCTCCGTGGGATGGAGCGGCGTGATCCTAAATCCCCCAGAAAATTTAGTCAGCCCAGGTGACAACTCCAGTCAGCCCACCCTTTTCAAATTCAACAGAAGCAGTATCATGTTTCCCAAACACAGAACATAATGTCCTGAAACCGGAGAACTGAGGAGCTGGCAGCATTACTCCATGAGTTTCCTCTAGCGAGTTTTTAAGAAATTAAATACAGTGTGCAGGGTAATGGTAAGGAGTTGGTGCTGAATCTTGACAGGTGTTAGCCAAGCCTTGGCCCCATAACCAGGCTTTCATTTGTAGCAACAACAGTCTGTTCCATTATTTTGGCCTCTTTTGTTATTCAGCACAAGTACCACACATTTTAGATATATCAGAATCTGGTTTTGCAGATTGGTTTCCCACAAGATAAAAATTCTTTTAACTGCCTCTAGGTAGCTGTAATGAGAGAAGTTCTTTAAATGAGACAGAGACTTCACCCTCATCTTCATGGCCAACAAAAGAAATAAGGCACACAGGGCTCTCTGACAATGCTGTGATTCATGTTGTGGATATAAATTTTATGACTCGGTCTGATATCCCTGTTTGGGGTAGGAAATAATAAATATAATAAATAAGACAACTAGTTCTTAAAGAGTCAACCCAGCTTTGGCTACCCTGAATAGTCTCCTTATTACTATCAACTGAGCAGTCATCAATTTTGTTCTGTTTAATAATTGCACCCCGTGACCACAACATACTGTCAATTGTTATTCTCTTCACTAAAGGATTAAACTTTTCCTAATCTTTGGTAGTAAGCAGCCAAGAAGTATTTTAAAACCACTGTTTTTCTTATTCAGCCACCAGACAATGGGCTCAACACAGACTTCAGCAAAAACAAAAATTAAAAACAAATTATACTTTATTTCTTAATATTCCCCCTTAATTTCATTCCTCTTCGGTGCCTTCAATCTTGTAAAATTATTATTCATAGAAAACAAAATCCCTCCTGGACTCTAAGCTTTTCTACTTTCTCACTTTCAGGATTTAAAATATGCAAGGAACTGTATTATCAGGAAGGAAAATACAATTATGCCTCTCAACCTATGGGAGGGACAGTTGTTATGTGCTCACCACAGGGAGAGTTCATTATACCCAGAATTTGCATTGAATGTCTTTTTAATAAAAGGAAGAGCATCCCTGTTTCTGGAAGAGACACCAGCCTCAAGGAGAAGATAGATCGTTGTCTTAGGGCACCCTGGTTACAGTAGCTGATGACAAGATTAACAGTTAATATATTCTTCATGTTGGAGCGGCTTCTCCTTGCACCTCCAATCTTTTTGTATTATTGTGGTAAAATACATACAATGTAAAATTAACCATTTTAAAATGAATGAGTCATTGGCCCTGAGTACATTCACCATGTTATACAACCATCGCCACCATCTAGCTCCAAAAGTTTCTCATCACCCCAAAAGAAAACCCTGTACCCACTGTACTTACAGTACTTAAGTCAGGGATTGAATGCTTAGTTTGGGATCAGAATTTCTTTAATTCCTTCCTTTTCATCTCTAGCAGGTGGTCATAGTTGAAGGCATGAGCTCTGAAATCTGACTGCCTGATGTAAATTCTGCTGCTAGCACCATCTTAAACAAATACACATTTTTCTCTGACCTTCACTGTCCTCATCTATGAAATGGAAGCAGTCATAAGACTCCTACAGGGTTCTGAGGAATAATAATGTACAACCCCATTTGTTCAGGGTCTGGCAAGCATTAAGAGCTCAATACATGCTTCATATATTTATTAAGTTTTTCACCATATCATCTGTGGACTACATACCTTCTAAGTGCTGCGTAAATACGAGCTCCTTTAAAATCCTTAACAATCCCAAGAGGTAGTCACTACAACTAACTTCATTTTTACAGATGAGCCAACTCAAGCATAGAGAGGTTAAGTAACTTGTCCAAGGTCACACAGCCCTTAAGAAGCCAGAATTCAGACCTCCTGTGGCCATGCCCTTAACTACCATGCCACGCTGCATTTCCATATTATTGCTTCCAGTTATCACATTCATCCTGAACAGCACAGTCATTCCTTAAACACTTTTTCTACTTCCTAGAGCAACTTGATGCTCTCAAAACTAGAGAACATCCATGTTCCTGCCTTCTTCATACAGCATGTTAAAGTGTTTTCATGTATTCCTGCCATTACTTTTTGCATTAAATGAGTGATTTTACACAGCATTCTTTAGAGTAGACATGCCATTTGTTTGCTCATTTGCCCCATCACATTACAGCATAATTCCACAGTAAAAATTCTATTCCCCCAAATGTATTTGATCTTTACACTTTAATTACTAGTCATCCTTCTATATTTTCCATCTGTTTATGTAGGTACACAATACCCCTACCCCCTGAGTGGCAAGCTCTGTGTGTCTGGTTAGCTCATGTTACACTGAGAACATGCATTTCATTCTGGATATGATAGACACCTGAGAACTCAGAAGGAAGGATGGAGCTCTGTCAGGTACACCATAATCATGTTCTTGAGCTCATCCTGAGACCAGGGGCACAGTGCAAGAAACAGCCCCAGGCATGGGATGGAGGAGAGAGAGATTATGGGAAATTTTACAGAGGAAGAGTGAGGGGCACCAGTACCTATTAAGCACGTGTGCATATGACCATGTGGATGAGAAGCCAGTCAAACAAACACCTCTTCCAGGTACTATAAATTGTCAAATTGTTAGCAGAGTTCTGCACATTTACACAAAGCAGGCACACTGGAAATCCAGGGCAAGATGCTTCATCATATTAAGAAAAAAAAAAAAAAAAAGTACAGGTTCCGATGAAATAAATTTCCCTTGAGGCACAACTGTTTTTCTTCATACCTTCAAAAGGCTTCATATTACTTGGAGGTGTGTCAAATTCAATTTCTTTCCTTCTTTTTTCTCTTTATCTTTAATTACAAAAGTAATATATGCTCCTTGTAAAAAGTTGCAACAATACAGAAGTATGAGGAGTAAAATAAAGTTTCCCTCTTGCCATCACCACCTTCCAGTTCTAGTCCCCAGAGGCAACCACTGCCAGCACTTTATAATAAAGCCTTCAGAGTCCCTTCCTAATTTTTATGCACACATGTAAGTATGTTTGCACATATGCAATTGTATATGGATATGCAAATGCACAGATATACATACTCAAATACTAGATATACGTACTTGAATACACAAAAATCTAACTTGTTTTTATTAACCATAGGAAAAAAAGAATAAAAAAGGTAAGACAGACTGCAGCAGTTGAAGACATATTGAGCCTCCTATTAAGAGCTGCTGACACACAGAAAATACCCTTGAACTGAAAAGAATTACAGAGAAAAGATTAAAATGAATAGATCTTTTAGCTGAGAACACAAGGGATTCAATAAATGATGTTTTGTATGTCTAACTCCATACTGTGGCCATTTTAGTTTGACTGGTTAAATAACCACTCCTTCTTACCAGAATTAGGTCAATAGAACCATCAGCTTTGAAGATTTATGTTAGGCAGTTCTAGGAATAGAAAATTTTTATTGTATGTACTCACTGGTACTTACATTCTTGCTTACTTGATCTGACATTCTCTCCAACAGCTTTGCTAATGCATTGCCTTTGCTCAAAATATCCTTGTCCCATCCCTACATCTTTCCTCCTCCTACCTAAACTTATTCAGGTTTCATACAACAGATCACTTCCTACCACCTCTGGAAAGACCATTTCATCACTGTGACCCAAGGAGATTTCTCTGCCTTCTGAATCTTACATGGTTTGGGTTTCCCACTTTGTGATCAACCAAGCATCATATGTGTTAGTTTGATTTTTGTCTGTAACTAGATTTTAATTTTAAGTAAGGGTATCTCAGGCACTCACAGGTTACCTGGCATGATATACCTGGTATGTGTTAAGAGAATGTTTTATGAGAAATTTATTTCAATTACTATGGAGTGTGGCCAGATATTGATCAGTGTTCATGGTTTAAACTTCAAGTAAGAAACCAAAGGCAGTTTCCTCAAAGCTTGTAAGTCCTGAATTCTGAGATAAAGAAAGTCAGCAAGCTATCCAGGGTTTCTTAGCTCCAGGCCTCTCAATGTGTTCTGGAGGGTCATTAAGCCCTCTGAACTTACGAGCAATGTTGGGTGTGTGTATTCATGTGCATTGGGGGTGTAGTATTGGAGGAAGCCGATGGTTTTCACCAGATGTGCCACAGAGCTTGTGCCTTCAGAGGGTTAAGAAACATTATTTAGGTCACACAGCAGACACAAAGAGAAGTTTTGGTAGGGGTGGCATTTGGGTAGCATGGTGAAGCTTGGATAACACAAAAGGCACTGCCTCTTTCCAGGAGTAGGAGTGTCTAAGGAACACTTCTATCTACTCCTCCACTTCAACCAGCTGTTCAAATGCTTGACATTAATAAACTATCCACCTTTTGATATTTTTCAATGAGTTGAAAAATGTCCATTCATGACCATGAACTCCCTTTGGCAGGAGGTGATAGCAGATAGGGTTGTAATGAGAAGAGTGCCTCGGGCTAGAGAGGGTTTAAATAAAAATGAGACCTGCACCTTAATATGCTCATAAACCTCAGTACACCATTCCACATTCAGTTAAACACACGCACACAATACAAAGTCCTCTTTCTGCTGGTATGTGCTTATGCACAACTGGTATGAATGATCTGTATAATAAAACATGGCTCTGAGAACCCATGAATAACCCTTCAGTGCCTCAGAGGATATTAGTAAGAACAATTCTAGAGCACAGTACCCAAGCCAAAGAGAAATCTGGTGAATGGAGCTCATTATTTCTGAAACTTGTCATGCCCCACAATAGGAAAAAAATCATCATTTGCTCTGACTTAAATTAGAACTGGTTTCCCACTGAGGAGTTTGTTGAATCTTTGGCAGAATAACAGATGACGCCTTAGACAATTACACATCCATCTTAGGATGAGAATGAACTCAGAAGGATTTCGACACATCTCAATTTCAAATTATGGAAGCAATTATCCCTTTTCGAGGCTGGAAGCAAAGTCTGTAGTTCCTAGGAATCAGGACATCTGGGTTTTAGTCCTGAGCCCGCCACTATTAGGTGTGGGGCCTTGGACAGATGAGTTAATCAGATTTTCCTCATTTGTAAAATGAGGAGGTTGGATTCTGTCTCCTCTCAGCTCGCTCTCATTCTAAAGCTTATGTATCATTCTGAAGGCAGTGAATGGATTAAGAGATCTTTGTTTGGAAGAAAAAAAAAAAAAGAGGAGAAAGATTTCTCTTGCCTTAAGACATGAATTCTTAAAAACTCATGCTAGATTATGGGTCTGCAAAATGAATCTCATTATTCTATTAGATATATAAAAGGCTGTCTTTGATAGTTTACTAATTAAGATTCAAGTTTCAGGTTTTCTAATCCCAGCCTCCCTCTGGAGATAAACGCTATTTAAACAAACACCTAAGTACAATGGAGTCAACACCTAAAAGATGGTTTTTGTTTGCTCATTTGGTTTATCTGAATCCACTGGTCAGCACAAAACAAGATCAGCACAAACCCAAGGTCAGCACAAAACAAGAATACTCTCTGGTAGATGGCCGATGGGTTCAGACAAACCAAACTCTTATATTGAGTTTTGTGAAGTCTGGTTTATCCAGCACCAAGGTTCTCTTTAAAGAATTTCTCTTGCCATTAAACAGCTCTTATTGCTCACTCAAAGTAAAATACAGTAGTAGGTGCTCTAATTTTGACTCAAGATTTGAAAAAACAAAAAACTACTAATGGGTGATATTCCATCCCTATACATCTCACTGACCTACAAGGACCCTTGTCTTTATTTCAACTAAAATGGTTAAAATGGTAAGTTTTGTGTTAGGTATATTTTACCACCTTTAAAAAGAAAACTGAATTGGAAAAAGGGCAAAGAGTGTGAACCCACGTACCAGTCAGAAAGTATTTTGTGCAGAGGCTAAGGTAAGAGAAGATGGTGCCTTGGATCAGGGTGAGGCTAACTGAAGTCAATCATCATAGCACTATTCAGTCTTTCAGTCCTTAAACATGGGGTGTCTTTGTATTTATTTTTATCTTTTAAATTTCCTTCAGCAATATTTTATAGCTTTCAGCCCAATTCAATCTTGATAGAATAACAAGAGGAAGCTATTTTAGTGTCTCCTCTGCCTATTTTAATGGGTACTTTAATAGAACTTCTCTGCCTAAAACACTGCAGTGAGTTAGCAATACAGGACCGTATGGGTGTAATAAATATACCAACATCCATGTGGTCCTATGCAACCTAGACCCTTCACCTACGTCTCCAACAGCATCCCACTTGACAACTGTCCCTCATCCCCCACTCTCCAGCCAGCATGCTTCACTTTCAGGTTCCAGAAACTGCCAAACCTTTCTCTACCTCAGCGTTTTTAGATATGTGATTTCCTCTGCCTGGAACACTTATCCCCTCATGGCTTTCTCTCTTCTTTCAGGTTTAATATAAATATAACCTCCTCAAAGAGGCCACCCTAATGGTCCTATCACCATCACTGCTTCCCTTTGCGACCCTCACAGCACTTAGGCCACTGCATAGCTATGTCTTCGATGGCTCTCTTTTCTCTGGTGATTCTCCACCTCCCCCAAGGTGAAGAGTCATGGCCATCTTATTGACCCTCTGTCTCTATGTCTGGCATGAGGCTGACCTGCACTGAGTAACTATTGAATGAAAGCAAACAACGTTGTCTATCACACACAGGCAAAGAAGTCTTGTCAGGAAGGTCAGCACAAAACAAGAACACTCTCCGGCAGATGGCTGATGGGTTCGGATAAACCAAAGTCAGCTGAACCACACCCACTGTTGGCCAACAAACTCAGTGATCTGGAGAACAGATCTTGCCAAAAGAAGGAACACTTTTACTGGTACATCATTAAGAATGTTTTCTAAAAGATTCCTAGGACCCATGTCAGAGCTCATTTTTCAGCTTTGCAACACTGAACTTGATAATAGTGAAGAACAAAGAGTGATTCCATGCTCAGAGTGTTCAAGATAAAAGACTTCCAGAGACTCTGGCAATGCCCCACTGACATTCATAGCAGGTGATAATGTACATCACATCAGCTCTATTCAAGACAATTTGGCAACCCTAGTGCCATCAGAACACCCACAGAGAGTGACATTAATCACAGATGCAATGGGGCTGGGAAGTGAGTAACCAGAGTGTCTGCTTCATGGAGAACGGAGAACAAAAGAGCTATGAGAGGTATGAGAGGTATGAGAGGTATGAGAGGCTCTGTGCTGAAGCATCCATACAGCCAAAGCAGGACGTTATCAGCAGAATCCCTTGAGTTTTCTGTAAAGCCCTGCTTCCAAACCAGCAGTACCACCAGGAAACAGAACAGCCTGGGGGTCACCAGCGCTGACTTAGGAAACAGAGCTGGTTCCAAGCTTGCTCTGCCAACTGTGAGCACAGGGGGACTTTGGGTCAATTACTTCTCTGAACCACACTCTGCTTATCTGTGAAACGAAGCCCAAAGATCAGCTACAACGTATATGGAGTAAGAACATGGGTTAGAAACAAACTGCCTAGATGTGACTTTATCTCTTACTAATGACATGCTGAGGGCAGTCAGGCAAATCTGTCTCTCTCAGCCTCAATTTCCTCACTGATAAAGTAGGGACAATAATACCTGCCTGAAAATTACAAGGTTACAAGGTGATACAATCCTTTCTGTTGTTTAGTTGTGTCCGACTCTCTTGCAACCCCATGGACTGCATCTCACCAGGCTCCTCTGTCCATATGATTTTTCAGGCAAGAATTGGAGGGGTTTGCCATTTCTTTCTCTAGGGGATCTTCCCAACCCAGAAATGGAACTCACATCTCCTGCATTAGCAGGCAGATTCTTTACCACCAAGCCATCAGGGAAGCCCAATATAATTCTTAAAAGCACTCTATTCAGTATGTAGAACAAACGAAAGGCCCAGAAAAGAGCAGCAATTGCTGCAATTCTAATTTCCCAGGCCATGCTACAAACTTAGCGATGCTCCTTGACATACTAATTAAAACTAGTTCTCATATATACCTAGTAAGGAAGAATTTGGTAGCAATGCCACAGGATGAAATGAAATATTCTATATACTCTTAGGACTCCTGAGACAAAAGCATTCAGAATCCCTTACAAACAGAGTTGTTTAACCAACATGTTACCTCTTGTGCCGTATAAAAGTGAGTAGGGATAAGCAGGAAAATGTAACCCTACTTAATGGGGGTGGAGAAGGCAAGGCACTCAGAGATGAGTAACAACTTCTACCAGTCACAAATAAGATTTCATTCAATTCCAGGAGTTCACACATTTCAAATAATGCCTGCCTTTGGGTACTAGTTCTTGGGTTTCCCTGATGGCTCAGAAGGTAAAGGATCCACCTGCAACATGGGAGACCTGGATTCGATCCCTGGGTTGCAAGATCCCCTGGAGAAGGGAAGAGCTACCCACTCCAATATTCTGGCCTGGAGAATGCCATGGACAGAGGAGCCTGGTAGACTGCAAACAGTCCATGGGGTTTCAAAGAGTTGGATACGACAGAGGGACTTTCACACTTGGGTACTAGAGTGCTGTTTAAATCAGACTGCCCAGGGATCCTGATATACTGATATCCACTCCTCTACGGGGCCTCCTTGGGGCATTCCTGCTCCCATGGGACTAAGACATTTCTCAGTCACTATAATGGCAGAATCCCTACCAGCCAATGCACATCTCCAGTCTCTCTCTGGAGGTTCTTCCCAAGTTCATCTTCCACTCTTAATGATGCCACTAATCTGGAGCCTCACTCTCCAATCTCAGGACAGTTGGCTTGCCCATGACCAAGCAGGGGCATCTTACGTGTTTGACACAAAGGAACTGAGAGCCTGCTCTCTGCAGGGCACTGTGCTGGGGCTGGGATCAAGCCGTAACTGACAGATGTGTCTTCTGCCCCCAGTGAACTCCCGATCTAGAAGGGGAATTCCTGAGTAGTCTGGGAGTAGGGGATGGTATGTGGTGGTATGGAAGCAGACATTCTCCTGAACCAGGGTGGAGGCTGAGAGAAGCTGTCCAGGGACATAATGCCAAAGAGACAGCTAAAGGGGAGCAGAGGATAACCAGCAAAGGAGTGTGAGGGGTAGCACAGAACAGGAGAAGACTATTCCAGGGAAAGGAAAGAGCATGTTGGACATCCAGTATCAACAGGGCAAGTGATGCCTTCAGGGTCTTCAAAATCGGAGTAGAATAAAAGTCTAGTACACAGGATGAGAAATGGTCTGAAAGGACCTCCTAATAGAGGACTCTGAAGGTGATGTTAGAGAGTTTTGACTCAAACTCACAGAAAACAGAGATTGGAGAAACTTGAAGCTGAGAAAGCACACAGTTCACACATTCCACCACCTCCAAGGTCCAGCAACAGTCTGGGGACAGGATCTCATTCCCAGCATCCACTGGACACACAGCCCTCAGTGCCCACTTCTCAACAATATGCCCAGTGCTAGGATTCCCTGGTGAAGAAAGCCCTGGCTCTGCCTTCATGAGCCCCCTGCCCTGCTGACCTGAGATGTCTCTGTCAAAGGATCAAGATGACAGACATGGGTGGCAGCTTTTAAGAACCAGAGCTGAGCGCAGCCGTGACTCATTCACAGCAGACTCCCAGGGACACAGAGTGGGATAAGAACAGAGAAGCCGGGAGGGGAGGCCCCCGGAGGACCCTGGTCTCCATGAAAGTACAACTGAACTGTCAGAGGAAGAAGGTCCCTGCAGGGACACTTGCTGGCTTTCCCTCAAGGGAGGGAGAAGTAAGAAAGGAACAAAAATGCCTGATTCTTAAATAAAAAAAAAGGCCCCTGCAGCCTTATTACAGAACATTTAGAGTTTTTTTCTTCTTTTTTTTTCAAAACACTCTTAAAAGATAATTAACCTAATTTGGCATGTTACAAAGTCATTTTAAATCTCCACTTGGTGAATGAAATAATATATTCGGCAGCATGTGTGTGTTAGCGATAACTCAGTCTATCAAGGGCCAGAGGAGCTCAGTCTGGAGGCATGTGCCTCTTTCTGAACCCTGGGGGCTGGTAATTATCTCCTGCCAGCCTTGCCACCTGCAATACGGCTGTCTGCAACGTGGTCTGGCTTTAAAAATAATACCAGTTTGTCTGTAGGGGCTCCTATCCCTGTGACCCAATCTGAGGATTTATAATGAACACAAGCAGGTTTAAAAGGGGAGGAAACAGCTTTTCCCTAACCTTATTGTCATTAAGATATAACTAAATCAAAGATATTTTAGCTCCTTTAAGGTTTATTAATTGAAAAAAAAAGGCGAGGGGTCACTTTGTCTTTTCATTGCTGTTTCTTGTTTAAAAACTAAGCCAATATTAAGAAACAAGCCGTCGGGGGGCCACGTGATGCATCAATTGTAATTACAGGATTCCCTTAATTAATTTTGACAGAGGATTTCACAACAGAGATCCCAAGCCAGTCTTATTTTCCCCAGGAAAGCACTGTGTATGGAATCTGTATTTGCAGAGCCTTCTGCTGAAGACAGAGGTTAAGAAAAAAAAAAAAAAAAGTCCTCTTTAATTACCGTAAAGGCCAATAACAACAGGAGCAAATAAGCGCCTCCCCAGTGACATCAGGAAGTGGTGCTCAAACTGTCCCAGCTGCTGTGCATGTGGCCGCAGAGGTCACCACTGTTCATTAGCTTTACTTGTGATAAGATCTGCAGCAAAAATGGAAGCTAAATAAAGAGCCACCACCTGGATTAATGAGTAAAGTAAGGCCTTCCAAAGAGAGTAGTAAAGCAAGCCCCAGAGATGCAGAGTCTGTTGCCCCACTCTATTCAGGCTCTCTGAGTTCGTCCCGAGTACAGCCCCTATTGTCTTTAGGGCGGCACTGCCCTTCCTGTGCCCAGCATGGGTGGCATGCCGTGGGTCCCTGCTAAGTGTTGCTGCACCTACATGCTGTTCTCAGTCTCCAGCATCTCAGCCAGGTAATATTTTCCCATCCCCTGTTACTGGATTTCAAGAGGTAAGCAATCTTGATTCATTCTCTCGCAAACACTCTCGCTAAACACACAAACAGAGCCACTAGGTGTACCAAAGCTCTTTACAACCTCACTCCAGCAGCTTTAAATTCCCACAGTGAGGTCCAGTTGATTCCGTTCCCCTTTTGCTCACTCACTCAGGTGTTTGGGGACCTGGTACTGTGATAGAGCCGAATGGTCCTTGCCCTTCGAAAGCTGACAGTTCTGTTAGCCACACCAAAGCAGGGCCACTTGCGGGGAAACTAGAAAAGCGATTCCTGTGTGTGAGTATGCTTTTTATCCCTAGACCGTGAATCATCCACTTTCTGCAATTCAAAGATGCACCTTGAATGTCTTATCCTTCAATCTCTGGGCAAGTAGAGGTGTTCCATGGACTTGGCTGTTTGTTTATAAAGCTCACTCATAATCTCCCTGCCATGGGCACCCCATTTCTAAGTCTGGGCTCCAGTGTTTTCCATACTGTAGTATATATGCAGGTTACATGAAGAGCTTCTTTGACTCAGCGGGACCAGGGCAGGGCCTGAGATTCTGCATTTCTAGCAAGCTCCCAGCTGTCACCAGTCATCAGGCCCACACTGGGAGCTGTCAGGGATTGATCCACACTGAGGGCACTAAACTCTCTAGTGATTGCTCAAGTAAACATAACATCTTGTTTCCTTTTTCCCTCCTGTGCATTTGTTTTATTCCCCTTTGCAAAAACTCTGATTGTGCTGGTGTTACCCCATCCCCATAAAAACCAATACGGCAATCCAAATTAGTTCCACTTGAGAACACAGCCATAAAGGAGAGTCACTTCACTCTTTTCCCATTTATCATTTCAATCACCAAAGACATGCAAACTAAAAAGAGAGAAAGAGAGAGAGAGAGAGACAATGAAGTACCTAATGTCCTGTGTTCCCCTGTTTATCCGAAGGTGTTGATTACCTAGAGGTAATTTTTTTCTTGTAAAGTAATTTGTTTTAAATAATAATAATAAAAAAAGGTCAGGCAGCTATTTCATTTATCACTATTACAAAGGAGTCTAACCCAGTGATGGAGAAAGAGGAGGAGAAATTAATTACAAGTCAAAAGCTGCAATAACACTCCTTGTAATTGTGACAAAAATTTTAAATTAACATTTTTGTCACCAAAAGAAGTTTGATTAATTTTACAATCGGAGATGCTATCGCCTGAATATTGGGGGAGATTGGAGGACACAGACGTTTGCAGTTGGAGATGTAGCTGGCTTCTTTAGGACTCAGAATGTATCTGTGAGGCACCTTCACACTTTATTAACAGCTCAATCAGTGCCATGCTGGAAATAATTAGCCAAGAAACCATGGAGTAACTGGCAAACCGTGTGAAAAGAAATACAAGCAATGAGCTTCTCTGTAGCTGTAACAAAGCTGACCTTGTTTTGTTTTACACGGTACCCTGGGAAGAGGCTGGTGCCCCTACAGTCTACCCTTCAGGAAATAAAACAAAAGAGCCTGCAGCAGACCATCGGCAGGTCCTTAAATATGTTACACTGGGTGGGAAGGAGGACCTCAGGTCTAAATAATAGAAATTAAGAGAAGAAAAAGGTTTATTAAAACATGTTTTAAAATGAGCCTATTACACAGAGTGAAGTAAGTCAGAAAGAGAAAAGCAAATAGCATATACTAACACATATATATGGAATCTAGAAAGATGGTACTGATGATGAGCCTATTTGCTGAGCAGCAGAGACACAGACATAGAGAACAGACTTATGGACGTGGCTGGGAAGGCGAGGGAAGGGGAGGGTGGGATGTATGAAGAGAGTAACATGGAAACATGCATTACCATATGTAAAATAGATAGCCAATGGGAATTTGCTGTATGACTCAGGGAACTCAAACAGGGGCTCAGTAACAACCTAGAGAGGTGGGGTGGGGAAGGAAGGTGGGAGGAATGTTCAAGTGGGCGGAGACAGGTAAACCTGTGGCTGATTCACACAGAAGCCAACACAATACTGTAAAGCAATAATCCTTCAATTAAAAATAAATTAATTAAAAAACTAATACATTAAAATAAAGCTAGCTGAAAAGGTTCTCACAGTGATGAATTTATCAATGATCTGTGTAGTATACTGACCTCTAATACAACATTTGACAGTTCACAGCTTGTTATTTTCTGGGCACATATTATAAAGCTTTATCTGTACTAATTCCTTCAATCTCCACAATGACCCTTTAGATTCTATAACCATCCTCATTTTACGGGCCCTGTTATTTTGCAGCACAAGAAGATTAAGAAGCTTACTATAGATTGCACACCTAGAGACTGAGGAACAGATATTCATTTTCAAGCAAGTTGGCTTCAGAACCTATAATCTTAACTAGAGGTCAGCAAACCATGTCCCACAGGCCAAACACAACGTGGCACCTATTTTTAAAACGAAGTTCTACTGGAACACAGCCACGTGCATTCAGTTACATCTTGTCCGTGACTGTTTTTCACTATGACAACAGAGTTGGGTAGCTGCAGCAGAGACCCACATCTCATAAAGCCAAAAATGTGTACTATCTGTCTCATGCAGTAAAGGTCAGCAACTCTTGCTCTTGCCCACGATGCCCTACTGCCTCTCAGAAGATGTCTGCATGAACTCAAAGCCTCTAGAAAAGACCAAACAGTGACAGACACCCTGGGTCACTTAAAAGAACAAATGACAGGGAAATGTGAAACTAGTGGGATGGGAAACTTCCTTGCAAAGCAGGTATGCTAACTCTTCATTTATAAAAGGTCTGCCGCCAACGGTACACAGTATTACATTAGATTTTGATATAATGCCTATCATTCAACTTGTGGAAGAAAGCAGGAAAGACATACAGTTTCTACCTCTTGATTCCTATGGTCAAGGAGATGGCAGCTTCCAGCGTGGATCACTGAGCTGTTATCAAGTGAGCAAACCTCAGGAGAAAGAGCATTCATTTTCTTTCCACAGAGATCAAATGGAACTGCATGGCGAGTTTCAAGTTGAGATTATTGCTCTCACTGATGTTCTTTGGGTCTTTGGAGAGTTTGAGAGCATGTTGGTACTTTCCAAAACCCACAGGATGAAAAAAGAAATACAAGACAAAAAACAGTACTATAACTTAACCCAGAGTCTGAGTTTGTCAACTGTGTAGTTTGAGAGACAGTCATACAAATAGAGAGAAGGGGAGGGGTAAAAGAAAAGGGTAAGAATGATTAATAACCATTACCGGTGTCCGGTGTTAACTAGCACTCAATAGAGCTGTGATCGCCAACCTTTACGGCACCAGGGGCCAGTTTCGTGGCAGACAATTTTTCCACATCCCAGGGATTGGAGACCCCTGCAACAGAGGTTTGTGGTTTAAGATGGGAGCCTTTTATAAGGCAGTGAAGGAGGAAAATCTGAGAGAAAGCTGACAATGTCAGTTTAAGCACTCAAGGAACATTCACAACAAAAGTTCTTCTACATAATCAAAAGGGAAAACTCAGAAGCAACCTAGATGTCCATCAACAGACGAACGGATAAAGAAGCTGTGGTACATATATACACAGTGAAATATTACTCAGCTGTGAAAATAAAGGAATTTAAGTCGGTTCTAACGAGGTGGATGAACCTGGAGCCTATTATACAAAGTGAAGTCAGAAAGAGAAAGACAAATATTGTATATTAATGTGTATATATGGAATCTAGCGGAGAAGGCAATGGCACCCCACTCCAGTACTCTTGACTGGAAAATCCCATGGATGGAGGAGCCTGGTAGGCTGCAGTCCATGGGGTCGCTAATAGTTGGACACGACTGAGCGACTTCACTTTCACTTTTCCCTTTCATGCACTGGAGAAGGAAATGGCAACCCACTCCAGTATTCTTGCCTGGAGAATCCCAGGGACGGCGGAGCCTGGTGGGCTGCTGTCTATGGGGTCGCACAGAGTCGGACACGACTGAAGCGACTTAGCAGCAGCAGCAGCAGCATGGAATCTAGAAAGATGGTACCGATGAATCTATCTACAAGGCAGCAATGGAGATGCAGACATAGAGAACAGACTTTTGGACACAGTAGGGGAGAAAGAAGGAGGGGTTATTTGAGAGTAACATTGAAACATATATGTTACCGTATGCAGAGTAGATAGCCAGTGGGAATTTGTTATACGACACAGGGTACCCAAAGCCAGTACTCTGTGACAACCTAGAGGAGTGGGATGGAGAGGGAGGTGGGAGAGAGGTTTAAAAGGGAGGGGACAAATGTATACCTATACCTTTGTTGTTATATGGCAGAGACAGTCATGATATTGTAAAGTTTTACCCTCCAATTAAAAATAAAATAAAATTAAAAAAATAAAAAAGGGAAAACTCACATGAAAAAGTAGAAATTGAGATAATTTCCAAATTAAAAAAGAAAAATCCAGGAAATGCAAAGTGCTGGCTATTAAAATATATTTAAAATTTATAATAACTAAAACTATTGTATTGACCCAAGAGTAGACAAAAAATACAAGTTAATTAAATCTTAAAATGTGTATACCATCAATATAGGGAAAAGGAGGCATTTAAATCAGTTGAGGAGATATTTCATAAATGGTAGCTAGATTAATTTTTTGTGAGAGTGAGGAAATATATACTTCTCTTATATATCAAAGTTAATTTCAAGGTAAAAAAAAAATATATTGAATCCTGTAATAACTAAAGGGGAATGTAGTTTACACTTCCCTCTAATTTACTCACTCTCTGTGTGACGTAATCAGAAAGCAAAGGAAGAGATCATGAAAAACGATTTTGGAAATACTTGGCCACATAAAAATTAAATCAAAATTTAATTGTTAAAATATAAGAGTCAGAGCAAAGCCTTTGAACTATCTATGATGTTAAGCACAAGATAATAAAAAGATATCTTAATTACAGCGGACAATACATAAAATAATACAAACAAAGTAGAAATAATAATAAAGGAAAACACACAAAAAGCAGCCAACCTAAGAGGAAAACACTTAAAAATGCACAGTTATCAAAACAACAATTTTAAAACATTTTAGAAACAAAAATTTCACAACAATTAGATGCCTATTTTGACCTATAAAATTAAGCAAGATTATAAACCACTACAAGTGAACTGCGGCTCAGATGATAAAGATCAGCTTCCAATGTAGGAGAACCAGGGTGGATCCCTGGGTTGGGAAGATCCCCTGGAGAAGGAAATGGCATCCTACTCCAGTATTCTGACCTGGAGAATTCCATGGACAGAGGGGCCTGGTGGACTACAGTCCATGGGGTCACAAAGAGTGGGACACGATTGAGCAACAAAGACACACACCTCCACGTGCAGTGTGTAGGTGAATTTAATCCAAGGGTCCCCCTGGATCAACAGTGGATGATGTAAGCTCCTAAAATTTTTAAAATAAATGGGTTAAAACAGCTAAATTCCACTTTGAAGATTTTATCCTGGGAGAAAAAAATATCACAGCTGTTCAAGAAGAGTTGAATGCAAGTATAGTTCCGCATTCATAGAGATAGGACACAAAGTTAACAGGGGGGAAAAACCCTGCAAATATCTAATAATAGACATAGATTAAATAGGCTTTGGCATATCAATCCTACAGAATAATGCTCAGTTTTCATTTTCTCTTGTAAAATATTTAAAGACAAGACAATATTCCAATAAAATGTTGAGTGAAAGGTAATAACAGCATGATGTATACAATATGATCTGGTGTGCTGTAGTCCACGGGTTTGCAAAGAGTTGGGCATGACTTAGTGACTAAACAACAACAGATATATATTTTAAATACATAATATTTGCAATAGAAAGATGAAGAAATGTTTTACTTCTTTGTGCTTTCCTATGTTTTCTAAACTCAGAAAGCCTACAATAATTTTTCAATTAATATTGATAAATATATTAAATGTTAACTTTGAAAAAGAAGATGGAAACAGGCAAAGTTGACCACTCTCCAAGGGACTCAGTGTAGGGGCAGGAAGACTCTGGATGGCTAGAGAGAGAATCAGCCCAGCTGTAAGGACGATTAGTTACTCATGTCATAGGTCAGTTCCATCATAGTGAGGACCCTGCCTGACTCTACCATAACGAGGTGTTGCCTGAAAGAGGCAAGAAGGTAGCAAGATGCCAATGTGATCAAATCCAGGGCTTAAGAGGGCCTGATTCAGACACAGGCCACCTCAAGAGGGAAACCATCCCTAGGCATTTTCAGTGCATGAGCGGAGGCTGCTCCTAATGACCTGCTTGGAGCTACCAGTCCATCTGCTCCAGACTCCAGGATCACAGTGCCACATATGAATCCTTATCCCTGCCTGGAAAAAGCAAACCGACATTGTGAGACAGAAAGCATTTCTTAGAGAGCACGTACAATGATTTTTCCTTCACAAACGATCAAAGGTAAAGACTCCATTAGAAGTGGTGTCACCGAATCTGATTCTCTCTCCCTTTTCTAAAAGTAGCAAGAAATGTTAGAAGGCAATGTGATAGAAAGCTTTTAGCTTGGATTCATATACACTTCATTCCTCTGATAGGAAGTGAGTTCCACCTTTGAAGGTGTGGGCTTCATGCAGAGAAGAGCTCAATTGATTCTCTGCTGCTACTCCACTTAGTCAAACTGTCTCTTTCTGCTTTGACAGAAAAGAGGAAGAATACCAGGGTATTACCTAACAGTTGATTTGGGCTCATCTGCAGAGTAATATAATAGAGTCCACTCCCAAACGATGCTGATCTTATTAATAGCACAATCCTTAAACTATAGTTGAAACTCCATAAATAGATCTGAATAACTAATTCCATGGCATCCAAACTTTCTGGAAGACAACTAAGATTTTTGTACTTTCTTCAATTCCTTTTGTGTATGGTGACTGCAGCCACAAAATCAGAAGACAATTGTTTCTTGGCATGAAAGTGTAGACAGTGTGTTGAAAAGCAGAGACATTACTCTGCCAACAAAGGTCCATATTGTCAATGATATGGTCTTCCCAGTGGTCATGTACAGTTGCGAGAACTGGACCATAAAGAAGGCAGAACACCAAAGAATTGATGCCTTTGAACTGTGATGCTGGAGAAGACTCCTGAAATTCCCCTGGACAGCAGCAAGGAGATCAAACCAGTCAATCTTAAGGGAGATCAACCCAGAATATTCACTGGAAAAACTGATGCTGAAGCTCCAGTATTTTCATCCTCTAATGTGAACAGACAATTCATTGGAAAAGTCCCTGATGCTGTAAAGATTGAGGACAGAAGGAAAAGAGGGCATCAGAGGATGAAATGGCTGGACAGCATCATCAATGCAATGGACACGAACTTGGACAAACTCTGGGAGATGGTGAGGGACAGGGAGGCCTTGCGTGCTACCGTCCATGGGGTCACAAAGAGTCAGACAGGACTGGGTGACTGAACAGCACCAACAACAAATTCCCTTTCTATATGCTTAACTGGTCAACATGTATCTGGAATTTTACTCATTTTGAACATTCTGGAATCTTTTTTTTTTAAATTTAACTTATTTATTTTAATTGGAGTCTAATTACTTTACAATATTGTAGTGGTTTTTGCCATACATTGACATGAATCAGCCATGGGTGTACATGTGCCCCCCATCCTGAACCCCTCTCCTACCTCCCTCCTCATCCCAACCCTCTGGGTCATCCCAGTGCACCAGCCCTGAGCGCCTTGTCTCATGCATCAAACCTGGACTGGTGATCTGTTTCACATATGGTGATATACATGTTTCAGTGCTCCTCTCATGTTTGATTTTCTAGACAAGAAACACCACTCATCAACAAAAACCTTCTACAGCCATTGAGTTCAGTTCTCTGCTAGACTCTGCATGTTCACTGGAAGGGCATGTCACTCCCACAGAGCCCATCCCACCCGACAACCAATCAGGAAACAGAGCCAGAGAGCAAGCTTTATTGGCTGTTGGGGGACTGAGTTCTATGTTTCATTTCTCCTGAGTCAGGGATTCATCAGAACAACCTTTCTTGCCACTAGTCCCCCACAAGCAGAGCAGGGGGAGAAGAACATAACTCATACCTGTATGGAATGTGGTCTTTTTTTTTTTCTTTTATGTTGAGTTAGTTCCCTCCTCCTATGTCATGGACATATATCCCAAATATTATAATCTGTTTAGTTATTAATAATTAATGTAAGTAACCTAACTGGGGAAAATGGATTAGATGCTATGGTGCTTTTGAACTGGGAGGTTGTCTTTGCCCCATTGTATATTCTTCCCTCCTTTGTCAAAAATAAGGTATCCATTGGTGCATGGGTTTATTTCTGGGCTTTCCATCTTGTTTCATTGGTCTATATTTCTGTATTTGGGCCAGTACCATACTGTCTTGATGACTGTAGCTTTGTAGTATAATCTAAAGTCAGAAAGGTTGATCCCTCCAGCCCCCTTCTTCTTTCCCAAGACTGCTTTGGTTATTCAGGGTCTTATGTGTTTCCATATGAATTGTGACATTTTTTGTTCTAGTTCTGTGAAAAATGCCATTGGTAATTGGTAATTTGATAGGAATATCATTGAATCTGTACATTGCATTTAGTAGTACAGTCATTTTCACAATATTGATTCTTCCTACCCAGGAACATGGAATATCTGTGTGTCATCTTTGATTTCTTTCATTAGTGTCTTATATATTTAATTCTTTTTGTTACAGTGGTGAATGGGATTGATTTCTTAATTTCTCTGATTTTTCATTGTTAGTATATAGAAATGCAAGTAATTTCTGTCTATTGATTTTGTATTCTGCAACTTTGCAAAATTCACTGATTAACTCTAGTAATTTTCTGATACTAACTTAAGGGTTTTCTATGTCTTGTATCATATCATCTGCAAACAGTGAGAGCTTTACTTCTTTTCTGATCTGGATTCCTTTTATTTCTTTTTCTTCTCTGGTTGCTGTAGCTAGGACTTCCAGAACTATGTTGAATAATATGGCAAAAGTGGACACCTTGTCTTGTTCCTGATCTTAGGGGGAATGCTTTCAGTGTTTCACCATTGAGAATAACGTTTGCTGTAGGCTTATCATATATGGCCTTTCTATGTTGAGGTAGGTTCCTTCTATGCCCATTTTTTGAAGAGTTTAAATCATAAATGGGTGCTGAATTTTGTCAAAGGCTTTTTCTGCATCTATTGAGATTGTCATATGGTTTTTGTCTTTCAATTTGTTAATGTGCTGTATCACACTGATTGATTTGTGTATATTCAAGAATCCTAGCACCCCTGGAATAAACCCAACTTGATCATGGTGTATGAGCTTTTCGATATATTGCTGATTTCTCTTTGCTAAAATTTTGTTGAGGATTTTTCATCTATGTTCATCAGTGACATTGGCCCGTAGTTTTTGTGTGTGTGTGTGTATTTCTTTGTCTGGTTTTGATATCAGGGTGATGGTGGCCTTGTAGAAGGAGTTTGGAAGTATTCCTTCCTCTGCAATTTTTTGAAGGAATTTTAGAAGGATAGGCATCAGCTCTTTTCTAAATGTTTGATAGAATTCTCCTGTAAAGCCATCTGGTCCTGGGCTTTTGTTTTTTGGGAGATTTTTTATCACAGCTTCAATTTCAGTGCTTGTAATTGGGTTGTCCGTAATTTCTATTTCTTCCCAGTTCAGTCTTGGAAGACTGAACTTTTCTAAGAATCTGTCCATTTCTTCCAGGTTATCCACTTTATTGCCATATAGTTGTTCATAATACTCTCTTATAATCCTCTGTATTTCTGCATTGACTGCTGTAACCTCTCCTTTTTCATTTCTAATTTTGTTGACTTGATTCTTCTCTTTTTTTCTTGATGAGTCTGGCTAAAATTTGTCAATTTTGATTATCTTCTCAAAGAATCAGCTTTTAGTTTGATTAATCTTTACTATTGTTTCTTTCATTCCCTTTTCATTTATTTCTGCTGGGATCTTTATGATTTCTTTCCTTCTACTAATTTTGGGGGGGGGGGGGTTGGTCTTCTTTTTCCAGTTGTTTTAAGTGTAAAGTTAGGTGGTCTACTCAATGTTTTTGTTTCTTGAGGTAGGATTGTATTGCTATAAACTTTCCCCTTAGAACTGCTTTTGCTGCATCCCATAGGTTTTGAGTTGTCGTGTTTTCATTGTCATTTGCTTCTAGAATTTTTTTTTATTTCCCTTTTGATTTCTTCAGTAACCTGTTGGTTATTTAGAAATGTGTAGTTTAATCTCCATGTGATTGTGTTTCTTACAGTTTTTTCTGGTAATTGGTTTCTAGTCTCATAGAGTTGTGGTTGGAGAAGATTCTTGGTATAATTTCAATTTTCTTAAATTTACTGAGGCTTGATTTATGACCCAAGATGTGGTCTATCCTGGAGAATGTTCCATGTGCACTTGAGAAGGTGTATTCTTCTGCATTTGGATGAAATATCCTGAAGATATCAATGAAATCTATCTCATCTAATGTATCACTTAAGACTTGTGTTTCCTTATTAATTTTTATGATCTGTCCATTGGTGTGAGTGGGGTGGTAAAGTCTCCTACTATTATTATGTTACTGTAAATTTCTCCTTTTACATCTGTTAGTGTTTGTCTTAAGTATTGAGGTGCTCCTATGTTGGGTGCATAGATATTTACAATGCTTATGTCTTCCTCTTGGATTGATCCCTTGATCATTATGTAGTGTCCTTCCTTATCTCTTATAATATTCTTTATTTTAAGGTCTATTTTATCTGAAGTGAGGACTGCTACTCCAGCTTTCTTTTGCTTCCCATTTGCATGGAATATATTTTTCCATCCTCTTACTTTCAGTCTATATGTGTCTTGAGGTCTGAAGTGGGTTTCTTGTAGACAGCATATGTGTGGGTCTTGTTTTTGTATCCATTCAGCCAGTCTATGTCTTTTGGTTGGAGCGTTTAATCCATTTACATTTAAAGTAATTATCGATATATATCTTCCTATTTCCATTTTCTTAATTGTTTGGGGTTGATTTTGTAGATCTTTTTTCTTGTCTTGTTATATAAGTCCCTTTAACATTTGTTGTAAAGCTGGTTTGGTGGTAGTGAATTAACATTTGCTTGTCTGAAAAGATTTTTGTTTCTCCATCAATTTTGAATGAGATCATTGCCAGGTATAGTAATCTTGGTTGTAGATTTTTCCCTTTTAGTAACTTAAATATATCCTGCCATTGTCTTCTGACCTGCAGAGTTTCTGCTGAAAGATCAGCTGTTAAGCATATGATGTTTCCCTTGTGTGTTACTTGTTGCTTCTCCCTTGATGCTTTTAATATTCTTTGTGTTTAGTCTTTGTTTAGTTTGATTAGTATGTGTCCTAACGTGCTTCTCCTTGGGTTTATCCTGTATGGGACTCTTTGTGCCTCTTAGACTTGATTGACCACTTCCTTTTCCATGTTAGGGAACTTTACAACTATAATCTCTTCAAATATTTTCTCATACCCTTTCTTTTTCTCTTCTTCTTCTGGGACCCCTATAATTCGAATGTTGGTGCATTTGATATTGTCCCAGAGGTCTCTGAGATAATCCTCAGTTCTTTTCATTCTTTTTACTTTATTCTGCTCTTCAGAAGTTATTTCCACCATTTTATCTTCCAGCTCCCTGATTCGTTCTTCTGCTTCAGACAGTCTGCTGTTGATTCCCTTTAGAGTATTTTTAACTTCAGTAATTGTGTTGTTTGTCTCTGTATGATTATTATTTAACTCTTCCAGGACTTTGTTAATTGATTCTTGCATTCTCTCCGTTTTGTTTTCAAGGATTTTGATCATCTTTACTATCATTATTCTGAATTCATTTTCAGGTAGTTTGCCTATTTCCTCTTCATTCATTTGGACTCCTGTGTTTCTAGTTTGTTCCTTCATTTGCGTAGTATTTCTCTGCCTTTTCATTATTTTTTTTTAAACTTAGTGTGTTTGAGGTCTCCTTTTCCCAGTCTTCAAGACTGGGTTCTTTCTTCCTTTTGGTTTCTGCCCTCCTAAGGCTGGTCCAGCGGTTTATGCAAGCTTTGTATAGGGTGAGATTTGCGCTGAGTTTTTTTGTTGTTGTTGTTTTTCCTCTGATGAGCAAGGCTGAGTGAGGTGGTGACCTGTCTTCTGATGATTGGGTTTGTATTCTTGTTTTCTTTGTTGTTTAGATGAGGTGTCCTGCACAGGGTGCTACTGGTGGTTGGGTGATGCCAGGTCTTGTATTGAAGTGGTTTCCTTTGTGTGAGTGCTCACTATTTGATACTCCCTAGGGTTAGTTCTCTGGTTGTCTAGGGTCTTGGAATCAGTGCTCCCACTCCAAAGGATGCCTAGGCTCTGAGTGTATCCAGATCCACATCTTTACTCAAGCTGGGAGAGGGAAAGAGTAAATGGGGAAGGGAAAAAAAAAAAAAAAAAAAAAAAACGACGACTTGGCAGGAACTTCACCGAGAATGCTCCCGAACTCAGCAGTGCTTCTGGTGCTGGTGACCAGTGCCTCTACAACCCATGAGGCAGAGCAGAATCTGAATCTGTATTGTTCATAAGCCTTCCCCCCAAATGATTAAGGGAGACAGTCTGGCAGCATCTAATTTATCTATTTATCCACAACATTAAGTCCAATGCTTATCACAGAGAAGTTGTCCCATAAATATTTGTAGAATGGAATTCATGTTCACTAAGGATGTTATGTGTCTCTTTAAAAGACACAAAGGCAATCTACTCATTGGGAAGGGATTTAGAGTAAGTATTTGAAATCAACTTATATTGAGCAACTGTTTATAACAACAGTAAAATGACCTGCTTTTCTGTTTTCTCTCCACTGTGATTCTGCTATCTACCATTCTCACACGTGCAAGAAGAGACAGAAAAGACGAGGAGACTGAGGTTCTGAGAGTCATCAGCTTTCCCAAACCACACAGCCAAGATCTGTCAGAATCTACAACCTGTGCTTGTCACATTTCACCTTGGAAAGGTCATAGCAGGGACAGTGGGCAGAATAATACTCATCACCACAGGGTCCATCCAATTTTAGCACCACCTATAGCTGTGTGATTTTGAGTGAGATTCAACTACTCTGAGCCTCAATTCCTTCATCTGTTGCTATAATTTCTAGTATGAAGGCATTAGGGGAGATAGGATCATACAGAGTAGGGTAAACTTGACAACTCTGTTAAAGTGTTTTATAAACTCCAAGAATTATATACCTAAGTCATCATTATGAGTACTATTAGTCTTTTAGTCAGTTTTTCACTGCTTACTCACATTTCCAATAATGTTTTTTTTTTAGTTTCAAACCCATAGCATTTTTGAAAACATGCACCTATGTAGTTCAGTTAATTTATCAGAAACAGTGGGGAGGAGAAAGAAAAAATATCCTCTCTCCTAGAAATACGTTGTTTAAAAAATCATTAATTGGGATTGGCTTCTGTCTCCAGAAACTTAATCTTCTTAATGACTACCATCTCCATCTCTTTATGTCTCCATTATTATTGCATAAGTCTGAAACTAGTCTACATATATTTTAAAAAATTGCTCACATTCCAGTTACAGAATCAAAAACACATTATCTGTATGATGATTCAGAATATAGAAACTCACTCTCTCTGATTTGTCATGTCTTTTCCCTACCTTTGACTTTCAATTGTTTGAGAAGTATGTGAACACATCTTAATGAATATTTTGAATTTTAATTAGGTTAATTAGGCAGCATGAGTCCTTGAAATAACAAATTCCACATGCCCTATCTTAGAAACCAACTATTTCAATTTCATGCCATTAATAATTCTACTAGTTCAATTTCTCCTTCAGGGGATACTAGTTTCTGATTTTCCTATTTCTCTCATCTGCCCAATATAATTTTCCTTTAAAGTTAAATTCTCCAAGTGTGGCCAGGTCTTTATCTGGACAGAGGTAGAAAGTAAGTTGGGTTACTCTAGGTCTTTGAGAGGAAGCTGGGACAGTATGGAGAGCCATCAGATCATGCTGCAGTCTGACTCTAAGTTAACTAGAGACAGAGAGGAGGTCCTGCAACCTAAAGCAGGTTCAGCAAAGACCCTGAGGAGTCTTAGAGCCAAAACGGGTAGATAACGGTCTCTTCTCCCAGGAATCAGTCTGCCTTAGGATCCCTAACACCTTCAGTTATTAGCCAGAAGCAGTCTGTAGGGGGAGTGGTCTTTTTAGGAACCCAAGGTGACTTTCAAATGACAGCAACTGGGATCCTCAATTGGTTATGCTTTCTGCAGTAGGGAGCTCTGCAAGGAGCTTATGTCCACCACAGTGGCCTCCTATGAATCAGACATCTGAATAAAGAGTTTTTAAGGGTCATTTCTCTGGCACCACACTTAATTGGCCCTATGATGGAAGAGGAAAAATAAAATGGGGGAGAATATACAGCATTTGGAAAGGGGCTCAAGGAAATAACATCATCCAGGGATTCTTGAGGGTAGGGTTTGTGAACCTAAAAGTTTGTGGGATTTTTTTTTTAAATAGATTTCACTGTGAAGCCATCAGAGCCGATAAGATTCAACCCCAGAGGCAGCAAGACCTTCCAAGTTAAAACAGTAAATAATTTGATTGAGATAAAGATTAATAGCTGAAATCATGTGAGTCAGTCAGAAGCACCAGAGAGCATCAATCTCCAAAGATTAATAATAGCAAAAGACAACACTATGATAATCAGTTTCACAGTGATGGATCATGGGAGAGTTTAATGAGTGAATTTCAGGAGGAGAATTTCAATGGTGTCAACTAGACTGGGGAAGCGCAAATCACACAGCCAAGCCTGCGAGTGGGCTGTCTGCCTGGAGGACACAGGCGGGAATACCATTTTCTCCGTCTGTGTGCTAAATGCTGAAATATCACACAAATTGGTGTCAGGAGGTTGAATGGAATCTGCTGCAGCAAAACGTGACTGGAGCAGAGAAACTGCTCACCACTCTAGAAGGCTGGAGAGCTGAGCTCACAGAATGTAATCGCATCTTAATGTGCTCAAGGAGACTGAGAATCATCTGTCATTGTCTGAGGGGCATACAAACTAATGTCATTTATGGGACTGTGTCATATTGCAGGAGCAGGGGGCCATTGTCCTCAACTCTTGTCTTTGCCAGCCCCTGCCTGCATGGATCCAATTCTTCTAACACAATCTGGGTCCCCACCAGGCAGCAGACTCCATGCTAGTTGTGGGAAACAGGATGACAAATGAGCCATGCTCCTGGACCTCAGAGGACTTACAGTTTAAGAAAGGAGAGACAGACATGTGCATAAATTATAATAAAATGGATTTTTTCCTGGAAACAGCTGGGAAGGACAGCATGTGTTTTAGAAGATGGACTTTAAAGACAGATGGGTCCATATTCTAGCTTTCCTTCTCTCATGCACTGGCTAGGGGGCTGCACCAACCACATCTGAGCCTCAATTTCCTCATTTCCCAAAGGCAGAAAATCATAGTTTTCACCTCATTAAGCTATTTTAAAGCTCAGAAGAGATAAGACATGTGCATTCTTCACGCAATGCCTGACGCAGTGTAGTGTTCTAGAAATTGTAGGAAACAGTTGTGACATAAGTTGGTAACACTTTGATGGTATTGTTATCAACATATACAAAATTAAAAGGCAGTATAAAGCAAGGAGAAATGAATTATTACTGCAAAGAAGGATGGGATCAGGATGTGAAATAAGATTAGAGAAAAGCTTGAAAGAAGAAGAGAAAAAGATGTGTGTGAGATGGGCCTGAAAAAAAAAGAGGAGTTTTCCAGATTAGGAAGGGAGAAAAGTTTAAGGACAGAAGAACTGTTAAGAGCCAAAGCAGAGAGTATGAAAACCCATGATGGTTTTAAAAATGGCAAGAACTTCAGTGTGACTAGGGTACATTTCAGTGTGGTCTATGGGCTGAGGTAGGAAAAGCTGACTGGATCAAGACAGTGAAAAAGTTCTAAACACCATGCGGAAGAGGAGAGAAGAAAATCTTAGAGGGATTAAAAAGAAACATAACATTTCTAAAGCATAGGAGTGATCTTCAAAGTGAAAAAAATTAATAAGTAAAATGCACAGGAAGGAATTTGCTGTTACATAACTTATTGGAGTTTCATATGCCTTTTGTCAAATAGAGTCCCTCCAAATGCAATTATATTCTGCAAAAGCATAATTTAAACAAGTATCTTAGAATATGAGTATTAATCCCAAAGACCAAGTAATAATGGATAATTATTTTTTTGAAAAATGGCTAATTCTGCCAATATTGGCTATGTGTGTAAGATCAATGACTATTACTAAGTGCCAAGGTACCTGTAATCATTCATCTTCCTCCCTAAAAATGCTGCTCGGAATGACCACCGTCTAAGGAGCACCTCTTATGTATTAAGGCTTTTGTGGTTTGTGAGTTCATTACTTATCTCCCCTTTTGTGGATGAGGCAATCAAGTTTCTAAGAGATGACGGAGCCTGCCCAAGGTCATAAGGACAGTAACAGGGCACCTGGCTGGGGACAGAAGCAACCTAACTTCCGAATGCATCACGTAGACCCACATGTTACTTCCCTCCACTCATTCAAAACAGAAGAGAAACCCCAGCAGTGACAATCTCTTCTGTATGGAGCAAGAGAGGCTACAGACTCTTGCTGGTTTCCACTCTATTCACACTGGGCAAATTACATTATAAATGAATCCTGATGAAACATTCAGCTCTTCCCTCCCTATGAGCTAAGAAGCCTCACTGCAGTCCTGAGGCCTCATAGAAAGGACCTTTGGAGAAAAATCCAGGGGCCTTGATTGCATTTGCTTTTTAATTAATCTAAGGTGTTAATTTTCAGCTGGAGGAAAGTTAATTTTTCCTTTTGTTAATCTAATGGCCACCAGCAGCACCAGTGCTATTGCAGCAAAAGTCTGGAATGGCTGTCAAGCTCCCCGGCAATCCAATAAATGCAGTGGCAAATAAAACAACTTCCCTGGAAGGCACACGGATTTAAATAATTTCCGCAGATGGTCTCTGCTTCTCTCAGTGAAGAGAGAAAAAGGCTAATCGCAACCTAATCAGACCACACTGACATCCAGGCAAATCCATTCTTTTGATCCTTTCACATTTCTTCTCTGAAAATGACAAGGAAAAATAAAGGGTATCTTCCAGTTGCAGAGAAGTACTACAGGGTTGGGGTTTCAGAAAGTGACGGTGTGTTTTCCCCCTGGCCTCCTTTCCTTATCCTCTCTTACAGAACTGCTTTGTAGGCTGGGACTCTTAACTAGAACAAAGACTACTATATGTAAAACGAATGAAAGCTATAGGCTACCTGGTTCTACTGAAGGAAACTCAGAATATATCACATCTGTAACTCAAGTAATTTAAGGAATGTGAAACAGAGAAGCTTGTGTGCAGCTAAGATGTTCCAAGTGCATTGGGGTGATAAGCCCAGATGGAGCTCTTATAACCATGTCTCTTGCTCCAAAGCCCTTTATGAAGGTTTGAGACATCCCAGAGAGCCACCAGGTATTGGTCAAAAGCCTGTCCAGGAACCTGCACTTTAGACTCTGAGAAACGTGATGAGACAGCAGCTGAGGCAGCTGGAATATGACATTGACTCCAGAGTTAATGAGTGTTAGTTTACTTGATGTTACTATCCATCTTTTAAAAATATTTTCTTACTACTTAATATTATCACTTAACGTGTCAACTCACATTGACTACATGGACCACCATGTTTAAAAAAGTACTGTGAGCCTCAGTGACCAGGGAGCCCACGACCTCAGTGATGTCCACTTGGACATCAGAAGGGGGATAGGGACATCTGGGCCAGGCACTGCTCTCCATGTACCTCATGATTATTTCCAAGGTTTCCAGGGAGGATAGACCTCAAACCTGATGGGAATTTTAACTACTAAAACATCATCTGTCCAATGGACCTACCCACTAAACCATTTTGAACAAAAGAATCTCAGTCAAATTTTAAATTTAAAAAAAATCCCTAACATTTATTTTCTTCCAAAGCAATTCTTGCCAAAGAAAGTTGTTCCTCACAGTGAGCCTCTTTCAAAGCTTTTCCATCTTGAAAAGAAAGGAGCTTGAAAAGTTGCAGCATTGGTTCTGAATCTATACATGAAATACATGTTCAACACTATATCAAAAAACAGGGGGAAAGACTCATACGGGCAGCAAGGGGTTATGCCTTTGTGCAGAGAAAATTTTTTTCCCAAAGTGGGTGAGAAACAGACACAATGAATTCAGCCCATCCACTTTTTAATGGCTTGCACTATTAAAAACATTACTTATGCTTTTTTGCATGACAAAGAACATGAGCAATAATTTTGATAATAAGTTTGTCTTTGATACACAAAGGAACTCAGTGTGAAAGTTTTTAAAATACTACCTTTGGGGCAAAACTGCAGATTAGCAACACACTGGGAAATGAGCTATTCAATTAAGGGAGAAGTCAGCAGTACCTTTTTATATATATAATTTTAAATTTGGAAGCCTAGTAGAAAGCTAGTAGAATGCTTAAACAGTCAGATGTCCATTACAATATCTGGTCAACAGAACAAGATGTCAAATTCCTGATTAGGAAAACTTTTTGTTAAAATATTACATATATATGCATGTATAATTATATAATATATACTATTTCTTAAAGCATGCCTCTACTATAATAGTTTTTCAATCTACCAAATACATTTTGAAGATATTCAGATAGCTTGTGGTTCAAACCACACCAGTGGTTTGCAGTTCCATATAATTAGTAGACAATTAACACTTGAACTTTAATGACAAGCTTGAACTTCTATAAATATATCTTCTCCTGAGTTCTTTGCCAAGTGACAACTGGCATTTATTCATTCAACAAGAATATATTGGGCATCTACTGTGTGCCTGATATTGAATCTAAGGGTACAACATAAATAAAATAGACAACTTTTCCTACCCTTGTGGAATCTACATTCTAGCATGATGAGACAGCTCCCGAAGGAAAAAAAACACACAGTAAATATGAATATGAATATGTTGTATACTAGAAGTGCTTTGGAAGAGGATAAATCAGGATGGGGGAAATCAGAGGTACCAAGGATGGGATATGGCATCTAACTCAGGGAGAAGAGAACATTTAATTAGATTTAAGAAAGTGAGAGAGTTAACTGCATGGTCCCATTGCAACTAGTGCCAAGACCCTGATCAAGGTGGGGAGACTGTGGTGGAGATTTAGGGGGCTGGGGAGGCCAGGATGTCTGCTTGGGCTCTGCCAGGTTCAAAAGCTATTAGATTGGAGATGACAAGAGACTCAGATCTACAAGTCTGGAGTTCAGAAATGAGAAGTGGGCTGGAAAGATAAATACGTATGTTCTTGGCATAGAGATAGCATTGAATGCCACAAGGCCACGTGAGATCTCTAAGGAAGTGAGTGCAAATAAAGAAGGAATCAGGGTCAAAGATGAAGGCCTGGTGCTTTCCAACACTGGAGAGGAAAGAAAGAATAGCAACAAGAATGGAGGAGGCTGTGCTATCCTGGAAGCTAGTTGCAGACACTGCATCAGGAAGGAAGAAATATCATTTGAGTTAATATCAAGGCCACTGACTGACAAGGCAAAACAGATGGATGTGGAAAACCACCAGGGCATGGAGGGTCTGGTCACCAATGTAATTATGTCAGCGTGGCGTCTGCCTCACGGACCCTTTGGTTTTATGCCTCTTACTACTTTGCAAGTAGGTCACAACCCCATCTCCCCAGCGCAAGGTCACAAGCTGGCAGCTCATCTATAGGACTCAGCTGTAGAATTTTGTTGTCATTTTCTTTGTGCTTGGGCAGCACAATGTTTAATAAATTGGAAGACAAATTCATGCTGTAAAACTTCATATTTAAACAATACAGATTTCTATGTTTCCTGAGAAACTTTAAGCTCTCAGTGTTCTGACCAAATTCCCATCAAACAACAGTGACTGACTGGAGCTGAGTATCCATGTGAGTATCCAGGTCCCCATGACACCAACAATTTGTCAGTGGGTGTACACACACACACACATGCTAGCCTCTCTGACAGAACCTGACAGAACCTGGTTTGCGAGAGAAACACCGCAGTTTGCAATCATTCTCTCTTCAGAACTTTCTGAAATGAAATCAGATCTCAAAGGTTCTGAAGGCACTCCATAGAGCTTCATCTATATGAAGGGTAATCTTTGGATAGTTCTGTGTATCAATCTCTGTAAAACTTCTGTTAGGTTGTGATAGATTTCTTCCAGACCAGCAGGGAACACCAGTTCCCAGAGATGTTAATAAGTGTTAACTGGCAAAAAGATTTCATGTTTAGACAAGAGTGGCAAATATCAAGGTAGACTTAATTTTCCTTTTTGCTTTCACTGTGGGACATCTTAGAAGTTTCAAATGCTACTGTGTGCTAGGACTCTTCGAGTCACGTCCTATACACTGTTACTCAGACCTGTTTGGCAACGGACAACACCTTGCAAGAGGAAAAATCTATAGCGTACTCTGGGGAATGGCTATTCTAGACAGGGACTCCCAGGACCATGTCTTCTGACTTCCAGATGTCAACACCTTGAAAGGTATCTAACACACAGATGTTTGACAATTTGCTAAATGCATTACAAATTGAAGGGGTGGGACACATCACCCAGGTAGAAGTAGTGGGATTCTAAATTTCATTCCATAACTGGACCACAGAAGATGGGGCACTCAGGCCCTGCACAAAACCAGCTCTTGGGAATCCAGGATGTGAGCCTCCTCTCAGCTACATGAATTAAACAGCCACAACCCCCAGGCAGCCAGGGTCCTGCCTGTCAAAGAGTGTCACTTACAGCTTTGGAAGGTGCTGGTTCCAAAGCTTTCCCTGCAACTGACTGAGTCAGCCGGGCACAGAGCACACCCCCTGGCTGTACAACTTAGCACGTTTTTATCGTTCCCTCTGGGGCTGGTGCACCACAGCATCACTCGCTACCCAAAGTCATGGTGCTTTAAACTGGGTGACGGTCTCTGGCAGTAGATGACAGTGCCCAGCAGTAGATGCCTGGCATTCCAGCATCAGTATGTGGGAGTCTGACTGTTTGTGGAGGCATGAGCTTAAATCAAACCTGCTGTGAAGATGAAACGATTGGGAAGGGCACTTGCCTGGGGTTTGGGCCAAGTGAGCCCCCAAACATCTGCCTCTCTGCCTAGTTTTGTCCTTCCTGCTTCTCCTTTAAAAACTGTCATTTATTTTCAGCACTCACACTGCGTGCAAGGCATTTCCTTGTCAAGATAGCCTCATGAAGCAGGTTATTAACCCCATCTTACAGGCAAGAAAGCCAAGCCTCAGAAAAATTTTACCCGTCTTATTCGAGGTCACACAGCTAGAAAGTTGCAGGGCTCAGATTTTTGCCTGGGGTCTGACCCGGTCCTAACCCACCCTCACATACACTAGAAAAGACTTAGGAAAATCACACAGTGGCTTGACAAAAAGTCATTGTGCAAATTCTTTCACAGGTCCACACCTCCACCCAGACACAGAAGATTTTGAGATTATTTTTTCCAAACTGGCCTTGTATGTACTTTGCTTTGTGTCTGGTGGTACTTCTGATTTTCATGATTTTTTTTTTTTAGTTTAGTTTTTTTTAGTTTTTTGCACTGAAAATGTATTGCCTATATAAATTTGAAGGAGCCCAAAAGCATATGTTATTTTAAAATAGAATAAAATTAAAAAGCATAAGATTTGTTCTTGGATTTTTTTTTTCCCTCCTCACAAAAAGGCGATTATAGATGTGGTCAGACATTAAATCCACATTAGCACTCTCCTGTGCGGTCTCATTTGGGAGATGAAAGTATTCTGAACTAGACAGAGATGGTGATCCTACATCACTGGGAGTGTACCACATGCCACTGCTCGTACACTTTAAAATGGTTAACTTTATGTTCTACAAATCTCTCCTCCAAGAAAGAATACCCCATATTCTGGACCGCAAGATTAAAAACAAACATACTTTGCCCTATAGAATCAATTCTGAGTTTAACAAGGTCTCTGCCAAGCTGCAGACATCCTGGGGGGCCGCTGGGCATTCTCTGAAATTCATGGACAACAGCAGGTTCCTGAGTTGCCAAATGAGTCGTTGCCACTAGAAATATGGCAGTAGCACCAGCTCATCTGGGGTAAGGGAGAAAAGTGCCACAGTCAACGCACTCTGAGCTCATGGGTTGTAGAGCATTCAGCACTGTGGTGGACTCCAGTTCTCTCAGCTTGGTCCCACATACAAACATGGGTGTCTAGGTGGCTGTGCCATCTTAGCAGGGAACTAACTCCACTGATGCAGCAGAGGCATCAGGCAGTATGGAGAGCTTAATCCCTGCCACTCGTGGGCACCTGACCATCGAAGGGCTTTGCCTACAGGAGTCTCTTCTGGGCCCTGCTCAGCCAGCTAAACATGCGTGTGTGCTCAGTCGTGTCTGACTCTTTGTGACCCCATGGACTGTAGCCCACCAGGCTCCTCTGTCCATGGAATTTTCCAGACAAGAATTCTGGAGTGGGTTGCCATTTCCTTCTCCAAGGTATCCTCCCAACCTAGGGACTGAATCCATGTCTCTTGTGTCTCCTGAATTGCAGGAAGATTCTTCACCACTGTGCCACCTGGGAAGCCCTCAGCTGCACATGCCCCATTACATAAATGTGTCCTCATGACAGGCAACACTATCCGTCTGATTCACAGACACTTGCATGCAATGTTCAGGAGGGAGGGTGAAATGTGTGTCATCTGCCACCCAGGGTTACCAAGAGACCAAGAACAAATGCTTAGACCATGGTCCACCAGAATTCAGAATGCAATTTCAGAGTGTGTGGTGGTTTTCTGCCATGCAAGTCTAATCAGCCCATGCGGGGATCAAAGCTACTGTGCTGTCTTGTCAGCACTCTCCCCAGACTGTTTACACTTTACAAAGATCAAAAGCATACAGAGAATGAAGGGGAATATCAAGAAATAGCCCAATTCTTTAATTCCTTTCATAAGGTCAAGGCTTCATAACGAGGCTCACAGAGGAGCAATACAGTGGACTAGAAACACATGTTAAAAGAACCTCTCCTACATCAAAAGGGAAAAACAGGTCACCGACCATTTTAATGGGATCATTTCAGTCCACTGGCTCCTGGTGCTAAAACCATATTAGAAATGGAAAAGTGAGTGGGCTCTTTCATATTCATTAATAATGTCCCAACAGCAGTCAGACTGAATTTAGTCTAAAATGGTACACTTCTGCAGAAGGCAGGCGAGGCCTATGAACAGAAATGTATCTTAGGACAGGTTTCCTTAAAAGACATCTTGAGACAAACTTTGTATGGCAGGCAGTTTCTTTGGCAAATGGGTTATCTGGGGCAGGAGTGAGGGGCTGGGAGGTGGAGACAGGGAAGGGGGGAGGCCAATGCAAAGATGTACTATCAGAATGCCCCCCACCCCCCGAGGACCTTCTGTGAAGCCTTCTGAAATGTGCCTTTGGAAGTGTCCTGCTGGGGGTGAGAAGGGGAAGTATGTATCCCTGATTCTCAGCTCCCACTGGCCAAGGTTGACCTAAGGTGCATTAACTCTCAGACTCCCAAGCTGTAACTGCCAAATAGCTCTGACAGTCACCCTGTGCCACAGGGTCAAAGAATCCCTATCACAAACACAGGAGGTAGGTGGCGTGCACCCAAGCAAGACGCTGTCTACTTATACCTGTGCAAGCCTGCTTTAAAGCCCATGAGAACTGGTTGTTGCAGCCACGGTAGAACCAGAGGTCAGGGGAAATACCAGCTCTGAGCTAACTGGGGCCCATCGGCTACACTAGTTGCAATACACAGACTGGACACTGACAAAGCTTTCCACATGAAGCAACACACTCATCTAATCCCACCTCATGAAGCAAAGGTGTTCAAAATTGAAATGTCTGCTCAATTCTGAGCATGTTAACCATGGAACTCATATTATTAAAGGAAGTGCTACTTCCTTGCTTTTTTACATTAACAAAAAAGAGATTCTCTACTTGTCATATCCAGTATTGGCTCCTGTATCAAAAGTATTGACATCATGGCTCATGTAATGATTTTGGACAGAAAAGGTGAATACTGAATGTTCTGCCAACATAGACATTTTTATTCTTTCCTCTTCCTCAGAATAGCCTCTGATTTGCCTCCTTTGCCACATTTCTACTCTCCTATCCCACAAGGAAATATTTATGATTCAAAAATTCCAAAGTTTCGTCTCTATATTCATACACTGGTAAAATACAACTACAGAAGACCTGCAGGCAAAAGGAACTCAGTCCCAGGTTATATCATAACCATCTGGACTGAAGAGACTACTTGTTCATGAGTTTGACCTTTCTTTAATTAACTAACAAAATGATAGCCTTGTGGAGATTCACAAAAAATGGTATTGAATAAATCTGGTTATTTTGCAGTAAGAGGAGAAAAGGATGATGCCTTTGTGATGTTGCTTAGGGCAGGAAATTCTTAAGTGGCTGCAAGTGTGGGGAGGACAAAATAAGCAGGGCTACCTTAATATTTTGTGGCTTTTCCAGGTTTCTTGAATGATCAGTGGCTAAATTTCCCTTCCTGCAATCTAAACCTGGTCTGCCTGGCCTCAGGTTCTCAGTGGTTAGTAAGTTCTCCCTTCAATACACACCCTCCAGCATTTGCAGTAGAGCTGTTTGCTTTTCCATCTAGGGATTTAAATTGTTTCATGAGATGTACAGACACACAATCTGGCATAGGGGTTTGATTTAAATGTGCTGTCAGTTTTGATTTTTCACATTACCTGCTCATGCTGGCAGAGAGGGCCTACTAAACTAGCAATAAGTTTCCATCCAAGGAGGTCAAAACAAACCCAAGTCATGTGAGTAGCCAGGGGCTTCTTCTTCTGATCATGTTCAGCAAACTGAAGGGACCAGCCACCCCATGCACACAACAAAGGAGACGGTGGTCCTTTCCAGGGTTCAGCCACAGGATTCTACTCTCATCAATGTCTCCCTTTTTAGAGAACACACTTGTAAATCATCTACACAGAGATACAATAGCTGCTATTTATATGTCCTCAGAGCAGATTGCTTGACCACAAAGAAAAAAAGAAAAAAAACCCAGAGAATATTTACAATTCTTCTTGCAGAAACTGCTTGGTCAAACAGTCTGAAGTTCTAATGGTGCCCTGCATACAGATGCACTCAGTAAATTTTTGCAGAATAAAATGCAATGGCATTCACCCCCAATATCTAGATTATTTATTTATTTTTTGCCAGGGCATGTTCTTCCCTTTTGGTGATAGAGGTTTTGTCTTTGGTTTCCTATTCAAAGACATGCAGCTGCCCATAGCTCCAGCTCAGCAAGGGTGGTACATGGCACAGCTGTCTCTAGAAATTGTCTACCTGGAAACCACTATTAACAGTGATTCTTCCAAACAAGCAGCTTAAGAGATATTTCTTTCTTATTCAACTCTCAAGCATCTGGGCTAGCCAGATTATAGCAGTCAAGATGGGCTGGGTCATGCTGCAGTAACAATAAAGCCTCAAATCTCAGTGACTTACAAGCACAGAGGTCTATTTCTCTGTCACACCACATTTTTTCTGTATGGATTGATGGGGGGACTCTGATTATTGTAGTTACTCAAGGCCCTGGAGGATGGAAGTTTCATCTCAATAGTGCTCCCACGTTCCCTGAAGCTGGGGAAAAATAGAAGCACTTCAGTGTCTTCTTCTGGCAACTAGATATTTCCACCTAGAAGAGATATATGTCATTTTCTCTCACATTGACTCACCCAAAGCAAGTCATAGACCTCATCTAACTTCCAGGTAGCAAGAAGTGTAACCATCCCTATACCAGGAAGGAGGCAATAAAATCAAGTACCTGGGACCAGGCCTAATGAGTAGCATGCAGCTCTGTTCTGGACTCATGTGCAGAGACCCTCGTGGCTTTGTCACTGGATGGTGTTAAAAGTCCTCTTAAAAACCACTGGGCATTACTTCATCATTTTTTTTTTTAAGGGTTAGCAGAAATCAACACAACATTGTAAATCAACTATACTCCAATAAAAATTAATCAAAACAAAACAACCCACTGGGAAGAACTTTTCATAGAAATAAGTCAAGTCACTGTGTTACAGTCAAAAATGATTTAAGATATGACCCAACAACACAGTCTGGAATGGTCTGGAAGTTCTTAAACCTCTAGCATTACTTTCTCCTTCCATTAAAAATGAGGCCCTTAACTCATACACAGAGAGAAATGACTCCAGACAGTCCAATCCTGTTTGCCTTAGTGGTTTACCAGTACAGCAATGCTCTCAAGACAAAGTTTTATTGTTTACTAGAAATCTAGGAATTAAGTCAAATGACGATTTGGTTAAGTGACATGTCCCAGAAAGGAGCTGGGAGAATGAATGAGCAGAAAGGCCCTGTTGGACCTCTAAGAAGAGAAGGTGAAAAAGAAAGAACAGTCAGGTAGGGAACACCATGATAAGGCTTATGCCACGTCCAACAACACCCCAGGGAGAGCATTTCTCCTATGGCCAATGCTTCTAACCTTCCATGATGTTACAGACTCTCAGATGGCTGCCAGGACATAAGTGTAGAAGTAAACATAACCCAAAAAAGAGACACGCGTTTGTGGCAGAAGGCAAGGTCAACAAATTTAGGAGACTGACATTGCCTGGGAAATCTCAGAGTATATGTGCATATCAAATACATGTTTATTATATTATATGTATATTATGCATTGTATATGTTATATTACATACCTAGTATATTATACTAAACTCAACATAGTATTGGCTTAAGAATCCAGGGCTAATATTTCTGTGCTTCCCTAAGAGCAAAGTCATCAAACTATACTTTATAGGACCAACTGGGCTGTTTTTGAATTATCTGGGAGCAGAGAATAAGGTTTACATTTTTAAACTGTAGGAAAAAATGCAGAAATTCACTTTATCTCATGTCATGTCTAAAATTCCCATCTAGCTCTTCATCAAAAAAAAAAGAAAGTGCTTGCGGATCTCACCCTAGAGTGAAGAAAGGAGACTACCTCCAACACTTTCCCATAAACACTAAGGGAAAGCTCATTAAGGGAAATCATGAAGGACCCCATCGATTACCATGGGCGTCACCTTTTGTTGGTCATAGAAATGTCATTCAGGTTGTAAGGAATGGAAGAAACTGGAAAAACGGGGCAGAGAACCAAGAGAAAGACAGTGGTATAAAAGGAATCACGTAAAATTGGCTTTCACAACCAGAATGTATATTCACTTCTTATTGCTCAAGTTATTTTTTAGCCTTGTGACTGAGCCTCTGAGCCTTGGATTGCTTGTCTGTGCAATGCAGGTAATTAATGTTACTTGATCTTCCCAGTTGTCTGCATCGGTGTATATATCAACCGGGACAATCAGGCAAAACCCCATTTGAACATTAAATAGGGCCAAGCAAAAAGAGCTGTTGGTGGAGTTCAATCTCCACACAGTTAGTAAAGGTGGCACCACTGTCTCGTTCACATGGTAGATTCAGCAAATGCTCGATGAGAATTGGTGTCACTCTCTATTTAAATGTGAGGAAACCAGGTAATTAATCAAGGCTTGACATGGATATCCAGCCCCAGTTTACTAAGACAACTTGGCATCTCTGACATTAACAATTTAGTTCTCAATTAGGTGCCAAACTATACATGGCAACAGAAAGGGCCTGGTCTCTAGAGTGAAAGAAAATAGAGAGCAGAGATCAATAAAGAACTTTATTTTTCTAAGTTTTTATTCCTTCCATATATGTGTAACCATTCAACTATGATGAAGCATTTTCCATATTCAATGCCTTCTCAGTGATAGAAGAAATAAAGTCCCTACTCTCAAGGAGCCTCTATTCTCCTGATGGCAAGAGACAACTGGTAAAGCAAAGGAACTGCAGTTGCACTAATCACACTATACTGTGCATGCGTGCTCAGTCGTGTCTGACTCTTTGTGACCCCACCAGCTGTAGACCTAGAGGCTCCTCTGTCCGTGGGGTTTTCCTGGCAAGAATACTGGAGTGGGATGCCATAAACAAAGTAATAAATAAGCCAGTTAATTACAGATGATGATGTATGCTACAAAGATAGTAAATATGGGTTGAGAGTGATTGGATGAGGTCAGTTTAGGAAATGTGACCTAACATTTAAGCATGACCTGAAAAGAGGAACAGGAGCCAGACATGTGACCAGCCACAGGGAAAGCCTTCTGGGGATGGCAGTGCAAGGGTCCTGAAGTTTCAAGGGGCAGAAAGGCCAGAACGACATGAGGGAAGGGGAGAGAAGCACAAGAACAAGGCTGGAGAAATAGAGGGGGGGTCAGATCATGCCCAGATACGGCACTGACACAAAGCTTGCCTTGCTTTTGATCAACAGCAAGAGATAAGGTTAAATGTTTACAACTGAGCATCTGTGGTTTGATTTCTCATCTTGGAGGCTGGCAAAAGAGGGACCAGGACTCAGAGGGACTTACAAATACAGCAGCGGGAGGAGAGCGGGTCTGACCAAACTCAAGGAGCTGAACCTCAAACCATGCCGGAGTGGCAAGTGCAGGACCAGAGGTGCAAGAAGGGCCAGGGCTGGAGCTGAGAAGACAGAGATAGCGGCAGAAAGTAAGAAAAGACAGCACAGGCGAGAGGGGCCCCGACTCCTGTTGTCACCGTCTCTCTGTGGGGCTGGAGGATGTTCTGGTTGGGTTGATTGGAATTAAAGCACAAGGTGACTGTTATGGATCTGGACACATGCTGGAGGCTGTGAGAGCCCACTGGAGGCCGAGTCACCTCCTGTTTTCTCAAGCGGTTATAAACACGGGGTGTAAGACACAGCCGAAGGACAGTACAGATGCTGAATCAGGTGCCATACTGTGGTTCTGTTGGTGTTATAGTGGTCAGAGGAAGCCTCTTTTAATATGGAGCACTCAGGGCAGAGAGCAAAGGAGGAAGAACTTAAGATGGGCCTTAGAAGTCGCGACAAATTTGAAACAGCAAAGAGTGGGCAGGAAACAGACAAGCTGAGAAGTAGGGTGACAAGTAACATTCCCAAGGGAGGCCACTGTGGCTTCCTTCTCTGGTAATTAGAGCAAGATGTATTTTACAGTAACATTTCAACAATACACTTAATTCCCTCCACCTACCACCTGGCTCAGATCAATGCCATCTCCTCTTTCTGAATAGACAGAGTTCAGAGAGACTCCAGACAGAAGAGGGGAAATTGGTTCTTCTGAAAACAGGGAGCTTTCTTCTTTGAAATCTCTATAAAGGGGACGCTGCATGAAAATGAAAAGTATCACCATCATTATTATTTTCTTGAAATATTGGGCTCTCCCATAACAAAAGCTTCATTTTCTGTAATCTGATTGTTGTTTGGTATCATGAAGACACTGAAATTCATTTACACCTTCAGCTCTTGCTACACTGAGTGCCACCTGCTGCTCTCCCTCTGCGGCGGGTTTATCCTATTATGCTATTTATAGGGACTCCGTGGTAAAGGTGGCGGGAATAGCGATGCCAAAGTTTCCTGCTTTTCTCCATCTGACAGCTGGCGTGTTGTCTGACAACACAAAGAGAAAGAAGAAAGGTTGCATATCAAAATATTTTGAAGGCACTGCTGTCAAATGCACAGACACACAACATGGATAATTACTTAAGTTTCATTGCATTGCCCAAAATGAAATCTTTCTAACCTAGGGACAGTTTTCAAGTGTTAATAATTTGGTTCTCAACTCTAAAATTTGTAGCTTTTCTTATTGCACAAATACACATAAACCTCAAAATAATTATGTTACCCAGGAAATCAAATCTGAGTATGAGGCTTTTTGAATTTTTACTCCTAATATGTGAAGTGAGTTGATCCAAGTAAAGTTGCATCATGTAAATTATACTCAGACTGACTCTGATAAATAAAAAAATAAAATCACTTTCCACCAAAAAAAAAAAAAAAAAAAGCACATGGAAAACTCTACCTAGCTAAGATGGGGCTTAATATGACTAATTCCCAGGAGTACTGAGATTTAAGAAGCACTGGATGCTTGACTCAACTGACTGGAAGCTGTTCCCTAGTTGAGTATGACCTATCTACTAGCCTTTGGGTTCTAAAAGCTCTGCAATATGGAAACAAATTACAACAGCGCCCTTTGAGTACTTCTGCTATTAAAACATCAATCTCTATAGCAGTGTCTTTTGCCTACCCTGTGACAAACTGTCCTTAGGGAAAGGTCTTTTGTTAAGATGAATCCACACCCTATTTTGTCAGTTGTCACACAGCCTAAGGTTGAAATGGTGAGAAGGTACAAGTGTTTGTAATGAACTTTTCACCTTCCTGATCATAACTTGTGTGTTCAGTCAGTCAGCCGTGTCAGACTCTTTGTAACCCTATGGGCTATAGCCTACCCAGCTCTACTATCCATGGGATTTTCCCAACAAGAATACTTGAATGGGTTGCCATTTCCTCCTCCAAGGGACCTTTCAGACCCAGTGATCGAACCCACATCTCCCACGTCTCCTGCATTGTAGGCAGATTCTGTACCGCTGAGCCACCCAGGAAGCCCTTTCACCTTACAGCTACTAACTTCTACAGATCCTTCCCTTCTGCCATCAGCTCCCAGCTGCCTGGATGAGGAATGAGTAGCCAGCCAGGAATGGTTCTCCAGAGGTTGTCTTGACCTTTGATTTGTGTCCTAGGCCTCCAGAAGATGCACCACATCAATTAGATTCTCTCTTGGGAATTTAAAACAACACTGTTAAGTTCCCAGATGGTGCTGAAAACTTTGGAAGCGTTGGGATGCAGGGGTGGCGGCACATTCACAAAGTCCAAAGGTTCTAAAGACTTCAAGGCAAGTGGCTGAGGGTTAGAAGAGGTCAGATACATAGGGAAAAAAAAAAAACTAGAGAAAGCGAGAGAGACAGAAGTGAAGGTCACGTCAATCCCAGGAGCTGCCTTGCTGCTGGACCTTATAGAAGTTAGGTTGTGTACCATCCCCTAGATTCCTGGGAGATTTCTGTACAAAAGAAAGATGGCCTTTAACCTTGAGCTGATTGAGCAGGTCTCTGCTCCTTTCAGGGGCTTCCAAGGTGGCCCAGTGGTAAAGAATCTGCTGCCAATGGAGGAGCTACAGGAGATGTGGGTTTGATCCCTGGGTTGGAAAGATCCCTTGGAAGAGGAAACGACAACCCACTCAGCATCCTTGCTGGGATAATCCCATGGACACAGGAGCCTGGCGGGCTACAGTCCATGGAGTCACAAAGAGTCAGACACGACTGAGCACGCATGCATGCACTGTTCCTTTCAACTGGAAGATCCCTTACTGCTAAGATGAGGGATAGGATTCCTGAATCAGAGTCACCTGGATGATGGTAAAACATACTCAACACTGGTCTCCCTCCAGACCTCCTGAAGCAGAAAACACTAAGGATGCATACCGGGGATCCACATTTTTACCAAGCACCACATACCCCACTGGAATCTAAGATCAACATTCCTTACAGAAATACCTTCAAAGGCATTTTGCATATAACAGTTAATGAGAATATGAAGAACAAAAAGTCAACTGATAACTCTATTCAGTTTTCAGAACATATTATGTTCACATTGTCCTTAAGTCTTTAAAAAAAAAAAAAAACACTGCAAATATGAGAGGTAGTTAAGTTAGCACACAGGCAGCAAACACTTGTGCTAATCACTACTTATTACTGTGTCAAGTTCCAGCTGTTTTCCTTAAGCAAACATGTGCCTATTAAAATCGATATCACATACAGCTTCAGCTTCCCCTCTGTCCCTACACTACTGTGTGTCATAAAGAAGCTGCCATGTAATAATTATGATGATTTCAATGCAAATGAAGTGAGAAAGCTGATGTCAAACTACCTCCAGAATCACAGAATTACAGAGCTTAGTCTTTCAACAAATATTTACTAAAAACTAACTCTGTGCCTAGAACTCCACTGGGCACAAAAGACATAGAAATAACAGATGTCAAGCCTTGACATAAAATAGTTATAACCCTGGCTTGGAGGGTGGGGAAGATAGACCTATAATTTATAATACAATTTATTAAGACCACCAGAAAGTGCTGTGAACATTAAAGCAGACATACAGCAAATGTACACTGGGGACATTAAAGCAGTGGAGTGAACTTGAGCGGCGTGTAACAGGGGAGGGACAGGTAGGTGACCTTCAACTCCACTCAAACACAGTCTAGTATAATACAGACTGTATCTGGGTGGGTTCGTTCTCTGAATTCTGGAATTGAGAGTTAGGAAACATGTTGGTTTACAGATGAGCCATGTCCTGTAACCTCAGTGTATGAGTAATAAAATAGTTGCTTTAGTCTACATTTGTCACCTGCTCTGTCTTATTTCTCAGGTTGGTCAAAATTCAAGAGGGAATTGTTATTTATTAGGGTCCCTCAAAGATCCCAGCACAAAGAAGCTAATAAGAAAACATTTTCCTAGAACTTTTCTACACTTCATGTCAACAAATATTTCAGCGCCTACTACACTGAAGACAGGGCTATGCCCAAAGACATACAGATCTTACCATTTAAGCTTAATGAAAGATGGTGCTAGTTGCAGAGAATCCACCTGCCAATGCAGGAGACACAGGAGATATGGGTTGGATCCCTGGATCAGGAAGATCCCCTGAAGGAGGAAATGGCAACCCACTCCAATGTTCTTGCCTGTAAAATCCCAGAAACAGAGAAGCCTGGCAGGCAAATTTGTAGGACCTCTTTTGGATCAACTTTTCTGAGAACTATGAGAGATGTTTGACCAGCATATTTCGGCAACCAATGGGTGCACATTCACTGACTTTGCTGCTGCAGTAAAAGGGGTTCCGCTGTCACAGAGTAATGCTGAGCATCTGCTTACCCTGGGTTCTCTACGGCTGAGGTTGCCATTTGGTCAAAATGTTAGCAAACGCGAGCCTTGTCACAAGTCTTATCAGGCACTTAAAAGTCAATTATCTAGAGTCCTCTCCCCACCCAGAAAGTGAATTGATATTAAATTGAATCCTTTTTGTGCTGTTACAAAATAAGCCCTTAAAAAACAATGAGCAAATGGAAAATAGAGTGTCTTTTATTGATTGTGATGTTTCCTCTTAACTCGATTCCAGCAGGGGAGCTTCTCCGGCGGCACATGCGTGGAGAACAAGGGCACCACCGCGGTCAATAGTTCCGGGAAAATGGACGGCCTTGTCCACCTAATGGATCGCTCCAATTCCCTTCATTGGGATCCAACTTGGAATTAGTCACACGGCAGATTTTTCAACAGTTCCTCTAGACTCTGCTTTCTTTCAAAGCAATTTGGTAAATGTCAGCTGAGAGATTCCGCTTACTTTCATGATTTAAGGACTCTTTTTTTTTTTTTTTAAAGTTTTTTTTAAGACTCTGAGGTGTTCTTTTGCTTTTTGTCTTTGAATCCATGGTAGTTTTGATTTTTGTATTACTTAATTCCCCATATACCCCTCACCCTCCCCTAATGTTTTAACATTACTGTGGTACATTTGTCAAAATTAGGACACCAGTATAGATAGATACAGTACTGTATCTATACTGTACTAAACTCTAGACTTGATTCGGATTTCACCAGGTTTCCAATTATGTTCTTTCTTTTCCAAGATTCAACCCAGGGAATGATACTGCATTTAGTCAGCCTGTCTCCTCAGTCTCCTCTGGTTGTGACAGTTTCATAGTCTTTTTAATAACCTTCACATTTTTGAGGAGGAATTGGTCAGGTGTTTCATAGAACATCCCTCAATTTAGGTTTGTCTGAGTTTTTTTCATGATTACCTTGGGGTTATGGGTTTTGGGAAAAGAGGCTGCAGATTTAAAGTGACTTGCTCATTGTGTTATATCAAACGGGGTACCTGCTATCAGTGTAACATGTCACTGGCAAGACTAACCTTGATCACCTGGCCACACTGTGTGAACCAGGTTTTCCCCTGAAAACCTTTTTATTTATTTTTCTTTTCTTTGAAATCAGCTAAGTCAAAGCTATGGTTTTTCCAGTAGTCATGTATGAATGTGAGGGTTTGACTATAAAGAAAACTGAGTGCTGAAAAATTGATGCTTTTGAACTATGGTGTTGGAGAAGACTCTTGAGAGTCCCTTGGACTGCAAGGATATGCAACCAGTCAATCCTAAAGGAAATCAGTCCTGAATATTCATTGGAACGACTGATGTTAAAGCTGAAACTCCAATACTTTGGCCACCTGATGGGAAGAACTGACTCATTGGAAAAGACCCTGATGCTGGGAAAGATTGAAGGTGGGAGGAGAAGGGGAAGAGGACAGATGGTTGGATAGCATCACTGACTCGATGGATGTGAGCTTGAGTAGGCTCTGGGAGTTGGTGATGGACAGAAAAGCCTGGGGTGCTACAGTCCATGGGGTCACAAAGAGTTGGACAGGACTGAGCAACTAAACTGATGCCTAAAACGCAGTTATCAGATTCAGAGGGTATTTCTAAATATTTTGTTGAAGATAGTAAAATGTAAAGTGTCGTTATGTTAGTCTTCATAATAGGCTGGGGAAAGCTGAGTGGAAAGCATTTGGAGGAGAAAAGAGAAAGGATATAAACTTATTTCAAGTTAAACTTTTATTTCCAAATTCTACAGTAAGACATTTCTTTAAGATACTAATCTATGCTGGACCACTGGTTGGTTTCAGCAGTACAGGATTCAGCCTCAGAAGCTTCTGTTAGTTATGAGCAAGGCAAGCTGAACCACTTTAGAGTTTTAAGTTGAAATTAGCAATTGCCAACTAAAATTGTCAACTTCATATCTGGAAAAAAAAAAAAGCAAGACTACAGGTCTGTGTAATTCATCTATCTACATCTTGGTGGGGGGAAGCAAAAAGAACATTTTAATCTATTTAAAATCTTACTGAGGCAGCACCTAGTGCCTAAGTAATGTTCCTGTGTATTCTTCATGCTAGCAAAATCTGCCCTGCGCTAGAGCCTTGCTCCTCAAAGCATGATTCACTAACCAGCTGCATGCACGTCACCCAGGAGAAATGCACAGGCTCAGGTCCCACTTCAGACCTATTGAATCTAGAGCTGCCTGTTAACTAGATCCCTGAGTGCTGGAGAGGCACACTGATGTTTGGGAAGTGCTGCTGTAGAGAATATTACTCAGGAAACCTTGACTGTGAAAGATAAACATGGGCCTAATCAAAAGTATATGTATGGGCTTTCATCTCTCTACCTTCAAGCCAATGACAGTCTTTACATTTTCAAAGCACAGTTTGCTAAAGCAATTGATAGTATTGGTTGGTCTGTGAATTATGCTATATGATTTACCTTGCAAAAGCAAAATTGTTCTCTTGAACAGATATGCTAGTTAGTTATAGCTTGAGGTAGTCAATGCACAAAGAGATATGCTGTAACATAATCTTCCTTAAAAAAATAATGGGTAGAAAAATAAAGATCCAAACAGATCTGGCAAAACATGAGCCATAAAAAAATATATAAATTGGACTACATTAAAATTAAGAATTGTTTATCAGAAGACACCATTAAGAAGAAAAAGGAAACACATAGAAAGGGAGATGATATTTGTAATTAATATAATTGATAAAGTATTTGGAAGATATAAAGAATGAGTCAATAAGAAAAAAAGAAAGACTCAGCATTCAAAATTTGCAAAAAAATTCTCAGTTTACAAATAAAGATCTGTACATGGTGATACACAAATACAGAGAAGTCCAATCTCATCAGAAATAAGTAGAGAAAGTTATGATGCCAAACCACTACTACTTAACCACTAGAATAACTAAACAAAAACAAATGGAAAACCAACACAAAGTAAACTCCAGGAGTTGGCAATGGACAGGGAGGCCCGGCATGCTGCAGTCCATGGGGTTGAAAAGAGTCGGATACGACTGAGCAGCTGACTTGAACACAGATAACTGACATGACCAAGGATTGGCAAGAATATGAAGCAATAGGAACTGTTTGTACTAATATAAATTCGTACAGTTTTGGGAAAAAAATAAAGATCTATTAAAAAGGAGACTAAAAAAGGTAAAGCCACTTATTTTGAATTTCACATTATAACAGAGAAAAGAGAGGCCTCTGGGCCCAGTGTTTTTATGGCAACTCACTTTCTCACTGTGCCCTGTTTCAGCTTGTACTCCTAGCAAATCTGCCAAACAGATTATTGTTTTTAATCATACATGTGTTTCAAATGAGCCTCACTATATCCAGACCCCATTCCCAACATGACCTCTGAACCCTGGCTTCACATCTATCCTCGGACACCCCTCCCACACTCAGGAAACACCCTCTAACGTTTGGACATTGTGATGTGTAGGTCAATCGTGATTTGGGGAAGAATCGAGTCCCTGGGCTGAGATGCAGTGTTTTTCAAAGAGACATGACAAAGGTCACCCTGGAGACAACTTTTCTTAACAGATGATCCTCTTGGGCACCAGAGATGAGACGCCAGCGTGGACCTCGACTCAAATATCCTGCCAACATCCTGCATTTTGACAGCTACAATTCTTCCTTTTTCAATTTCAATTCTTATTGATTTTCAAGATTCTCATTTCAGAGATGTATGCTATCATTGTACTACAGTGTTTAGCAATTTATCTGTGCCTGCTTTTATATGCCAGATTGATCCTTTCCCACTGAAGCTGCAGGCGGCCAAGCATCATGTTGCTACTCAGGTGCCATCTCTGCTCACAGGCTATTAAACTGAGACATTTCACCCTCTCACCCGAGGAAAAACATACCAGAGGAGGTGCATATTTGCTAATGAAGCAGAAGGCAGAGGTTGGCAATGAACTACTTCTGAGAAGAAAGGCATAAATTAGGAGGAAGCTAGATCCAAGGTGGGCAAGGGGCAGAGAAACATTGCCTTGAATTTCTATTAAAAAATGCCCAGAGTCCCCTCCGAGATGTCAGAGAGAGAAACCACATTAAATGATTAACTGCTTGTTTGGTTCTGGTTATGGGAAGAAACAGTGAGCATTTTTTTTTAACATGTGCAAATAAATAGAACAGGTTTTAGGAAGCGGCATGTGTGCTCAGTCACTCAGTCATGTCCAACTCTTTGTGATTTCAAGGACTGTGGCCCACCAGGCTCCTCTGTTCATTGGATTTTCCTGGAGCAAATACTGGAGTGGGTTGCCATTTCCTCCTCCAGGGGATCTTCTCAACCCAGGGATCGAACCCAAGTCTCCTGCATCTCCTGCATTGCAGGCAGGTACTTTACTGCTGAGCCACCAGGGAAGCCCCTTAGGAAGCAGGGAGAAAGAGAATCAAATGAACTTGGACAATGATATATTTCTTGCTGGACAGGTTTTCCAAGAAAGAAATTCTAGAGTAAATAGTGAAACTTACTTGAATTAAAGTAAATCACTCATACTATGAGAACATACTGCAAGAAAAATGCTTCAAAATTTAGAAATTAAAAGTATAACCAAAACATTTAGGGATTACAATAATTACTTATTTTTCCTCTTCAGCCTAATTCCAACTATTCCATCTGTAGTGACTGTGATAATTGTCTTTCTTTTTTGACGAGGGTGGTGTTTCTTTACGTCAACACTTTTCCTCACACTTTCTTCTGATTCCATTGGAAACTTCCCAAATTCCGTAGAATATTGAAGGACTAACAGTCATGGGCCTCCCTTCTCTCCGCCTAACTTGACCTCCTTGGCCAAATATCACATGGGACATACTTATACTTGCAGGGAAAAAACATCATTGTTTTAGAAATTTCAATTCAACTGGGCATGTTTGTGATATAGTTATACTAAAAATTTATCCGTGTATCTGAAGTTTAAATGTAACTGGGTATGTTTGGAACATACCTATGTCAAGAAGACCCCCTGGAGAAGGAAATGACAATCCACTGCAGTATTCTTGCCTGGGAAATGCCATGGACAAAGGAGCCTAGAGGGCTACAGTCCATGGGGTCACAGACAGTCAGATATGACTTAGTGACTACACAACAACAACAGCATACTAAAAAACTATTTGTTGGTTATCTGAAGTTCAAATTTAAGTGGGCATATGTGGAGCCTACTTATATAAAAATTATTCATCATTTACCTGAACTTCAACTTTTACAAGCATCCTGCATTTTATCTGGCAACCCAATGTAGGAGAGCAAAATGTTCCCAGCCAAGTGTATCTTTTTGGCATGAGGATCAACTTAGGTTTATTATTTTTAAGAAAAGGGATAGTCGGGAAGTCTTTCTTTTTACTTCCCCCTTAGCTGGCTAGAAAATTTAGATAAAGGCTGTTCCAGGAATACAGCCATCACCAGGCATATCTGCAAAATATATAGACTACATGAGTACATGTAAAGAAGGAAATTCAGGGTCCACTCAGTGTCACCTGTTTCTGTCTGGCCCAGCAAATATTTGATCCTCCATCATCATGTGAACTGCCTTCCCCACTTTGAAGTCCCAAGCCATTACCCCCAAACACCCTCTTTTGTCTTTAGCTGAAGATGGTATTTAAGGGGAAGGGTTCAGCTATTTTGGCACGTTTAGTCAGTTTTCCTAGGTCTCTCCCATGTACACATGCTATTAATTTTTTATTTTCTCCTGTTAATATCCCTCATGTTCAGTTAATTCTCAGATCAGCCAGAAGAGCCTAGAAGAGTAGAGGAAATTTTCTTTCTCCCTGACACTTCATCATACCCACTCTTGGTTGCCTCATTTCCTTTATGAAATGTGCCCGCTGGGTTCTCATTCCATAAGGCAGTGATTAGCAAATGCCACCTTAGTGCCAACCAGCTGGGAGTTTGGGATAAACTAAGTTATTCTGAACTGGATTTTGTGTTGAGTCCTTATCCTGCCTTATCTTTGCTAGAGCTGGTGAGCTCCCTTAAGTGATAGGAGAGACCACCCCTGAGGACAGTTATCATCAAGAGAAAAGATGATGCTGACTTAGGGAAACTGATGCCGATTATCCTGTTAATGACAGAGAATGGCTGAGGTGTGCCACCTCGGGATGTGTCCGCTGCAACATGAAGACAGGGCTTTGGTCCACAGAAGAGCTCACCTTGACAACCCAAAACACCTGTGAACGAGACTGTGAGCCTGCACAGGGCACAGTAAATGAGGGAGGGAACTAAGAGTGTGAATCCACCCTTGAAAATGAAAGTCGCTCAGTCATGTCAGACTCTTTGTGACCCCATAGACTATAAAGTCCGTGGAATTCTCCAGGCCAGAATACTGGAGTAGGTAGCCTTTCCCTTCTCCAGGGGATCTTCCCAACCCAGGGATTGAACCCAGTTCTCCCACATGGCAGGCAGATTCTTTACCAGGGAAGCCACAAGGGAAGCCCAAATCCACTCTTGCTCTGACACTATTCCTGAGTGATCACTTCACTCAAAAGTGACCTGTCCATGAAATCAATATCTTAAAATGGCAGGTTTTTCTGGATTACCTCCATCAGTAGGCCCACACAAGGGTCTTTGAAAGGTAGAAGAGAGCATTATATAACCAAAAAGATGGCAGTATGAGAAGGCCATAATCCATTGTTTCCGGCTGTGAGAATGGAGGAAGAGGTCGTGAGCTAAGGGCTTCAGATGACCCACAGAAGTTGGGACAGGAAAGGAAGCACATTCTCAAGAAGAAAGTTGGCCCTATCAAAACATTGATTTTAGATATCTGACTGGATAACAGTAAGATAATAAATCTTGTTTAATAATCAAATTGCTTAAACTCAAAAAAAAAAGAAGTGATCTGTCCATTCCCAGTGCTATTTAGTTTGGGTGGGATATGTAAGTTTGTGTGTACACATGCCCAAGTGTATGTGTTCCTGGGGCAGTGAGCGGCCCAGAACTCCCAACCTCCTGTCTACTCTTCTCTCAAATTCTTTAAGAGCCTGGAAATTATTCAACATGTCATTTCCCTTCCTCTTCTCCTGGCATCTTTTATTCAGAAGCCTTTTATAATCCACACATGCATGTCAAGAGGACATCTTGGGGCCAGATCCCTACAGCCTTGAGTCTGGGAGAGACTGGCTCATCTATGTGCATCTTCCTGACATGCTGCATCACCCATACAGGCCTTACAAAGGCAGTGACATTTAAATTCACTTCGCAGGAGATTCTAATGATGTGCGTGGGGGGACAGATCTGCTAATGGGCTGAAATTTGAAAAGGTTCCAGATATTCTTTATGCAATCTTGAGCTCTGTGCTGCATAATGACCCCTTTTACAAATAAACCTGTAGGACCTTGATGTCTGTGTCAAGTTAGAAAGGCAAAGAATTTACCTTTCCCTAACACGCATTAAGGCACTCAGTAGTGGGGAGATGGGGGCAGAAGAAAGGAAATAAGTTTAGAAATATTGGCCCAAGTGAAAAGATTCACAGGAGATGTGTCTTGAGCTTAGTGTAATGAGATGACCCTGAAATGTGCAATTACAGGGCTTGAAGAAACTTCAAAAACATATCAAACCCAGTTAACTAGAAAGGCTGGATGGGGCCTTTTTCAGGCCTGGAAATTTGATTCTTTTTAGAGCTCCTGATGTCATGCACACAAATAGCAACATGCAATATTTTATGGTTTCAGATGTTTTCCTACCCTTTTAATTTCTCTGATTTTTACAAGTAAACTTTGAAACATGATTATTCATCCCATGTTTTAAATGAGGAGAGATACTTAAAAGTGATTGGGCAGAATTTCCATTGCCACTGAGCTCATAAATACACTCCAGATTGTCCAGCCTGAAATCTTTATACAACATAGATTAGAGATACCAGCTGCAACCCAGGCACTATTCTTGACATAGGGTGAATAAGATATACATACTCCTACCTAAAAGAGCTTAGCATAGTCACTCTCCATAGATATTAAACAAAACTCAGTATCATGAGACACACAAACTACTTCACATGTCTTCAAAAAGTGGAAACAAGCCACATAAAAATGTATTCGATACAGTCAATACATACAGAATCTTGAGTCATTTGTGGCCAGTTTAAAGAGACAGAGGAAAGAAAAGGATATTAGAAGCAAGAGAAAAGAATCAGTGAGAGGCAATTCTTAGTGGGATGCAGTAGGAAAGAGAAGGCAGAGAGACATTGTTTCACACTCAGCCCTGCCTATTAACAGGATGGGGACAGTTGCCCATCTTCTTGCCTTTACAGCTTTCACCACCTGGGGCTGCAGACATTTTGCTCTAGGAATATTTAGTTCTCCCTTCATGGTACTCATGCTGCAGGACAGTCCCATGCAGAAGTCTCTACCAACTCCTTTACCTCTATTATTCTTCTCTCACAACATAGATTTCTTTCTACTTGCTGTGAATAAATCAGACCTCCTAAAACTGTAGACTCTGAGACTGAAATTCATTTCTGATTCATCTGTCTCCTAATCCACCTTGCATAATTTCAAGCATCTATTAGGTCCTCAATAAATTGTCAGTGGATTAAGTTTAAATTCAGGTTTCTTCATTCTTAATTTACCACCTTGGGTAAACAAATCAGACCCTACTTAAACAAGACTGACTTTTATATCCACTATGCCCAAAACTCTGTCCTATTCCAGTAAGTTGAAAATGTTCACTGAGTTTTTATCAGTGAAAGGTAACTCCACTAGACTCTGAGGAGAGAAGATGAAATGGAAGACACAGAAATTGCTCTCTAAGAACTTACACTATGCCCCTCCTCGCAGTGTGCTTCACATGTTAATTCAGAACTCACTAGGTTAGTCCTCCTACCTGGGTTACCTAGGGACAAACTTGCCCATCAGGATTGCCTCCATCTTTTCACCTGCCCATGAGCTTCACTGAAGGGTGAGCGGGGAAAAGAATCTGTCAAGTAAGTCACCTGGATTTCATTCAGCTTTTTGCTGATAGGGAGACCACCTACCAAATGCTATGGCCTGAATGCTATGTCCCCCAATAAACCTACCCTCACAGGTGATGGTATTTGAGGTGAGACCTGTGGGAAGTGATTAGGTCATGAGGATGAATCCCTCATGAATGGAATTAGTGCTCTTAGGGAGCAAGATCCCAAAGAGCTCCCTGACCCCTCCCACCAAGTGATGATGCAATGAGAAGTCAGCAAACCAAAAGAGAGATCTCACCTGACCATGCTTGGCAAACTGATCTTGGACTTCTAGCCTCCAGAACTGTGAGAAATTAATTTCTGTTCTTCATAAACTACCCAACCTGGTATTGTACTAGACCAAGACACAAAGTAAATGAAGAATGGAATATGGCATAGAGTACACATAAATATATGTGAGATAAGTACAAGCATCAAAAGTATTACAATTTGTCATTTTCTTTCTTAATGAGAAAGATGACAACTTACCAAAAGAAATCAGTGGGGAACGTTCTCTACCTTGTATGATGCTTTCTAAATGAGAATATTGACTTAGAATTCACAATGTCCTCTAGAATGCCCAACATAGTGTTGATGTTCACACAAAATTTTCCTCATGTGAGACCAGATGGGGGATGAAGATGAAGTACAGTTCTCGCTTGTTTCTTACAGAATCTTGAATTTTGAAAAATCAGGACTTCCCATAGAAATCAAGATGAATATGCTATAATTGTAATCTAGAGTAATTAATCTCTTGGTTGTACTAAAGAAAGCCAGAATTTCAGATTTAACAATTAAGAAGCCCTAATGAATAAATATACTATGGTATATCCATTCAATGGAATGTTATTCAGCAATAAAAAGAAATGAGTTATCAAGCCATGAGAAGATATCAGGAAACTTAAAGGCATATGGCAAAGTTAAAATAAAAAAAAAAAGCCAATCTAAAAAGATCAGTACTTGCCAGGTTTCTGTAGGGGAAGATTGAGTAGGTAGAGCACAGAAGACAGTGAAATAATTTTTGTATCTACTATAATGGTGGGTACAGAAAGGCTTTCCAGGTGGCTCAGTGGTAAAGAATCTGCCTGCCAATGCAGGAGATGCAGGAGACATGTATTCAATCCCTGGGTCGGGAAGATCCCTTGGAGAAGGAAATGGCAACCCACTCCAGATTTTTTGCCTGGGAAATTCCATGGACAGAGGAAACTGGTGGGCTATACCGTCCATGGGGTGGCAAAGAGCACTATGTAACTGAGCAACTGAACATGCACATGGATGCTTGACATTATAGATTTGTCAAAACCCATAGAATGTATAAGGAATGAACCCTAATGTAAATTATGGACTATAATGTAGTAGTATCAGCAAATCAATTGTAATTAATGGCTTTTTAAAAAGCACACTAATCCAAGATGTTAATAACTGGAGGATCTGTGGTGAGGGTGATGGGAGGAGCTTTGACAGGATATATAGGAATCCTAGTGTTGCAGAAACCAGTAATTGAGAAACCAATCACCACACTCTGAGAGTTGGAGAACTCAGGTTTATTACACTGTTGGGCCCAGAGGAGTTAACACTCCAAGCTCTGAGCCCCGAACAAAGGGGTTACAGAGTTTTTATAGACCTACTATAGTGGGCAACACTAGCTTCTAATAGGCTGGTTTAAACTAAACAGTTTCACGTGCATGGGAGGGAACAGTGGTCAAGATGGGGAGGGGGAGGCCTGACCTTTACATGGACAGGTATGATTAAGCAGGTTTGCAGGGGCTGGGCGATTGCAAAGAGCAGGACAAGAGTGAGTGAGATAAGCTCCAGTTCCTGGTATTCTAAGTCCCCACTGTCTGAGACTACGTGACCTACGTGATCCAGACATTGCAAGGAGCAAGCTGAGTTACAGAGGAAGGAGGAGCAGGAGGTTATGTAAAATTTTAACTTTTCCTCTTCACTAGTACTTTCCACTCAATTTTTCTGTTAGCCTAAAATGAAAATAGTTATTAATTTTTTTATGAAAAAGCAGCTCTATAAGGAAAAAAAATATTGGAAGGAAAGCCTAAAGAAAGCAAAACAAGTTATTACTAACCTGTTTTTGGAGGGGTAACACAGTAAATATGGGTGGCCTATGGTGGTGGTGTTGTCATTCATGATGGACAGTGTGAATTTTGAGAAGCAGAAAGGTGAGAGTTAAAAGCTTGCAAAAAAAATAAAAGAATATCCTTGCAAGCAGCACTGGCTCATCACATGGCAACCAGAGATTTGAGATGGGGAATCAATTAGAAAGGACAAGTAACATGAAGAAGAACATGATAAAGGGTCATGATAAAAACTGAAGAATTACAGGTAAGGAAAATACTAATTAAAAGTGGGGAAAAGTAAAGAACTCAGAGAAACATTTTTAACTACTATATTTGCTTTAGTTTCGAACACAAGGTCACTGCAACTATAAAGCACTGTGCAGTCAAAGGGCACTATTTGAAGCTCTCATAATCTTTCAGGAGTGTAGGGCAGAGAATGATAGCAGGCTGTAGCTCAACAACTTTTCAAAACTTTCTAGTACTTTCTCAACCTTAGTGATTTTCTCTCACCCGTTCTCAATTTTGCCTTCAGTAGAAAGATTTTTCACATTCAGATGGTTTGCAGACACAGCCTGCTTTTGCTCATAGGATCAGGGCAGTAAGATGAACTAAAGCAGTTCTGATATGGTCTCTTCTGAAAGTTTATTTCCAGCTGTACAAAGAAGCCAGGTGAAGGGTGGGGAGAAAGAGAGTAATTGGAGTTAGCTCCTTTCTTGTCACCCTCTACATTAACTCAGATTCCCCAAAATCTTCCTGGGGTGGGGAGGGGGGGTGCAATGTATTAAGAAATAAATAAATGTGAGGTCTTGATCCTTAGCTCTTAAAATCTTTGCTATCTCTACAGTGATAAGAGTATCTTCAATGACTAGGAATTGGGGGACCCTACTAGATAGTGTCAGACAGTGGGCTGGAGACCAAAAGGACCAGGAATAAGAGGGATCCAAGTTTCAGTTCTAGCTTCTGACCTTTGGGAAGGAGAGAAGGTCTCTCTGTTGAGTCACATCACCCACAGCCAATGATTTAATCATTCAGGTCGACGTAATGAAACTTCTGTAGAGACTCCTAAGTAACAGGGCTTGGAGAGCTCAGTTAGTGAACACATAAAGGTACTGGGAAGGTGACACAATGGGGAGGTCATGGAAGCTCTGTGCCTTCCCCCTGCTCCTGAGTTGTATCCTTCATAATAAGCTGGTCATAGTAACTAAAGTGCTTTACTGAGTTCTGTGAGTTGTTATAGAAAATTACTGAAGCTGAGGAGGAGGTAGTGGGAACCTCTGAATGTATAGCCCGTCAGAAACTTGTGACTCTCAACTGGCACTGAAGTGAAGGGAGTCTTGTAAGACTGAGCCCTTAGCTTGAGGGATCCAATGCTAACCCCAGGTAGACAATGTCAGAACAGAATTGAGTTGGAGGACACTTAGCTGGCATTGGAGAATTGGTTGTTGGTGTCAGAAACCACCACGACCTTCTGCTTAGACAAAAGATACTGACTGTAACCCTAACAAATTAGATTGACAAAATTAGACTAAAAAAAAAAAAGACTTAACAAGTGAAAAACAAGGTTTTATTAACACGTGAACTGTACACACACATGGGAGTACCCAGTGATAATAACTCGAAGATGTGGTTAGAACACCGGCTTATATAGAATCTTAACAGAAGAACAATAAAGTTTTAGAAATTTGAAAAGACAAAAGAAAAGGACTATTGTGCTTCTAGGGGCAATGGATTGTGGAAAATCACATATATAAGGAATCTAGTGATAGATGACGGGCTACTGTCCAAGGGATCGCAAAGAGTCAGACACAACTGAGCGACTGAGCACAGTGGTAGATAAGAACCAGTGTTAGCAAGGTTTGCTATGTGGATTCCCTTTATGTCATCTTTTGGCTCATAAGTGCCTGAGTGATTAATTTCTGTCCTTTTTGGTAGAGAGGGAAGGGGTACACCTATACAAATTTATAACCTAACTTTGAGCAAATTAGGAAGCGTGGAGAATTCTTCTTTATATCTGCCACTTCTCATTTGCCTTTGGCTCAAAATAATCCATATGCAAAAGTAGAATATCTGGGGATGGTATATTCTGCTACCCTTCAACTGGAGTATCAATGAGGAATGGTCCTGTGTAATATCTTTTTAAATGTTATTGTGCTCAGACCAAAAAGCTGGATATTAAATTTACTGAACTTGCTCTTTGTTAGAAAGCACCCAAAACTCTCAGATAGCTTTGAACACAGAACTAGGAGGTGGGGGAAATTTAAAAAAAAAAAAAATGGAAAGAAAGAAAATTTCTCTGGGGTCAGAATTAAAGTGGTCTTCTTAAGAGCACATCCTTGTTCATGACCTCTGGCTAGACTAGGTCACACTGGTAAAGAAACACAAGTGGGGGTGGCAGAGTAGAAATTGGGGAAACTTCTGGGAAACATTTATTAACTACTATGAACCAGGAATTGTTCAAATGGATTTGTATGTTTTATATCATCTAAGCAGAAATCTGAGAAAATTAGTTTTCTTTATTTACAGAATGCCATTATTCCATTCCAGAGCTTCTTGGTGGCTCAGTGTAAAGAACCCTCCTGCCAGTGCAGGAGACCTGGGTTCAATCACTGGGTTGGGAAGATCCCCTGGAGAAGGAAAGGGCAACCCACTGTAGTATTCTTGCCTGGGAAATTCCATGGATGGAGGAGCCTGGTGGACTACAGTCCATGGTCGCAAGAGAGTCAAACACGACTGAGCAACTGAGCACGCATGCATGCATCATCCTAGTCCACCTTCAGGTTTTAAGAATGACAATAAAAATAAACTAGTCTCATCTGTGATATAAGACAACTCAAGAGTTCACATAGGTTTAGAAAATCCAGACTACAAGAATTTGCACTATCAGTAAGATAGAACGTCACAGTTTATTTCCTGTATCTTTATGATAGATGATAGTCCTTATGTGTGGAAGGCAATGAAAATCTCAGTGAAGGGATTAAGTCTGAGATTCTTGTGGAAATGATTATATGACTTATGCCAAATATAGAAAATGTGTCTGAATGGACGTGTGGTATATTTGAAGGTAGTTTGAGGGTACTTTTCTACAGTATTAAGCAGAAAAAATATGTTTTCTACTTGTACTCTTTTCTGTTTTGATTTTTAATAATTTATATACAATTCTATTAATGCAATTTTGTATATGAACATCCTTCAGTTTTAAATTTTGTGGCAAGCATTACTATGCTGCCCAAAGCTGTATTTTGTTTAACTGTTGGCTAGTGGTGGCCCACAATGAATATGTGATACCTGAATGGATGAATCTACTTTCCAACCATAAGAGACTAGGAAAATAAACTGAGGTATGTCCACACAATTCAATGGGGGCATTGAAAACTAGTATATTTATGCACTATTTCAAAAGAAAAAAAGTAGGAGGACTTACCCTTCCCAAATTCAAAACTTACTATAAATAAAATAAGGTGCTGCTGGCATAGAAGAGCCACGTAGATTAATACAATAGACTTGAGAGTCCTGAAATACAACCATATACCTACGGTCAATTGAATTCAACAAGGTGCCAAGACCATTCAATTTGAGAAAGAATAATCTCTCTCACAAATGCCATTAGAACAGCTACACACATGCAAAAGAATGATTTTGACCAAATCTCTTCCTCACACCATGTAAAATAACTCAAAACGGATTAAACACCTAAATGTAAGAGCTAAAACTATCAAGCTTCTAGAAGGAAACACAGGGCTAAATTCTTGATGACCCTGGGTTTGGAAATGGATTCTTACATGTGACACCAAAAGCACAAGCAAGAAAAAAATCAATAAACTGGACTTCACAAAAATCTAAACTGTTGTGCTTCAGGAAAGTGATAAAGAACCTATAGAATGGGAGAAAATATTTGGAAATGATATATCTGATAAGGGTCTAATAACCAGAATAAAGAACTTTGAAGTCTCAACAAAAAAACAACTCAGAGTAGACAAAGGACTTGAAAAGATATGTCTCCAAAAATGATAGACAAATAGCCAATAAGCACATAAAAACATCCTGACTATCATTAGTCATTAGGGAAATGCTAATTCAAACCACAAGACACAAATTCACACACATTGAGATGGTTAAATTTAAGAAAGAAAGAAAAAAGTATTGATAAAAAAGTAACAAACTGGAAACCTTGTACATTGATGGGAATGTAAAATGATACAGCTTCTATGGAAAGCAGCTTGATGGGTTGTCAAAAAATTAAACATAGAATTACTAGAAATTCTACTCTTAGATGTATACCTAAAATAACTGAAAACAGGGATTTAAACAAAAATTTGTACATTATTATTCCTAGTAGCACTATTCCTAATAGTCCAAAAGTGCAAACAACTTAAATGTCCATCAACTGATAAATGGATAAACAAAATATATTATTGTTAAAGAACAGAGTATGTTTTAGCCATAAAAAGGAACGAAGCACTGACTGATACATGAAATAACATGGATGAAGCTTGAAAACATTATGCAAAGTAGAAGCTGGACACAAAAGGTCATACATCACATGATTTCACTTTTCAAAAAAATATCCAAAATATACAAATCCATAGAGACAGAAAACAGATGGGTAGTTTTTGGATGTGGGAAAACTGGGGGAATAAGGAGGGATTTCTCAGTGGGTACGATTTCCTATTGGGTGATCAAAGATTTTGGAACGGGGCAGAGATGATAGTTGCACAACATTGTAAGCATGCTAAATGTCACTGAATTATACACTTTAAAATGGTTAATAATTGCATGACATATTAATTTCCCCCAATTATGCTTACAGAAATACCCAATACCCATGTTCACGGTTCACTGTTAAGAAAAGCAGGACACAAAGTAATACATGTAAATAGATATGACTAGGACAAAAGAAAGGAAGCAAATAATACAAAACACTAACAGTGATCATCCTAGGACATAAAACAGTGGGTGATTTGTTCTTTATATACTAATGGATTTTCCAAGTTTATATCAACATGCTTTCCTCTTAAAATCAGAAACAGCAAAGACATCTTATTTTAAAAATTAAATAAACAGAAACCCTAAAGCTCTTTCCACTCTAGCATTTCTAACCTGAAAAGGAAGCTATGTGGGGAGAAGGGAAGGAAGAATAAGTAATAACTGAGGAGTTTCTCAGTTAAGAGACTTGAAGGAGGGGTGGGAGGTCACCCAGAAGAATACCAAAAAGTGGGGCTGAAAGGCTTTCCAGAACCTCGAGAGAGACCCCTGCCTGCCACCACCAACCCAGACCACTCTCCTTTACAAAGCCAGCTCTATAGTGGATCAGGCAGGAGTTTGAAGACAAAATTCAGGGAGAATAATCCTGGGTTATCTGGGAAAACAGAAGGAATCTGGATGCTGTGGCTACCCTTTCAAGTAGTGGTTGACCAGGAAGCCCCATTTGGCAGTGTCTGAGTGCATGTGGCAGAGATGTGACAATATTCTTAGGCTTCCCTACAGATCCCCAGGCTTCCTTGCCATTAGGTTGGTTCCCCACGTCTGGTTATGCCTAACAGACTCTGGGTGGAAGTAAACCTTCTAGACTGAGACATGTGCTGTGGACAGCATACATCTCGGACAAGGTAGAGTCAAGATTGCTGGAAGAGATAACAACAACCTCAGATATGCAGATGATACCACTCTAATGGCAGAAAGCAAAGAGGAACTAAAGAGCCTCTTGATGAGGATGAAAGAGGAGAGTGAAAAAGCTAGCTTAAAACTCAACATTCAAAAAACTAAGTCCACGGCCTCTGGTCCCATCACTTCATGGCAAATACATGGGGAAAAAGTGGATGCAGTGACGTATTTTATTTTCTTGGCTCCAAAATCACTGGGGATGGTGACTGTAGCTATGAAATTAAAAGATGCTTGCTTGTTGGAAGGAAAGCTATGACAACCCTAGACAGCGTATTAAAAAGCAAAGACATCACTTGCCAACAAAGATCCATATAGTCAAAGTTAAGATTTTCCAGTGGTCAAGTATGGATGTGAGAGTTGGACTATAAAGAAGGCTGAGCACCAAAGAATTAATGCCTTCAAATTGTGGTGCAGGAGAAGACTCTTGAGAGTCCCTTGGACTGCAAGATCAAAGCAGTCAATCCTAAAGGAAATCACCCCTGAATATTATTGGAATGACTGATGCTGAAGCTCAAGCTCCAATACTTTGGCCACATGATGCAACGAGCTGATTCATTGGAAAAGACTCTGCTGCTCGTAAAGATTAAAGGCAAAAGGAGAAGAGGGTGGCAGAGGATAAGATGGTCAGATAGCATCACTGACTCAATGGACATGAATCTGAGTAAACTCTGGGAGATAGTGAAGGACAGGGAAGCCTGGCGTGCTGCAGTGTATGCGGTCGCCAAGAGTCAGACAGGACTTAGAGACTGATCAACAACAAGCTACCAGGCAGAGCAGGGCCAAGTGGCCTTCATTGTGTTAAACTCCTGCAATCTTGGTATTAATTTTCCTTATACAGAAATTGAAACTCAGAAGCAGAGTGCTGTCATAAGAAAAACCACACAATATAAGCATCAGAGTAGCTGTTGGGCAGCAGGTAGCAAAAGACTGGACAGCAGATGGTAGAAAGTTTGTGACTGCTGTTTTGTGGGGAAAGCAAATTCAGTGGCTCTGTGTCCGGGCTGTCTTAGCAAGCAGACTACATGCTTAGCATATAGAAAACATATGATTAGTGTGTGTTGGTTGCCACTGGCTACATGTGGCAAGATGTTACTAGAAAGATGAGCTAGGGGAAGAAGAGGTCAGTTTATAAAAATGAGTACAAGGAAATACGTAAATAAAACTTAAAAAATATATAAATATAAGGCCTCAACATTTGGGGTCTTACACTTCAGATGCCCAATTAAATATTTCAACTGGATAAAATGCTCCAGAGAAAAGACTCAATTAAGGATGTAGCAGGATGAACAAGTCTAGAGATCTAATGCACAGACATGATGATGACAGTTAATAATACTGTACTTGATGCTGGAGACATGCTAAGAGAATAGATTTCCCATAAGCACTCTCATCACACAAATAAAAGGTAGCTATTTGAAGTAATATATTATCTTGGCTGTAGTAATCATTTTATTACTTTAATGTTTATCAAATCTCCATGTTGGACACCTCAAATGCACAAAATTTTTTACTTTAAAAATATATAAAATTTTAAATCCATACTAAACTAGTAGGTAGAAAATATGTCATTTTATTTTTTTAAATTTGTGAAGATGTTTTTCTTAATGTGTTGGTCAGTTACATCACTTCTTGCGAAATGCCTCCTTATACACTTTATTGCTTCTATTGAGTTATTCATCTTTGTCTTATTTATTTATGAAAGCTACATGTTAAACACTTTATGCCCTTTTCTGGAAAAAAAAAAAGTGAGGGGGCTGTGGCTTTCCTACTTTTTGTATAGCACCCCTACCATAGCCTGGAGGTAGCAGCCATTAATTTGGGAAGAAGAAAAAAAAAAAAGGAAGTATATTTGAGTACTGTATAATTACCGACACATAGAACTCGGTAGAAGCAATTATCAGAAGCCTACTTAATTCTCCAGGGAAATGTACTGCCAAAAGAAACTGAAAGCTGGAACTAAAAAATGTTCCTCTTTAAGACTTAAAATGACTCTCAGATCTGCATCTCCCTCCCCCACACAGGAAGTAGACGGAGGAATCTGTGTAGCTCTGCAGGAGGCAATGATGCCCCATGCATACTTTACACATGGTCAAAAAGACGACACAGAAAGGAAGAGGAATCCCCCAGAATGTCTCTGGAGGCCAGGATCCACTGGAGAACAATGGGCAAGGGAACTCCTTCCATGGAGCTTAATCAAGGAATCCCCCTAACCTAGGAGGGAAGGATACCTTCCAATGTCCGGTGGATTTCAGCTTACAGGAGCCCAGGGGCTATTCGGTGACTCCAGTCTGTCTTTTTCCAAATAGTAGGAAATTATTTGGAATCTCAGTAAGGGTGCTTGTTGTTAGTATCCTGCCTGCCATTGATTCTGTTGGGTAAAGGAAGGCAGATTGTTTAGTTTTTAGATCTCCCTATAAGAGCCGCCATCTCCAAACCTGAGAGCTCTCTATAGAGCATTGTCTAGATTTTGTAGCCACGCGTTCTGCGAAACAAACTCACTCAGAAGGACAATGCAGATAGTGGAGTGCAGTTGATGGCACCAGCAGGCCCAAGGTAGAGTCTCCTCTTAGCCAAAGACCCGGACCAGATTTTGTGAAAACCTTATATACCCTAAGTGTACATGCCCAAACCACCTCCCCAGATTCCCTGAAACTAGTCCGAACAAAGGAAAAGAAAGATACACCGTGATTCATTTGCCTTAAGCCTAGGTAATTAACAGAGTACAGTTATCAATAGGCCTGTGGTTATACCCCAATAAGCATAATAGAATGATAATTCTATTCAGTTACACAAATAATTAGGGTATTCTTTTAGGCAACAGAGAATCTAGGTTCGAGCCCTGGGGCTCTTCCTTCCGGGGGCCTGGTTTTCCAGTTGGTGTGTCGTTTCCATAGATACTGGGCATAAGCTCAAAGTCCACAGCCCGGCCCAAGATGGCGTCCTGCTTTCAAGATAGAGCCTCTTCTGTCTGTTTCCTCCTTCACCGAGATGCTGGAATTTGGGTTGGATTGCTTTCCAGACATCCATGTGCCCCTCTGCATTCCCACCTCCACTTTCCCTCCCCGCTCAGTCCCCTACTCCAATGCTGAGGTCAGGGTCACGTAGCAAATTTTACCACTGGACTATGAGCCAGTATGTCTTATCCATTTCTCTCTACCCCTGCACTCAAGACCTTGCACGTCACTTATTCCTGGCAGCATAGCTATGAGGGCCACCAAACTACAGTTGATCTAATATGAACAAGAGATAATCTTAGGGTATTAAGTTTTGGGGGATTTGTCTGTTATGGCAACTAGCATTAATAAGCCTGATCATATAATAGATTTGTTATATGCAGTCAGTGCAAACATAGGACAGGATCTGACCATGAGTAGCTAACTTCAGAGCCCAAAGCAGTGATATGAAAATAAAGACTGATCATGGGCTTCAGCAACTTCCTTAGAGCACCAAGTTACAGATCCAGCTCATCCTCCAACCCACCAAGCATCTCTGGGCAAGTCGTCTGAATACTCTAAGCCAGTCATCCCCAAACTTTTTGGCATGAGAGACTGGTTTTGCTGAAGGCAATTTCTCCATGGACGGTAGTGGGAGGTGATGGTTTCAGGACTATTCAAGCCATTACATCTATTGTGCACTTTATTTCTATTATTATTATTATATCAGCTCCACTCCAGATCATCAGACATTAGATCTCAGAGGTTGGGAACCCCTGCTCTAAGCTTCTGCAAATTATTTGTAGAAAAAAAAAAAAAAAAAAGGACCACATTTCCCAAGCTTTTCCAGCCATAAATACAAACATCTAGGGTTCTTCTCCATCCATATAGGCTTATATGCATCTTCCCCCATTTACAGTACAGAAGAGTCTGGAAGCTTACACTGGGGGTTGGCTCACAGAGGCTTCACGAGGAATGATTCCTCCGCATTCTGAAAGGTGGCTCTCAGTGGCGGAATGACCACAGTTGGCTGGGTCCCAGCCAGCCAGGAGGTATGCCTCAAGTCTTCAGTTACTAATGATGGTTAGAATGCAGAATATTCTGATTTGAAATATAGATGATCCTTATGAGAGACATGTAAGAAGCCTCCTTCAGTGGAGTAGGAAAGAGAGAGATTCAGCAGCTACTGGAAATACTTTAGGTTTTCTCGGCAGCCATGCTATGGAGCTGGGCCTGAGGCTGGTGTGTCATTACCAGTTGTGACAACTGTGATCTCTAATTATAGCACGCTGCTTACCCTGCAGCTTTTCCCCCAGGTTTCACCAGATGTGAGGTACCGTAATTCTCCCTGTGCTTCACAGAGAACTGGTGTGTGTGTGATTGGTACTAGTAGATGTAACCGACTTCACCGCTCTCAGCGGCTGTCCTTCAGAATGCTAGTGGTGGTCTAAGAGCCGGGAAAATCTTGACTCTTTACTGCAGAAACCCAGATGGCCCGTCAGCTGGCTCCTTCTGCGCACACAGCAGACAGGCCCCTTTGCTGCATGAGCATGTTGACTACAGCTGCAGTTACCTGGTGACAGGATGAAATTACACAGACAGCAGTTTACTACCATACCCCCCACTCAGTGCTCAATTTCTGAGTGTAAGCCACTCTTCCAGGGAGCATGTAATTTTCATACCTGTTTAATTTCAATCCTCTCTTGCTTGACAGAGTGATTTCTCACCCTTTTTAGATGGTGCCATGCACCCCTCAATTGGATTTCTTCTCCCTGCTGGTAGAGTTTGTTCTTGCCTGAAGTGTTGAGAGAAACAGCTCTCTAAAAGCAGTTAATTTAATTGAGATTGCACATACACACACATGCACACAAGTACATGCGTTTTTTTTCTCTCCCTTTTTCTGACACACAAGAGAATTGTTTCTACATTTTTATTTCCCAGTTCGTTAACTATTTATTCATGGCCTCACAAAGCAAGGTTCCACACAGGTAAATATGAAGCCTATAACATCTAGAATTTTTTTGGTTGGGGAGTGGTGGGGGCTGGGGCTGGGGGCAATCTAAAGATACAATTGACCAATAGCCATTTTCTTCTGTACTGAAAAAGTCTATAATAAACAAGAAATTGCCATAATTTCTAGTCCATTATCAAGTTCGTTCCTAAACGACTTCTTAAGATTTATAAAATCTAGGTTAGTGATTCAACAGAACTCTCAGTTTGTTGTTGCTCAGTTGCGAAGTTGTGTCCAACTCTTCTGCAATGCCATGGACTACAGCCCCCTCGGCTCCTCTGTCCGTGGGATTTCACAGGCAAGAATAATGGAGTGGGTTGCCATTTCCTTGTCCAGGGAAACTTCCTGACTCAGAGGTCGAAACTGCCTCTTCTGCATCGGTAGGTAGATTCTTTACCATCTGAGCCACCTGGGAAGCCCAAAGCTCTTAGTACTCAGTCTGTAATCAGGTTGTAGCCCTGTTACTAGAAAACAACCAGCATAATCTAGGATGTAGATACCATGAGAAAGATACTGAGAAAAATGATGCACTTGTACAAACTTGCATGCACAAGTGCATGCACACACGCTCACACGCACGCGCACGCACACACCCCGCATTGTTTTTACGGAGTATACTCAAATCAGAGACAAAACCAAAAGGAAGGATAACCCATCCAAAACTATCTCCTGACCTGGAATCCCCACTTTCACTAGCAACACACATGCATGTTCTCACAGCTCACTTTTCTGTTGTCTCTTCCTTTGAAAAGGGGCACTGGTTGGAAAGAAGACTTCTCCGTAAGCAAGGAGCTGACTGGACAAGTCACTTCATTTTCCTGTCTCTTTCTCTCTAACAGTGTCTCCGTTTGTATCTTTGAGAATGCCAATAAAGAAATTCATCTTTCTGGAAGATAAACTTCAACTTGTTTTAGTTTTACAAATCATTCTTTCCCTCTCCTGATGTCTTGCCCACCAATCATGTTTCCCAGTGAAGTAAAATGCATGTAGCATGCCTAAGGAGGACTGTATGTGTTGGGGGAAGGGAACAGTAGCTTATGTTTGTGTAAATCAAATATATTATGGGGCCACATGAGATTCAGTCCCAGTACTGCCTCATAACAGAGACATGGGTCCATCAGCCAAAGCATCTGAAAAGTTTCAATCTTGCAGCTCTCAAAGAATATGACGGAAACCCTAATTTACACATGATTCTTAAAATGATTCTTAAAAAATCCTCTTTAAGGTGATTCTTAAAACCCTCTTTCCTGTTATCTCCAATTCATAAACTCCACAACTATTCCAGAACCTCCCCAAATCTTTTACTCTCAATTTTTAACCAGAAATACTCTTAACTCTCTAGCCCACATGATTCTGAGAGAGAAACAGATAAACTATTGACATAGAAACACTCATATGTACTCATATGTTCATATAAGTGCATTTCTCCATACATATATACATACATGTGTTTGTATATTACACACACACACACATTCAATCCCAAAGTTCTGCATCACAAAAACTTATAAACTGTACCAGCAAAGTAACTCTCCTTAAAAATGCAGAAGAGAAACTGGGACAGCATGGAAAATAGCTTCTTCAAAGGGATGAAGAATGATTTAAAAAAAAAAAAAAAAACTCCTGTGTTAATAAATTTTTATCTCCACCATAACTACTCATCCTTTTTATTTCCCCCCGTGGCAGGGCAGGTAGGTTCCCTAGCTACTGTTGCTGCAGCAAGCCCCTCCCTTCTATATGATTTATACTGACTTAATACTGACTCTATGCTGACTTTCTATGCTAACCTTCCAAAGCCAAATCATTCATTAAGATATAAAAATAATTATGTAATTCCACAAGAAATGCCCTTCTGCAGGATTAAAGTGGAACTCAGACAGCCAATTTTCTGGATAACAAGGCAATATCCCAATTCTGCCTTGTCCTGTTTTAATTTTAGATAAGTGTTTTTGTGTTATGAATTAGCCTCTAGATATCCATGGTTATATTCACAGTTGGATTTCTGGCTTATTTACAGATCCCTCACTGCCCATCAGGAGACCTCCAGAGGCACACAAGGATCCATTGATCCATTATCCAACCTGAGTTACCCGTGGGTCAGATAAGGTGACTACTAGCAGCATCAGACTGATGTCTAGTTAGGATTCCTTCTAAGTCTGCTTTAATAGAAGTACTCTCAAAAGCAATAGCAATGTATTCATACTTGTAGCTCATGTTCACTTACACTGATGGGAACAGCTTCCCAATTCTACGGGCAGCCATTTATCCTGGGGTTGGGGGGAGTCTCTGATTTGTGTGTCTATGGAATTTAATCTGTCATAGTCCAAGCAGGACAATGATTTAGACCAGCATCAGCTCAAAACATTATGATCTATGCTAAACCCAGCAATGCCACTTTTGTTATTGTTCAGTTGCTAAGTTGTGTCTGTTTGTGACCCCATGAACTACAGCATGCCAGGCTTCCCTGTCCTCCACTGTTTCCCAGAGTTTGCTCAAACTCATGTCCATTGAGTTGGTGATGTCATCCAACAATCTCATCTTCTGTCACCTCCCTTTCCACCTTCCTTCAATCTTTTTCAACATCAGGGTCTTTTCCAATGAGTCAGCTCTTGGAAGTGTCACTCTACTGAATTCATGGTAAAACATACACAGGGACGCAGTTTGCCTTCTCAAATGAATGCATTTATCAAGCTCACTCATGCAAACATTGATGGAGGGCAGAGACTTCAGATCTGAGGACAAGTTTGGCAGAGGCCAGATATGAATAACAGTGGATGATCAAGGATAGAAGAGAATGCAAGTGAGCTGACTGTGAAGCCAGAACCAGATGGGGTCTTCACTGAGTGGCCAGGCCACACCTACAGGTCTGGAAACAACCTGCATCCACGGTGACCCTTGGGTTAGCTCAGCTGATTCAGCAGGGATGTAAGGTCCCAGTATGAATGCTTATCTGGCAAGCAATCTGATAGAGGAGTAGCCTTTGGGGACAGCCCCTTGGAAACAGCCAGTCCATCACTAGTTGTTTAATAATGGATATAAATGCATTGCCTCATCTGAGCCTTAGTCCCTTCGTGTGCAACATACATAAAACATTCACCAACTACTTAATGAACTTGCGAGGATCCAGTTCATGTAGGGAAGCCTGTACCTTGAAGTAGGGCCTCAGCCATGATGGCTCTGCTGTTACTCTGAATGGCCAGACACTCTGACCTAGAACAAGTGGGTGGTCTAATCCCAACAAGCAGTGTCACCCATAAGGTATAGCATTGTCTCCCACCGGGGGAGAAAGTTAACTGCAGATTTCCAAAGAAATCAAGCCCTGAAGCTTGAAATTTTAGTTATTTCTACCCAGGCCTTATGTATTTAAAGGATGAGAACCACTGGTTTAGGGTATGGAGACGATGGCTAGACCACCTATAGTGCTGACACTATTTTAAGCCATACATTCTTTTCTGATGGCTTATATAGAGTATACAAGGCACACACGTGAAGTTTAGACATTTTGCAAATCACTCTGTCTTTTGGAAGGTTTTTACTTTAAATATTGTTTTACTTGAAAAAATCCATAATTTAGAACTCAGAAATACTATATTCACATAGAATTACTTCCTTTAAAGAGTGTCTATATTTCCAGGAACATTTCCAAAATCCTTGAGGTAGCCAAAATATAGTACTTTTAATTTGCATTGTTACAGGTTAAAAGGACTTTCTTGATACAATATTAAAGAATCAAAAGTGAACATGATATTAAAGGCAAAGTAAGACTAAACTAAATATCAATGTTTCCAGATTAAGGACTGAAGTCTTCCTGAGGTCCTTATTTAAGTGCTTAAGTCATGTATTTGGCATTTTAGTTATAATTTAAGGCACAGCTCATGGGCACCGGGTCAAGCAATGGGAGTTGGTTTCATGGGCACCCATCCACCCAGCTTATGGTAACTGTGTACCACTTTGAACAGTGTTTAGTGGAATTGGTGTATTTAAAGACCCCTTTCAGAAAGAAGAATTTTTAAAAGGACCCCAAGGTAAGGTTACTCATTTTGCAGATACTTAGATACATAGAATTATAATAATGATCACAGCCCTGATATAACCATAAAGTTCAGTTCAGTTGCTCAGTAGGGTCCAACTCTTTGTGACCCCATGGACTGCAGCACACCAGGCCTCCCTGTCCATCATCAACTCCCAGAGTTAATGTAAAGTCATTTTCTATTCTTTTCTATTGATAGTAGCTGTCTACTACTGGCTCTGTGGCAAGAGGAGACTCAGAAATCTAGAGGCTCTAGACAAGGTGTAGATAAGACAGACCCTGAGACCTAATCTTGGTAATTCCCTTCTGGGTGGGGAAGCCCAGCCCAGCCCCAGGAAGGGCAGGGTCATGGTCATCATCCTATGCACTAAATATTCATGAAGCTATTTATGTAGAAGCTGACAGGGAATATGAGCTTTCACAACTCATCCCTCTGGGACACAAAGAAGAGCCTTTTCACTTAATTAGGAAGAAGAACACTGCTGCCAGAAGGGGTGGAGACCGGTCAGAGAATCACACTGCGTTGCAGTATGCTCAGATATAAGGCCATCTAGGCCTAACTGCAATACACTGGCTGTTGAGCACTTGAAAATGCAGCCGATCTGACTTGAGAAGGGGTGCAAGCATAAAACATATACCATACTTCAATATGAAAAAAAAAAAAAAAGTAAAGTTCTCAGTAAAAGTAATTTTTGTATTGATTACAAATTGGAATACATTTTATGTAAGCTCACATGTCTAAAACATTATCAGCTGATTGTATCTGTTTCCCAACCTTTTTTAATGTGATAATTAGAAAACCTGAGATGATGTAAGTGACCCATGTTCTACTCAGTTGGACAGCATGGCTCTAGCTATTATTCAGTATTAGTTTTTGTAATCCATCAGTGAGTCTGATCGGCTCTACTTCCATACTCTTTCCTCAGCCACCTTAGTCCCCACTACACCACTCACACGTGGATAAACACAAGAGTCTTCTAACTGGCCCTGAAAGTCTGTTACTACGGAACTGTTAGTATGGTCTTCTCAAACCCTTCACATCACGTGTCTCTCTTCAATGGCTCTAGATTGCTGGTGGAATAAAATCAAAACATGTTTCAATGACAGTAAGATACTTAATCTGCCCTGCCTACCTCTCCCACTTTATCTTATGCCACCAGCTTCTCTTCAAGGATCCAACATAGTGGCCTTCTCTAGGCTTCTTTAAAAAAAAAACAAAACACAACAAGCTAGTTCTACCTTTTGCCTTGAAATCTCTTCTCCCCAATACTCCACATGCTTGCTTGCTTAGTCACTCAGTCATATCTGACTCTTTGGACTGTAGCCCGCCAGGTTCCTCTGTCCATTTTTCAGGGATTTTTTTTCAGGCAAGAATACTGGAGTGGGTTGCTATTTTCTTCATCCAGAGGATCTTCCTGACCCAGGGATCAAACTCGCATTTCCTATGTCTCCTACACTGCAGGCATATTCTTTATCCACTGAGCCATCAGGGAAGCCCCACGGTCAGTACAGTTACTGATTATTAAGATCATGGTTTAGGACTTTCCTGGTGCTCCAGTGTTTAAAAACCCACCTGCCAATGCAGGGGGCACGGGTTCAATCCCTGCTCCAGGAAGTTTCCACATGCCACAGGTCAACTAAGCCTATGTGCCACAACTACTGAGCCCAAGCTTGAGGACCCACAAGCCGCAACTACCCAACAAAAGAAGCCACTGCAATGAGAAACCTATGCACTGCCACTAGAGAGTCAGTTCAGTTCAGTTCAGTCACTCAGTCCTGTCTGACTCTTTGTGACCCCATGGACTGCAGCATGCCAGGCTTCCTTGTCCATCACCATCTCCCAGAGCTTGCTCAAACTCACATCCATCAAGTCGGTGATGCCATCCAACCATCTCATCCTCTGTCGTCCCCCTCTCCTCCCGCCCTCAATCTCTCCCTGATCTTTCAAATAAGGTGGCCAAAGTATTGGAGTTTCAGCTTCAGCATCAGTCCTTCCAATGAATAGCCCCTGATAACTGCAGCTAGAGAAAGCCTACGCATAGCAATGAAGACCCAGCATAGCCAAAAATAAATAATTAAAAAAAGAGAGATCATGGCTTAAATGACGCCTACTCAGAGAGGCTGTCTTTGGCCTCTCAAAAGCAGGCAAACTTACACACTTAGAATTTTTCTTTGTTGCACATATCAGGTTTTGAAATTTTATTTAGGATGTTTATCATCTTTCTCCATACCCTAGAATATGAGCTCCATCAGACCAGAGGCCTTAATTGTATAGTTTACTGATGTTTTACTGTTAAACTGGTAATCCTCATACCTAATATACAGTAGGCCTTCATATATTAGATGTATCTAGGTTGTATTGATATATTTATTTGTATAAATACATATATACACTTTTCCAATGAGTAAAGTTATATTGGGCAGAATTAAAGCTATTTCATCCTGTACACTGGAGGAGGGTCAGAAAAGTAACCTCTGAACACAGGATGAACACTCCCTACCTATCTAGTCCAAGGCAAGTTGCCTCAGAAAGGTCATCTGAACCTTTAATATCTAGAGCATCTACTATCTAATATTTTTCATGGTAAGAGCCTAAATGAGACTAGAAGTGGAGTGGAGTGTTAAGTCACTCAGTCATGTCCAACTCTTCACGACCCCAGGGACTATAGCCAGTCAGGCTCCTCTGTCCATGGAATTCTCCAGGCAAGAGTATTGGAGTGGGTTGCCATGTCCTTCTCCAGGGGATCTTTCCCACCCAGGGATCAAACCTAGGTGCCCTGCATTGCAGGCAGATTCTTTACCATCTGAGCCACCATGGAGGCCCAAATAAGACTAGGAGGTGGTGGCTAAATGATTAAATAATGAATGACAACTAAGGCTGGATCTGTTTCTGTTTTAACCTAACATACAATTCTCCCCTGGATGTTAGAGCAGACATGGAACATCATATACCTCATCAGTACTGCAGATACACTTTCCCTAATTTTTCCCAAAACCATAGCTAGGTTCCTTCCCACTTATTCTTATATAAACCCAGTTTAGTTTGAATATGGCATAAAAGGGTTATTAAGAATTTGACTTACAGTTCCAAATCTCATATCTAATAGTCATGGAATCAGCAAATGTCATATGCTGGGAGTCAGCGAAACTGTAGACTTAATATAGATGTTCTTACAGTCTTAATTCTACTTAAACATTTTTGTGTTGGGGGGCCATAAATTAAACACTTTTAAATATCAATATTAGAACAAACATGGATACTGAATGGAATAAAATGAAAACTTTGTATCAATTCTTTTTTAGCTAAACACTGACCCTTCCAAATAAATTTGCACTTGGCAGACTGCCCTGGCTCCTCTCCCAGACCCAGACCCTCAGCAGTAAGTCTTACCCTCTTCAGCACTGGGAGACTGGATGGGGAAATTTTGGAATCATTTAAGGCAGTGACTCTGCCCCAACTATGGCTGCTGCTATCTCACCAGGGAGCTATATGGATTCCCAACATGGGGATATGGTTGTGAAGTCAGACAAATGTAGAAAGCAATGTGGTTCATTATCAAAAAGGCAAAGTAATTCTATTTTCAAGGCAGTAGTGAGAAACAAGTATTTGTATTTGCCACCCTTAAATGATGTCAGATTTAGGTCCCTAACATACAAAAGTTCTGTATCTGCCACCACCTCACTTTCCGACAGAAGACACAGGGAGAGACAAAAAAGAAAAAGCAAACAGTAAGATCATCAAACAGCAGATGGAGGCATCAAAATGCAAATGCTGTACTTTGGGTCTCTAGTTAAGGTGGCCACACAGAACCTTTTGGGCTCCCAGGAAAATACATCACATGCAATTATACGCCCAGATGAATGTGACTTCAGTTTTGGAACCAGCACCCAATGGCTGCCAGAGCTCAGGACCTATGTGACCACATTCGGTATCCTGATAGCTGTTGCTACGCTCTTAGCCTGTGCATGCGCACACGCTGCACAGCCTTCCTGATGACCTTGGGCAGTGGTAGCTATGCACCAGGAGCTCATCACCCGCCCATAACAACTGTGCTAAGAGCCCTGAGTGCATCTTCTCCTAGGGTCTCTCAGCAACCCTGGGACGTGGATGCTGTTCTTCCATTTTAGATAAAAAACACTGAGCCTCAGTGATGCTAGTTATTACAGTATATACCTACATTTCCTCTTTTCAGAGAGAGATCCCATTTAAAGGCATGAGGAGGCAACAACTTCTCCTCTTTCTGCCTCTTAATCTACAAAGTTCTGGGTTTGTATAGCACATTCAGAAATCCCAATGAGTTTATGTACTTCACTATTAGGGACTTTTTTTTCTTGTGTGAGATGGGCTCAAGCACAGGTTGAGCGGAGCAACCCTTTTTGTCCTCACACAAAGGAGGGGCTAGGCGACGATGCTATGGGGAGAGTTTGGTGCTCCACAGATGGCTTCAGCAGTTGTTGACTGCAGTTGGATATAAATAACATTGCTTAAGCCAGGATATGGCTTGGTGACACAGCTAATTCGGACTGCAATCGCTTTGCCAGAGCAGCTTTCAAATCAGTTTCACGTGATTTCACACACCCTTGAACTGCACAGGGTATTTTCACACCCACAGAGGTAATAAGTGACTTTTGAAAGCGCTTGCAAAATCATTTGGCGAAATTCAAAGAAAGCAGTGGAACGCTGGCTCTCTAGGGGCCCTTTTCCTATTCCCCATCTGCTGAGTGGAGGGAAGGCACCGAGTGGGGCAGGGGGGCTGCAAGCTCACAAACTGAGGTCTCAGTCGATGTGTGGGTTTGCCTCAATTTTATTTGGGGATGAAAACAAACTTTATAGTGTCCCGGGTTTCCTGGCAGCGGCAAGACGCGGGGTTGGATTTCCTGCCTATAAGAGATGTGGAGCCCCGGTTCAGAGATCATCCTGTCATCTAGACACATAAGCAAACTGTGTACAGATGCTACATGTGTGTTAAAATCCACACCAGGAATTTACCTCCTGGGTGTGTGAAGTGTATGTACTTCAGCGAATGGAGATTTCTCATCTCTCTCCTTGGCTACCTCCCAACCATCGTTTAACACAGAATCTCTAAGTGTCCTAGACAAAGAGATGCCAACATCCCACGCTGGATATTCTGACACAAAGAAAAACCCAGACACAGCTATTCAGAAATCCATAGTCAGCACAGCCTCAAAGAAGAGTTTTTAAAGGTATTTCTTGTGAACACTTCACGGTGGTGGATCCCACAGCATACAAAGGGACTGTGTCCCACAGGAATTTATTAGTAGTCTATGAAGGATTTTATGAATAAATCACACAAATTGTAATATGCTGTGTCAAAAAGGACAGAACTGTTTGCTGAAAAATTCTGGTAAATAGAATTAAATGACATGTATTATATCTGGATAATTTAGATAGAATTCATTCATGCAATTCATTCATGAAACAAGTATGTACTGCTGGCACCAGGAATAGAAGGGTGAACATCGCAATTATGACCCTTGTCCTGTGGAGTTTATGGTCTGGACAGAGAGGTGGTTAGCAACCAAAAGGACAAACAGGGATGGTAGCATGTGCAGGGGCGGGATTCAGAGTCCTTTCTTATGGACTTTGCTCTGTGTTCCAATCTCTCTCTTCAGGTTATAGTAGTGGGCCTGACTTATCTTTAGAACATCACTCATTGTACCAACAAGGCAACGACTAGAGAAGTTAGCCCAAGTATTAAGCTATCAGATACTCACAAAGTCAGGTCAGCCTAACCAAATACCATGAACACAGTGTCTTGATAAGCAGTGTGAGACAATAGGGAGCACAAGCTTGGGCACCAGGGACCTGGGCTACTCGCCAGCTTCCTGTCCTCTGGGCGAGGCACCTGAGCTCAGGGAGCCTGAGATTCCTCATATGAAAGTGCAACAAGTGTGCCAACCTCAGAGGGTTCTTGTCAGAATAAACTAATAAAATATATCACATCTATTCATTTCTATTCACACAAAATAGGTAAACAGAGAGCTGTGATTCTTGCTGAGGAAACTCAACTCTTCATTCTTTAAAGGGAGATAGCTTGAAAGGTACCCATAGGCTTCCAGAGAGGCAGGCTCTCTCTGGAAACCAGGATAGGGATGCTCCAGGTCCTCCTCCTCTCCTGGACACACACAGAGGGATATCTAGCCACCCAAGATGAATTACCAAAGGCAACCCCACACACTACCCCTCTTCTGTCCACTAAAATAATAGAGAAGCCAGAGTTACTTCTACAGTCTTCCTCAAGTTACATTCTTTTGATCAAGACAAAAAGATGAGCTATGTCAATGGGTCAATTGTTAAGTTATCTCAGGGAAGACATAATAGTCCATATTTAAAATATAGATTGTACTCATTGCCATCCTCAAATTGGGTTGGTGGCATTTTGTATCCAAACTGGATTCAATTTTTTTTTTTTAATGAGTCACTCAGTCATGTCCAACTCTTTGCGACCCCATGACTGTAGCCACCAGTCCATGGAATTCTCCAGGCAAGAATACTGGAGTAGGTAGCCTTTCCCTTCTCCAGGGGATCTTCCCAACCGAGGGATCAAACCCAGGTCTCCTGCATTTCAGGAGGATTCTTTACCAGCTGAGCCGCAGGGAAAGCCCAAGAATACTGGAACGTATCCCTTCTCTAGCAGATCTTCCTGACCCAGGAGTTGAACTGGGGTCTCCTGTATTTCAGGTGTATTCTTAACCAACTGAGCTATGAGGGAAGCCCTGATGAGGTTTTATATGTGGTATCTTGACGCTCTGACTTCCTCTGAGTAGTGTATATGATGGAAACTGTCTCCCAAGGAAGGATGACCTCCAAACACAGGACAATTTCATCCCAAATGGTAAACCAATGGCTGCATGTTGCCCATGTGTGTCTGTGTGTACATAAATTACCAATGAGGAGTCTCAAGGTAATGGCTTTCTTATAAGGGTTTCTGCACTCCTCTTTAAGCCTTTTCTCTCTGTGAGACAGGGATGTTTTACCCATCACTGTATGTCCAACACCTAGCATGTGCCTTAAAGTTTGCAGGTTTTAACCACTTTGCTAAGTGAATGAATGGAGGCTTATAAACAGAGAGAAGGCCTGACGGTAAAACAAGCTACAACACAATTTACTTTGTGGAAGAATAACCCATTGGTGTCGGAGGTGGGTACAAGTGGCCAGAAGGCCTGCATAAAAGTCTCAGCTCAGCCAGGAGACTGAGGAATTTAACTGTGTACTTCATGGGAGACGTGGAGCAAATGACACACAGGGTTTGTTGAAGTGGAGACAATACAAGTCCTAAGCAGGGTTTTGACTGGGTTCAAGTCCTAAGCAGGGTTTTGCCTGGGTTTGAGTCCCTAACTGGGTTTGGGCTAGGTTCGAGTCCCAGCACAGGGTTCAAGCCCCAATCCGAGGTAAACGATTTCACAAGGAGAGAGAGATATGACTGTCAAAAGTAGGAGAATCCAGGAAGGGCTAACAAAGGGGCTATTGACCACATACATGGATAGTTCACCACAAGGGCAGTAACCCAGAGTGAGTAAAGGCTCAGATGTCACTGCCTCCAGATGTCAAGGGAGAAGACGAGGCAGGGTGTAGAGTAATCTAGGGAGGGGAGGAAACACACAGCTTCCCTCCCTCCAAGACCCTGCTGGGCTCTCAAAGCCCAACTGGAAAGAAGAACCTGACAGAGCTCCCAGGTTAGTCCACAGGGTTCAGCCTCCTAGGGCAGAGAGCAAAGAGAAGGGAGGAAAATGGATCTGGAGGAATAAAGGAAAGAGAACTCAGTACCTGCCCAGTCCTGCAAACACAGAGACAGCAGGCCTCAGGCTTATAGCCTCAGGCAGCTCTGTCTCAGGAGATATTATTTCCATGTTGTTTTGCTTTCATTGTATTTATTGTTAGCTTCTATTATGATAGGTAATACTGGTTTTCCATTTACTTACAGATAAAGTTTCCTTTTAGAAAACATTTAAGTAAAAAAGTTCCATTTAAAAATAAATATGTGAAAAGATGCTCAACATCACTCATTATTAGAGAAATGCAAATCAAAACCACAATGAGGTACCATTACACACCAGTCAGAATGGCCGCTATCCAAAAGTCTACAAGCAATAAATGCTGGAGAGGGTGTGGAGAAAAGGGAACCCTCTTACACTGTTGGTGGGAATGCAAACTAGTACAGCCACTATGGAGAACAGTGTGGAGATTCCTTAAAAAACTGGGAATAGAACTGCCATATGACCCAGCAATCCCACTGCTAGGCATATACACCGAGGAAACCAGAATTGAAAGAGACGCGTGTACCCCAATGTTCATCGCAGCACTGTTTACAATAGCCAGGACGTGGAAGCAACCTAGATGTCCATCGGCAGACGAATGGATAAAGGAAGCTGTGGTACATATACACAATGGAATATTACTCAGCCATTAAAAAGAATAATTTGAATCCGTTCTATTGAGATGGATGAAACTGGAGCCCATTATACAGAGTGAAGTGAGCCAGAAAGAAAAGCACCAATACAGTATACTAATGCATGTATATGGAATTTGACAGATGGTAATGGTAACCCTACATGTGAGACAGAATAAGAGACACAGATGCATAGAACAGTCCTGTGGACTCTGAGGGAGAAGGTGAGGGTTGGACGTTCTGGGACAATAACATTGAAACATGTATATTGTCATATGTGAAGCAGAACACCATTCCACGTTCTATGCATGGGACGGATGCTCAGGGATGGAGCGTTGGGATGACACTGAGGGATGGAGGGGGAGGGAGGTGGGAGGAGGGTTTTGGGAGGGGGGAGCACATGTGAACCCAGGCTGATTCAGGCTTATAGCCTCAGGCAGCTCTGTCTCAGGAGATACTATTTCCATGTTGTTTTGCTTTCATTGTATTTATTGTTAGCTTCTATTATGAATAGGTAATACTGGTTTTCCATTTACTTACAGATAAAGTTTCCTTTTAGAAAACATTTAAGTAAAAAAGTTCCATTTAAAAATAAATATGAAGTGAACAACAGCACAGATAGGAAAAACAGCAAACAAACAATGGAGGTGGTATTGGAAAGATTAATTTTTGCAAAATGCCTCAGAAAACTGGGAGCTATTGACAATTTTTGAGCAGGGAAGAGATAGGATCAAGGCTCTGCTTTGGGAAACTCCATGTGGCTGTCAGCAGCAGGGCAGAAGTGAGGCCTTCAGGCTTTGACAATGGGCTGCACCAGTTGGCATAGAGGGGAAGAGTCAGAGGAGAAAGGGTAGAATCAGCAGCAGTATTTGTTCATTCATTTCACGGGGGGCAAGCAAGATATGAGGCAAAAGATAATAGCTGCTACCAAAATTGCCTTTAAAAGACATCTATTACCAGGGATATTAGAAATGATGTAAGGAAAAGAACATGACAGCAATCAAGGGCTGCTAACAGGTAGAGTTTTTATGTAATTCATCTCCTTTGAGGCCATCTGCAATGGAAGGAAAACATGAGTGTTTATATAATGGGTGTCTACTCCTGATGTTTCTCCACAACAGCCGGGTTTGCTTTTCAGATGTGCAGCAGAGAAATTGAGAAGGTCAACCAGGCTTGGCGTCTAGCAACCGGGAGGGCAATTTTCATGCCTTGGATCAGCATCATAGACGAAGTGATTTTATAGCACACAGATACTCTGGATGTTTATTTAGAGCTTGGAAGTAAGCTGAGAGATCTATTTCCTGAAAAGACTAGTTAGAAAAATGAAGTCAAATAGACATAATCAGCCAAGTGTCACAAAGAATAATTTGAAACTAGAGGTTAGTTTGAAAATACAGCCTTGACCTGGTAAGGATTTGAGAGTAGTTTCTCACCTTATCCTGAATTTAAGAAAAAAAAGTTACACATACACACAATGAATTTCTGGACCATGCTTCACTTGTATGAAAATTACTTTCAATTAAATTCGAAATTTCTGGTTCCCTGAGAGTTTTAAGCATCATGTTTTCAAATGAGCCGGTGATTCACAGGAATTGAGAGAAGGAAGAGACCTATTAGATTATCAAGTCCATCCCAAAAGACATCCAGGGGTCTTTTTCCTGCGATTCACTTTCCATTGCCTTGCTCAGCTCTGGTTTTAAATGACTTCGGCAATGGGACTCTTCATCAGTCTAAGAGGCCCACGGGAGCCCTTTCTCAGTCTAAGAGCCTTCATTTGAGAAAAGAATATTCTGATATTAAGTCTTGTTATACCACTTGCCTCTCCCAGTGGAGCCTCACTTCTCTGCCAATCTGTCCTTCGGCCCCTCCAGATGCTAGGAAGAAGCATTATCTTTCCTCATCAGTTACTCTGTCCTTCCCCTTCATCATTTTGTATTCCCTTTTTGCATCTGAAGATTTCTATGCTTTTATCTGTACCTCTGATCCCTATCACCATGGTAACTAAGACTTTGCAAGGCTATCATTTCAAAGACCAGTCACTTACCCTCATGCCCTTCAACTCCCATGCAGCATGGTACTTTCTAGAATCCTGAGCATTTCAGACCTGGATTAACTCCATGGGTGACCAGATACTGGTCTGGGGAGCAGGGCCTGCCACAGAACCCATATATGGGCAAAGGTCTGTGGTCAGTGTGGTAAAGGTCCCTACTTCTCTACGATTTGGAGGATAAAGAAAATTTGGCTATGAATTGTTGTCCATTAGAAGCATTAGAAAAAACCCAGAGTTGAGAGTTGAGAAGCATCCCATTTATTTTTTATTTTTTTTTTGCAGTTAACCAGCTCTAAGCCTCTGGATCTCAATTTCTACATTTGCCAAAAGTAGGGGTAGGACCTCACGCCATCTAAGGGCAACTGCTGCAGTAAGTCACTAGAGCACAATCCCAATTTGAAGTAGTCACAGTAACAAACCCCCCCCCCCCTGCATCCCCCCCAGACACACCTAGGATTGACAGACTCAGCAAAACAAAAAATGCTCAGTTATATTTGAACCTCAGATTAGTAAATAAGTTTTAATATAAGTATATCTTGTGCAATATTTGGGACATACTTGCACTAAACAAGTATTCACTGTTTATCTCAAATTCAGATGTAGCTGGTGTTCTCTATTTTATTTGGCAATCTGACTCTCACCTCTGCCTACACATTATCTTGGTTGACAGTTGGCAAGTAGGTGGCCGAGTAGATTTTGTTTCTCATTACTTGTACTCAATTCTCTGATAGAGCCCCTAACGCTTGCTTGAAGCTCTAGCCTCAAGTATTTCCAAATATGTGCATGCCTACTTGCTTCTCAAGGTTCCTGAACAATCCAGTGTGACCAAATGAGGGAAAATACTTTAAAAAGTGTCAAGTACCACACATGTGTATTATTAAGCATGAAAGCCCGCATCAGAATGTGATGACAAGGTGGCAACAAGTCTGCAGTTCCTGTACTGCAGTCCTGCACAATTAAAAGCCAGCCTCCCTCTGAGAATTTCAGCACTCTACACAACGGGGTGACCATGCCTCAGCTCTAACATTAATAAAACTCTTTGTTTAGTTACTGGAAATTTCCCAAGTTTCAGGCACTGTGCTAGATACTATATGTGCATTGTTTCATTTAACCTTAGAAATAATCTTATAAAAATGGGACTGCTGCTGCTGCTAAGTCGCCTCAGTCGTGTGCGACTCTGTGCGACCCCATAGATGGCAGCCCACCAGGCTCCACCGTCCCTGGGATTTTCCAGGCAAGAACACTGGAGTGGGTTGCCATTTCCTTCTCCAATGCATGAAAGTGAAAAGTGAAAGCGAAGTCGCTCAGTCGTCTCCGACTCCTAGTGACCCCATGGACTGCAGCCTACCAGGCTCCTCCATCCATGGGATTTTCCAGGCAAGAGTACTGGAGCGGGGTGCCATTGCCTTCTCCAAAAATGGGACTACATATTCACATCTTACAGATGAAAAGGCAGACCAGAAGTACAACATGACTCCTGAAAATGGAAGCTTGACCATGAAAATGAAGGTACTGCTAAAGGATTTTCACAGATCATGACAAAGTGATTTTAAACTATATCTGAAAGCAAAGGGCCAAATACACCAAAAAACTCCTAAGGAAAAAAGCAAGCCAAGGGGCTTGTCCCACCAGATAAGGTTTATTTTAAAGTTACTGTAATTAAGACATTTGGTATTTGAAAAAAAGCCAAAAAGAGAAATGGAAGTAAAGAGAGAATTCGGAAACATACCAATGCTTGTAATGGGAACCAGAACATAACAGGGCTGATATGCAGACCAGTAGGACAAAGAGGGTTATTCAAAAAAGAGCTGATTACATGAAGAAGTGAAATTGAATCTCTACCTTAAAAAACAACCACCGAGCCTGCATGCCCGAGTCTGCATCCATCAAAACCTTAAATATGAAGGACATGACTTGAAAACCTTAGTAGATGAAAAACATCAAGAACTATTTATCACTTCACCGTAGAGAAAGATTTCTTAAACAAGATGCAAAATAGCACTAAAAAAAGATCAATTCAATGTGACTACAGTAAAGTGAAGAATTTTTGCTTATAAAAAGAAACCACAAGGTGAAAAGATACAGGTTGGACAAGGGTATGATTCACGAGGGATTCTCTCTGGACACCCACTGTTCTGTACAGCAGCTGTGGCACACATGTGGCTTTTGAGCATTGAAATGTGACTAGGATGAACTGAGATTTACTCTAAGTTTAAAATACACACCAGATTTCAAATCTTCATCCATAATTTTATATGATAATATTTCAGATACATGTGGATAATATAAACTAAGGTAAATGAAATAACAAGTTATTAAAACCAAGTTTACCAGTTTCTTTTTACTTTTTTAATGTGGTTACTAGAAATGATTAAAGTACATATGTAGCTTGCATTGTTGCTATTGGGCAGCACTGATCTAGAATATATAATCAGTACGGATGGAAATGGCAACCCACTCCAGTATTCTTGCCTGGGAAATTAGAGGAGCCTGGTGGGATACAGTCCATGGGGTTGCAAAAGAGTCAGACACGACTTAGTGACTGAACGGCAAATAAGTTAATAACAAAGATCAAAACTTGATTTAAAAAGAAAAGGTTAGAGATATTTCATGGAAGAAACAAATAGCCAACAGAAGAAGATGCTCAACCTTAAATAATCCAAATTAATTACAACTAAAACTGAAACATATCTTATGCCATCAGGTTAGGAAAATGTAAGAACTCTAATAGTATCAACTATTGGCAAGGGTATAGAGTAATGAAAGGTCTCATTCACTGCTGGTGGGAGTAAAAGTTGGTACAGCCACTTCTAGAAAAAGTTTGGCATTAGGCAGTTAAGACTGAACATGCCCATAACAAAGAGTGAGTTAGCCAGTTCACAGGGTTATCTACCCTAGAAAACTCTTGCCTGTATGACGGGAGACATGCACAGCAATGCTTTTAACAGCCTCATTTAAGATACCAGAAACAAGAAATGATCCAAGTTTCTATCCACACTAGAGGGGGTTAAATCAGTTGTGAACAACTATACAGAACATTTAAGAAGAATGAACTGAAGCTACATCCAACTAAACAATATCAGCAATATGAAGAGGTTATCTCCTAAAAGTTAAATGATCACACAAAATTCAGTGGGCACTTTCTCTCTGAGGATGGGAGGTGGGCATGCCTGGGGAGGGAATCCTAGGGAATATGAGTCAGGTTCTATTTTCTTTAAACTGGGTGGTAGGTTCCCAGGGGTTTATTTTCCTCTAACTTAAATGATAAATATACATTGTATGTCCTGATGTTTAAGTACACTATTTCACAATGTAAAGGGTTTTTGGAAAAGAAAACAAAAAACAATTACTCTGTGCATGCGTGATATTGCATTCATCCAAAAGCATGGCCTTTCACTTGCTTTTTAATCCTGACCTCTCTCATGGGGGACCATGTTGTGTTGATCTTTTCTCTACAACTCGGCTCCTCTCTCATATCCTGTCCTATGTGATCTCTAGGTTACATATTGTACCTACGACATGAATATTATCCTTGGAGAAATAAAACAAGCAGTGCCGTTCTTGTGTTTGACTCATCCCAGTCACTTTCTCTGCGTGGAGCACAGACCAAAGGGAAGCAGGACCCGCAGTCCATAGCCACGGAGCTCAGAGGACCTGCGGGAGCTGGTGGCACGAGGAGCCCAGCCCCTCTATTCTTGTGAGCCCTCTGAATCCTCCGTCCAATCCTGCTGATTCCCCACTTTGAGTTTTTGTCACAGTTAATGCAAGGTAATTGGAGGCACTCTTGCAACAGAACTCCTGGACTCGTACTCTTGGAGAGAGGTAAGAAAATGAAAAGTGGCAGACTTACTGAGGTTTCTTTAGAATGGCCAGGTTTCCAGATGATTCTGCAGCTCTCAACCCACACTGAGGCAAGGGTGGCGAAAGCAGGTTTAGTCGACTTGCAAACCGGACCTCTAGCTTGATGCTGAAACCATTAAACGAGTGTTGTTTTGTTTTGTTTTTTTAAATAAGTCAACCCACGCTAGCAGGTACTTTCCCTCAAGTCTCCTAGTTTTTTCCCCTTTCCCTTAGTAATGTCAAATTGAATCTCTGTTAGAAACATCCAGAGTATCAGGCATAAGTCATCTTCCTTAGATTAAAACAAAAATAAATCCGTGTTACTTGTGTCCGTATTTTAATTCTGGCACCTGTATCAGCTGTAAGCCATTATCACCTTGGGACCATCATTGCCTCCACCTGAGGGCAACTGAGTCCTTCCCCAAGCAAAAGTCCTCTTAGCAGGAAGAGTTTATGGGGCCTACTAATCTTATCCATACTAGGCTGTGGGTTTCAGAACCTTGATCTTCTGTCTCCTCTAGGTGAGCCCCAAGTCCTGGCTTTAAACAACATGACCAATCAATACACAAACTTGGTCATGACAAATCAATGCACAGACCGTTCTTCTCACTGTGGAGCGGAACAATTACTAAAATCTACTTGCCAGTAAATGTGCCTTGTCTTGTAAATCATTGGGTCGTTAACCTTACAATGGTGGCATGTCTCTCTATCCAATTTAATTAAAGTACAGACCAAGGTAATACTTAAGAATACGTTTCGGGCAGAGGGATATACTATTATTATATCCTCATAAATTAAACAATACATTTATTTCCCTTCTTGGAAAAAGACCACCACATGATAAAGACAAGGTAGAGGAGAAACGAAGGCAATGATGTAAAGAGTAGCTCAAGAGAACTGGAGACAAGAAAAGAGGAATCCCAAGGACATAGACCACGTCACCTCTGGCCACCATTCCCTCTGACATCACTGAGGGTTTCTGGGCGAGGTGAAGGATGGAGCAGACGGTGCACTCCGAGTGTTAGGGGCTTGAGTTCTACCTTGTGACAAAGAAATCCCTCAACTGTACCAAAGAGCTAAGAGTTCAGGGCCTGTGCCTGTCTGCCGTGACTGTAACTGAACAATTTGATGCCAGAAAGGAGTAGAAGTTCTGAGTCCTGCCACTCTATCGTCTGGGAGGGATTCTTCTCTCTCCTAAACGTTCTGAGGGTGAGTCCCGGAAAGCTTCCCTTACAGCATTCACTCTCTCTCAGTTTTCTTCCTATTTCCCATTTCAGGGGTTAGGGACAGATTAAGCTGGACTGATGCTTTGTCACTAGATTAGATGATAGATATGTATAATTTCTTCACACGGGACTCAAAATTAAGCTTCTCTTCCATTTTCTTTCTCCCCAAATTCCTCCAACCTACACCAGGTTCCAGCTACAGGCAGCATAGCTTAATGCTATTTTCTATTGCTGCCCTAACAAACCAATGCAAACTTAGAGGCTAAAACAATTCAAGTTTCTTCTTTTACAGTTCTATGGGTCAGAGGTGTAACTCAGTCCCAATAAGCCAAAATCAAGGTGTGGGCAGGGCTGTTCGTACCGCCAGGCTCCAGAAGAGAGCCCGTGTCCTTGCTGGTTCAGGTAGTTGGAGAATTCAGCTCCTTGCAGTCTGAGAACTGAGGTCCGGGTTTCCTCTCTGTTTGTGCCGCTTCCCACTTCTTAAAACCAGCAGCACAGGGTCACATGCCTCAAATCCCTTCTGCCTCTTCTGGCACTTCTTTGTGGCATCTCTCCCAATTTAGCCAGAAAAGGTCTTCTGCTTTTCAGGGTTTGTCTGATTACATTGGGTGCACCCGGATAATCTAGGGTAATCTTTCCATCTCGAGATTTATTACCTCAATCACATCTACAGGGGCTTCCCTGGTGGCTCAGGGGTAAGGAACCTATCTGTCAATGCAGAAGAAACAGGTTCAATCCCTGATCTGGGAAGATTTCCCACTTGTGTCGGAGCAACTAAGCCAGTGTGCCACAACTATTGAGCCTGTGCTCTAGAGCTCGGGAGTCACTACTGCTGAGCCCAAGTGTTGCAACCACTGAAATCCGTATGCCCAAAGCTCATGCTCTGTAACAAAAGAAGCCAGTGTGACGAGAGGCCCGTGTACCCCAAGAGAGTAGCCCCCTCTTGCCACAGCTGGAGAAAAGCCCTCTCAGCAACGAAGACCCAGCGCAGCCAAAATAATAATAATAATAATTAATCACATCTACAAAATCCCTTTTCTAAGGTAACATGTTTCTAGGTTCCAGGAACTAGACAATGGACATCATTGGCGGGCAATGGGTGGTGTTATTCAGCTACTACCTAGGAGCAGGGCTCACACTGGATGGGCCACTACTAAGAATGGAAGAAAAGAGAAGACTCGACCGTTTCTTTTCTCTCTTTCCTTTCCCTCCTCTGTCCAGATACTTCTCTTCTCTACTCTGAAAGCAAAATTTGGCTACTCACCACTTTCCCACTCTCAAACAGACCATCTGGTTGCAGAGCTCGCGGTGGAGCCAGCCAGCAAGATGGGCTCCCTTTGCCACCCAGCGTCTACCCAGGTTTCTCTGAGTGAAATGGTCTTTTCAGCGTTTTCCCGGGGCCTCAAGGGCGTTGGTGTACATAAGAATCACCTGTGGGCATATGCATTCCCACTGGAAATCTACTCCTGCTGTGCTGCTACTGGAGACTGGCTTCACCTGGCGTTCAGTGAACCGGGAGCAGATGGTTTGAGAAGTTCTACTACCCCGAGTGCGCTGGGAGCGACTAGGGTTCAATGGTTTTAGGAGACCCCTGCCCCGGCAGATGATCCTCTGTCCAAAGGCTCTCCCCTTTCCCTACCTCTCCTTTTGTGGCCACCAAAGACTCGTTTCCTCACAATAGGAAAGAAGCTTGGCATCTCTGAGCTCTTATTTTATCTGTCTCTTCTGCTGCTTTAACCTGGGTCATAAGTCTCTGCTTAACCCTGCACGCAGATGTGTCAGTCATGAAAGGAATTCTGCTTTCAGCTTAAGATTCATGCACACAGCTCCTTACCTGAAATTTGCCTCCCATGGGGAGATAAGGAAGTATGAACAAAAGTAACGATTGTCTTGTCAAGATTTATAGGAAAAAAAAAAAAAAGATTTATAGGAACTTCATGGCCAGACCCCCATCAGTTAGAGTCAACTGACCAAGAACAAAGGGTTTTCACAACTCTCCTCTGATCCTTGCTGGCGCCCAGAGGTCTGCTGTCACCTGTCACCTCCTGACTTTAACCCCTTCCTGCTTCCTCCTTTCCTAGCATAAAAGAAGCTTGAATTCAATCCCAGATTAAGATTGTTCTTTGTGACATTAGTTCACCGTCTTCTCTGCTTGTTGACTTTCTGAATAAAGTTGCTGTTCCCTCCCTAACACTTTGTCTTTCCACTTATTGGCCTGTCTAGTGGGCGAGTAGTACAGACATGGGCTTGGCAGCCACAAGGGTGGCCACACCTGTTGTTTCTGGGGCCACCAAGTCCCCGAGGGGGTTCTGCAGGAGGAGCTCTCACTCAATATGCTTTGACAGTATCTGGGTTGGACAAAAGTTTCCTTCGGGTTTTTCCATAAGGGCTTATGGAAAAATCTGAATGAACTTTTTGGCCACCCAATATATTGCCATGAAAGCATTCTCTTTGAAGTCAGCAGTAAGTTGTATGATCTTGGGGAATTTCCTAGCCAAGCCCCACTTTGCTCATCTATCAGGCAGAGGTAATAATAGTAATCACTCGAGAAGGTTGTTACAGAGATTCAGGGAGACGCTGCCGCAAAGCACAGAGCGGAGTGTCCCAGCATGGCATCAGGATGAGCAGGTTTGTGTTCACTGACGCCTGTGTTATTCAAGCTGTCCCCCATCTGCCCTGTGACCTGGGCAAGTGGCTTGGCCTCCCTAATGCTGGTTCACTCGTCCCAGAAGAAAGAAAAGAAGAAGGTCTGTACCCATTTCAGGGGCTGAGATGGAAATTTCATCAAGGTATTTACTTGCCCTGGTACTTTGCTTCTTAGCCAAATCTGGGTAAACACAGCAGGCACGATTTTAGAATTGGTGGGAACTACATGTACTATGTTTATGCTATTGTGCTTTTTAGACCAAAGGTAGACAAACTTTTTCTGTACAGGGCCAGATAAAGAATATTTTTGGTTCTGTAGAATATACAGTCTTGGTCACAACCTCTCACTTCTGTGTTTGTAATGTGGAAGCAGCCATAGACAATACAGAATGAAAGAGTGTTCCCATAAAACTTTATTTATGAAAGCAGCTGACAGACTGGTTTTGGCCCACATGCCACAGTTTGTTGACTCCTGTTTTAGGCAAATATCTAGAAGGTCCAGGTTTAGGTATATTGATAGAATTCCTATTCTGCCTTATATGTTATTGTCTTCTACAGATACTTGTGAATTTACTGTCCTTAAAAGCATATTTCAATAAATATTTATATCCATGGGCATTCCTGGAAAATTTAAATTAAAATTCATGTAAAGCCTTGGGACATATTATGAAAGACAAAAATAGTTACTATTTAAGGACAAATAATGAATTTCTTTGGAAGGTTTTGAAAGCTGTGGAGCTGTGTGATTTTAGACAAGTTTCTTACCCTCTCTGAACTTTAGCTACCTCCTCAGTTTAATTCCAGGCTCTAGAAGTCTCTGTTTCATAAGAATTAAAATAAATCAGCATACAAAAATCAGGTTTTACTATTACAACCCCACCTTCTCAAGTCATGATCTCATTGCCAGCAATATATCTAGAGAAAGACTCCTTATCTTGTCAAAAACATATGGCCAGTTCCCAGAACTAACATCATTCGAGGCTGCCAACAAATGACGTAATGAGACAACAGCAAAATGAGATATTTACTTCCTTCCTCGCTCAGAGCTGCCAGGCCTCACATGTAAAAAGCTGTTTGAGACTCTGTTCTCTCTCTCTCTCACACACACACACTCAGAGGAGATGTTCCTTTAGAACTATTTATTCATTTTGAGAATTACTGCTGACATTCCTGAGGGTCCAGGAGCCTTTGAGCACACACTCATGAGGGAGCTCGCCAGAGGGCATGCTCTTCAACTGTGGAGTGATTTGACTTGGGGAGTGGCTCAGGTGGGGCATGAGGTTTTCTCTTCCCTGATCAGGGTCAGATAGAGACGCTGATGGCAAAAGTCAGGCTAGAAAGGGTCCTAGATAGATGCTCCTACTATATGAGTTTCTCTGCTTTGCCCCTAAAACTGCATTAAGGTTGAGCAGATGGTGCACTTGATTTGGATCCACCATCTAGCAAGCCAGATGAGGCCCTGGGTGATATTAAATACTCATCCAGGATCTTCTGTGGCCATACTTGGCCTTGGACTGTCAGCAGCTGGGTGCTTAGTGGGCACTGGTGTCCTGGAAGCCACAGAGCAGGCATTCAATGAACTCACTTCACCTAAACCATAGAGTCAAGAGGACAGTAACATTGGTAATAATATTATTAATATGAGCAAGGAGTAAGAAGACATTTTTTTAAAATATATAAATCATATTACATCACATTCCTGCTCTGAAACCCCCAGTCTTCTCCCATTTATCTGAAGTAAAACCAACCTTCCCATGAAGGCTGCAAAACCCAGCAGAACCTGGCTGCCTCTTCCCTCCACCTCTCCAGTCTTACCTTTCTTCTTATGACATTCTTACTGAGATAAAACTCATGTTCCATCCAATTCGCCCATTTAGAGGATACAATTCAGTGGTCTTTAGTATGTTCACAGATGTATGCAACCATCACCACCATTTTAGGTAGCTTCTATCACACTAAAAAAATAACACTGCACCTATTAGCAGTCATGCCTCACTTCTCCTGACCTCACAGGCCCTGATGACCAGTGATCTACATTCTGCCTCTACAGATTGACCTGTTATGGACATTTCATATAAATGGGCAGTGTGGGGTCTTGTGTGACCATCATTCATTTAGTATGATGTTTCTAAGGTTTGTCAGTGTTGTATGTGTGTGTGTGTATATATATATATATATGTATATGTATATATATATATATATATATATATCTCAATACTTCATTCCTCTTTGTAGCTGAATGATATTCCGTTGTTGGGATATACCATATTTTGTTTATTCATTCATCAGTTGATGACATTTAGGTTGTTTCTATTTCTTGGCATTATGAATAGCGCTGTTGTGAACACTTGTGAACATCATTATATGTGGACATACATTTTCATTTCTCTTGGATATATACCTAGGGGTGGTATTTACTGAGTCATATAGTAACTCATTGTTTAAACTTTTCATCAATTTGGGGAAATTCTCATCCACTATTTGTTCATATGTTCTTTCTGCCCCTTTTCTTCTCTTTTTTCCTCTGGGACTTCCAAAATGCATATGTATAAATTACTTGGGATTTCCTTAAAATGAAAAGTTTTTTTCTCAAGGATACCATCAGGAAAATGATAAGGACTGTTTTCCAAGGTGGGTGCACCACCTTTCATTCTCATAGCAGTATATGCAGGTTCCCATTTCTCTACATCCTCACCTACATTATCTACTATCACATCCAGCCTCCAATGTCTACCCCCACCGCACCCCCCTGCCCCCTCAACCCAGTCACTTTCTCAGCATGTATCACATCCCTAATTATTTTACTAGGCAGTCTCCCCTCCTGGATTTTCCCCGGTGCTTAAAACAGACTGACACCAAGTGCGCATGCAGTAAATATTTGTGGAATGAATAAAAAAATACTACTAATGTTTTAACTAGTATTTAATAGCATTAAATATTGCTAATATTTATCAAAGTTGCTAAGAAATATTAACGTTGACTACTAATAAGTATGTATACTGTTCATTATCCAAGCTATTGTTTCTGTAACTGTTTAGCACATGCCATACCCAGGGTAAGACTTTTCACAGGCTGCTCAGTTAATCTTTGGAACAGTGTTACATCACAGAAGACTGCCTACTTCCATTTTCCTCATTTCTATCTATATTACCAATACAAACAAGGACAATAATGTCATAAAGTAATAACAATACTTATTTTTAAAGATCAACAAACTTAAACTGCATTCATTGTTCCACCCTTGGGACCTTTCTAGTGGGAAAAGTATTAGTCGCTCAGTCATGTCTGACTCTGCAACCCCATGGATTGTAGCCCACGTGGCTCCTCTGTCCATGGGATTTTCCAGGCAAGAGTACTGGAGTGGGGAGCCATCCGCTTCTCCAGGGGATCTTCCTGACCCAGGGATTGAACCTGGGTCTCCTGCATTGCAGGTGCATTCTTTACCGTCTGAGCCACCAGGAAAGACCTTCTAGTTGAAAACTGTACTGAACCATGGTGATTTTTGCCCCAGTCCTCATCTTCACCTCCCTGAAGGAAATTCTAGTGGAGAGCAAAGCGCACTCACCAGGGAGATGTTTCGAATCCAATTTACCAGGGCAAGTAATACTGGTTATTGCACCTGACATGATGCTTGCCCTTTCCTCCTCAAGGAGGCTCTGTGGTGACACAAGGTAATTGCCCAGTTCCTCTCGGGGTCCTGGAGTTATGCAGACAGGCTGCAGCAAATCTCCTGTTATCTTCTGATAGCTTCTCTCAGAGCTGGCCAATTACCTTCTCCTGTGTGTCAGCTTCTGGGATGTTGGTTAACTTGATTTTTTTTTTCCTCAAAAAAGTTACATCTTGGTTTCTAGAGGGTCTCGGCTTTAAACCTAGTAATTTTCTATGACAGTAACTTCCCATGCCCACTTCCTGAGGAGTATCCCAGAAATGTTCATGTATATAGTAACTAGTGTGCATCCCCTTGGTTCAAGGGTCTCTGCAATTCTAACCACTATTTTCATAGCAACAATGTTCATTTCTATGTCCTTTTATTAGCAATAACTCTGAAGAGTATACTTGGAATGATCTAATTTTAAAAACATGCTCTGCAGGTTCTCTGGCATCCTCAAAACTCACTTAAGGGTTTCTGAAACACTTCAAAGAGATGGGGAAGGGGGCTCATACTTTAGTCTGAAGCTGTCAGTAGAACTTTCTGGATGATGGAAATGTTTGATATTTGTACTGAACAATACAGTAGCTGGGGCTTCCCAGGTAGTGCAGTGGTAAAGAATTCGGTTGTCAATGCAGGAGGCACAAGAGATGTGGGTTTGATCTCTGGGTCAGGAAGATGCCTGGAAGAGGATATGGCAACCCACTCCATTATTCTTGCTGGGGAAATCCCATGGACAGAGGAGCCTGGTGGGCTACAGTCCATGGAGACACAGAGTTGGACATGACTGAGCAACTTAGCACAACACACATGCAGTAGCCACCAGCTATAATTGGCTATAAGCCATTGAAAAATGGCTAGTGTGACTGAAGAAGTATAATTTAATTTTATATAGCCACAAGTGGCCAGGGGGTAGGGTAGAGGGTACTGTAGTAGACAGCTCAAGTCTAGAGCATCAGAGGGTGTGGATTTCTGACAGAGTTGCTTCACATTCACAGCTGCCTCCAGGGTGTGAAGCAACAGTGAAGGGTTTTTTCCTCAGCAACCTCTGCAGACCAGCTGGTCGTTATCAGTGATGATGGCGGTAACAGTACAATGTACGTGGAGCTTTCACACAATCTCACTTAAGTCTTCACAAAAATCCTGTGAGTTGGGCACTATCCCCACTTAGAAGAGAGTAAGAAGTGTGATCGATTGACCAAGGTCACAGAGATTGTTGGACTCAAAAGTCTCTGTGCGGTAGTGCTATGCTCGCTGCGTGGCAGTTTTCCAATTTTACAAACACTCACTAAGCAAGACTGTCCCAGGTCCTAGACAGCTGCAGCCTAATAGGAAGGAGGAAACATGCGCCCCTGTTCAGGTGAGAGGGCTCTGATAATGGAGAACAGAGTCGGGGAAGAAGGAAGGACAGATACCCTGAAAGACACGGCTCCACCACCACTGGCTGGGCACTGGACTCAGGCTTTACGTTCGCCCCATTTGTTCCTCATGATAATGCTCTGAGAACAGTATTTCATCCTCATTCTCCAATTGAGAAGAGGAAGGCTCTGAGGGTTTATGTAACTTGCTATGATTTGTCCTACTTATATAAGTGGTAGGAATAAGATTCCAGCTCATGTGTTTCCAGACAGCCCCTACCAAGTAAATGGCCAGAGCCAGATAAAACTGGGGCAGAAATGGGAAGGCAGTGGAGTTGTGCTCTTCAAAGCTCTAGGAGATGGTGAAGGTATTGGCTCCTTGGGGTGGCAAGAACTCACACAGAGCACATGACCCAGCTCCTGCAACACTCCCAACCCTGCCATCAGCCTCAGTTACTTGGCCTGAGTTCTAGTCTTCAAGTCTCACCTTAAATGCTGCTGCTTCTGAGAAACCTTCCTTGTTCCTCGTTCCTATTTTTATGCCCTTCCTCTCTTCTCCCTTGGCTCTTTCCTCCCTACCAGTTTATCTATCTCTTCCCTCCTGGAGATGATAAGCCCATGGAGGACAGGAGACTGAACCCAGTGAGCCTTCCAGTGTCTCTCAGGTAGTAATAACATTAACGATTAGGACCCTGGTAAGAATTCACATTTCCTGAGCAATGACTATGGGTCAAACATGTTTCTAAGCATTTTATAAGTTTTAACTAATTTCATTTTTACAGCAACTCTGTGAGATAGGTACTATTACTATCTTCATTTTACAGAAGAAAAAAGTGAAGCACAGAGAGGCAAATAAACTTGCTTGAGGCATACAGCTAGTAACAGAAAGAGCTGAAAGTTGAACCTAGGCAGTTTGTGTATAAATGCTTACTATTAAATTAAGCACTTCACAAAACTGTTCAATATGGTATAGATTCCTGAACATGTTGACCTACTCATTTACTTACAATTTTATTATGTAAAAATAAAAATATCAAGTCCAAACCATGAGAGAATGCCTCCCGGACTAGACAGAAAAGTGCTTGATGCTCTGTATATCTGTAGGCAGTTAGCAAATTCTCCAACAGTCATTAGAGATAACAGCAACTAATCTAACTTCTTATTTGCACAGGAAGTGCTATATTAATTGCTCTTGGTAAGCAATTTTAATATTCCATATAAGCTTTACACATTCCCCTCCAGTGAACCACACATTTAGATACAGGATTAGGACAAATCCTTAAGTGTTTGGGGGGACAATTTTTGGTTGGTAAAAGTAGGATTCTGGGTGAGACACAAGATGCTGTGAGAAGGACCTAATATAGGCCTGTGGTCACGTTGAACCCTTTCAACATCGGCAGTGTTTTGTTCTTTGAATGATAATAAACACACGCTTTAGTTAATCTTGATTCAGAAATTGGAAGGAAACTCACAACCACATGGCCTGGTGCCCAGGAAAGGTTTCTTTCCCTCTTTCGTTTTGCCTAGTAGATAGCTTTGGGACATGCTCAGGGTCCTCACTAGTGGCGGCATTCCTTTTCTCTGCTGTGTCCTCACTCCAGGCCCAGTGAGACTGTGTGAAGAAGCCCAGGCTTATAGACAGGGAAGGACAGAGTCCACGGAGGACACTCACGCGGCTGGCCAGCTGCTCAGGGGAAAGGTTCAGACGATTTTTTGACCGGGCGCTGTTTAGAGATGAAGACAGACTTAATGGAGGAAAGTCTGCTGCTCTCTGACCTTGGCTGTGTGCTTTTCTCCATCTCCTGTCAAGTTGAGCAGGAAAAACAAACAATCGCTGATGAGCTGGAACATGAGAATGGAAAGGGCAGACGGCAATGAGCTAACTCCGAGGTGAGGCTTAATCGAGTCCTAGGAAACGCAGCTCTATTATAACCACCTGGAGGAAAGAGGGACCTATTTCTAGAGGGTTTTAAAGACAAACACGGTTTTCAAGCTTCGAGGACTGAGGTGTCAGGGCAGGCATGTCTGTGAGTTGTGTGATCTGGGGCCAGTTTATTCAGCCCCCAGGAGGCTGTCTCATCAGCTCCAGGGGAGTGGTCATTACCTGGCCAACTGATGGTGATGGGGTTTTCTGGGAAGGCTTCTCTGCACCCAAGAGCAGAGACCCACTGCCACTGGCTTAGATCAAGAGGGGTCCAGGCAGGTGATCTGAAGATACTCACAGAGCCTCTCAACACCTGACAGGAGAAGCTCTGACCAGCTCATCTCAGATTCTGGTTCATTCCAGAGCCTACCTACCCAGAATCTGTGAAACCTTTAATTTATTTATTTTTTGGATTAATCTTTTAAAGGATTTCTTTCTTTTTAAAATACTGAGCTAGTCAGCATACAACAAAGTCCCTAAAATAAAAGTGTGTGGCTCAGTGAATTTTTACACACACCCATGTAACTACCACCCACGGCAAGATACCCACTGGGGGTCTGCAAACTCAGACCTGTAAGCCAAATTGCATCTGCCACAGTTTTGTGAAAAAGAATTTTATCAGAACACAACCTCACTATGGTTTGTGTCTTGTCTATGGCTATTCAGCTTCAAAACCTGAAATCTTTACTAGCTGGCCCTTTAAGGAAAAAAAAATCCGCCGATCCCAGAGTCTGCCTGCAATGCAGGAGACCTGGGTTTGATCCCTGGGTTGGGAAGATCCCCTGGAGAAGGAAATGGCAACTCATTCCGGTATCCTTGCCTGGGGAAAATCCCATGGACGGAGGAGCCTAGTGAGCTTGGCGGGCTACAGTCCATGGGGTCGCAAAGAGTCAGACACGACTGAGTGACTAACACTTTCACTTTCACTGACATAGAGGCTGCCCTATGTCTCCCCCCTATTGATTTCCCCCCAAGATAACCACTCTTTTGACATATGTTACTGTAGGTTAGGTTTGCCTGTCTTGAACTTCATATGCATGGAATATTATAGTTTTTATTCACTCAGCACAGCTGTGAGACTCATTCATGTGTTGAGGCACTTTCACTCCTGAGCATCACCACGAATGTGACATTCCAGGCATCCTCCACTCTGTCCCACTCAGCAGGCTGGCTCCTCTCACTGACAGAAGGTGTTGCCCTGTCACTGGCTCTTTAGGGCCCCCAGAGGCGCTCAGAGCCCCCTCTCTGCAGTGGTGTTTCTTCTGTCTGTCTGTCTGTCACTGTCTCCATCTCTCTCTCATCTATTTCTGAACCACAAATACCACTGAAAATCTGACCAGAGCTGGGGATCCTCGTCTCAGATAAATGCTTAGATAGTGAAATGCTCAGCTAAAGATTAAATTTTGTTCCTGCTGTTTGTTATTTTTTACTTTTGCTCTCCCTGTGTCAGTGAAAGAGATGTCAGAAATCCCTCTTGGATTCATGAAGCCTTGTCTCTCTTAGAAAAACAAGGGGTGGGAGAGAAGATCTTGTTATTAGTTTTAGCTTCATCTGAATAGTTAGGTGCAGGACATGTGGCCTTGTGGTGGGGGCAGAGAGGGTGTGACAGAGCACTTTGTGTTCTGAGGACCTCACTCAGGCATTTGTGTCTCTTGGTAAATATGAGGACAGGACACTGACCCAGCCCTCTGGTGGCTGCAGAGCCCTGAGGTTGGGAGCCTGGCTCTAAGGTTCTGCTCAGGTGCCCCCTGCAGGAACAACACAAGCATCATCACAACAGAACAACAATGGTGTCTGCTGCTTCCGGAGGGTAACTGCTTCCACTGAGACTGCATGGGGTGAGGAGCATCAGCAGCGGATGGGCCAGTTTCCAGAGTTCTGCTGACTTACTTGTGAGAACTGGACAGAGCCCTTAAGACTCAGGAAACTCGAGGTTCTTGGTTTACACAGGAGTAAGGGAAAATTAAGAGGATGATAGTCAAACTTCAGCCAAAGAGGTGTGTGAGTAACAGCAATTAATCAGTAAGTAAGAGATGTGATCTTGCACCTTAAATTTGTGAGGCAATTCATACCATTTATACATATAAAGGGCTTCCCAGGTGATGCTACTGTTGAAGAACCTGCCTGCCAATGCAGGAGACATAAGAGACACCAATTCGATCCCTGGGTTGGGAAGATCCCCTGGAGGAGGGCATGGCAACCCTCTCCAGTATTCTTGCCTGGAAAATCCCCAAGACAGAGGAGACTCGTGGGCTATAGTTCATGGGGTTGCAAAGAGTTGGACACGACTGAAGTGACTTATCATGCACGCATACATGTAAATCCAAGATTTCGCACATAATATAAATGGGTTCATGAACCCCAAGCTAAGAAAATAAGTTCAATACTCTATCCTTTCTGCTTCAGTTCCCACTGAAATAGGCAGAGCCTTTCTGTGCTTAAATCCCCAAGACAATGGTATTTGGCTAAGTTAATATTTTTAATTAGGCCATGCAAATCCCACTCTCTAGCCATTGCATGGATTAGTTGTCCTTGGGTCAGGCTCTCAGTCTTGGGCTGGATCAACCATGATGGAGTGGGGGTGCAGGGGAAGGGTGAAGCCAAGTCCTATGACTTCAAACATGGTCCCCTGGGCAGTAGGCCAGGGAGTGGGGCAGTGTCCCATAGCAAGAGGTGTGAGCAAAGCAGGCACTGTGACTCTCATATCCGGTCCAGGAGGCTTGGAGATGACTGATGGAAACTGCCTTGCCAATGCAACACTGGAATCAAGTAGGTGGTCAGTAAATGGTAGCTACAAAGGGGATAAAGGAGAATTATCATTACTCAGGATGTGAGTCAACTCCTAGAGAATCACTTCCTTCCGGGGGACTTCTCACTGTTCTTTCTCTGGGTGATTCAATGGCACCAGTAAGTGTTGAGACCAGATATTAAAGGAACACAGGTTGACAGGCTTGTGGAATATGGGCATTTGATGAAGACACGCACTGAAAGAAATTAGAAGAGGGAAATTAAAAGTGCCCCTCAAGTCATTAAAATACACGTAAGGTTAAGGGTTTTGAAAAACGAATCACTTTAAAAAAAACTTAAAGACTAAATAAAGATATTGCACAGGAATCTGAATAGGAATTTTGTCTGAGTGATTATGATATTTGTTCCTTTCGCCTTATAAATTTATGTAATTAAACTCATGTCACAGTTTGCTCTTGCATGGCACAACAGAAGTGTAAATTTTTACTCCATTGCTAGCTAATTAGGATGATGTGTGAGTCTATCTCTTATTTTCAATTTTTTTTGAAATTTTGTGCTCAAGCCCCCTTTCCTCTTTCAAAACCTGATGTCTTACGTAATTATAAACAGGCTTCCAAACTCAGAACTTGAATATATTTGGCTCTATTCTCTTTTCACCCTAAATTAGTTTAGGTGTCATTAACAATTTAAAAAGAGTTAACAAAAGAAGATGTGACCTGGATTCTGGAGACAGGGTGGAGAAAATCTGTTTCATTCAGGACTCAACTAAGAGGAACATATACTGGTTCCAGGATGAAAGAGAAGTCCAAGAACCTCTGGATTTTATTTTTATCTTCTTGCATTGGGGGCTTTCTTTTAGAGGAAATAAAATCTTCTTCCAAGGATGACAAGATGTTCTAGAAAAAGCCCAATGATTACCTGTACTCAAACCTACCATGCATGCCACCTGAGACCTGGACTCCTCATTAGTGACGTGAAAGGATTAAATGGATGCATCACTTATGCTGCTAGTATTTCCTGTGTGCCTAGAACATTCAGGCATCCCTTAATGAAAGATAGTTTCTGGTTTCAAAGACCTCAGTCTCATGGAAGAGAACATAGCAGAGAGGTTAAGAGCCCAGATTCTGGAATTAATGACCTAGTTGGTGCTCATAAACATGAAAACTGGGTGAACAAAAGGTCTTCCCTCATAGCTCATTGGCAAAGAATCCACCTGCAATGCAGGAGACCCCAGTTCGATTCCTGGGTCAGGAAGATCCCCTGGAGAAGGGATAGGCTACCCACTCCAGTATTCTTGGGCTTCCAGTATTCTTGGGCTTCCCTTGTGGCTCAACTGGTAAAGAATCCGCCTGCAGTGCAGGAAACCTGGGTTTGATCCCTGGGTTGGGAAGATATGTACTATGTACCATGCACCAACCATGTACCAGGCCCTGTGCTAAAGCTTGAGAAGGAAGCTACAGAGCAAACGGGTGTCACATGCTTAGCAGAGTTCCTTACAGATCTGGGAAGAGAAAAGCAGGGTAGAGACCTCTAGGACATCAAGTGACTGGGAACCCCTGGTGACCAGGAAAGAGTGCTTTGAACACTCCATAGCTCCCACTGATGGAGGTCACTGGCATTTACTCACTCCCTTGGTAAAAAAAAAAAAGATTCCTTGTGCATCATTGCTCCCCAAATTCTGGAGTGACCCCAGAAATCCTCTGATTTGAAACCCACCATCATGTCATCAAAATAGTTTCAACAATACCCAAAGAATGATCTTTCTCACTTAAAATCAAAACAACCTGTATTTGTCTATCCTTTAAACCAGGGCTGAAGTGATGTATTCAAGGTGACATGTTTTGAGAGAATCTGTGCAGACCCACGTTTAAAAAATATACTACTTCTCTGCTGTGTGGTGATCATTTCCGTACCTCCTTGGTGGTATTTCAAATGATGGCCTCGCCACCACCCCCAGAGCTCTGATGAGAAGCCCTGGAGAGAAAGGCTTTTCTCCATGCCATCTGGCATGCAGAGAGGCTTCCTTCTAGGGAAGAACGCATCTCTGTCCAAGGAGGAGGGGACTCACATCCATTTTCCTCTCCTCATAGTTGAGCTACAGGGAAGATGGCTTAAACTGCCATGATTTGTGATCAGGAAATGAATATGTATTTTTATGGCAGTATTCATTATACAGAGAACAAGTTTTGCTTAAAGCAACCCCTATATCACTTGATATGAATGTTATATTGTATTTTGCAATGCACAGCTTCTTGAAAAAAAATATTTTACAAAGAAATTAATACTCGGAACTTTTAATATATGCTTCTAGCACTCATTGATGGAACCAAACTATTTCTATCTTTCTCCCTGGAGCCAGCATGACAGTGAGCTGACAAACTGGTGACAATGCTTTGAAAGAGAAGGCTTTTGTACCCTATTTTATGTATACTCTAGTTAAAGCATGGAGCCTAAAATTGAATGAGGGAACTCATGGAAAGCAGCAACAAGCTAAAGGCAGCAATTTTGTACCAGGGTAATGGAAGATCAGGGACTTCCCAGGTGGCACTAGTGATAAAGAACTCACCTGCCAATGCAGCAGATTAAGAGACATGGGTTTGATCCCTGGGTCAGGAAGATTCCCTGGAGGAGGGCATGGCAACCCACTCTAGTATTCTTGCCTGGAGAATCCTATGGAGAGAGGAGCCTGGTGGGCTACAGTCCAAGGGTTGCAAACAGTCATAGATGAATAAAGTGACTTAGTATGCATGCACACAACAGAAGGACAATGACATTATCATTAGAATGAACTGATGAGATGAATTAGATATTACTGAAGTAGATGCAGATTAGAACGTGGGGAAAATTTATGTGAGGCAATATACCTCCCCAATCACAGCATTTGTCGGCCTCGGCTTCTGTCTCTTGCTGGAACTAGTTGTCCATACCACAGCTCAGGTAAACAGTATCAGTCCCTGAGGGCTACTGCTTGGAGAGTGAAGAGGTAGCCACTGACCCAAGGCTGGCCCACCTATATCCTGGCCAGAGACTATCAAGATGTCCTGGTACAAAGGAATCTTCCCATTAGCCAAAAGGTTGTCTTCTTTCTCAGTAGAAACTGGAAAAATTCTTAGAGGCTTGGAGAGACGGTGATGAGTGCAGGGGGAGCAGCTGGTCCCATCAGCAGCAGGGTAGCAGACTGAAGACCCACTTTGTTTAAATAATGACGCTTCTTCCCTCTCAGCCTTTCGGTCAGGCTCACTGTACCCTCGCTCCAGAGGTGGACTTGACCTGGCCAGTAAGAGTTCCGCATCCCTCTGGCCACACTGATGAGTTCCAGATGGGCATGTGACCCAAATCTGAGGCTTTGGTTAAAACTATCAGGAAAAGAATTTCTCTTCCACTAAGGATAATGTCAGCCTGGAGTTTTTAGGGTTTCAGTGAGTGAAGGGAGTCTGTCTGAGCACTAAGCCAACACAGATGAAACGTGGAGAAGTTGGTTCTGGTTACCATGATTTGAGATCCTTGTTATTTAGTTGCTAAGTCATGTCTGACTCTTTGCAACCCCACGGACCATAGCCCGCCAGGCTCTTCTGTCCATGGGATTTCCCAGGCAAGAATACTGGAGCACGTTTCCATTTCCTTCTCCAGAAGATCTTCCTGACTTAGGGATTGAACTCGCATCTCCTGTGGCTCCAGGCTTGGCAGGTAGATTCTTTACCACTGTGCCACCTGGGAAGGATCTAACCAAATCCAAAGCATGTTGAGCTATGAACTTTAAACAAAAACTTCTGAACAAATGTAATTTTATAATAGTCTTAGATTTATAGATAAACTGTAAGGATTGTCCAGAGAATTCCTTTATACCTCAGTTTCTCCTGTCATCAACATCTCACAGCAGTATAATGCATTATGCTAATAAGCTAATATCAATATGTTATTAACTGAAGTCCATGATTTATCCAGACTTTCTAAGTTTTTACTTAATGTTCCTTTTTTCTCTTCCAGAGTCCTATCCCAGATGCCATATTATATTTAGTCACCATGTATCCTTAGGATCCACTAAACTGTGACTGTTTCTTAGACTTGCCTTGTTTATGGCCACCTTGACAGTTGTGAGAAGTACTGACCTGATATTTGGTAGAATGTTGCATGGTTGGAATTTCTGATGTTTATCTCATGATTAGACTGGGATATATGGGTTTGGGGAGAAAGATCACATGGTCAAGTGCTACTTTCATCATATGACATCAAGGGTACATGCTATCAACTTATCTTTGTTGACTTCTCATTGTTGAAGCTAATCTTAATTACCTCGCTTAAGTAGTATTTTTAGATTTCTCCCCCCAAAATTATTCTTTTTTTTTTCCTATTATATACTATACTCTTTGGAAGAAAGTCATTTTGTATAGCTCACACTTACTGCATGGGACACTATTCTCTACCTCTTGTGAACACAGCATCTACAAAAATTATTTGGAATGATTCTTCCTAAGATATTTGTCTATTCTGCCTCAGTTCAGTCAGTTCAGTACAGTTCAGTTGCTCAGTTGTGTCTGATTCTTTGCGACCCCATGAACCACAGCACACCTGGCCTCCCTGTCCATCACCAACTCCTGGAGTTTACCTAAACCCATGTCCATTGAGTTGGTGATGCCATCCAACCGTCTCATGCTCTGTCATCCCCTTCTCTTCCCGCCTTCAATCTTTCCCAGCATCAGGGTCTTTTCAAAGGAGTCAGTTCTTTGCATCAGGTGGCCAAAGTACTGGAGTTTCAGCTTCAACATCAGCCCTTCCAATGAATATTCAGGACTGATTTCCTTTAGGATGGACTGGTTGGATCTCCTTGCAGTCCAAGGGACTCTCAAGAGTCTTCTCCAACATACAGTTCAAAAGCATCAATTCTTCGGCACTCAGCTTTCTTTATAGTCCAACTCTCACATCCATATATGACTACTGGAAAAACCATAGCTTTGACTAGATGGACCTTTGTTGGCAAAGTAATGCCTCTGCTTTTTAACATGCTGTCTAGGTTGGTCACAGCTTTTTTTCCAAGGAGCAAGCATCTTTTAATTTCATGGCTGCCGTCTCCATCTGCAGTGATTTTGGAGCCCCAAAAAATAAAGCCTGTCACTGTTTCCACTGTTTCCCCATCTATTTGCCATGAAGTGATGGGACCAGATGCCATGATCTTAGTTTTCTGAATGTTGAGCTTTAAGCCAACTTTTTCACTCTCCTCTTTCACTTTCATCAAGAGGCTCTTTAGTTCTTCACTTTCTGCCATAAGGGTGCTGTCATCTGCATAACTGAGGTTATTGATATTTCTCCCAGCAATCTTGATTCCAGCTTGTGCTTCATCCAGCCCAGCATTCCGCATGATGTACTCTGCATGTAAGTTAAATAAGCAGGGTGACAATATACAGCCTTGACACACTCCTTTCCCTATTTGGAACCAGTCTGTTGTTCCATGTCCAGTTCTAACTGTTGCTTTCTGACCTGCATACAGATTTCTCAAGAGGCAGGTCAGGTGGTCTGGTATTCCCATCTCTTTCAGAATTTTCCAGTTTGTTGTGCCTAATTCATTTATTTATTAAATTGCTTCTTTATGTTTCATACTTTGCTTTTTAATTTAATACTTACAACATTTTTTGCAGATCAAATTGTTTTAGCTTTGATCGTTGTGACTCAGTCAGCTCCTGTGTCTCTTTGATAAACCTCATCCTTGAATGTGTGTGGGTTTGTGTGTCTTGTGTTCTGAGCACTTTCTTACTTTCTGGCACCATAATATGTTCCAGGCTCATTATTGCACATTCTCTGCCTCAGTTCTAGAACCAGTCATTTCTCTAAGGAGCTCTGGTTCATTTTATTAGAGCATGATATTAGAAATGAAAATCTGGGCACTCAGTGTAGCTATGGATTTTTTTAATTATGTGAGCCAATTCATCTAACCTCCGTTTTCTTCCCTTAAGACTATTTTATTTGAATTTTCTGCCACTTGAGATTTGAAAATAAATTAATAGATATGCAAAAGTATAAAACAGAGCTCAGCCATCTCCCTTATCTTTATTAGTTTCAATAAATAACAGCCCTCATCTAAATCCTCTCTTTACACTCAGGCCGTCCTCTCCCAATCATCTCAATAGAGAAAGGACAGAGCCGGAGAGTTACACAAGCAATGAGTTTGTTCTGCAGCTTGCCGAGCTCGCTCATGCACTTCTCTCTGCTTTTCAGTCTTTTATCTCCTAAGCCTGTGTTCTACGTTTCGCTTTCCCCTTACCTTCTCTTGGCTATCTCAGTCCAAATCCCTTATAACGGAGCTGGGTTGGAAATCTGGTCCAGTGTGGCACAGATGCGAACACTGCGTGGTTCTCACTCTCATTTATAAGTTGGCAAGGCAGAGCGCCTGCCACACAATACAATTCACGTTACCATGTTAAGTTCCCTGAGTGAGGCCCTCATCCCTTAAAAGGTTATATTCCTGGTTTCTTGAAAACTTAAATCCTTTTACTGGTGGGACTTTCACACCATCCTGTTTTTTTGTTTTTCCATCAAACAAATTTGCAATTACATATTTATATTTGTCTATTCGTTCTCTGCTTATACCCCTCTGTACACTATGAACTCTACCAGAGAAAAGGAGGGTGTATCTTATTCTCCATTCTACTCCCAGTCCTACCCATAATGCTTGGCACGTGAATGGCACCCATAAATTCTTGTTGAATGCACATATGAATGAATGAATGAATTATCAGTTTTGGACCTATGATCCCCTAAGAATCTTAGGATCTGGAGATATGTCTTACCACAGAATATGACAGGCAGACACCAAGGAACTCAGATAAGGGAGTAAATGATGCCATCTCAGGTACCAGAGACAGTCAAAAGAACTGTTAGGGACAAGGCACTGAGTGAGGGAATGGCGACCTACTCCAATATTTTTGCCTGGAGAATTTCAAGGACAGAGGAGCCTGGTAGGCTACACAGTCCATGGGGTCACAAAGAGTTGGATATGACTGAGCAACTAACGTTTTCACCTTCAAGCGAGGGCTTGGAGACAATGGGGGTTCACCAGGTAGACAAAGGAGCAGGGCTGGGAACTCTGGGAAGGGCACTCAGGCAGCCTGTTAGACATAAGTGAAGACAGAGAGGTGTCATCGAGTTTGCACCAAGATGACAGGCTTGGGAGTAGCCCCAGGGTGAAGGCAGAGGTGCAGGGCCTGGGGGCAGCGAAGGTGAGCCACTGGGGAGTACAGAGCATGGAAGCAAGTGTTCTGATCTGGGTTTCAGAACATTATTTTGGCAGGCGGAGGAAGGGTGGAAGAATGGAGGCAGGAGATCTGCCTGGGGCAGTGGTGCTGGGCCCAGTGGGTGTGGAAAGATGAGCAGGTGGGCTGCGAGTCAGGGGTGAGTCTATGCATTCCTGAGTGGTAGCTCCTGAACCCAAGCAGGCACACACAAGGGCAGCTCTTAAAGCTTGCTGTGCATAACTCACCCAACTCCATGTTCAGTGATTTTCTGCTGAAAGCTTGATTTCAACCATGGTGGAAGTAACTACACCATGGAAATCGGCAAGGACTGAGGCTTTTTACTTCCTGGAAAGCCAGCACACTATTGTTAGAAAATCAGTTAGCAATTTCAGAGATAAGAAAAAAAAAAAGCATATATTTGTGGCCTGCAGTCTTTCCTTTCCTTTTGGGTCATTTCCTAAGTGTGTCTTCAGTGGTGGGGAATTTTGAGTAAATTGACTGCACAAGAGATGCTTGGGCCTCATCATCATAAGAAGGAAAAAATAAGGTCTACCTTCCTAGGAAATAGGACACGTGCGTGAGTGCATCAGTCGCTTAGTCATGTCCGACTTTTCACGACCGCATGGACTGTAGCCTGCCAGGCTCCTCTGTCCATGGGGATACTCCAGGCAAAATACAGGAATGGGTTGCCACTTTCCTCCTCCAGGGGATCTTCCCAACTCAGGGATCGAACCCTCGTCTACTTACGTCTCTTGCACTGGCAGGTGGATTATTTCCCTACTGAGCCATCAGGAACATCTGAGTCATCAGGAAACAGTCTATTATTTAATTCATCGAGCCTATGTTTAATATTTTTTTGCATTTAAATATAATTTTTAACTAATAACTTCCCTTATTCTGATAGACAAGGAGGGGAGAAAGACAGAAAGAGAATAGGCTTAGAGAAATGTAGAGAAAAAAATGAAAGGAAGAAGAAAAGAAAAAAAAAATAAAGGAAGAGTGAGGAAGGACAGAAAAAATAAAGAACAAAGGAACAAAAGGAGGCAGGCAGGCTTCTGTCCCTGTGGCTCTGAATTATACATGGCATCATCAAAGCTCTCTAGTTATTGAAATGACACAGTAGCCAAATACAAGGGGATCTTTCTATATGCCATTTGCAATATATAGCTTAAACTCCAATAATCAGTGCTGTTACTACCTCTCCTCTATTTTACAGATGAGAAAGCTGAGGCCGGCCCACAGAGGTAAATAGCTTGCCCCAGTCACCATCTTAGTAAGTCCAGAGCCAGGTCTACAGCGGGGATTTGAGCCCAATCGGTATAACCCCATGGCCTGCTTTCTTGGTTACTATACAGTTAAGTCTTTTGCTCCAAACAAAGCAAAGTGGGGTTCTCAGTGAATTCATCTTAACACCCACTCTGGGCAAGCAGGCATTGTGAAGAATGCAGAAAAGTGCCGTCGTCAAGAACTGGCCCATAGTGCATATACAGGCAGAAGGAATGACAAGGTGGGGACTTGGGGACAACACCCCAGGCCCAGCTGCTGGGAGCTCCTTGAGACTGGGCAGTGTGTCTTTCCAACTTTTCACCCCTGTTTCCTAGCAGGGAGCCTGGCTCAATACACATTTACTCAGTGAACAGTGAGAACTTGTATTTAAAGGATGGATTAGATCTTTCTTGTCAGAGAGTAGTCTGGAAGTCCTCGCTAGAGTGGCGAAAAGCTGAGCCAGGGTTTACTGTATGTGAGGAACCGACAAGCAGCAGACCGGTCCATCTGGAGCAGACGGTCCCCGGCTGCATCTATCAGGACGCACGTTCTCAAACCCTGCAGGGACTCTCGGTCACCAGGTGCCCTTCCCTTCAGCTTTCTAGTCCAGACTACAGTAGTGACTCCATTACCAGTGAGTCACAAATCTTCTGATGGATTCAGATGGTTACAGATAAAGCCTGTTTACAGGGCAATAATAAAGGAAGGTGGGTTAAGGGATATTTGTAAACCCTGATTCTTTGGCCAAATGGATACAATAACTAACAGAATGGCGAAAGTAGCTTTGGGTGATTTTAAAAACAAATGTTCCTTTTTTTCGGGACCTGAAGCTCTGAACCATCTTCCACTCACTCTTCTTTGCCTTCTCTGTGCAATCAATCAGTCACTATGTCTTATGTGTTTGTAAAATACTGCAGCCACCCTTCTATTGCCTAAACTTCCCTGCACCAAAATTTAGCCATGGCCCAAAGTCCATGTTTGCTTAAAAGCTCCCTTAGAAACAACTCATGCAGATCTCTTGTGAGAGAGACAGGATGAAAGAGGCCCATGGGGTGGAAAGCTTTCCTGAGATTACAGGTTCGGACGGAGTTAGGGCCACTGTCAAGTGTTTTCACTCTGAGGTTTATTATCTTCGATGTATCAGCCAGGATTCTTGACTGCGAGCCACCGAAATTGACTTGGATGATCTTAAGAAAAAGGAGATTCCATTGAAAAGTATCAGAATTGCAGGAAGAAGAGGGTCAGCCTCTGAGAACAGGCAGGAACCAAAGGAGACGTGACCACCAGGGCTACAGGCATGCTGCCACAGTCTGCTAAGGCCATGCTGCCTTTTCACTGCTGCTCCTGCCACACTGCCACAGTACCACTCTGACCTCCAGCCGCCCCCTCCCTGGCACCAGCTTTTGAGGCAGTGCAGTGGGAGGAAGTAGACACTAGAGAGACTTCCAGGACCAGACATGCATATTGGCAAGAGGAGGAAGGCTATGGGAAACGAGTGGATGCTGACAGTCAGAATACCAGGATATGTTTTAAACACTGAACTGAACTTTCCCGCATGGGGCGCTATTTTCAAATGAACCATCTACCTTTGTTTTCCAAATGCACTTTGAGCCCAACTGTCAGACTACTTTATGCACTTCACAACACATGGCTCCAGTGGGCATAGAGGTAGAACTCCATTAACCACCATTCAAAGCCTGGCTTCGTGCCCTCCCCACTTTATTCTCACCCCCAGCAGGACCAGGGCATCGCTGTCCTCAAATCCTATTCTCTGCTTCAGATGCATGCCTGCAGGCTCAGTCGCTTCAGTCATGTCCAACTGTTAGCAACCTTGTGGACTGTAGTTTGCCAGGCTCCTCCGTCCATGGGATTCTCCAGGCAAGAATACTGGAGTGGGTTGCCACATCCTCCTTCAGGGGATCTTCCCCACCCAGAGATTGAACCCATGTCTCTTATGTCTCTTGCATTGACAGGCAGGTTCTTTACCACTTAGCGCCACCTGGGAAGCCCCTGCTTCGGGTAGCATGGTCTAATGATGGTCAATCCTTCTCAACTTCCCCTCTTTACTCATGCTGCTTTCTTTACCTGGAATGCCCCCTCTTAGCTCCCAGGATCATCTAAATGTTACCTATGAATCAAGGGTCCCTTAAAGTTCTACCTTTTATAAGACCTTCCAGAACAGTCTACTCAATATACATGCTGCCTCTGAATGCTTACCTTTATCTCTCACTTGACAATCATATACTCTCTCAAACTTGGTGCCTGACCCAGAGAAGACACTCAACATAAATCTGCTGAATGAATGTACTGAATCTTTACTGACCCTTCAAGGCCTTGCTCAACTGTCATTATCTCTAAAAAGCTTTTCTTGATCCTCAGGCACACTTAGTCCCAGGTTCTTTGAGTTCCACAGTGAAAGTCAATGTGTTAGTCGTTCAGCGGCGTCTGACTCTTGCGACCGCATGGACTGTAGCCTGTCAGGCTCCTCTGTCCATGGGATTCTCCAGGTAAGAATACTGGGGTGGGTAGCCATGCCCTTATAGCTGTAACACTGACCACATGCCTACTAATCACCTGCCTGTCAGCCTCCATTAAACCATGAGCTTCTCATGAGTGAGAATTGCATCTTACTCTTTTTTGTACGTATCGTATCTGGTACATACTACACCTGAGCTGTCCGATATGGTAGCTACTATGTATCTGTCACTTAATTGTTATTAATAAAAATGAAATAAAATAAAAATCCAGCTCCTCATCTTCAATAGCCACATTTTGAGTTCTCAATAGCCACATAGGGCTAGGGGCTATAGCATTAGATAATGCAGATATAGAACTTTTCATCATCACAGAACCTTATAATGGACAGCCCAGGCATTCACTACATAATTACTCTTTGTTTGAGAGTTCACTATGCATTATGCATTGTGCTAAGCATTTTCTGTACATTGTCTCATTTAACTCTGAGAACTATACTCAGAGGGAATAATAGGATTATCCCCACTTTACAAATGAGGAAACTGAGGCACAGAAAGGTTAAGTAATTTGGCCAAAGTCATACAACTCGCAGACAGTCGGGCCAGAGATTTTACTATTCCCATAGGCTAGTCCATGCCCCGTAATCACTGAACCATGTCTCTTTCGTTCAGGGAAGTACAGTGCACTGTGAACATTGATAAAACGGACTCACAGTCCAAATTCAAACTTGAATTCCCTCATGTGCTTACTGTGAGACCTTGGAAAAGGTAATCACTTTTTCTTCTAAAATGGGAAAGGACATGTTTATTTCCAGGGTCATTGTGAAGACAGAACAAATCACATGCATGGTGGGCCCCATATAGTGCCCAGCACATGCTGGGTTTCAAGTGAATACTAACTATGCTCTCAGTCAAAGTTTTACCCTCTAGGGTGTCAAAAAACATTCTTAGTTGAGTTATCAGCACACAGTAAGCCTTGGTAAGAATTATTTTAGATGATTGATTCTTATTCTGGGATATTACCCTTTGTTCCTTCACTGTATTTTTTTTAACGTGATTTTTACAAAAACTTTGACTAGAGGCCCACTCAATTTATGTACTGTTATTACTGTTACATGACGGGGGTGGAAGGTGGAAATAAATGTTACCTTCCACAGCTAGGAAATATGAGCACTACAGAAAGGAAGGAAGCACTTCTGTCAACATGAGCAGAGGAAAATGGTAGAGTTTTAATAGGAGAATTTCAAGCATCAGGCTTGGTGGAGTTATAGGGCCACCTTTTCTCCTAAATAACTCCATCCCCTGGATTGCTTGAAAGAAAGCAAAGCTGACTTGACAAGGGCTTATAGTGAATAATGTAATAAATGCTACAATTCACTCAGGCTATTACCATACCAACTGGAAGGCCAGATGAACAAACATCTGAGACTGAATCAAATTACACGAAATCAAGAAGGAATAGATCTGCTGCAAGGTGTGTGGGTGATAAGAGAAAAGGATGGTTGGGTTTTCAAGGACAGAACACTTGGCCAATTTATTTTTCTAGGCTCTTTGTATCATTTCTTTCCCCAATGTGCTATGTTTATTCACATCTCTGAGTCTTTATACCTAAATGTTGCAAGGAAAAATCTGAATTGGGAGCACTTCAGCTATGAGTCTACCTCAAACTTGCTTAAATAACATCAAACAAGGCCAAGATTACAGAAAGTCCAGGTGTTGACTAAAACTTCAGGCTGATTTGATGTAGTGATTCCAGCTCTGCTCTCCTGCGGTTCGAGATCTCGGAGCCCTTCTTCTCCATGTGTGTGGATTTATCTACAGGCTGAAAACGAGGTGGGCTGTCATTCTCCTGGGTCTCATATTCATGCACGGCTCTCTGGTAGATTAGATGATTTCTCATAAATATTTAACACTCTCCCTATCACTACCAGGAAGGGCGGTGGGCTTGATACTAAGCTTAGTCATGTGTCTTTCTTTAGCCAATGAAATGTTGGTAGAGGTGATGAAGCCTAGGCCTGAGATAGACTTGTGTACTTCCACTGGTGCTCTCACACCTCTGCGACTGTCTTGAGAAAAACACGTGTAGGCTAGCTTACTGGTCCTGGGATGGGAAACTTTGGTGTAGACCATGAACTAACTCAGCTGATCCTCAGACTCTAATTAATTAGAGCACCCAGCTAATGTCAGAACTGAACTGTCCCAACAAGCAAGGCCTAGATCAACTAAATAGATGTTTATTGTTCCATGGTGCTGAGGTTGTATATGGTTTTGCTATGTACATTTTTGTGGCAGTAGCTCAGTGATAGAATAACACCCCGATCAGAAGAGAGAATCTCTTCTGAATTTTTTTCCCATAACATTCAAAGTTGTCTCATAAACTCCCCAGAAAACCTCTCCCTGCCTCTCATTGGCCTAAGTTGGGTCACATGCTCAATTACTGGCAAGGGGGATGGATTCCCTCTGACAAATAAGACATTTTCCTGGAGGACAGCCTATCAAGCACAAGGAGCACTGAGGAAGGGTGTGTGTGTGTGTTAGTTGCTCAGTCGTGTCCGACTCTGCAACCCCATGGACTGTAGCCCACCAGGCTCCTGGTAAAGGTGGACTCTTTACCAGCTGAGTCACATGGGAAGCCCAATAAAATCAGAGATATGTTTAAAGGAGGAAATGGGTGGTAAGAAGGCAACATCCTCTATTCCTACCTCTCTCTGGCTTCACTTCAAGTCCTGATTCGTCTATGAAAACTACCAGAGCCCTCTAACGTACCTTGTTTGTTTTTTCCTACTGAGTCCAACCTGGACTGTTCCCTTAGTACAGAAATGAGTATCTGTACATTACTTCTCAGGCAGCATCAAGAGTTTTTCTCTCAATTATTGAATTTTTGTTTCAACCCAGTACATCAAAATAGTTGAAATTTTAGTCTGTGGTCACATCTGGATTCAAATACTGGACCCATCATTTAGCAGCTCTGTAACCTAAGGAAAGTTATGTACCCTTTCTATGCCTCAATTTCCTTGATGTAAAATGGGCCAACAATAGTATAGCCTTTACAGATGTGGGGCAAATGCACCCATTAGTAAATATTTTTTACTAGTAAAAGTTTTTTTTTTTTTTTTCTATTAGAAGAATTGAGAGAATTATTCAATGGTAATCATACAAAGTTTGAGAAGTGCTCATATTGCCTAGTCAGATGATGTCAACGAAACACTCTTTTGAAGTCAAAGAAGCTTGTGTCTTCTCAGGGAAGCAAAATAGAGAGATCCACAGTAAACAGGGAAAGAGGACATAGGTTGTGAGATTATCACCAATACTGCTGGAGCCATTAGCTCCATATCTGGTTAGGTCTCTGGAGGCTGGTAATGACAATATGCTTTAGCTAGGTTAGACAGGAAAGAAAAGTCTACCACCCAGGGCATAGATCTCCTCGTGGAACTCTGGGGAAGGAATACAGAGATGAACCAGAGCCTAAAGTCCCTGGAATGCTTTGTTGTTTTTTTTTCCTTGAATATCTCGGAGAGCTGCTTCATTCTACTTCCTCTCTGCAGCCCATCTTTCTCTGCTCTCCATCTTCATGTCATAATTTGGTGTCTCTATTTTTTTCACATCATGATTCTATTCACCCTCAGAGACTGGTCTCCTATTTCTAAGTGCCATTTCCAAACCTTGGGAAAAAGACTCTCTCTGACCTCATTTAGACCAAATGTCCCTGCACCCACAATGCTAGTGCCAACCTGGATACCAAGGACCTACATCTGAAGAATGGGTACCACTCCCTGAGAAAGGGAGAACAGTAAGCCAGGCACATGCTTCAAAAAGATCTCAATATTTTTTTTTCCCTATTTAAGAATGGTAATTCCTGCTAAAGCTCCAAATCACCCTAGCCCCTGTAATTCTTGTACTTGAAGTCTGGAGAATGATGTGCAATTTGATGTGTTTAGAAAGGTCTCAAGATGATTCTAGTGATTAACAAATTTAAGAAAGCTTTTTCTTGGAATACTTACAATATGGTGGAAAAGGAGGAAAATAAGACTTACAAAAAATAGGTTAAGACTGGAGTTTTCAACCTAGAAAAGGTTAGACCAAGAATCTTTTGAGCATACAGGAGACTCAACCACTGATAACATCCAGCTGTTTTTTGCCTCCACCAAGAGCAGTACAGAAGCATGAGGTTACATATAAGAAAACATTTCTTCATAGGAAAAGAGCTGTTAAAAAATAGAAGAACTCTATGTCTCTGGGGCAGACTCGGTGTGCCCGAGAGCACGTAAGTAGACCCACTGACCTTTCAGAATGCTAGTCAATGCAGAGTCTATGATCCCAAGGTCAGGATAAGAATCAAACCAGGCTCAGAAACAGAAACACAGAGGGGATTCAAGTCACCCAGAAAAGGAAAGAAGTGAGGGAAATTGTTCCCTCCAGTCTTCTCTGATCCATCTACTCGGGTCAAGTTGTATACTCAGCTCTTTTAAAGAATGGGGGCCGGGATATCTATGTGGGTTCATTTCATAGGCAAAGAAGGTAGCAGAGACCCCAATCCCAACTCCTCGCATCCCTCAGTCTTGGTCCCAAGGCAAGACACCTTTATGATCCAGACAGATGGTACCCGGTGATTGATGTGATGCTGATGGTTACCACAAGGATGCTGGCTTGGCCCTTACTAGGACTTTAGGTGCCTGCATGAAGAGGGGAAGCTAGACATGGAATCAAGTCTCAGTCATCATCCAATCAAGCAGGCGATGACCAGAATCTGCTGATTCTTGTTTCTCTCTTTCCTCATCATCAGAGGCCAGTCTACACTATCGTATGGTCAGAATATTTGTGTTGCCTCCAAATTCTTACGTTGAAATTCTAGTGCCCAATGTGATCCTATTAGGAGGTTGGCTTTTGGGAGATACTTAAGCCTTAAGCAGGCTTTCCAGGGGGTGCAGTGGCAAAGAATCTGCCTACAATGCAAGAGATACCAGTTTGATCCCTAGGTTGGGAAGATCTCCTGGAGGAGGAAATGGCAACCCACTTGAGTATTCCTGCCTGGAGGATCCCATGGACAGAGGAGCCTGCCAGGCTATAGTCCACGGGGTCACATAGAGTCAGATATGACTGAGCATGCATGTACTAGGTCTTAAGGGCAGAGCTCTCAGAAATGAGATTAATGAGCTTAAAGGCCCTATAAAAGAGGCCCAACAGAGTTCCCTTAGCTCCTTCCACAAGTGAAGACACAGCCAGAAGTCAGCAGTCTGGGACCTGGAAGAGGGTTCTCACTAGAACCAGACCCTACTGGCACCCTGACCTCAGATTTCCAGCACCCAGGCCTGTGAGACATACATTTTTGCTGTTTAAAGCTACACAGGTGTGGTATTGTGTTGGAGCAGCCAGACTGGACTGCAACAACCCTCCTCTTAGCTATTACATCAGATGAGGTGGAATTTGTTGTCAGAGTGAGTCCCTTCCACGTCTGATGCTGACCTGTCAGCCTTCCCTCCTGCCTTCACAGCCTCTCCAGGCTAGCAGCTGGTGAGCAACATACTGAGCCAGGCTTATTCTCCAGCCACCTTGTGGGCTCTCACTCCTCACCTTCTCTGCCAGTTGAATAGACACTGAGGTCCAGATCTGTGACAGAGAATGGAACCAGAGGGCCCCACTTAGATGTCAAGTCTTGACCAGAGCTCAGAGTCAAGCACCTGTAAATAATGTGATAGCATGAGCATATTCCTGTTCCTTACGTAGATATCCCTCTTCAGAACTTCACAGAGGCAGTCAGTGGGAAAGTGATTGGCAAGGCAGGATTCCAGAATTCCTGGATCCCAGGGGACTATCTCCCCATTAAAATTCCAGCAGAGTCAAGCTTTGGTGAGCACTGGAAATCCAGCACTCTGGCCAAGGCATCTTGGAAGCACTGCATGGTTCTTAATTGTACTTTCTTTTCACAGTGTGTAAAGACGTTTGTTTTCAGATCCTCACCTCTCAAGGGAAAACAGAACTTCAAAGATTTCAGACTTCAAAGAACACAAGCAAATTAACCTGATATTTTGGAACTGTAGCCTGTGTTTCCTCCTGTCAAATCACCGTGGATGGTTTTCTCAATTTCATAAAAGAGATCTAAGAGATCTTCCAGGGGATCTTCCAGAGCCAGGGCCCGAATTCCATCTCTTGGGTCTCTTGCATTGTCAGGTAGATTCTTCACACTAGCGCCACCTGGGCAGCTTTCCCTCCAAATGTTCCCCAAGGATGTTTTCCCAAGAGAGTCCCACAAACGTCCCTCAGAATATCTTTCTAGGTCGCCACAAGTTTGGGGAGTGTTCTGTCCCAGATTCTCCCTCCACCCTTGCTCATTCTCAAGGCAGTTTAGGAAATTAATAGCACAGTTTCTACAAAAAGAAAACCTTTTGGACTTTGTTTAGCTCAAATAATCTTAAATCTATCTTACCACAGAGCCCCTTTTATTTATTTTTAACGTAATTCCTATTATGATTGTGTGACGTAAACAGTCTACCAAACATAGAAACCCTGGCTGGCACAATGTCTTTAGTTCAAATGAGAAGCATCCACCTTGCATGGATTTCTGTGCTCCCACCCCTCCACCCCCACTGCAACTTTAATTGGACATTTGTTGGTCTCACTATAACATCTGGAGTATAGATGTTTACTGTTTTATAAAGTGCTCTTTAAAACTAGTTTTTCACGCCGAACTGACCTCATTATTAGGGGTTGGATGGTATTTCAGGCCAACTAGATCTGGCTCTGCTCTGGAGTTGGGGCATTTAAACAAGGCATGAGAAACTCTTCATAAAGACATACAGATCCAGACACAGACTCTGAAATCCATTTATAAGTGCTTGCTGCCTTATTTGTCTACTTAGTTAAAAATACCATGTCTGAAGAAAATATATGTAATTTTCACTGTCATTATAAAAAAAAATGACAGTAATTGTAATTTTAATGAGTGGAACAATCTGTTATAGAAGAGATGTTAAGACATGTAGAAGTCTATATCCTCAATAGGGTGTGGCATACCCTATAATCTGTCACTTGGGCTTAAACGCTTTCCTTTAGATTCCACCATATTTATAATTCTATGCATGGCTCTAGACACCCCTGTTTTGAATGTGTCTCCTGGAACTGAAATCTGGTGCCATGTGTTAACGAGATGAATGGGGGTGAGAGGTAATGGTTTCTGACTAGTGATCAATGGCGCAATCCTCTGAGCTATCACAGACTCCCTAAAAATGGAGGATGGCAAGGGTGATTTTTCTCAGCTTCAGTTCAATACAGCTATTACAGCTATATAGGCACTAAATTAGAGGTGAAAGTGTACGTCTAGGTATACATCACATTGTGCTCTTTGTGGTATAAGCGCTCCAGGCAGACAGAGAAGCAACAGCAAATCACTCGCTGACACCATGTTGGCAAGATAAGTTGGTGGTCAGAGATGGAGTGAGGGGAAATCATATCTGAAGATGGTGGGTTCGTAAATGGAGAGGGGGCGGCAAGAGATCAGAATTTACGGCAGAGTTTGCCCTGAAGTATAACTCAGACAAAGAGTTTTCAAAATTGTCCATTTATTGTTTCTGTCAGCCTTTCTAGGTCAGCTGAAAGGAGGCCTGCTGATCCTGACAAGATCAAAATGACCCTCGAAGCCATTAGATAATGGGCTGAACTCATAGTACCTCATCCTTGGTACAGGGTACCTTTCTGTCTGAACATAAGGCAAGACAAGAAAGCAGCTCCGTGCAAAATCCATGCAGATGCAGAAGTGCGCACCTGCCCAAGCTGAACTCCTGCAGAGAGAACTGACTGGGGTCCTACACAACACAGCCAGGGACACTGCTTCTTCTATCTGAACCCCCAAGGAGCACCCACAGCCTATTCTCTCAGCATTCTGCGAGGATAATGAAATGGAGGGTGGAGTGTTGTACCGAGCTTCTGCAGGGCTGAAGGAGTGCGCACACAGTGAAGGCTGCCCACAGGCTTCCCAAGGATTTTGTAAATGAACTGGGCTGGGACGGCTGTAGGAGGCCACCTGCAGCAGAATTGGGGGATGAGTGCTCTTCGGCTATGAAATCTGGATAAAGCGGAACCAGCTTGAGGCCCAGCCCAGTCTGGAGTTTTAGTCAAAGGATTCACAATTGACCTACCCCACCTCAATTAACTGAAAGCTGTTTAAATCTCAAGAAAACACTAAGAAGAGATTCCTTTCATTTCATACACTGAAACTTTCATAAATCTTTCCCTAAGGTAGGACCAGTTACATAATTTGCAGAGCCCAGTGCAAAGTGAAAATGTAGGGCCCCTTGTGCGTAAGTTACTAAAAATTTCCTGAGAGCGAGAGTGGAGCCCTTTTGAGACCTGTGGAGATCTGTGCTGCCCTGAGGTTTTTCCTTCCTTCCTTCTTTCATCTGTCCATCCATTCATTCATACTGTCTCTCTCTTTGTTTTCCTCGGTCTCAAACAGAAGCGACCCAACCCCAAGCCTTTGTCCTCTCCCTCCCAAGGTTTCCCCCATGCTCTTTCCCAATCCAGGTCTGCAGAGCCCTGCCTGGTCTCTCTCCATGCTGGCACTGTCTCAACTCCTTATCAAGTAACTCCACTTAGCCTCTTGCTTCCTTCCTTTTCCTGTTTACCAGGCCCAGATTCAGTGCTACAAAAGGATGGTATTATTGAAGCTATCTCAATAGAGTCTTCCTTACTGATAGAGGAATGGGGGAGAGATTAACTTCTGGTATTTTATTAGTATTTATTAACAATTCATCACATGTTAACATGTGTCAGAGGCTGTTTGTCATCCATAAAATGCAACTATGCAACTGCCACTGACCTCTGGGAATTTCTATCCTAAAATAGGCAATGATGATGAAGATGATGATAGAAAGCAGCTCTTGAGCACCTACTGCATGCCAGGAAACATGCTGAATTTTTATACATACTAGCTCCTTTAGTCCTCACAGCCATGAGGGTACATGTTATTATCATTTCCATGTGCAGATGAGGAACTGGAGCTTAGAGAAGTCATCAACTTGCCTTTGTTCACAACTTGGCCATCTGACTCCTTAGTGTGGGTTCCTGATACTATCAAATAAGCTTGCAAACGAATGAACAATTAGTTTTCCTCCCATACAACTTCTCTGCAGGGCATACAATTAGGTCCTTAATATCTGCTGAATTAATAAGTGTGTTCTTTATTCAGTAAAGGAAGCAGATTAGAGTGGAAAAAAAAAAAAAAGGAAGATGGAAAAGAACTGACCAAGTCTGGTCACTGAGAGACTTGAACTGTGCTCAATTTCCAATGTGACTTCATCCTATGGTTTATGGAGTTTTAAGGAGCAACTGCTGGACATCCGCTTAGCTTTGGGGAGGTAGAGGCCTGTTTAGGCTCATTTTCATATCTCCACGGGTCCAGCATGGCAACATGTAGCTGCTCCCCAAATGTTCCTTTGATTGAATTAATTTAAATGGAATGGAACTGAATTAACTCAGAGCATCTTTGGTAGAACCTGGCTTTAAGTTGAGAGAGATCTAAGTGTGGATTAGACAGGCTTAATCACTCTTTAGAAGTGCATAGAGTAACAGTGGACAAAGCTCAAACAGACATGAATCCCAGGGCATCAGTCTGGGGGGGCCAGAGGAGCTGTCAGGCCTCTGCATGCCCAGCCTGCCGTCTGCTCGTTCTCTAACTATGATGAAGGAATTAAATGAAGTCTTTCAGTGCTGCCACACTGCCACAGATGGGTATTAAATAATGTTCCTTTAAGCTACCGGAACTGCTGCATGGGGGTTCTGCCTCATCTTTATGGATGCCTTGTCATAATTTCTAGAATTATAGAAGCCATCCTGTGACTCCCTAGACTGCAAGGAAACATTATATGAAGTTTTTCTCCCTTCTCAGCTTAGAGCACATAAAATGATTTTTCACTACTCAGAATCGGAACAGATGGATTTAAATACATTGGGTCATATCAGGTTATGAGTTGGGCTGAGGAGAGGAGGTCACTGGGGTGCAGGTGTTGGCTCCCCAGGAGGCTGGAGTAGGTGTCCCACACAGGGAGGCTGACATGCCCTTTCGCCTAAGCTGCCCGCCTCTCTTCCTGAGAAGTCCCAGGATGGGGACAGGTGATGCTATTCTCAATACCTACTAGTTGGAGCCATCCCTTCATCCCTTTCCCTCTCTTTCCCAATCCGCACCCTGCCTTCTCGCTCCTTTCCCCTTCCATTTTTCCCAGCAAAAATTTATAAAGCAAGATCCAACCCAGGTTCCAACACAGTCCCATGAGATGGGGAGTGTCACTAGTTTTGACCACTCCTCCCCTCCACATACAAACACACTGTGTAGATACAGAAAGCAAAGCTCATGTGCTCTCATACCCAGGCCGGAGCAAAGCTGAGGCTCTCATCCCAAACACTGAAGTCTCTATTTCAGTATATATATATATATATATATATATATATATATATATATATATATATATATATATTTTTTTTTTTTTTTTCCCAATCTGACAATCAGGCTCAAGTCTCAAAATCCCACACAGGCAAACTCAGCAAAGATAAAAGGGGTCTGCACCATCATTTGGAGAAGGCAATGGCACCCCACTCCAGGACTCTTGCCTGGAAAATCCCATGGATGGAGGAGCCTGGTAGGCTGCAGTCCATGGGGTCGCTAGGAGTCAGACACGACTGAGCGACTTCACTTTCACTTTCACATTGGAGAAAGAAATGGCAACCCACTCCAGTGTTCTCGCCTAGAGAATCTCGAGGACGGGGGAGCCTGGTGGGCTGCCATCTATGGGGTCACACAGAGTTGGACACAACCGAAGCGACTTAGTAGCAGCAGCAGCAGCACCATCATTACCTCTCCCAACTATTGTGAGGAGAAATAACACATCAAGGTCATGTAGGTAGCACCCTGTGGAAAAGAGACTCAGCTGAACCCAAAACTATGAGTGTAACTGCTCAGGTACAGTGCCTTCTGTAGAATTAATTCTTTACGAGATAGCCACTGAGCAGCAGTATATGTAACTCTGCTCTTGGAGGATAGTGAGTAGGACAAACATTTACAATGAATAAAGAGACTCATCAGCTGGTTGATCCATCCTGTGGGCTCTGCTCACCTCCCAACTTCCATGAGGCGAGATCCAGGCACCTGTTGGTAGTTACCTCCTTCAGCCAGCCCAACGCGTACACACACAGCCCAGAACCCAAAGAGTGTTTCATAAATTCTTTACTTCTACCTCTACTGAGTTCAGAGGATGGTCAGGCTTTGGCAGTAATGTCCAGGCTCTGTGCCATGTCACTGCACCTTTTAGAGATGGCTCTTAGCCTCACCAGAGATTTTAGAGCATCCCCACAGGACCAGCATTTTAGCTACAGACCCTCTCCTTCACCTTCTCTGCCCATCTCACAACCTCGCTGTTTCCTTTTGTCTCCTTCTTTCCTCTACCCAGATATCATTTCTTCTTTGGGAGCTGGCAGTCACTCTCTTTTCTACCCAGTTCTGTTCCTCTGAAGAAGGAGCTTCAAATCAAGACACCTCTATAGTGTCTGAGCTCTGGGTGGATTATTTTAAAGAAGCAACTTGCCATCTTTCCCTGTAAAGGTTAACTTCCAGGCAGGTTATCTTCTATATTTTATTATTTCCATCAAGTTGCATTACAAACATTCTCCTCCATCTCTTTATCCATGAAAAGTGCCAGGCTCCAGAAAAAGGGAGGAGAGGGAAGAAAAAATAATCCTACTCAAGCATACTATGTATGTTTAACTAACTGAAATTGCACATTTATTATTTTGTGACAATCCAACAACACTTTTTCTTCTTTTGGTAACAGCACTCCATTTTTTTATAGCTTAGGAAAAACATAAAGGTCTCCTGACATCACTTGAATCATGTTATGCCTGAAGCCATATCTTCCCAGGGAATATTCGGTTGTGACAGCAATAAAATCCTCTTCGGCTTTAGCTCACTTGAGTTTGGAAAAAGAGTCACCAATGAAATATTTCTTTTTTGAAATTGTAATGCTAGCCAGATCTTTCTGGCTGAGTCTCTATGGACATTTACAGGTCTTTAACTGTGACCAAGGAGAAGGCAATGGCACCCCACTCCAGTACTCTTGCCTGGAAAATCCCATGGATGGAGGAGCCTGATAGGCTACAGTCCATGGGGTCGCTAAGAGTCGGATGACTAAGTGACTTCACTTTCACTTTTCCCTTTCATGCACTGGAGAAGGAAAGGGCAACCCACTCCAGTATTCCTTACTGGAGAATCCCAGGGACAGCGGAGCCTGGTGGGCTGCCGTCTATAGGGTCGCACAGAGTCGGACACGACTGAAGCGACTTAGCAGCAGCAGCAGCAACTGTGACCAAACAGCCTTGAGCAACAAACCAAGGTATTTTGGTGGTTGTTACTGTGGGGAGGAGGGTCCTAATAAGGCTCTTTGCCTGTAGTAAGCCACGAGCATCCATAGAATGGCAACTTGCCACTCTGACTAGGAACATATTTGTATCAGGCCCAGGGCAGCACCCTACTACATCCACATGCAGCGGCCAAAAGCCAAGCCTGAGAAACAGGGAATAAAATGAAAAGATTGCAGTGCTGGCTCAGTGTACTCTCAGAATACACAGCATTGTTGTGAGCAACAGAGGGGTGTCTAGAGCGCTTGTCAGGATCAGGCCTTCGAATTTAAGGTAGAAGGCCACTACCTTTGTGTTCATCCATTCTTTTGCTCTCCACTGCCCTCTCTCTGTGTCAGGCTTCTGCACTCACTCTAAGGCCAGGTCCACCTCTAAGAGGATGATTCTCAGGGTAAACAGCGAGGTAGCTGGCTACTTATTTAGCCACTGTTCAAGCTTCTCTTCCTTTACATCAAGGCCTGGTTGCCAGGAGTAACCAGTGCAGACGCAAGCAGCTGAAGCAAGCCCCATGGGGGTCCACTGCTTAGAGGGCTCAGCTAGAATCAAAACCAAGTTTGGAGACATAACTCAACTTGTCCTGCAGATAATTAAGTGTTCCTGAGCTCTTCTTGAAGGAACTTAAGTTTCCAAAGAAAACTCAGGAAAAAGACCAGGAGTCTTTCTAAGACACTTCAGATGTATTTTTCTTTTGTAAGGAGTGACTGGAAAGTCCATGATGGTTTATTTGTCCAAACAGCCTATTTTGTATGCTCAATTTGATGACCTGAAGAGGCTGAGGGAACAAAAATTTGTTTAAACAGCAATGCTGCTGCTGCTAAGTCGCTTCAGTCGTGTCCGCCTCTGTGCAACCCCACAGATGGCAGCCCAGCAGGTTCCGCCGTCCCTGGGATTCTCCAGGCAAGGGTACTGGAGTGGGGTGCCATTGCCTTCTCTGTTAAACAGCAATGGAGACCTTGCTGTTTTATCAATCTAGGCTTAGGAGGATTACAGTCTGCATGAGGTCAGATTATAATAAACAGGAGCAACAGAGAGAGATTTTGATATGCAAGTATTCAAGGGAGGTTATCACACCTCCCCTCTTGTTTGGTCAGCCTCTTACCTACCTCAGACATCAGACAAATTATTTTCTCTAAGGGCGGCCTTTCAGAAGGGACCAAGTCTACTGACCACTTTCATACCTCCTCCTCAAAGTTACCTTTTTTAGTTACTGCCACAGCAACATTTAATGAGTATTTGTGCAATTATGTCACTATTCTATTTCCCTGCAATCTATTTCTAGATTAGTAGAATGTACTCTCCCTGAGGACAGGGAACATGCCTATCTCTACTGCTACTGAGATACCTGTGCCTAACACAGAGGGTGGCACGTGGCAGATATTCTTTACATGTTTGTTGGTTAAATGAATGAGTGAATAGTTAAAAATGAATGGATGGATGATTTTGGACTTCATTCCTGAAAACTTGCTGGCCAATCATGGTAATGGGTCCTTAAGGAAAAGATTTGTCTTCTGGGAGACGTACTCATTTATAATCATCTATTTCCACTATAATTCAGGCAAGTGACTTGGCCAAATGCGTGGTTTATCAAGGCAGTCAAATGATATGAAAAGTTCTCCACTGAACTTGCACTCATTGATAAAGTTAATAATTACACTGGATATAAACATATCAAATATATTTAAATCCACAGGATCATAATGATTCTTTAAAAAGAAAGAAAAACTCTAATAAGTCATCGTTGGAGGACACTGTTAGACTAACCCATTGTTTTGAAAATTGTCAATAAACAGGAAGATTCAGATGCTTATCTTGCCTTTTCTATATGATCTTTACAGTGACTGAGTACAGATGAGAGGAAGTTTTATTTAATATAAAGTGAAAGTGAAAGTGTTAGCCGTTCAGTCGTGCCCGACTCTTTACAATCCCATGGACTATAACCCACCAGTCTCCTCTGTCCATGGCATTTTCCAGGCAAGGATACTGGACTGGTTTGCCATTTCCTTCGCCAGGGGTTCTTCCCAATCAAGGGCTCAAAGCCAGGTCTCCTGCACTTCAGGCAGATTCTTTACCGACTGTGCTACCAGGGAAGGTTATGTTATTTAATATAATCATTCCAGAAAATACATAATAAAAAGCAATATGTATTTATCACTATTTTGAAAGTTTTGATTGATTAATTGGTTGTGGCTATTATTTTTTCAAAAAAAAGAAATAACAATATTTAGTTGCCAGAGCCATGACATCAGATGGGAGTCTGTTTCTCCTCTCCTTGTAACTGAAGCATCTTTGTCTCTGACCCATTCTCAGGGAACGGAAATAGTTCACCACTTTTTCTCCAGTATTCCCTGCCTAAACTCAGGAAAGCCTGAAATTTAGAAACAGGGAAAGGGCACAGAGAGAGCTCCAGGAGAAGTGCTCTAGTTCTGGTAGGAGAAATAGGAAAGGAGATTCTTAAGGGTTAGAGATAATACAGGGAATTCCCCAGTTTTCTTTTTTTCTTTTATTGTTCTCTGTTCTCCATTCTTATACATAGACTGTGTTGGTCCACAGGTGCCTAGAACTCTGAGAAAATGGATGTTTCCTCACTGATCAAAAGCATCTGAAGACTGTAGGGAGCAATCCCTGACTCCTAGGAGAGAGAGTGTGTGTGTCTGTGTGTAAGTATGTGTGTGTGTGTTTCTTCCTGTCTCTCATTACATGGCCCCAGACAAAGGTGTATCCACAGGAAAGGTACAGCAGAGTGTGATAAGTAAAGTCCCAGTTTTCTGAGCAGAAGATGGAAAATGGGGAGACAAATGGAACAATTAAATACTATGAGAACATGTGGAGATGAAGCTTGGGAGAACGAACCCATGAAGCTGAATTTGAATTCTGGACTCATCTCAAGCAGCTCATGCATAGACCTTATCACAGACAACAAATCATAGTCAACCACTCAGATATCGAATGGTCTGCTGGGTGGTGCTAGGCAGTGATCTGGTCTTCAAAAATGAACTCAGCATTAAAGCCTCAATCTAGAAGCCTGGCCGCATTGAGTGACCTGAACTTATCTAGTGTAAAAGCCTGCTACAACAAAGCTTATCAGTGTTCTTCATAGGGTTTAAACAAGACACACAGTCTCATAACATTAGATTCAAAATGCCTGGGATATGATAAAATATCAACCAGCATATGAAGGACCAGAAAAATCTCCACAGAATAGAGAGTCCTAAAATAAACCAACATAAATATAGCTAGTTGACTTTTCATGAAAGTGCACAGGAAATTCAATGGAGAAAGTATAATCTTTTCAATAAATTGTGTTGGGACAATTCATCATATCATAGATACATAGATAAATAGACAAAGAGACAGATAGATATAAATATTCCCCAATCTAAACCTCACACATTATGCAAAATTTAACTAAAATGTACAATAGTTCTAAATGTAAAATATACAACTTTTAAAAGAAAGCACAGGAAAAATATACTTGACCTGGATGTAGATGAAGGATTCTTAGACATGACATCCAGAGAACCACATAAAAAGAACTCACAAAACTCAACAGTAAGAAAATAGCCTCTTTAAAAATAAGCAAAACTTGAACTGACACTTCATCAAAGAGGATATACAGAGGACAGACATCTTTTATTAAAAAGATTTTCAACATCATTAGCCATTGTTATTGTTTAGTCACTAAGTTGTGTCTGATTCTTTGCAACCCCATGGACTGTAGCCCACCAGCCTCCTCGGTCCATGGGATTTCCCAGGCAAGAATACTGGAGTGGGTTGCCATTTCCATCTCCAGGAGATCTTCCCAACTCAGGGATCGAACACATGTCTCCTGTTTTGCAGGCAGATTCTTTACCACTGAGCCACCAGGGAAGCCCATCATTAGCCATTAGGGACATGCAAATTAAAAAAAAAAAAAAGACTTATGACATACTACTACACAATTAAAGGAATGACTAAAATAAAAATTGGGTAATTCCAAATGTTGACAATCATGTGAATTGGCTGGAATTCTCATACATTGCTAGCAGGAATGCAAAATGATACTGCTAGTCATGAAAACAGTTTGACAGTTTTTATAAAGTTATACATTCAATTACCAGGTCAAACACTAAAACCACTCCTACATATTTACATTAGGAAAATGAAAATTTATGTCCACTAAAACTCTTGTACATAAATGAGTATTCATAATTGCCAAAAGCCAGAAATAACTCAAACGTCCTTCGGTGGAATGAACTTATACACAAACCGTGGTACATCCACATGATGGAATATTGCTGAACAACAGAAAGGAGTAAACTACTGAGAGAGAGCCTCGGATGAACTGCAAAAGCACAGTGGTGAATAAAAGAACTTAGGCTCAAAGGATTAGATACTGTATGAATCCATTTATGTGGCACTTTCAGACAAAACTATGGTGATGGAGAATAGATCAGAGACTGAGATAATTTATGGCAGGGTTAGATAGGACTAGGAAGGGCGAGCAAGAGGGAGAATTTGCGGGGGGAGGGGGGATTGATTGTTTGCTATTTTGATTGTGGCAGTGGTTATAAGAATGTGCTATAATTCATAGATCTGTGTATTGAAACTAGTTATTCTACTTTGTATTAACATAAAAGATTAAAAAGGAAAAAAAAAAAACTTTCCAAATCATCATCTTTCTCATTAACAGGCCCCTAAGTTAGTATCTTAGAAATGCTTAATATTTCTCAGCAGGTTAATATAAACAATGGCTTTTTTTATATTCATAAATATAAAATATACTCCAGTATGTTCTGATGCTTCTCTCTAAAGTTTCTTAATGAACATGTGGTATGTTTAAGTTGTCCTACCATGGAGAAACACATATTTAGACAGATGCTCCTCTCTCCCCTCAATGCTCATGAAATGAATCAGTCTCTTCAGTGATATCATCTTCATGATAATAAAAATAAGTAATGGAAAATCTTCAAATCACTGGGAAGCACACTATTAGAACACAGCAAAATGCCTGAGCACACTGTCATTTCTCCACTGGCTAATATAAATTCTGGCCAGAATGTCACAGGATAACAGTTAAGAGGCAGAGATTTATCAAAATCCTGATAATGCATTACATCTCTTCTAGAGCAAGAGGCCTGCACCTCAACGATTGGACAGAAAGTTACTACTGCCATTGTGAACTCTCCTAAAGGAATAAAGTTTGGAAACTCTTGTAAACTTTAAGTGAAAAGTACATAAGTCCTGAATATTCATTGGAAGGACTGATGCTGAAGCTGAAACTCCAATACTTTGGCCTGATGCGAAGAACTGACTCATTTGAAAAGACCCTAATGCTGGAAAAGAGTGAAGGCAGGAGGAGAAGGAGATGACAGAGTATGAGATGGTTGGATGGCATCACTGACTCAATGGACATGAGTTTGAATAAACTCCGAGAGTTGGTGATGGACAGGGAAGCCTGGTGTGCTACGGTCCACGGGGCTGCAAAGAGTCAGACACAATTGAACTGAATTGAACCACTATGGTAGTGTTAATGCATTTTCCCATATTCTTTGATACTCCTCCCTTTAAGAGTTGAAGGCTAATTCTCCTCTCCTTGAATGTGGGATGGAATTAGTAGATCACAACAGATAGAATAAAGAGAAGGTGACTGCCTCATCCTGTGGACATCATGGAAATGCTCACATAGTAACTGAGGCCTCCTGCCAGGAGTCAAGTGAGTGCACCTTCTTGGAAGTGCGTCTTCCAATCATAGTCTTTCAGATCTTTCAAAGTCTCTCAGTTTTTCCAGGTGAAGGTCTTCAGGTCACGGAAGCACTGTTGCCTTCCTAACCATAATTTCATGAGAAATCCTGAGGCAGAACCATCCAGCCCTGCTACTCCTGATTCCCTGGCCCTCAGTAAATTAGGACATATTACATGTAGGTTGTTTTAAGCTGCTAATTTTGGGGGTAGCATGTCATGTAGCAACAGAGAACTAATACAACTGTGCTAACGTTAAATTGCTTTTGATTCAGAGAGAAAAGAAAAGGAAAGAAAGGTAGGAAGAGTGATCATGGTTCATGTCAACATTTTTACCAAGTCAAGTAACTTTCAAGTTACCTGGACTGCTTTCCCTGGAGGCCAGGAAATTGTGCAAAGATACAGGACACTTCCTAGAAACGATATTTTTATTACTCATCTTCCTACACAGACATCCTCAGGCTGATGCCATGCATGGCAGTTGGGGAAGCTATACTGAATCTCACAGCCACCTCCCACCAGGGATTCCCAAACTACTACTTCATTAAACAGTTTTTTAAATAAGGTAAGTGGTATAAGATATCCCAGAATAAAGCCTAGAAAAGGAATATACACAATGTAGGCACTCAATAAATGTATTCTGGTATTAGCAATAGGCTGCTATTTTTATTCTCTTAATTAGCAGATGCTGAGCTCATATCAAATCAAAAAGACCATACCAAAACAAAAGCTTAGAACTAAGGTTAAATCATGCCCCTAACTCTCTTCATTCATACATAGGGATTTTCTTTTCAGATACAAACCCAGAGTTTAGAATATGCCATGAAACAACCGCATAAGAAGTTACTTGAAAAGTGTTTGATGTTCCTGTCTTCTACCAGTGAAGATGGAAAATCCGTCCAGCAACTCACAAATCAGCGAACACTTGACAGAGAAATATGCTTTGGCAACATTGCTTGTTGCATTCTTTAAAAGCAAAATTGAAAACATAGGACCACAAGGGTCAGATGGTTATTATTGGAAGCTGGCTCTTATAAAACATAATACATACCATTTCCCCCATCTAAGTTGCATTGCTTTGTCCAAATCACCCGATGGGGCCCAGGATAAGGTGTTTTTCTGATGTAGATAACCACCTAAGTTCCCAAAAGCACATCCGTTTTAAAGCGAGGGCCTGAAGAACACCAACAGTGACAGAAAAATGATATTTTTCTGTAACCTCAGCATCAGAGAGAATTGTTCCACAAGAAATAGTTCACAGAAAAAGAAAACCTTATTATTAAACACATACAGCACTATTCAGCAAAATCTGCTGCTGATGGCAACTTCCAAAACTAGAACTTTTAGACAGTCTCATTCTGTATTAGGATTTTAAGAAACTCTGAACATTTATAGATCAAGGTATCATTATAACTTTTTGGTAGATGGACCTATATGTCAATAAGAGGAAAAATTTTAAAACACCAAGTAAATAGCAACTATCAAGGAATGAAGGAAAGGAGGTACATACAACAAAGAATGATCAAATTGAGTAACCATTTGACACGGACCTGCACACGGGGTTAAACAAGGTCTCTAAGGGCAGGTAATCATAAAACCCTGTAGGTCTAATAATTGGCTCATGTATGCGTTGAACAAAACGTAACATGGATGATCAACTCTAAAAATATGTAATGCCATCTTGGCGCCAATAGTTGGCTTCTACCTTTAAAACAGAAACTAGGTCTAGACTCTGGAATATGGCACTGTTATTTTGAAATCATAGAAAGAAACTACTCTGTGTCTCCTGTTTGATTCAAAGAAGTTTGTATACATTCAGAAGAGGGACACGGTCGAGGGGCAGGGTTCTCTCTGGAGAGTGTAGTCAGCTCTTGGTGTTCTGTGTGGCAGTGACTATTTCCATTGAGGACCATGCTTTTCTTTTCCTGGGAGAGCATGAGAGAGAAGACACTTCTGAACAGTTTCCTAAAAAACTGGGGAGTACATCTTAAATACAATAATGGCAACTACAAATGTAAAGGGAGAAGAAAAGATGCATGTGGAGCCAAGAAAAATAACTGTTTAACAAATCTTTTTATCTACAAGAGACAACTGGAACTCCATAGCTCTGAAGGGAAAGGAAGGAAAATGGATCATGATTGCAAAATTCAGACTTAAATTGAAGAAAGTAGGGAAAACCACTAGACCATTCAGGTATGACCTAAATCAAATCCCTTATGATTATACAGTGAAAATGACAAAGAGATTCAAGGGATTAGATCTGATAGACAGAGTGCCTGAAGAAATATGCATAGAGGTTTGTGTCATTGCACAGTAGGCAGTGATCAAGACTATCCCCAAGAAAAAGAAATGCAAAAAGACAAAATGGTTGTCTGAGGAAGCCTTGCAAATAGCTGAGAAAAGATGAGAAGCTAAAGGCAAAGGAGAAAAGGAAAGATATACCCATTTGAATGCAGAGTTCCAAAGAAGAGCAAGGAGACATAAGAAAGCCTTCCTCAGAGATCAATGCAAAGAAATAGAGGAAAACAACAGAATGGGAAAGACTAGAGATCTCTTCAAGAAAATCAGAGATACCAAGGAAACATTTCATGCAAAGATGGGCACAATAAAGGACAGAAATGGTATGAATCTAATAGAAGCAGAAGATATTAAGAAAAGGTGGCAAGAATACACAGAAGAAGTATACAAAAAAGATCTTCATGACCCCGATAACCACAATAGTGTGATCACTCACCTAGAGCCAGACATCCTGAAATGTGAAGTCAAGTGGGCCTTCGAAAGCATCACTACGAACAAAGCTAGTGGAGGTGATAGAATTCCAGTTGAGCTGTTTCAAATCCTAAAAGATGATGCTGTTCAAGTGCTTCACTCAATATGCCAGCAAATCTGGAAGACTCAGCAGTGGCCACAAGACTGGAAAAGGTCAGTTTTTGTTCCAATCCCAAAGAAAGACAATGCCAAAGAATGTTCAAACTACCACACAATTGCACTCATCTCACAACACTAGCAAAGTAATGCTCAAAATTCTCCAAAACAGGCTGCAACAGTACATGAACTGTGAACGTACAGATGTTCAAACTGGATTTAGAAAAGGCAAAGGAACCAAAGATCAAATTACCAACATTCATTGGATGATCAAAAAAGCAAGAGAGTTCCAGAAAAATATCTACTTCTGCTTTATTGACTATGCCAAAGCCTTTGACTATGTGGATCACAACAAACTGTAGAAAATTCTTAAAAGAGATGGGAATACCAGACAACTTGACCTGCCTCTTGAGAAATCTGTATGCAGGTTAAGAAGAAACAGTTAAAACTGGACATGGAAGAACAGACAGGTTCCAAATCGAGAAAGGAATACATCAAGGTGGTATATTGTCACCCTGCTTATTTAACTTCTATACAGAGGACATCATGAGAAATGCTGCGCTGAAAGAAGCATAAGCTGGAATCAAGATTGCCGGGAGAAATATCAATAACCTCAGACATGCAGATGGCACCACCTTATGGCAGAAAGCAAAGAACTAAATAGCCTCTTGATGACAGTGAAAGAGGAGAGTCAAAAAGTTGGCTTAAAACTCAACATTCAGAAAACTAAGATCATGGCATCTGGTCCCATCACTTCATGGCAAACAGATGAGGAAACAATGAAAACAGTGACAGACTTTATTTTTGGGGGTTCCAAAATCACTGCAGATGGTAACTGCAGCCATGAAATTAAAAGACACTTGCTCCTTGGAAGGAAAGCTATGACCAACCTCGACAGCATACTAAAAAGCAGAGACATTACTTTGCCAACAAAGGTCCATCTAGTCAAGGCTATAGTTTCTCCAGTAGTCATGTATGGATGTGAGAGTTGGACTATAAAGAAAGCTGAGCTCTGAAGCATTGATGCTTTTCAACTGTCTCTAAATATCAGACACGATAGAGTGACTGAACTGAGCTGATTGGGAAGAAAATGAAAGCTTCACTTAATTAATCTGTTAAATGCTGGTGTGAAAGAACCTTTCTTCTCAAAGCAAAACCATGCCTCCCCTCTCTCCCCAGTGGGTAATCCCCTACTTCTCATTGCCAGATATACCTATGACCTTCTCCCACGTGGAAATGGAAGCCCAGCTCCTTCTCCTTTCCTGACAATAGCATCTGCTAAGATCACCCTTTGGCTGGATTCATGCAGCCCTTCTGTGCTTCATCTTCACAGAATCAGGTACCAAGCAAATGGTTTATAAACACTTGTGAGGGCTGAATGCACTAGGCCCACAGGTAAGCAATTACAATAAAATTACTTAAGTACCATGGGGAATAAGAGCATGAGCTAATTTCTTCCATGTAAAATTCCCAGAGTCACGCAGATAGACAAACTTGAATTCCTCCCGAGCTGGAGAGCTCTCTACTCCTGGAGGCAATATATTCCATCTTTAGCTAGGTTTTAAGTTTTTAGAAAACATCTATATTAATCTGAAATTTTCTTCCCTGAAATGTCTATCCGTGAGGTTCCGCTGTGACCCTTGGCACTCTAGAACAAACTGCATCATGTCCATGACACATATTTGGGAATTGGAAGGCTGCCATCTTGTCCCCCATGAGTGGCCCTATCCCAGCTGACAGTCTCATATGCTCAGCAGTTCTACTGTTGACATGTTTGCAGAAGTATTCCTTTAAGTGTGATCCAGACATTACGATCATCTGAGGAGCACATTATTAGTCATGCAAATCAGAAAAGCTCCTCATTCAAGCCTACTGAATCAGATTCTATGGAAAGGGGCCCTAGAATCTGCCCACATTTAGCATGTGCCCAGATGATTCTTAAGCATACCACAGAATTCTCACCAGCTTCATCTCTCGCCTTCGGATGGGCCCCCTTTTGAATTATCATTCAGGATGTTTTCTAATACTCCAGGTGTGGTATAGGAATTGTCTTAGACACATTGTGTAAACAGTTCAAATGGTTGTTTATGAAAGAAACACAACCGAACTTTGGATAAGGTCTACATAGTTGAGCTATAATTAACTCAGAACAACATGTGCCCAGTGGACCAGGCAATGTGATGAATGGCAGGATGCCTCAGTCTACTATGTGTCAGGCACTGAGCTAGAGGCCTGTGTGGTTCTGCCTACTCAGTCTCCATGACTTACATTATTTAGATAGAAGAAGGAAGCTCTGAAAGCATAAGTAACATATTTTTTCACAATCAAAAAGCCAGGAAATCAGATCCTTCCTACCCCAAACCCCAAATCTTCTTCCCCATTCCCTACCTAAAAGTACCAAAGGTAGCTTTCTTGATTTGTGCAATATTATTGTCAATATGGTCCCTAAATGTTGAAATGTATGACGCTTCCCTGGTGGCTCAGTGGTAAAGAATCCGCCTGGCGATTCAGAAGACATGGGTTTGATCCCTTGGTGGGGAAGTTCCCCTGGAGGAAGAAATGGTAGCCCACTCCAGTATTTCTTCCCAGAGAATCCCATGGACAGAGGAGCCTCTCAGGCTCCATGGGGTTACAAAGAGTAAGATATGACTTAGCAACTAAACAACAACGAGAGAAGGACATTCAAAGAAAGTTATTGTATTTTACACTTTCGTTTCTGACTTCACCAGATTTCTGAGTGACATATTTAAGACGCAGTCAACACCCCTACCGTGTGATTGGCATTTACCTGCATTCTCTAGTTCAGTACTCTTAACTTGCCCAGGTAAATGGCCTGTGATAACGTGGCACTTGAAATGGAGCTTGAGGAGCTCAGTGTGAGCTTCAAAGGGATAACGCACAATGGTGCACAGGACTGGAAACGTTTCCCTCTAACACTCATCTGTCTGCAATGTTATCTATAGTCGCTTTATGTGGCTGCAGGAAAAAAAAAAACACCTAATGGAAGTAACCTTAGGAAGCAGAAGGCAGGAAATACAACTGCTGTTAAAGGAGAGAAGACTAGTGCTAAGAAACAAGAGTTTTTAATTGGTTCATCTCCTGATACTCCAGGCCAATATTTTGAGCAAGGAGGGGAAAACGAAGTCACCACCTACACAGGCTATTCTATCCAACCTCCCACCTCATGACAGAAAACTCCAAACTGACAAAGACACCTACACAGACAGCTCATGTCTTTATTTAGAAACTTCCATCCCACTGTCGGGAGAAAATTCCTAATCAAGACAGTCAGCAGCTCAGTGGAGATGAAAGTTGTCAGATGGAAAGAGAAATCACATGACGAAGAGGGACTCAGATCCCAGTTCTTCAGGCTCTCATTTCTGCAGTGGTCCCCCCCGCAATATACCCGCCTCATCAAATCTGCAAATCAGAGCAACATCAACTCAACCTGGGGTCTGCAAATGCTGCCTAAAGGTGATGGGGGACTCAAGAACCCACCAGCATTTCCTGAAGACGTTAATGACATGAACTTATTTTCTATCCAAAATTTCTTGTCTTGTTCTCCAGAGAATAACAAGATTACCAAAAAAAAAAAAAAAGTAAGGAGGTATGACCGCTACAGAAAAAGCAGAAAACAAATAATACCCAGTGCTCCATTTATTTGAAGTCACAGCTATGTTACACTATAGTAAATAGACTTTGCAGTCTTCTTTCCAGCAGGACCAAATTGGAACTAAGAAGGAGCTGCAGTGAAGAATCTGTGCAGCTATTTCTGGGCACAAAAGCAGGCTGATGGCAGCAGAGGTCACGTTAAGACAAACAATCCACTCTCGCGTGGCGTACCATAATGTCACTACAATCAGATGGATTGGAGGTTATAGTTCGTCATAGATAGCCATAGGATAGCCACTGATAATCACACATTTTGTTCTACTGACAGATAACAGCAGCCCACAAACGAGATGCACTTCCTTCGTACACACACATTACATGAAATCAATACTTAATTACAGCAAATCCTGCATGTGATTTTGGCGGTGGGTTCTGGGAAGGAGGTGGTACAAAGCTGCTCTGCTGGAGCAGTGAGTTAACAAGTTGAAAGAGGTGGGGGCATGATGGCAAGGCAGTACCCATCACCCTGACCGTGCCTGAGGTCTAAGACTTACATCAATCACCATTTGGACATAAGTCTTGGGACGGATAAAAGAACTGAGGCACACATGATTAAAGTTAGGGGAAGAGCAGGCACTGATCCTCATGTGGACATGCAAGGCTCATGACCCAGACCCCAAGTAGGGAGAAGTGGACAGAGTCTTTGGAATGACCCCAGGGAGAAGCTGTGTGGCCAGAGAATCAGGTGACATAGGATGGATTCCAGCTCTGGCCCCCCCACCCCCCCAGCAAGGTGCAAAATAGTCTGCAGCTCAAGCTGCTTATCCATTCTGTGTAAGCCAGAAGGGGAGAGGAGAGGGGAGGCAGATAGACAGAAAGGACTTCGCAGACTATGACTTCCAGGCTATTGTAAGAGATGATTTTTATTTTAAGAATTGATAAGACCCAGGTATGTAATATCATGAAGAATCAAGAAAAAGAAGCAGCAGCTTCATTTATTAAGCCCCCAGTGTCATGTTAGGTGAAGTCATACTGCAACCTACACACACAAACAAATAAAGGTGAACAAACCTGGAAGAGACATTTCAAGTAGAACAAAGTTACAGGCACGGGAATCTAGAAAATTACTACCTGATTCATGAGCCACCAGGAAAGCCCTCATCTATGCCATGCTCATGTAATTCCATACTAGAAAGCGTTCCACTTGAAAGCCATATGTTCATCCAAGAATTTTTCTATCGTTCATCCAAGAACTTTTCTATTGTTCTTTTGAAAAAATTTTTAGTTTATTGTGCTTAGTCACCTCTTTTTGAAATGTATTACTTTCCTACCTATACCACATTGAAAGGCCTACGGGTTGCTTGGTTTGTTTGACAAAATACCTACTCATTTACTTTTTAAAAGATGAATTTTGTAGGTATAGCCCTGAAAACATTTTTTAAAGTAAGATTAAAAGATATAGGTAGGAGGGAATTCTCTGGCTATCCAGTGGTTAGGACTCTGTGCTTTCACTGCTAACGGTCCGGGTTCAATCCCTGATTGAGGAACTAAGATCCTGCAAGTTGAGCAGTGCAGCCAAAAAATAAATAATTTTTTTTTTTAAAAATGATATGGGTAAGGAACAAGAATGAGAGAAAACAAGAGGTGAGTTCTCAGGGGCTCCTTTATCAAATAGTTTAAAGGCTTGCCTTTGAATGGAGAAGCGGGCTATTTGTGGATGAGAACTCAGTTCTACAGCTGCCCTGACCTCAACACTTCACCGCTGTGTGACTGTAGGGAAGTGACAGACTTCCTGAGACCTCAGTCCCCACATCTGTTAAATGGCAAATGTGAGCACGAGGAATTCAAAGGTGGTCTAAATTCTTAGAGGTGGTTCTGATTTCTCCATTGGCCCTCTGCTTACCTTAGTACAAAGCCTTTCACAAAATTAACAAGCAGACCAATCTCTTGATAGGCTGAGGTATACTCCCTTGACTGTGTTACCCACCCCTCACCAAAACCAGAGAAACTCGTTTCATAACTGAGAAGCTGGCCTAGCATGAAAACCAAACTCTTCACGCAGGTTCCCTGACGTTCAGTTCAGCTCAGTCACTCAGTCGTGTCTGACTCTTTGTGACCCCATGGACTGCAACACGCCAGGCCTACCTGTCCATCACCAACTCCTGGAGCTTACTCAAACTCATGTCCATTGAGTCGGTGATGTCGTCCAACCATCTCATCCTCTGTCATCCCCTTCTCCTCCTGCCCTCAATCTTTCCCAGCATCAGGGTCTTTTCAAATGAGTCAGTTCTTCCCATCAGGTGGCCAAAGTATTGGAGTTTCAGCTTCAACATCAGTCCCTTCCAATGAATATTCAGGACTGATTTCCTTTAGGATGGACTGGTTGGATCTCCTTGCAGTCCAAGGGACTCTCAAGAGTCTTCTCCAACACCACAGTTCAAAAGCATCAATTTTTTGGTGTTCAGCTTTCTTTATAGTCCAACTCTCACATCCATACATGACTATGGGAAAAACCATAGCTTTCCCTGATGTTGGCCCACATGAAAGCCAGACATGGTCTTCTGACACAAGTGCCTACGTTTCTTAAAATCAGAATTTTCCATAGATGGGTCAGGAAGAAAAGTTTCCTATAGTATCCTAGCTTTACTATTCTCCTCCTTATGCATTTGCAAAATAGGGTATATTCAACAGTGGCTGTGTTGCTGATTTATACTAAATGCACTCCCCAAATCTGGGGCATTATAGAAGACGTAGGCATTAGAGAGCTGCACCAAATTAGAGAGCCACCACCCTGAACGAAGGTTTGAATTGTGTGAATTCAGTACAGTTTGACATAAAATATGTTGAGATTCTCTGTATATGCAAAATTTGAAATAATTAAACACTAACTCTCCCCCAAAGTAAAAATTGGACAACAGTCACATAGTTTATATCAGAGCTGAAGGAAGCAAGTGAATTATAAACTGAGTTTATGCTAGGGCTATATGAGGACACTCATTTTATCTGGTAAACAAAGCTCCCTCCTACCTTTTGTTGGCATTTGCCTTGAAATAGGTAAATTCTGAATTATGCAAGGACTCCAGGGACATAGCCCTCAAATAAAGTACAACCTCTCAGTTTATTTATCATATAAGAACACAAAATCCAGACAGATGCCTGAAACCTAAGTACTCTGGGAACCAGCATCATGGAACAGACTCTTCTAGAAAGAAGAAAGTGAAGATTTTGCTCTAAGAGTTATGGCCTATGTCTGGTAGATACCAGCCTTCATCTGAAATTAAAGTTCATGATAGTCTTTTCACCCATCTAATCTGCCAAGATACCAGCCTTCATCTGAAATTACAGTTCATGATAGTCTTTTCACTCATCTAATCTGCCAAGGTCATATTCGTGAAGTGACATTGGGCTCAAAATCCAGGGCATGTATGGAATCTAGCACATGCTGCTGGGCCTTTGTGCTGCCCTTTGGGCTCTTGCAGTCACTAACAGAAGATTCTCAAACTCATAGGAACATTTGGAAACCACTTTCCAGTTTTAGAAAGTGTTTTCACATATATTAATGCGAACTGTTCTTGTTGTTCAGCTGCTCAGCCATGTCCAACTCTTTGCAACCCCAGGGACTACAGCACGCTAGGCTTCCCTGTTCTCCACCATCTCCCAGAGTTTGTACAAACTCATATCCATTGAGTTGGTGATGCCATCCAATCATCTCATTCCTCTGTCACCCCCTTCTTATTCTTCCCTCAATCTTTCCCAACATCTGGGTCTTTTCTAACAAATCGGCTCTTCACATCAGGTGGCCAAAGAACTGGAGCTTCAGCTTCAGCATCAGTCCTACCAATTCAGCATCAGCCTACCCAGTGTTGATTTCCTTTAGGATTGACTGTTTCGTTCTCCTTGCTGTCCAATGGACTCTCCAGAGTCTTCTGTAGCACCACAGTTTGAAAGCACCAGTTGTTAGGTACTCAGCCTTCTTTTTGGTTCAAATCTCACATCTGTACATGACTACTGGAAAAACCATAACTTTCACTAGATAGACCTTTGTTGGCAAAGTGATGTCTCTGTTCTTTAATAAGCTGTCTATATACTGTTCTTAGTACCCACAATAACTCTGTGAGATAGGATAGATGGGGAAACTAGGATGCAAAGTAGATAAGAAAACTGGAAGAAGTCACAAAACTAAGCTGTATAAGACCCAGGTCTTCACACTCCATGTAGGACATTCATTACATCATCCCAAGCTGTGCTCTACTGTGAAATGGTCCAAGAAGAGACAATCAGGTCTCCATTCAGGGTTATAAATGTCTCTCCAAGGAGTAACACATCTTCACCCTCACACCCTGGACTGTTTGCTTGCTGTTTGGAATTACCTGTCATCCATCCTTTAGAGACTCAGCCTTACCCCGTTAGATAGATCTCACAGGACATTTGATGGAAGTACTTCACCCTCTCCTACCAAGGGTGAGCATATGTGCAAACAGGCCAACCAAATGCCTGCTCCCTTCCAGTAATTTCAATTTCAACCAAGAGAAGAACAGGATGAAAAAAGGTTGGGGCTCTTTCAGGGAGCCCCAGCACTCTGGAGCTACACAGTAATTCTGGCTAAGTAGACTACCTTGGTTCACTGTCCATTTCCAAGTTTGCTTCTTCAGTCTCCCACTGATTCTATAAGTACTCCTATTCTTTGCAACAAACTTCTTGGTTAAATTAGCCAAAATCCATTTCAGTTACTTGAAATCCAAACAACAGTTTGAACCCAACTAAGTCTGTGTCTTTGTGTGTAAATTGGTACTGTCGGGATGACTGATGAGAGCCCAGTGTGTGTGTGGGGGGTGTGTGTGTTTGCCTGCATGTGTGCACATGAACATGCTTTTACTCTTAATAGTTCAGATCACATGTCCAAGAGAAAATGTTTTGCAATTTTTATTTCTAGTACCTGATATTTTGAATAATTGTTAAAAATACATCCTAAAAAAATTTGTATGAGCATTTTAAATGAGGATTTAAGATTGTTTCTTGTTGGGATGAACAAGAAGTTCAGATGAATCTGATGTCCATTAGCACTTGATACATTGTTTAATTGTTCGTGTCTCTTTTTTTCATAACCAAAAAATCAGTGCAATTACATTTCTGTGATAACTGGACTACAGTATACATTTTTGGAGATGGCTATTATTCCAAACTGCCATCAAGCTTCTGGTAACACACAAGATCTGCCCTTTTGTGTATGTGTTCGACAACAACAACAATAGAAATGGATAAAAATATTTCTCCCAACTTTGTAAAAGTTGAAGCAGATACTTAGAAGTTGTGGCTCAAAAACCCCCAAGATTTCTGTTAAACTTAAATTGACTTTATCACATTTTCCCGGTCTATAGCTTACTCTCTTGATGGCATGCTTTTCTCCATGATCCCAATAATTCCAAAGCAATTACATTTCTAAGAAAAGAAATGCAATAAGCAAAGCAAATTCATAAAGCGGGACTCTGAATGCATTTCTGCCATCTTTGGTTTGATGTCTGATCCTAGAAGATGTACCCTGAGCAACAGGGAGATCATTTGTAATCTTTATTATGATGACAGCAACAAATCTGAAAAATGCCCTACTGCTGAAGATGCTTGCTGAATTCTTTATAATTTTTCAAAAAATGCTGTATTGGGTATCATCACATGCACAGCAGGAGCATCAACATGTGCACAACATATGCACAGTATACCCTTCTCAGGTTTATGACCATGTGCCTGGAAGGTCTTAGGCTAGAAATGGGCAGAAGTATTTAGTTCCCAGGGAGGTGATCATGTTGATAAGCTGCTTCCCCAGGTTTATTGTTAAGGTTTTATCTGAATTTGAATGAGTTTGTGTGTTTTTGTTGACACTGACTATTTCTGAAAATAAAATGAATGGAGAGTAGAAAAAGGAGGAAGGATACAAGAAGGGAAGAGAGGGAGTGAAGGAAGAAAGGGAGGGAGGAAGAAAAGAAATATCTTCTCTTTCCACTTATGACATATGGGCTAGTCAGTTATCTATGTATCTATTGTCACTGGAAAAATGTCAGTCCCAAACAGACTTCCCCATCCCTCAGCCTCTGCCATATTCTCTTCCCTGATTTACATCAGCCATTTTTTTTTTCTTTTCAGGAAATGCAAGCTCATGTTAATATTATTCCACAAAGAGCATCATTAGGAAAGCAAATATCAGGCTTTGCACAGGACAGACTTTATCGCACAACCCAGTGGAGATGGATTTTAAGCTTTGGTTTTGGGGAATTATCTCTGCTGTTCTTTCCTCTCATTAATGCAGATGTTAAAAAATAAGCTATATCTACAAAATACACTTTTGTAAAAGAGGCATGCAGACTTAATTAAGAATTTAACTGTGGATGTTACTGTAAAAAATTATAATTATACCTAATGTGAAAGATTTTAATTTTTCCCTTGTCTAGTTTATTCATTATTTAGGTAAAATTATGATAATCAGGTATTATATGCCAGATTACCCAAATGAATGGAATGAATGTAGAATTTTAAAAATTATCATATACTCCAGCTTTTCATTCTACCAAATTTGGGGAAAATGTAGGTCATACATATTAATAAGGCTCTATCACCATTTAAACTTGCCAGCCAACTACAGGCTATTATTCTGAAAATACAGTTCTGCATTCAAGCGACCTTGATACTGCTAACAAGTCCGCCAAAAGAGTGTACTTCACTGTTTCCAAGTGCATATACCCTCAGTCTAAGCCCAGGAAGGACCTCTGCAGGCACCACTGCCTCCAGGAAGGCTCCCTGTCCCCCATGCCCTGGATTTGGGAACCCTCACGTGTGCTCCCATAGCGAACTGTCCTTGCTCCCTAAAGAGCTCCTCATAAGGTAGAGAAGCTTTTCCACTTCTGATGGTGGAATGTGAATGCAGAATGCAATGGCTGTGTCTCCTTAGTGCCATATCCCAGTACGTAGCAAAGACATTCATTAGATGTATGAGTCATTGAATGAATGGATGAACGGATGCAACAAATACTGAGCAGTTTTTAGATACCAGGTTCTATCTCTTAGGATACGGCTGTAATTAAGACAGGACCTCAATCTATTGGATTTCCAGTAGAAGGTCAGTAGGATTCCAGGTATTGGATTCCCAACAGAAGCTCACGGTCTATTAAGAGGTGCTCTTATCTCTAGTGATAAGATTTCAAGATGTGGGCATGAAACTATGAGAGTTGCCCTCCCACCTTTAAAGTTCTTTTCATGCCTCTTGTGCTAATACTTTTACTCAATAACTGTGCACTGGTCAGTTTACAATACCGTGATACTCACTTTATTTTTGTAACTCAGTGTTCCTTGGGACCCTCTCAGAGAAGAGAATTCACTGGGCTAAGGCAGGTTCTGGCATTTCTGGTATTTCAGACCAAATTGCCCTCTAATGTCAACCACACTCATCCATCCTGCCCCAGTTTTGGCAATAGATCAGGACCTAAATCTCTGAGTTCTTGTCTGGAACTCATTCAATTGTACAATTTGAAGAAATGCTCCCCAATTATAGACATATGCCTATGTAAAATATAAAACCGCATTTGGTAACGCCTGTGCCATGTAAATGGAACCGTATCCAGTACTTGCTCATCCTGCTCATCCTTATCCCAATGAAGCGAGACTTATTCTTCATAGCTCTACCCATTGCCAGCAGGAACAATCTGCCATTCACCCTCCACCCACCTCCAGTTTCTTCCCCATATCATGGCCAGAACATCCTTTACAATGGTATGTGAGCTCAGAGAACCTACTCTCTGACTCAGAACGCTGTGAAGACTTCCTGTCATACTCGGGGAAATCCTTAACACACCCTGTGAGGCTTTGTATGAGCTGACCCCAATCTCGCTCTCAACCCTCACTTCCTACCACTCCCTCTCCCCTCCAAACACAGGCCTTGCCATTCCCAGACCGTGTTCAGCATGTTGCCATCTCAGTATTCCCTCTTCTCAGAACATCATTAAACCAGGCTTACTCCTATGCCTGTCCTCAGTTTCTGCTCAAACGATTTATCTTCAGAAAGGCCTCTCCTCATTACCTTATAAAAAATAATCTCTACCACAGTCTACCTGCCTGCAAGCTGTATTTTTCTTCAAATCACTTGAATTATGTGCTTGTTTGCTTTTGTCTATCTCTCCTCCTAGAGGGTGGATTCCAGTAGTGAAAGCACTTAATCTTGTTAGCCTCTCTTGCTTAGGACCTAGAACAGTATCTGGTGCTTCATAGGTACTCACTAATATATGCTGAATGAATTAATGATACACATTCTGTATGCCACATTGCCTGACCTCGTTACCCTTCAGAGCATCATCTCCTCCTGGGTTTCCTAATACTGAGTTCTCCCACATCAGCCCAAGTCAAGTGTCCTGACAGCACTGCTGATTGCCTATACCTGCCCCATCCAACATTGCAGCCCTCAGCCGCATGGGGATATGGAGAACTGGAAAAGTGGCCAGTCCTAACTGAAATGTGTTGCTCATCTGTTCAGTGTGTGTAATGGAAGCTACTTTGGAGGAAAGCTACAGAGAGTAATCAAATGACTCACGAAAGGGCCTTAGGTGTGCAAGACACTCAGAGCATGCTGTTCCTTCCTCATCTCCCATCAACTACAGAGTCCTGCCATCCAGACACCATACCATTTCAGTCCACTCCTTAAGTTCTACCCTCAGCTGCACCTAACCAGGCCAGGCTGTGTTCTGTACTATGGCAAGAATAAAACATTTTTACGTAGTCATTTCATAAACATGTTGGAGTATCTACTTTATGTGAGAAATTGTGCTAGGGACTAGAAATTGGAACAGAAGTTTTAAAAACAAATCCATAGACAGCAAAGACAGGAGTGCTGCAGTGTCCTTATTGATGGTGAGGGGTCAAAGATGACCATGTGCACATGCACCGCTTGTCTCTCTCTCCCTCAAGCTCTTTCACTGATTCCCTGGCTTCCTCCTTCAGTCATAGCCCATCATCAGGCATAAACTGCTCATCCCAGACCGCAGGGTGGCTCTCAAAGGCTGTACTTTGAGAAATTTGCTGAGAGCTGAATACACAAGGTAATGAATTACTCTTTCATTGCTTATGAATCAATTTTGCTTATATTGCTTTATATAAAAATATAAAGGTCCAAAAAGAAAAAAAGATTCCTTATCTACAAACAGACACCTGTAAACAAGTAAGTGCTCAGGACTGACTGGTATAATGCATGAGAAGCCCTTACATACCCAATGGACTTAGGAATGCTAGCCATTTCAGTACTGTTGTTAAAAATGCAAAGATGGAACAACAGTACCAAAAGGAAAAAGAGCTCCTCTGCCATCATTGTGTCTTTTCTCTCACATGCTTGACTTTCCTCCAATTTTCAAGCCATTCCATTTTTGTTAGTTATTTTTAGGCATTTAGGACAGGTGCTCTAAGTGCTGCCCAAGCTGGACATTTCGTATTGGCACAACAGAGCTATTACCACCGACAATCCAGTTGAAATGTCAATACTTTAGTTAAGACTAATGAAGATATTTCTACTGTGGACGATGCTTCTCTCTTTTTTCATGCTGTACAGATTTTCAGCTCTGCAGTTAAAATCTGACTCGTTCCCACCTAAATCCTGATGTGCCTTCCCAACTAAACCCACATGGGCTGGAATTGCATTTCTCAACCATGTCACAAAAGAAAAAGACACAGAGTCAGTGAAGCCCTGAAATGGTTAATTTAGAATGTTGTTCACAAAGTGGACGTTTCTGAAGCTTTAAAAACTTCCCTGAAGATTTCAGACAGCAGTTTCAGCAAGTCTGGCATTTCACCCCATCTTGAGAGTGAGCCGAGGCCCAGCCTCTTTCTCAGCTCCTAGTCCTGGGGCTTGGCCAGGAACGCACTGAGCTGAAAGAGAGATGAGGGAAAAAATGGCAGAATGTTTCTGAGATTCATGTAGAGGGCCTTCTCGGCTCTCAGAAATGTCATTAGAGTCCCCCAGGAGACTCAGGTGGTGTCTCCATCTAATTATTCTTTTATGATTTTATAATCACAGAGACATTCCTTAACCATGTTGTACAGCAATTTCTTGAAATGTCTTCTCTCCCTGTGCTTACATGAATGAATTTCTTTCACATGGTGCAGGAGATTTTTTTTTTTTTTTAATGTGCTTTGTTTCTTTCCTAAGTCCAATGTGCAGTAAATTCTTGGGTAACAGCTTTGCTTGGTAAAGGAAAAAACAAACAAACTTGAAACTTCTAGCTTTTATGCCAAAAATAGACACCTAACAAATCACAACTGCATTGTTTCTCCTGGGATGCTAACACAGATGTAACAAATGTAACATTAGGAACAAATCAGTATTATAATCACTAAAGCAGCCAATCACATTATTCTTCCAGACTACAAAATAGTCTATATTCTGATGGTAACAAATGCCAACCAAAACTCTCTGCATAGCAGCATGAGGCAACCTTCCAGAAGGCACACCACCTGGCTGGTGAAAATGACCCAGGCTTTAAATAACGGGGAAAGCCACTGCCTCCTGAATGTTTTCTTATATCTGAAGCTTGGTTTCCCCATGCAGATTTCCTTGATTTAATGTCTTAGGTAGCCAGTGTTCATTAGCATTCTTGCTATTTCGTAAAGTTTTTTTTCTCTTGCTACTTTATTTTCTTTTGTGACCTTGGGGTGGGGTAGAGGGTAGGAGATTTTCCAGAACACCAATCTTTTGATTTAATTTACGTTTCTCGGTGGAAAGAGTCCATTTCAGCCTCAGGCCCAAAGGACTGTGGTGATTTTCCAGTGCAGATCAGGAAAGCCCCACTAGATTTCATGTAACAAAAGCTCAATATCTGAAGGTCCACTTTTTTGGCAACTCAGTGGCAATTATAATGGAATTTAAATGTTGGAACCACTTTTAGTGCTTTGACTTTCACTTAAAGTTTAAGCAACTGATACTGATTCAGTAAAACAGGTTTAATATTTAAAAGAGTCAATATTTAGACTCCTTAAAAGAGAGAGGTATGATAGAAATATGATAAACTAATTAGATATACATAGTGTATTTCCAAATATAATAACTTCTTTGGCACATAGAATTTCACAACATATCAATGTTGGAAATCACACTGGAGAGAAATTGTACATAATCTAAAGTTACTTTTCAAAATAATTTCATTCATATTGAGATAAGTTATTATGTTTAAGAGAAAAGGTGATCTTTTTAAAGACTAATTTTTTGTAATACGTTGAGGAGTAGAGAAGGGAAAAGTAATGCAGAATTGAGGTCTTTGCTCTGTCCTCATAAGCTATTTCCTCTCTAACTGGGTAAAAAAGTCAAAGCGAATGGGTTGGATATTAAAACAAGTATGATAAAACACTACAAAGTATCCATCCTTAGTTAATTGCAGCATTCCCTAAGCAGCAGGAGGCTTGAAGCACCAAATAGCTTGAAGTTAGGCCTGAGATGAGATACCACAAAAGGAGATGAGTACAGATAGGCATGGCTAGACGTGGAGAATGTGGAAGTCCCTAGGCCAAAAGGAAAATAATTAGAATTAACATAAAATAAACTGATAGTGGAGCATGGGTGGTTCAGTGGTATAATTTTCGCCAGTCATCCAGCCACAGCATCTCCTTTAGGGCTTCCCTAGTGGCTCCAGACGGTAAAGAATATGCCTACAATGTGGGACATCCAGGTTTGATCCCTGGATGGGGAAGATCTCTGGAGAAGGACATGGCAATCCACAGCAGTATTCCTGCTGGGAGAATTCCATGGACAGAGCAGCCTGGTGGGCTACAGTCCACGGACTCGCAAAGAGTTGGACATGACTGAGTGACTAACACTATCAAACTGATGGTAAGAGAAAATATTGGAATGCAACCAAGGCCATCTTAAAATGCCTAAATTCTTTTCCTTTCATTCTTGCTTTGATCAATAATCTAATTTTTCAGAGCCTTCTTACAGACTGTGTTTATCACTTCTTTTACTCATGTGGTAACAAATAATTTATATAGCCAAGAAAATAAAATGTTCTGGCGGCTCAGTCATCAGGTTCCTGAGGAGAGAGAGTGAGCCAGCTTGTCTACCTACACGACCTATTTAGAGCCTAATATACCAATGAGCGATCAACACTCAGTGAGAATCTACACTATGCCAAGAAATTCAAAGCCATGGTTTTTCATCAAACTCTCAAAACTATCCTGTGATACAAGTACTGTCATCTCCATTCTGCGAGTTAACTGGAGCTGAAGGAGGTTGGGTAATTTGTTCAAGATCATGCAGCTGGTAAATAAGAAAAAGCCCTTCAAGATGTGTCCTATGCAATGGCCATTTAGAGTGAGATACATTTTACAGTAACTCTACAGAATCCTAAATTGGGAAATTTCCTCAGGTTTCTAATGTTTTCAGAAATCTAGTTGGGTACTCCAGACCAAAAGAGATGCCTATATTCAAGAAAGCAGTATTTCTTTTGAGTCCGTAGAAACTAGCATAGTGCTTGTTGCCCTTTTCTAAATATACTCAATTTCTGCTTTAAAAAAAAAAAAAAGTAAACAAAGAGTCCTACAGAAAATATGAGTTCAAATCCATACCTGCCCTTTCTTTCTTGTTGATTACAACTTTTCAAAAATGAATCCATTCCCACAGGTACATTTGCAAACCTGACTCTAACATCTAATGAGCACATAAACACTGCTTGAGGAAGGTTCAGCTTCACTCTTTATTTGTCCTTTGAGCTCCGTCAAAGTCAATGTACTAAACTTCACTACAGATCCACACACCTGACAATTATCATTGCCATAAGGATTTCTGGGTAACAGACCATAGCACAACCTGAAAACCCGCTGTTCCAAGCAAACTACAAGGCAACAGTTTTAATTTGCCAGTTTCTAGGGTCTGCCTCGTTTGTGTTCATCATATAAACATCGAATCAAGATTGCATTGTGTTATACTTCACAGTGGACAGCATGCCACTAAAATACAATAAAATACTATTTAACATGCAAGCAATGTTATAGAAGACTATTTAGTGGCATCCAAAAATGTTTACTCTGTATTGATAAAAGGAAAAAGAGGCCTTGAAAGAATTTTTAAAGCTATGCATATCACTGAAAAGGATCTGGAAGGATGTACACTAAGTTATTAATAGTGACTGTCTCTGTTCAAGAATTGTGATTGTTCAGTTGCTCAATCGTGTCTGACTCTTTATGACCCCATGGACTGTAGCCTATTAGGCTCCTCTGTCCATAGGATTCTCCAGGCAAGAATACTAGTTAAGTGGGTTTCTTTTTTCTTCTCTATTTTTTTGTAATTTGAAGACCATGCAAGGCTTTCAAAGTGAGAAATAATAAATCATTTATGAATTTTAATCATTACCCATTAACATGTATATACGTACATACATAGATGTATACATATATATAATATTTTGTCCTCATAACCAGGAGAACTATCCTCTTCTTTGACTGTGAGATAGGTAAAATGGGTATTAGTAACTCATTGTATATGCACATAAAAAAGATTGAAATAATTTGCTACTACCAAGTGGAAGAAGCCAGATTGGATGACTTCAATCCTGCGTTATTTTCATAACTTCTTCATATAGTGATGTGATTATAATTTTAGGGGAGTCAGTTTTTTTGCAAGTGCATTCATGCCATTTACTGTAACTCTCTACCAATATGGAGACATTAGATGTGATGTGGCATAAAGATTCCACCTCTCTATCAATTCTGACACAGGATAGTGGGAGACATCACTAATAAGTCACAGCATTCCACTCTATTGGCACAAGGCCCAACTTTAGAATCTTTCTCACCCTACTTCTCTAGACACCCACTTACTGATAGGGGTTGGAATATGAGTAGAATTTTGTCACAGGCACAAAAAGGACCATGAGGGCATGCGTGACAGGGATTTGCCATATCTATTATATCAAACTGTGCATCATCAGCAGTTATATATACATACAACAGCTCAACTACGGCCTTCAAATTCATTCATCTTGTCATCTAACGTGCATTAGACATTGTGGAAAAAATAGATAGGGATTATGCATAAATTCTACCTTCAAGGGGCCAACATTCCATTAGGAAAGAAGACTAAGATTCAAAACCTGGTACTGCAAAAGTGAGAATTCTAAGCATCAGATATCGGTACTCTGCTCAAAGAAAGCCAAAGGAGTTTGGAGAAGGGCAAGACTGCCTTCAGCTAGAAGGCACACAAAGAAAGCTTTTTGGAGGAGTGAGCATTTGAGCTGGGCTTTGCAGTACAGGTATGACTTGACCATGAAAGGAGGAGGACCGAGGAGTATTCTAGACACAGAAACAACATCAGAAAGGCATGGAATAGTGAATAGTTTAGCATGGAATAGTGAAGAGTTTAGGCATGGAATAGTGAATAGTTTAGCTTAAACTATAGATCACTTCATGCTTAGAAACAGTGGGAAATAAAGGAGAGTAAATCGGAGTCAGAAAGTAGAGGGTACTAGGTACCAAGGTAAGGAGATTAGGATTTACTTCATGGGCAATGGGGAGTTAGTGAGGCTCGGAGAAGGTAGGCACCATGATAAAAGCTGTGCAAAGGAATACTTCCGGCATCATCACACACCTGGGTGAAAACAGGCCCAGAACTTGAAGGATGTCACAAAAGGAAAACCGCAGCTCCCAAGCTCAGGCTTGAAGATCCCAGCGCCTCTCTTAGGTAGCCTGGTAGGATAGCAGAAATAAATTCTGACCAGCTTCAGTGCTCGCTTCTCTCTCCTTCAGTCAGAGTCTGTGTTGTCCTGAGTGGAAGGATCTAGCTGCCACTTAAGGGAAGATAAAATATGACCAGCTCAGTAATGGAAACCAGGAGCACAAGCACAGCTTGCTTCCTCAGGTGCAGGACAAATCCATCAAGAATTCTCTCTGCTTCACCCAAGCTGGAGCCCAATTTATCTGCCAGCTCAGGGCTTCACCGTCCTTACAGAACAGAAAAAGAAGGTAGAAGAGGAGAAACAGGAGGAGTCAGGAGGTTGGGGTAAGGCACCAGAGGGCTCTACTTCCAAGAGCTTTGGGACAGAGAATTAGAAATGAGCATTCACTAAACACTTTCTGTGGACTAGCACTTCACAGGCACTATCTCATTCAATCTGCAAATGACATCACAGGGAAGATACTATTATCTGTAAATTACAGATAAACCCAAACTCAGAATAGTGCCACAGAACAGAGACAGCTGAGAATTTCTCTATCAGCAGAGAGAAATCACTTGCCCAAGAGCCCAAGTCCAAGTAGCTAAGTTTTATCTCAGGTCTGCTTGACTCTTCAGGCCACAGTTCTCCTGTACCACTCAGCCCAGCAACTGAAAAATCAAACATCTCTACTTGCTGGGATCCTGGTTATGACTAGGAGTAGGGGCAGCAGCAGTCATTTCCCCTCACTCACTGACTTTTACTTCCCTTACCTCTCTTCTCTGTATTGATTTGGGGTTTTGGCCTCTTTGAACAATGTGCTTCTTTCCAAGGAGTTTTTCAGACCAGCATCAAAATGACTTGTCCAGCTCCACTCCTGGGTCAGCTGCTTGACGTACTACAGCCACCTTGTTCTCCCCTGGAAAGTCTTTGAGCCACTGACATTTACATTTCTTGTCTAGATTTCTGACACGGGTATGAGAGCTATGTAAACCACGCTATTTCTTTCCTGTGTTTTCCTTTCCACTCCACCAAAATAAGTTTCATTAATCCATTTCTCGGTGTGTGCAGTAAAGCCCTCCAAGGAAGCTCTGGCATACAGGCTTATCACTATTATTTATTTCTGGCCTCCTCCATCCTGGATATGCTAAGGGATATACCACCATTGCTAAAATATCAATGCTCCATCTCAGGACATGGAAGATGACAGAACAACGGGCAGGGGAATGGTAATGCAAGCTAGGGAAATAAATAAGTCAGAGAACAGGCCAACCTCAGACCCAGAAGCCCAGACAGCAGGCATCAACCATCCTACACAGACAGGGATTGTCTTTATATTGTTACTGTGGTTAATCCAGTCCTATCCTAGTAGCCTCTAACCTTTGGGATCAAAGTATTCCCTGTCTGGCAATTCTTGTATTTTCTTCAGCTAAGAAAGATAATTCCCTGTAAGGTCTGCAATGCGGAAATTTTCATGAAAGGCTATTGTATCAGAATAAAAGGACATTTCACTCTTAATCACAGGATGTCTTGTTAGTGGCATGGGTCCTTAACCACAGGCAATAAAGGCCACAGAGACTTAAGTATTTTTATGTTTCTTCAAAATGAAATGATCCTTATTGACGTCTTTGCTAATTCATTTAAGTAATTCATGCCCTTTGTAAACATTCCATAATCATATACATTACATACATTCTACTCAGCCCATAACTTCAGCTACCACTGGGATGAATATAAAGTGTATTTTAGAACACAAAGGAATATATACCATAACTAATTACTATAATCTGCTTCCATATGTTTGACTCTATATGAAGGTCTATCTCCAAAACAATAGTCTTTCAGTTAAAGATAATAGGGTAAGACATTTTAATTCTATTCTTTCCCACAAAGCCTACCAAAAACATTAAAAAAATTAAAATGGAAGGAAAGTATACCTCAATAGTAATGATAGAAGTAAATACACAAAACTCCAAACTATAAGTTGTGGACCACAAACTATGAACTCAGTCATATACTTTGAAATGTGGCCCAAAATGTGAAAAATGTGAAAAGTTATGACAGCTATACATAACTTCCCTAGGCAGGATGCAGAATTCCGTCAACATGCCGGTGACTCAAGTCTGAAAAGTCAATATAAGAGTTCCTAGAAAGAGTGAGAACTAGGGGCTTAAGTGGGGCCGTCCTGCACTGTCCCATTCTCCATAGCTGGGAAGCTAAGCAGGTAGAGCTCAAGTAGGTACCCATCATTACACCTGTCTACATAAACAAGGCAGCTTGATCACCCGGGGGGCACACTGCGTGCCCACTACCCTAGTGCAACTGTAGATAGAAAGCCTCCTTTCACTATAGAGTGAATGATAATTTGAACAGTGAATTTTGTGGCCTTTCTGCTCATTGCTAAGAGAAACTTCTGGAGATGAGGAAAGACAGCATTAGCCACTGGATTACAAACAGAGGATTTTGCAATTCTCAAGGATTCCCTTTGAGTCACAGTATTGCTAAAATCACTGAAACCCAAAAGGATACATCATTCAGCAGAGGAAACAGTGGTGAAACCTGAATCAGGGCAGCTGCAGTTTACCCTCCCCATTTATCACCACATGTTCTTATTTATAAACAAATACTTGGTTGGCTTTTTTTTTGCTATACAACATTATAATGCAAAATCTGTATATACTACAAAATGATCCCCACAAGTCTATTTATCATCCATCACCATACAACTGACCCTTGCTACCCATTTCATCCACTGCCTTCTGGTAACCACTGTCTAGTCTTTGTATCTTTAAGTTTGGTTTTGGTTTTATTTTGCCTGTTCTTGTTCTATTTTCTTTGTTATTTGTTTTGTTTTTTAGATTAAACATATAAGTAAAATCATATGGTATTTGTCTTTCTCCATCTGACTTATTTCATTAAGCATAATATCTTCAAGGTGTTGTCATAAATGGCAGGATTTCATTCTTTGTATGGCTGAGCGGTATTCCAGTGTGTGTGTGTGTGTGTGTGTGTGTGTGTGTGTGTGTGTGTGTGTGTGTGTGTGTGTGTGTACGTTACATCTTTTTTTATTCATTCACCTGTTGATGGATACTGAGGTTATTTCCACAGCTTGACTATTGTAAATAATGATGAAATGAACATAGGGATGTCCAAGAGAACAAGCTCTAATGAGCGAGAATATTTTCTTGAAATAAAGATTGCAAATCTATATCAAAAAAAGACACATCATAACTCAGGAAAAATATATGGAGACATCCTGAAAATGCTCCAAATGTACAGAAAGAATTCTATGTATATATAGGCCAAAATGTAGCAGTTTATATACATCTAGGTTCCCATGATAATCAGCTGGAAAACAGGACAATATATATGAAATAATCATTTGCACACACTGCAAAATAGGCAACATAGATTGGGATCCCTGAGAGAGGGAAATAAATAAGGTGATCTCTACAATTGTTATGGTTTTATGCCTGAAGCAATTTAAGACCAATAGCAGAGAAAGGATAAGCAATTATAGGTCAATGCCCTTGTTAAAATGTACATCAGGGCTTCCGTGGTGGCTCAGTGGTAAAGAATCTGCCTGCCAATGCAGGAGACATGGGTTCAATCCCTGATCTGGGAAAATCCCACATGCTGCAGTGCAACTAATCCTGTGTGCTACAACTATCAAGCCTGTTGCCCAGAGCCTGGGAGCACGCAACTACTGACCCCACGCACTCGGAGAGCCTGTGCTCCGCAACAAGAGAAGCTACCACAATGAGAAGCCCAAACACTGCGACTAGAGTAGCCCCTACTTGCCACAACTAGAGAAAAGCCGGAGCAGCAATGGACCCAGCACAGCCAAAAATAAAATAAGTAAACAAATAATTTTTTTTTAATTACAACTAAAAAAATACAAGTCCGATATTCAGGAAGATGAAATGCCTGGAAACCATGGGTGGAGCTTCAGAAAGAATTAAGGTACACAATAAAAGGGCTTTAGAAATCTGCATAAAGGTTACCTTGAGTCTTTGGTAAGTACAAAGTTGTGCATAAATAGAGTGAAACTCCACAAGACAGAGCAACGATTGACTAAGTAGTGAAGGTAGAACAACTGTCAGACCTCACATAGGATTGAGAAGTATTCTAGCTTCAGTGAGCTGGACAAGGTGTCCACAGTGAATATCTGGACAATTTTGTGGACACCCAGAGGAGTCATGATTTAGTAATAGGGCTGACCTATGTCTAGTCTACTGTACATTAATCCTCACAAATCTTAAAATGAGGACTCAGTGACCTCAAACTAATAGAAAAATATATGTCTTTCAATGCAAAGTTCAAAATTCTTTACAGGAAGACATCACAATTCAGACATTCAACTAGATAATATATTAAAAATGTGCAGCATCCAACCAAAAATTACTAGGATAAAAATCAGAAGAATGGGACCCACAATCCCATTAACTTAGGAGAAAATTAAGCCAATAGAAACAGACACAGAGATCACAGAAATTATGGAACTCTCAAGCAAGGATGAGTTAAAGTTAAAAGCTGAAACAGTTGTTATAGCAATATACTCATATTTATAGAAAAGTAACTATAATGAGAAGAGAAATAAAATATATAAAAAAGCAAATGAACTTATAGAGATACAAGTACAATATCTGAAATAAAAATGTATTATTAGATTTTACAGTAGATGTTCAAGCTGGTTTTAGAAAAGGCAGAGAAGCCAGAGATCAAATTGCCAACATCCACTGGATCGTCGAAAAAGCAAGAGAGTTCCAGAAAAACATCTGTTTCTGCTTTATTGACTATGCCAAAGCCTTTGACTGTGTGGATCACAATAAACTGTGGAAAATTCTGAAAGAGATGGGAATACCAGACCATCTGACCTGTCTCTTGAGAAACCTGTATGCAGGTCAGGAAGCAACAGTTAGAACTGGACATGGAACAACAGACTGGTTCCAAATAGGGAAAGGAGTACATCAAGGCTCTATATTGTCACCCTGCTTATTTAACTTACATGCGGAGTACATCATGCGAAATGCTGGGCTGGATGAAGCACAAGCTGGAATCAAGATTGCTGGGAGAGATATCAATCACCTCAGATATGCAGATGACACCACCCTTATGGCAGAAAGTGAAGAAGAACTAAAGAGCCTCTTGATGAAAATGAAAGAGGAGAGTGAAAAAGATGGCTTAAAGCTCAACATTCAGAAAACTAAGATCATGGCATCTGGTCCCATCACTTCATGGGAAATAGATGGGGAAACAGTGGAAACAGTGTCAGACTTTATTTTGGGGGGCTCCAAAATCACTGCTGATGGTGATTGCAGCCATGAAATTAAAAGACACTTAACTCCTTGGAAGGAAGGTTATGACCAACCTAGATAGCATATTTAAATGCAGAGACATTACTCTGCCAACAAAGGTCCGTCTAGTCAAGGTTATGGTTTTTCCAGTGGTCATGTATGGATGTGAGAGTTGGACGGTGAAGAAAGCTGAGCGCCAAAGAATTGATGCTTTTGAACTGTGGTGTTGGAGAAGACTCTTGACAGTCCCTTGGACTGCAAGGAGATCCAACCAGTCCATTCTAAAGGATATCAGTCCTGGGTGTTCATTGGAAGGACTGATGTTGAAGCTGAAACTCCAATACTTTGGCCACCTCATGCGAAGAGCTGACTCATTGGAAAAGACCCTGATGCTGGGAAGGATTGGGGGCAGGAGGAGAAGAGGATGACAGAGGATGAGATGGTTGGATGGCATCACCGACTTGATGGACATGGGTTTGTGTAAACTCCGGGAGTTGGTGATGGACAGGGAGGCCTGGCATGCTGTGACTCATGGGGTCGCAAAGAGTTGGACACGACTGAGCGACTGAACTGAACTGACCCTGCAGAAGAAATTATAGTCTATCTTAAAAACAAGGCAATAGAATATGAAGTAAATGAAACTCTTTTTGGTAGCTAACACTGTTACTATAATATTTTATAACATAAATAAACATTTTATTAAAATTGTTCAAATTACTGCTGTAGTTTCTATTTCCTGACTGGATCCTGACTGGTACAGCAAGGTTGCTGAATACCAAGTCAAGACACAAAAATCAATTGTTTCTAAAAACAGATAACGAACAAATGGAAAGTGAAATTTTAAAAACAATATATAATAAAAATTGGAAATCATACAGTGCTAGAACAACTGAGTATTAGTATGGGAAAAATGAAACTTTGCCATTAGCATGCACCAGACATAAAAATTACTCAAACTGGATCATAGACTTAATCATAAAAGTTAAAATGATATTTTTAGGAGAAATCATAGGATGAAACCTTCTCACAAACATGGGGTAAACAAAGATTTTCTTTTAAAAGAGACAAAAGACAATGAAGAAAAGCTGGTCAACTGAACTTTATCAAAATTAAATACTTTTTCAACTCTAAAGTCAAGATTTTTAAATGAGAATGACAGCCACAGATGAGGAGAAAATGTATATACATATGATTATACATTTGACAAGGAACTAGTATGCTAAATATATAAACTATCTTCCTTTACCAGTCGCATAAATTAAATTAACCAATTTTAAAAATCAATAAAATAGTTGAACATACAGGTCATAAAAGAAGGATATGGATGACCAATAAGCACATGAAAAGCTCAGTATCTTTACACATACACACACACATATAAAGATAAAAGATACAGAGAGAAATACTAGGACAGAATATGATCGTATTTTACATATGTCAGTTCTAAAGATGAACCCCTGAGTAACCACTGCCCAGGAGAAAACTAGCAGATGACCAGCATCCCAAATACCAGAGGCCCCCATTGTGTCTGTAGCCATCACAGACTTCTTATTGCTCATCAACTTTAACTCACTCCCTATGGCAATTTTAACTACTATGATTATTTCCTTGATTTATTTTATGAATTAACTTTCTATGTTAGTAAGTCTAGACAATATCATCTAATTTGGCCTACTTTTTGAACTTTACATAAATGGACTCATATTATAGGTATTCTTATTTTTCTTGCTTTTTTTCTTAATAGTATGTATGTTAAGACTAATCCAAATCATTTCCCAAGGCTATGATCAGTTCATTTTCTCTCACTATAGTATTCTATAGCGTAAACCCATTACAGCTTATTTATTGACCCTACCATTGATGGTTATTTGAGCCGCTGCCTATTTCTAGCTCTTTCACATAAGCTCTTATAAAATTATCATATATATATATCCTCCTATATTTATGCAGGAATTTCTTTAGGTTGTATTCCTAAGAATGGAATTTCTGAATCATAGGAATATGTATTTCTTAAACTTTGTTACAGAATGCCACTGTTTTTCTGATGCAGTTGTACTAATTTCCACCCTCAACACTAGTGTATAAGAGTTCCAGTTGTCCCATATCCTCTCTAATACTTTATATTATCAAGCTTTTCCATTGTAGTCCATCTAATTGGCTTATAGAGGTATCGCACTGTGGTTTTTCAGTTTCATTTCCCTGACTGTTAACTAAAATGCTGGGCACTTTTTTATGTTTGGTAGCCATGTTGATACTCTCTTTGGGGAAGTCTTTTTAAAGCATCCATATTTGTATTTGGATGCCTGTCTTTTTCTTGTTGGATATTTTTGAGTGGTGGCAAATTGAATGATTTGTGTTTTTTTTAAATTTCCCATTTGCTATTTTATGAACTACTTAATGAAACAATAAAAATTTTAAAATAATAAAAACACAGAGAGACTTGCTTTAGTCTACATGGTATTTCATTGTATAGAGTACCTTAAACTATTTAACCACTCTTCTAATGATGGAAATAAAGGCTATTTCCAATTTAAAAAGCACTATAAACAATAATGTAATAAACAGTCTTGCACAAACACAGTGTTGGAGGAGAGGGACACTGTGTGTTAAATGTGGGGAGCATGACATTGGTGAGAACCCAGAAAAAACTGGCTTCTTCTTTCCCACCATGAACATGCTTCCCTGAGAGTCCTATCTGTATGCTGGTTCAGGCTGATAAGGGGACAAGGAAGGAAAGGACCAAGACAAAAGAAGAAAAATAGAAGATGATCAAAGAATGAAGGGAATCTTTGGTTTCATCTCCATTTTTTTTTAAATTACAGAATTTAGTTTATAAATTAAGCATCATTGTTCCCTCACCTCTCCCCATTCCTCACCACAGTTTAAAGGCACGGGATGTAGTTAGCTATTAAGATCCAAGATTTTTACTCCTCTTTGTTAAAGATATTTTATGAGAAGCAAAGAAATATATACTCATTATAGAAAATGTAGACAGTATAGTCAAAATCTATCCAAAACCCATCTTTTTCTTTTTAATAATCTCACCAAGACCAAGGCAAACAAACGAAGTTTGTGGAACAAACACTGCCCAACTATCCTCAGCCTAAATCCCACTGGTGATCAGCTCTTCTCACTTGCTCTGTAGGTGGAGTCACTGGGCACAGATGGCTTCCACCCCAGACTCAGCTACATTTCAGTTAGTCCTGTAGAAACTTGGAAATCTGTCTACCTGCTAGAAGAAATTTGGAATGAAGGCTCTGTGTCCTGGTGCCAAAGTCAGGCCTCATTATATACACTTCACAACTCTGCCTACTTAAAAAATATATATTTTTCCTCCCATCTGGAAGCTCCAGATGAACTGTCTTGACAGCTTCTCCTCACTGAAATGTTCAGAGAGCTCTCAGACCTCTCGAGGAAGGAGAGAAACAACTTCCTGGTAGGAACACGGAGTCAGAACTGAAGTTAAGAACTTAAAACACACAACTTTCAAATCGCTCACAACTTTCAAATCTCTCACAACTTTCAAATCGCTCAGAGTTGGGCAGCCGGCAGGTGCCAGGACTTGCTCAGCAGATGGTGTCCAAGGACACAGACTTCTTTCTCTTTCTGGCATGGGGGAGGGTTTTCCAGCTAGTTAGACCACAGCTAGGGTTTCAAAAGGTACCTTTAGACTTTTCCACAGGAAGAAAAGCTCCATTCCTCCTCACCACTTCTCCATCACCGTGAGTCAGACACCTCACCTCTCCAGCCCTTGCACTTTCCCCTCCCCACTCTGCTGGCTAACCGCCATCTCCTCTTCCCTCACCACCAGTTCTGAGCAACTAGTCTCAGACTGCAGAGCCAGGAGAGAAACGCCTCCGCGCAAGCTCTCCTCCTGGTCTAGAGTCCTTCCAATCCCCTCACCACTTTCTAACTTTTTCTTTAAGGTGAAACTGAGAACACCAAGGAGTAAAAATGCACGTCTCTGAAGGACAGTTCCCTTCCTTGTCCTGTGACCCCCCCCACGGTGGGCTGTGGTTTGGATCTTCTACATTAGTAGCCCGTTGCTGCTTTTATGAACTGATTTCTGGAACACTGCTTCACCTTGGCATACATCTGGTATCTTCTGAGATACTGGTTTCAGCCTCAGTTGTAATGTCTGCAGTTTGGATTTTAGCACGATAACCTGGATCCTAACAATTACAATTACAGTCACAATGGTGTTAGTAACAGCCCTCCCTAAGTGTGTGTAAGTCTGAAGTTTTCAATGGCATCTTGACTCTGGAACCAGACAGATGAGTGAAGGTGCAAAGGATGCTAATGTAAAAGGGTTGTAACTTCTAGCTGGTGATACAACTTGTTCGTACAGAATATATACATATAGTAATATATATATATATAAAATTGTAATGTTTATAATACACATATAATTTTAACATATATAAATGTAAATAATGTTGACGAAAATTAATCTGGTCTCCCCACCCCTCCCTCACCATTAGTGGGAATAGTGGCGGGGCTGGGGGGTTGAAGAGGGAAACTCAATATGCAGTCTTGCTACTGAATCTAAAAATTAAACCATCTCTTTAGTTCATTCTCTCTTCCTGAAAATGTCAGGCCCTCAGAGGCTCCTCCCCTAAGTAGGGATGCAGGTGCCCTGCACACCAGACACCTAGGTGTGAGTTTTACAGGATATCAGGAGATCATGAAGCTCAAGGTTTGGGGCACTGGATACAACACACCCAGGTGAATTCTGGGGCCATCCAAGATATCCTTGTCTAAGTGCCTCAGTGGCCTGGATGAGAACCCCCCTTCCCTCAGTTAAGGCCTTACTATGAGACATAACTGCCTCCTTCCCTCCCTGAAGCCCAGAGTGAGGAAATTTACAAAATCCTGTTTCAGTTGCTCTTTTTTTTGTCTTAGCTCACCCCTTCTTACAATTTGCCAGCAAGGAAAGGGACAGGTTGTTGGTCTTTTACTACCCTTACATCCTCCTTCCCTAGAGGTAGCCTAGTCACCTGAGTATCAGGTTATACCTGCTCCCCAGTGTGTGACATGGTTATAAACTGGATCCTCCATGCTTACTTCCCTCCCCAGTACTCCAAAAGAAGCCACAAAATTTTTAAATATTATTGCAAGGAAATTATCCAACTTGCAAGTTGCCTTGCTGTCTAATCTGCCTTTGTATCTCAGAACCTAAGGATTATTTTCTTGTTTGTCTCTGATTTTTTCCCTAGGCAAATCTTACTCTTCCTCTCCATTCTCACACCCCACCCCAGGAAGATGCCAGACTGGAGCCAATGAGAACAAAGATTAGACTCCCAGAATGACAACAGGAAAAAGCACATCAACAGGTTCTAATAAATAACTCCTTTGTATCAAGCAACACTTTCACTGAGTTACATAGAGCTTCCCTGGTAGCTCAGTTGATAAAGAATCCGCCTGCAATCCAGGATACTCCCGTTTGATTCCTGGGTTGGGAAGATCCACTGGAGAAAGGATAGGCTACCCACTCTAGTATTCTTGGGTTTCCCTGTTGGCTCAGCTGGTAAAGAATCCACCTGCAATGCAGGAGACCTGGGTTCGATCCTTGGGTTGGGAAGATTCCCTGGAGAAGGAAAAAGCTACCCACTCCAGTATTCTGGCCTGGAGAATTCCATAGACTGTATAGTCCATTAGGTCACAAAGAGTCAGACACAACTGAGCCACTTTCACTTACATAAGATAGTGCCTGTAAATTGCTTAGAAAAAAAAAAACTAGTCAATGAATATGCAATAAAATATAGTTATTAATTGTTATTTATCACTCACTGTGTCATTCTACCCACTGAAAGAAGTGAGGCAATTTGACCAGGTGGTATTCTCTATTTTACAAACTAGAAAAATTAAGGTCAAAGGCATGGCTATTTTCTGTAGGTGAAATAAAGACTAAGCAGCGGGGCCACATTAAAATACAGAGTTTGTGACCTCTTCTCCTGTACTCAGAGTTTTAATCTTCCTTTATTAATCAAGTTGCACTGCTTACATGAAAATTTATAAAACTCTTAGATCAAACGTCAGCAAGCTTTTGCTATTAAAGGTCAGATAATAAATATTTCAGGTGTTTCGAGCCCCGAAGGCTCTGTCTCAAATATTTACTTCTGCTATTATAGCACAAAAGCAGCCACCAGAAGTTCATGGACAAATAGCTGTGGCTGCGTTTCAATAAAATTTTATTTACAAAAACAAGCAGTGGGCCAGATTTCACCAAATGACTATAGTTTGCTGACCTCTACTTCAAATCAATACCAAGTGCTTGGCACATAGCAAGGGATCCAAAATGAGTTTAGATAGATAAATGAATGAAACAATGATTTGTCCTACTTGGAATTCCTTTAGCTCTAAAAGGTTCTACTATCTAATCTAAAAGTGCATTTCATGTTCTTGTGTTATTCAATATAATTTCATATCTCTTCTTTTTCCATGTATAAAATAATATTGAACATGCATCTTATTACTTTGCAGTCAGATAGGGCTGGAACTGAGACCCAACTTTTCTATTTGGGCAAGTTAATTTACCTTAAACTTTTGTTACCTCATTTGCAAAACGGGCATAAGGATGCTTACTAATAGTGGTCTGCCTGCATACGTGCCTAGTCATTACAGTCACGTCCAGCTCTTTGCGACCCAATGGGCCATAGCCCTCCAGGCTCCTCTGTCCATGGGATTCTCCAAGCAAGAATACTGGAGTGCACTGCCACACCATCCTCCAGGGAAACTTTCCCACCCATGGATAAAACCTGAATTTCCTGCATTGCAGGTGGATTCTTTAAGGCTGAGCCATCAGGGAAGCCAAACAGTGGTCTGAGGCTCAGAAATTATGTAGGCACAATGCCAAGTGAATGGTAGATAGGAATTAGACTACATTCCTGTAGACAGGGACTTCTTTTTCAGTGTTTTATCCAAACTTTCCTACTTTCATTCTCCCTCATTTGCTTTTTATGTGGATGGGAATTGGGAATGGTGGTGATTCTAGTCTGGTAGACCAGGAGGCACACCACATGCTGAGTTGGCTTAGATGCTGCTTCTTCTCTCTAGTGTCCAGCTTCTGAGGCTCTGCAGAGGGCCAGGGAAAAGTCCCCACTTTCGACCTAAGCTCAGTGTTCATAGCAGCTGTACTATGAGCTACCGATAACAACATGTTTAAGACCACCTACATCTGAAATGCACTGTTGAAGATTTTAACACCTCACAATTTAGATTACGCTCTTCAACTGATATACATAAGAAAGCTTCTTCATGGTGAACAAATGCCTGAAGTGGAAATATGACCAGTAAAAAAGGAAGAAGTTCCCACAACAGTCAAAACACCAGGAAGATCCTGGGGGTTAAAAGTCATGAACAAACAGTCCTAGCACTGTCTCTCACTTTCTGTCGCACCTAGAACAAGATGAACCTATCCTTTCCTCTGCACCTCAATATTTTCCAAATCTCAGTAATTTATTTCCTATCTTCATAACACTTATCATGCCTACGTGGCCCCATACTATTATTTTTTCTATACTTCAACTGAATCAACTAACTTATTTTACTTAGCCTTGTCCTTCACAATAATACCTATTATATAATATCACAGGTATGTTAATTATACTTTCCCTATTATACTTTATAATAAATACATACCTATTGAAATATAAATTATACTATTATAATAAAAAATACTCCTTCACTATATCACCTAACACCATCCCAGGTACCACGTGGCAGGTATTTCCATTTCTGGAAACATTGGCTCTGGGGATGAATATCTCTGTGTTTTCCACATTGCTTGATTCTTTCATACCCCCAGCAGCACCTGGCACTATGTGGGGCACACACATGGTATATGAAGCCCTTACATTTGTATAGTGCTTTATAGCTTTCAAAGTACTTCGACACACTTGGAAAGGAGAACACATTGGAGAGAACCTCCTTGAAGGTTTGTATAAACTTGACAATGGAGAGGAATACCTGGAAGATCCTAGAAAAGGAACAAAACCACCCACTGGGAAGCCTCTCCTGCCATGCAGCCCTGTTTTATCACTGTGAAGGGTGTATTAGGTCCTGGGTGAGGGCAGTGGTCTCCCTGCAAAGAGCCAACTCCTTTAGAGAGTGTTATTTCTGGTTCTCCTGCCATAGCCTTGAGGTTTTTCTCATCCCTGAAATCAGATCTTGCTCTTTTGTACTCACAACACACTCATAGAAAAAGGTTATCTGGCTGAATTACTAGGAGAAGGAAAGTCACGGAATTCCAGGCAACTTCAAGGCATTATTAAAGCAATATTTTTTTATATTATTACAAAGCCTAATGCTATGTTGAATCTGCAGTTATGGAGTTCATTCTAAAGCACTTGATTGTGCCCAGGAGAGAAATAGTTTTACAAGTAATTTTCTTTAGCATGTTTGAAGAAAGGGCAGTGCATGGCTCAGTAAATACAACAGCCTGGACAGTTATGAGCTATCATGCTAAAATGAATTGACTTACTGCTATAACTTGCAATGAATGAGTTCTGTCTACGAGAAGCTTTCTGGTAGGCCTCAGAGCCTACGTTTTTACGGATGTTTTGTGCTTATCAACACTGTCTGATATCTAAGAGGCGACTATGTGAACCACGTAACTTTCAGTTTAATTTGTTCAGATTAACTATTTAGTACCATTACAATTAATTAACTTTTAATATCATTATTTATTTGCATAGCAGTTAGCTATTCTCTGTATTCAGGACATAACTGATACTAAATTAGGGTGAGAAGAGGTATATTTTGCAGAAATCCCTCCATCTTCATTCACCGGTTCATGGTCAGATGTCTTTCATTATGTAATCTACAAGTCTTGAACTATTCTACTCTCCAAAGTGCTTCCTAAACTCCAAACAAACATGACTGAGCTGTATCTCTGAGTGTCTTCCTAAGGGAGCCTTTCCTTGAAGTCACATACTCTACAGAGAAAGCTGAGTTTTTAGTAAAAGATTTCGGGGTCACATGCATTGGTCATTTTGCCACTAATTTATATGAGTTGAGTTTTGCATCATCTATGACAATTCATCAACCGACTGCTAGAAATTTAAATGCAAAGAAGTAGTCATATTATTTCATTTTATCCTCAAAATAGCATTAGAAAGAAAGTCTTTTTTTTTTAAACCTATGTGTATTTGTTGACAAAGCAATGCATGTTGTGTATGAGCAATTTGATCATAACATTTTGTGGCTTAATAATAAGGCAATGGTACCCCACTCCTGTACTCTTGCCTGGGAAACCCCATGGACGGAGGAGCCTGGTAGGCTGCAGCCCATGGGGTCTCGAAGGGTCGGACACGACTGAGCGACTTCACTTTCACTTTTCACTTTCATGCACTGGAGGAGGAAATGGCAACCCACTCAGTATTCTTGCCTGGAGAATCCCAGGGGCGGAGGAGCCTGGTGGGCTGCCATCTATGGGGTCGCACAGAGTCGGACACGACTGATGCGACTTAGCAGCAGCAGCAACAGTGTAATGGTGATTTTGAAATTAATTTGAGTTGCTTTTGTGCAGGTCTGAATCCTAATTACTTTTGCTACTTTTTCTGGAATTATTAATCCACTCAAAATTCACATAGGATGGGAAAATATTGTGGAAATAGAAACTGAAATAAGTCTGGCAGAAACTACAAGGTGTCAAAAACTCTTTACTATATCACAGTGGAAATGAAATGTTTGATGATTCAAATCATGAAGATTAGGAAAAAAAAAAAAAACATGACAATCCCAGAAGTAGGTAATGAAAACGCAAAAAAGAACTCGTATCAGTACTTGCTTTTGCATTTAAATTTGTATTTGGAATTTTTGTCTCATTTTGTTTGTTCTTTTTTCATAACTGGAGTCTCCTAAATTATATAAACTCTAAATGTGGGAAGGTGGATCTGCTGAGTCTCTCCTCTTTGGAGATCGAGACAGGTGTAAGTAGATTAGAGCTGCCTGAGAAATAAATTGATGTGGGAGCCATAAAGAATATCAAGCTTTATATATCTGAATATCAACATATATGAAATTTATAAAATATAAAAGTTTTATATACATAAAATACATCACCTGGACGACCAATATTTAAATTTTTGATATCATAAATCAATGTTGCATTATGTATGTTTTTATTTCTGTAGTATACATTCATAAAAGTAGGATTGCTGGGTCAAAGACTGTATACATTTAAATATTAATTTCCAAAGAAAGTCTTGATAGCCCCTTCTCTTAAAAGATGAGGGGACTGAGGTTGAGGGAGGGTGAATAATTTTTTATGCAGTCACACAGTACCTTGAGTCAGGATTTGACTCATAGTTATTTGACTTCATAAACAGAAGGTCTTAAGAGAGCTAAACTACATTGACTCAGATACTTATTGAGCGTACCCTTGTCTATGAATTACTCCCCATGAGGTTTTATTAAAGACAGTCCTTAAGCAGTCTCATGGGCTTCCCTGGTGGTTCAGATGGTAAAGAATCTGCCTGTAATGTAGGAGATGCAGGTTTGATCTCTACCCCAGGAAGATTTCTGGAGAAGGGAATGGTTACCCACTCCAGTATTCTTGCCTGGAGAATCTCATGGACAGAGGAGCCTGACAGCGTACAGTCCATGGGGTCACAAAGAGTCAGACACAACTGAGCGACTAACACTTTCACTTTTCACAAGCAGTCTTATATAAAAACAAGAAACTCCAAATTGGGTGGGGTACAAAAGAACTTGGCAAGACAAGCAGAACATGAAGAGTTTAAGGGAATCAGCTTCTAGATCCTCAACCCATAATAGGTCTATATCTCAGTGATATTGCAGGTTTGGTTCCAGACCACTGAAATAAATCTAGTCACAAGAATTTTTTTAGATTACCAGTACATATAAAATTTCTGTTTACATCACACTGTACTCTGTTAGGTGTGCAACAGCATTATGTCTAAAAACAATATGAAAATGAAAGTCACTCAGTCACGTCCAATTCTTTGCAACCCCATGGATTGTAGCCCCTCAGGTTCCTCTGTCCTTGGGGATTCTCCAGGCAAGGATACTGGAATGGGTTGCCACTCCCTCCTGCAGGGGATCTTCCCAACCCAGGGGTTGAACCCAGGTCTCCCTCATTGCAGGTGGATTCGTTACCAACTGAGCCACCAGGGAAGCCCAAGAATACTGGAGTGGGTAGCCTGTCCCTTTTCCAGGGGATCTTCCTCACCCAGGAATTGAACTGGGGTCTCCTGAACTGCAGGCAAATTCTGTACCAACTGAGTGACCAGGGAAGCCCAAGAATACTGGAGTGGGTAGCCTGTTCCTTCTCCAGGGTATCTTCCTCACCCAGGAATTGAACTGGGGTCCCCTGCACTACAGGCAAATTCTGTACCAACTGAGTGACCAGGGAAGCCCTAAAAACAATGTACATACCTTCATTTAATAACACTTTATGGCTGAAAAAAAAAAATGCTCACCATCATCTGAATCTCCAGTGAGTCCTAGTAGTGACATTACCACTGATTACACATCACCATAACAAATGAAAATACCAAACAATGAAAACATGTGAAATATTGTGAGAATTATCAAGATGTGACACAAAGACACAGAGTGAGCAAGTGCTCTCAGACAAATGGCTCTGACAGGCTTGCTCAAGGCAGGGTTGCCATAAACCTTCTGTTTCTAAAGTGCACGGTATCTGCAATGCACAATCAGTAAGGAGAAGAGCAGGTACAGCGGGTCTGCCAGGACCAAGACTGATCTGTCTGAGAAGGCTCCTCAGGCTGGGGGTCTCTTTTCCCAGCCCTTCCCTTTACAGTCTAGACAGAGATTTTCAAACCTTTTCCAGAAAAAGCCGCTTTTTAGCTCTCTAAGTGAACAAGAGAGAGGTCCTGTCCCTTCTGACCCCCAGATTCCACGCTGAAGAAGCTGCCCACTGAAGAGGGGCTGTGGAGTGGCAGCCAGCTTTTCCTTGAGGGAACTCAGCTACATGTGTCTGTAGGAGGTGGGCTGAGCCAAAAAACCATCTGATGGAATTAACATCACTGTTTTTTATATTAGGAAGGTCCGTGCCATCGTATGTGAGGGTAGCTCACAGAAACAAATGCATCTATTTCACCAATTTTATTTTCCTTCCAGGGTGGTCACTTCTTGGGATTTAGTGACCACATGTACGTTTTATTCCTATATAAACTCATTTGTGTGAGTCAGAAACACCTGCATAGGCACTATTCTCTCTTAAAATTACTCTCGCTAGTTTGGGTTTTTCAGGATTAAAACACCCATTGGCCACACAAAGCTAATTTAAGTAGTTTATTTTCATTCCCCCACACAGCTCATTGATTTTCTGTCACTTTTTCCAATTAGGAACTTGAACCTCTTAGAATCGTTATTAAAATCATAACATTTATTAAAAGTGTTGGGAAATTTTTGCCTTTTACCTATTCATCATTAGTAATGGTAGAAATGGACAATATAAATAAAGGAAATTGCTCCGTTTTTTTCAGCTTTGGTAATTTTTGCCAACTTTAAACTATATGCCAATACAGAAAAGAAACTAAAGAACACTGACACCAGTTCCTGTAATTCACTTAGGAGACACAGATACCTTTAACCGAAGCCAAGTAATTACTGCCCAGGTTGATACTACTAACTTGCTGTAGAATGAGACAACCAGTCATGGCAAATTAAAAATGTAGACCATCAATTGCAACAATGCAGTTGGTTAATAGCTACTACTAGTTTCCCACTGGTAAGACTAAAGTGTGGTCCAGTGCAAAAGATGAGCAGGCAGCTACAGGCTGATGAAGCATCTCATCTGGGCCAGGTGAGCTCTTTGTGGGTGTCCAGAGCTTAGGCCTTCCATGCTCTTATGTAAATTACACGAGGGTGTAAGAGCAGGCCTGCCTACTGGGGAGATGGAGAGAACAGCATCTGTCTAGAAGGTATCCCTTTGCAGCGTGGAAGTACTGCCCAGGTAGGGTCCTGGGATAAGAGCAGTAGAAATCACTTCTCCTCTGCTGGAAGGGCTAAGGTCTCTAGTGGCTGGGTTTGCTTTGCTAAGGTTGTTCTTCTTTGAATTGTTCTTGCTGGATGTCTTAATGAAGTGGCTAGGACAAGACTGAAAAGCCAGGATGTTGATCTGGGGATTCAGAATCTTATTATGCCTAAATGGCATTCCTTCATTAGACACAGTTCAGTCTATGGGAAGCAGTTAGGAATCAAACGAGCTTGATTTTGAGTCTGCCGCTTACTAGTTCAGTGAACTTGTAAAAGTTATTTACACTTTCTGAACCTCAGTTTGTTCATTTGGAAAATTATGATAATAATATCAAATAGCCCTTAAGGTTGCTATGGAAAGTAAATGGAATATTGCACATAAAGTGTTTAACACAGTGCCTGCGTGATGTAAGGATTCTGAAAGGGGTGGTTATTATGTTATCTTGTTTTCCACGTGCCATCATCCTGACCTGGGAGGATGGTACCTTCCCATGCTTTCTTCTAATTGGCCTGGACCCTCTCAGAAACCACAGATACACACATCTCCTATTTAGCCCAGATTGTTCATTAAGGTCTGCTATCGTTGCTATTACACAGCTGTCTTTACCTTTTTCCTTACCAACCTCTGTTATTTCTATTCATGGAGGCAACAGTGTGCTTGTTTATATACTTTTCCAGCATTGTTGAGCATCTTGATGGACCAAACACTGGAATAAATGCAGAGGTGGGCAAAGCAGACAGTACTCCTGATCTTTTGAAACTTATAGTCCAGCAGGAGACACAGAACAGTCAACAACGATAACAGGACAGGAAATACCAGTTGCCATGGGAATACATTGTAGGGCCATTTATCTCATCTTGGGTGGTATGGGTGGGGAGTCAAGGGAACTTAGCTTCCTTCCACAGCAAAGTCTTGCACCCCCAATCCCAGTCAGCTATTTCCAAAGTACAAATCTCTGGTTATCAAAGGGGCCAGGTAAGCAAATGGAAGATGTCCCAATATCAGTGTGCTACATGTGTAGTCGACAGCACCCACTCAGATACAAATTGTGGGGTCAATATGGTTAAGGACGACGAGTTGATCTATAGGCAAATACATTTTGCAACTCAAACTCAAGTACTCATGGGAATGCCCTGGGCAATAGGGAATGATGTATTCTAATATATCATTTTTTTTACAATGTTTAGGCTTTTAAATCAACATTTCTCCCATCCAAGTACTAACCAGGCCTGACTCTGCCTAGCTTCTAAGATCAGATGAGAGTGGACGTATTCCGGGTGGTATGAGCATTTACTAAGCCAACATTTCTGTAAGTAATGTGAGATAGGAACTTTTTTTTCAGACAGTCAATATCCCCACACCACTTGCTGAATCATCAGCTATCTCTTGCCTGTTCATTTCAAATGCCAACTTTATCATATACAAAGTTTTCATTTATTAATGAGTATATTTCTAGGCTCTCTGTTTTGACCCATTTGACAATGCCACACTTTTCCGATTGCTATAATTCTATAGTATGTTTTGATAAACAGTAGGGCAAGACCTCTGTTCTCTAATTTTTTCTTGGATGTTCGAAATTCATATTAAATTTCTTTACAAAGAAGCTGAGTTTCAAAGTCTATCAGTTTATATATTTCTTAATGTCAATCTCTAGCTTATGCACTGCATTTCAGTATCTATGATGTCCAACACTATTATTTCATCTCAGATTCTGTTTGTTTATATAATAAAAATGGGGGAGTAGAAATACTAATGGATGAGTAATCGGAGGACCTAGATTTGAAACCAGGACTTGCCATCCACCAGCTTTATGACTTTGGGAACAGCATTTACTCTTCCTGAGCCCCAGTCTGTCCATTTATAACATGGAGATAAGAAAAACCTGTCTTATAAGGTATTGTGAGGATTCTATAAGAGAAAGCAATGAAGATTTTATCAAAGCTCCCATGTCACACTTGCAGAGATACTAGAAGCTATACACATGAAAAACAGGCTGTGATGTTTTAAATGCTACATAGGGTTCAATATCATTATTGGAGAAACTGGCTTAAATATTTCACAGCTGAATATGAGCTTGTCCTGGAACTGGGAGTCAATGTAGTCGTTGGTGTTTGGGCAATGGATATTCTGATAGCCTCATCATATCCTGTGGCTTCTACTTTTAAGATGTTTGAGTGGTAAGCCACAGGTCCAAATCTTTAGCTTTTACCACAAGTCACACAGGAAATCCCCAAATTTCAAAAACTGCTATCTGCCAAACTCAAATGGGCTATAGCTTGACCTGGGATGTCTTACAAGACTCGGACAACACATAATGCAACATGTGGACAGGGTAAACCAAGGGGGCCAGAGTTTGCATCCCAAGAAAATTACCTTATGAAATGATCATCAGGAAACCAATCATCTTGGCCTGTAAATAATTCCATGTACGGTAATGTAGTTGTCACTTTGTATTTGCTACTTCTCAACTAGAAGAAAAGGAAAATGCAAAAGTGTGAAAATAGGTCCATAAATATCTCTTAAGAGACTACTGAAAATTTAATTAACTGAGCAATTGAGCCAGATTTTTTTAAATTTAGATCTGAAATGTGAGGGGTTCCTTCTGAGCTTTCTTCTGGTTGGAATGGGGCAGGGCTGGCAGTGGGTGTAAAAACAAAACAAAATAAAATGCTCTACTAAACTTTAACTCAGTAATGATTTCATCATTAAGAAAGTATTAAAAGGAAGAACAGTTCTGCCTTTTATAATCAGCGGAGCACACCAGAAAAACTGCACCCTAATGGGTCTACGTTTCTCCATGAAATAGGATAGGGCCCAGCAAACAATTCCACTACATTAAACAAACATCCTGATCCATACTAAGCATAAAGCACTAGGCATTGTAGGAAATAAAACAGTGCCTAAGGTGTGGCCCCTACCCTCCCAGATCTCAAAGTCCAGGGGGAAATACAGGTGTGCAGGCGCATGTGGATCACAAGGTCCACATGGCTGAGTTCCCATTCTCGAGGCAATGGTCCCATGGGGAGGAGAGGAAGAGGATGAGAAGATCTTCAATCATTGGGCCACATAACAGAAGTGGGAGGGATGCCGAATCAAAGGGGTCCTCATACAAGATGCGCCCTGCTGCCACCTCCTGCTCCACACAGAAGCAGGTGGGGCCAGCCACGCCCACTGACAGCAGGGGAGGAGGGGTGGGAAGGTGTTCTGTCTTCCCTGCTCCTTTGGGAAGCAGGTCAGATATGTGAACTTGGACTTGGCTCTGCAGGTCAGGTCATCTCCCTTCCTTCCCTTCTCTCTCTCCTGCCTCCTTCCCTCCCCACTTCTCTTTCTTGCTCCTTTCCTTCCTTCCTCCCTCCTTCCATTCCTCCTTTTCTATCCCCCTTTCCTTCCCCCAGCCTTCCCATCCTTACTCCCTTTCTATCATCTTTCCTCCCTCACCCCTCTCTCCCTTTCTTCCTCTCTACTCGTTCTCTCACTCAGATGCCCACATACCCCACTCACTTGCTCTGTGTGTCTGGCTCTCTCTTCAACATATCCAACAAACATACCACATAATAAACAGGCCATACAATAAAAAACATTCTCCATATTTCTATCTAGGGAAGGAACCATAGGTGGTTTACGTTAGATTTTTGCCTATGCTGTCTTTACAGTACAGCTTTCACTGTAGTCTTGTCCTGAGCTGTGAGGGATTTCAAAGAACTAGCATAGAATAATACAATGATGCAGTACTTTATTTCCCCCCGGATAGACAGCTGTGTTTGCTCCATCGGGGGTGGAAGACTAAGGGAGGTGGTGACAAGGCACCAAACCCCTGTCTGGAGAAGTTCATGTGTTGGCTGGTACATGAGAGTGTGTCTTAGAGGAGCTGAGATGTAAGGCAGATTTTGGATACAGCACAAACAATTTTCTATTTGGGGAAGAGCAGGCCTGGAGTTTTAAACCAAGGAAGTTTCATCTCTTCACTCCATCTCTGCCTTTCTGGAGCAGCCAGGCCCTTGAAATCTAAGGCATCTTGAATTGATCCCTGTGATGCTTGAATTCATCCTATAAGTTCATCATCTTTCAGCCCTGCACTAATGTCAGGTTAGAGGACTCAGAAGCAGTGCCAGGAACACATTTATTCCCAGAGATTCTGGGCCAATATTGCCATAGAGATACTAGAAATTACCTCAAGATTTGGATATCTCACAAAGAGGCAGCCGTCACCTCTTTGCAAAATATATCTTCAGGATGTTTCTAAATTGAATATTTTGAGCATCTACTTTAAGCATCTTTGGGATATTTGTGTCAATCTTGTGCCTCTAGGAAATGGCATATTTCTTTAGGATTTATGATCATAGTTTGAGACAGCTGGCAAGAAATGTCTCCGCCAGTTTGACGATAGCATTGAGCAACTAAGAGGTGTGCTCCTCAAGGAGGAGGCAAGCACATACAGCGCTCTAACTCTGTGCTGTTTTATGTTTCATCCTCACACAAATCCCTGTGAGGGAGGCACAACTGGTATTATAGGCAAGGAAGCAGGGGGCAGAGAGGGGAAGTATTTTGTGCCTTAGGGCACAGAGTCAATCGGTGTAAGGCAGAATGCCAGGTCCATGAGGACAGAGATGACTTTGGTTTTGTTTTCTTCCCCTGCTATATCCCAAGCTTCTGCATGGTGCCTGGCGCATAGTAAATGCTCAGAAAATACTTTATGAGTTAATAAAGCAAGAGTGCAATATAAACCTAGCAGTCTGGCTCTAGAGTCTGTACCCTTGTTACTGAGGGGGTCGGAATATGCCATCCCAAAACATGCCATTTTGGCATAAGAGTTATTCTGAACTGAAGGTGACTGAGAAACAGATGTGGGAAAAGCACTCTACTCTCCTTGTCTAAAAGCAGGGCACAAATTTCCCTTTGTGAAGATGTGTCCCCTTCCTTCTCCCACACCAGGAAGAGGAGACAACTTTTACTACTGGAGGCAGTTTCTACTTGAATCTGCATAAACAAATATCACTGACATCTCATCTTCCATTAGTTTCCCCCATATATTTACTTTCTCAAAACTTACTGCCCCAGAAATCCAAACTCTTTTACTTTGACTTATCACTTCTTCACAAATGTATGGCTCTTGGTTTAAATAGTGTATAAGCTTTCAGGCCCTACTGTTTCTTTGGGTTTTCATGTCCTTTCTATGAGACCTCCACATATACACACAAATGACAATGTACATCAAATAGAAATTGTGTACATTTTATTCTGTTACTCTACCTTTGTTAGTTTAATCTACACAACCCCGATAATAAACCTAAGAGGGTTTTCCTCTCCAAAGCACACAATGCCATTTTTCTCTTCTCTGTCCTTCCTGTGTTTCCCCATCTTTTTCCTAGGCTGGTGGTTCTCAAACTTTAGCCTGCATCAGCATCACCTGAAGGGCTTCTTTCAGCACAGACTGCTGAGCCTCACCCTAGAGTTTCCGACCAGTATATCTCGGATGTATATTCCAGTATATCTGGAAATTTATGCTTTTAACAAGCTTCCTACAACTGCTGAGGCTACTGGTCTGGAGACCACACTTTGAGAACCTCTGCCCTAAGCCAAAAAAAATCTCTTTAAAGCTCTACATTTTTATGCAAACATTTTTTCCCTTTTTTCTACCAGATGAAGGAAAGCTTATCCTGCTCACGATGCTGAGGGAAAGAAAGAATAACTGAAAATGTCCCCATCTCCATTTCAGCAGAAGCATAGTCTAGAGCAAAAGGAGATATAGCTAGAATAATAGCGAAGACCCATAACTTACAATGAGAGAACCTAAATTCAAGCCTTGGCCACTGGTCAAGTCAGTTGACCTTCTGGCTCCTCGTTCTACAAAAGGAACATGTGGATAAATCCTGCCTTTTCTACATCCCCAGGCAGTTGTGAGAATTAAGGGATAAAACAAAGATAGCACTTTGCAGACTCTAAAGGACTATAGAACCAGTGTGCCTTGTTATGTAGTCAGCTCATAAAATCATAATGTTGGTCTTGAAACTAGAATTAACTCTGGTGGGTGATGGGTGAGTTCAGAAAGAAGTGTGGGCTCTCTTTATATACTGTATGGCTAAAACAAAATGAAACCATAAGATGTTTCCAAGTAGAACATGAAAATTAGAGCTATATACTTCCAGATGAAATACACTTCATTATCACAGGCCAAACATAAAATAAACAGGGCAGAAATACAGCTATCCGTTCCCCTAAAGAACAGGGAAGAAATTTGGTGAACAATTCCTGAGTAACTTTAAATGCCTCTTCTATCTTTTTACTGCAGAGCCAAGAAGGGCAGAAAATTATGACAAACTAATTATTATGATGGATGGGGAGCCAGTCCCCAACGTTAGCTACACTGCTGGAGCAAAGAACAGTGCCACAGCTCACATACTTCAACAGGCAAGACACTCTAGATGATAATGGGCAATATAGATTAACAACATTATGTTAAAACAGGATAATTATTCTTTTTCATTTCATAGTTCTTTCCCATGAACCTGGTCCTGCATTACATTTTTCTGTTTCTTGTTTCTAAGGTGTAATCTGTGTATATCAGGCAGGCTCCTCTCCTGCTAATTAAAGGTGATGTTGTGCTTGCTTTTCCTGAAGTCTCTAACAGCAGGGGCCCAGGGACCAAAGATTGATGAAACCACTGCAAGGGAACCGCCCTTTCCAAAAGAAAGATGAGGTCATGGCAAGATCAGGGATACAAAGCGAAAAGCTCTGCAAAAAATGAATTCTGCTTTTCTTTCTTTTTTAAGTGCTTTTTTGAGAATTTTAACAATGCATTCAGCAAGCTGGTGTGAAGGTGATGAGCTTTGAATTAAGAGGTGGGCATTTTTTACTTTGGTAGGAGATAAATTTCAGACAGCATTACATAATTAAGCAGCCATTTAGCGATATAAAATAATAAATCCTCTCGTTCCTTCATTCCGGTAGTCAGTCAGTCATAACCAGCAGGTATTAAGCATTTGCCATGTGCCTGGCACTGGGGGACACGTGGGACACAAGAGTGTAGTGGATAATACAGACACGAGCCCTACTATTCCAAAGGGGGAGACAAAACAAAAATAGACACACATGCAGAAGGGTTGCAACTTATATAAAATGCCATGAAGGAGAGAAACAAAGGGCTGATATGGAGACTGACAGAGAGGGCTCCTTTAGGTAGGACACTCACACATGGGGGGAATTAACCAACACTAGAAGGACTAAAATGAGCTACAGATCCAAAGGAGAGGAGAACGATCTCAGAACGAGTGCAGCATTTGCAAGGTACAAAGCGTGGAACACAGCTCGCTTGCAGACCTGAAGGTCAATAAAGCTGAGATGAGCAACCAGGAAGAGAAGGTACAGCTGCTGAGATACACAGGAACCAATTCTGGCAAGACCTTGTGGGTACTTCTATGAGCAGGTGTGAAGTATGACACTTATTCTATGTATAACAGAAACAGAAAGGAGGTTTTGGCCAGGAGGATTGATGTGACGTTTTGTCTGAGTAGAATGGAGTAGCCCTCATAGTCAACAAAAGAGTCCAAAATGGAGTACTTGGGTGCAGTCTCAAAAATGACAGAATGATCTCTGTTCGTTTCTAAGGCAAATCATTCCATATCACAGTAATCCAAGTCTATGCCCCAAACACTACTGCTGAAGAAGCTGAAGTTGAATAGTTCTATGATGACCTACAGGACCTTCTAGAACTAACACCAAAAGAGATGTCCTTTTCATCATAGGGAACTAGAATGCAAAAGTAGGAAGTCAAGAGATATCTGGAGTGACAGGCAAGTTTGACCTTGGAGTACAAAACAAAGCAGACCAAAGGCTAACAGAGTTTTGCCAAGAGAACACACTGGTCATAGCAAGCACCTTCTTCCATAAACACAACAGACAGCTCTACACATGGACATCACCAGGTGGTGAATACTGAAATCAGATTTATTATATTCTTTGCAACCAAAGATGGAGAAGCTATATACAGTTAGCAAAAACTAGACCAGGAGCTGACTGGCTCAGATCATGAATTCCTTACTGCCAAATTCAGACTTCAACTGAAGAAAGCAAGGGAAACCACTAGACCATTCAGGTATGACCTAAATCAAATCCCTTACGATTATACTGTGGAAGTGACAAATAGATTCAAGGGATTAGATCTGATAGAGTACCTGTACAACTATGGACAGAAGTTTGTGACATTGAACAGAAGGCAGTGATCAACACCATCCCCAAGAAAAAGAAATGCAAAAAGGCAAAACGGTCATCTTAAGAGGCCTTACGAATAGCTGAGAAAAGAAGAGAAGCTAAAGGCAAAGGAGAAAAGGAAAGATATACCCATCTGAATGCAGAGTTCCAAAGAACAGCAAGGAGAGACAAAAAAGCCTTCCACAGTGATCAATGCAAAGAAATAGAGGAAAAGAACAGAATGGGAAAGGCTAGAGATCTTTTCAAGAAAAGCAGAGATACCAAGGGAATATTTCATGCAAAGATGGGCAAAATAAACGACAGAAACAGTATGGACCTAACAGAAACAGAATATATTAAGAAGAGGTGGTAAGAATACACAGAAGAACTATACAAAAAAGATCTTCATGACCTAGATAACCACGATGGTGTGATCATTCACCTAGAGCCAGACATTTGGAGTATGAAGTCAAGTGGGCCTTAGGAAGCATTATATGACAAAGCTAGTGATGGAATTCCAGTTGAGCTATTTCAAATCCTAAAAGATGATGCCGTTAAAGTGCTGTGATCAATGTGCCAACAAATTTGGAAAACTCAGCAGGCAGAGGAACCAGAGATCAAATTGTCAACATCCATTGGATCACAGAAGAAGCAAGAGAGTTCCAGAAAAATATCTACTTCTGCTTTATTGACTATGCCAAAGCTTTTGATTGTGGCATCACAACACACTGTGGAAAATCATTAAAGAGATGGGAATAGCAGACCACCTTACCTGCCTCCTTAGAGGTCTGCATGCAGGTAAAGAAGCAACAGTTAGAACTAAACATGGAAAAACAGACTGGTTCCAAATTTGGAAAGGATTACATCAAGGTTGTATATTGTCACCCTGTTTATTTAGCTTATACGCAGAGTACATCATGCGAAATGCTGGGCCGGATAAAGCACATGCTGGAAACAAGACTTCCGGGAGAAATATCAATAATCTCAGGTATGCAGATGACACTGCCCTTATGGCAGAAAGCTAAGAGGAACTAAAGAACCTCTTGATGAAAGTGAAAGAGGAGGGTGAAAGAGCTGGCTTAAAACTCAATATTCAAAAAAGTAAGATCATGGCATCTAGTCCCATAACTTCATGGAAAGTAGGTCAGGAAAAATAGGAAACAGTGACTGCCTTTCTATTCTTGGGTTCCAAGATCACTATAGATGATGACTGCAGCCATGAAATCAAAAGACACTTGCTCTTTGGAAGAAAAGTTATGACAAACCTGGACAGTATATTAAGAAGCAGAGACATTGCTTTGCCAAAAAAGATCCATCTAGTCAAACCTATGGTTTATCCAGCAGTTATGTATGGATGTGAGAATTGGACTATAAAGAAAGCTGAGCACCGAAGAATTGATGCTTTCGAACTGTAGTGTTGGAGAAGACTCTTGAGAGTCCCTTGGACTGCAAGGAGATCCAACCAGTGCATCCTAAAGGTAAAATCAGTCCTGAATGTTCTATTGAAGGGCTGATGTTGAAGCTGAAACTCCAGTACTCTGGATGGCATCACCAACTCCTCGACATGAGTTTGAGCAAGCTCTGGGATTTGGTGATGGACAGGGAAGCCTAGCGTGTGGCAGTCCATGGGGTCGCAGAGTCAGACACAACTGAGCAACTGAAATGAACTGATTCAATGTTGAAAGAGTGCGCAGTGGAAGCAGTGAGCCACTAAGAGGCAGTAGTTTAAGTAAGAGATGGTGATGGTGGTAGTGAAAATGGAGGGAGCCAGGGAAACTGAAGGTAAATTTGGTGATACGCTTGATGGGACTTGTTGATGGATTGGGCAGAGGTGGGAGTCATGATACAAGAGAACCATAGATGACATGAAGGTTGCTGGCTTTGGTGATGGGTTGGATGGCAGCACCTTTTATTGACTTTGGCTAGAAACAGATCTGTGGGGAAGAATCTAAATTTCCAGGGTGGAAATCTCTCACTGCTTTTGGAGTCTGAAGACACTGTCAGTGTTCTGACAGGGTGCATACATTCACATGGATCTTAGGCCACTCTCATTCCACACGAAACAGTATGGTGAGAAGCTAGAAATAGCTGGAAATGCAGTTTGCTGGCTGGTCCTAGGAAACCGTCCCATATTGACTTATGAGGCGCCTCCCCACAACTTGCAGCAGCTACCATTCACAAAGCTGTCCCCCACAGTGGCGGCACAGTAGTTTCAGCCCAACATCCTGGCAAAAACATGGGAAACACACATGCAAAACTCCAGGCCATGTTTAAACCACAGAAACTGTATTAATAACCCTTTTTAATACTTTATCTCACATTATAACTTACAATGTATTTTAAGACAGTACCTCTAAAACTTTAGCTGTACAGACAAATTACCTTGACATTTTGTTAAAGATTCTGATTGAGCAGGTCCAATGTGGGGCCTGAAATTTTGTGTTTTTGACAAGCTCCTGAGTGATGCTTAGGCCAACAATCTGCAGATGACACTTGGAATAGCACCACTGTAATGTACCTTATCTTTCACAGTCTTCAGGAAAGCTTAATCATCTTTATTGTGCACATGAAAAAACTAACATTCAGAGAGTTTTAAAAATAAATTTTGTCTAAACAAGGAATAGTCAATAGGACCTAGAATATAAACCACAGTTCAGTAATACTAGTTATAATTAGAAAATTCTGTGAGGTTATAGAGGTTTTGGTGGTGCTGGTGGTAAACAACCCACCTACCAATGCAGGAGACATAAGAGATATGAGTTTGATCCCTGAGTTGGAAAGATCCCCTGGAGGAGAGCATGGCAACCCACTCCAGTATTTTTGCCTGGAGAATCCCATGTACAGAGGAGCCTGGTGGGCTACAGTCCATAGGGTTGCAAACAGTCTGACATGACTGAAGTGACAGCACACACAATCTTTATGTAGTCAAAATGTCATTTGGCAAATAGGTAAAAGAAAGAACTATCTAAATTTTAAGTGATCCATTTATTTGCCTGCAGATCAGTTCAGTAAAATAAAATAATGTTTGAGATTAACTATATTTAACAGATATCTTTGTGTGTGCATAATTTTAGTTATTTTTAATTGAGGTATAACTTACATACATTAAAATGCTCAAATGTGAAGTGTTCAGCTCCATTTTATTCATTTTGAATTGAGGCAAAATTTATATATATTAAAATGTATGGATCTAAAGTATAGTTCAGTTCAGTTCAGTCACTCAGTTGTGTCAGACTCTTTGCAACCCCATGGACTGCAGCATGCCAGACCTCCCTGTCCATCACTAACTCCTGGAGTTTACTCAAACTCAGGTCCATTGAGTCAGTGATTTCATCCAACCATCTCATCCTCTGTCGTCCCCCTTTTTCTCCCGCCTTCAATCTTTCCCAGCATCAGGGTCTTTTCAAATGAGTCATTTCTTTGCATCAGTAGCCAAAGTATCGGAGTTTCAGCTTCAGCATCAGTCCTTCCAATGAACACTCAGGACTGATTTCCTTTAGGATGGACTGGCTGGATCTCCTTGCAGTCCAAGGGACTCTCAAGAGTCTTCTCCAACACCACAGTTCAAAAGCAAGAATGCTTCAGCACTCAGCTTTCTTTATAGTCCAATTCTCACATCCATACATGACCACTGGAAAAATCATAGGTTTGACTAGACGGACCTTTGTTGGGAAAGTAATGTCTCTCCTTTTTAATATGCTGTCTAGGTTGGTCATAACTTTTCTTCCAAGGAGCAAGCGTCTTTTAATTTCATGGCTGCAGTCACCATCTGCAGTGATTTTGGAGCCCAAAAAATAGTCCGTCACTGTTTCCACTGTTTCTCCATCTATTTTCCATGGAGTGATGGGACCAGATGCCATAATCTTAGTCTTCTGAATGTTGAGTTTTAAGCCAATTTTTTCACTCTCCTCTTTCACTTTCATCAAGAGGTTCTTTAGTTCTTCTTGTTTTCTGCCATAAGGGTGGTGTCATCGGCATATCTGAGGTTATTGATGTTTCTCCCAGCAATCTTGATTCTAGCTTGTGCTTTATCCAGCCAGCATTTTTCATGATGTACTCTGCATATAAGTTAAATAAGCAGGGTGACAATATACAGCCTTGACATACTCCTTTCCCTATTTGGAACCTGTTGTTTCATGTCCAGTTCTAACAGCTGCTTCCTGACCTGCATACAGATTTCTCAGGAGGCAAGTCAGGTGGTTTGGTATTCCCATCTCTTTAAGAATTTTCCAATTCTCTTTAAGAATTTTCTAATTTTCTAAAGTATAGCCATACCCCAAAACAAGATACAGAGCATTCCCATCATCAAGACAGTTCCATCATGTCCCTTTCTAGTCAGTTCTTTGATTTTTATCAAGTGATAAATTTAGTCTGTTCTTAGACTTCATATGATTGAAACTGTAAAGTATGTACAGTCACCTGGTATCCACAGTTTCTGCACTGGCAGCTTCAGCTGACCACAGATTGTGTACTTTATTTATGATCCGTGGTTGACTGCTGCAGATGTGGAACCCAGTAGGATGGAGGACCAACTATGGGACTTTGAAAATCCACAAACTTTTGGTATCCAGGGCTGGTCTTGGTCCCAATCCCCCATCGGATATCAAAGGACACCTGCACTTGTCTGTGCTGCCTTCTTTCACTCCACATAACATTTTAAGGTTCATAAGCAGTATTTTTTATCATGAACTATCTCACCTCTCATTATACAATATCTGTAGTTTGCTTTCACCATGACTTCATGATTCTCCCACAGTGAGAGGTTTCCCATTTGGGACTAAAATCATAGAAATTGCCCATCTAGCAACCACTGAGCATTTGATTGTAATAATAAAGTATGGCCAAACATTATTGTTGAGTTAAAAAAAAAAAAAATCACTTTTGAAGCTAGTTTATTTTCTTTTGCTGACTGGCTTTGTGAGTTACTTAATTGCACATTCTGGATTTTCTCATAGTACCTCTTGACACTGAACACTCTAAAACAAGAAATTTTCTCAAGCAAAAATGAACAGCAATAGCAGCAACATCTTTAAGACAAAGAAGTATTATTCAGTATGCTTGCATTCAAACATGCAATTTTCCTCAACCTACTTTTTTTTTTTATTCTTGGCAGCAGTCCTAGCAAAGGTAGACATTTTATTGAGAAACACACACACAAAGCCAGAATCAAAGATTCCAGCTTCCTGCCAGCTAACCTAGCTAACAAATGTTCCTCTGTTAGCCATACCTGCCAATAGATAATGAGGCTCTTGATCAGCTTCTGACCTCAGGGACCCAAGTGGGATGGGTCACACAAGTGAGTCCTCGTACTACCCTGGTTTCTATATCTCTGAGATGTAAGAGTTCCAGAAATTAGATTGCAGACCATGCCTTTAAGATTGAGACTTCCCTGGTGATCTGGTGGTTGAGAATCCACCTGCCAATGCAGGGGACACAGGTTCAATCTCTGGTCCGAGAAGATCCTTAAGCCTATGTGCTACAGCCACTGAGCCTATGCACCTAGAGCCTGTGCCCTACAACAAGGGAAGCCACTGCAATGAGAAGCCTGTGCACCACAACTACAGAGTATCCCCCATTTGCCACAAGTAGAGAAAGCCCATGCAGCAAAAGAGACCTAGCCCAGCCAAAAAATGAATAAATAATAAATAAAAATATGCTTTAAAAATATAATAAAATAAGGCTGAGGCTTAAACTCTAATGCCCCAGTCAATATCTGCAGCTCCTTTTCAGTAGGGCTGTCTATTCCATTACACACACACACACACACACACACACACACACAGTATGAGTACTTAGTACATGTAAGGAGTCAGCAGGGAGTCCCTGCATTTGGTCCCTCCCATGCACCTGATGTCAGGGCCTATCACTTTGCAAACTGGGTTTGAGAGAAATTTTTGTTTAGCTAGGAATTTGTTTTCACTTCAGTTTTTATTTTTCGTCTCTGAGAACGGGTGGTAAAATCATATTTCTCTGTTTATCATGTAAGCTTGGGGATAAACTGCTATAGAAGCTAGTTTGCTAATACTGAAGAATTTTAGGAGAGTAGAAAATGTGAAACTATCTGTTTGTAGTTGGAAGCTTGCCCTAAGGGGCACATAATGGCATGTCCAAGGGGATAAACATTCTGCCTTTGTATTCCCTACACCTAGCCCAAGGCTGGGTGTAGAGAGATACTCAATAAATACTTGTGGAATCAAGGGCATTTTATACACCCAAAATAAAGGAAAATAGCACAGGTCTTTTAAAAGGAGTGATAAGGCAGACACTCCTTTCACTGACAAAGTACAGAATAATTATGGAAGCAGCAGGAAGACAGCAAAAATACATTTTGTGGAAAAAAGTGTTTATGTCAAGAAAATTTCTAAGTGAGTCTAATGCTTTGTAAGACAAAAAATAATCAAGCTATAAGTTTTATGCTTTTTACTCAGTTTCAAATTTAAACATTCATAGTACATTATTTGATCGTGTATAATTACTGAATGACACTCACATACAGATTTATTCAGTACCATTGAATGGAAAAGAGCTCCAACAGACATTCACTAATATATTAAAACCACACTTAGGTATTAGAGTCTTAATCAAGAAATGATCACCCTTCTCATAAATACTGTTGTTGATGGTGCAAGATGTCAAAGATGTGAAGAAATACTATTTTGAATAGCAAGTTGCATTTCTAACTTAAGAAAGTGATAGTTTCATCTGCCACATTTTGACTAACTTTGCTTGATCTGGTCCTATGTTTTCCTGCATGGCCATTGTACCAACTGAGGCAGGGACACAGTGGAGAAGGAGCAAGGGGGAGCACATGCCTCATGTCTGTTTCTCCAACACACAAGCAAGCCCTCACCGGCTTCCAGGCCTGCGCATTTGCTTTTCTCTCTCCCTGAAACGCCCTGTTCCCAGCACTTCATGGGACCAGCTCATTGTCATCCTTTAAGTTCTTCCTGGAGAACCCCATGGACAGAGGAGCCTGGTGGGCTACAGTTCATAGGGTCACAAAGAGTCAGACATGACTAAAGTGACTTAGTACGTACATACATATGTAAGTTCTTCCTCTAGCGTTTTCCTCAGAGAGGCACTCCCTGACCACTCTCTCAGTCCACAGTGGCTGCATTAGTGGCCCTCCACCTCATCACATTCAACTGTTCAGTTGTCTATTCTCTGTTGACTTGTTAATTGTCCATTTCCTTCATTTGAATGGAAGCTCTCTGAGGCCAAGTACTCTTATCTGTCTCAAGCATCAGCACATAGTGGGCACCCAATAAATATTTGAAGAAGAAATGAATAAATGTCTGAACTCACCACTTCTATTTATAAAACCCTGTAAGTGCACACAATGTGAAGAATCAGCATAAGGCTATTTCTAAACCTAGCCTCCCAAAGCATTGTGGAGACAGAAGGCAATTAGTTGCACTCTTGCAGGTTCTTTGGCTATGTCTTTGGATTCCTGTTGGTGATGGGATAGTTATACAGTAGAGAGCAGCTCAGACAACATGGGTTTGGCTCACATGAGAAACTCAGGTGGAAATAAAAGGGCTGTTTCTCTACTGTTTCTGGCAGAGTTCACGTAAGGTACTATGCCATAACTCGTAGTGACATCTAACAGTCTGTAGTCAACTCTGTAGACACCTCAGAGGTTGAGAAACCAGGAGATGTGCTACAGAAGGTTAAAGTGAGGTGCCTGTGACATTAGCCTTTTATTCAGAGTGCCTAGAGCATCTAAATACATTCATAGTAGTTTTTTTCTTTTTGCTACATTAATTCTCAGAGTAATTCATATTCATTATTTAAAAAGAAAAATACCCCAAAGCATTAAGATATCTAAAGAAGACGATCATAACATGTTTCTGTAATGTAGTGTGACTTTGCAATGAGACCATCTAAATTTCAATACCATTTTGGCTACTTATGGGTTTTGTGATTAGGACAGATTGCAAATGGTCACAAATTTTTCCCATCCTTGTATGCAAGCCCCCCTGCAACGTGACTACAACACCACTCTTATAATCAAGAGGTGGGATCTATTTCTCCACCCCTTGAATAAGAACTTGGTCCAGCATGGTTTAGTTTACGTAAACAATAGGATATTATCAAACATAACACCAGAAGAAACTTGAAAAATGCTTGGGTATCTGGATTTGACCAGTCATGGGAATTCCTCTACCACCATGTCAACAGGACTAGGTTGGCATCCTGGAGGATGAGTGACCACACAGAGAGAGGACCAGCTGTCCCACAGTCCCAGCGAATGCCCAGAGGTGAGAGTGTGGCCATCCTTGACCATTCAGCCCATTCTAGGTCGTCTCAGTCCAGAAGAATCACAGAGAGCCAAAGAATTATGCCAAATAGTGTTTGTTGTTTTAAAACACATATATTTTGATAGCAGAAACTAACTACTACAATGATTCTGGGCAAATCGCTTAATCTCTTTAAGCCTCGGTTTCCTAATCTGTAGAATAAAGATAAACAAAACATATTTCCCATAGGCTTTGCTTCAAGTACTAAATGAGAATAAATCTACCTAAAGAAACAAAAGACCTATATATATAGAAAACTATAAAACACTGATGAAGGAAATCAAAGATGACACAAATAAATGAAGAAATATACCATGTTCATGGATCAGAAAAATAAATATAGTGAAAATGAGTATACTACCCAAAGCAATCTATAGATTCAATGCAATCCCTATCAAGCTACCAACGGTATTTTTCACAGAACTAGAACAAATCATTTCACAATTTGTATGGAAATACAAAAAACCTCGAATAGCCAAAGCAATCTTGAGAAAGAAGAAAGGAATTGGAGAAATCAACCTGCCTGACTTCAGACTATACTACAAAGCTACAGTCATCAAGACAGTATGGTACTGGCACAAAGACAGAAATATAGATCAATGGAACAAAACATAAAGCTCAGAGATAAATCCACACACCTATGGACACTTTATCTTTGACAAAGGAGGAAAGAATATACAATGGAGAAAAGAAAATCTCTTTAACAAGTGGTTCCAGGAAAACTGGTCAACCCCTGTAAAAGAATGAAACTAGAACACTTTCTAACACCATACACAAAAATAAACTCAAAATGGATTAAAGATCTAAATGTAAGACCAGGAACTATAAAACTCCTAGAGGAAAACATAGGCAAAACACTCTCTGACATAAATCACAGTAGGATCCTCTATGACCCACCTGCCAGAGTAATGGAAATAAAAGCAAAAATAAACAAATGGGACCTAATTAAAATTAAAAGCTTTTGCACAATGAAGGAAACTGTAAGCAAGGTGAAAAGACAGCCTTCAGAATGGGAGAAAATAATAGCAAACGAAGCAACTGACAAAGAATTAATCTCAAAAATATACAAGCAGCTCATGCAGCTCAATACCAGAAAAATAAACGACCCAATCAAAAAATGCACCAAAGAACTAAACAGACATTTCTCCAAAGAAGACATACAGATGTCTAACAAACACATGGAAAGATGCTCAGCATCACTCATTATCAGAGAAATGTAAATCAAAACCACAATGAGGTACCATCTCACGTCGATCAGAATGGCTGCTATCAAAAAGTCTATAAACAATAAATGCTGGAGAGGGTGTGGAGAAAAGGGAACCCTCTTACACTGTTGGTGGGAATGCAAACTAGTATAGCCACTATGGAGAACAGTGTGGAGATGCCTTAAAAAACTGGAAATAGAAATGCTATATGACCCAGCAATCCCACTGCTGGGCATACACACTGAGGAAACCAGAATTGAAAGAGACACAGGTACCCCAATGTTCATCGCAGCACTGTTTACAATAGCTAGGACATGAAAGCAACCTAGATGTCCATCACCAGACAAATGGATAAGAAAGCTGTGGTACATATACACAATGGAATATCACTCAGCTATTAAAAAGAACACATATGAATCAGTTCTAATGAGGTGGATGAAACTAGAGCCTATTATACAGAGTGAAGTAAGTCAGAAAGAAAACACCAATACAGTATATTAATGCATTTTTATGGAATTGAGAAAGATGGTAACAATGACCCTGTATGTGAGACAGCTAAAGAGACACAGATATAAAGAAGAATTTTGGACTCTGTGGGAGAAGGTAAGGGTAAGATGATTTGAGAGGATAGCATTGAAACATGTATATTACCATATATGAAATAGATCACCAATCCAAGTTCAATGCATGAAACAGGGCACTCAAAGTTGGTGTACTGGGACAACCCTGAGGGATGGGATGGGGAGGGGTGTGGGAGGGGGCTTCATGATGGGGGACACATATACAGCCATGGCTGATTCATGTCAATGTATGGCAAAAACCACTACAATATTGTAAAGTAATTAGCCTCCAATTAAAATAAATTAATTAATTTTAAAATACATATATATAAATAATATAAAAATGAAAAGAAATGAGATAATCCTTGAAAAGATTTAACATCATTCCTGGCACATAGTAAGTGTTAAGTACATTTTTATTGATTTGTTCCAAGGTTCTTAGAAAATGAAGAGTGCACTCTATTATTTTCTGTTCTGCGTTGTTGATACAATATTATACTATACTGTGTGTTTAGTCACTCATTCATGTTCAACTCTTTGTGACCCCGTGGACTGCAGCCCACCAGGCTTCTCTGTCCATGAGGATTCCCCAGGCAAGAATACTGGAGTGAGTTGCCATGCCCTCCTCCAGGGGATCTTCCCAACCCAGGGATCTAACTCAGGTCTCCCACATTGCAGGCAAATTCTTTACCGACTGAGCCACTAGGAAAGCCTTAATATTATACCACCTAATATTTATCCACAACATAAAACCATTTCCCCATTTCTTATCACTTAGGGTGCTTCAAACTTTTAAATTTTTCTTAATAACCTCATCAGGATCTCATAGAAGCACCCCCTCTGCCATACTGAAATGGAAGATGGTTTTTCCAGGGCATTTGGGAACTTCCAAGAAGCTGCTTCAAGGAGAAATAAGGAAGAGTCTTCCCATGGAGCAAACCGAAAAATTCTAGTTTATCCAACAGAAGAGTTTATTTTTTAGCAGTCAGTTTGAGAGATCCCCAGGGCCTAAAAGTGATGCTCTGAGCAGACCTATGCACTTTCTGGCAAAGAAATCCCTTGTTGCTTCATATCACATATATTTGTTCTGAGACTAAGAAGCTCCTGCTCATGGCAACTCTAGAATGAAGAGGGCTGTTTCCCAAAGTACTGGAGATGGCTCTACAGATTGTTAGAAAGCCCTTCCCTGGGATGAGGTCTGTATCATCCTCCAAGCAGACTCCAGCAGTTGTCAGAACCCCTGACAGATGCCTGCAGATCCTTGTTGGTCAGTAGCTCAGAGGCCAAGTGGCTGGGACTAAAAGTCACAGCCACAGCATACCAGGCACACTAACTTGCTGTGGTGATTCTAGTGACCACACTTTCAGAGGTCCTGTTGGAAGACTAGCTCCTCTGGTGTAGGCAGTTGTCTTAAAGAGTTCCAGAAAGTACACTTCAGCTCCTCATAAAAGAGCTTCCTGAGGTTTGAAGCCGCAGGAAACAATCAACTGTTGTCCAGAAGAGAAAAAAGATGAGGATCCCCATAAGGAATGGAAACCTGTGAGCTTCATGACAAAGACCAAACGAGCTGGAGATTATTTCTGGTGTGTGTCTCTAGCCTTAGGGATGATGAAATAAAATCAGACATTCCATGCATTTAGAATTGGTAAGCCTGTTCTTACCACAGTCTGTGCTAAATCATTTTAGTGTCTACTTCTTAGCAACTTGTTATGCATTCCAGCCATGCTATCTGCTTTGACCTACTTTCCTTACTTTGTAAGGGAAAAAAAACTGCAGGAACTAGACTCAGTTAATATCCAAGTTCCAACTGATTATCAAGCTGGCTGAACCACAGTTTCTGCCACCAATTTTTGCCACAGACCATCAAGAAAAATACTTCTTATTCTTATTTATATATTGCTGTCATTCTATATGCTTTATAGAATTTTGTTGGTAAATCCAGTACAGTGAAAACAGATGACAATGAATTTACTCAGCAACTGCTTCTCTTAGTTCTCTGTAGAGAGGTACTCCTCCAGAAATATCAACATGCTTGCCTAGGACACAAATCCAATGACACAACTTTTACTGTCAGTCTTAAGGCACTGACATGTCCACTTAGTTGAGCAACAGACACATATTTTGATATGCTCATTTTATTTGAAAATTATCCTATCCCTATTTTCAAAAAATACCTAAGGCAACTTACAGTGAGAGATGTATAAGATAGTGCAACCAAGAAACAACGGAAAGGAGATATCAAGAACCACGCCAAGAGAGCAGAAGTATACACATTACAACCACACTAAATAAAATGGGGGCATGTGGATGCTGCATGCTAAGTCGCTTCAGGCACATCCAACTCACTGCAACCCTATGGACCTTAGCCTGCCAGGCTACACGTTAACTTTATCTCTGACAGCACAGGAAACATTGTGATCTGTTGAACAGTCAAAGATTTGGATTAAGACAAATACAGTTCAGATCACTTAATGGGAAAGTTCAGGTAAGTTACCAACTCTTTTTGAATTCCAGTTTTTTCTACCCCAACACTTCTAACAGGCATGGCATAGAATTGTTATGAGGAGTAAAATGACAACACAGATTTAATAAAAAGTGAATACAAGGGTGATAACCATGTACCATGTGCCAGGCACTTTGCACGTATCACTTCATTTCCTTTTGACAAGGATTCTATGATTCTTGACTACGATTCCAGTTTCAATCATTTGAAAAGTAAGACATAGAAAGTCTAATGAGATGTCAAAGGTCACAAACAAGTACAAACAAAGTCAGTATTTGGAGCTGGGGATCTGGCTCTAAAGTCCGTGCTCTTAACCCTTCTTCTATACTATCTCTCATTAACTCAAATGAGATAGTGCAAAAACGGAATGGGAGGTGCTCCCGTCACTCTCTTCAGTTTCCTGGTAGCCAAAGAAAAGGGGGAAATATTTTACATATAATAAATATACAGTATATACATTGTAGTATAAATCATATAATAAAACAAACTACCCTTAGGAAGGGCTTTCCCCTGTGGTTCAGTAGTAAAGAATCTGCCTGCAATGCAGGAAATGCAGGAGACATGGGTTCAATCTCTGGGTCAGGAAGATCTCCTGGAGAAGGGAATGGCTACCCACTCCAGCATTCTTTCCTGGAGAATCTCATGGACAGTGGAGCCTGGCAGGCTACAGTCCGTGGGGTCACACAGAGTCTGACACAGCTGAAGTGACTTGGCACGGACGCTTGCATGCACCTATCCTTAGGAAAGACCTTACTGCCAGTACTGGTATTAAGTTACTATATCCTGGGATGCTTGCTCACAAAATAGAGTCCTGGCTCCTAGCCTTGCCCTAGTAAAGATGTACCTTTGGGCAAGATGGTGGTGTGATGATCTGAACCAAGAAGTTCCATGGGAGATTCTTGGGGATGCTAAACACTGTCAACCCCTGAGCTCTGTCTTTTCCCAAAACTTGATCTTGTTGGTGAGTTGAAATGCAAGTGGGCTAATCCATACCCACAGCTTCACTTACTGAAAATTATCTTCCTCAACTTCTTTACCGACCAGACTTCCCCGGGGAATGTCCATTACCTCTTCTGGCTGCTGGTCAGACAACACGCATCAGCAAAAATTTGCCATCATTTAAGTTACTTCAGGGCACAGAATTAGGTTATTTGGGGAGAAGGAAATTTAACAATTTCCACCATATGTTTAAGCAAGAAACCCTCTCACCAGAAAGGGGATAATTCAGCTCAGCACTGCCTGAAGCCATCAAGAGCCAAGACCAAGGGAGTAGTCTAGAGACAGCTGTAACACCAAGATGAGAGATTTAAACATCGTTTATTCTGAATCAGAGACCTGTATTATGCACTTGAAGATTTTCTAAGTCCTAAAGGTAAAAGCAAATAGTTCGTCTACTGTTTCAACTTACAGAATCTGGCTTTCAGCATAGCTGTGTCCAAAAGAATATAGCTGAAAGAAACTGAGCTAGCTCTTTCTCTTAGGAAATTATTCAAAGGGAATGCGAACAGCTGTACTTTATGCAACTCTGGACAATATGGTCACCAGTGACACTGCTAAGCCGTGGGCCTTATAAATATCTCTAGTTCAAAGAGGAAACAGCCCCACCCCAACATATGCACACACGCACACATGCTAACATTCACACACATACACACACTAAGTACTGTGGTGAATTTAAGCTTTAAAATATTAAAAGTGGACAGTGGGTTTAAAAGCTGTTGTGCATCTTGAATTTACAGCAAAAAAAGGTTGCTACTTTAACAGTTACCAGCAAGTATAGGTCATGCATTAAGATCTGCTTCACACCTTAAGCACAAGGTTATCCAACCTAACACAGTGGGTGGCCAATTAGCAACTTCAGTTCAGTTCAGTCACTCAGTCATGTCTGACTCTTTGCAACTCTATTTCTCCCAGCAATCTTGATTCCAGCTTGTGCTTCATCCAGCCCAGCATTTTGCATGATATACTCTGCATATAAGTTAAATAAGCAGGGTGACAATATACAGCTTTGATGTACTCCTTTCCCAATTTGGAACCAGTCTGTTGTTCCATGTCCAGTTCTAACTGTTGCTTCTTGAGCCGCATACAGATTTACAGATTTCTCTTGAGGCAGGTCAGGTGGTCTGGTATTCCCATCTCTTTAAAACTTTTACAGTTTGTTGTGATCCACACAGTCAAAGGCTTTGGTGTAGTCAATACAGCAGAAGTAGATGTTTTTCTGAAACTCTCTTCCTTATTCAATGATCCAACAGATGTTGGCAATCTGCTCTCTGGTTCCTCTGCCTTTTCTAAACCCAGCTTGAACATCTGGAAGTTCACGGTTCACGTACTGTTGAAGCCTGGCTTGGAAAATTTTGAGCATTACTTTGCTAGCGTGTGAGATGAGTGCAATTGTGTGGTAGTTTGAGCATTCTTTGGCATTGCCTTTCTTTGGGATTGGAATGAAAACTGACCTTTCCAGTCCTGTGGCCACTGCTGAGTTTTCTAGATTTGCTGGCATATTGAGTGAAGCACTTTCACAGCATCATCTTTTAGGATTTGAAATAGCTCAACTGGAATTCCATCACCTCTACTAGCTTTGTTAATAGTGATGCTTCTTAAGGTCCACTTGACTTCACACTCCAGGATGTCTGGCTCTAGGTGAGTGATCACACCATCATGGTTATCAGGGTCATGAAGATCTTTTTTGTAGAGTTCTTCTGTGTATTCTTGCCACCTCTTCTTAATATCTTCTGCTTCTGTTAGGTCCATACTGTTTCTGTCCTTTATTGTTCACATCTTTGCATGAAATATTCCCTTGGTATCTCTAATTCTCTTGAAGACATATCTAGTCTTTCCCATTCTATTGTTCTCCTCTATTTCTTTGCACTGATCACTGAGTAAGGCTTTCTTATCTCTCCTTGCTATTATTTGGAACTCTGCGTTCAAATGGGTATATCTTTCCTTTTCTCCTTTGATTAGGAACTTAGTAAATCTTTTTTGGATAAATGAGTAAGTGAATAGATGAACTAGCAGATAGCACTTATATGTTTAGACAAAACCCTAAAGTATAAGACAAAATTGAGAAATCTATACAATCTCTAGAATGAGGGTATCAGTTCTTGGTGTTGTAAGAGAAACTTGGGCTTCCCTGGTGGCTCAGACGTTAAAGTGTCTGCCTGCAACACAGGAGACCTGGGTGCGACCTCTGGGTCGGGAAGATCCCCTGGAGAAGGAAATGGCAACCCACTCCAGTACTCTTGCCTGGAAAATTCCATGGACAGAGGAGCCTGGTAGGCTATAGTCGATGGGGTCACAAAGAATCGGACACAACTGAGCTACTTCACTTTCTTTCACTTTCAGGTAGCACTAGTGGTAAAGAACCTGCCTGCCAATACAGAACAAATAAGAGACACAGTTTCAATCACTGAGTCAGGCAGATTCCCCTGGAGAAGGAAATGGAAACCCATTCTAGTATTCTTGCCTGGAGGATCCCATGGACAGGGGGACCTGAAGGGTTACTGTCCATGGGGTTGCAAAGAGTTGGACAAGACTGAAGCGACTGAGCATAGCACATATAATCTCTAGGAAGAGGATACCAGTTCTTGGTGTTGTACGAAAAACAACTTGGTCTTGATGTTTTCCTTAATTATGCTGAGCATAGAGTTATATTTGAGGGATAACTATGTAAACTCTAAAGACTTTTTTAATGTAGAAAAATAAGAGAAAATGCCTTCACCATAAAATATCACCAGCAGACCTGAAATACAAAAATGCATGAGCAACTTGGCAAAAAAACAAAACAAAACAAAACACTATATCCTCAATACCATACCCTTTACATTTTAAGTGAAACTATTTTGTGTTTTTCAATATTTAATTTGCTTCTGTGACTATTTTTTCCCTCTGATACCTCTCTTTTTTTCTCCATTCCACCTCTACTGTGTGTGACATTAAAGACAATGAAAATTAGAGTTTACATCAAAACTGAGACACAACCATAAGGGAAATTTCCATTGTATCTATTACATATCAAAATTGTCTCTCATATTCTCTCTATACTTGGTGACATCCACTCATTCAACAACTCATTATACTTAGTGGTTATCTCAACAAATATTCACTGAGCACTTACCATGTGGCAAGCAGTGTGCTAGATACTAGAGATGGAACAGAAAACTCTTCCCCCACTAGATCATGGAGGTCATAGACATTAAATGATCACGCATTAATAAGTCCATGGAGATTATGATTAGGACCATGAAGCCAAGTATAGATCAGTTCTTTTAATGATAACACCACTTGATGCAGAAATATGGACTTGATCCTACATCTATGGGCAACTGCTCTAGGGTTTTCTAGGGTTCTCCTCTAGAAATGAGGTAAGATCTTTCATAAAGGGCAACTGGGGCCATGCCGAGGAGAAAAGCTTTAGGTGAGGCAAGGATAGATGCTGAATGACCACTGAGGAGTCTGTTTCAGTATTATTATCCAACAAATACCATACTCCAGGTGACACATGATTGTGGCATGGTCTAGAGAGGCAACAGTAGAGATGGTGAGAGTAAAGTGATGATGACAACAATAATCAGGACTCCCATTTGCAGTGCATTCTCTGTGCTTAGACATTGTCAATGATTGACTCATTTCAGTCTCACAATCCTGATAATGAGGTACTATTATCATCTCAGCTTTATTGTCAAAGAAACTGGGGCACAAGCTTACTGAACCTGTTTGAGGCCATACACCTAGCACTCAGCAGCAATAAGAACTCAGAAAACCAGTCTTCAAAGCTCAAACCCTTAACCATTCTATGAGCTTGCTAAATTAAATTAGATCTTCTTCTGAATGCTCAGTCAGCTACCTGGTTTTCATGGTCTTGGCAATTTATTCATTCCCTGCCCAATCCTTCCACTACTGTTCAACAGGTTAAATATTTTCTTATGTATCAGTTCAAGAAAGCACCTTCAGTGGGAATTCTACCTTGTTCTTTATTTTCTATCCTCTTTCTAGTCTCAAAAATGAATGTGTCTTGAAATTGCATGTGTTGACCTATTCTGAAAATTGGCCTTGGAATTTCTTCATACGAAATTCTTTTCTGCACAAACCAGGGTCATAGAACAGAGCTCAGTTGTGAATTCTGATGTTTCTCTTTGAAAAGATTTGTTAATGTTGAGAATAAATATGATTCATCAAATTACAAGAGATAAGGAAGGACACTACTTAATGATAAAAGGATCAATCCAAGAGGAAGACCTAACAATTTTAAATATCTATGCACCCAACATAGGAGTACATCATTACATAAGACAAATACTAACAGACATAAAAGGAGAAATTGACAGCAACACAATAATATTAGGAGACTTGAACACCTCTCTCACACCAATGGACAGATCATCAAAACAGAAAATTAATAAGGAAACACAAATCTTAAATGATACATTACATGAGATGGATCTCATTGATATCTTCAGGACATTCCAACCAAATGCAGAAGAATACACCTTCTTCTCAAGTGCACATGGAACATTCTCCAGGATAGACCACATCTTGGATCACAAATCAAACCTCAGTAAATTTAAGAAAATTGAAATTGTATCAAGCATCTTCCCTGACCACAATGCTATGAGATTAGATATCAATTACAAGAAAAAAAAAACTGTAAGAAACACAAACACATGGAGACTAATCAACACATTTCTAAATAACCAACAGGTTACTGAAGAAATCAAAAGGGAAATCAAAAAATTTCTAGAAACAAATGACAATGAAAATATGACAACTCAATACCTATGGGATGCAGCAAAAGCAGTTCTTCTAAGATGCAGCAATAGCAATACAATCATACCTCAAGAAACAAGAAAATCATCAAATAGACAACCTAACTTCACACCTAAAACAACTGGAAAAAGAAGAACAACAACAACAAAAAAAACCCAAAATTAGTAAAAGGAAAGAAATCATAAACATCCAAGCAGAAGTAAATGAAAAAGAAATGAAAGAAACAATAATAAAGATTAATAAAACTAAAAACTGGTTCTTCAAGAAGATTAAAAAAATTGACAAACCTTTAGCCAGACTCATCAAGAAAAAAAAAGAGAGAAGAATCAAATCAACAAAATTAGAAATGAAAAAAGGAGAGGTTACAACAGACAGTGCAGAAATACAAAGTATTATAAGAGACTATTATGAACAACTATATGGCAAGAAAATAGATAACCTCGAAGAAATGGACAGATTCTTAGAAAAGTTCAATCTTTAAAGACTGAACCAGGAAGAAATAGGAATTATGAACAATCCAATTACAAGCACTGAAATTGAAGCTGTGATCAAAAATCTCCCAAAAAACAAAAGCTCAGGACCAGATGGCTTCACAGGAGAATTCTATCAAATATTTAGAGAAGAGCTAATGCCTATCCTTCTAAAACTCTTTCAAAAAAATTTCAGAGGAAGAAACACTTCCAAACTCATTCTATGAGGCCACCATTACCCTGATACCAAAACCTGACAAAGACAACACAAAAAAAGAAAACTACAGGCCAATATCACTGATGAACATAGATGCAAAAATTCTCAACAAAATTTTAGCAAACAGAATTCAGCAACACATCAAAAACTCATACACCATGATCAAGTTGGGTTTATTTTAGGGATGCGAGGATTCTTCAATATATGCAAATCAGTCAGTGTGATACACCATATTAACAAATTGAAAGATAAAAACCATATGATAATCTCAGTAGATGCAGAAAAAGCCTTTGACAAAATTCAGCACCGATTTATGATTAAGACTCCTTAAAAAATGGGCATAGAAGGAACCTACCTCAACATAGTAAAGGTCATATATGATAAGCCAACAGCAAACATTATTCTCAATGGTGAAAAACTGAAAGCATTCCCCCTGAGATCAGGAATAAGACAAGGGTGTCCACTTTCACCACTATTATTCAACACAGTTCTGGAAGTCCTAGCTACAGCAATCAGAGAAGAAAAAGAAATAAAAGGAATCCAGATCGTAAAGGAAGAAGTAAATCTCTCATTGTTTGCAGATGACATGATACTGTACATAGAAAACCCCAAAGATAGTATCAGAAAATTACTAGAGCCGATCAGTGAATTTAGCAAAGTTGCAGGATACAAAATGAATACACAGAAATCACTTGCATTTCTATATACTAACAATGAAAAAAAAGAAAAAGAAATTAAGGAATCAATCCCATTCACCATTGCAACAAAAATAATTAAATATCTAGAAATAAACCTACCTAAGGATACAAAAGAACTGTACACAGAAAATTATAAGACACTAATGAAATAAATCAAAGATGACATAAACAGATAGAGAGATATTCCATGTTCCTGGGTAGAAAGAATTAATATTGTGAAAATGACTATACTACCAAATGCAATCTACACATTCAATGTGATCCCTATCAAAGTACCAATGGCATTTTTCACAGAACTACATCAAAAAATTTCACAAATCATAGGGAAACACAAAAGACCCTGAACAGACACAGCAGTCTTGAGAAAGAATAAGGGAGCTGGAGGAATCAACCTTCCTGACTTCAGATTATACTACAAAGCTATAGTCATCAAGACAGTAGGGTACTGGCACAAAAACAGAAATACGCCCATGCACCTATGGGTACCTTATTTTTGACAAAGGAGGCAAGAATATACAATGGGGCAAAGACAGCCTCTTCAATAAATGGTGCTGGGAAAACTGGAAAGCTACATGTAAAAGAATGAAATTAGGACACTTCCTAATACCATACACAAAGATAAACTCAAAATGGATTAAAGACCTAAATGTAAGACCAAAAAGTATAAAACTCTTAGAGGAAAACATAGGCAGAACACTTGATAAGATAAATCAAAGCAAGATCCTCTATGACCCACCTCCTAGAGTATATGGAAACAAAAACAAAAGTAAAGAAGTGGGACCTGATTAAACTTAAAAGCTTTTTACACAGCAAAGGAAACTATAAGCAAGGTGAAATAACAACCCTCAGAATGGGAGAAAATAATAGCAAATGAAACAATGGACAAAAGATTAATTTCCAAAATGTAAAAGCATCTCATACAACTCAATACCAGAAAAACAAACAACCTAATCAAAAAGAGGTAAAAAGATCTAAACAGACATTTCTCCAAAGAAGATATACAGATGGCTAACAAATACATGAAAAGATGCTCAATATCACTCATTATTAGAGAAACGTAAACCAAAACTACAATGAGATATCACCTCATACCAGTCAGAACGGCCCTCATAAAAAAGTTTACAAACAATAAATGCTGCAGAGGGTGTGGAGAAAGGGGAATGCTCTTGCACTGTTGCTGGAAATGTAAATTGATACAGCAACTATGGAAGACAGTATGGACATTCCTTTAAAAACCAGAAATAAAACCACCATATGACCCAGCAACCCCACTCCTAAGCAGATATCCTGAGGAAAGCAAAATTGAAAAAGACACAAGTATCCCATTGTTCATCGCAGCACTATTTACAATAACTAGAACATGGAAGCAACCTAGATGTCCATTGACAGATGAATGGATAAAGAAGTTATGGTACATATACACAATGGAATATTACTCAGCCATAAAAAGGAACACGTTTGAGTCAGTTCTGATGAAGTGGATGAACCTAGAACCTATTATACAGAGTGAAGTAACTCAGAAAGAGAAAGATAAATATCATATTATAATGCATATATATGGAATCTAGAAAAATGGTACTGAAGAATTTATTTACAGGGCAACAATGGAGAAACAGACATAGAGAATAGACTTATGGACTTAAAGAAAGGGGAGGAGAGGGTGAGATGTTTGGAAAGAGTAACATGAAAACTTACATTACCATATGTAAAATAGACGTGGCAGATAGATGGGGAAACATTGGCTGACTTTATTTTTCTGGGCTCCAAAATCACTGCAGATGGTGATCACAGCCATGAAATTAAAAGACATTTACTCCTTGGAAGGAAAGTTATGACCAACCTAGATAGCATATTAAAAAGCATAGACATTATTTTGCCAACAAAGGTCCGTCTAGTCAAGGCTATGGTTTTTCCAGTGGTCATGTATGGATGTGAGAGTTGGACAGTGAAGAAAGCTGAGCACTGAAGAATTGATGCTTTTGAACTGTGGTGTTGGAGAAGACTCTTGAGAGTCCCTTGGACTGCAAGGAGATCCAACCAGTCCATCCTAAAGGAGATCAATCCTGGGTGTTCATTGGAAGGACTGATGTTGAAGCTGAAACTCCAATACTTTGGCCACCTCATGCGAAGAGCTGACTCATTGGAAAAGACCCTGATGCTGGGAGGGATTGAGGGCAGGAGGAGAAGAGGATGACAGAGGATGAGATGGCTGGATGGCATCACCAACTCGATGGACATGGGTTTGGGTGGATTCAGTGAGTTGGTGATGGACAGAGAGGCCTGGCGTGCTGTGACTCATGGGGTCGCAAAGAGTCGGACACGACTGAGCGACTGAACTGAACTGAACTGATGCAAAATAGACAGACAATGGGAATTTGCTGTATGGCTCAGGAAACTGAAACAGGGGCTCTGCATCAAGCTAGAGGGGTGGGATGGGGAGGGAAATGGGAGGAAGGCTCAAAAGGGAGGGGATATATGTATACCTACTGGAGACGGAAATGGCAACCCACTCCAGTATTCTTGCCTGGAGAATCCCGAGGACGGCGAGCCTGGTGGGCTGCCGTCTATGGGGTCGCACAGAGTCGGACACGACTGAAGCGACTTAGCAGCAGCAGCATGTGTATACCTATGGCTGATTCATATTGAGGTTTGACAGAAAACAACAAAATTCTGTAAAGCAATTATTCTTCAATAAAAAACAAGTACATTTTAAAAAATAAATAAATAAATACGATTCATCAATCTTGGGTCATGAATGTGAACTGAAGAAAATTGTTAATTTACTGGGTCACCTCCCTATGAAGCCTGAACAGAAATGTCAATTTTAAAGTTATGACCCTATTACTGAGTTTACCATTTTAGTCTGAGTCCCATTAGAATGGATTTGATGGACCAGAGGCTGGGCCAACTGTGAGTCAGGTCAGATATTTGCAGACCCAGAGGGCAAGGAGACTCTTAGGAGCTGCCAGGTACCTGCAGCGGTTCTGATGAGGTTAGAGAGGAAAGTGCTAGACAGATCTGCTGGTCAGGAGGAAGGGTAGGAAAGGGAGAGAAAGCTCAGCGTGACAGGGTGGCATAGATATGCAGGACCCCATCACTGAGATTCACTCCCCGAAAGGAGGGTTAGGGGCAGAAAGATGGGCAGACCTGAGCTGGCACTAAAACTTGAAGAACAGAGTATAGCAGATAGAGTTTTGTGATAGGCTTGAGACACAAGCATAAAACACACCCTTATGATAGCAGCTGGAGTAGAGACTGAAGCTTGGTTGTGCTGAACATGGTGGTTCATTCAGGCTGCCAGCATTTTCCTGTGCCAGGAATCAACAAGAGGTTTTGAGATTCACAAATTAGGCTATTCACCATTTCTGCATAGGAGGAACTTGTCAGACTAAGTGGAATAGCTGCCCCTTTCGGAGAACAGAGGCACGCGATCGTGGCAAGAGCAACATTGAAACAGGTTTGATTCAGTGTCACCTCCTGCCTGTCCTCAGGTCAATATTATTCTCACACTCTGCCATCAGGTGGCCCTCGTTGGAGATGAGAAGAAATTAGGTTCTAGGTTCCGAATATTTTCCAGACCTTCTGGACAATGCCTGTTACTATGCAATGAAGTCAGACCAGAAGCTCAAAGCCGCTCTCTCTACAGATGGAACTCTGAGTACTTGGAGGAATCTAGTTTCTTGCTGGTTTTCAGCTCTTGACCACTGAGGTGACCCTGTCTCAGATTCAACTCCTCCTGGCCTGTCTCCTTCTCTGGATCCTGCTTCTCTGAGAGCCTCATACTTGACAAAGAGGCCAGGCCATGCTTATACTCTGACATGGTTTTCCTCCATCACCCTGGCTCCTCAGGGCCATTGGCCCCATCTCACCTCCACCTTCTCCCGCACCTGGTTCTGAAACTATCCGGTGGGCCTTTTCTCCAGTCATGCCTAATGCTCTCACCTGCTCCCCACCCTGGCTCTACACTGCATTTCTGCTTCTCTACAATATCACAACTGACCTGCTAAAATCAATTGCAGAGCTAAGAACTCTTAGTGTTCCAGAGCAGGGCAATGAGACTGCTGCACCTTTGGGGGAATCTCTTAGCATCCTGAGATTAGACTTCTTAAGACACTAGAACTGGAAGGGTCTGTTTGGCCCAATATCCTGAAGCTCAGAGTCGAGAGAGAACATAAGGCAGCATTAGTCTAGAACTCCCACACACACCGTGTTGTCTCTGTAAATGGAGCTACTGGGTAGAAGTTCTGACAATTACAACAAATGAATCTCTTGTTCAGGATTTACCACTTCCTGTTTTCATTCTTGTCCCTCCCCTGCCAACTCCAACTGAGAGCCAGAGTGACCTTAAAAGATGAAACAGTTCACAAGTTAGTCACCTACTCATAATTCCCAACGCCCTTCCATAACACTGAGAATAAAATCCAGACTTCTTCCCATGGGCCTGCCAGTGCTGGTTGCCACTGACCTTCCCGATGCTATCTCCTGCCACTGCTCCCCGATACCACTGCCCCTTCTTACTGTGTTGCAGCCACATGAGCTTTTCTCTCGTCCTCAAAGACACCAAGCTGTCCCCGCCTCTGTGCTGGGAACACTCGTCCCCCAGATGTTGGTTTTTCTCCCCTTTTGCTGAACTGCCCTCCTCAGAGATATCTTCCTCTGTAACCTCCTCCCCACACCCCTACTCCATTCCCTGTTACTAGCTTCAGTTTTCCATGGAACTCTGTACTAGCTGAGGTGATTTCACACATTAGGTTTTCTTTGTTTGTTTGTCTCCCTCTACTACCAAGTACATTTCCTGAGGGCAGGTGTCAGTTTTCATTCAGCACTGTATCCCAGCACCTGGAATAATTACTAGCAATCATAGTAGATACTTGGGCTGAAGCTACCCTGATGGCTCAGTGGGCAAAGAACCTGCCTTCAATGCAGGAGACATAGGAGATGCAGGTTCGATCCCTGGGTCAGGAAGATCCCCTGGAGGAGGAAATGGCAACCTACTCCAGTATTCTTGTGGGAAAATTCCATGGGTAGAGGAGCGTGGTGGGCTACAGTCCATGGGCTTGCAGTCAGACACAATTGAACAACTAACACTTTCACAGTAGGTACTCAAATATTTGTTTAAAAAATGAAAAAAAAAATCACAAAATGACCACTCTGGAACGAACGTGTTATAAGGTTTTAGTTTACAGGTTCTAGAAGTAAACCATACAAAGAACAAAAAACAAGAAGAAAAACTTCTGTTTGCCCCTGTAGTTGTTTTAATAAGAACTAAAATATGTAGTTACTAAGACGTATCTTATACATGATATTTTAACTCCATACTCTGCAAAAAGAAAACTGTTGCTGCCAAAATTACAGGAATGTGGTTTTGATTTAAAATAATGTAGAAATAGTTCTAATAAGTTGTTAAATCTAGTTTATTTCTGGGACTTCAGTGAATTTTTCTTTTCATGAAATTATTACTTAAAGTTCTAGTTAGTGAATTAATGTCAATAATTTAAATGAATTTCTTTTTGTGCAATTATCTTGGATTGGAAGGCAATAAAACAGTTGGAATTGCTTTTAACAAATTGCACATTCTTCCCCCTTCATATACCCTACTGTTAACATTAGGGAAACTTACTGCAGTAATTTCATATTTAAAGTGGAATTATTTGGTTTAAGGGGAATTACAGAGCTAAAAAGAATCCACATGCTTGGTCACTTTCACCTTTAAGAAAATAAAAACACCAAGAGGTTGTAGTTCCTTGATAAATGATATTCAATCACACTCTATGTATTTGGATTTTGTTTTAAAGAAATTAGATTGGGGAGAAAGCATCTCAGAGACAGAAGCTGAACTTTGAGAAGATAAATAAATTAATGCATAATGCATTTTTAAACTCATGAATAGCTAATCAGTTCCTTAACCTGTAGAAGTATTGGGCATTTTTCCCCTTGGAGAGACAGAGTTTAAGCTAATGTCTTGGAATGTAAAGGCAGTTATAGGAAAGGGTTCATGATTAAAGAAGAAAAAGTATTCCTCTGAAATTTCTGTGTTAAACTAGTGGACAATTTAGTGAAATTGGAAGATAATATTAAAATATTATGGGCAACAGCTGAGAAGCTGATGTATCCTTAGGCTGCAAACCATGCTCTGGAAATAGCAAAAATTAATGATGACAAAGTCAATGAGCAAATGCAAAGGAAAAGGCTTGTAAAACTGATTTATCTTCTATGAAAAAGTAGAGCAGATTAGACATACCTTATATACCTTGAGGATAATGACACTGATCTTTTTGAATTCAGAATCAAAATACATTAAAGAAAATCATGAATATAAAGCAGGAGGGTGAAACCGACTTTATAGATGGGGCTCTTGTTTGGATACTTAGCCCATGCCAACTTTTGGTGGACACAGATTTCTCTCGTTAATAATCATTCATACCACTGACTTACAAGTGGCACGTCCTGCTCTGCCTACCTTGAAAATGAAAGCCATGTAGAGAGTAGGGGGGTGTAACAGAATAATGAATGCCAGTTAGAATCGTACAGTCTGGAGCCAAAATTAGCCTTTCCTGAATCAATCTGTTCACATCATTTAACATATGTTTTATCGTTGTTGTTTAGTTGCTAAGATGTGTCCAATCTTTGCAATCCAATGGACTGTAGCCCACCAGGCTGCCCTGTCTGTGCGATTTTCCAGGCAAGAATACTGGAGTGGGTTGCCATTTCGTCCTCCAGGGGATCTTCCCAACCCAGGAATTGAACCCACTTCTCCTGCTTAGTAGGCAGTCTCCTGCACTACAGGCAGATCCTTTACCACCGGGCCACCTGGGATTAACCCATACATTATATTAAGTGAGGTAAAAAATATATATATATAAGTGTCTCTCAACACAAAATCTTGCAGGAACACATAGATATCAGCCAAATGTAAATAAACCTGATTCTAAATCTATGAGTATTAATAGTGAGACCTAAAGTCACTTAGCCTTCACAACTCTATGAGGAATATACTAATATTAAGTATATTTTGCAAATTAAGAAAACAAGACACAGAGTTCAGGAACTCTATCCAAGAACAGACAGCTGATACCTGGCAAAATCACACCTGAATCCAGGTACTCTGGCTCCATATTTCATACTCTTAACCATGACATGATTATACAATCCCTATGGAAATTCTTGTACTTATTTATCTGTCATCCTTTTTATATGAATAAACTTAAATCTCTCATGAAAAGTCATGGAACCCGGATGCACAGACATGAGCATGGGGGTTAAGGTGTCTCTGCTCAGTTAAGAGTTGTGTATACCCGCCTGCTATTTCTCACCAAAACACTTATCAGGCCTTCCCCATGCGGTGCATTGTCCTCAAATAATTCATCAGTAATTACAGTCTTTTAAAATCACATTTTAAATCTCCAAAATACATTCTTTTTATCAGAAAGCTGTTTGTTTTCACTTATATATATGGAATTTTCACCTGAGACTTACACTCTCAACTGTATGTCTTATTTGATGTGGCTTTTATGCACACACTTAAAAATCTTAAGAACCCAGTTATCATTTCTACAAAGACAGTTAACATCTCTATATTAAAAAACTATGACCTGATAGTCAGAGAGTGTGGCCCACACACTGGCACCACAAATGGTATTATTCAATGCCCAATATGCCCAAAGAACCTAGACACCCTTTGGATCTGTTATAAAGGTACTTAAGCCAAATTTACTGAAAATGTTTGAGATGTCCTTCAGTTGCATTTGACCAACTCTACATTTTTCAGCAATATGAATTAAGTAGGTCCCTGAAACTAATGCAGACACAGATTAAAATGGAATTTCCTAATGTGTAGCTTCAGTATCTATTTTACAACATTAATTCAATTATTCTTGAGGGGAAGGGGTGGAGGGAAAACAACAACAACAACAAAAGCCCTTTTAAAGCCATGCACAAAAGAGGAGAGCCGCTGCTCGAGGTCTTTCTTTAAAATCCTTCACTTCTATAGCTCTGGCAGCAAACCTCAGCGCCTGTGCTTAGGCATTTATGTAATTCTGGGAGGACAGAGCACATATTAGCCATAGCTACTGACTTTGATAAATCACCTGAGTTCTGTAGAATGCGAAAGTATATTGCAAGGAGAAATGCAATGTTGTCTGTGATAACACTTTCAAGTCTCCAGAGAAAGCACATACTTAAATACGGCAAAAGCCTAGGAGTAAGACTGTCAGAATAGCCAGGGTCATTTCAGCTCCCCCAAGTGGCAGACAGTGGTAGACGGTGACCTATCTGCCTTCATGCTTCTGAAAACCATCCACATGCTGACCACTGCACGCCGCTGATCATCTGGTCTGTAGAGAGTCATCCAGCTGCTCTGGCCTAAAGGGGATATACCATACCAGGTTTGTTTGTTTCACCATTTGTTTTCATACTAAAGCCATACCATGAGCATGACACTTTCCATCTGGCCATGCTACAAAGATGAATTTATATGTATCAGTTGGTACTTAACAGTAGTATATAGCTAACTCCACCTTCTCATCTTGTTTGGGAACACTTTTACACTTTAATAATATTGAAGATAGAATGTTGTATTAAGCTCAAATTATCAATTCAAGTCCTAACTCATCCACTAATTAACTGTGTGACCTTGAACTTGGCCTCTTTGAAGCTTCATTTGTGTTCCTGGGGAGAATGATCCAATGAGCTAATAATGTACTGAAAGTGCTTTAAAAAGGTAAAGTGAAATTTTTCAGTAATAGTAGTGCTATTGGGCTTCCCCCCTGGCTCAACGGTAAAGAATCTGCCTGCAGTGCAGGAGACCCAGCTTCGATCCCTGAGTCAGGAAGAGCTCTTCGAGGAGGGCATGGAAACCTACTTCAGTATTCGGGCCTGGAGAATCCCACCGACAGAGATGCCTGTCAGGCTACAGTCCATAGGGTCACAAAGAGTCAGACATGACTGAAGCACGCATTGAAAAAATGACGATTAAACATAAAAGTAATCCAAAATATGCCCTTTATATAGTTTTCCCCTTTCATATGCATACACAAATATAACTGAAACATAAGTTTACAATATAATCTCTGCATGTCTATTCACTTGTATGTCCTGAACATGTTCTGAACTTCAGGTCTTACACGTTTTGTGCATGCATAACCATGCCCATCCCAGGTTATTGTAGAAAAATTTATTTTCAGGATAATCAGCACTCATTTTTCTTCCTAACACTGCTAGTTAGCTGAGCTAGAGATAATCTTCACAGGAAAAATTTTTTTCCTTAAAACACAATTCATTATGCTCAAAAATAGCCACAGTCCACTTTAGAACTGAGTTAATGATAGATTTTCCTGTTCAGAATTCCCCCTTTAGTAATTTAGTAGGAAAATGTTTACTTCTGGAAAATGCCTGTTTCCCAGGGATTATTAATCATAGTTTATTGGGAAGTAATCAGTAACATAGTTTGCTTTCCCACCCCTTTCAGAAAATTTAAATGCTGAGATACTCATTTTTGCTATGAAAATCTACCCAGTAATTACCATATTTACTTTTCATTTATGGGGGAATAATCTGTTTTAATTAAGCCTAACTGAAGAACTTTTATCAGATATAATTATCCCTTTCGATAAATATGTCTCCACTAATTACATTTAACCATGGGATTTATAGCTCTTAAGTCATTTAGTAGGAAACATAATAAATCTTTAGTTATACATGCTAAATTACTATAAATTAATTCAGATCATTAACATAATAAACAAATTAGGATAATTTTGCTTAATTAGCTTGGGTGGTTAACTCAAAATCCCATGTAAGCTTCATGGTAATCTTGATTTTCACCATTATTTCTGGAATGACACATACTGAATCAAAATTTTTGGAATATTTAAATATAAAGCAGATTATTTCTCTTAAACCTTAATTCTTTTAATAAATGATTATTTTCTAAAGAGGGAAATAAAATTGACTGCCCTTTAGTTTTTGAACTTTGTAAAAACTGTGTAAAACTTTACAATCTGAATATATGTCAAGTAAAAATACTTCCTATTTCCTCATTAAGGAAGCTAATTTTCATTTTTCTACTTTAATAAATGTATCCCAATTTTTAAAAACTTATATATATATGATACATTTTAGGTGCATCTCTAAGATGGTTGAGCCTTAATTTAGGCTAAAGAAGGAAAAGTATGCAGCAACAGGAAGGGAATGCTAGCCTAGGAAGCACTTGAAGAAATTTGGAACAAATAAAAGGAAGTGTGTCTTTCCCCATGAGTGTAAAACTCGTGGAAATCTATTATCCCAAGAGGTGGTGCAGACCAAAAATGTAATTACCCCCCAAATAGTCCAGCTACATTCAGAGATGCTAGCACTCATAGATTCCAGACTCAGGATGAGATATTGGAGATGCAATATGCTTTGTTCTATCATAATTCTGCCAAGTACTCCCCCTGTTCCTTTCACTTGTTTTCACCCAGGAATCTCCTGGGACTCTTCAGGACCCAGCTCAGGGTCACCTTTTCTAAGCAATATTACAGAGTGCTCTGTTAGGTGTCTTTGACAACACTCCTCCATTTGTTTCTGATTTTCTCTGACATTGGATGCTGAACTTCAGACACAGGTGGCCCTTCCTGACAAGATATTCCATACATCAGGGAAGACGAAGTGAACAGACATTGCCACTGTTCCTGGAAGAACTTGCAAAAACCCAATCTGCCTGCTCTTGGCTCCCTCTCTCCCCCGTGTTTTAGGTGTACAATAAATATATTTGTTTAATTCCTTCATTCAGTTATTCATTTAGGAAACAATCATCAGGCAGTGCTTTTTATCTCTTTCCCATTAAATGACATTATAGATTCTCAGCTTCCCTCATAGCTCAGTTGGTAAAGAATCCACCTGAAATGCAGGAGACCCCAGTTCAGTTTCTGGGCCAGGAAGATCCTCTGGAGAAAGGATAGACTACCCACTCCAGTACTGGGCTTCCCTTGTAGCTCAGCTGGTAAAGAATCCGCCTGCAATGTGAGAGACCTGGGTTTGATCCCTGGGTTGGGAAGATCCCCTGGAGAAGGGAAAGGCTAGCCACTCCAGTATTCTGGCTTGGAGAATTCCATGGACTGTATAGTCCATGGGGTCTCAAAGAGTCGGATACAACTGAGCAACTTTCACTTTCACTTTCATAGATTCTCAAAGAGCATTTAATCCTCTCTAGAACATCACTCAGCTTGATATTTGGAGGAATAATATGCATATTTAGTTCCTCTTCTTACTGTGATTGCTGTTCATTAGACTATTCCATACTCTTCATTTCTGGAGTGTTTGAAATTTTACTTCCTCAAAAAGACTTTATTTGACTCCCCAGAATAGGATGGGGCCTTTTCATTTTGGATTGTCCTAACACTCTATTCACCTCCATTAAAGTACTTTTCATATTTCCTTAATGTCTTTCACACTAAACTGAAAGTTTCATGAGAGCAGGGACCACATCTATTCTGTTCACTGTGCCATTACTAGTACCTAACACAGATTCTCCCATAGTAAGCACTCAATGATGGCCAGTCTGGAATGAAAAAGATCAAGAGGGAACTAGAACAATTTGACAATTTTTATGGAAACACAAAAGACCTCAAATAGCCAAAATGATTTTAGGAAGAACGGAGCTGAAGGAATCATGGTCCCTGACTTGAGACTATACTAAAAAGCTACAGGCATCAAAACAGTATGGTACTGGTACCAAAACAAATACATAGATCAATGGAATGGGACAGACAGTTCAGAAATAAAACCACACACTTATGGTCAAGTAATCTATGAAAAAGAAGCAAGAATATACAATGGATAAAAGACAGTTTCTTCAATAAATGGTGCTGGAAAGACTAGACAGCTACATGTAAAAGAATGAAATCCAAATATTCTCTAACACCATATACAAAAACAAACTCAAAATTGATTAAAGACTTCAGTATAAAACTGGATACTATAAAACTCCTAGAGGAAAACACAAGCAGAACCCTCTTTGACATAAATGACAGCAACATTTTTTGGTTCCATCTCCTAAAGTAAAGGAAATAAAAGCAAAAATAAACAAGTGGGACCTACTTCAAAGCTTTAGACAGCAAAAGAAATCATTGACAAAAGGAAAAGAATATCTACTGAATCAGAGAAAATATTTGCAAGTGATAATACTAATAAGGGATTAATAGCTAACATATTAAAAAAAAAAGCTCATAAAACTCAACATCAACCTAACTTAAGAATGGACAAAAGAACTGAAAAGACATTTTTCCAAATAGGAAATGCATATGGCCAACAAGCAGATGAAAAGATGCTCAACAGTCCTAATTATCAGGGAAAATCAAACCAAAACCACAGTGAGATATCACCTCACACCTGTCACAAGGACTATCATCAAAAGAACACAAATAACAAAAGTCGGTGAGGATGTGGAAAAAAGGGAACACTTGCACACTGTTGGCGGGAATGTAAATTGGTGCAGCCACTGTGGAAAACAGCATATAGGTTTCTCAAGAAAGTAACATATGATCCAGCAATTCTACTCCTGGGTATATATCAGAAAAGAACAAAGATACTAATTTAAAAATTACATGCACCTTAATGTTCATAGCAACATTATTTATAAATGCCAAGATATGGAAGCAACCTACGTGTCCATCAACAGATGAATGGATAAAGGTAACATGGTAGAGATATTTAATGGAATACTACTCAGCCATAAAAGAGAACACAGTTTTGCCACAGCAACATGGATGGATTTGGAGGGCAAGTCAAACAGAGAAAGACAAACACTGTATGATATCACTTGTATGTGGAACCTGAAAAACACAACAAACTAGTGAATATAACAGAAAAGAAGCAGACTTATAGCTATAGAAAACAAACTAGTGGTTAACAGTGGGGAGAGGAAAAGGGGGTCAGTATAGGGGTAATGAATTAAGAGGTACAAACTATTAGCTATAAAATAAGCTGAAAGGATATACCGTACAACACAGGGAATATAGTCAATAGTTCATAACTATAAATGTAGTATAACATTTAACAATTGTGAATAACTATACTGTACACTTGTAACTTATAGAATATTGTACAACTATACTTCAATAAAAATATTTAACTGCAAAAAAAGTAATTATTAGTAGACAAGGGAAAAAAGATCAAGGGGAAAATTGAATTATTTCATTGTATATATATATATATATATATATATATATATATATATATATATATATATATATATTATTACATATTATAAAATTGAAAGTGTCAGTCACACAGTCAGGTCCAATACTCTGCAAGCCCACCAGGCTCCTCTGTCCATGGAATTCTCCAGGCAAGAATACTGGAGTGGGTTGCCATTTTCTTCTCCAGGCGATCTTCCTGACTCAGGGATCTAATCCAGGTCTCCCACATTGCAGGAAGATTCTTTACTGTCTGAGCCACCAGAGAAGCTCAGAATATCAGAGTGGGTTGTCATTATAATATTATGTTACATATATACATAATATTATATATCATAGCTAATGTTATAAAATGGTTTGTGTCAGGTTCTCTTTCAAGTACTTTACATGAATTCTCTACATCTTCTTAACCCCATAAAGCAGGTACTACTGTTACTTCATAGATAGAAAATTTATGTGAAGCCTGTAACCAGATACTATTGCTATTTTATAGATGAAGAAATCAAGAGAAAGTATTAACTTGCAATCATCACATAGTAACTGGCAAAACTGATATTCCAAATCACAACCACTACACTATATATATTCTCTGTCCCCCTAGCTGCAGGTGAGTAGACAAGAAATTAACTCTGATTTTGAAAGCTTGCTTGATTTTCCAAGTATTATCATACTGCACATTTGAATTAAAAAAAAAGACAACTGGACCTCTACCTCACAACATAGACAGAAAAATCAATTCATGTTAGAACAAAACACAGACATGAAAGCAAAAACAAAAGACCTCATTAGAAGATATAGAAGAATATGTCCTCTTCTTTCTTGGAGAAGAAACAGAAAGCATAAAACATAAAAAAATTCAATAACTTGGAATCATTCAAATTAAAAACTTCTGCTTATCAAAAATACTGTGAAGGAAATCAATAGGCAAGCCACAGACTGAGACAAAATATTAACAAAGCATAAATTTGACAAGGAACTTGTATCCAGAATATATAAAGAACTCCTGCAAGTCAATAATAAAAAGACAGGGGCATCCCTGATGACTCAGTGGTAAAGATTCCACCTGCCAAGGCAGGGGACATGGGTTTGATTCCTGGTCTAGGAGGATCCCACATGCCATGGGTCAGCTAAGCCCATGTGCTACAACTACTGAGCCCACATGCTCCAACTACTGAAGCCCATGTGCCTAGAGCCCATCTTCCCCACAACAACAGAAGCCACTGCAATGAGAGGCCTGCACACCACAACTAGAGAGTGGCCCCCACTCGCCGCAACTAGAGAGAAAGCCCACGTGCATCAACAAACATCCAGCACAGCCATAAATAAATAAATGCCTTTAAAATAATAATAAAAAGGCAACTCAAAAAATCAAGCAAAAATATTGAACAGATGCTTTATAAAATAAAGTATATAAATAGACAATAAGCACATAAAACATACTAAATAGTATTGGTTATCAAGGCAACACAAATTAACATCATTAAATACTAACACTCACCCACCGTAAATTTAAAAGATTGGTAATATGAAATATTAGAGAGGATATGGAGCATTCAGAACCCTCACACATCGCTAGTGAGAATGTTAAATGGTACAGCTTTGGAAAACTGTCTAGCAATTTCTTCTAAAGTTAAATATGCAGTATCTTATAACACAATTTCACTTCTTGCTTTTTACCCAAGAGAAATCATAATACTTGTCTACAAAAGCCTGTACACAAATGTTCATAGCAGCTTTACTCATAGTAGTTCAAATCTGGACACAAGCCAGATGTCATTCATCAGGATAGTGGGTACATAAATTGTAGTATAATTGTATAATCAGACACTCATAATAAAAAGGAATAATCTACAGATCTACATAATAACATGGATCAACCTCAAAAAATGTGCTGAGTGAAAGAAACTAGCAAATTAAATAAAAGGACATTCTGTATGACTTCATTTATATGAAACTGTGAAATAGGCAAGACTAACATTTAGTGATAAAAATAAGATGAGTGCCTCTTCTAGGGAAGAGGAGGAAGAAATGATGGTAAAGGGGCATAGGAGAACTTTCTGGGGTGGTCAATAAAAGTTCTGTGCCTTGATACACATTCAGTAAAACCTACTGGGTATATACTTAAGATCTGAGGATTTCACTGTATATAAATTATGTCACATTTTTATAAATGGGGGAAAAACAGCCAGAGAAGATTCATGATGATTTTAATAACCAGATACAGCTTTCACACAGATAAAATCAGTTTTAAAAATGAGTGTGAGGAAGTGAAAGGACAAGAATAAATAACCGTTAGTCTGTGAGGAAACAATGCCAGTATTGTTCTGAATATAGTGGCAATTTTTATTTTTATTTTAACCCAGATGATTACATTAACATTCTTTTGACATTTTATGATAAAATAATGTTAATTGCTTGCTATTATACCCTGTGTCAGAGAATTACATCTTCCTTTAGAAGAAAGATGGACTCTGGGATCAGATATCTTCCCTGCCTTTTTCAGGGTGATAAATGCTCCCAAAGACCCCGGACAGGGGCCACTGATTTACTGCCAAAGTTCACACAAAATGAAGCTCCAATCTTACCCATAGCAGAAGTTTACAAGGCCTGACTTGAAAGGACCCATACCCCTCACCAAGTGACCATCAAGCCTAGTGTTCCCACCATGATATGCATCTGTGCAGGAAGGTTCACTTGTCATCTGTGTGGTGGAAAGCATCTGTCACCTGTGACTCATGGTCATCAATACAGTCATCACCAAGCTAAGTGGAGACATCAATCAATTCCCTCCTTTGTTCTAGCATCCAGAACTCAAGCTTTGCTGAACCAAGTCCTCTTTTCCCAGGTTTCTTTACAGTTTGGGAATTTATGATTCATGGGGAAGCTTTTTCTTTGCTAATGAAAAGGAAACAGATGCTGTTGTTCTACTTTCTGTTCTGAATGTGGATGGCATGTTTGGAGATGCAGCAGCTATATGTAGCAGCAACCACGAAGAAACAGCCAATAAGGATGATGCAGCAGAGTTCAGGAGGAAGCTAGTTTCTTCATAGCATGAGTCAGCCCCTGAACCAATTCTAGACTATGTGCTCTGAGAGCCCCTGTTCTGGTGGGTGGAGACTCTTGTTGGGAAAGTTATGGACATAGACTCAGGGAGGACCTAAACACATAGAAACAATAGCCCTAAAAGCATGTAGAAACAAACATAAAAGAAATGGATAGCTCCAAAGATTAACTTTGTTCTGAGCAGGCCCTACATTTAATATCAGATTTAAAGGATTAGATGAATACAGAGGAAGCCTAAAATGTCAAGTTTTCTTGAACTTAAGAAAAAAAATTGAATTCTAACTTGGATAAATGACTATACTTCACCTTTTAGAGCATGTGTATATGTGTGTGTTTAAAAAAAGAGAAAGAGCAACACCAAGGCATTTGGTACTCTGTGCTTCTTTTCTAAATTTCTGAGCTTTTATTCTATAATTCATTGTACTTCGCTGTATTCTGTCCAAGGGGCATCCATTAATCCCTGTCTCATTCTTGGCAGTGACAGTGTAGACAATGCATCATGTCAAAGATGCTCCTGTTAATAATTAATGATAATTTCCATAATGGAGGGGGTGACACACTGTATTATACCCACACTCAAGATAACCAGGCCTGCCCTCCACTCTTGCTACCCACAAGTGCCTCAAGGGCAGCCTCAGAAAACACAGCGACCCACATCTATTGCTGCCATTAATCTTCCATGAGGTCAATGGTGGTATAAAAGGTATTGTGTACGAATTGAGGAGTAACAGGAAGGCCTGCTCACTCCATTCTTCAGCTCTTTTTGTCTGAACCAGCTTTCATGCAGCCCCAGCTTGCATCAGAATGTGTCGCACTATCAGCTTCTCCACCTTCTCCTGCCCCAGACATTCTAAATTTGAATATCCTAGAGTGGTAGACACTGTTGATTGCCTATCCAGTGTTAAGCATCCCTTCTGTCTTGCTAAAACAACACCAACTTCATACAGGGCACCAATATGTCCAGCTAAATACTCTCTTTTCCAGGTTCCCTTGCAGCTATGGCTTGCTATTTGACATGGGACTGGTAAGTGAGAGTAAGTGTAAGCCTCTGATGAGAGTTCTTGAGAAAATTTGATTTCTTGATTATAAATATGGGTATATACATAAAATCCGGCACCCCTCTTCCCACTTCTTCCTGTCTTAAAGGTGGGCATGGAAGTGTAGAGTGACAGCCACTATTTTGTAGTCAGAGAAAATGACCAAAAAGCTAAGAATAGTAAAGCATAGTAGCAAAGCATGCCCAACTCTGTGCCACATGTCTCTGTACATGCTTTCATATGAAGATCAGCCCCTATTGGTTTAAGCCACTTCCATTTGGTGCTTTTCTTTCCTGAAACCAGTATATTTCTGAGTGATACAGGTAGCTGTAAGAACCTGTACTTTAAAAAACTGCACAAATGATCAGCTGTCTAATGAGCATTTGAATTTAATATAAAACAGAACACTTTATTTCTATGTGATATCTTCTTGCCTACTATCTCCCCTTCACGACATCTGCCCTTCTTCCAGCTTTCCCCCGTAGGAAGAGGCACGACACCACTTACCCGGGTGCTTGAGCCAGAAACCTAAGGATCATTCTTGACCTCTCCTACCCAACACCCAATTCATTAGCAAGAGCTATTAACGCTATTTCTAAAGCATGCCCCAAACCCACCTACTTCTCTCTCTCTCTCCACTCCAACCCACTTCTTGAGTCCGGGCTGTCACCATAGCCTCTTAAGTAGTTCTTCCCCAGCAACCAATGGTTTTTAATGATACATGTCAGACCATGCTATTCTCTGATTAAGACCCACTAAGAGCTTCCCATGCACTTGGACTAAATTCCCACCTCAACCGGGAAGGCCCTATATCACATGCCCTTGAGATCTCTGGGATCTCAGCTTGTACCACTTACCCCCACACTCACTGGGCTTCAACCTCTCTGGTCTTCTCTTCCTTCCCCAAACACATCAGGGTCATGTCTACCTCGGATTTTACACTGTGTCCCCTCTACCCCAGGTGCTCTTCCTGCACATTTGTATTATTCTAGATTTTAGCTTAAATACCAGGGGGCTTCCCTGGTGGCTCAGTGGTAAAGACTCCGCCTGCCCATGCAGGAGATGTGGGTTTGATCTCTGGGTTGGGAAGATCCTCTGGAGAAGGAAATGGCAACCCATTCCAGTATTCTTGCCTGGAAAATCCCATGGACAGAGGAGCCCAGCAGGTTACAGTCCATGGGATGGCAAAGAGTTGAGCATGACTTGGTAACTAAACAACACAACTTAAATACCACCTCCTCAGGCTTGCTTTTCCTGCTGTCTCTATCTAAAGCGGCCAGTCCCTCCACTTACTCTCCCTCTCATCATTCTCCTTTTTGCTTCATAGCACTTATCATACTCTGACATTTTATATATGTTAATTGATTTATTTTTTGATTCCTGCCATTAGAATTTATGCTCCTTGAATTCAAGGAGTTTATCTGTCTATTCCTTAGTTAACCTCTGGCACTTAGAATGATGCCTAACATATAATAAGCTCTTTTCTAATACACGAACAAATTTTTTGAATGTATGAATGCATCATTGTACATCCGCAAGTTAGAACCACTTAGATAAAGTATTCAGATTATTTAGTTACTTTCTGTTTTATATTGGATTTCCTCATCATAAGAAACACAGTCCTCATTGACTGAATGAGGAATGCAGATTTCAGTCATGGCAGACATTTATAATTTCATCGATCTCCAATAATGTGATCCTGACTATTCTGGTAGCTTGTCCACTCTTTTTAAGAACAAGAAATGACATTTTGCCTTGGATTCTATCATATTTTGCAAAAAAAACTCTGTTTTCCCCATTAAATGCACTCTGAATTTACCCTATTTTTACTTATTAGGAAAGCATCAAAATCTAGGTATTTTCATAAAACATTCAGAGGTCAAAATTCCTGAACTTACAGAGTGATAACTTCCCAGGACTCATTCTGAAGTCTATCACGCCATTTGCCAATAAGTACAAGAACAAAAATCTAACAGAAGGCTTGGGGAGAAGTACAATCATTTAGTTTGAAAGATAAATTATACCAATAATGTATACTATCACATACTGAAGAGCCACCAACCTGCTTTAGTTCAACTTTGTTACCAAATTACTCATCTTAATTACTGCCTTCTTCTTTTTCTTATCTCATTTTTCCTAGTCATATTAATGGTTACATAATAATATTAGACAATGTTCACTAAGCTTAACTCTAAAAGTAATGGCTGTTTTAAATCAGAGTTAATTAGTATGTCAAGAAGTTCAGGTACTTATGGGGCCATGCGATTTTTTTAAGGCACTGGGGGAAAAAAAGTCACTTTACCAAACGCTACTTTCATGATTCCACAATGTATTTTTAATATTTTTCTTAATATTGTCATTGAAGACTGAGTAACACAGTTCTTCGGTGATCATTTGTCATTGCTAAGTACAGGTGAGTGAGATCTCCCTAATCCTGCAACCACGGTGGAAAATAAATCTAACATTAATTTATGAATCTCAGTGCCATTTGTCTTCCAGGTTTAATAGTGAATCATGGTTTATACTATTTATAGTTCATCACATAAAAAGAAGGTTGTCAGGAGCAAAAGATCAGAGTAACATAATTCTCCTCTCCCATACTCTCGTCACTGCTGGAGAACACTTGGTGGTTTGAAGGGAGTTAGAAGGCACACTGCCCTTGGGTGTGTGTGAGAAATGTTCTGGGACTTCAAGGGGTAGAAGCGAGTACAGTGAGGGATGTCTCTGAGAACCCCATGCATATGGAATAAGTGTCATAAATAAAAGACCTGTTATCCTGGATATCACGGCCTGTGAATTTGTCCGTCTGGGGGTCCTCTGAGAGTGCCCATGACCTCTCCCCCAATCCTCCACAAAATAACCAGAATTTCAGGGCAGTTGAGAAAAAAGAGCAAAAATAGTTTGCTTTGGTTTCACTGGTTCTTTAAATACATTTCTGCTTGAGAAATAAGGCCTGTCTCTTTAAAATCAATATTAGCAAAGACACAAAAATGAAAACAGGAAGAACTGGGCAACAAAAATAAAGAGGGTCCCTCAGTTCATGGATAGATTCTCAAGTCTTAGAATTAATTAAGCCTTGAGCCATTAATTAAGCCATTAGTGGGGCAGCAAAGAGATTGTGGGTAGTCAGCCCTGGCCTAAGCCTAGCAAGGGCAGTGCTGTGAGTGCTGACTAGAGAGCAAGGAGATGTCCATCATTCTCAGGACCTGCTGGGAAATCTCTGATGAAGTCTGACCTCAAGCTGAGAGATATCAACCTATCATATTAGTAGTATTGCCTATTTTCAACTATACTGAGTTCCTAATAAGGTAAAATTGCAAACATTTTCAATCTATTAGTATTTACTGAGCACCTACTCAGTCCAAAACACTATGTACTGCATAAAGATACCTGTGCTCCTATGATTCCCTTTCTGTCCCCTGTAACAATAAGCCACACTGATCACGGTCTGTTGTTTAAGTGTCCACCTTCCACGCAGACTGCCAACTTGAGGAATGAGACTTTGTCTATCTTGATCCCACTACTTCTCCAATGCTTAGCACATAGTAGGTGCTCAAAATATGTGTCTGAATGAGTGACTGAGAAAAGAAATGAAAGTGAAGTCACTCAGTCTTGTCCAACTCTTTGTGGCCCCATGGACTGTAGCCCATCAGGCTCCTCTGTCCATGGGATTCTTCAGGCAAGAATACCAAAGTGGGTCGCCATTCCCTTCTCCAGGGGATCTTCCCAACCCGGGGAGCGAACCTGCATCTCCTGCATTGGAGGCAGAGTCTTTGCCATCTGAGCCACAAGGGAAGCCCAAATGAGTGACTAGAAGTGCACAGAATAGTTTAAGAGGAAAGATACAAACACATGAAAAGCTGACTGACAAGAGAAGAGCTGTCCCCAAATAGCACGTGAGGTGCTGAATGAAAATTAAGATCAGGGCTTGAGAGAAAAGAGATCACTGCCAGCCGGAGTGGGGGCTCCCTCAGGTTTTCAGACTCTGACACTGAGTCTGTTCCATGCTTTTCCAGGATGGAGACAAAGGCAAGAGTCTATGAGGGCGAGGAGTATGAAAAGGGAGGGACTAGTTGGGGTAGAGAGGAGGCGTCCTGTCAGTACAATCTCACTTGCTATTGTGTTTCTACTTGTTCACACTGTACATGTATAAGTTGCACTACAATTATTTTAAGGAAGTGTCACAGACTAGTACTCAGTTACAATTAATCAATTGAATTAATAATTAAGGACCAAGCACTTAACACTTATTCTCCCATTTAATCTATATGCCCATCTTTGAGGTATCATATCTTCATTTTGAAGATGAGAGTACTAAGCCCTGGAGAGGTCATGTGAAGTAGACCAACCACAATCCAGAATAGCTGACTTCCAAAGCATTGCCTCCACATTTAACCCCAAGTAATGACCAGTAAAGAATCTGCAGTGCAAGAGACCAGGGTTCAATCCCTGGCTTGGGAAGATCCCCTGGAGAAAGGAATGGCAACCCACTCCAGTATTCTTTCTGGAGAATTCCATGGACTGAGGGGCTTGGTGGGCTATAGTCCATGGGGTCCCAAAGAGTTGGACATGACTGAGTGATTGACACTTGACAATGACCTAGTCAGATGTTAATTCTGTTGAACTCAACAAGTTGAGTGAACAACTCTTAGAAGGTAAGATGAAATCCAGCTACAGTTTTTCACAATATGAGGGACCCTTTACAGTATGGAGGGCTTCCCTGGTGGCTCAGCTGGTAAAGAATCTGCTTGCAAATCGGGAGACCTGGGTTTGATCCCTGGGTTGGGAAGATGCCCTGGAGGGAACAGCTACCCACTCCAGTATTCTGGCCTGAAGAATTCCATGGACTGTATAGTCCATGGGGTCACAAAGAGTCAGACACAACTGAGTGACTTTCACTTTCATTTTACAGTATGGAAGGGCTATGGGCTATTAAGAAGACTGGGAAACAATGAACTATCCGAAAATACCAAAAGGTGATACAGTAATGACTCCAAAATCAGAGGGTTTCAAGATGGTGCAGGATCTAGGAAGGTAGGAAGCAGCAAGCTTAAGAGGGGAAGATGGGATCTAATCAATGGTATGAGTCCAGTCTGGCCAACTAGACCCTTGTTAAAATGACCCCCATCACTGCTCTGTCTGAAAGTTCTCATTTAGAGATATATTCCTCAGCATAAGAAATGTTTTTTCCCTATCATCAATAGCCATCATGCTCCTTCAACTACACTTCAAAAACGTGTATCAATCACCTATTGGAAGAGAAAGAAGCATGTCATCTCTAGAGTACAAAACTGAATAAATCTAGGTCCCTGGTCCCAAGGAGTAAATGGGAAAACAACTCCATATACTGGAGTTTATACTTACTGGGAGTCACCAAAATGTTATGGGAACATATGGATGGAAGTACTTAACTTTGCTCTCCTTATCTCTATTTCCAGCTCCATTCCCCTGCACATACCTAATTCCCCAGCAATAGGATGACGAGCCCCTCTGCTTCACTCTCTGTGATAAGCATCAGGTTCAGTTCAGTTCAGTTGCTCAGTCATGTCTGACTCTTTGTGACCCCATGAATCGCAGCATGGCAGGCCTCCCTGTCCATCACCAACTCCTGGAGTTTACCCAAACTCACGTCCATTGAGTCAGTGATTCCATCCAACCATCTCATCCTCTGTCATCCCCTTCTCCTCCTTCCCCCAATCCTTCCCACCATCAGGGTCTTTTCCAATGAGTCAACCCTTCGCATGAGGTGGCCAAAGTATTGGAGTTTCAGCTTCAACATCAGTCCTTCCAATGAACACCCAGGACTGATCTCCTATAGGATGGACTGGTTGGATCTCCTTGCAGTCCAAGGGACTCTCAAGAGTCTTCTCCAACACCACAGTTCAAAAGCATCAATTCTTCGGCGCTCAGCTTTCTTCACAGTCCAACCCTCACATCCATACATGACTACTGGAAAAAACCATAGCTTTGACTAGATGGACCTTTGTTGGCAAAGTAACATCTCTGCTTTTTAATATGCTATCTAGGTTGGTCATAACTTTCCTTCCAAGGAGTAAGCGTCTTTTAATTTCATGGCTGCAATCACCATCTGCTGTGATTTTGGAGCCCCCCAAAATAAAGTCTGACACTGGTTCCACTGTTTCCCCATCTATTTGCCTTGAGGTGATGGGACCAGATGCCATGATCTTAGTTTTCTGAATGTTGAGCTTTAAGCCAAATTTTTCACTTTCCTCTTTCACTTTCATCAAGAGGCTTTTTAGTTCTTCTTCACTTTCTGCCATAAGGGTGGTGTCATCTGCATATCTGAGGTTATTGATATTTCTCCCGGCAACCTTGATTCCAGCTTGTGCTTCTTCCAGCCCAGCATTTCTCATGATGTACTCTGAATATAAGTTAAATAAGCAGAGTGACAATATATAGCCTTGATGTGCTCCTTTTCCTATTTGGAACCAGTCTGTTGTTCCATATCCAGTTCTAACTGTTGCTTCCTGACCTGCATACAGGTTTCTCAAGAGACAGGTCAGGTGGTCTGGTGTTCCCATCTCTTTCAGAATTTTCCACAGTTTATTGTGATCCACACAGTCAAAGGCTTTGGCATAGAAAAGGCAGAGGAACCAGAGATCAAATTGCCAACATCTGCTGGATCATCGAAAAAGCAAGAGAGTTCCAGAAAAACATCTATTTCTGCTTTACTGACTATGCCAAAGCCTTTGACTGTGTGGATCACAATAAACTGTGGTAAGCATAACAGCCCCCAAATGTGCCCCTTCCCTAATCTGTGGAACCTGTGAATATTTATGATAGCAAAAGAAGACACTGCAAATATAGGGAGACTATCCTGAGTTATCTGGGAAGGCTCAATCTAATCTAATCACATCCATACGTGACTACTGGAAAAACCATAGCTTTGACTATATGAACATTTGTTGTCAAAGTAATGTCTGTGCTTTTTAATACACTGTCTATGTTTGTCATAGCTTTCCTTCCAAGGAGCAAATGTCTTTTAATTTCATGGATACAGTCAACATTCACAGTGATTCGGGAGCAAAAGAAAAGAAAATCTGTCACTGTTTGACTTTTTCCCCATCTATTTGCCATGAAGTGATGGGATCAGATGCCACAATCTTGGTTTTTTGAATGTTGAATTTCAAGCCAGCTTTCTCACTCTCCTCTTTCACCCTCATCAAGAGGCTCTTTAGTTTCTCTTCACTTTCTGCCATTAGAGTGGATCATCTGCATATCTGAGGATGTTGTTATTTCTCCAGGCAATCTTGATTTCCTCTTGGGATTCATCCAGACTGGCATTTTGCATGATATACACTGTACAGAGGTTAAATAAGCAGGGTGACAATATATAGCCTTGACTTACTCCTTTCCCAATTTTGAACCAGTCAGTTGTTCCATGTAAGGTTCTAATTCTTGTTTCTTGACCTGCATACAGGTGTCTCAGGAGGCAAGTAAGGTGGTCTGGTATTCCCATCTCTATGGAAAGAATTTCCAGTTTGTTGTGATCCACACAGTCAAAGGCTTTAGAGTAGTCAATGATGCAGAAGTAGATGTTTTTCTGGAATTCTCTTGCTTTTTCTATGATCCACTGGATGTTGGCAATTTGATCTCTGGTTCCTCTCTCTTTTCTAAACCCAGCTTGTACATCTGGAACTTCTTGGTTCACATACTGCTGAAGCCTAGCTTGAAGGATTTTGAGCATAACCTTACTAGCATGTGAAATGAGTGCAATTGTACAGTAGTTTGAACACTCTTTGGCACTGTCCTTCTTTGGGACTGGAATGAAAACTGATCTTTTCCAGTCCTGTGGCCACTGCTGAGTTTTTCAAACTTGTTGATATATTGAGGGCAACACTTTAACAGCATCATCTTTTAGGATTTCAAATAGCCCAGCTGGAAGTCGATCACCTCCACTAGCTTTGTTTGTAGTAATGCTTCCTAAGGCCCACTTGATTTCACACTCCAAGATGAGTAACCACACACTCTAGGTGAGTAACCACACCATTGTGGTTATTCAGTTCATTAAGACTTTTTCTTGTATAGTTCTTTTTGTGTATTCTTGCCACCTCTTCTTAACCTCTTCTGCTTCTGTTAGGTCCCTTCCATTTCTGTCCTTTATCGTGCCTATCCATGCATGAACTGTTCCTTTGATCTACAATTTTCTTTTTTTTTAATTGAAGAATAATTGCTTTACAGAATTTTGTTGTTTTCTGCCAAATATCAGCATGAATCAGCCATAGGTATACATATGTCCCCTCCATCTTGAACTTCTTAAAGAGACCTATATTCTTTACCATTCTATTGTTTTCCTCTACTTCATTGCATTGTTCATCCAAGGAACCCTGCATTCAATATCTCTTCCTTTCTCCTTTGCTTTTTGCTTCTTTTCTTTTCTCAGTTATCTGTAAAACCTCCTCAGACAACCACTTTGCCTTCTTGCATTTCCTTTTCTTTGGGATGGTTTTGGTCAGTGCCTCCTATACAACGTTATGAACCTCTGTCCATAGTTCTTCAAGCACTTCGTCTACCAGATAAAACCCCTTAAATCTTTTTGTCACCTCCACTGTATAAACATAAGGGATTTAAGTCATACCTGGATGAATCTAGTGTTTTTCCCTACTTTATTCAATTTAAGCCTGAATTTTGCAATAAGGGCCTCATGATCTGAGCCACAGTTAGCTCCAACTCTTGTTTTACTCACACGTGTTTTGGCTGGTACCCAGGGTAGTGAAACATCAGTCCAAGACAATTCATGGTGAGAAGGGCAGTGTTTTACAAGCAGAACAGTTCATTAGTGATCAGTTGACACCATTTTATTAACCTATATTGACTGCTTTTTAAATGCAAATTGAATGCTTTAGTGAAAACTAAATTGAAATATTACATCGGAATTAGTCCTGATGAAAATACATCGCAGACTGATGCTCGGATCATCACCTGCACAGCTATAAATTACTAGTGAGTCAAAAGCCCACTTGATTATTGTCCCTCAGTTGAACAAAGACAATTTAGTGTTTCAGGAAAACCATTAATTCATTAGGAGACATAGGAAGTAACTCTAAATAAAAGGGCAAAGGGGTAAAATGTGATATTCATTCTTTAGAATAAACTAACACTTTAATATGTCAACGATGCTTCCTTAAAACTGTCACCTGATTTATTTAAACAGCTAATTAGCAAGGAGGTCAGAACTATCTGGAATGTGGAAAGATAATAAATTTTCTGTTACAATATATGAGAATACTATATAATGCTAGTGATCTTATGGGGGAGTTGTAAAAATAGATATCATATATCATACAGTTTGATTAAACCCACTTTGCACTAAATAGTCATCATATATTAAAACTGTTAAACAACATAGCCTGTCTAAGCTTAAGTACACTGGAAAATCTCATGTTATCCCACAGTCCTTGACTCCAAGAAGAAATCAAAGCTCCCAGTGGAGATAGACACATGAAATATATACATCTGTGTATTATTATTACTGATGTAATTACCTCAAGTGATATGGTCACTGTAGGTAAAGAAAATCTATAGGAAAGTACTGATTTATCTCATCACGACAAGTTGTCCTCCATACTTGAGTAGAGTGATATATTTATCTGTTTGCTAAAAATGAAGTGCTAATTGGCCAATCTGGTTAAACTCCCTGGAGAGAGAACTAGATGAATGGAAGGTTGTTAAGAGGTGTAAACAGATCAGAAAAGGTAAACCAACCTGTAAATTAAAACCCAAGTAATTGTTAGAGGAGAGAGAGGGAAGAGAAAATGATATACAGGAGCAGAAAATGCCATGTGTTTGTGTGCCCTACCACTTACAGTGATGGGGATGCTAGGGAAGGCACCAAATCCCTGACTGGTCAGGGATCTGACTGCAATAATTATACTGTGGTGTCTATGAAGTAGAGTTGCATCAGGCCATAAACTCTAGAACTTAATTCCTTGCAACCAACTAGAAATGTTTGAGTGCCTACTCCAGTAACCCTCGGACCAGGTTGTGAGGTGCTAAAAAATGAATTAGAAGTAAATCTTGCCCTCAAATGGTCTGAGCAGAAAATACAAAAGATGTAAAGAAGGCAGAGGTTTTCAAACTTTTAGCAAAAGTGATCTCACATAGAACTCCAGCAGGTGAAACAGACAAAAATGTTGCTCTTCTCATTGAAGTAGAAAGCCAGAGTTGTAGATTCTAGCTCTATATGTCATCATTTGAAAACAGTCACTCTGCTACAGCCAATCAAGGTAGAAAGCGACTTGTTCCATAAAGGAACAAAAAGGTTTCTACAAGAGCACAATGCTGTGAGCATGCTCACCTAAAGTGCTTGAGATAGCACTATACAATAGAACTTTCTGAACTGCTGGAAATGTTCTCTATCTGCACTGTCCAAAAGAGTAGCTACTATCCAGATGTAGCTTTCAATCATCAAGCACTTGAAATGTGGCCAGTGTGATTAACATTTCTTTTTTTAATTTTAAGTAAATAGTCACCTATGCTTAGTGGTTACCATATTGAACAACATAGGCTTAGAGAAAGTCTTCATGTATATACGGAGAAAGCAACAGGGGCTTAGGACATGGGCAGCACTCAGACATTCAGAGGGAAACCAGGAAACAGCACTCCAAGTAGAGGGAACTGAATAAGGAAAATAGGAACACCATTTCCTAAAAGAAATATTACTTTAAAAGAATGCATGTCCTATAATTTTGAATTGTTATCTTGGGGATCTTTAGTTCCTTTTTCTATCCAACAACATAGAATTGCCATGGATTTGGCTGATTAACACTCAAAGGATATTAGTTCCAAGGTAACTAAACAGTCATTGTTTTAATATTTGCCTAAAATACAGCAAAAACAAAGAGCAGGACCCAAGAGCCATCACCCAGGAATGAGAGGCTTCCTGTCTAAGAAAGGCAATACCGGGGACACCTGCCTTCTGGTCTGCCACTCATGAGCCCCATGGGTTTACACCCCTTTACTTCCAATCTCACACAGGATGCCCTGGAACACATCAACCATATTCTTCAATTGAATCATCTTTCCCACAATAATAAATATCCTATATAATTGAAAGGCAGCCAATCTGATTTGGTAAAGATTTATTTGTGAAAATTGACTATTTTTGCCCAATATATCAGTATAGCATCAATTAATTAAAATCAAGGTGACTCTTGGTTTCAGAGACTCTAGTCAATCAAGATTGTTGTTGTTGTTCAGTCAGTCAGTCGTGTCCAACTCTTTGTGACCCCATGGAGTGTAGCCAGCCAGTCTCCTCTGTCCATGGAATTCTCCAGGTGAGAATACTAGAGTGGGTAGCCGTTCCCTTCTTCAGGGAACCTTCCTGATTCGGGGATTGAACCGGGATCTCCTGCACTGCAGGCAGATTCTTTGCCATCTGAGCTACCAGGGAAGCCCCAACCAAGATTAATGAACCATAAATTATGCAGATAACTGAAAAGTTATGGAAGAAAACCAAGGGATAATTATTCCTCTGTCTTGCAATTGTCCATACCCTGCAAATTCTTAACCAAAACAAGCCTGACTCTCAAACTGAGCAAGTTCAATTCTGAAAGGAGAAAGGAAACATGAACATATTTGTGAATCAACAAAATTTTATTGAACCAAATTGTCAAGGTCTCAGTGGTAAAAGGCCATTTACTTAGAATTTAGAGGAGTCTTGGTGCTAAGCATTTTTTAAGTCTTTTCATTTCATTCTCACAACTCTGTGTGGCATGGACTATAATTATTCCCATTTAACAAACAAAGAAATTGAGGCTTAGGGAGGAAGAGTTGGAACCCTGGCTGGTCTGACTCCAAATTATATCTTCTTTCCATTAGTGTCCCGGACACAACATTATTTTCTGCTTGATTTCAAAACTACTTTCAGCCTTTGCTTGTAGTAGAGGAAGCAAAATATATCATTTATTGAGAATTTACTGCATGTACTCTGATATTCACATTCATTCATTCATTCAACAAATATCTATTGAATGCCTTCTCTCCCCCAGCCCTATTCAGTGATTATCAACGCAAGTCCCAAGGAAACACCTCAGAGTCAGGTCTTAGTAGACAGAGACAAACAGCAACAAACCATCAAATTAACACCAAAGACATAAAGTTAAAATAAGAACAAGTAGGATAATGTTAAGGTTTATAAACAGTGAAGAGAAAAGGTCGAGGGCAATAATGTGATAAAGAGTGTCTAGGACAAGGATGCACTTTAGAAGGGAACTCAAGACCTCCCTGAGGTTTTTTGTTGACTTTTGCTTTCAGATTCTAAAATCTAAAGGATGAGAGAAAACATCCCCACTAGAGAAGTCGGCCTGTTCCAAAGCTCTCAAACGACCAGGGTGGCAGGGGTGTGGGAAACAAGAGAAGAAAGATTATGGGATATGTTTGGACTGATAAGCACGATCCATGCATGGAGTTTGTTTGGATTCTAGTCTTAGAGCAGCAAGAAGCCATTGGAAGATTCTAAGCACTAGAGTCACATGGTAAGATTTACATTTATAAAAGCTCACTTGGGCTGTAAGGTGGGGGAAAGATTGTAAGGGGTATGTGTAAAAGCAGAGACCGTTGCAGTTGCCCAGTCAGAGACTGGGTGTTTGAAAGCAAAAGTGGAGACTAGCGGAGAGATCCCTGAGGACATATTCTGGAGGCAGAGCTGAGAGACTTGTGGATTTGACTGTGGTTGGGAAAGTTGGGACAACAATGGGGAAAAGAGAGGAATCAAGGATCACATCCACGATATTGACCTGAACAGCTAATGGGTGGACAGGGTACCCTTTGTTGAAATGAGAAAGACTGGAAGAGGAGAAGCTTGGGGGGTTGATGACAAGGAAGAATGAAGCATTTGAGAGGAAAAAAAAGGTTCCTAGGTTTTGGCTTGAACAACTTACTGCACCTTCACAGCAACCCTGTACAGTTATTCCTGGATTTCACATGAGGAAATTGAAATGTAGGCAAGTTAAATAACATGTCCAAGGACACATAGCAAGGAAGTGCCAGGGCTTGGATTTGAGCCAAAGTGTTTGATTCTAGAATCCACAATGTGCAATTCTACACGTCACTGCCTCCCAGTACAGAATTTGGTACTGCTTTTGTCTCAATGAATTTCTCTCTCCCCATTTATAAAACTAGGTAAATAATCACCATGTAACAGTTTTAAGAATCAATGTGGTTAAATGGGGAATTCCCCCTGTACTGTAGAGTTGTTCATAACAATAAAAAAAATTACATTTCCAGCCACTAAAATCTGGCATATATTCTTGATTCTGTTAACTCTGAGTACTCTGGCTTTGACCATGGCCACACCCTAGCCTAAAAGATTTCTGCTGTCTTACTTGGTTTCCAGTCAAAGAGCTTTCCAAGTTCTGCTCCCTAGAAGCCATGAGAGGGACTGAGAAACTGCACCCTAACTCTGGGACTGTGCCCTCCTCTCAAACATCACTAGAGAACTTTGAGATTCTCCTGCTTCCAGGATGCCTTTCATGATTTACCTTTAAGAAAACGATGTATCATGCTCAGCCTGGGGTTGAAATCTACATAAATGGGGATGCTATCACGTAGACAGCTGCAGAGACTTGCATCCTCTGAAGGAAGCTCTCTCATGACACTCTACAAACTCTTGTGGGAGATATTCTTGGCCTGCATGTGAGAGGGCCTTGACAACTGTCTAGTCACTGTCCCTTTGAGCTAAGGAGTGAAAGGACAGGGAGGGGGAAAACACAGGGAAAAAGAAAGTCATCATATGTGAGCTCCTACTGAGTCCTAGGCCCCATGGTGAATGTTTTCACTCATAAACTGAACTGACAGCCACTTAGTCATGTCAGACTCTTTGCAACCCCATGGACTATACAGTCCATGGAATTCTCCAAGCCAGAATACTGGAGTGGGTGGCCGTTCTCTCCTCCACGGGATATTTCCAACCCAGGGATTGAACCCAGGTATCCTACATTACAGGCAGATTCTTCACCAGCTGAGCCACTAGGGAATATCTCCCTTAACTCCTAAAGCAATCTTGAAAGGCAACAATTATTATTCTCATTTAATAAACTGAGATCCTAAAGCTCAGTGTTCGTTTCACTTGCCAAAGTTCACACAGCAGATCAGAAGTGGAGTCACAATTCTGCCCTACATATATTTGACTCTAAAATACAATGTTGTGTTTTTTCCCCACTAAGCCATAATGCTAAAGTATAGAATAAAGAAAGAAGAAGGGGAAAAGGAGGACAAAAGGGTCTCAGAGTGTGCACTCAGAATCCTATTGAAAATATGAAGTCACAAGTCCATGGTGACTGAAAATTAATTTGATTTTCAGCTCAGGCATATCAGAAAAAAATCTAGTTTCAGTTATTGTTATACACGCAGAATGTAGGTTATCAAACTGCAGTAAAAAACATCGGCCAAAAACCCAACCAGACTTTTCTATTCCCCAAGGCCATGATAAGGAAGATGACTGCAAATTTAGTTCGCATAACTGTAGAGAAACCATGTTAGCAAAAGGAGGAGAGAAGCTTATTTCATTGCTAAGAGAATCAATTCTTCCCTCCAAATGAGAATGCCAGGTGAGAAATGGGGACTTACATGGCTACCTTTCACTATGATGATTTATGTCAGTAAATTCTATACCTTTCTGGCTCCTAAATTCAGAGCAGTGCAGTTAAGCTGATGCATATCAGAGCCAACTCACTTTCTCATTCTAAGTTGATAATTTAAGTGCTTATATTAAAGTTTCTATGTTAACTTTCAGGGTTTTAAAAATGAAGGAAGTTTCTATTCTCCATTAGGCTCAGGAGCAATGGGAATTAATGTGATATTGTCTTTAATGAAACATAGTGGGGACTTGCGATTCATGCTGGTTCCCAATCCTTTCCTTCTCTTGAAAATGCCATAAAATGAAAAATACAACAGCTGTTTCATATTGAAGAGAAATGCAAATGTGCATTAATGCAGCTCGCTCCTATCAATGCCTAAGGCTTCATTCTATGCACAATTCTCCAACCAGTATAATAGCCCACTTCCATGGTTACGCTGGGTAATTTTAATCAGTCACTGTGTATACCACAGAAACCCAACAGCTGTGCACTTGGATGACCTTATTGTCATTAGTGGCAAATTGGTTGTTGAACAGGGAATTTTTCATCAGGAAAGACTACATGATCTCATAAAATTGGGAATGGTCAGGTTCTTTTTTTTTTTTTCTAGCTATAATTTACAACTTAGGAAATGAACATGTTTAGATTGAAATTCGCCCTTTAATGAAGAGAGATGTATCTGAAGTTTCTAACACATTTTCCATATTCCTTTATGCTCTTCTGGGAAATAAGAATTTTGTCATCATTGAGAAAATTTCCCGGTGGATGAATGGGAATTTTCTGTGACTTTTGCTTTTGGCATTGGGAGTATCAAAAGTTGCCTCCTGCTGGTCAACGGATCGATAATTCTCTCGAATCTTGGGGAAATAACTCAAATAATGGACCCTAAAAGGAGATCTTTAGGTCCCTATGATGCAAGATGTACATTTTTGGTGCTAAGAGAAAGTCAAATAACTTGCTGAGGACATGATTCCTCACAAGAGCACGTTTCAAACAAGTCAGTGGATATTAATTTTACAACTCTGGCACAGTCTGAAGGTATTTTCCTATCACGTATCTGCCATTGTTTTAGCCTTTCAGACTTTAAAGTTTTCCTATATTATCTTAAATTTAATATGTCACCAAGCACTTATCTTCTAAGAAATATTTCTAGTAAGAGAATTCACTCTTCTTTCTTCTGTAAGGGTGACTTCTCTAGAACAGAGAGTATCACTCTGTGATAATTTACAAAAGTTCATTCTCCTCATTGTTAACATCTGTATGACATTTATATCAATTTCTTTGTGAGACTTCTCTGGTGGCACAGTGGATAGGAGTCCACCTGCCAACATAGGGGACATGGGTTTGGTCCCTGGTCCAGGAAGATTTCACATGCCACTGAGCAACTAAGCCCAAGTGTCACAACTACTGAGCTTCACCCTAGAGCCTGCACACCGCAACTACTGAGCCCATGTGTTACACTACTGAAGTCCATGCACCTAGAACTCATGCTCTGCAATAAGAGAAGCCACGGCAATGAGATGCCCGTGCACAGCAACAAAGAGTACCCCCTCCTCGCTGCAACTAGAGAAAGTCCATGTTCAGCAATGAAGGTCCAGCACAGCTAAAAATATAATTAATCAACTAAAACAATTCCAGCTCCACCAGACACAGCACATGGAAGGAAGGAACCCAGCCTACAGCTAGAATCGAGGCCCTGGGCACATGACCCCAGCTGAGTATTCCAGATGAGACTTCAATTATCAAGATACAGAGATAAGCCTTTCTCACTATACCCAGGCCAAATTTCTGACCCACAAAATCATGAGCATAATAAAATGGTTGTTGTCTTCTGCCACTAAGTTTTGGGGTGGTTTCTTAGACAAAAGTGAATAACCGAAACATAATGTTCTAAGGAAGACAGCACAGCTAAAAATAAATATTTTTTTTTAAAGAAAAGCTATAAAATTTTTTTCTTTACAATCCTAGAATAGTGCTGCCAAATGGAATGATGATCCAAAGATATTTAAAGATAATGTGTACATGCGCAGGGCTTCCCAGGTATAGCTCAGTGGTAAAGAATCCACCTGCCAATGCAGGAGATGTGGCTTGTCTCCCTGGGTCAGGAAGATTCCCTGGAGGAGGAAATGGCAACCCACTCCAGTATTCTTGTCTAAGAAGGCCCATAGACAGAGAAGCCTGAAAGGCCACAGTCCATGGGGTGGCAAAAGAGTTGGACACGAATTCGCAACTAAACGATAATACATATGCAACTAGGAACAGGGTGAGTGGCATAGAATGTACAAGCTTCTTTCCCTTCTTGCATGCCCATGGAGGAGATTTCCATACCTGTTACACCAGCCTTGATTCTCTGATGTTTATGGCCTTGTCTCTTGTGGGTGCACCTAGGAAAAACTATGAAGGATGTAAAAATGAAACTTCAGCCTTCTCCGACCTTCCCTGTTGGTGGCTCCCTTTCTCTGTCTTCATCCTTCATCTCACCCCACACTATTGTACTCTAAAGGACCTGGGCCCAGCTGGATAGTTACTAAGTGATGCTCCACTAAGGGCTGCTTTCCAGGGCCAATAGACCCATCTCTCACCTGCTGGGAATGTCAGCTAAGGAAGGCTCCCAGCAGTATCCCTCACTGAACATTACCTTAGCCTCAGGGAACTACTCACCTCATGTAATGCTCACTCCCTGAGCAGCCCACAGTCAACGATTGGCTAATGCTGGGATATAAATATATGGCTCCTTGGCCTCAACGGAGACAACTCTGAGAGGCCACCCCAGCTCTAGAGCTCCTGTAGGATTGGCTGAAACCTCAGCTGCACATAAGTTTCTCTCTCTGCCCAATCCTGCCTTCCTGGCCTCCTTACAGGTTATCTCCTGAGAACACCCTTCAATGAGCATTCTGCATCCAGCTTTTCATCCTTAAATGTATTCCCAGGGAACCCAATCTAAGATAGGAATTATCCAGAGTAGTCTGAGACTGTTGTGTCACAAGGAAGGGTGGCCCAATCATTCCCCAAAGAGGTGAGAGTTAACAACCAGGAAGACAAGTAGTTACATCCAAAAAGCTACAGACTGAACTCAATAACCCAAAGTAAAATGAGGAGGTTTAAAACACAGATAGAATCAAATTTTTAAAGACAAGTTCAAAGAGCAAAGGGATTACAATTGTCTACATCTTATTCTAGCATCTCTGGCTGCTCAGAACACTCACTAAAGGGCACTCTAGTGAACCTCCATTCTGAGGCTCCTATAGCCTAACCACATGGTCGTAATAGAATGGGACCCATGACTCTCAGACCACCCCTCTTCAGAGTTCCATCTGAAGGTCCAAGGCTGAGTGGCCCGACTGTCCCTTGTGTCTGCATCCCAACACTCTGCCTCTCTTGTCACCGTCTTTCACAGCCTGGGTCATGAGTCAAATGAACTTCCATACTCCTGAGCACTCTGGAAGCTCAGTTTATTGCCAAGAAGTTACTTACATTCTCAAGGATGCTTATTATACATGAAGATGCTTTTTATTTTCTTACAAGTTTCCTTTAAATATGGGTACATATTTTTCTGGAGCACTTGTTTCCTTCCCCTTATCAGGAAGGAGAGCAAATATTCCCCTGCCTCCTTCCCCAAAACAACCTTTACTTCTCCTCCTCTTAATTATAATAGCTAACACTGACTGGGCACCTACTATGAGTGAGGCACTGTTCTGAGTAATACTTTTCATGTAATACTGATAGTGACCTTGTGCAACGGTTATTATGATGATGATCTCCATTTTGCAGATGAGAGAACAGAGGCACAGAGAGGTGGCCCTAGCTTCCCCATGGCCACACAATCAGGAGGTGACAGAGCCCAGATACAAGCCCAGCCAGTGCTCTCCATCAGTAAGCTCGTTTGCTTTGCCCTATTCCTAGCATCCACTGATATCCACTTCACACTCCTGTACATGTTGAGGATTTCCTTTGCACTCTGAGTGCTACCGCTGCCCATAATTTAATGTCAATCTCCCTACTAAGGACTCCACCAAAGCCCTAGCTTCCCAGTTCTGTGCACTCATCTGTTTCAATGATATTCAACATGACTACCAGGGTCATCCTCTTCTCAAAACTTCAGTTCTGAAATTTCCCTCTAACCACTTTGAATTCTCTACTTGTCCTGCTGCTTCATTGCTTCTAAATTGCTATCTGGCATTACTCCTTCCTTTCCTGATACAATCCATGCCTTCTCCATACATTTGGCTTTACCTTCTTTCCTCGATGAGCCCATATTCCCTGTCTTCCTGTCAGTTACTCTTTTATCAGCACTGGAAACTCCATTACCTTCCTTTTGATGCAGATATTATGATAATTCTAATTCAACTGGAGAAGGGTAGAAAATAGACCTACAGGGGCACACCAAAGGTGTCCAAAACACACCACACACACACACACAGCATGAGTTCTATTAGGCTAGACCCCAAAGTTCTCAATTGATTTCATTTATCTAGACAGAAAATTCATTTTGAGGGCTACCTATGTACCACGTGAAGTTCTAAGGGATGAAGAGTCTGTAGTGAACAAGACTGACAGGGTTCCCACGATGGTTGCCTTATGACATTCATGAGCTACTTCTTTCATAAAGAATACAAAAATCATATTTTATGATTGTGTTTAAAAATAAATTTAATCTAGGGTGAATTCTTTATTTTATATTCATTATTATGATGTTCTTTTTCTTCTATTTTTTTTTAAAGAAATTAAAGGATTTTCATGAGCCCCTTAAAGTATCATGTATCCCAGCTTCTACTCAGTGGGTAAGCTGGTCAGCTCTGGTCTCCACTATCTTGAACTTACATTCTTGAGGGGGAGACAATAACAAAAAAGTTACAAATGAATCAAAATGAAAATATCAGAAAGTACAGTGAAGACAATTGAACGAGATATCTTAGAAAGTGGTCAGGGAAATAGGGGCTGCACAGAGGGAGTGTCCAGGGAAGACTCCCTGAAGGGATCACACTTGAAAGGAGAACCTCGATGACTAGATGGAATCAGTCTTCTGAAAATCTAGAGGGCTCACAGGAGGAACAGGTGATACACAATCCCTCAGGCTGGAAGGAGTTCGGTGCATTTCAGAAAAGTAAGACACCCAGTCAGGTTGAACCACAGCAGATGGGAAGAGGGACAAAATGAAGAGGTAGGCAGGGGCAAGGTCACACCATGCCTTACGGTTAAGAGTTTGGATTTTGCTCTAAACTAGGGAGTTACATGGCTTGATTTTGAGAGTGAATTACAGGGAGAAGCAGGGAGACTGCTGGCTGCTGTAGTCTACCCAGGTGAGAGAAAATGCTGCTTTGTACCAGGGAGATGAGTGGAGATGAAGAAAGGATAATGAATGTGAGATGTCCTTGGAACTGGAAGTCAATAGGACTCAATGAATTGATGCAAGAGGTGAAGAGAAAAGAGAGGAATCAAGGATGGCTTGAAGACTTTGGGCTTGATGGGGCTGTCAGTCACCAGCTCTAGCTTCTGTAAATGCTCATGGGAGTTAGAATTCACCTAGTGCTCACTACATGTTTGCCAGGCATTCATTCAATCTTCAAGATGATCCTATAAGATAGATACTGTCTCCACATTAGAAATAAGGGGGAAAAAATGTAAAGATATTAAGGAACTCGACAAGATCACACAGCTGGTGCCCTGTGGAGTGAAGACAATGGACTCCAGTATCCAAGTGTTGTAACAACTCACCTACACTGTTTCATTAGCCTCATGCATGTGAATTACAGACCCAAATATCCAACGTCTTAATCTCCAGATGGCCCACAGGAACCTAAAACTCAAAGTACTTCAAGTTGAGCTTACCTTTCTCCCTACCTTCCTCCTCATAAGCTTCAACAAATTATATTACCATCCACCCAGTTGAGCAAGTTAGAAACCTTGATGCCATTCTTGACTTTGCCCAGCAACTTGCATCCCCAGCCAGCATTCAGTCATTGATGCTGTCCAGTCTCTTCCATCTCTTTGGTACCTTTCAAATTTATTCATTTCTCTATCCCAACTCTTCTGTTACCTTATTAGCCTCCATGTGGTCTCTGACAATAGTAAGTCAACATATCTGTGCTAGAAAGACTCTGAGGCCATGACCACAGCATTGGTTCCATTGCTGGTGATGTCTCCCATGGGAACAATGAGCCAGCGGCAGCTCTGGGGCCAGAATTTGCCAGCCTTGCCCTAGCATTCTAACACAGTACTTACGACACACAGTGCCCTTAATAAAGGATGCTAAATGAATGAAAAATTGACATGGATGTCTCACTTTCTCTGAGAAACTAAGCATAATGTTCTAGACCACAGAATGTTAATCAACAGCTGTGTATCAGAATGCATTGTTGCTAAAGATGGTAATAGAGCCCTTTATATCCACCAATCCAGTCTAATTCAACGGTTTTCGAAAGCTGCTTCTTGTTTCTCACCAGTCTTTTGACATGTGCCAAGTCTCTCAGCTTCTTTCTCACCCCAACCTGGAAAATGCCCCCCACCCTCTGCCACACACACACACACACACACACACACACACACACACACACACACACACACACACACTCCCTCACTGCTCCATCCCAGGTTTAGGCAGCCTGACATTTTAAATGTTGACAATCCACTCAGGGGACATTCTATGTATTCATTTTATTTCCAATAATAAAGCTGTTTTACTTGTAATGTGAACAAATAACATACATGAAGAACCAGTAATGTGTAGAAATCCTAGCCTCCCAGTCCTGTAGAAGCTTAGATATGACTTATGCTACAGACCTTCACCTTGATATGGAGACTAATGTCTTCTCGGCACAGAATCTCTTCAATGATGTTCTGATCTTTTAAATAGGGTTTTCTTTGTTTGTCAGTCTATCACCTCCAAACATGTCAGATATTTCCCCTGCATATGATGGACATTTTATATATGATTGATCACTTTATTTTTACTTCTCAGGCAAAGCAAACTTTTCATATGTTAAATTGTTTGGCAGATATAAAAGAGGGTGTTATTTTTATTCTATATCATATTCTTAACACAATCAACAAGCACAGTGACTAATTCTAATTTAATTTATAAAGGTTACTATGGTCTGTTGGGCCACCTCCCTCAAGATTCAAGGAGCTTACTAATAATAACGCAGAGTTGCTAAACCATAATATCTATTGGTCTATAAGACTACAGACATTTTAACATTTGCAGGGCTCCAGTCTGCTGCAATTAATTCTGATCAGATGTCCACTGTCCAGAGTCATTATTAGCTGCAGAGTGTCAGAATGTGCTGGCCACTTTAAAGGTGAATCTTCAACGAATTCCCTTTGTTGTTGCCAAACAATGAGGAATTAATATTCAAATTTATATAAAAGATTGCAAATGGATAGGAAAAAGTGTTTCAGCAATTAGTCATTTCTTGCTGTTCTGGATTTATTTAGGAGTTGAAACCCAACTTGGTTATATAATTCATATATGTCAAATAGCATAAATGTTTTCAAGTTGTAACTGAGTTAGCCAAAAAGGAGCCCTTCAGTTATTTGGGGAAGGGGAATGTATAAGTAGAGAGGTGAATGTGCTTAAATCTCTCTTTAACCAGGACATTAGCATCATGACTGGCATCAGAAGTAAGATGTCAAGGTTCCAGATTTCATACAGGTCTTCTCCCTGATGTCTCCGGGACAGGTGGAGCCCAGGGTCCTTAGGGAGTTCAAGTCCAAGGACCAAGTTTGGAGTGGGGCCACACAAGTAAGGGGAAGCAAGGGAACCACCGGATATGATTAGCCCAACAGATCTGACCATTTTGAAGAATTCTGACAAATTTTTATTAGTCACTTATAAGAGGAGAGGGTCAGCAACACAGAAGTCACAAAATGCCATGAAAAATTACCTGACCTATTCAATTCAAGGAAACTAGGTAAGGGGCAAGTAAGGAAGTCACTAGATACAGTTAGGCCAGCAGATCTGATTATTTTTAAAGAATTCTAATAAAGTTTTATTAGTTACTAACAAGGTGAGTGAGAGAGGTTCAGGAATACACAAGTCACAAAATTCCATGAACAATTATAAGATCTATTCTAGGCAAGGAAACAATAGTTGAAGTGGCATGTACAGAGCTAATGGCACTGCCATCCTGTTCTCAGGCACTGGGATCTAGGATCATAGGGGTATGGTGGGGAAAAAGAAATAGTCACAGAAGGGCTGCATGGGGCAAGGGAAGAACACAGTGTAATGAAGAGAACAGAGTCTCTATCCAATCTCAATCCAAAAGAAGAAAAAAGAAAAAACACCAACAACAGCATCATTTCAGTTCAGTTCAGTCGCTCAGTTGTGTCCGACTCTTTGCGATCCCATGGACTGCAGCACGCCAGGCTTCCCCGTCCATCACCAACTCCCAGAGTTTACTCAAACTCATGTCCATTGAGTCAGTGATGCCATCCAACCATCTCATCCTCTGCCATCCCCTTCTCCTCCTGCCTTCAATCTTTTCCATCATCAGGGTCTTTTCAAATGAGTCAGTTCTTCTCATAAGGTGGCCAAAGTACTAGAGTTTGAGCTTCCGCATCAGTCCTTCCAATGAATATTTAGGACTGATTTCCTTTAGGATGGACCGGTTGGATCTCCTTGCAGTCCAAGAGACTCTCAAGAGTCTTCTCCAACCATAGTTCAAAAGCATCAATTCTTTGGCACTCAGCTTTCTTTATAGTCAAACTCTCACGTCCATACATGACTACTGGAAAAACCATAGCTTTGACTAGATGGACCTTTGCTGGTAAAGTAGTGTCTCTGCTTTTTAATATGCTGTCTAGGTTGGTCATAACTTTTCTTCCAAGGAGCAAGCATCTTTTAATTTCATGGCTGCAGTCACCATCTGCAGTGATTTTGGAGCCCCCCAAAATAAAGTCTCTCACTGTTTTCACTATTTCCCCATCTATTTGCCATGAAGTGATGGAACTGGATGCCATGATCTTAGTTTTCTGAAAGTTGAGTTTTAAGCCAAGTTTTTCACTCTCCTCTTTCACTTTCATCAAGAGGCTCTTTATTTCTTCTTCACTTTCTGCTATAAGGGTGGTGTCGTCTGCATATCTGAGGTTATTGATATTTCTTCTGGCCATCTTGATTCCAGCTTGTGCTTCATCCAATCCAGCATTTCTCATGCTGTACTCTGCATACAAGTTAAATAAGCAGGTGACAATATACAGCTTTGACATACTCCTTGGGTTGCTCTAATGAGGTTTTTATAAGAATTAAATGAGAGATACAGAAAATATATATTTAAGATTGTGTATATCTATAATAGTTTTGGGAGTAGGCAATAAGTATGTATTCATTGACAGGTAGCAATAGCATCAGCAGCAACTGCTGTATGATGTGCTATACATAAAGATGTAGAAATATCAACAAAGCAACTACAGCAGCATGCAGGCAAAAGAGACCAATTTAAACAATGCAATTTATAATAATATTTCACACTATAATAATAATTTTCCCTGTCTCAGTAAATGCTAATTTTATTTGCACAGACAAAAAAATCTTGGTGTTATCTTTGGCTCCTCTTTCTTTCATACCTCATGGCCAGACTATCGACAAATCCTTTTGGCTCTGTCTTCAAACATATTCAGAATTCATCCACGGCTCATTACCTCTCCCACTCCCCACCTCCTTCAAAGGTCTCCATCTCTCATCTGAACCCTTTGGTGGTCCCCAGATTGGTCTCCCTGTCCCTGCCCTTTCCTCCTATGATCTGTTTCCAATGCAGCAGTGACAATGCTGCTGCTGCTGCTGCTGAGTCGCTCAGTCGTGTCCAACTCTGTGCGACCCCATAGACGGAACCAGGCTCTCCTGTCCCTGGGATTCTCCAGGCAAGAACACTGGACTGGGTTGCCATTTCCTTCTCCAATGCATGAAAGTGAAAAGTGAAAGTGAAGTTGCTCAGTCATGTCCGACTCTGTGCGACCCCATGGACTGCAGCCCACCAGGCTCCTCCATCCATGGGAGTTTCCAGGCAAGAGTACTGGAGTGGGTTGCCATTTCCTTCTCAGAGCAGTGACAATGGTCCTTCTCAAATGTTAGACTGCATTCTCCACTGCTCAAAACCTTCCAAAGGTGTCCCTGTCTTAGAGTAAAACTCTAGGTCCTTAAGATACCTGCCAGGCCCTGAGGACTTGGCCCCCCGCTCTGTTCCTGTTCTCATGCCCTACCACCTTCCTCACTTCTAAATCTCCTGCTGCACCAGCCATGATGATCCCCAATCACTTCAGCTTTTACTCCTGCCTCAGTCCTTCACACCTGCTGGTTGTGTTTGTTTGGGCCCTCCAACAGCAGATTTCAAGATGGAACTGGATACCAATAAATGAACTAAGAGGAAATGTGGGTGAGGGATAAAGAGGGTGGAGAGGGAGAAAGTGAGAAGGACCTTTGCCCATAATGCCAGGCTGGCACCTGTGAAGGAAAAGGAAAGTGAAGAGGATTGCCAAGGAAGGTTTCAGAGTGCAGTGTAGTCCTAAGGAAGTTTCAGGTAGGCCAGCAGGTTGTCTTTGAGTCACAGCTGCCTGTCAGAGGCATTCCCCATCTCATGGTATAGTCCTGAATTAGTACCCAATTTGCTCAGTCACTGGCTGGGAGAGGTTCAGGACAAGGGTGGCCTTCACGTGAATGTGGTTGTGGATCCAGAAGGTGGCAGCCAGGTTGTAGTCAATTATTTTCCCCAGCAAGAGACCGATGTTGATCACCTGTTCCCTCTACCTGGAATGATCTTTCACCAGATATCAGCATGGCTAGTCTCCCCACTTCCTTTAGGTATCTATCCAAATGTCATCTTATCAGTGAGGCCCACCCTGACTACTCAAACAAAAAATCACCCTTTCCCTGACACTTCCTATCTGCTTTACCCAGGTTTATTCTTCCTTATAGTGCTTTTCTCCATCATGATGTATAATATAATAACTTGTTTTCATCTCTTCTCCCACTGAAGTGCAAGTTTCATGAAAGCAAGAATTTGTCAATTCTGTTTGCTGCTATATTCCCAGTGTTTAAAATATTGTGAATAACATAACACATCGAACTTGCTCAATATATTAAATACATGTTGTGAAAAAATAAAATTTAAAAGAAACAGGTTAATATCATCATTTTTCATGTGTGCTTTGTCACTCCATTGTGTGCAAATCTCTTTGCAACCCTTTGGACTGCAAGCCACCAGGCTCCTCTGTCCATGGGACTTCCCAGTCAAGAATACTGGAGTGGGTTGCCATTTCCTTCTCCCATCATCAATGTACATGCATTTAAATTCCCTGCTGATTTTAGAGCCTGATCTCCCCGCATAACATTATTTAATCTTCTCAATGATAACACAAGCAAATCTATTAATATGTATTCAAGTTACAGAGGCTTAATATTAAGAAATAATGAAGTAAAATATGTAGTCAAGCAGAACGCTTCAGATTTCTCCATCCATCTTCATTTGCTGCCTGATATCTGCAAGCTATCTTAAGGACCCAGATATCTTTGTACAGAATCTTATTTTACTCCTTGATTTATATATTTTAGTGATTTCCAAAGTTTAGTTTGCTAAATCTTTTTAGTATTGTATACATATGCCATATGTCTTGTACTTATGGGAAACATAATGGCTTTTCAAAGGTAATTTTGGCATCTTTCACGCTGTGGGTTCAGTTCTCCAGAAGCAGACCCTGAGATGAAGATTCATGTGAAAACTATTTATTTTCACGTAAAAATAATCATTCCCTAAATGACTTTATGGAAAGTACTCCCTAAAAAACCTGAGAGGGTGAGACTATGAACAGAAGGGGACCAATCAAAGGCAAAATATCAAACATCCATGGAAAACAACTTTGCCTTCACTCTGCAAGAAGGGGTAGGGAGTCTATAGATAGTGGAAGTTGCTCCTCAGAATCATTATTAAGAGTATTGTACCCCTGTACCACTCAGCCACTGGTGAGGGGCTACTCCCATAGCCCCTTCATGGATCATAGCCTTCACGTGGAGAAGGGGCTTGTGTAACTCACTGAAGCTTTGAGCCATGCGGTGCAGGGCCACCAAGACAGACAGGTCAGAGTGAAGAGTTCTGACAAAACGTGGCCCACCAGAGGAGGAAATGGCCACTCACTTCAGTATTCTGGCTGTGAGACCCCATGAACAGTATGGAAAGGCAAAAAGATATGACACCATGACACCGGGAGATAAGCCCACCAAGTCGGAAGGTGTCTAATATGCTGCTGGGGAAGAGCAAAGGTCAATTCCCAGGCACTTTTTTTTTCATTTTTTAAAAATTTTTCAGCAGCAAAGTAGGCAGCAGTAGTCTGTGTGCAGTACTCCAAAAAGAAATCCTGTTTCTGGATGTTGGAAAGAAAAACACAGGGGAAGCCAGAATGCATGAAGATGGTTAAGGGACCAGGGATGGAAGATGATGCAGTGAAGGGATTAAGGGCATATGGGCAGAGCACTGACATGGCTGGCTGTGTTTGCTGCATACCTATCTGTCTTACTGGATACAGTTCCAAAAAAAAAAAGGAAGGCAGGTGAGAGAGGCAGGACGATAGTAAAACTTGGAATACATTTTTCAGTTTTTTGATTTCCCTTCTTACTTACGAGCACTTATTTATAATTGCAATGGAATTTCTTTAAATCCCCTCATATAATCATCCAAACATTGTACTGGAGATCACGTCTCATTGGCTTGTAGAGCTGTGTTAAAAGAGCATGGAGCCACACCAACCAGATGAACTTCTTTTTCTGCATTCAGTTGTTGATATTAAATACTATATCCTCCTATCACTGCAAGGCAACCTCAAGATCTCAGCCAACTACTTGAAACTACAGAGGCTTTTCTGAACAACTGCTCAACTCTGAGCCAGATGGCAGGGTCAAACATTTTAGCCAGGTCAGGCAAATTTTGGTGCCATTCTCTGCACTTGGAATTCTGTTCACAACAGCTCTTTTATGGCAGATGAAAAGATAAAGCTATACTGAAAACTGTCATCCACGAAACAAACAATGCCAGTATAGGCTAAAGAACAGCACCCAGTGACATTAGGCATGGTAATTTCTGAATGCTTCAGTATTCTTTTTCGGTTACTGAGCTAACTAGATTCTTTAAAAATTTCCTTTCTGCAGTAAAAGTCCATTATTCAACAACTATGAGGAACATGTCCCAATTCATTGTTCAGTAATTTTACAGGAGATTCCCACAAGATAGCCTCTGTTTGAGGGAGTTCCTTTGGTCTTCTCAACGCCTATGACTATTTTTCCACCATTTAACACAGTATCACCAAGAGATGAAAACTAACAGTTGTTGGATGTCAAGTACCATAGTAAGTATCTTTTTAATGATATTACAAGGTGGTATTACTAAATGCTTTTTATAGGTGATGAAAAAGTTCAGAGAGATAAAATAACTTATATAGTCACATAGCAAGTAAATATGAAGCTAGAATTCAAACCCAAGGAGGCCTAATTCTTCCCAGTTTGCTGATACAAAGGAAATAATCTGAAGTGGAGCTATTCCCAGGAAGCAGCACTGAGCCTCAAATATTCCTTGTCTTAGGCAGTTCAGGCTGCTGTTCTGACAAAGTTCCACAGACTGAGTGACTTGTAAATAGAAATCTACTACTCACAGTTCTGGTGGCTGGAAGTCTGAGATCACGGGTGGGTAAGGGCCTTCTTCCCCAGATGCAAACCTTGCACTGTGTTCCCACATGGCAGAATGTGTGAGACAGCTCCCTGAGATGACTTGTATAAGAGCATTAATTCATGAGACTCCATCTGCATGACCTAATCATCTCTCAAAGGCCTCAACCCCCAATATTATCACAGAGGGGATTAGGGTTCCAACACATGAATTTGGAAGGATACAAATGTTCCTAACATTCACTGTTCCAAGAAAGATCACTGATGACATGCACCTGACTGGATTTCAGAATTGCTATGAGCAATGACTGCTATGGGCCCTCTGTCCCTCTCCTTTTGTGATAGACATATTTACTGTAGTTACACTGTGCCTTTCTGACCATAGTATGTTGAGAGTGTGTAGGTACAGATTCTGTAGTTCACCGGTCTTCAGATCAAGAAGAATCTGTACCCGAGGAGCCACATTCAATGATTCACATTCAAAGAGACTCATCTACATCTAGATCTGAGTTCAGTAAAGGATCCGCGATGGTCAATGCTGCAATATGATGACAAGGAGTCCCTAGAAAAGAGTGAGTGTATTTTGCTTGTGGAAGGCATATAAATACTTTGTCACCAGAGGGTGGGCTTTGGTAGCTTTAAGACAGCCATAACCTTTTTGCTACTACCCTATTGAGTAGTGATTCTCCTCCCCTGGAATCTGATCTGGCTTTAGAGTCTTGCTCAACCAATGAATTTCTCAATTTAATGCAACAGGAGTGATGTTCTGGGTCTTCTAAGACTAGGTCATGAGAAAGATTACAGTTTTCACCTCTTAGAATGTTTACCCTGGGTGAAATCAGCCATCAGATAAGAAATCTGACCACACTGAAACTACCCTGCTGCTCAAACCTGACATGTGGAAAAGTCTTGGGGAGAGAGAGAGTGAGCAAGTCCTGGCCAACCCCAGATATTTCACCTATCTCAGCTCAAGCACCAGATATGTGACTGAATAAGCCTCTTAAACATTTCTGCTCCACCTGACACAACACGTAGAAGAAGTAAGGAACCCAGCCCACAGCTAGAACCAAGGCCCTGGGCACATGACCCCAGCTGAGCTTTCTCAACCATTTTCTGCCATTTCAGTGCCCCAGATGAGACGTCAATCATCAAGATGCAGAGATAAGTTCTTTCATGATGCCCGGGTCCAAATTTCTGATCGAGAAAATCATGAGCATAATAAAATGGCTGTTATTTTCTGCCACTAAGTTTTGGAGTGGTTTATTGGACAAAAATGGATTACTGGAACATATTGTTCTAAGGACTCCCTAAAGAAAGTGACTGAATTGCTCAGTCAGTTGTTTGAAATGATTCCTTCTTTAAAAATCAATATTATGTTCAGTATCATTTGTCATTAATCTTATTTTTAAAGTAACACAGGTTCATTAGAAAATATATAAAAGTATCAAAAAGAAAATGAAAATCACCTATAATCCCACCACCTAGACATACATTTACATTTTCAGTGTGTATCTGTGGATTAGGATGACACTATATATGACCATTATCTATAACTGCATAAAACCATACCCAATTAAAGGCTTATAATAATAATAATTTTATTATGTTCACAAGTCTATGGGTCAACTGGGTGATTCTGGACACAGCTGGTGGATCAAAGGGGACCGAATGTGCTGTAGACAGGCAGGTTAGTTTCTAGAGCCCAAACTGGGATGTCTCTGCTGTTCATGTTTTCTTATCCTCAAAAGGCTAGACTAAACCTTTCCACAAGGAGATCTCAGAAAAGGAAAACCATGAGAAGATTAACTACGAGATCTCTTGAAGCCCAGACTCGGAACTCTTATGGCATCATTGATTCTGCCCCATTCTACTGGTCAAAGAAAGCCAGAAGTCCATCCAGATGCAACTGGGTAGAGAAAGTGATTCCAATTCTTGAGCTGAGTGGCAGCAAGTTCACATGGTAAAGGAGCATGTGTGCAAGGATAGGAGGAACCCACGGCTATTATCTCTATTATTATCTACAATAAATACTATACTTGAAATTTTCTACCGAATATTTATAAACTGTTATGCTTGGAAAATATAATCAAGAGAATTTGGGTAAGTAAACTGGACAGTTTAAGAAAGACTGTTATATCTCAGATAGAGGAATCTTTATCTAAAAAAAAAAAGAAAAGAAAAGAAATGCTGTTTCTTTTCTCTAAGGAAAAACTCCTTGCAGCTCCCAAAGCCAATTTTTTGAGTAAATAGATCAATCAATTCAATTTCTATTTTTTCCTTCTCCAATCTAATGGGTTCTTTAACTGCCCTGAGTAAACACTACCTAATCATCTCATTGAGGCACCTGGTCACCATCCTCAGGGCTTTCCCATTTCTCTGAACTGGACAATTGAGTGATGTAATGATAGTGACAAGGTCTCTGGGCCTCAGGATGACCTTGTTATGATATGTTGATTGAGTGTTCATCGTAAAGACTTGTAAATATCCTAAACTGAAGTGCAAAGGCCAACAACATTTATTTCTGAGAGAAATGGTTATCTTTATCCTGCTTTGGGCAAAAACATCCCATGAACTGAGGTTACATGCCCTGAATAAATTAAGTCCAAGGGATACATAAAGGTTAAATGAAAAAAAGTCAAATTAAGTAGGTGATCCTAGTAGGTAGATCAGTTTCAGAAACATGTGGGAAGTGATGGTAAGAAGTAGGTCCCTGTCCTCAGCCACAGTGTAGACTTCTATTCTCCCTGGACACAGCTATTAATCAAATAGGCTATTTTTAGAATATCCTAGAAATGAAAGTGCCCTTCTGGATTGTTATTGTCCTCTCTTAGGTCAATGATACATGACAGACTTATCATGAAGTCAGTTAAGAAAGAAAATATCTGTGATGGCCTTTGTGTTTTAAAGCAGAGAAATTTCAACCGGCTGAGGTCTATAATTTGTCACAATTCCTTCGCAAACTTCTTGATGGAATGCCTTACTTTGATGTTTCATATTATGTCCATTTTGATGTGACACAGTCTAATAGATTGGTACTAAATGGCAACCAGAGAAAAGTGATAACAAGCTTAGGTCCTAGGATTCATCTGGTTTTAAGTTCCTACTCAGCCACCTACCACTGGAAAAGGCACTGGCAACCCACTCCAGTACTTTTGCCTGGAAAATCCCATGAACGGAGGAGCCTGGTAGGCTGCAGTCCATGGGGTGGCTAAGAGTCAGACAGGACTGAGCGACTTCACTTTCACTTTTCCCTTTCATGCATTGGAGAAGGAAATGGCAACCCACTCCAGTGTTCTTGCCTGGAGAATCCCAGGGACGGAGGAGCCTGGTGGGCTGCAATCTGTGGGGTCACACAGAGTCAGACATGACTGATGTGACTTAGCAGCAGTAGCAGCGACACCTACCACTAGCTATGTGGGCTTAAGTAAATTCAACTGTTGAGCTTTGATTTCTCCATCTCTGACATGATGATAAGTTAGGCAGAGAAACTGACCAGGGTGAGGCAAGGAAAGTGTCTGGCACTGTATCTGGCACATGGTGAGTGCTGAATAAATGTAAGCTCCTAGAGAAGCAGGCCCAGTGAGGTGCCATGAACCTCTGTCACAGGGATGTCAGTGGCGCAGACAACAACTACAGGAGATGCTTTCCACTAATAGCACATGACATGATCCATGTATGAACTGGATTCATGGAATAGCATGGGGTACTATAACAAGCTAACTAAATTTGTGAAATGTTAAGCCTCTGTAACTAAAGAATTTTTATCATTCTCTCTGGATGCATACAATAAAACCTGGAAATAGAGAAATTGAACAAATCCCAGTGCCACTTATTAAAATTCAGGAAAACAAACCAAATCTAGGTGGTATCACTCTGAGGAGTCTAGTTAACATCAGAAGTTACTTTTCCTCACTTTGCAAAACAATCTCTTTCCCTCACAGGGAAAGGAATAGTGTGCTTGCTGCCACTAACCAAGCAGAGCCTTCATTACAAACTTCTACAGGTAAGGGCCCACTCCCTCACAAGTCAACAGTGAAGAAAAGATAAAGTTCATTAATTGAAGGGCAATTAATAACTCATGTTCACCTAGACCCAAGACAACATGTTGAAGAGTAAACAACATGTGGTTTTACATAATTTTGTAGAAAGGTTATTATTTTAGTGAATTCTAATTTATTTTTCCTCAGTTCACTCATAATATCTTACAAATATGTACAGTTGTAATCTGGGAGATTTACTGTTAATTGAAGCTATATCTCTCAGGTATTATTCTCTTGTGTTGCTCCTTGATTTTAAAATAATACTGTAGTATCCACTGCGTTTTCCAACTTGCATTCTATTATAACAACTATAATGTTTTTGGGGATTTAAACGGCCATATGGGAGAAGGCAATGGCACCCCACTCCAGTACTCTTGCCTGGAAAATCCCATGGATGGAGGAGCCTGGTAGGCTGCAGCCCATGGGGTCGCCAAGAGTCAGACATGACTGAGTGACTTCACTTTCACTTTTCACTTTCATGCATTGGAGAAGAAAATGGCAACCCACTCCAGTGCTCTTGCCTGGAGAATCCCTGGTGGGCTGCCATCTATGCAGTCACACAGAGTCAGACACAACTGAGGTGACTTAGCAGTAAACTGCCATATGATATCATGACCTAACTTGGTGAAATGACACAAAGTACTCAGATTAGAAGAGAAAGAGAAGATTAAAATTGTGAGTATACTATAAGGAAATTGCCAGCGTTGGTGAAAATTTTACAATATATGGCATACAAAGCAGATATCCAGTGGTTAGGGAGATGCCCTGGTGCAGGAAGATTGCACAGAAGAAAATAGAAGCACTCATATCTGCAGGCACTTATGAATGCTGGTGTTTGCAGGAATGCGCCATAAGGCTGCAGTGGAAGCCACCTAAACTGCCTCCTCACCAAACATTTAGTGAGTTTCTTTCCAGGATACACATCCCAAATTTTATATGTATATAAAAGTAAATCAGTAGGGAAATGGGATTTACTTTACACAATGTACTTTACTGGCAGCTCTTTAAAACATACCTATTCTGTAAAAATAAAGCATAGTCATCATCCATCTGATCCAGACTTCAAAAGGGATGTGGGTCAAACTACATGAGTTATAATTTGGTCAGAAGGTTTAATGCTCCTAGAAAACAATCTAGGACCTTAATGATGATAAATACTTCAGCTCGTTTCTCATCAACGCTGAGGCTGGAAATGCTGTCAGCCAGCGTGGCAACCCCTAGATGGGGTGCAGAAGCAAGACTCACGGTACAGGCTTCCCACAAACATTTCATCAACTGTGTCCAGCCTACTCAGCAAGCCATTTCTTTGCTCACTGATCTGTATCCTATTTGCCATGTAGACCCAGCAAAACAAACATTTTCAGTGACATGATTGCAAATGTTTCTGTCACATAGACCCATTGCAAACAATCTCCAGTTTGGATTTATTCCTGGTAGGCAGGGCTCTGCTCCAGAAGCATATGAGGATTCCTCTTACTGTCTACATCTCAGAGGGTTTCTCTTTTACCAAAAAAAAAAACCAAAAAACCATGAGATTTCTGCCACAGCAAAGCAGCAGCATGAGATTCTCCTGAGAATCAACATCCCACCTTAAATATTCACAACTAAGATTCACAAAGGCTGATGAAGTGGTGCCTCAGCTAATGACATTTCCCCTAGGTAACACAATCAAGAATATGAGGTCTTAGCAATATGGTCAGGATGCTTACTCTTGCATTGTTATCAATCTTCAGTGTTTCACTGCTACTGAGATATATCTTTTAATAAAAACATATGAAACTGTGAAACAATTCTTTCAGCTCATTTTATGGACTGATCTGAGCTTGCTACTCATAAATTATGGATGGTTATGTCCTATGGCATTTTAGTTCTGTTCACTTTATAGTTTAGTCTGACATTTGGATGGCCCTCGCCCTTCTGCACTAAAGTACTTTTGAATCACTTAATTATAACCATTATGTCTTGGGGGGAAATGTGTATCTGTAATGACTTGCCACTATTAAGTGGCCAACTGACGATAGTGAGAGTAAGTTTTTGATACAAAGGTAGCAGAGTTATCCTATGTAAAAGGAATGGTTTAAAATTTTAAAACTTTGGATGGCAAATTACAGAAACCTATTCAGATTGGTTTGCGCAAAATAATGGAAACCAACTGGGAGTATCCAATACATCCTTGCATTGCAGCCAAGCATGGGAAACTGGAATATGAAATTTGCAAACCAGTGGGAATCCAAGTAATCAAACTTACCCTCTCTCGACATCTCTCTTTCCCTCCTTGAACCATGTGATTTCTCATTTCACACAAGATGCTGATATGCATCTGCTTTATTCACATTTTCTTGTCTATGACTATTTTCCATTTCCCCACTAACAGAACAAATAGGTAGGGGCCCCAGCTTCACAGATTGCATACTTCCCAGCTCCAGAAAGACAACCAATTGCAAATTCTTGGGGGGAGAACACAAGAGTACTTACATGGTTCAGGTGAGCACCCCTGCTGTAACTGACTGTGGCTGCTTCATCAATGAAACATGCACATATTAATATTAAACCCAGTTAATCCTTAACCCCTTGGAGTTACCCCAAAGAGAAATGTCTGTGTTTAAGGATGAAATTTGAGGCAGGTATACGTCATGAATGGAGTGATGGATTTTGAGGTTAGAAAGGATCCTGTAGATACTCCCACTGACATGGAAGTCCCCTAACAGCTCAGTTTTCCTAATAGAAAGACGCCTGGAGTCTCCGTTTCAATACATCCTGTGGCTGGGGGCCCACTTTTTAGCAGAGGTTCATTCTACTAGTGGGATTTCATCTTCAGATATGTCTGCTTGTTGGTATTCAGTCCCTAAGTTGTGTCCAACTCTTTGTGACCCCATGAATTGCAGCACACCAGGCTTCCCTGTCCTTCACTGTCTCATGGAGTTTGCTCAGATTCATGTCCATTGAGTCAAGGATACCATCCAACCATCTCATCCTCTGTCACCCCGTTCTCATCCTGCCTTCAATCCTTGTTAGCATCAGGGTCTTTTCCAATGGGTTGTCTCTTCCCATCACGTACCCAAAATATTGGCGCTTCAGCTTCAGCATCAGCCCTTTCAATGAATATTCAGGACTGATTTTCTTTAGGATTGACTGGTTTGATTTCCTTGATGCCCAAGGGACTCTCAAGAGTCTTCTCCAGCACCAAAATTTGAAAGCGTCAATTTTTTGGCACTCAGCCATCATTATGACTCAACTCTCACATTGGTACATGACTACTGGAAAAATGATAGCTTTGACTAGATGGACCTTTGTTGGCAAAATAATGTCTCTGCTTTCTAATATCCTGTCTAGGTTTGTCATAACTTTTCTTCCAAGGAGCAAGAGTCTTTTAATTTCATGGCTTCAGGCATTGTCTGCAGTGATTTTGGAGCCCAAGAAAATAAAGTCACTATTTCCATTTTTTTCCCATCTATTTGCCATGAAGTGATGCCTTCCCCTAAACATCTATCCATGCTTGGGTCTGGTCTTTGGAGTTCACAGAAGAGTTCAATACAATAGGTTTCATACAGCAAACATTTGCAGAGAGCTGTCCCATCATATCTCCTCTTCTCCAAGTTTGACATTTTCACATTTCCCAAACTTCCCTTTGAATGGCACCATCCTGACAGCCCTTCTCTGCATGTTTTCTGGTTTGCCAAGGCCCCTCAATACATGGATATAGTCATTTAAATTTGTGGAACATCAAAGAGGATGTTGTCTGACACTGTTACTAATTCTCACCTAGGTGCAGTGTTTCTATTAATATGACACAAAATTGTTAGTTTTTTTTAAAACACACTTAGGTGTGGAATTAAAAATCCCAGGTTTCCTGGGCTCATAAATTGTCTTCTCCATCCTTTCCTAGCTGTACAAATTTGGGCAAATAATCCCTTTGTGATTCAGTTTCTTTACCCGTAAAGGGAAAAAATATGCACAGTGCCTATTCCTAACAGTTGCTGTGAAAACTGTATAACAATACATATAAAGAGCTGAAAATAGCACCTGGCACATGGCAAGTGCTATTAGTAGGCACTGGTTTGGGATGAACTAAATAGAACTGTCTTTTATGTGACCTTCTCAAAAGGTTACACTTCATGTTGAAGGGCTTGATCTCTTAGTTCACTCTACAGATAACCATTTTTGTGTCCTGATTATTTCACAACAAATTAGTCATCCTTTTCAGGCTTGTCTTATCCACAAATTTTACAATTATGACCTACTTGTCTTCAAGATAATGGAAATGCGTTTAAGATAGAACCAAGGAGAGGATTTGAGGCATACATGGAGTGTCTTTAAATTGTAAATGCTTAACTACCTTCTTATTTGAGTTAGATATGGTTAGACCTGTTTTTTTCAAATGAGGATATTAAGATCCCAAACTAAAGTTGCTTGTCTGAAGACACAAAACTAATAAGTGATTAAGCCAAAACTGAAATCTAAGACTCCCTGTTACATCAGTATTCTTAAGATACAATTGATCAAACAGCTAAAAGTTTATATCAGTTTTATCTTACACACTTTACTAATCTTCCCTATAAGGGAGGGCATAACGGATGAGTGAGAATGTCAGTTTAGGAATGATACTGATCTGCTTTTGAATCTCAGTTCCACCTTGAGTCACTGAGATGACTTTAAACATATTACTTAATTTCTCTAAGACTTGGTTTGTTTTTTTCATATGTAAAATGGGTACAATAATACTACCTAGCTCACCAGCTTGCTGAGAGGATGAAAGGAAGTAATGTGTGGAGTGTTTATCACAGTGCTTGTGTATCTACCATGTGGATTCTCATTCATAATATTATCCATGAGAGACTGTCAAAGACATGACTAAAGACAAGAAGTGTTACTTATTTTTCTTATTTGAAAGCATAAAAAAAAAAAAACTTGAAAATAAGCCTTTAAGGAGATTCAGGTATTTGGACTATACTGCCGTAGTTTCCCGGAGAAGGCAATGGCACCCCACCCCAGTACTCTTGCCTGGAAAATCCCATGGACGGAGGAGCCTGGTAGGCTGCAGTCCATGGGGTCGCTAAGAGTCGGACACGACTGAGCAACTTCACTTTCACTTTTCCCTTTCAATCACTGGAGAAGGAAATGGCAACCCACTCCAGTATTCTTGCCTGGAGAATCCCAGGGACGGCGGGGCCTGGTGGGCTGCCGTCTATGGGGTCGCACAGAGTCGGACACGACTGAAGCGACTTAGCAGCAGCAGCCATAGTTTCCAAAGTTATGATATTAACTCTCCCAAAGTTAGAGTAGTGTTCACTTTTTGAGACAGAAAGCTTCTTATGATTTGTAAATTATTCTTTTTCTCCTCACACCAGTTGTGCAATTGAGATTTCTAATCTAGTAAAGTCTAATCCCCCAAGTATTACTATTATTGCTGCTATAGGCAGAAGTAAGATAATGTGGTACAGTAGCAAAGAAGAGTGTGATGACCAGATCACATCACAGATTTGGACAAAAGGTTGCTCCATGATCAAAGATGTACTCTTAAGTTTAGTCATCCTACAATGAAGTTGTCACTGGTCACTAGTTGTAAGAGCAACAAGTAAACAAATGTGTCCTGCTGGCAATTACCACTCTCATTACTGGAACTACAAACACAAAGCCATGTTCTTACCAACTGTAGGTCTCCAGCACCCACTGGACACACAACAACCACAGATGACAAAGGACTTATTGCTCCAAAAATTGTCTAGGTCTCAAGAAACAGAAACAACCTCATTAAGAGAAACTATTCATCTGTACATAATGTGAGAATCAAGAAACTCATAGTAATCTCCCCAATATTCATTACATAGACCGTGTGTGAATAAGGAATAAGCCTAGAGTAACATCTTAAGGAGACAATCAAGAGAAACTGGAGTAATAGCTATTTTTATTTGCCTATGAGCTCTTATTTCTGCCTTATGTCTGAAAAGTGAGTATAACTCAACAGAAATAAAATTGTAATAGCAAAAATATAAATTTAATGTGAAGCTCACATGCAATTTTAATATTTATTTTGCGGAGAGAAACAGTATTAGCACATCTGAATAGAAAATGTATTATAAATCAAGCCAAGGACTCACAAACTAATCGCATTTAACATATATTCATTCAAGGTGGCAGAAAATGGGGCAGTGTCAATAATTTTGGCACCAAGGACCTCCCTTGCATGAGTGGGAAGAAGCCCTTGAGAACCTTGTTACTCTACTTCCACGGATTGTTATTGTTGTTTTCAGTTGCTAAGTTGTGTCTGACTCTTTGCGATCTCATAGACTGCCGCATGCCAGGCTTCCCTGACCTTCACCATCTCCTGGAGTTTGCTCAAACTCATGTCCATTGAGTCAGTGATGCCATCCAACCATCTTATCCTCTGTCACCTCCTTCTCCTCCTGCCCTCAATCTTTCCCAGCATCAGGGTCTTTTCCAATGAGTTTGCTCTTCGCATCAGGTGGCCAAAGTATTGGAGCTTCAGCTTTATCATCAGTCTTTCCAATAAGTATTCAGGGTTGATTTCCTTTACAACTGATTTGTTTGATCTCCTTGCTGTCCTGTGCCCTAAAGGGGGTCTTCAGAAAAAGGAACCTGATTCTAGGAGCTTCTGCTCTGTTGAGGGCCAGGGACAAAGGAATAATGAGAAGGAGGGGACATTTTATAATTTGAGATTTCTTTTTTTTCAGGTGGCTGCTCTCTGCAAACAAAATTGAAACCCAACCTGTCACTTAAGTAGATGGAGACATGGGAGCACCCTACCCCAGAAGTATGCAAACCACTAACATCTAAGGGAGATGTCAAATGGACATGGAAAACGGTCCATTCCAGGAAAAGCAAATTATTCTAATGTTCTCATAAAACAGATATGATAAAAATGTAAGTATATTTAATGAAAAGGCAAATTAAGAGAGTAGGATTTTGCCCCTGGCTATTTAGAATGAGTTTCTTGGACTGGCCTGGCTCCTACTAGAGCATCTTCCAATGACCAGAGCTCCACCTCCAGGAGAAAGTCTCCGAAAGACATGAAATCACTATTCTTATCTTCACTTCATGTCTGCTTCCTTTCTAGGAAACGACTTGCTATTTTCTATGCATTTTCCTTTATTTCTTTTTTTTCCTTTCCCCAACAAGGTTCCCCTCCAAAATGCCTGTTATCTTCACTATTATATCTCCTTCTCTACAAGAGTTCCTGGAACCCAGCAAGTAAGCATTCATTAAATATCTGTCAACAGAATGAGAAAATTCTCTCTGGTACCTAGAAAGTAACATCTTAAGCTTATTTGCTTTATCGTGTGTGTGTGTCAGGTATGACAGTAACCTGCGGCTCCCAGAAGGTGGGTCTAGTCCCAGTGGAAGTGTGCCACTTGGCTCTGCAGTCAGGAAGGAGACAGCAGGCCTCTGCCACTCACCCTCCACCCTTGAGGGGGCTCCTAATGTGAGTGCAACTCACGTTACCCACTGAATTCGACTGGGGCAGTGTGGGGGTGGAGGGGCATGGAAGGCCTTCATACCACTTAAAACTTTCTGGGTGATTCTGACTTGCAGCTGGGAATCAAGAAACACTGAGCAACCAGCTTCTTGGGAATTCATTGGTCAGGCCCAGCAGCAAGCCCTGTTTGCGATGGGAAGAGGGACAACTGAAAGAGGAGGAAGCCTCAAGAGGAGAACCTTCTTGGAGACCCAGACCAGTCTACCTGGGCCCATCTACGCCCTCAGCAGTAACAGAATTCGATGCGCTACCTCTGTGTGTAGCCCACATGCGCTCTGTTCTCCACAGCAATTGCTGCTTCATAATTGCAAAATCATGGGCTTCTTATTGCTAACTGGGAATTGGGAAAAAGCATTTATTCAGAAACTCTGGACTTGTGGTAAACCAGATGTAAACCTTAAGAAGAATTAATCTCATGTGTGTGGCAAAAATTTGTGTGCAAATCCACAAAATGTCCACGAAAAGTAAATAATGAGTGTCTAATTTCCCTCTGTATAATTTAGCTAATTATGCAATTTTCAGATTATAACAGTGCTTGCGTAAACATAATGATATCTTATTTGCCACGAATTCCCTTAGTTGAGTTAACCAATTACTTTTCAGGTATCATTAAAGCTACTCTAATTTAAGAATAAGCAGATGTGTATCAAAACAGAGCTCTAAATTTAACCCTGGTTACATAACAAATGTATAAAAGGGAAAAAAATCTATTCCTAATATGCTATTTAATTACATGGTTTGAGGAAGTAATAATACATGCTAATGATGAAATTAAAGGCTTTAAGATCTAATTTGATTATATTCTGTGAACATTGGTTATAACTTGGCTTGCAGCTAAATCTATCAAGATGACTTTCCCATTCACATGGGGCTGAAAGCAATTTTCAGGCAAGAGGCTAGAGTCAGGGTGGGTTGTTAGCATTGGATAACTTTTTATCAAACAGCACCTCATGACCTGGATCTATTAGTTGGTAACAAGCATATACCAGGCTAAGATGATGCCCATAAATAGCGCCATTAGCTGCTTATATTGATATATAAGATAAACGTGTCTAATGGACCAATATCACACACTTTCCTACAGCAGCAGGGCTTATTTTACAAGGGGTTATTATGCTAATAGATTGTAAAATAGTATGCGAGAATGTGGCTTTAATGTATTTACCCCTGTAGACAAAGCAGGGGGAAATGCTTTGCAAGCAATTATCGTGAATTATTACACTATCTAAAAAACAATTACTGGAGACTCGTGTGTTTCAGTTTTCCAAGTTTATTACTGTTAGCACGCATGCAGTGAAAATAATTGAGCAAGCCACTCAAATCTGCACTTACAAACGTAACACCCTGAGTGAAGAGACATGAGTATTATATGCATCCATCTTGCTCTGCCCCACCACATTGTTCCCCCAGCTCCAGAAGGCCTTTTCTTCTTGAATGCACCAAGTATGTTTAAGAAAAGAATTGAACAGTGGCTGTAATTTAGAAACTCAATTAGGTGAGCCATTTTTCCTTTTTCACCTCCAATTACCCAGAGCAACCTGCACACAGCTACCACCACCTCCTTCTCCTGGTCCCAGCTGTTGTTCTTGAATATCACATCAGGGCGATGTTAACACAACCAGAGAAGCTGAGTCTAGAGAGGTCCCCAGAGAAACCTGGAGAAACCACAGCACTTCTCCCCTCCCTGCCTTGCTGACAACATGTTAGGCCGATTCCCTGGGGCCATATGCGTCCTCACTGAACACTCTCCACAGACCTTGCATTCACCATAACTAGTCCAGCCCAGCCTCTTCCCTGGCATGTCTCAAAAATGTGTGCTCAGTGAAAGGCAAGTGACTCTGTGAAAGCAGGCTAAAGGAGCAGGATCTTTTCAAAAGACAAGTCTGATCACGACTCCTTCCTCTACCCCTTTAAAACCTTTCATTATGGTCTGCAAACCCGAAATGTTCAGGTCTCTGCTCATTTCCAGGCTTTTCTTGATTTCTTGCACCACAGGGCCTTCGTACACATTGTTTCTGATGCTCATAAAACTCTTCACTCACCCTTGCACCCAGTTAGCATCTAACCAAACTTTAGATTTCAACTCAAGTTTCCCTTTCTCTGACCTCCCATAGACAAGTTCCTGATCTAACTAATTAAGTCAGATCCCTCTCCCCATCTCCCTTCCCACCCATGTTATTCTCTCAGCATATCTCATTCTACTCCTTCAAAGCCCTTTTACTCCAATTGCAATATGGACTCTTATTTGTGTGATTACTTGCTCAACACTGGTTTCTCACACCAGACTCCAAGTGCTGTGAAGGCAAGAATCCATCTGCTTTACTTGCCATTGTTATTCCCTCTAGTACAGTAAAAAAATAAAAATAAAAAAGAGGGGATATAGGTATACATATAACTGATTCATTTTGTTTACATCTGGAAGTAATACAACATTATAAATCAACTATACTCCAATAAAATTTTAAAAAATAAAAACAAGTTAAATACATAAGTAATGTGTGCAGGAACAAGAATAACTAACGTGGAGTGTGTGTACTTGAGCTTGATGAGAGAGAGTATAGTATCACTTGTAGTTGTCATTGACAATACAAGATAATTATAATAATTTAGAAGGGTAAACTCAAGAGAGATGAGAGAGTAAGGAGGATTTTCAAGGCAGAAAACCTAGAAACTAGGTGAAAATGTGTTTTAAATGGGGGGTGTGGGGGCGGTGGTAATCAAGTGTCCATTATAACATGAACCAGGAATAGCTCAAGAAAGAGTGGAGAATTTGTCTAAGAGGGTAGAGAGACAGATAATTTTCAATGGAGTATTGGGCATAGGTGATAGACTGCAAGGACACGGATGTAAGAGGAAAGAGGTAAAGAAAAGAAGACATTTGGCTATGAATCAAGAGACAGAAATCAACCAACATTTACCAGCTACGTAGTGTGGGGCTAAGAAGTGTTTTAAGATGAAAGAGATGGATCTATGATAAGCAGAGAGGAAGGAATTCATGGGGAGGCTGAGTTAGCAGCGGAAGACTGGGAAGTGGCTACATGTCCAAGCAGCAGACAAGGATTTAGGCCGCTCAGGAAACCACGTGATGCAGGATGCTGATGTTTCCATCATTAGCTGTGGGAACATTAGCTGTGGGAAGAGGCAGACTGCTTCCCAGGAGAGCACCAAGCAAGGAGAGAACAGAGAGAGGCACAGAGGATCCAGCAGAGCAGGCCTGGTGTAGCCTTGGTCTGTTTCAGGAAGTAAGAAGCAGGGGCCTCAGGTGTAAACCCAGTCTGCAGAAAGACAGGAAGCCTGGAACATAGGCATTTTCTGCTTTGTCTGCAAAGAGAAGAGGGAAAAGCAAACTGTCCCACTCGCATTATGAAGGAGAAGATCGCTTCTGGGTTACACCAGAAGAAAAGGACTTTTAGAAGCTGTGTATTGGAAGCATCGGTTGCCACAGGAGTGCCAAGTTCCCCTGGAAGACCGCACTCAGCCATCTGTCGGAGGCGAGGCTGAGCATTAGTAATGTGGACAGCCACCCAACTGCCCGAGGAGACCCAGTGCATCTCTACCGCGACATCAGGCGTGTTAGCTAGGACATGTCAACCTGGTGACCTTGCTCTAATCGGATGATGAATGGCCAGCCTGTGAAGGAGAAGCACAGTCCCTCAGCCCTGGAAGGCCAGGCCATCTGAACTGCACTTGGCACTGAGTGAGGCCTGCACGGTGCCCCTCAGGTGGAACCACCACCATCAGGATACATTAGGAAAGGAGGGCACGCACTCCACACCCACACGCAAGCTGGCAGCTCCAAAAACCAGAGTTTGGGGGAAGAAGAAGTACTACTGACAGCTCTGGAGTTTTTTTTTTGTTTTTTTGTTTCCCAAACACACTTTTAATTGATGAGCCCATTATATCCCTTCCAAAAGCATTTTTAAAACTTAATAAGTGATGGCTTGCTATGGAGCACAATGCAATCCCTTACACGTTAAGCTGCTCTCGTGAATCACTTGTAATACTGGGCATTTTCAAGCCCAGGGGATGCATAACTATATTATTGTATTCCCGTGATTTTTATGAAGTCAAGACAAGGAAACAAATCATAGGAACTGAATTAATCTCTTCACCGGAGTTCATAATAATCAGCAGAAAGCTTAAAAACCCCATAAAATCATAAAAAACATCAGTATTCAATTATCAGATCTTTTTCTAACTACTACTTGGATTGTTTACTCCCCATAGGGATGGGCGAAGAGAGGGGGGAGAAGAAGATGAAAAGAGAAGGAATAAAATGATGAGGGGAGGAAGCTGAGGGAGAAAGGTTGGGGAGAAGGGAACCTGGGGAAAGGGAAACGAAAGAAGAGAGGGGGACAGACAGAAGGACCAAGGGAGGCAGGAAATTATATTAGTTTTCAGTGGCTGCCGTTAACAAATTGCCACAAACTTAGTTGCTTAGACCAACACAGATTTATTCTCTTACAGATCTGGAGGTCAGAAGCCTAAATCAAAGTGCTGGCAAGACTGTACTCCTTCTGGAGGCTTCGTGGGGAGAATCTGTTTCCTTGTCTTTCCCAGCTCCTAGCAGCCACCTGCATTCCCTGGCTCATGGCCCTTTCCTCCACTCTCAGAGTATTTCTCCGCAACTGCTGCTTCCTTTGTCCCAGCTCCTTCTTCTGCCTCTGACCTCCTTGCCTTCCTCTTAGGAGAAGCCTTGTGATGAGGCTGAGCCCCTCCAGGTCACTCAGGATAATCTCCTCATCTCAAGATTATTAATGAACTTGCTCATATCTGTAAAATTTCTTTTGTTGTATACAGTAACATAGTCACAGGTTCCAGGGGGTAGGAGGTGGACATCCTTGAGGGGCCATTATTCAGTCTGCCACAGGCATTTAAAACTTTGCCAACTGAACATGAAAAGTATGCCAACTAGAATCTCTACACCACTCTGATAGCAAATGACCTTCAAGTCATGTTGTGAAAATGGTTTTTAGAATGTCTTTTCTAAAAAAGATGCAGAATGTGCCACGCTGCCTTTTTGACAATTTTTTTAAAAACACATTCACACCTATAATCTGATTTTCTCCTCCAAAGATACCTTGTCAGATAAGAAAGGCAGTTTATTCCTAGTTGCAAATAAGAAGACTGAAGGAGAATGGCTAGCTGACTTGTGTCCCACTTCCCCATCATCTAGGGAGCCACCAGCAACTGAAGAGAACAATTGTCCACTTCTCTTTGCAGTGCATGACATTTATCAGCTATACTTTCTTTTTAGCTTTTGTAAAAAAAAAAGAAGAAGAAGAAGAAGATAGAAAAGAAAGATGCAATCAAAGGCTAAGTCTTATAAATCATTTGGAAAAGGATGAAGTATTTCACCCTCCCCCACCCCCATGCTCTGCCTGCCAAGCATTCCTGGCACTTGTGCGTGGTCACCGTGCATGGATATTTCCAGGGGCTTGGGGCACACTGATAGCCAAACCACTGATAGGCATTACTCTTCAGGGTCTATTTCCAAAGACAGCTGATGTATGTCATGGGGCCTGCACTAAGTTGGTCTCTTATACAGAAGTGAGGACTGTTACAGGATGGCATACAGGTGCTGTTCAGGGTCAAAAGTCATTTTACAGGACATGTTTCCACAGAAGTCCATTGGCAAGACACTGGCCAGGGAGTCTGAACCACAAAGTCCTTTTCTTTTTTATACTTCTCTTCTGGGCTTGTTGAACAGTGTTGGTTAAACCACCCTCCTTTTACACGGAGCTGGTCCAAGGCAAAGTTTGGCAGGATGCTCTCACGTGATGCTCAGGAGGCCAGAGGATGGAGCCAGGCTAGTTACTAGTTACTTAATGTCAAGCAAGTTCCTTAATTTCTCTAAGCCTCAATTTCCTCAGCTGCAGGAGTGGGAGAGTAAATATCACCTGCTTTGAAATATCATTAAGAGGATAAGGGAGGTGGTATGGGCAAAGTAATCAGAAGAATATTTATAATAGTAGCTCTTTGTCCAAGGATCTGGGCTCTCAATCTGTGCTCAACTATCCAGCTTTCTCTCCTCCCAATCCATATGACATTATGACTAGAAATATCCTCCCTCAGTAAAATCCCTTTGTTTCACATGCAACCTCTCTACACACACACACACATGCGCGCGCGCGCACACACACACACACACACACATATGCACACCATAACTTCTATGCCTATCAGTGCTCTCAGTGTGCTGCTGCCTCACTTAGCACTCAGCCGGCTGGGCACAATGTAGCACATAAAGGAAAATTAAGAGTCTACCTTCTCAGAGTCCTACATCCAGGCAAAGAGAAGACTCACGGGAAAACAACTATAATGCAAGATAAAATGTTGGAAGATGCTAAGACAGATCTGTACAAATAATGCACTTAAAGTTTCAGAGAACAGCACTGGCTGAGAGAGGGAGAATGCCAGCAATAAAAGCCACATTTATTGGTCTTGACCCAGAGATGTACATGTGATGGGGAAGAGCATGGTAGGTGGTGGAGACACTTATAGGGGATAAACACTATTGATATAATTGCTGGGGCCCAATTCAGTCTTCTACTTTGCAGACTCAGAAAATGGGTTAATTCAGAAGCCTGAGGGGAGAGCCTTTACGCAGGGTAGACTCATGTTAACTGCCCTCTGGAACCTGACGTACAACACCAGATAGTCACTATACTGCTTCCAAAGAGCAATAACTTGGGTTAGAGTACTCACATCAGTATGTCCATCGTATGTTTTCAAATCATAATCAGAAAGTTGACTGACCATGACAGCAGATCAAGGAGAGTTATGTAATGCACCTGTTTTCTGACATGAAGCTAAGGTTTCCTCTGATAAGTACTTAGGACCAAGATGCCCTCTTGCTCTTTTTGTTCTAAATCACCTCTTTCTAATTGACCCATCTTTGGCTTTTTTCTAAGTCAATTATTTTAATTACATCATAAACACCTTGCTGATCTGGAAACCAGCCCATCTCTTTGAAATGCTTTTGAATGTCTCTACTCAGATTCATAACTCTCACAGGGAAATAGCTGTTCAATGTGGTTCTGGGAGATGCGGCTGCAAAGGGCTGATGGGAGGACACCCCAGGAAAGGAGCTGGACTTCACACAGTGGGTGTAAATGGGAAGACGGTGTCACAGAGTGATAATGACACTGACAGCATGCTCTGCTGACCTTCCTGGCTATCCATCTGCTTTTCCATAAGGAAAGGCTTGCTCAGAACCCGTATCTTTCCCAGAGGCAGGCTGCTGGCAGAAGCATTTGGGGGACATGTGTGACTCCAAGTGCTCCTAAATCAGAGGACCGTTTTCTGATCCACAGGTACAGTATCTGGGTTCACTCTGTATAAAGCTCAGAAGAGCTGCTCTCAGCAAAGGAGGTGGGGATGAGGGAAAGTCCATATCGGATATGAGAGGGAATAATAAAGTGGCAGCATGTTCCTGTTCCCTTGTGTTGTCCTGTCAAACTTCACCTCTTCAGCTCTGAACACACTTCAGACTCTGGGTGCCTTCCTGAGTCCTCAGAATTAACTCCTCCTTCCTCTGCACCAGGGGTCAGCAAACACATTTCCGGAAAGGGCTAAATAGTATGCATTTTAGGATTTGTGGGCCATATGGTCTCTGGCGCAACAACAATCAGTTCTGCTATAACACTTGCTTCAAAAACGTGAATTCATTCCAATGTGATTAACAGCATGAGCCTAACATGAATTTCATGTTTATTTGTGTACAGTTTCCTCTGAGAGAAACACGAGGTGAAGGAAGAAAACTGCAGCCTGCTGAAACAAAATACATAGAGATACACAAAACACACACATGCATTCACCTCCAGCATCCAGTATCCACCCCCGGGCACAACACTGTCCACTTCCCGTGCCACGAGACTCCGTCAGTTTCCCATAAGCCTTCTCCCACTACTTAATAGCTCACAAGCTGACACCTTTCTGGTAAATACCAGGTCTTTTTAAAGCTAAACTTCCAAATTTGTGGTGTTTATATGTTTCTTAACCATTTAACATGTGCAAAACTGTGTGGCCTTCTTTATTAGGTTCCTAACCATTTTACGTGTCCCTGGCCAAGCTTTTAAGTGTTGTCCTCAAAGCCTCTTCCCCATAGGTCCTTTGAATGTTACTGCACAATCTTGCATAGTCCGGTGATTTTTAGGAATGTGTGCCATGTTAAATCAGAACTGACTGTACTCAATTCTGTCATATTAGGACAAAAGTGGCCATAACACTACGCAAAGGAGTGACTATAGGTGTGTTCCAATAATACTCATTTACAAAAACAGGCAGTAGGCCAGATTTGATTTATGTTATTTCCCTATGTTGCATGTGATCCAGTTGGTGCATTTAGCACATGGGTAGAGGCTCAGTGACAAAGAATCTGCCTGCAATTCAGGAGATGCAAGAGACACAGGTTCGATCCCTGAGCTGGGAAGAACACCTGGAGGAGAAAATGGCAGCCCACTCCAGTATTCTTGCCTGGAAAACCCCATGGACAGAGGAGCCTGGCAGGCTACCTACAGTCCATGGGGTCACAAAGAGTCAGACACAACTTAGCAACTAAACAACAACAACGTGCAGATTCTAAACTCTGTTTACAGAATGACAAAGGGTTTCAGTTTCACCTGATTTGTTCTAACACACTACAGCAAGAAAGTATTTGTTTGGCCCATTCTCCATTTCTGTAAGAAATATAAGCAACTGTGAATAGCATCTTGCCTGAACTGGCAAAATTACCATCTGGAGTCTGCAAATAGGAGTTAAAGGAATCCTTGGGGGAAAAAAAGGAATTTTCAAAACCCACCTGGCCCGAGTTATTGCTCTGGACCCCTTGTTCAAAGGCCCATGATCTAGCCAACTCCCCAACGTCTGAGATGTCAATGAGGTGGTCCAGGGCATTTCCTTGCAGACCATCCTGGCCATGGCAGGCTCTTAGCAGAGCATGCCACTGGCAGCCCAAGGGAGGAGAAGGTTTTCTGCTCTTTGATATGCTTCCTCCCTGGCTGGATGCCTGGAGTGCAGTGTGTACACAATCCATGTTAGGAGACAGATGGAAATTGAGTTATAGCAAATAAATCATTTGGCACTTCTGTTAGTGATGTCTTCCTATAGGGAATCTTCCTGTTGACTAAGTGTGGCCTTGTACCTCCTTGATTAGGCACACAGATGTTTGGTTGAGATTTGACGCCTGTGAGAAGTTTCTTATTTAAAGGCTCTCTGGAGCTTCTCAACGCGGGGTTATGCCACTTAGATAACCCCCCAAAGTCACCCAGAGCAGGGCAGGCAATGTTCTGTGGAGGCTGTGAACTGAACTGATAAATGCAATCACACTCATTCTGCAGACACACACCTGGGCCAACACACTTAACAAATACACAGCTATACCACCAAAATTGCTGGCACCTCCAAATGTCTCACACTCCACCCTAAAAAATGCTCCACATAAAGGATGGGGCTTATGCAAAGCACATGGTGACATGGATACTGTAGCTCAAGTATTTCTTTCACCATTCTCCAAACATGTGTCCTATCTTAAAGCTAGAAAATGCTTCCCAAAGAGGCAGCAATCTGGAATTGCAGTTTTAACAATTATTTGTGACATGGGCAACACAATTGAGTTTCTAATCCCAATCTGTAAGATTAGACTATGAATGCAACCTCATGAAGGTTTTGGGAGGAAAGCCCTTATAGCACAGTGCATTGAACACTCTGCCTCTGTGTGTGTGTGTGTGTGTGTGTGTGTGTGTGTGTGTGTGTGTGTGTGTGTGTTTATTTTTGTTTGTTCTGGAGGAGGGGAAAGGGTGTATTAACAAATACTACTTCTCTTCCCAGGAAACTTGCAAGTTTAAGGGCTGTCCACATTGTGGATGGCTTCTGGGCTAAATATATAGAGCTGACTAAACTGCGATGCTGAGTAGCCAGACCTGTTTGTTGATGGGAGATGATAACACAGGCAGCTGTAGCTATGCAATTAATGTTGTTGCTGTTTAGTCACTAAGTCATGTCTGGCTCTTTTGTGACTCCATGAACTATAGCCCACCAGGCTCCTCTGTCCATGGGATTTCCCAGGCAAGAATACTGAAGTGGGTTGCCATTTCTTTCTCCATGAGACCTTCTCAACCCAGGGATCAAACCCACGTCTCTTGCATTTGGATTCTTTACCACTCAGCCACCAGGGAAGCCCATGCAATTAATAATATTGGAAAAAACAGAATATCAAATCTAGGAAAACAGACTAACATAGACTGGGCACCAACAGTGTGGCAGGAACTTAACATAAATTATTTTATTTAATCCTCAAACCAAATGAGGAAACTGAGGCTCTGAGAAAGTAAGCATTTTGGCTCAGACTACCCTGCTCATGAGTGGCAGTCCTGCAATCCCAACTAGGCAGGTGGGTCTGGCTCGGAAGATTGGGTTTAGTTTTGCCTGGGTGCCTCTCGCCTCCACAAAGCCAATCATGTAAAATGTAGGCAGTTCCACAAGAACAGCACACATGCATAGAGATGAACAACACAGGACTAGAATTCTGAGGAGGCGCTTTGTGAGGCAGAGGCGAGACCCAACCTATCAGTCGTCAGAACTGGTTAAAAAATGTACGTGGAGCAGAGCCCCTGAATAAGCACTACTGAAGTCGGGAGAAGCCCTCTCAAGATAAACAATGCTGATGTCCATACAGCAGAATCCCATCGCTTTTCTGAGATCAGAGTGTGAAAAGGAGCCAAGCAGGTGGAGACTTGGATGTGTGCCAAGTCCCTTCCAGACGAGAAAGAAAAGACAAATAGAAAAGGCAAACTCTTTCACTTCAGAACTTTAAACAAAGAGCAGAGATTCGCTGACAGGGGTCAGCTCCTCTGATGAACCAAAAAGAGTCATCCTTGATTAACATTCTTTTGCATCATCAAAAGGAGATAGATCAAGATAAGGTAATGAATAAGGTAATCGGTGGGCCATACATTGTGTTAATCGGGTCATTTTCCCCTTGGAAAGGGGGGCAGCTTTCTCCCCTGAAGGGATCACACTATAGCTAGAAGATTCTGCCATCCCATTATTCTTAATAAAAAGCTTAATCTCACTGCAGTGACCCTTAAACCACCATGATTTTCTTTCACAACATGGAGGGATGACAAAATAAAGTCATCACTCTTCTCTCTTTTTTGAGCTAAATTGCTTCTTTCCTTGATTAGTGATGAATTACCAATTGTTTCATCTCTGTCTGGGGAGACTGAGGTGAAGAGCCTTCTGACTGCACATCAGAAGCCCCTGGGGAGCTTTTACCCAATAATGGTTCCTGGCCCTGCAACAGACCAAGTGATTCCAAATCCCTGGGAAGGGTGAACCCAGGAACCTGGATTTTTTTAATAAGCTCCTACTAACACGCAAGAGGGTAGAGAACACTGGATAGTGCCAAGCACCCAGGCTTTGTCATAAGAACTGGATCAGTGGTTTGGAATTCGAATTCTGGCTTTAACATCCACTATCTGTGTGACAATGCTCAGAATCTGACTTTTCTAAGAGTCAGCTTCAATAAAGTAAAGCTATTCAGGTTTCCAGAGTCAAATGACACAGAATATCCAGAAGACTTTCATAAGCTGTGAAAACACTAAAACTTGGAAGGATTATCATTATCAAGTTTATCATACAAGTAGTGTATGTTTTACAGATAAATACACTCTATGACACCTTTAAATCCTATAAGACTTGAGAAGGTCCTCTTGGGTTTGCCTATACGGATGCATGAATAAAAATGATCAGGGTCTCCTTGAACTTTTACTGGCAAGAAACTGCAGAGGATATTTCTCTGGAAGGTAGAAAGGGCCATTTCCCTGAAGCTCGTGAGTGGCTGGTTTATCCTCAGCCTCACACTCCTAAGGAGATTATCCACCTGCAGAGAGCACTTCCGGTTGGGTCGCTGCAGCAGGTCTGTGTGCCAGCAACTGAGGCACCTGTACTTGCGGCAAGCTCAGGAGTGAGGACACTTAATTATTCCTAAAGAGTCACTTATTGATCACTGGGTAGGAAGAGAAAGCAGATGCTTTATCTAAATTACCTCTGATCAATTGATTTGACAGGTGCTGAAGATTAAGTGACAGGCAGGGGTTTGCATGAAATTAGCTAAACAAAATAAGTTATCTATCTGAATGATCAGCTGGAGTCTCCTAAGAGGAGGAAAAAAATCACAGATAGACTCAGTCCACAAGGCATGCCCTTTTAGGAGAAGTATTGAAATGTAGAAATCAACCAGGTCAGATGATAGTTTGGAATAAGAAAAGAAACAAGAGGCTTGTTTCCTGCCTGATACAAAGGCACTGTGTGGAATACAGACAGTAACAACCAACATTTGGGTGGCTGTATGCAGTTTATAAAGTGCGGGACTTGGAGCCCCAGAGATGGTATTACAAGCTTGCAAGTGCCAGCAGGAGAGCTCCAGGCCTGCCAGCTCACCTGTTGTAGGTACCGTGTTATTTCACAGAATAGAATAGAGAGAAGGCAACAAAGGGAGGTATATTCAAGTGACCCTCGTTTCCCAGACTATCATTTATTACACAGTTTTGCATATCATCTCGAAGTATCTTAATAGAGAATTGATTAAGTAACTGTCACACATCTCTAAAATAGAATACCAAGGAACCAATGTGAAAAATGTTAGAGAAAATGTTCTTGACGTGGCAAATGTTGACAATATATTAGGTTTTAAAAAGCAAGCCATGTTTTATGTGAGACCTTTTTATAAAAAATGAAGTAAATATATAATATTTATACGACATATATTTACTGGATACCTGCTACAACTCTAGACACTGATAGAATAATTGTGGAAAACAAGAGTCTCTGATTCATGGAATTTAAAATTCTAGGGACAGGCTATAGGAAATTAAAAAAAAAAGTGTGTAAATATATAGTCTGTCATATGATAAGTGCTATGGAGAAAAATAAAGCATAGTAGGGGAATAGGGATTACCAGGGAAGGAACTCCTCTGCATAAAGGAAGACCTCACTGTCAACTGTCAGGAAGAAAGACACACTTGCTGATCAGGGGGTGATGACATGGTTGGTAGAGAGGAGTCTTTGACGAGCAGTAGAGTGCTTGGTGTATTCCAGGGACAGCAAAGAGCGGCGGGACAGACTAAGCAAAAGAAAGTGACAGATGAGGACTCAGTGAGGCTGGAAGAGATCATGCCAGGACATGTGGTATTTAGATATCCTTCATATATAATGATTTAGGGTCCTCCCAGAGCAAGGTGGCTCAGACAGTAAAGAATCTGCCAAGAATGCAAGAGACCTGGGTTCGCTTCCTGGGTCTGGAAGATCCCCTGGAGAAGAGAATGGCAACCCACGCCAGTATTCCTGCCTGGAGAATTCCATGGACAGAGGAGCCTGGTGGGCTACAGTTCATGGGGTCGCAAAGAGTTGGACACGACTGAGTGGCTAACACTTTTCTAGAGTGAGATGGGCAGTCAGTGACTAAGTATAGCAAACATGAAAAAGAAATGTTCAAGGTAACAATTTCTTGTGGTGAATTCAATGTTTTTCATGTTATTATTTTCAATGTTTTTTTTAAAAAAATCGTAGCAAACATACATCAAAGATTCATACTTTCTTGTGTGAATGACAGCATCAGCCTTTACGGCCAATCAAAGGAAAAGGAAGAAACCATTAGTGGCAACTGAGCAATATTAAATGTCCTTTCTCAAAACAAATTAAAATTTAGAAGTCAGTGAATTTCAGCAGGATTAGAAGGGCAGTATGCATATCCCATCACCTCTGGAATTTCTAATCACCTTAATTGACTCCCACCCCACCACAAAATTCTGCACACTAGAATTTTCCCAGCAGAAGCAGGAAGGTTATGACTAATACTTTCAGAACTTGGTGCTCAACAAACAAGAGAATTTTAGCCCAGAAGAAGCTTTGGAATTCACATCTCATCAGCCGTCAGTAACGGAGGAAAAATACCAAGGAAATAAGATTCGCAAGGGTCAAATGACAGGCAGCCAGAGGGAGGACTGGGAGCCCATGCGTCCTCCAGGCTTCAAATATGTTTACATTTTATCTTTCCCGGGGTGACTATGTAACCCAATAGCCAAACTCAAGCATAATTTAAGACTGGATTCTCATAAGTTTCTAGTCTCTCATTCACTCATCACCCTTCCCATAACTCTCAATCTCCCTCTTGCTCTCTCCCTTCTAAACAATCTTTTTTTTTTCCCCCTCATCAAGCATATAATACAGACTATCGAAAGAGCAGTCTTGTAAAGAAGTACACCCCTAAGGAGATTAGCATATTTCAGAAAGATGAAAAAGTTTAAGCCTAAGTGAAATAAGATTAACCAGAAAGAATATTCTCAAGAAAATGCTTCCTACACTGCCTATTTTCACCAATGAAGTCAGAGTAAAGACAGAGTCCCTCAAATGAATTCTCTGTAAGAAATTACAACTGGTTTTTCAACTCAAAAATAATTTTCTTTTTAAAAAAAGAATATTCTGGATCTCCTGATAATCATAATCTAGTCAAGTACTGCTGTGCAAATTCAGAGGCAGCATTTTTATTGGGACCCAGTGTAATACTCATTGTCTTGGGCAAACGAAAAAAGATCAAAAGTAAAGTCAGCACATATTCAAGATAAGTAAAAGTCACATTATGTCTGAGAATCCTCTATGAATAAACTTTGGAAAGGAAAAGGAGGAGGAATTAAGGCAACACACAACAGGTATTACCCAGGAAAAAAACTCCAATGGTCAGCACTACACTCAAATTTTCTCAGTAATTTCATTTTCAGTAAAACCATATCATCTGTCACATTACATTAGTGTACTTAATTTGAATTTTATTCATTTTATGGACTGTTTATATTTAATTTTTAAATTTGCTTTAGCTTTATCTTTGTATGGAAGCTACAAATATGAGTGTTTATAAGCAGTTTAATGTTTATATGAATTTATATAACAATGTAATAAACATAATTCAACACATGCAAGAGGTCTATAAAATTTTATTCCTTTGCAAAGGAGTCTAGTTTCTCCAAAGAAGACATACAGAAGGCCAACATACGTATGAAAAGATGCTCAACATCGCTCAATATTAGAGAAATGCAAATCAAAACTACAGTGAAGTATCATCTCACACCAGTCAGAATGGCCATCATTAAATAATCTACAAACAATAAATGCTGGAGAGGATGTGGAGAAAAGGGAACCCTCTTGCACAATTGGTGAGAATATAAGTTGATACAGCCACTGTGGAGAACAGTATGGAGATTACTTTAAAACAAACTAGGAATAGAACTACCATATAACCCAATGATTCCACTACTGGGCATATACCCTGAGAAAACTATAATTGAAAGAGATACATGTATCTCAGTGTTTGTTGCAGCACCTTTTACAATAGCTAGGACATGAAAGCAACCTAGATGTTCACTGACAGATGAATGGATACAGAGATAGTGGTACATATATACAATGGACTATTACTCAGCTATAAAAAGGAATGCATTTGAGTCAGTCTTAATGAGGTTGATGAACCTAGAGCCTACTGTATAGATTAAAATAAGTCAGAAAGACAAATATTGTATATTAATGCACATATATATAATCCACAAAGATGGTACTGATGAACCTATTTTCAGGGCAGCAATGGAGATGCAGACATAGAGAACAGGCTTGTGAACACAGTGTGGGAAGGAGAGGGTGGGACAAATTGAGAGAGTAGCATGGTAATATACATATTATCATATGTAAAATAGATCGCCAGTGGGAAATTGCTGTGTGACACAGGGAGCTCAACCCAGTGCTCTGTTACAACATAGAGGGGTGGGATGGGGTACGAAATGGGAGAGAGGTTCAATTGGGAGGGGACATATATACCTGTGGCTGATTCATTTTGATGTATGGCAGAAACCAGCACAAAAATAGTTATCCTCCAATAATTGTTTTAAAGGAGTCCATATGTTGCTCAGTTTTGAGAAACACTGAGCTAAAATAACATCTACCCCGAATATCACTATAGCATTCTGAATAACAGCCACCCAAATATGTCCTCAGCCCAACTCTGGAACCTGTGAAGATGTTACTTTCCATGACAAAAAGGACTTTGCAGGTATGATTAAGTTAAAAATCTTGTGACAAGATTCTGGATTACCCAGGTGGCCCTGATATAATTATTAACGTTCTTATAAGAAAAGACAAGAGATTCGAATGAGAAATAGGAGATTAAGGACAGAAACAAGAGGTTAGAGTAATACAAGGAAGGGGTCACAAGCTAAGAAATTGGGTGGCGTCTATAAGCTAAAAAGAGAAGGATACAGAAGCCTCTAGAAGGAGCATAACCCTGCCAATGTCTTGATTTGGGACTTCTGACCTCTGGAACTCTGAAAGTAAATCTGTATTGTTTTAAAACATGGCATTTGTGGCAATTTGCTACAGCAGCAATAGGCAACAAATTCACTGATGAATCCATTTTCAGAGAATGATATTAAGACCAATATGATGCGTGCCACTGCATTAACCAGGAAGCCGATGCACCACCCTTTGTGATCAGCAAGGAGGTTCTAGGACCCTCAGCAAAGTGGAGTCAGATATCAGTGGAAGAGAGAAGAGGGAAACAGAGAACTGCAAATGGGCTTCCCTGGTGACTCATCAATAAAGAATCCACCTGCAATGCAGGAGACCCAGAAGACTTGGGTTCAATCCAAGGGTCGGGAAAATTCCCTGGAAGAGGGCATAGCAGCCCACTCCAGTATTCTTGCCTGGAGAATCCAGGACAGAGGAGACTGGTGGGCTACAGTCCAGAGGGTCACTAAGAGTCAGACACGACGGAAGCGACTGAGCACACAAGCATGCAGATGAGGCCAGGCAGAGTGCCCCACTAGTGGGGAGGCCCTGAGTTGGAAATGGAACAGTACACAACTGTGATACAAGGTTTTTCATTAGCCATTGGGGCTGGCAGGAAAGGATAAGAAGCTGGGAGCCACAGGACAGCTACCCAGAGGAGAACGTGGTTGGACATGGGAGACAGTACTGGAGACTGACTACATGTCCACCTTTGCAGTTTTGCTTTAGATCTGATCCTTGTCTCTGAATCTTTACATCTGCATGCAAACTGTTTTCCCAGCATTTCTGTTCACAGAGGAAGGGAAGTTGCCCAGAAAATCTGCTCTAGAGAAGAAGGCAGATGCTGACAGCACTCGAGAGTCAAGGCAAACCAGAGTTCACCCCTACTGAAACTGACCCAGGCTGTAAGGTAGGGCCACTACCAGGCAGGGCTGAGGACACGGAGACCAACAGAGAAAGCACTTCTCTCCCCGCCCCTGACTGACAGATTGGGGGAGAAAATCAAGTCGAAGGGCAAACACAGCTTAGATGATGATGCAGAAAGCAGTAGAAACGGAATATCAAACAGCACTGTTTTGTGATTTTATCCTCTAAGGAACTAGGAGAAGCAATTATTCCCTAAAGGGCTTGAATGATGCAAGCGAAAACCAAGCAAGATGTCACAGTGGCTGACAGGGAGGACAATGGCAGCAGAGAAAGAAGGGTTTACTAAGTGTAAGCTAGATGGTGTCTAGTAAGAAGTAATGGTATGTATTCTTTCTGCCCCTGGATTCTCTTTTAAAAACTCTGGTCATTTCTCTTCTTCCTGGGCCTCTGCCCTGCTTCACTTCCTCTCCCCCTTCCCCATGCCCACCACCCCTCTGTGGTAGGATTAAGTTGTTTTCTATTATCAGTCCTCTGATTCTCTGAGATTTAATCTCTTTCTGAGCACAGGCAGGCCAAGGCACACCAGTTCATTGCAGTGAAGTCCATCACAGCTCTATTGGTATGAATGATAACAGAGTTAATGATGTTCTGTGTTGTCACTCAATACTTGCTCACCGCACCTAACATTGGTATTTGAACAGGAACCTATTAGAGGGCCTTTCAGTATCATTTTATTAGAACTATCAGTTAATAATCCAAGATCAATTTACTACCTAAAAAGACAAGGATTCTAATTTTGTTATAGAGCTTAAATTAATCTCACATCAGAAGCCTATTCGAAGTAATGGAAAATCTAGCAATACTATAACCATCTTTTCACCACATAGAATATTTAGAATACAAATGTTGCACAGGGGATTCTGAATCTATCCTTAAGCTTCTTTCCACTTTTTAAAATACAGTATCTTATTCTTAAATATTTATTTAAATTTACCTCTTATCTTCATCATAATTTCTCCCATTTCAAGAATAAGTTCCTTAAATTTTAGCTACATCAGAATCCATGATAATTTTAAATTTGATTAGAATAATGTTTATATCATAATATTTAATGAAAAAGAAGATTGTTAAGATTAAAACAGCAGAATAAGTAAAACAGGAAACATCATTTTCTTATAGACTGTGGCATTTATTTCAGTTCAGTTCAGTTGCTCAGTCGTGTCTGACTCTTTGCAACCCCATGAACTGCAGCACGCCAGGCCTCCCTCTCCATCACCAACTCCCGGAGTCCACCCAAACCCATGTCCATTGAGTCAGTGATGCCATCTCATCCTCTGTCGTCCCCTTCTCCTCCTGCCTTCAATCTTTCCCAGCATCAGGGTCTTTTCAAATGAGTCATCTCTTCATATCAGGTGGCCAAAGTATTGGAGTTTCAGCTTCAAAATCAGTCCTACCAATGAACACCTAGGACTGATCTCCTTTAGGACGGACTGGTTGGATCTCCTTGCAGTCCAAGGGACTCTCAAGAGTCTTCTCCAACACCACAGTTCAAAAGCACCAATTCTTCGGTGCTCAGCTTTCTTTATAGTCCAACTCTCACATCCATACATGATCACTGGAAAAACCATAGCCTTGACTACATGGACCGCTGTTGACAAAGTAATGTCTCTGCTTTTTAATTTGCAGTCTAGGTTGGTCATAACTTTCCTTCCAAGGAGTAAGGGTCTTTTAATTTCATGGCTTCAGTCACCATCTACAGTGATTTTGGAGCCCCCAAAAATAAAGTCTGACACTGTTTCCACTGTTTCCCCATCTATTTCCCATGAAGTGATGGGACTGGATGCCATGATCTTAGTTTTCTGAATGTTGAGCTTTAAGCCAACTTTTTCACTCTCCCCTTTCACTTTCATCAAGAGGCTCTTTAGTTCTTCTTCACTTTCTGCCATAAGGGTGGTGTCATCTGCATATCTGAGGTTACTGATATTTCTCCTGGCAATCTTGATTCCAGCTTGTGCTTCATCCAGCCCAGCATTTCTCACGATGTAATCTGCATATAAGTAAGTTAAATAAGCAGGATGACAAAATACAGCCTTGACATACTCCTTTTCCTATTTGGAACAAGTCTGTTGTTCCATGTCCAGTTCTAACTCTTTCTTCCTGACCTGCATACAGATTTCTCAAGAGGCAGGTCAGGTGGTCTGGTATTCCCATCTCTTTCAGAACTTTCCACAGTTTGTGGTGATCCACACAGTCAAAGGCTTTGGCAGAGTCAATAAAGGAGAAATAGATGTTTTTCTGGAACTCTCTTGCTTTTTTGATGATCCAGCAGATGTTGGCAATTTGATCTCTGGTTCCTCTGCCTTTTCCAAATCGAGATTGAACATCTGGAAGTTCATGGTTCACATATTGTTGAAGCCTGGCTTGGAGAATTTTGAGCATTACTTTGCTAGCGTGTGAGATGAGTGCCATTGTGTGGTAGTTTGAGCATTCTTTGGTGTTGCCTTTCTTTGGGACTGGAATGGAAACTGACCTTTTCCAGTCCTGTGGCCAGTGCTGAGTTTTCCAAATTTGCTGGCATATTGAATGCAGCACTTTCACAGCATCATCTTTTAGGATTTGAAATAGCTCAACTGGAATTCCATCACCTTCACTAGCTTTGTTCGTAGTGATGCTTTCAAAGGCCCACTTGACATCGCATTCCAGAATGTATGGCTCTAGGATGGTGATCACACAATTGTGATTATCTGGGTCATAAAGGTCTTTTTTGTACAGTTCTTCTGTGTATTCTTGCCACCTCTTCTTAATATCTTCTGCTTCTGTTAAGTTCATACCATTTGTGTCCTTTATTGTGCCCATCTTTGCATGAAATGTTCCCTTGGTATCTCTAATTTTCTTGAAGAGATCCCTAGTCTTTCCCAGTCTATTGTTTTCCTCTATTTCTTTGCACTGATCGATGAGGAAGGCTTTCTTATCTCTCCTTGCTATTCTTTGGAACTCTGCATTCAAATGGGTGTATCTTTCCTTTTTTCCTTTGCCTATCGCTTCTCTTGTATTCACAGCTATTTTTTTTTGTAAGGCCTCATCAGACAACCATTTTGCCTTTTGGCAGTTCTTTTCCTTGGGGATGGTCTTGATCCCTGCCTCCTGTACAATGCCACAAACCTCCGTCCATAGTTCTTCAGGCACTCTGTCTATCAGATCTAATCCCGTGAATCTATTTGTCACTCCCACTGTATAGCCATAAGGGATTTGATTTAGGTCATACCTGAATACTCTAGTGGTTTTCCCTACTTTCTTCAATTTAATTCTGAATTTGGCAATAAGGAGTTCATGATCTGAGCCACAGTCTGCTCCCAGTCTTGTTTTTGCTGACTGTATAGAACTTCTCCATTTTTGGCTGCAAAGAATATAATCAATCTGATTTCGGTGTTGGCCATCTGGTGATGTCCATGTTAGAGGCTTCTCTTGTGTTGTTGGAAGAGGATGTTTGCTATGACCAGTGCGTTCTCTTGGCAAAATGCTATTAGCTTTTGCCCTGCTTCATTCTGTACTTCAAGGCCAAATTTGCCTGTTACTCCAGGTGTTTCTTGACTTCCTACTTTTGCATTCCAGTCCCCTATAATGAAAAGGACATCTTTTTTGGGTGTTAATTCTAGAAGGTCTTGTAGGTCTTCATAGAACCGTTCAACTTCAGCTTCTTCAGCATTACTGGTCGGGCATAGACTTGGATTACTGTGATATTGAATGGTTTGCCTTGGAAACGAACAGAGAAAAATCTGTCGTTTTTGAGATTGCATCCAAGTACAGCATGTCGGACTCTTTTGTTGACCCTGATGGCCACTCCATTTCTTCTCTTCTAAGACCTACAGTGAGTTACTTCAATTGTCCAAACATGAGTAAGTCTCTTCCACAGTAATTCCAACTATTGGCTGTCCAGACTTCCTGGACCCCAGAAATGGAAAGGACTCATCTCTGACAGCATGATTTTCCTCATTCTAAGATGACAGTCTACCTTGGTGTCTCTTCTTTTCACCCTTGGGTCACACCTCAGCCCTCTGCAGCCGTACCCATAAGTCTTTCACACATCAAGACACCCCACAGTGATCTCTTTGACCCTTGCACACACAGTCTGGTTTTTAATCTCTCACCATTCTTGTCCTGGTACCCTGGTCATTCCAATTGGTCACTGCTAATCCTGTCATCGGATGTGAAGAGCTGACTCTTTGGAAAAGACCCTTATCTGGGAAAGATAGAGGGCAAGAGGAAAAGGGGGCGACAGAGGATGAGATGGTTGGATGGCATCACTGACTCACTGGACATGAGTTTGGGCAAACTCAGGGAGACAGTGAAGGACAGGGAAGCCTGGCATGCTGCAGTTCATGGGGTCGCAAAGACTCAGACACGACTGAGCAACTAAACAACAACAATCCTGTCATCTGGAGTCCACAGCACAATCTGGCATTCTAGCAGAGGTTTGGCCTTCTTACAGCACTTGGTTAAGCGTCAGAATTTCAATAAAAAAGGGATACAGTTACATTCATTAGATACATTCTGCAAATCAGTTTTGCCATTGAGAATGTCCTGACTTCCAATGAGTCCAAAATAAGGGATTTTTTTTCCTCTGCTGTTTCTCTCTCAAGAATCCAAACTATCTATTCAAGTCATCCTGAGCTGTAAAAGGCAAAAGAAAACAAAACTAAAGTTGCCTGTGAATCACCCCCAAGAATACAGAGTTAAATAGCCAAATATCATCAGGTGCTGCTGTGGTGTTTGAGTCGCTAAGTCATGTCCGACTCTTTTGCGACCGTTTGGACTGCAGTCCACCAGGCTGTTTCGTCCAAGGGATTTCCCAGGCAAGAATACTGGAGTGGGTTGCCATTCCTTCTCCAGGGGATCTTCTGAACCCAGGGATGGAACCCAAGTCTCCTGCATTGGCAGGCAGATTCTTTACCACTAAAGCCATCAGGGAGGCCCTATGATCAGGTGTACTGTTTGCTCAATTTAAAAACTACTGAAAAGCAAACTGAAAACGGAATTGGAAAAACGAGCTGGAAAAGTTTCCTAGCCTAATGAAGTTTCTTTTATGGTCTCCTATCTGAGGAGAAATTGAAAATAGAATCATCCTTGTGAAGTACAGAAAAGATTATTTTAATAGTCCCTACTTTTGAAACAAAGCCCTAAATTTACTAGCAAGATCTTTACTAGGCCAGGTTTCAAAACTATGTCCTTAATACTCTTTTAATGCTCAGGACTTACTACGGGAAGCAGTGCATTTTGATGGTGGAACGGCAGAGGAGAGAGAGAGAAGAGGTCCCTCGACATTCGGGAGAGGCCCAATAAGCCGGCAGTCCTAATGGTGGGCAGAAGCGAGACCCAAGCTCACTATGGGAACCTTGGGCAGTAGTTTGGCCGCTACCTTGGCCCCCAGGTGAACAATTCACCACTGCCCTCAAGCTGCATTTTGTAATGAGACGAAAGAGATTTTACCCCCTTAGAAGCTGGGTGTTTTGGTTTCACACCTTCTCATTTGGGTGTTCTTTATTTGGCCATCAGCAAGGACTGATTGAAAAGAAAAACTCACAGAGATTTCAATTACTGTTAATGTTGCCTAAATGTCTTCACTGTCACAGTCTAGGGCTTTAGCTTTTTAATAAGTTTCTCGTAATTATTACAAGTTTTTGGTTTAATTCCAGCTGAGGATTTAATGGGACTCATTCTGACAAGATATAGGATATTGTCCCAGTAGATGTTCGTTTGGAAATGGACCACTTGCAATTTCGAGTGTGCAGAGCTGTGCAAGATTAAAAGCACTGGCAGTATAATTTCCACCTTGTGTCCCAGCCTCTGTGGATTTGTAGCTCATCCAGGCTGTCCATCTGGGGAGCAAACAGCATGTACTCCTTGATGAGAAACTCTGGCCAACCGACCAGCTGTGAAAAAATAGATTACTCTTGTCATTTTTTTCACTCCTAGGTAATTTGCTGGGAGTAAAAATATAATTTCTTAGAAGGTGTGCAGTTAAAAGCAAATCCTACGGATGCGTGTGATTTGTATTTAAAATTTCACTACACTTTTATTTGTTAAATTTAATTTTCAACAATACCCTGGTTGTGATAATACTTCCTCATTCTAAGAAGATGGAAAGGTTGGCTTCTGGTATTTATGCACTAGGCAAGCACAGGAAGCAGAGCTTGGAGGAGAAAGAACGAAGGAGAATGACGCGGCTCACAGGCTGAGCTGAGCACAGGGGAATGCACTGTTGCTCTTATCACAGATAAACGAGATAATGTGATGGAATTAAATAACTGTTGGTAAAACAGCTCTTCCTATTGCCCCCAAAAAGCTAAAACGATAAATGCATCTTTTTAAACCTCTTACATATAACTCCATCTTTGTGAGAATTCAGAAGGTCACATTAAATGGATAATAAGGGTAATTCTGGATCAGCTGAACTGAGGAGCTGAGAGAGGGACTATTAATAACAGTCTGAATTGTGATGGAATATGTAATGTCTAGAGGTGTACTGTGTTCACCATGCTACATGTGCTCAGCCAGCCAAAGGGAATGGAAGGACATGTGTCAAGGAGAATAAAACTGTTTTGTTTGTATCCAGTAGAGAGTTAATGTTATAACTGGAAAAGTAAAGAATTTGCAATAATACTTCTGCACTTTCTCTCTCTCTTGAGTCACTCAGTCGCATCCTACTCTTTGCAACCCCATGGACTGCAGCCCACCAGGCTCCTCTGTCCATGGGGATTCTCCAGGCAAGAATACTGGAGTGGGTTGCCATCCCCTTCTCCGGGGATCTTCCCAACTCAGGGACTGAACTAAGGTCTCCTGCATTGCAGACAGATTCTTTACCACTGAGCCACCAGGAATGGATATACTTCTGCACAGTGAATTACAAAATATGTAGACATAAACAAGCATTTCATGGTAACTTGCTATCTGGAGTTAAAGCATTACAGTGCTGTGCCTCGTATAATCTTTTGTCCTAACCCAGAAATTCTTTAAAAAAAAAAAAAAAAGAATTCCAAACAGGTGTTGGGTGGGTATTTTAAAAACTTAACATATAAAGTTACATATTATTTTATTTATTTTGACATTGGCTATAGTTTACTGTACATTGGTATATGCTTACACACATACACACACACACACATGCACAGACATAGGACTTGTATTCAGAGTCTTTTCTTTTTCTACAATTAAATAAAAGAACCATTTTTTACAACTAAATAAAGTGGTGATTATTACATTTCAATAAAAAGAAGCCAACAAACCAATAAAAATAAGAGGCAAAGATTTAACAGAACCTCCACAAAGAAGATACACAAATAGGTAATGAGCACATGAGAAGCTCAACTTCACGAGTTATTAGGGCATTGAAAACTAAAACTATATTGAGATACCACTTCACATCCATTAGACTGACTTAAAGTTAAAAGCCTGACATTACCAAGTGCTTATGAGGATACAGAGCAATAGGAATTCTCAACAGTGCTATTGGGAATGCAAAATGGTTCAATCTCTTTGGAAAATAGATTGGCTGTTTCTTATACAGCTTAAGTTTCATTTCTATATGAGCCAGCCATTCTACTCCTAGATATTTATTCAAGAAAAATAAAAAGAAATGTCCACACAAAGACTTGAATGAATGTTTATGACAGCTCTACTCATAATAGTCAAAACCTGGAAACAACCCAAATGTCCATCACCGGATGAATGGCTAATTAAACTGAGGTATACTCAAACAATAGAATATTATTCAGAAACAAAGAAGGAACAAACTACTGATACAGATAATGACATGGATGACTTGCAAAAACTTTATGCTGAGCCAGAGAATCCAGACAGCAAAGTAAACACATGAAAGAAATGAAATCAACTATATAGTCATAATACTAGGTGTAATAGAACTGAATTTTAACATTAAAAGAGACAGACTGTCCTTTTAGGGTAAAAAACAAAATCCAACTGACTCATTCAACTAAAATGAAACAGTTAGTGTTGAAAACCCCTTTATGTTAGAGCAATGTAAGCAAACAACAGCAGTGGTGGCAATGTAAGTATTAAAGGACAGTAATTCAATATAGAGGATAAACTGTAGTTATCAAACGTACAGCTAATGAAGGGATTCAACAGTTACAAAGCTATCAACATGAAAAAAAGCATCTAGAATAAAGATCAAAAATATGACAAATGAAGCGGAGTTTGATAAGCAAGACTAATAGTGGAAACCTCTAACAGTTAAACATATCTGATAAACCAAAAAAAAAAAAAAATCATGAACACAGAGGAATTGAATGAAACAATAAATAAACTTGATCATGTATGCATTTCTCAATGGAACATTGTCATTTCACTAAACTGTAAACTTTACAAAGCAAGGTGTATATGTATGTATGTATATATATATATATATATATATATATATATATACACACACACATATATACTTATCTGTGCTGATCACTACTATATTTCTAGACCAAGAAAAGAGCCTGGAATGAAGCGGAGTTTCATAAATACTTGATGAATAAATATCTGCATTCACAAAATTTGATGCCACTTGATTAACAAAACCTTTAAGAACAACAACAAAAAATTTGGCCACATTGCATGAGCATGTGGGATCTTAGTTCCCTGATCAGGGATCGAACCTGTGCCCCCTGCAGTGGAAATGCAAATTCTTAACCATTGGATCACCAGGGAAGTCTCTTACAAAATAATTTTAATGGATGTTTTAAAATTAGAATTTGTGCAAGCTACCCTCTCTGACCAAAACCAAATACTACTGGAAATAAATTATGAAGGAGAGATTAAAGCAATATTCATCATGTGGAAATTAAGATGCACACACCTATACATAACTCTTAAGTCTAATAAGAAATCAAAAGTAAGATTAAAAATTATCTAGAAAGCAATGAAAAGGAGAACTCTTTATACTCCAAATCCGTTAGACACAGAAAAATGTATACAAGCAACATAAAATGCCTTTATTTGAAGGTATGAAATAATATCATAGCAAAAAAAATCATAAAGGAAATCAAATTTACAATTAAAATGATATTGAAAAGTTACCAGGACTAGACAGGTTCACAGCTAAGCATAACTAGATATAGAAGAGTTTATTCCAGTGTGTTATAAATTATTACAGATCATAGGATAAAGAATATTTCTCAAAAAAATGTTTCCTCAGTTCATGTTACTAAATAACTGAGTGCGATTCTACATAGAAAACTGTAAACCAATATAACACATAAGTAAAGGTGAAAATGTAAAAGAACATACTAGCAACTGAATTCAACACTGGAACCTAAGGATAACAATAACATGTAACCAACTAAGGTATATACTAGGAATGCAACAGTGACTGAATATAAAAAAATCTGTAATTATAATTCATCACACCATTAAATCAAAGGGGGAAAACATCATGATCATACCAATATTTACTAAAAGAGCCTAAGACAAAATTAAGCTGCCATTAGTAACACAAAAGCTAAATCATAATAAAGGTTATTTTTCAGTGACTGAAAAATATTATCCTAAATTATGCAACACTAAACCCACTTTAATTAAAGTTGGTAGCTAGACTGAACTGCCTGTTATTATATTTAGTATTTAATATTAACTTGAAGATTTAAGAGAATACAACACAGCAAGAAAATAAAATAAAAGATATAAATATGGGGAAAAAGGAAATGACACCTCTTTTGGTTGATTATAGGACTGTATGTCTTGTAAACCTAAGAAAGTCTAGTAAACTACTACTAAAATTAATGAAACATTTAGCAAAGAGCTTGATATCATGTAAATTACACTGAAGTCAGTATCTCTGAATAAATGGAGAGTCATGTGCTTGAATGAGAAGGCAGAAATTACCAACAAACTCCAAAAATTTAATATATAAATTGAATGCAATTGAAACTGAGGTGAGAGGGCTTTTTTAATTAGATTCACTTACCTTAAGTTTGTTGTTGTTCAGTCGCTCAGTGGAGTCTGACACTTTGCGACCCCATGGACTGAGGCACACCAGGCTTCCCGGTCCTTCACCATCTCCCAGAGTTCGCTCACACACATGTTCACTGAGTCAGTGATGCTATCCAACCATCTTATCCTCTGTCGCCCTCTTCTCCTTTAGACCTAAAAAGGAAAAAAAAAAAAAAGTTCAGGGACTTCTCTAGTGGTCCAGTGGTTAAGAGTTCACATTGCAATGCAGAGGGCGTGTGTTTGATCCTTGGTGGAGGAACCAAGATCTCAAATGCTGTGGAGCAACCAAGCCCGAGCCACAACTATCACACCTGCGTGCTCTCGAGCTCCTGTGCTGCAAAGAAAGATCCCAAATGACCTAACGAACTTCTCCAGTGCCTCAACTAAGACCTAAGGGAACAAAATAATTATTTTTTTAAAATCTTGAAAGTAAAAAATTTTTTAAAGTCCAAAAGAAACTAAGAAAAATATGAAGAAGAGATGACATGTCTGACCACATGTTAGAGCTTACTTCTGTTCTATCAAAATCAAAATAGTATCATAGCAGCACTGAAATATTCACTGGGAGATTAGTGTAACAGATAGAGCATCCACAACCTGATCTCTCTATATTTAGAGAGGATTAAATATATATCAGAAATTATTTCAGTTTAGCAAGGAAAGAATGGAAGGTTTAAATTGTACAGACCTAACTGGCTATACATCTGGAAGAAAACGCAGGAGGACTTCTCTCTTTATTTACTGCAACTTAAATAAAAATAAGATTCATATAAAAACTCAAATACAAAAAATAAAATGCAATAAATCTAGAAGACTACATATTTAATCTAGAGGGTTAATAATAAGACAGAAAACCCAGAGATAATAAAAGGATGGGGGAATTCCTTGTCGGTCCAGGGATTAAGGCTCTGTGCTTTCACTCCCGGGGGCACGGGTTCAACCCCTGGTGGGGAACTAACATCCCACAAGTCACGCAGGATGGCCAAAAACATGTGGGCTACCCTGGTGGCTGAGACACTAAAGAGTCCTCCTGCAATGCAGCAGACTGGGTCCAGAAGATACCCTGGAGAATGGAATGGCTACTCCCTCCAGTCTTCTTGCCTGGAGAAGCCCAGGGACAGAGCAGCCTGGTGGGCTACAGTCCATGGGGTTGCAAAGAGTTGGGCATGACTGAGAGACTAACAATAGAAGGACATTGAACCTGCGCCACAGATAACCGTTAAACATGTTTATGCAAAAAGATAACATAAACAGAGTCCACAAAAATATACAGAGAGATGTGAGGATATATTGGCAACAGAAATGAGAAATGGATGGTTAATATCTATAACACATAGAGATCTTTCTAAATTAATAGGAAAAGATAAATATCCCAATAGAAAAATGGGCAAGAAATATAGAAAGATAGTCTGTGCAGAGCAAACCCAAAAGGCCACAAACATATAAAAAGATGCTAAACCTCATTCAAAATAAGAGAAACCAATAATCAATACAATGTTATTTTCTATCTAGTGAAAAGGCAAAAATGAGAGGAAAATGTATTTATTTCTCATTGTTGATGAAAATATTAATTGCTAGCTTTTTTTAAACAGTCTAGCAGCATTTATATAAACTAAAATACCTTGCAAATCAACTATATTTCAATAAATTTTTGAAAAAGTTGAATGATTGAACCAATAAAATTTGAGCCACTATTGATTTAAAAAAAACAAAAATATCTAAAGCCTTTGCCCTAGCAATCCTGCTGCTGCTGCTGCTAAGTCGCTTCAGTCATGTCCGACTCTTAGCGACCCCATGGACTGTAGCCTACCAGGCTCCTCCGTCCATGGGATTTTCCAGGCAAGAGTACCAGAGTGGGGTGCCATTGCCTTCTCCACTAGCAATCCTATACCTCAGAATCTTCCCTAATAAGAACATTAATACACAAAAATGCATTTGCAAGAAGGTTTCCAACACCCGTGATTGCATTTATGGTCCACCTGGATAATTTGGGACAATCTCTCCACCTCAGGACCTTTATTTAATCACATCTGCAAAGATTGCTTTACCAAATATAGTATTACTATGGGTTCCAGGGATTAGGACTTGATACCTTTGGGGACTATTATTCAGTCTACTACAAACATTGTGCTAGAATAAATAACTACAATTTTTATGGAGGATAATTTGTTAAACTATTTAAGTCGTTTAAAATGTATATTGTTGTTCAGTCACTCAGTCATGTCTGACTCTGTGACCCCACAGACTGCAGCATGCCAGGCTTCCCTGTCCTTCACCATCTCCCAGAGTCTGCTGAAGCTTATATCCATGGAGTAGATGATGCCATCCAACCATCTCATCCTCTGTCATCCCCTTCTCCTCCTTCCTTCAATCTTTCCCAGCATCAGGGTCTTTTCTAGCGAGTTGGCTCTTTGTATCAGGTAACCAAAGTATTGGAGCTTCAGTTTCAGCATCAGTCCCTCCAACGAATATTCAGGATTGATTTCCTTTAAGATTGACTAGTTTGATCTCTATTCCAAGGACTCTCAATAGTCTTCTCTAACACCACAGTTTGAAATGTATGTATCTTTAATGAAAAAAATCATTGCTAGAGATTTATTCTAATAAAATAATTCTTTCATTTAACACTTAACTTATACAATCATATGAATATGGATATTTATCTAAAAGAATTATTTATTATCATGAAAATTCAGAAAAGGCATAGCCTTGCTAGCATGGGAAGTAAGTGCAATTGTACTATAGTTTGAACATTCTCTAGTACTTCCTTTCTGTGGGAGTGAAATGAAAACTGACCTTTTCCACTGAGCCACTGCTCAGTTTTCCAAATTTGCTGGCATATTAAGTGTAGCACTTTAATAGTATCTTCTCTTAGGATCTGAAATAGCTCAGCTGGAATTCCATCACCTCCACTAGCTTTGTCGTGATGCTTCCTAAGGCCCACTTGACTTCGCACTCCAGGATGTCTGGCTCTAGGTGAGTGATCACACCATTGTGGTTATCCAGGTCATTGGCATTATTTCATTCTAAATTTTATGTCTGAGTAGTATTCTGTTGTATACATGTACCACATCATCTTTACCCACTCATCTGTCCATGGACATTTAGGTTATTTCTATGACTTGGCTATTGTGAATAGTGCTGCTGTGATCATAGGGGTGAATGTGTCTTTTTTAATTATAATTTTAGGCAAGAATTTTTAGATGGTTATTATAAATAGTCTAAATGAAGCAAGATAAAATGTGTTCACCAAAAATAACTGAAATCAGAGAAATAGAAAAATTAAAAGAACCAACTGGAAAACTGAGAGCTGAAAAATACAATATCTGAAACAAAGCATTCAACTGACTCAATTGACAGTCAAATGGAGATGATAGAGGAAAGCGTATGTAAACTTGAAAACAAATCAGTAGAAATTGTCCAATGGAAAGAATAACAGAGGGAAAAAATCTGAAAACAAAGAACAGAACCTCAGAGACATGCTAGATAAAATCAAACAATCCTTGCTATGTGTGAATGAAATCATAGGAGAGGAGAGAGAAAATAAAGCAGAAAGAAATTTAAAAAATAATGGCTTAAAGTTTCTCAGTTTCATGACTAGCAGAATTTATAGATACAGTATGCTAAATGAATACCAAGCAGAGTGAAAACAAAGAAGCCTATATTGAGGTTTGTTGTAGTGAAGCTTTCAAAAACTAAAGTTAAACTACACATCTTATAGGCAAGAGAAAAAGTCCTATTATATAGAGAGGAAAAATGAATTGCATTATTAATAGCTGACTTCCCATCAGAAACCACATAGGCCAGAAAAAAAAAGTGGAACAATAATTTTAAAATGCTGGGGAGAAAAAGGAAAACAAAACCTGTTAAGTCAAAATTCTATATCCAGTAAAAATATCCAAAAATGAAGATAAAATAGAGATACTTTCAGATAAAAGAAAAAGAAAAAAAAACTCTTACTGTCAGATTTCCGTTACTGAAAATTCTCACAAAATTTCTTGATGCTAAAGGACAATAGTGTCAAATGAAAAGTTATATTTACCAAAAAAGAAAAAGCATCAGAAATGTTACATGTATAGGCATATGAAAAAGATTTTCTTTGTTTTTTGCTTTTCTACTCTTTTTTAAATAAACCATAAAAATGTTTAAAGCAAAAAACTGAAACATTATTTTATGGGGCCCATCACATATGTAGTCCTAACTCATAAAAATATTTATTTAAAAGCATGAAGCATAAAAGATGGGGGATGGAGAGTTTCAAGTTTTCTGTATTTTACATGAAGCAGCATGATGTTAACCGTAGGCCGACTATGAAAAGTTAAGGATTTTTAGTGCAATTCCCAAAGCTGGCCACTGAAATAATAACACAAGGAAGTGTAGTTAAAAATCAACAGGAGAAAAGTTGATACTGTCTGGGGAGGAGGGGGACAAGCTGGTTAAGCAGGAAGTTCCTGGGATCATCTTCTCCCACCCACATATCAGAACTACAACCACACACAGAGTAACTGTCTCTGAGAAGACCTGAAGACTAGTGGAAAAGATTTTCTGCAACTAAGGACAAAAGGAAAAAGCCTCACTGAGATGGGGAAGAGGGGCAGAGGGGCAGTCTGGCCAGGACCCATAGGCCCTGGAAAGGCAATACACAGACAAGAGGGCTATCACAGCCTCAGAGGTTCTCCCTGAGGAACAAGGTATTGTGTCGGGCAAAAAGTTCATTCAGGTTTTTCTGTAACATCCTAATTCCAAACGAACTTTTTCACCAGCCCAATACATCAGGCTCCCCAGCCTGGGGCACTTATACCAGGAAGACAATGTCTCCATAATGTCTGGCTTTGAAAATCAATGGAGCTTATACCTGGGAGAGCCAGAGGACTTTAGGAAGCTGAGACTCCACTCTTGAAAGGTATGTGCAAAAATTCCAAAAGACTGTTCTAAATGCATCACTGATTCCAAGTCCCAGCACAGAGGTGGCAGTTTGAAAAGCACCTGAGTCATACCTGAAGGAGACTCATTGACTAATTTTGGGTCACGTGCCAAAGGGGTAGGGATCTGTTGGAACTTTCTCTAGATAGAAAGTAGCAGCCACCAATTTTTTTTGCTCACCTCTACTTTGCTGGTCTGAGACAGGCAGGTGCCAGTGTTGACTCTACCCATCTACATTATTGGCAGATGACCCAAATAAACATTTTTCCAAAGAGAGACACATGGCTGATAGACACATGAAAAGAGGCTCAACATCACTAACCATCAGGGAAATGTAAATCAAAACCATGATTAGGGGCATTCCCTGGCAGTCCAGTGGTTAGGACTCTGTACTCTCACTGCTGAGGGCCCAGGTTCAATCCCTGCTAGGGGAAATAAATTCCACAAGACACGCATCATAGACAAAAAAAAAAAAAAAAAAAAAACAAGAAACCATGATGATATGTAACGTCACACCCATCAGAATGACTATCATCAAAAAGACAACAAATAACAGGTATTGGCAAGGATGTGGAGTAAAGGGAACTCTTGTGCACAGCTGGTAGAATATAAATTGGTACAGCCACTATGGAAACAGTACAAAATGTCCTTAAAAAATTAAAAATAGAATACTATCTGATCCAGCAATTCCACTTCTGGTTATTTATGAAAAGAAAAACACTAATTTGAGAAGATATACACAACCCTATGTTCGTGTGTGCATTTGTGCTAAGTCATTTCAGTCTTGCCAAACTCTGTGCAACCCTATGGAATGTAGCCTGCGAGGCTCCTCTGCCCATGGGATTCTCCAGGCAAGAATATTGGAGCAGGTTGCCATGTCCTCCTCCAGGGGATCTTCCTGATCCAGGGACCGAACCCGCATCTCTTATGTCTCTTGCATTAGCAGGTGGGTTCTTAACCACTTTTGTTCACTGCAGCATTATTTATAATAGCCAAGATGAAGGAATAATTTAAGTGTCCATAGATAGATGAACGGATAAACAAGATAAATGGAATATCAACCATAAAAAAGAATGAAATCTCTCCATTTACAAAAACATGAATGGATCTACAGGACATTATGCTATGTGAAATAAGTCAGACAGAGAAAGATAAGTATTGTACGATTGCACTTATATGTCAAACCTAAAAAACAAAATAAACAAAAAAAAAGTTAGGAATAGACTCACACATAAGAGAACAAACTGATGGTTGTTAATGAGGAGGAAGGTAGAGGGGTGGACAAAATAGAGGAAAGGGATTAAGAGGTACAAACTTCAGTTACAAAAAAAGTAAGCTACAGAGAGGTAATATACACCATAAAGGATATAGTCAATAACACTTTAATAATTTTGCATGGTGACAAATAGTAGACTTACTGTAGTGATCATTTTACAATGTATTTAAATGTTGAATCACTATATGGTGCACCTGAAACTAACATGATAATTACATCAGCTCTACTTCATTTTTTCAAAAAGTCAATAGGAAACTTTAAATGAAATTCTTTGAAATATTCCCCAAAAGGTCAGAAAAAAGGAAGAGAATCACAGAAAATAAAGTGAACAAATTGAAAGAGCAAATCATGAAATGGCAGATCTAATCCCAATTACTTCATGACATTAATTGACTGAATACTCCAATTTAAAAGGAAAGAGAGTCAGAATGGTTTACAAAGAAAAAAGGAACCAAATATATATGGCCTATAGAAAATGCACTTTAAATATAAAGACACATATAAGCTGAAAATAAATGCTTGGGTCAAAACACATCACAAAGACAATACCATGAGAAAACTGGAATGGCTGGATTCCGGATCCCCATCACTGTTCTACTTTGCTGATGACGTTCCCATCTCTAGTAGTTAGTGTGTGAGGTCAACCAGGACAGCTTGTGCACACAGTCTGCCCTATACCACCGGTCTCAAACACATCATGTAATCTCTCAACTCCACACCTATTGATTCACACTTGAATTCATACCTCATATGCCTTTAAAATTCGAAAGATTTTTCTTTATTCTGGTAAACTTCTAACTAATTTATATATCTCAAGAATAATTTTTAAAATATTTACCAAGTATCAGTTGTGTGCAAAGTTCGGAGGTAAGGCTATGCGGCTAAAAAAATGGCTAAGATAATCATCTCATAATCTTTGTAAAATGGAGTAGGAAATACACAAGAACAAGTACGGCTGCTCTTTGCTCGCTATCAGGTAATAATAAGCTAGGTACACAGGAATAATAAAAATGATATATTTTAGAGAGGTACTAAGTGCTTTGTTCTCAGGATTTTCAACTTAGAGTGAAGAAGGGTATGTGCCATTTATTTTTTTAATCCAAACAGATTTCCCTAGAGTCTTATATGCCCACTGTACTCCCACCTCCAAGCAAAAGATGGGGAGAAATACTGCCACACTGCCTTTAATGGAAGAGCTTCGTATCCCTCAAACTTGTTAGAGCTAAAAACTGGTGACAATTTCAGTTATGTAAATTATTTTCTAGTTAAATGCACATATATTAATGGTACATTGGAGTTTCATATGAAGTACAATGTAGCAATATAGAAAAAATATGGTGTTAAATGTATACATTTCATCATTTTGAATTTTTACTCCTGTGACTTAGAGTCCATGGTTATATTTCCAATAGAACATGAACACCAACCACCAACCCATTAACACATATAAAAGTCTTAAGGATATTCAAACTATGTACATAGATCCAAATGCCAAAGAACGTAATATAGCATGAGGGGTTATCCCTATAGAGAATAATGCTTGACCTAGGTCACCGTGAATTGAGTGGCCCTGGAGACCTTTAGCTGTGTCCTAAATTGCCAAATGTTGTAAAAGTCAGCTTCCAGGTTAGATGAGTTAGTTGTTATTACAGTCTATTTTGGCATTTAAACATAAGCACAAGCTATTAACTAAAATCATATTTTCATGGCAAAAAAAAAAAATACAGGTTAATTTTTCTCAGAGTTTTCCACAGGTTAGGGACCAGAGTGAGACAAATGTCTTCCTCACCTCACCCTAGTCCCAGATGAGAAATGCCTACTTAGTGGGTCCAAATACTGTGAAAAACAAACTTCTACTCTCTACCTACCTGGTGGCAACCATCCAGTAATAGGGATTGCTGCTCTTGTCTAGCTGCAAACACTTAAACCTCTCGCACTTGCCCTAAAAAAAAAAACAAAACTAATAGAAACAAACAGAATCAAGAGTGTTAGAGACTCTGGGGTTTCCCTGGTGGTCCAGTGGTTAAGAATTCACCTTGCAATGAAAGGGACACAAGTTCAATCCTTGATCCAGGAAGATCCCACATGCCACACAGCGACTAAGCCCTGGGTGTCACAGCTACTGAGCCTGTGCTCTGGGGCCTGTGAGCTGCAACCCCTGAGCCCTCGCGCTGCAACTAAGCCCTCGCACCTAGAGCCCAAGCTCTGCAACAAGAGAAGCCACCGCAATAAGAAGCCCGCACACTGCAGTGAAGAGTGCCCCCCGCTCACCGCTACTAGAGAAAGCCTGCAATGAAGACACATCACAGCCCAAAAATTAAAAAACTAACCTTTTAAAAATTAAAGTAAAAAGACTCTTGGTTGATTAGCAATATATTCAAATATTTTCAGTTCCTTGAGTTGTGCTTACATGTTGCAGGGTCATCAGTTGATTGGGTTAACTTAGTCCAAGAGTTGACCAAAAGTTTCTAACAGAGAAAAAAAAAAAAAGTGACATCTGCTATGGTATTGAACTGTAGTCAGATAAGTGTCAGCCCTTTAGCTGTGGTTACAGAATACTGAACAATGACAGAGGCTACTGTGAAAATGGTAACTTCAGGTGTCACATCAATATCCACATGCACATAGCAAAACCTCCCACAGAAACTGGACACGGATGAATTTAAGCTGGTTTTGAAATGTTAAATCCATAAATACATATGACTATTTACATACTTAAATTTTTGCCTTTAAATGTTAAAATGTGGTATTTGTAACGAGAGATGTTGGGAGGCTTTCTATTAAATTACTTTGACTATATTGGTTTGTGCAGGAAAAGTTATTCTTCTTTTTCTTTTCAAATGATGATTTTAACATATGTTCATATAGATAACCTGAATACAACAGAAGTGTCAAAAAGCAGAAAGAAATCTCCTTTAATACTACCACCCTAAGACAACAATATGGTTCATCTAGATAATGTTTTCTTCTAATTTCTTCTCTACATCTTATAGTTAAGATTATGGTAGCCTATTGCTACATTATCCCTGTGGTTTGATACTACCATTATCTTTGTCCTTATTTAAAAAGCAATTTCTTCATATTTTCATATGTTATTAGCTAAAAATCATGATACTGCACACTTGGAAAAATTCTTGGAAGAACTATAAGATAATGTTGCTCATCAAGGACTGAAAATACACTGCCAGAAGCCTACTATGTAAATTCCAAGCTTGGAAATCTGACATCATGCATGAATTTCTATATCTGTGAAACTAGGACCAGAAATTTTATCTCCAAAGAAGTTTCAGAAGAAAATCTGTGTGTCCTGCTATTTTCTTGCATGGTCTATCTAAAGTGATTCAATAGCAATAAACTCACAGATTAAAGGATTTTTTTGTATTATGTTGTTTGTTTTTTAAAAAAGAGCTAGTTAGGAAGTATAACACATACCCGCTTTCCTATGAAAATCTACTATCATAGTAACAATTTGGAGGACCTAAATGACAAGTAGAGGATGACTATCTCTTCCTCATCAGAGCCAGAGTGTAATTAACACCCACAACAATAACCTCAGACCAGGAAAGCAGGAAAGAAAATTGAGAATGAGCCAACTAAACCCCAGATGTTAAGGTTGGGAGCATTCCAGACTGCTGCATCTGGAGGCATCTACTGCCAAACCAGTCCCATCTGTAACAAAGATGATAAACTCCTCTCTCAGAGGAGAGGAAACCAGAAAAGGTAAAACAATATTGCTTAGTTAGGTTTTTAGAAGCCAGTACCATTCCCCCTGTGAACCTTCTGTTGGCTAACTGGTACCAAGAAAGGGCTAAAAAAAAATCCAGGAAGTCAGGAATGGAAACTAGAATGTTAATAAAATTCAAAAGAAAAAAAAGTAGATTACAACAATATATAAATTAAGTTGTATAAAGAACATCGTGTTCTTTTTCTCCCCCCACCCCAACCAATAAATAAAATACAATAGTGCACCCTTCTGGTCAAAAAGAAAGAAAGAAAACTAATGTACAGATGAAAGTCTAGCCAACATTCTTTCTCTGCTTCCTTGGGAATAATCTTCAAACGGGTTTGTTGCTGGTTGCCTCATTAAGTGTGAGAGTTCATAGCAATGACCTCACTTGGAGATTTTTTTTTTAAAAGACAAATGCAAGAGATTTTCCAGCATGAGACTTGTGTCTAGGAGGGAGTTCTGTCATTTTGAATAAGGTGAGCATTTAGATTATAAAGAACATTGTAAAGATCTTTGATGCTTTGTTTATTTAATATTTATATGGGTATCTGGCGTTTTATTATCTTGGCTTTTTGGAGCTTTCCTATCAGGCCTTGAATGATGAGCACTTACTAAATATTTAATGAATAAATTAATCAAGTACATTTCTGAAACTCCGGCCCTCAATAAAATTCAAAAACCAATTATATTATATCACAAATGCAATAGCTCTGGAAGTTTCAATAAAGGGAAGCCTAAAGTATTGTGGAGTGGAAAAACAAGTGTGAAAATGCCTAAGAAAGTCTTAGTACCATTCTTAGAAATAATTATAAGTATATTGCCACCTGTTTTCAACAAGTTAAAGGATAATCAGAACAGAATTCCTGAAGAGTAATTGAAAATGCAAAATGACACTCACTCCTTAACACACAATATACAACGTAGCAAAGCCTCCTTCCCTTTAGATATGCTCGTATTAGAACCTGTTATGTTCAGAGCATGTCTTCACATCTTATCATTCCATGATTACATATTTGAAACTATCGAAAGACTCAAAATAGCATCATAAAAAAGTATGCAATATTCACAAAGTATTAATTATCACAATAAAGCTATGTTTTACATCTCTATAAAAGTATCCATGGTTGTCTTACTACACTTAGTCACCTTGCAGCATTCTGTGTCTTTGAGAGCTGTTTTCTGCCTGGACCACAATCTCTCAGAATTAATGAGACTAACAATTAATGTTTTAGTAAATGGGTTTACTTTCCTTGGCACTAGGTTGACATCATGTTATACTTATAAATGCATATTTCACAAGCTCTATCCCAAAATGGAGTGCATTACATGGTCTACTCAAGTAAATGATTAATCTGACAGACAATATCCTAAAAGCATAACTTTATGATTCAGTGCCAGAAAAATAAATTTTATACACTGATCAAAGTTTAGGAGCATTCCTATAAGGGTCCTGCTATATCACTATATACTGATATCCAAGGCATATCACTTAAGAATAACTATACTGACCATATATACAGAGGAGAAGAATTATTAGACATTGTAGAGCTAAAAATAATCCTAAACAAATATGAATGCTGATTTCCAAAAACAGGTGTTAGTCTGAAACTTTGTAAAACTCACCCCAGCCACAGGAAATCAATGAAACATGAAAAGAAGGTCTATCCTAAAATCTGCACCTCCCCCCCCCAAAAAAAAGGTTTCCTAAGACACATTTGGAATTCAATTTTTAGCAATAAGTCATCTTGTCTATACAGATTTCTTCCAACAAGTTCAAGCTAGGCAAATATCAGCGAGTATAACGCTAGCACAAAAATTTATCGCAGTACAATGTTATGAAGAAAAGTTCACCCACAAAAGATCTAGACTTGGACAGGAACATCAGCAGGATGTAAGCAGAGAAGAGGGAAGAACAGAGACTTCCTGAAGAAAGGAAAGCCTTTGCTCACTGGCTCCTCAGGGCACTAAAAGAAGCACATTTAAAACTGAAAAAAGTAACCGAAGAGAGGAGCCAGGGGTTAATGCTTCTTGAAATAGAGATGAGATTGAGAACCATGAAAAGCAAAGGTTTCTGGAGCAGATAACCTGCTTCCCCAAATCTTGAGAATGCAGGCAGTGAAAGCACTCGTATATTATAAAACACCCTGCCTATCACAGAAACACCAGGATCCATGGGCAGTAAACCCCAAATGGCACCCGTATCAAATGAAAGCTAAAGAGAGCATCAAGAAATAGCAAGCTGGCTTTGTGAAGTTAGACTGCTGTGATAAGGAAATGATATAAAATGAGTCACTTGAAGAGCAGCGGTCATGGACAGGTGGGGAAGATTTATCTGGAGGAGGTCGAGCTCGGTAAATATTTTGTAAAATTAATTTAGAGGACTGTCAGAAGTTAAACAGATGATACAATAAGCTAAGGCTTTTAAGACAGCCATTGCAGAGGACTGTATGAAAGGTTCGTGGTGAGTATACAGGTACAGAAATCAAAATCTATAATGAGAGGCAAAAGTTTGACAACATGCTGAGGTTACTCTTCAGGCCTACTGTGAGCCTAAGCACTGTGGTGGGTGTCTACAGCATGAGGAGAAAGAAGATGCTGTCTGTGCCCTCCAGGAACATAGGAACGAACAGTTTTAGAATGTTGTACTTTTTTTAAAATTTTTACTGGGGTATAGTTGCTTTACAAGGTTGTGTTACTAAGTAGTTTCTACTGTATAGCAAACTGAACCAGCTACACACACATACCCTCTTTTTTGGTTTTCCTTCCCATTTAGGTCACCACAGAGCACTGAGAAGAGTTTCCTGTGTTATACAATAGGTTCTCATTAGTTATCTATTCCATATATAGTAGTGTATATATATCAATCCCAACCTCCCAATTCATCCCACCCCGCTTCCCCCTTCTGGTATCCATACACTTGTTTTCTACGTGTCTCTATTTCTGCTTTGTAAAGATCATCTATACCAATTTTTTCAGATTCCACATATATGCATTAATACAAGATGGCTGTTTTTCTGACTTACTTCACACCATATGGCAGTCTCTAGGTACACCCATCCACATCTCTACAAATGACCCAACTGTGTTCCTTTTTATGGCTGAGTAATATTCCACTGCATACAAGTAACCATCATATGCAGATAGGAAACTGAGCATGGTCAGTTGATGAAGCCTGACCAGAGTTGAGCAACGAAGGGCCATTATTGAGAAATACACAACATGGGCGGGTCATACAGAACCTGGAGAGTTTGGTAAGACAAGTGAGATTTAAAGTGGTGAGAAGGGGGCTGCTAAAGATTTCTGAGCAGAAGCACGAAAGCCCTACTTCCCAACTATAGTCTAAATCTCTCCTTATACTATTAATAGTTCTTTATGGCTCTTCTTAAAGAGATCTCTTCAAAAAATTAGAGATACGAAAAGTAAATTTCATGCAAATATCACCACGATAAAGGACACCATATAGACCTAACAGAAGCAGAATATATTAAGAAGAGGTGGCAAGAGTACACAGAAGATCTATACAAAAAAATTCCTAATGACCCAGATAACCATGATGGTGTGATCACTCACCTAGAACCAGACATCCCAGAATGCAAGGTCAAGTGGGCCTTAAGGAGTATCACTACAAACAAAGCTAGTGGAGGTGACAGAATTCCAGCTGACGTATTTCAAATCCTAAAAGATGATGCTGTTCAAGTGCTGAACTCAATATGCCAGCAAATTTGGAAAACTCAGCAGTGGCCACAGGACTGGAAAAGGTCAGTTTTAATTCCAATCCCAAAGAAAGGCAATGCCAAAGAATGCTCAAACTACTACACAGTTGCACTCATCTCACACGTTAGCAAAGTAACACTCAAAATTCTCCAAGCTACGTTTCAATAGTATGAGAACCAAGAACTTCAAGATGTTCAAGCTGGATTTAGAAAAGGCAGAAGAACCAGAGATCAAATGGCCAACATCCATCGGATCACTGAAAAAGCAAGTGATTTCCAGAAAAACATCTACTTGTGCTTTATTGACTATGCCAAAGCCTTTGACTGTGTGGATCACAATAACCTGTGGAAACTTTTTAAAGTGATGGGAATACCAGACCATCTTACCTGCCTCCTGAGAAATCAGTATTCAGGTCAAAAAGCAACAGTTAGAATCAGACATGGAACAACAGACTGGTTCCAAATCGGGAAAGGAGTATGTCAAGGCTGTATATTTTCACCCTGCTTATTTAACTTATATGCAGAGTATATCATGTGAAATGATGAGCTGGATGAAGCACAAGCTGGAATCAAGATTGCCGAGAGAAATATCAATAACCTCAGATATGCAGATGACACCATCCTTATGGCAGAAAGCAAAGAGGAACTAAAGAGGCTCTTGATGAAAGTGAAAGAGGACAGTGAAAAAGCTGGCTTAAAACTCAACATTCAAAAGATGAAGATCATGGCATCTGGTTCCATCACTTCATGGCAAATAGATGGGAAACAACGGAAACAGTAACAGACTTACCTTTCTAGGGCTCCAAAATCACTGCAGATGGTGACTGCAGCCATGAAATAAAAAGACACTTGCTCCTTGGAAGAAAAGCTATGACCAACCTAGACAGCATATTAAAAGGTAGAGCCATTACTTTGCCGACAAAGGTCCATCTTGAAATCTACAGTTTTTCCAGTATGGATGGATGTGAGAGTTGGACCATAAAGAAAGCTGAGTGCTGAAGAATTGATGCTTTTGAACTGTGGTGTTGGAGAAGACTCTTGAGAGTCCCTCAGTCTGCAAGATCAAACCAGTCAATCCTAAAGGAAATCAACCCTGAATATTCACTGGAAAGACTGATGCTAAAGCTAAACTCCAATACTTTGGCCACTTGATGCAAAAAGCTGACTCCTTAGAAAAGACCCCGATGCTGAGAAAGATTGAAAGCAGGAGAAGAAGGGGATAACAGAGGATGAGATGGTTGGATAGCATCACCGAGTTGATGGACATGAGTTTGAGAAAGCCCTGGGAGTTGGTGATGGACAGGGAAACCTGGCGTGCTGCAGTCCACGGGGTTGCAAAGAGTCAGACACAAATGAGCCACTGAACTGAACTGATGGCTGCTGTAACAAAGCTTGGATGGGTTCAATAAAACATCAATTTACTGTGTCACAATTCTGTGGACACAGGCCTTACTGGTCAAGTCAAAGGTTCAGTAGGGCAGACATCCTTTCTGGAGACTCTAGGGAGGAATTCCTTTCCTTGCCTTTTCCAGTTTCTAGAGGCTGTCTGCATACTTTGGCCCCTGGGTCCCTTACTTCATCTTCAAAGCCAGCCATGTTGCATCTCTCTAGTCATTCTTCTGCAGTCACCCCTTCTTTCAAGGATTCGTGTGATTAGATTGTGCCCACCTGGATGCACCTGGATACTCTCTCCTGTAGTTAAGGTTCTTAACATGAATTACATTTGCAAAGCCCCTCTGCCATGTAGGGTAATATTCACAGGTTCCAGAGATTAGGATATGGACATTTGGGGGGCTGTTATTTTGCCAACCTGGCATCTGTCACCTGGCCCATATATCTCCAGTTCCCGGGGCTTGTAATACATCCTCCTTTCTGTCACCCAGATACCAGTCCCCTGCTCAAAATCCTCAGTGACGAAACCACTCACTGAACACCAAATGGCTTAGCCTGGCATTCTTGTCAAATAACTGAAAACAGTCCCTTATCAACTGAATAAAGGAATAAAAGCAGTGTACTATAAGGGAGACCAGAAAAAGATGAGGGTGAGGCAGAGGCAATGGATAGGGGGCGGTGAGCATGACCTGGAGTTGAGTCCAATGTGGCTAAGAGGCACGCTGGGGTTTCAGGGCTAGACCCACCACTAGCAGCTGTGATTATGTTATGTCTTCCCTTTGAGCCTCAATTACCTGGTCTACTAAAATGGGGATACAAACAGTATCTTCTTCACTGGGTTGTTGTAGAGGTTAATGAAATAGACATAGGTAAATACATGGCAAGCACTTATCACATAGTAGGCTCTCCATAAATGTTACTTTCCTCTCTTTTCCCAATATAAGAACAAATAAAGCAACCGAAATGTAGTGAATGATTCATGAGAACCATCCAAGAGATACAGAGGTATTAAATGTTTGGCTTAGTTCAAGATAATTCCTCTTTCCACATGAGTAGAAAATGCCATATTGCTACTCTTTATGATATGCAACCATATTTCTATAGAGTACTAATGAAAAAATGTCATCAGCAATGAATACTTCATTGAAAAATTATAATCTGGAGAAACAGAGCCTAAATTGAAGTGATAAGTACAAAAGGAAGGTTCTCAAATGTGTGCATGTGTATGTATACTATCATCACTAAAAACCAAATGCTGTATTCATAATGACTGAGCATTAGAAAATTCACGACTTATTCATTTACTCATTCACACAAAAATACTCATGGAGCACTCGGATGACCCTGAGGGATGGGATAGGGAGGGAGGTGGAAGGGGGGTTCAGGAGGTGGGACACATGTACACCCATGGCTGATTCATGTCAATGTATGGCAAAAACCACTACAGTATTGTAAAGTAATTAGTCTCCAGTTAAAATAAATAAATTAACTTAAAAAAAAACAAAAAACAAAAATACTCATGAAATGCCTTTTATACACAAGATACAGTACTTGAGATACATTCTGCCCTCGCAGAACTTACATTCTATTTAGAATTTGTAAGATATATATAATAAATATGTATGTCTAGATAATATATGTGATAAATGAATTCTCCAAGAGTTTTCATGACCCCTTAGTAAATACACTCTGTGAAACCCCAGTAAGATGGTAGGCACTGAGAGAGGGCACCAGAGGGTAGACAGACTGAAACCACAATCACAGAAAACTAACTAATCTGATCACATGGACCATGACCTTGTCTAACTCAATGAAACTAAGCCATGCTGTGTAGGGCCACCCAAGACAGACAGGTCTTGGTAGAGAGTTCTCACAAAATGTGGTCCACTGGAGAAGGAAATGGCAAACCACTTCAGTGTGCTTGCCTTGAGAACCCCATGAACAGTATGAAAAGGCAAAAAGATAGGACACTGAAAGATGAACTCCCCAGGTCGGTAGGTGCCCAATATGCTACTGGAGATCAGTGGAAAAATAATTCTAAAGAATGAAGAGATGGAGCCAAAGCAAAAACACCAAGTTGTGGATGTGACTGGTGATAGAAACAAGGTCTGATGCTGTAAAGAGAAATATTGCATAGGAACCTGGAATGTTAGGTTCATGAATCAAGGCAAATTGGAAGTGGTCACACAGGAGATGGCAAGAGTGAACGTCAACATTCTAGGAATCAGCAAACTAAGATGGACTGGAATGGGTGAATTTAACTCAGATGACCATTATATCTACTACTGTAGCCAAGAATCCCTTAGAAGAAATGGTGCAGTCATCATAGTCAATGAAAGAGTCCAAAATGCAGTACTTGGAGGCAACCTCAAAAATGACAGAATGATCTCTGTTCGTTTCCAAGGCAAACCATTCAATATCACAGTAATCCAAGTCTATGCCCCAACCAGTAATACTGAAGAAGATGAAGTTGAATGGTTCTATGAAGACCTACAAGACCTTTTAGAACTACACCCAAAAATGATGTCCTTTTCATTATAGGGGACTGGAATGCAAAAGTAGGAAGTCAAGAAACACCTGGAGTAACAGGCAAATTTGGCCTTGGAGTACAGAATGAAGCAGGGCAAAGGCTAATAGAGTTCTGCCAAGAGAACACACTGGTCATAGCAAACACCCTCTTCCAACAACACAAGAGAAGACTCTACACATGGACATCACCAGATGGTCGACACTGAAATCAGATTGATTATATTCTTTGCAGCCAAAGATGGAGAAGCTCTATACAGTCAGCAACAACAAGACCAGGACCAGACTGTGGCTCACATCATAAACTCCTTATTGCCAAATTCAGACTGAAATTGAAGAAACTGGAGAAAACCACTAGACCATTCAGGTATGACTTAATCAAATCCCTTACAGTTATACAGTGGAAGTGAGAAATAGATTTAAAGGACTAGATCTGATAGACAGAATGCCTGATGAACTATGGACAGAGGTTCGTGACATTGTACAGGAGACAGGGATCAAGACCATTCCCAAGAAAAAGAAATGCAAAAAAGCAAAATGGCTATCTGAGGGGGCCTTACAAATAGCTGTGAAAAGACTTGACGTGAAAAGCAAAGGAGAAAAGGAAAGATATACGCATTTGAATGCAGAGTTTCAAAGAATAGCAAGGAGAGATAAGAAAGACTTCTTGGGTGATCAGTGAAAAAAATAGAGGAAAACAATAGGATGGGAAAGACGAGGGATCTCTTCAGGAAAATTAGAGATACCAAGGGAACATTTCCATGCAAAGATGGGCTCAATAAAGGACAGAAATGGAATGGACCTAACAGAAGCAGAAGATATTAAGAAGAGGTGGCAAGAATACACAGAAGAACTGTACAAAAAAGATCTTCACAACTCAGATAATCACGATGGTGTGATCACTCACCTAGAGCCAGACATCCTGGAATGTGAAGACAAGTGGGCCTTAGGAAGCATCACTAAGAACAAAGCTAGTGGAGGTGATGGAATTCCAGGTGAGCTATTTCAAATCCTCAAAGATGATGCTGTGAAAGTGCTGCACTCAATATGCTAGCAAATCTGGAAAACTCAGCAGTGGCCACAGGACTGGAAAAGATCAGTTTACATTCCAATCCCAAAGAAAGGCAATGCCAAAGAATGCTCAAACTACCGCACAGTTGCACTCATCTCACACGCTAGCAAAGTAATGCTCAAAATTCTCCAAGCCAGGCTTCAGCAATACGTGAGCTGTGAACTTCCAGATGTTCAAGATGGTTTTAGAAAAGGCAAAGGAACCAGAGATCAAATTGCCAACTTTCTCTGGATCATCAAAAAAGCAGGAGAGTTTCATAAAAAATCTATTTCTGCTTTATTGACTATGCCAAAGCCTTTTGACTATGTGGATCACAATAAACTGTGGAAAATTCTGAAAGAGATGGGAACACCAGACCAACCTACCTGCCTCTTGAGAAACCTGTATGCAGGTCAGGAAGCAACAGTTAGAACTGGACACGGAACAAAGGACTGGTTCCAAATAGGAAAAGGAGTACGTCAAGGCTGTATATTGTCACACTGCTTATTTAACTTATATGCAGAGTACATCATGAGAAATGCTGGGCTGGAAGAAACACAAGCTGGAGTCAAGATTGCCAGGAGAAATATCAATAACCTCAGATATGCAGATGACACCACCCTTATGGCAGAAAGTGAAGAAGAACTAAAGAGCCTCTTGATGAAAGTGAAAGAGGAGAGTGAAAAAGTTGGCTTAAAGCTCAACGTTCAGTAAACTAAGATCATGGAATCTGGTCCCATCACTTCATGGGAAATAGATGGGGAAACAGTGGAAACAGTGTCAGACTTTATTTTGGGGGGCTCCAAAATCACTGTAGGTGGTGATTGCAGCCATGAAATTGAAAGACACTTACTCCTTGGAAGAAAAGTTATGACCAACCTAGATAGCATATTTAAAAGCAGAGACATTACTTTATCAACAAAGGTCCGTCTAGTCAAGGCTATGGTTTTTCCAGTGGTCATGTATGGATGTGAGAGTTGGATGGTGAAGAAAGCTGAGCGCCAAAGAATTGATGCTTTTGAACTGTGGTGTTGGAGAAGACTCTTGAGAGTCCCTTGGACTGCAGGGAGATCCAACCAGTCCATCCTAAAGGAGATCAGTCCTGAGTGTTCATTGGAAGGACTGATGTTGAGGCTGAAACTCCAATACTTTGGCCACCTCATGCAAAGAGTTGACTCATTGGAAAAGACCCTAATGCTGGGAAGGATTGGGGGCAGGAGGAAAAGGGGACGACAGAGGATGAGATGGTTGGATGGCATCACTGACTCGATGGACGTGGGTTTGGGTAAACTCCGGGAGTTGGTGATGGACAGGGAGGCCTGGCGTGCTGTGATTCATGGGGTAGCAAAGAGTCGGACACAACTGAGTGACTGAACTGAACTGAACTGAAAAGGTGTTCCATATCACTTACTATGGGAGAAATTAAAATGGAAATTTCAACAAAGTATCACCTCATACCAGCTGGAGTGCACATCCTCAAATATTACACAAAGAGTAGTTTGGGAGAGAATCAACACATGGAAATGTATGGCTGAGTCTCTCCATTGTGCATCTGAAACTATCTCAACATTTTTAATTGGCTGTAATACAACATAAAGTAAAAAGTTAGAGAAAAAATACTACCAACAGTACATGTGGGAGAGGGCAAAAAGAAAAAGGATCCTCGTAAGCTGTTTTGGACAATTCAAATTGGTTACGGTCACACTGGAGAATAGTATGGAGGTTCCTTAAGATCTTAATATCAGTGGCCACATGATCTGGCCTTCTCACTCCTGTCCCTCTAATGAGAGAAAAACCATACTTTGAAAAGATGCACCCCAACATCTTCTGCAGCACTATTTACATTATCCAAACAGGAAGTATGCAAAATGTCCATGGAGGTTGGATGGGTATAGAAGGTGAGTTATAATATATACATAATGGAATATAACTGAGCTATAAAAAAGAATGAACTAATGCCTTTGTCAGCAACATGGACAGACCTGGAGATGATCACAGGAAGTGATGGAAGTCAGATAGAGAAAGATAAAATGTCTATGACATCACTTACATGTGGAATCTAAAAACTGATACAAAGGAATTCATCTACAAAACAGGAACAGACTCATGAACTTCTAGAACAAACTTTCAGTTACCAAAGGGGAAAGGTGGGTCAGAATGAGGGATAAATTAGTCGGCTTGGATTAACATATCCACAATAATATATATACATATATATTGGTGACTGTTTTTCAGTTACCAAGTCCTGTCCAACTCTTTGCCATCCCATGGACTGCAGCATGCCAGGCTTCCTGTCCTTGACTATCCTCCTGAGTTTGCTCAAACTCATGTCCATTGAGTCAGTGATGCCATCCAGCCATCTCATCCTCTGCTGCCCGCTTCTCCTCCTGCCCACAGTCTTTCCCAGCATCAGGGTTGTTTCCAATGTGTCGGTTTTTCACATCAGGTGGCCAAAGTACTGAAGCTTCAGCTTCAACATTTGTCCTCCCAATGAATATTCAGGGTTGATTTCCTGTAGGATTGAATGACTTGATCTCCTTGCTGTCCAAGGGACTCTCAAGAGTCTTCTCCAGCACCACACTTCAAAAGCATCAATTCTCCACTGCTCAGCCTTATTTATAGTCCAGTTCTCACATCTGTACATGACTACTGGAAAAACCATAACTTTGACTATAGGTGCCTTTGTTGGCAAGGTGATGTCTTTGCTTTTTAATACATTGCGTGTGTGTGTGTGTGTGTGTGTGTTATATATATACACACATAACAGATAACCTGCAAAGATCTACAGTATAGCATAGGGAACTCTACTCAACACTGTAATCGCCTATATAGAAAACTGAAGAAGAATAGATATATTTGTATGTTTAACTGAAATAGGTGACAGTACACTGAAAACTAACAAGACACTGTAAATCCACTGTGTTCCAATATACAATAAAAATTAACTTTGAACAGAGAAGAGAAGAAAATAAAAGAAAGGGCACAGTATTCCCCCAGGCCTGGGTGACCTGGGCTGCTGTCACATCCCTGGCGCCTGAGAAGCCTTGGGTCGCATGGCTGGACTGGGGTGGGGCTGAGGGAACTGGGGGGAGGTGTCAGCAAATCAGCTACCCTTGGTTGTGCCTGGATCCCTCTGGATGGGACCACAGACTCATGATGTAGGTGGTCCTCTATCAGCTGAGCTTGGCCTAGTGCACCCAAAGGGTGGTGGAACTGTTAGGCAGGAAAAGCTCTGAAAAGTCTCCTGGTCTCCGTGGCTCCTGGTCCGTGGGGCCCTCACTTAATTCGGCTTCCTTAGAGTCGCCACACGACTGACCACAGAACCCTCACCCTCAGTGCAGCACCTCTGCAGGTCTTGGGATTGCTCTGGGGTGGGGGAAAGGTGAAGGGCGAGGGCAGAAGTAGTGAGACACAAGCCTTTGGGTGTTGTTCTGGCTCTCTGCTATCTAATTTACAACCCAGGAGAACAGCTTTTGCTAAGGTTCCGGTTGCTCCAGTAACCAGAGTTCCCCATGAAGAAATCCTACTGTCTTGCGGCTGTTTCCAGCAACTACAACTTTCAAGTTGGTTCTTAAAGGCACTTAATATTCATAAGGACTGTAGGGCGGTAAATAAATAGCTCTTACCCCAAGAAATATCCCAGGGTAAGTCACTGAATAGGAATTCAAAAGCAGCCAGATTTTGAAGAAGCCAATTTCAAGAGGTAAAGTTTACTACAACTATTAAAAAAAAAGAGAAAAACACACACACAAATGTATTCCACATCACTAACAAGCAGAGTGGAGAAGGCAATGGCACCCGACTCCAGTACTCTTGCCTGGAAAATCCCATGGATGGAGGAGCCTGGTGGGCTGCAGTCCATGGGGTCGCTAAGAGTCGGACACGACTGAGCAACTTCACTTTCACTTTTCACTTTCATGCATTGGAGAAGGAAATGGCAACCCACTCCAGAGTTCTTGCCTGGAGAATCCCAGGGATGGAGGAGCCTGGTGGGCTGCATGCAGTCCATGGGGTTACTAAGAGTCGGACACTACTGAGCGAACTTCACTTTCACTTTTCACTTTCATGCATTGGAGAAGGAAACGGCAACCCACTCCAGTACTCTTGCCTGGAGAATCCCAGGGACGGCAGAGCCTGGTGGGCTGCCATCTATGGGGTCGCACAGAGTCGGTGAGGTGACTTAGCAGCAACAAGCAGAGACATGCAAATCGAAACTAAAACTATGTACCACCTCGCACGAGTCAGAGTGGCTTTCATCACAAAATCTATAAACAATAGGATACAGCATGGAGAAAAGGGAACCCTCCAACACTGTTGGTGGGAACGTAAATTGGTAACAGACACTATGGAGAACAATATAAAGGTTCCTTAATAAAGTAAAAATCAAGCCGCCCTATGATACATAAATTGCACTACTGGGTATATATGCAAAGAAAATCATAATTTGAAAAGACACCTGAACCCCAATATTCATCACAGCACTATTTCCAGTACCCAAGACATGGAGGCAATAAAAATGTCTATCAACAAGACATATATGGTACATGTATACAATAGAATATTACTCAGTCATAAGAAAAGAATGAAATAATGTCCTTGACAGCAACAAGGATAGACCTCACGATCCATCATACTAAGGGAACTAAGTCAGAAAGCGAAAGATATCATATGATGTCGCTTGCAGGTGGAAATAAAACTTGACACAAATGAACTAATTGAAAAAAACAGAAACAGACTCAAGGACCTAGAAAACAAACGTATGGATACAAAAGGAAAAAGGTAGGCAGGGAAGAAATAACTTAGGAGGTTGGGATTAACAATACACACTAATCTATTGATACATTAATAAAGACCTACTGTACAGCACAGTGATCTCTAACCTACATGGATAAATAATCCAAAAAAGAATTGATATATGTACATGTATAACTAAATAATGTTGCTGTATACCTAAAACAAGCATAACATTGTACATCAACTATATTCCAATATAAAGTAAGAGTTTAAGAACAAAACAAAAAAAGTAAACTGGAATCAATGTCTATCAACAGAAGAACGTGGTTCATTTACAGTAACAAGCGGTGGTGGTTTAGTCACTAAGTCGTGTCCTACTCTTGCAACCCCATGGACTGTACCCGCCAGGCTCCTCTGGCCATGGGATTGTCCAGGAAAGAATACTGGAGTGGGTTGCCATTTCCTTCTCCAGGAGATCTTCCTGAGCCAGGGACTGAACCTGGGTTTCCTGCCCTGCAGGCAAATCCTTTACCGACTGAGCTATCAGGGAATTCCCAACTGGGAATCAATGGCTATCAACAGAAGAGATAATGTCTCTCCTTTTTAATATGCTGTCTAGGTTGGTCATAGCTTTTCTTCCAAGGAGTAAGCATCTTTTAATTTCGTAGCTGCAGTCACCATCTGCAGTGATTTTGGAGCCCCCAAAAATAAAACCTCTCACTGTTTCCATTGTTTCCCCAACTATTTGCCATGAAGTGATGGGAGTGGAGAGCCTCTTGATGAAGGTGAAAGAGGAGAGTGAAAAAGTTGGCTTAAAGCTTAACATTCAAAAAACTAAGATCATGGCATCTGGTCCCATCACTTCATGGGAAATAGATGGGGAAACAGTGGAAACAGTGTCAGACTTTAATTTTTGGGGCTCCAGAATCACTGCTGATGGTGATTGCAGCCACGAAATTAAAAGACGCTTACTCCTTGGAAGGAAGGTTATGGCCAACCTAGATAGCATATTGAAAATCAGAGACATTACTTTGCCAACAAAAGTCCATCTAGTCAAGGCTATGGTTTCCAGTGGTCGTGTATGGATGTGAGAGTTGGATGGTGAAGAAAGCTGAGCACTGAAGAATTGATGCTTTTAAACTGTGGTGTTGGAGAAGACTCTTGAGAGTCCCTTGGACTGCAAGGAGATCCAATCAATCCATCCTAAAAGAGATCAATCCTGGGTGTTCATTGGAAAGACTGATGTTGAAGCTGCAACTCCAATACTTTGGCCACCTCATGCGAAGGGTTGACTCACTGGAAAACACCCTAATGCTGGGTAGGATTGGGGGCGGGAGGAAAAGGGGACGACAGAGGTTGAGATGGTTGGATGGCATCACCGACTCGATGGACATGGGTTTGGGTAGACTCTGGGAGTTGGTGATGGACAGAGAGGCCTGGCATGCTGCAATTCATGGGGTCGCAAAGAGTCGGACACGACTGAGTGACTGAACTGAACTGAACTGAACTGAACTGATGGGACTGGATGCCATGATCTTAGTTTTCTGAATGTTGAGCTTTAAGCCACGTTTTTCACTCTCCTCTTTCACTTTCATCAAGAGGCTCTTTAGTTCTTCTTCACTTTGTGCCATAAGGGTGGTGTCATCTGCATATCTGAGGTTATTGATATTTCTCCCAGCAATCTTGATTCCAGCTTGTGCTTCATCCAATCCAGCATATCTCATGATGCACTCTGCATACAAGTTAAATAAGCAGGGTGACAAATACTTTCAAGCTATTAAAACAAACAGGGTACTATCACATGCAATGACAGAGATGGGTTTTACAAAGACCATTAAGGTAAAAAGCTAGACTCAAAAGGAAATATACTGTATAATTCAATACATTTAAAGTGTGAAAACACATCAAACTCATAAAGGAGTTGGAAGCTAGAAGAGTTATCATCTTTTTTTGTGTGTATGGAAAAATATACACAATATAAAATGTACCGTTTAAACAATTTTTAAGTGAACAGATAACTGATGTTTTGTACATTTTCATTATTGTGCAACCATCACCACTATCCTTCTCCAAACTAAATTTCCATACCCCTGAAACAGTAACTCCCCATTCTCCCCTCCCCTACAGCCCTTGGTCACTACTAATTACTTTCTGTGAATTTGACTACTGTAAGTACCTCGTATGGTCACACTATATTTGTCCTTTTGTGCCTGGTTTATTTCACTTAGCATAATGCTTTCAAGGTTCTTCGATCTTTCAGCATGCATCAGAATTTCCTTCCTTTTTAGGACTGAATAATATGCATGTACTATATTTTGTTTATCCAGTCATCTGTCAATGAACATTTGAGTTGTTTTCACCTTGTGCCTATTGTGAATAATGCTGCTACAGCATTGGTGTGCAGGAATCTATTTGAATCCTTGATTTCTGTTCTTTTACTATATACTCAAAAGTAGAAATGCTGAGTCCTTTGCTAAGTTGGTGTTTGATTTGTGTTCCACAGTGGTTGCACTATTGTACATTCAAAGAATAAAGGCTCCAGATTCCCAAGCCTCACCAACTCTTGTTATTTCCCAGGGTTTTTGTTTTTGCTTTGTTTTGACATCAGCCATCCTGATGTATGTAACCGGTATCTCACTACAGTTTTGACTGGCATTTCCTTAATGACTAGTGATGTTGAGTATCCTTTCCTGCACTTATTGACCATTTGTATATTTTCTTTAGAAAGGATGTCTATTTTAGACCTTTGCCCATTCTTTAGTCAAGTTGTTTTGAGTTTAGGAATTCTTTATATATTCTGAATATTAATGCTTGACTTAGAAATAATTTCTTCCATTCTGTAAGTTACTTTTTCCTTCTCTTGACAGTGTCTTATATGCACAAAGTATTTTAATTTTGATTTAAAAATTATTTATTTTTTCTTTGGTTGCCTATGAAGAGCTATCATCTTTGATGATGAGAGAAGAATTAGAGGATGATCAAGAAAATGAGAGGGGCTGGCTTCTGAGGTGCTACTAGTGTTCTACATATTTATAATTTGTGCATTTTTCTAGTTAACACATCCTGTGTGTTTGTATGAATGGAAAATAGGATAAAAGGACAGTCGACTTAGAGTGTTTGGTCTGGTTTAGAGATCAATTTAGCCCACTCCTGTGCTAAGTCAATTGATTGCAGCAAACCTTTGACCAAAAATCAGTTTTACTTATATGAAACATTTATTTTTAAATGCTTATTTTCAAAATATTTAAAATTAATAAATATTTTTATTAGATGTGTTTCCTTTTTAAGTGGTAACAATATTACTAAATCACAATAACTGACTATTCAGAATATAGCTAAGCATTGTCCTCCTAGGTTGTCAGCTTTTTAAAGTCAGAGGTTAACTCTTTCACTACTATAGTGCTTACAGTTAAGCAGGGATAGCCATATCACCTCTGAAAGGCAATCTCGAACAATATGTGCTCAAAAAACTTTAAAATGTACTTGTTTATTAATTTATCTATTCAAGTTTAAGGATCATGTCTGAAGGAACAACTGAGCAGATAAACAAAGATAAGTGCAGAGATATTCCCTGAAGCATGGCTTGTAACAGCAAACGAATGGGGACTGGTTGAATAGAATATGGTCTATACATGCTATAGAATTGTGTACATCCATTGATTTTATAATTCAAATCTATAATAACATGAAACGGTAAACTGTTTACTTACATTCTAAGTGGAGTTTAGAAAACCAGTGTGTATTCTGCTATATTTAAAATGGACAACCAACAAGGACCTACTGTATAGCACAGGGAACTCTGCTCAATATTATGTGGCAGACGGGATGGGAGGGGAGTTTGGGGGAGAATGGATACATGTGTATGTACGGCTGAGTCCCTTTGCTGTCCACCTGAAACTATCATAGCATTGTTAATTGGCTATATCCCAATACAAAATAGAAAGTTAAAAAAAAAAAAAGAAAAGAAAACCAGCGTGTATCATATAATCTCATATTCTAATGTGAGAGAAGTCAGGAAAGACAGACATCAGCATCTTGGTGAGGCTGTTTCTGGGTGGTGAAATTACAGATAATTTTTCCCCTAATTTGCCTATTTATAATTCTAAATTTTCTACAGTGAAATGTAATATTTTGTATTAAACACATAAACACATTCAAAAACTGGTTTTTCCCTATGAAAGTGAAAAGTGTCATCATGGATCAGTTTTATCACAATCTAATTATTAGTGTATGAGATGGCATTTTCAGTTTTCATTAAGTGGATGTGTTTACACATGCACAAGTACACATATATATAAATACAATGAAGTGACAGTCTTCATAGCAAGCCAATAAATTCCAGTTTTAGATTACAATTTCAATGAAACCTTGAAAATAAGTTCCCAGTGTCTATAAGTCCACATCAGTGCACAACCAGCCCATTAACAAACAAACAAAAAAAAAACTACCTCATCAGAATCTATCATGTGAACATCAAATGGGAAAAGAATATTTCAACTATGTTATTCATTTTATACTTTGTTGGTTTGTTTTGATTTGTTTATTAATTGGATGGTTATTTGATTTAATTTGATTGCAACCAGAAAACAGTGGACCAAAGGATAGGCCCAGTTTAGTGGGGTTGATCCACTTTGAGGGTCAATTCGGGGCATTGCTGTGCTGAGTCCACTGTCTGTGAAAAAATTCATCATCCAGAAAGACCAACAATCAGATCGACTCTGCCGTGTCCAATTTGCAGGTGTTGCCACGACACTGCTTTTGGCAAGAAGAGCTCCCTTGTCCAGCTTCTCCACAGTCTTACTTTCTTACACTACCTTTTATTTATTCTACTTGGTAAGCTTTCTTCCACAAAGGAGAAAAACCAAGAGTGGAAAGAAGGGATTACACCTTTTTTTAAGTTCAATTACAAGAACTTGACAACACAAGGATGGATCAAAAGGGAGACTTTAACAGGGCAATTGATTCTTTTCTTTCACTGTGGGGAATGGCTACCATTGGTGACTCATTAAGATAGACAGTGTCTATTTAGTTTCTGCCAGAAACCAAAATCCACACTCAGCATGGTAACAAAAAAAGTCTGTGTAGTCTTGATCAAAATGCCAACAATACAGTATATCCCTGGGCCACGTAACTACTGGATTTCAGGCTGGTGGACATGTTTTAAGAAAGGCCTGAGAACCATTCTGAGTTACTGAAAGTACAGGGCTGCAAGCCTCTTGATCTCAAAGTGTGATACTGATGTCTTCAGAGAAGAGACTCTCATACTGTGAAATGGGTTGAATGACAGAAAGCTCATTCAAGGCTTATGACACTGTGGCTTACACCTAGCTATCTCCTGGGTGCCTCTATAAGAACAAGTTCTGAATATAATAATACATGATGACCTTTGTCATTGAAGTAATTCCCACTTCAACTGCATTTGGGAATTTATCATTTCCTAGTGTGTAGGTCTTATGACTGGTATATTCTTCTGTCAAAAATATGACTTATCAGGTAATAAATCTGGACTTCTCTCTGTATAACCAGTCAAATGGACAAGCACATTTAGAAAAACACTTTGTGAAAATGAATCGATTTTGCAAGTTCAGTTGATCTCAATTTTAAATCAACTGAACTTTCCAAAATTTGGTGAATTATATTCAAACCATATAATTACATTTAAAAATATTCAGTATTGATTTTTATGTAGAAAAATCCAGAAAATGAACTGAAGACTGGCCTTGTGAGTTAAGGCCTGTTCAGCTATCAATGCCTTACTCCAGGTTCCAAGGTGAGCAACTTTGATTGCTGCAACTTTGATCAGAGACCAGAAAAGAGCATTGCAAGAAAGTTCCCCATAAAAGGGATTTGGGAAACACTATAAACAACTTCTATCCCCATGGAAATTCATGTTGCAAATTAATACATTAAAGACTCTGAACCCAGAAATAACAATGTAAACCTTTGCTTAATCTGGTATTCCACACCAGCTAACCATAAAGGTGGTATCTAGAATACAAGATACAATATAGATATAATGTAAGCCATATAGGTAATTTTAAATTTTCTTATAGCCATGTAAATATATAAAAAAGAGTTGAGATTAATTTATTAACCTATTTCATTTAAGTCAATCTATCCAAAATATTTCTTCAACATAAAATCAGAATAAAATAATTAAATATATTTTTTGTAATAAACCTTTAAAATTCAGTGTTTGTTTTACATGTAACTAGTGGCTACCTTACTGACTATTGCACATATAGAAGATTAATGATGCTATGAAATTAATCTTTAAAATGTCATATTTAACAAATTGATTTTAACAACAACTAATCAACAAATGATGTATAGGATTATTACATATTAATAATGTTTATTTAGACAATAGTACGAGGTTGAAATGTAATTCTCATTTACAAGTGAAATCAGAATTGTCCATGTCCAGTGACTTTATGAAGATAGGAATTTTTATGTACTTTGTTAATTGCTATATCCACAGCACCATAGCACCAGGCATATAGGAGATGCCCGGTAAATATTTGTGAAATATATGCCAGCATCACCTAGGAGAAGATCATGTATATGTCAAATGATCAGCAAATGCTTAAGGTTTGCTTTACTCAACTAAACAAACTATGTACTATTCAGAGTACTGACTATGTGTTGTTTACTAAGAGTTGAATAGTTAAAGAATTGAATAAGTCCTCAAAGAAGGAACTTAACAGCAGGGGTTAGCAAATTTTTTTTTTCCTGTAATGATCCGGATAGTAAGTAGTTAAGCTTTTGCGGACCATGGGGTCTCTTTTGCAAATACTTAACTTTGCCTTAGGAGCACAAAAGTAGCCATAAGCAATATATAATTAAATAAGCAAGGCTGTGTTCCAATAAAGCTTTATTTACCAAGACATGGCAGGTCAGATTTGGCCTAAGAGCTGTAGTTTGCCAACCTCTGGTATATACAGTATAGTAAGTAACTCGGATACATTAAACCTAATTATAACCCCATTGACAATAATTACAGAAAATAGGAAACACCTAAAGATTAAAGAATAAATTTAGAAAAGAAATGGGAGAAATCATAGTAATAAACATTTAAAATTCTACTAAAATACATATATTATATACTGATACATTTTTCTGCATTATATATATTATCCCTGGTTGGTTGGTTTAGTCGCTAAGTCATGTCCGACTCTTGTGACCCCATGGACTGTAGCCTGCCAGGCTCCTCTGTCCATAGGATTTTCCAGGCAAGAATATGGGAGCGGGTTGCCATTTCCTTCTCCAGGGGATCTTTCCCACCCAGGGATGGAACCCGAATCTCCTGGCAGATTCTTTACTGTCTTGGTCTGAAATGCCTACAATGGCTTGCAGCTATACAAAATCGGCAGCTATAAATCCAGTCAATAAACTTATCCATCTCATTAAGACAGACTGGGATCTGGGACCTGGGACCCTTTTTAGCAGTGCGTGTGCCGGGACAAAAGTCTCTTCGAGCAACAAAATACAAAGAAACTATAAGGGACTGAAAATAACTACATGACATGCGCAGTTGGGGCAAATGATGAACAACGAGGTACAAAAAGGCAAAAGTCCAGCTGCCTCTTCTGAGATACTGGGAGCAAAAGGAGGGACCATACTATGCATGGTCCATGCACAAGGCACCTCCAAAGAAGTGGGCAGAAGACACAAGCCACCCCTCTGGCCCAATCACCATTTTGCCCCTATCCTCACCTCACTTAAGGAACCAATTCACCCCTTCTGGGGAGTGACCAAGGGAATCTATTATTTGTTCTTGCTCCCTCATGCTGGAGTACCAATAAAACCTTGCCTGAATTCCTTACTTGTCCTCTTATCAATTTCTACTAATTAAAGAGTCCAAGAATCCAGGCTGGTAACATCATCATCAGGGAAATAATAGACAACCTGGTCTAATGCTTTGCCAAAAAAAATCACCATGCCTCATATTTAAGGAAGCATTTGCACCCAAAAAAAATGTATTTAAGCAACATTCATTAATTTAATGGGCACTTGTTGAGCCAGGGCACTATTTAAGGTGGTAGGAATACAGCAAAAGTCAATACAAGCGTGATTCTCAACCTCATGGAATCTATACTCCAGTGGGAAAAGGACCACACAGTAAACAAATAAGGTCATTACAAATATAATTTTCTCCATACCAATAAATGTCTTAAATATAAACAATGATGTAATCTTTTATGGCAATTACCTGGCAGCCACTTTAGACCAGGTGCTTAGGAATAGCCTTTCTGAAGAGGTGACCGTCTGCATGCTGCCTCAGATGGTGAGACTAAACCCTGTCTATAGTACTGCCTTACTCCACTGGTCTAATGAAAAATCCAAAGAGAAAACAATACTAATTTGGCCTGACTTGAACACTCTACGTTAAAAATAAGTCATCAGGGCTTCCCTGGGGGTTCAGTGGTAAAGAATCCACCTGCCAATGCAGGAGACATGGGTTTGATCCCTGATCCAGGAAGATTCCACATGTTGTGGAACAATTAAGCCTGTGTACTGCAACTATTGAGCCTGCGCTCAAGAGTCCAAGAGTCACAACTACTGAACCCACAGGCCGCAACTACTGAAGCCCAAGCACCCTAAAGCCTATGCTACACAAGAAGAGAAGCCACCAAAATGAGAAGCCTGTGCATTGCATTGCAACTAGAGAGTAGCCCCTGCTCACAACTAGAGAAAAACCCACTCAGCAACAAAGTCCTACCACAGCCAAAAAATAAAATAAATAAAATTATATATATAATTTAATTTATACATATAAATTATATATTTATACATACTATATAATGTATATGATTATATCTAATAAAATATAATTTATAATACATATTTATATATATATATTATATAATTAAAGAATGAATCATCACAACTTTTTCCCAATCATTCAGAAATAGTCATTTTTAATTACTTCCAATCCAGGTCAAGCTTATTAACCACTCTTTTTTATCCTCTCCTTTTGAAAATTGAGACACTAACCCCTCTCTAGGATTCTGGAAATTCTCCTGCACTCCATGATTTCTCAAACACTATCACCAACAACCACACAGTTCTTTAATCAAGGTCATGAAATAGGAGCTGCCTATAACTTTAGATCTGGGCTTTTATAAAAGCCCCTGAACTTTTCTCCAGATTTCTCTTGGACTTTAATTCTTTATTATTGTGTTTTTGCCTGTCCTTCTCACTTAAAGATCATTCTTCATGAGGAAAAAAAAGTGAAATCAAAGCAAAATCAAAGCTCTTTAAAAAATAAGATTTCATTTGTTCTTTTCTATGAGTTTTTTTTTTTTAATCTTTTGAGGCAAATTTGCTTTCTCTTCAACTCTGATAATTTGCATAAATAGATCATTCATTGTCAGATCACTGTTTATTATGATCACTCACACACACACGTACACCCCAAACCAATTTCAAAGATAGAAAATTCATCAAAGAGAGAAGCCAATATAGCTAAAGTTTTATCCACTCCAGTGGCCTTGTATGACTTTTCCCTAATTACAACAAAATGCCTGGTGGGCACAATACGCCTCCAGAAATATTTTTATTCTTTTTTTTCAGCATGAGTTTTATTAGTTGAAACAAAGCACTATGATCATTCTGTGTCTCTCTGGAGCTTTCTTTCTTTCTGACTTGATACTTTATTAAGATAAAAGGTGAACAGATTTTCCTTCATTTCTCCTCCTTACAAAAGTTCATAAGACGTACCCAAAGGGCAATATATTTGGCCTTAGGGAAGTGGTTGGGCCTCAAACACTTGGACCCTTTCTTGTTGGTTTTCTCTGGGTCATTGCAGATGAATGCCAGAGTACAAGAAGGGCATAAAAAAAATTCACATGAAAATAGGCTTTTTAAAAATTGAGCTAAGATTAACTGACAGGACCATCTGAACAGAGCTTCAGAAAATATAAAGCTGTATTTTTCTCATGGTCTCTCAATGGGAAGGAAGAATTTCAGCAGAAAGAACAATAGGGCCACCCATCCTACCTCAGAGAATTTATTCCCCAAAATCAGCTATGAATGTACAGACCAAAGACGTATCTTTATACTTGACTTACTGGCCAATTTACCAGTCACCAAGGTTCATGTTCTCTTTTCTCTCTCTTTAATACAAGTAATCTTCAAGGCTCTAAAATATCCAGATGAAAAAAAGACATCTCTAAGCCCTTTGATTCATGATCAAAAGCCGGCAGATGAAACGGCACAAAATTTTACTTAGAAGTGGACAAAAATTTACTACAAACCTCAAATAAAAATAGATAACACCATTTATTAATATCTTTTCTCTGGGACTGTCTTATCGAACAGAATTGCTACGTAGTATTTTTAGCTTGCTTTCATTGGGAAATATGTTTCTTTTTTTCAATTTTTTCTCTCATAAAAATGGTTTTCTCCTCTATTTTTCATCCTTGTTTCCTTCTTCTCTTTCTTTCATTTTGGTTTTCCTTGTGAGACAACCTAACCTACACTGGTCAGGCACCACACAAAAGCAAAGGGTCACTAGTTAATTGAACTTGAGAGCCCTGACATCTTTTATCTCCTAATAAACCTTATTTATTCTTCCTAATCCAGATTTTTGTATTTCAGTTAAGAGTATATAAATGTCAAAGTTACGGTCTTCAAGGAAAAAGAAGAAACATTTTCAAATTTAAAAAATTATTAAAAGTTTAAAGGAAAAAATAGATGACTGGGATGAGAAAAGATATCACAAAAATATTAATTCAGAAAATACTCAGAAGATTAGTGTCTACCCAACACTCAGTTTACATAAAGCAGCGTGCTCTGTTCAGAGGTATAGAATTAGCCTTTAAATTATATTACAAGGCATTTAAATAGTCCTAAAATGACATAAACATAGGCTTTTTTCCCCATTTTAGTGAAAAAGTCATTAAAATTACACTTTATTTTCAAAATTGTTGCAGTTGCAGGGCAATTTGGGGACCATGTTATATTTTGGATGGGTTTCCCCTGTGGTTCAGTTGGTAAATAATCTGCCTGCAATGCAGGAGACCTGGGTTCGATCCCTGAGTTGGGAAGATCCCCTGGAGAAGGGAAAGGCTACCCACTCCAGTATTCTGGCCTGGAGAATTCCACGGACTGTATTGTCCATGGGGTCGCAAAGAGTCAGACACGACTGAGTGACTTTCCCTATATTTTGGATAATGTATCTGTCGAATTGTGGTGCTGAAGAGGACTCCTGAGGGTCTCTTAGATTGAAAGGAGATTAAACCAGTCAATCCCAAAGGAAATCAACCCTAAACATTCACTGAAAGGACTGATGCTGAAGCTGAAGCTCCAATACTTTGGCCACCTGATGCAAAGAACTGACTCATTGGAAAAGAACCTGATGCTTGGAAAGATTGAAGGCAAAAAGAGAAGAGGGTGACAGAGGATGACATAGTTAAATAGCATCACTGACTCAATGGACATAAATCTGAGTAAATTCTGGGAGACAGTGAAGGATAGATGGGCTTGGTATGCTGCAGTCCATGGGGTTGCAAAGAGTCGGACACGATTTAGTGACTGAACAACAACAAAGCTGTCTCTTAGGATATAGTATCTTGTGGATTGGGTTGTTTTTATCCCTGTTCTTAATCCTAGAACCTGACAAAGTATCATAATACAACAGAAAAATACCAAACATTTAATTGTGTTGAAGTTGTGACACTTCTACTTAAAGTATCCTCTCTTGAAACCTAATATGGCTGCTAAGTATATCCTAGAGGATAGACATCAGGATGGAGTAGAGAGAGACCCTGTTCTTTAACCCTACAGTTAAGTGGTTCATTGCTCCATGGAAGGCATGGTGAAACACCCAGTACTCCTTCCTATGCTGATTTTCAGAACTCTTGTTCTTCTGGACTGAGTCATGCTCTCATCTGCTGACTGCTTTGACTCTCTATTAACCGAGGGTGAAAAGCAGCCATTTTTTTGGATGCCCCTCAGATTCTACCTATGATAGACATTCTTGTATAACACTTCTACCATTCAAAAGTAACAATGGGGAGAGACGGCAGTGCATCACGGCAAACAAATTAAAACTCAAGCCTCAACACACTCCAAGCATTTCCGACCTGTGAGCTGTTTGTACGTGTTCTCTTCAGATTCCTCCTTCTCTTCACACTCTCCCTATCACTCCTCTTTTCCTCAAACTCTCATATCCTCTCTGGCTTTACCACCCACCACCACCACCACTACCTTCTAGGAAACTCAACATTCCTATACATTGTCTAATGCAGAATAACTGCCCTCTTTGTTTTCCTGCCTTCTTAATTCAGACCTGGAATTGTCCAGTACAGCTGTCACTTGCCACAAATGTCCAAAGACCATTTGAATTGTGGCTAATCCAAATTAAGATGTGCTGTAAGGGTAAAACACACACCAGATTTTGAAGACATAGTATTTTATTTTTAAAGACTTATTAAGTAATAAAATATCTTATTAATAATCTTATATTGATTTTACACTGAAATGATAATATTATGAATATATACTGAGTTAAATAAAGTTACATTAAAATATATCCATTTCTTTTAGTGCTTTTTAATGTGACTGCTAGAAAATTTTAAATTACATATGTGGCTGACATCCTAGTTCTATTGGACAGTGTTGATCTAGACCCTACAATCTCACTCTTCCACAGCAGCATAAGCTCATTAAACTGGTTAAATCAACCCCAGAGATGAGCTATGCAACTCCAAAAGAACAGTTACAGCCAGTGTTTGGTTTGAATTATCTTTCTCCTACAGAACATGTAAGCAAATACTCTTAATTTTCAAATAGTAGTGGATTCTGATATTAAATGCCAATGCTTACTTAGAAACTGTTGAAAATATACCCAACTAACTATGATTAAGAGAGCTGACTCAGTTTTGCTTCCAATGTGCTTTCTTCAATTTGATAGGCATTTTAGTGTTGTGGCTTCCCTGGTGGCTCAAATGGCAAAGCGTCTGCCTACAATGCGGGAGACCTGGGTTCGATCCCTGGGTTGGGAAGATCCTCTGGAGAAGGAAATGGCAACCCACTCCAGTACTCTTGCCTGGAAAATCCCATGGACGGAAGAGCGTGGTAGGCTACAGTCCATGGGTCGCAAAGAGTCGTAAATGACTGAGCAACTTCACTTTCACTTTAGTGTTGTGGCAAAAGGCGCGTCAGAGTAAGACAGACCTTATTCCAGTCCCAACTATCTGAGCAGGGCTGATTTAACCACTAAGCTCAATAGGTTCAATGCCTAGAGCCCATAGTGCTTTTAGGAGTCCACAAAAAATGTTTTAATTTCTTTTAAAATAAAGGGTAAAGGAATATAATGAGTCAAGCCTGGGTTATTTTCATATTTATGCCAATGCATTCATAAAATTTTAAGTATTTTTGATATGAAAAAGACCCATGAAAGCAGAAGTGCACAGGGCCATTGAAAGTCATGATGTGGGCCATAGTAGAGTGGTCTTCGATGAGTAATTTTAGTTCCTCTGAGTACTGGCTTCATGATCTGTAAAATGAAGACAGTAATGGAAATTATGTCACTGATGAGGAATATATATATTCTCCAATATCTGTTTCCTTTTTATTATCAGTAATTGGGAGGATTCCACTTCTCTAACTTCTTGGAGTTACTCCTGACTGTGTGGCTTGCTGTGGCCAAGAAAATGTGAGCAGTTCTGACATGCATTACTCAGAAAGAAGCATTTAATGGCTTATGTTTGGCCTTCCACCTCTCTCTCTTCCCCAGCCTTGGTGGCCATCATCATCTTAGTCACTCAGTCGTGTTCAGCTCTTTGTGACCCCATGGAGTGTCTGTAGCCTGCTGGGCTCCTCTGTCCATGGGTATTCTCCAGGCAAGAATACTGGAGTCGGTTGCCCTGCCCTCCTCCAGGGGATGTTCCCAACCCAGAGATTGAACCCAGGTCTCCTGCATTGCAGGCAGATTCTTTACCATCTGAGCCACCAGGGAAGCCCTTGGTGGCCATAGTAGGATGCTACTGCTGCTAAGTCGTTTCAGTCGTGTCCGACTCTGTGCGATCCCATAGATGGCAGCCCACCAGGCTCCGCCGTCCCTGGGATTCTCCAGGCAAGAATACTGGAGTGGGGTGCCATTGCCTTCTCCAGTGCATGAAAGTGAAAAGTGAAAGTGAAGTCGCTCAGTCGTGTCCGACTCTCAGCGACCCCATGGACAGTAGCCCACCAGGCTCCTCCGTCCATGGGATTTTCCAGGCAAGAGTACTGGAGTGGGGTGCTATTGCCTTCTCCGATAGTAGGATGCAATGATATGCAAATGTGATATGATTGAAGCAGATTGGAGTTCTGAGCTGAAACAAAGGACAGCTGCTCTCCAGAATTATCCTGGGCCTCCAGTGGACTTTACATAAGCAAGAAATAAACATTTAATTGCTAAACCATTGGGACTTAGGGGTTATTTATTACTGTAGCACAATTCAGATGAACCTAGTTGGTACAATAGGGATATAGTGATGATTAAATAAGATTATATATATTAAAAGCTCTTATATTATCATTGTCAGGTGGTACCTAATAATATGGTGCAAAATAATAGTAAGTAAGTACGTTGAACATAGAGTTCAATAAATAGCTCCTTCATTATTGTTGTTTTTGCTTAAGTCCTGCTGCCCTCCCTTCCATGTCACAGGGTGCTCTTAATCCCACTCTAATTTCCATTGTCAAGGAATTTATTACTATTGCAGAAATGTCTCCTCTTAGGTACAGAATATTGTCAAATGGTATATTTAAGTAAGTGTGGCTTTGCTCCAATGTAGCCTGCCAAACGCCAGTTGGAATCATCACCCTCTATTTATGAGCTGGGGCAGGTCCCCTCTCTTTCTCTCTTTGTCCTGGCTATATTTCTCTTGCCACTCCATCTGCCTCTGAGTTTTGTACCTTTATTCCTTGCCTTGTGAAAATGAAATGTTTCCTCCCTTACTTTTTGACAAAAAGTAACTGCCAAGTAGAATCTAAGTTGAAAAGTATATATTAGGCACAAAAGAAGATTGCATGACATTTCTTGCAGGAGCCCAAGAGTTTTAAGTATTTTTTTACACACTGTCATATGGGGTATGGATGCTCATTATAAGGGAGATGGTGATGATGTTAAAAAAGAGAGAAGGCAAGAGGAAGGAATTCAAAGTGGGATAGAGAAATTACATTTTTTCTACTTATCAGTCCCTTTGTTAGGTACTGTCTAGACATTATCTTATTGTTGTTGTTCAGTTGCTAAGTCATGTCTGACTCTTGTGCAACCTCAAGGACTGTAGGCCACCAGTCTCCTTTGTTCATGGGATTTTTCCAGGCAAGAATACTGGAATGAGTTGCCATTTCCTTCTCCAGGGGATCTTCCTGACCCAGGGACCGAACCTGCATTGGCAGGCAGATTCTTTACCACTGAGCTACCAGGGAAGCCCCATACATTATCTACTTCTGAATAAAGGACTCTGAGGAACGACTCTAGACAGTTCCTCAGAACAGCTGGTTAGGTCTCTAAGTATCATACAACTCAAGCAAAGAAATGGGAAAAAGCCATTTGTCAGCAGGGTCAAGGTATATGTGCCACATGAGGATGTGGAGAAACTGGAACCCTTGTGCATTGCTGCTGGGAATGCAAAATGGGAGCACTACTGTGGAAAACAGTGTGGAAGTTCTCCCCAAAATTCAAACAGTAAATCACCATATGACCCAGCAATTCTACTTTTGGGTATATACTAAAAGAACTGAAAGTGGGGACTCAAACAGATCTTTGTACACCAATGTTTATCACAGCATTATTCATCATAACCAAAAGGTTGAAACAACCCAAATTCTCACAGACAGATGAATGGGTAAGCAAAATGTGGCACACGCATATTACTCAGCCCTTGAAAGGAAGGAAATTATGGTACATGCTGCAATATATGGCATTGAAGACATTATCCTATGTGAAATAAATAAGCCAGTCACAAAAAGATAACTATTGTGTAATGCCACTCAAATGAGATACCTAGAATAATCAAATTCATAGAGATCTTGGTGGTTGCCAGGGGCTAGTGGGAGGAAGGAATGAGGAGTTGTTTAATGGGTGTAGAGTTTTAGTTTTATAAGATAAACAAGTTTGGGAGATGGACATTGGTAGTGGTAGCATGGCAATGTGAGTGCACTTGATACCACTGAACTGTACATTTCAAGATGGTTTTAAATGGTAAATTTTATGTTCTGTACATTTTCCCACAGTGTTTAACAGGACAAGAAGAAGTCCACATGCCTCAGACAATGCATCCTGAGCTCTACAAGAAGGATCTGCCCGTGGGAGATCTGCACTCTTTCCCTCTGATCTGATGGGAGCGGCAGTCACCAGGAAAGGATGAATATGTGCATGACACCAGTTAAAGCAGAGCAGCCAGGCAACTCAGTTGAAAGTATTTTGACATTTAATTTAGCTGCAATTTCCCAAGCATGTGATGCTTTCTTCCTTCAGGGAGAACAGATAGATTTCATTGCCTTGACTGTTCTGTCCAGTAGAGTCTGTGAGTTCTTTCCAGCATCCCTTCAGAAAGGAGATACGGATGGTAGCGTTTCATTTTTCCTTGTCTTCATCAACTCACCAGTAAATGCTGCCTCCTTTCCAGAGCGCCCCTGTTGCACATGTCACGCTTTTTCTGGTCCCCTCTCCTTTTATTAATTTTTTCTGTTTGAGACATATGGAGAGACGCGTCGGTGCAGGCACAGTTTCCTGTGTGCCACCGCCAGAGTTAAGAGCAGCTCTGAAACTTAGGGAACTGATCTCAGACCACTAAACTTGATGAAACTCTAGGGGGAAGTCTGAAATGCTCAATAAGAAATGGTACGTGACCAAACTGTAGCCTGTTAAAACCAGGAAACAACTTAGGCCAGGTTGGCAAACATACTACATGTTAATCTGTATCACCCAGCATTAAAAATATCACAAGGTTGTTCACTGCAGCACTGGCTGTATTGAGGGGAGGGAGGTGTGATCTAAAAAGTATAAATCAATGAGAGAACTATTAAGTATGTTATGGAACATCCAAAAGAAGCTGTGGGGCTTCCCAGATGGTTCAGTTCAATTCAGTCGCTTGGTCGTGTCCAACTTTTTGCGACCCCATGGACTGCAGCACGCCAGGCTTCCCTGTCCATCACCAACTCCCGGAGCTTGTTCAAACTCATGTCCATCAAGTCAGTGATGCCATGCAACCATCTGATCCTCTGTTGTCCCCTTTTCCTCCTGCGTTCAATCAGGGTCTTTTCCAATGAGTCCGTTCTTTGCATCAGGTGGCCAAAGTATTGGAGTTTCAGCTTCAGCATCAGTCCTTCCAATGAATATTCAAGACTGATTTCCTTTAAGATGGACTGGTTGGATCTCCTTGCAGTCCAAGGGACTCTCAAGAGTCTTCTCCAACACCACAGTTCAAAAGCATCAATTCTTTGGCGCTCAGCCTTCTTTATGGTCCAACTCTCACATCTGTACATGACTACTGGAAACACCATAGCTTTGACTAGATGGTTCAGTGGTAAAGAATCTGCCTGTGGTGCACAGAAGACATAGCTTGGATCCCTGGGTGGGAAAATCCCCTGGAGGAAGAAATGGCAACCCACTCTAGTATTCTTGCCTGGAAAATTCCCTGGACAGAGGAGCCTGGCGGGCTACAGTCCATGGAGTTTCAAAGAGTTGGACACAACAAGCTAGCGAGTTGAGCTGAAAACAAGCTACAACTAGCAGACTGCCCTTGTGTGAATTATGAAAAGTGTGTCCTCGGTGGCTGACAATTTTCAAAAAAAAGAGACAATTCCACCATCACCTCCACTTCACTGCCCCATCCCCCATCCCACCTCCATGCCTATTTCCATCTTCATCCTTGTGTAAAATCTCCACTTCCATCCTTGGGTAAAACAAAGAGATAAAGGTGTCACTTCCCTTCAGGTCTCACAGCCCATGCCAGTGATGCGCAAATTGATTTCAGCCAGAGGACACAATTAACTCACAATATGAAAGGCAAGGAACTATTTAAAAGGAAAAATCTCTGAGATACATTGTTAAGCAAAAACAAAAGGTTCAGAAGAGTGTTTTTTGTTTTTTTTTAATATACAAATATACACATGGGATGTTTCTGGAAAAAAAAAAATTCAAGAAATAGGGTATGTTAATAGCAGTAACTCTGAGGTTTGGTATTTCAGGAGACAGATGAGTCAGCCTTGTACATGGACTAGAAGGCCAGATAAGCTTGCTGGAGCAGCAACTGGTGGTATTTTTCCTTCTCCTCTCCCTCCTTTCCTTCCTCCTCCTTCTTCCCTTCTCCCCCCTCCCCTTCCTCTGTCTCCCTCTCCTCCTCTCTCTTCTTTCTTTTCAGTTACATGAGTAAGCATGCTTTGAATTGGAGAGCACGGGCTCTCCATTTGTGTAATCTCCCCCAGTTTCTGGAATAGGACTCAAACCAGAAGAAATGTTTAAAAAACAAAAGAGCCTTCTAGAAGTAATCTGGACTTTATATTAAAGGACACCACTGACAAGCAGCTTTTACTTAAATCAATAAGTGCTGAGGGCTTGATCTGGTTAATAGCCTCTAGAATTATCTACAAATATTTGACTGAATTACTTGTCTCTGGCTCAAAACCAATATCTTCCTTTGAAAGGGGAAGAGGGGGTTATAGGACAAAGTAGGTCAAGTCTGGGGTTCCCTATTTAAGTTTGCCACCAAGAGTTCCTAGGGCTGTGTGTGTGAGTGTATACACACACATATATATGCTCTTTGAAAGAAAAGCTATGACAAACCTAGACAGCATATTAAAAAGCAGAGACACTACTTTGCCAACAAAAGTCCATCTAGTCAAAGGTATGGTTTTTCCAGTAGTCATGTATCAAAGTGAGAGTTGGACTATAAAGAAAGCTGAGTGCTGAAGAACTGATGCTTTTGAACTGCGGTGTTGGAAAAGACTCTTGAGAGTTCCTTGGACTGGAAGGAGATTCAACCAGTCAAATATAAAGGAAATCAGTCCTGAATATTCATTGGAAGCCCTGATGCTGAAGCTGAAACTCCAATACTTTGGCTACCTGATGCAAAGAACTGACTCATTGGAAAAGACCCTGATGCTGGGAAATATTGAAGGTGGGAGAAGGGGACAACAGAGAATGAGATGGTTGGATGGCATCACCAACTCAATAGACATGAGTTTGAGCAAGCTCCAAGTGTTGGTGATGGACAGGGAAGCCTGGTGTGCATCAGTCCATGGGTTCGCAAAGAGTCGGACATGACTGAGCGACTGAACTGAACTGAACTGATATATGTTGACTTTGGTACTTTGGAGAACCATGATTAATACAATAGATAGGCTAGCCTTCTTTCACTGATTCAAAGTTTTCCTTATTATTCATGTTGGTTTATTTTTCCATATGCATTTATAGTCACCTTGTCTAGCTAAAATTAAAAGTTGGTATCTGTTATTGGAATCTTATTAAATGTCTAACTCTATAACATATTTTAAATTGATAAGTTGCAAATTTAATTTAGAGAGAATTGAAATCTTTATGATACTGTTGAGTTTTCCTATTATTGAGGCTTATTTTATACCTTTTAGGGTTATTTTATATGCTTTTTCACTCATCCAAACATTTGTTAAGATTATTTTTGCATATTATTTTGTAGAAATTGAAAAATATTTTCTAAAATTGGTATACAAATACAAAGGTTCTTGAATAACTTAACCAGCTTTGAAAAGTGAATAACAAAGTGGAAGAATACCTGATTTCAAGACTTACTGTAAAGCTACAGTAATCAAGAGAGTATGGTATTGGTGTAAAGACAGGCAAATGGATCAGTGGAATAGAACAGAAAGTCCAGAAATAGAGTTACAAGTATATAAACAACTGATTTTCAACAAAAATGCATAGACAATTTAGTGAATAAAGGATAGTTTTTTCCAATATATTATGCTAAGATTAGATATGCATAAGAAGAGGTAAAAGAAAAACTTTGTTCCATACTTGACACAAAATACAAAAATTAACTCAAATGGATCATAGATATAAATGTAAAACTGAACACTAGATAACTTCTGAAGAAAACACAGGAGCAAATCTTCATGACTTTAGATTAGGTGAATAAGTATTAGATATGACATCAAAAAGCATTATCTACTAAAAAATTGGTAAACTGGATCTCATGAAAATTAAAAACTTCCATTCTTCAAGTGACACCGTTAAAAGAATTAAAAATAAGACCCAGACTGGGAATAAGATTTTTCAAATCATATATCTGATAAAAGACTTATACACAGAGTTTTAAAGAACTCTCAAAACTAAGAAAATAAGCAATCAAACTTTTAAATCAGCAAAATACTTCAATAAACACTTCATCAAGATAATGATAAATAAGCACATACAAAGATGTTTAACATCATTAGTTATTACTGAAATACAAACTAAAACAAAAATGAAATATCACTACATACATTTTGTGATGGCTAAATTTAAAAAGCTTAATAATATCAAGTGGTGGCAAAGATAGGAAACAATACCAGTGCTGGTAGGAATGTAAAATGGTACAACCACACTAGAAAATAGTTTGGCAATTTCTTAAAAGTTAAGTATGAACTTTCCATATGATATAGCCATTTTAGTTCTAAGTATTTTCCGAAAGAAATTAAACATCTGTTCATACAAAAACTTGCAAAAAAATTTTTATAGCAGCTTAAGTTACAATTATCAAAAACCATAAACATTTATAGTGTGTCCATAAAAAGATGTACTACTCACTAATACATATAGAACAATATGGATGAATCTCAAAATAATTATGCTGAGTGAAATAGGCAAAACAAGAAAAAAAGCACAGGCTATATGATTCTACTTATAATGGAATTATAACTCTAACGTGATAGATATCAACCAATGACTGCCTGGGAATGGGGACCAGAAAAAGGCACAAGAAAACTCAGGAGAATGATATTCATTATCTTGATTGGGGTCATAGTTTCATTGCTGTGTACACACACACACACATACACACACACACATATAGAGTTTTCATATCATTACATACATAAAATTTATCAAACTGCATATTTTAAATATGTGAAGATTACTGCATGTCCATTATACTTCAAATAGTAACACCGACCAACATTTTTGTTTTTTGACAAGCCTTTGGGTTGATAAATTAGCAATGGCCTACTTGATCTAGGATAGACTCAAATGTGACAGCTCAGATCAGTGCCATGGGCTCTCTCTTCTCCAGCAGTCTGCCCCAAGCTTATTCTCAAGGCTATCTACATTATTGGTTGTTGTGATTTTTGCAAAGAAGCTCTGCTCATATGTTGCTATCGTAATACTCATTCACTCTAATTTTCAATTTGTTGGATCTGTTTGGGTAAACACAGTAGCCTCCAATCAGGCTGCCTAAAAGTCTAGGCCACCTTCTCAATAAAATTCCATAAAAGATACCAGAAACTGTATCACAGATGGCATAGATAAGATGGAGGAAGTGGAAGGCTTTTACTATTCCTAATTTCTATGAATCAAACTTTACCTTGGGCATTAGATTTCAGTTTAAAGATGAAATCTCTGAGGCAGTTTAAATTTCAATCCAAAACAAGAAAAATTTTTTTGTGTATCCAAGATTACATACTAAACCCCAAAAGTCATTTCACAATGTTTAAGAATGTATGACTTTAAAAATTTATTACAGCAGTTTGATCTAGTGAAGGTCAATCAGTAGCATTATCTACCTGCTTATACCTATTTGTATAGGCAATTTCCACAATGTTAATGAATTGTGTTCCTAAAGTTCATATGTAAGTCAACAATATAGAAATCATATTGCATTTTTTTCATAGAAATGATTCAACAAATGCTTCCAAGGGGCTAGTAAAGCCCATTTAATGCACAATGGCTAAAATATAGTACAAAGAATAAAAGAGCACTTCCCTGCAGTTTTTAAAAGAATAAAATGTTTCTGAATAAAACACCTGACAAATTCCAATTCAGTAATCCATTAGAATTCTCTTCCTACATGCCCTTTGAAAATGGAAGAGCAATATAAAGATTTATTTACCAACAGATACGAACTATGTCACTTGCTTTAGAAGGCAGAATCAACTATAGACATACTTGGTTTTAAATAACAAGTTGTTTTCATCTTACTACACAGATAAAGGATACTCAACCTGTGCATTTAAAAAATCACAGGAATATTTCCAAATGTAAAATATAGTTCAGAATTTCTATACTAAAATGGAAAATAAAAATTACTCCTAAATTTAAGTCCTTGGCTCAAAATTTTCTAATGATACAAGAGAGTTCCAGAAAAACATCTATTTCTGCTTTATTGACTATGCCAAAGCCTTTGACTGTGTGGATCACAATAAACTGTGGAAAATTCTGAAAGAGGTGGGAATACCAGACCACCTGACCTGTCTCTTGAGAAACCTGTATGCAGGTCAGGAAGCAACAGTTAGAACTGGACATGGAACAACGGACTGGTTCCAAATAGGAAAAGGAGTATGTCAAGGTTGTATATTGTCACCCTGCTGATTTAACTTATATGCAGAGTACATCATGAGAAACGCTGGGCTGGAAGAAGCACAAGCTGGAATCAAGATTGCCGGGAGAAATATCAATAACCTCAAATATGCAGATGACACCACCCTTATGGCAGAAAGTGAAGAAGAACTAAAGAGCCTCTTGATGAAATTGAAAGAGGAGAGTGAAAACATTGGCTTAAAGCTCAACATTCAGAAAACTAAGACCATGGCATCTGGTCCCATCACTTCATGGGAAGTAGATGGGGAAACAGTGGAAACGGTGGCTGACTTTATTTCTGGGGGCTCCAAAATCACTGCAGATGGTGATTGCAGCCATGAAATTAAAAGACACTTACTCCTTGGAAGGAAGGTTATGACCAACCTAGATAGCATATTGAAAAGCAGAGACATTACTTTGCCAACAAAGGTCCATCTAGTCAAGGCTATGGTTTTTCCAGTGGTCGTGTATGGATGTGAGAGTTGGACGGTGAAGAAAGCTGAGAGCAGAAGAATTGATGCTTTTGAACTGTGGTGTTGGAGAAGACTCTTGAGAGTTCCTTGGACTGCAAGGAGATCCAACCAGTCCATCCTAAAGGAAATTGGTCCTGAATATTCATTGGAAGGACTGATGTTGAAGCTGAAACTCCAATACTTTGGCCACCTCATGTGAAGAGTTGACTCATTGGAAAAGACCCTAATGCTGGGAAGGATTGGGGGCAGGAGGAGAAGGGGATGACAGAGGATGAGATGGTTGGATGGCATCACCGACTCGATGGACATGGGTTTGGGAAGACTCTGGGAGTGGGTGATGGACAGGGAGGCCTGGCGTGCTGCGATTCACGGGGTCGCAAAGAGTCGGACACGACTGAGCGACTGAACTGAACTGAACTGATACTTCACAGTAGAAGTCAAAGTCATTAAAATGGCCTATAACATTCCACATGATCTGCCCTCATCCCCTTATCTCTAAGGCTTTGTCCCCTTTATCCTTCCCCACCTCTCTTACTGTGTACCAACTGACCTTGATCTCCTTCCTTTCTCCCCAGGAGGATAAGCGCATTGCTGATTCATGCTCTTCACTCTTGTTGTTCCCTCTAATTGGATCTCTCCTCCCCTATATATTTACAGGACTCCCTCTATCCTTCAAGGTTTTGCCCAAATGTCGTTTTTCATCTGGGGCTTTCACTTATCATCCCATGGAACAGAGCAAGCCCTATCCCTTCTCCTGCCTCTACCCTTACTCTCTTCATTCTTCCCCACTTAATTTTTCCCCATGTAACTTTTCACTTTAAACACATTATACAATTCACTTATTTTCTCTTTGTCATCTCACTACCACCAGCACTAACATGTCAACTCCATGATAACAGTGATTTTGTATCTTCCGGTCCTTTCTGCAGGACCCAACACCTCCATGTTTCAGAACTCTGCATAAATAACTTTTCTAACTTATTTCATGATTTATACACCCATTTCTTTCACAGGCATGTTTTTCATTTGACTGTCTCCTTTAAGTCTTCTGCATAAAGGGAACAGATTGTCTTCTCTCTGGCAAAAGATTTATCTGGAAATAACTAATGAGCTATCAGAATTGCAGATGGAAAATTCATTGTTGTAACAGCCTTTCAAATAATTCTTGGTCTTCAAATCATTCTTGAAAAATTCATGTTTTCCATATCCCTACACAGTGGCATAAATTTGGTTGAAGCTGTTCTCTGATCAATACTCATTTGAATTATACAATTGTGTCATGGTTTAGCACCCTGTAGAATTAAATATGCCATCAAAAAAGTATCTCTTCATGAATAGCATGTATTATATTACTTAAAATCTAAAATCACATTTATTATATGTAAAAAGATTCAGTTCAATGATTTCTTGCCATTCAATTTCATTGAATTAAAATTTTACTACTTCCTAAAATCTGCTTTTTTTTCAATTAATCTGGATAAAAACCAACCCCAATCACTGTCTTGAATAAATCTACACCGTAGTTTCCAAGGATTTTTTTTAGTAAAGCAACGCTGTCATTTGTTGGTGTGATTTCTGTAATGCAGCTCTGCTCATATGTTGCTATCTAAAACTCATTCACTCCAATTTTCAATTCATTGGATCTGGTTGGGTAAACATTATAGCCTCCAATCAGGCAGCTAATGGTTCCAAACTGAGAAATAGTTTTGCAAGGCATATAAAATCTGAGGTGGGATATAAATTCAAAATAAACTTAGCTTGGGAGCTAAAGGACATATATTGTGTTCTGCCTATATTTTCATACAAATCATTCACATTTTATGGTTTGGATATTTAATGTCAGTCCTCCACACCCTTTTCAAGTATGCATCACTCAGAAAACAAAGATGAGTTAAACACATTCTGAAGTGCTCTTCTTCATAGGGCTCTTATGCGTTTTGAAATCTAGAATACATATGTCACTTAATATTTTCAAGCTGAATAAACATATTGTAAATAACAGTCTACCTTTAATAATCACTGATGATACATTAAAAATATATTGAAATCATACTTTTGTAGCAATATAAAAAATCCATGGAAATAGAAATCACACTGAATGTGTGCCATGTACTCAGCCTCATATATAATACAAATATGGATCTATGATAATAAAAAAAGAACTCCCTGCAAACAAAAGCTCAAGACCAGATGTCTTCACTGAGGAATTCTATCAAATATACAGAGAAGAATTTATACCTATCCTCCTTGAACTCTTCCAAAAGACTGAAGAGGCGGGAACACTCCCAAAGTCACTCTATTAAGCCACCATGACTCTAACACCAACATCAGACAAAGACACTACCAAAAAGAAAATTACAGGAATATTTTTGCTGAATATAGATGCAAATCATTGACAAAATATTAGCAAATCAAATTCAACAACACATAAAAAAGATCATACACCTTGATCAAGTTGGATTCATCCCAGGGTCACAAGGATGGTTCAACATAGGCAAATAAATCAATGTGATACACTAAACAAAACAAAAGAGAAAAACCACATGATCATCTCAGTAGATGCAGGAAAAAAATTAATAAAATTCAACATCAACTCATGATACAAACTCTTTCCAAAGTGGGTATAGAAGGGATATATCTCAACATCATAAAAACCACTTATGATAAACTCACAGAAAACATAATAATCAATGGTGAAAAACTGAACGCCCTCCCACTAAATTCTGGAAAAAGACCACTTCTATACAACATAATATTGGAAGTCCTAGCCACAACCATCAGACAAGAAAAAGAAATAAAAGGTATCCAAATGGGAAGGGAAGAGATAAAATTGCCATTATATGGAGATGACATGATACTCTATATTAAAAAACCTATAGAATTCACACAAAAACTACTAGAACTGATCCACAAATTCAGCAAGATATCAGGATATAAGATTAATACACAGAGATTTGTTGCATTTCTTTACACTAACAATGAAATATCAGAAGGGAAAAGTAAAAAAAAAAAAAAAAAAATCCTATTTAAAATCTCATCAAGAAAAAAAAAAAAAACTTAGGAATAAACCTAACCAAGAAGGTGAAAGACTTATGCACAAGAACTATTAAACACTGATAAAGGAGACTGAAGATGATTCATAGAAATGAAAAGACATGCTCTTGGATTGGTAGAATTAATATCATTAACATGGCCAAATTACCCAAAGCAATCTACAGATTAAATATGATTGCTATCAAATTACCCATGACATTTTTCACAGAACTAGAAAAATAATCCTAAAATTTATATGGAACCACAAAAGACCCAGAATTATCAAGGCAGTTCTAAGGAAAAAGAATAAAGCAGAAGTAATAACCCTCCCAGACTTCAGACAATACTACAAAGCTGCAGTAATCAAAACAGCATGGTGTTGATACAAAAACAGACACACAAATGGAACAGAACAGGGAGATCCCAGAAATAAACCCACATACCTATAGTCAATTAACCTTCAGCAAAGGAAACAAGAACCTACAATGGAGAAGGAACTGTGTCTATAGCAAGTGATGTTGCGAAAGCTGAACAGCACATGTAGGTCAATGAAGTTAGAACACTCCCTCACAGCAAACACAAAAATAAATTCAAAATTCCTTGAAGAGTTACATATAAGACATGACACCATAAAACTCCTACAAGATAAAATAGGCAAAACATTCTCAGACATGAACTGTAGCAATATTTTCTTAGGTCAATCTCCATAGGGAATTTAGATAAAAGCAAAAATAAACAAATGGGGCCTAGTCAAACTTATAAGCTTTTGCACGGTAAAGGAAACCATAAACAAAGCAAAAAGACAACCTACAAACTGCGAGAAAATATTTGAAAATGATGTAACAGACACAGACAATTTCAAAAATATACAAAGAGCACATAGAGCTCTATATAAAACACACACACACACACACACACACACACACACACACACACACAGAAAACAACACAATTAAATTAGGGCAGGAGACCTAAACAGACATTTCTCCAAAGAAGACATAAAGGTGGCCAATAGGTATGTGAAAAGATGCTCAATTTTGCTAGAGAAACACAAATCAAAACTGCAAAGAGATATCACCTTACACTGGTCAGAACAGGCATCATCAAAAAGTCTATAAATAATAAAGGTGCAGAGAAAAGGGAATCTTCCTATACTGTTAGTGGGAACGAAACATGGTGCAGCCACAGTGAAAAACAGTATGAAGACTAAAAAAAAACCAAAAAATAGAGTCACCATATGATCCAGCAAATCCCATTCCTGAACACATATCTGGAAAATATGAAAAGTCTAATTTGAAAAGACATGAACCCCAGTACTCACACAATACTATTTATAATAGCCAAGACATGGAAGCAACCTCAGTGTCTGTCAACAGACGAATGGGTAAAGAAGATGGGGTGTGAGGTATATATGTTTATACGTATATATATACATATACATACATATACACAATGAAATATTATTCACCCATTAAAAGAATGAAATATTGTCATTTGCAGCAACACAGATGGACCTCAAGATTACAATACCAAGTGAAATAAATCAGATAGAGAATGAAAAGTATTATATGATGTCACTTACATGTGGAATCTAAAAAAGTTACCAATGAATTTATTCACAAAACTAAAATAGATTCACAGATACAGCAAACAACCTTATGTTTACCAAAGGGAAAAGGACAGAAGAGGGATAAATTAGGAGTGTGGGATTAACAGATCAACACCAGTATATAAAAAACAGATAAACAGCAAAGATGTACTGTATAGCAAAGGAAACTATATTCAATATCTTGTAATAACCTATAATGGAAAAGTATCTGAAAATATATATATATATATATATATATATATATATATATATATATATATAGATATATATATATATATATATATATGGTGAAATCCAGTACGGAATTTTGTGTAAATTTATACAAAATGCCAGACTGGATGAAGCACAAGCTGGAATCAAGATTGCTGGGAGAAATATCAATAACCTCAGATATACAAATGACACCACCCTTGTGGCAGAAAGTGAAGAGGAACTAAAGAGCCTGCTGATGAAAGTGAAAGAGGAGAGTGAAAAAGCTGGCTTAAAACTCAACATTCAAAAAACTAAGATCATGGCATCCAGTCCCATCACTTCATGGCAAATAGATGGAGAAACAATGGAAACAGTGAGATACTTTATTTTCTTGGGCTCCAAAATCACTGCAGATGGAGACTGAAGCCATGAAATTAAAAATCGCTTGCTCCTTGGAAGGAAAGTTATGACAAACCTAGACAGCATATTAAACAGCAGAGACATTACTTTGCCAACAAAGGTCCGTCTAGGCAAAGCTATAGTTTTTCCAGTAGTCATGTATGGATGTGAGAGTTGGACCATAAAGAAATCTGAGCACCAAATAATTGATGCTTTTGAACTGTGGTGTTGGAGAAGACTCTTGAGAGTCCCTCGCACTGCAAGGAGATCAAACCAGTCAATCCTAAAGGAAATTGGTCCTGAATATTCATTGGAAGGACTGATGCTGAAGCTGCAACTTCAATACTTTGGTTACATGATGCAAAGAACTGACCCATTGGAAAAGATCCTGATTCTGGGAAAGATTGAAGGCGGGAGGAAAAGGGGATGACAGAGGATGAGATAGTTGGATGGTATCACCGACTTGATGGACATGAGCTTGAGAAAGCTCCGGGAGTTGGTGATGGATAGGGAAGCCTGGCGTGCATCAGTCCATGGGGTTGCAAAGAGTTGGACACGACTGAACAACTGAACTGATATATAGATATAGATAGATATAGAAATAGATATAGATATATATAACTGAGTCACTTTTCTGTATACATGAAATTAACACAATACTGTAAATCAGATATACTTCAATTTTAAAAAATACATGAAAGAGCTAACAAAAATATGCACAAGACATAGCTGTGCTTAGTTGCTCAGTCGTGACTGACTCTGCCACCCATGGACTGTAGCCTGCCATGCTTCTCTGTCCATGGGGATTCTCCAGGCAAGAATACTGGAGTAGGTTGCCATGCCCCCCTCCAGGGGATCTTCCCAGGGATTGAACCCAGGTCTCCCATATTGCAGGTGGATTCTTTACAGTCTGAGCCACCATGGAAGCCCAAGAATACTGGAATGGGTAACCTATCCCTTCTCCAGGGGAACTTCCCAACCCAGGAATCAAACTGGGGTCTTCTGGATTGCAGGAGGATTCTTTACCAGCTGAGCTACCAGGGAAGCCAACAAGAAAACAGGCCCTGCATCAAGAAATTATAATACATATACACAAAAGAGTATCCTAAGATAAAATATGATAAGTACCATTAAAATAACATTTTGTTGATGCTCATAAATATTGAACAAATGATGAAAAGTGGATAGTATAAACTTTTCTATAAGCATCACAATTTCCTTACAAAGATTGAATTCTTCCTAAAAGTGTTCCCCTAATTCAGTTTGTGAAAATTTGAAATATATGTTCAACTCTATGAAAGTAATTTATTCATCCTTACAGATAACTAAGAAGAAAACATTTCATCATCTCAAAATGTACAGGTTCTCTCTCCAATTTTCTTGCAAGTATTTTCACCACTTTTCTTTGGTAATTAAGAACTCAAAGAGTAGCAGCAAATTATGTACATATACACGTCTCCTTCTCATTTATCTTCATAGAAAAGTTAATCTTCTCCTTTTCTATCTAAAACAAGTTTCAGTTATTAAATAAACAAGGTACGTAATAAAGAGGTTATGAATATGTTTTATAAATATTTTATCATGGCTTACTGTCATCATAATTTCAAAAAGGATTACTTTTAGCTTTACATTAAAATACAAAATATTGAGGCAAAGTCTCAAGAATTTTAACTCAGATAATACACAAAAAATGAGAAATTCCAGAAAGAGGAAATCAATAAAAATATCTAGGACACAGACTGCAAATCTATTTTAATTGAGTATTTTCTATGAAAAGAGACAAAACTCCCAATTCCCTTGGTGCAGAATTATAATGAAGTTAGAAATACTTGGATAATATTCACCTAAATATTTGTTAATTTATATATTATTTTCAAGTACCAAAATAACATATTTGAAAACTACCTTTCAAAAATCTCACATTTCTCTGGAGCTGTAGCTGTCTTCTAAAGTTTTTGCTTACTGTTTGAAATTCCCCTTGTCTACCAGCATGCAATACTTGACTAGTTGAAGAATTCCATGGACAGAGGAGCCTGTCGGGTTGCAGTCCATGGGGTCACACATAGTTAGACACAACTGAGCACTCATGAATAAATGAAACTATATGTTCTAAGATTTGGCATCCATCAGGAATTTTAGAAACAATCACTCGATTTCAAACACCTCCATGGATATTTATGCTGCAATGGATAGAGTGGTGAATTTTGAGAAAAATCAAAATTGTGGCATTTGATTGAAACATCAGAAAATTCTATTATTGTTGACCTGCCATCTAGTGTGCAAATTAAAGGGAAGTTTTAATTTAAACCAAAAATCAGCTATATCTGTGTTCAAATACTTGAATAGCTGTCACGGGGGAGATCGGTTAGTCTCAACTCATGGTTGCTGAGCTATACATTTGGACTAAAAGAAGGATGAGGAGAGTAGATTTCAGTCCAAACTAAGCAATGGCTTGAATTAGAACCATCTGGAAATGGAGTATTCTGTCTTATGAGGTAGGCATTCCTGGTCACTGTGTCTTACAGTTTATTGAGGATGTTATAAATGAGTTTGAGCTTAGATTTTAGGCACCACTTTCTGCCTCTCAGGACCCCTTCTACCTTATGAAGTTCTGGATGATGGCCAGCTCAACTCACCACTCATCCAAGCTGGTACTTTACATTCGTTCAATATGAATTAATATATTTACATTCATCCAGGGAATTTCCTGGTAGTTCAGTTGGTAAAGAATCTGCCTGCAGTGCAGGAGATCCCAGTTCAATTCCCGGGTCGGGAAGATCCCCTGAAAAAGGAAATAGCAACCCACTCCAGTATTCCTGTCCTGGAAAATCCCATGGCCAGAGGAGCCTGGCAGGCTACAGTCCATGGGGTTGCAATGGTCAGACATGACTTATGACTAAACCACCACCACATTCATCCAACTTCACCGTGTAAAGCAGCCTTTCAGTGACACCTAATTTTGTACCAATTTCCACGTGTAGATAATTACCCCTGGGGGTGATGTCTTTGATGAAGCAGACACTGCTGGCAGCACTTACAAAGATCCACAGTGGGCAGAGATTGTGAGACAAAAGGCCAAAGGCAGTTGAAACAATACAGAGGTAGACTATTATCCTGGTAGTGATTCCAAGGATAGCAATTTTCTTTATTTCTTGCAATACATTTATAAAGCAATATTTAACAGCATCAATATTCCCTCTCCTATCAGTTTTCAATATGAAGTGTTGAGGTTAATGATGGCTAAAGAAAGACATTTTTGTGTGACTGAGTGACAGCATATTTTGGCGCAGCTGTTCCAACAGTGCCATATTGAGTGATACAAGTCAGAATGTAAAAATACTATGAAAAACTACAAATAATGCTTACAATAATATCCCTATTGCCGGGAGCCAGCTCACGAGATCCCCACTCATGACAGTCATGAGGAGAAGGACTGACAAGCAGAGCAACTCAGGCCTCGGGGATTCTCCAGAGGCTGCCTCAGCGCTCACCTTAAAAATGAGATCTCTCTTTCTGACGCTTACTATAATAAACCTCTTCTTATTTTCTGTGACTTAGGCAAAAGGCTTTTCCTGATTCTCTTCTAAAATAGATCAATCTGAAACCTCAAATCAACAAGGCCCCTGAACGGTAGCACCCTAAATAAAATTATCTGAGATATAGAGTATGCTGATCTAAATTCCTTTTGCTAACATATTGGTTTGTTTAATAAATGTACCTGTGCCTTTGGAGCTAATGTGCATGACTATTCCTTAATAATAAAACAGCATTGAGAGCCTCTGTACAGAAAGCCTCTATGGGCACAAAACCTTTCGCAGGAAAAAAGGCTTGTTAGGAAATATAAGAAATATTGCTTTATGAAACTGTTACTTAGTCTATATTTACTCACTATGTTTTTACTCTTAACGTATTTAGCCTATATAATGAAAGCATAATAGTTAAAAATTTATATAAATAAAGTTTAGCTTTAATACAAATAATAAGACAATTGTTGAATTAACTGATGATTCTTACTTAGAGCTGACCTTCAGCTTGCTGTTCTATGACGTTATGGGACCACATTCTTTTCTGTTAAGCTCGAGGCGTTAAGTAAATTACCGAAAACAGGTTTTACCTTGAAACTTTCTATTGATAAATTCTTTCCTGCTGTGCCTGATACAAAAGCGTTCTGACTGATCAACCCTTATCAATAGGAGAGTTACAAGATGTTAGCAGGCCCCCAGGCCAGAAGATGATGCAAACAAAATGAGGCTTTTTGTAACTAAAAACAGGCCAACAGTTTCGATGAAGGTCAAAAACTGCTGGCCTATTAAGCTGGATTGATAGGCCCATTAAGCTGAATTCATATGCCCATTAAGCTAAATTGGTATGCCCACTAAGCTGAATTGGTATGATTCTATACTTTACGTTTGTTTCGATGTAGCACAAAAAATATAAAAACTGTCTTAAAAACAATAAAGTCGGAAGACACTTGGAAACACCACGACTCGCTGTGTCTTCTCATTCGTATCGCCGACGCTGTCCATCCTGAGGGAACCCTGACCAGCTGGGGCAGGACTCCGGCACCCTATCAATTACCTTAAGAGAGGCTCCCTTTGGCCCTCACCCTAACTTCATCCTCAGTTAATCTGTCATCTAACCCTGAGTGTCTAGCACCTAACTCAGAGATGGAGTAAAACAGAATCAGGCTCAGGGTTGAATGGAGAACAAGGAATGAATGAAGCTCAAGGGCAGAGTCAGGGATAGAGTATGGGTTGTGGTGTGCTTAGTTGCTCAGTCATGTCCAACTCTTTGTGACCCCATGGTCTATAGCCCTCCAGGCTCCTCTGTCCATGGGGATTCTCCAGGCAAGAATACTGGAGTGGGTTACCATGCCTTTCTCCAGGGGATCTTCCCAACCCAGAGATAGAACCCAGATCTCTCGCATTGCAGGCAGATTCTTTACTGTCTGATCCACCAGGGAAGCAGAGGAGGTGGAATAAGGAGTAAGTTAGAATGGAGTGAAGATGTCCAGTGCACACATTACTTTATAATTTGTAAAATCTTAGCATTAGTTTCAAGGTCCTTTTTTCAGCCTAGGTCTAGATCCACCCAAATCCATCCACTTAGGGAAGCAAGGAAGCTTTCACAGGCAGAACTTATTGCTGATGCCTCTGTGAACTCTGCAGTCCCTTCCAGAATGTGCATCACTAGAGGGTGGCTATGACATGACATCCCATTGTCAGATGCACTGAGTGGTATAAACTAGAGGAAAAGCAGCTCAACTATTCCCCTTCCTGGAAATGAATAGGTCTCAACCACCGTGCTATTGGGTAGATTTGCCACTCACAGTGTCAATACTAACGAGCTCCAGACTTTTGGGAGCCCTGACACCTCATTATTAAAATAAATAAAAATTAAATGGGATCTGAGTGTATTAAGTGGTAAAGAATCCACCTGCAATGTAGGAGTCACAGGAGACACAGGTTTGATCCCTGAGTAGGAAAGATCCCCTGGAGAAGGGCATGGCAACCCACTCCAGTATTCTTGCCTGAAGAATCCCATGGACAGAGAGGATCCTGGCGGGCCACGGTCCGTAAGGTCACAAAGAGTCAGACATGACTGAAGCAACTTAGCACACACGCACAAGAGTCTTGAGAATTTTGCAACATGTCTTGAGACGTGGAGAGAGATACCAAGTTGCTAACTTGGGGGATTCAGTTAGGGACAATAGCTGAATCTGTAAGAACACAAAGAAAAATTATTCTTTGTCTTTTCCACTGCCTAATTAATTTAAGATAAAGAGGAAAAGAATGAGCAGAAAATATGAAGAAATGGGACAGCTAACAAAACTGATTTGGCTATTGTAGGGTTAGTCCTAGTTCAGAGTAGTGAATAGTACAAATAACTCTGGTCAGTTTGAACCCACTTCCTGCAGATGTCACATTCCAAGGAGGTCTAACTTTGTGAAAGAGCTTCAATAAAGGATGGAAAAGGACATGACATAAAAATTTCAACTAGCTTTCATAGCTGTGATAATTATAAAGCAAACACTTCTTGATTTCAAACAGTAGACAAAATTTATGAAAATTCAACCATCTTGACATTTTTACCATTCTTGCAGATACTAATAACTATTAATAAAACTGGAATGTATTTTAATTATATATTTATAAAGTTTATTATTAGGATATTAAATACCTAATTCTTCTTAGATACAGCATCTGAATCCAATAATCAAAATTTGAATTGTCTACATTAATGGGTTTTTTTTTAATTAGTTTATTTATCTATTTTTTAACTTTGCAATACTTATTTGTTTTGCCAGACACTGACATGAATCCACCATGGGTGTACATGGGTTCCCCTTCCAGAACCCCCCTCCCACCTCCCTCCCCATCCCATCCCTCCGGGTCATCCCGGTGCACCAGCCCCAAGCACCCTGTATCATGCATCAAACCTGGACTGGCGATTCATTTCACATAAGATAATTTACATGCTTCAGTGGCATTCTCCCATATCATCCTGCCCTTGCCCTCTCCCATAGAGTCCACAATACTGTTCTATTTATCTGTGTCTCTTTTGATGTCTCGAATACAGGGTTATCTTTACCAATTAACTAAATAGAAACAGATAAAGTCGAGTCTGTCCCTGGGAATTGTGACTAGTACTATACTATTCTGAATGACACTGAAACAGCTAATCATATGAAAAACTATGTTCTTCTTAATATGACTATATATTTGTATCAGGTAAATGCAGTATATAACAATTCAACAATGATTTAAGTTTATTTCAGGGTTCATATATTTATTATCAAAAATTATATCATCAAGTATTATGACATATATGTATCTATGTAATACAATATTATTTAAAGCACCGAAGAATTGATGCTTTTGAACTGTGGTGTTGGGAAAGATTCTTGAGAATCCCTTGGACTGCAAGGAGATCAAACCAGTCAATCCTAAAGGAACTTAGTCCTGAATGTTCATTGGAAGGACTGATGCTGAAGCTGAAGCTCCAATACTTTGGCCACCTGATGCGAAGAACTGACTCATTGGAAAAGACCCTGGTGCTGGAAAAGATTGAAGGTGGGAGGAGAAGGGGACCACAGAGGATGAGGTGGTTGGATAGCATCACCAACTCAATGGACATGAGTTTGAACAAGCTCCGGGAGTTGGTGATGGACAGGGAAGCCTGGCATGCTGCAGTCCATGGGGTCACAAAGAGTCGGACGTGAGTAAGCGACTGGACTGAACTGAATGTAATATAATATACAGTATATACTCTATAATATACAATAAAATCACATTATAACACAAATATTCTATTTTTATGCTGTTCTGCACAATTACAGCTAGTAATATGATCACTTATGGATACCCTTCCCTGATAGCTCAGTTGGTAAAGAATCCGCCTGCAGTGCTGGAGACCCCAGTTCAATTCCTCAATCAGGAAGATTTGCTAGAGAAGGGATAGACTACTCATTCTAATATTCTTGGGCTTCCCTTGGGCTCAGCTGGTAAAAACTCTGCCTGTAATGCGGGAGACCTGGGTTTGATCCCTGGGTTGGGAAGATCCCCCGGAAAAGGGAAAGGCTACCCACTCCAGTATTCTGGCCTGGAGAATTCCATGGACTGTGTAGTCCATGGGGTCACAGAGAGTCAGACATGAGGAATTTGTTGTTCAGTCACCCAGTCATGTCCGACTCTTTGTGACCCCATGGATTTGCAGCACGCCAGGCCTCCCTGTCCCTCACCATCTCCTGAAGTTTGCCAAAGTTCATATTCATTGCGTTGGTGATTCCATCCAGCCATCTTTCATCCTCTGACACCCTCTTCTCCTTCTACCCTCAACCTTCCCTAGCATCAGGGACTTTTCCAATGAGTCAGCTGTTCTCATCAGATGACCAAAATACTGGAGTATTTGAATACTTCAGCATCAGTCCTTCCAATGAGTATTCAGGCTTGATTTCCCTTAAGATTTACTGGTTTGATCTCCTTGCTGTCCAAGGGACTCTTAGGAGTCTTCTGCAGCACCATAGTTCAGAGGCATCAATTCTTTGGCACTCTGCCTTCTTTATGGTCCAGCTCTCACAACCGTATGTGACCACTGGGAAGACCATAGCCTTGACTATTCAGACCTTTGTCAGTAGAATAATGTCTCTCCTTTTCAGCACACAGTCTAGCTTTGTCACAGCTTTCCTGCCAAGAAGCAAACGTCTTCTGGTTTCATGGCTGCAGTCACCATCCGAAATGATTTTAGAGCCCCAAAAGAGGAAGTCACTACTTCCACCTTTTCCCCTTCTATTTGCTATGACGTAATGGGGTCAGATGCCATGATCTTAGCTTTTTTAATGTTTAGTTTTAGGCTGGATCTTTCACTCTCCTCCTTTACCCTCATCAAAAGGCTCTTTAGCTTCTCTTTGCTTTCTGCTATTAGAGAGGTATTATCCCCATCTGAGGTTGTTGATGTTTCTCCCACCTATCTTGATTCCAGCTTATAACTCATCCAGTCTGGCATTCCTCATGATATGCTCAGCATATAGATTAAACAAACATGGTGATGGTAGACAGCCCTGCTATACTTCTTTCTCGATCTTGAACCAAACAGTTGTTCCACACAGGGTTCTAACTGTTGCTTCTTGACTGGCATACAGGTTTCTCAGGAAACATGTAAGATGGTCTAGTGTTCCCATCTCTTTAAGAGCTTTCCACAGTTTATTATGATTCACACAGTCAAAGGCTTTGTCATAGTTGATGAAACAGAGGTGGATGGGTTTTTTTGTTTGTTTGTTTTTGTTTTTAATTCCTTAACTTTCTCTATGATCTAGCAAATGTTAGCAATGTGATCTCTTGGGAATTCCCTCTGGGACTAGGGGTCTAGACTACCAGAGTCCCACTGGGGAACCAGAGTACTAAGAAGAGCAGCTAAGCAAAGTACCACGTTATGCAACCTCATCCATAAGATCCTTCAAGAGGATCCTTCAAGATCCTCCTAGGCACAATGATAATTCTGTGGCAGTAGAACTAAATTCACACACTGCTGAATAGTAGGATTGAGGTACAGAATATTAATATTCCTCCTGCTTTCCCCAAAACTGGCTCAGAATCTGAGCCAGGCTGAGCCTCCGCGAGGAAAGTATCAGAAACTCCAGGAGACAGGACTAAGGAACGAACACTTTGATAGAAAGCAAAGTAATCATGCCTAGAGAAAGATATGGTGATAATCACTGCTACAAGCTTGCCTCCCAGAAATAAATTACTGATCTACTCATCCACAAAATGTGAAGGTAAGATTTCCCTGACCTTCCTTCACTTCACTGGACCCCCTCTGTCACTGTTCCTGCTCCAGAGCTGTTGTTGTTTCTAATTGGAGGATAACTGCTTTACAAGGTTGTGCTGGTTTCTGCTGTACAATAACATGAATCAGCTGTGTGCATACGTATGTCTCTCCCTTTTGAGCCTCCCTCCCGCTCCCCCAACCCACTCCTCTAGGTCATCCCAAACCACTATTGGGCTACACAGCGGCTTCCCACCAGCTATCTGTTTTACATACAGTAGTGTATATATGTCAGCGCTACTCTCCCAATTCATCCAGAGTTCTATACAAAAGAATCAGTCTCTGGGCTGAGATATTGTCTTAGTACTTATAACCCTAACATTTTATGAGCATGGTGCATCCCGCTGGTCTGCGAAAAGATTTGTTTTCTGCATTAGTTCATTTCATGGGTGTGTTCATGTTATAAAGTTGTGAATCAAGCCCCTGAAATATTAATGGTATGAAACTCTATGTGTATTCATGATGGTTATATATAAGGAACTGTCAGATCCCAACCCCAATTATGTGTACTTACCGAAAACACATTCATAAATGATAGAACTCAAGATCTTAAGTTCTATTAATTTTGATACTCCCAAGATGAGTCAGAATTTTTAAAGAAAATGGTTCAGTTGCTTAGATCCTTAGCTCTGGAAGTTGTTTTAAATTAGTGAAATTGGTTGTCTTGAAATGTTTAAACTGATGTAGAGTTTTCCCTTCACTTCTGAGGATTCCTCTCAGTGATTAAAGAGATTTTATATTTTAATATTAAATTAAAATTTGCCCTCAATAACTTTTAATATTTTTAATAGAATATGCATGCTTTGCCTAACATTTCTCAGTTCAAAATGATGTATAAACTATTATGGATTGAATTTCATTATTCTTCTAATGTCTCTATGAGCTGCTGTTATTTCCTCTCTGTTTGAATCTAAAATATTATTGACAATAAATATTTAAGAGGATGAATTTCACAGCAATTTTGGTTAATAGAATTCACCATAACTAAGAAAAAATATTGCAACAAATATATATTAAGATCCATTTCACCAAATCCCAGAATATTAAACATTCACAAATGCCCCTAAAATTCAAATATTCTTATAGAATACAAATTTGTAAAATTTATCATCCAGGGAAACAGTGCAAACAAAAATGTGAGTTGGTTTAGAAACAGAGAAGTTTCATAATCACTACTACTTAACTTTTTACTCAGTTAAATTCAGATAAATATGATTCTGTAAATACATATCCATTCTAAGTTACAGTGATTGTGATACAGCTTAACATCACTTTTCTGGTCTCCTTTTACTCATTTAATAACTATTCATCCAGTAAATATGTATATCATGCACTCCCAACGTTCCAAGCACTGTGCTGGCCCTGAAAAGACAACTTTCCATGTCTAAAGTTGGCTGTGCAAATCAACAGCAGCCACTAGCCACTTGCAGCTATTGAGCACCTGAAATGTGGCTTCTCTGAGATGTGCTGTGATGTATAAAATACACATCAGATTTAAAAGACTTTGTACTAAAAGTGGAAAATACCTCAGTGATAATTTTTATGTTGATTGCATGTTGAAATGATAATATTTTGGATGTACTGAGTAAAATAAAATACGCTAGTAAAATTAATGTCATGTATTTCTTCTCACTTTTTAGTATGAACATGAGAAAAATTTAAGTTATATATTGTGGTTCTAATTGTATTAGATAATGCTGGCCTAAGGGAAACTGACAACAACCTACCTTTGTCTATATAATTTTGTTTAAAAAAAGCATTCTGAATCTGATCAGAAGGCCATGACAAAGTATGTAGTGGGTTGAATAATAGCCACTCAAAGATAGGAAGCCCTAATGGCCGGAACTTGTTATCTTATTTGGAAAGAGGATCTTTACAGGTGTGATTAAATAAATGATCTGGAGTTGAGAGGAATCTGAGTGGGCCCTAAGTGACATCATAAGCATCCTCCAGGAGAAAGGCCAAAGGAGGTAACAGCTACAGAAGAGAGGAGACAATGTGAGTATGGAGGCAGCATTCACAGTGATGCAGAAACAAGTCAGAGAAGGCCCACAGCAGCCAGAAGCTGGAAGAAGTAGAGTCAATTCTCCCCTAGAGCCTCCAGAAGGAGTATAGCCCTGACCACACCTTGACTTTGGACTTCTGATATCCACAACTGGGAATGGATATTTTCTGTTATTTTAAGCCACTCAGTTTATACTATTTTTTTTTATTATAGCCATCAGAAACTAATATAGAGCATAATGGTGGGAAGAGGTGGTTCATAACAGGTAACTAAGGAACAGCTACAAGTTCTGCCCATTTTGAGACACAGAACTGTGAGAATAAAGCCTATATTCTCTCCCAAAAAATCCCCTTAGAGTTCTTGCTGTGAAAATTGAATACTGAGCTGGAAGACCCATTACCACTGGCATGCTCAGTATAACATTCCAAATTTTCATGATTTTATATATATATATATATATATGTATGTATGTATATATGTATGTATGTATGTATGTATGTATGTATATCTGGCCCCACTACTGCATGGCAAATAGCAAGGGAAAAGGTGGAATCAATGACAGATTTCCTCTTCTTGGGCTCCAAAATCACTGCAGACAGTGATTGCAGCATGAAATCAGAAGACAAGTGCTTCTTTGAAGGAAAGCAATGATAAACACAACGTGTTGAAAAGCAGAGACATTACTCTGCCGGGAAAGGTCCATAACCAAGGCTATGGTCACATACAGTTGTGAGAGCTAGACGGTAAAGAAGACAGAACACCACAGAATTGATGCCTTTGAACTGTGGTGCTGGAAAAGACTCCTGAAAGTCCCCAGGACAGCAAAGAGATCAAATCAGTCAATCTTAAGGGAGATCAACCCTAACTATTCACTGGAAGGACTGATGGTGAAGCTGAAGCTCCAGTATTTTGGTCATCTGATGTGAACAGATGACCCATTGAAAAAGTCCCTGATGCTGGGAAAGATTGAGGGTAGATGGAGAAGAGGATGTCAGAGGACGAGATGGCTGGATGGTGTCACCGATGCAATGAACATGAACCTGGGCAAATTCCAGGAGATGGAGAGGGCCAGGGAGGCCTGGTGTGCTGTAGTCCATGGGGTTGTAAAGAGTTGGACACGACTGGGTGATTGAACAAACATACAAGCAAATATGCACACATAGTTATAAAATACATGCATATGTGTGTGTATGCATGACCCACAAACAAATACAATACCATATTAACTAATTAATATCATATTAATTAATTAAGCACTACAGACCAGAGCTAATGTTGGCTCAGAGGAAGTGCTCAGGCTTGAATAAACATTAATAACAGATGAGCTTTAAGACAAGACTCAAAGTAGGAAAAGACTCTTCCCACCTAAGGAGTATTCAATATCCTCTGCAATGGCCACAGGGGGAAAAAAGGACATAAGCATGCTAATCCTGCAGAGAGAGTGCAGCATCAAAGGAAAACGGAAGAAAAAATAACAAACTTGAGGTGTTCTGGAAAGGACACAGAACTCTAGTGACCCTGAGAGCAACCTGTGGAGCACACATAGGAGGTTATGAACTGTGTGACATGAACTGATAAAATTTCAGGACTTGGTGGCCATACTTTGAATGAGTACAAGAGCAGGTAACAATATTCAGCTGTAAAGGTCTGGAAGCAAGAAATAGGCATCACAATGTAAACCAGACCAATTGGAAAAGGAAAACAGAGAAGAGTATCTGTACTGAAACAAAATATTCATTTAGCCATACTTGCTAGGTCTATCACCAGTTACCTTAGCAAGGAAGAAGAAAGAAGAAGAACTCACTTAGCAATATTAGAACTCACTTGTACATATTTATCAGCATGGATGCAAATATTTTCAACAAGCAACGGTTATTGTTAAAGAGAAGTATGTGAATTGCAGGGATCCTGATTCTTTCTCTCCAGTTATGTAACGTATTATATATTTATACATAGTTGACCAAACATATAGGCAGTGACTGATGGAGGAGAACTAAACCATAAGACCATAAATAGCCATGTCCCAAAATGTCCAAAGCTTTATGACATAACTGATAACTAATAGGAGAAAAAAGCATATGTAGGATATCAGCAAAATGTGAAACCAAATTACATTACAATTTGTCAGTTATTAAAGGATATATACATCTACCTAAGTCACATTTTATCCCCTTTTATGTCAGGATTACACTTCTTGAATCTGAATTACATCAATTAGTACCATCTCTTCACCTCTCTGTAACACTGCTTCCCAATAGTTAAGCAGCATTCCGAGAATAGGGAACAAGGACACCATTGTTGAGAGACTTTGGATTTAAAAACCTACAAGGGTGCATAAAGACACAGAGACACGTTTAATGGGACAGCATAAAATAGTAGCTGGTCACTTGCCCCTGAAATCTTCACGGAACAGATCCATTTTGAAAGACGAGGAAAAGGCTTTGATATAAACTAATAGCAGGCTTGTTTAAGAGAGAGAGAACATATCTTTTTTAAAAATGTGAGAAGATAAAAAGAAGAGAGTCAACCTTCCCAAGACAGAAGTCTGAATAAGAGTCGAGCTGCCTTTCCCTAAACTGACTTGAACTTATTAACGTCTTGAATCTGAACACTGGCACTTGGAAATTTCAGAATAGCTCATCAATTTTTAGTACTTTTGCTTGAGGCCAGAAATGGAACAAGAACAAAAATAGTGCAGGTGTGCTTGCTTTTTATATGTGTTTCCACAAATTGAAAATGAACCCAAAGTGAAAAACTACTTATCTGAATCATTTCCTATGTCAGGACCACCACCTTGTATTTACATTTCTCAAAGTATTTACATACTCATCCTAGTGTGGTGGGGAAGACGTATGTATGCGGTCTAAGAACCTATGCTCAATATTGAAACTGTGCTGTTATTAACGAAAGCTGGAGTTGCTAAAGTTCATGCTACTTATAAAAATAGTTTTAAATGTTATCAAAGTAATCATTCATATAACTTAAAATAGGACAAAATTTATCTGGGGAATTTTAATTTGAACATTACTTTATTAACTTTTTCATGTAAACATTATTTTTACCTTATAGTTGAGCTTATAAAAGTTATACCTGAGACATAGTTGAAAGAATCAAATGACACTATGAAGGAAGGGGAGTTGCTTAGGAAAAATAGCAGTTTCTTGGGCCCTTCTCCCCTGATTTTTACCCTTTTGAAGATAATAACTTGCTTCTCTTTTAGGCAATTATTTTAGAATTTGCCTCCATATCTCTAAATAACACTTGTATCATTTTTAATCTTCCTTTTTTAATTTCCTTCTATGGAAGATTTAGCACCTTTTCCTACTCCTGCCACACACTCACACATTTGTCCCTTTGCTCACTATGTGCATGGGTGCGTGCTAAGTTGCTTCAGTCATGTCTGACTCTGTGTGACCCTATGGACTGTAGCCTGACAAGCTCCTCTGCCCATGGGGCTTCTCCAGGCAAAAATACTGGAGTGGGTTGACATCCCCTCCTCCAGGGGATCTTTCTGACCCAGGGATAGAACCCACATCTCTTATGTCTCCTGCATTAGCAGGGGCGTTCTTTACCGCTAGCGCCACCTGGGACGCCCTTGCTCATTACTAATGCAGATAAGAGGGGGAGATCAATAATCACGTGTTTTGATATTATGACTATATAAGTAACATCCACAGATGTGGTATGAAGTGAACTATACTGTTTCTCTGCTATGATATTGTTCTCTCTGGAGCTAATAATTATATTACTTGTCATCATTTATTTAACATTGTATATGTTTATCACTAATTCAAGCCCTAACTCTGTCGGTTTTCTAATCCTCCTCTCAAGATAGACAAAGCAAGTTTCTATCAGTTTCGTTCTTCTGAAGAAGCCTCCGTTTGAGCCTCTGATCTGTTCTAATCCATGGTTTAATCCCAGGAAACCAAAGACACTCCTAAAATTAAAGAGTAGATTGAACTGCGGTGGAACTGCATAGAAGGTGGAAGAATTGGTGTCTTCCCCCTGCCTGAATGCACATGCTAAACGGCCATGTAAAATGGACATGTCAGTGTTATTGGTGGATGATTCCCCCAAACCAGCTAAGTTTCTGGGAAGTACATGGGCAAGGCCCACCCTGACTTACTACAGGCAGTGAAGAATAAATTATTGCCTCTGATCCCACCCAAGTCTAAACTCATAGCCCAATGTCTAGTCATCCTGTTTGACTTATGCCTAACCACAAATGGAGTCTCATTACCCAGAAAAAGGGGATAAGAGACCACCAATTTCTTCTCTCTATTGGTGCTCTTTTCATTGGTGCTCCAATGATGCTTGGCATAGGGGACAACTGACTTTTGCATGCTTAAGTCCCAGGATGCTGGAGCCAAGAGGCAGAAAGAAAGGAAATAAAACTATGAGTGTGGGAGTAACTTAGAAATTTAAATACACAGTTTGGAATGGAAAATAAAAGTTAATAAAGAAAAAACCTGTAGCCCAAAATGAGGGAAAATTTACATGAATAAATTATTGTTTTAAGTAATATTTTTAAAGTGGTAAATTAAAAGATTAAACTTTCCATAAAGTTGTTTGAATAAAATAATAATAGAATTAATTGTTCAAGAGATACAAAATCCTGACAATACATAACTGGTAAACTGCTGAGGTTACACCAAGAAGTATGTTAGTGTAAAGAGAAGGGATTTGAATCCTAGCTCAATGATATGTGAACTTGGGGCATGTTTTAACTCCCCTAAGCCTCTCCATTCTTCAAAATGGAGAAAAGATTATTTACTTTATGATTGTTGTGAGCATTAAGAACACACCAATGGCATGCCAGGTCTACACATTTCATAAGCATATACAATATAATTGTACCATTCATAAAATACAGTAGTAAGCAATGGGGAATATAAATACATAGCTATATTTGCTTAAATTTGCACAAAGAAACCCTAGGAGAATAAATATGTAGGAAAGAGTATAGTTTCTTAGCCCAGGGAGAAGAGAGAAAAAAAAGGATGAATGGGAGAATATAGAAGTGAGATTTTTCACTGTACCTCTTTATTTTGTTTTGATTGGTTTCACAGTAAATTTAAAATCTACTCTCTATCCATCAGGGTTAGATGTTTTGCATGATACTCAGTCATTTCTTATGTTTTTGATAATAATCACTCTTACAGATTCAGCTCCACAACCATGACTTCATTTTCTGTGACCTGCTATAACTGCCAGTTAGCAACAAACGCAAAATGTAGTTCTACCTGTTTGCATCAGACTTTCAACTACCTAGTGAAAACCAGCTCTGTGTTCTTGTGTCACAACCACAGCCACGAGCAAATCATAGATGCACTGATTTCCGGTATCTACATAATTCACTACTGTTTCAGATTCTACCTTCCTTTATTTTTAATTCTAAGGGAAATACTTTTGGCAAACTGAATTTCTTTGGTAATAGCAAATGATCTACCTCAGAAATGTTCAGCCAAAATAAACAATTATTGACTACAGTATCTAATATTAATCTCAATCTCTGCTAATGCCAATTGTTTTACTACCTTGCTGAGACATGCTCATTTGAGAATAAAAAAAAATACAGTGTAGAAAATGAGATAATAATGCTTTAATGTATTAAAGTAGGAGGAAAAATTATTTTTCACATATGGTTTGTTTTTCTTGGATGAGTAGAGGAAGGAATATAGGTGAGGACACTTTCACTTCATATTCTGTCTTGGTGTTAAAACTTTCTGCTCAAGGAATCTAGAGAAAAATTATTACTTGTGATAAGTTCTTTATATTCAAAATTTGACACATTACATGATTTGCCAATGACATTGTTCATATAGACCTCAAATCCTTCTGCTTTCTTTTCTCTCTTGGGGGAAAATTTTCTTTAAAAAGAACTGAGGCTCAGTTGAACTACATAACTCTACTTTTTTTTTTCAGCTCTGATAACTCAGGAAATGAAAATGTAAGCTATTCATGCTTAAAATGAAGATGTACTATAATTGGAGAACCAGGAAAAACATTAACCTAGTTAAAACACATGTCTTTTATTAGAGGAGGAGCAAGAGTGAAAAAATAGTTATGTTTTCAATACTTATGGCTTTATTTTCATAGAGGCTGGTACCAAAATTTGATGATGTTAGAATATGCCAATTTAGGGAAGGAAACAGAGATTCAACACTCTAAGGGATTTTTCTGTAGGATCTATAATTCCAAGTATACTGTTTCCTGCCTAGTAGCAGGACAAAACACAGCTTGACTAAAGTGACAGGTCTAAGCTATAAAGAGTTAATCCTGAAATTCAGGCTTTTCAATTTCAGTTGAAATTAATTAAGCTAAAGGTACATATGACCTAGAAACTGTTTTCACATCTATAAGCATATTAGTCTTTTCCTTTATGAAAAGACAACCTCTTTCTTCTATTGGCACTTCTAAAATTTCCCTTAGGATGGAAAAATAGAATCCCAATTGATGTTTTAATTGGAATTTTGAAGAAGAGTTCATCAACCTTGAGTATGTGGGACTTTAAAGGTACAAATGCATTTTTTGAGTTCCTTACTTACAGTTTTCATTCACATTTTGTCTAGGTGAGAGTTGTTTGTACACTCATCTTATCCCCATACCAACTATCTTGTGTCCACTTCAGAGCATTGCACAGTGTTTCCCTTCTGCCTACAATATTCTTTCCTGGGTCAGCACCTCCCAGCTTCCATATCACTCAGGTTTCAATTTAAAGAGAGGCCTTCAGTTCACGCCACTTTACTCTGTCAGTTCAGTTCAGTTGCTTAGTCGTGTCCGACTATTTGCGACTCCATGAATTGCAGCACGCAAGGCCTCCCTGCCCATCACCAACTCCCGGAGTTTACCCGAACTCATGTCCATCGGGTCGGTGATGCCATCCAGCCATCTTATCCTCTGTCGTCCTCTTCTCCTCCTGCCCCCAATCCTTGCCACCATCAGGGTCTTTTCCAATGAGTCAACTCTTCACATGAGGTGGCCAAAGTATTGGAGTTTCAGCTTCAACATCAGTCCTTCCAATGAACACCCAGGGTCGATCTTCTTTAGGATGGACTGGTTGGATATCCTTGCAGTCCAAGGGACTCTCAACAGTCTTCTCCAACACCACAGTACAAAAGCATTAATTCTTTGGCACTGAGCTTTCTTCTCCGTCCAACTCTCACATCCATACATGACTACTGGAAAAACCATAGCCTTGACTAGACGGATCTTTGTTGACAACGTAATGTCTCTGCTTTTCAATATGCTATCTAGTTGGTCATAACTTTCCTTCCAAGGAGTAAGCGTCTTTTAATTTCATGGCTGCAATCACCATCTGCAGTGATTTTGGGAACCCAGAAAAATAAAGTCTGACACTGTTTCCACTGTTTCCCCATCTATTTCCCATGAAGTGATGGGACCAGATGCCATGATCTTAGTTTTCTGAATGTTGAGCTTTAAGCCAACTTTTTCATTCTCCTCTTTCACTTCCATCAAGAGGCTCTTTAGTTCCTCTTCACTTTCTGCCATAAGGGTAGTGTTACCTGCATATCTGAGGTTATTGATATTTGTCCCGGCAATCTTGATTCCAGCTTGTGCTTCGTGCAGCCCAGCGTTTCTCATGATGTACTCTGCATATAAGCTAAATAAGCATGATGACAATACACAGCCTTGAAGTACTCCTTTTCCTATTTGGAACCAGTCTGTTGTTCCATGTCCAATTCTAACTGTTGCACCCTGACCTGCATACAGGTTTCTCAAGAAGCAGGTCAGGTGGTCTGGTATTCCCATCTCTTTCAGAATTTTCCACAGTTTATTGTGATCCACACAGTCAAGGGCTTTGGCATAGTAAAATAAAACAGAAATAGATGTTTTTCTGGAACTTTCTTACTTTTTCGATGATCCAACGGATGTTGGCAATTTGATCTCTGGTCCTCTGCCTTTTCTAAAACCAGCTTCAACATCTGGAAGTTCACGGTTCACGTATTGCTGAAGCCTGGCTTGGAGAATTTTGATCATTACTTTGCTAGTGTGTGAGATGAGTGCAATTGTGTGGTAGTTTGAGCATTCTTTGGCATTTCCTTTCTTTGAGATTGGAATGAAAACTGACCTTTTCCAGTCTTGTGACCACAGCTGAGTTTTCCAAATTTGCTGGCATATTGAGTGCAGCACTTTCACAGCATCATCTTTCAGGATTTGAAATTTCAGCATTTGACTTCCTACTTTTGCACTCCAGTCCCCTATAATGAAAAGGACACCTTTTTTGGGTGTTAGTTCTAAAAGTCTTGTAGGTCTTCATAGAACCATTTGAGATCATTCTGTCGTTTTTGAGATTGCATCCAAGTACTGCATTTCGGATTCTCTTGTTCACCATGATGGCTACTCCATTTCTTCTAAGGGATTCCTGCTCACAGTAGTAGATATAATGGTCTTCTGAGTTAAATTCACCCATTCCAGTCCATCTTAGTTTGCTGATTCCTAGAATGTCAATGTTCACTCTTGTCATCTTCTGTTTGACCACTTCCAATTTGCCTTGATTCATGGACCTACCATCCCAGGTTCCTATGCAATAGTGCTCTTTACAGCATCGAACTTTGCTTCTATCACCAGTCACGTTCACAACTGGGTATTGTTTTTGTTTTGGATCCATCCCTTCCTTCTTTTTGGAGTTATTTCTCCACTGATCTCCAGTAGTATATTGGGCACCTAGTGACCTGAGAAGTTCATCTTTCAGTGTCCTATCTTTTTGCCTTTTCATACTCTTCATGGGGTTCTCAAGGCAAGAATACTGAAGTGGTTTGCCATTCCCTTCTCCAGTGGACCACATTCTGTCAGACCTCTCCACCGTGACCCATCCGTCTTGGGTGGCCCCACACAGCATGGCTTAGTTTCATTGAGTTAGACAAGGCTGTGGTCCATGTGATCAGACTGGCTAGTTGTCTGTGATTGTGGTTTCAGTCTGTCTGCCCTCTGATGCCCTCTCTCAGTGCCAACCGTCTTACGTGGTTTTCTCTTACCTTGGATGTGGGGTATCTCTTCACGGCTGCTCCAGCAAAGCGCAGCCGCTGCTCCTTACCTTGGACGCGGGGACTTTACTCTATATTGTTTTCAAATTCTTATTTGTGCACTTATTTATATGTTGATTTCTGTTTCTTTCCAACTATAATCTTAGTTCATCAAAACCAGGGTATCTATCTTCTTTACCACTACTGCTTGTGCTTAAAATAGCACCTGGTCCAATATAGACTCATAAAGGATTGTAAACTCCTTAACAACAACAATATAGTTTTTCTTCAGCCCTCAGAAATGATATGGATATAGTAGCCCAGCTGGTGAAGAATTTGCCTGCAATGGGGGAGACCTGGGTTCGATCCCTGGGTTGGGAAGAATCCCAAGCATTCTTGCTTGGAGAATCCCCATGGACAGAGGAGCCTACAGAGGAACCTGGCAGACTACAGTCCATGGGGCTGCAAAGAGTTGGACATGACTGAGTGACTAAGCACAACACAGTAGCTAACTAAGTTGGAAAGGATTATACCACTATCCTTAAATGTGAACAAATGAAACTTCTCACTCAAATCAAGTTTAAAATCAAAAGAAATATTTAGAGAAACACTAGATCCTCAGGTCTAGATTCAAAGTAAATGAAAAAGTAAGACTAAAAAATTTTTTTGAAAATTTGTGACCTTCTTTTGCTAATTGAAAGTCATAAAATCTGATTTCAAGTCCATAATAAACTGTGGAATTGAACCGTAAGTCATCAAAGTTTGATTCCATACTTGGTAAGGATATGAGAAGGAGGATATTGTAACTCCTTCACAGTACTATGATGATTCAGTTTAAGAATGTGACTACTATTACTGAAAGTGTTAGTTGCTCAGTTGTGTCTGACTCTTTGTGACCCCATGGACTGCAGCCCGCCAGGCTCCTCTGTCCTTGAAATTCTCCAGGCAAGAATACTGGAGTAGGCAGTCATTCCTTTCTCCAGAGGATCTTCCCAACCCAGGAATTGAATCTGGATCTCCTGCATTGAAGGCATATTCTTTACCATTTGAGCCACCAGCGAAGCCCATCATTACTAATTTAACAGAAATAATTAAGGTATATTTAAGAAGACTTTTGTACCAAAATGTGTCTTCAAAATGGGGGGAAAATACTATATTGTCAGGAAAAGAGACAAAGAAAAAATAAAAGGAATATTTATAGAAGAATCTGACTAAAAACACACTTTTACCTGTTTAGTTATATTAAGCATGTAAGTATATTAAGTTTAAGTACAATATGTATAAAACAGCTGTTGTGCAGGTAAAGAGTAGTTAAAAATCAATAATTACTTGTGGTTAACCTTTCCACATACTCAAGATTTCCTAAATGTAAGACATTGTGATGGCAATTGGCAAACTATATCATTTAATGCTCCCAACAAACTTATGAGGATTATTCCTATTTTACAGTTGAAGAGGCTTAGAGAAACTAACCAAACTCTCCAATGTCAAAGAGTTAGCCAGTGCCAAAGCAAGGAAAGATTCAAACCTGAATCTCTCAATCTCCACAGCCCATTCTGTTTCTATATTACCTTACATTCTGTAAGCATGCGTTTTGTGTTTGTTTTTACTAAGCACAGTTGAAATAATATTATATTAGTTTCAGATGTACAAAACAGTAATATTCTATACTTTACATATTTTGTGCCTTCTCATCTCCCCTCCAGTAACCCATTCATCTCCCCTCCAGTAACCTTTCATCTCCCCTCCAGTAACCACTAGATTGTTCCCTGTATCTATGAGTCTGTTTCCGTCTTATTATATTTGCATGCTTGTTTTACTTTTTAGATTCCACATATAAGTGAAAACATACAATATTTATCTTTTTCTGAACTATTATACTAAGCATAATACCCTGTAAGTCCATCCATGTTGTCACAAATGGCAAAATCTCATCCTTTTTTATGGTTGAGTAATATGCCATTATTTACAGTGGAATATTATCCATTCATCTTCTTTACCCAAGAATTTGCTCATCAACGCTTAGGTTGCTTCCATATCTTGGCTTTGGTAAATAATGCTGCCATGAATATTAACATGCATGTATCTTTTCAAATTTGCTTTTGTTTTCTCCATATACATACCCAGGAGTGGCATTGCTGGGTTCTGTGCTAGTTTTATTTTTGAATTTTTGAGGGATTTCCATACTGTTTTACATAGTAGCAGTACTAATTTAAACTGTATACAAATACCCTTTCATCCAACATCCTCTACAATGTTTGTTAAGAAATCTTTTTGAGAATAGCCATTCTGACTGTTATGAGATGATATCTCATTGCGGTTTTGATGTGCATTTCCCTATGGCTAGTAATGCTGAGCACTTTTTAATGGCCCTGTTGGCCATCTGTATATGTTCTGTGGGAAAAGGTCTTTCTTGAGAAAAAAAAAAAAAAACCTGGAAGTCTCATGATCCCTAACTACAGTGTATACTACAAAGCTACATTAATCTAAACATCATGGTACTGGCACACAGAGAGATACATAGATCAATGGAACAGAATAGACAGCCTAGAAAAAAAAAAAAACCCTCATATGCTCAATTAACCTATGACAAGTTCAGTTCAGTTGCTCAGTCATGGCCAACTCTTTGCAACCCAATGGACTGCAACACGCCAGGCTTCCCTGTTCATCACCAACCCATGGAGCTTACTCACTCATGTCCATCAAGTCGCTGATGCCATCCAACCATCTTATCCTTTGTCATCCTCTTCTCCTCCCACCTTCAATCTTTCCCAGCATCAGGGTCTTTTCAAATGAGTCAGTTCTTCACATAAGATAGCCCAAATATTGGAGCTTCAGCTTCAGCATCAGTCCTTCCAATGAATATTCAGGACTGATTTCCTTTAGGATTGACTGGTTTGATCTCCTTGCAGTCCAGGGGACTCTCAAGAGTCTTCTCCAACACCACAGTTCAAAAGCATCAATCCTTTGTTGCTCAGCTTTCCTTATGGTCCAACTCTCACATACATACATGACTACTGGAAACACCATAGCTTTGACTAGTCAGACCTTTGCTGGCAAAGTAATATCTCTGCTTTTTAATATGCTGTCTAGGTTGGTCATAGTTTTTCTTCCAAGCAGCAACTGTCTTTTAATTTCATTAAAAGCATCTTTTAATTTTATAACAAAGGAGGAAAGAATATATAATGGGAAAAGACAGTCTCTTTAATAAGTGGTGCTGGTAAAACTGGACAGTTACTTATAAAAAACAAAATCAGAACATTTTCTCACATCATATACAAAAATAAACTCAAAATAGATTACATACCTAAATGTAAGACCTGAAACCATAAAACTCTTAAAGAAAGCATAGTCAATATGTTCTTTGATACTGGTCTTAGCAATGTTTTTTTTTTTTTTTGATCTGTCTCCCCAGGCAAGGGGAACAAAAACAAAAATGAACAAATGGAACCGAATCAAACTTAAACCTTTTGCACAGTGAAGGAAATCATCAGGAAAACAAAATAGCAACCTACAGAATGGGAGAATATATTTGCAAATTATATCTCGAATAAGGGTAACTATCCAAAACATTTTAAAACTCATACAACTCAATATCCAAAAACAAAGAATCCAATTTTTTAAATAGGCAAAGGACCTGTAAGCATCTGTTTTTTTAACTAATTACCAATATGTTTGCCTAAAAGTTCCTATATTCATTGCTGGCTGGATATCCAAGGCTGGATACTTAAAATTCAGCCTTATAATCAATCCTTTTTATACTGCCATTAACAAATAAAATAAGAAAAAGGAATCGCCCCTTGAGATACATCAGGATGGTAGCCAAGTCATTTCTCAGACCAATATTTATGTTCCTATGAGGCAAGGGCAAGCTTTGTTTTCATCTTTAAAAGTTTATTTTTCTGCTATTAATTTGGAGGATACATGGAAAGCAAGCTTACAGGCTAAGTGAAATTGTGAAAAGAAAGATGCAATTAGAAATAATGTAGTTGGATTCACATGAATCATTTGGGCTCTGGGACGAATGTACAGTAAATGGAGCTCAGTCCAGAGAAAATGTAGATAAAATGAGTTTAGCAGCAAATAATTAGATGTGAAAATACATATTTTATGGAACAATGCTTCAGGTTAATAGCTAGGAAGCTGCTTTAAGAATTAAGGCAGAAAAATTCTCATAGAATCCACTAGTCTGTACAACAGACATGGCAAAACAAACAGATATAGTAGATAAGGTGATGGCTGTTGCTGGAGGCTTACTGGTCAAATATCAAATAGTAATGACATTGACAATTTTTTGATATGGTGAAGGAAATTACAAATGTCATTAAGTAGGGAGTTGGCTACCTTCCCATAATCATTTTCGAATATTATCAGAAAATTAAGTGCCCTCTAAGTCTATGCCCCTACCAGTAATGCTGAAGAAGCTGAAGTTGAACAATTCTATGAAGACCTACAAGACCTTCTAGAACTAACACCCAAAAAAGATGTTCTTTTCATTATAGGGGACTGGAATGCAAAAGTAGGAAGTCAAGAAACACCTGGAGTAACAGGCAAATTTGGCCTTGGGGTACAGAATGAAGCAGGGCAAAGGCTAATAGAGTTTTCCCAAGAGAATGCACTGGTCATGGCAAACACCCTCTTCCAGCAACACAAGAGAAGAGTATACACATGGACTTCACCAAATGGTCAACACTGAAATCAGACTGATTATATTCTTTGCAGCCAAAGATGGAGAAGCTCTATACAGTGAGCAAAAACAAGACCAAGAGCTGACTGTGGCTCAGATCATGAACCCCTTATTGCCAAATTCAGACTTAAACTGAAGTAGGGAAAACCACTAGACCATTCAGGTATGACCTAAATCAAATCCGTTATGATTATACAGTGGAAGTGACAGATAGATTTAAGGGACTAGATCTGATCGAGTGCCTGATGAACTATGGATGGAGGTTCATGACATTGTACAGGAGACAGGGATCAAGATCATCTCCAAGAAAACAAAATGCAAAAAAGCAAAGTGGCTGTCTGAGGAGGCCTTACAAAGAGCTGTGAGAAGAAGAGAAGTGAAAAGCAAAGGAGAAAAGAAAAGGTATACCCATTTGAATGCAGAGTTCCAAAGATTACCAATGAGAGATAAGAAAGCCTTCCTCAGTGATCAATGCAAAGAAATAGAGGAAAACAACAGAATGGGAAAGACTAGAGATCTCTTCAAGAAAATTAAAGATACCAAGGGAACATGTCGTGTAAAGATGGGCTCAATAAAGGACAGAAATGGCATGGACCTAACAGAAGCAGAAGATATTAAGAAGAGGTGGCGAGAGTACACAGAAGAACTGTACAAAGATGATTTTCACAACCCAGATGATCACGGTGTGATCACTCACCTAGAGCCAGACATCCTGGAATGTAAAGTAAGTGGGCCTTAGTAAGTATCACTATGAACAAAGCTGGTGGAAGTGATGGAATTCCAGGTGAGCTATTTCAAATCCTGAAAGATGATGCTGTGAAAGTGCTGCACTCAATATGCCAGCAAATCGGGAAAACGCAGCAGTGGCCACAGGACTGGAAAAGGTCAGTTTTCATTCCAATCCCAAAGAAAGGCAATGTCAAAGAATGCTCAAACTACCACACAATAGCACTCATCTCACACGCTACCAAAGTAATGATCAAAATTCTCCAAGCCAGGTTTCAACAATATGTGAACCGTGAACTTCCATATGTTCAAGCTGGATTTAGAAAATGCAGAGGAACCAGAGATCAACTTGCCAACATTCTCTGGATCATTGAAAAAGCAAGAGAGTTCCAGAAAAACATCTATTTCTGCTTTATTGACTATACCAAAGCCTTTGACTGTGTGGATCACCACAACCTGTGGAAAGTTCTGAAAGAGATGGGAATACCAGACCACCTGATCTGCCTCCTGAGAAATCTGTATGCAGGTTAAGAAGCAACAGTCCGAACTGAACATGGAACAACAGACAGGTTCCAAATAGGAAAAGGAGTACATCAAGGCTATCTGTTGTCACCCTGTTTATTTAACTTATATGCAGAGTACATCATGAGAAACGCTGGGATGGATGAAGCACAAGCTAGAATCAAGGTTGCCGGGAGAAATATCAATAACCTCAGATACGCAGATGACACCACCCTTATGGCAGAAAGTGAAGAAGAACTAACGAGCCTCTTGATGAAAGTGAAAGTGGAGAGTGAAAAAGTTGGCTTAAAACTCAATATTGAGAAAACTAAGATCATGGCATCTGGTCCCATCACTTCATGGGAAATAGATGGGGAAACAGTGGAAACAGTGGCAGACTTTATTGTTTTGGTCCCCAAAATCACTGCAGATGGTGACTGCGGCCATGAAATTAAAGGACGCTTACTCCTTGGAGGAAACACTGACCAACCTAGACAGCATATTAAAAAGCAGAGACATTACTTTGCCAACAAAGATCCGTCTAGTCAAGGCTATGGTTATTCAAGCAGTCATGTATGGGTGTGAGAGTTGGATATAAAGAAAGCTGAGTGCCAAAGAATTGATGCTTTTGAACTGTGGTGTTGGAGAAGACTCTTGAGAGTCCCTTGGACTGCAAGGAGATCCAACCAGTCCATACTAAAGGAAATTGGTCCTGAACATTCATTGGAAGGACTGATGCTGAAGCTGAAACTCCAATACTTTGGTCTCCTGATGCAAAGAGCTGACTCATTTGAAAAGATATTGATGCTTGGAAAGATGGAAGGCGAGAGGAGAAGGGGATGACAAAGGATGAGATAGTTGATGTCATCACCAACTCAACGGACATGAGTTTGAGTAAACTCTGGGAGCTGGTGATGGACAGGGAGGCCTGGCGTGCTGCAATCCATGGGTTGCAAAGAGTCGGCCATGACTGAGCGACTGAACGAACTGAACTGAAGGCATGAGTGATTAAGACAAGACATATTTGAATCTTTACTCTACTTTTATTAGCTTTAAGATTCAGGGAAGGCATCAACTTCTCTAAAGTTTCTGATCAAGTAAAATAGAATTAACAGTAACCACCTCACAGAGTGTTTAATAATAAATAAGATGGTGTATGTGAGAAGACTTTGTGATCTGTACAGCATTATAAAAATGAAAATTTACAATGTTAATAATGATAAAAGTTAAAATAAAATCAAAGGTAATGTCCTACAGGAAGTATTATGATCTCAATTATAGAAAATTAAAATACATGTGTTGGTAAGTCCTTAAAAATAATATTAGTACCATGACTAGTGAGTTGCAAGTCTGTGATTTTAGGTGAAAAAGCAAATAGTATACAGCATGATTTTATTTCAATAACAATCTGTGCTTGTATGCTTCAACATATTTATAAACAGAAGGAGAAGTTTATGGAATGTGTTATTTCAGTCTATCAGGAGAGAGAGATACAGATTTTTTCAATTTTCATATAAAGCATATACACATCTGTACACACACATAACTTGAATCATTTGCATTATCCACAAGTTCATATAATATTTGGAATTTGAGAAACGAAGGGAATTTTTAAAAATAACATTGCTAATAAAACCCTTGAGAGCAATATTAATTAATACCCCAAAAATGTCACCCAAGTGTGCAGCAGCATCCAGACTTGTAGAAGTGTTCTAGTTTACTCTCCAACATACTTCAAGTCACCTTTGAACTATCAATCCAAACCAACAACATGAGGCAGCTTCCCTGACCAACAAAATCACCCTCATAATGTCAAAGAAAAGAGTACATTGTGGGATCTGAACCTAATCTGAGGGTCCAGCGGCTGTGGGGCATCTGAAACTCTGATGGAATGGTTCAGAGGCAGAGGGAGAGGTTATTAAGACCTCAGTGCATAGCATGAAGCTCTTTAAATCTGGGAGCATTCAGGCCACTCAAGAGCTTATTCTACCTTAACTGCATAGTGGAACTATTATGTTGTATTGACATGTTTAGTTTCAAGCCATTTTAGTTATATTTTCCACAGCCAGTTAGTAGGGGAAATTAGTGGCCATATCTTCTATTTCTTTATAATTCCCTTAGAAAAGACTCTTAAGAGTATAAAAACTCTATAAAGGGATGCTGACAGGATATAAGCTTATACTTATGCTTAAGGGCTCTAAGTCAGAGAAATCCTAATAAGAATTAATAAATGAACTTTAAATAAACCTGTCTAACTCTGTTTCTATTTTGTAATCCTATGCTTTTCATTTTCATGCAGGTCAGGTTGTGTGGAGAGAAATTACATTTGCCAGAGCAGATGCTTCTGTGACAAATCAAAGGAGTTCGGGATGTTTAGGAGGGAAAATGGAAATCTCTGTAAGCAAAGCAGTATTTCTTGATTTTTAGTGACTTCTCCCAATTGTTCATAAGTTTTCCAAAGTGTTTGAAGCGGTCCACTCAGTTGTAGCCCTGCCCAGAGAGAGAGTCTCCCACAAAAGTAATATTTCCTCAACTTCTGGAAGCAGAGAGCAAAATGTTGTCACTTCATCAAAAATGTTCTTATTTCCTCCAGAAACACTTCTTTGAATTTAGGGACCTTTTTACTTTTGCCAAGGAGTCCTGAGGTACTTTAACTACTTCAGCGGCAATTTGAGGATGAGACCTAGATTGGCCCTTGGCTTTTCCAGCTGACCCTGCCATGTCTTCAAAACAACATTCCAAACCATAGAGGAAAAGCTTTAAAAGAGGCCAAAGGCTTTGAAACTGATATTCTTCTGTCTAAATTGAGAGATGAGCTGGTACAAAGAGGAGTACTCTTCTAATCTATTAAAATAAATGACCCAGAAAGAGGGTGTTCAGTTCATTTCAGTCGCTCAGTTGTGTCCAACTCTTTGCGACCCCATGGATCACAGCACCTAAACGAATGTGGATTGCTCCTTGTAGAGAGGGTTGCTCCAGCTATGCAATGGGATGGGGTCAACATGTGAAAGACATGAACCCAGCAATGGTCCTTTGAACATGAAATGTTGTCTGCAGGCTACACAGAATATATTGAACTCTATTCTAGCAATATTTACTGCGCATAGCAGTCCTGAGGTCCTCAGGATGAAGAAGGCCCAGCTTGGGCCTTCAGAAAATTAGCTCAAACACACACATTTAAAGACAGTCTTTCTTTCACCTTCAGGGTATAATAACAGCACCCAAAATTCTCAGGACTATACTCAGAGAACCTAAGTGAAAGTCCCTCAGTTGTGTCCCACTCTACGACCCACAGATTACAGCCTTCCAGGCTCCTCTGTCCATAGAATTCTCCAGGCAAGAATACTGGAGTGGGTTGCCATTTCCTTCTCCACGTAGTCAGAGAACCTAAAAGTTATGTGAAAGGAAAAGTTCAAAGGGGAGTAATTCTCCAAAGGTGGGCAAAGGAGAAAAAATAAATTAAGGTAGTAGAGGAGCTGCAAATTCAATGAGTTGAGTAGTTCTAAAACTATTGATATATTTCTCACTAGTACGCAGTGTTGGAAATGCTGGATCTCCAGGGCTTTCTGATCTCCAGGGCTTTGTTTCTGGTGAGAGATCTTCTCACATTCTTATGTGCAGGATAAAAAAAGAAGTTCTAACAGAGTCAAAGTTGTAAGCAAAAAAAAAAAAAATTCTAACAAAAATTGAAATATGGACAGATATTTAAAGTGTGGTCATCCTTTTATAGACTTGTTTTATAAAAATCTACTAAATATTAGCTTTAAAGAATCTCTGAATCTGAATTCAGAAAATTCAGAATTCAGAAAATTAGCTTTCTGAATCTCAGTAAAAGGACTTATACAGAAAATCCAAGGAGTTTTTTAGAAAACCTTACAGTTTGTCAGAAGATGATGAAATGCAACTAGATGAGTTTGGAGAGGTGACAAGTTCAAATGTTGAAGCAGTAATGAGCTTGAGAGCATGCCAGGAGATGAAAGAGATTCTTTTGGCACTTTAGGTGGAACAAAAACAACCATTTTTCTTGGTACATATATCTTTTTATATAGTTTCCAAAGGAAAAAGTTCTTCAGTTCCTGGAGTTAAAGCTTGATATAAAGTCTAGATGGCAGTCTCTTTGAAAAGCAATGATGATATTTAGTATAATTAAGATAATTACAAGAGAAATGCATACAAATTCTTGGTCATGATATAACTTTAATACATTTTCAGGAAAAATCTAGAAAATTAGGCATTCATTAATACATATTTCAACAATTTAGACAAGTAACTTTTATCTTAATGAAAGTTAGTTTTAATGCAGCAAGATGTTAAGGTTTAGACAGTTTCACTGGTACATTTTTCAATGATGGATTAAACTTGAAAGAATTAAGACTTGAATATAGCTCAGTGTTTGGTTTATCTTTTATATGAGGATGAATCATTGAGAATGCCACTGGAAAGTCTGCAGTTAGAGGGATCCTGGAGAGCTGGTCAGAGTGTGTGAGAGATTAACTTGTGGTTACTTTTGCTGTCAAGTTAACAATGCTGTATCAGTGCAACTACGATTTTAAATGAATCTTTCAGACTAACAAATAGCAGCTTCTAATAATAATTGTTTTCTTCCCACCTATGGAGTAAAACTATGTTTTGCTGTTGGGTTAATAATTTCTTTTACACACATTACAGAGAAATCAAGAAAAGATAAGTACCCAAGTCATTTTTATTGATTGTGCGAATAACTTGATTGTGCTTGCTTCACTAAATTTCTTTGGTAGGCTGGAACTGTGATTACCTCGTGTGAACTTAAAAAGCATTTTTTAGCAAAGACGTGCTTCTGGTGAAGTGGCTTTGAGAGGTTTACCAAGGAATTCATCGACTTCAAAGAACTCTGGCAAATTATCTATGACAGATCCAGGTTCTCTGTCCTCTATACCTTTTTTTTTTTCTTTCTCTGCCTCCCTCTCAGTAGACGGGGTCCTTTTTGACACAGTTACATCAGACTTCTGCTATGAGGGTTGTGCTAGCAACACCAGAGAGACTGGCTTTATATAACAGATTCCACTTCACAGAATCTGAACAGTTTAAGTCAAACCCCAGGGAAGGCTCCGAGCTGCCACCGACTCTGATTCCTCATTGCCTTCCAGAATAGACCCAGGAACAGCAGTTTCCCCAGCTCTGGCCACAGGGAGTGGGTAGACGAGTAGAAGAAGAAGAGAGGAGGGAGGGTGTCTGGGGAGAAGGGGCAGAAACTGACTCAAACAGACTAAAGGACACAATGAGAATGGTGAAACATCTACAGCTATATACGTTTGCATCATACTCGGGGCCCTCCCAGGTAGCTCAGTGGTAAAGAATCCGCCTGCCAATGCAGGAAACATGGGTTCCATCCCTGGGTCAGGAAGATCCCCTGGAGGAGGAAACGGCAACCCACACCAGGATTCATGTCTGGAATACCCCATGAACAGAGGAGCCTGCCGGGGTACAGTCCGTGGAGTTGCAGAGAGGCGGACACAGCTGAGCACGCACACATGCACTGGATTCTGAGAATGTTTGCAGCTACTAGTAAGACTGTATTTTTTTTCCCATCAATGGACTATACATGCATGCCTCCTCAGACATTACAGACTATAATAGAGAGAGAGTTACATGTGCAATGTGAAATAAACTGCTAAATGTTCTGAAAATAAAATCTCCTATTTTACCCATGGTAGTATTCTTGCTTCATTACAGCATGGACTTTTACAGGAATATTTAAATAGCAAGATGGCTTCAAACCCTTCTTACCTCTAAAGGACCAACCTGGCCCCCAGGTATCCATATATTAAGTATAAGTGTAAACGGATAAGACAAAATACAGAAGAAGTAATCAAAGTCAGAAAACCAAATGAACTCAGCTATAAGATACTGATTATCATTTTTCCTGTGTACTGTAGGAGATGTTGTGTACAGATAGGGACTCTTTACGAAGCATTTATGTGACTTGAGATTGCTTTTATGCAGACTACATTATGACTGTATTGTGTATTATGCTGTGTTAGCTGCTCTTGCAGCATGATTCATAAAATCAGGAGAAAGTGAATCTTTCTGAATTCTGATGATTGTAACCATTTCAATCATATGGAAAGAATGGGAGGGAAAGATACACAGTGATTATGTTATTATTTGGTCCTCAGACAAGCAGAAGTGATCTAACTAAATGGCCAGTCTCAAATAAGGACAGGTTATTTCCTATATATCACCAAGTGGCCGGGCGTGTGAGGGACTTAAAAAAGCACATTATTCTCTCATCTCTGTGACCTAGCACAATCATCTGGAGTGACACAAAGATGAAAGTGACTTTCTGACCCACAGGATATTACAACTCAGCTGAACAGGCTGGTCCTGTAGGCTCGAGTAATGGCATTTCACCCTGTGCTTCTACCAGAGATATGCCATAGTAGATAGCCTTATAGATATCTCTTCCTTTGTGTTTCAGGCTAAGTGCCATTTCCTCAGAAAGACTCTGCTGACTGAGTAAGGCTTCTGAGCACACATCCCTTCCTCATTATGTTCTCTTGCCCATTTGTATCATACTTGCAACACAATATAATTGGGTATTTACTTTTCCATTTACAAAGCAGCAAGCCCAATATATATCTGTCGAAAGAAGAAATGTAATCAAATGGTGGTTGCTTGAGATTTTCACCAGGCAAGAAAATCTTCTATGCCCGGGGGGTTAGCTTCAAGGAGGCCCTCTCTCAGCTTCCTGCCTCCCAGCCTCACCAGGAGAACTTCACTGGAGCTGCCATCTGAGACAATCCTACCACCAAGGAGAAGGCTTTATAAAAACCTAAATGTCATCATTCTGCCTACAATTTAGGAACTAGATGATTTAACAAGCAGCTCACTAGGCAAAGCATATGAATGGACGAAAAGAATATGAACAGAAGAAAAAAATAATAAACATGGAAATATATACAGCATCAGGAGACATGAAATAAAAGCTGATAAAATCATACTTGATCCTCTATTTCTACCTACAAAGAGGGAGAGACTTAAAAGAAAAATAACAACTAGTGCTAGTGGAGTTGAGGTTGAGGTGAAACAAGTGCACTTGTCCATTGAAAACTGTCCCTGCCCTTTTGGAAAAGACAACATCAGTTCAGTTCAGTCGCTCAGTCGTGTCTGACTCTTTGTGACCCCATGAATTGCAGCACACCAAGGCCTCTCTGTCCATCACCAACTCCCAGAGTCTACCCAAACCCATGTCCATCGAGCCGGTGATGCCATCCAACCATCTCATCCTCTGTCGTCCTCTTCTCCTCCTGCCCCCAGTCCTACCCAGCATTAGGGTCTTTTCCAATGAGTCAACTCTTTGCATGAGGTGGCCAAAGTATTGGAGTTTCAGCTTCAACATTAGTCCTTCCAATGAACACCCAGGATTGATCTCTTTTAGGATGGATTGATTGGATCTCCCTGCAGTCCAAGGGACTCTCAAGAGTCTTCTCCAAAACCACAGTTAAAAAGCATCAATTCTGCGGCGCTCAGGTTTCTTCACCATCCAACTCTCACATCCATACATGACTACTGGAAAAACCATAGCCTTGACTAGACGGACTTTTGTAGGCAAAGTAATGTCTCTGCTTTTAAATATGCTATCTAGGTTGGCCATAACCTTCCTTCCAAGGAGTAAGTGTCTTTTAATTTCACGGCTGCAATCACCATCAGCAGTGATTTTGGAGCCCCCCCAAATAAAGTCTGACACTGTTTCTACTGTTTCCCCCTCTATTTCCAATGAAGTGATGGGACCAGATGCCATGATCTTAGTTTTCTGAACATTGAGCTTGAAGCCAACTTTTTCACTCTCCTCTTTCACTTTCATCAAGAGGCTTTTTAGTTCTTCTTCACTTTCTGCCATAAGGGTGGTGTCATCTGCATATCTGAGGTTATTGATATTTCTCCCGGAAATCTTGATTCCAGCTTGTGTTTCTTCCAGCCCAGCGTTTCTCATGATGTACTCTGCATATAAGTTAAATAAGCAGGGTGACAATATACAGCCTTGACGTACTCCTTTTCCTATTTGGAACCAGTCTGTTGTTCCATGTCCAGTTCTAACTGTTGCTTCCTGACCTGCATACAGGTTTCTCAAGAGACAGGTCAGATGGTCTGGTATTCCAATCTCTTTCAGAATTTTCCACAGTTTATCGTGATCCACACAGTCAAAGGCTTTGGCATAGTCAATAAAGCAGAAATAGATGTTTTTCTGGAACTCTCTTGCTTTTTCGATGATCCAGCGGATATTGGCAATTGATCTCTTGTTCTTCTGCCTTTTCTAAAACCAGCTTGAACATCTGGAAGTTCACGGTTCACGTATTGCTGAAGCCTGGCTTGGAGAATTTTGAGCATTACTTTACTAGCATGTGAGATGAGTGCAATTGTGCGATAGTTAGAGCATTCTTTGGCATTGCCTTTCTTTGGGATTGGAACAAAAACTGACCTTTTCCAGTCCTGTGGCCACTGCTGAGTTTTCCAAATTTGCTGGCATATCTAGTGCAGCACTTTCACAGCATCAATTATGAGGATTTGAAATAGCTCAACTGGAATTCCATCACCTCCACTAGCTTTGTTCGTGGAGGGAGCATAAGGATGATGTTAATATCTCTGATTCATTCCTCTGAATTTACACTTAAGAGATAATTCAAAAGCAATTTTAAAAGTTAATATACATAGAAACATTCATTATTCTGTATCACTGTAAGTATTTGGGAAACATCTAAATATCCAATACTTAAAGAACAATAATGGTACAAAAAAGCAATAAAAAGTTAATAGATATTAAAACATCTGCAAATGAAATTAATACTAGGGAAAGGAATCTGTTTATTTTAAGAAAAATATAAAATAATACATATATGTATCATACATACATTTAAAAGCTACTTATTAAACACTTATTGTATACCACACAATATTCTATGAACTGAGAATGTGTCCACAAACAAAATAAACTTCCTTTTCAGAGCTTTTATTCTATTTGGTAGAGATAGACAACAAACCACTAAGAAATAAAATTAACGATGGCTTTCCACATATGACAATGTCTCATTACAGTCAACCTCCAAATATGTCTGTAAGCAAGTTGAGTAAAATAATTTTGCTCCTAAAATAGAATCTTTTAAAATTTTAATGTCTTTTCTCCAAATTAAGCCTCTCTAGGTTATTGACAAAAATAAATGCTAAGTGTATCTACTGAAAAAAGGCAAAAATTTAAGAAAAGTCTATTTCTAAAAAAAAAAAAAAAAAAAAAAAAGATGACAAGGATGAAATTAACTCCAGAAGGAAGCACACTTGACTACATGGATGGGACCTAATCTGCCTCTCCCCTTTCTATCCTGGTTGTAATTTTAGCTTGTTTAAATAAAACCACACTTTTTTAAACAGAAATGCAATCCCTGGAAACTATATGTAATATAAATTAATTATTTCAGTTATGTGGCCTGTTTAGCTACTTCGGGTCTGCCTCTCCGTGTGGAGGTAAACTCCAAGGGAATATCTCATTTGCCACCATACCTGGAGCACCGACTATAGGGCTTGGCAAAAACCATAGCATCGTTCTGGACTCTCTTTTACATCCCACATCTGGTCTGGGCTCTATTTGAAAAATACCTCCAGAATTCAGCCACTTTACACTATATTCTTTTTGAGAGACAATTCTCCATTACACTTCTGCCAATTTTACAAGGGAAGACACTGGTAGCTTTTGCCCTGGACTATCTTCTCAAGAAGGTTTGTGTAGCACACAGCCTTGGAAGATAGTGATAATGTCCACTCTGAAAAAGAGGACAGGTTTGTTTGCCTCCTGGAATAACACAGATAACATTGCCAAAGAGAGCAAAGGTTAGGCAAGTTTGCTCATGGTCCATTAGATCGGGCTTTCCTAAGTTTGGGGGCCCTCAGCTGTGACACAAACCCGCTGCATGCACAGTGTCCACTTGGGCTATTCTGCATCCCCATGAGACTAGTGGTGAGGTATTGCAGTATCTACAACCTGTTTTCCAATGGTTCATAAAACATACACATATTGTGTGTGTACATATGTATACAAATATGGACAGAGATTTAAAAATGTGACAAAATATTAAAATTGGTGAAACTTAGTGAAGGCATACAGGTGTTCATATTATTACAGGTTGCTATTAGGGATGAAACAAACATGAGATTCATTTTCTGCCAGAAATGCAAGAAACAGGCTAACTTGATAGCTCTGGTCCTCATAGTTCTTGGCATTTGTTTGTTTAGTCACTTAGTCGTGTCCAACTCTTTTTTGAGAGTCCATGGACTGTAGCCCACCAGGCACCTCTGTCCATGGAATTCTCCATGCAAGAATACTGGGGTGGGTTGCCATTTCCCCCTCCAGGGGATTTTCCCGACCCAGGGATCAAATCAGTGTCTCCTGCATTGGCAGGGGGGTTCTTTACCACTGAGCCACCTAGAAGTCCAGTTCTTGACACTGCTCCTCTCCTATCCAGGCACAGCTGACCATCATCTCTCACTTCAGTAGCCTCCTAATCAATTTCCTACCTCCTCTCAGGTTTCCCTACAGGCTTTCCTGCACATGGATGCCAGAATGATCCATTCAAAACTAAGTCAGATAAAGCGGCTTCTCTGCTTAAACCCACAGTGGTTTCCTGCCTTACAAAACTCTAAGTCTCTGGTTCCCTGTTCCTTTATCTCATTTTGTTCTCCTCTCCTCACTGTTGCATGCTGGTCTCCTTGGTCTCGAAATCCTAAGGCTTACCATTCCCGTGTCTTAAAAGCTCTCTCACAGAGTTGGATCAATCCCTGAACTCTTTCAGGCCTCAGCGCAAACAGTGCTTTCTCAGCCAGGCCTTCCCTGATTATCCTACACAGAACTGCAACCCCTCCTTTCCTGCTCCACAACTTTATCCCCTTTCTCTGCTTTATTCTTCTCTAAAGCATTCTTAGCTCCTAGTGTACTATTTTAAATTTTGTTGTTGTTGTTTATGTCTTCTCACACTAGAATATAAGCTCCAGGAAGGCAAGGTATTTGTTTTCCTCATTTCAGTATCCCTAATCTAAAGCAATCTCCATAGTTAAAACCCAGAGTCAGTGTTTAATGCATTTTTGTTAAATGACTGAGGATGGACTTTTAGTCAGGCCAAACTCAGTTTCTTTTTAACTAATGTCACTTTGGACATGTTACACAGCCTCTCTAAGATCGACTTTCCTGTCTATAAAATAGAATCACCTTATTCATATGATTGTCAAGTGGACTGGACAAGGGACACATGGAAAGCACCTACTAGGTATTTAATGTTCTCCTTAACAAAATATCAATAGAATTTGGTGAAATTTGACAGTATATATTTTACTATCACCAGGGAATGTTTGATTTATCTTATATATCACTATGCATATTTTTTCATCTTTATATCTTCAGCATACAGTCCAGTTTCTAGCAAACACCAGTCATTCAATAAGGGTGTGTTTGTTTTGCTTTCTCTCATTATAAAGATACTATCAGGTTAAAGAAAATTCAGAAAACACAGAGAATAAACAAATCACCTATAGTCCTATTACAGTAACATGACTGTTATTACTATTTTGTTGTATTTTTTGGAATTTTTTCTATGACTATTTTCCAGTTGAAATGATCATGTGCATACATTTTTATATCATAGGGTTTCTTTTTTTGGTTACTTTTTGATGTAAACATTTTCCCATATAGCTATGTTGCCTTTCCAACCAGTTTTTGAGAGCTGCATCATTTTGTCATGTAGAAGTATTATAGTTTACTTGGGCATTTTCTCATTATTGGGTATTTAGGTAATTTCTGACTGTTCAATGAATTTTAAAAAATTTAAAAAGGAAAGAATCTACTTTTTCCTCTTTTTCTCTTCTCTAAACTAAAGCGTGTTTGACCCTTGTGGGGAAAAAAGGAACTGAATTTCTCTACTGTTCATTTGCAAGAGAGAACTTCTGAATAATTCATGGGTACATAAAAATGGAAAAGATATACATCATCCAGCTGATTATTAACATAATACAGCCAAACGAAGCCTTATACTAACAAGTCATTTAATTGCAGCTGTGAAATGAGACTTTGAACATTTTAGAAAGAAGTCATATTTGAGATGTAAATAAATACATTTCAAAATTATTTTAAGGCATTGCTTAATGCAAATTCCTTGCTGTAAATGGTGGTTACTGGTTTTTTTCCCCATAAAAATGGAAAATCAGTCTTTCCAATTTACCAAGTTAGTGACCAATCTGGAGAATAATATACTAAACTTCTAAAATATCTATAAATAACAGGTAACAAAAAATCACCCAGATTTATTTATGTAAATGTTTGTAGCCTCTTTTTTCTTACTTTTTAATTATGTCCATGAAAAATGATTCAAATTGTAATATTAAAAAAAACCTATGTGCTGATCACTCCAATCACTGATAATGTTTGATTATATCATTCCTTTAAGAAGGAATACTTCTTACATTAAAAATGGAAGCCATAAAGAAAGATGAAAAGATAAGTATAAAAATATTTATTTTATACAAGGCCAAGCAAAGTAAAAAGAATGGAACACTGCTAGAAGCCTCTTGAAAAATTATTAAATATATGTATGATTCAAAAGCTATGAGCATTTGAATTCATCTTCAGTCCCCTCCCTCTTAGCCCCTCTTCCAATCTATGTTCAGCTGCACTCTAGACCTAATTGTGTCCTGGTTGTGTAGATGTATGTTGAATTTGCCTTTGAAATTCTCCTATATTCAAACCCATTTCCTGGATTCAGTGTCTTCCTATTCTTGCTTTATTCCCTTATTCTGGTTAGAATACATTCTCCAATTGCCTCCTAAAAAGATAAGTGTTTTGAATACATATATGTCTAAAAATGCTTTTATTCTACCTACTTGATTTATCCTATCTGATTAATCTCTTAAGAGTATGGGCACAGACTCTTAAAATTTCGAAGGTATCGTTCCAATATTTTTTTAGCATCAATTCTTCAGTTCAGTTCAGGTTAGTCACTCAGTCTGACTTTTTATGACCGCATGGACTGCAGCATGCCAGGCTTCTCTGTCATTCACCAACTCCCAAAGCTAACTCAAACTCATGTCCATTGAGTCGGTATTGCCATCCAACCATCTCATCCTCTGTCGTCCCCTTCTCCTCCCGCCTTCAATCTTTCCCAACATTAGGGTCTTTTCAAATGAGTCAGTTCTTCACATCAGGTGGCCAAAGTATTGAGCTTCAGCATCAGTCCTTCCAATGAATATTCAGGACTGATTTCCTTTAGGATAGACCAGCTGGATCTACTTGCAGTCCAAGGGACTCGCAAGAGTCTTCTCCAACACCACAGTTCAAAACATCAATTCTTCGGGGCTCAGCTTTCTTTATAGTCCAACTCTCACATCCATACACGACTACTGGAAAAACCATAGCTTTGACTAGATAGACCTTTGTTGGCAAAGCAATGTCTCTGCTTTTTAATATGCTGTCTACATTGGTCACAGCTTTTCTTCCAAGGAGTAAGCATCTTTTAATTTCATGGCGGTAATCACTATCTGCAGTGATTTTGGAGCCCCCAAAAATAAAATTGACCACTGTTTCCCCATCTATTTGCCATGAAGTGATGGGACTGAATGCCACAATCTTAGTTTTCTGAATGTTGAGTTTTAAACCAATTTTTTCACTCTCCTCTTTCACTTTCATCTAGAGACTCTAGTTCTCCTTCATTTTCTGCCATAAGGGTGGTGTCATCTGCATATCTGAGGCTATTGATATTTCTCTTGGAAATCTTGATTCCAGCTTGTGCTTCATCCAGCCCAAAATTTCTCATGATGTATTCTGCATATAAGTTAAATAAGCAGGGTGACAATATACAGCTTTGATGTACTTGTTTCATGATTTGGAACCAGTTTGTTGTTCCAAGTCCAGTTCTAACTGTTGCTTCTTGATCCACATACAGGTTTCTCAGGAGGCAGGTCAGGTGGTCTGGTATTCCCATCTCTTTCAGAACTTTCCACAGGTTGTGGATGATCCACACAGTCAAAGGCTTTGGCATAGTCAATAAAGCAGAAGTAGATGTTTTTCTAGAAATCTCTTGCTTTTTCGATGATCAAACGGATGTTGGCCATTTGATCTCTGGTTCCTCTGCCTTTTCTAAATCCAGCTTGAACATCTGGATGTTCACAGTTCACATACTGTTGAAGCCTGGCTTGGAGAATTTTGAGCATTACTTTGCTAGTGTGTGAGATGAGTGCAATTGTGCGGTAGTTAGAGCATTCTTTGGCATTGCCTTTCTTTGGGATTGGAACAAAAACTGACCTTTTCCAGTCCTGTGGCCACTGCTGAGTTTTCCAAATTTGCTGGCATATTGAGTGCAGCACTTTCACAGCATCATCTTTCGGGATTTAAAATAGCTCACCTGGAATTCCATCACTTCCACTAGCTATGTTCGTAGTGATGCTTCCTAAGGCTCTCTTGACTTTGCATTCCAGGTTGTCTAGCTGTAGGTGAGTGATCACACCATCGTGGTTATCTGGGTCATGAAGATCTTTTTTGTATAGTTCTTCTGTGTATTCTTGCCACCTCTTCTTAATATATTCTGCTTCTGTTAGGTCCATACAATTTCTGTCCTTTATTGTGCCTTTCTTTGCATGAAATGTTTCCTTGGTAACTCTAATTTTCTTGAAGAGATCTCTAGTCTTTCCCATTCTATTGTTTTCCTCTATTTCTTTGCACTGATCACTGAGGAAGGCTTTCTTATCTCTCCTTGCTATTCTTTGGAACTCTGCATTCAAACGGGTATATCTTTCCTTTCCTCCTTTGCCTTTCACATATTTTCTTTTCTCAGCCATTTGTAAGGCCTCCTTGGACAACCATTTTACCTTTTTGCATTTCATTTTCTTGGGGATGGTCTTGATCCCTGCCTCCTGTACAATGTCATAAACCTCCGTCCATAGTTCTTCGGGCACTCTGTCTATCAGATCTAATTCCTTGAATCTATTTGTCACTTCTACTGTATAATCGTAAGGGATTTGATTTAGATCATACCTGAATGGATACTTCAGGTCTATACTTAGATTTGAAAAATCAATGCTACTTAATATTAAGGATGGCAGTAAAGGACTGGAGAGAATATATCTGTTTCTCAGATATCTGAGATTAGAGTACAGATGAGAGATGGTGCTGAGAGTCTCACTGTTCAGTAAATGGATTCAGTAATTCCTGTTTCAGTCCTTGCCTTGGCGCTTCACTCTACTCTGCTTAATGTCACTGACTTCAGGTCTCCTCCAGTTTAAATTCAGAGAATAAATCTACTGCTCCTGAAACATAGGTGGCCAGGGTCCAACCATTTACTTATCCCCTTTTATCTTTATATATCCCTCTCCCTCATCTTCTACAATATGTGGCACTCCAAGGGCCGAGCCTCCAGAGGGCATTCAGGGTATACTTATAGTAATTGGGTACAATCTAGGGTAGTTGGCATACTTCTAGTCTAGTCAGTCCTATCTCCTCATTTCTTTCTGTCCTCCAAAAATTTTTCATCCACTCCTATAGCCTCTCTGTACGCTCTGTCCTTGTGAAAGAAAAACTTAGTTTTATTCCTTTTTTGCCTTTTTCGAAGAAATGTTGGAGAGAGCATTTTTACTCTTCAAGTGGTGGCACATGCCATTTCCTTTCTGAGGCCTCCCTGACTGCTCTGGTCCACTGTCCCTTTCTTTATCAGGTCCCACAGTTCTGGGGACAGATCACTAGTAGCTACTTTCTATTCCCCGTTGATCTCTTCAACTAAAAATACTACTCCTATACTTTATATCATACGTTAGAACACTTGATCACTTTCCATCTTGGTCTGCGTTTACTTCATGCATCAGTAGATGACTCATTGCAGGGACAAAGACTAACACTTTTATGCAGCACCACAATGCCTAAAATAGGAGATCTCAGACTTTAGAGTGTCTAAGGATCACTGAGAGAACTTGTTTAAAAGAAAAATTCCCTCAGAGAAATCAAACATGCTGTGATACCATCCTGAGAACTATCCATCTAACAGTACACCGATGTGATTCTGACTCAGGTAGTTTTGAACCATAGTAGAGATATTATTGTCTAAGGACACTTCTAATCACCTTTTCAAGAAAAAATGAATTGATTACATTGCTAGATTTTTTTTTTGTTCTTCCCCATTTTATCTTTAAAAGGTTAGAATTCTGATTTCCCTTAATATACTATTGTGAATCAGATGTTCATGAATTTATCTGTTCTTTAGATTAATTATAATTTTATTTCCCTTTAATACTTCTTAGGATTATAAATTTCATAAGTTTACAGCCAGTCATATAAATTATAGTTCTATATTATTGTGTTTCCCTTAATTTCTTATAAGATTCACAGGTGCTCTAGTTATTAAATCCCTGGATTTGACAAATGTATTAGTCAGCTCAGGCTGCCATGACAAAGAACCATAAGTTAGCTGACTTAAACAATAGAAATTTATTTTCTCACAGTTCTAGAAGCTAGAAGATAGAGGTGACAAGATAAGCATGTTGGGTTCTTATGAACACCCTCTTCCAAGCTCACAGACTTCTGAGAGAGTTAACTTAGGCATGTTGCTAGGGAGACCAAGGCCTTTTAAAGATGAGATGAACATTCTTTCGTTTTCACATTCTTTTACCTTAGACACATAGACCTCGTGGGCAGCAGTATCTCTTGCTCAAGGACATGCTTTTTTGAGCTCAGAATGTATGTTATGGGAGAAGGTCTGGGTAAAACTTCCACAGCCTTTAGCTCTGGGTTCTTCCACAGCCTTGAGCTCTCTGGGTTAACCCGTTCCTTCTGGCTACTCTTGTGCTGATGTCATCCCAGGATTATGTTACGGGATAGGGCCTGGGAAGAATTTTCACATCCTTGAGGCATTTTTTCCCATTCTCAGCAGCCAACAAAAGTATATAATGCTCTGCTTAAACTAGCAAGGCTGGTAATCTTTCTACCCGCTTCTGATGTCTATGTCAGAAGCTTTTTTTTCTGTCACTATCACTTTAATAAAATTTCTAGTACACAAAGCTATAAGTGACTGAGATTGCCTTTGGTCCCAGAGTTAAATCTTCTCTTTCAGAGATCACAAATTCAGCGTTCACCAAACACCATAAGCTTTATCTATCATCTTTCATCTATCATATTGTCTGGGATCCCAAGACAAGGTGTAAGCTATCATCTTGGGGGAAAAGCTATTGCTTCTTCGTCTTACTGCCTTCTTGCTGTGTGCTTGTATTAACTTTTCTTGCGATGTGCATGTGAAGTGAGGTAGAGAAAGTTCTCTTCTTTTTAGCCACCAATCTTGTCACGTTAGGACCCTGTCCTTATGATCTCAATTTACCCTAATTACCTCCTAAAAGCCTTAGCTCCAAATACAGCCACACTGGAGATTAGGGCTTCAACAAATCAACTGGGGAAGGGGCAACTGACTGAGTCCAGAGCAGCAATACTTAGGCACAGCTATAGTGACATCTAAACACCCAGGACTTGCCACAGGACTTTGAATGTGACAGGTGCTCAAGAAGCATTTGTTTGATGAGTAAGCACAGTTACATAACAGCTAAGGAGGGAAGATTATCTGATATGCTCTCCTTTACACAAAGTCAATGTGTGAAAACGATGTAATATGCATATTGATATATTTGATTATACAAAAGAATTCACTAGGACTTCCTTAAGGCATAAGCATTTTTTAAAATCCATTTATTTCTGTTTTTTTTTTCCTGAAAAGTAAATTGAGGTACATGAATAAAACAGATAATAAATTCAGTAAGTTACCAAAAGGAACAAGTGATCAGATTCAGAATATAGATGGTTCATCTTCAAAGACTACATGAAAACTATGTTTGTTAATAGTCAGAGAGGTAGAGATTCAAGCTTTGGAAATTAAATGCATCCACATTTCACTAGCCAAAGGGAAGTCCCATGACCACATTTGACTTTAAGGGTAGACACAGTATAATTCTCCCCTGTATAAGAAGTGAACTGGACAACGAATTTGTCGGTGGTGGTGTTGTTCTTGTTTAGCCACTAAGTCATGTCTGACTCTGTGACCCCACGGACCGCAGGACTATAGCCTGCCAGGCTCCTCTGTCTGTGGGATTTTCCAGGCAAGAATACCGGAGGGGGTTGCCATTTCCTCCTCCAGGGAATCTTTCTGACCCAGGGATCGAACCCATGTTTCCTGCACTGGCAGGCGGATTCTTTACCACTGAGCCACCAGGGAAAGAGTATATGCATTCAACTTTTTTTTTTGGCTGTTCTGCCTGGCTTGCAGGTTAATGAATAGTAAGTAGTAAAGCCTGCCATAGTGACTATAGGAGCTTTCCCTGTGCAAAATTGCATGTATTCTCCAAGGTATTTCCTGCAACATTTTATTTTTGCTAATTTGAGAGTTAGCTTCAATTCCTGACCACCACATAGAAAATGAAAGCCAGAGATGGATTTGAGTTTTACAGCTGCTGATAGAGATGCAGCAATTTCTTTCCTACACCTCTCTTTGGCGTCTGAGTGGATCTGAAGAGACAATTTTGGTCTTTGAGGCTTCAGAATTGATTGAAAGTGAAATAATTAAGGTCTCTTGCTTTGCCCGAAAAAGCCAGAACCTGAAAGTTGCCCTCAGGGGAAGAGTAGCATTTAAGCACAATATGCTCTAGAGGAGAGAAATGCTGGCTCTTAACAAATCTGCTGAAAGCCTCCCTTCAACAGTTTCTTGGCCTTGTCTCCTCAAAGAGTAGAAGAGCGAGTTCAGTGAATAGACAGAAACCTAAGCCCTGCAGTCTGGAGTGCCTCTGGCAGGAAAGGGTCTTCCTCAGGACAGCATTCTCAGGGCTCACAGAGCAGGGAAAACTTCTCTTAGAAGGACAAGTCAAGTAGGAAAAGCAACAGTCCCCTCACAGTGAGCCCCAGCTCTGAGAGGATTCTGATGTGGGAGCTATAAAACTTAGAATACTGCTTTAACAGAGTCAGAAATTCATCGGAGTTGCCTCGGAAACAACCAATAAAACTACTAAAACTAACAGCTCTAAGAGTCTATGCAATGCTCCCCGTGATACCGAAGCAAAGTAATTCCTAAGTGAGCAGCTTCAATTTATTGTGGGTGGGGCGTTACAGAATAAAAGGAAAGAAAAGTGACCTAAAAGTGCCCATTTGTGACTGTCACAAAGTCTAAAGCCATTTTATTTTTTTTTTTTTTTTTTTTTTTTCAGGAGTGAATGCAACCATATGATTATATTAAATTAGAACAGACTAAACATTCTTATAAACATCTAGATCTTTTCACACAAGCTAAAATGTGGGATTCAATTATATTTAAATTTTTTTTATTTTTTATTTATTTATTTATTTATTTATTTATTATTTATTTATTTTTTATTTTAGTTGGGGGCTAATTACTTTACAATATTGTAGTAGTTTTTGCCATACATCGACATGAATCAGCCATGGATTCACATGTGCTCCCCCTCCCAAACCCTCCTCCCACCTCCCTCCCCCTCCCATCCCTCAGTGTCATCCCAACGCTCTATCCCTGAGCATCCGTCCCATGCATAGAACATGGAATGGTGTTCTGCATCACATATGACAATATACATGTTTCAAAGTTATTGTCCCAGAATGTCCAACCCTCACCTTCTCCCTCAGAGTCCACAGGACTGTTCCATGCATCTGTGTCTCTTATTCTGTCTCACATATAGGGTTACCATTACCATCTTTCAAATTCCATATACATGCATTAGTATACTGTATTGGTGCTTTTCTTTCTGGCTCACTTCACTCTGTATAATGGGCTCCAGTTTCATCCATCTCAATAGAACGGATTCAAATGTATTCTTTTTAATGGCTGAGTAATATTCCATTGTGTATATGTACCACAGCTTCCTTATCCATTCGTCTGCCGATGGACATCTAGGTTGCTTCCATGTCCTGGCTATTGTAAACAGTGCTGCGATGAACATTGGGGTACACGCGTCTCTTTCAATTCTGGTTTCCTCGGTGTATATGCCTAGCAGTGGGATTGCTGGGTCATATGGCAGTTCTATTTCCAGTTTTTTAAGGAATCTCCACACTGTTCTCCATAGTGGCTGTACTAGTTTGCATTCCCACCAACAGTGTAAGAGGGTTCCCTTTTCTCCACACCCTCTCCAGCATTTATTGCTTGTAGACTTTTGGATAGCGGCCATTCTGACTGGTGTGTAATGGTACCTCATTGTGGTTTTGATTTGCATTTCTCTGATAATGAGTGATGTTGAGCATCTTTTCATGTGTTTGTTAGCCATCTGTATGTCTTCTTTGGAGAAATGTCTGTTTAGTTCTTTGGCCCATTTTTTGATTGGGTCGTTTATTTTTCTGGAATTCAGCTGCAGGAGTTGCTTGTATATTTTTGAGATTAATTGTTTGTCTGTTGCTTCGTTTGCCATTATTTTCTCCCATTCTGAAGGCTGTCTTTTCACCTTGCTTATAGTTTCCTTTGTTGTGCAAAAGCTTTTAATTTTGATTAGGTCCCATTTTTTTTATTTTTGCTTTTATTTCCAAATATTCTGGGGGGTGGGTCATAGAGGATCCTGCTGTGATTTATGTCGGAGAGTGTTTTGCCTATGTTTTCCTCTAGGAGTTTTATAGTTTCTGGTCTTACATTTAGATCTTTAATCCATTTTGAGTTTATTTTTGTGTATGGTGTTAGGAAGTGTTCTAGTTTCATTCTTTTACAAGTGGTTGACCAGTTTTCCCAGCACCACTTGTTAAAGAGATTGTCTTTTCTCCATTGTATACTCTTGCCTCCTTTGTCGAAGATAAGGTGCCCATAGGTGCGTGGGTTTATCTCTGGGCTTTCTATTTTGTTCCATTGATCTATATTTCTATCCTTGTGCCAGTACCACACTGTCTTGATGACTGTGGTAAAGCCATTTTATTTAGCTCAGTTATCCGAAGGGCCTTGACAGTAATTTAGACAAAAGAGATTACTCATAAGCTAATCTGACCAGAGGATGAATATAAACAGAACTTAACTGTGTATGAACAATACTGACTCCTGTTTGCAAAATAGGTTTGGGGAGTATCTAACTACACTGCACCCTCTCTAACCAATTACCACTGAAGCAATTTGTTGAATTAACCAACTATTCATAGTGTTATTGTGAAATATCTCAGCTAATACTACACTATATTAAATCCTTACATCTGGTATAGTATTTTTAGACATCCATGTACTTTTTCAGATCTCACTAGTTGAATTGTATATTTACGAAGCATTAAATGCATTTGTCCTCAGACTTGCTAATATTTGTTGTACCTGTTGTTTTAATTAGAGTTAATTACATATCATGTAGACTAATGCAATGTAAATGTGAGAAGAAAGAGTTGTTTCTTTTATAAAAAACTAGTCTGAATGCCTTGGAAAGATTCAAATAAAAGTGAATTGTAGGAGAGAAATGTATAATATTAAAGGAAAAAAATACATTTAGTGTAATTTTACCTCAGTTTTAGAAGTGACTTTATTTAGTTTTACAATAATTGAAAATGGACAGCCTTATAATTATGGCAGGATTTATGCAAGATAGATTCAGAATTCCAATCGACTATATCTTGCCTAAGGAGAAGGAATTAGTCCTACTTTACAAGATTTTTTAAATTATTCATACAAATTTAAGTAAACATTAAATTCTTAATATACACAAAGTATTATTTTTGGTTTTAATTTTTTCCAAATTTTTATTAGAAAAATGTTCAAATCTATTGGAAAAAATACATCCACAGAACTATAAACCCTTCTATACTTTCAACAAGTTTCACCAGCTTTAATATTTTGCCACATTCTTTATCTATTTCCATACATATATGGAGTGCTTCAGTCCATGAGATCGCAAAGAGCTGGCAACTGAGTGACCCAACTGAGCTGATACATATATACATATGTATGTGCTTGTTTTATGAACCATTTAAAAGTAAGTTGCTGACACTGAAACACTTCACCCCTAGATACTCCAGCCAGCATTCCTAAGAGTACAGCCATTCTCCTATATAAACAAAGCACTAAAATCATATTGATAATAATCAACTCAGTTCAGTTCAATTCAGTCGCTCAGTCGTGTCCAACTCTTTGTGACCCCATGAATCGCAGCACACCAGGCCTCCCTGTCCATCTCCAACTCCCAGATTTTACCCAAACTCATGTCCATCGAGTCGGTGATGCCATCCAACCATCTCATCCTCTGTCATCCCCTTCTCCTCCTGTCCCCAATCCTTCCCAGCATCAGGGACTTTTCCAATAAGTCAACTCTTCGTATGAGGTGGCCAAAGGATTGGAGTTTCAGCTTCAACATGAACACCTTCCAATGAACACCCAGGACTGATCTCCTTTAGGATGGACCGGTTGGATCTCCTTGCAGTCCAAGGGACTCTCAAGAGTCTTCTCCAATACCACAGTTCAAAAGCATCAGTTTTTCGGTGCTCAGCTTTCTTCACAGTCCAACTCTCACATCCATACATGACTACTGGAAAAACCATAGCCTTGCCTAGACAGACATTTGTTGGCAAAGTAATGTCTCTGCTTTTCAATATGCTATCTAGGTTGGTGATAACTTTCCTTCCAAGGAGTAAGCGTCCTTTAATTTCATGGCTGCAGTCGCCATCTGCAGTGATTTTGGAGCCCCCCAAAATAAAGTCTGACACTGTTTTCACTGTTTCTCCATCTATTTCTCATGAAGTGATGGGACCAGATGCCATGATCTTAGTTTACTGAATGTTGAACTTGAAGCCAACTTTTCACTCTCCTCTCTCACTTTCATCAAGAGGCTTTCTAGTTCTTCTTCACTTTCTGCCATAAGGGTGATGTCATCCGTATATCTGAGGTTATTGATATTTCTTCCAGCAATCTTGATTCCAGCTTGTGCTCCTTCCAGCCCAGCATTTCTCATGATGTAATAATCAACAGTATCATCTAATATACTGCTCTTACTTAAACATTCCAGAAGCTTCTTAAATGTCTCCTATAGTTCTTTTTGTCACATCCAAAAGTCAAGTCAAGTTTTACATATTGCATTTGCTTGTAATGTCTCTTTAATCTCTTAATTTAGAACAGCTTTCTTTTCTTTTTTTTTCTATGACATTTTTTTTTTTTTTTATGAAGAGTCCACAACAGTTGTCCTAATGCCTATCTCATATATGGAGGTGTCAGATTATTTTCTCAGTACTAGATTCAAATTCAAACTTTTTTCCCCAAGAACACTAAGTGCATAAATGATATGTACTTCTTATTGCTTGATATCAAGTCACGATATTATTGTCACTGGTAGCAGTACCTGTACTAGTAATAATAAATTTGATCACTTGCTAAAGGCATGCTTTTTCTTTTTGTAATAAGAAGTTAATCTGTGAGAAGATATCACACTATCACATGAATAGTCTACTCCCCAGCAACCTTTGATCCAATAGTTATAGCATTTATTAATGATCTTTGCCTAACTCAAGGATTACATAGTTTCAAAAGAAGAATCTCCTATTCTACATTTATTAGTTTGTATTTCCCCCCCACAACACCCCAAAAAAGGAGTTTCTCTCCATTTTCCCTTCCTCTATATTTATCTTTTTTAAGTACATCATGTTTCCCAGGTAGCTCAGTGCTAAAGAACCTGCATGCCAATGCAGGAAATGCTGGTCCGATCCCTGGGTTGGGAAGATCCCCTGGAGAAGGAAATGGCAACCAACTCCAGTATTCTTGCCTGCAGAATCCCATGGGCAGAGGAGCCTGGTGGGCTACAGCCCATTAGGTCATAAAGAGTCAGACTAAGTGACTGACACAACAGCAACAAGTACATCATGGACTCAGACATCTCTTGTATTTAATGTGTAAGCCATTACTTACATCTCACATTGTTGATGCCCAAAGTATTACAAATTCAGACAATGTAAGAACTTTTCTATAAGCTTCTGTTTCTTTTTGAAATATCACCATTAGTCTTTGAATATTTTCTTGCTTTTTAGCACTAGACATTTTGTACTTTCCCTGAACCAGACCTGGAATCAGCCATTTGTTGAGTACAGGATGATATTTAGAAAACATGGCATTTGATGTGTTTACTGTTATTAGGATATCTTGCTTCAAGTCTATAATAATTCCTTAATATTATTAAAAATACACACAATGTTCAAATCTCTAGGAGTGTCAAATTTCTGCATGTCTGTGTGTTTTTCTCTCTGTCCCTCTTTTCCTCACCACTTTTCTTTATGTTCTTATGCTACTATCAGAATCCAAATAAGGTCAATATGTTGTAATTGGTTATGCGCCTTCTCTTTCTCTTTCTTTCTTTTCAGTTTATTTGCTCAAGAAGTGTTTTCTATTCTGCTGTGGATTATCCCACAGTATGATTTGGCTGATTACATCCCCAAGGTATAATTCAGCATGTTTCTCTCCTTCTAGGATTTTCTGTGAATTGGACACTAAATCTAGAGATTTTTTTATTTCTTGGCAAGGGGATCTCATAAGTGACATAATTTACTTCCAGTAGGAGGTGTATAACACCTAGTTGATTCTTGATATGGGATGTCAAGAACCAGTGAAGATCATTATTGAGATCCATTAACTTATTAGGATTGCAAAAGAGTGATACACTACTTATTCCATCTTCATATATTAGCTGAAATACTCATAAATACACATTTCCCATCACCAAATATCTGGTTACCCAGGAATATAATTTGAATCAGAAAATAAGAATATCTGTTTGATACCTTCCATTTAGCAGCAATCTTTTTTCCAGAACAATGAGTTGATAACCTAGATAATCCAAAAGTGACCAATGATTTCTTTGCTATCATGCATCCATGGATTTAAACCAGTTTGACGTGTTTCAGATCACTGCAATTCTTTTCATAATTATGTTGACAGTGTTACATGTTTCATCCAAAAAGAGTCTATTCAAGATGGTTCCTTCATCCTTTTGATACAACACTAGTTGTCTTTGATGATTACTTTACTTTCTGATATAACAAGATATTTCAGGCTTACCTTGTACATTTTCTGCCCAAGATTGTGAAATCTGCATTTCTTCATCAAGTCTGGTTTCTTTAAATGGAAATTGAGATACAGAGACCACAATCAGTACCCTAAAGGTATTCAATGATTTGGGATCATCATTGTTTTGCAGAGCACTTTAGTGGAAAGGGCTAGGAAACTTTTTTTTTTTAATGATATAATAAAGCACGTGTTTTCACTGATATTTCCAATTCAAATCCAGAACTACAGGATTTTAGTAACTTCATCAAGATACTTCATAAGTAACTGTTACTTTTATTAATTTCATAAGATACTTCATCTTAGTATCTTTATTTTCTTTCTCATATGTAAAATATTCCACCTCTCAATATCCAGTTATTATATTTTATCCCACAACACACACTCACCAGTCTCAAAATAGCACCTGCATTACCACCAACAATATGATTACCAAAACCAGTTTAATATTATTTTGTCTTTTTTGTTTTTTCCTTTAGTCCTTTGTACATAATCCACTGGAGATATACAGTCAACTTTGGTTTAGTTAACTATAATACAAATTTAATAGACATAACACCCTTCTTTGTGATTATGCTACCAGTTTCAAATGGTAAAGAATCTGCCTGCAGTGCAGGAGATCTGGGTTCTATCCCTGGTCAGGAAGATCCCCTGGAGGACAAAATGGCAACCCACCCCAGTATTCTTGCCTGGGAAACTCCATGGACAGAGGAGACTGGCAGGCTACAGTCCATGGGGTTGCAAAGAGTCAGACACCACTGAGTGACTAACATTTTCACCAATTTCATATATTTAGATTAATTTATTTTATGTTGTTTTTGTTTTTAGTATTATTTTTTAATTTCATTTTGTTTATAATGATATAAAATACTTACATTGTTACAAAGTCAAATCTATAAATCAAATTATGTTCACAGAAATGTAGCTTCTGTCTCCTTCATACCATATTCTTTCCCAAAGAATAATAAGTATTTTTGTCTGTTTATTTAACTTTCCATTAAATATATACACTTCCCTTGTGGCTCAGATGGCAAAGAATCCACTTGTACTGCAGTTTCTCCACCTCATTTTCTTTTCCATTGATACTATCTATACTAGAGATCCTCTATAGAAGATATTCCTCATTCTCTTCTACAGCTGCATGATAATTTATTGTGTAGCGTCCACAGTGTCCTGTTGACGAACAGGGAAAAGTTTAGAAATTTCCAGACTTGTGCTATCTCAAATAATGCTGGAATGAAGAGATTTTCACTTGGGTCCTTCGCATTTTTGCTACTTTACTGCATTTTGCTACTGTACCTTCTAGAGCTCTAGAAATTAGAACACTAGCTCAAAGGTTATGTACGTATAATTTTGCTGTGTGTGCTTAGTCGCTCATTCATGTCTGACACTTTGCGAACCCATGGACTGTAGCCCGCCAGGCTCCTCTGTCCACGGAGATTCTCCAGGCAAGAACACTGGAGTGGGTTTCCATTCCCTTCTCCAGGGGACCATCCAGACCCAGAGATTGAACCTAGGTTTCCCACATTGCAGGCAGATTCTTTGCCATCTGAGCCACTGTAATTTTGCTAGATGTTGACAAATCCCCCTCCAAATGTTTGTATTATTTTGATTCCTATCACCAATATATAAGAATATCCATTTTTCCCATAGTGTCACCAGTAATGTAGGTTATCAAACTTTTGGATTTTTGCCAGTATGATAGGTAAAAATTATTTTTCACGGTATGTTAATGTGCATTTCTTTTATTATAAATGAAGTGGAGCATTGTTTTACTATTAAGAACAATTTCATAAGCTATTTAATTTGCTAGCCCTCTTTTTCTATAGAGTGGTTGACTTTTTTTGTTCTCCATTTTAGAGGTTCTTTATACATGGTCTGTGATAAAAATTGCAATTTTTTTCAATTTTTCTTTTGTGTTTCTATGTTTGGTAAAAATATTTCTTTTGTTTGTTTTTGCCATGCTAAGTTCTTTCTTTTTACCACACGAACCACACTTTTCCCTTCTGGAGTTCATGAACTTTCCACTCATGTTTGCTCCTACTACTCATATGATTTTTTTTTTTACCATTTAAATACCTCATGTATTTGAAATCTATCCTAATATTCATTATGAGGAATATATCCAATTTTATATATTTCACCATGGCTGTTTAGTTTATTCCAGTACCACTTATTAAAAGTTCATAATTTCCCATAGATTTGGTATGCTGCCTTTATAGTGTACATAACAACATATAGTGTTGCCATTCACAATGAAGTCCATGGGTTTTCCATCTTGTTCCATTAGTCTGGCCATCTGTTCAGGCATCATGATCACTCTGTCTTAGATAAGTTTTTTTTTAATATATAGTTGGTCTATCCCACTCCCATTGCTCTACTTTTCCAGTGACTTCCTACATATATTATATGATTCTTTTAAATGAAATTTATAATCAGTTTTTCTATTTCCAAGAAAAATAATCTGATAGTTGTTGGGGGGGGGGGGGGGTGCTGCGTTAAATTTATAAATTAACTTGGGGAAAATTGACCTCTATATGATGTTTCTTCTATCTATTCAAGTTTACAATATGACGTTCCATACGTTCAAACTAATCTCTGTGTACTTCTAGACCATTTTATAGCTTTCTTCATTAACTGTGTTAGTCGCTCAGTTGTGCCTGACTCTTTGTGACCCCATGGACTGTAGCCCACCAGGTTCCTCTGTCCATGGAATTCTCCAGGCAAGGACACTGGAGCGGATTGCCATTCCCTTCTCCATTTCTTCATTGTATGTTTTGGATATTTCTGTTTAAATTTGTTCCTATTTATTTTAATTTAGGTATAATAAAGTGAGTCGTCTTTTCCATTACATCTCCTACACAATTTCTTTCTCTATATAATAAGGCTATTTTTTTGAATATTGATTTATAATATACTACTTTACTTAATCATTTTATTCCTTGTATTAGCTTTCCACTGATGCATAGGGCTTTTTGGATAAATAAGAATATCATCTGAAAATAGAGATCATTTTTCTTTTTTTCAAATTCTTATGCTTCTAATTGTTTTCTCCTATCTAAGTGCTGCCACCTTCAGAGGCCTCAGAGCTGTGTCCCAGGACACAACTTACTTAAGTGCACTGGTTAATATTGCAACACAATGTAAATTAATAGTGTGTTTATAGTTGCCATGTTTAGTATAAATATCTCCTAGATACTGCCTTCTTATCTATAGGAATGTTATTCTGCTCACTTTACTAGAGATTTTTTCTTCTAATAACTGTAATCCCTTATTTGGTACTCATATTTAGGTGAAATGAGTTTTTCTATACTTAGTAATGAGGGTGGGTCAGAATAATAATACACAGTTGGAAAGTAAAATTTAGAAGTGACACTAATAATCAAAGCTACAAAAAACATAAAATATGTAGTGGTAAAATTAACAAAATATGTGCAAGGCCTACACTTAGAAAACTACAAACACTGCTGTAGGAAATTACAGAAAGTTTGAGTAAATGGAGAGAGATAGCACGTTCATGGATTAAGAGACTCAATGTTAATAAGCTACCAATTCTTCCCAAACTGAAAATTCAAAAATATGTGGAGATAAACTAACACACTTATAAATAAACACATGGGTCAAAGAAGAAATCTTAAGAAAAACTTGAAAGTATTTTTTAACTAAATGAAAATGAGAACACATTACAGTTTGTGGGATACGGTGAAAGTAGTACTTAGAAGGGAATTTATAGCACTGAATCCATATAATAGAAAAGAAGAAAAGTGTAAATTAATAATCTAAGTTTCCACATTAGAAAGCTATAAAAAAAAAAAAGAAGACTACATTAAACCAAGCAGGAGAAAAGAAATGCTAATAGAGTAGAAATAAATTTAATTGAAAACAGGAAATCAATAGATAAAGAGCTATGAAATCAAAACCTGTTTCTCAGGGCTTCTCTGGTGTCTCAGTGGTAAAGAATCCACCTGCCAATGCAGAAGATATGGCTTTGATCCTTGGTCTAGGATGATCTCACATGCTGTGGAGCAATGAAGTCCATGTGCTACAACTACTGAGCCTGTGCTCTAGAGCCCGGGGGCTGCAACTCCTGAGCCCACGTGCCACAACTACCGAAGCCTGAGTGCCCTAAAGCTTGTGCTTCACTACAAGAGAAGCCACTGCAGGGAGAAACCGGCACACTGCCCCTAGAGAGTGGTCCCCACTCACCACAACTAAAGAAAGTCCACGCAGCAACGAAGGTCCACGACAGCCTAAAAAAATAAATCAAAAAGTAAATAAATAAATTTTTAAAAACCTGCTTTTTTTGAAAAGATCAGTAAAATTGATAAGCTTCTAGACAAAGAGGACACAAATTACCAATGTCAGAATTGAGCTATACAAATTACCAATGTCACTACAAAACCCATGGACATTAATGGATAATAAAGGAATATTCTGAACAGCTAACTATATTCTCAAAGATCTGATAACCTGGACAAAATGGACCAATTCCTTGAAGACCAAAACTCAAACAAGAATAAATAGACAATTTGAATAGGCCTTTATTTATTAAAGATATTGAATCAATAATTAATAATTTTTTGACAGAAATCACCAGGCCAAGATGGCCTCACTGGTGTTATCTACCAAACACTGATGGGAGAGATCATATCAACTTTTTAAAAATCTTTTTCAGAGGATAGAAGCAGAGAGGAAGTGGTACAACAGGAACTCTTACTCATTGCTGGTGGGAATGCAAATGGTACAGTCACTTTGGAAGGTAGTTTGGTGATCTCTCACAAACTAAATTTACTCTTACCATATGTGTGTTGGTTGCTCAGTTGGGTCTGCCTCTTTGAGATCCCATGGACTGTAGCCTCACAGGCTCCTCTGTCCATAGAATTCCCCAGGCAAGAATACTTCAGCGGGTTGCAATTTCCTTCTTCAAGGGATCTTCCCAACCCAGGGATCGAACCCGAGTCTCCTGCATTGCAGGCAGATTCTTCTCCATCTGAGCCACCAGGGCAGGTACTCTTAATATACTCTTACCATACAATTGAGTATTCGCACTCTTTGGTATTTACCCAAAGGAGCTGAAAACTTATGCCCACAAAAAAAAACTTGCAATGGATGTTAACAGTAGCTTTACTCATGATTGTCAAAGCCTGGGGGGAACCAAGATGCCCTTCAGCAGGTGAATGAATAAATAAACTGTGGTACATCTAATGTGATTGTTTGCTCAATAGCTTAGTCGTGTCTGACTTTTTGCAACTCCATAGACTGTAGCCCGCCAGCTCCATTGTCCATGGAATTTTCCAGGCAAGAATACTGGAGCAGGTTGCCATTTCCTACTCCAGCAGATCTTTCCAACCCAGGGACTAAACCCACATCTTTTGTATCTCCTGCATTGGCAGGTGGATTCTTTTACCACTGAGCCACTTGGGAAGCCCCTGTATCTACATGAGGGAGTATTAGTCAATGTTAAAAAGAAATAAGCTGTGAAGCCATGAAAGAAATATAGAAGAAAATTAGATACATATAACTAAGTGAAAAAAATTCCATTTCTAAATGCTACATATTGTATGATTCCAATCTGAAAAAGATATATACTGTAAAATTATACATCATTTTAGAAAAAGAAAAAATTATGGGGACACTAAAAAATCAGTCCTTGCCAGAAGCTGGGGTTTAGGAAGGAAGATATGAATAGGTGGAGCACAGAGGATTTTTAAGGCTGAAAAGATACTGTGTATGAAACTATAATGATGGTGCATGTCATCACACATTTGTCCAAATCTATGGAATGTATAAACACCAAGAGTGAACCCTGAGGTACACTGTGGACTCAAGGTGATTATGATGCATCAGTGTAAGTTCATCAGTTGTAACAAATGCCCCACTCCGGTGAGGGATATTGATAATAGGGCAGGCTTAGCATATGTGGGGGCATGGAGAATATGGGAAATCCCAGTGAATTCTGCTCAGAATTACTGTGAACCTAACACTGCTCTTAAAAAACCAGTCTTTAAAAATTTTGTATGGAAATCCAAGGACCTCAAATAGTGAAAACTACTTTTCAAAAATCAAAGTTGGAGGATTTAAACTATCTGATTTCAAGATTTATTATAGAGCTATAGTAATCAATATAGTGTAGTATGACATAAAGATAAACATATAGATCAATGGAAGAGTCCACAAATTGACCCACATAAATCTGATCAACAGATTTTTGACAAAGATTCCAAGACAATTCAATAGCGTAATTATAGTTCTTTCCATAAATGGAGCTAGAACTGGATTTCTGTATAGGAAAAGAAAAAAACAGAAGATGAGCTTCAACCCCCACTTCTCACCATATGCCAAAACAAACTCAAAAATATCATACACTGTAATCTTAAAGTTTAAACTATAAAACTTAAATAAGAAAAAATCTTTATGTTTTTTGGATCAGATGTGTCATAAATTAAACACAAAAATATCTCATTATAAAAAATGATAAACTGGACTTCGGAAAAGGAAAAACTTCCATCCTTCAAAACATACAATGAAGAAAGTGAAACTACTAGCCACAGACTAACAAAACATTCAAATCAAAAAACAAGAAAATATCTAAATAAATATATCTGAAAAAGATCTAGTATCTAGAATTAATAAGGAATACTTCAGCATTCAATAATAATAAGAATGCTGCTGCTGCTAAGTCGCTTCAGTCGTGTCCGACTCTGTGCAACCCCATAGACGGCAGCCCACCAGGCTCCACCGTCCCTAGGATTCTCCAGGCAAGAATACTGGAGTGGGTTGCCATTTCCTTCTCCAGTGCATGAAAGGGAAAAGTGAAAGTGAAGTCACTCAGTCGTGTCCGACTCTTAGCGACCCCATGGACTGTAGCCTACCAGGCTCCTCCATCCATGGGATTTTCCAGGCAAGAGTACTGGAGTGGGGTGCCATTGCCTTCTCCGAATAAGACTAGCAGTCAATAAAAATAAAGTTGATTTCATTAAACAACTCAGTGAGGCCACTACTCCATACCCCTTATGAATTGATATCTGTTATCCTGAGTCCAGGTGGTACAGGGGTAAAAGAATCTGCCTACAATGCAGGAAATACAGGTTTGATCCCTGGGTTGGCAAGATCTCCTGGAGTAGGAAATGGCAACCCGCTCTAGTATTCTTGCCTAGGAAATTCCATGGACAGAGAAGCCTGGCAGGCTACAGTTCATGGGGTCACAGTCAGACACAACTGAGCACGCACACATGTATTCCGAGTCCAAATCTGATCCCATGACCAAAGCTTAGCAGGACTGCTGACTGCTTGACACTGGTAGAGGTAAAAGCATCCAGTTTCAGGAATGTTGCTTAATTCATTTCAGTTCAACCTTTCGTGCACAATGTGGAACAAATTAAAACACAGAGAGCAGGGACTTCATCAAGTTTACAGCCCAGGTTGTAAGAACTGTTTTGAGTCTGTTTTGTTAATAACACTTGTCAACTACAAGTCTGTATGTAAGACGGCAAAGTGAAAAAAGGAAAAGGAATATATAATACAGGGCTCAATAGCTAAGACAGTTGTAGAAATTTAAACACTGAAAATTATTTTAATCACAGTTGTGATAGAACTATATCGAGGGATGAATTGAAATACTCTATATTTTCCGGAAGCTAGGATGCTATAAATTGAGAGTTAAGTCAGAAATCACATCTTATAAAATGTACATTGACTCATGGAGTTGTACCAAACCGAACAATCATATTCAATAAAATGTCACAATGAACACCAGACTCCTATATACAAGATTAGACCACAGATAAACTGATGCAAGGATAATTCTGCATGGTCTCAAGGTTTCTAAAAAATAAAATCATTGATATTCCATCAGCGAGGTCTGACCAATCTGTGCTAAAATCACCATAAATTTTATAATACCCCTTTCCTACCTCCTATTGAGACTCATCTTTGTTCTGCATAATGTAGGGTCTCCTTTGTTGCAGCAAATAATAAAACTAACTGCTGATTTCAGGTGTGTTCCTAACGGTGTCTTGCTGATATATAAAGAAGAATGGGAAGACAGAAAGAATAGAGTATGTGGTGACAGATTCTTATCCTCCATAGTTGGAAGTGAATAGATGATGCATAAGATGTATAAACCAAGAAGCAACAATAAAAGCATGCTATTTAAACATAGGGAGATAAGCATCAAAAAAATCACCTAAGGAAACTGAAAGTGGTTGCCTCACAGAATAAGTTAGAAGACTGTCCTTTTGTTTAAAATCTTGCACAACTATTTGAATCTTTAAGCTATTTGCACATATAACTTTGATGATAATGAAATTAATTTGAAAATAATCAACTAGACAGATATTTCAGGACAAAAGAAGAATGAAAAGCCACATTCCATTATTTATCTGAATTTATAGATTAATATTCCTACCCACTTTTAATGTATTCATTCAACAAATACCTATTAATATTTATTGAACACTACTAGGTACCAGACACAATTCTAGGTAATGGGGATACACTAGAGAAAAGGAGACCAAAAAAAATAAATAAATAACCCTTCCCCAGAGCCTGCTGGTTTTAATTTTAATTATAGATAGAGAACAGGGCAGGAAATTTCTAAGATGAATCTGAAGCATGTTGTAGTAACAGAATGTAAAAAAGTACTCCAAAAAGAATTCCAATAATGGGTGCATGACAAAGAGATATAGAAGCCAACTGAAGGAGCTCACAATGGTCAAAGATGTAACAATTTTAGCAACAAAATAAAGGAATATTAGATTAGCCCAAAGTATACATTAAATACATATGAGTCCATATTGATAGAAGGAGAGCAAGAGGAAAGAAAGAACAAATTTCCCAGGAAAAAGAATTCCAAATAATTTATATAGCTACTCCACACTTTACTGTGAGACGTGTATAGTGACTTCCTTCCCAAAAGTACATTATGAAAAGGAGGGCAAAAGAATAACTTTATAGTGGAGAAACCTGACAAACACTACCTCAGCTAAGTAATCAACGTCAACATTGATAATGATAAAGTCATGTTGATAATATTTACTTGGCATGATGGATGAAAATGGTACTTTACTTTTCTGGTCTTCCAACCAAAAACTCTTAACTCCAGGCTAATCATGAGGAAAAACATCAACATATCCCAGTTGAAGGACATTCTACAAAATATACAACCAGTACTCCTCAAAACTGTCAAGGTCAACAAAAATAAGGAAAATCTGAGAAACTGTTACAGCCAAGAGGAGCCTAAAGATATATAATTAAATATAACATAATATCCTGAATGAGATTCCAGAACGGAGGAGGGACATTAGGTAAAAACTAATGGAATCTGAATAAAGTATGAACTTTATTACAAATAGTATATCAGTATTAGTTTTTTGATTATAACATACATGCCATACTAATATAAGATGCTAATAACAGAGGAAACTGGATACAGGGTACATGGACATTCCATACTATCTCTGAATTTTTCTGTAAATCTAAAATTACTTTTTAAAATAAAGCTATTTTCAAAATTTTGAACAAATGAAGAACATATATATATAGTCAGATTGGCAATTTAGCAATTAGGGTCTACTCTCCTCTTCAATTACAATTTTCTACTAATTGGCTAAGTCTCCTCATCATGTGCTCTATTGAACAGACTGTCTAAAAGCCAAGATTATGAATTTAAAATTGAATATTCTAGAAAAATGTGTAAAATGGACATATGCTTAAATATCAAAAGTACCTCTCTCTAGGGTGAAATCACAGGTGAACTTTCTGTTGCTTTCTGTATTTTCCAAGGTACCCACAATGAGCATGTAGTACACATAGAATTTCAAAAGGTAACAAAATAATAATAATAATAAAAGAAAATGTGATTTTGGTAAAATTTACAATTAAATAATTTACATTCATGTGCTGCAGAAGGCATCTTAAAGGAAGAGAAAGAATATTCTACAAATACTGATGCCAGTCACTGGGCTGGGAATATTCTACAAATACTGTATGCCAGTCACTGGGCTGGGCACTTAGCATGCATTATTTTGTTTAGGTGTGTAAAATAAGAATGTCCTTGAATTGAATCACATTTGGAGAGTAATTTTATGTTTCTGAAGCTGTTGTAAGTTTAAGGCAAAAATACTAAAGTACGCTTTTTAGAATTCCAATCAGACATTTTTTGCTCTTACACTAAAAGCACAATTAGTTACCCATCACCTAACATCCCATCTACTTTTTTTTTTGTCACACATTTTTATTTGATCCACTTCTGAAGAGAAGCCAATACACCATGTTCTGCTGATGTATAAATCTCTTAAACTAATTCTATGCTTCATTGTAAAATAATTGATTTGTGATTCACAGGACACTAATTAACTCGTATAAGCCTTTAATAGTAAGTAAATAAGTTTCGAAAGCAATAGCACACAATTGTGTTTAAAGGGACTCTTTTCCACAGTTTGGTTTTGTTTGTTTGCTTTTTATGTTACATAAAATAAAGATGGAGAAAAATTTTAATCACACTGATCACAGAGTTAGAATCTCAAATTTCATATCTGTGTCAATATCTTTACATAGGGCTCCATTTTCTGTGAAAGCATATATTGAAATCAAAACTATAATCAATAACAAGCATATATTGTTTTTGCAAGTGAGTACACAAAGTGGATGCTCAGTAATTTTACGTATTTGTGGATTTTCTCTCTAAATATTTCCAACACACTTGAAAAAGCTGTTTTTTCTTTTAACATCTTTTTCTGGAGGTGATTGCTAAATTTCATACTGTAATTATTGAATGCTGGCTCAGTATTTTGTTATATTAATACATAGTCTGATCTAATCCTTACAATAATCTGTCATATACATGCTATTATCCCCAGTTTAAAAGGAATTTGTCTAAAGTCACATGGCAGTAGGTAGAAAAGCCGTGTTTCAAACCTATGAAATAAGGAAGCGCTTATTCCCAAGTCCAAAGTCTTAACCATGCTGCTGACTGCGCCTTAGCATCAGTGTCTGCCTTTAACACGGAATTAGATTTGGTTCCCCCTACTTTTCAGCTCCCACTGGTTAGTTGAACTTGCTCTAGTTCTGTCCCACTGTGTCTAAACTACCCTCATCTCTCACCTACACTTCTGCAGTAGATTCCTATCTATGAATCTCAAGGTCTTCCTAACTCTTTCTTTATGTCCCTTTCCTCCATCCACTCCCCTGGCCTCAATCCATTCTCCGCACTATAATCACAATGATCTCAAACCATGTGGCCTATAAGCCACGATCTGTTTGCTACATGACTATCCACCTCCACCTTGCACGATGCTACCCTTCATCCTGGGGGCTCCTGCCACACAGGTCTTTGTCACACATGAAAATGTACCATACTCTCTCCTACCACAGGGCCATTGTATATGCTGTTCCCTCTTCCAGGATCACTCTTTGCCTAGTTAACTCCTGCTTACCTTTCACATAACAACTCATAATCATGGCATCAGGAAGCCTTCCTTGACATCCATATGAAGACTTTACTCCTCCTATTAAAAGCACTCTGGCAACGTGCGTCTCAGTCCTTTTACATACTGCCACTACAATGATATGCTTGTTTTTGTGATTACTCGATTAGTGTCTGTTAAAGTCCCTAAGCCCTATCTTACACCAGATAAGCCCAGTGAGGGCAAGGACAACTCTGTTTGCTTTTGCACACACAGTTTCAGCATTCAACAAATGCCAACAAATGAACAACTATTACCACTCCCTACTACCATCATCTTCTAGGACTATAATCCTTCCTCTATAGGAAGAATCTTCTCTGCTTCTCAATCAGGTCAAAGATGGGGGTAAAAAATAGGGCAAGGTAGGGAGAGAAATAAAATGATAGTAGTGGCTGCAGATACACCCCCTGGGATCCATGGACAAGAATTCCAACAGCTACTTTAAATTCTAGGTGTTAGTTTCAAATGTATATCTTTAGCCTTCAACCTGTACTACAAATTTCAATGTCTATTCCGCTTGAATTTCTTTTTTTTTCTTCCAGTTTTATTGAGATATAATTGACATTCAGCACTAAGGTGTGCAGCATAATGATGTGACATATATATAATGAAATTATTACCACAATAAGCTGAGTGAACACTGATCTCATATAGACACAAAATTCTTAAAATAGAAAAAAAAAATTTCCTTCTGATGAGAACTCTTGGCAACTTTCATATATAATATACAGCAGCATTAATTACATTTATTATGTTGTACATTACAATCCTAGGCTTACTTATCTTATAACTGGAAGTTTGTACCTTTTGACTACCTTCATCTAATTCTTCCCTCCCCAACTTTGCCTCTAATCTCTCTTTCTATGAGTTTGCAGTTTTTTTGAAATATAATTGACCTATAATACTACGTTAGTTCCTGATACATAGTGACTCAACATTTTAGTGTATTTCAAAATGATCACCATTATAAGTCTAGTTACCATCTGTCACCATACAAAGATATTATATAATCACGGACTATACTCCACACACTGTACATTCATGCCTGTGACTCCTTTATTTTGTAAGTGAGAGTGTGTACTACTTTTTCTAAAAGGCATTTCAAATTTAACATGTCCCAACTTGAGCTACTTTAATTTCTCCTACAAACTCTCCCTAGTTTTCCCCCACCACAATGAATGGCATCACCATGCATCCAAATGCTTGGGCCAAATACCTAGGAATCATGCCTGTTTCTCCGCTTTCTCATATACCCTACATATAAATTCAAATCTACTCCCTGTTCAAAACCCTCCAATAACTCCCCATGATACTTAGAATAAAATCCAAAATCTTTATTTCACCTTAAGGCTCTTCGTAACGTGGTCATTCATCACCTTTCTGATCTCAGTTGCTCTCTTTCTCACAAGAGTTAGCATCATCGGCTTCCTTCCTGTTCCTCAAAGATGCACACGACCATCTCAGAATCTCTGTTCATGTTTCTCTGGGCCTGAAAGACTTTTACCGCAGGTATCTGCCCAGCTCACTTTCTCTAAGGCACTGTTCACATATTCCCTTATTGAGAATTCTTTCCTCATTACCATCTCTACATAACCCCCACTATTGCTCTATAGCTGTTTATCTCTTTTTCTTTCTTAACAGAATTTATAATTACTGACATTAAATTATATAATTATTTATATGTTTATTCATTGTGACTCCATACTATATTGTAAACCCCTCAAAGGTTATCTATCCTGTCAAGAATCCTGAAGATTAATAATTATCCTATGAATGAATGAACATAATTTTCAATGTCCAACTATTTTGAATTATGTAACAGTTTGAATTTTTCATGTCGACTAGATTTTGAATATGAAATAAATGAACTATTTCATGACTAGTGTTAAAAAGGACAGCAATGCAGAACGCGATCTTTTAATGGATAGCTAAGAATGATTACAAATCTGTACAAAGTAGTTATAAAAAAAATGTTTTATTGTTGTGATTTCTTAATTGGTTTAAAAACCTCAGAGTCAGAAAAGTTATTTCCTTTATTGTTTCCCTTTAGCTTGCCTCTATAAAGTCTGTCATCAACCTCTACTCATGACAGTATCATGGCAAAAATACTGTGTGTCTATGAAAAGACTACATAACTTATAAGGAAAAGACAATGGCATTCAAGGCAGTAAAGTCATTAAATGACTCACCCTGTGATTGCTCAGTAAGTAAAGCTTAAGAGATGTGGAAAGCTCACTATTGATTTTGTTTTTATGTTATCCTAACATTAACACCAAAAATAACAAATTTCTGATTCAAGCAAAAAAGAAAAGATGACAGGCAAGTTAACGCCATAGTTTCTATTTTAGATAATGGATATTTCACCCTAAAATTTCCAGCATGCCAGAAGAGAACTAAGAGAACTCTGTTTTATTCAAGTATAGTTGATTTACAATGATGTGTTAATGTTTGCTGTACAGCAAAGTAATTATATATATGTATATTTTATATATTTTATATATTACAATTTTATAATATATATTTATATAATATATATTTATATATTACAAATATATATTATATATTACATATAAATATATAATATATATACTAATATATGTATAATATACTATATATATTATATATACTATAATTATATATAATTATAATATATATACAATATAGTATAATATATATGTGTGATATATAATATATATAATATAATATATACTATATTAATATATAATATATTAATATATTAATACATATAACTGAATATATACATATATATGCATTCTTTTTCATGTTCTTTTCCATTGTGGTTTATTATAGGATATTAAATACAGTTCACTGTGCTATACTGTTGGACCTTGCTTATCCGTTCTATACATAATAGTTGGCATATGCTAATCCCAAACTCATAATCCATCCCTCCCCCAGCCACCTACTCCCTTGGCAACAACCAGTCTGTCCTCTATGTCTGTGAGTTTGTTTCTGTTTGGTCGATAGGTTCATTTGTATCATATGTTACAATCCACATATAAGTGATATCATATGGTATATGTCTTTCTCTGAATTACTACACTTAGTATGAAAATCTCTAAGTCCATCCATGTTGTTGTAAATGGTATTGTTTCATTGTTTTTTTTGACTGAGTAGGATTCTGCTGTTTATATGTACCACATCTTTATCCATTCATCTGTCAATACATGTTTAGCTTGTGTCCATGTCTTGGCTACTGTGAATAATGCTACTGTGAACATAGTGATGCAAACATATGCACATATCTTTTTGAGTTGTAGCTTTCTCCATATATATGTCCACCAGGAGTGGGATTGCTGAATCATATGGAAATTGTATTTTTAGTTTTTTGATGAACCTCCTTACTGTTTTCCATCGTGGCTGCACCAATTTATATTCCTGCCAACAGTATAGGAGGGTTCCCTTTTCTCCATACCCTCTCCAGCATTTGCTATTTGTAAATATTTTGGTGATGGCCATTCTGACTGGTGTGAGGTAGTTCCTCACTGTAATCTCAGTTTGCATTTCTAACAGAACTCTTCAAAGGACTCATATCCCCTTAATTAAGCAGGTCAGAAAAGCTGGGAGTCAGCCTGCACACTCCACTTGCCCATGCTCCACACCACCTTTTTCCACTCCTCATCATCCAGTCGAGTCTATCAGTTTTATATACTAAATGTGTCTCAAAGTCATCAGTTGATTGCTTTAGGCAGTCACTTTCCTAACCCTCTTACTTGGATAACAAGACAGCTTCCTGAAAGTTCTCCCCACATTCACATTTTTTCCTTCAGATCCATTCTCCAGTCTATAATAAAGTGATTTCTTGAAAATACACAGTGGCTTCTTTTTGCCCTGAGGATGCTCTTAACATGAGCTAACAGACGTACGTATTTTGGCCTCTGTCTAGTTCCCCAGTCTCATCTTACACCACTTTTCTTTTTACTCTTTATACTTGAAACACATCATTGTCCTGTTAGTTCCTTGGAAGTGCACATCTTTTTTTTTTTTTTTTTCCACCTCAGTACCTTCTCACAAGCATCATTCTGATTTCAGATTAAAGGTTGCTTCCTTAAAGGAAGTCTGCCAGCGCCTCCAGACTACAAGAGGTTCTCCTATTAAAAACCTTCATAGCTCTCTGCAATTTCTGTCCCAACATGTGTCATAATTTTACACTTAATTTACTTATTTATTTAATATTTCCCTTCTACATCATACTGTAAGCTTCTTGAAAGCAAGAACAATGGTAGTGTTGCTCACTATTTTATTCCAACACTTAGCATAAAACCCAGTATATCATGGAAACTCTAAATATTTGTCACATAATAACAGCCTGAGATGAAGAGAAATGGTCAAATGCTGCCATATGCAATTTAGGTTACATTTAAGAGCATTTTCCAAGCACCAATGAACACTGCAATGGGGTTCCAAAAAAGGCTGAAGAATCATCACCTGTGGAGACTTAAAAACAGGATATATTTATGTCTGTCTAGAGCTGCACTGCTCAATATGGTAGCCACTAGCCACATGGAGCTATTGAGTTCTTAAAATTTGACTAGTCCTAATTGAGATGTGGCATAAGTATAAAATGCACCACAGGTTTCAGAGACCTGGAAAAAAAAGTAAAATATCTGATCAATACTTTTCTTATTGATTACTTGTTGAAATAATATTTTGGTAATATTGGGTTAAAAATATAGTGCTAAACTTAGTTTCACCTCTTACCTTTTTTAATGTGACTACTAGGAAATTTAAAATATATGTAGCTCACAGTGTATTTCTATGAGCTGTGATGGCCTGTATATTTCAGGATGATACTGCCTGAAGATAAGCATGACACAGTGAGACAAACTGTTTGCGTGGATTTGAATACTGTAAGAAGTCACGAAGAATCTCCTTCTGTTAGCCCTGTTTTTCTATCTCCCGATACTCCCCAGCCCCACTTGACTGTGCCTGTGCTACTTCACTACATGTCCAAATATTTGTTCAACATATTTCCCCACTTGGTCAAACAAGATTTAACAGGCTGAATTTCAAAACCCCTTCTCGTGCTTTTATTTAATCATATCCTAAAGGCTGACATAAAGTTTGCAAAACTTAGCTTTCTTATAATACTTTACTGAATTCTAAATTCTAGTTTGTTGACAGAGGGCTTGGGACAGTTTGGCGTGATGAGTCATTTCTACACGAAGTAGAACCAAACAGTGAGAGAACTGTTTAGAATTGTAGACACAGGGTTTTACAGATTATTTTTCTACCGCTGAAAGCAACACCCCTCCTCATAATTTTCTTTGTATTCCTACTACAGTTTGCCCATGTCATTTTTACATGTTGTCTTCTTTCTCTGAAGATCTTGAGACAAGTGAATGTACATATTTATCTTTGTATCCCTAGCCTCTAATCTAGCACAGTGTCTGGCACAAAGTAGGCACTCAATAAATCTTTTCTAGAATGTGTTGAATGAGGAAAAACACTCTGATCACTCCTTGACTCTAATATCAACACTTACTACAGATTCAATTTATGAGTTTGTACTTAATGAACCACCATCCGGGGATTATTTTAGAAGCATTTCATGAGTGTGTGTTTAGAGCGGTTATATCAAAGGTAGAGTCTTGAACTTCCCTATAATGCCAAGGACTTTGCTTTAAGCATTTCACAGGTTCCATACACATTAACTGAATAACAAATTGTAATTCTTAGACCAAGCATGAATCCCACTTACAGGTGAAGGACCTGACCAGGGATTGTTCTTAGCATCACTGACCTCTTGGGCAACAGGCTAAGCTTATGTATAAAATTATTATTCACACAGCTTAGTGACTATACCAGCAAAATTATAAGCCAAGTTTGGGATAAGCTGCTACCACTGAAATATGAAGGCCGAATGATTCCTTCTGAACAGAAATGCTACAGGCATAAAGAAGATTGAAAAACTACATCAAGAGTATGTACTAAAAATTTATCTTGGGCAATTAGGTCTTGATGAGTAGAGCAACAGAGTAGTTGCATGTACATGATGGACAAATATATACAACCTTCATGTTTGACCAGGAGCAATCAAGCTCTTGCTTCAACACAAGGACACTGAGAAGCACAGCATCATGCCTATTGATCGCCAGAAATTAACACAAGGAGGCAAATAACTTTGGTACCTGACAGCTTGAGAGAGTTGCTTCATTTCAGCAAAAGTATAAGGCAGCCTAACTAGGTGAAGGACAGTGCAGCAAATATCCATAGTTTTAGAAATTTCTGCTAGTCAGAGGACAGTCCAAGTGTATTCTTGGGCTGAGTTCAACATCTGAATGAAATATGAACATTAACCACTCAGGAATAAATAAATTAGAAATTCAATTTGTGGGATTTCAACTGGATGATTCTCATTGAGGAGTTACAACCTTAAGTCAGAAGAGATTTTGCATCATAGCAGATTTTTCTTCCAGACTAATAAAGCCTAAGTAGCAATACCTTAAAAGATGGTTTTTAATTACAAAAGGTGTGTGTGTGTGTGTGTGTGTGTGTGTGTAGACTTCTCAACATTTTGTAAATAACCAATATTTATACATATAAGTGGGTGACCTGGCCTACACCCAGGCCATAACTATTTTTATCCTTGCTGGTCATCAAACTCCCCAACAATAGTTTTCAGAAATTGTGTATGGAGAAATTGAAATCCCACTTCAGTAACTGATAGATAGTGGGTCATAGGCATTGTGGCAAGTCACAATCTCTAGCCATTCCACTTTTCCATAAACAAAGGAATAATCTATAGATGTAGATTCAACTAGGGGCATAAACAATATCTGTGTTAGCACACTCTCTTCTTGGTAAGAACTACCATTTGCCATTCCCAGACAATCAATATTACAAACAGGTCCCATGTAAACTCATACAAGCCTATTTAACCCACTTGTGGCTGAAATGCAATGGAAGAAGAAAATGAGAGAGAAATAGGAAAGAGGCATGAAGGACAAATGGATTTTCACAGAGCAATGATAACACACAGGTAAACTCTAAGAGAAATTATAAGTTACTATAAGCTATATTATGAATTAATTAATATACTGGATTATCTGAGAACACAACTACCATTTACAATAATGTTTCCATGGATAAACATGTCAATTTTTTTTCTGAAATGAAATCAGTTTTGTTTCATTTTTTTCTTAGTAAAAGATAGAAATAAAGAGCAGTAAGAAGAATAGTACAGATGATTTCCCTTTTTAAAGAATACTTATTTATTTGGCTGCACTGGTTCTTAGTTGTGGTACACAGGATCTTCGATCTTCATTGTGGCATGCAGGATCTTTAGTTGCAGCCTGTGGAATCTAGTTTCCTGACCATGGATTGAACTCAAGCCCCCTTCACTGGGAGCATGGAGTCTTAGCCACTGGACCACCAGTGAAGTCCCCAGATAATTTTTTTTAAAAAGAATTCATTTCCCCTACTAACTGGGGATACAGGCAAGTATACAAAGCACCTGTGTGCTAACTACCTCAAAATGATGTGAGGTGCCATGAAGCACAAAGAAGGGGCATCTAACTAATCTTGATGATGGTAGAGAGGTAGCTTCTAAGGAAGGTGTAGGGGGAATGATTTGAAAGAACTGAAAGAAGATAAAGGTATTCCAGGCAAAAATAAAATGACATATTGTGTTTTGGAAACAAAAGAAATAAAAGAGATAAGGAAGACTCCCAGGTTTCTGGGTTTAGCTCCAGGAAGGTAGTGGTATCATTCACCAAAAGAAGGAATAAAAGCAGCTTGAGGAGGAAGATGTATACTGTAGCTTTGGATGTGTGAGTCTGAGTTATCTAAGGAACACACAAATGTTAGTACTACCTAGGGGCCAGGTGGACACATGAAACTGAGACTCATGAGAGAGCCTTCTGGACTGCAGATACAGATTTTTAAGTCATAGAGATAGTAACTGGAGATGCTGGAGAGAACAAGTCCCTCCCAGGGGTGTATTGACGTGAGAAGAAGACCTAGACCAGAGCTTGAAAGAATAGGTAACAAAAGAGGGATAGCCAGAAGGGTTGAAGGAAAAACAAAAGATGCTACTGAAGCAAGATAAAAGGAGGATTTCAAGAATCAGAATGATCAACAAGAATGATCAAGTAACATGAGGATTGATAAGTGTCCACTCTCTTTAGTTACATGGGGGCCATTGGCAACTTTGGCAAGAACAATACAGTTGAAGAGTACAGGAGGGCATCATGATGGATTAAGGAATAGAGGCAGGTGAGTAGATGATTCTCAAAATTGTGCCTGTCAAGAAGTATTGGGAAGGTAACATGGGCTTGAGGGAGACATTTTGTTTCATTTTTCCTTGTTTACAAATCAAGTAAAGGATCCAACAAAAGAAAGGAAGAATTTGAAGATAGAAGAGAGGGGTAGTCACAAAACTGAGGGAAAGAATGGGATTCAGAGCCCACGTGGAGGGAATTAGCCTTAGATGGGAAGAGGACTAAGTAAATATATTCTCTATGGGAGGAATAAGAGAAAAGGAGAAAGCTGTAAGAGGGGGATAAGTAAAATTATAACTTTGGTGGCTGGAGTTGAGGGTGTCCTTTCTGATGACTTTTATCATCTCTGTGCAGCAGGAAATGATTTCATCAGCTGAGGAGCAGTGAGAATAAGAATGTACAGAGCAACTATTCTGAGGAGAGTTGAAAGTGGGAGAAAGAGCTGATTCTACACACACAGAAGGCTTGCCAAACTCTGCCAAGAGCCTAAAAAGGTTGTGTGCGTTTCACCAACAACTGACTGAAGGGCTGGTTCATGGGTTCTAAGCTTTAAGATTTATGGACTGGGAGAAAAAATGGACGTGAATAAACTGGTTGATCCTTATTAAATGAAAGAATAATTGTTGGGGGAAGATATTAAGAGACCTAGAAGAATTAGATGTTTAAATTTAATATTAGCAAGGGCAGAGTAATTCTTGGAGATGGAGAGATACAGGAATTAGCCACTGGAGTAAGTGGCTAAAGTTCAGTGGAGATAAGCATAAGATAGTTGATAGGGTCACAGAACTGAGATACTACTCTTGTTGGATACAATCCTCACAAAGACATGGAAGTCACACAATAATGCTACAAATTGAAATGAAAAAAAATTAACAGATTATCTTTTGCTAATGAATGCAAAAGTTGTGATGAATGCCAAAATTTAAGTGAAAACAAAATGGCAGAGGAGGGGAATGTCATAAGCATATAAAAAACAACCTGAAAAATTTCCAATGTCCAAAGCTTTTTGAGCAACAAACCAATGATAGTTTTGGATTATAGTGCATAAAATAAAATAAATATCTATTACTTTCTACTGTTATAAATAAATGATGAAATAAATAAATACAGGAGAAGGAACAAACCTTCCATACAGAATAATTCTAAATAATAAATTTGAAGAAAAGAAATAGAAAATCATCACAGCCAAATTTGCTTTAGGCATGAATGAATGGATGAATGCTCAAAGCTGCAAAAGATTAAGAAGAAATGCAATATTTACATTGCTAAAACTACCTCACTAGTATATTCCTTAATTATTATGGTGGTTTTAATGTACGTACAAAAGTTTTTTTCAGTATTTTTCAATATTCCTTTCTCCAAAAAGTGCAGCTCAATTCTCTTCCCCTGAAGTGTGAACTAGATATTGTGACTCACTTCTTAACAGGGTATGAAAAAGAAAAAAAAATAGTAACTTTGAAGGGGAGAACCATAGCATGCATCACCTAAGCCACACGATCAAGGTTTACATCACCAGCATTAAGTCGTGATGACACGATGCATCCCGAACATGATGTGATGGGAAGGGTACCTTACTATTGTGGTGGACTTCCTCAAAATCCACAACCCCAATCTAATCATGAAAAACACCAACCAAACCCAAATTCAGGGACAATCTACAAAACACTTGACCAGTGATTTTCAAAAGTGTCAAAGACATGAGAAATTTTTAAAAGGTTGTTAAACAGAAAAGGGTTGGAGGAGACTAAGGGGACGTGACAACTAAATGCAAAGTAGTAGATTGGATCTTGGGAAAAAGGACATTTGAGGAAAAACTGGTGAAAACCAAAAAGTCTGTTGTTTAATTAACAGTCTTGTGCCAATGCATATTTCTTAGTTTGGACAAGCGTGCCATGGTCAGATAAGAGGTTAACATCAGGGGAAGAGACTATAGGAATTCTGTATACTTCTCTTTTGTATACAACTCTTTTGTAAATAAGAATTCTTTCAAAATAAAGAATTTAAGAGAACTTTAATGAATACGAATGAGTAGCTAAGAGATCAGCATATTATCAGCAGAAGATAGTGAATGTAATGACTGTTGAAATTCGATGACATGAGACTCAAGGGAGTAGGAAGATTTACAGAAAAAGGAATGGCTTGAAGCAGCATTATGGAGGGAGGAGTAGAGACCAGATTATCAACTGTGCACTGGAGCCTAACATTTATTTGACTTGATGCTGCTGTTGCATCCAGAGGTCAAATAATGACTGAAAAGTATTCACTGCATTTGGCAATTACCTGATCCAAATATTATGTGGATCATTGGTCCTGATTTGTAGGGCTGTCATCCACATAATCTGTCAATATCAATAAGCTCCCTTCCATTATTCATGACAGATCTATGCTATTACCCACTTCAAAGTTTGCAGGTCCCGTGGACAAGGTTCTGTAAGTGATCAGAGGAATGCCTAAGTTCTAAGCTGTTTTGCATAATAGAGATGACTGACACATTTGGAACCCAGTGAATGCTCAAGTTCTCTACTCATATTTCCAGCTTTTGTCACCTTTGACTGCCTTCCACCAAGGGATAAGTTTTCTACAAAGTCCTCTAAACGTTAGGTCAAACTAGCAAAAAATTTAAGGAAAGAGATTAAAAAAAAAAAAAGTTTGTTGAGTGTCTACAAAGTGTTCAAACAAGTAACCGATTCTTTATATCAGTTATTTCAATCAGAGATAATTTTTCAAATATGAATAAATCAGGTAAAATAGAGACACTGGTAAATAAAATTCATTGTATTAATTGGGAAAATTAATAACATATACTACTGTAAATTTAAGATTTAGAAAAAAACAGAAGCAAAAGAATGGGAAGGAAAAAGTTTTAAGGTACTGATAGGTGGACTCTTACATAATAGCTTTAGATATTTTTTATTCCAACCTATGGTTTATTTATCATTGGTAAGTGCCAGATCACAAACACAGCAGAGTTACAACTGCAAACAGAGAGCCACCAACAAAAGAAACTGGCAAAGGCACACAGAATAAATACCCTTCACCACAACCAGCAAACAACTCAACTCTGCATCAATATTCATCATAAAGTTCCAAGAAGAAAAATATTTAAGGACTCTCAGCGTTTCAGAAGAGTCTCAGTTGATAGATCAGTCTGACAAATACAACTAGAATTAAAGTATAATGATGATACCGGTGGTAGTTTAGTTACTAAGTCGTGTCCGACTCTTGTGACCCCATGGACTATAGCCTGCCAGGCTCTTTGTCCATGGGATTTCCCAGGCAAGAATACTGGAAAGGGTTGCTATTTTCTCATCCATAGATGAATGAAAGATAGATGATATAATAGATTAGAGAGACAAACAGACACATATAAAATGGCAATAAATGTGTTCTAAAAACCAAATCTGAGACTTCAGTTAATAATATCCAAAGCCTTTGACTGTGTGGATCACAATAAACTGTGAAAAATTCTTCAAGAGATGGGAATACCAGACTACCTGATCTGCCTCTTGAGAAACCTGTATGCAGGTCAGGAAGCAATAGTTAGAACTGGACATGGAACAACAGCCTGGTTCCAAATACGAAAAGGAGTACGTCAAGGCTGTATAGTATCACCCTGCTTATTTAACTTATATGCAGAGTACATCATGAGAAATGCTGGACTGGAGGAAGCACAAGCTGGAATCAAGATTGGCGGGAGAAATATCAATAACCTCAGATATGCAGATGACACCACCCTTATGGCAGAAAGTGAAAAAGAACTAAAGAGCTTCTTGATGAAAGTGAAAGAGGAGAGTGAAAACGTTGGCTTAAAGCTCAACATTCAGAAAACTAAGATCATGGCATCCAGTCCCATCACTTCATGGGAAATAGATGGGCAAACAGTGGAAACAGTAGCTGACTTTATTTTTGGGGGCTCCAAAATCATCACAGATGGTGACTGCAGCCATGAAATAAAAGACGCTTACTCCTTGGAAGCAAAGTTATGACCAACCTAGAGAGCATATTAAAAAGCAGAGACATTACTTTGCCAACAAAGGCCCATCTAGTCAAGGCTATGGTTTTTCCAGTAGTCAGGTATGGATGTGAGAGTTGGACTATAAAGAAAGCTGAGCACTGAAGAATTGATGCTTTTGAACTGTGGTGTTGGAGAAGACTCTTGAGAATCCCTTGGACTGCAAGGATATCCAACCAGTCCATCCTAAAGGAGATCAGTCCTGGGTGTTCATTGGAAGGACTGATGCTGAAGCTGAAACTCCAATACTTTGGCCACCTGATGCAAAGAGCTGACTCATTTGAAAAGACCCTGATGCTGGGAAAGATTGAGGGCAGGAGGAGAAGGGGACGACAGAGGATGAGATGGTTGATGGCATCACCAACTCAATGGACATGAGTTTGGGTAGGCTTCGGGAGTTGGTGATGGAGAGGGAGGCCTGGCGTGCTGCAATTCATGGGGTCGCAAAGAGTCGGACACGACTGAGCTACTGAACTAAACTGAACTGAAGGTTAAAAAAATGAAAAAGAGCTTTTCTAAGACTAGCAATATTTGAATGCTTAAATAAAACAACAGAAGAACAATTGCAATAAAGTAAGTTTGTAGTTTGTTCAGAGCTTGACTTCTTAAAGTGCTTTATATGTAATGTCCGGCCCACACCCAGAGAATTAAGTTGGAATCAGAATCTTCAATAAATAAACTAATCTGCTCAAAATCATTTAGCAAAAATGACTGGGCCAAATCAAATCTTACTAGAGTGTTTGGTACAGCACAGAAGAGTTACAACTAAAAACCTGAAAAGGCATGCTGAGATTTTCCTAAAAGATGTTTAAACAAACAAACAAACAGAAAAAAAAAATGTAGTAATGAAAAAAATCACACATTGAAATAAAAGAAAATGAATTTTTTGAAGAAGTGGGGAAATTGTAAGCTTTATTTTAGATTTTCCCTGACTAATAACAGGTATCTTGATAACTATGACAATGAATTTCCCTAGTAATTGTCTCTGAATTAAATGAATGCAGTATTTTTACACAACTCAAAAAATTAAGACAGATTTTTGAGTTGGGCCATATAATTTATTTGGAGAGGGATCATATAGTATCTACATTTTAAATTATTCTAGTTAAATCAATAGACATATTCAGATAATTTTATTCAGTTCTGACATTGCAAAAACCAGCACTGTTAAAAATGTTTTAGTGAAATACACATATAGAGAAATGCACATTTTTTGTTTTGTTTTGTTTATAAGAGATTTTTTCTTAGAGCAGTTTTATGTTCACAGCAATATTGAGCAGAAAGTACAGAGGTTTCCTATATTCTTTCCGTCCCAAATATGCATAGTCAATGCCATGCACCTTCACCAGTTAACATCATCCACCAGAGTGGTTCGTTTGTTACAATTAGTGAATCTACATTTATACATCATTATCACCCCAAGTCCACATCTTATCTTAGGGCTCACTCTTGGTGTTGTACATTCCATAGATTTGGAGCAAAGTATAACAACATGTATCCATCATTATAGTAAGATACAGAGTATTTTCACTGCACTAAAAACCCTCTCTACTCAGCATATTCATCCCTCCCTCCCCTACAACCCCTGGCAACTACTGATGTACTTACTGTCTCAGAGTTTTGCCTTTTTTTCAGGGTGTCACAGAGTTCAAACCATACAGTATGTAACCTTTTCAGATGGACTTTTTTTCACTTAGTAATCCACATTTAGGTTTCCTCCATGTCTTTTCATGACTTCATAGCTCATATCTTTTAGCATTGCATAATATTCCCTTGTCTGGATGTACCACAGTTTATTTATCCATTCACCTACTGAAGAATATCTTGTTTGTATCCAAGTTTTGACAATTATGAATAAAGGTGCTATAAATAGCCATGTATGTGTTTTTGTGCAGTATTCAATTACCTTGTGTAAATACTGAGTGCATATCCTGAAGTGTATCTAGTTTTGTGAGAGACTAGCAAATTGTCTTCCAAAGTGACTGTACCATTTGTATTCCCACCAGCAATGAATAAGAGTTTATGTTGCTCCCCTTCCATGTCAGCATTTGGTATTGGCAGCATTCTGGATTTTGGCCATTCTGATAGGTGTATAGTAGAATCTCACTGGTGTTTCAGTTTGTACTTTCCTGATGACATATGATGTGGAGAATGTTTTCATATGCTATTTGCCATCTGTGTATCTTTGCTGAGGAGTCTGTTACAATCTTTGGACCATTTGTTAATTGAGTTGTTTTCCTATTGCTGAGCTTTAAGAGTTCTTTGTATATTTTGGATAATAGTCCTTTATCAGATGTGTCGTTTGCAAATATTTTCTCCAAGTGTGTGAACTGTCTTCTCATTCTTGACAGTGTCCTCCACAGAGCAGAGGTTTTTAATTTTAATAAAATTTACCTTATCAATTCTAAAAAGCCATCAACAAATCTAAGGTCATCTAGGGTTTTTCCTATGTTCTTTTCTAGGAGTTTGATACCTTTGCTTCTTACATTTAGGTCTATGATCCATTTTGGGTGAATTTTTGTGAAGGACATATGGTCTGCATCCAGATTCACTTTTTTGCATGTGGATGTCCAGTTGTTTAAGATCATGTGTTGAAAAGACTACTTTTGTTCCACTGTATTTAGCCTTTGCTCCTTTGTCAAGATCAGTTGCCTATATTTATGTGGTCACATACATTAAATGCAAAATGCCAGGCTGGATGAAGCTCAAGCTGGAATCAAGATTGCCAGGAGAAATATCAATGACCTCAGATATGCAGATGACATCAACCTAATGGCAGAAAGCAAAGAAGAACTAAAGAGCTTCTCGATGAAGGTGAAAGAGGAAAGTGGAAAAGCTGGCTTAAAACTCAACATTCAGAAAACTAAGATCATGGCATCTGGTCTCATCACTTCATGGCAAATAGATGGAGAAACAATGCAAACAGTGACAGGCCATTGTCTTGGGCTCCAAAATCACTGCAGATGGTGACTGCAGCCATGAAATTAAAAGACACTTGCTCTTTGGGAGACAGGACAAGACAATACAATACCTAGACAGTGTATTAAAAAGCAGAGACATCACTTTGCCAGCAAAGGTCTGTATAGTCAAAGCTCTAATTTTTTCAGTAGTCATGTACAGATGTGAGAGTTGGACCATAAATAAAGCTGAGCACCAAAGAATCGACACTTTCAAACTGTGGTGTTGGAGAAGACTCTTAAGAGTCCCTTGGACAGCAAGGAGATTAAACCAATCAATCCCAGAGGAAATCAACCCTGAATATACATTGGAAGGACTGATGCTGAAGCTTAAGCTCCAATACTTCGGCCATCTGATGCAAAGAGTCAATTCACCAGAAAAGACCTTGTTGCTGGGAAAGACTGAAGGCAGGAGGAGAAGGGGAAAATGACAGAGGATAAGATGTTTGAATGGCATCACCAATGAGTTTGAGCAAATTCTGGGAGATAGTGACAGACAGGGAAGTCTGGCAAGCTGCAGTCCATGGGGTCGCAAAAAGTCAGACATGACTGAGTGACTGAACAACAACAACAACATCTTAAATTATAAAGGGCAGCAAATTTTCACATACTGAATATACCCAGATAACCATGTTTAAAATATTATGAGTATATCCAACTAAAAAAACTTCAGTTTTCCAAATTCATGTTCAAATATTATCAAAACCATTTGCAGGCAATTTTATTCCTCAGAAATGTGGAACCATTTTTATCTCTTCTGAATTTCTTGTTTGACATCTCAATTCTCAGAAGCTAAACCCAAGTGTAAGAAAATAAAACTATCTGGTAATCTGAAAATGTGACACTGAGCATATTCCTTATCCTAGTTCTTTAGGTAACCTCCCCAGAACTTCAGACTGAAATTTGCTAATTTTACAATAAGTAAAATAACTTTCTACCAGGTTTCCTATCCTTTCTACAAGTCACTTCATACACTAATAATGATTCCAACTGTGTAGATTCTGAGTTCTGTTTGTAAGGAGGAATATGAAGAAATGATTATCCTGTGGTTCTATCTACATTTTTTGCAGATGCAAGAGAGCTTGAGACAGGATAAAGTGAAATGCAGGTTAGCTCAAGAGTATCTGTTGAAACTTTCAAAGTATCCTTAAAGAGGCAGAGTCCTGAGATACTGGGGAACCAGAATGGATCCCAAACTATCTTAGTAATGCCTAATCCCAGAAAATACTTCTTTAACTCACATACCTCCTCATATCCACTGTCCTGAACACATGCTTGCTCTGGGTGAAGCAAAATGAGAATTCCTCATACAACTGAAAAATTCAAGGACAAATTTGACTTAAGGTATAACTTGATCCAATGGCTCAAAAAAGCCATCCAAACCTAGTTCCTCTTTCTCTGTATCTCTGCATAGACACCAATCTCATAAAGGCTCTCCCACAGTGATCTCAGGACAGCTCCATGGAATCCCCAGGCTACATCTTTCCTCATTCATTCCCAGTAGCAAAGAGTGAGAGTTCTTGTCCCAGTACTCCCACCTAACCAAGAATTCAATGTGTCTCATCTTCTCCAGTCTGATCTCACAACTTTTTCTGAACAAATTATTATAACTAGGAAATGTTACATACTCCTGGCTCGGCCCATGTACATGCTTAATCCGAGATGGACATTCAAACAATACTACCTTGTGGGCTGCAAGAAAAATGGGGATACAATTATCAGGGGATGGGAAAATAAGCATTGCGAAGCAAAATTACTTCAACAACCTCCATCGGTAATCCTGTCATGCACTTCAAGTTAAAGATTGTAAAGACTTTCATGCCAAGTGACCCATGTCAGTATCACCCTAGTCTCACTGGGATGGGGAGTCTTTCTCAGCAGTATCCAAAAAAAAAAATACCTTTAAGTAAAAGGAAGAAAAAGGAAGTTTGAATTGCCTGGAATGTTTTCTCTGGATAGATTAATTAATCTATGAAGTGAGAGCTGGACTGACATGATGAATACATAAAGCACTAACTGCTATGACTTCAAAAAGGGGAACTGTGAAAGTCAGAGCTGTGATCTTGAAAGGATTTGGTTGCTCACTGCAAAGTTTTGAAATGCTTTCTTTGTGAGCATAAAGATAAATTAAAAGAGAGCTCACATGGAAGTAAACGACTCAAGAAAAGTAATGCAACAGAGCACATTCAGTAACATTGTTTGTATTAAAAAAAACCTGTTGGCCAATGTTGCCTGAGCTGAGTGTGGAGGCCTAATGAGATCAGACAGCCACCCAAAATGTCCAAAACCTAACAATTGCTAGAAAGGAAAACACTCAGCAGGGGGTTGCTTCAAAGGGTAAACAGAAAACTGGGGCCAGGGGCTAATAATATGGTTGTGGAAAATACTAGCTTTCTCTTAGAGCCTACTTAGAAAACACTAGGCAAGGTTTCAACAATCTACGTTAAATGTGTAGTGTTATAAATTAATGGGTAATCACATTAATATGCATGCAATCACATCAATTAAGTCCAGTTCAGTCACTCTGTCCGACTCCTTGCGACTCCTTTGACTGCAGAACGCCAGGCTTCCCTGTCCATCACCAACTCCCGGAGCTTGCTCAGACTCATGTCCATAAAGTGGATGATGCCATCCAACCATCTCATTCTCTGTCATCCCCTTCTCCTCCTGCCTTCAGTCTTTCCCAGTATCAGGATCTTTTCCAATGAGTCAGCTCTTTGCATCAGATGGCCAAAGTATTGGAGTTTCAGCTTCAGCATCAGTCCTTTCAATGAACATTCAAGACTGATTTCTCTTACGATTGACTGGTTGGATCTCCTTGCAGTCCAAGGGACTCTCAAGAGTCTTCTCCAACACCACAGTTCAAAAGCAACAGTTCTTCAGCGCTCAGCTTTCTTTACAGTCCAACTCTCACATCCATATATGACTATTGGAAAAACCATAGCTTTGACTAGATGGACCTCTGTTGGCAAAGTAATGTCTCTGTTTTTCAATATGCTGTCTACGTTGGTCACAGCTTTCCTTCCAAGGAGCAAGTGTCTTTTACTTTCATGGCTGCAGTAACCATCTGCAGTGATTTTGGAGCCTAAGAAAATAAAATTTGTTACTGTTTCCATTGTTTCCCCATCTATTTGCCATGAAGTGATGGAACTGGATGCCACAATCTTAGTTTTATGAATGTTGAGTTTTAAGCCAACATATAACAACAAGTTAAACTTCCTTCACCATTTTTGAAACTCTCTCTGAAAATTTCTTATTTATTAAATGAGCAGTGGCATTATTCTTTTATTATGTGTTTTGAATGAATAGATGCCTAAACGAAGTGCATTAGTTGTAAGGTAATTTCGGTAATGGTAAAGTGCCATTTTTTTTTATTATGGCTATAATGCCTATGTCACAGACATTCTAGCCTATAAAGGGTCTTTTTACAAATTAGACAAAGTGTCCCTTAAGGATGGATGCAGCCACTTGGGCATGTGAGTTGATGGAAGATGGAGCATTGGTATAAAGCTGAAATGTGCCCCATTCCCTGGAAGACTTGGGGAGGTGGCAAGGAACTGAGATGGATTTCCATCCCCCATTAATTAATCGATGTTGAAAGCATAGCCCAGAGTATAAAAACACTAATTATAAAGACAGGAGCAAAATTCAAAATTTCCTTGCTGTTTTGTTTTGTGTAGTTGTTTCCCTTAGGTCAGATTCTATTAACAAATGATATCAATGGTATGGTGACAGATGGAAACTAAATTTTAGGTGGCAAGCATTCTTTAGGTATATAGAAGTAGAAATATAATGTACACATGAAATGTTATAAATCTATGTTGCCTCAATAAAAATCATAAAATAAAAAAGATGATATAATCAATAACTGTTAAAAAAAAAAAACACCCAATAGTACGTCCCTGGTGGTGCAGTGGATAAGAATCCACCTGCCAATGCAGGGGACACGGATTTGATCCCCCATCCAGGAAGATTCCACTACAGAGCAACTAAGCCCGTGTGCAAGAACTACTGAAGTCTGTGCACCATAGAGCCTGGGCTCTCGGCAACAAGAGAAGCCACTGTAATGAGAAGCCCATGCACCACAACACAGAGTAGCCCCAGCTCACCCCAACTAGAGAACTCCCAAGCAGAGTGAAGATCCAGCACAGCCAAAAATAAATAAATAAAATTTTAAAACACATAGTAAACCCACCTCCCAGAATATTGGAAATAAAAGCAAAAATAAACAAATGGGACCTAATTAAAATTAAAAGCTTTTGCACAACAAAGGAAACTATAAGCAAGGTGAAAAGACAGCCTCCAGAATGGGAGAAAATAATAGCAAACGAAGCAACAGACAAATAATTAATCTCAAAAATATACAAACAACTCCTGCAGCTCAGTTCCAGAAAAATAAATGACCCAATCAAAAAGTGGGCCAAAGAACTAAACAGACATTTCTCCAAAGAAGACATACAGATGGCTAACAAACACATGAAAAGATGCTCAACATCACTCATTATTAGAGAAATGCAAATCAAAACCACAATGAGGTACCATTTCATGCCAGTCAGAATGGCTGCTATCCGAAAGTCTACAAGCAATAAATGATGGAGAGGGTGTGGAGAAAAGGGAACCCTCTTACACTGTTGGTGGGAACGCAAACTAGTACAGCCACTATGGAGAACAGTGTGGAGATTCCTTAAAAAACTGGGAATAGAACTGCCATATGACCCAGCAATCCCACTGCTGGGCATACACACCGAGGAAACCAGAATTGAAAGAGACATGTGTACCCCAATGTTCATTGCAGCACTGTTTATAATAGCCAGGACATGGAAGCAACCTAGATGTCCATCGGCAGACGAATGGATAAGGAAGCTGTGGTACATATACACAATGGAATATTACTCAGCCATTAAAAAGAATACATTTGAATCAGTTCTAATGAGGTGGATGAACTGGAGCCTATTATACAGAGTGAAGTAAACCAGAAAGAAAAACACCAATACAGTATATTAATGCATATATATGGAATTTGAAAGATGGTAACGATAACCCTATATGTGAGACAGAACAAGAGACACAGATGCATAGAACAGTCTTATGGACTCTGAGGGAGAAGGTGAGGGTGGGACGTTCTGAGAGAAGAGCAATTGAAACAGGTATATTATCATATGTGAAACAGAACACCATTCCAGGTTCAATGAATGAGACAAATGCTCAGGGCTGGGGCAATGGGATGACCCAGAGGGATGGGATGGGGAGGGAGGTGGGAGGGGGTTTCAGGATGGGGAACACATGTAAACCCATGGCTGATTAATGTCAGTGTATGGCAAAAACCACTACAATACTGTAAAGTAATTAGCCCCCAACTAAAATAAATAAATTTATTTAAAAAATTACTAAATAAATAAAGCACATAACAAGATGTATTTAAACACTAAAAATTCAAATTTCCATCAAATTGTTTTTCAACCTACTATTTATCAATATGATTTTTCCTGAAGACCGGGTGAATTAAAATCATGAAAAGGGTCATACATATACAATATGTAGCAAGGAAAATGGGGAAACAGCGATAGAGAAAGGCAATGGAATCTATTTTATCCTGAAGCAATTAACAAAATGAAATCAATTTGAACAAAAGGATTCTGATTTGCAGCCAAAGAATTAAAAACACTCCTGTTTACTTTTCATTAGGAAAGCACACGTGTCACATTCTTTTCTGACTGTCTCACAGCCAAGAAATGAGATTGCTCTTCTCATTTGTAAGGCTTTGGAAGCTGAGGCTTGTTCTGCAGGTTAAAATGGAAAGAAGTACATTGCGAGCCAGGCTTCCATGGTAGCTCAGTGGAATCGAATCCACCTGCCAAGGTAGGAGATGCGGGTTCAGTCTGTGGGTTGAGAAAATCCCCTGGAGAAGGAAATGGCAACCCACTCCAGTATTCTTGCCTGGGAAATTCCATGGACAGAGGAGCCTGGCAGGCTACAGTCCATGGGGTTGCAAAGAGTCAGACACAGCTTAGCAACTAAACAACAACACACTGTGAGCCAGGAGACCCAGTTTTATACTAAAAACACAGCTGCTGTTTATTGACAGCATGTGTACCTGGTGCTGGGGTGAGCTCTTGCAGTTATATTCTTTCATCTAAAGTGAATGATTTTACAGGACAGAAGCAGAAGCTTGAATGAATCAGATAACCTACCAGGGTCTTAGAGCTGTAGATATCAGAGCCAGGATAGCATCAAAGATCCCCTTAAAACTTTACCTGGGATTTCTTCTTGCATATCTATATGCTAACTGAAAAGCAATCTATGATGTGAATCGAACAAAAGCAATCTATAGGTTTTCTGTTTTTCACACACTCAAGTACATTAACTCCAGAAGCATACCTTGAGTTTTTCAAATATGTTATGAAAAAGAAACACAACTTCTCTCTTCATGAACATGCTTAAGGGTGGCTCTCTGTAAACTTAAAGAATGAAAACTGTCACTGCCAAATCCACTGCTGTGTCATTTCATCAGATATTTACATGTGTCATAGCACAGATTCAGAATTTCTATTTTATGCAACTCATAAAAGAATTGATATAGTGCAAAGAAAATGTCACTGGCTCTAAAGCCAACTCCAAAAGAATTCTAGAGACATTCTGAAAATAGTAACGTGATGAAACAACTGGTAGTTTATGAATGGCCAGTCCAGCTGAGAGAAGTTCTTTTAACTAGATAAAGTTAGGCATTTTTGTTTTTCGAGTCTATTGCCTGACTTTAAAAGACACATACATATATGACAAGTGCTTATTTATTCATTCATTAATCCAGCATAAATGTATGAAGTGCTTATTGTTCTGGGAACTAGAGCTACAAGAGCAAAACAAGATGGAAATGGAACATAGGAAATGAACCAGCAAATAAACAAAGGACTACAGATTGGAATAAGTACTGTGAAGAAGCTAGCATGTTCTTTTTTTTAAGATTTTTTAATGACCATTTTGAAAGTCTTTATTGAATTTGTTAGAATATTGCTTCCGTTTCATGTTTCAGTGTTTTGGCAGCATGGGGGAACTTAGCTCCCTGACCAGGGATCTAACCTGCACCCTCTTCGTTGGAAGGCTGTCTTAACCACTGGACTGTCAGGGAAGTCCCAAACAGTAGGAAGTACTTCTAGAGAAAAATAAATGGAGGAGGCAGTCCATTTTAGCTGGAGTAATCAGTAAAGGCTTTTTTGAAATTTGGAGGATGAGAAAAATAAGGCTTGCAAAGGCTCTGAAATGGGAAAGTTTTCAGTAAGTTTTTGGAAACTATTTGTGGTTGGCATAAGAAACTAAGGGCAAAAATCCATAACTAACATCTTTTGTTGTTACTTAGTCACTAAGTTGTGTCTGAGTCTTTGCAACCCCAAGGACTATAGTCCGCCAGGCCCCTCTCTCCATGAGATTTCCCAGGTAAGAATACTGGAGTGGGTTGCCATTTCTTTTTCCAGGGTATTTTCCTGACCCAGGGATTGAGTTTACATCTCCTACATTAGCAGGTAGATTCTTTACCACTGAGCCACCAGGGAAGCTAACATCATACTTGATAGTTAAAGATTCTCCTTTTCTTTCTTTCTTTTTGTATCTGTATGAGATGGTAGATGTTAACTAAACAGACTGTAGTAATCATTTCACAATACATGTTAGTCAAAACGGTATGGTGTGTAACTTAAACCTACACTGTGCTTTACATTAACTATCTCAATAAAACCAAGGGGTGGGGAGAGAAAGAGGAATGACGTCCTGATACACAGTGAGTGAGTGAGTGAAGTCGCTCAGTCATGTCCGACTCACGGCGCTCCTCTGTCCATGGGATTTTCCAGGCAAGAGTACTGGAGTGGGTTGCCATTTCCTTCTCCAGAGGATCTTCCTGACCCAGGGATCGAACCCAGGTCTCCCACATCGTAGGCAGACGCTTTACCATCCAAGCCACCAGGGAAGTCCTGATACACAGTACAACATAGATGAAACTAAGTGAAAGAAACTAAGTGAAAGTCAGTTATAAAAATTGCATATTGTATAATTTGACTCCAGTTATAGGAAAGCCCAGAAGAGAGAAATCAACCTATAGAGAGAGAAAGTAGATTAGTGATTACCTAGGGCTGAGAGTGTTGGGGCAAATTGAGGATAACTGCTAAATGCTACACAAGGTTTCCTTCGAGGCAATGAAAATCTTCTAAAATTGATTGTGGTTAAGGTTGCACAATTTTCTGAATATACGTCATTCCATTGAAATGTACACTTTAGATGGTTGATTTTATGGTATATGAATTATAATTCAATATTTCTGTATCAGAAAATAATTTCAGGAAGAAAAAAAGATGCTAGGCGAAGAGATGAGGTTTGAGGGGTAGACGCATGTGGGAGCTTGGGCAGCTTTGTAGGTCATATTATGAGTCTAGGAATTTATACTGAGGGCAGAAGGAGGCCACGGAAGAATTCTAAGGAAAGGAGTGATAAATGACTGACAGTTTTAAAAGTTCATTTTGGCTGCTGTCTAGACAATGGCTTGACATGGGAGCAGGGAGAACACTGGAAGGCTACAGGAACAGCCCAGATAAGACACTACTGTTACTTAAACTAGGAGATGTTACAAGAGAGATGGAGAGAGACAGCGGGATTTGAGAGATATTTTAGAGATTTAAATTTTATATATGTATATATATATGCATATATAATTTTAAATGAAACCAAAAAATTAAAAGCAAGTATTTGTTGGAAAAGTTGTTTTGTTCAAAATGTTTCATATTTAAGTTGGAATCTGTAATAGACTAGATAATTTTCTGCAACTCCCAATTCACTTAACTATTCTTTTAATACGGGTAATTTCTATAAAGAATGACTATATTACTAAAAATTGTATCCAGTTTTTAAATTTTGAGATGGAATTAAAAGTACACAAATGTGAAATGTATTTATTGAACTATGAGTCCTAATTTGGTAACACTAACATTTAGACGCTTACAAAATTTCAAGATTTGAAGGATCCTAAAAGTCAGTTATTTAGTCCAACGGCTTCCATCTAATCATTAAATTTTTTCTACAATTCTTTTGATAAGCAGCCAGCCAGATCTGATATCCTTTCTATGCTAAATATTTATGAATAAGAATATATTGGAATTTTGACATCTCTAAAGACTTGCTTAAGACATTAAAATTTTTAGTGAGTGCTTTAAACCAAACATTTTGAAACTATACCTATAGAAAAATACTACAAGGAAATCAACATTTAAATAAGTTACAGTTACTTTTATACATAATCTTGTTAATGTGCTTCTTAATTCATTTTTCTCTTTACATGTTATAGAGAGAGTAAATTGTCTCAGTGAAGTCGTGTCAATTTATTCTCTGTTAGATAAACTGACCAACTATGAAAAGCCTATATACATGGCTATTGGAAAAATTTACTACTGAATTCAGGACAAAACAAATTAACCAAATGTCTTGTAAATACAACAGTAGCAGATTTATCCAGCAATGCTGATGAATGAATAAAACCAAGTAAATGAATTTTCAAATAATCTTCTATTACAATCAATTCATGGAGACTTTCAATCTTAAACCATGTCTCACTGAAATATTTCTAAACATGTCAAAGTTTGCTTTATTATCATAGCAAACACGAACATAATTTAAAAGTTTTGATGAATCAGGATCATTATTTTAAAATTCCATACAATGATGCTACTGAAGTGAATAAAAGTTACCTTCTCCATCAGTTGAGTGTTTCCATTGACTATAGGGTTCGTGAACTTTATTACCAGATTAGATGCCCTACAGAGTTGTCCTCATTTCCTTTTCAAAAGCCTCACAGAAAAACATTTTGTCCCAATTATTCCAAAACCCTTCGTCCTGATTTACTCCTTAGGTGTACTCCTTTCAGTTTCATTGCAAACAATATCCTATCTATAAAAACAGGCCTCTCCCTTGCACTGGAGGTTCTCCTTTGAATTAGATCTTTTAGTTGCAATTAACAGAAACTAATTTTAGCCAATTAATCAGAAGAAGCAGTTCATTAAAGAGACACTGGGAAGCTGACAGAATTGCTAGAATGACCAGTGACAGGACCATAAGGAGGCTTAAGACTAAGATTCTAGGATAAAGGATGGAAAACGACTCTGCAAAACTGACAAAATGAAAAACATACCACCATTACTGCTGTCCTACCAATGCCATCCACATACTCTGATATTTCCATACTTTCCTGTTGGAGGAGAGTTTTTTTGATATCACAGCTACAAATATACAGTAAGGATTCAATATATGTTTACTTATTCGACAAATATGCACTGAACACCTATTATGTTTCTTGAATTGAACTGAAAGCTAATATCCATATGATATGAGGAGACTCTATATATTTTATCAACGTATATACTACATGTTTAAACACAAAGTACTACACTGGCGCAAACGGTGTAAGACTCTCATGTTCCTTATCCACTGAAGAACTGAACTGGACAATAGGGAAACTAGCTTGAAATCAATGTATATGTGGATTGCATACATCAGCTGTAGCTTAAAAGTAATTGCCTAAGGGAATAGGGAGGGAAAAAAAAACTACAACATGGAGTATTAGAAGGCCCATTTTAAATAATGAGATATTCATTATAAGTACCCTATACCTGGTATGCATGAGTAGTTACACTCAGATTGGAAGAGGTTGGTGCATAGCCACATTTTATGCTTGGTTAATGCTAAACCCAGTTAACTGTTCTGGACAAAAATGAATGTACAAGTGTTGGTAGAGACTCATTTATTTCTTTTCACCTTGAACTTGAGCTGTTTATTTCAAAGTTGTGTTATACTGCAAACAATGAAGGCTCAAGATCTTCATACATGTCAGTCACTCAGATCCAAGTTAGAAACCCTTAAATGGACTCAGATATGAGCCACTTGGAGGCCTGTACAGAGAATGAGTGACTGAGAGAGAACCCCTAGGAACAGGAGCTCAGATCAAATTAGCTGTTGCTCTTGAGAAACCTGTATGCAGGTCAGGAAGCAACAGTTAGAACTGGACATGGAATGACAGACTGGTTCCAAATAGGAAAAGGAGTACGTCAAGGCTGTATATTGTCACCCTGCTTATTTAACTTATATGCAGAGTACCTCATGAGAAACACTGGGCTGGAGGAAGCACAAGCCGGAATCAAGATTGCTGGGAGAAATATCAATAACCTCAGATATGCAGATGACACCACCCTTATGGAAGAAAGTGAAGAAGAACTAAAGAGCCTCTTGATGAAGGTGAAAGAGGAGAGTGAAAAAGTTGGCTTAAAGCTCAACATTCAGAAAACTAAGATCATGGCATCCAGTCCCATCACTTCATGGCAGATAGATGGGCAAACAGTGGAAACAGTGGCTGACTTTATTTTTCTGGGCTCCAAAATCACTGTAGATGGTGACTACACCCATGAAATTAAAAGATGCTTACTCCTTGGAAGGAAAGTTATGACCAACCTAGATAGCATATTAAAAAGCAGAGACATTACTTTGCCAACAAAGGTCTGTCTAGTCAAGGCTATGGTTTTTCCAGTGGTCATGTATGGATGTGAGAGTTGGACTATAAAGAAAGCTGAGTGCTGGAGAACTGGTGCTTTTGAACTGTGGTGCTGGAGAAGACTCTTGAGAGTCCCTTGGACTGCAAGGAGATCCAACCAGTCCATCCTAAAGGAGATCAGTCCTGGGTGTTCATTGGAAGGACTGATATTGAAGCTGAAACTCCAATACTTTGGCCACCTGATGCGAAGAACTGACTCATTTGAAAAGATCCTGATGCTGGGAAAGATTGAGGGCAGGAGGAGAAGGGGACGACAGAAGATGAGATGGCTGGATGGCATCACCGACTAGATGGACGTGAGTTTGGGTGGACTCAGGGAGTTGATGATGGACAGGGAGGCCTGGAGTGCTGCGGTTCATGGCATTGCAAAGAGTCGGACACAACTGAGCGACTGAACTGAACTGAACTAATAGTAGGAAAAAAAGCAAGTCATTATGCTGTCCCATCATGCCCTTGTCCTCTGATTAGAGGTTTCTGGCCAAATCCCTGATCTTGCTGTACAATCTAGGGGAGGAACATATTTTTCCTTTTTCCTCAGGCTTTACTATGGCTTGGCACAGCACTGCCTGATTCATCCTTCATACTCTCAGACTCAACAGCAAAACCAAACTGTAGGTGGAACCACCTGAAATTAATGTTTTTGTAGGCCCCAAATGGCCAGATGTTAGTAATTTTATGTGGTTCCGTCTAATACTGTATTTAATAAGTGCTAGAGGATGAGATGGTTGGATAGCATCATCGACTCAATGGACATGAGTGTGAGTAAACTCCGGGAGTTGGTGAAGGACAGGGAGGCCTGGTGTGCTGCACTCCATGGGGTCAAAAAGAGTCGGACACTACTGAGTGACTGAACTGAACTGAACTGAGTATTTCATAAAATTCTAATTATCATGCCTGACACTGGGTCATAGAAATGTACTTTTAATAATGAAAAAATAAGGCTCAGGAAAGTTAAAGTGCCATGTGGTTAGGATAAAACTAAGACTAGAATTCAAGTCTTCCGATGGCTAGTTCAACGGACTTATCATACTAGGATGCTTTACATTAGAACTCCTACTGCTCTGGTTGCCAACAAGATGTTTTTTAGATTTTTTAATAATTAGCCAACACATTTAAAATATGAGATTTCACAACAAGATCTGGATTGTCAGCTTCTCTTTAAAAGGGGGGAAATCTGTCTTGGGTCCAGAGCCATGATTAGAGTCAGGCAAACAAGGCACTCTACAGTTACAAATTTCAAAAGGTGCTAAAAAATGCAGTACTCAAGATAAGAGATATTTTAATGCAATCTTTAAAAAATCATAATTAATGCCAAAAAATCCATGAACAAAATATCAAAATTTTAAATGAAGACAGGCTATTGCTCATTTGTTTTAACCGCCCCACCACCACCACCCCTCCTACTGTTGTGCAATCGAATAGCCATTTCTAATCAGCTCTCTGTTGTGGAATCACCTGCCCATCAAGTCTTACTTTTGGTTAGTTTTATGAGGGTTGACAGTTATATGCAAAACGACTTAGCAACACAGGGCTTTAAATATACTAGTGTGTTTTAACTGTAGAGGTTTTAATAACTTTTCCCACTTAATTCAAAATATGGGAATATATTTTGATAAGTATATACAGAAATGCATGTTTTTTCCTTTTGCCTGGGGCTCCATTATGGCTGCACATGGTGGTGCTTGGCCACAAACAGGTGAAGCTGAGCAGCAGCAGAGCCTTTGACCAGAGATGCGCTTTCTAGGCAGCACAGTCTCCACTCTGCTCTCTTCATTCATGTGGCTCGTTTGCTTTTCTTCTGCCATCTTTTGAATGTTGGCAAGTCCCAGAATTCAGAGCTGAGCCCTTTTCTCTCCTCTAGGTAATCTCATCCAGAGACTGAAACAGTGGATTCAGATGTCATCTATATGGCACTAACCTCCTTAGATCTATGTGTCCAACTGTGACCTTCCCTCTGAGCTTCAGATTTAAACATACCACTGCCAGCTTGATAGTCTACTATCGAGGGATGACAAATAGGATTGTAAATTTGACCTAAACTTGTTTCTCCCCCAGTCTTCCCCAACTGAGTAAATGGTATCACTATCCTCCCAGTTCTTAAGATTAAACATCTAAAAGACCTATTTATCTAATCTCTCCATCCCTAACCTTTAGCCCATTAAAAAGTACTATTAACTCAAACTATAAAAATCTAAACTCTGTCATCTTTCTTCATCTCTACTGCTACTCTCATGGTCCGAGATACCACCATCTCTCTGACTGTTGCAAAATGCTTTTAATTGGTCTGCTTTAACTTTGCACCTCCTCTTTCCACTTTTCAATTTACCATTCAAATTGATTTATCTGAAATATTAAATCAGATTCTGTGACTACCTTGCTTAAAAATCTTACAGTACCTTTCTGTTGCAATTAGACTAAAATCTATAGTTCTTACTTGGAAAATACAACTTATGAATCATCACGTTCCAAACACATAGTCTCAGAAACACTCCAGTTACAATCTCTCCTAGAGATCTTTTCTTTTATATTCTCTTGGCCTGAACTTCTCTTTCTCAGATCCTCACATGGTCAGTTTCTTCTCATCATTGAGATCTTAGCTGACCTATCACATCCCCATGGGGGCTTCTCAGATAAGCCTGTTTACCAAAGGTCCTTTGGCCACTTGTTCTCATATCACTTCCTATGTTGTAAAATTACCCTACTTACTTTCTAATTTTTTCTCTCCTCATACAGAGTTCACTGATATATCCCCAGCATCTAGCTTAGGACTAGGAAGAACAGATGCTCAATAAATATTTGCTGAATGAATGCCTCTGTCCATAAATGAGTAAATGAGACCCATCATATTTCAAGCAGATGACCTTAATAGGAGTGTTAGTTATTATAAACTATTTAATGAACCATCCAAATTAATTTTCTCTCCAGAAACACAATGCTTTGTTTTTAAAATGGTTGTCTCTACAAGTTCATTTCAGAACCAGAGAACATACAAATGCTCACTGTTAAATAGTATCTGGGTCCTGGAAAATGACCTTACACAAAATTTAGAGTCAACAATAACCGCATGAAACCATCTGAATTGTAAAGTAACTGACAAAATGAAGACCTAAAGGAATTTAGAAAATGGTTGCAGGGGGGAAACTTTTAGAGGATAAAAAAGATATCTTGTAGCATTTTTTTCTGTGACCTTAATTCTTAAATATTTTTAGACAGCATCAGTTTCTGTGCACATGTATGGTTCTTAAATGAGAGAGGACTCTCTCTGGTCACCACGGTATCTGCTGACAGAAATAAAAGCATCAAATTATTTTTAATCAATTTGGTCTCATATCACTGTTGGGATCCTTCTAAATTGTCAGCAAAACTCACGATGCAATTTTGAATTATTCTGTCTTCATCTACTTGTTGCGTTTTAGTGCATCACCCTATGTCTGTGATTTTTTAAAAGAGAAACAAACAAAAAAGACAGCTTTATTGCCATATGTGAACTACACCCATTTTAAGTGTATAATTTACATGATTTTTTTAGCAAGTTTACTGAGTAGTTCAGTCATAAATTAGTTTTACAACATTTTGACTCCCTCAGAGTAAAATCCTTCATACTCATTTACAGTTAATCCAGACCTCCACTTTCAGACCCAGCAAAACACTAATATACTTTCTATCTCTATCAGTTCAGTTCAGTTCAGTCGCTCAGTCGTGTCTGACTCTTTGTGACCCCATGGACTGCAGCACGCCAGGCTTCCCTGTCCATCACCAACTCCCGGAGCTTACTCAAACTCATGTCTTTCAAGTTGGTGATGCCATCCATCCATCCAACCATCTCATCCTCTGTTGTCCCCTTCTCCTCCTGCCTTCAATCTTTCCCAGCATAAGGGTCTTTTCCAAGGAGTCAGTTCTTCACATCAGGTGGCCAAAGAATTGGAATATTCCAATGAATATTCAGGACTGATCTCCTTTAGGATGGACTGGTTGGATCTCCTTGCAGTCCAAGGGACTCTCAAGAGTCTTCTCCAGCACCACAGTTCAAAAGCATCAGTTCTTCAGCATTCAGCTTTCTTTATGGTCCAACTCGCACATCCATATATGACTACTGGAAAAACCATAGCTTTGACTAGATGGACCTTTGTTGGCAAAGAAATGTGTCTGTGTTTTAATATGCTGTCTAGGTTGGACATAGCTTTTCTTCCAAGGAGCAAGCATCTTTTGATTTCATGGCTGTAGCCACCATCTGCAGTGATTTTGGAGTCCAAAAAAATAAAGTCTGTCACTGTTTCCATTGTTTCTCCATCTATTTGCCATGAAGTGATGGGACCAGATGGCATGATCTTTGTTCTCTGAACAAAGATATTTTGTTTTCTAAACAAAGGTATTTCTATAAAGGTACCTTTTCCAGACATATTGTATAAATAGAAACATATGTGCTTCTTTGCATTATGTTTCTGAGGTTTATCCATGATTAAGAATGTGTAGGTAGTTTATTTTTATTGCTGAATAATATTCAATTATATAGATGTCATATTTTGCCTATTTATTAACTAGTTGATGGACATTTGGGTTGTTTCCAGTCTTTGACCATTATAAATAAGGTTACTTTGACTATTCTCACATGAATTTTAATGTGGTCTTATGTTTTCATTTCTCTTGAGTAGATACCCTAGGAGTGGATCTGCTAGTTTGCATGGTAGTTTTACTTTTAACTATTCAAAAAACTTCCAAATTGTTTAAGAAAGTAGGCATAGCTTTTTACATTCCCATCAGCAACATATAAGTACTCCTATTGATCTACATCCTTACATTTGTTATTGTTTTATTTATTATGGCCATTCCACACAGTATGAAATGGTATCTCTTTGTGTTCTTTTTTTCAAGTATTTCAGCTATATAGCATTATAATTTGATATTGATGTACACCATAAAGCGATCACCACTGCAAGTCTAGTTAACAACAGCTACCATACAGTTGGCCCCTTCATCCACTTCTTCCACTCCCCAACTCTTTCCCATCCATATGATCTCTGTAAGTTTGACTGTATTCTATTTTGTTTGTTCATTTGCTTTGGTATTTTAGATTCCGAATATTTGTCTTTCTCCATCTGACTTAGTTGCTTAGCATAACACCGTCAAGGTCCATCTATGCCCTTGCAAATAGCAGGATTTCATTCTTTTTATGGCTGAGTAATATTCCATCATGTATATATACCACATCTTTACATCAGTCATCCACAGATGGACACTTAGGCTGTTTCTGTGTCTTGGCTATTGTAAATAATGCTGCAAACAATATGGGACTGCAACTATCTTTTTGAATTACCATTTTTGTGTTCTTCAGATAAACAACCAGAAGTGGAATAGGTGGGTTTTATGGTAGTTCTTAATTTTTTGTGAATCGCCACTCTGTTTCCCATACTGGCTGCATCAATTTATAGTCCCACCAATAGTGTACAAGATTTTCCTTATCTCCACATCCTTGCCAACATTTGTTATTTGTCTTTTCAGAAGCAGCCATTCTAACTTATGTGAGGTGATACTGTGATTTTGATTAGCATTTTCCTAATAATTAGTGATGTTTAACATCATTTTATGTGCTTACTGGCCATCTGTATGTCTTCTCTGGAAAAATATCTATTCTGATCCTCTGCCCATTTTTTAATTCTTTGGGTTTTGCTGCTATGGTTAAGTTGTATGAGTTCTTTATATATATTGGATATTAATCCCTTCTTGGAAATATGATTTTTAAATATCTTCTCCCATTTGGTAGATTGCCTTTTTGTTTTGATGATGGCTTTCTTCACTGTCCAAAAGCTTTTTAGTTTGATGTAGTCCCATTATTTTTACTTTGTTACCCTTATCATTGGAGACAGACTCACAAAAACACATTGATATCAGGGAGTTTACCACCCATGTTTTCTTCTAGGAATTTAATGGTTTCAGGTATTATATTTAATCCATTCTGAGTTATTTTTTGCATATTGTTTAGGATAGTAGTCTTGTTTCATTATTTTGCATGTGGCTATCCAGTTTTCTCAACAAGATTTATTAAAAAAGACTGTTTTTTTTGTTTTTGTTTTTTGCATTGTATGTCCCTTGCACTTCTGTCATAAAATACTTGTCTATATGTGTGTGGATTTAGTTCCAGGCTTTCAGTTATATTGCATTGATCTGTGTGCCTAGTTTTGTGCCAGTATCATACTGTTTTGGGTACTATAGCTTTTTAGTATACTTTGAAACATCAAAAGTATACTTTGATGTTTCTAGCTTTGTTCTTCTTTTTAAAGATTATTTTGGTTATTGAGGGCTTTTGTGGTCCCATACAAAATTTACAATTTATTTTACTTTTGTTAAATATGCCATTGGAATTTGGTAAGTATTGCACTGATTCTGTAAATGATGTCTCATTGGGGTTTTAATTTGCATTTTTCTCAAGACTAAACTTTTTAGACAGCATCAGTCTCTGTGCACATGTATGGTTCTTAAATGACAGAGGGCTCTCTGTTCACCATGGTATTTGGCCACCAAAGACAGAAATAAAAGCACCAAATGAGAAATTATTTTTAATCAATTTGGCCTCATTTCATTTCTTTTATTTTCTTAATGGTGACTTTTGAAGTACAAAAGTTTTTATTCTTGATTAGGTTCAATTTATCATTTTTTTTCTTTTATGGGTTGTGCTTTTGGTATAGCTAACAGGCAAGAAATCTTTGCCTAATCCAAGGTCTTGAAGATTTTCTCCTATGTTTTATTCTAAAAGTTTTATTGTTTTATTTACATTTCAGACTATGATTTTTATGTATGGCATGAAGTGAGGGTATGAGTTCATCTTTTGAAAGTGGGAATCCAATTGTCTCAATACTGTATTTTTAAAAAGATTACACTTGCCCAAATTAATTTTCTTGATATATTCGTCAAAACTTAATTGACCCTAAAAATTTATCTGAAGACTCAATTGTATTCCATCCATCTATGTCACATGTCTATCAGAACCACACTATTTTAATGACTATATTTATAATAAGTTCTGAAATTGAAAAGTAAAAGTTCTCCAACTTTTTCTTTTTCAAAATTCTTTTGGCTATTGTAGGTGTTTTGTATTTTCATATACATTTTACAATCTGTTTGTCAATGTACGTAAAAAAGCCACTCAGAATTTTGATTGGGATTACAATGAATCTATAGGTCAATTAGGGGAGAACTTCCACCTAAATCGTATTGACTATCCCGATTCAATGGAACATGGAATGTCTATCCATTTACTTAGAACGTCTCTAATTGCTCTCAACAAAGGTTTATATTTTTTGGTGTACAGGTCATGCACTTCTTTTGTTAAACTTACTCCAAATGTATTTTTTTCTTTTTGATGCTATTTTAAGTAGAAAAATATTTTCTATTTTCTGATTTGTCACTGCATAAAAATACAATTGAATTTCTTTGAGCTTATACACAAAGCTCTGATTTTTTCTGTTTCATAATTATGCAATTCATATACCATAAAGGTATTCTTTAAAAAATGTATAATTTGGTAGTTTTCAGTACATTCTGAGTTAGGTAACCATCAACACTAATTCCAGAATATTTTCATCACCCCCAAAAGAAATCCTGTGACCATTAGTAGTTATTCCTCATTTCTCCTTACCCTCAGCCCCTGACAATGACTAGTCTAATTTTTGTCATAGATTTGCCTGTCCTAGGCAATTCATACAAATGGAATCATACAATATGTGACTTTTTATGCCTGGCTTCTTTCACTTAGCCTAAGGTTTTCAAGTTTCATCCATGTTGTAACATGTATCAGTACCTCCCTTTCTTTTTAATGACTGAATATAACGTATTTATCCATTAATCAACTGTTGGACCTTTGGTTTGTTTCTACCTTTTGGTTACTATGAATAATGTTGCCATGAACATTCATGTGTAAGTTTTTGTGCAGATATATGTTTTCACTTTTCTTGGGTACATACCTAGTAGTAGAAAAGTTGGATCATATGGTAACTCTACATTTAATCTCTAGGGGGACTGCCAAACTGTTTTTAAAAGCAGTTGCACTATTTTACATTCCCACCATTTGTGTATGAGAGTTCCAGTTTCTCTATATCCTTATCAATATTGGTTATTATAGCCATCTTACTGAATGTGATGGAGAAGGAAATGGCAACCCACTTCAATATTCTTGCCTGGAGAATCCCATGGACAGAGGAGCCTGGTGGGCTGCTGTCCATGGGGTCACATAGAGTCGGACACAACTAAAGTGATTTACCATGCATGCATGCATTGGAGAAGGAAATGGCAACCCACTCCAGTATTCATGCCTGGGGAATCCCAGGGACAGGAGAGCCTGGTGGGCTGCCGTTTACAGGGTCGCACAGAGTCGGACACGACTGAAGTGACTTAGCATGCATGCATAGTGAATGTGAAGTGGTATATCACTATGGGTTTGATTTTTCTCTGGGGGCTAATGAAAAGATGTTCAATGAATGAACATCTTTTCATGTGTGTATTAGCCATTTGTATATCTTATTTGAAAAATGTTTATTCAGATCCTTTATCACTTTCAAATTGGGTTATTTGTTTTTTCAATATTAATTTGCTATAGTATTTTATACATTCTAGTTATAAAACCTTTATCAGATAAATGCTTTGCAAATGTTTTCCCATTCTTTTGATTGTATTTTCATTTTCTTGTTTATGCCCTTTGAAGCACAAAAATGTTTCCATTTTGATGGTATAATTACCTATTTTTTAAATTTTTTCTTTTGTGGCTTGTGCTTCTGGTGATCTACCTAATAAACCACTGCTTAATCTAAGGTCATAATAATTTACACATTTAATTTCTTCTGAAAAATTTTTAGCTTCAGTTATTATATTTAGGTCTTTGATCGATTGTGAATTAATTTTTGAATATGGTGTGAAATGGAGGTGTGACTTTATTCTTTTGCATGTGGACGTCCACTAGTTCCAGGCTTCCCAGGTGGTGTTAGTGGTAAAGAACCTGCCTGTCAATGCAAGAGACATAAAAGATGCGGGTTTGATTTCTGAGTCAGGAAGATACCTTGGAGGAGGGCATGGCAACCCACTCCAGTATTGTCTGGAGACTCCCATGGACAGAGGAATCTGACAGGCTACAGAGATGGACATGACTGAAGCAACTTAGCATACACACACATGTCCACTTGTCCCAGCATCATTTGTTCAAAAGATTATTTTTCCCTTATTAAATGATCTTCACACCATCATAATATTATGAATCTTAATAAAGCATCAAGTCATGATGTTATAATGATAATACTATGCCACATTTGTTTCCAATAATTAAAAATATTTACATAGTCTTTTCATATTTAGGATAATACTTGAAAAGAATTTCAGACGCAGTTTCCATTTTAGATTGCCTTAATAATCAGTTTGATACAGTTGTAGTCCAGCCTGAACAAACTTCTGTCACAGTTCTACTCATATTACAGAAGACTTTGATATCAGATTTTTATAAATTAAAATGTGTTCTGCTGAATGTAAGAGAAGCCTCAATCACATTGGTTTAAATGTATTATCTTATATAAGAGAAATGCAGAGACAGGGAAGGTCCCTGTATTAGTTGATTCAGTGACAGGCTGAGGAAGGTCAATGGCTCCCCAGGGAAGACACATTCTCCACAGCCTTGTTCAGATGTGTCCAGGAAGGATAATGCAAAAGAAGCAAGCAAAAAGGCAAGGGAAAAAATTGTACTAAAGAGCTACTCCCAGAAAGCAGAAACACCAGGTAATCCAGGGATATTCCTCAATCCTAGGGTAAAAAGCCCTTGTGACGTTTGTTGGATTTCAGATAATAATGACATAGCTAATGACTGCTATATCTTCCATTATTCCCTTTTCAGGAATGGGAGTATTTATTGCAGTTTATTACAGTTACCTATCCCTGTTCCATCTATGTATATTGGATGTATGGAGAGTAGATAACTTAGCTTTTTTAGTTCATAAGTCTCTGGAGTAAGAGGAGTCTCATCCATGTTCCATAGAAAAAATTATCAAGATACCTTGAACTTTGTGCCTGATACTGTGATTGGAGAGACTATTGGGCTGTCTACCTTAGGTATGGAATGAGCATATTTTTCATGTAGAAGGGAAGGAAGTGAATATTTGTGGCCAAGAGGGTGGAGTATAGTAGATTACATTGTATCATTGTTCAAAATATTTGGTGCCTGTCCACTGACAATGGGTTTTGTCATATAACTTCCTTTGGCCAGTAAAACATGAGAAGCTTCAAGGGATATTACATAATTGTGCTACATTCTTCACTTTCCTTTATCATGGGATTGGCAGTGTTCAAGGTAGGGGCTTCTCCCTCAGCATGAGTCCCAGAAGGAAGACCTCATAAAACTGAGCTAAAGCAGCCAGGAAATAAACTTGTGTTGTAAGCTGCTGAGATTTTTGAACTGTTTTGTTACAGTAACACTAAAACACAGATAACTAAAATGAAGACAATTCTATAATTATTTCTGACCTTTAAATTCTTTAAATAAATCTAAGGAGGTCATAATATAAAAAGAAACACTGTTTCCTTTATTAAAGTGAATTCCTAAGTCTAAAAAAAAAAGAAAAAGATTTCTTTTAAGACAAGGTTCGGGACAAATCTTATCTGCCAGTCTTAATCTACGTAATCTTTCCTACTTAAATATCTGTAAGGTTCTAACATATGAATAAATTATGCTATTATCCCAATATTGAACTAGATAATTTGCAGTTTTCAACACACTCAAACGTATGAAATGTATATTATTATACACAAGCACTGTATACTATACTTATTTATTATTTGCATAACTTTTACCAAATTAAAATAATCTGTTATAGATAAAAACCCAAAATGCATCCATGGGGTTTCTTATATAGAATTGGTTTTTAATATCATACATTGAATATTTTTGATACACCAAGAATCTTCTAAATTAAAGCCATCCAATTATCAGTATGCTGCAAGTAAGTTCAACTATTTGAAGCAAAAAGAGAAGATGGGTTACATATAATAATCTATATTTTGTTGAATATGTCAACAAAAGGAAGTGGTTTGTGAGAGCATGACAGCATATTTATTGGTATATTCTTAACTGAAATGAAAATTAAAATGTCTAAATTTCATATTATTAGATTAACACTATTTATGACAATAACTAGATATGCTTATAGATTGAAAATTTACTTTGGATTATGTTTTATTGTTTTAAAGAACATCATAATTCTGACACTAATTCTACTGTTTATAAACAGGATTGCTTTCTGGCAAACTAAGGAACAACTTTCTAAACCAGTAAATAAATAAAAGCAAAGCCCCTATAGTCTCTTTGAAGATTTTTATTTTTCTCTTTAGTGTTTACATTTTAGCCCAAAGGAAGTAGAAGTAACATTATAGTGAAAAATACCAAGATTGAAAAATGCTCAAGCAAGTCAACCAAAGAGATAAACAAACGAGGCAAAGAAGTGAAGAGAAAAAACTAAAAAGCTAAAACAATTTAATAAACATTAAGTAACTTAATGCTAATCCCATATCAGGAGAATAGCAAGCAAAGCAGATTCCCTAAACAATATGACATAAGGATTAAATTTTTCTATAGAAATGAGTCCTATTTTCAATAGAAACATTTTATTATCTAAACGTAGCTATATGTTGTGTGCTTAGCTGCTCAGTCATGTCCGACTCTTGGTGACACCATGGACTGCAGCCTGCCAGGCTCCTCTGTCCATGGGGATTCTCCAGGCAAGAATACTGGAGTGGGTTGCCATGCCCTCCTCCAAGGGATTTTCCCAACCCAGGGATCAAACCCAGGTCTCCCACATTGCAGGCAGATTCTTTACTGTCTGAGCCACCAGGGAAGCCCAAGAATACTGGAGGGGGTAGTGTATCCCTTCTCCAGGAGAACTTCTTGGCCCAGGAGTTGAATTAGCGTCTCTTACATTGCAGGTGGATTCTTTACCAGCTGAGCTACCAGGGAAGCCCAAATATCAGTTCAGTTCAGTCGCTCAGTCGTGTCCGACTCTTTGCAACCCCGTGAATTGCAGCACGCCAGGCCTCCCTGTTCATCACCAACTCCCTGAGTCCACCCAAACCCATGTCCATCGAGTCAGTGATGCCATCCAACCATCTCATCCTCTGTTGTCCCCTTCTCCTCCTGCCCCTAATCCTTCCCAGCATTAGGGTCTTTTCCATTGAGTCAACTCTTTGCATGAGGTGGCCAAAGTATTGGAGTTTCAGCTTCAACATCAGTCCTTCCAATGAACACCCAGGATTGATCTCCTTTAGGATGGATTGATTGGATCTCCTTGCAGTCCAAGGGACTCTCAAGAGTCTTCTCCAGCACCAGTTCAAAAGCATCAATTCTTCGGCGCTCAGCTTTCTTCACAGTCCAACTCTCACATCCATACATGACTACTGGAAACACCATAGCCTTGACTAGACGGACCTTTGTTGGCAAAGTAATGTCTCTGCTTTTAAATATGCTATCTAGGTTGGTTATAACCTTCCTTCCAAGGAGTAAGCGTCTTTTAATTTCATGGCTGCAATCACCATCAGCAGTGATTTTGGAGCCCCCAAAAATAAAGTCTGACACTGTTTCCACTGTTTCCCCATCTATTTCCCATGAAGTCATGGGACCAGATGCCATTATCTTAGTTTATAGCTATAGTTAATTTTAATTGAGGTGAGTGCATTATCCATGATTATCTATTCAAAAGACTATCTTTAGCAACCTGTCAGGCCAACAGAAAAAAAATGGGACTGGGAAGAGACCAAAGACAGCAGTGGAGGACTGTACAAGTTAGTGTTTGTGTATTTCCAACCATGCATACCAGCAAATACAGCACAGCATAACTCACTTGAGCTTCTCAGGACCGGAATTATAAAATATTTTAAAAATAATTCTGCTTTGTAATTTTAGACATACAAAGTAAAGCTAATGGATGACAACATTAGCCAAACAGAGATGATTTTGTTTTGAGTAAATACACTTCAATACTCAGCATATTATATGTAAATGGTACATCTTTTACTCTGGATTCTCATCCCCCATGCTCATAACTACCTTTACAAATTTCATCCACTATATAGGAGATGATACCCGCCCCCCGCCCAAGAAAACCTAATTTGTACCTCTTATATGACATTTTTTCAGAAAAGCAGTATAGGCTGTTGAGCATGGGTTTACCTTTCACTGTATGGCTTTCAGCAAGTTGTTTATCCTTTCTCTGCCCTATTTCTTCTATTTATAAAATAAGGATTAAATTAAAACCTACCTCAGAGGGTGATTGTGAGGATTACAAGAAAGAATACACATAAGGCAGTTAGGATAGGGCCTGACACCCATTAAGTTCTGAGTTAATTTTAACTCTTTTAATTACAGAGAGAGCAGAGGATAAACTGCATCATTGACTATACCTAACACAGTGCCTGACACCTATTGTCTCTCAAACATCTACTTTTGAATAAACAAAAGAACTGTTCCTCAAGAAGTAAGAGGGTAAAAGGAGGAAGAGCCAGGAAAGGAGTTCAAGGTAGAGGCAACCAGTAAGTCTTTAAAACTGAAGGGCATTCAGTGTGGGGATGGTGGGAAAAGGTGTTGGGTTCTATGGTCATTGCACTAAAGTAACTTGCTTTTCCTGGTGATTATATTAGGAATTTTATTAGGGAAAACAGATCACAGAAATAAATATAAACATCCCAAATCTCTGGTTAAATTTGGTTGATTAATACAAAGTTTATATCAGAGAAGACTAGGAAATTTACTCAACCACAAGCTGTTGTATGATAAACACGGCTTGTATACACTTTAGATATACCTGAAGACCATTTTAAAAATGCTTCTACAAAATGTTTAGTAAACTTTTAGTATTTTCAAGAAAGGTGTCTTAACCAAATCATCAGTGAAGAAATCTCATCTTGTATGTTTGCTTTGACCTTTTCTCCAGTTTTCAAGGGCTTTTCAGCTGATTAAGTTATATTTAAAGACTATGATTATGTATATATGTATGCATTATGCATGCAGTTTAAGTGCATGCATGGAAGTCTATGAACAAAAGAAACATCCTTTCTTTTAACATCATAAACACACAAAGATATGAGATGTCAGAAGATCATGCAAGATGAGTATCCTGGAATGCCTTCTACTACCTTTTACCCTCTTCTCTTGTCTTTTTCCCTTTTTGTGGCCCTTTCTACAACTCTAAACTCACTCTATTGCTCCAGCTCCATTCTAGGTCAAGTAGAATGAGTAGCTCATTCTAGTTGTCATGGCAGATTCTGATCCTGGGTCAATAGAGGGGACAAAAGTCCTTCATGTTGGGCTTTCTATGAGAAAAACCTTTCTCTTCATATTACCAACTCTATACCTGTTGATAAATTTCAATGATTATTCTAAACAACACACCTGACTCCTATTGTATGAAAAAGGATAAAAGAGAGAAGGAAATTCCATTCTGCTACATATGTTTTTGTTAGCAAAACAAAAGCCAGTAAAAGAACACCTGCATGAAGTGGGAGCCCAGAGGATTCGGTCAGTGGAATTAGACAACTTCCCTCTACATGTGTCAGTTTGTGTGAGGATTAGATGTCTTGGGGTAGTGGAGTGAAGTAAATTTCTTCATATTTTTATCCATTTGCATCCAGTAGTTTGCAAAATTATTCTTCTCCTGGGGCCAAAAGCCTTCTAGAAGGAGAATATTTAAATTCTACCCACTGTTAAAGTTGAGATATACCCAGCAGAGAATTGCAGGCCTTAATGAAAGTCAACTTTTAGGAGATTTTTCAGAAGAGAATTTTCCGTAAGGGAAGACTACACTGTGAGTGAGTTAGACCAATTAGACCTGACATGACAGGGGAATACTGATTATGGGTATGGGAAACAGCCAAATTTGTGCTACCTTAAGCACCTTAGTGAAATAAGTCTGTGTGAATGTGTGTTTGTGTGTGTGTACGAATTTCTAAAATCACAATACTTTGGGACTCAACCAATCCCCAACACCTTTTCCTACTTTGAAAAGGCATCTTTGCCTGGATTTACAAGTGAAGATCTATACCAAAAAATTAGCATCAACAGTGATGGTTGCAGGCAGTGTAAGCAGTACTCAGGACATGATAGTGTAGGTGACTCTATTGAAATAGCTTCTCTTGGAGCCTTAGCTTCAAATTCAGGGCTTGACTGGCATCAGTATTTGAGTGAAAAAGCTTTGTTGCTAACCTGTTGAACACTAGGACCCAAGTAAAAGAAAGCTGAGCACAGAAGAATTGATGCTTTTGAACTGTGGTGTTGGAGAAGACGCTTGAGAGTCCCTTGGACTGCAAGGAGATCCAACCAGTCCATCCTAAAGGAAATCAGTCCTGAATATTCATTTGAAGGACTGATGCTGAAGCTGAAATTGCAATATTTTGGCCACCTGATGCGAAGAGCTGACTCATTTGAAAAGATCCTGATGCTGGGAAAGATTGAGGGCAGAAGGAGAAGGGGACGACAGAGGATGAGATGGTTGGATGGCATCACTGGCTCAATGGACATGGGTTTCGGTGGACTCTGGGAGTTGGTGATGGACAGGGAGGCCTGGCATGCTGCAGTTCATGGGATCACAAAGAGTTGGACATGACTAAGTGACTGAACTGAACTGAACTGATAACTGGTAAAGAAAGAGCAGTCATTCATATTAGCCAGGATAGAGAAATGTTTGGTCATTTTTGTAGGCTAGATAATGTTCATGTTCTTGTCTGTTTTTTTTTTTTTCTTGTTAATGATTATGGAGTGGTCTTGCTTTGGTCTTGATCCATCATGGTCACAGAGTAGCCTTTTCTGATGTTGATATTCTGTGAAATGGTTCATGCACAACAACAACAACCCACAAAGGCCTAGCTGTGAATGGCAGGCCAGCTCCCAGAAGTCTTTTTTTTTTTTTTAAAACTGGTAACAACATTATCTATGGTAGTTACCTTCTAATTTCAACAACTTCAAATATGACAGATATTCATCAGCGAGGGTGGCAACCATGCAGAATCCTTGATAAACATGTTGGCTTTGAGGAAAAATGCAGTCAAGTAATCACTTCAAAAATGATTTCTGGATACCTAGTATTTTCCTAAAGACATTGGAAAATACATGGGCATCCAATAATATTGGATTTCCTGTGTCTATGCAGCTGGGCTCACAAACAGTCTAAGAGTTAATGTGAAACCTGGGACAATCAAATATGTGACGATGAGTCTAATATTTGAACTAAACACATGTACACTGAATCACCTAAAGAATATGACAGAACTTCTTTACATTAAATTCTTCATTATACTTAGAATTTTAAAATATTGATTTATCTGTTATGTCTAAAAAAATTACCATATATATGATGACATTAAAATGCACATCTGCCTTGCTGCCTAATATCTACCCTCTTCCTTCCTTCTAAGAGGGCCCAGAGTTTTTGCCCCATTCCCAGGCAGGATTTGGGTGGGCTTCATTCCCAGTCAGTCAACATATCTCATTTCCTTTGTTGCAGTGACTGATTTAAAAACAGACACAATCCAGCCTTAAACCAATTAATATGCACATTTATCTGACCACAGTGATTAGTTCAGAGGTATGGTCTCAGATGATGCAAATAAAGATGAACTCCAGGACTCTGGTTCAAAATACTCTACTTGAAGAATATGAGATTGAAAACGCTATAGCCATTTTGTAAACCCAAGAGAACTAGCATAGGGCTTGAGACAACCTAGAGAAGGAGTGTAGAAAAAGGAATTTGGTAATGCTCTTTGAGCTCTGTACCTGCTCTGAGTTGTAAGTTATTTATTGATATGAATCAATAAATAATCAACCATTTATAATTGAGCCAGCTACACTTTTTTAGTGTATAGGAATACAAGAGACTTTTGTGTATTAATTTTGTATTCTGCAACTTTATCGAATTCATTGATGCACTCTAGTAGTTTTCTGGCAGCATCTTTAGGATTTTCTATATATAATATCATGTCATCTGCAAACAGTGATAGGTTTTTTTTTGCTTGTTTTCTTACAATTTAACTTATTTTGTACTTTTAAAAGTCATTCAGTTACTGTTAGCATTGGAGAAGAAATTGAAATTGTATCTGTACTCTTTTATGAAGATAATATTATTTATGAACTAGATCAAAATGTTAAAAAAAAAAAAACACATCATAGCAAACAGAGTATTGGACCTTGAGGGTGCTTGGATTGATTTGGTGACCATATTATTTGTTTGCTATTATACTGTTGTCTTACATGTATAATAGAAATACAAAGAGAAATTAAGGAAACAATCCCATTTACCATTGTATCAAAAAAAAAAAAAAAAACCTAAGAATAAACCTATTGAAGGAGGCAAAAGACTTGTACTCTGAAAACCATAAGATATTCATGAAAGAAAGTAAAGGTGACACAAATAGATGGAAAGATCTTTCCTTAGATTGGAAAGATCAATGTTGTCAAAATCACTGTACTACCCAAAGCAATCTGTAGAGTCAATGTAATTCCTATCAAACTACCAAAGGCATTTTTCACAGAACAATTTTTTTTTAAATTTGTATGGAAACACAAAAGACCCCAAATAGCTAAAGCAATTCTGAGAAAGAAAACAGAGCTGGAGGAATCAGAGGTCCTGCCTTCAGACTAATACAAAGCTACAGTCATCAAAACAGTATGATACTAGCACAAACACAGAAATATAGATCAATGGAATAGGATATAAAGCCCAATAATAAACCCATGCACCTATGGTCAATTAACCTATGACAATTAATCTGTGACAAAGAATACACAATGGAGAAAAGACAGTCTCTTCAATAAGTGCTTCTGGGAAAACAGGGCAACTACATGTAAAAGAATAAAATTAGAGCACCCCCTAACACCATACGCAAATATAAACTCAAAACAGATTAAAGACCTAAAAGTAAGGCCAGACACTATAAAACACTCAAGTTCAGTTCAGTTGCTCGGCCGTGTCTGATTCTTTGTGACCCCATTGACTGCAGCATGGACATGCTTCCCTGTCTATCACTTCTGGAGCTTGTTCAAACTCATGTCCATAGAGTCAGTGATGCCATCCAACCATCTCATCCTCTGTCGTCCCCTTCTCCTCCTGCCTTCAATCTTTCCTAGCATCAGGGTCTTTGCTAATGAGTCAGTTCTTTGCAACAGGTGGCCAAAGTATTGAAGCTTCATCTTCAGTATCAGTCCTTCCAATGAATATTCAGGACTGATTTGCTTTGCAGTTGACTGGTTGGATCTCCTTGCAGTCCAAGGGACTCTCAAGAGTCTTCTCCAACACCACAGTTCAAAAGCATCAATTCTTCCGCACTCAGCTTTCCTTATAGTCCAACTCTAACATCCATACATGACTACTGGGAAAACCATAGCTTTGACTAGATGGACCTTTGTCAGCAAAGTAGTGTGTCTGCATTTTAATATACTGTCTAGGTTTGTCATAGCTTTTCTTCCAAGGAGTAAGCGTCTTTTAATTTCATGGCTGCAATCACCATCTGCAGTGATTTTGGAGCCCAAAATCATCAAGTCTCTCACTGTTTCCACTGTCTCCCCATCTATCTGCCATGAAGTGATGGCACAAGATGCCATGATCTTCACTTTTTGAATGTTGAGTTTTAAGCCAGCTTTTTCACTCTCCTCTTTCACTTTCATCAAGAGGCTCTTTAGTTCCTCTTCACTTTCTGCCATAAGGGTGGTGTCTTCTGTGTATATGAGGTTACTGATATTTCTCCCTGCAATCTTGATTTCAGCTTGTGCTTCTTCATCCAGTCTGGCATTTCACATGATGCACTATATAAGCTAAATAAGCAGGGTGACAATATACAGCCTTGACATACTCCTTTCTCAGTTTGGAACCAGTCCATTGTTTCACGTCTGGTTCTAACTATTGTTTCTTTCTTTCTTTTTTTTACAAATATTTTGTTTATTTTAATGAAGCTGGTACAGACACTGTCCATTTAAAACCCATATCCCAGGCCAAAAAGTACAAATAAAGTCAAAAAGAGCAGTGTTCTGTTGTATACACTTCTGCATGAATAACTAACTGCTAATGAAAATTAGATCTTTTCTGGGATCTTCTGACAAGATTTTTCTTTCATCTTAAAATGCTTTCTCTTCAGTGAAGCCATCTTTGGAGTTCGTCATTATTCTCGGTCATTTTGACTCCAACTGGATATTCCTCTTCTTTTGGTCCAGACCCTCAGATTTTAAAAGTAGCTTCAAGTTAAGGAAAGGTCATTTTTCCACAGTTCTGTTTTCCGAAAAACTTCCATCTCCCACTGAAAGTCATAGTCCAGGAGTGAAGCAATCACATGCTAGAACTTCAGGGCCAATTGGAAAGTCATTAGGAACACTTGCATTAGTTGATCTTATTTATCACAAGCCTGCAAATGCACAGTCCTGGAAAAGGCAGGCTCTCTATGTACACATGTAATTTTTAAAAAGGAGAGAGTGATATGAAGGGGGCTGAGGTTTGATCACCAAAAATCAGCACAATGAAAAGAAACAGTAATGAATAATGGGCACAAGAATTCAAATTACCAGATGTTTTAAAGAGATGGGGTGCCAGTTTTCAATTCTGTTTTGAACACCACATTACAAAAGAACTATTTTTAAAAATAAGAAAGGATTAAGGGAAAAGAAAAAAATAAAAAGAATATCTAAACCGTTGAATGACCCCATTTGTTCCTGATAAACTTCAATCACATCTTCTTCCTCCATTCCCAGTTCTTTTGGAGTGTGATTATCAGCAATTCTCTGACCTTCAAAGAGAAACCTGAGTGAATTCATGGAAACTCCCTGTCTTTGACAGTATGATTCTTTGAGTTTCTTGAGATGTGTTGTTATTTTCACTTTGAAGTGAATCTCACTGCTATCCTGTCCAGTGACTTTAATATATTCTCCTTCCTTCTTTTCCTTCAAGTCCTCAGTTGAAGGTTGTGCTTCCTGGTCAGACATGGTGACGGTGGTTTCTCCCGGGGTCTCTGCACACCAGTGGCCTCGGGTAGGTAGGACCTCACTCCGGGGTTTACAAATCCATCTCTCTACCCGACAGCACAACACCGTGGCTCTAACTATTGTTTCTTGACCTCCATACAGATTTCTCAGAAGCAGGTAAGGTGATCAGGGATTCCCATCTCTTTAAGAATGTTCCACAGTTTGTTGTGATCCACACAGTCAAAGGCTTTGGTGTATGTAGTCAATGAAGCAAAAGTATATGTTCTGGAATTCTCTTGCTTTTTCTATGATCCAGCGGATGCTGGCAATTTGATCTCTGGTTCACCTGACTTTTCTCAATCTAGCTTGAACATCTGGAAGTTCATGGTTTACAAACTGTTGAAGCCTGGCTCGGAGAATTTTGAGCATTACTTCGCTAGCATGTGAGATGAGATGATTACAGTTGTGCAGTAGTTTGAATATTCTTTGGCATTGCCTTTCTTAGCGATTGGAATGAATACTGACCTTTTCCAGTCCTGTGGCCACTGCTGAGTTTTCCAAATTTGCTGACATATTGAGTGCAGCACTTGAACAGTATCATCTTTTAGGATCTGAAATCACTCAGCTGGAATTCCATCACCTCCACTAGCTTTGTTCTTAGTGATGCTTCCTAGAGCCCACTTGACTTTGGACTCCAGGATGTCTGGCTCTAGGTGAGTGATCACACCCTCGTGGTTATCTAGGTCATGAAGATCTTTTTTGTATAGTTCTTCTGTGTATTGTTGCCACCTCTTCTTAATATCTTCTGCTTCTGTTAGGTCCATACCATTTCTGTCTTTTACTGTGCCCATCTTTGCATGAAATGTTCCCATGGTATCTTTAATTTTCTTGAAAATATCTATGTCTTTCCCATTCTGTTCTTTTCCTCTGTTTCTTTGCATTGATCATGGAGGAAGGCTTTCTTATCTCTTCCTGTTATTCTTTGGAACTCTTCATTCAAATGGGTATATCTTTCCTTTTCTTCTTTGCCTTTAGCTTCTCTTCTTTTCTCAGCTATTTGTAAGGCCCCCTCAGACAACCATTTTACCTTTTTGCATTTCTTCTTCTTGGGGATGGTTTTGATCACCACCTCCTGTAGAATATTACGAACATCTGTCCATAGTTCTCCAGGCACTCTATCTATCAGATCTAATCCCCTGAATCTATTTGTCACACTTCTACTGTATAATCATAAGAGATTTAATGTAGGTCATACCTGAATGGTCTAGTGGTTTTCACTACTTTCTTCAGTTTAAGTCTGAATTTTGCAATAAGGAGTTCACGATCTGAGCCACAGTCAACTCCTGGTCTTGTTTTTGCTAACTGTATAGAGCTTCTCCATCTTTGGCTGCAAAGAATATAATTAATCTGATTTCAGTATTGACCATCTGGTGACGTCCATGTGTAGAGTCTTCTCTTACGCTGTTGGAAGAGGGTGTTTGCTATGACCAATGCATTCTCTTGGCAAAATTCTGTTAGCCTGCCTTGCTTCATTCTGTACTCCAAGGCCAAACTTGCCTGTTACTCCAAGTATCAAAAGAAAAAATGGAACACTCTTTGACATAAATCACATTGATATCCTTTTGGATTCACCTCCAAGGGTAAAGAAAATGAAAATAAATATAAACAAGCTGGACCTAGTTATACTTAAAAGCTTCTGCACAGCAAAGGAAACCATAAACAAAAAGAAAAGACAATGCACAGAATGAGAAAAAATATTTGTAAATGAAGTGACTGACAAGGAATTAATCTCCAAAACATACAACAGCTCAAGCAGTGCTGTGTTAAAAAAAAATCAAAAATAGGCAGAAGATCTAAATAGATATTTCTTTAAATAAGACATACAGATGGCAGACAGCACATGGAAAGATGCTCAACATCACTAATTGTGAAAGAAATGCAAATTAAAACTACAATGAGATATCACCTCACACAGGTCAGAATGGCCATCATCAAAAAGTCTACAAACAATAAGTGCTGGGCAGGTTGTGGAGAAAAGGGTGGGAATACAAATTGGTGCAGCCATTATAGAAAAAAGTATGGAGGTTTCTTAAAAAACTAAAAATAAAGCTACCATCTGATCCAACAATCCCAATCCTGGGCATATATCCAGAGAAAACCATAATTCAAAAAGATACATGAACCCCAGTGTTCATTGCAGCACTATTTACAACAGCTAAGTCATGGAAACACCTAAATGTCCATTGCCAGAAGAATGGATAAAGATGTGGTGTGTGTGTATATATATATATATATATATATATAAAGGAATATTAGTCATAAAAAATAATAAAATCATGCCATTGGCAGCAACATGGACGGACCTAGCAATTATCATACTAAGTGAAATAAGTAACACAGAGAAACACAAATATTGTATAACAGCACTCTTTATGTGGAATCTAAAAAAAAATTATGCAAATAAAACTATTTGCAAAACAGAAACAGACACCCAGTCTTTGAAAGCAGATTTGTGGTTGCTGGGTATGGGAAACCTGGGAAAGAGAGGTAAATTAGGAGTTTGGGATCAGCATATCCATACTTCTGCATATAAAATAGGTAATCAACAGGGAGCTACTGAATAGCACAGGGAACTCAAATCAATATTCTATAATAGCCTATGTGGGAAAAGAATCTGAAAAAGGATACACATATATGTATAACTGAATAACTTAGCTATATACCTGAAATGAACACAAAATTGTTAATCAACTATAATATAAAATAAAAATTAAATTGAAGCAAGTATATAACAATCTGTTTTTATAAAACAATAAAATAGACTATTTTAAAATTGTGTTAAAGGTTTTGATAAAGTACATAAAAGATAAGTTTTGGAAAGAATTTATGATTGCAAATAAGTGTTATCCTCTGTCCTTCAAATTTTAGGTTAATTTACTGCATGATTTTGACTCTTTAAAAGTTCTTTCACTAAACTTTTTATTTTTATCTTCAATTGTAAATTCTCCTATTGTTCTATGAAACTATGATAGAGGGGTATTTCTTTAAAGATCAGCACATATACATTTCTATTCATTATACTTGAACAAAAACATCCATTAGCAGTATGGGAGAATGAGTCTTTAATACTCAATCAAACCACATTAAATTAAGGCTCTAATACAAAAGATTTTATTTTGCCTTTGTTCCTTTTGTGGAAAAAAAAGGATATTATAATTGTAGCTTTCAGAAGAATCTACATACTTAGATATTATTCAAGAATATCAAATTAAATTTCAAATAATCTCACAGGAAATGTAGTAAGGATCCACGTGCTAGCTTATCTATAAATTATACATTTTCTTTCATTCAATGGATCATACACTTCTCCTCCTGTCTAGCCATAATCCTTCCCTCTGTGTTCTAAGTCTCATCACTTCCTCCTTTTCAGGCACCTCACTGTGATTATTCTTCCTTTTGTCTCTGTCTTCAAAATCCATGCATCTCCCATTGGAACAAATTGTAAAAATTCTCCGTAAAATGCCTAACAGTGTAGCTCTTGTAGTTTCTTTATGCCCTTTCACTATCCAATTTCTTTAATTGTTGTCTTCATTTGCTATCAGCCCTTCCTCACTTACCAATCACTTCTTAATCTACTAGAATATGGCTTCTAGGTGAATGGCTCTACAAAAGAAATCTTGCAGAGGTCACTGCTGATCTTTGTGTTAACTTTGCAAGACTTACCTTATTTGACATCTTAGAAGAAGAGACATTTGATGGCCTATCCCTGTTTACTGACAGAGAGTTTTACACCACTGGTGTGAGCCTCAGCAGATTCAGGGAGTCTTTCTCTTACTTTTTTGACTACTTCCTTTTGATCCTTTACTCATCTCTTACGTGTCATTTCTGCCCAAACCTTTACTTTTTACTTTTTGCAGTCTCTCCAGGTTTTCTCCTCAACTATCTCTGAGTCTTTAGTTACCATTTATATTTTCATAACTCTTAATTCTGTGTTTCTAACCCAAATTTCCATCCTGGGGTCTAGAATCACACATTCAACTCTCTATTCAATATCTCCAATTGTATGTCTCATAGGAAACCCAAATATAATCCATCCAAATTTAACTCATAACATGCTCTTCCACTTGAACGACCCCCACCACTCACCCAGTTATCTGAGCAATAAACTGTGACATGATCCTTGAACCCTCCATTTTCTTTATTTCTGACATCCAGTCAACCACCAAGTAGGACCTTGTAACCCAAGCCTTTGTCCTAGCAGCAACTAGAAATCACTGAAGGGCATTAAACATTGGAGTAAGAGGACCATATTCATATATTAGAAGGATTACTATAATTACAGAATGGAGGATGAAGTGGAGGTATCACAGGTAGGAAATTATTTTTGTCTGAACTAAGGTAGAAACCATGGGGGAAATGATACTTTAATGAATGTTATATATCAAACGTGTGCATGTGCTCAGTCACTCAGTCCTGTCTGACTCTTTGCAGTCCCATGGACTGTAACCTGCCAGGCTCCTCAGTCCACTGCAGTGGGTTGCTATTTCCTACTCCAGGGGATCTTCCTGACCCAGGGATCAAACTGTAGTCTCCTGCATCTCCTACATTGGCAGATGGATTCTTTACCACTAGTGCCACTTAGGAAGCCCTACATGTCAATGAAAACAAAAATACTGGGGAAGAATGCTTTTTTAAACCTAAGCGTTAAAACGAATATACTAGAAATGACAAACATTTCTTCCCTCTACATCATCCCTTTAGAAAATATGCTCTCTTATAGCCCTGTTAACACCCTATAACCCTATACCACCCCCTCTTTGCTCTACCCTCAGCTGACTCATAATTAAATTATTTGACTGTGATGATGATATTGAGATGAAGTATACATGCCATATTATGGTATATAATGATATGTAGGAGATTATCCTTGTTTTAGGAGATAGATGCCATTACGTTATGAAAATTTTAAAAGTTCAGCTAAACACACACACACACACACACACACACACACTGCGCACATACACTCTTATTGTATACCAGTGTTTTTCAAGCGGTTTCTAAAGAAGTTTTCAAGGGTGTCAAACCAGTCAATCCTAAAGGAAATCAACCCTGAATATTCACTGGAAGGAATGTTGCTGAAGTTGACACTCTAATACTTTGGCCACCTGATGCAAAGAGCTGACTCACTGTGAAAGACCCCACTGCTGGGAAAGGCTGAAGGCAAAAGGAGAAGGGGTTGGCAGAGCATGAGATGATGAAATAGCACATGAATAGACATGAATAGATAGAAATGAATCTGAGAAAACTCCAGGAGATAGTGGAGGACAGAGGACCTGGCATGCTGCTGTCCATGCGGTCACAAAGAATCAGACACAACTTAGCAACTGTACAACAACAGCTGATTGTATCACCTTTGGACATCTGACTTCAAAAAAAATAAAAATACATAGATGGGAACTACCAATTAAGACTTTTTCTACTAGGTGTCTGAAATGGTGATAGTCTCTACTGACTTCTTACATTTATTTGCTTATTCTGTTGAAAGTATTTACTTTAGAGGAGGAATTTTTCAGTAGTATATACCCAAACAAAACCACAGAGAGAGAATAATGTTAAGAAATGTGAAACAGCCTTTAAAAGGCTAATACCTTTTAACCAAACTACTGACCTTTTAGTAATCCTACAGAAATACTTTTTTTAATAGCTCAATGATTTGGAGGTGGGTAATGATGTCCAATTTGGGTTATTTACAATAGCAAAAATTTTAAAAAGCAAAAAGTTGGAATAACTATATGGTTAACAATAAAGTATTGCTTAAGGATATACATAAGAACATTAACAATGCTTTTTTCTGTATTGTGAAACTATAGTGACTTTACTTTCTTTTAGTATTTTTCAAGTTTTCTGAACTAAGTATGCATGCATTTTTAAATTAGAAACAAATAGAAAATACTAATAGAAAAGTCTACTTACCACTTTAAGCACATAATCAATTTCAACATCACAAAAATGGGACAAACTGATATCATATACCTGCAAAAGGAATATATTACATCACTTTCGTGGTGTTTTTTGCCCTAAGTGGTTAATTTTACCATGAGTAAGCAACTAGGAAAATAGATATTAGGAGACATTTTGTAATACAATTGACCTGAACTCTCCAAAATGTCAACGTGTTGAGAGACCCCAAATATTCTAGACTAAAGGAGAGCAAAATGACATTACAACTAAGTTTGAAATATGATCCTTGATTGATCCTTCATGGAGAAGAAAAAACTTATTTGGAGAAATATGAATATAGACTGTATATCTGAACATCTTATTGCTCAATATTAAATGTTTTTATTGTGATGATGATACTGAAATGTAGTATGCATGTAGTATTATGGTATATAATGATATGTAGAAGATTATCCTTGTTCTTAGGAGATACATGCTAGCATATCATGAAAATTTAAATAGTTCAGTTAAAGGTATACACATACACACACTTATTATATACCAGTGTTTTTCAAGCTAGTTTTTTCCACACTGTTTTTCAGTGTTTCTAAGCAAGGTTTTTAAGACTTTTTTTTAATCCTAATTAGCTTCCCTTGCTTCCTTCATAGCTCAGTTGGTAAAGAATCCATCTGCAATGCAGGAGACCCTGGTTTGATTCCTGGGTCAGGAAGATCCACAGGAGAAGGGATAGGCTATCCACGCCAGCATTCTTGGGCTTCCCTTGAGGCTCAGCTGGTAAAGAATCTGCCTGCAATGCAGGAGACCTGGGTTCAATCCCTGGGTTGGGAACATCCCCTGGAGAAGGGAAAGGCTACCCACTACAGTATTCTGGCCTGGAGAATTCCATGGACTGTATAAAGAGTTGGACACGAATGAGAGACTTTCACTTTCTCCTCACAAAACAAGTTTTTCTTTTAATTGTGGTTTTAAAAAAGGCACATAATGAAATTTGGCAGCTTAAATATTTTAAAGAGTAAAGTTCAGTAATATTAAGCATATTCACATATACTTGTTTGATTGTTGTGCAACCAATGTCCAGAAATTTTTCATTTTACAAAACTGAAACTCTATATCCACTAAATAACTTCCAACTTCTCCCTCCCTCACGCATTCCCTGGCAATCACCATTCCACCTTTCAATTCTATGATTTCTGATTGCTGTCAATTCCGCATGTAAGTGAAATCATACAATAGTTGAATTTTATGACTGACTTATTTCACTTAGCATAACATCCCCAAGGTTCATTCAGGTTGTGGCATGTGTCAGAATTTCCTTCCTTTTAAAGACTGAACAATTTTCCATTGTTTCTATATGCTACATTTTGTTTATCCATTCATCTATCCATGGACAACTGAGTTACTTCCACCTTTTGACTATTGTAAATAATGCTGCTAAGAGCGTGGTGTACACATATTTTTTGAGGCCCTGCTTTCAATTCTTTGGTATATACCCAGAAGTAGAATTGCTGGGTCATATGATAATTCTATTTAAAAAAATTTTTTGAGAAACCGCCATACTGTTTTCCATAGTTGCCGCATCATTTTACATTGCCACCAACAGTGCACAAGTGTTCCAATTTTTCCACATTCTCACCAACACCTTTACTTTCCACGTTGTTGATACTAGCAATCCTAATTAATGTGAGGTGATAGTTGACTGAGATTTTGATTTGCATTTCCCTAATGGTTAGTGATATTGATTTTCATGTGCTCTATTGGCCATTTGTGTATCATTTTTAGATAAATGTCTATTCAGATCTTTGCCAATTTTGAATCGGGTGTTTTTTGTTATTGTTGTATAAGTTTTTTGTATATTCTGAATATATACATTACAGATATATGATTTCCAAATATTTTATCCCATTCCATAGGCTTCCTTTTAATGCTGTTGATCATGTCCTTTGATGCACAGAAGTTTTACGTTTTTGATGTAGTTTAATTTATATTCTGTTGTTTCTGTTGTTGCCTGTGATTTTAGTGTCATATCCAAGAAATCACTGTCAAATCAAATTTCATGAATCTTTCCCCTATGTTCTCTCTTATAGTTTCATGTTTAGGTCCATTTTGAGTTAATTTTTTACATACACTAAAATAAGGATCCATCTTCACTCTTTTGTATGTGGCTATCCAGGTTTCTATAACCCTCTTATCACAAGTCAACACTAGTTGGCTATTTAGGTTAGGGATAGAAAAACTTTTACTACTTAGATCTAATTTAGCTTTTATGATAAAATAAGAGCATTTATGTTATTTAAAAACAAACTGGAATTAAAAATCACCTCTCTTCATTTAATCTTTTTAAAGATGTATTTTACAAATATGTTCATTTTTCTAAACTTGTGCTTGCTACATAAAACTGACTTATTTAGGGAAGTATTTATAGGAAATACATAGGGAAATGTTCAACTACTGGAAAAGTTTTTTTTTTTTTTTTCCTGAGAAAACCTGAAGGTAATAACTTATTTTGGAAATTTAAAGTTTATGCATGAATTTTGGTTATCTAAAGGTACAGGCAGGAGACAGTCACTGTGGAGTTGCACAGATCAGAAAAAAAAAAAAAATTTTTTTTTTGAGAAAACTTACAGTCCTCAAAAACTTTCCCCACACTGTACCTTCCTAAAAAAAAATTCACTATTCTCAAATCAAAAATGAAACACTTGACTATGACTCATATAGCATTAATTTTTTTCAACTTGCTTGAAACTACAAAACAGGCACAATTTTTAAATTATTTTAGTAACTTGGCATTAACGTCATTCATAAAGTTAGTTCATAATGTGGAATAAAATAACTCCCCAAGTATTAAACATTTCTAGATTACTGCATAGCAAAAAAAAACTTCTGATCATCAAATCAGTATCTTTTTCCCTTCCCATTACACGAAATAATTTGATTGTGAATTGCAACCAAAATATAAACTTCAAATATACTGTGGCAAATACTACACTTTCTTAGTTCAAAAGAATACTATCTCTTGTCAAATTAATAACCATATCATCTAACTTGAATGACTACATTGACATATAAAGCCTCTGCCACCCTTTAAAACTGCTTCTAGTCTATTCCAGTTTGAATATCATCCAATATACTTTAATAATATTAACACATTACCAAATTACTTTCTTTGTAGAACAAAGACAAGCACTTTAAAGCTTGTAAAGTGACTAATTCTTAATGTTGTCAAATTAAGGTAGGTGATTTAATGCAATTACTAATTGTACCAGCTTCTTTAAAAATTGTAGCAATTAGAGAAACAGTTTCACTGCCATTTATAATGTACATAAATAACTTGGCTGAAGCAAAATGCTTTGAGCAGGCTGGGGTTTTTTTCAGAGTTTGAGGGTGGGGGTGGGCGGATGGGTGGTGCTTAATTCTAGTAGCCATTCTTGAAGTCATAGCCAAATCCAAGTTTTTAGTCACAGCTTGCATTCATCCAAATCAAACTAAAGCATTTGATATTATAAAATTAAATCTCTCCCTATCTCTGGTTTTGAGTTCATATTGTTAAAGTAGGGCACATGCTTATATCTGCTTTATAGCCACCAATGTCAGTATTAAGGTTAGTTCTCACCATAGAGAAAACAATTTTGATCTAAGTCGGGTTGCCTTCTGAGTTGTCCAATGCCTCGACAGGCCCTACAGCACACTTGATAACAAAAATCCAACTATAAGTCTCCTGAACTTGTTATGACTTAGGAGGGTTAGGAGATGATCCAAATCCTGGACAGCTGGGCCTTGGACAATCTTTGTCTCAAGAAAATAAGGAAATTGTTAAGTAAATTTTACTGGTTTTTTTCCAGCATTAAATTGAATAAATAGGTGATCTTAAAAATATCTGAGTAATAAGACATTGATACACTGTGGTTAATCTCTTCAATTCTGTAACTAGTTTCTTTATCAATACACTGAAGTTGGGCTTTCCAGGTGGCGCTAGTGGTCAAGAATCTGCCTGCTAATGCACAAGAAGCAAGGAGATGCAAGAGAAGTGGATTCAATCCCTGAATGGGGAAGATTCCCTGGAGTAGCAAATTCAAGCCCACTCCAGTACTCTTGCCTTGAAAATTCCATGGACAGAGGAGCCTGGAGGACTACTGTCCCTGGTGGGCTACGCAAAAGAGTTGGACACAACTGAGCACAAAGCAAATCTAATTAAGATTATTAATTATGTTATTAACTAAATATGTTTTCAATTGCTTTCTTCATGTTTTCTCAACACAAAAACTATGGCTGTCTTTTAAGAGCATATTCACCTTTCATTTCCTCCCACTTTCATTCAGTCATTCATTCAATGACTATTTTGTTATACCAAGTATATGGTTGGAGTAGTATACCAAGCACTAGGGAGGGATTCAAGGGTAAAAAAACAAAAAACAAACAAATGAAAACAGACATGGTACCTGGTCTCTTGAAATGTACAGTCCATTAGAGATAGCCAATATTACAAACACATATAAAATTTCAACAATGATTTCAATAATGCTAAGAGCTAAGATGCTATGAGAACATGTAAACAGGGGGATCTGATCAATTCAGGGATATCAGAGGAGTACCTTAAAAAGAGACCCTTGATGTAAACTCTGCAGGATTAGTAGAACTTAACCAAAGAAACCAAATTCAGACTTAAATTGAAGACAGTAGGGAAAACCACTAGACCAGTCAGGTATGACCTAAATCAAATCCCTTATGATTATACAGTGGAAGTGAGAAATAGATTCAAGGGATTAGATCTGATAGAGTGCCTGAAGAACTATGGACAGAGGTTTGTGACATTTACAGCAGGCAGGGATCAAGACTATCCCCAAGGAAAAGAAATGCAAAAAGGCAAAATGGTAGTCTGAGGAGGCCTTACAAATAGCTGTGAATAGAAAAGAAGTAAAAGGCAAAGGAGAAAAGGAAAGACATACCCATTTGAATGCAGAGTTCCAAAGAACAGCAAGGAGAGATAAGAAAGCCTTCCTCAGTGATCAATGCAAAGAAATAGAGGAAAACAATAGAACAGGAAAGACTAGAGATCTCTTCAAGGGAACATTTCATGCAAAGATGGGCTCAATAAAGGAAAGAAATGGAATGGACCTAACAGAAGCAGAAGAGATTAAGAAGAGGTGGCAAGAATACACAGAAGAACTGTACAAAAAAGATCTTCACATCTCAGATAATCACGATGGTGTGATCACTCACCTAGAGCCAGACATCCTAGAATTTGAAGACAAGTGGGCCTTAGGAAGCATCACTGCGAACAAAGCTAGTGGAGGTGATGGAATTCCAGTTGAGCTATTTCAAATCCTGAAAGATGATGCTGTGAAAGTGCTGCACTCAATACACCAGCAAATTTGGAAAACTCAGCAGTGGCCACAGAACTGGAAAAGATCAGTTTTCATTCCAATCCCTAAGAAAGGTAATGCCAAAGAATGCTCAAACTACCACACAATTGCACTCATCTCACACACTAGCAAAGTAATGCTCAAAATTCTCCAAGTCAGGCTTCAACAGTACGTGAACTGTGAATGTCCAAATGTTCAAGCTAGTTTTAGAAAAGATAGAGGAACCAGAGATCAAATTGCCAACGTTCACTGGATCATCGAAAAAGGAAGAGAGTTCCAGAAAAACATGTATTGCTGCTTTATTGACTATGCCAAAGCATTTGACTGTGTGGACTACAACAAACTCTGGCAAATTCTTAAAGAGATGGGACTATCAGACCACCTGACCTGCCCTTGAGAAATCTGTATGCAGGTCAGGAAGCAACAGTTAGAGCTGGACAGGGAACAAGGCTGGTGCCAAATCGGGCAAGGAGTACGTCAAGGCTGCATGTTGTCATCCTGCTTATGTAAGTTATATGCAGAGTACATCATGAGAAACACTGGGCTGGAAGAAGCACAGGCTGGAATCAAGATGGCCAGGAGAAATATCAATAACCTCAGATATGCAGATGACACCACCCTTTTGGCACAAAACGAAGAACTAACGAGCCTCTTGATGAAAGTGAAAGAGGCGAGTGAAAAAGTTGGCTTAAAACTTAACATTCAGAAAACTAAGATCATGGCATCACTTCATGGCAAATAGATGGGGAAATAGTGAAAACAGTGAGAGACTTTTGGCGGGCTCCAAAATCACTGCAGATGGTGACTGCAGCCATGAAATTAAAAGACGCTTGCTCCTTGGAAGAAAAGCTATGACCAAACTAGACAGCATATTAAAAAGCAGAGACATTACTTTGCCAGAAAAGGTCCGTCTAGTCAAAGCTATGGTTTTTCCAGTAGTCATGTATGGATATGAGAGTTGGACTATAAAGAAAGCTGAGCACCAAAGAATTGATGCTTTTGAACTGTGGTGTTGGAGAAGACTCTTGAGAGTCCCTTGGACTGCAAAGAGATCCAACAAGTCCATCCTAAAGGAAGTCAGTCCTGAATATTCACTCATTGGAAGGACTGATGCTGAAGCTTAAATGCCAATACTTTGGCCACCTGATGTAAAGAACTGACTCATGGGAAAAGACCCTGATGCTGGGAAAGATTGAGGGCAGGAGGAGAAGGGGAAGACAGAGGATGAGATGGTTGGATAGCATCACTTACTCGATGGATGTGAGTCTGAGTAAACTCCAGCAATTGGTGATGGAGAGGCAGGTCTGGCATGTTGTAGTCCATGGGGTCGCAGAGTCGGATACAACTGACAGAGTGAACTGAACTGAACTGACATTAATATTGACATTGGGGACTTTCCTGGCGATTCAGTGGTTAAGAAGCCACCTTGCAATGCAGGGGTCACAGACTCAATTCCTCCTGGGGAAACTAAGACCCCATGTGTATGCTGTGTGCTCAATAGTGTCCAAATCTTTTGTAACCCCCATGTAGCCTGCCAAGCTCCTCTGGCCATGGAATTTTCCAGGCAAGACTACTGGAGTGGGTTGCTGTTTCCTACTCCAGAGGATCTTCCCAATCCAGGAATAGAACCTGTGACTCTTCCATTTACTGCATCGGCAGACATCTTCTTTACCACCTGGTAACCTGGGAAGCCAAGATCCCACAGGCATGGAGCAACTAAACCGAAGCACTGCAACTAGGAGCCTTCCGGTCACAACTACTGGAGTATGAGCGGGGCAAGGAAGATCCCCTGTGCTGCTAGTAAGACCCAACACAGCCAAAGAAATAAACAAGCTATTTAAAACAGGAGAGAGTGAGGAGGTACTTTTTTTAAAGCGTACACGTTAAGAGTGTTTCCAACACAGAACCAAACTTAAGCCAGCGCCTGCCTCATGTCTTTACTATTTGGAGCAAAGAAAAAAAAAACCTTGGCTTTTTGAAGCGTGCAGTGACCTTGAGTAAATATTCTTACCTCCTTGGACCTTTTGAAGCAATGAAAGGGTCTGGCGACCCTAGCACTGACTGAAGCCACGTTTAGAAACCTGGTTTCATGATTCCATGACTCTTTACTTCAGCAACCTATCACTAGTCAGTGTTTACAAGGAGGAGAGACCAAATTGATGTGATATGTTTTCTAGAAAAGTCCAGCATTTGTGGTAGCTGTTAAGCCAGGTTAAGCTTTCACTTCTCTTTGCAGACACAAGTCACTACCTGACCAGAGTGAGGGTGTCAGGTTGGACGTTCCACCCTTTCAGCGGGCGAGCCTCGGTTGCCTGGGCAACGCCTACGTCATTCTTAGTCTCACGTGTCCCTTGGCGTGCCGCTCAAACGGCGCCACGCGCTGGCGCCGACTGGGAACCAATGGACGCGGTCGGAAGGTCTGTCCTTCTCGGCCCCGCCCTTTTCCGAGAGGATTCGGGGGCGGGACGGCGGCGGGAACGCGCCCGCCTTTCCCGGGCTAGCGGGCGGGCGGTTGTCTGAGAGGCTCGGCGTCTAGGCGTCCCGTCACGTAGGTTACGCACACACACCGTCCCCGGTTGCCGCCGGGAGCTCCCCCAGGCAGCACTGGCTTCACAGACCCGGGCACACTGCGGGCAGGGCCGCGATGGTTCGGGTCGCGGGTCTGAGGTGGAGCTGACTAAGGGCTAAGAAGAGCCTGGGAGTCGCGACGGAGCACAAAGCCCTTCCTTTGCCGTCGGGCCCCGGGCTTCCCGCCCTTCCGGCGACTTCCAGCCGTCTGTGTCAAGCTATTTTTCTGGAAGCCCTGAACTCCGTGCCTCTCAAGCCCTGGGCCCCCGGCGGGAATGTTCAAAAATGAGTACCAGGTAACCCGAAACGGCTGTCCATCCTGTCTAGTTTCTCCTCTCGGGTGAGGTAGCTCACGTTCTGGTGACAACGCTCAGCCGCCCCACTCCCTACCCCACAACCCCAAATAATACTGTCTTTTTAGGGGTAAGAAGGAGTTACTGGGTAAGTGCCCTTGACCCTCCTCCCCCACCAAAAAAAAAAAGGCAACTGACGTGTGGGGATATGATTTGATATTTGTTCATTCAACAGTTCCGTGCTTCTCAAGGTGTAGGGATGCCTGTGTTTGTGACTGAAATGCAGTCTTAAACTCTCAACCAGACCTCCTGGATCAGAAACTTGAGGACAGGACCTATCAACCTTGAGTTCTACCAATTTTGAGGCACTCGGGTAACTCGGAGGCTATTTAGAATAGAGTAAATAAGTGAATGCATGAATGGGTTAAGCCCAGAAAGAACATAAGCCCTTTGGCCATGCGCTATTTTCTCCCCCTCGCCCCCCCAAAACTGGGGGTTAGTGATTCTCAAACATGCGGTACTTTAAGATTATTTGGAGTACGTGTGAAAATACGAATTTCCTGATCCTCACCTTCAAATAGAGTGAATCAGAATCTCTGTCGATGGAATAGTTAATTTACCTTCATAGAACCTTTCTGCAGTTGATTCAGATGCAGGTGGTCCAGATAACACACTGAGGGAAACTTCTGGGTCTTCTTTAGTCGCCTTGCCTACCCTAGATAGTCTCCAAAGCTCTCCAGCTTTCCTCACCTCACTGGGTATCTCCCTGCTCTTCCTTGGCTCCAGTTTCCTGCCCTCCTACCTGTACCTGAGGTTACACTCTCCATGTGTCTGCCATTTTAGTACTGCCGTTACTAACAAATTTGTCCCTGTGCTGGAACAGTCCTCTACTGGTCACCTCCCTGTTGCTTTTATTTTTTGGCTGCGCTGGGTGAGCACAGAGCTCATTAGTACCAGTAATGATTATTCAAAAAAAGGGCAAATTGAATAGTACTGGGTCAATTAAAAAAGCTTGACCTTGGAGAGGGAGTGATTCTTATTTTAAGAATTCCTATAAGATTTTTTATATATTTAATACAATTTGGATATCTATATGTACAAAAAAGAATTATTTCTATAGACATGCTAAATGTTTCCTACTGTGATCCCGAGAACGTGGAGGGACATACATAAAATCACGAAACACATTACTGAATGTCCATAAGCTTTAATTATAAAAGAGAGGCATTATAAATGATTGTCTCTAAGGAAGAGTTTACTGAAAGAAACTGAAAACCTGAGAGTAAATATGATTTTCTTTTATGGCCTGTTAATTTATAAGCAGTGCATAAGCAAATGTCTGATTTTCGTAGTGTCCAGGCTGTCTAGTGTGCAGGCTCAGTAGTTGCTGCGAGACAGCTTAGTTTCCCAACCTGAGGTAGAACTGGTGCCCCCTGCGTTGGAAGCAGAGACCCCTGGACCATCAAGGAAGTCCCCACGCTTCCTTGTTTGCTTTTCACCATATATATACTACCTGCCTTCTTATGAGTCTCCCCAGAGTGTTCCGCAGTTCTCTTTCTTCTATTACATTTGATGTCATTAAATGTGTTAGAACAATTTTAGAGAGTTTCTTTCACTTAATATAGGTAAAATATATATTGTTATATAAAAACATGTGTCCACTGTGGGAAACAGGCTATAACAGAAAGGAATGGGCACGGGGGAGATATATTTTTCTGTCTCTCCAGGTGTATGGATTTTTCTCTTAAAAAAAAAAAAAAAAAAACTTACTCAAATTTAAAATTCATAGTGAAATATGCCCAGACATCAGAAGCTATAGTAATTCTTTTCCTCACTTTGCACGGAACACTGCCTCAAGAAGACATTAAATGTCTCAGCTTCAAGTGATTATATGTTAAAACGCAGAAGCAAAAATATCTTTGTATTATTGAGAAAAATTAAAAGCTGAACACTTTATGAAAATCAGACAATTGCTTATGTGCTGCTTATAAATTAACAGGCTATAAAAGAAATCATATTTACTCTCAGGTTTTCAGTTTCTTTCAGTAAACTTCCTTAGAGACAATCATTTATAATGCCTCTCTTTTATAATTAAAGCTTATGGACATTCAGTAATGGATTTCATGATTTTATGTGAGCATGTCCCTCCATGTTCTCAGGATTACAGTAGGGAACATTTAGCATGTCTATAGAAATAATTCTCTTTTTTTGTACATATTTTGTAGATCACCAAATTGTGTTAAATATATTAAAAAATCGTATAGGAATTCTTAAAATAAGAATCACTCCCTCTCCAAGTTCAAGCTTTTTTTAATTGACCCAGTACTATTCAATTTGCCCTTTTTTGGAATAATCATTAATAATCATCAGTAATAATCATTACTAGTGAGCTCTGTGCAAGGTACTGAATATGATGGTTTATGTTTACTGTCTTATGTAATCTGACAACCCATTTTACAGAAGGAGAATCAGGAGGTTAAGTAACTCCAAGGTCAGTTAATAAATGGAAGAACTGGTATTGGAACTCAGGTTAGTGTGACTAAAAAGCTTGTAGCCAGAGATGATTATCCAATTTGATTAGCCTTGCCTGAGAGTTAGTTTTGACCCTTTAGTGTGTGTTGAATAAAATATTTTGTGAGCATGAACTATATACGTGTACTAAATGAATCTTACACTGAGAGATTATGAAGTTTGTTTAGCTTGAAACTTATTTAATGTTTGCTTTCAAAAAAAATTTCTTAAACTATTAACTTGAGATGACTTGAATCAGAACAGTTGTTGCTTAGATACACTCAAGATATAAAGGAATAATAACAAGGATAATGTTTCCTCTCAGATCTATTTTACTGACAGATTCCCAGAACAGTGGTTATAGACTATGTGGTAAATAATATCTCCTCCTTCTTAGCATTGTCTTTCACTGTAATTTTAATTTTTTTTTTTTTTTTGTCACCCTAGGGAGGTGCATTTGTTGAAATCTTTAGTGCCCAGGGAAAAAATCCTGGAGCAAAATGGAAGATCCTTGGCAGTCCATCTGTGATTTGGAAAGTAAGTGTTAGAAATTAAAGCCAGCTAAATCCGGGAAAGAAATGAGATTAAAGATTATAACAAAAAGGGCTTGGTAAGGTTTCAGAACGGGTTTACCTGTTCATTCGCTTCAAAACCCTTTCATGACTACTGGCTACTGCCCTTTGAGATACCCCTCCCCGTTGAAGGCTTTGGCACACAGCTCATAACCCTTCTCTACGTGTCAAGTCCTAATATTATTTTAGGCGCCTTCAGTATCTGTGAGGAAAATCTTCAATCCCTGGGCTTCTCATTTTCTTGATTTCTTCAACTCTAATGACCTCCTCCACTCTACTTCAGTACTGTTTCTCTCTGTCACACTTTGTACCTTATCACCGAAAACTGCATGGCCTCTGAAATTACTGAGACCTTGAGTCTAGTCTTTGATTTTTAATGTTGCTTCCCTCGTTACTCTCACTCTATTTGTGTTTCAACCTAATTGTGACTATTAGGCCATTGACCATTCTACTTTTTTCTCAGTGTTTAGATTGATTTGCTTACTTACCTACTTACTCACTCACTTAGTCTGTCTTCACTTTCTTTTTCTCTCCAGCCCAGAATACATGGTCCAAAATTTCAGTCACTTCCCAGTCAAGACCTTGAATGCCCTGCTCCTTTTCCTTTCATCATGCCTGCCTAGCAAATGCCAGCCGTTTCTGAATTCCTGATCACATCTCTTTCCTGTGTCTGCATGTGGGTTTCACAATACCTTTGGAGAAAATATCTATAGTCTTTCAGGTTGATAATGCTGTGAATTAAGTATGAACAGCCCAAGAACCTAATCTTGTTCTCCTAGTCTCTAAAATGATTCTTTCTCTAGTATCTTTCAGGTTTCCAGCCATAAACTCCTTACCCCCATCCCCAACCCACACCCAAGACAGGCCCTCCTCATTCATTTACCAGAAGACTTCACCCCCCATTTCACAGGGAAAACCAATAACATCAGGTAGGAACTACCTCAACCTCTTGGCCACCAGACCTAAAAACCCATATACTTCCCTGTCTTTTTCTCTTTCTCTTCTCTCTTGTACAGTTGAGAGAAAAATCTTTCTACAGACTTTATTCTATGGATAGTTTTTTAAACTACTATTAATTGAGTGCTTGCTGTTTGCCAGCCATAGGATTGAGCACATTACGTGTTATATAGTCTATACGATAACTTTGTATCTCGTTAAGTACACTTATGCTTATCTTATAGGCATGATAAGATTAAGTGACTTGCTCAAAATTTTATAGCTTTTACTATGAATGAAAGTAAATTTGTGCTGTGAGGGTATAGAGCAGAGAGATTAGGAAAGGCTCCCCTGAGGAAATAATATTTGATCTCTAGCTAACTAGGCACCAGATGGATCTGGTAGAGAGATAAACGTTTCAGGCAATGAGAAAAGCAGGTATAAAGTCCTTGCTTTGGAGAGAACTTTTAAGAAACTGCTGGAAGGCTAGAGGCTAGGATGCAGAGTGGAGGAGAGTCTGAGGCAAGAGATGAAGTTAGGAAAACTGGGCAGGGGCTGGACTACACAAGAGTTTATGGTCATGTTCAAGATTTTGATAAGCTGTTGAAAGGTTTTAGTGTATGCCCAACATGTGTGCAGATGAAATAAATAATACACTCTATGTTCATTGCAAATACATGAGAGATGTTATTGTGATAAATATAATATTTAAATGTTACTTAATCCTTAGCAACCATTGGTTACAATGTATTTTTAAAACATGTACCAGAAGGAAGAGGATCTATGAAAGATTTCTTTGTGAAAAAGGGGTCTTTGTATTTAAAGATTGGAAATTTGCTCCAAGATTAAAAAATAATAATAATAATAACCATTTGCATTAATACTTTGATAGAAATTGGATTCTCGTGTATAATAAGTTTTTCATTTCCAGGTGTGTTTTGTTTCTGTTTGTTTTTTAGATAACCTTCCTTAGTTGTAACACTTTAATTTACAAATTAAATTGTACTGATTTTAAGTAGATGATGTGTGGAACTTCACATTAGAGGACCGGTAAAATAAGGCACTGATTAATTCTATATGAGCCATGGCTTGAAACCAAGGAACTTCCAGACTAGATACAACATAGTTTAGATGGTTTATTGTACTGTTAACAGAGAGCGACGTTCAGCCTGTGCTATTAGACAGAAATACATTGATTATAGGAGGGGAAGGATACCTGGACTCTGGAAACTCTAAATTAGTAACTTGGGGATCCCTGACGTTGGAAAACTTATTATTTGGAGGAAGAGTGTCTTGATATAGAAGAGAATTTGCCAAGTAGCTAAGTGTGGCTTCTATATTCCAATTCCCAGCAAGTCTTAGCAGCATCATTAAGACCTGGGCCTATTTTTAAGTCATTTGAGTGTGGGGCTTTTTGTATGGGCTTGCTACTTCAATTTTATAATAAAAGTCAAATAAAACACACAATTACCACTCTTCAATTTTGTTCTGTAGGAATTTGATAAAGAAGTCTAGCAGTATCATTAAGACCTGGGCCTATTTTTGAGTCATTTGAGTGTGGGGCTTTTTGTATGGGCTTGCTACTTCAATTTTATAATAAAAGTCAAATAAAACACACAATTACCACTCTGTTCAATTTTGTTCTGTAGGAATTTGATAAAGAAGTTAAAAGTTTTGTGTTTGTACTGGAAGGCAGCAGCCAAACAAATAAAATTCAGTTACCAAAGGAGAATAAGCAAATCCGTAAGTAAGATTTTTAACATTGAAGCTTAACATTTGATGCTTAAAGTGAAACTTTTAAGTCTCATAAACAGTCATGTAAGTTTGGCTTTTACTGGCATCTGTTGATGTATAGTGATAAGAGTTTTTTTTTTTAATTTAAAGAGTAACTTTATACCAGGCTTTTGAAAAGAGATTCTGCTTCATTGTTTATTAGAAATTTCCTTCCATTTTAGAGAAGATTTAGAAGATAAATTAACTTTCTAAATTACAAAATATGTATAAGATTATTTCATTAGAATAGTAATGATGTTTATTAAGCACTTACTGTGTGCTAATGACTTTCTAAGCATTTCATTTTTTTAACTCTTTTAATCCTGACAATAAATCTTTTATGGATGAACACACTAAGGTTAATTCCTCATCAAGAGATCAGGTAGTTAAGGCTATACTTTGAAATAAACTCATAAGTTCTTATAGTGAATTAATTTTTGAGGAAAAATATATGTGAAGTACTATATAAGGCTTACTTAGTAATATATCAACTTATATACCTTTAGAAATATTCATATCTAATAAGTAAAGATATGAGTATGTGATTTAACAAAAAACCCCAAAATAGATTTCAATTCTTATCTGTTCTGGGAATTAGGAACAGTGGTTTAAAGCAGCAGGAACCCTGAGCAATCACCTAAATTTATGATCAGAAGCCCAATTGTCGGCCAAACTAGGGTTAAAATTCAATGCTTTGCCACAAAATTAGGCTCTGCATACCCTGATGTGATTTAAGCAATATGAATTATCAAAATGATTAACCATATTTTCATTAACTTTGTCCTGTCTTATCTATTGTGTTTTAACCAATGTAGCTAATCAGTTATTTTTTACATTCAGTATTTACTTCTTCTTTCATTAAGAACATTTATTGAATACCTATTGTGTACCGTGAACTGTGAAAAGACCTAGTCTTGGTATCTGATTTTCTCATTTTAATCCTGTTTTCTAAACCTTTATAGACTCTGTGTTTTATCTACTATTTCAAGCTACTACATGCATATTTTAGATTTCTAAGACATAAATCAAGTCATAGAAATTATAGTTGGAAGATGATCTATTTTAAAATGGTGTCTTTCTGAATAAAATAAAAAACAACTTCAAAGAGAAGGGATAGTCATTGTTAAAATAATTGTTATTAGTTTATTACCATTTTAAAACCATGATTTCCTCATAGTTTGCATTTTTAATAGAGTTTTTTTTTAATTTCTCCATAAATTTGTACTGAGAAATAGGGTGAATTGAGATAAGCCATGGAAACATGTCTGAAAATGTAGGTTATTTTTTAACAGGAAACATGGACCATCTTTTTTAAGACTATTGACTGTAAAATGAACACATCTGATATTCAGGAACATGACTTTGCTCTAAACGAATTTTAGTTCTTTTTTATTTATTATTGTTGGCCTCTATATCCATGTGATGCCTTCAGCATCCTGTGATGATGTTATTGACAAAATCAAATCACTTCTAGTAACCTTTCTCAGTTGGCCCTGAGAAAGATTTCTCTAACAAAGGCTAAGTGATTAAAGACAAAATCTCCTTTCCTACTTTTATCTATTTTTTTAAGAAATAAAACCAATTTAATGTGTTATAATTGATTTTTAAAAATGGAAGGATGATAGTTTTAATTGGAAGAAAGAAAAATCTTTTAATGTATTTCTTATACAATGTCCTGCAATTAAAAATTAATCTGGCTTTTCTGTAGCATGTGCAGCCCTGTAACAAATGAAGCAGTTTATATAGTCTGCCCTGTACTAATGCCTTTGAGATGAATTATTTGAAATTTTTGATAATAGCAACTTATAATTATGTTCACTTCTATAAAATGACCTATGTGAAGTTGTTATGATTAAATTTAAATTTAATGGCATGCTTTGAATAAAGAATTGACTTTAAGTTAAAGATGCTAAATAAAGTTCAATTACCATTTTGTATTCCTATTTTAAGAGTAAAACCCACTTTATTTTTGCCAACTTGACATTAGACACTTCATATGTATTTCTTACTGTATTAAGTACCTATGAAGGAATTTTAATAATGAAATTCAGTATTTTTAAATTTTAATTTTAAGTAGTAATATTCTGAATTATATTTGAGCATCTCTGAATATGTCAAAGTTTTTTTTTTAACTCTATATATTATCAAATAAAGGAAGGTGTGATTATCAGATTGTGTATTTCTCCATAACAGAGCTCTTGCATCATCTACTTTGTACCCCTAACTGAGTGTATCATATATAGTTGGTATTCAGTAATTTTGTTAAACGTCTCATACTAAGAAGCTGTAACAATTTAGGTTATAATTTCTAATGGTAAGCATTTGGCCTTGATACTGAAACTTGTATATCATTGCTGCTGCTGCTAAGTCGCTTCAGTCGTGTCCGACTCTGTGCGACCCCATAGATGGCAGCCCACCAGGCTCCCCCGTCCCTGGGATTCTCCAGGCAGGAACACTGGAGTGGGTCGCCATTTCCTTCTCCAATGCATGAAAGTGAAAAGTAAAAGTGAAGTCGCTCAGTCGTGTCCGACTCTTCGAGACCCCATGGACTGCAGCCTACCAGGCTCCTCCATCCATGGGGTTTTCCAGGCAAGAGTACTGGAATGGGGTGCCATTGCCTTCTCCTGTATATCATTAGCCAGTTAAATAAGCCCATGTTGCTATTGAGGCTGGAATGTGTTATACAGAGATGCCCATATGAAAAGAAACTCTATTACATGTAAATATCTAACATTTGGATGGTCTCCCTGGGGACTTTCTATTTGAGGCTCATGTTTGAAACCATACTTTTCTCTGCCTGTGACATCTTAATCAAATGGTGTGTCTCTCGGGATCGGCATCCCTGAAGCTGTGTGTTAATCTAAGTTTCAGCTGCTCTGGTGGATGAGGTCATCTTTATGAGGTTTCCCTCAGCCTATCCCTGGCCCTAACTTTTTGTAAGTCTTTGAAATAAACTTCTTATGATTTCCTCTTTCTAAAACCCTTCAGTGGCTTTGACTTTACCACTCTATTGACAGTGCTCTTGTCAAGGTTTCTAGTGCTCTTTCTATTCTTGAATCCAGTGGCCAGTTCTCAGCTCTCATCTTGCTCAACTTAGCAGCAGCATTGACAAAAATTGACATCCTCTACTTGATACATATAGTACTTTCTCCACTCATCTTCCAGGATGCCCATACTCCTGGATTTTTTGTTTGTTTTTCTTTTTCCTACTTCACTGGTCTTTCTTCTGTCTCCTTTCATGGTTCTTCCTCTTCTCCCCAACCCAACTTAATGTGGCAATGTCTCTGGACTTAGTCTTTGACCTTCTTGACACTAAACTACATTTACTTCTTTAGTTTTGGACTCTAGTCTGATGGCTTCACATTTCATCTCTGCTGTGTACCAGCTTGCATTCTTATCACTGACTTGTGTCCCAAACTCCAGATTTGTTTATTCAGTTGCTTAGTTCACAGTTCTACATGGATAGCTTTACCTTAGAAATTTTTCTTCCTCCTCCTGCAGACTGCCCCATCTCAGTTGTTAGCAAGTTGTCTTTCAGTTGCTCAGACCAAAAACTCTTAAATTGTCTTCATTTTTTCCTTCTTTTCATTTAGCCAAATCTTGTTGGCTCTATCTTTTAATTAGGTTGAGAGTCTGACTGCCTCTTGCTACTTTCCCTGCTACCACCCTCATCCATGCCACCATTATCTTGGATTATTGCAGTAGCCTTCTAATTAGTCTCTGTTTCTGACTTGCCTCCCTACAGTCCATTGTCAATTTAGCAGCCAGACTGATACTTTTAAATCAAGCACTCTTCTGCTGAAAATGCCCCCTCTCTGAATGGGTAAAACCCAAACATCTATAGGGTGCTGTAGTATCTGATGTTCTCTTAACTCGGATCTTACCTCCTGTTACTTGGCCTTGTTCACGCTCCTCCATCCGTACAGGTCTCCTTGCTGTTTTCAGCCACAGTCTGGTACCTTAGCACTTGTGCACAAGCCATACCCTCTGCCTAGGGCTTTCTTTTTCCAAGTAGCTACATGGCTCACTATCTCCCCTTCTTCAGGCCTTTACCAAATAAAATGTCATCTTCTCAGTGAGGACCAGTGCTTACCCATACTTAAATTACAACCTGTGCTTTGTATCCCTTCTGCATTCTTAATCTCCTTTACCCTGCTGTCCATTTTCCTACAGTAATTATCACCTTGAACTTGCTGTTTAGTATGTTCTTTTATTGTTTTTTCCACCATCACCAGAAACTAAGACCTGCCAACACAGAAACTTAGTCCACTTGGTTCACCTAGAACAGTGCCTGGCACATAGTAAACGTTCAGCAGATCTTTGTTGAATAAATGAATGAATGGATGAGCAGCTTCCTGTTGATTTTAGGATGACCTGTATCTTTCACAAGGCTCTCAAGCCCCATGTAATTGAGTCCCTGACTATTTGCCAGACATATTCCCCTGCTGCTTTTCCCCTTCTGTCTCTCCTGTCAGTCCTTTAGGTCTTTAAGTTCATCTAATCTTCTATAGCCTCTTCTGTCACATGATAGAATATTCCCTCTATATATAATATTTTTTCCTCTCTTCTGCCCTTAGCTTCCTTGCTCAGTCAATCTCTGCTGTTCTTCCCAACTGAACTCCACTGTTACTTCTACAAGAAAACCTTCACTCATCATCCTCTTCCTCCCAATGACTCAGGATTATATAGGCTTTCAGAGCAATGTGACCCTCTCCTTCATGAAACCTAGTATGTAAGTTCAAGAGAGCAGAGAGCATGTCTGTCCTATTCACTACAAAAGCTTTAACACTGAGTCTTTTTCATAGTGGATGCTCAATAAATCTTTATTGAATGATAGATCTCATTTGATCTACACAAATGATTCTGTGAGGGGTAAACCCTAAATTATCAACCCAGTTTACATACGAAAAATAAAAGGGCCCAAACAGGTTTTCTGATGTGCCCAAGGGGTGTGGAATAACCCATTATGAAGCCATAATTGTTTCCTGTTTTCTGTGCTACAGTAGCTAAGGTGCATTTTAGTGTCCTGTCTGTGTCAGGATTCCAGTAGAATCAGGAAATACCTTCAGGTTATTGTTACCAAGTTACTTATAAAAGATTACTGTACTGTGGTTTGGTCCCAACACTTTGGACAGTGTAACACTTGCAAAGTGTATGTTGAGGTATACAGCTGTGATTTGCTGTAATGGAACAACTGGAAAACCACTGTTTAAAAATCTATTTACTAAATAAATGTCTCTTAAAATATTCGAAAGAAGAAAGGATCTGTCCTCTTAAAAATAGAGGTAGCTTTTGTCTCGGGCAGAGAACATATTATAAAACTGCAGAAACCTGCATATTTCAGTAAAAAAGAGTGAGTTTTTATGAATTTTTTGTATTTGATGGGCATTTTCTGACTAACAATAGTTCCAGCATTGCTTAGAGTGATTTTAAATATAATGTAGACATGAAGAGTCAGTTTAAATTTACTTGGCCAAAGAGTCAGTTTAAATTTACTCGACCACTGGAAGAAAAAAATGTTGCTATAGAGTTTATTTAGCATTTCTGACACACAGGATCAGTGTCTGTCAGATGTTATTAGAGTACTTTTTTCTTTGTCAGATCATTGCCGTATGGTATTGTTGTACTTCTTTTAATCTTAGAAGTGAAGCCTTTTGGAAACTAGGGCTTCTATATGTGAAAGAGTTGAATTACAACGCTTTCTTTTTTTTGAGGACAAGCATCTTTCATATCTAAAAATGTTCATACAAAAATGGCCTATGTGTGTAGCTCTTTGTGTTTGAAGAGAACAGTTGCTGATTCACTGAGATCTGTGACATAAATTAGGACCTTTTGTAAAGAGAGATTTCATTTATCCCAGTGCTCTCTCAGCTCTCTTTATGGGGCCTTTCTGCAGTGGAAAAAGTACTGTAGGGCCAATCAATGGAAGATACATGAGAGAGATTGATTAATGGTGGCTCATTAAAGTTGGCCTCATTTGGGTATTTCATTTTGGATTTATGGTCCAGAGCTCTAGTTGTCTGGTTGGCTTTTCCCATAAATGTGGTAGAACCTGATTCCTAGAGAATTTTCTAAGATCAGAGACTATTATCTCTACTGATGACTCTTTGCAGCTTAGTATTTTAAGTAAAATTTATCCTTGTATGTTTGATTTTTAAAATATTAAGCATGTTTGGTCAAATATGTTTATTGCTTAGAAACTAGATTTGAAGTAAAATATAGGAACTATTTAAGTTCTTCAGGAATGTTGTAAAAAATTTAACATAAGAATTCTGAACCAGAACGTTTTTATGTGTAGACTATCCAAATATAAATTGTTACTTTAAAATACTTAAATTTGTTAAGTCTACTAAGTTGGAATGAATAGAAAACAGCATTCACGTTAGACCAGTTACCTTCCTTGAAGTGTTTGCTCCACGTATTGGCTTGTACTATTAGATTTGTAGGAGAGGTTCACAATTGTATCAAGACATTTCCACTTCCTAAGCAACATTCCACATTAGAGAAAAAACAAATTCCTGGAAGTCTGTTAGGGGACGTTCAACTTTAAGGAATCCAATATGTTGCATTTTTTGAGTTTCTGATCCTAAATGGTGATAAGCCTTCAAATAATCAGTAATAGTCTCAGTCTCATGAATAGAAGCGATAGCTCTTTGATATTCCTGATTTGTATTTTCATAAGTAAGCAGGTTTTTTTTGAAGCAGTTGTAGACTTCAGTTATCAAAAGTGCCAGAGGTCTTCCTCCAGATATTTTTAATTCAGATGAAGCTGGTGATGGGGAATAAAAGCTATAAGTTTTTAATTTGAGGGCATTAAATTAATTAAATATATTTTAAATTAACAAAAGTTATTTAACTGAAAATATGTTCCTCCATCCATCTCATTTTAGACACATTTAAAACCATATGAACTAGATATGGCTCATCAAACCTTCAGTTGTAGTTGTCATAGTTAGAACTGTTTTTCTTATCTATTATTTTTCGTTAAGTTGTTCAGTTCAGTTCAGTCGCTCAGTTGTGTCCGACTCTTTGCGACTCCATGAATCGCAGCACACCAGGCCTCCCTGTCCATCACCAACTCCCGGAGTCTACCCAAACCCATGTCCATCAAGTTGGTGATGCCATCCAGCCATCTCATCCTCTGTCGTCCCCTTCTCCTCCTGCCCCCAATCCTTCCCAGCATTAGGGCCTTTTCCAATGAGTCAACTCTTCACATGAGATGGCCAAAGGATTGGAGTTTCAGCTTCAACATCAGCCCTTCCAATGAACACCCAGGACTGATCTCCTTTAGGATAGACTGGTTAGATCTCCTTGCAGTCCAAGGGACTCTCAAGAGTCTTCTCCAACACCACAGTTCAACAGCGTCAATTCTTCGGTGCTCAGCTTTCTTCACTGTCCAACTCTCACATCCATACATGACTACTGGAAAAACCGTAGCCTTGACTAGATGGACCTTTGTTGGCAGAGTAATGTCTCTGCTTTTAAATATGCTATCTAGGTTGGCCATAACCTTCCTTCCAAGGAGTAAGCGTCTTTTAATTTCATGGCTGCAATCACCATCTGCAGTGATTTTGGAGCCCAAAAAAATAAAGTCTGCCACTGTTTCCACTGTTTCCCCATCTATTTCCCATGAAGTGATGGGACCAGATGCCATGATCTTAGCTTTCTGAACGTTGAGCTTTAAGCCAACTTTTTCACTCTCCTCTTTCACTTTCATCAAGAGGCTCTTTAGTTCTTTGCTTTTTGCCATAAGGGTGATTTCATCTGCATATCTGAGATTATTGATATTTCTCCCAGCAATCTTGATTCCAGCTTGTGCTTCCTCCAGCCCATTGTTTCTCATGATGTACTCTGCATATAAGTTAAATAAGCAGCGTGACAATATACAGCCTTGACATACTCCTTTTCCTATTTGGAACCAGTCTGTTGTTCCATGTCCAGTTCTAACTGTTGCTTCCTGACCTGCCTACAGGTTTCTCAAGAGACAGGTCAGATGGTCTGGTATTCCCATCTCTTCCAGAATTTTCCACAGTTTATTGTGATCCACACAGTCAAAGGCTTTGGCATAGTCAATAAAGCAGAAATAGATGTTCTTCTGGAACTCTCTTGCTTTTTCAGTGATCCAGCAGATGTTGGCAATTTGATCTCTGGTTCCTCTGCCTTTTCTAAAACCAGCTTGAACATCTGGAAGTTCGCTGTTCACGTATTGTTGAAGCCCGGCTTGGAGAACTTTGAGCATTACTTGACTAGCATGTGAGATGAGTGCAATTATGTAGTAGTTTGAGCATTCTTTGGCATTGCCTTTCTTTGGGATTGAAATGAAAACTGACCTTTTCCAGCCCTGTGGCCATTGCTGCGTTTTCCAGATTTTCTGGCATATTGAGTGCAGCACTTTCACAGCAGCATCTTTCAGGATTTGAAATAGCTCCACTGGAATTCCATCACCTCCACTAGCTTTGTTCGTAGTGATGCTTTCTAAGGCCCACTTGACTTCACATTCCAGGATGTCTGGCTCTAGGTGAGTGATCACACCATCGTGATTATCTGGGTCGTGAAGATCTTTTTTGTACAGTTCTTCTGTGTATTCTTGCCACCTCTTCTTAATATCTTCTGCTTCTGTTAGGTCCATTCCATTTCTGTCCTTTATCGAGCCCATCTTTGCATGAAATGTTCCCAAGTTGTTAAATACAGTTAAAATTGTCAGTGAGTAAGAATAATTGCTACATGCTTTTATGACCACCTTAATGAGAAAATCTATAGTTCAGTTTTATATGTGTCTATTGAATGTGTACACTTTTCTTGCAACCTAATAAAAACAATAAATTAAAAAGTATTATTTTATACATTTTCATAAAGATTTCACCAAGCCCACAGATGGGACTTTAAAAGACAACATTTGTTGTTAGAGTTTGATGTGATTTCATCATTTTTTTTTCTTTTGTAGTGAGATTGTAACTCAGGGTAATGCTCTTGCAGTTGTGTATATTATTGAAATGATAAAAGCTTCAGCTTATTGATGGCATGTGATTGTTTTGTTTATATGTACATATAAATGATTCCGACATACAAACGTATATTTTCCTCCTTTCATTTTAGTTGGGCTGATCCAGAGGTTTCTTGTACTTCAGATTTACATACCCCTGGGACAAGACTTCTCCACTGAATTGCTGTAAGATATATAGAACTTCTTTCAGTGTTTTATATGTATTATACATTTGATCAATTGAAGCAATGGGAAGAGTCATTAATTACAACTGGCAGTTTTTGGTTAAACAGAAGTGACTTATCAAGTCGACATGAAGTAATTAAACTAATTTAATAGTATTTCTGGATATACTGTAGTCTGGCATTTCCCTAAAGGAAGAAAACAAATTTCATCCATTTAAGAAAATACCAAAGGATCCTGAATTTAATAATGAAGAGCCTATGATTTGAAGAGGTAGGAGGTTTCCCTTTTCTCCACACCCTCTCCAATGTTTATTTTTTGTAGACTTTTTGATAATGGTCTGACTGATGTGAGATGATATCTCATTGTAGTTTTGATTTGCATTTCTCTGATAACTAGTGATATTGAGCATCTTTTCATGTGCTTTTTGGCCATCTGTATGTCTTCTTTGGAAAAATATGTCTGTTTAGATCTTCTGTCCATTTTTTGATTGGGTTGTTTGTTTTTTTGACATAGAGCTGAATGAACTGTTTGCATATTTTGGAGATTAATCCCTAGTTGGTCACTTTGCAAACATTTTCTCTCATTATCTGGGTTGTCTTTTCATTTTGTTTATAGTTTCCTTTGCTGTGTAGAAGCTTTTAGTTTAATTAGGTCTCTTGTTTATTTTTGTTTTTATTTTCATAATTCTAGGAGGTGGATCCAAAAAGATATTGATGTGATTTTTGTCAGAGTGTTCTATGTATGTTTTCTCCTAAGAGTGGCTCAGATGGTAAAGCGTCTGCCTAAAATGTGGGAGACCTGGGTTCGATCCCTGGGTCAGGAAAATCCCCTGGAGAAGGAAATGGCAACCCACTCCAGTACTCTTGCCTGGAAAATCTCATGGAACGAGGAGCCTCGTAGGCTACAGTCCATGGGGTCGCAAAGAGTCGGACATGACTGAGCGACTTCACTTTTACTTTTAGGAAGAGTGTTAGAGTGTCAGGCCTTACATTTAGGTGTTTGATCCATTTTGAGTTTATTTTTGTGTCTGCTGTTGGAGAATGTTCTAATTTTATCCTTTCACATGTGGCTATAAAGTTTTCCCAGCACCACTTATTGAAGAGACTGTCTTTTCTCCATATTCTTGCCTTTTTCATAGATTGATTAAGAATAGATGCATAGGTTTATCTCTGAGCTTTCTGTCCTGTTCCATTGATCTCTATTTCTGTTTTTGTGCCTGTGCCATACTGTTTTAATAACTGTAGCCTTTGAAGTATTGTCTGAAGTCAAGGATTCTGATTCCTCTAGCTCCATTTTTCTTTCTCAGAATTGTTCTAGCTATGAGGGGCCTTTTGTGTTTGCATACAAATTTTAAATTTTTTTGTTCTAGTTCTGTTAGAAAAAAATGCCATTGGTAAGTTGATAGAAATTGCATTGAATCTGTAGATTGCCGTGGTAGTTTGGTTATCTTGACAGTATTGATTCTTCCAATCCAAGAATGACACAACAGAGCACAGCACACAGCCCAGAAACATGGTAGATCTTTCCATCTGTGTCATCTTCAGTTTCTTTCATCAGTGTTTTGTAGTTTTCACAGTACAGGTCTTTTGTCTCCTTAGGTAGGTTTGTTCCTAGGTATTTTATTCTTTTTGATATGGTGGTAAATGGGTTTATTTCCTTAATTTCTCTTTCTGATTTTTCATTGTTATTGTATAGGAATGCAAGAGATTTCTGTATCCTTTTGTATCCTGCAGCTTTACCAAATTCACTGATGAGCTCTAGTAGTTTTCTGGTAGCATCTTTAGGGTTTTCTGTGTAAAGTATCTTAATGTTACTTACTTTTGTTGAGACATATTCATTTTTTCTGTTTACTTATAGATGGCTTGGGATATATTTGTTTTAAATGGCCTTGCTATGAACAAGTTGTTTAGCAAAAGTAAGAATATACAAATTTTAGTCAGTTGAGCTACCTGTTATCTGATATAATTCTGAGAATGAAAATTTAATTTCTGTACTCAGATAGAATGGAATATTATTTAGGGACTCAATTATACATTGTATTTAGGGTATATGTTTTCTAATTTTTCCTTGTAATTAATAGCTGTCTAATGTCAAAGTCTTATTTTTAGTCTTTTATTTCCCCTGCTGAAATAAGTGACTTTTCCTATTAATGAAGTTAATTTTGTACTAGTTACACTGGTGCAGACCAAGGGGAAGGAAGAGCTTTCTTAATTAAGTGGGATTAATATAAATTTGAGGTTATTATTTTCTTTGTTTATGTGAATTAAAATATTAGTAATGTATGCATGTGTTGATAAAATATGAATTTTAGCTAATGACACATAGTTTTGTTTTCTGGATGATAAAGAATAGAGGGAACAATTTATGTTTTTATTTTATTCAACTTTAAATCTCAGTAAACTTCTAACATTTTCTCTTATCATCTGCCATAGTCAGATTCTTATCATCTGCCAAGATTCTTCAAACTACTTCTAATAGTAACAAGACCAAAGCAGCATTTGATGCTCTTATGTATCTTTTTCTAGTTCTGCATAAAAAGCATTTTCAAGACTCTAAAAACATTCTAAAGGTACAGTGTACCATATAAAGCTTTATATTCAGTGTAGAGGAAAGTGGTTTCCTACCAAATGGAAGTAAACATACTATATTTTATTTTTAAGATTGTTAGGTTCCTTGCATAGAAATCCAGTCCACCATCTTATTCTCCTGATCTCTACCACCTATACACTGAGATTCTTCAGAAGCAGTGGTAGGGATGCTGGTAGTTAGCCTTTTGATCAGAGTTGTGCAGGAAACTTGGCTGAACCTTGGGACAGAATCTTCTGCTGATGAGCACTCTTTTCCTAAGCAAAATTATGCTTTATTTGTGCCCCCAAACACTTGAGCTTATAACTATGGCCTGAGCAATATATTGTTTTAACTAAGTTAATAATAATTAGGGCTTTAATTATTGAGAAAGTAGTAGATATCTTAGGTTTACCTTAGTCCTAGCAAGAGAGCAGTTGATATAAGTAAGCCTGACCACCTGCTTTGTTACCATGTGATTAATGCACTTGAAGGATGGGAAAATATTTTCATGGGTGATAGAACTAATGGTCAGATGTTGAATTTGGTTGACTATAATCACAGAGTCTCTTGTTTTTATAGCCATGTGGACAAACATTTGGATTTTCCAGATGGTTTTAGTTTTATAGTTTTAGAAAAAAAAAAATGTCTGGGACAAAAGGTCAGAATTATTAAAGAAAATGGGGAAAACTTTCTCTATCCTGACCTCGTGAAATTACCAGATTATAAGAAAATGTATTAACTCCACATTTGAATTTGTTGCTCATAGACAATCAAAATATTTTTGCTCTTTTAGAAAGTAATGACAGAGCCCATGTTTTACAAGAAAGAAGGTGAAGTAATAAGTTTTGATTGTCATTCTAACTATAGCTTTTTATTTTCCTTAAATGGAAGGGCTTTCTTTCAGCACCTTTAGTGTTACTGTGGTTCTGGCAGCATAGCTTCAGGCCATTTTAAATAATATATTTCTCTAACAAGCTTGGAAAGTCACATAGCAGAAAGATATTTGACTTCTAAAATTTTTCATTGTCAAAATGGGAGAGGCATTTTGTTTCACAAAAATACACTTACACATCAAGAGTTTCTCACAAGCAGAGTCTTGCCAGATGGTGTATATATTTAATACTCATTTCTTCAGCATCTTCCTATGTATCTCAGGTTCACTGGGTGATTATACTGCTCAGGAGAAGATCATACATTTGTGAGTTAGTGGATGCCTTAGAACCAGCAACAGCTCTGCTTGAGAAATCCCTTGTGATTAGTCAGTCAACAAATTACTGAATTACTGTTAACGGTCATATGTCACTCTCTACCTTGAATCTGTTTACTTCTTCCCACCTTCACTACCCTCCTAGTCCCAAGCCACCATCACATTTTCCCTGACCTGCTGTTCTATAGAGCATCTGAGTGGATTTCCCAGATTCTTTTCTTATCCTTTTCCTATCTAATCTCTACACTGCAACTAAAGTGATCATTCTAAAAACCAGCTGGAATCTTCACTGTACTAAGGACAAACTCCCAGATCCTTAAAGTTCCTATATGCTCTGGTCTCTCACCTCTCCTTGCTCATCCCATACTCCTCTGTCCTGAGCTCACCATCTGTCAGCTATATGAAAACTAAGTCTTAAGAGATGTAAATAAATGACAAATAAATCTTACGTTGTATTCTAGCACTTTGCTATTTTCCTTCACTACAACTATACCAGTTTGTAATTGTATATTTATTTGATTATCTGTCATTTTGGATGGTCTTTGAGTTCCGTGATATTCTAGCACCTAATACAGTGTCTTACCCAAAAGCTCTGAAATATGTATGAGTGGACAGAAGTGAATGAGTATAAAAGACCCAGTCTCTGTCCTCATATAGTCTGCAGTGAGGGTGAGAAACCATTTAAAAGGCAATTTAAGTACATCTTTATAATGTTACAGTGGTACAAGAGCAAGGCATAGGGAACATGTGATGGGTTAGGTAGAAGTAAGAGCACTGTCTTGGAACTAGACAGATTCAGAGTCAGATTCTGCTTTACCTCAGTGGGACTTTTGGCAAATTCCTAAACTTGCCTCAGGTATGGGAGGAGAGTAATAATTCCTACCTCACAGGTTTGTCAAAAGAATTAAATAAGAAAATTAACATAAATTAATAATGGCTAATATTTATTAAACACTTATACTGGTGTTTTATTACATATTATAAGTGTAATATATCCAGCACATATGTTATATCTGATGGTTGGATGGCATCACCGACATGATGGACATGAATTTCAGCAAGCTCTGGGAATTGGTGATGGACAGGAAAGCCTGGCATGCTGCAGTCCATGGGGTCTCAAAAAGTTGGACACGACTGAGCTGTTACATACTGGACTGAACTATTATATACTAGGCATGTTCTAAGCAGTTTAATTGTTTTCATTCGATCTCCAAAATAAGCCTGTATAATAGCCATAAATATTGCCTCTATTTTACCATTGAGGAAACTGAAGTCTGGAAAAGTTAAGGAATTTGCCAGAGGTTACTGACTTAAACCAATAACCTTAGAGCCAGAAATCAAACTTAGAGTCTAAATCTAGAACCTGTGCTCTGCACCACCATACCATGCCTCCATATTTGTAAATTTTCTTTCTCACTATACATACAAACGTATGTAGCAGGGATATTTAATTTGAATCTTAGAACAAAGTGAAAGTGCTTAGACTTGTATATTTTTAGAGTCTTTCATTCTCAGCTGTTCGTGTTTCTGTAATTACCCTTTTAAGAGATAAATACTTGAAAATAAAGGAAGAATTTTACTCAGGTATTTTTTACTTAATATTTCACATCTCAAATAAGACAACACTTTATTATACTTTTTTCCCAGAAAATGAGAGCTAGGAAGCAACTTCATTTCTTTTTTATTGTTTCTTTACTTTGGTTCATGACTAGGCCTCTTTTTTTTCTTTGACATACACAAATTATATTATTCAAAAATTCTGTTATCTGTGGGTAAGGTGGCTTCAGAGCTTCATAACCTGACAAGAAATTATCGAAGCACATTGTATTTTGCATGTAAACGGTGTGTTTACTGTGTTAGCACACAGTATATTTAGCATTAAACTAACAGAATTCTCACATACTTCTCTTTTTCATTATAAACCCACAAAAGAAAATATCCTCTCTTGCTTTTTACAAATAAACCACTCATTTAGACTTGATTATTTCTCAGTTGCAGTTTTTATTTTCAAAGTGTTTTAGTGTACCTTTGTCTCACTTTGACCTGCAGTTAAATGATTTCATAAACAACAGATTTTTAAGGATTTTTTTCATTCTGTGGTCTTTTCCGTACATTTCATCATGGCAGTGGGAAGCCAGCACTCCCCTGTGAGGGTTGTTAGATGTTTCAGAGCCTGGGGGCAGACATCTGGTGCACAGGAGGAGCACCAAGAACCTGAGTTATTGGAAGAGAACCAACCGCATCTTGAAATAGAAATACGGTTCACTATATTTGATGCTGCCAATCACACTAAATGATTTTGGAATATTACATTTTGAACAAGAATTGCATTCATTTTACTGAATATTGTTGAGCTGCATTAATTCCTTTGTCTATGCTGATTTTGTCATTATCTCGATGAATTCTGAGAGATATTTTGTACTGTTAATGCCTCTAGTGAATTGACATTATTTTTTTAATTTTCACTCAGCTCAACCAGTGTTTTTTCAATATACAGGATGAAAACACTTTGAAAGCTGGTGGGGGCATAATCTTGAAGAAGTTGCGTTTCTTAGCTTGTGGATCCTAGGGAATATTATTGCCAGAAGTTTTCATGTGTTGAGCCCTTAGCTATCTGGAGTACTGCTTTCATTTGGAATGTAATAAAATAAATTCCTAAAAAAAAAAGAGAAAGACCCTTAAAAGTGTCCATAGTCCTTAGAAATTTTAGCTGATCCTTTGTAATGTCTTCATTGCAGTTTTCTGAATTTGAAAATTGTGTCTAAGTAGAGTTTAATGATTTTTAACCTAGAATCCAATGCAACCTTGTATTTATGATGCCCATTCCAGAGTTTTTGTTTCATCCTTTTGCTCTATCCTCTAGTTTTATGCTTTGGGGCTAGACACTTAAATTCTGTCTCAGTTTCCTCTTTAGTAAATGGTAATGTGAATGTTCTTCTTAAAATTACCAGAACTAATCCGTGATACTAGATTTTTTTTTTTTCCTTCCCCTAAGAAATACTGGGAGATTTAGGTTCAAATGCATCTCGAAACTTCCTTTTCAATTTCTGTATCAGTAAAATGGAAGATTTTTTTTAAAAAAAAAGCTTTAGCCTCAGGATAATTTAATGAAAGTTACTCTTACATCACTTTTTCTGTATTGTTATTAGTGAGCTAGACAAAGAGTTCAGAAAAGAAATGTAATAGAAATTTCAGGTTCTTCTACCCTATTGAATTTTACTCCTACTGTCCCTTCTTCAGTGATATTGCAGACAGCAGACTCTTTTGAAACTTTAAACTTAGAAAAGTGAATATGGCCTCACAGCTGCAGGCCTGTTCTTTTCACATGTCACTGGTCTTCTTCAGCCACTGTAAAGCCACCAGAATACCTAAATTTGATAATTTCAGGTCAGAAGGACATTGGTGAGAGCTTTTGAGATTGTGTCCATTTACCAAGCACAACTCTTCCTGTGGAACATTTACTTTCTTATCTTTTTTGGTCGTTTTGGTACCTTCCTTTGAAGAAAATAGTGGTTGCTAAATAGCTCTTAAGTTATTTGTTTAAAAAAGGTGTTATCCAAGCGGAAAATCTCATATTATCAAATGAAATCTTTTTTTGTCACTTATATCTCTAAACTGTGTTTAGAACTGGTCAAAAATGGCCAGTGGTTGCTCTTTTTTAAACTACTAGCATTGTATTTTAAAATGGTAATGACACTGTAAGTTTCATTAACATTTTGAATGCATCTCATGGCTAATTCCAACTTCTGTCTTTTTCTTTTTAAAATCATCAGTATTTAAATCTCATTATTTTAATTATATCCAATTAAATGTGCTTGCATAATCAGTATATTTTGTTACATGCATTAGTAAAGAGAGCACTTTAAGATACTTAGCATACTGACTTTCATCATATATTAAATTTGCATGCCTTAAAATAGATTTTATATGGAAGTTTTAGATAACACATGTGATAGGTATATAAATCAGATGCCAGAGTCTTTATCTGTTAAATAAATGTTCTTTGAGAAATCTTACCCTCTTGGTTCTTAGTTTGGTTCGTTTTCATTTCCTAAATTATTTTATAGTACTCTGTAGATAATCTAGATGCATGCTGAAAGCTAAATAAGATGTTAGCAAGAAAAAATTGCACATATAGAAATATTTGGAAGTGTTCTTCCTCTGTAAAGTCCTCTATAAAATCGTCATAAAAGGCCATACATTTGTTAAAGCACTATACAGTTAAATGATTGCCATATCCACTATCAGGGCAAAAGTCAAAGGTCCTGTGATGGATCAGATTATGGGCCTGAGAGTCAGTGGCTATGCCATGTGTTAATTTGATGACCTGGGCAAGTTACTAGACTCGTGTATGTGTTACAGCCTCACCTGTATAATGAGGATTATATTTATACCTGTTTATTGAGTAATTATGAGAATTAAACTGGATAGTGCCAAGTGGTAATTGTTCAATAAATATTAATTTATACTTTTATATCTCTAAATTTAGACACGGATGCAGGGATATTTAATGTTTAAATTGCTCTTCTGAAACATTTTGCGACAAGCTGGGCATGTCTCCAGTCCATGTGAAATTTCCATGGTACTCGTCTCTGAAAAGAGATGGGGAAGCAGCTTTTCCTTGGAGCCTTTTATTTACCCTGCCAACTGTAAAGTGTGTTTCTCCTACAAACACCTCTCCTAGCAGGATGGTAACTATTTCAAGAAGGAAAAAAGGTGAGAGAAATTAAGGAAGGAGAAGTAAATTCTTTTGAATTTTCTCAACATGTTTATGTGAGTAGAAGTTATGCAAATAAATATTTTCAAGACTGGACTAAAGCTAAAGAACACCACTTTTGACACATAGATGAAAGCTATAAGCCCATAATAGAACTCACAAAGAGCTTTAATTAAAACCAATAGTCTGCCCTTTTTTATTGGAACAGACTAGTGATCTTGCATTTTATATCTATTTCATACTTAAAAAGCTGTTACAATAAGCTGTTTCAAACAATGACAGTGCTATGTATAGTTGGGGGTTGGTTGTATTTGTTAGCAGTAAATAAGAACAGCTGTTCTGTTTGATACACATAGATATTACCATGCCATTTTTTTCTAAGGTTAAATATTGATTTATAAGGTGGGAAATAAAATATCTCAGCGTTGTTTAAAGCCAAATATGACTCTTGATATAGCATAAACAGGGATTTTTAATGTGAAAAATCACTATTTTAGAAATTGATGTTTTAGTGTAAGACATTTAAAACATTTTAGTGGCTCAAGTTTCTGTTATTATAGAGAATCTACAAATCTTATCTAGCTCCCTATTTTTTCTAAATTTATTTTATTGGAATATAGTTGATTTACAGTGTTGTGTTAGTTTCTGGTGTACAGCAAAGTGATGCAGTTACACATATATGATAGTTTGCATTGCTCATCTCAAACTCCCAATGCATCTCTCCCCAACCCCACTGGAAACCACCAGTCTGTTCTCTATGTCTGTGAATCTGTTTCTGTTTCATAGATAAGTTCATTTGTGTCTTGTTTTAGATTCCTCATGTAAGTGACATTATATGTATTTGTCTTTCTCTTTCTGACTTACTTCTTTTAGTATGATAATCTCTAGGTCCATCCGTGTTGCTGCAGATGGCATTATTTCATTCTTTTTTATTGCTGAGTAGTATTTTATTGTGTGTTTGTGTGCACCATACCTTCTTCATCCGCTCATCTGTTGTTGGGCTTTCAGGTCGTTTTCATGTCTTGGCATGAACGTAGGGGTGCATGTATCTTTTCAAGTTACATGATGCTTTTGTCTGGTATATGCCCAGGAGTGGAATTGCTGGATCATATGGCAGTTCTATTTTTAGTTTTTTGAAGAATCTCCATACTATTTTCCATAGTGGCTGCACCAGTTTGCTTTCCCACCAGCAGTGTAGGAGGGTTCCCTTTCCTCCACACTCTCTCCAGCATTTACTGTAGACTTAATAATGATGGCTGTTCTGACCAGTGTGAAGCTGGTACCTCATTGTGGTTTTGATTTGCATTTTCTCTAATAATTAGCAATTCTAACTCCCTATTTTAATAGAAAAAAACCTGAGACCCCCAAAGAAGGAATGTTCCTCAGGATCCAAGGTTTTTAGAGGCAAAGTGAACGTGTTAGTCACTCTGTTGTGTCTGACTCTTTGCAACCCCATGGACTGTAGCCCACTGGACTCCTCTGTCCATGGAATTCTCCAGGCAAGAATACTGGAGTGGATAGCCATTCCCTTCTCCAGGGGATCTTCCTGACCGAGGGATCGAACTGGAGTCTCCTGCATTGCAGGCAAATTCTTTACTGTCTGAGCCATGTTAGAAGTTAGAGGCAAAGCCAACAGTAAAATTCACAACTGCTGACTCTCTGCCATCTTTTCTTAGTATCATTGCTGCCTTTTAGTGCTCCTGTTGGAAAAAGGTCAAGATAGAGTATGATTTTATAAGCATGGTTTCTGATAGTTTTAAAAAGTGACATTGTTTCTACAATTACTTTGGACTTTGCTGCTGCTGCTGCTAAGTCACTTCAGTCATGTCTGACTCTGTGCGACCCCATAGACAGCAGCCCACCGGGCTCCCCCGTCCCTGGGATTCTCCAGGCAAGAACACTGGAGTGGGTTGCCATTTCCTTCTCCAATGCATGAAAGTGAAAAGTGAAAGTGAAGTCGCTCAGTCGCATCCGACTTTTCGCGACCCCACGGACTGCAGCCTACCAGGCCCCTCCATCCATTGGATTTTCCAGGCAAGACTTTGGACTCTAAGTTGCAGGAAATTAATTCTGTTAATGTAATTCAGATTTATACCCCTCCCCCCTACCTTGCCCTCTAAAATTAATCACCAGGAATAAGTCAGATTCCATGTTTGGGTCAAGATTAGCAAATAATAGCAAAACAACTACTCCTTTGAAGGATTATTTCATTGTTAGTGACAGAAGTCTATTTAAGTTATGTCAAGCAAAAAGATAGGTTTTTAAAAAACATGGAGAGATCATATGGAACCTGACAGCAAAAGCTGATATAGCCCTTTTGGGAGGTGATAGTTGTCAGCAGCTTCTCTCTCTCTCTCTCTTTGGCAGCTACTCTGTCATCTCTCATTCTGTTTGTAAGTTTACATCATTCTTCTGTTTCAGCCTATAAACCAGCTTTTCTGATTGCTTGTCATTATGCACGTGGGGAAATAGAGCTGCTAGTACATCCTTCTGTGACCCTATAATCCCAGTAGCCATCACTGCCAGACCAGGTTCAGTCTGTATATCTCCCAGGTCAGAAATTTGGAAGAACAATCAGGATTGGTCCTTAACCAGTCTTTGGGTTTCAGCCAACTGCTTCATCTTTGGGCCTGGGTAGGGCAGGCAGATGGACTGATAGACCTACTACGCTATTGAGTATAGACCCTTAGTAGTCACTTTGGAACCTCCTTTTTCCTCAGTCACCTGCCAGTTACCTCTACAGATATTCCTGAGTGCTTCTGGGGGTATTTAGGAATGAATAGTGGCTAGAATTTTTATTAGAGTCAAATCTGCTTTGATGCCATGATTGTCCTAGCTGATCTATTTCATTTACCAGGAATTTTGAAGTTACCTAAATAGTACTGTGTAAACTGTCTTAGTTAATCAGGGCAGACTCAGCTTCATTGCAGTCACTCAAAGACTAAGCCACATTTCTTTAATGCTTCTCTTGCTAAACAGTAGCACTGATTAGAATGGTTTGATTTATTGAACACCTACAATATGTTAGGCTTGTTTCATATTGTATTTGCCAGGTTTGCTAAGGTGGTTAATACCAATTTCATATATTTCTGTCTCACGTTGCCTTAGAGCTACAGGTGAGCTGCAGCTCTGATTTAGCTAGAAGTCAACTGGGTGTCTTCTTATTCCAGAGCCTATATTGAACAAACAGCTCCTGTCTGGAAGATGCTGTTCGTGAGGCAAAGACAGAAGTGCAAGAACCTGAGCAGAACCACACAATCTAATTTAAAGCTTCTGCTCAAATATGTATGGTTCATATCACTTCTACTTATGTCCATTGGCCAATGCAAGTCATATGGCCATGTCTAGAGTCAGCGGAGCAGCGGTTATATACCTCCTACGTGGAAAAGAGACAGTAAATAATTACGAACAATGATAGTACATAATCAAATACAAGCATCCGTCATCTCATTCAGTTATTACAACACTCATAAATGTGAATATCATCACTGTTGTATAGTTTATTAATATAACAATTATATGTTGAGCACCTGCCATGTCCTGGCCACTGAGTTCTGGGAACTCACACTATCCTATTATATTTTGACTGTATGAGTTTATTTTATATAAAATGTTCTAACTCTTAGAGATAGTCGCACTTTGTTGTAAAACAGTGGATCTCAAACTTTTTTTTTGGTCTCAGGACCCCTTTACATTCTTTCCTTCTCCAGAGGATCTTCCCAACCCATGGATTGTCTTCCGCATTGCAGGCAGACGCTTTTACTCTCTGAGCCACCAGGGAACCCTTAAAAATTATTGAAAACCTCAAAAGAATTTTTGTTTATATGGATTATATCTCTCCATATTTACCATATTAGAAATTAAAACTGAGAAATTTAAAACCTATGTATTATTTAGAAATAATAAGCCATTGCATGTTAGCATAAGAAACTCTAAATAGCTGTAACATAAAATATCTATATTTTGCAAAGTAGAAGAATAAGTTTAGTCAACAGTGGCATTGTTTTATACTTTTGCTAATGTCTTTAATGTCTGGCTAGATAGAAGACAGAAGCATTCTTACACTGGCTTCTGCATTCACTTTCTTATGATATAATACTAATACATCATGTCACCTCTGGAAAGCAGTATACTTGTGAGAGAGTGAGAGTGAAATAGACAAATAACGTCTTGGTATTGCTCTTGAAATAGTTTTGGCCTCACAGAGCCCCTGAAAGAGTCTTAGAGACCCTCAAAGTTCCCTTAAGCACACTTTGAGAACTTCTGTGCTAAAGTGTATTTATGAAAACAAATACATGACATCCTTAGTTAGTATATTTTCCTGGAGCATCACCCTTGTGTTATTCTATTTTATAAGTTACATAACTTTGTTAGGTAGGCTTACTGCTAGAAGAATCCACAAATCTGTGACTTAACACATTCATTTCTTATTCATATCACAGTCCAGTGTAGGTCAGTAGTAGGGGCTCTGCCCCTCAACAGTCATTCAGGGACCTGCGCCCCCTAGGGCATCAGAGTCTTCTAGTGGATCCTCTCTAGCTGGTCAGCAGACAGAGGAAGAGCCTAGAGAATCACGTATATGAGGTCATGTTCCTCTTGCCAGAATTCATGTACAACCCCTAACAGTATTGGAAGCTGAAGAATGTATCTGGTTCTGTGTCTAGAAGAAAAGGAAGCAGCAGGGTTTGACCAAGACATATTGTCCTCTACCAGAATAAGCAACTAAGTTCTACTAAACAAATTAAAAGAAAACCTGATTATTTATTGTCAACTTTTTTGCCCTATGAAACTTAAGTGGTATGTAGTGCAAAGCAGTATTGCCTCATGCTTTGAGAAAAGTTGTAGCAACATGAAATCTAAAATTAATTTTTAAATATTTAAAACTATTTTGAAATAATTTCATATGTAAAGCAAAGTTGTACAAAGAACTACATATTATACCCTTTACCCAAAATCACCAATTATTAATATTCTGCCACGTTTGCTTTTACTTTTTTCTTTGCGTAAATACATAAAAATAGGAGTATATATGTGTATATACACAAATTCCCCCAAAATTATTTGAGAGTGAAGAATCTACTTGCAATGCAGGAGACCCAGATGCAATCCCTGGGTTGGGAAGATCCCCTGGAGAAAGGAATGATGTGGGCTCTGGTTGGTAGGTCATTTAGCACGTTCCATCAATTTTTCTACAATTATTCTTTTAGGAGAGGAATCCAACATTCTCTGGCCCAATCAGAGCCTTGTTTAGAATTCTAGACTAGGAGCACCATTTCCATCTAGCACCCATGACGTGACCATGAGGATAAAGTTAATCCAGGTGGTAGGAATGGAGAAATAGAAGTTGGGTCATTGATGACTGTTTTGAGCTGTTAAATCAGTCAGCCTTGAAGCCTACCATACATTTGTGGTTTCCAATTATGTGAGCTATTAAATTCCATTTATTAAGTGAGTAGCTTGGGTTGGTATTCTGTTAACTTTTGACATAAAGAATACTAAGTGATATTCCTAGTAACAAAAGTAATGACTGTGTTGCTTTAAATAAAAATGGTAAGAAAGATGAATGTATAAAACTTTCTCAATGCCTGACAAAAAGAAATGAGTATTAGGGTTGTTTTTTATTGTTGTTATTTATGTTTTCTCACCAGCTTGGTGGTAGAACCCTGGCATAGGCTACTAAGGGAGGTTAATGTATCACACTCCACAATGCATATCCCATTTTCCAGAGAATACATGGGTTTATTTTAGTAGTTAAGTTGTTAACAGTTATGGAGAGGGGCTTTAGATTCATTTGGACTCATTTCAGTTAACCAAACCAACTTAAGCGAATTAAAATATAGTAGTGGAGGCATCAAATGCCAGGCATATGGGATGTGATCTGAAGTCCAAGAGCAGTAAGGATCTTGGCATGGCACCTAACACTAAAAACCTTAAGCACTCACTGTCTTTTTCATCTTGGCTTTTCCTGTGTTTCTGCTTCATTTCCAGTCTAACCAGGCAATTTCAAATACATAGAGGGAGAATATGATTGTGTTAGAGTCAAGCATTCTCTCCTATTCAGTTCAGTTGTGTTCATTGGTGTAAAAATGGTTTTGGAAGACCTATCCCTGAGGGCGTGGTGAAGATTTCAGGGGCTGATTCAGAAAGAGACTGCAGAGTTGGCTTCTGAAGAAACATGTATATATGCTACAGACAGTTGAAAATGGCTCTGTGATGCCTTTCTGCTTCCTTCTCAGGACTCCTGCCCCTTATCAGCCTATATTTCTCTGATTTGAATTCTTGTCAAGATGCTGACTAATAAGACTTTAGGATATGGATTGTAGTCCTTTCCAGGATTTTTTTTTTTTTTTTTTAGCTTTACTAAATAACTGTTTTACATCAGCAGCATCAACAACCAGGGAATTTGTTAGACCTACAGATTCCTGGGTTCCACCCCTGAAATACTGAAATAGAAGCTGGGGGCATGACCCAGCAATCCTCCAGGTGATGCTTGAGGCACTTGAAGTTTGAAAACTACTGTCCCCCAAGGTGTGGCCACAATCTGGGGTCTGTCTTCTTCCCAGCATCTCCGCCTCGCTGGGCACAGTGGTGCTGCTTGCATATAGAATCAAGGTGGAGATTTGCTTGTTGCTGCAAAAGAGAAACCTAGTCTCTGGCCTCTGAAGAGTAAAACAGACTCTCTGAAGAGTAAAACAGACTCCTATAGCACAAAGGTTACTGTCACCAGTTCTGCAGCCTCCATCTCTTCAGGTTATCCCCAAGAGACCTCCATGTGGCGGCATTTTTTGGACATTTTTCTGCCTGTGCACAGAAACATGAGTATCTCCTCTTCCTCCACCACCTCCCGACTCTCCCTCCTTTCTACTCCTGCTGTTTTCCTCTCTTCCTCTTCTTTTTTTCTTTCTTTTCCTTCCATCTCTGTTTTCTCTTCCTCTCCTTCATCCTTCCTCTTTCCCTTCTTTTACTTCTCTTTGCCTCTTTTCTCTCCATCTATCTTTACTCTTGGTCCTTGCCTTCCACTTCTTCTTTTCATTTTTCTTTCTCATTTTTTTCCTACTTCCTGGTCCTCATTCTCCTCCTGTTCTTCTTTTCCTCCTCTCACTTCTACTCCTAATGTGTTTAAACTTACTCAAGAAGAGAAGGCTAATGCCTGAAAGCCATCAGTTCAGTTAAGTTCAGTTGCTCATTCGTGTCTGACTCTTTGCAACCGCATGAATCACAGCACACCAGGCCTCCCTGTCCATCACCTACTCCCAGAGTTTACCCAAACTCATGTCTGTTGAGTCAGTGATGCCATCCAGCAATCTCATCCTCCTGCCCCCAATCCTTCCCAAAATAAGGATCTTTTCCAATGAGTCAGCTCTTCACATGAGGTGGCCAAAGGATTAGAGTTTCAGCTTCAACATCAGTCCTTCCAATGAACACCCAGGACTGATCTCCTTTAGGATGGACTGGTTGGATCTCCTTGCAGACCGAGGGACTCTCAAGAGTCTTCTCCAACACCACAGTTCAAAAGCATCAATTCTTCGGCACTCAGCTTTCTTTATAGTCCAACTCTCACATCAGTACATGACCACTGGAAAAACCATAGCCTTGAATAGATGGACTTTTGCTGGCAAAGTAATGTCTCTGCTTTTAAATATGCTATACAGGTTGGCCATAACCTTCCTTCCAAGGAGTAAGCGTCTTTTAATTTCATGGCTGCAATCACCATCAGCAGTGATTCTGGAGCCCAAAAAAATAAAGTCTGACACTGTTTCCACTGTTTCCCCATCCATTTCCCATGAAGTGATGGGACCAGATGCCATGATCTTAGTTTTCTGAACGTTGAGCTTTAAGCCAACTTTTTCACTCTCCTCTTTCACCTTCATCAAGAGGCTCTTTAGTTCTTCTTCACTTTCTGCCATAAGGGTGGTATCATCTGCATATCTGAGGTTATTGATATTTCTCCCGGCAATCTTGATTCCAGCTTGTGTTTCTTCCAGCCCAGCGTTTCTCATGATCTACTCTGCATATAAGTTAAATAAGCAGGGTGACAATATACAGCCTTGACGTACTCCTTTTCCTATTTGGAACCAGTCTGTTGTTCCATGTCCAGTTCTAACTGTTGCTTCCTGACCTGCATACAGGTTTCTTAAGAGACAGGTCAGATGGTCTGGTATTCCCATCTCTTTCAGAATTTTCCACAGTTTATTGTGATCCACACAGTCAAAGGCTTTGGCATAGTCAATAAAGCAGAAATAGATGTTCTTCTGGAACTCTCTTGCTTTTTTGATGATCCAGCGGATGTTGGCCATTTGATTTCTGGTTCCTCTGCCTTTTCTAAAACCAGCTTGAACATCTGGAAGTTCACAGTTCACATATTGCTGAAGCCTGGCTTGGAGAATTTTGAGCATTACTTTACTAGCAAGTGAGAGGAGTGCAATTGTGCGGTAGTTTGAGCATTCTTTGGCATTGCCTTTCTTTGGGATTGGAACGAAAACTGACCTTTTACAATCCTGCCGCCACTGCTGAGTTTTCCAAATTTGTTGTCATTTCATTATAGGGGACTGGAATGCAAAAGTAGGAAGTCAAGAAACACCTGGCGTAACAGGAAGTTTGGTCTTGGAGTACAGAATGAAGCAGGGCAAAGACTAATAGAGTTTTGCCACGAGAACACACTGGTAATAGTAAACACCCTATTCCAACAACACAAGAGAAGACTATACACATGGACATCACCAGATGGTCAACACCGAAATCAGATTGATTATATTCATTGCAACCAAAGATGGAGAAGCTCTATACAGTCAGCAAAAACAAGACCGGGAGCGGACTGTGACTCAGATCATGAACTCCTTATTGCCAAATTCAGACTTAAATTAAAGAAAGTAGGAAAAACCACTAGTCCATTCAGGTATGACCTAGATCAAATCCCTTATGAGTATACAGTGGAAGTGACAAATAGATTTAAGGGACTAGACCTGATAGACAGAGTGCCTCATGAACTATGGACAGAGGTTTGTGACATTGTACAGGAGACAGGGATCAAGAAAATCCCCATGGAAAAGAAATGCAAAAAAGCAAAATGGCTGTCTGAGGAGGCCTTACAGATAGCTGGGAAGAGAAGAGAAGTGAAAAGCAAAGGAAAAAAGGAAAGATATTCCCATCTGAATGCAGAGTTCCAAAGAATAGCAAGGAGATATAAGAAAGCCTTCCTCAGCGATCAATGCAAAGAAATAGAGGAAAACAACAGATTGGGAAAGACTAGAGATCTCTTCAAGAAAATTAGAGATACCAAAGGAACATGTCATGCAAAGATAGACTCGATAAAGGGCAGAAATGGTATGGACCTAACAGAAGCAGATATGCCAGCAAATTTGGAAAACTCAAGCAGTGGCCACAGGACTGGAAAAGGTCAGTTTCCATTCCAATCCCAAAGAAAGGCAATGCCAAGGAATGCTCAAACTACTGCACAATTGCACTCATCTCACACATTAGTAAAGTAATGCTCAAAATTCTCCAAGCCAAGCATCAATAGTATGTGAGCCATGAACTTCCAGATGTTCAAGCTGGTTTTAGAAAAGGCAGAGGAACCAGAAATCAAATTGCCAACATCCGCTGGATCATCGAAAAAGCAAAAGAGTTCCAGAAGAACATCTACTTCTGCTTTATTGACTATGCCAAAGCCTTTGACTGTGTGGATCACAATAAACTGTGGACAATTCTGAAAGAGATGGGAATACCAGACCATCTGACCTGTCTCCTGAGAAACCTGTATGCAGATCAGGAAGCAACAGTAGAACTGGACATGGAACAACAGACTGGTTCCAAATAGGAAAAGGAGTATGTCAAGGCTGTGTATTGTCACCCTGCTTATTTAACTTATATGCAGAGTACATCATGAGAAACGCTGGGCTGGAAGAAACACAAGCTGGAATCAAGATTGCCGGGAGAAATATCAATAACCTCAGATATGTGGATGACACCACCCTTATGGCAGAAAGTGAAGAAGAACTAAAGAGCCTCTTGATGAAGGTGAAAGAGGAGAGTGAAAAAGTTGGCTTAAAGCTCAACGTTCAGAAAACTAAGATCATGGCATCTGGTCTCATCACCTCATGGGAAATAGATGGGGAAACAGTGGAAACAGTGTCAGACTTTATTTTTTGGGGCTCCAGAATCACTGCTGATGGTGATTGCAGCCATGAAATTAAAAGACGCTTACTCCTTGGAAGGAAGGTTATGGCCAACCTAGATAGCATATTTAAAAGCAGAGACATTACTTTGCCAACAAAACTCCGTCTAGTCAAGGCTACGGTTTTTCCAGTAGTCATGTATGGATGTGAGAGTTGGACAGGGAAGAAAGCTGAGCACCGAAGAATTGATGCTTTTGAACTGTGGTGTTGGAGAAGACTCTTGAGAGTCCCTTGGACTGCAGGGAGATCCAATCAATCCATCCTAAAAGAGATCAGTCCTGGGTGTTCATTGGAAGGTCTGATGTTGAAGCTGAAACTCCAATACTTTGGCCACCTCATGCGGGGGGTTGACTCATTGGAAAAGACCCTAATGCTGGGTAGGATTGGGGGCGGGAGGAGCAGGGGACGACAGAGGTTGAGATGGTTGGATGGCATCACCGACTCGATGGACATGGGTTTGGGTAGACTCCAGGAGTTGGTGATGGACAGAGAGGCCTGGCGTGCTGCAATTCATGGGGTCGCAAAGAGTTGGACACGACGGAGCGACTGAACTGAACTGAACTGAACAGAAGCAGAAGATACTAGGAAGAGGTGGCAAGAATACACAGAAGAACTGTACCAAAAAGATCTTCACGACCCAGATAATCACGATGGTGTGATCACTCACTTAGAGCCAGACATCCTGGAATGTGAAGTCAAGTGGGCCTTAGAAAGCATCACTGCGAACAAAGTTAGTGGAGGTGATGGAATTCCAGTTGAGCTATTCCAAGGAGTAAGCGTCTTTTAATTTCATGACTGCAATCACCATCTGCAGTGATTTTGGAGCCCAAATAAATAAAGTCTGACACTGTTTCCACTGTTTCCCCATCCATTTCCCATGAAGTGATAGGACTAGATGCCATGGTCTTAGTTTTCTGAATGTTGAGCTTTAAGCCAACTTTTCCCCTCTCCTCTTTCACTTTCATCAAGAGGCTTTTTAGTTCCTCTTCACTTTCTGCCATAAGGGTGGTGTCATCTGCATATCTGAGGCTATTGATATTTTTCCAGGCAATCTTGATTCCAGCTTATGCTTCAAGCCCAGCGTTTCTCAGATGTACTCTGCATTTAAGTTAAATAAGCAGGTTGACAATATACAGCCTTGACACTCCTTTCCCGATTTGGAACCAGTCTGTTGTTCCATGTCCAGTTCTCACTGTTGCTTCTTGATCAGCATACAGGTTTCTCAAGCGGCGGGTCAGGTGGTCTGGTATTCCCATCTCTTTCAGAATTTTCCACATTTATTGTGATCCACACAGTCAAAGGCTTTGGCATAGTCAATAAAGCAGAAGTAGGTGTTTTTCTGGAACTCTTGCTTTTTTGATGATCCAGCAGATTTTGGCCATTTGATCTCTCGTTCCTCTGCCTTTTCTAAAACCAGCTTGAACATCTGCAAGTTCATGGCTCACATACTATTGATGCTTGGCTTGGAGAATTTTGAGCATTACTTTGCTAGTGTCTGAGATGAGTGCAATTGTGTGGTAGTTTGAGCATTCTTTGGCACCCTTTTTTAGGGATTGGAATGAAAACTGACCTTTTCCAATCCTGTGGCCACTGCTGAGTTTTCCAGATTTGCTGGCATATTGAGTGCAGCACTTTCACAGCATCACCTTTCAGGATTTGAAATAGCTCAACTGGAATGCCATCACCTCCACTAACTTTGTTTGTAGTGATGCTTTCTAAAGCCCACTTGACTTCACATTCCAGGATGTCTGGCTCTAGGTGAGTGATCACACCATCGTGGTTATCTGGGTCATGAAGATCTTTTTTGTACAGTTCTTCTGTGTATTCTTGCCACCTCTTCTTAATATCTTCTGCTTCTGTTAGGTCCATACCATTTCTGTCCTTTATTGAGCCCATCTTTGCATGAAATGTTCCTTTGGTATCTCTAATTTTCTTGAAGAGATGTCTAGTCTTTCCCAATCTGTTGTTTTCCTCTATTTCTTTGCATTGATCGCTAAGGAAGGCTTTCTTATCTCTCCTTGCTATTCTTTGAAACTATTCATTCAAATGGGAATATCTTTCCTTTTCTCCTTTGCTTTTCGCTTCTCTTCTTTTCCCAGCTATTTGTAAGGCCTCCTCAGACAGCCATTTTGCTTTTTTGCATTTCTTTTTCTGGGCGATGGTCTTGATCCCTGTCTCCTGTACAATGTCATAAACCTCCATCCATAGTTCATCAGGCACTCTGTCTATCAGATCTAGTGCCTTAGTCCCATAGAAGGTGATAAATGCCATTTCTATAGTTCTAACACCCAGGGCACCTTGACGATTATCTGGGGCCTGATCCTGCCTATTCTGCACATGTTCCTCAAGACCTAAACTTAATGCCCTTCAGTTCCCGGCTCTCTCAGCTTCCTAGCCTACTCCCCGACCCCAACCTAGGAATGAGCTCTCACTGTCCTGTTATGCCAGATATTTACTGTTTACTTCTATGGTGGAGGTAGGGTGTTGAGAAGCTCTGGTGTTTAGAGTTTGCTAATCTCTGGATGCTGGGAAAGATTGAGGGCAGGAGGAGAAGGGGACAGCAGAGAATGAAATGATTGGATGGCATCATTGACTCGATGGACATGAGTCTGAGCAAACTCAGAGAGTTAGTGAAGGAAGGGGAAGCCTGGTGTGCTGCAGTCCATGGGGTCACAAAGAATCAGACACAACTGAGTGACTGAACAACAACAAAATCTCTGTGGTACAAATATACTCCTGCTATGACCACTTTCGGGCTACCAAGTTGACATCACTGAATGCAGAGCTGGAGAAGAAGCTTACAGGAGCCTCTCACAAACCAGTCAAACCTGTTGTAGCACACACTAAGGAGGGCCTTGCTAGCCATGGTCCATATACAGTACAGCTCATTCTCTCATCACTTAGATGTTTGGGAGTTAACTGTTAATGAATGAATTACTGTAAGTTGAACCATCAGTTGTTTGTTTACTCTTTAACATTCATTTTTTGAGACAGCCATTGGAATAATTAAAAACAGCACAGTATATAATAATTGCCGCAACACTGCCTTTTAGTTTAATTAAATAAAATCAACTGTAAATACTGTCAAAATTGCAGCCCTTTCAATGATTTGTCAAACCCTTTTACTTACGAGTCTGAGCTGTTTCAAGATACCACTATAAATTATAGTTCCTTTTGGGTTATATATAACATGTTTGTTTATGTAACAAAGTTTGAATTAATATTCAGTTAAAATGTAGAATATCATTCAGTTGCCTTGTCTTCTGTATTTGCATTCTACAGCATTTTTGGTGGATTTTTATTATTTTTGAGTAGTTTCACATTGTGTTTTATGATATATTTCTTCCTGTAACACTTGCATACAGATGGAAATGTTGGAAATCTAGTTTAAGGCTGATTTTTTTTTTTTCTGTTATGTGATTGATCTGGTCAGTGAACAAGAAATTCTTCGAGGCCATCCATCACTCCAGGCAGGAGCTGAGCTAAACCTTCTAACTCACTGCTTTCAGTCAGTCATGCAAGATTCAGGTTATAAATATTGAATGTGCAAACAACTGTTTAAATTAGCTGTCCTATCTATTTTATGCAATTTTAGTAGAAAAGCAAGCTGTTACATTGTTTAGTGGTAAGAAGTGGAAGATGGTGAATATAGTATTATCTTTCCATACGTCATTGAGTTAATCCTGTTGGCAAATATTTAAAATAGTTAGATCAAATTAATTCTTGTTCCCTTAAGTTAAATTAGAAGTAAGGCAACTGAGCATGTAATTTATGTAGCTTTTTTGGTTTTTATATTCAAACAGTAGCAAGACTGTTAGTAATTGTAAATGTAGCCATCTGTCATAAATATAGTAGCCAATTGTTAAATGCTTAGTTCTGTGAATTTTGTTACCTCTTTGCAATACAAAAATAACTTAATATTTGGAAAATATTTGGGCAGGAAGGGAAGTAGCATCTGGTTTGCCCTGCCTTTCCTGGTAAGCATCTAGAATATTGAATTTGTGCAGGTGTTCTTCTACTACTTGGAGTTGTAACAAGTGTGCATATTTTCACTGGTGTTGATAAATGCAACAGATAAAATGCCAGCCATTTGTAATAAATCTAGGAGCCTTTTTGTATGTAATGAACTTAGGTAAACTTCCAAAATTGCTCTCTATGTCTTAAGTTTATTCTTCAAATTATATTATGCTGGCAACATTCTTCCAAGTAGATGACATGTACCTAAACCCACATTAATAACATACGTGAACTGCTTACCAAAAAGGAGTATATAACTCCCTTTAAAGGCACACAAGGGTGTTCAGAAGTTTATGTCTCTTAGTTGTTGGACTGCAACCTAACAGAAAAGCTGGGCAAGATTTTCTGTTACATTCTCTGCCAAACTGTGCTCGTTGCTTACCCGTATCCATCTTTCTCTTTCTTTAATAGAATTTTGATTAGAATAGCCCTGGCCCTAGCTAAGTAGACTCACCTTCCTAGACTCCCTTTTAGCTAAAGCTGGCCACATTATGGCTAATAATCACAAATGAAGTACCAGTGGAATTCACTTGGTAGCATTCGTAGACCAGCTTTTAAAAGGTATGGGCTTAGCTAACTTGCATCTTTGGCACTTTGTTTTTTCCTTGTTTTCTGCCTAAAATATAAATTCAACACATGAAAGTACAATAGCTTTCTTGGGAGAATGACTGCAAAAACTATATACTGAAGATGGCACAGTGGAAAAATGGAGAAGATACCTGGCTCTCTGGTGGCTTTATTGAGCCACTGCTGCTGCTAAGTCGCTTCAGTCGTGTCCTTAAGTTAAATTAGGACTCTAATGCGACCCCATAGACGGCAGCCCACCAGGCTCCGCCGTCCCTGGGATTCTCCAGGCAAGAATACTGGAGTGGGTTGCCACTAACCTTCCTGAATTGCCTATCCTTAGACTTAAAAGGGTAAATAATCATTCTTGTTTAAGCCTCTATTTTTCAAGGTTACTTATAGTCTAACACATTTCTAACTGATGCACTTCTCTTTCTAAGTTTTCTAAGTCAGAATGAAATTATACATTGTTGTTTTCATAAACTTAATCTACTTGGGAATTATAAAAATAACTTTTATGTATATCTTCTTGTTAGTCACTCAGTCATGTCCGATTCTTTGTGATCCCATGGGCTATAGCCTGCCGGGGTCCTCTGTCCTTGGAATTCTGCAGGCAAGAATACTGGAGTGGATAGACATTCCCTAATCTTCCCACCCAGGGATTGAACCCTGGTCTTCTGCATTGTGGGCAGATTCTTTACCATCTGAGCCACCAGAGGAGCCCATATCTTTGTGAGGAAATAAATCAAACTAGAATTGCCATATTAATAAGCTTTGTTATTGATAAATATAACAATTATATTAATAATGTTTTGTAATAAAAATCACAATTACAGGAAAAAGATCAGATAGTTTTCCTAATCTCATCCATCAAATCATATTTCCCTTAGTCTTTGATCAATCCCTATCACCTTTTCTTACCCTGTTCATAGTCAGTTGGAGGCTAATTTATAAATAATTATAATGTAGTATTATAAGTCCTAGAAATATTTGTCACAAATATGAATATGATTTTATTATTTCCCTGCTTAAAAGCTTTCCCTAATCTTTGATGTGGTATTAAAGGTTGCTTCATTCTGGCTCTGATTATCTTGTTTAATCACATCTCCTTCCTTCTTCCCTTCCTTTCTCCCAACATATTTCTCAGCCCTGTCTAAAACCTCAGTCTAAAACCACTGAATTATTTCTCGGATCTTAAAACTACCGCATACTTTTATTCTTCCATGTTCTTCCGTATCCTTTTACTGCTGTACCCTTTCATATCCGTCTGTGAAATCCCACTCATTCTAAAAAACTGAGCTTAGGTGTCTTTCTCTCTGAAGCTATCTGTGACTCTTCCAACTTCATATTCTGTGCTTTCCATAACACTCTTTTTACCCTTCTATGATATCATTTCTTAGATTGGATTATGGTTCTTTACAGATCTGTCTTTCCCAGTAGCCTGTGAATTCCATGAAGTGTTAGATGAGCTATGTTTTATTTTGCAGCTCCAGTATCTTAAGTTAGTATCTGGAGTGGAATAAATACTCAGAATTTTGGTATGCTTTTATAAAAAGAAAATAAAAAATGTAAACTTCCTATACTTCTCATTGAATACTAGTATTATTTACCTGTTTATTAAATATATCCTGTGAAGGATATACTGCTGGTGATTAAAGAATATTCATCAATTACATAAAAAATAGTTATCCATCTGGGTCACCTCTGCATTTGCTTTTATTGACTTTTGACTGACTTTCTTGCTTCTTTGCCTATAATTTTTGGGTTGCATACCACACATTGTGTGTTAAGAACAGTAAAGCCTGAAGTAAATAGCCTTTGCCTTCAGAAAAGAGCATGTCCCTTCTTTCAGGCTGGTGAGGGTATGGGGGTTGAGTCAGTCTATGGTTGGGCTGGGGTCAGGCTTTTTTGCAGCTTCAGTATGATTCAGTTTGTTACTAACCTTTTGAGGATAAGGTCAGATCTTTCCCTTCAGCGGGGCTTGAATTCTGACCACCAGCAGATTTAACAGATCAGCAGAAGCATGTCTTTGCAAACTGTAACGGATATCTCTCTGCTTTATAACCTAGATGTCAGGTCTTTGGGCCACTAGGGAATTTCCATTCTCAGTCCTGCCCCTTGCTTTCTTTATCTCTGAAAAACTTTTTTCTCCTGGTGCCTGACCCAAGCCTACTGAGGAAGGATGCTCTACACTCTGTGAAGGCTTAGACTGCCTTAAAAAGGTCTCTCTGTTCTCCTGGACACCAGTAGCCTCCATTACATGAAATCCCAGAGTGCCTTAGATGAATTTCTCTCCACTTCTCTGCTCCACCCTCTACGTTCAGAGTACTACCCCAAGCACTTGTTGAAAACCATGGGAACAACTTGGCAGGTGGAAAGAGGCTTGCTTTGAGGTGGGGCTTCTTTGAATTCAGGCCCATCCTTTCAGCCTGCATGGAGCTGGTAAAAATTAGGCTGGTTTCTCCTTACCCCCAACCATGGCCAATTCTTTGTCTCCCTTCTAACCTGCTAGAAATAAGAACAGCCATGGGTCTCTCCTTTCCTGTGAAGGGCTCATTTACTTCTGGAATTCAGTTCGTATAGGTCTTTTTGCATCCTCAGCTCTCTGCTGGATATTTTTTAAAAAATGATTTTTTGTTTACCAAACTTGTTTTGATTACTGGAGTGAGGGTAAGGATCTTTTGCCACTTTATACATACTAGCCTCCCTTCCCCCCTTCCACTTGTCCATCCATCCATGCTTATGTGTGTGTATGTACACAAGTATATATAATGTAGGAATATTGTATATACTTTTTATTGATGAATAACACTATATCTTGTGTATCATCTTCCTTTCTCTATTTCCCCAAATTATCAAAATTATTTTCTTGTTATTGTATTTATTGCATGTAGAACGAAATAGTTTCAGCTGTCCCAAGGAAGTAAATTATTTTCAGTGAAAATCACCTTTGTTTTACCACCTTTGGTGTCTTGGATATTTTGCAGATGAGGATTTACTGGTTCGTAATGTCTTGTCAGTTCAGTTCAGTCGCTCAGTCGTGTCCGACTCTTTGCAACCCCATGAGCTGCAGCACGCCAGGCCTCCCTGTCCAACACCAACTCCCGGACCCCACCCAAGCTCATGTCCATTGAGTTGGTGATGCCATCCAACCATCTCATCCTCTGTCGTCCCCTTCTCCTCCTGCTCCCAATCCTTCCCAGCATCAGGGTCTTTTCCAATGAGTCAGCTCTTCGCATGAGGTGGCCAAAGGATTGGAGTTTCAGCTTCAACATCAGTCCTTCCAATGAACACCCAGGACTGATCTCCTTTAGGATGGACTGGTTGGATCTCCTTGCAGTCCAAGGGACTCTCAAGAGTCTTCTCCAACACCACAGTTCAAGAGCATCAATTCTTCAGCACTCCGCTTTCTTTATAGTCCAACTCTCACAACCATACATGACTACTGGAAAAACCATAATGTCTTTTAGGCTTCATCAAGATTTAGAAATTAGAATAATCAACACTGAAATTTGATTGGTTCACAAATAATGTGGTCTCTATTGACCACAAGGAAGATTAAGAATCAGATGAAAATATTTAATTAACGTATTGAAACTTTTATGAGAATAAGAGCTAATGATAGTTTTATGACAGTTATTGCCTGCCTAGTAATAGAGAGGTGGGATGTTAAACATGATGCTATCAGTATTATTTCATATCAGTTGGGTTTATCTAAAGTGACTAAAGTGATATAAAAATGACTGTCTACAAACATGAAGTTTAATTCATATCAAATTTACATAAGAACAAAATTTAAAAATTACTTGAGCAAAATTTATACATGATAATATTTTACATATGCTATTGTCTCTCAGTAGCGAGATATTTACCACAGAACATGGTGTTGTATAAATGACTTAGTATCAGTTAGCTCTTTTTACCTAACCAACCATTGCAAGATTCAGTGACTTACAAGTAGTATGTATTATTTCTCATGTGTCTGCGGGGTGGAGTGGAGTCGGCTGCTCTTGGCTGGGCTTGCCTGGGCCACTGTGCTTGAAGCCATGCTGGGCAGGTGGCCTCTGTGCAGCTCTCTTACGCTGCAGCAGAAGGGCTCTGTCGTCTCCCCGCAGGGAGCAGGTAGTGGTGGGATTGGCCACGTGCCATAGTGACACACAAGCTTAGGCAGAACAAAGAGGAACACACATTGAGCCTGAAACGGGCAATGATATTCCCAAACAAGGTGATGGGTTCAGTACAGGAAGTGGTGGTCTTTATTTTTTGGTAAGGAGGTATTCCAGGCCCAAGGCCCATTCTTGTGCAGCCTAGAGGAGGTCAAAAGACTACACACATGAGTTTGCCTTTCCCAGCATGTATATTTTGCCAAGAGAAGAGTGTCAGTTAATTCAGTTGGTGGGTTAAGAGAGCTTCTTCTATATTTAGTTTAAGCAAAAATCAGTTTTGGAAAGAGCCGTTAGTAATTGGGGCAATGAAAGTGAAATAAAGAATAGTACTATAAATATAATCCAACTGTGCAGGCAGCCTATAGCTTGCTATTCTGAAGCACATCTAACTTTCCAAGTATTAACTCTGTGTCTGAGTCTGTTAAATAGATTAGGTTACATAACACCTATAAGAATGAACAAGTTTCTGGCTAATAAATCTGTGCAGCAAATTTTGTTTCCTTCTTTCCTATTTAGAACTTTTAGAGAACTGTGACACCTGCTTGCCCTGATCCACTCATTATATCCATTGACTTTAGGAAAAAGAGAAATAAGAAACTGGGTTGTTATAATGCATAAAATGAATATCTGCCTTCAGATGATTGAGAATCTTATCCACAGTGGCTCATAATTCTTAAAGCCTTTCAGTCTTTTCCCCTCCCTACTATGCTTCATTGTTAGTGTGAGTGATCAGTGCATTCTCCACCCCCTCTGAACTCTGGTAACTCTTGAAATGTTTGTAAAATAGGTCTTTTGATGCATCATATAACCTTAGGAAAGAACTTAAGACTTTCAGTCAGAAATCATGGATGTCTCACAGCTTTGTCATTAACCAAGACTTTGGGCAAACAATTTAATTTTCTTGGAGCCCCGGGTTCTTTATGCGTAAAAGAAGAAAGTGCCTACTTAATGTGAGGATTAAGTTCAGTGGTAAAAAGAAAGTGCTTTTTAAGCTATGCAAATGTTAGTTCATATTAAAAGAAGGTCACAAGCCCTCTTCTTTTCATATGAACTTTAAATGACAGCCTCTTTGGTAAGGAACAGAGGTAGAGAAAAATAGAACCGATCCCAATTTGTAAATCCAAGAACATGAATTTGGCATCCCTCGTTACACCTGGAGTTCACACCAAGCACATCAGATTTGCAGTTGACAGTAGTAATAATAGAATGTAAAATTCAGTAGTTCTCTCTGTGGTATTATTAATTTTTGAGAAACTTTATCAGTTTTTCCATATGGTGTTCAGCATGCATATATATCTGTATTTCCTATAGTCAAAGTTGTAGTATCATCAATAGTTCTTAATACTTAAATTACTAAGTTTTTTTTAGAATTTAGAATTTTGAGTGAGACTTTAACAGTTGCCCTGTAAAACTTATTGAACAGACTTAGTACATGACTTCACAATTAAAAATACTTCCACCACCTTTTTTTGCTTAAAGCCATTTTAGTTAAGCTGGATGTAAACTACATTGTTTAAAAAAAAAATTAATTTTTTTTAATGACCTTTGTTTAAAAACTTCAGAGGTGACCCCTGGGATAAGATCGTGTATCCCATAGGAAGGACTCTAATGTTTACTCAGCACATGTGTATGAGAAGCACTCATATTAGCATACTCTCAGCCACTCGGGAGTAAGAAATACTTATTAATTCCCTTTTGTAGATGAGGAAACTGAGGTTCTTAGAGTATCTTCCCCAAGGATTCTCAGCAGATTAACACAACAAGGCCCCCAACTCAGTTCTGTCAAGCTCTTGACAAGCCATGTACTTTTAACTTCATTATTCTGCCTTCTACACAAATAGTTAAGATGGTATCCAATCATTTGGTTTTAGTAACACTGTGGAGGTGTTCGGAGAAGGCAGTGGCAGCCCACTCCAGTACTCTTGCCTGGAAAATCACATGGATGGAGGAGCCTGGTAGGCTATAGTCCGTGGGGTCGCAAAGAGTCAGACACAACTGTGCGACTTCACTTTCATTTTTCACTTTCATGCATTGGAGAAGGAAATGGCAACCCACTCCAGTATTCTTGCCTGGAGAATCCCAGGGACGGGGGAGCCTGGTGGGCTGCCGTCTATGGGGTCGCACAGAGTCGGACACAACTGAAGCGACTTAGCAGCAGCAGCAGCAGTGGAGGTGTTAGTCGTTCAGTCATGTCTGACTCTTTGTGACCTCATGGGCTGCAGCCTGCCCGGCTCCTCTGTCCATGGAATTCTCCAGACAAGAATACTGGAGTGGGTTGCCATTTCCTATTCCAGGGGATCTTCCTGACCCAGGGATTGAACCCTGGTCTCCTCCATCACAGGCAGATTCTTCACTGTCTGAGCCGCCAGTTCCTAAGCAGTAATACTGAGGATATTTTTAAATGCCAAATGTTAGTCGTATGTGATACCAAACGTTAGTCTTGTCTAGTACTTCATTTTTTCTCCTTAGAATATTCTCAGTTTTAGAGTCCTTTCTTTACCATAAATCACCTTTATGTCCTTCCCCTTAAGCCACACTAACTGGCTGAGGTCACGGGGAGCCCTTGACTCCTCTGAAACCAGATAGTAACATCAGGTGCTTCTCCTTCCTCCCTCATGCCCCTCTTTAAAAGTGAGGTTGGCTAGTTCCCTACTTTGGAGAAATTAGAAGGAGACTTCTCCTTCAAAGGCCAAACCCCTAAGCCTCGAAGTACTACCTCCTTTTCCCTTGTGTACTTTCTTGTCTATCCCTCTTGTCCTGTAGAGATGGTGCAGTGGACCCAGGATTTCTAGAAAGAATCTTTGAGTATCAAATGTCAATATCAACTATATAAATTATAGTTTACAATACCGTGTTAATTATTTTACCGTTGATTTAAGTCTTTTGGGTCACCTCTCTTTCCTTTTTTTCTGTTTCTATTCAGCAGTCCTTAGCCCTTTGAACTTATTTTTTTCTAACTCTGTCATTTCTTTGATTCCAATATGCATCCTAGTTTTAGTAACATTTAATTTTTTTAACCCTCTGGAAATTAAGAAAAGACAAATTCTTAACTTTTCAGTCTCTAATTTAAATCCAGTTTTCTTTACCCCCATCAGGTTCATTTCACCCCATTGAACTGTTTCACTGGGTGATGTCTTTTTATGGCTGAGTTTCCAATCAGTTTAGTTCAAAACAATGGTATTTTCCTATTTTATTCACCTAAGCCCAACTTGATGCCGTGTGTGTGTGTGTGTGTGTGTGTGTGTTTCTTAATAGTTGCTACTTGTCCATAATTTCTTTTTTTTAAGTTGGCCCTCTTGAACTCTGTCTCACGAATTCCCCAAACGGGCCTTCCTTTTTGGAGGGACTCAGCGCTCTACTCTGTACCCTGAAATAAAGCTTCTAATGCTGTTCATCGCCTCCTAAGAGCCCTCCAGTGTGCCTCTCCCCCATCCCCACCCCACTCTTCTTCCATTTCTGTCAGTCTAAATTTTCCAACCCTTCCAGTCTTCTTGGATTCTCCTTGAGTTCCCACTGTCTCATGAACTGACAGGTCCTGAAATGTTTCCAGTTTCTGCTGACATCTAGTTGGAGGACCTCCATCAGTGTTCCCAAATCTCCTAGCAGGCATCACAATCCCTCCCTGTCTTCCCTGATAAGGATTTCATTTCCAGATTTTATCATCAGGTCACTGTTTCCTCTACTGAATAAATTAGCATAGTGTTAGAGTCCTTACTGTTAACACAGCTCAGTTTCTTTGACTCCAGCCAAATTGGATTGCTGAAAATTTTGACTGACATTTGAAGTCGAAACATGTCTTCATTTCTGTACCTCCACCTCAGATTTTATCCACACGCCATTCCTGGCCATTGCAGGGAACTCACATAGATGGGGAGTAATGCAGCGATATGGTACAAAAGGGTAAAGAAGTGGAAATTACAGATGTGTTATTTGTGCATTAAATTATAAATTTTGTATCTGACATTTCAGATACCAAATATCAATAAGTGCAAACTCTAGATACCTGGTAAGACCTGTTAAAACATTTCCTGAGTTAGCTTTAGTGACTAACCACAGTGTGGTCCTTTTCTGGGAACAGCCCAAAGAGAAAAATCTGAGAGGGCCAAGGGTGCATTTAAATGTCCAAGACACATATCTCCCAGGCTTGTGTACCATCATTATTATAGTTCTCCCATACTTGATACAGTAGGAATCCCTCTGTCTATCCCTCCCTCTTTCCACTTAACAAACACGGGTGAGTATGTGACTCTCATACATCTAAATGCTGCTGCTGCTAAGTCGCTTCAGTCAGTCCGACTCTGTGTGACCCCATAGACGGCAGCCCACCAGGCTCCGCCGTCCCTGGGATTCTCCAGGCAAGAATACTGGAGTGGGTTGCCATTTCCTTCTCCAGTGCATGAAAGGGAAAAGTGAAAGTGAATTCGCTCAGTCGTGTCTGACTCTTCGCGACCCCATGGCCTGCAGCCTGCCAGGCTCCTCCATCCATGGGATTTTCCAGGCAAGAGTACTGGAGTGGGGTGCCATTGCCTTCTCCAATACATCTAAATAGTCACTTACCATCTTCTGTCTTGTGCCGTCTTGACACTGCCAGTGCTCGCTGTTCTAGGTCCCTGTCTCAAGCCTGGAGCAGCCCCCTTACCCAATCTCTGGTTCATGTTTTCCACAACTATTAGGACGCCTCTTAGTCTTATTGCAGCTTCCCTAGTCCACCAAACTTTAGTGGCTTCTAATTTTCCACCACATAAAGCATAAGTTCCACTGGCCTTATGCAAATAATCCATACTCTGCGTTCACAGTAGCATCCGCTCTTGCCGCACATACAGATTTTGCTTCTCGTCATAAGACGCACACTGTCATTCCTGTTCTGCTTTCTTCTCTGTCTCTAGCCATCATTGAATCTCCCTTTCGGGTGTGGCTGCTAGTAAACTTTCCCTGGTATCTGAGTCCTCATCGATGATGATGTTGTTGATAAGCAGTAAAGAGTCAGTGTGCAGTGGTTGCCCTTCCTGCCTGCTGTGTGACCTTGGGTGAATTACTTAACCACTTTGTGCCTCAGTTTTCTCAACTACAAAAGATATTAAGAGTGCCAAATGATCCCCACATCTCTACGGCTTATGACAACGGGCATTTATTTCTTGTTTCTGATACATGTGAGTTGAAGCCCTACACTACTTGCCTTTTTCATTTCAGGATGCAGGCTGACATGCTGTCATCAGGGTCAGCATTGTGATGGAACCTCAAGTGCCTCTTTGAACTCTGGCTGGGATGGGTCACATTGGCTCAGTTCTATTGGCCAAGTCTATCACAAGACTGATCTTAGAGTCATTGGAGTAGGAATGTATTCTCCTTTCATGGGGAAAGGACCAGGGAGTATATGTGAACAATAATGTAGTCCACCATGCTGTCTCACAAGGTATAAGTGAGTTAATGGGTGTGAGTGCTTAGAAGGGTGCCTGGCATATAGTAAGTTCTCAAAGAGGTGTCAGTTGTTGTTACTTCTGTTGTAAGCTTTTTGCTAGAAGGGTGCCTGGCATATAGTAAGTTCTCAAAGAGGTGTCAGTTGTTGTTACTTCTGTTGTAAGCTTTTTGCTAGGTTTCTGTGCTAAGCATTTTACATGTATCTTGTAGTTTACTCCTCGGAGTTGATATTATTATCCCCATTTTAAGAAAGAATAAACTGAGGCTTACAGAGGTTGAATTGTCCACAGTCATGCTATTTGCAAGGGATAGAGTGGGCCTTTAAGCCAGGCCGGCCTTCAAAATCCTTGTTCCTGACCTTTTACTATTCTAGTAAACATGTACTGGGAAGATTTCTCCTAAACTTTATGAGCCTGTTTCACTGCTGCCACTGCAGTCTCTGCCACCCTTGCAGAGACCTTGCCATGACCTTGAAGGGCTTGCCTATAAGCAGCTGCCCTTCCAAGAAACATAGCAGCCAAAGCCCCAAGACTTTGGCTATAATGAACTTCAAATTTGTCATTAGTTACTTTATTCAAGCAACATAGAGGTAGATTCTGTGGAAGACCAGCTAAGTGATTGGTGCTTGGATTCTGAACCTCTTAATCCCATGTTTGGAAAGCTGAATTTATATACCACCCCAACTTTGCTTTCTGTGGAATCCAACTTGTCTAATTATTTGCTGGAATATCCTCTACTCAAGACAGAAGCAAGACTCCACAGGGTGTCCATCTAGATATTGTTATTGAGAAAGTTACCTATTAGTCTCTCTGTATCTCATTAGTGGCCAAATGGGGGAATAAGGAATGTAAGCATATGCAATCCTGTGAGGTTAGATCTGTTCACCTCCAAGATTTAAGGATTGTAGTACGCCCTTATAAAAACATGTTGGCCCTCATCTTTCAAGCCCAGAGCAAGACTAGCCCTTCCATCTTACACTCAGTTCACTTATTGGTAGTGCTTCTTCCATGAGGATGTAAGCTTCATGAAGGGAAAGATCATGTCCCATGATCTTCTGCATTTTCCCACAAAGCCTACAAGCTTGGGGACATCATTAGAGTCTGCAGAGAGAACATGCAGAGGTGCCTTAGGTGCATTATCTCTCAACTCTTAAATAGAGACTTATATCTGTATCACTAAATCAAGGTTTCAGATTTAAGGAGAAGGAAGAATAGGGAAGTGCTAAGAGTATATTCTGAAGCCAGACTGCCTGGTTTATATCCCTCCCTACATACTGTCTATGAAGACTTTGAGCTTGAATTTTCTCAATCTATAAGGTGGGAATAATAATAGTATTAATTTTATAGACTTATTGTGAAGATTAAATGTTAGTACTAGCATTGGACACATATAGTAAGGCTTCAAGATATGTTAACTATTACAAATAACAAAATAACACAGGTGAAAGCACCTAGAATTTCCTAGAACAGTGCTACTCAGAGTGGCCATCTGCTTTGAGCTAAGGAACTTGGGTCATGAGGTAAATCAACACTCACCTTCCTTCGAAAAAGGAAGAAAGGAGAAAAAAAAAATTGTGCTTGGGGATAAAGTTGGTTTACACTCTGGCTGCAGCTGCTTGTCTTCTTTATAAACAGTAACAGTTCACAGCCATTCCTTTTGTTTCCCTGACCTAGGATGTAGTAGGCAGTCAGTAAATTTAATTATGTGCTCTAGCCTGATAACAGAGAAGGCAATGGCACCCCACTCCAGTACTCTTGCCTGGAAAATCCCATGGGCGAGGGAGCCTGGTGGGCTGCCGTCTATGGGGTCCCACAGAGTCGGACATGACTGAAGCGACTTAGCAGCAGCAGCAGCAGCAGCAGCAGCAGCCTGATAAAAACCTTCTTTTTAAGATATCTTATTAAGGTATATGAATAAATTTTCTATTTAATGAACTTTGTAAATTTTAAGTTCCCAGTGTGTCACACACTGTAAGTCTATATTATACTTATTTATAGTTTTTCTGTATCTTCAGTTTTAAAATAAGGTAAACCCAAGCCTTTTTTTTTTTTTTTGTAAAAGCTATGAATATTTTTTTTTCAATATTTTTTTTCCAGCAGTGAGTAGATAAAGGCAGCTGTATAGGCCATCATGGGAAGTCTAGAATGGGTTTTACCAGATCCCATTTTATTTTATTTTTTTTGTCGTCATGTTAGTGTTTATATACAGAGTCAAATATAAAAAAACTAAGCATAATTTTTGCAGGTAAGATTTATTTATATAAATTAGTTTGGTACTATGGCAGTTGTTTAGCAAAAAAATGTATATGTGTTACTATGTAGAAAGAAATTAATACTATAAGTTAACTTTTTTACTTCATTTATAGCATATTAAAAAGCAGAGACATTACTCTTTTGACAAAGGTCCATCTAGTCAAGGCTTTGGTTTTTCCAGTAGTCATGTATGGATGTGAGAGTTGGACTATAAAAAAAGCTGAGCGCTGAAGAAATGATGCTTTTGAACTGTGGTGTTGGAGAAGACTCGTGAGAGTCCCTTGGACTGCAAGGAGATCCAACCAGTCCATCCTAAAGGAAATCAGTCCTGAATATTCATTGGAAGGACTGATGTTGAAGCTGAAACTCCAGTACTTTGGCAACCTGATGTGAAGAACTGACGCATGGGAAAAGACCCTGATGTTGGGCAAGATTGAAGGCTGGAGGAGAAGGGGACGACAGAGGATGAGATGGTTGGATGGCATCACTGACTCAATGGACATGAGTTTGAGCAAGCTCTGGGAGTTGGTGATGGACAGGAAAGCCTAGTGTGCTGTAGTCCATGGGGTCGCAAAGAGTTGGACACAGCTGAGTGACTGAACTGAACTGAACTGACATATCCATCACTCATATAGTTACAACAGTAAAGAAAGAGAAAAAAATATTGTGCTGAGAACTCTTTGATGAGAACTCTTAGGATTTACTCTTTTAACTTCCGTATATAATATACATCAGTGTTAATTATGTTTATAATATTGTACACTGTATCCCTCGTCCTTAGTTATCTTATAACTGGAGGTTTGTACCTTTTGACTATCTTCCTATAATATATATTAGAATATATAATATTTGTGTTACATAATATTATATATAATAAATGTTATATTTATATATTATTAAATATAATATTCTATGTATAAGAGTTATTGTAAGAAATTAGCTCATAAGATTATGAAGGCTGAGAAATCCCACAGTCTGTAGTTGGTAAGCTCAAGTCCCGGGAAAGCCCATGATAAAATTGCAAATGAGTCCAGAGGCCTAAGAACCAGAAGGTAGTCTGAATCCTCGTTCAAGTCCAAAGGCAGAAGACCACTGTCCCAGCTTGAAGACAAAAAAGAATTCTCCTTTCCTGTGCCTTTTCATTCTAATCAGGTTTCCAGCAGATTAGGTGAGGTTCACTCACATCAGGGAGGGCAATCTGCTTTGCTCTGCAGATTCCAATGTTAAACCTCATCCAGAAGCACCCTCACAAACTTACTCAGAAGAGTATTCGACTGGATATCTGGGAACCCACGTCCCAGTCAAGTTGACACATAGAATTAACCGTCATCACAATATTAGACACAGTGCCCCCTTTGCAAAGGTCAACTTATTTGATTTCTATATACTCATTTGATTTCTATATATTCTTAAGGACGAATGCTTTTCCTGCTCAAAGTCAATTTACTTAGCCTAGTTTTGGATTTTAATTCCTTATTTTTGAATAAAATTTTTGTTTTCTTTTTAATTTTTACAGGTAGTCTATTTTTATGACAGGTTATTAATCATCATTTCTGCTGCATTACTTAAATAATTAAGGACCTAAAGATACATGCGACTGGTTGATCTGAAAGATTTTCAGTTGCAGGAGAATCCTGTTACTCAGCTAAAAGATTTGATAGATTATAAAGGAAACCTTTTAAGTAATGGGGCAGGGGAAAGCAGGCTGCTTTGTGCAACTGTATCTCTCAATATTCTCCTCAAAATGCATTGTAAGGATGTGCAGTGAAGGTCATAGCCCTCTGCCATTCCAGAAAAAGAAAAAGGAATGTAGGCAGTGTAGGCTGAAGGTTCTTAGGGAATGGAGGAAAAATGGTTCAAAAACAGAAAAGGACCATTTGAAACTGCAAAAGAAAATGGATATCCTAGGAATGAATTGGATTGTTTTCCACTCACAGCCTCTTGTAACCCTAATGAATAGTACTATAGCTCCACCTACTGTATAGAGAAGCAAAGAGGCAAAATACTGCCAGTCAGAAAGAACCTTCTCCCCCTAACCCCAGGATTTTTTTGTTTTTTTAATCTTTTGGTTCTTTACTCAAAGTCATTGAAACTGTGTTTATTTTTTGCTTCCAATCTTTCTCTCCTCTTCCTACTAGTTTCATGTGTGAAAGATTTATGGGTATCATTTTAAAAGCTAACATTTCAAAGAAAACATAATAGGAAATTATAATTTGATGATTTGGTTGAGGTGTCTAGAAATGCAGCACATAAAATACGATTTAGATATATATCATACTTGAATAAATTATGTGTGTTGGGGGGAGACAGTGTTGTTATCTGATGAGGAGAAGAGTAGGGATTTTAAAGACCTGAATTCTCTAAAACTAATTTGCTTGGTGCCTTGGGCAAGTTACTAAACTTTCCTTGTGTGCTGCAGTTTCTCTATTTAAGAAAATAAAGAGTATAATGGCATATGCCTTTTCCCTGCCTCATAGAATTCTTATCAGAATGATAGAAGATCAAGTAATGTCCCACTTATCCAACCATCATACTTCCAGTCTCAGCCATCTGTAGTGAATCTCAGAAGCAGGCAGAAAAAGGCCTGTGAGCCGGGAGAGTGCATGCTTTAAGAAAGCAAAATCCCTTGACTTAGAATTGTGTATAAAAGTAAGGTCTGTAGTTTAAAGGTGATATATGTGTGTTTGTGTGTGCTTCTTCTCTGTTGTTCTTTCTGTAGTTCTTCCTTCTCTGCAGTAACCTAGGAAAACAGTTGTTGGTTGTTGTCTTTGTTTTTTTTTTTTAGTGATGGAAAGGGGGGAAAGGGTGATGAGGTGAGTGTAGGTTTCTCCTTAGAAATTCATCATGAAAGTACCTGGAGAAGAGATCGCAGAACCCCAGCAGCATTCTAAGGCTAAAATTGAGAGTAAACTGCTCTCTGAATTTCAAGTAATCACCCTGTATTGGGTTTCTGCTTTATAGACCTTAGCAGAAGTTTTCTGAATCATATCCAGAATGCTCTTTTACAAAGATGTTTGCATTGTATTTTAGGAAGAGTTCCATTTTTTAAAAAAAAGTCTTTAAAGATTATGTATTATTTATGATGAAAATCAACATGTATGAACTAATTTTTTCCTAGTGGATACATTCAATACCACTGTATATTTTAAGATATATTTTGATTTCCTCAATTAAATGGAAAATTACTTCTCCAGGTTTCTTTCCTTGTGGTTTCTGCCAATTTAAATCACTTTCCAAATCACTGTTACTAGTGAGAGAATGTTACCTGGCATATCAGTAAACAAAGGATGTTGCAATCATCATCAAGCCACCACAGCCACTCCAGACCGTGAGCCCTGAGGGAACTCAGGATATAACAGAGCTGCCTAGTGCCGAGCCCTCAGTCACTGCAGCCTCCTTTCCACACACCAGTGTACCTTGAGGAGACTCAGGATGAGAAGCACGAGATACTGGTCCCTGTAGCTGAGGTGCTATCAAAGGAATGATTTCAGTGAGCCCAGACTCTTGCATTTTCCCATACATAGAAAAGTGCTAGATTCCTTAACTTGAGATATCTGGTTTTCTTTAATTACCAGTCATCTTTTGATGTTCTAACTACCCAGTCTTGTAGAAACTCTTATGTTTCCTGGCTCCTCACTTACCTCTTCAGAGCAGTTTGTCAGAGCTGAGAGTCTGTGTCCTGGGCTTTAGTCTTCAGTTTTATCTGCTAAGTAAAACATAATTCTCAGTTTTTAGTTTCTGCTTTTTTTTCTCCAGGGAGATTACTGTAAAGTCAAAACAAGGAGTTTTTGGAAAACTGGTTTTAAGGGGTAGAGGTGTGTGTGACTTATGAAATAAAAGTGTAAATTAAATATTTTTCATTGTATTTAGTCTCTTGTAAGAAAGTTTTTCTGTTTGAGGGTAGAACTGAAAACTTAGTCTGGATGGATGTTTATGTAAGTCTTTCTTAATGTACCTTAAATGCCTAAATGTTGTATTATCATGCAGGAATGGCAACAAATTATTTATATGTTTCATACTTGAATGTTTTTATATAACATCTTCATTAAAATATGTACTGAATTTATAAATGTAAAATTGAACAAATCTCAGAATACTTTGTATTTATTGTCTGATGGAGGCAGGCTAAAAGTGACACCCTTGGTGTTCTTTCCCATCTGAGATGAGAAAATCTGAGAATTCAAATGAGGTTAGTGTAGATCAGGAATTCTCAAACTAATTAAAGTACCAGGTGCTTTTGTTTTTTTTTTAATTTCCTGTTTATCTAAGACGGATGTTGTTCGACTGACTATACATAGTACCAGTGCATAGTGAGGGCTGGGCTTCCCTGGTGGCGGCTCAGTGGTAAAGAGTCCACCTGCCAATGCAGGGTGAGAAGATCCCCAGGAGAAGGAAATGGCAACCCCCTCCAGTATTCTTGCCTGGACAATATGATGGACAGAGGAACCTGGTGAGCTACAGTCCATAGGGTCACGAAAGAGTTGAACATGACTTAGAGGCTAAACAACACAACACGTGTTAATTATGTCCCTTTGACAATCCCTAAACTGATCTGTATCCTGTCCAACTAGGTGAGTCCAATGATTGCATACTTGGATGTAACAGCAGTGTCAAATTGCTGTATGTTTCTGAATTATTTTCTCTCAATTTTGATATGATACTTACATGGTTGTGAATGGGTAACAATTTGTTTACAGGCAAGAACTTTGAGGTAGCACTGGACAGATTAGTGAGTGGTTGACCACACAGCCTGAACCAGACTGCCTGAATGTAAATACTGACTTTGCCATTTACTGGCAGTGAGACCCCAGGCACATCATTTAACCTCTTTGTGACTCAGGTTCCTTATTGGTGAAGTGAGAATAGCAGTGCTAACCTATCTCAGAAGGTTGCCACAAGCGTTGTATGACCAAAATACTTAGTCCCTCAATATGTGCTCACTACATGTTTAGCCATAGTAATATTATTGGCAATGATATTGTTACTAAATCACTCAAGCTGAATTTTGAGTGATTAGCTTTTCCATATTTTGTCAATTTATCTAGAATAGGTGTTTCGTAACCTAATTTACTTTAAAACTTGTATTTTAAGCACATACAGATCATGAAAGCAAATAATCTAAGTCATATCATTTTAGGAGGATATGATTCCTTCATTTAATATGAGTGAAAGGTTTAGACATTAGATACTATTTGAACAGCCTTTTAATTGATATGCCATTGGTTCCCAGAAGGTGACTGGTTTGTCACTGAGCTTCTCTCCAGGTCACAGTTGAAGAAATCTGGCTAGAGATGGGTATATATGTTTTCTTAGTCACGATGTTATGTACAAGTTCCTTCACTTGAATTATTTTACTTGGCCTTGAAAACATTTGTTAGCATGCTTGGTACTGTACAGACTAAATCAAATGCTAGCTTTTTGAGTTATTTGTAATGAAATATCAGTAATAATTCTGCATTGTTGATATGCCACTACATATTTTCAGTGATCAAGTTTATATTCTAGTATGGAGGCAGGAAAGAAAAGCATATTTTTAAAAAAGCAAAATTAAGATATTTTGGAGTGTGGAGTAAGGAGGTACACTGAAAGATCTACTTTAGGAAAAGTGGTCAGGATAAGCACTTCTAATAACAGTTGAACTGAACCCACAGGGTGAGAGGAGGCACACCCTGGGAAGAGCTGGGAAGGACATTCCAGCAGGTGGGAAAGCTGTTGTTTACTCTGTGCACTACTTGTACCAGACATTTCAAAAAACTCATCAGTAGTGGTGGATGCTGGGTCTTTTCTCCAGCTGTTTATAACCTGTGGTGGAAGAGTACAGAAATGACTGACATAACAAGTCATTTCTACTTTAATTTACTGTGCCAGTACTTCCGCCTCTTTGGAATTGTTAATTTCTTCATGAGCTACCACATTCTCCCAGGACCTTTCTGAGAGCTGATCTAGGCTGCAGCTCAGCATTCTCAAGGCATTGTCAGAGCACAAAATGCATTCCATGTGCTCCTGACTTTATTGCATGCTATCCATCAGTACACTCATGGTACCTTTTAGGCCTTTAATTCCATTGAGAGTGCTTCTTGATACAAATTACTTTCATTTACCCTAATTTTTATACATTATCCACAGGGTTAGCTAGTTTTAAAACTTGATGAACACCTTTCTCAGAGGTCATAATTCTTTCCATTTTTGCTGTATCTCATTTCTTGCCCTGTCCTTTGTTAATAATGAATCAAAAAATTCCTCATTTCTATTCTCACCCAAATTAAGCCATATTATGGTAAGCGTGAATTTAAAAAGATGTTTTTTCTTGGTCCAAAAACCCTATTGCTGTTTGAAATTTTCATGTAAACCGTGGAAATCAGTTTACTTCCATTATTGAAAAATAACCATTTTCTTGTGTAATGTAAACAAGTTTTGGCTTATTTTCTTAAAAGTAGTATGCAAGTCAAACTTTTTTGTTTGTACTAATTTGTATTAATTTTTTTGTATTATTTGTAGTAATTTTTATAGATTTGTTATAGAACAGAGATTTATATTGCAAAATTTATCTTCCTTGAGTAGAGTGAGAAATGCCTAGAAAAGTTCATTAATGAATCTTGAAAACTTTGGTCATGAACTACTTACATTGTCCTCTTAGCATCCTTCAATGATACTGAATACCTCTTAAAGACAGGATATGAGTAATGCTGTATCTAGTGAAACTCTAAGAAGAATTTTAAATGTAATCATCATTAGCAACAATTCTAAAACCGGCATGTTCTTACTCAGTACTTTGGCTTCCTTGCTATTTTAATTCTATATATTTGCTTTCTTTACATAAGATATGCTACTATTAACTTGAAGATCTAATGCAAATTACAGTAGAATGGCCTGAATTCTATGTGTCTTATACAATATCAACTAGATTTTTTTAAATTAGTTTCAATTTTAGTAACAGTAAATCTATAAAAGGAAAAAATAAACATGATGTAAATTTCAATACTTGATAGATTTGAGTATGATGAAAGTCTAAATTATTCACTGACCTTTTATCATGACTTTTCTTGACTTTACACAGTTTATTTTTTAATGAGTCTTCTTAAAATGTAATACCCTAACTTCATCTCTTGTTATTATCTAAGTTGGGGAAAATGGTTTTAAAAACACAGAATGTAAATATTTTAAGAACGATTACTATCTGAAAAGTTTACTAAAACTCCTGGCAAAAAACATCATAGTAACATTTAGAATCATAGGTATTGATGTTCTCTTTGTCGATTATTATTTTTTCTTCAAACTTCAATTTGTAAACTCATAATAAAAATATCTTACTAAAATGGGAAGTATTTTTAAATGACAGTGCTTTAGAAACAGAATAAATGTAGGAGGAAATTTAAGAGTAAAGATGTCTAAATATTCTACATTTATATTTTCCTTAGAGGACCAACTGAAAGTATAGAAATATAATAGTAACTAATCGAACACAATGGTCCTCAATGCTACTGTATGTAATAATCATCTGTCAGGATTTTAGTGGAAGTGAGGTTGGACGGGGGGTTAATGTGACAATCCTAGAGCCGCAACTAGGTGCAGTTCTGACACTGACTCATAGAGTGAGTGATAGATCCCACAGGTTAAGGGCTCAGTCCCACAGTACTGCCCCCACTTCAGACACCCACTGCAATAAGCTGCAAGCCACTCATAATTCTGACCAGCCATCTGTAATTTGTGAATTTCCATTACTCCTCCTGAGGTTCAGTAATTGCTAAAATAACTCACAGAACTCAGGAAAGAAAGTACTCTACTAGCATTTACTAGCAGTTTTATCATAAAGGGTACAACTCAGGACCGGCAAATGGGGTGAAGAGCTTCCAAGCCCTCAGGACACACCACTATCCCAGTAACCCAGAAACGCTGTGAACTCCATTGTTAAGTGGTTATTACAAACATTCTACTAAATAGGTACAGTTGATTAAATCATTGACCATTTGTGTCTGTAAGTTCCAATCTTTTAACCACATGGCTAGCTCCTGTGGCAGTCAGCCCCCGTCTTGAAGTATCGAGGGACGCACTGAGTCACCTCATTGACATGAACTTAGGTAAGGTTGGAAGGGGCTTGTTGTGAATTACAAACAAACAAAATGTGCCTATCACTCAGGCAATTCCAAGGGCTTTAGGAGCTCTGTGCCAGGAACTGGAAGATATATCTTGTGTGTGTGTGTGTTCGTTGCTCAGTTGTGTCATACTCTTTGCAACCCATGAACTGTAGCCTGCCAGGCTCCTCTGTCCATGGAATTCTCCAGACAAGAATATCTTTCTTAACCATACCACTGATAGGCACTGGGATTGTTTCCAAATAGTATAGTTTCCCTTCCAGACATATGGTAGAATTTTACTCCTCTCTCCTTTTATTATGTTGGCCATATGACTTGCTTTAGCTGGTAAAGATAAGAAGTGGCATTGTCGCATTAGGAGGAAGCTTTAGAAATTAGTGTGTCAGTCACCATGTTCCCATCTCAGTGCTCTGGTTATTTCTGAAGAATGTACCATCCCTGGGTCCTAAGTTACTAGAATAAGCAAAACTTCCTACTGCCCCTATGAGACTTTAGTGTGAACAGGAAATAATTTTTTGCTATTTTGTTAAGCTTCTCAGACTTGGGGGTTACTTATTACTGTGGCTTAGCCCATCCTGACTGATACAAGGTTTAAAAAATAAAAGTTAGTCACAGGTTACAGTGCTTATTTTATTAGTTCACTAAAGTTTGTTGTCATTAATGATTGTTGAATTTTATTGAATACTTTTTTCTGTATCAAATTGCTCCTATTTTTTCATTTTACTCTGTTAATATTGTGGATTACTTTACAGATACTGTCATGTTTAAACATCTTTCCATTCCTGAGATAATCCCCATTGATCATCATATATGGTATATGTTGGTATACATTGCTAGATTCAGGTTTCTATTTGTTTAGGTCTTTAAAATATATCTTCATTAAATAAATTAACTTATACTTCTTTACGTCCTCATATGGTCTTAGTAGGAAGGTTATATTTGATGAACTTGGGAAGCTCTTATTCTTTTTCTCACCTCAAACAATCTGTATGAGTTCCTTTAAGTTTTGATAGAACTTGTCATTAAAACATTGGGACCTTGCACTTTTTGGTGGATGAATTTTTGACCATTGATAACAGTTTTTTAGTGATTACATGTATCTTTAGCTCTCCTATTTCTTCTTGAGTCAGTTTTAATAATTGTATTATTCTAAGAAGTAGCTTTGTTTCAAATTCAATAGCATAAAGAATTATAAAAGTTACATGTTTTATGTAGAAATACAGTATATATTATATATAGAATGGTGCATATAAAGTTTTTATCCTTTACTGTGTCTGTACAGTGTTAATATTGTATTTTTATTTCTAATTGTATACTTTTCTTAACTATTCTTTCCAGAAACTTTCTATTTCATTGGTCTTTTCAAAGAATTGAATTTTTGCTTTAGTTGCTACTCTAGCTTCTATTTTGATTATTCTTTTAAGTTTTACTTTCTTTCTACTTTTATGAGTATATTATTTTCCTAACCTCTTAAGTTGAATATTTAATTTAAATATTTAAGCTAAGAAGCTTAACCTTTTTATAAGCAATTTAAAGCTATACATTATGATGTATATCAGGTTTTTATGTGTAAAATCTTGGAATGTAATCTTGGCTACTTTGGAAGTTAGGTGTTTCACTTCTGTCCTTTTAGAGGTCACCTTAAAATTTATAACATTCACATTTGTCTTAACATCATTGAAATTAAATAGCTCACCCCCTTACAAAAAAGGAGAAAGTTTGATTCCAATTGTATGCACCCTTCTCATCCTCTCTTCTTTTATCACCTGTGTGTGTTAGTCGCTCAGTTGTGTCCGACTCTTTGAGACCCCATGGATTGTTGCCCGCCAGGCTCCTCTGTCCATGGAATTCTCCAGCCAAGAATTCTGGAAAGGGTTGCCATTCCCTTCTCCATCTGTTATCTCTTGGTACTCCATTGTTTAACTTATATGCAGAGTAGTCTTGCGAAATGCCAGGCTGGATGAAGCACAAGCTGGAATCAAGATTGCTGGAAGAAATATCAATAACCTCACATATGCAGATGACACCACCCTTATGGCAGAAAGTGAAGAAGAACTAAAGAGCCTCTTGATGAAAGTGAAAGAGGAGAGTGAAAAAGTTGGTTTAAAACTCAAAATTCAGAGAACTAAGATTGTGGCATCAGGTCCCATCACTTAATGGCAAATAGATGGGGAAACAATGGAAACAGTGAGAGACTTTATTTTGGGGGGCTCCAAAATCACTGCAGTGGGTGACTGCAGCCATGAAATTAAAAAACGCTTGCTCCTTGGAAGAAAAGCTATGACCAACCTAGACAGCATATTAAAAAGCAGAGACATTGCTTTGCCGACAAAGGTCCGTCTAGTCAAAGCTCTGGTTTTTCCAGTGGTCATGTATGGATGTGAGAGTTGGACTATAAAGAAAGCTGAGCGCTGAAGAATTGATGCTTTTGAACTGTGGTGTTGGAGAAGATTCTTGAGAGTTCCTTGGACTGCATGGAGATCAAACCAGTCAATCATAAAGGAAATCAGTCCTGAATATTCATTGGGAGGGCTGATGCCGAAGCTGAAGCTCCAATACTTCGGCCACCTGATGGGAAGAACTGACTCATTGGAAAAGACCCTGATGTTGGGCAAGATTGAAGGCATGAGGAGAAGGGGACGACAGAGGATGTGATGGTTGGATGGCATCAGTGACTCAATGGACATGAGTTTGAGTAAGCTCCAGAAGTTGGTGATGGACAGGGAGGCCTGGCGTGCTGCAGTCCATGGGATCGCAAAGAGCTGGACATGACTGAGTAACTGAACTGAACAGTTTTTAACCAAGATATGGAAATGTAGGGATGGCTTATGGCTGACAAACTGAATCAAGAATGAGAGTGAACTAATTGGGAAAAGCTTCCTAGGCATTCTCTCTTTTAATATCTATTCAAAATAATACTAAAGAAGATCCCAGTAAGTATTCTAGACTGTGGAGATACAAAGAGGAATAAGATAAATTTTTCTTTCCTTAGGGAGTGTTCATAGTCAATTGAAGACAGTGATGTAGAACAAATAGAATGCAGTGAAAGAAATGCAGATAGAAGTAAATGTAATTGCCATGGAGCCTTTAAGTAAAATTCAGTTCTTATTTTTGCCTTTTAGAGTTACAGATATATTGATGGAGTAGATGATGTTTTTAAACGATCGTGTAGAAGAAATAAAAACTCACAAAAGGCAAGGAGGGGATTTTAGGACAAGAGCAAACGTGTAGCAAAACTAGTGGGGTGTCTTGGGATAGCTAGAGAATTAGGGGTGATTGAAGACTTGGTGGCGGATCTATGGAGAAATAGGCACAGATTTTTGGACTTTATTCTATAGACAAAGGGTTCATGGTTTTTTGTATACAGGAAGATAACATTAGAGGTTATCTTTCTAAAGACATGTTAAGTTGCTGAGAGAAAAACTGGAAGCAGTGAGTCAAGTTGGGAGGCTGTTACTGTCAAGTCAGGCCAGCGATTTTGTAAAGCAAGAGGAAAAGTGAAGATGAATAGGAAGGAGCAGTGGATTTCAGAAATGAGTACTCAGAGAAAATTTTCAGAGTTAATAGTAGCAGAGAATGGAAAGCTAAAATTTCTTAAGCAGTGACACCATGCCTGGCATTTTATCAAGAATTTCCCTTAACTTTCACAACTCTGGAAAATAAGTGGTAACTTAAAGGTGAGAAAACAGGCTGAGAGAAGTTCACGAATAGCCCAGCAGCACTCCTGGAGAGCCATAACCAGGGGCTGTCAGGCTCCCAAGCTGGGTTTTTTTCCACTTTTGTTACTTCTCTTTGGGAATTTTTTGTTGTTGTTCAAATTCTAATTGTTTTTTTCCCATGGAAGTCTGCCTCATATTATAGTTTTATAAAGTGGAATGATGAACAAGTCAAGAGTTTCTAAATAACTGTAATTTGAAGCTTCAAATTATTTCTCAACTGTAAGCTAATTAAATCTTGCAGGGTTAGCCCCTCTCAAGTTGGAAACGATTTGGCATCTCTTTACATGTCATTAAGCTTCATCCATCTTTGCATTGTGATGATTCTGCCCGCCGCCCCCTGCCCCCCGATTTTCTGTTAGTGTCAACCTGTGGTTTGTGGGACTAAGGGTAATAATTATTCCCAGACCTGCTAGTGAAATTTATCAGAAACTAATTCAGAAGCTGTACTCTCAGCACTAAGCTAGTTCACAGTTCAGAAAACAGTGATCACTCAGGGATGTCTGACAAATACAGTGTAATCATAAATTGAAGAAATAGGAAGCCAGTAACAGTTATTGATGGTTTATTGCAGGAGAAGTTCTTTTGGGCTTTTGAAAAGAAAAGTTTTATATGAGTAGATAGCAAAGATCTGATTATACTAAGCAATTAGAATACTATTTACAGCTTTTCCAGACAAGTGGATTCTTCCTTTCCTCCCAACCAAACTCACAAGCATTTTCCCCCCTTTTCCCTTGAAGGCTAATGATGGGAACTAAAGGAACAAGGAAATTATGAAGTTAAGAAATAGCCTGAGCCCACTCCTGAAATAATACCTTACACAGGTTAAATTAGAATTTTGAGTTCAAAGATGAATACAGTTAACAGTGGTTTAGAACAACGATCCTCAACCTTTTTGGCACCAGCGACTGGTTTTGTGGAAGACAGTTTTTCCACAGCTGTGGGGTTGTAGGGAATGGTTTCGGGATGATTCAAGTGTATAACACCAGTTTATTTCTATTGTTATTACATCAGTTCCACCTCAGTTCATCAGGCATTAGATCCCAGAGGTTGGACCCTTGGTTTAGAAGACATATGCTAGAGCCAGACTATATGCTTTTAAACCCTGGTTCAACACTCACTAGCCTTGTAATCCTAGGCAGTTTGCTTACTGTCCCTGTGCCTTAGTTTCTTCATCATATAACACTGGAAATAATAAGACATATCTCACGGGCTTCTTTGGAGATGACACAATATATGTAAAGAACTTAGTGCTTGGTACAGAGTGAGTTCTATTTAAGTATTCATTGTTGATACTATCGGTCTTGATATTTATAAGCAATAATTTCTATTCCAAGTAATTATGGTGGTTTTATTAAACTTAGATAATACAATAGTTGATATCTTATTTCCAATAAGCAAGTTTTTTAGTGTAATAAGAATGGATTTCTCTTTTATGCTTACCCATTATGCTGTTTTATTCTAATTTTGTTGTGTCTTTCAAGTAGAAAATATTTAAAACTGAACTATAAGTTCTAAAACTGCTATATAAATTGAGTATGACTTTTGTGCTTTTAAAAATGTATTTTCTTTGTTAAATTGCAAATAGTTTAGTGCACCCACTTTCCTTCTGCTCTAAGTAATCTATAGAAAATTAAAATGACAAGAAAGGTGGGATTAACCAGGTTTATGATTGGCAAAGGAAAGTTGTTAACAGCTTACATGTAGCAGGTGTATGTAGCTATTTTAATAGATATAACAGACTGGTCCATAAACCCACCTATTTTCTGTGCTGTTCCACAGATGGCCACTTAAACAATTTAATGTCACTAAAATGGTTCTGGTAAAGAATTCTTTAAAACAAACTGCAATGATTTACCATTTTGAACTGTCTGAAATGCCATCATTATCCTAATGGCCCACAGTTAGAACATTTTTCTTCAAATGTCTCCCCCTCTCCCCCGACCCCGGCCTTTCTGGCTCTCCTGTTTCTGTTCTAAACTTCTTTCATCTGCATATTCTTGATACCACTAATCAGGCTTAGGTTTAATTCATGTGATCTATCATCCACTGGATTTCTTTGCCCTATTCATTTGGCCTTGATTTGAAAAACACCTTGTCTTCTACTTCCATCCTTTCTAAGTTGATTAGAAACTCTTAGGCTAGCCTTATCTTCATCTTCTTAGGCTTACGTGATTGTGGAAAGGGGGAAACTTCACAGAGGGATGTACAGAGGCTCAGTGCTGAGGGTTTATGGCATTGATTTTAAGAAGGGATGTATACATTTAGTACCTGTGGCATGCTTTCACCTGTGGTAATGACAGTCTGAGTAAACATGTCACAAAGGCCCCACCTTCCTTGTTGATGGCCATGGCAGACAGTGCTAATCAATCATGACAACCCTGTAATTCTTTGTAACAGACACTCCAGATAGTTACTACCAGCCTATCAATGTTGGAACTCAGGATGAAACCTATTTGCTCTCCAGAAGATGATTTTTGCAGGGCATAAAGTTTTCTTCAAATGGATTTTTCTTATATTGATTCTCCATAAAAAAGAAAGAAAAAAAATGAGACCAAAACATTAAATCTCAACTTCGTGAAGTCGTTTCTTTAGGGAGGAAATATAACATGGTTCAGAATATCAGACATCTCAAGAAAGCCTTTGGCAAGTGCTAGATTTAGTCAGTTCATAGTTGAATTTTCTGACAAGTGTCGAAAGTGCTGAAACTCAGTGCTGTTGCTTAAGATGGGATCAATATAGGTTAGGTACCAGACTGGAAGCAGAGTCGAACTGAATTTCATTCTTGTCAGACTGAGAGTCCTCATTTTTTGTACAAAGATGGATTAAGAGGAGAGGATCATTTCTCAGGAGCTTTTAATCAAAGCAAACACTTGGATAAATACTTGGTTACAACCTCAGAGTTCTTTAATATGTACAAAATTCAGTCAGCTAATACATAAAGCATACATACATTAGGCTATGTTATGCAATTTACATACATTATCCTCATTAAATGTAATCCTTATATCAATTCTATAAGGTAGACCCTACTTTTATTCCTAGGTTAAAGGTGAGGAAATTGAAAAGAGGGAACCCTAACTTACCTAAAGTTTTTAAGTGGAAGAAACATGATTTTGGTCCAGTCTGACTTCAGAGCCTGTCCTCTTTTATCTGTTATTAATCATTTTTAATTGAAATACAGTAAATGTATAAAGTTGTGTTAGTTTCAGGTGTATAGCAAAGTGTTTCCATTTCAGATTCTTTACCATTATAGGTTGTAAGACATTAATATTGCTCCCCATGCTTAAAGCCTGCTCAACTTTCACACTGCCCCTCCTTTGTTTGCTTTGCAGGTTTTGTAATTTTCTTTGTTAGAAGAAAATTTCATCCAGTACTGACTCTGGTTTTGATGAAGCAAGCCCTTTGGTCTTGCAGGACCTTTTTGGGTAGTAACTTCTAGAACTTTAGCCCTAGGGTAAGGTACTGATGAATCATAGCTTCACTGCCACCACTAGGGTAATAAAGAACTCCAGTTAAGGTTAGGCTGGAAGACTATATCAAGAGTGCTTCCAGCCCTGGGATTAAAGTGGTTATTTATTATCTAGCCAAGAAGAGGCAGGGATTGATGAGAACTAAAAACCAGAAAAGTACTTTCCCAGTGAAGTAAGCCTTGTTTCTCAAAATGTAGTTTTTGGACCACCTGCATCAGAAGTACTATGGAGTTCCAGATCCAGAAATATCTCCCCCATATTGCTTTGTTTTAATTAACAAAGTAAGACTTTTCTTAACACTCATGCATTTGAGGGGCTATCAACTATAAGGCAATTGGATAGCTTTTAGTTAAGGTTTGCAGCCTCAGAAAATAAGAAAAGAGAAAACCTTCTGGCTTCTGAAGCTTAGAAAGAAGGTTAGAAGTATGAAGGTCAGAGACAGGAGTTATGAGAGTGCAAGGGAATGGGGAGGCCAGAGAGTTGGCGTACTAACATTGAGAACCTGAAAGAAGGGCAGGAAGGTGAATGTAAGGAGAAGCTGCCTTGTGTCACTTTTTTTGGTCTCTCCCTACTCCACTTCAGAACACAGAGCTGTGCAGACATCTCTGGACCCTGTCCTCTTGTACAGTCGCTGAGTCATGTCTGACTCTTTGCGACCCTATGAACTACAGCACACCAGGCTTCCCTTTCCTTCACTATCTCCTGGAATTTGCTCAAACTCGTGTCCATTGTGTCAATTATGCCATCCAACCCTCTCATCCTCTGTCATCCCCATTTCCTCCTTCCTTCAATCTTTCTCAGCATCAGGGTCTTTTCCAGTGAGTCAACTCTTCTCATCAAGTGGCCAGAGTATTGGAGCTTCAGGTTCAGCATCAGTCCTTCCAGTGATTATTCAGGGTTGATATTCTTTAGGATTGACTGGTTTGATCTTCTTGCTGCCCATGGGACTCTCTAGAGTCTTATCTGGCACCACAATTCAAAAGCATCAATTCTTAAGCGCTCAGCCTTCTTTATGATCCAGCTCTCACATCTGTCATGACTACTGGAAAACCATAGCCTTGTGGGCAAAGTGATGTCTCTGCTTTTTAATACAGTGTCAAGATTTGTCATAGCTTTTCTTCCAAGGAGCAAGTGTAATTTCATGGCTGCAGTCATCATGCACAGTGATTTTGGAGCCTGAGAAAAGAAAATCTTTCACTATTTTCCACTTTTTCTCCATCTCTTTGCCAGGAAGTGATGGGACTGGATGCCATGATCTTAGTTTTTTGAATGTTGAGTTTGGTTTAGGTAATTTTGTCTAATTTAAGTATCAAACAAAGGAAGGGCAGCAAGGGTTTGGTCAAGCATAGGAGCAAATGGTTTTAAAACTGAAAGCCTGCTGTTTTCACAGTAACCTGGTGATTTAGGTATTAGCCCCATTTTGCAGATGAAAAAACTAATATTCTTATAACTACTTACTTGCTGAAGTCTCACAGATAGTAAGTTGTAGAACCAGGATTTAAAGCCACGTTGGTATGTGTCTGTGGCCTGTGGTCACTCCAGTTGCTCTTCCAGGATGCCAGGTGAACTCTTCTCAGCCTGTGCTCTGCTCTTGCTTCTTCAGCCAGGATGGTGATGTTATCGGACCTGCTAGCAGTGACCCGGTGTCTTGGCAGCATTCTTTCTCATCCAGTTTTTAGCCCTCCGATTTTCCTTGACCCTCCTCTTTTTCCTCTGCTAGTTTTACTTCCGCTTTCACCTCCTTCTGAAATTAGAGTATTTCCTGACCTTCCCTCTGCTGCCAAGAGTCAAAGTTACTTTTAATCTCAGTTAACTGCTTAGATGTTGAGGGGCACTTGGTTGAATGAATCTGAAGTGGAGATTGCCCATTATAAATGCAGTTGCCTTTAAAAATAAAATGCTGTATAAGTGAAGCCAAAGGTTACTCTTTACAGATTGTTTCTGCAAAAGCAAATAGGCCCTTGTCATTCATAATGAAGGTTAAAATGCTCTGAAATTTAGGATCAGCTGATGTTGGTCTTTCAGAGGAGGTAAGAGAAGCACTTGAATGTTTAAATATACAATAATACTGAAGTGTTGTCACCACTGTAGATTGTGTTTTGCAATTGCCAACTTAGCACATCTAAAAAAATGTTATCTACAAATGTTCCTACATTTAAAACTACTCCCTGTTCCTTTGTTCCCTTCAATTAAAGAAAAAGATGTTGAAATGACTAATATTCTAGTACCAAGAACATCACGGACCAAAACAGGTGATTTTATGCTATTGCTATAGAAACAGCAGTAAAAGAAATGAGTATAAACCTTGCTTTTAAATGATTCAATTATTTTCTTTTAGACCATTGGTGCCATAATAGACATTCTCTTTTTAAGTGAATAAGAAATCAAGCATCTATCTTGTAGATTTTTACTTTACACAAATCTTCTTTTTTTAGCTAAAACCATGCCACAGAAAAATAAAGGTTAAGTAGCTTTTTCTAAATGCCGCCTCAGTTTAGAATTCATGCAGATGTTTCTATAAACCTATTGTCCCTAGACACAGTCTTAAGATTTTCCATATGATTTGGCCACCATTCACTCAGTTAGTATTTACTGAGTACCTGCTAGGTGCCAAGTTGCTGCTAGACACATCACCACCACCCTTGTTTCCAAGGAGAAGAAGGAGGTACCTGCTTCTTGATAGGGTGATAAAGATATTTAAGACTTGAAGGAGGATGAAGAGCTAGCCATATCAAGAGGAAGAGGGAGGGTACCTGTAGAAAGAAAAAACCTGTGCAAATTACTGTTAAAAGCACACACCAAGTGTGAAGTTTAGAAAGCAGTAAGGAGGCGGGATAGTTATGAATGAGATAGGCACGTATGCTGATTAATCTCCTTCCACCACCTCCCCAGATATGTGCACTGTCTTCTAGCATGTGCTGTGTGTCCTGGGAGTTAGATCCCTCCTGTTCTCCCACATCACACTATATAATCTCCTAGGCTCCTCTGACCTCAAGATATCCCAAGCAACAGAAAGTAGCATCTGAAGATCAGCAGACAGGAGGAGAAAAGGCAGCGTACTTCTTTCCCTTCTTCCTGCTGATGCCCCCACCTATGAAGATGCAGTTGCTCTGGCTCCAGTCTTTGCCTTTCCCCTGCAGACCTAGGAACAGTAATGGCTGCCCACTGTTATTATTTCCCCGTGTCTAACTGTACATTCTTTCTTCAGCCCTGCCCATACCTCTGTAAGGAATCATTTAATAATCACTTGTCCATTTGAACCATGTGGTATGAACTCTGTTCCCTTTGAGGTCCCTGATTATAGAGAATGAGCCCTGATGAGTGAGAAAGGGTGGTAATTGATAGACATTATGAGCTAGGAATTTATTTATTTTTTCTCAGAGAAGCGTAAGTCCACTGAAATATGATGGGATAATTGATCCTCCTTTAAGATGGTCACTCTGGCTGCTCTTGAGGGTGCTGGAAGGGAGGATGAGAATGGAATCAGGAAGCCAGTTGGGAGGTTTTGTAGGCAAGGAACAATGGTGCTTGAGCTAGAGTGATTGAATAGGAGATAGAGAAACAAATAGATTCAGTACAGAACTGATAGACTTGCAGAGAGGAACTGTGAATCAAGTGACTCTTAACTTTCTGGTTTGAGCTTCTAGGGAGCGGTGAGGATGGGGAATTTGGGCTCTTTTCTTAATAAGGTCCATTTGAAATGTCTGTGAAATATATAGGAAAAGATTCAAGCAGGCAGTTTCTAGTTCAGGAAATGAGTCAGGGCTAGAAATGTAGATTGAATTGTCAACATAGGGGTAACATTTAAAATCAGACATAGGAGTAGAAATAGTCACCAAGGTAAAAAATGTTAAAAAAAAACCCCCAAAACACTCAGAAAACCCAAGAGCTCCCTGATTTAAAGTCTTCAGGAGCTGTTTGAATGCACATGTTAGTTCCTCTCAAATATTACTAAAATAATATGAAAATCAGCTTTAGAGAAAAAAGAATGAAAATGATGAATGCTTCAGAAATAAAATATGAAAATTCTGTGTTTATACTTCTCCTTATAAAATAAACTTAATATCTAATTGGTTGTATTTTTTAAAAAGAGCAGTAGTAGTCTTTTACCTTCTAGGAACACTGCTTTACTCCTGCTGTGAACATTGGCACACATATATTAACATCTCATGTATCCACTTTAGTCTTGTGCTAGAAACTTGTCAGCTGACCAGAGAACTGAATGAGTTAATTTCTCTCCTCATCTCAAGCTCTTATTTCTAACCAACAGTATTATGCTCAAGTGGTGAATTCTGCATACTGTCTAACTTAATTGGGAAATGTGTTTACAATGATAAGCTTCTAGCCTAATTTAAATGAAGGAAAGCTTTCTAATTTCACCTCTCATTTACTAGAATTTTTTAAGATAAAAGAATGTGTTAAAATGGCACCAATGTGTTACCACTAATGCAATCCATAATAACCAAATCTATTTGCTTTTTTACTTCAGAGCAACCATCAAGCCCTGCACAGAGATGTCTTGGTGTTTTTCTTTAGGTCTTCTACAAATGATCATCCCTTGACTCCAGGGGCGTATAGATTTTATTATATGGCCTTCTAGCTTATATATTATAGCATTGAACTGTCATCTATAGCATCCATTAGAATGGTATTGACAAAATGTCCACTCGTATTGAACTAAGCACTCAATAAACCACTGTAAGTAAATTGTTGTGCTCTTACTTCAAAGGATAGCCTATTGATTCCCCACACTAGTCTGGGCCTAGCAGAACAACCCTAGCGACAATTCCCTTGTGATACTTGTAAAATGTTGCTTAATGTCTTTTTTGAGGTGCCCAGAAGTAAAGCAGTTTTTAACCTTTTTTTTTTTTTTACTGCTTGCATAGGATATTTATTTTATTTCAGATAGTTAACCACTAATCAGTGTTTTGTCCTTCTGGGCTAATACTCTTTAATTTATAAATTACATATAATTTATGAATAATTATGTTATTTATGGACATAAATGATATGCCCATAATAAGAAAATTTGGAGAATCATTCTCCAAAGGTAACTGTTTTTAATAGTTTTTTTGTGAGTGCCTTCAGAGATTGTCTGTGTCTGTCTGTATGATGTAACAATTATTTTTTCCACAAATAGAATCATACCGTTTGTATTCTTTGGGAATTGGTGTGGTATTTTGAGTTTGCCTCATAGCTCAGTTGGTAAAGATTCCAGGAGACCCTGGTTCGATTCCTGTATTGAGAAAATCCACTGGAGAAGGGATAGGCTACTCACTCCAGTATTCTTGGGCTTTCCTTGTGTTTCAGCTGGTAAAGAATCCACTTGTGATGCAGGAGACCTGGATTTGATCCCTGGGTTGGGAAGATCCCCTGGAGAAGGAAAGGGCTACCCACTCCAGTATTCTGGCCTGGAGACTTCCATGGACTGTATAGTCCATGGGGTCACAAAGAGGCACACAGGACTGAGTGGTATTTTGACAGTGGGGCTTTCTACTTTATCTGTCTTGGAAATCTTTCTATAATACTGTATATTAATTAATCTTATTCCTTTTTAGCTATCATATGTATCATTGCATGGGTATAGCATAGTATATTTATCTATTCTCTTGTGATGGGCCTCTAAATTTTCCCCATTTCTTCATTTTTCTATTAGTGTTATAATTAACACCCATTTAAGTATATCTTTATGTGCTTGGGAAATTGCCTCCATTTAAAAGATATGTGAGATTTTCATGTAGTAAATAGAACTGGAGAAAGTATATATTACCTAAAGAGTCAAAGTCTTCTATACCTTAATGACACATTTAAGAGAGCAGAGGTGAGGAGGGGGAGAAAAATCTAAAGAATGAATGTTGGAGGTGTTCAAAGATACTTAGGGGATATCCCCTGCCATCTTGTCAGACAGTCAGATTTTCACTGAGGGGCAACTTAACAGCAATTTTTTTTTTAATTTTCAAGACTGTCAGTTACTGGAAATCTCTAATAATAAGTTTGTGTAGTGTTTTATATTGATAATTGAGCATCCTAACTGATCTGTAATTTGTGAAAAATGTACTAATTTTAATGTCAAATATCTTCTTTATTGTAGTCTTCAAGAAGTGATCATTTATGATAGTACTATTCAGTTCAACAGAACAAGCAATTAACTGGAGCAAATAATGCCCTTGTTGTTGTTGTTCAATTGCTAAGTCGTGTCTGACTCTTGTGGCCTCAGTAACTGCAGCGTGCCACACTTCTCTGTCCTTCTTTATCTCCCAGAGTTTGCTCAGATTCTTGTCCATTTAGTCGGTGATGCCATCTAACGATCTCATCCTCTGCTGCACCTTTCTCCTTTTGCCTTCGATCTTTCCCAGCATCAGGGTCTTTTCCAGTGAATCGCCTCTTCGTAAACCTATGTACAAACAAAAGGTTACAGTGCTTGGTGTTGTATTTCCTAAACTGCACATGAGTTCATTGGCAATTTATGGCAGCGTGTTTTAGCAGTGGAACAGGGGGAGGTTGGGAGAGTAGGTGATGTGAGAGTTCAATAATATTAATTCTGACTTTTATGTTAGAGATGATTATTTAAATAGATAATGCATACCCAAACTGCAGTTTCTCTAAGGAAGGTGAATGTTGGTTGAAAATAGAAGATCTTAAAGAAAGGGAAAGAGACAATACATTAGAGCTGACAAATCAATTAAAAGCATACGTCGGGAGGAGTAATATTCTAAATTTACAAATCATTTCATGTTGTTTTTCTCTCAGCAGATGAATGGACAGATGTAATTATCCCCAGTTTATATATAAAGGAATTGGGACTCCAAGAGTTTGACTCAATTCCTATAGCCCTTTGTCTTTAATAACAAATATGTAACTATTGCTATAGTAGTTTCCTAAATCTGCTGTAACAGATTTCCACAAACTGGATGGCTTAGAACAATAGAAATTTATCATCTCACAGCTAAAAGTCCCAAATCAAGATGTCAACAGGATTGGTTCCTTCTGAAAGCATGGAGAAGAATCTGCCATGCCTCGCTCTCCTAGTTCCTGGCAGTTATCAACAGACTTTTTGGCATTTTTTGGCTTGTAGATGCATCACTCCAGTTTCTGCCTCCATCCTTTTCCTGTCTTTGTCCAAATTTCCCACCTTTTTAAGGACATCAATCATTGGATTACAACTCGACATGACTAATTCAACATGACTTTATCTTAATTTGATTATATGCACAAAGATCCTGTTTTCAAATAAGGTCACACGTCATAGGTATCAGTAATTAGGACTTGAACATACCTTTTTGGGGGACACAATTCAACCCCCAACAATGACTGTAAGTCACTGAATGAATGTAGGAGCACAAGAGCATCACCAATTAAATTGTATGCTTTATACTAATGGAATAGAAATAATAGTTCTTATTCTTTTCTGTGCTTTTCTCCTAAATTTTCATTTATCAAAAGTCCCATCACCAATAAGTCATTGAACTAGTAACAGCTTTCTTTTTCATGGAATGTAATTCACATACCATAAAACTCTCCCTTTCAAAGTATATCATTTAGTGGGTTTTAGTGTACTTCATGAGGGCTTCCCAGGTGACTCAGTGGTAAAGAATCTGCCCCACCTGCCAAGCAGGAGACACAGGTTCAATTCCTGAGTTGGGAAGATGCCCTGAGAAGGAAATGGCCACCCACTCCAGTATTCTTACCTGGGAAATCCCATGGACAAAGGGGCCTGGCAGGCTACAGTCCACAGGGTCACAATGAGTCAGACAGGACTTAGTGACTTAGTGATTAGCCACTGGACCACCAGAGAAGTCCTAGTATTTCATGGTTTTGATTTTTATTTCCCTACTGGTTAATAATGTTGAGCATGTTTTCATTTGCTTTTTGGTCATTTTTTATTTTCTTCAGAGAAATGTCTACTCAGATCCTTTGCTCATCCTTTAATTGGATTATTTCTTATTATTGATTTGTATGAGTTCTTTATACATTTTAGACACTAGACCCTATCAGATATATGGTTTGTAAAGTTTTTCATTCATTCTTTCTTATAGTGTCCTTTGTAGGACACATTTTTTATGAAACTCAGTACGTCTGTTTTTCCCTTTGTTGCTTGTGTTTTAGGTGCCATACTGTTTTTGCCCTTAAATTTACACTGTTGATCCATTTTTGTAAACTAGAATAAGAAGAGAATTTCCTCCACTTGTTAAAAGCTATCTGTGAAAAACATATATTACACAGCTTATTATACTTACTGAGGAAAGATTGAATGCTTTCTCCCTATGATTTGAAACAAAACATGGCTGTCTTCTTTTACCATTTCTGTTCATCATTATATTGGAGATTCTAGGCAATGCAATAAAGCAAGAAAAAATATGTAAATAATGTAAGGCATTCATACTGGAAAGGAAAAGGCAAGACTGTCTTTAATCACAAACAATATGAGTGTCTGCAGAAAAGTAGTGAGTTCAGTGTGGTTGACGAATATGAAAATCAATATACAAAAATCAGTTGTATTTCTATATACTAACGAAGAACAATCTGAAGATGAAATTAAGAAAACAATTAATCCTGCAGTAACATCAAAGAGAATAAGAAGTTTAGGAATACTTCAACAAATTTAGTACAAGATTTGTGTACTGAAATTTAAAAGTGTTGCTGAGAGAAATTAAAGATAAAAGTAAATGGAGAGCCATTTTATTAGAATATTCCATATTCTTGCCAGTTTTTCCCAAATTACTCCAAAGATTCACCAGCAGATGGGTGGTTGTGTTTTGGAGAAATTGATAACCTTATCCTAAAGTCTATATGGGAATTCAAAAGTATAGGAAAACAGTTTAGTAAAAGAAGAACAGACATGGAGCATTCACACTTAACTGAACTCAAAATTTACTGTAAAGCTACAGTAGTTAAGGCAATATGATAACAGCATGAGGAAAATGATGAAGTAACTAACAGAATCAAGAAATAAACCTTCATTTGTGATCACTTGTTTTTGTTTTTGTTTTGTTTTTTTACAAAGTATTGTAATTGAGGTAATTCAGTGGGTAAAAGAATAGTCTTTTCAATAAATGGTGCTAGGACATTTGGATATCCACATGCAAAAAAATTAATTTAGAGCCTTAACTCACACAGTATATAAAAATTAGCTCAAAATGGATTGTAGACCTAAATGTAAGAGCTAAAGTTGTAAAATATTTTCATGACCTTTGTGTTTCTACAAAGGCAAAGCCTTTTTTAGGTATGGCAAACAGTCATTAAGTTAAGAAAAAAATGATAAGTTGGACTTCATAAAAATTTTAGTTTGCCTTTCAAAAAAAACACTATTATATAAATGAAGACAAGCCACAGACAGGTGAAAACATTTACAAATCATTCATGTGATTAAGAATCATTTTATGAAAATGGATAAACAAAATGTGACATATCCATACATTGGAATACTATTCTGCAATAAAAAGTAATGATACATGCTACAATTTGGATGAATCCTGAAAACATTATGCTAAATAAGTCAGATGCAAAAGATTTTGAATATTTTCATTCCATCCATGAAATATCCAGAAAAGGCAAATGCTTGGAGACCAAAATCAGATTACTGATAGTAGGTGAAAATGAGGTTTGACTGCAGACAGTCTTGAGGGATATTTTGTGATGAGAATGTTCAACAACTGAATTCTGATGATGGTTGCAGAGCTCCTTAAATATTCTAAATGTGTACACTAAAAATGGTGAATGTTAGCACATGTAAATTATACTTCAATAAAGGTATTTTTAAAAGGAGAATCAAGTGATATTCAAAGAAAGAGTCTAAGAATATGTTATTAATTTAAAACTACATGTGAAATATTTATTATGTTAACAATAAAAAGAACTATATGGTGCTTTAAATAGAATATGAAAGCAATTTAGGTGCCGAATTACTCCTCTTCATTAAGGACAAAAGAATCCTTAATGAATTTAAATTTTAGCCGAAGTGATCCAAGGAAAGCTAATGAAATAAAACTCCCTTTTGATGATTGTGAAGCCTAGGAATGAATGTGTAAGGGAGACATTATACATGAAACACCTTCTATAAAACTTTAAACTTCAGTATACAGCTTCATCAGCTATGTACCTAACCATCATTGCACATATTTAAATATCAGTTCAGTTCAGTTCAGTCGCTCAGTCGTGTCCGACTCTTTGTGACCCCATGAATCACAGCACGCCAGGCCTCCCTGTCCATCACCAACTCCCAGAGTCTACCCAAACCCATGTCCATCGAGTCGGTGATGCCATCCAACCATCTCATCCTCTGTCGTCCCCTTCTCCTCCTGCTCCAATCCTTCCCAGCATTAGGGTCTTTTCCAATGAGTCAACTCTTTGCATGAGGTGGCCAAAGTATTGGAGTTTCAGCTTCAACATCAGTCCTTCCAGTGAACACCCAGGACTGATCTCTTTTAGGATGGACTGGTTGGATCTCCTTGCAGTCCAAGGGACTCTCAAGAGTCTTCTCCAACACCACAGTTGAAAAGCATCAATTCTTCGGCACTCAGCTTTCTTCACCGTCCAACTCTCACATCCATACATGACCACTGGAAAAAATATAGCCTTGACTAGGAGGACTTTTGTTGGCAAAGTAATGTCTCTGCTTTTAAATATGCTATCTAGGTTGGTCATAACCTTCCTTCCAAGGAGTAAGCATCTTTTAATTTCATGGCTGCAATCACCATCAGCAGTGATTCTGGAACCCAAAAAAATAAAGTCTGACACTGTTTCCACTGTTCCCCCATCTATTTGCCATGAAGTGATGGGACCAGATGCCATGATCTTAGTTTTCTGAACGTTGAGCTTGAAGCCAACTTTTTCACTCTCCTCTTTCACTTTCATCAAGAGACTCTTTAGTTCTTCTTTGCTTTATGCCATAAGGGTGGTGTCATCTGCATATCTGAGGTTATTGATATTTCTCCCGGCAATCTTGATTCCATCTTGTGGTTCATCCAGCCCAGCGTTTCTCATGATGTAATCTGCATATATGTTAAATAAGCAGCGTGACAATATACAGCCTTGACATACTCCTTTTCCTATTTGGAACCAGTCTGTTGTTCCATGTCCACTTCTAACTGTTGCTTCCTGACCTGCATACAGGTTTCTCAAGAGACAGGTCAGATGGTCTGGTATTCCCATCTCTTTCAGAATTTTCCACAGTTTATTGTGATCCACACAGTCAAAGGCTTTGGCATAGTCAATAAAGCAGAAATAGATGTTTTTCTGAAACTCTCTTGCTTTTTCGATGATCCATCAGATGTTGGCCATTTGATCTCTGGTTCCTCTGCCTTTTCTAAAACCAGCTTGAACATCTGGAAATTCACGGTTCACATATTGCTGAAGCCTGGCTTGGAGAATTTTGAGCATTACTTTACTAGCATGTAAGATGAGTGCAATTGTGTGGTAGTTTGAGCATTCTTTGGCATTGCCTTTCTTTGGGATTGGAATGAAAACTGACCTTTTCCAGTTCTGTGGCCACTGCTGAGTTTTCCAGATTTGCTGGCATATTGAGTGCAGCACTTTCACAGCATTATCTTTCAGGATTTAAAATGGCTCAACTGGAATTCCATCACCTCCACTAGCTTTGTTCGTAGTGATGCTTTCTAAGGCCCACTTGACTTCACATTCCAGGATGTCTGGCTCTAGGTGAGTGATCACACCATCGTGATTATCTGGGTTGTGAAGATCTTTTTTTGTACAGTTCTTCTGTGTATTCTTGCCACCTCTTCTTAATCTCTTCTGCTTCTGTTAGGTCCATACCATTTCTGTCCTTTATCGAGCCCATCTTTGCATGAAATGTTCCTTTAGTATCTCTAATTTTCTTGAAGAGATCTCTAGTCTTTCCAATTCTGTTTAATTATAAATAGTAATTATACCTAGAGTTTTTGATAGCATCACTAAAGATGTACATTCCAATTTTGTCCTTTTTAGTTTACAACAGGAAAAATAGCATTTTGCCTTCAAAAATGAATGATTCTAATAAACTAATTAAGTCATTTGAAGTCTGCCGTCAGTTTTGCAAGTTCATTCTGACCTGAAGTGAACTTTCACAAATAATGTAAATGACTGTATATGCAGAAGAAGAGTGACCAGGTAACCTGAATAGATGAGAGTGTCTATGCTTTTGGAAGGTTTGCTCCCATTTGCTTAGATACTCACTGAGATTGCCATTGTGAAAAAAAAAATTGTCAATCAAGATGAAGATGTAAAAGTGAATTGAAAATTAAATTGAAAAGTAATTTTACTTTCAAATGGTTTGCAAGTATAAATGTTAGGTTTGGAATGAATGTCGTTAATGACCATAGCTGAGAGAGTTATATACCTGCTGATCACTAAAATATTATAATAGAGGTTGATTTTCCCGTTGACTACCCTATTTTTTCTTCATGTGGTCTCATTACTTTTTCTATCACATTGCTGACCCTTAGCTATCAATGCTCACTTACAGATGTAAGAAATGTATTAACTTGCACCTTAAAAAAAAAAAAAAAAAAAATGTGTGTTTAAGTGCAAGAGGAGTGATGCAAGTATTGCTTGTCTTTTTCTGCTTTGTTAAGTCACAGGAGGTTTTAGATGGTGAAAATCAAGCCTGTATTACAAGTGAAGAGATGTTTTACAAGCAGCCTTCCTTAGCAACTAAATTGTCCCCAAAAAAGCACATAAGCGTAATGAAGCTTTTAAGTCGTCACACATATGCATTTATACTCTCTCTCTCTCATGAATGACTAATTTTAATTTTTTTTAAGTAGCAATTCAGCTTACTTTCAGAACCATTTAAGCTTAGCACATGATTTTGTTTTCTCTTCAAAACCAACTATTCTTGATTATGAGGTAGAGAAGGTTTGCATATTTATTTTTGCAAAGACATTAGAATAAAACCTCATCATCATTTGAGAGGCTTAATCCTAATACCTCTGTCCTAAGCAGGGCAAATGATCATTTAGAATTTCTTCTAGAAATCAGAGTCATAATAGATTTAACTGAGACCTGTTTTCTGCAAACCAAACCTGACCTCCATAAGGGCAAAGTCATGCCATGCACCCATCTTGTGGTTCTTATCAAGCTTTTTTAGCCCAGGGGGCTCACTTTTCTTAATATATATCAGTTGAACTATGTTAAAAGACCTGCTATAGAAAGGAATATATTTCTACATAGACCTCAGGAATATTCTGTCTGGAATCTGTCAGGTTCTAACTTTCATTTCACTCAACTCTTGCCCAAATGGCACCTTCTCTGGGAAGCCATCCCTGACTACCTCTTCTGAAATAACACTTTTCACCCCATCTCCATCACCTTCTTGTGCTTTACTTTTCTTTACAGTCCTTATTGAGAGCTAACATATTATATGTCTCATTGTTCACTTGCTTCTTGTTTATTACTAGTATCTTCTTCGATTAACACATATGCCTCATGAGGGCAGGGACTTTGTTTGATTCACTGTGACATCCCCAGTATTTCCTTCCAGACTTGGCACTAAGTAGATGCATAAAAAGGGCTCCCCTGGTGGCTCAGGTGGTAAAGAATCCACCTGCAATGTGGGAGACTTGGGTTCGATCCCTGGGTTGGGAATATCCCCTGGAGGAGGGCATGGCAACCCACTCCAGTATTCTTGTCTGGAGAATCCTCATGGACAGAGGAGTATAGTGGGCTGCAGTTCATGGGGTCGCAAAGAGTCAGACACAACTGAGTGACTAAGCACACACACACACACACACACACACAGGTGCATAATAAATAGATATGCAAATATATAATTCCAGTAGGGCTTCAACAAAGACAATTCAGCATCTATTTTCCAATTAACTACAAAACTGTCAACCAAGCTCTGTGAGATGCTGTGATAACCAGGATATGGTCTCAGTCCTCAGGGACCTCTCAGGCCAATAGAAGAGACAGATTTTAGATAGCAACCTACAGTGACACCCATATTTTTTCACCGAGACTCACAGCAGCAGGATGAAGGATGTCATGGCTCACAACCCTACCCATTCCCACTTTCCAGTTTGGAGGTTGTTACATCAGTATAGTATAATGTAGTCATGTATAGGCCAGTCAGGTTTTAGTTATAAAAATATTAAAGGCGAAACATACAAAGCGTTTAGTAAGCAATCCACCGCCACCCAGATTGATAGTGATTAGTACCTAGATAGAGCTTTCTGTGTGCCAGGCACTGTTCTGAACATTTTATGTATATTTACTTATACAGTCCTCACAACAATCCTGTGAGTACTATTAGTTTTCCATATTTTACTGGTGAGGAAACTCATGCACAAAAGGTTAAGTAACTTGCCCTGTGTCACACAGCTAAGAAATGGTGAAGCCAAAGTTTGAACCCAAAACATCTGGCTTCAGAATTATTGCTCTTAATCTTCATGGCCTATTTCCCTACTTGTTGCTAATGATTAGTCTAAAATAATAACTATTGCTAAAAAAGCAAAAATATCAGTACTTGGAAACTATGTTTCCAACTCAAGATGACAACACTGATGAATTTGTAACAAGTTTTTCTTCCTCCAAATTGCAGAAATTCTACTTCTCTTGTGCTTATGCATTTGTATATTAGGACGTTTACAAATTCAGACTTCCTTGTGGAATTTAGGAGAGATTGCTTGAAACTCTAAAACGGGCTTTGGAATACCAAACTCTAGTAACCCTTTTAAACTCAATTAAAATATTACCAGCAATTGGTAAAACTGAGATATATGAGACCACATTTTATTCACCTATAAAAAACAAAGGAAAAGATTGCATCACATGAAGACTTATAAAGTTGACTATAGTTACTGACCTAGAGCACCAAGGAGGAGTGGAAAAAATTCAGTTATAAGGTTGAAAACATGCTGTTGTAAGAAAATAAAAATGATTATTTTTAATTTGGAGATCCAAGATGTTTTCAAGGAGTAGGTGGCATATCTAACCCAAACTGTGACGGATGAATATAGTTCAGTTGACATAATAAGAGAAGGGACTTTCCAAGGGAAATGCATAAGCAAAGGCATGGAAAATACAAAAGAATGAAGTATGTTTAAGTAGGAGTGCGAGTGCTGGTATTGTCATTGTGGCATCCCACTCCAGTGTCCTATCGTATGTCTTCTGGATCCACCTCTGGTATCAGCTGCAGCTGCAGAGAGCAATTTGATGTCTTAGTTTCTAGAATCTAGCTTCCTCATCTACAAAATGGAGGATGAATATACTACGTGTAGTGAAGAATTGATGTGAGACTTAATAAGAGAATGTCTGTGAAATGTGCTAAGAACAGCTACTTAAGAATAATTATTTCCCCCACACTCCCTCCAGAGTACATTTCCATCTCTTAGCTACTTCCATGTCTCTAGTACCTTGTTCTGTACCTCTAAGGCATTGACTGAATGTTAGTTGAATTAATTAATGAATCAGGAGGAAAATTTGAATAGAATACCTTGAAGTTGAGTCGTTATTAGTGATGCTGGGCTACAGAGTAGGACTGTTCATCTAAGTCACTAAAATGAAATAAAGATATTGGTTGTCATTGTGGAAGAGGTTTAGGTTTAGATTAAAACTTGTTAAGTCACCCAGAATGATGACAGAAAAGAAAAATTGTGATTCAGGTGCTACAATTGCCCAGATGGACGAAGAAATGTTCTAAAAAAGCAGTAGATGACAAATCAGTATAGACTAGACTTAAGGGAAAATAGTTTTTAATGCCTTAAAGTTTTAAAATGTCAGCATCAAATTCAAATGCATATAGACCATTCACCAGTCATATGCTGGGTCATACAGTGTCTTATTATTTTTTTTTTTTTTGAATGAAAAGCAAATTTTACCAAGTATGTTTTCTGACTACAGTGGGATTAAATTAAAAATCAATAGTAATGAAAATATATAGGGGAAAAAAAACTGTACTGTTTGGAAATTGAATAACGCATTTCTGAGTAATCCTAGATTCAAAGAAAAAAATCATATGGAAATTAGAAAATATTTCAAACTGAATAAAAGTTCAATACAACATAATCAGAATTTGTGGGATGCACCTACGATAATGCTTAGAGGAAAGCTTGTCATTTTAAATGCCTGTATGAGAAAAGAGAAAGATCTGAAATTAATTATCTAACTTTCCATCCTAGGAAGCTAATGGGAAAAAAGAACAAATTAAACCCAAAATAAGTAGAAGGAAAGAAGTTATAAAAATAAGATCAGGAAGCAGTAAAATTGATAAGAAAGAAAATTTTTTCAAAGGCCAAAATTGTTTATTTTAAAAAAATGAGCTTGGTAAACCACAGCAGGATTGATTTACTTAAAAAGAGAGAAGTCACAAATTACCAATGTCAGGAATGAGAGGGGATACCACTACAGATCCTTCTGATCCTACAAAAAAAGAATTTAACGCAATAAAGTCAACAATCTTAAATGAAAATTGCAACTTACCAAAACTGAAACAAGAAAAATTGGAAATCTGAGTAGCCCTGTAAATCTATTAAATTGAAGTATAACCTTAATCTTCCTAGAAAGAAAACTTCAGGCACAGATGGTAAAGAATCTGCCTGCAATACAGGAGACCTGGGTTCGATTCCTGGGTTGGAGAGTTCTCCTGTAGAAGGAAATGGCAACCCACTCCAGTATTCTTGCCTGGAGAATTCCATGGACAGGAGCCTGGCAAGCTACAGTCCATGGGGTTGCAAAGAGTCAGAAGCTACTGAGCAACTTAACATTAAAGAATACTTAGCAGCATTTTAAACAAATTTTTAGATAATAGAGGAGGAAACACTTTCCAAATCACTTTATGGAATTAAATTCTGTTATCAAAACCTGACATAAATATTTCAAGAAAATTATGTACCAGTGTTCCTCGTGAACATAGGTGTAAAAATCCTCAACAGAAATGCTACCACAATTGAAACTTACACCGAGAATACAAGGTTGGTTCCACATTTGAAAAGCAATCAGCATAATTCAGCATATAAGCAGAATAAAGGAGAAAGATAATAGGATCATTTATCAATGCAGAAAAAAACATTTTACAAAATTCTACACCTTTTCATGATTTAAAAAGTCTCAAAAAACTAGAAACAGGAAGAAAACTTTCTCTGATAAAAGAAACCTACATCTAAAATCATATTTAGTAGAAACTTAGTGAACATTCTCTTCTTATGATCAAGAACAAGGCAAGATTTTCTACTCTCATCACTTCTGTTCTATATATTGTGGAGATCCTAACCAAGACAGTAATGCCAGAAAAAATAAATAAAAGGTGTAAAAATTGAAAAAAGCAAAAATTGAAATCCTTATTTACTGAAGACATGGTTGTGTATGTAGAAAATTCTCAGGGACCTAGCAAACAACTACTAAAACTCATGAGTGAATTAAGTAAGGTCATAGGAAACAAGGTGTATATACAAAAATCAATGGTATTTCTATATACTAGTGGCAATCAACTGGTAAATGAAATTTTAAAATTCATTTTCCATCATGTCAAAAAACAAAATACTTAGGAATAAATTTAACAAAACATGTGCAAGACTTCTAAAATGAAAACTGTAAAGCATTGTGACCTGCCTCTTGAGAAACCTGTATGCAGGTCAGGAAGCAACAGTTAGAAGTGGACATGGAACAACAGACTGGTTCCAAATAGGAAAAGGAGTATGTCAAGGCTGTATATTGTCACGCTGCTTATTTAACATATATGCAGATTACATCATGAGAAACGCTGGGCTGGATGAACCACAAGATGGAATCAAGATTGCCGGGAGAAATATTAATAACCTCAGATATGCAGATGACACCACCCTTATGGCATAAAGCGAAGAAGAACTAAAAGAGTCTCTTGATGAAAGTGAAAGAGGAGAGTGAAAAAGTTGGCTTAAAACTCAAAGCTCAACATTCAGAAAACTAAGATCATGGCATCTGGTCCCATCACTTCATGGCAAATAGATGGGGGAACAGTGGAAACAGTGGCTGACTTTATTTTGTTGGGGCTCCAAAATCACTGCAGATGTTGACTGCAGCCATGAAACTAAAAGACGCTTACTCCTTGGAAGGAAAGTTATGACCAACCTGGACAGCATATTTAAAAGCAGAGACATTACTTTGCCAACAAGGTTCGTCTAGTCAAGACTATCATTTTTCCAGTAGTCACGTATGGATGTGAGAGTTGGACTATAAAGAAAGCTGAGCGCCAAAGAATTAATGCTTTTGAACTATGTTGTTTGAGAAGACTCTTGAGAGTCCCTTGGACTGCAAGGAGATCCAACCAGTCCATCCTAAAGGAGATCAGTCCTGGGTGTTCATTGGAAGGACTGATGTTGAAGCTGAAACTCCAATACTTTGGCTACCTGATGCGAAGAACTGACTCATTTGAAAAGACCCTGGTGCTGGGAAAGATTAATGGCAGGAGGAGAAGGGGATGACAGAGGATGAGATGGTTGGATGGCATCACTGACTAATGGACATGAGTTCGAGTAGGCTCTGGGAGTTGGTGATGGACAGGGAGACCTGGGGTGCATCAGTCCATGGGGTCGCAAAGAATTGGAGACAACTGAACGACTGAAACAAACTGAAATGAACTGAAAGCATACAAATTAAACAAGGTCCAAATAAATGGAGAAAGATACCATGCAAGTAGATTGAAAGACTCAATATAGTTCTCCTTAAATTGATCAATAGATTCAACACAATCCAAGTTAAACTCTCAATAACTTTTCTTCTTTTAGCAGAAAATAGGAGGATCTTAAAATCTGTATGGAAAAGCAAGGGCCAAACAGATCTTAGACAAAAACAACTTGAAGAGTTTCTTTACCTAGTTTTAAGACTTACTGTGAATCTACAGTAATGAAAGCAGTGTGACATTGGTGTAAGAATGGGTAAATGAAGCAGATGGATTAATATAGAGTAAAGAGTCCAGAAATACACACACATACATATTTATAGTCAATTAAGTTTCAGCAAAGCACCAAGACATTTCAGTGAGTAAAGAAGTCTTTATTTTTTTAATTAGTTTATTTATCTATTTTTCAACTTTACAATATTGTATTTGTTTTGCCATACATTGACATGAATCCACCATGAGTGTACATGTGTTCCCCTTCCAGAACCCCCCTTTAATAAATGATGGTAGGACAGCTGGATAAACATACAGAAAGGAAAGAACCATACCCAGTACTTCACACAGTACAGAGAACTTGATGTGAGATGAATCGTAGGCTAAATGTAGAAACTAAAGCTATAAAGATGTGAAAGGAAACAGAAAAGTACTTTTGCAACTTTGGAAAAGGTGAGGATTTTTTAAGACAGAAAGCAATGCTGTAAATAATGATCAACTGGACATCATGAAAATTAAAAACTTCTGCTAATTAAAACTCACCATTAAGCAATAAGCTAATCTAAAGTATATGTAAGTCTTCTGTGTTCTATTCTTGATACTTTTCTCTGACTTAGAGATTATTTCCAAATAAAAAGATACCTTTACAATAACATGCAAGAAAATACTGAGTTTATATATATATAAATACACAAACACATATACATAAATGAGATTGAACCCTAAAATCTGTACATTTCAGTTACACAAATCTTACCCCAATAAATAAAGAGACCATATCTGTTTATGATATCTATTCATCATGCATGGTAGATTGTTGACCCTCTTGTAGGCTCCTGTTGTGCACAATACAATATTATAAACTCCTTACCTTAGCATAAAGCCCCAGCATGATTTGGGCTATTACCTCTCCTTTCTATCTCACGTCTCTCTCTTACCTATTAAGTCCTAGCCCTGCTAACTTTACTGTGTGAAGTAGTTTATTTCTTGATATTTTCTAGTTCAGTCTCTTTTTTTTGGTCTCCTTCATTGCATTTGGGATAACTTGCATTTGTTTTGTCTCATTATACTCTTTTTAAACCTGCCTTTTCCACTAGACTAGAAGCTCTAGGAAGATAGAGATCTTGACTTTTTCACTGTTGTATTCCCCAATATATACCCAGGAGTTGCTTGGCTCAGGGAATATTGGTTGAAAAGGGGAATCAATGAATGTTCCTATTGTTCCATCTGTTGATGAAGTTGGGAGTATACTCAGATAGTCCTCTGTTTGGAGTTTGGTCCATACCTCTTCAAATAAAAATGACATAGTCTTATCCCTACAAGCAAAGCAAACCTTAATAAAATAATGTCTCAAATAATATTTTGGTTGATGGCAGTCAAACATTTTGTTTGATTCAAGGGAATTTTTTGTTCTCATTTTCTTTGCAGAATTGCTGTATGTATAGACTTTCATTTCCTGATCAGTACTTGCTACTGAAGAGAGTTAATAGCAGCCCTTTTGACAATGCCTTACAAACATATTTGATCCTGAATCCTATTGGTAAAATGTTTGAGCACACTAAACATATGGATACATTTATTTATTTCAAATATATATAAACATTTTGCTGTACTACTAAATATGTAATGAAAGTTACATAAATACGTTTTAAAAGGTTGGTATGAAAGGTGATCTAATATTTTTTGCCTTCCCTCCATGTGTTCCTCCCCCTTTGAAGATAGTACCTTAGGGCAAATATTCTACATTTTCTTATTTCTGTAAGGGTAAAACCTCAGTAGTGTTAACACTTTTGCATTTTAAATCTTAACTCTGACAATGGCTTGAAAGGCTTTATTGCTTTTTAAATGAATTTATGCTATTGTTTAGTACAGGTAGGGTAGAATTTTTAGGTCTGGGGAATATTCTGAAATCATGCCTCCTAATATTTACTGTACCTATTTTAACATTGTTTAGTGATAGTTTTAATGAGATTATAAAAGCGGGAAGGGGAGGCAAGGGATAGGTCTGGAAAAGCCTGTGTTGATTTACACTGTAGTTAATTACACTATAAATATTGGTAGCAGTATATTTGAATGAAATGTCTCCTTGCGGAATTGCTAATTGTAGAAAATTAACAGTTAGTGCACCCAGACAAAGGTGCTCAAAAATGGGGTAAATACAACTATTATTGGAGAATAAAAAGACAGTTTTTAAGGAAGCATCAATACTTCAGTATAGCAGCTTGAGACAGGTTTGGATATTTTAAGCCTGCTCTGTTACCTCTGAGACCTAAAAGAAGCAGAACATAAAAATGAGCCTCTATCAGTTTGAAGCAAACCTGATCTCTGTGATCATAGCTGTGGTCTAAATCTATTAAAGATGTTCAAATTCAGTGTCCTTGGTATCACTGTGGGTTGACCTGAGTAGTGAGCAATAAACTTGTGTATTATAATTCTGGCTCGAAGATATGTGCTTGGAAAGTGAAACCGACAGTCGATGTTTTGTGTCTGTCTCTAAGCAGGCCAAGAGCCTATATAAAATGACAGGTGAATTTTTAGGAAAAGAAACCTATAATGTTTTCCTATTTAGTAGGTGACAGTATGTCCCAAGATAACACAAGCTTAAAGGGCTTGAACAAGCATGGTTATTAAAGGCTAGCAGTTTCTCAGTTCTTACAAATTGAATTTTTTCATAGGCTGGAAGACTAGTAATATAGGGTAGAGTACTGAAATAAATTAGCATATTAAGTGAATTTATACACTCAGGCATGTGAGCACTTTGAATTTAAGGAGAAGACAGTTTATTACTTCCTCAAAGAAAAAGGCAGTTTTTAAATTCTGCATTTGATCTCCCTTTTGAAAAGGCCCTATATAATAGATTGCATCCATTTTGATGATTATCTGAAGAAGTGGTTATTATATTGATGGGAATCTTTTTCTCTTCTCTCTCTTTTTTCAGAATTACTGATTTGAGGAACATAAAAAGAAGATTGTATTTATCAACAGTCCATAAGGAATTGTCTTCAACCCCTCTTCATGCAAAAATCCCACTCTTCATGATCAAGCGCAAAATTGTAAGTGTCACATGAATATTGCTTAAAATATTAAATTTATTTCAGTAAATATTAATTCTGGGCCTACTCTGTATATAAAGCATTTGTTAGGTTCCATGATTGTACTAAAAATAAATAGATGTATTCTCTTCCCTCCAGCGAAACAGCTTAAGATTTATGAGGTAGGAAAATACAATTGTTTGACTATCTAGAATATCACCAAACTGTGATAGGAAGCACAGTAGAGAGAGATTGTGCTATTGGTACAGTGAAAGGGATGGAAATCCATCTGACTGCAGGATAAGAAAAGGTTTCACAATTGCACTCATCTCACATGCTAGTAAAGAAATGCTCAAAATTCTCCAAGCCAGGCTTCAGTTCAGTTCAGTTCAGTCGCACAGTCGTGTCCGACTCTTTGCGACCCCATGAATTGCAGCACGCCAGGCCTCTCTGTCCATCACTTCAGCAGTATGTGAACCGTGAACTTCCAGATGTCTAAGCTGGTTTTAGAAAAAGCAGAGGAACCAGAGATCAAATGGCCAACATCCACTGGATCATCGAAAAAGCAAGAGAGTTTCAGAAAAACATCTATTTCTGCTTTATTGACTATGCCAAAGCCTTTGACTGTGTGGATCACAATAAACTGTGGAAAATTCTGAAACAGATGGGAATATGAGACCACCTGACCTGCCTCTTGAGAAATCTGTATGCAGATCAGGAAGCAACAGTTAGAACTGGACATGGAACAACAGACTGGTTCCAAATAGGAAAAGGAGTATGTCAAGGCTGTCTATTGTCACCCTGCTTATTTAACTTATATGCAGAGTACATCATAAGAAACGCTGGGCTGGATGAAGCACAAGCTGGAATCAAGATTTCCGGGAGAAATATCAATAACCTCAGATATGCAGATGACACCACCCTTATGGCAGAAAGTGAAGAAGAACTAAAGAGCCTCTTGATAAAGGTGAAAGAGGAGAGTGAAAAAATTGGCTTAAAGCCAATGTTGATTCAGAAAACTAAGATCATGGCATCTGGTCCCATCACTTCATGGCAGATAGATGGGCAAACAGTGGAAACAGTGTCAGACTTTATTTTTGGGGGCTCCAAAATCACTGCAGATGGTGACTTCAGCCATGAAATTAAAAGACACTTACTCCTTGGAAGAAAAGTTATGACCAACCTAGACAGCATATTAAAAAGCAGAGACATTACTTTGCCAACAAAGGTCCGTCTAGTCAAGGCTATGGTTTTTCCAGTGACCATGTATGGATGTGAGAGTAGGACTGTAAGGAAAGCTGAGCACCGAAGAATTGATGCTTTTGAACTGTGGTGTTGGAGAAGACTCTTGAGAGTCCCTTGGACTGCAAGGAGATCAAACCAGTCAATCCTAAAGGAAATCAGTCTTGAATATTCATTGGAAGGACTGATGCTGAAGCTGAAGCTCCAATACTTTGGCCACCTGATGCAAAGAGCTGACTCATTGAACTGAACTGAGCTGAACATAAAGGAGGTTGTTCTTGGCATGGACTTTGAAGGACTGTATTAGTAGAATTTCAACAGGTAGAGATGAAAAACTGAGCATTTGTAGCATAAGTGAAAATGTGGAGGCTAGAAAGTGGTGCATATTTGGAGAACAGAGAATGATGCATCATTGTTGCCAGATTTCTTAAAGTAGCCTTAAGGAAACCTCAGTTCTATAATCCAACAGCCTGATACAGGTTGGGAGATTTGTGTAACCTCTGAGACTTCAAGCAGCATAATGTATAAGTAGATAAGCAGCAGGTTACAGGCTAGTAAGTTTCAACCTGATATGACTGACTAGTCTTTTTCAAATGTCAGTCATTTCAGTACTACTTTCATGACTTTACCAGGTTTGGATACTAACTGTTCCAGTGTAAATAATACTTCTCTTTTAAACCAACTCAACTTTTTTTTTTTACTTAAATTTATTTTTTTTAAAAAGTTGTATCACACTTATGAATGGAAAACCAGTATAGCTTTCCAGAAATAGAAATTAACCATAACAATAAACATACTGAAAACAAACAGCATTTTAGAGTCTAGCTAAGTACTCTTTCCTGTTAAGAGTTCTGTCCTGAGGCCTACTCTTTTATTAACAGGAGTTTATCAAGAGTTAGATACATGTTGAAGCACTTTATTGGGCATAATTAGGACTGAAACAAAACTGATAGAGAGAAATTTTTATTCTGTGATCCATAGCCGTTTAATGCCATGCCCATGGATAATCTAAAACCATTTCACATACAATGCATATTCCACTCTTTGCGAGCCACTTTAGAGAGAAAAGGAAGCTATTAAGCTTGATTTGAAGAGGAACATACATTCATTTCTGTGCTTGGGAAGATTAATCTGGTAGTGACATTTGGAATGGCTTGGGGGGACTAAAAAGTACAGACAAGGAAATCATATGCAGTACTCCAGATTGGGATTAATAAGGACTAGGTTAGCAGCAGCAGCAGGATTAGCAGGGTAGTAGCAGTAGAGGAATTGATGTGAGATAACATCAGAAGCTTATGGTCCAATGAACTAAGACATATTTAAACAGAGCGGTTCTGTATCGTGTAGTACATGCTGTGTGAGCAGAACCCACGGTGACTGTGGAGCACCAGGGGAATGGTGAGAGAAGGGCTTCTAAAGAAGAGGATGCCTGAGCTGGGCCCTGAAGGATAAGAAGGCATTAACCAGCTTGAGTGGGGGTGGTATTCCAAGAAGAGAAAGAGTAGCAGTAAGAGTAGCTGCATGAGATGTGCAGGTAAATCCAATAATCCAGTGTTGCTGAAGAGAGATCGGTAGGAAAGTAGTAAGGTTGGAGAGGAAAACCAGGCAACCTCCTGGTGGGCCTTGTGTTTACAGCCACAGATCCTGGACTTTTATCTCATAGGTGATAGGGAGCTACTGAAGGGCTTGCAGGAGGAGTGCCTGGTCAGATTTGCATTTTAGATAGAATATCACTTTGGAGGATGGGTGGGAAGGATGAGACTGGAAGTCAGCAGGACCAGTTAGAAAGTCAATGCCATTGTAGCAAGAAGGTAAGCTCCATGAGAGCAGGGTTTTATATCATTTGGTCAGTCTTGTATCCCCAGTGCCTGTAGCAGGACCTGACTCCTCCTAGACACTTGGAGATCCAGATGGTAAAGAATCTGCCTGCAGTGCAGGAGACCCAGGTTCAATCCCTGAGTTGGGAAGATCCCCTGGAGAAGGGACTAGCAACCCACTCCAGGAATAGCAATCTGGAGAATTCCATGGACAGAGGAGCCTGGTAGTGATAGTTTATCGTGAATGATGTTGGATTTGTGATCTCCAAAGAAGAAGATTTATCTTTAGGACCAAGGACCAGGTTTGATCACTCAAGAGCTTTTGTGTAGAGGAGTTTTATTAAAGTATACAAAGGGATAGAGGAAGCTTCTGACATAGACGTCAGAGGGGGATGGAGAGTGCCCTGGGCCTCACTAGTCTTAGCAAGGGAGCTATATACTTTTTCAGTTGATTATTACAGTCAATCAAAAGAATGTCTCAAGGTTGTAAAGGTCTTACCAGAATATACATTTTAAGATAACAGGATTAGTCAGAAGGTTCTTAAGAAGGAGAAACATGTCCTCAAGCAGGATACGTTGTTGTTATATAATCATTGGTACAGAGTTTAAGGGAAAACACATCCTTGAGCAAAATGAGTTGTTTTGTTGTGCAATCATCAGCTCTGAGCTTAAAGAAAAAAACATTTCTCCTTTTCTTTTCCTTGAGAACTCCAGACCCCTATCTCCCCCTTGAGAGCCCCAACCCCTCTCTCCTCCTCAGAGACCCCAAACTTCTTATCAACCTACCTAGGAATTGACTCTCCCAGTAGGCTACAGTTCGTGAGGCCGCAAAGAGTTGGACACGACTGAGCAACTAAGACACACACAGAGACACTCAATAATTATAAAAATGAATGAATGAGTAGATGAATGATCTACATAAAAGAAATGAGGTCCTGAAGTTGGAAAATAGAAATCAGAGTGTAGATGAGGAAGCGCAGTTGAGAAATAACTATAGGTAATAGTTTTAATTGAAAATTAATTAGAAATGAAGAAGAAGGAAAAGTCAAGGATGATTCTGAGTTGACTTCCTATTTCAGATGACTGGCGACAGAATCAATACATAGAAATCCAGAAGAAAGAAGGTTAGAAAGGAAACATGGAAATGTTGGTAAAGGAGTCTGAAACATTCAGATTGAGAATTTGGGGTGATTTGGGGGCCACTTGATAAAAGTGAAAGAGGAGAGTGAAAAAGTTGGCTTAAAACTCAACATTCAGAAAACTAAGATCATGGCATCAAATCACATCACTTTATGGCAAACAGATGGGGAAACAGTGAGAGACTTTATTTTTAGGGGCTCCAAAATCACTACAGATGGTGACTGCAGCCATGAAATTAAAAAATGTTTGCTCCTTGGAAGAAAAGCTATGACAAACCTAGACAGCATATTGAAAAGCAGAGACGTTACTTTGCCGACAAAGGTCCGTCTACTCAAGGCTATGGTTTTTCCAGTGGTCATGTATGGATGTGAGAGTTGGACTATAAAGAAAGCTGAGCACCAAAGAATTGACACTTTTGAACTGTGGTGTTCGAGAAGACTCTTGAGAGTCCCTTGAACTGCAAGGAGATCCAGCTAGTCCATCCTAGAGGAAATCAGTCCTGAATATTCATTGGAAGGGCTTCCCTGGTGTTTCAGACAGTAAAGCGTCTGCCTACAATGCACGAGACCTGGGTTCAATCCCTGGGTTGGGAAGATACTCTGGAGAAGGAAATGGCAAGTCACTCCAGTATTCTTGCCTGGAAAATCCCATGGATGGAGGATCGTGGTAGGCTACAGTCCATGGGGTTGCAGAGAGTCGGACATGACTTAGCGACTTTACTTTCATTCATTGGAAGGACTGATGCTGAAGAAAATATTTGGGAATGTGGCTGTCAAGAGGCCAGAAGTTACTTCATTAACAAGTTTTGATGTATGAATCAGTGCAGTGGGCTGAGCAAATGGAAGGTGGAGACATGGGAGCATCCTGACCATTGTTTTTAGTAGGCAGATCCACTGGGCTTGATGCTAAAGTGGATATAAATAGGGAAGCAGGAGGAATCAAAAACAACTGAGGTTTTGAGTTTGGGAAATCTTGGAGACTGAACCCAGTAATGCATAGAGCTGGACTGTGGAATACATTGATGGTTTCTGTTTATAGGAGAATTGTTTTAATTCATTGTATATTAAAGATTCATAAATACAAAAGATTAAATGCAAATACTTCAGCTATTAAGGTTAAATTATTTAAGACATTAAGGAAATGCTTTAGTGCCTTACAAATGAAATTATATCCATTGTCTTATATTTGGGTATGATTTCCTTATTCATCTAAGATTGTTTAGAGTTCAGTGTTAGGTAGTTTCCAAGGGTTAAATCATATGTAAGACCCATACATTATTCTATGTGTGGTTAATAAACCGGATTGTCATTACCTTGCTTTTGTGACTTCAGTCACCCTTGTCAATTAACTAACTGAAGTTTCTGAATATTGTTTTGAAATCTGAACCAATCATTCTGTACATAATTATAATCTACATACATAGGCCAAACTTTAGATAAGGATTTTATCTCCTATTTGCTCTTTAGGTGCTACTTCTTCCAGGAAGCCCTCCATGGTTTAGCCTCTGTTGACTAGACATTTTTGGGTACAGTTATCATCATTATCATCCACAGATTCATAATTCTCATAACACTTATTCACCCAGCACTTTAATTCTATCTTTACTTGTCTGTCTCCCCCTTTAGACTGTCAGCATGTCTCATTTGGCTTTTATCCCTAGTCCTTACGTGTGTAGAACATATTATGTGCTTAGTAACTGTTGAACAATCGACAGGTCCTAATATGCCTACTAACTTGGGACATAAAGTAATGAGTTTATCATGGACAAATTGTATAAGCTTTCTAATGTGCTTACCTGTTCTATAAACGTCCAGGAGTATTCAAGCAACTATTAAGAAACTCTATTCTAAAACTTTATGTCATTTTTCCTCATTCCCCACACCATCCAGGAGATGCTACAGCAGTAGAGGGTGTTTCCTTTCCACTACTAACATAGTCTGTTCCAAGTGAGTCCTTATTGAATCAAAACTGATTCATGTTTTAAGGGAAATTTCCACAGAGAGCAGTAAGGTGACATAGAGCACTCCATTCATTCAAAATGCCATGACTAGGGTTCTCCTTGGCATTGTGTGATATTGGCCCCAGTTCTCTGCTTTTTGCCAAAGCACTTTTCACTTCTTTCTGCTTTTAAAGAGCCATAGATATTTTGTTGATAAACTTCAAAATATAGTATTTTAAAAGCATTTCAGCTAACATTTTAAATCAGGCAATTTCACATAAAATTTCTGACCTCTTTTTAAAAAAAATTGAGACGTTAACTGACTCTGCTTTCTTGAACATCAGGAAGTCAGAGCTGAGTGGCTACTGCACACTTTTAATGGAGCTTTAAGTTCTCCTATGAAGTTTAATCTTCTCCATTGATAAGAATGTGGGTAGAGTCAGAGCTTTTCTGCTTCACTCATTTAAGTGACCTACCTGGCCCCTCTCAACTGTAGTTTGCAACCCCTGATTTTGAGGAAACTGCTAAATGGTCCACTTTTCCTTGGTTCCTTAGCTAAAGCCTTCACATAACCAGAGGCAGCAAATAGAGTTGATATTTTTATAGCCAAACCAACATGAATATTTATTTACAGGCTACTTAATGTTCCAGTTGCTGTAGAATGTTCACCCTATCTAATAAAAAAATTTATTTTTCATGTTATTCTTAATCATGATGAATTCATCTGAACATTTAGCTTATAACACTTTATACTTTTAATTTAGGTTTTCAATGACAAGAGCAGTTTTAAAAGTTAATAACCATCCTATTAAACAGTGGAGGTAACCACTTAGTCAGGACTCACTGAAATCAATCTTACTTCTTCTTTAATATAATTTCAATTAGTTAGTGATGGTATCAGATGAACATCAATGTCTTGCCACCAAAGTATGTATTAACGTACAGTGAATTTAATTCTATTTGAATAGGAAGTCTAGGGATGAGATAGTGCTGAAAATGAATCTTTCATTGGAGATATAACAAAGTAGTATGATAAATTACAACACCAAGTTCTTTTAGTAATTTTTCCACTCAAACACCCACTGTTTGTCATTTAAATAGAATTACTCTTTAGGAGTTGTATTTTCTTGTACCACAACTCTGATGGAATATATTATAGGTTTTATTACAAACTGGAAGTGTGGCATATTTTTTTTTAAATTTTCCCTTAAAGATTATTTTTCCCATAGAGCCATTTATTTAGAAATTTTTTCATTCTCAACAATATATAATTTTATGAGTGTCAATGAATGAATAGAGAAAGGGGGAGACAGATTTTTTAGATAGAGAATGGCTTCTCAATAAGATCATTCTAACCTAGAATCCAAAATAGTATTTGTGGTACTTAAATTTGACAGTTTGTAAATGCTTTCATGTGCAAATCATAGTAAGTAATGTATTCTACTTTTTCATTTTACTATTTATTCCTTTAAGAGTTGGTTAGTTATTATTACAGTTCTATTTTACTATTTTCTCTTGACCTGAATCAATGTTTTATAATTTGTGAATATGTTATCATAATAAAAGTCTCAACTTGCAGTTTGTTTCAGTGAACAGTCTTCTCATCAAGGAGATTATAGTAGGCAGAGGAGGCAAACTTATAAACAGTTAATGATGATGGACTGTGTTAACACCAAACTAGTCTTAGGGTGGGGAATGCTGGTAAAAGGAAATATCAGACTTCCCTAGCCAAGTTGGAGCTTGTTCTAAGTGGAGATACTGGAGCTAAATTGTGAATACACACAAATGGAAGCATGGAGTTCCATTTCACGTTTGATCCCTTAACTGGGGTGTATAATGAGAATGTACAAACTCACAATGCTAGAAAACAAGGCTAGATGAAACAAACCATGAAAGGCCTTAAAAGCCATGTTAAAAAGTTTGATTTTTAGTCCACTAGAGATTTCGTTTTAAATGTTAACATGGAGAAGTTTCATGATGTTATCTGTATTCTAGAAAATGAGTACATTGTCAAAATAAAAATAGCTGGAGGCAGAGAGACCAGTTAAAAGTCTGTGCAAAGTCCAGGTGAGACATAATTCACCTGAAAATGAGTATAGTAGCAAGGAAGTAGAGGAGGAAGACATATAAAAGATACTTCAGGAGTTAAATCAGTGAGAAAAAAAAAAAAGAAAGGGAGAAAATGGCACTGAATTACTCTGGTGCTTGGAATTGGCAAAGTAGTTGTGTTACCAACAGGGTAAATGTCTGGTGGAACAAGACCCAGTTTCCCCCACAGTCAGTTTCCCCCACAGTCAGTCTCTCCCATCAGGAAGCTTCCATAAGCCTCTTATCCTTATCCCTCAGAGGGCAGACAGAATGAGAACCACAGTCACAGAAAACTAATCAAACAGATCACATGGACCACAGCCTTGTCTAACTCAATGAAACTATAAGCCATGCCGTGTAGGGCCACCCAAGACGGATGGGTCATGGTGGAGAGTTCTCACAAAACGTAGTCCATTGGAGAAGGGAATGGTAAACCACTTCAGCATTCTTGACTTGAGAACCCCATGAACACTATGAAAAGGCAAAAAGATATGACACTGAAAGATGAATTCCCCAGGTTAGTAGGTGCCAAATATGCTACTGGAGAAGAGTGGAGAAATAACTCCAGAAAGAATGAAGAGACGGAATCAAAGCAAAAACAATGCCCAGTTGTGGATGTCACTGGCAATGGAAGTAAAGTCCAATGCTGTAAAGAACAGTATTGCATAGGAACCTGGGATTTTTACTCCATGAATCAAGGAAAATTGGAAGTGGTTAAACAGGAGATGGCAAGAGTGAACATCGACATTTTAGGAATCAGCGAACTTCAATAGACTGGAATGGGTGAATTTAACTCAGATGACCATTATATCTACTACTGTGGGCAAGAATCCCTTAGAAGAAATGGAGTAGCCTTCATAGTCAACAAAAGAGTCTGAAATGCAGTTCTTGGGTGCAATCTCAAAAATGACAGAATGATCTCTGTTCATTTCCAAAGCAAACCATTTAGTATCACAGTAATCCAAGTCTATGCCACAACCAGTAATGTTGAAGAAGCTGAAGTTGAAAGGTCCTATGAAGACCTACAAGACCTTCTAGAACTAACACCCCCAAAAGATGTCCTTTTCATTATAGGGGACAGGAATGAAAAAGTAGGAAGTCAAGAAACACCTGGAGTAACAGGCAAATTTGGCATTGGAGTACAGAATGAAGCAGGGCAAAAGCTAACAGAGTTTTGCCAATAGAACACACTGGTCATAGCAAACACCCTCTTCCAGCAACGCGAGAGAAGACTCTACACATGGACATCACCAGATGGTCGATACCACAATCGGATTGATTATATTCTTTGCAGCCAAAGATGGAGAAGCTCTATACAGTCAGCAAAAACAAGACCTGGAGCTGATTGTGACTCAGATCATGAACTCCTTATTGCCAAATTCAGACTTAAATTGAAGAAAGTAGGGAAAACCATTCAGGTATGACCTAAATCAAATCCCTTATGATTATACAGTGTAAGTGACAAACAGATTCAAGAGATTGGATCTGATAGACAGAGTGCCTGAAGAACTATGGACGGAAGTTTGTGACATTGTACAGAAGGCAGTGATCAAGACCATCCCCAAGAAAAAGCAATGCAAAAAGGCAAAATGGCTGTCTGAGGAGGCCTTACAAACAGCTCTGAAAAGAAGGGAAGCAAAAGGCAAAGGAGAAAAGGAAAGATGCACCATTTGAATGCAGAGTTCCAAAGAGTAGCAAGGAGAGATAAGAAAGCCTCCCTCAGTGATCAATGCAAAGAAATAGAGGAAAACAATAGAATGGGATAGACCAGAGATCTCTTTAAGAAAATTACAGATACCAGTGGAATATTTCATGCAAAGATGGGCACTTACAGAAATGGTATGGACCTAACAGAAGCAGACGATATTAAGAAGAGGTGGCAACAATACACAGAAGAACTATACAAAGAAAGATCTTCATGACCCTGATTACCACGATAGTGTGATCACTCACCTAGAGCCAGACATCCTGGAATGCAAAGTCAAGTGGGCCTTATGAAGCGTCACTATAAACAAAGCTAGTGGAGGTGATGGAATTCCAGTTGAGCTATTTCAAATCCTAAAAGATGATGCTGTGACTCAATATGGCAGCAAATTTGGAAAACTCAGCAGTGGCCACAGGACTGGACAAGGTCAGTTTTCATTCCAATCCCAATGAAAGGCAATGCCAAAGGCAATGCTCAAACTACCACACAATTGCACTCATCTCACATGCTAGCAAAGTAATGCTCAAAATTCTCCAAGCCAGGCTTCAACAGTATGTGAACCATGAACTTCCAGATGTCTAAGCTGGATTTAGAAAAGGCAGAGGAACCAGAGATCAAATTGCCAACATCTGTTGGATCATTGGAAAAGCACGAGAGTTCCAGAAAAACATCTATTTCTGCTTTATTGACTATGCCAAAGTCTTTGACTGTGTGGATCACAACAGACTGTGGAAAATTCTGAAAGAGATGGGAATACCAGACCACCTGACCTGCCTCCTGAGAAATCTGTATGCAGGTCAAGAAGCAACAGTTAGAACTGGACATGGAACAACAGACTGGTTCCAAATCGGGAAAGGAGTATGTCAAGGCTGTATATTGTCACCCTGTTTATTTAACTTATATGCAGAGTATTATATGCAAAATGCTGGGCTGGATGAAGCACAAGCTGGAATCAAGATTGCAGGGAGAAATATCAATGACCTCAGATACGTAGATGACACTACCTATGGCAGAAAGTGAAGAAGAACTAAAGAGCCTCTTGATGAAAGTGAAAGAGGAGAGTGAAAAAGTTGGCTTAAAACTCAAAGCTCAACATTCAGAAAACTAAGATCATGGCATCTGGTCCCATCACTTCATGGCAAATAGATGGAGAAACAATGGAAACCGTGAGAGAGATTTTTTTTGAGCTCCAAAATCACTGCTGATGGTGACTGCAGCCATGAAATTAAAAGACACCTGCTCCTTGGAAGAAAAGCTATGACCAACCTAGACAGCATATTGAAAAGCAGAGACATTACTTTACCAACAAAGATCCGTCTAGTCAAAGCTATGGTTTTTCCAGTAGTCATGTATGGATGTGAGAGTTGGACTATAAAGAAAGCTGAGCACCAAAGAATTGATGCTTTTGAACTGCGGTGTTGGAGAAGACTCTTGAGAGTCCTTTGGACCCAAGGAGATCCAGCCAGTCCATCCTAAAGGAAATCAGTCCTGAATATTCGTTGGAAGGACTGATGCTGAAGCTGAAGCTCCAATACTTTGGCCACCTGATGCGACGAGCTGACTCATTTGAAAAGACCCTGATGCTGGGAAAGATTGAAGATGGGAGGAGAAGGGGACGACAGAGGATGAGATGGTTGGATGGCATCACCAGCTTGATATACATGAGTTTGCACAAGCTCCAGGAGTTGGTGATGAACGGGAAAGCCTGTCATGCTGCAGTCCGTGGGGTTGCGAAGAGTCGGACACTACTGAGCAACTGAACTGTGGAGCTTCAGTCACTGATTAGATTGTGGTTTCTCACCATGAGAGAATATCTGGTGTCACACTGTCCTTCCTACAGTAAACAAAACACTGGAAAAATATATTTGAAATAAGACTTTTCAACCATTGGGATAACAGACAACATACTTGAAAAAGAAACAAATTATGTAAGTTCTATATTCCCAAGCTTTTTAAAGGCCCATTCCAGACTACAGAGGTGGGAGCCCAGACAGAGCATGGCATCTTGCTGAGTAGAGACAGAGATCAGAGTTAAGGATGACAAGAGACTGAGGTAGCTGGAATTTGTATTGTAGTGTATCTGAGAAGAACTTCAAAAATCTGCCTCAGGATCCTCTTGAATCCTTGTTCATGCTTACAGTAGGACCCCATGAGGTAATCAAAGACCAGCACCTAGGGAAAGAACACCTACTAAGCAGCAGTGACACCCAGGGCTGGGAGATGTTCAAGTGCTGGCCACAGTATCACTGAATGCATGTAAGAGAAACTTTAGAAAGACAGTATTACTTAGAAATAAAGCTTATCTTTTCCTGTAGAAAACATCGCTTTAGAATCAAGCTAAGAAATATGAAGACTCACATCAAAAAGATCAAGATGATCTACAAATAAACTTCTGTGTGGAACATCATTGAACTCTTTTAAGAAAAACAACAAAGTCCAAAGCCCAGCAGCATAGTAACCATAATGTCCAGTCTACAGTTTTTAAAAAGGATACTAGATAGGCAAACTGAGTAACCATGATCCATAACCTGAGAAAAATCACAGAATGAAAATTCAATGGCTATAAGGCAACTATTATAAATATATTAGAGGATTTAATGGAAATTTTCAACATAATGAGAGAACAAATTAAGAAACCCCAATGGAAAAAAAGGAAACTGTGAAAAGAAACTTAGAAAAATACAGCATTGAAACGAATGATTTCACTGGATAGATTTAACACTAAATTAAACACTGGGGTGATTCATTAAAATTGAAGTCAGGAATATAGAAATTCTTCAAACTGAGGCACAGAGAGGGGGAAAAAAGCTTGGGGGGAAATGAGTATAGTCTGATTGGCCTGTGAAACAATATCCATCAGTCAGTATATGTGCAATTGGAGGTGGTGCTAGTGGTGAGGAACTGCCTGCCAATGCAGGAGACATAAGAGACATGGGTTCGATCCCTGGGTTGGGAAAATCCCCTAGAGGAGGAAATGGCAACCCACTCTTGTATTCTTACCTGGAGAATCCCATAGACAGAGGAGCCTGGCGGGCTACAGTCCATGGGGCTGCAGAGATTGGACACTACTGAAGTTACTTGGCACACAGCACAGAGTACTATAAGAAGAGCAAAAAGAGATTGAGTGAAGAAAATTTATAGAAAATGATGGTAGAAATTTTTCAGAATTTGAAAAATATACCTATAGATCCAGTAAGCTCAGCAGACCATGAGCTGAGGAACACACAAAAGCCACCCACATTAAAATCACACTATGATATATCACAACTGGAAAAAAAAATCACCATGGTATGTCATAATTAAATTGCTAAAGATCAGTGATAAAATCTTACAGTGCAGTAGAAGAAAAATCATACATGAGAACAATGATAAAAATATGTCACCAGCTTTCCATCAGAACCAATGAAAGTAGGAAGACAATGAAACAGTGCTAACGGGAGAAAATTCTTAAACCTGTCAACTTAGAATTCTTTATTTAGTGAAATTTCTTTAAAAATTGGAGCAAAATAAAAACATTTCCAGACTAAAAAGATTAGAGACTTTGTTATCACTAAACCTGCACTATAAAAATGTTAAACGAAATTCTTCCTGATGAAAAAAAAATATGTACCAGATAGAAATTTGATAGAAAGCATACCAAAATTCTTATCTAAATGAGAGAGTGATTTGAGGGTCAGTAACAGTAATAAAAAAGTAGGTAAATCTAAAATATTACTCATATTGTGAATTCTTTAAAGTATTTGTTGAAATCAAACAATAACAATGTAGAAGTAAAATATGTGACAGTAATAACACAGTGATAGTGTATGAAGTTCTTATCCGTAAGATAGTCTAATATTATTCAGGGTTAAATTATTAGAAGTTAAAGGTTCATAGGAGCTTCCCTGGTTGCAGAGTTTGGGCAGCAATTGAAAAAAATAAGTTTAGCTAATCAACAAATTGAGAAAAGTAATTGGGCACTGAAGGTATATTCAATACAAAATAAAGGAGAACTAAAGAAAGAGCAGATAGAACAAATAGAAAACAAGTAAATTGATAGCCTTAAACTCAAACACATAAAAATAATTGCATTAAATGTAAATCGACTAAACATTACAAAAAAAGAAATTGTTAGGTTGAATAAAAAAGTGAGACACAATTGTATTCTGTTTATACGCAGTGCACATTAAATTTAAAGACACAGATAGGTTTAAAACAATTTAATGACAAAAGATGTATCTTGCAAACATGAATTATAAAAATGCTAGAGTAGCTGGATTAATATCAGTCAAAGTAAACTGCAGGACAAGGAATATTATGTAAACAGGCATATTTCATAAGGATACGGGTATCAAATCATGTAGAAGATAGAACAGTCCTGAATATGTACACACCTCATAACAGTGCTTGAAATTGCATGAAGCAAAAACTAACAGAACTGAAGAAAGATATATGCTCAATTATAGATGAAGATTTCAACACTCCCCTCTCAGAAATTGACAAAAAATCAGAAAACTTGAAAAATGCTATCAATCAACCTGACTTATGTGACATTTCTAGAATGTTTACTCGAACAGCTACAGAATAACACTGTGTTCAAATGCACATTGAATTTCCACCAATATATATGATATATTAGGCTATTTTATTCTCAGCAAAGTTAAAAAGACTGAAATTATACAAAGTATGTTCTGTGACTATTAAAGTTAATAACAAAAAAGATAATTAAAAAATCCCCAAGTACTTGAAAGTAAAGCAACACACTTCTAAATAACCTATAGGTAAACAAAAATTATAGGGAATGTTAGAAAATAATTTAACTGATATTTTACTAATATTTTACTAATTTTAACTAGTAGTGAAAATAAAGCAGGCCAAAATTTGTGAGATGCATTAGAGGTATCTAAACTATTCAGAAAGAAGTAATCAAGAGAGTAAGTCAGTAAAATGGGAAATGGACAATGGAGAAAAAAATCAATAAAACCAGGTGTGGATTTTTAAAAATTATTTAGTAAGTGATAAACTTAGACTAATCAAGCAAAAGACAGACTACACACACACAATGTCAGTATGAAGACGAGATGTAAAGGAAAAGGAAACTAAGGGAATATTATGAACAATTTTGAACTTCCCAGGTGGCTCAGTGGGTAAAAGAATCCTCCTGCAGTACAGGAGAGGTGGGTTTGATTCCTGGGTCGGGAAGATCCCCTGAAGTAGGGCATGGCAACCCACTCCAGTATTCCTGCCTGGAGAATCCAATTAACACAGGAGTCTGGCAGGCTACTATCCATAGGGTCGCAAAGAAGCAGACATGACTGAGGCAACTGAGCACAGATGCATGTGTGAGCAATTTTATACTAATAAATTTGACAATTTAGATGAAGTAGGAAAATTTTTTCAAAGAAGTAAATTGCTAAAACTGATACTAAAGGAAATAGAAAATCTGAGTAGCCTTATATCTATATTTAGAAAATGAATCCATAATTTAAAACATTGCCACAAAGAAAATCCAGGTTCAGATAGATTTATGGGTATGTCTCACCAAACATTTGAGGAAAAATAATGCTCTTAGAGAAAAAGGGAGAAAGAACATTTCCAGTTGACTTAATAAAATGAAGCTAGCATAATTCTTATACCAAAACCAGGAAATGTAATTCCCAAAAGAGAACTATAAATCAGAATCACTCGTGAACATAGATATATGGATCCTTAACATCATGACCAAGTAGTGTTTATCCAAGAATTCAAGGTTAATGTTACAATTTGATAATTAGTCAGTGTAATTTATCATGTTAACAGTATAAAGGGAAAATATTGTAAAATCATCTCAGTGAATGTAGAAAAATCAACTGATGAAAATTCATCAACCATTGTGATGGCTCACATCAAACTATTACCAGAAGGAAACTTGTTCAGCTTGATAAAAGACCACTATAAAAACCTACAATTCAATCATATTTAATGATGAAATACTAGTACTTACTCCTCAGATGGGGAACAAGTCAAAGATATCAACTCTGACAACTTCTGATCAGCACTGTATTCGAACTCCCCCCAGCAAGTGCAATAAGATAACAAAGAGAAATTTTACAGCATACAGATTGAAAAAGAAGTAAAAATTTCTGTCTTTGCAGACAACATAACCATCTTGTAGAAAATTCTAGGGAACCTACAAAAACCAAACAAAACCTAGTTAAAATAAGTGAGTTTAACAGAGTTACAGAACACAATGTCAGTATACCAAAATCAATTTTATATTTCTATATAGATGTATTTATAGCAAGAAACAATTGAAAACTCTATAAATTTTAAAGACATTTACAACAGTGTCAAAAATATTCAAGAGTAAGTTTAACAAAATATATGTTAGCCTCTTACATTGAAAACTATAAAACATTGCTTAGAGAAATTGAAGACCTAAATAAATGGGAGCACGTTGTTAATGAATGAGAATACTATATTTGTTAAGATGCAAATACTTTTTCAGTAAATCTGTAGATTCAGTCTAATCCCAGTTACAGTTCCAGCAAGCTGCTTTTTTTTCTTTTTTTTTTTCAGAATTTAATAAGCTACTTCTAAAATTTACATAGAAATTCACAGGTCCAAGAATAGCCAAAACCTTTTTGAAAAGTAAAATTTATATCTCATGATTTCAAAACTTCATATAAGGTTACAGTAATCAAGATATTATGTACCTGGCATAGATAAAGTAAAAAGTTCAGGACACCCGCACATGTATACATCAACCAAAGCATCAGAGCAGTTCAATAGGCAGAGGAATTTTTTTTTTTTTTTGAGAACTGGAAATTGTGAGTATATACAAGAAAGAAAAATGAACCTCAACCCATATTTCATACCATTTACAAAAATTAATTTGAGATGGATTATAGATCTAAATGTAAATACAAAAAGCTACATTAAAATATTTCTTATGGCCCAGAAAGCATTAACCGTAATTAAGAAATTGACAAAATAGGCTTCAATGAAATTTAAAACTGTGCATAAAAAAGATATTAAGAAAATGAATAAGCAAGCCACAAAATGGGAGATGATATTCTTAATATATATAACTGACAACAGACTTTTATTGAGACTAGATCCTACAACTCTATAATGAAAAGACTTAACTTTTTTTAAGGCAAAAATAATTCAACAGAGATTTTTACAGTTGATTAAGTATATGAAGAAAAGCTCTATACTATCAGTCAGGGAAATACAAGTTAAAAAAACAGTGACCTCTACCACTTCACCTACTAAGAATGGCTAAAAGAGACAAGAAATACTAAATGTTGTTGAGATGTAAAGCAGTTTCATGAATTTCTAGTATAAGTGGAAAATGGTATAACTACTTTGAAAATACCTTTGGAGGTAACTTTCTCATAAAGTTAAACATTTGTCCTTTGATCCAACAGTTCTACTTCTTGTTCTCTATCTAAGGAAATGAAAATATGTGTATACAAATTTGCATTTCACAACAGCTTTATTTATGATGGCCAAAATGTTGAAATAACTCAAAAGTCCAACAGCAGAAGACTGAACAAATGGTCCTCTATGCACAGAGTGAGGGACTACTCAGCAAAACAAGAATGAACTATCAATGCATGCATCAACACTGATGAGCCTCAGATGTTAGCTTGAGTGTAAGAAGCCATTTACTGTGATTTCATTTATATGAATAGAATAGACAAAATTAATCTAAGGTGAAAGAAATTAGTGCCTTCCCTTAAAAAGTATGAATGTGGAGACTGGAAAGCTGCACAAAAGATATGTTATGAGTTATGGTATGCAGATGTATGAGATGGTCAAAACTCATCAAACTGTATCCTCAAACTATGCATTTCATGATATGAAAGTCAGAGAGCTTGTATGGCTAATGTACATTGAGCATTTACCATACGCTAGACACTATTAGAAGTGCTTACATGTATTTAAACATTTAGTCCTAACAACTCTATGAGAGATGCGTCATTATTATCACCATTTTACAAATAAGCAAAGAGAGACAGAGAGAACACATAACTGCAAAGATGATATAACTAGTAAGTGGTAGAACTGGAATCCAAATCCAGACAGTTTGGCTCTAGAGCCCAAATTCTTGCATCCCTGGGAGGAATATATTTAAAAGGTGTTGTCACTAGAGATTAGCTAGAGAGAGTTGCCAGATTAAGAAACAGAATATAGTTCAAACTTTTTTAAGTATTTCAGGGTAATGAAATTAAATCTCAAGATGTGACCTGCCGGAGTCCTGCTCCAGCTGGTCAGGGTTCCCTCAGGATGGACGGCGTCGGCGAGACGAATGAGAAGACACAGCGAGTCGTGGTGTTTCCAAGTGTCTTCTGACTTTATTGTTTTTTAAGACAGCTTTTATATTTTTAGTGGTACATAGAAACAAATGTAAAGTATAGAGTCATGCCAGATCAGCTCGATGGATCAGCAGTTTTTGATCCGTATCGGAACCAGAACACTGTGTTTCTAAGTTATAAAAGGTTTAAAATTGTTTACATCATCTTCTGGCCTGGAGGCCTGCTAACATCTTGTGACTCTTTTATTGATAAGGGTTGATCAGTCAGAATGCTTTTCTATCAGGCACAGCAGGAAAGAATTAATCAATAGAAAGTTTCAAGGTAAAACCTGTTTTTGGTAATTTACTCTATGCCTTGAGCTTAATAGAAAAGAATGTGGTTCCATAAAGTCATAGAACAGCAAGCTGAAACAATGTAGCACAAAGGTCAGTTTTTAGCAAAATCACCAGCGGAATTAACAATTGTCTTATTATTTGTATTAAAACTAAACTTTTATTTATACAAATGTCTAACTATTATGTTTTCATTATATAGGCTAAATACGTTAAGAGTAAAAAAGCATAATGAGTAAGTATAGACTAAGTTACAGTTTTATAAAGCAACATTTCTTATATTTTCTAACAAGCCTTTCTTTCCTACAAAGGGCTCTGTGCCCATTGGGGCTTTCTGTGTGGAGGCTCTCAATGCTGTTTTATTACTAGGGAGAAGTTATGCACATTAGCTCCAAAGGCACAGGTACATTTATTAAACAAACCAATATGTTAGCAAAAGGAATTTAGATCAGCATACTTTATATCCCAGATAATTTTATTTAGGGTGCTACCGTTCAGGGGCCTTGTCGATTGAGATTTCAGATTGATCTATTTTAGAAGAGAATCAGGAAAGGCCTTTTTTCTAAGTCACAGAAAATAAGAAGAGGTTTATTGTAGCAAACCTCAGAAAGACAGATACCATCTTTAAGGTGAGTGCTGAGGCAGCCTTCCGAGAATCCCTGAGGGCTCGATCAGCTCTCTACCTCATGACTCTGTCATGGGTGGGATCTCGTGAGCTGGCTCCCGGCAGTGACCATGTGACTGGATTAAGGAGTAAAGAGGAGAGGAAGACTTTTGAAGGAAAGACAGTTAAGGGACTTTTAGTGTGTCGAACGGTATATCAGAAGGTAAGATGAACCTGGTCCCAGTATTTTCCAAGAATGTGTATAGGATGGTGTGGTTTTACTCAAGTGTGTGTTCTCAAGTGGTGTGTCTGAGGAGGTATAAGGAATGAGTGGAGAGTGATGTGAAGCTGAAAGGGTGGAAGGGCCTGTCTGTGCAATGCCTCAGGTTTCAAAGAAGGTGGGGTTCACAGTCAGAAGAACAGACTCTCTCCCAGTGCCACGGTCCCATGGCTTCAGAACTGAAGGCTGTAGAACCACAGGTAAACTCCATAAGTGAACTTCAACTCTAGACTTGAAGAGGAAGTAATACCTCAGAGAAAAGCCAGGTTTCATTTAAGGTAAGGCGTGTAGGACCATTAAACAGTATGTGTGCTCAGTCATGTCCAACTCTTTGCAGCCTCATGGACTGTAGCCCACCAGGCTCCTCTGTCTATGGGATTTCCCAAGCAAGAATACTGGAGTGGGTTGCCATTTCCTTCTCCAGGGAATCTCCCAAACCCAGGGATCAAACCCAAATCTCTTGCATCTCCTGCACTGGCAAGTGGATTCTTTACTACTCACTAGTGCCATGTGGGAAGCCCATTGGACCCTTAAAAGAATATAGAGAATATAAGTACTTTTCAGTAATATGGATTTCTAAAGGCACAGTGAAAGGGCGACTTGAGGATTAGCAAGAAAATGATGGGACATCTATTTGAGGAAGAGAGAGCTTGCTGGAGGAGGGTAGGAATTGGGAGGTAGGGATTGATTGCTGAACAGGTATAGTGATGGTACTTCTGCAAGGAACTTGGTTTTCCTTGATGCAGTCATGAGCTACAACATTAGCAGCCCCAAATTCCAGTCCTCAACTACATGCTTTCCATATTAAGGGGTTGCAGTGACTTGCTTCTCATGGGGAAATTACTTTTATATTAGTAATAGGTAATTACTTCTCCTGCCCATGTGGAAATTACTATTTCAGTCTCTCTGCTTGCATCACTTAATAAACACAATATGTTGATGAAAAAGATGGACAAAGTCATTGTAAGCAGATTTTCTGTTGAGAAGTTAAAACTGAAGTGGAAAATTATTTTAAAAGGCACAAGAATAAAAGTCTTAAAAGCTTCTTTTTTTGTTATTTTGGGAGCATGAAAACAATGAAGTTCTAAAATTCTGGAAAGAGATGTACTTTAGAATTGCTGGGTTACAAAATTGTAGTTTTTTGTCATTTCTTTTTAGCAAGGCATTGCTGGCTAGCTCTGTGTACTGTTAACAATTCAGGCTCTTCATACAGGGGCAAAATGAATCTAATTATCTTCAGATCTTTCCTATAGTATTGGGAGAGAAAAGGGGCATAAGAAATCAAAAAAATTCTGGGACAACCAAGAGCTTTTTATTGCATGCCTTTGAGTGTGTGTGTGTGTATGTGTATGGGTGTTTCACCAATACAATGAAGCCATATTGCCAAAACATTACAGTAAAAACTAGAAGTTAAATTCTTTGAATCATGATTTCACCCTTTGGCAGTCAAGTCTTTCATGGAAAATTCCATGTTGAAATGAAATAGTAAATTCTCTTATTAATCCAAGCAACAAAGTAAGCAGATCTGTCTCTTCTCTATAAAGACTGGTGTTTTTCCCATGCTTATTTCTCAAGGACCTGTAATTGTAAATATTTTAGATCAGGAGCTCTTCCCTGCTGAACTAGAGTTTCACATGGGGTAAAGTGATTAGATATCAAGAAAAATGTCAGAAAAGGGGGATTTTAAGTGTGAATGATCCCCAATGATAATGAAAATATTTTATAAAGATCAACTGTAATTCAAATAATCCACCTGTTGGTAGTAGGGAACTCAGAACACTTTTCCATAACTTCAGAAAATATATCACAGAAATTATAAGAATAATGATTTATTTGTGAAAGCTTATGAAAATTGTAACCTTTACAAATATCAGCTTAACCAAAAAAGAAAAAAAAAGCAGGCAACAAACCTCTATTTCTTCTAACCAAGGAAGATTTGTGAAAGTTATCCTCATCTTTTCCAAGAACTACTCCCATCTGTACTTCTAAAAGATGGATTCAGTAAATAACTTATCAGTACTTACACATTTATGAGGTTTGTTGAATGATGATAAAGTGAAAGACTGAAAATATGTGTGCAGGCATGTATTTATATGCTTATATGCTTATCTTCATACACTCTTACACACACACGCATACCATTATTTGTTGAGTACTTTTCATGAAGCATTAATCTAGGCAGAGGAAATAAAAGCAGTTTGATTTGGGATATATAAAAAGTGTGGAAATCACACCTGAAATCCAAGCAACAAAACCAAGAGTAAACAAATGGGACTGCATCAAACTAAAATGCTTCAGCACAACAAAAGAACACATTAACAAAATGAAAAGACAACCTATGAAATAGAGAAAAAAATCTACAAACCATATATCCGATAAGGAGTTAATGGCAAAAATATATGAAGAACTCCTATAACTCAATAGCAAAAAATGAAAAAAAAAAAGCAGTTAAAGTGGGCAAAGGACCTAAATAGACATTTTTCAAAGAAGATATACAGTAGACCAACAGATACATGGGAAAATGCTCAACATCTCTAGTCACTAAGGAGTTGCAAATTAAAACCACAATGAGACATCAACTTGTACCTGTTAGAATGGATATCATCAAAAAGACAAAAGATAAATATGTATAAATGTAGAGAAAAGGGAACCCTTCTGCACTGTTGGTAAGATTATAAATTGGTGTAGCCACTGTGGAAAACAGTATGGAGGTGCCTCAAAAACTTAAGAATAGAACTACCAAATGATTCAGCATTCCACTCTGGGACATAGTCAAAGCAAACAGACTTCCCAGTTACTCTACATTTCTTACGTTCTCCTTCAAAAACCACAGTGACACTTGACCCTCTGTGGTCCACATTTCTCTTCTTGATCTTCCAACAACTCCACAACCTGGCCTCACTGCCCTATCCCACATTACTTCCCACACCTCCCAAGAGCGTGCCTCCTGCTTGTTAGGCCAGCCTTGTTGTTATATCACACTCCCTAACCCTCCTGCTGGTTAGGGCAGCCTTGTTATATCACGCTCAGTCCTACCTCCTACCAGGCTGCTTTCCCCCAAAAAAGATCAGAGCAGTCCCATCACTTGGAAATACAACGTTACTGTTGAGACATCTGCAAAGAAAATAATTTTCCATATTTAATCAATATTTTACTGCATTCTTTTTTACTCTTGTAGTGTGGAAACAAACTCAGATTCTCATCCATATTAAAACCAAGACTCTTAAATGGAATTTGACTTTTAAAATGACATTATATTTCCTTTGTCAATTAATATATCTCTCAATTTTGATAGATTAATAAAATAGACCTTATATAAAATGTGCTTCTAAGCAAATAATGGAAGACCTGATTATAAGCACAGACAATTTTAAATACTGCTTTTCTTTTAACTTCAAAAATTCTCTTTTCTGCTTTTGTCCTGTAGTTTTAAATGTCTTGATTTTTTACTAAATGATTATTTTCTTTTTCTTTAACTCAGTAAGACCATTTAGAGAATTCATCTGCTGAAGTATTGAGGGTTCTAATTGTTTAATGGACAGAAATTAGGCCCTGCAAGAGTACTTTAAAAACTGGCAAATACAAGGCATAATTACAGATTCTTTAGAAGAATCTATTTCTGTACAATAGGTTAATTGGTAAGTAGACAGCACTGGCCACACTTTAGACCCAGCTTCCAATTTCGATTTTATCTATGCTTTTTTTTTTTAATAAATATAAGTGGCTAATTGTGATCAAATTAGTCCTCTTGAAGAACAATTGGCTACTTATCTCTGATTTTCAAGATTTAAGTGGTCTAACCCGTCTATAGTTAACTGCCTACAGATCTAGGGTTATTTCCCTAAGTTGTCAAAGCCTTGTCTCACGATAGGAACTCTGTAGCCAAGTGACCAATGTGTAGTTCGTATTATGATTTCTTTGGAAAAATCAAGATAGTTTTTAAGAAAATTGAAGCCAAAACAGATAGATTTACCTAAAGGGGAAAATTGGTTTGGGGCTGGTTGACCCAGTTGATTGCTTCAACTCACTGAACTTTCTGCTTATAAGATGGCTTCTTCATTTATGTGACTGTAAAAAGTACTTACTCCTCTTTCCCTTTTTAATTTTAGTGGTGCAATCTATGCATTGACTTGGTGGCATTTACCAATGAAATATTCAAAGGAGCAGTTTTCCAGTCACTAGATGGAATTACTGTCTCAGCAAACTGCAAGCTACGAAAGATCTTCACTTTAAAATACAAGCCTCAAGACACTGCTGATAAAGATGGTATGTTCAAACTACTATCAAGATTTTTTAGTTCTCCAGTTTTTTTTAATTTATTTTAATTGGAGGCTAATTACTTTACAATATTGTAGTTTTTAAAAAAGGTAGACATGCCTTTGGAAAGTAAGAGTACAAGGTGTTTTTCTTTTTTTTAATTTATCTTTATTTAATTGTGGAAAGAACATTTAACATGAGGTCTATCTTAACAAATTTTATTGTTAATAAATGTTATTGTTGACTATAGCTACAGTGTTATACAGCAGGTCTCTAGAGCTTATTCAACTTGACTGAAATAATAATAATAAATTAATTTTCTAATGATCATGGTAAGATAGAACGATGGCTGAGATATTACTCATATGATTTTTAAAGACACTGGAAATATATACAGTAATTACTCATTAAATTATTAATAACTGGACTCTGCAGGAAACAGAGCCATCTAGAATTCATAAGGCAGCACAAACTCTCCTGCTAAGATATCTTAAACAACTAAAATATTGAGAGACTACTATTGCTTTTTTTTATTTTCATGTGGGATTACTTTTAACAAAATCAGTTCTCCTAGAAGCCCAGGAAATAGGACTGCACATTAGATGGCAAAGGTGATTTCTTAGAAGTTTATATGTAGACTTTAGATTTGTGCTCCATCTGGATGAGTGTCTGTGGAACAGGACACTGTGCCTATAAATTCACTTGGTAATAAAACACAGCAATGCATTTACAGCTCCCCAGAGAGATCAAAAGCCATGAAGTATGGCTAGTCATCTTATATACCACTTAAAGGCTATACAAGAAAGTGAAAGATTTAATTAAAAAAAAAAAATAGCACCCAGTTAGTAAGAAACTTCAAAATTTATAGAAATATAGATAAATTTAGGTGAATTCCATATCAGATTGTAAGAGGTAAATGATAACCTAATTGAAATTTTTAATAAATGTAAGGAAAAAGTGAATCAAAACTTGACAGATTAAATACATGTTTTTGTCTCTGATTCTTTCTAAAGCTGCAATAAAATTATGACATGGGAATAAAAATGGTATAAACCCACCAGGATGAAGAGGAGACAACAAAACATAAAAGATGTTTGTAAATTTTGTCAGATTGAGACGTGACAACTGACTTAACAGAGCAGAGAAGGCTGAAACTTTTAGTTTTACAGGGAGATTTACCAGTAAGATTCATAGCATAGAACCTCAGGGGAGATGAAGAACTGACTGTCCTTAGGAGAGGGTTCAATACAAAGACATAGGAAGATCCTGCACTCATCTCCTCCCCTGGACACAAGAAATCTACAGCTACATTTGGAATGAATCTCTTAGAAAGGGGCCTTCAAATTGGATGAATAGCATCTCCACAACAAAGGGTTTAAACAGCATCAAAGCTATGAGTGAGTGAAAAGTGAAAGCCACTCAATCGAGTCCAACTCTTTTTGACCACATAGACTGTACAGTTCATGGAATTCTGCAGGCCAGAATACTGGAGTGGGTAGCCTTTCCCTTCTCCAGGGGATCTTCCCAACCCAGGGATTGAACCCTGGTCTCCCGCATTGCAGGCAGATTCTTTACCAGCTGAGCCACAAGGGAAGCCACAAAGGTAGGAGAGGCAGGGATAATGTCTCCCCCCAGGGGAAAAGAACCACACTCCAGCCATAGCAGTGTACAAATGGGAAAGGTCACAGAGCTATGGACCTTTCCCCTGAGGAGCAGGATATCTGAGCTCCGTGCCAGGAACCCTGCCCCTAGGTCCTGTACAGGAGAGATGAGCCCCTAAAGTAACTGACTTTGAAACCAGTGGGGAATATGTCCAGGAAAACTATAAAACTTCAGGGATGAGAAGCCGACTCTTAAAGAGCTTCCTGCAGACCTACTAGACCCCAAAACCAGTTGACCCACAGGACACAAACACCAGTTGAAAAGTGCCTGGATTGGAGGTGAAGGGGTCCTACTTACTAACCTTGAAACATATGCTGGAGAGTCAGAAACCAGTTGGAATAATCTCCCAGGTCTGAACCTCTAGCAATAGACCTTTTTGTGATCTCAGGCTACTTTGTAGTATCAGAACTGTCAAGCACCATTTTGGAATTCTCTCTCTCACCTATTATGCCAGTGGGTCTGCCCTGCTGGGAGCCTCAGCCTTAGGGCTGTGTTTTGACTGGGCACTGCTTCCAGTCTGGGGACCAGCCCCACCCACAGCCACAGCCTTGCCAAAACTGGAAGGCACACACAGCCCAAATAGTTGGGCAAACCCTTGAATTCTTGGCTCTGGTGGAAAGCAAGGTTGTGCTTCTGAGCCCCACAGGACATGTCTTAAATAAGGCCACTCCTTCAAGACTGGGAGAGACAGCTGATTTACCTAATACATAGAAACAGAATTAAGCAAAATAAGGAGACAGAGGAATATGTTCCAGTTGAAGGAATAAGACAAAACTTCAGGAAAAGAAATAAAAGAAACAGAGATAAGCAGTCTCCTGGCAGAGTTCAGTGATGATCATAAAGTTGTTCATCACACTTGGAAGAAAAATGGTTGAACAGAGTGAGAACTTCAACAGAGAGAGAAAATAGAGGAAAGTACCAAAGAGAAGTAATAACTGAACTAAAAAATACACTAGAGGAGTTCAACAACAGATTGGATGAGGCAGCAGAAAGAATCAAGAAGCCAAGACAAAGCAATGAAAATCACCCAGACAGACTAGCAGAATGACAAAGAATTTTAAGAGGTGAAGATACCTCAAGGGACCTTTGGAACAGCATCAAGTGAAATAGCATTCCTATTACAGAGTCCCACAAGAGGAAAGAGGGGCAAAAAAAAAAAATTATTTGAAGAAATAGTGGCTGAAAGTTTCCCTAATATGGGAAAGGAAATAGACATCCAGATCCAGGAAGCATAGAATTCCAAATAAGTTGAAACCAAAGAGCCACACACGCCAAGATACATTATAATTAAAATGATAAAAATTAAGGATGAGGGAAAATCCTAAAAGCAGCAAGAGAAAAAAAAAAATACTTGTTACATACTAAAACCCACAAGGCTATTAGATTTTTTAGCATAAACTGCAGGCCAGAAGAGAGTGGCTTAACATATTCAAAGTGCTAAAAGGAAGAAAGTTCAATCAAGAATTATTAACAAGGTTATTGTTCAGAATTGAAGAAATCAAAAGTTTCCCAGATAAACAGAAGTTAAAGGAATTCATCAACACTAAACCAACCCTGCAAGAAATATTAAAGAGACTTCTTTAAGCTGAAAAGAAATAGCACTAATTAATAATAAATTAAAAAAAAAAAAGAAACACATGAAAGTAAGAACCTCACCACTGTTGTTGTACAGTCGCGAAGTCACGTCCAACTCTTTGAGACTCCATGGACTGTAACCTTCCAGGCTCCTCTGTCCATGGAATTTCCTAGGCAAGAATACTGGAGTGGCTTGTCATTTCCTTCTCCAGGGGATCTCCCTGACCCAAGAATAGAATCGTATTTCCTGCATTAGCAGGTGGATTTTTTACCACTGAGCTACCAGGGAACCCAAAAAAAGAAAAAAAATCTCACTGGAAAAGGTAAATATATAATAAAGGTAGAGGGTCAGTCACTTATAAAGTAAGCATGAAACTTAAAAGACAAAAGACTAAAATACATTGTTCCAAAAATAGTAAAATTAAAATGTTATGAAAAACCTCAAACAATCTTTATGGCCAACCTAATATATCCTGTGGGTTTTGATAAATGAATAATGACATGTATCCACCATTACAGTATCATACAGAATAGTTTCATTGCCCTAGTTACTGTTGCAGTGGGGAGACCTGGGTTTGATCCCTGGGTTGGGAGGATCCCCTGGAGAAGGGAATGGCAACTTACTCCAGTATTCTTTCCTGGAGAATCCCCATGGACAGAGGAGCCTGGCAGGCTATAGTCCATGGGGTTGCAAAGAGGTGGGCATGACTGAACAACTAAGCACACAGCACAATTTCTATAGTGCAGTGCCTTTCGTGGAAGGACGGAAAAGAGGGATGATTTAAAAGGAAATATACAAGAGATGTCATGTAATAAGAATTCAAGAATTTGGTGACTTGCTGTGTTGAACATGTCTGTATTACAGTAAGTGATGAATGTCCCTTTGTCTTTCTTACTGAAGGATGGGTCATTGCCTTCTGCAAAAACAGATTAGTCGGTCATAGCATTGAGACTTATCCAAGGAAATTTTTGTATATGTTTCTTACATTCCATTCTCAGGTTCAGTTTTAAAATATCATATTAAATGCATGCTTAAGCTCAGTCCTGTGTTATCCTTGGCTTGTTTAAACTACTATTTTACTCTAGGACTTAGACTCACCCATGCTAGGGTATGTTGCCTAATTCTGTTGCTGTTCTCTGTCACATAGTGGGATATAATAGAAAATGAGTTATTAGGACCCTAAAACAGCAGTTAACGAGTTTCTTGGTTGTCCAGTGGAATGACTTACGCTGGACAAGTAGTAAAGCATGATGATTCAATTTAGTTTATTACTTTTATGGTCCCAAGGGAACATGGACTAACATTTGCGTGCTTGAATTATTGATTAACTTGTATCATTTTGCATTTTTTTAAAAAAACACGATGTATATGTAGATAGAGAAAGATGGAAGAGAGGAAAGAACAAGTGATGATCCATTAATCATGAATTTATGCTGCCAATCATAGTTTTACAGGTCTCCTGTTTCCCCAGTCTCCCCAGTTCATTGTTCTTCCTGAAATCTCAGGACCGGGGTGTATGTGTTCAGTGTTCAGTGATGCAAGAAGAGAAGAACTAAACTATGATTTAAGACTAGGAGCCCTTTGAGGGCTAAAATTGCATCTCCACATTTGTATTTCCAGCACATGACCTGGCACCAGTAACCTGTCATAAATGTTTGATGAATTAATGAAGTAAGGGCTAGCTAACTGTTCAATTATTCATTCACTATCTCTATACAGTAAACCTTTATTGGGTGTCTAGCAATCTGAAGAAAATTATCCCTTCAAAGGTGACAGAAAAAAATTAGAAGTACTGATGTCTTCATAGACTCATTGATCAGGAAAAGGCCCTAAAGATCATCTAATTCAGTGTCTTAATTATACAGATAAGGAAAAGAAAGTCCATGGAAATGAGGCATCTTGTGCTGAGGCTGCAGAAGGTGGAGCTCAACACCAACCCTCTGACTGCCATTTCATCAGTGCTGCCCAAGTTTACCATCCACAATAAGTAAAATGATTTAGTGTTTTTAATAATTAAGATTGTTGAGTTTTTTTCCCACTTCTCTCCTCACCTGCAGGTGAGGTGAATGTACGTCATACCCAAATCTTGTCAGTTTAAGGTTACATTTCCACTCCTTCCCAGAGAGGAGCTGAACTCACACTGCCCTTGCCTAGCAAACCACCCCAGGGGAAGTAAAGTGGGTGAGGTGCCAGACAGCCAATAGAGGATCCCACAAGAGTTAGTCACAAATGTCCCTATATCAAGATTCAGAATTATTCTATTTATTAGATTTTGTAATTAAATATTATAAATACTGTTTATAATAAAATATTATTTCTCAAAACCTCTAAGGACAACAATTTCATTTATAATACCATCCCAATAATTAAGTACCTAGAAATAAATTTAATCAAGGATGTAAAGACTTGTACACTGAAAACTATAAAACATTGTTAAAAGAAATTAAGAAAGACCTACCTAAATGGAAAGACATCCCACATTCATGGATTGGAAGACATGATGTTGTTAAGATTTTCAATATTATGCCAAAAGATCTAGAGAATAAATTCAGTCTCTCTTGAAATGTGAATGCCCTTTTTTACAGAAATGGAAAAAACAATCCTCAAATTCATATGGCATTGCAAGAGGACTGAATATCCAAAAAATTCTTGAAAAAAAAAGAACAAATTTGGAGGATTCACACTTTTCAGTTTCAGAACTTGTCTCAAAGTTACAAAAATCAAAGAAGTTGCTGTTAGTACTGACATATAAACCAATGAAACAGAGTTAAATCCAGAAATAAAAGGCATACATCAGATTTTGGCGGGGACACTGAGAGCATTCAATGGGGAGAGAATAGTGTCTTCAAAAAATGAGTAACCCTACCTCACCCAATTTATAAAAATTGACTCAAAATGGATCAGATACCTAAATATAAAAGGTAAAACCATTAAAGTCTTAGAAAAAAACAGATAAGTCTTCATGACCTTAAATTTGGCAGTTAGATATGTTACCAAAAGCATAGTAACAAAATATTCAACGTAGATAAACTATACTTTATCAAAATGAAAAACTGTGTATCAGATGACATTATCAAGACAGTGAAAAATTGCTTCTTGACCTTTTGACTAAGATCAAGTGAAGACATGAAAAGATGGCCTACAGAATGGAAGAAGATATTTGTAACACATATCTGATAGAATATATATTCTGTTTCTCAAATAAAGTATACATATATATTCTGATATATTCTAGAATCTGAAATATATAACACAAAAACAAAATGACAACACAATTTTTTAAAATGGTCAAAAGTCTTAAATATATCTCCAAAGAAGGTACATGTCAGCCAACAGGCCTAAGATGCTAAACATCATTGTTCATTAGGGAAATAAAATTTTAAACCACAATGAGATACCACTTTATACCTACTAGGATGGCTGTAATTTTTTTTACAGAAAATAAGTGTTAGCAAATGTGGAGGGAAATTGAAATCTTCATGCATTGCTGATAGGAAAGCAAAATTGTTCTCTCATTGTGGAAAACATTTTGGCAGTTCCTTAAAAACTTAAAACACATCACTACCATATGACCCTGCAATTCTACTCCAAAGTATATACTTCCCCAAACAAAAAACAGATACATGTGCATGCATGTTTATAACAGCATTATCCCCAATAGCCAAAATGTGGAAACAGCCCACATGTCCATCTCTGGATGAGTGGATTGACAAAAATTGTTAAGTACTATTTACACAGACACAAAAGGCCACATACTGTATGATTCCATGTACATGAAATATCCATAATAGATAAATCCATAGAGACAGATTGTAGATTTGTGACTGCCAGGGACTGGGCACCAGAGAGAATGGGGAGATACACATTAATGGTTAAGTTCACTGTGAATGTACTAAATGCCACTGAATCTTTTACTATAAAATGAATTTCTCTCAATTAAAAAAAAACTATAATGGAATGATTCATTCAGGATAGTGAAGATTTTGCATAGTTCCTTTAAACATCAAAACCTTTTATTATTCAAAACAAAAGAAAAACACACATACCAGGATGCAGTGGTGTTGTCACCACTGTAGTGAAATAATTTACATAAGTATCTGCTGTTACTAATAATAAACATCTATATAGCACTTGCTATGTACCAGGCAGTATTCTTATCCTTTTATACATTAACTAATTTAATGATCACAGTAACCCTGTAAGGAAAGTGTTATTTTCATATCCATGTTTCACAGATAAGGAGAACAGGGCAGAGCAAGGTAATTACAATGCTAGGATCACACAATTGCTTGGTATAGTCAGAACATGAGCCTAGGATGCCTTGCTCCAGAACCTGTGCTATTAACTGCTATGATATACAGCTTCTTAAAATCTTTCTGCATTAGTACAGTAAACTCCATAAAGCAGGGATTTGAATCCATATCAGGCCCAGGGACAAATATGATAGTTATATGGTAGATGAATGAATGAATAAAAAAATGAATCAACTTTGTACCAATATTGTTAAATTAATTAGATTAAGTGTGTCCCCCTAAAATTTATATGTTCTCTAATAAGATATCCAGGATTTCCCTGGTAGCTCAGATGGTAAAAGAATCTGCCTGCAATGCAGGAGCCTTGGATTCGATCCCTGGGTCAGAAGGTTCCCCTGGAGAAGGAAATGGTTACCCACTCCAGTATTCTTGCCTGGAGAATTCCATGGACAGAGGAGCCTACAGTCCATGGGTTTGCAAAATGTCGGACACAACTGAGCGACTAACACACACACACAATAAGAGATCCCAGAATGCTCCCTCTCCCTTCCCACCAGGTGTGGTTTCAGAAGGAAGACAGCCATTTGTGAACCAGGGATAGGATGTTTATCAGACATCAGATCTGCTGGTGCCTTGGTCTAGAGCTTCTCAGCCTCTAGAACTATGAGAAATAAATTTGTTATTTTAACACATTTCCACTCAATCTACAGTATTCTGTTATAGCAGCCCAAACAAAAACAAATATTTTGGCAGTGAGAAACATTTGTGTTTTTGCTTGGCTCTCAGTGATGTTTCAGAGAGGTGAGATTTGATATAAGTAAGGCACTGTACTAGGCACTACAAGTAAGTAAGATGAATATACTTGAATCCAGAATCCGTGAATTATTACAGAATTGGTACTTATTTAAACTACAGTGAATTATGAGTATCTGTAGTGGAAATATATATATACATCTAACTGTTTTATAAGGCATTCCCCCCCCCCATTAAAATGGGGATGGTTATTTTTAATGCATAAAGTGCTTTATATATCTGTTAAAATTGATGACTTAATTTTTAAATCTAGTTAAGATCCTCATCAAGGATATTAAACACCTATAGAATGGTTCATTTTATGAGGACTTTATGTCCAAAGAAAGGAGAACAGGGTTACAAAGTCACTCAAACATTGCATTAATACACTATCTTATACTGAGAGCAAAGGTCAAAAAAAAAAAAATACCATCTGGCTGTGTCTGGATGCTGTATGAGCAAATCTGTCAGCTTTCTCAGCCTTATTCACATACCATTTTGCCTTTTTGAGCTGCCCATTCTAGCCAACATAATGTTCTTTCAGATGTGTTGGCAAAAGCAGTTCAAATTCTATTGTATCATATTTCAAACATTAACTAAGCAGTCTGCATGTTTCCATACAAAGCCCCTGCCCTGGAGATAGAACTTGTATGAAAGAACAACAAGACAGGCTCTAGTCCCTTAGTATCTGATTGCCTTGATTTGTTACTTGCCATCTGGGGAGAAAAATGTGATATCCAAATAAAATGTGCATGGAGTACTATTCAGGATATAGCTGAACAAAGAACAACCGAAGAAGAAAAACAGAAGACTGGGCAGCTGCATTTAATCTAGGTTGACTGTTATTAAGGGGCTTTTGTTCATGACCATTTATTAAGCACCCCATTTGAGCCAAGTGTTTCACTAAATATATCACTGGGATTCTCTCACTATTCAGTGTGGCAGAACTGTCCTTCTTTCACTTCCTAGAATGCACCAAAGTCTTTCTGCCTTCAGAGTCTTCAAAAGCTGTTTCATCTACCTGAATAATCACTCCTACCCCATTTCACCAGGCCACTTTCTGCTTACCCTTTATGACTCAGCTTAAATGTCTCTTTTATCAGGAAGACTTTCCCTAACAACCTATGAAGTTGGATTCCCCCATTACTTCTCTCATAACATCTTGAACTTTTCTTTCAGAGCATTTAACACAATTATAATTAACTGCGATATAACTTGTTTCATATTCTCTGCTGGGTATAAGCTTTAATAAGGCCATCATAGAGTCAACTCTGGCTCACCACTAAATTCCCAGCTACTAGATGAGTACCTGGCACATAGTAGAGGCTCAGTAAAAATTTACTGAATGATAAAATGAGTAAATGAATGACTACAGGTAGACCATGCCCTGTAATACAGTTCAGCACTATTTAATTTTTGTGTAGGATCTATACTATTTTTGGAATTAGTCTTTACTTTTAAATTAAGCCATAATTGCTAAAAAAAAAAAAAAAAGTAAAATAATATAACCTAGTAACTGAGCCTAGAGAAGGGGGAGTGGTTGGCGGGGAGATGAGTTAAGTTCTATTTAGGTGTATCAGAACATCCAGCTACCTGGTTTAAAGCCCCTTCATAGTTTGGGATCACAGAAAAATGAGACTGAAGCTTCTTTCTTCTTTCTCAAAAATGAGACTTTCCATACAAAGTCTCAGGAAGTTTGACAGTCAGTCACTTAATGATTAGGCTCCATTTTAAAATAATACATCAGTAGTTTTTTCTCTAATTTCTCCTTTTATTGCTGGTTTTATTTCATACTGCCCACAATATTCATTCCCTCAGTGAATAATCCAATAAGTAGTAAGACAATTCTGACAGCAAAGAGAGAGTATTTGTAGAGAAAGAAAAAATGATGTAGAGGGAATTTGAGCCTTTTAATGTGAAATCTGATTTTCGTGTCAGCCACGTTCCTGTAGGATTTGGATTGGAGTTTTGTAATAGTCTTTGTCTTGTTCTATCTTTCATAAACACTTATGGATTTTTGGTTACCATAATTTGCTGTTTGTCTCTTATTAGAAATTCACCTTTTCTTTTGGATACATTTCAAACTTTGTGTGTTATTGTTCCCTGTACCATCCACACAAGCCCTGTGAGCTAAAGTTTCTATAATTTCTCTTCATAAAGTTCAGAATACAGCATTTTATTTCAAGTTCTTATTAGCCTACAGAATTTTTTTTCTCTCTTAATATGAAAATCTCAGTTTATCAATATTGGCACTGATGTGGAAATTATCCTTTTCTACCTCAAGAAGTCTGAAATGGCATGTCAAGTATATATATATATGTGTATATATATATATATATATATATATAAACTCTCTCTATATATATAATATATATAGAGTTAGTTTACTTTCCAATTTTTTTTTTTGAGAGTTCATTTACTCAATTACTTTATATTGGCTTTCTAAATGTCAATAACAAGTAAGAAATGAATGGACAAAGAATACCTGAAAACTAAGATTTGTAAGCCCGGTGGCATTTGTAATGACTGGAACATTGGGACACTTGGAAACCATTACATTGCTGATGAGCATTTAAGTCTTTAGTTAAATGATTCATTTTCCTTTTCAAGATTAGGACATTAAGGTCTAATTAGGGAATGACCACGGCTTGGATGCACAAAAACCTAACATCATTTGCCTTTATAAACATGGCTAGAGTTTATACTTACATAAGGATATTTTTGAAGGATGTATTTGGTTGAATTTTTCTTACTATTCATATTCACATGTGCACAAACCAAATTTTTCCACTGGATTCTAAAAATAGAAATTTTTTTCCTACTAATAATTAAATTATTATGAAGAAGAAATAAAAACTATGCTTAGGCTAATTAGGAAAAGTTATTTTTCATTTCGGAATATTTCCTTCTAGTCCTTTTCCTATTTGTACGTTTCATTGAACAATTTTCTATGGTTGAGATTTGGATGTATCACATTCATTTAACATCTTAATTTGAACCTTTTGCATCTTTGTAAATATAGTGTCTTATATACTCTTAACTGGAAATTCAGGTTGTTTCAGAAATTATAAACATTTATATGACCTTCATTTGACTTTCTGATTTTTTAAATGTAGAATAGATTCATAAGTGAAATTACTGAGTGAAATGTCATGGACATTTTTAAGGCTTTTGATGTGCATAGTAAAACTGCTTTTTGGAATGTTAACAGCAACTTAATTCCTACTTGCTACATATGACAAAGCTTAATATCTTTGCCACAAAATAGGTCATATAAATAGCTTTTTAAAATACCCTAGTAGTAAAATGGGTTAAGAACATGAACACAAAATTTATAATGAAAACTTAAATATCCATATAAATGTATATGAATAATATGAAATCTCATTGGAAATACAAACTATAATAATAAAAATAACACTTTAATTAAACTACTTTTTTCTTTGAAAGTATTTGAAGATAGGATGTTGACATTAGGGAAAGCTAGATAAAGGGTATATTGGAACTCTGTACTATTTTTGTAACTTTTCTGTAAGTCTAAATTTATTTCAAAATAAAAAGTTAGAAAAATGACTCATATAATGGCTCTAGTTAGTTCAGTCGCTCAGTCGTGTCCGACTCTTTGTGACCCCATGAATCGCAGCACGCCAGGCCTCCCTGTCCATCACCAACTCCTGGAGTTTACCCAAACCCATGTCCATCGAGTCGATGATGCCATCCAACCATCTCATCCTCTGTCTTCCCCTTCTCCTCCTGCCCCCAATCCTTCCCAGCATTAGGGTCTTTTCCAGTGAGTCAGCTCTTCGCATGAGGTGGCCAAAGTATTGGAGTTTCAGCTTCAACATCAGTCCTTCCAATGAACACCCAGGACTGATCTCCTTTAGGATGGACTGGTTGGATAATGGCTCTAGGTAGTTACTCAATAATGCCATTGTACTTAGTGACCTTGTATAAATGAGGCATTGTAATCCCAGAGATTTTCATTGAGCATACTGAGCTGGTTCTTCAGAGTCCTACTCTAGTATTAAAAAAACAAATATAAAATATTTCCAATCAGTGTTCTCATTCATTGCAGAAGTCTCTGAATCTGTTCATATGTTGATACTCTATCTCATTTAACCCTCTCTACAATCCTAGAAAGTAAACCTTAAAATTATTATGCTCAGATGAGGTAACCAAGACTGTATAATGTTGAGTAACCCATCCAAAGTCATACTCTAATATGTTTTACTTTAACTGGTTTCATTTCTAAGATATTTCCATTCAGCAGAAATTGCTTACATTTGGAGAATGAATGTTTGCCTTTATTTGCAGCTGGATATGATGCTCCCTTTCCAACAGATGAACCTACAGACATGATTCCACGAAGCTGCCAACTAACGACAGATGTTCCACAAGTCACACAGCTGCTAAACATGACTAAACTCCGCCAAACTGAAATAAAATTTGGGGGTCATCCTCTGAGTTCAGCAGAATCAGGTATGTACTCAAGTCCTAAAGTATAAGCCTCTTTATTTTTAAGGCCAAAAAGTAGAGAGTGGTGTAACAGCCTGGCAATGATGCTTCATAGCTTGAGATTATATGTTAAATCACTTTGACATCAGCTCTTGTCAGTGATAAATCATTTTAAATTTCTTTTTTAGCAACTAAATAGCTTCTCGATTCTTATATGTTAAGTCAAACATCCTTGGTTATTCCTCTCTTCCTATATGTGTCCAAGCCCTGCCAGTTACACCTCCAAATCATCTCTCAAATCTGATCCTATTCTCCTTTCATTGTTTGGGTCCCCACTGTCACTTAACCTTACCCTCCCAGTTAATCTTTACATTGCTGTCAGATTTCTCTTTCTGATAATAGAAATAGAAATGTAACCATGGTGCTCTTTGATTAAAGACTTTTAAGCCCTTTCCACTATCTTAGAAGACAAAATGAAAAAAGCCCCTGGGGACTCACACAAAGTCAATCTCCCTTATTCCAAACTTACTCCACAGTTTCATCTCCAGACCCTTTCTCTCATTCCCCATGTGTTAATTTCTGACCACTCTATGAAGCTTTCATATGTTATTATTTTGAGGTTGCTGTTTCATTGGCCTAAAATGGCTTCTTTGCCTTTCTGCCTGGAAAAACACTCAATTTGTCTTCCTAAATCCAACTCAAATGCCACCTCTTCTGTCCTAACAAGCATTGTTCTCCTTTTGTGATGGCTCTTTTTCCTTGCAATACTTTTTAATTAATATGCTTTCATTCCCAATTAAGTGTGACTCTTCCAAAAAGAGCACTGTACATCATTCTTCTATATCCCTACTGTCTAACACAGTGTTTGCCATATATTTGGCCTGGTGCTGCACACTCATATGACAGTAGCCAGTCAGATAACAGAAATGACTGAAGTGACCTGGATGCCTGGACATCTGACCCGCAGAAACATTTTCTACTTTTGCAGTGAGCCCTATTGGGAGTGGAGAGGAGCAATTCGGGAAGAAGAATAAGATAGTGCTTTAAAGAAACTGTTCCCTACTGTTGAAACAGTAATATCAACAACTGATACAAATGATACAGTACATGGCAGTTAACACTCGGCCTCTGTGAGTGAGCCATAGGGAGTGGTGAGAACTACAGCAAACTGGATTCTCATCCTCAGCCTAGAAGGGACAGCTGCAGTTCAGTTTTAGCCAAATTTTGCCTTACAAGAACACAGGCACAGTCTCACCAGATCTTTCATTTTTTTTCAAGAGGAACTCAGTATCCCAGTGTTTATAACAGTATTTGTTGTTCAGTCACTCAGTCATGTTCTACTCTTCCCAACCCCATGGACTGCAGCACGCCAGGCTTCCCTGTCCTTCGCCATCTCCTGGAGTTTGCTCAGACTCGTGTCCATTGAGTTGGTGATGCCATCCAACCATCTCATCCTCTGTTGTCCCCTTTGACAATTTTAAAATATTGTCTAAACTCTAAACATTTTTGAAAACACTCTTAGAGTCAAACAAAACACGCCAGGGCTGCCAGTTTTCTACCTCTTTATTGGACACCCATAGCTATTGACCAAACAGTGAATAGTACTTAACAGATCGAGAAATCTGTTATTCAGATGAGCAGTTCTCAGCTTCCTGTATGTTAGAATCACTTGGGACATTTTAAAAATAACTGATATAAAAAATTTTTTTTTCCCTAATGTCTATGCTTCACCCCCAGAAATGTTGATTTAATTGTCCTCAGCTGGGTTGTTTTTTTTTTTTTTAAAACTTCTCCAGCCATTGTGACGTACAACCGGGTTTGAGAACCCTGAATGAGTAACTGGATCACTTATCCCCACAAAGGTGATAACCTTGAGAGAAATAACGGTGGGAGAGAGGGAACTTGTAGGGTGTGTTGGTTCTCAGATAACAGGTGGAGAAGAGTGAGTGGTCAAAATTCAAGAGTGGTCAAAGTAGAAAGAGGAGAAAAGAGATGACCATGATGAGATGCATTGCGTGCATGCTGTCGTGTCTGATTCTTTCCGATGTCATGGACTGTAACCCATCAGGCTCCTCTCTCCAGTGGATTTTCCAGGCAAGAATACTAGAGTGAGATGAATGAGTGATAGAAACAGACTCACTTTTCATTCAGTTCAGTTCAGTTGCTCAGTCGTGTCTGACTCTTTGCAACCCCATGGACTGCAGCACACCAGGGTTCCCTGTCCATCAGCAACTCCCAGAGCTTGCTCAAACTCATAACTCACTTTTACTCTCTATGTTTATCCAATATTCATTTATTCTTGGTGTATTTTTATTGCATATTTCTAGAGATTTGGGAGCATTCTGTTCACTTTTTCAATATAAACCCTGTAAGAGAATTTGACACTATATTTTTCAGTCCTTTGTAATGAAATTTCCAAACTCACAAAAAAGTAGAGAGACTACATAGTGAATCCTCCATATTTCCATCGCCTGCTTTGACAGTTGCCATCTTTAGGCAAGAATTTATGATAGCAGTGAGAACACGGATTGTGAGAATTTGTATATTTGTTATATATAATATCTTTAGATAGAGAGGAAGAGAAAGAGAATATATGCAATCTATGTTCATTACAGAACCTTTGGAAAATATATAAAAGTTCTCACTACCCAGATAGCCACTGTAAACACCTCACGTCATAATTCAGTCTTAATGGAAAATTCTCCACAGAATACAAAGAGTAAGAGTGTTTCCCACAACCAAACACTGTCTGTATCTAACAAGCTGTTATAGCTTTCCATAACAGAAATGATTGCGAAGTCTTTGTAGTTGTAAATGTTCCTTTTTTCTTCTGTCTCTCTAGCTTAATGTTTTAAGAATTGTGTCTTTAAATGAAAATGCAAATCTATATCCAGATATTTTGTGTCTTTATTTTAAATTTAAACTTCAAGGACACTTGTAATGCCAGAGAATAAAGAGAAATTTGAATAAATATTAAATGCATCATTAACTCAATATTACAATTAAACAAACTTTTTCATAGGCCATGTTCAATCCCAGCTTGTAGAAGAGGGTTAAGTTGGTATATATTTTTCTAATTCCACGAATGGACTTTCAGTGCGTAAGGATAGTCAACATGACTTGTTTATACAGAAAATTAATAATCACCATTGAGAAGCTTATTTCTTCTGTCCTATGAAACTCAGTTGTACTTATATTCATTTATAACCATATGGTTTATGATTATTCATCTGAAGTAAATCTCATAGCACATGTACAGCAGCTAAAGTTTACATAAATGTGCATTGAACTTTGTAGTTTGCTTTCTGAAAATACTTTTCAGTTGCTTATTTTGACATTAGAGGGCTTTGAACCTTACTATAAGTGATTATAATAAAAATTATTGTTCTCTGTGTGAGAGATTTTATTTGAAAGGTGTAGCTAATGACTAACGCTCAAGGACAGACTTTTTAATCATGGAAAAATCAGGAGGTATTTCTTCATTTGAAGTATTTGTTTTTGTGTCTTTCTAAAATATGGGCTCCCCATGATGAGATTTGAATTGCATGAAAAGTGGCTGGGTGCTCTTGTAACTAACAGTACTTACATAAATTGTGATATTTCATTATAAACGTGCATGAAAGATATCCCAGTATGCCACTACAGAAAGAAGTAGCTGCTTCCTAGGGATGCTTTCTGGCATGTTCACCTGAGCTAAAAAGGACACCTTGAACCTTCTGTTTTAGAGTGCATTTTTTGAATGTCGTGTAACTTGATCAAGAGCATTTAATGAAATTAATAAAATAATTGTGTTTCAAAAAAGTCTGTTACCACACATTTGCACTGTTCACTTTGTCAGTTCTCAGTGCACATTAGCTAATGATTGTTAGTCTGCAGAGGACTGTAGGATCTGATGATCTTATTTTCATTAATGGAACCCCACTTTAATTGAACCAGAGAATCAGATCTAGTTATTGAAGTTGAGCATTCCGCTACTAATGACAAGATTCAGTGGTCCACTAAGCACAAATCAAAACTAGTAATTTGCTTAAAAATTAAGACATAGTTTTCCCAAGTGCCCTGCTTTCCACAGCAGCAATCTTATTGGATTTTTAGTCCTTTTTAAATAAGGAGAGACTGACATCCCTGTCTCCTAGCTCAATTACAAACATAAATGAAAGCATCTAGCAAAACCATGACATAATGATCTAACTATAGTTGGCGTTGGTGAGATCTTTAATAGAATTTCTTCTTTGCTTTGGACATTATGAAAGCAAATTTCAAATCAAGCAACAAAATCTACCGTAAAGTAGAATCTTAAAGAAAGAAAGAGTTAGACTGTGTCTTCGGGAACAAGCGAGACACTCTAATTTTTTCTTTTCTAAAGCCAGACTTCCGGTATTCCCTGGTTTAGGGTTGTTGGCTAAAGAAATGCTGCAATTAAAAAAAAAAAAAAAAAGAGCAGAAAACCTGAATAGACATTTTTCTTAAATTTTAAAAGCTTGTAATTAAAGTACTTTGCATGGGATGTGCATTCTCAATTTAGCCACAGTTCTCCCCACATGCTCCATGTGATTTCTTGTCACTATATTTTGCCTGCTTGACATTTAAGCCACTTCATTTGGCCCTCCCCAATACCACCACTTTATTCTCTCTAGAAAAGATTATTATAGTATTATATTCTATTCTTGATTTCTCATGAACCCCAGTAGTCTTCATCAAAAATATCAATTTTCATATTCATAAAGTTTTCATACTTATCCAAATCATTACTATTGGACACACTTTTCAGATAGCAAAACAAAAGTTTTCAATTAGATGGCTTTACAAAACTTCCCAGAATATAAAGAGTGGACAAGGAAAGAATCCCCTGCAATGCCCCCCGGCCCACCTAAGGCCCACAACCACGTGTGGTGAAAATAGGGCACCAAGGGTCTGAGCCCAGGCTCCAAGTGGACAGATCTCTAAACATGGTGAGCCTCAGTTTCTTCATCTGTAGAGGTGGAGCAATATCACACCAAGTTATTGAAAATCCATCATCCTTTAGATCTCAAATTGAATGTCGTTTCCCTGACCCTAAAGACTAGATACCAGCCCCCTGTCAAACACACTGAACCTCTCCTTCATAGCTGTTACCACAGTTGAAATCATGTAGTTATTTATGATTTATTTGCTGTGGTATCGGTCTCCCTCGTGAGACTGTGAGTTCCTTGGAAGAGGTTATGTGTCCGCCTTATTCCTTGTCTTATTCAGTGCTTAGAGCAGTAGCTGCCCAGACTATGTGCTCAATTACTACTGAAAGAATTGGTGGATGAAGGAATAAATGATGGTGAATGGACTTCATAAATTGTTAAATTTTATTCAAGATGAAAGATATTAATAGCATATTTATAGGTATTCACTCCCTATTAAGCACAGTATTTAGTATGTTACATGGATTGTTTCAAATAATCTAACAAAAATGCCTGACTTAAGTACTACTATTATCTCAATCTTATGAATGAAGAAGGTGCGGCTTAGAAAGTTTAAGTACTTTGTCTAAAATAATATTGCTGTACTAGATCAGCCTTTTTGTGTTTTTGATATTCCTTATAACAATGCATCTATAATAAAAATCCAATTCAAAATCTGGATTCTTGTAGCAGGTTTAATTCTGATTTGATTGTTAGATAATAGATGTAAGTCTTGAGCATGACCTCTCAATGATTAGAGTTGAAGATTCAGCAGGTTTTTCTAGTTAAACTTTGAAAACCTTGCAAACTTAAATGACTGTAATAATTAGAACATTGTATCTTGAGACAAAAATGAATGTTTATTTTTCTAAAAGACAATTAGAGAGTAGACCCTCAGGTTTTATAATCCAACTACAAAGGCTATACCCCTCAGTAAAATAGCAAAATAATTAATGGTAACATCTCTGACCTACATCAAGTTCATTTTCCGCAAACTCAAGAAAACGAAATGCCTAGAGCATGACTTTAATCTAATCTTGATTTTTAACCTTCTATTATGCATATTGATATCAGCTCTTAAAAGAACTTTTAGAATTCAAAAGGCATGCATTTCTGCTTGTAGTTTTCTTTCATTAAGATTTTTTCTCATTATAGAAACTTTGTCCCTTCTACTTTTTATTTTAGAAACCAAAGGTCTAAATTACTTTTCTTGTAGCTTTTAATTAGGACCCTATTACAGTGGATACAGAGCATGATGCATGTTTACATGGATAATTATGACAATTTTTATATGATTGTAAACAGAGAATCATTAAAGTGAAACAGGCTTTAAGAATGTGTATGTGTTAATTGTACTAATAAATTGTTAAAGCCCTGCTAATTAAAGAAATAGCTAAATGATGGAGTATTGTATACTTTACTTTGTGGAGGGAAAAATTTGTAAAACTTAAAAAATAGATATCTATTTAACCACATAGTGGTAGATTGCTCTTTAAAGAAATCCTATAGTAGACCCTCTTATAAAATACATCCTATTCTCTGTGCTTTAAGGAGTTATATCAAGCTTAATTATAGTTTTAATAGTCATTGGCTATCCACTGCTAAGCAAGAGATTCCTCTGAGAAATTCAAGGTATTTAGGAATTTATAGCTGGAACCTGTGACAGTATAATTTTTTAAGATATTCCCCCCCCAAAAAAAGTTTATCCTTTAATCTTGGATACTGTCCACAATTTTGGTGAGATTTATTCATTGTCTACAATGTTCTCTGCTGGGCTCAGCAGATGAGTGTACATGGAGTACCAAATAAATGGTCTTTCTACTCAAAGAAACTTAAATTGTTGTGGGAGTTGGGGGTAACCTGTATATAGATGAAGAAAATGAAAAAAAATCAAAGAAACTACACATGTATGATGTCTGAACAGAAAGATATGCCGATAGCCAAATGGTTTCTATGATGGAAAGTTTAAAAAAGAAAAAAAGCTTCTGTTCTGGTACTGAAAATTCCCATATAGGCCTACGCCATATCCAATATACCCCTTGAGGACTCTCAGTGGCTCTTCTTTCTGGGAAAATCCACATTTGAGAACAAATTCAGTAGTCTAGGATGAGTCTGAAATGATGAGTCTGAACTAGATTTTTCCGATTGGCCTGGAATTTGAATGTCATTTCTTTCTTTTGCTGATCCTAAGAAATAAGCAATATTTTTGTTGATTTCAAATGGTTGTTTGTAAATGACCGAAAAAGATGCAGTTGCACACATAGCGAAGTCCATTTGTTAACACTAGGAAATTTCACATGTAAGCTGAGTTAGGCATCTGATTCTGGTGCCATAGCACTGCAGCTGTTGAAAGCCACACAGTTCATGTAAGTATCAATGTCTTAGTCATTGTTGACCCTTCTTTTTCATCCCTCACACCTTGGCAGTTGTCCAGTCTAGTCTTCCTCCTCAATTCACACATAAAACTCTCAGGTAGATTTTTTTTCTTAAAAATAAGTTTCAACAGTAGTTAGAAATATTTAGTTATTTAATCCAGCTTCCCTTCTGACCCGTTATACTTTATCATTCATTCGGTTTGCTCAGCAGAGGTCTGTTGCTCTGTGTCAAGCAGTAGGCTAGCAAATCAGGGATGACAAAGCAAACTGCTGAGTTTATGTCTACTGAAATATACATAATTGGAGAATCCCTTAAACACATGTGAAAGCATAAGTCTGGCAAGTTCTGTGAGGGAAAGCTTATGGGAGTACCTAATTTGGGTACCCTAATCAGAAGGGTCCAGGAAGACTAGTCTGAGAAAGTGATACATAAGGGCCATACATTACTGAAACATACAGGCCAAGAGGGGAAGGAAGATCCTTTGTGTCATGGGCAACAGCATGTATGAATGCTTTGATAGGTAGGAAGAACTGAGAGGCCAGCGCAGAAGATGACAGGTGTTGAGGCTGAACTGAAACTGGAACATGCTGGTTATTGCAGGCAATGTTAAGGGCTTTCTTCTTAATCCTAAGAGTGGCAGGGAAGCCACTGAAAAGTTTTAAGTGACAGAGAGGAATAATTCAATCAGATGTTTATATAAGACCGTTTTGGCTACGTTTTGGAGAGACCGTGGGACAGAGCCAGGGTGAACTTGGTAGATCAGTTGAGAGGGTTTATGATCATCCAGGAGAGGGATGACGGTCTCTTGGATCAAGGTTCATGTCAAGATTCTGACATTTCAACCTGAATTGTTTATGATGCCATTCATTAGACCAGATTTTTGGTTTTAGGTGTCTTTGATACATTGAGGAGAAGCTGATCAAGAAGGCCACTGGATAGAACAAGTGACTCTGAGAAGAGAGGACTAGGCTAAAAATAGAAATTAGACAATCTGCCTTATAATATCCAAAATAGCTTTCCAGACTTCTGTTCAAACACCTTCAAAATGACAGAAAATTCACCATCACAACAACTAGACATGCTTTAATTAAAGAAAGATATTCCTTATGTTGGACTAAAAGCTTTTGTTAAATTAATTTTTATTGGAGTATAGTTGTTTTACAATGTTGTGTTAGTTTCTGCTGTACGAAGAAGTGAATTAGCTATATGCATATATCCCCTCTTTTTTCAGATTTCCTTCTCATTTAGGTCACTGCAGAATACTGAGTAGAGTTCCCTGTGCTATACACTAGGTTCTCATCAGCTATCAATTTTATGCACAGTAGTGTGTATATGTCAATCCCAATCTCCCAATTCATCCCATCCCCCCTCCTTGGTATCCTTACCTTTATTCTCTACATCTGTGTCTCTATTTCTGCTTTGCAAATAAGTTCATCTGTACATTTTTCTATATTCCACACATAAGTAATATTATATGATATCTGTTTTTCTCTTTCTGACTTACTTCACTACGTATGACACTCTCTAGGTCCATCCACATGTCTGCGAGTGGTGAGATTTTGTTACTTTTTATGGCTGAGTAACATTCCATTGGATAGATGTACAACATCTTTATCACTTCCTTGGCTGATGAACATTTAGATTGCTTCCATGTCCTAGCTATTGTAAATAGTGCTGCAGTGAACATTGGCATGCATGTATCTTTTAGAATTATGGTTTTCTCTGTGTATATGTCCAGGAGTGGGATTGTTAGATTATATGGTAGTTCAGTTTTTAGTATTTTAAGGACACTTCATACTGTTCTCCATGGGCTTCCCTGATGGCTCAGATGGTAAAGAATCTGCCTGCAATGCAGGAGACCTGGGTTCGATCCCTGGATCAGGAAGATCACCTGGAGGAGGGCACAGCAACCAACTCCAGTATTCTTGCCTGGAGAATCCCCATGGACAGACGAGCCTGGCAGGCTACAATCCATGGGGTTGCAGAGTTGGACACAACTGAGCGACTAAGCACAGCACATACTGTTCTCCATAGTGGCTGTACCAATTTATATTCCCACCAGCAGTGTAGAAAGGTTCCCTTTTCTCCACACTCTCTCCAGCATTTCAGTGTAGATGATTCCCTGAATCAAAAACCTTCAGTGATTCCCTACCAGTGATTCCCTACCTATTCTGTGATTGCCTACCAGTTTTAGAGTAGGCTCTTATCATTTTAAGGCCCTTTTCGTTGTGATCCAACCCTATTCATCCAGCTAGGCTGGTGATTTCATTATTCCCCAAACATACCTTACTCTTTTATTCTTTCATGCCTTTATTCAGGTACTTTCTTCTGCCTTGGACATGTGGTGGTAAGTTGCTTTAGGCGTGTCCGACTCTGCCACCCTATGGCCTGTAACCTGCCAGACTCCTCTGTCCATGGGATTCTCCAGGAAAGAATACTGACATGGATTGCCATGCCATTCTCCAGGGGATCTTCTCGACCCAGGGATCGAACCTGCATGTCCTGCATTACAAGCAGGTTCTTTACCATCTGAGCCACTAGCCTATATATATATCTTATTCTTGAGATCTTACCAATCGTTCAGGGTTTATTCAAGAAGTCACTTCCTCTTCATTCTCATTGGTCTTCCTTATGCTGTAGCTCCCTGTTTACCTATATTATCACCTCCCTTCAGATTCCCTGAGGGCAAGCAATGTGCTTATCCATTTTGTGTCACTGACCACCTCTAGGAAATGCCTGAGTACTGAAATACTTGTTCAGTTGAGTTAGTTTTATTTTAATTATTTCCTTAAAGAGAAAAAAATGATGTATTTTTCAGTAGCTTCCTTTTCTTTTTTTTTTTCCTCTTTTTTTATGAGGAAAAACATTTGTGGTAGTGGTTCTCAAAAGATACTTAGCACAAAGACCACTTGGGGGGGGGCTGTGAAGATTATAGATTTCTTGACCCCCCAACAAAATTCTACTTCTTGAATGCATATCTGATAGGTCTGATGTTGGACCTCAGTATCTGTGCTTTTGTAAGTGCCCTGGGAAGGTGGGTGGGTTAAAGCAGGGGAGGATTCAGATCATGTGTCCCCTCAATTGTACTTTCAGAAATACTGCAACATAGTGTTTGCCATTATGCCCATTAATGGACTATTACTACCTTCCTTTTGCAAAACAGATCAGTTCATTAACAGAGGAACAGTTAGCATGCGGAACAGTAAACATCAAGATGTTTGTCATATTGCCTTTGGATCCAAAGTTCTTGGACGACCTCCACTCTCTGGCAGAAGAAATAACATGAGGCTCTCCAGTGAGGTAGGAGCAAGGTTTGAAGAGCTTATCTAAGCATGGGTGGTATGGGAGGGGAACGACTTTTTCCCACTCAGAGGGGAAAAGGAAGGGAGAGAGACTACATGCCAAACGCATAAGTCTTGAATAAATTTGGAACAGAAATTCTGGATTTTAGAAGACCCCAAAACTGTTTTCTTTCTGTCGTGTCAATACAATTAACTTAACATTTTTGAGTATTCTTTTCATTAAATATGTTCACAAAACTTAAAGACAAATATATGTGAGCACATTTTGTGGTCTCCTTCAAAAAGGAGTTGGATCATCACCAGATACCTTACAATGAAAAGATTCTCAAATGTTACATTTTTATTTTTAATTTCCTCTGAATATCTGACATACACAGTGATTTTCATTTCAACTCCTACCTACTAAAGATGGAGTGTGGCAAATAAGCACATTTTAATTTGTTTCTATAAGGTTTGCTTGTATTCTGTTTTATGTCACATTATATTTATCCTTCCATTTCTTTCTAATTTTCTACCATAACTTCCCTCTCCAACTTTTTGATCTTCTCATTCCCTTCGTTTTTTTTTTTTTTTTTTTTGAACCTCACTCTATTTCTCCAACTATTATTTCTTCTATGTAGATTCTACAAGAAATAAATGCAGTTTCTATATTTTAAAATATAAATTAATTCTTTTTCCTTATAGACAGTAAGATCTGTTGGGTCCAAAAGTAACCGATCACGCCAGCAGTCTACAGCAGAGAAGTGTGTTAACAGTGCAGAAATGTCAGCTTTGCTGTTACCTGAGTCTGAGGCACAAGGAGATAAAGAAAACATTGGCCAAATACAGCAGACTGTACCTGTTCTTGGTAAGAATTCTGCATAAAGATTGATAGCTAGTGAAAACAGTGAGAAATGTTAGTAAGATAAATTCATAGTTACATTCTTGATTAGATCTTAAGTTCAGAGAATTATCATTTAAAAATGAAAATGGTAGATATTTAAATATGTTTAGACTAGTATACTTATATATATACATTATCTTCTGGAACCTATCATTCTATTTATTGTTATTTTACATTGCTATAGTACCCCATGTTTTTACTTTCTGATGACTAGTGATAAAATGTAGTATCCAATTATTGCTATGTTTTGCAAACCCCATGTGCATTTTAAGTTTTCTTAGTTTTGTCTTTTAATTAATCTTCCATTTGTAAGGTGCTCTTTATTTTCCCTCCCTGTTACAAAAAATAGCCCCATTGGTGAAGAAAAGACTTTTATCCCAGGTTATATAGATTGAGAGCTCAGGGCTAACGGATAAAGTGATTTGCAATTTGTTTGCAATTGGTAGTCATTGGAAAGAATGGAAATCAGAACCCAAGGCTTACCACTCCCTGTCAGTTTGTCCACTTTTACTGGTCTGACTTTTATCAGCATTGAAAAGGGGAGAGGCATTTGGGTTCATTTGATTTAGAAATTAATGATCACTGTTAGAGACTGTATCTCCATTGGAATATAAAACTGAGATAAGGAAATTAATAACAGATATTCAGTCCCAGTTTTATCACTGTCTGTGAGACCTTGATCAAATTTCTTAAACACTATGAGCCTCAGTTTCCTCATCAGTAAGGATACAGTTACTACTATCACTAGTAGTAGTAAGAAATAACAGCTGCCTTCAAGGGTCAGTTTGAGGGTTCAATGAGAACAGTCAGTCAAGCACATTGTATTGTGCCAAGAATGTAAGTGTTCAGTAAGTATCAAATGCTGCTGCTATGAATATTACTATTATTATTATTATTATTATTATTATTATTATTATTATTATTATTATTACAGAAATTAAGAATTCTTCAAGATTGATCTCACTTCTCCAGGGTTCTTTTGGAAATTACCCTCTAAGTGCTTCTTGAAGGGTAACTGGCCACACTCTTTTAAAGGAAAAAAATTTCTCCACATTGGCCATCAATTTCATTTTTTTATGTTTTCTAATATAGCATGTTGCATGATTAGCATTAATCTAAATTATTTCTAGTTTTCTATATGGTTACATTACATGAATAAAATGCATTAGTAGTTTTGAAAACCTGATACAGTTCTAATATTGGGAATAGAAACAAGTAGCTAGTTCCCAGAAAGAAATAAGTTGTGTTTTTTATACAGCTTTACATTTTGTCAAAATGATACATGAACATTCTCATTATGGCTATAATTACATTTAGAGTTTATTTCAAACTATATAGTACTTTCTGTTCTGGCTTTTTGTTCTTTGATATGAAAATGTACCAGCCAGTCTGCATATTATGCATCCACATCCCCCTCAAGAACCATCAGCCGATAAGAATAATAACAGGAGGAGATTACGGTTAAAAAGCACCAGCAGAGAAAGGACAGAGACACCCAGCGGTATGGCACTAATTCAATACTATCTTATATCTGTATATTATTCAGAGCAATGGAATCTCTCTCTGCAGGTTGTAACTTTCAAAGGATTATGAACCAATTCATTTAAAATATAAATGTCTGTTCTACAAGAATTATGGAAATCAAATTTTCTATAAAAGAATTGCTCTAGAGCCCTAACAGAGATTTGTTGGATTAAATAGATAGTGCCACAAAAGTAACGGACTTCCTACTTCTACTCTCAAAGGCTGAATAAGCTTTAATTATTGATTTTTAAAAACGGCCTGAATTTGATGGAGGTTCCTGCCTGCAGACTTTGCTAAAATTGAACTTAACTCATAATTTTTCATGTTTCATTTATCTCTCTTCTTTTTAAATTGGGCCCATTTTAGGCTGTTTTTATATTTGCAGTCTCTCCTTTTGGACTTCTTGACATCTATTATAATGTAGATTAAAATTTCAACTCTTTGCAACCAGTAAAGCATTAGAGAGACTCAGTCGACCATTCTATCAATTGTTATTCCTTAGAATACTAGATTTGAGTCACATATGTACAGATTTGTATACACATGCATTAGTCTATCCTGAATCAAGCCTAGAATCTATGATATATACATCTGTTAGCATAATTCTCAAAAGTGTAGCTTTCTTGGGGAGGCCAAAATTCTGCTTGCTAGGTTTCATATTATTTTTATAAAATAGTAGGTAGAAAAATTACTTCTGCAGTAATGTCTGTATCCATTTTTCTTAAGGTGCTAAAGGAACAAGCTTGGTTTAAAAGAGTTGAGTTCAATAAGAATTGTCATTTAGAGAAAACACACTCCATTTTACATGGAACCTAAGGAAAAAATATAGGACCTTTTAAAAGTTATATGGGTTTTGGAATTCCTTTTATCATATATCATAAAACTTAAATTCAAAATGTCCCCATGCAAATATCAAGGAATTTTAAGATGAACCTCTACAAAAAATGCAGCTGGGTTCATCTTAAAATATTCTACTGGAAAAAAAAAAAAGGATATAATCTATATTATCACATCAAACTTTCTTTTTAATAATCATATAGAAAAGTATACCAAATGCCATTTTTCAAAAATTAATTTATATATGTAAAAAGAAGTAATATAGAAGAAAATACTTATTCCATTAAAGGCAGTCCTTCAGAAAATAACAGGAATGATGAACATAAAGCAGCAACTGTCCTCACCACTGTGTCCCTGCAAAGAGCAGAGACATTGAACCCCAGCTCTCCAGTACCCCAGTCTCCTGATCAAGCAGGTGAGCATCTTTATTATACCATAATTGCTAATAGTTAATAATATATGGATATGTTAAATATTTCAAACCTGGGCATTTTGAAAAGTCATGATACAGACATTTCCTAAAATCTGTCATTTTTTTAAATCTTTTTAACTCAGTTTTATGTCAGACTTTAATGGATGAAAGAATTTTCAAATTTTAATGCACGAGTTACCCTGTTCAGAATGAAAGTTTAAAACTCTGAAGTTTTCACATGACATGGTCACCCTCCCGAAAGATAATCTATGACATCATCACACTTCCCAAAGATTATCTGTTGTTGCAGTTCTCCAGTCCTCTTTATAATGGAGACATTGGAGTGTAGAGCATTGAGCCCATCAACATATCTTGCCTAGCAGGTGTGTGTTACTTTTACAAAAGCAAATTGTGTTTGAGCTAGGGAAAAAAGAAAATAAATGAAAATTGTTTGTAGTTTGTCAGTCTTTATTTATGCAGTGTTGAAACCTTCATTAAAATGTTAGGCGCAATTAGTGTCTCTAGCATAAATCTGACTGTGTAGAAAAACTAATTAGATGTTTAGGTGATCATTCTTGCATTTATCTTGTTTGCTGCAATATTGTGATTACACAGTAATTTACATATTTTCCTAAGAAAACATACCAAATTATTCATTACAATTGATATGGAAATACTTGACATAAAACTGCAAATTCCAGAAAAGCATGTGGTAGTGAGATAATTAGAGTTCTTTTGGTGTAAAAACACTTATTTTACTTTGACTTTTTTAATAGTTAATAATATGTTTAGTGCTAGGTCATACAAGTTGTTTAATTACCTAATGTAGATTCCCAAGATCTTTTCCTCCCATTTTCTTTACATACTCCTGTACATAACAAAATACATTGGTTTTTGTAATCTTACTCAACATTCAAAGCATTTACCATATTTACAAAGCAGCTGCTAGGCACTTAGCACCAGGCAAAGAGTTTGCTGTCCAGAAGAGGACAAGCCAGTGAATCTATTAATTCCATCCACCACAGAAGGAAATGGCAACCTAGTGCAGTATTCTTGCCTGGAGAATTCCACAGACAGAGGAACCTGGTGGGCTATAGTCCATGGGGTCGCAAAGAGTTGGACATGACTGAACGACTATCACTCACAGCTACACTGACTCAGGACTCTCCGCGTTTGCTGTGAACGTGGTCGGATGAAGTAGATTCAACCTACTGTTGTCCATTTACCAATAGAAAATGGGAAAGCCTTGTCCTTAATAGATTTTATCTAAGAAATGCATATTTATAACCCTTTTATAGGCAAGTTATGTTATATAATCATAGTCATAAATTAAAAAACAGATGAATTCACTTGAGAAGAATACAGTTTTATGTGTGCCATCAATTTAATTTTTATTAAAGGCCTTTTTGTTTGTTTGTTGCTTTTGATTTTTTAGTATCAGCTTTGAAGTTTCAAGTTAGCCAGTCTTAGCTCTTGGATATTCTTCTTATGATGTGATAAACATAATATGATTCAAGAATCAGGAGTAAAATTACTATGTTTGCATTGTGGTTTTGCAGAACACAAATTCTTGTAAGATTTTGACCATTGCCAAAAAATAAGTGTAGCAAAAAATTTAAAAAAAAACAAAACAGATTCAGTTGAGCAAATGCTCGACTTTTCCTGATGTCATTCTAAAGAAGAAAGTAAGCTTGCTTTTAATAATGCTTATTATAGAAATTTTTTTCAAGTTTTTTGTGGTCATAAAATTATAAGATCTATCCCAATATTGAGTAAAAGATTACTTTTTTTAAAGTTTTGATAACAATATATCTTAGTGGTGGTATATAGTATTTTTAAAGAAAACAAAAATGTGCAGAAAAGATTTTCATATCAAAACACTCTCTCCTAAAATTAAAATTAAACCCAACGGTCCTTTTCAGCAGCAGAATTCACCAGTCACACTAACAAATATTTCTGTGGACTTAGTATTACTTGACAGATCTTCTTAGTTTAATTGATGAATTGTCTTATTCCAATCAGTAGAATGGAGAGGGAAAGACTGTCAGCTTTTTGTAGTTTGTTTTTTTTTTCTCCTCCTGCAGTTTTGTAATCTGAACAAGGCCCAGACATTTTCTTTAAAGAGCTGTCCTCCTGAAGTTAAAAGAAATTCCTAACTCAAACCCTTTTAAATTTGGAAGATTTTCCCCCCTCTGGATTATCAAATTAATGAGACTGTGCTATAAAGAACTTGCTGCAAGATAGGTGATAATTATTTCAGACTTTCAAATTTCCTGGCCAGTGTTTCAACCATATGGAGAGGAAATGAGTTGCCCATAGTTCTGAGCACTAACTGTGGGTTAAAAGTTTAGCAGGTTACAAGATGGGGGATAAATTACCTTCCTTGGCCTTTGCATTATTTGATAAACCTCTGTTTCAGCAACAAGAAATTTTAATCTAACTACTGCCTAATATAACACTTATGGAACGCTACTCTAACTCCTGTCATCTTTTGCAATTGTCAGATGAGTGGGTATTTCCCGAACATGGCAATCACATCCCCTATTTGGCCTCTACCACGCAGTCTCTACTTCAGGATGAAGACTCCTGCCATACTTCATGCCTGTGGCTAGAAGCCAGCAAGGAAAGTGAACATGATCAACAGACAGAGGAAACCCACATTGTTCCAAAGGATATTTTCACTTTTTCATCCAGACCACGATCAGCACCTCATGGAAAGACTCAGAGTATATCCCCAGAAGGGTGCCTGTTTTCTTTGGATCTAAAAGAAGATACCAGTGTGACAAGGAGTGACACCCAAACAGCGGAAGATTTTTACAGTGGTAACAGCAGCGAAGAGGTACATTGCCTGATGAGGGAAATAGTTCTAAAGCACAGTTGTTCTATTAGCTCCAACTAAACACTAAAACTAGTTGAAAAGGGGAAATCAACTGCTATTTATAAAAATGCAGCAGATTGCAGTGTCAGTCAACAGTTGCCTCGGGTTGTTATGGTAACTCAAAATTGTTGCCTTTTTTATTAACAGCTGATTTCATTTTTAATTATGGTATCCAGTTTTTGGTTTGATTTTTTTTTTTTTTCATTTTAATCTTTGTCTCACAGAATGAGAAATAATATGCAGTTTAGTTATATGGTAGCATGACCAGTAAAACACTGAGAACACATTGTTCTAGATCTCTGGGGAAATTGTGTTGCAGTTGCTAAGCATTCTGAATTGACAGTTTCCCGCCTTCCTTACTCCCCTGCCATCTTCTCACCTTAGACCTATTAGGACTCATTATTTTCCATATGGTCCCAGAATTTCAAGAGTTGTGCCAATTAAAGTTGCAATAATGACTCATGGATTACTGCTAGGACTTGCCTTACAGGAGGTTTTCTGTTTGCAATTATTTAGAATACAAATGTATCTCATAAATCAATAAATTCATAAAAAGTTTTTAATACTTTGTGAAATACCAAACTGAATTCAGTTTGACACATTTGTTTAAAGCTTAATATATTATACCTCTTTTTCTCCATAGAAAATGAATTTGTGAAATTTCTTTAGCATTGTTCTTTATTTGATAGGCATTTATATTTTCTAGAAAAAAATAATTATTTTTAAAGCAGATTATAGTGAAGTTATGGTTTAGTGAAATTATACAAATTATTTATAAGTAGAAATTATAGAAATAATTAGGAAAACATGTTTGTATGCTTACAAACTTATTTTTAACAGCTATATCTGTTTGAGAGTACCCCTTTGGACAAGTGGAAATATGTAAGTCCATAACTCCTATCTTCAGAACCAGTTGAGAATATGGTGAGATTTTTCAGACAGTAATTATGATTTTTTTCCAACTTTTAATGAGTTTCTGTAGCAAAAGTGCATGGGGAAATCCTTTTTTATAACATTCTTGCTTCTGAGTGTGATGAAACTGTTAGTCAAACCAAACATAAACCTACTGCAAACTGCTTTATGCATAAATGAATAAATAGTACATTTTAAATGTGTTGGGAACAAATTTGTCCCTTTCACCCTGAATAAAATTAACCTATAAACTATAAAATGAACATTTGTTTTCAGCATCTGTATTGCCTCCATCCCAACTGTCAATTCTTCTACAATATTAACTGGTTAATCTGGTAATCATACCATTTTGTTAACTGGGTAGGCCCATCCCCTTCCTAGGTGCACAGCTTACCTGAGTCAAAAGAATTACTGTGATGGTAGCAGTTTTATGGCAGATGGGAAGTGACAATTCTCTGGAAACTTTGAGGGAAGTATTATGTGGAAACTACCCTTTAAATAACACCACATTAGGAAGATACCTTTCCACCTATAATGAGGGATGAGCCTTGAGAAGAAGCAGTAGAGCTTTTGGAGAAAATGAAGAATACTAGTTCTGAATATTTCAATTTGTCTTCCCTTTATATGCTTTCTTTTGCTACTAGCTACTCAACTCCTGACATCCTTCACCATTTATTATGCAGACATGTACTTGTTACCAACTACATGAAATTGAAAATTAATTTATTATGCATTTTCAAAGCTATGATTGACATAGCTCTCTGGTCACCCCTGTGCCAAGACCATCAGAAGATGGCTTGAGGTGTGACCATCTCATTGCTAACACCTGCCCTGCTCCACCTTTAGTCAGAACCTACCAAGAGTGGGCAGCCAGAGAGAAGGGCAGAAGCCTTCTATATCATGCAAGCTTTACTGTTACAAGCAATAACAAGATACAAACTAAAATACAGATGACCAACAAAAGTGCTGGACTGTGTTTAAACAAGTTCTATACATTGTCTTGATCCCTTTTTTATCAAATTGGTTTGTTTGGTGGATTTTTATAAGTTATTTTTCTGTAGGATTATGTCTTCCATTTATTAATTATATAAGTCAATGGAAAATTAGATTACATATTATAAATGTTTATTTACATATAGTCTTTGAAGAAAAATCAGTTGATTTAGACATTCTTACTATTAGTTGCATTATTTTAGAATGCGGTGTTCTTGGAGTAATACTATTGTACCTAAGGAAACTATAATGTCATGCTATAAATAATGGTGGACAAATTAGTAATAATTACATTACTTATTATGCATGAAGTTTGCAACTTGTAGTTAAAAGACTATTTAATGTTAGACTTCGGATATTTTTAAAGGGAAACTAGATGTATTCAGAAGCAAAAAAAAAATAGGCAAAATCATGTTATCATGATACAGAAAAAAATACACCTATGATACTAAAGACTAATTAAAATAAGCTTTCATTCCTAAGACATTGGTCTTTGTAATTTAAGTTCCTAATCATTAGTTCACATTTGAGATCTTCATTAATGTGAAAGATTCAAAAGCATAGTTTTCATTTTTTCATATCGTTTTAATCTTTGCTTTACTATATATTTTATTCCCTAGGCAGGTATATAACACTATTTTTCCTGATACTCAATTAATTTGGAATAGATACTTCTTATTTGAAAACACATTATGGAAATATATCTTGTGAGTTGTAAAATCAGGACTACCATGTAAAATGAATTTTCTAGGAAAGCTGTTAAAACCTTTCATAGGATTATAGCATCTTAAAAAAAAAAAAAAAGAGCATGCTACTATTATCATCACTATTTTGTTTTTTATGCCATTATTTCCAGTGTTGCTTCAAGTATACATATCCAGTTTGTCATTTGAAATAAGTGGCTTTATATTAATGTTTTATTACTTCTCTAATTCAGTTTTTGTCTAGAAATATAGTCATTTTTCCCTAAACCCTGTCTGTGTATGACATACTAAAGTAGATAGTTACAAAGCTAGGTAATCTGTCTTATGTAACAGTCCAAACGAGAACATTTGAGCCAAAGAATTATCCGTACTTGGACATGAATTATGTAGACTGACTACTTATTATGTTCAAATTAGCTAGGAATCGTCCAAATCTTCTCTTCATTTAACTCTGTTGAGGCCTATCAAGGACAGATTTACAAACGACAAATTAAAAGGACCATTTTAGCCCTTTCTCTCAGCTTTCCTGGTATTGTTGCTTTCAAGGGTTGTTTTTTTAACACTCAGTAGTTAAAACTATTTCATTTTTTCTTCCTGATGGCATGTACACTGTTATCCTCTCACCCCTACATACTTGACTAATAATTTTGAGTTACATTCTCACACACATTTACATACTCACAATAGAAATGATATTTACTCCACATGAGGCCACTTATATTTCTGTGTAGCCTTTAAAAAACTTTCAATGTCAGTTTACTTCTTGGAAAAAAATGGAAGAATTCTATTTTGAATGTATTGCTTGCATTTTTATTTCTGTATATCATGAGTTACAACATAACGTACTCTCTAAACCTACCAGGCAAATTTAATATTTATTCCATGTGAGTAATTCTTTTAGGCTGTTCACATCTGCACATCTTTATTATGATCTTTTGAAGCTTTCTTCCTCCCTGAAAAAGTTAGTTCTTGTAACTTGGCCCTTCTTTGTTATAGGCACGTAGAATAGGTTATAAAACTCTTTTGTCTCCTTAAAATAACATCATACAGCTTTTGCTAAAAGATAAATATTTGCAGATAACTATTTGGTTATAAATAAGAATTTTCACGCACAAAAATCTTTGTTTTATTCAATTAAAGAGCAGGAAGTCTAGCTTATAAGGAAAATATACTTTTATTTTGAACAAGTAAAGGAATCTCATTATCTTCCCCAAATATTCACATGATGATATTTGCCCATCCAATACTATCACTGTAACTTCTGCTGTGATTTGTCTGTGAGGCATCATTGGCTACAGGTAAAGATGCTTCAGTTCAGTTGAGTTCAGTCGCTCAGTCATATCCAACTCTTTGTGACCCCGTGGACTGCAGCATGCCAGGCTTTGCTGTCCATCACCAACTCCCAGAGCTTTCTCAAATTCATGTCCATCAAGTCGGTGATGCCATCCAACCGTCTTATCCTCTCTCGTCCCCTTCTCCTCCTGCCTTCAATCTTTCCCAGCATCAGGGTCTTTTCCCATGAGTCAGTTCTTCACATCAGGTACCAAAGTATTGGCAGTTTCAGCTTCAGCATCAGTCCTCCCAGTGAATACTCAGGGCTGATTTCCCTTAGGATTGACTGGTTTGATCTCCTTGCAGTCCAAGGGGCTCTTTACATAAGTAATTTGCTCAGGTCCTTGTAATACCAAGCATGCTGCAAGTTAGTTGGTTGTTAGAAACAGTCACATCTTCCTTTCATTTTATTTGGCATTATTTTAATAGTTTCCTATTAAATTCAAGAGATAGAAGAAGAAATACTCCTTAGGGACAGTTGTTAGTGAAGACTTTTAAGATACATTTGAATGCTCAATCTTGCTATCATCAAAGAAGAAATTATTTTTTTTATAAAGATGTTATGACTGATACCTTTAGCTGTATTTGTGCAAATAATTGTGCTCTTTAGTTGACAGATTGTATATCTACATCATCTCTATTGTCTGCTAGTACTGTTCAACTAAAAGGTTCTGTCAGTTCACACATTTAATCACTAAAACATTGGACAAAAGTAGAAACTCCTGCTGACTCTATCTCAGTTACAAATTCAGAACTGTCATCAAAAGTGTGTTTGGAATATTGAAGATGTGTTTGTTGAGAACTTTTAATAATGTTATATAAGACTTTTTTCACGGTGGACTGAATTAAAAAAGACAATTGGAATATAAATAAATATGATCATCCACTTTTACTATACCAAGACTAAAACAGAGTTCTATCCTGAATCACTCAACATTAAAGGTGTGATACAAAAGAGCCTGGGTCCCATCTGATCCAAGTAGGTGGCCCTCAAGAGTCATTAAAAATATCTTTTTAAAATTACAACTCAGCAAGAGCAATTAGTTTTGTGCATCCAGAAATTATTGCCCAAATGCCCATCTGCATGTCCTTTCAAGAAACGTAATTCAGCAGAGGAAGTGCTGGGTCCTTGGGGAAATCATTCTCATCTTCAGCATACATATGCTGTACTACAGTTAATCAGACAAACTCTATTGATGTTCCCGGCACTGGGGCCTGATTGAATATCTAACAAACAAATGTTTCTGAGCCCAGAAGACAAATGGTTCAAGAGATTTGGACTTTTAAATAAATATGTTAAGTTAAATCAAAAAGATTTTGTTTTTGTCCTTCTGAGAAACAGATGAACACATGATTGGTATATGAAAATGGCATACCAAATCCTTTACTACTCTGACAAATTCTGTTTAATTGCTATGCCGGTTTTCAGTAGTTCACTGATAAACCAAATCAGTGAAAGTGGTTATTTTTCAATCAGATCATAGTAAATCAGATTATAGTGAACTTCTTATGCATATAATAAATATATATGTTATTTACTACAGATTAATGCAAAAGCCTGTCGAGCCCACATGTTACATATGTGAAAGTCATTTATGCCTCTGTGTGTGTGTGTGTGTCTGTGTGTTTGTGTGTGTGTGTGTGTGTGTGTTAGTTGCTTAGTCATGTCCAACTCTTTGCAACCCCACAGACTGTAGCCCCACCAGGCTCCTCTGTCCATAGGATTATCCAGGCAAGAACACTGGAGTGGGTTGCCATTTCCTTCTCCAAAAGAAACCATAGAAAGAAAGAAAGTGAAGTAGCTCAGTCATGTCCGACTCTTTGCGACCCCATAGACTGTAGCCTACCAGGCTCCCCCATCCGTGGAATTTTCCAGGCAAGAGTACTGGAGTGGGTCGCCATTTCTTTCTCCACATTTATGCCTAGATCATCTATTTTAGTAAGTCAAAACATTACTGAAGAAAAGAGGAAGGTTTTGTCAGTGCACCACTACTAAGAAATACTATTTTTTATTTTCCGTCTATTTCCCCTCTAAAATAGAAGCTGACCCAACTTAAATCAAAATATTAGTCTCGTATATTGTCTTGGCTTTCCCATTTATCCTAATTCCTCCTTCAAAATTGGGATAGATCAGATTTATTGGTTCCAGGGCAGCCAAAATAGACAAGACTTTTGTGCTCTGTCCAGATTCTCCACTTATTTGTCTTTTCCATGTATTTAAAATAGCATAGAAACATATTACCATGAAAATTCAGAACTATGAAGAGAATGAATGCTTATCAGGAACACAGCTAAATCTGTCCATTTCTTGGCCCATTTCCAAATCGGGGTATATCTTAGGAAAAATGTGAGATGAATGTCCCTTTACATGCTCATGAATAGTTCTGTGTGTATAATCCCTGCTCATGCCATACAAAAGGAAATACATCTGAGTAAACTTGCATAAAGAAGAAAAGGCTGTGTACTCTGACCTACTTACAGATGGAAAAAAATACACTTGCAGGTAGACAAAAATACTTCTGTTGAATGTTTTAGCGATGAAATTTGTGAAGTGACAAAAACTTTTAGATGATCAACAGCACTAGCAGACAATAGAGATGATACAGGTATATACTTTGGTTGTCAACTAAAGAGCACAATTATTTGCATTTGCTTGCATGAGTGCTAAGTCACTTCGGTCGTGTCCAACTCTTTGCGACCCCATGGATTGTAGTCACCAGGCTCCTCTGTCCATGGAATTTTTCAGGCAAGAGTACTGGAATGGGTTGCCATTTCCTCCTCCCAGGGATCTTCTGACCCAGGGGGATCAAACAATGTTTCCCACATTGCAGGCAGATTCTTTACCGCTGAGCCACCAGGGAAGACCAGTCCTCATAATAGTACATCTGAAGCTTTTAAGTGAAATTTATTTCCTTCTATCATATGAAGTTATTACTTTTGTAGGGATCTACCCCTCTGCTACTAGACTTTATGCCTCTCGAGGGCACTGTCCTTGTTTTTCTTGCCTGTGTATCTTATATCGTTCCTAGAAAATGCCTTACCCATGATAGGAGCTTAATATTTATTGAACTAGTGTTATTGCAAAAGGTCACAGTTTCCCCCTGTGTCATATACAAAATGGAATCCCAGAGTGATCCAGAGATTCTGATCCAAAGAGTTGAAATTATACCTTTTCCCTGCAACCAGCCTGTTTTTGTTAAGGGGAATCTGTCAGCCAATAATATGTTTTAAATCCACAGTACATGTCCTTATTTTTTATTGTGAAAACATGATGGAAATGAATAAGTAAAGGGTATTTTGGTCACAGAAATCCCACTGTCAGTTGTATATAACAATTATACGAAATTAGACTGGATTTTTTTTTAAGAATTGGAAAAGATATAACACTGTCTAACAACCAGACTGAATTGTTAAAAATCAATCCTAGTTCCACTGCTGCTGCTGCTGCTAAGTCGCTTCAGTCGTGTCCGACTCTGTGTGACCCCATAGGCAGCAGCCCACCAGGCTTCCCCGTCCCTGGGATTCTCTAGGCAAGAACACTGGAGTGGGTTGCCATTTCCTTCTCCAGTGCATGAAAGGGAAAAGTGAAAGTGAAGTCGCTCAGTCGTGTCTGAGTCTTCGTGACCCCATGGACTGCAGCCCACCAGGCTCCTCCGTCCAGGGGATTTTCCAGGCAAGAGGACTGGAGTGGGGTGCCATTGCCTTCTCTCTTAAAACTAAGGCTCGAAAGATGTTTGTTCTGTGTTCTGTTTACCTTTCTCTAGAAAACTGGCTAAACTTTTATTCTCTTTTTGTCTCTGTGAAACAAAAATTATAAGAGTCACCACTCCATTCTGTAGTAATTCAGAGCATGAGGTATTTTTCAGGTCTCTTGCACTCTTTCTAGTTTTCTGCCTGAAGGCAGAGTTCTTCAATCATATAAACATCCTCAGGGTTCCCAGGATATGGTGAAGGACAAGCTTACTCAGTAAATGTACAGCAAAGAGGATCGCCCGTGCCTGCAGCTTAGCCATGTGGTACTTCACAAGGGCAGAAATATTCGTACACTTCTTATTTTTCCACTTGGGACATAAAGTAAGTCCAATGGATTGACACCCAGTTACCATCTTTTCTTTCCCCTATCTGGCACTCTGAACAATAAATTTCTCCTCCATCATTTATAAAGAAATAAATATATCAGAAGATCAAGTCAACATAGACAAAGAAAACGAGACCCAGGATGAATACCAAGAAGAAATGTTTATAAAAGATCCTTAGACACTCTGCCGTTCTTTCTTTACTACAGATAGAAAAGCTGTTTCTTAGGAGAGGTTCTTAGACCCAAGTATACCTTTCTTGAGAGCACAGTTGTCTGATAATCCCAACTGCTTTCCACAAAAAAGGTGAATCATAACATGACAGGATTAGAAATCGCAGATTCCATATAAAAGCTTCCCAAACGCACCAAGTACAACATACTCTGCCTTCTTTAGAACTCTCAAATTAGTCCAGCCTCTATTGTCACCACCATTGAATTACCACAGCCACCTCAGCATTTCTAATCATTACAATTTAATACTCTCATAATTGCCTCTCTTGCTACTATCTCCACAGACACTTCTGATATCCACAAACAATATCCACACAAACTCAAACTCATCCCCATGCCTTCTGTTTTGTGCCATCATGACATTCCCCTCCATCAAATTACTCAGTGACCCTTTGTTGCTTTTCAGGCAAAGATGAAGAAGCTAACCAGTTTTATCAGTCATACAAATATTTTGTTTAAAAATGCCAGACTTTGGGAAAAACAAATATTTGGTTCTATGCAGCTGTAAAGGAAAGGATACTGGAATAACTTCCTGAAACAAAATGAGAGATAGTACAATCTCAGACTTCAGATAATGTCTTTAAACTGTACTCTGCTTTTATTATTTTTTCTGTTTTAAGTTTGCTTATTACACATTTAAATAGATAAGACAAATTAGAAAAATCTTATGACAAGTATAAGTGGTTATCACATTTACTTTTTCTTTATATTTATTGTTTTATAGCAGAAAAATACCAAGTGAAATAGCACCATATTTCTCTTTTTTGTTATTTACCTTCGTGGCCATTGATGGTTTTCGTTTGTAGTATCTCCCTTCTCAGATTTTAAAAATTAAAATTGTTAGGACTAATTTCAGAACTATACATTAGTAAAATGTTTCCATCTTCTACTTTAAACTTTCCAAATGATTAAATTTAGTGAGGTTCATGTCTTGTGGAAAAGTACTTTCTATAATTGAAATTTTCATGTAAGAAAAATATTTCACAAAACATGCTCTATTATCTATTGCTCTTTAACAGTAAAATTTCCATACAACAATATAAGGCTAAAATACTTTGACATGCCAGTGTGTTAAAAGAGTAGCATCTCCCTACTTAAATAAGGTAAATTCTGTAAGTTCTTGTTCTTTTTCTTCCCATAGAGTTAGCTTATCAGGAAGCTAAAGCATACAATTCCTAGATACTTTAGGTAACTTGTTATGGATCCTTCTTATGGACTTCCCTGATAGCTCAGTTGGTAAAGAATCCACCTGCAATTCAGGAAACCCAGGTTCAATTCTTGGGTCAGGAAGATCCGCTGGAGGAAGGGATAGGCTACCCACTCCAGTATTCTTGGGCTTCTCTTGTGCCTCAGCTGGTAAAGAATCCACCTGCAATGCGGGAGACCTGGGTTCGATCCCTGGGTTGGAAAGATCCCCTGGAGAAGGGAAAGGCTAGCCACTCCAGTATTCTGGCCTGGAGAATTCCATGGACTGTGTAGTCCATGGGACCGCAACAAGTTGGACACAACTGAGTGACTTTCTCTCTCTCATCTTGTATGGATCCTCTTCTTTTTTATACTTTCTTTGAAATGAATATATTTGAGCTACTGTTTCCTAAAGGTACTCTTATACTGCAGTGGTAAAAATACATGCCTTACCAAGACCAGAGGCAAACATAGCAGGGCATCATAGCAAATGATTTATACCTGTTTGCATTGCTGTTTTTAGTTTTTTTATTTATTATTATAGAATAAAATTGTATGTGTGTATAAATATATGTATGTATTCTTTTGCTTTATTCAGAGAATACAATAACTTATTAAGAACTTGTATTCAGTAACTTATTCACCACAAGTTGCAGCTCAAAGTGATTTCCCTTTGTTCTTCTGTGTAGGATAACCACAGTTTCCAGGGTTCTTCAAGCCCAACAACTAGTCCTCCAGGGTTAACTCAGTTAACGTTAGAGAGTGTGCTGGGGAAGGCTGCAAAGTGTGCAAGTAAAGGATATCTAAATAATGCATATGCAGAAGGAAGAACTTCAGAAAACCAGAATTCCTTGGCGAAGCAGATAGATATAAAAGACTTTGAAACGAGTTTTGTGCCTACACCATCCCTTTCTCCACCTGGAAGACATGAGTCTTCTCCAAAACTTTCAGATCCTATTATTAAAGCAAAGGACCTACCAGCCTATCAAGTGTCAACTTCAATAAACAAAACCTTCCTAAAGGAAATTTCAGAGGAGAAGTTGAAACCGATTGCTGAGTTATCTGTAAGTGGTTTTGTTCTGGTTTACATATGTGGGCAGTACATCCTGCTGGGTTCTGTTCTGTGCTACTTTGCACACATACTCAGCAGTATCTATTTTTCATCATTTGGGTGATCACTAATATGTTTTCTTTCCTATTTAGATGTGTTTTAGCTCAGTAACAGCAGCTGTTAAAGAGTGCCTTGCACATCCCAGTGATAATAGAATGCCTCATGTTTTTAATGAGAAAGATAATTATCATAATAGTTACATTTTATTTCCCAGTTACATCTCATAGTTTGAGTTATCCCTGCCTGCAAATTATAAATGAAGATCTTATTTTTGAGCCAAAGGCTTGCCAGTAAAATTGACAGATTTTCAATAACAATCTACATTAGGAGCCATAAAAGCATCATTACTCTGTTCACTTTCTGGTCTCTTTACAGCCATTCCCCAAATAATAAATGATATGAGTGAAGGTTAACAGTAAAGCAGTGTCATTGAATAAATCCCTAGGCTAGCCTGGTGACTGTATTCATGTCCATCAGATTGATTTTTCTCCTTCGTATGAGTACTTTTCTTCCTTCAATTCCCCCATAGCTGCACTTAGAAAACTAGAGAACAAATGAGGCTATACAGAAAAAATGACATTTATATTCCTTTTTTAAGCAGTAAAGCTTCCTTTGATTTGCCATGTCGTAAGTCTTCTGTATGTGTTACAGTGTAAAACTTGGGTTCAGTTATGTTCTAAGCATGTTATAGTGGGTTACTTAGTCAGGTAATAGACATATATATATTTATCATTACCGTCAACTAATCTTTCTTTTTTTATTTTTTATTTCTTTGGGTTTTGATAGGGATCACATTGAATCTGTAGATCACTTATGATAATGTGGACATTTTAATAATGTTAATTCTTCCGATTTGTGAGCCAGGAATATCCTCCTGTTTATTTGTGTCTTCTTCAACTTCTTTGAACAATGTCTCATGGTTCAGAGGTCTTTCACCTTCTTGTTCAAATTTATTTCTTTTTGTTGTGATTGTGAATGGGATTGTTTTCTTAACATTTCTTTCTTCTAGCTCATTGTTAGCATGTATAAATGCAATTGATTTTTTTGTATATTGATTTTTTACCCTACAGCTATACTGTGTTTGTTTTATTATTTCTAATGTTTATTTTTGGTGAAGTCTCAAGGTCTTCCTGTATATAAAAGGGCTCCATAATCACTGTGGATAGTTACTGCAGCCATGAAATTAGGGCGATTTCTTCACATCATAATCAACACTTCATATTGTCTGTCTTTTTTATTTAAGCCATACTAGTGTGTGTGAAGTGGTATCTCAATTGTAGTTTTGGTTTGCATTTCTCTAATGATTAAACATAATGAACATCTTTTCATGTGCTTATTAGCCATTTGTGTATCTCCTTTAGAGAAATACCTATTCAAATCCTTTGCCTATTTTTTTAATTGGATTTTTTTGTCTTTCTATTGTACAGTTGTAAGAGTTTGGATACAAGTTCTTTGTCAAATATATGCTATACAAATATTTTCTCCCAGTCTGTAGGTTGTCTTTTCATTTCTTGATGGGTGTCTTTTGAAGGTCAAAATATTTTATTTCTTTTTTTTTCCTTTTTTTTCTTTTTTTTTAAATTAGTTTATTTATCTATTTTTTAACTTTACAATATTGTATTTGTTTTGCCATACATTGACATGATTCCACCATGGGTGTACATGTTTTCCCTTTCCAGAACCCCCCTCCCACCTCCCTCCCCATCCCATCCCTCTGGGTCATCCCGGTGCACCAGCCCCGAGCACCCTGTATCATGCATCGAACCTGGACTGGCGATTCATTTCACATATGATAATTTACATGCTTCAGTGCCATTCTCCCATATCTTCCCACCCTCGCCCTCTCCCATAGAGTCCATAATACTGTTCTATTTATCTGTGTCTCTTTTGATGTCTCACACACAGGGTTATCTTTAGCAACTAACTAAATACCGTATATATGTGTTAGTATACTGTATTGGTGTTTTTCTTTCTGGCTTACTTCACTCTGTATAATAGGCTCCAATTTCATCCACCTCATTAGAACTGATTCAAATGTATTCTTTTTAATGGCTAAGTAATATTCCATTGTGTATATGTACCACAGCTTCCTTATCCGTTCCGTTCATCTGCTGATTGGCATCTAGGCTGCTTCCATGTCCTGGCTATTATAAACAGTGCTGCGATGAACATTGGGGTACACGTGTCTCTTTCAATTCTGGTTTCCTCAGTGTGTATGCCCAGCAGTGGGATTGCTGGGTCATATGGCAGTTCTATTTCCAGTTTTTTGAGGAATATCCACACTGTTCTCCATAGTGGCTGTACTAGTTTGCGTTCCCACCAACAGTGTAAGAGCGTTCCCTTTTCTCCACACCCTCTCCAGCATTTATTGCTTATAGTCTTTTGGATAGCAGCCATTCTGACGGGCATGAAATGGTACCTCATTGTGGTTTTGATTTGCATTTCTCTAATAATGAGTGATGTTGAGCATCTTTTCATGTGTTTGTTAGCTATCTGTATGTCTTCTTTGGAGAAATGTCTGTTTAGTTCTTTGGCCCACTTTTTGATTGGGTTGTTTATTTTTCTGGAATTCAGCTGTAGGAGTTGCTTGTATATTTTTGAGATTAATTGTTTGTCCGTTGCTTCATTTGCTATTATTTTATCCCATTCTGAAGGCTGTCTTTTCACCTTGCTTATAGTTTCCTCTGTTGTGCAAAAGCTTTTAATTTTAATTAGGTCCCATTTGTTTATTTTTGCTTTTATTTCCAATATTCTGGGAGGTGGGTCATAGAGGATCCTGCTATGATTTATGTCGGAGAGTGTTTTGCCTATGTTTTCCTCTAGGAGTTTATAGTTTCTGGTCTTACGTTTAGATCTTTAATCCATTTCGAGTTAATTTTTGTGTATGGCATTAGAAAGTGTTCTAGTTTCATTCTTTTACAAGTGGTTGACCAGTTTTCCCAGCACCACTTGTTAAAGAGATTGTCTTTTCTCCATTGTATATTCTTGCCTCCTTTGTCAAAGATAAGGTGTCCATAGGTGTGTGGATTTATCTCTGGGCTTTCTATTTTGTTCCATTGATCTATATTTCTGTCCTTGTGCCAGTACCATACTGTCTTGATGACTATGGCTTTGTAGTAGAGCCTGAAGTCAGGCAGGTTGATTCCTGCAGTTCCATTCTTCTTTCTCAAGATTGCTTTGGCTATTCGAGGTTTTTTGTATTTCCATACAAATTGTGAAATGATTTGTTCTAGTTCTGTGAAAAATACTGTTGGTAGCTTGATAAGGATTGCATTGAATCTATAGATTGCTTTGGGTAGTATACTCATTTTCACTATATTGATTCTTCCAATCCATGAACACGATATATTTCTCCATCTATTTGTGTCCTCTTTGATTTCTTTCACCACTGTTTTATAGTTTTCTATATTTATGCCTTTTGTTTCTTTAGGTAGATATATTCCTAAGTATTTTATTTTTTTCATTGTGATGGTGAATGGAATTGTTTCCTTAATTTCTCTTTCTGTTTTCTCATTGTTAGTGTATAGGAATGCAAGGGATTTCTGTGTGTTAATTTTATATCCTGCAGCTTTACTATATTCATTGATTAGCTCTAGTAATTTTCTGGTAGAGTCTTGAGGGTTTTCTACGTAGAGGATCATGTCATCTGCAAACAGTGAGTTTTACTTCTTCTTTTCCAATCTGGATTCCTTTTATTTCTTTTTCAGCTCTGATTGCTGTGGCCAAAACTTCCAAAACTATGTTGAATAGTAGTGGTGAGAGTGGGTACCCTTGTCTTGTTCCTGACTTTAGGGGAAATGCTTTCAGTTTTTCACCATTTAGGATAATGTTTGCTGTGGGTTTGTCATATATAGCTTCTATTATGAAGGTCAAAATATTTTAATTTTTATAAAGTCTGTTTTTTCCTTCTGTTGCTTGTGCTTTTGGAATTATATCTAAGAAATCGCTGCCTTATCCAGAGTTGCAAAAATGTACTCCTGTGTCCATTTCATTCTATGATCCATTTTGAGTTAATTTTTGTAAATAGTGAGAAATAGATATTCACCTACAGGTTTTTTTTTCTTTTTTTTGCATGTTTGTATTCAGTTGTGCCAGCACCATTGGTAGAAGGACTATCCTTTCCCTATTGAATTGTCTCACACCCTTTCTAAAAATACTGTTCATACTGTTCATGGGGTTCTCAAGGCAAGAATACTGAAGTGGTTTGCTATTCCCATTTCCAGTGGACCACATTCTGTCAGACCTCTCCACCATGACCCGTCCGTATTGGGTGGCCCCACACGGCATGGCTTAGTTTCATTGAGTTAGACAAGGCTGTGGTCCATGTAATCAGATTGGCTAGTTGTCTGTGATTGTGGTTTCAGTCTGTCTGCCCTCTGATGCCCTTTCTCAGTGCCTACTGTCTTGGGTTTCCCTTACCTTGGACATGGGGTATCTCTTCACGGTTGCTCCAGCAAAGCACCACTGCTGCTCCTTACCTTGGACGTAGGGTAGCTCCTCCCAACCACCGCGCCTGACCTTGGGCACGGGGTAGCTCCTCTCGGCCGCCGCCCCTGACCTTGGACATGGGGTAGCTCCTCCCCACCACCGCGACTGACCTTGGACATGGGGTAGCTCCTCTTGGCTGCCACCCCTGACCTTTGACATGAGGTAGCTCCTCTCGGCCTAGCTTCTGCTCAATCGCAGCTGCCACACTTTGAGAACCCAATGAACATTATGAAAAGGCAAACAGATAGGATGCTGAAAGATGAACTCCCCAGGTCTGTAGGTGCCCAATATGCTACTGGAGATCAGTGGAGAAATAACTCCAGAAAGAATGAAGAGACGCAGTCAAAGCAAAAATGACACCCAGTTGTCGATGGGACTGGTGATAGAAGCAACGTTCGATGCTGTAAAGAGCAATATTGCGTAGGAACCTGGAAAGTTAGGTCCATGAATCAAGGCAAATTGGAAGTGGTCAAACAGGAGATGGCAAGAGTGAACACCGACATTCTAAGAGTCAGTAAACTAAGATAGACTGGAATGCATGAATTTAACTCAGATGACCATTATATCTACTACTTTGGGCAAGAATCCCTTAGAAGAAATGGAGTAGCCATTAATAGTCAACAAAAGATATGAAATGCGGTACTTGGATGCGATCTCAAAACAACGGAATGATCTCTGTTCATTTCCAAGGCAAACCATTCAATATCACAGTAATCCAAGTCTATGCCCCGACCAGTAATGCTGAAGAAGGTGAAGTTGAACAGTTATATGAAGACCTACAAGACCTTCTAGACCTAACACTCAAAAAAGATGTCCTTTTCATTATAGGGGACTGGAATGCAAAAGTAGGAAGTCAAGAAACACCTGGAGTCATAGGCAAATTTGGCCTTGGAGTACAGAATGAAGCAGGGCAAAGGCTAATAGAGTTCTGCCAAGAGAACACACTGGTCATAGCAAACACCCTCTTCCAACAACACAAGAGAAGACTCTACACATGGACATCACCAGGTGGTCAAAACAGAAATCAGATTGATTATATTCTTTGCAGCCAAAGATGGAGAACCTCTATAGAGTCAGCAAAAACAAGACCAGGACCAGACTGTGGCTCAGATCATGAACTCCTTATTGCCAAATTCAGACTTCAATGAAGAAAGTGGAGAAAACCACTAGACCATTCAGATATGACCTAAATCACATCCCTTATGACTATACAGTGGAAGTGAGAAATAGATTTAAGGGACTAGATCTGATAGAGTGCCTGATGAACTATGGACGGAGGTTCGTGACATTGTACAGGAGACAGGGATCAAGACCATCCCCAAGAAAAAGAAATGCAAAAAAGCAAAATGGTTGTCTGAGGAGGCCTTACAAATAGCTGTGAAAAGAGAAGCAAAAAGCAAAGGAGAGAAGGAAAGCTATACCCATCTGAATGCAGAGTTCCAAAGAATAGCAAGGAGAGATAAGAAAGCCTTCCTCAGTGATCAATGCAAAGAAATAGAGGAAAACAACAGAATGGGAAAGACTAGAGATCTCTTCAAGAAAATTAGAGATACCAAGGGAACATTTCATGCCAAGATGGGCTCGATAAAGGACAGAAATGGTATGGACCTAACAGAAGCAGAAGATATTAAGAAGAGGTGGCATGAATACACAGAGGAACTGTACAGAAAATATCTTCATGACCCAGATAATCACAATGGTGTTATCACTCACCTAGAGCCAAACATCCTGGAATGCGAAGTCAAGTGGGCCTTGGGAAGCATCACTACGAACAAAGCTAGTGGAGGTGATGGAATTCCAGGTGAGCTATTTCAAATCCTGAAAGATTATGCTGTGAAAGTGCTACACTCAATGTGTCAGCAAATTTGGAAAACTCAGCAGTGGCCTCAGGACTGGAAGTCAGTTTTCATTCCAGTCCCAAAGAAAGGCAAGGCAATGCCAAAGAATGCTCAAACTACTGCACAATTGAGCTCATCTCACGCGCTAGTAAAGTAATGCTCAAAATTCTCCAAGCCAGGCTTCAGCAATACGTGAACCGTGAACTTCCAGATGTTCAAGCTGGTTTTAGAAAAGGCAGAGGAACCAGAGATAAAATTGCCAATATCTGCTGGATCATTGAAAAAGCAAGAGAGTTCCAGAAAAACATCTACTTCTGCTTTATTGACTATGCCAAAGCCTTTGACTGTGTGGATGACAACAAACTGTCGAAAATTCTGAAAGAGATGGGAATACCAGACTACCTGACCTGCCTCTTGAGAAAGCTGTATGCAGGTCAGGAAGCAACAGTTAGAACTGAACATGGAACAACAGACTGGTTCCCAATAGGAAAAGGAGTATGTCAAGGCTGTATATTGTCACCCTGCTTATTTAACTTCTATGCAGAGTACATCATGAGAAACACTGGGCTGGAGGAAGCACAAGCTGGAATCAAGATTGCCGGGAGAAATATCAATAACCTCAGATATGCAGATGACACCACCCTTATGGCAGAAAGTGAAGAAGAACTAAAGAGCCTCTTGATGAAAGTGAAAGAGGAGAGTGAAAACATTGGCTTAAAGCTCAACATTCAGAAAACTAAGATCATGGCATCTGGTCCCATCACTTCATGGGAAATAGATGGGGAAACAGTGGCTGACTTTATTTTTCTGGGCTGCAAAATCACCACAGATGGAGATTGCAGCCGTGAAATTAAAAGACGGTTACTCCTTGAAAGGAAAGTTGTGACCAACCTAGATAGCATATTAAAAAGCAGAGACATTACTTTGTCAACAAAGGTCCGTCTAGTCAAGGCTATGGTTTTTCCAGTAGTCATGTATGGATGTGAGAGTTGGACTATAAAGAAAGCTGAGCACCAAAGAATTGATGCTTTTGAACTGTGGTGTTGGAGAAGACTCTTGAGAGTCCCTTGGACTGCAAGGAGATCCAACCAGTCCATCCTAAAGGAGATCAGTCCTGGGTGTTCATTGGAAGGACTGATGTTGAAGCTGAAACTCCAATACTTTGGCCACCTCACGCGAAGAGCTGACTTATTGGAAAAGACTCTGATGCTGGGAAAGATTGAGGGCAGGAGGAGAACGGGACAACAGAGATTGAGATGGTTGGATGGCATCACCAACTCAATGGACATGGGTTTGAGTGGACTGCAGAAGTTGGTGATGGACAGGGAGGCCTGGCGTGCTGCGGTTCATGGGGTCACAAAGAGTCAGACACAACTGAGTGACTGAACTGAACTGAACTTTCTAAAAATCAGTTGACCATACATGACCACAACAGGGTTTATTTCTGACCTCTCAATTCTATTTTATTTATTGTATGTCTGTCATTATTGCAGTACCACACTGTCTTAATTCCTGTAGTTTTGTAATATAGTTTTGAAATCAGTAAGAACTTCATTCTTTCTTATCTTGATTGTTTTTGCCATGCTGGGTTCCTTGCATTTTAATATGAATTTGCAGATCAGCTTCTCAGTTTCTGTAAAAAAAGGCAGCTGGTGTTTTGGTAGAAACTGCCTTTAATCTTTAGGTCAATTTGAGGAATATTTCAATTTTACAGTCTTTCAATCTTCAGTCTTTCAGTCCATTGGATATTTTTCCATTTCTTTGTGTGTTTAATTTCTTTCAGCAATGTTTTATAGTTTTCAGTGTACAAGTCTTATTCTCTCTTGTTAATTTTATCCCTTTCTTATTCTTTTTGATGCAATTGTGAATGTAATTTTTTCTTAATTTCATTTTTTATTTATTCATTGTATAGAAATACAATTGACCTTGCAAGCTTGCTGAATATTTATTAATTCTAATAGGTTTTTGTGAATTCCTTAGGATTTTCTATGTATGAGATCATGTCACTGCAAATGTAGTTCTAGTTCCACTCTAATCTGGAGGGTTTTTTTTTATTATTTAAACATAGTTTGTTTAGAAGATGCCTATCTCTGCTGTACAGGAAAGTGACTCAGTTATCTACATATATACATTCTCTTTTTCATTATGGTTTATCACAGGATATTGAGTATAGTTCCGTGTGCTATACATTGATGGATATTTGTTATTTCTTTTTCTTAATTGCATCCACAAATGGATTTAATTTGAGTGAAAACATTTCTTTCTTTCAATATATGTAAGATTTAGTACTTAATAGAGTGGTCCCAATATTGAATTCTAACACAGACATGATGTACTCAAACAGGCCTAGAAAGATTCTGTTGGTATGACTCATAAGAAATGTGCTTGATGCAAGAACATTTTGAGAATTATCGTGGAACTAGACATCCATTTAAAATTAATGTGAATGCAGGTATGAAGTTAACCTTTGCTGGCTAGCAATGTAGTCCATATATGTACAGTACTGACATCTGTGGGGGTTTCTACCACTTAAGCTCTGTTTCTAAAATATAGGACCTCCAGAGAATGGGATATGCTTATTCTGGTTCTACTTTTGAATAAGTAATAACATCTCTTCTGCTGAGACCCTATCAGATCAGATGTTCTCCTAGCTGCTAGAGATACACTGACCAAGAAAGGTGAGGCCTCTCTCCTCAGGGAGCTTATGTCTGTTGAAAGATGCAGACAACAAGTAAACAAGTAAGTAAAATGATTCTAAACTATGATAAAGACTTGGGAAGGAAAAACAGGGTGATAGAGTGGTAGTTTGGGCAGAATTGTGAGTGCTTTACCTAGTATCTGCCTGAGTGGGTGACATTTGAACTGAGATTGTTTAATATGAAGGCAGCCATGCAAAGAGCCAGGGGCTAATGTTTTAGGCATCAGGATTAGTAGGTTCAAAGCTCCTGAAATGAGCATCATTGAGGAATAAAAGAGGCCCCTGTAGCTGGGACATATGGGCAGGTGGAAATTATAAGAAGAGGAGAGCAGAGAGGTAAACAGGCCCAGATCACATGAAGTCAGGAAGGACATGGTGAGGAGAGTGGCCCTCATTCCAAATGCAGTGGTAAGTCTTTGAAGGTTTTTAAGCAAGGCAATGACATTTATATTCGAAGTTTCCTTTGGCTTCCTCCAGAGTGGATGCAGTAGGGCAGGCATAGAGGCAGCGAGGGCAGTTGAGGCAGTACTCTTGATAGTTCAGAGTGGAGATGAAGAGAAGTAGCAGATTACTGAAATAATTGGGTAGAGGACTGATAGGATGTAAGAAAAAGGAAACAGAATCTAGGATGAGACTTAAATTTGGGACTTGAACAGTCAGATAGTTGTGTCATTTACTGGGCTGTAGCAGATTGGATGTATGAGCCATCAACTTAGGCATCAAGGTACCACAATCAGGAACTGTAAGTGGACATCTTGTTGAAAATCTGTGCTCTCTGAAAGTGTTGACACAAAACCACTTTATGACAACAGTAAAAGGCTGTTACAGAAGGAGGTGCATGAAAATTGTCTTCCTATTCTCCTGATATGTAAGAGTACTAGTAATTCTAAAGGAACACTTACTGAAATTGATTTGCTAACTGCTTGGTAAACTTCTTTCTGGCAATGTGTTATTCATATCTTAATGGAGTTCTCTATTATTAAGTTCAAATATTTTTAATTAAGAAAGAAATACAGCCCTCTGGGTAATATTGCAATCATATATATAACTGGTAATTAAACTTTTCCACATGTATAACTGCATTCAAATAATTTTGAATGAATCATTTTAAACCTGCAAATGTCATTGTGTGCATCTTAAAACAAATAAACAAGACATGTATAGCAATCTTGTGGTTCCAGAAAAAGTTAGAGCTTACTGAAGAATTACTCCATAAGAAAGACAAAATATGCTACCAGTTACAAATTCAGGTATTTTCTTTTTAAAAAAAAAATGCTTGACTTTTATAGAGAAAACATTGTAAAATGAATCATATATAATGAACTTAATTTTCACATTTCCATTTTTGAAAATCAGAACTGAATTATGGAAAGATACTTTTTTAAAAAGATATTTTAGGCTGTGATATAATGTGAGCAAATTTTTCTTTTAATTTTCAAGTTATTTTTTGGATAGTAAAAAAGGATTAATTGCCTCCCTGATAGCTTGAGCCCCGGTATTGGAGCAGTGAATATCTATCTATATCTAAAAATATCATATACTTTTAAAGTTATAACAGTTTGCTATTCAGTGCAATTTATGCTCAGAAAACTTAGAAGAAAATAAATTTGTAAGTTATTTTAGAGTTCTAAAGGCATTATTCCATTACATAAATATTTGCATTTTCTAAGGTACTCTTTGCTCAAAATGAAACCATCTGTCTCTCTTTGAATTTGTCATTCAAGTATGCCATTTGCAGTTGTCTTTCCAACAATACCACATTGTTTGAAGAATTCATAAATGTCTTTCTGACCCCTGACTTGCTTCAGCTACAGAAATATTCCAGTGTTCCAAAACACCTGTCTTGGGGGCAGGTAACTCTGTATATCATACATCATCCTGGCCCAATTGTGCAGGCTCTCTTAGGGGTAACTCTCCCTCCTGCAGCAGTTTCCACTATAGATACCACTGACCTCATGCTGCCCTGAGCCTCCTCCCTTGCAGCCTTTAAGACCTTCACCAAACAGGGCTCTATGTGATATCTACCCACATTGTCGTTCTTCAAAATGGATAAATCGGGAGCAGGGGACACCATGGTTCAGAGCCCCAGGTCAAATCAGTCAGACTTGATTTGAGTCCTAGCTTTGCTTTTTTTCAGTTATGTGACCCTGGACACATTTCTTAACCCCTTTGTACCTTGGTTATGTCATGTGTAAATTTGGAAAAAATAACAATACTTACTCTACAGGGTTGATGTAAGTATTAAATGAGGTAGTACATGTAGAACACTTAGCCTATAATCCAACAGGGTATTTTCTTGTATCTATTTCTGAGTAGTTAGAACCTTTCAAATTCAATCAAATTCTCAAAACTAATTATTGAGATTGTTCAGTAAGTGATGACTATATGTGCTTCTTGTCCTCTGCTTTTAGTTGAATCGAGTGTTAACATATGAGTAAATTAATTCTGCTAGGTAACGTGTTGGTATTTTTTCAAGGATACACTGAAAAGAGAAAACTGTTGAGAAGCGGGATGTGGTATCTCTCCAATCCTTCCCCAGAGACCACCCTCGGTGTGCCTGCCATGTTCCCAGAGCTGAATTGGAGATGCATAGCTTCATGATTGATAGAGCAAATTGAACTTGGGCAGGACTAGTAGCATTTCATAAACCATAGTGTTCTCCATGGGAAGAAAGTTTCATTTATTAAATTGGACATTCCTGCCAATTTATAGTCTTTGGGAAAAGGGTCTGATGTTTGATGTTTTGTTGAAACTGCACTCTTTCCTTGTCTCCAAAAAAAAAAAAAAAGGGCCATTATCTCAGTCTTATCTGTCAATGTATTGCTGGGGATATTGCTGAAGCTACAGAATTTGGTGATTAAATAACATTTGTGTCACCAGTAGAAGTATTTGAATTAGACACAGAAATTTCCCAGGTGGAACGCGTGTCTAGCCCTCTGCCTTCTTTTTGAATATTTTTCAGTCTGACTGATATGTAGTGTGGTTTGTTTATTTCACTGTCTTTGTATCTAGGGTCTAACTTAGTTGTTCACCGGGGCAAAATGGTCTAGAGTAGATGTATGTTAAAATAATTTACAACAGAATTACAGTTAAGATCTAGGTGATGGTATGGAATTGCAAAAGTTTGGGGGATATGTTTATATCTCCATTTCTGAGTAGTTATGCAAACAGTATGCCATTTACTGTGATGAAGAGGAGCAGTTTCAAATTCTCAAAAGTTTCAGAAGTTGTAGCTAGAAAGTCTTGACAAAAATTGAGACTATCAGAAGTATGAATCAATGAGAAGACATTAGTGGTTTAACCAACACACTTTGGCATTTCATTGTCAGTTCTCCAATATTCTAATGCTAAGGGTTAGATAGTGAGGGTTAAGTGTTTATGGAAGAAATCCATCTTCTTTGATGTCTTGGTTTTCCTGATTCTGAAGAGGAGAAAATTAAATAAATTTGTCATTTTCCTATTGTGTGCAAGAGATACTAGGCTATTTTTTAAGCGCATTGAGATCGAGGTCTTTGATCTCAATCAGTCAGACTTGATTTGAGTCCTAGCTTTACTTCTTTTTAGTTATATGACCCAGACACATTTCTTAACCTCTTTGAACCTTGGTTATGTCATATGTAAACTTGGAAAAAATAGCAATATTTATTCCTCAGGGTTGTTGTAAGTACTAAATGAGTACATGTAGAACAGCAGGGTGACTTTAAAGATCAGGAGTACTTGCCATGTGCCAGGTTCTCTACAAGGTGTCCCACACTATCTCCAGTCTCCATCTTCCTTCCCTCTTGAGAGGCCTTACTTATTTGACAGACAAGGAAGGAGAGAGATTTGGCTTGTTCACATATAATAAGTGACAAGGCAGAGTATCAAACCCAGGAATTCTGGCCAGAAAAGCCTGTAAGTCCCACCACACTGGACCATTACCCCTAGTTAAAGACCACTGAAAAAATTCTGTGATCGGGTGGCAAGTTAACTTCTATTGCCACTTAAAGCTTTATAGTATTTTAATGTGCAGATACTGCAGATGTTGGTTTATCTGTCATTACTGTTTTAGAACCAGTTGTATATTCTAAACAGTTCAAACTTATTTAAAGGTGTCATCTTCCCATTCCAGAAGCATCCTTTGTCTTACCTCTGCTATTTTCATCTCTATAAGCAATCTCATTGTTTTCCTCGCAATCTCATTGTTTTCCTCTTGATTCTTTAAATAATTAAAGTCTCAGGCCATCAATATCATTTATTGAATGGCTTTATCCTTGTTCAGTGTACAAAACTACAGTCACCATGTAGATGGCATATCCTTGGGCATAATATAAAACCTCTTCAATTTGCTCTTAGTAGATTCCTTCTAGTCTATTATTGTTAAAACTTAGAAGTTAAATGCTGGAAAATTAAAAATTGTTTATCAGTTGTTTAAGGTTAATCAGAGTTCAGCTGTGTTTGTCAGAGATTTCTTTCTGAAAATTAGCTAGCTGACTACCAAAGCAGAAATGTATGGAAGCATATTTCTTTTTAGGTCATGGATTAAAAGACTGTTCTATACAAATGTAGCACATGAATATAAAGATTTTTTTTTTCTTTAAATCCTTTCATGCCAAACAAAAGAGAGAGGAGAGCCACATATACAAGATAGAAAGTTATCTCTTTGCAAGGAATTTTACCACTATTGGATTTAATTACCCAAGAATTCTTTACCTGAGACATTTTGGGAGATTAGTATTCCTGAATAATGAAGTGTAGATTGAGTGTCTCTAGGTCACATGCCAAAATGTTTGTGACAGACATTTCAGAGGCATCATTGGGTTTGGTTATGCCTATGTCCATGCGAATGCTGTCAACATAAAACATGATCTAGGTTCAGACCATTTGGTTCTTTTGGATAGCCTGACTCTGGATTTACACTGTGCAAGTTGACACAGCATCTCTTAAATTTAGCAAAGTTTTTCAAGTTGTACTGTGGCTTGGTCTTTAAGTTTTGATTTATATCTTTGCACGGTGAAGACACATAGTGAAAGCTACCATATATTGTGAATGAGTTGTGTGCTCAAGTATGTGCCACTTACAGCTCACGTTTGTGGCTTCTGTCTTCTCTTCATTCCTATTGTTAGTGGGCCGGTACCCCCAGTGGATCAGAGCAAACTCTTATGTGGGATAAGTAGCTTAGGAATTTGAAACAAGTCTTCAAGGAGTGCTCGTTGGAGAAGAGATGTCCTAGAACACTAATTTACCATCAGCTATTAGTATTAAAAATGTCAATGTAGAGATTAAACACTGTCTGCAAATAGAAGTCAGAAGGAGATTAATCTTCAAATTAAAATGCCAATTAAAATTTAAAATTAGTTTTGGAAAATGGACTTCTGCTTTTCTTGCTGTCGTGTTGAAGTTCAAAAACACTTCCAAAACTTTCTAATTACATCTTTTTAAACTCTTAACAATAAATACAAATTTGAAACTACCATGATACTGACTCCCAGCCACACTTACAAATTGCCTTTTTTCCTCCTACTGATATAGTCCATAGTAAGGTGCCAATGATTAATAACTAATCACTTCCTAGGAAATCTCTTTTTGATTCTCAGACTTTTGTGCTCTTTTCACAAAGAAATATGCATATCATAAACACATACTTTGATAGATTTTCACAAACTGAAAATCATCTAAAGCAAGAAAGAAAACAATGTCAGGTCCCTAGCAGCCCCACTCTCCTCCCTTCCTGTTAACTATCCTTTGCTTTCACTGCACCCTCACAACTACCCCCTACCCGCCAAGACTAGTTTTACCAGTGTATGCTCCCTTACATCTGGGTTCTCTAGCTCAGCATTTCTTTTGTAAGAGTCAATATATCATTCATTGGCACAATATATATATAGTGCCCTACTGTGTGGCTCTCATACCATTTATTTACCCATTTTACTGTTGGTGGGCATTTGAGTAGTTTCCATTTGGAAGCTATTAAAACTATGTCTTGTGATAGAATCCTAGATATTTTAATAAGACTTGGGCAGGGAAGTAGAAGCCATCTGGTCTTACAAGATTTAAATTAAATTCTAGGTATTTCCATCCTTGTTACTTTGGAACAGTATTATAAATTTCATTTCTAAAACAGTATATATTTAAGTAAATAATGCTTTCTATGAATATGAGCTCCGTATGTCTAGCTTGCCCCATGTTTTCTTCCCTGATGCTTAGAATAGGCTTCCCTATCACGCTTCCAATCAGTCCTTCAATGCCAAGTTTAAAGACCATCTCCTCCATGACGCCTGATCCTATAGGAAGTGACTTCTCTCTTTTCTGAAATACCGGACTATTTGGTATATCTCCCTTTTCTCTGTTACCTTTCATATCCTATTCTAAGAGCCACCATCCCTTTTGTAGTAGTAGTGCCTTTCGAGTCTTGGTGTAACTTAGATTGTTTGTTAGAGCTTTTATTAAGAGTTTTTACAACATGATGTCCCTTACGTCCTAGGTATGAGGCACTGTCACAATGCAAACCTGATTCAGAGCCTCAAAAATGTTACAGGCTCCAGAGTGAGAGTAATGACCCAATTTTCTCTCAGTTCTATTACTCTCCCATCCATGTAAATAGAAGGAGGTTGGTCATCTCATTTTATTGGCCATGTCTGATTCTGCCTCCACACCACCATTGTAAACTCAGCCTTGTGTCCCCCTCAGTTCAGTAGAATTGGTTCTTACCACAGATTCTATAGGCAGAAGTTTGCTCAATTAAGCTATTCCACATTAAAATCTTGAGAAGACAGATTAAGCGAAGGGCTTCAAGTTGAAAGATTATTTTTGTTTGTTGTGTTTTATCATTTTGCTAGAGTAACCAGTTTTCCTTTTAATCAGTATCAAAACTCTGTGTAATTATTAATGCTGTACCTCAATGTATGTTTCCTAATTGTATGCTCATTTCTTTAGAACTCTTTATTGCCCTGCTAGATTGTAAGACCTGTGAAAGCAAGGGCCACATCTTACCTTTGTAGCTTCACAGACTTAGGTTCCCAAAACTGTCTGAAAAAAGATCAATAAAAACGAATGGTTTGAATGGCTTTATAAGGGAAGGACTTGCCTGGGAATCTAAGCACAGCTGAATTATATAGCCCTGAGCCCATTACCTGCTCCTAAAATAAATCTGATTGATATTGTCTCCCCTCTGTCCTACAAGGATATTTTGAGACAAAATTGGGTTATATGTAACAGTTTGAGCCTTTCAGAGATAGAATTACATAAGGCACTTTGCCTCTTAGGAGTTGCATAATTTAGTTAGATGACATCTTATGCTGGATCTACTTTAATGTGAGGACTTTATTGCAAGCCTTTATATATATATATATATAAATGATTTAACCTTTTCTGGGGTTTTGGGATAGTTTAAGAGATTGCAGATCGAGAATATATCAAGGGACTAAGTTAATTACCTCTCCGCCACCAGTTGCTCTATTCATGACCCTGGTGTCTCTGCTCCCTTTTGGCTTTGTGAGGCTTTTTCTAATTCTGCTGGGCAGTTGCATCTTAGTCATATCTCTGTTGTAGTATTGACCATGATACATTCATTATAATAGCCTGATTTTTTTAATTGAAGCATAATTGCTTTGTAATGTTGTACAAAATTTTGTAAATTTGTACAAAATGTATATAATTGACATAAATATATGTCAATCCTACTCTCTCAATTTGTGTCACCCTCTCCTTCCCCACTGTCTACATGTCTGTTGTCTATGTCTGCATCTCTCTTCCTGCCCTGCAAATAGATTCATCTGTACCATTTTTCTAGATCCCATATATATATGTGTTGATAGCCCAGTTTATAATACCTGTTATCTCTCCCTTTCTAGACTGTGAGCACCATGAGAACAGACATGTGTCTCATTTTCTTTATTCTCCTAGCTCCTAGCATAGTACAGAATAGATGAAAGGGGCCAGAGAAAATGAGAGGAAAGAATAATAACAACAGGGCACAAATCATAAATTTGGAGACACTTAGTAGAGCTGTTGGTCAGGTACTGTGCTAAGCATTTGATACTCAGTATTTTAGTACACTGAAAACCCCATGAGGTATATACTATGCTCCCATTTTACAGATGAAGAAACTAAGGCATGGAAAGATAAAGTGATTTTCCCAATCACTTGGTAAAATGATGAAACTAGGGCCCAGACTCAGATCTGTATGGCTTAACCACTGGCCCATTCGCTCTTGTTTTTCTGTCCTAGCACTCAAGGTTGTACCTCAGGCACAGAATAGGCTTGTAGATTAAATAAATAGATAAAGTGGCTGAATTAATCATACTAAGTACATATAAAAACTTTATTCTTAATAAAAATTGTGAAAACAAAATTTCCTTTTTCAAAGCATGTATTGTCAATGCATACCTATGTGACATGTTGGGCTTCCCTGGTGGCTCAGTGGTAAAGAATCTGCCTGCAATGCGGAAGACCCAGGTTCAATCCCTGGGTTGGGAAGATCCCCTGGAGGAGGAAATGGCAACCCACTCTAGTATTCTTGCCTGGGAAATCCCATGGACAGAGGAGCCTGGCAGGCTATGTCCATGGGATCACAAGAGTTGGACACAACTGAGCCAACTACTCCACCACCACCACCATGTGACATGTTAGAATGTTTAGTTCCACTTTTTGACAGAAAAACTGAAGGACAGAAAGTCATGTGTTTACTGTTGAGCCAAAAGTCAAATGGCTAGTCTTTTTTTCACATGTGATTACTGAACTACTTTTTTTTCAGTTGAGGTATAATTAATTCATATACCATAAAGTTCAGAAGTTTTTAGTATATTCAGGATATTCTGTAACCATCACCACAGCCTGCTTTCAGAACATTTGCATCACTCCAGAAAGAAACCCCTTACCTGTTAGAGATCACTGCCCATTCTGTCTCGCCCCAGTCCCTGGACAATCAGCTGTCTCCCTTCTATCTCTGTATACTTGCCTTTTCTGTGTATTTCATACACGTGAAGTCATACAATCCGTGACCTTTTGTCTCAGGCTTCTTTCACTTAGCATAATATTTTCAATATTCATCCATCTTGTAGCATATATCTTTATGGCTAATAATACTCCATTGTATGGAATAACAAAAATCCATTCAGCTGATTGACATTTGGTGGTTTCCGCTTTTGGGCTATTATAAACAATACTGCTAATGAACATTCATATGTAAGTTTCTGTACACACATATATTCTAGGTTCTCTTGGATATATCCCAGCAAGTGAATTGCTGGCCCCATGGCCCATGTTTAATGTTTTGAGGAACCACCAAACTTTTCCAAAGTGGCTGCACCATTTTATAATTGCAACCAGTGATGTATGAGGATTCCAGTTTCTCCACATCCTTGCCAGCACTTGTTACTGTCTATCTTTTGTAGTATAACAATCCCAGTGGATGTGAATGGTACCTCATTGTTGTGTTGATTTGCTTTCTCTAATGACAGTGATGTTGGGCATCTTTTTGTTTATTGCTCCCCTATTTCTTTTGAATTTAAATTGTTTTTATTTTTCCTTTTTTAAAGTGCCTTTTTTTAGAATATAAACTTTGTTTTTCTTCTTGTAATATCTGTTTTATTCAAAGAACTCTCTAAGCATATTAAATACTCATGAACTCTATTACTCATGACATCTATTAAGGGTGCCAAGCTGCTGAAGCCATGAACTATAAGAATTTAAGTGAGTTTCCACTGGCAACGTCACAGAAAATCTCCACATCACATTATTAGATCACAGGCTTTCATAACCCCAAAGTTATGATGATGATAATGCTTTATTAAAAAGCTTTTAGTGTCATAGAAACACTAAGAATTTTTTTCAGTTGTTATTTTCTTAACCTTTTACATCCTGATGAGGCAGAAAAAAATGACAGTAGCTATCTCAAAGAGTCATCCAAGAAAACAAATTTAGAAATTTGAATATCTTAAAAATTCTTATATGTCATGGGAAAAAAAAAACTTTTTGAGCATAATCACTGATTCCAGATGTACAAAAATATTTCAAGTTTACTTTCAAGTTATATGCCAGTCCTAGATGTAAATCACGCTGCTCATTCATATGTGATGCTAACATTTCAGCAATGTTGAAGCTAATGTTAGCTACCAAATTTGGTTTAAGCCAGAGAGAAGGGAAGGGGTTTGAAAGTTCCATATGCCAGTTTCTTCCCTGTACATTGAAATAATATTTATACTAGCCTCTGAAGATTTATAGTAGTAGTCTTAAGTAAAGTCTATATGAGTTTTAAGTGTTTATGGTAGCTCTGAGGTCTTTCTGGCTTTCAGACCTTACATGTTACCATCTTCAGTTCATATTTTATTTGATGGCTTTTAACAACATTAGTTATCTTCATTCTTACTGTTAGTTGAATTTATTTGGTCCTAGTGTTCACACTGATGAAATTTATCAATTCTCTTATAAATCGGACTTTTTTATGAAAGGTGATTTTTTTCTTTTCCAAAAAACTGTTGAATTTTTGTTTATTTAGTCAGTCCTCAAATACTGGTTGGTCTCCAGGTGTGAGAAATACAATGGAAGTAAGACAGTCATGGAGCTTGCCTTTGTAGAGCTCATAGACTACCTGTGGACTCCAAAACCAGTTAGGTACCAGCAGTTGTGATGGTGCTAAAAATGAGCACTATAAGATTCTCTGAGAGCACATAATGTGGAGGAACTGACCCAGTTTTGGACTGTCAGGAAAAGCTTTTCTTAAGAAAAACACATAATCTGGGCCCTAAAGGACAGCTGGGCATTAGCACACAAGAGTTGGCATGTGCATAGGCACTAAGGCGAGAGTGGATTTGATGCTTTTGAGGACCTGAATGGAGGACAATGTGGCTGACATGTCAGGAGAAGAAGACAAGGTGAGGCAGCCGGCGGGGGCATCATATAAAGGCATATTAAGGATCTGGGCCTCTGTCAATGGGGAGCCATTGTAGGGGTTAAGGCTGTAGAGTAGCGTTTATTGGTAGCCCATAAAATTAAGAAAGGCCAAGTGACTCATTGCTCTTTCACTTTCTTCTCTCTTGGTCAGGAGTATGACTGGAGAAACTATCAGCCCAGTGAGATTAGTGAATCTGAGTTGCAAATGCTCGCCAGCCTACGGCGGCAACAGAATGAAGAACTGGAGGACACTGGGGCTTCCCATGGCCTGAGTGCCTCCCAGGTTGACAACTGTAATGTCAGCATAAGCACCAGCAGTGACGACACAACCACGTGGAACTCCTGCCTGCCACCTGTGAGTCCAGGGTTTTGCATCTGTGTGTACTGCCTTAATCAGGCCTTAATCCCAGCCTTGCCTGGGAAAAGTAGGTCCAAACGAGAACGCTTCCCATGAAAACTGTTCTGAAATAGTGTTGTAATACTGGAGGCATTGTCTTGTCTCAAATTATCTTATTTATTTTCAGATAATGGGCTTCCCTGGTGACTCAAACGATAAAGAATCTGCCTGCAATGCGGGAGATCCAGGTTTGATTCCTGGGTCGGGAAGATCCCCTGGAGAAGGGCCTGGCAACCCACTCCATATTCTTCTTGCCTGCAGAAACCCATGGACAGAGGAGCCTGGCAGGCTTCAGTGCATGGGGTCGCAAAGTGTCACACTACTAAAGTGACTTAGTTTGCACCTTCAGATATTGTATGCTAATTGTGTGGTGAGATATAAAACCCTACATGAAAATGAAAGAAAAAGAATAATTTTACTGTAGACTCTAGGTGTTTCATTGCATTCTCAGCTCCCTAGCACAAGCCCTGGCACGTAGAACAAGCTCAATATGTGTTTTAAAAATATCCGTTAAATGACTGAACTAAAAGGAAGAGCCTATAGATAAACCAAGTATTGCTTGGATATGGTGGCAGAAAAAAACGTTTTTGGAAGTCACCGGACTTTTGCTGACTCCTCCCTGTGTCTCAGGCCATGAGAGGCATTGCACGTGTTTCAGCAGCTTATGGTTTCCTGTATGTTTATATGGTTAAAGCACTCTTAAATGCGGCCCTTCATTTTCTCTATAGACTAGCAGGTGGCCTGGAGCAGGCCACAGTCTGCCTGTTTTTCAGTTGAAGAAACTAAATTCTGGACTCAAGCTTCCATACCTGCTCAGTGGTAGAGCCCAGAACAAAGCCCAGTGATTTTACTCATTCTATTCTTCAGTACGATCCTCATGGATCCTATGGTTTAATTGAAAAGACAAGGCAGAAACATTCACAGAATAGTCAGCTGCAATGTAAGAAATGTCATGGGGCAGAAGAATAAAATCATTGTTATAATAATGGTAATTAGAGCTGCCATTTCTTTAAGAACCTAAAAGCATTTAAGATCTCCATAGACCGAACAAACATTTGCTTATAATGCTACATTCAACATCAGATCAAGCATATTAAAATGAACTTTCAAATCCAGTAGTAAATGTAAGTTTTTACCAGACAATTTTTGAAAGGAAATATAAAACCATGCACCTTTGATTCATGCTTATGTAAAATTACATAAAGGTTAAGTTTAAGTGTAGTTAACAGTGGGTAAGTTATGTTCTAAGTATTGAGTTAAATATCAATTTTTCAGTTTTTTTTCTATTTGAAAGTAATTTTTTTTCCAGATCTCCATCTTCTTTGTAGCTCTTAGAAATCTCAGAGGCCCTGACACTAGGCCTTGTGTTTCTCACTTACTCCTTTCTCCTATCCTATGTGGTAAGCGCTATTGAGTTCCCGTTTTCAGATGAGAAAACAGACTCGTGAGTAAAGTGACACAGAAGTAATTTGGCATGACTCTGAGTTCTAAGCTTCTAATCTCCATGATATGGACTTCTTAATATGTGACTTAATTGTCAAATGAGTGCTATGAATATCTAGCAGAAGTTGAGATTTCTACTCTGGAGAGAACTTCCAAATCACAGATGAAGAATACAAATTGGTTCTAAGTTTAAGGAGTGGTAAGGGCAATGATATTAGTTTTCCTTTAGTGTTCTTTTTACCACCTTGAACACCCTCCAGGTTTGTCTTGCCTTCTTTAGCTATGCTTTCATTAAACTGAATGATCAAGCATACATAATAACTCAAGCAACCGTGGTCCCAAAGAGTACCTACCCACCCAGAAAAACATACCCCTGTGTGCTGGTTACTCAGAGTACCCTGATAGCCAGAGCTAAGAACAGAAGAGTAAGTTGCAGATTTTTGTCAATGCAATTTACAGTGGAATTGAAATACTGCCTTTCTTATAAAATATTTCTTAGCAGCCATTTAAACCAAAAGAAAGAAAGAGAATAGTGGCCTCCTGAACAAGCTCATTCTGTCATGAAGTAGCTCAGAGACCCAGCATTACAAAGGGCAAGCTGGAAAATGATTATTCAAGCCTGAAAAGGCTGAACTCTTAGTTGCCCTGGATACCATGTCCTCATCACTGTCCTGTTGTGGCAAGGATTGAAGTCCCCATGCATCACAACTACTTAGCTCTAAAAGTCTACAGCTGAAAATAACCATTGGTAATGAACTTAATAACCCCTCTATTTGACCAAATGAGAAATTGAAAACAGTCTATTTTTTTAGACAGAGAAAATAATTGAAAAACCTACCTTTGGTATTCATAAGATATATTTATTATTCCATCAAACTCAGTCTATTTCAATATTGGAACTATCAACAAATGGAAAATTGCATTCCTTAATGAATTCTGCATCTTGTTTCTCATATAGTCTAAATAGAGCAATTTACAAGAACTACTATGGTCTTTCCTGGGAGCTCATGATTTTCTTTTTAGAAGTTGTACCAGGGCAATGAAAAAGAAGCAATAAAAGAAGACATAACTTCATCACAGTGATATCCTGCTTTTCTTATGTCACAGTGATGGCACCATCTTCCACACTGATCCTCCACATTGACACTCAAACCAGAAATTTGAAAGACATCTCCACTTCTCCCACCCCTTCATTTACCACACCCAATTGGTCTCCAAATCCTGAGAATCCCTGGTGGTTAGGAGCATAGGCTCTGAAATCAAATCACCAAGGTTCACATCCAGGCTGTGACCTTGTCAGGCACATGGCACTGTGTCTGAGACATGATAAGCAATTAATAAGTTAAGATTAGTTGTCATTATTATTCACACTGGTTATCTCTGAAGACCACATCTGATGTGCTCTCATCCCTACATGAAGCCCTGTCGTAACTCTGCATTGCCTCTCTAGCCTGGCATACATGGTCCCCCCACCATGATCTGAGACCTGCCCCTCTCTCCAGGATCATCTCTCACTGCTCTCCACCTTTCTCTCCATGCTTTAATCCCAGTGGTAATCCCCTAAAGGCACTCTGCACGTATCCTTGTACCTGTTTATCCCTTAAGACTCAGCTCCAAAGCCTTCTGTAATCCTTCTCCAGGCTCGTTGAGAGACGTAGCTTCCTTTCTATCACAAGAGCCAGGATTATCTCCTTGCCAACTCTCACCGCAGCCTAGCTTGTCTGTCCCACATTAATTCATCCCACATATTTTTTGAGTGGTACAATCTTCTTTGGACTATGCTGGGGATACAAATAAATCTTTCCCCACCCTTGAAATACTGTTCATACTATTCTTGGGGTTCTCAAGGCAAAAATACTGAAGTGGTTTGCCATTCCCTTCTCCACTGGACCACATTTTGTCAGAACTCTCCACCGTGACCCGTCTGTCTTGGGTGGCCCTACACGGCATGGCTCATAGTTCATTGAGTTAGACAAGGCTGTGGTCCATGTGATTAGATTGGTTAGTTTTCTGTGATGGTGGTTTTCAGTCTCTCTGCCCTTTGCCAACATCTGCTGGATCATTGAAAAAGCAAGAGAGTTCCAGAAAAACATCTATTTCTGCTTTATTGACTATGCCAAAGCCTTTGACTGTGTGAATCACAATAAACTGTGGAGAATTCTGAAAGAGGTGGGAATACCAGACCACCTGACCTACCTCTTGAGAAATCTGTATGCAGGTCAGGTAGCAACAGTTAGAACTGGACATGGAACAACAGACTGGTTCCAAATAGGAAAAGGAGTACGTCAAGGCTGCATATTGTCACCCTGCTTATTTAACTTATATGCAGAGTACATCATGAGAAACACTGGGCTGGAGGAAGTACAAGCTGGAATCAGTATTGCTGGGAGAAATATCAATAACCTCAGATATGCAGATGACACCACCCTTATGGCAGAAAGCGAAGAGGAACTAAAGAGCCTCTTGATGAAAGTGAAAGAGGAAAGTGAAAAAGTTGGCTTCAAGCTCAGCACTCAGAAAACAAAGATCATGGCATCCAGTCCCATCCCTTCATGGCAAATAGATGGAGAAACAGTGGAAACAGTGGCAGACTTTATTTTGGGGGGCTCCAAAATCACTGCAGATGGTAACTGAAGTCATGAAATTAAAAGACTCTTAATCCTTGGAAGGAAGGTTATGACCAACCTAGACAGCATATTGAAAAGCACAGACATTACTTTGTCAACAAAGATCCATCTAGTCAAGGCTATGGTTTTTCCAGTGGTCATGTATGGATGTGAGAGTTGGACTATAAAGAAAGCTGAGCGCCAAAGAATAGATGCTTTTAAACTGTGGTGTTGGAGAAGACTCTTGAGAGTCTCTTGGACTGCAAGGAGATCCAACCAGTCCATCCTAAAGGAAATCAGTCCTGAACATTCATTGGAAGGACTGATATTGAAGCTGAAACTCCAATACTTTGGCCACCTGATGTGAAGAGCTGACTCATTTGAAAAGACCCTGATGCTGGGAAAGATTGAAGGCAAGAGGAGAAGGGGACAACAGAGGATGAGATGGTTGGATGGCATCACTGACTCAATGCACATGAGTTTGAGTAAACTCTGGGAGTTGGTGATGGACAGGGAGGCCTGGTGTGCTGCAGTCCATGGGGTCATAAAGAGTCAGACATGACTGAGCAACTGAACTGAACTGAACACCCTGAGATACTCACCATATTGGAGGTAAACAGCTCACTGTAAGAGAGTGATAGCAAGATATCATTATTATGATAACAAGAGAGTGATAATAAGATGAAGAGATGAGAGGAAGGAACACATGCTAGGGAATAATTAATTCTACTTGTTGGTTTCAGGGATGTTTTCACAGAGAAGGCTGCAGGTAAGTCAGAGTTCGAGAATGAGTGTAAGCTCATCATGTAAAGAGAGAAGAAAAGGAATTCCAGGTTCTGAAAAGGAGCAGAATCAATTGTCTCCTTTAACAAGATTACCTCCTCTTAGTGCCTTTGTTTCTCCATCACCTCGAACAGGACTTGAAATGAATTTTTGCTTCCCTCATAATCACTGCCCACCCCTAACCCAACAACACTGCTGCTTCCTCCAGCTACACTGCAGCTCACACATCATGGCCCTGTCTTTTGTCCACATTCTGTCAGCGATGCCATTACCCATACCCTCTTCTCTGCCTGGAGACCCTCCTTCCCTCTTCTCTACCTTGAACACTCCTGAGTTCCAAGGCCCAACTCAAATTTCCCATCTTCATGAAACCCTCCCTCCTGCATAGAATTATTTTCTTTCTTTTCTGGCTCCCAATATCTTTGGTGATAGCACTTACCACGTCAGGTAACCACTGTCATCAACATCCCTCGATCCTGGTTGTGAGCTCCTTGAAGGCAGGACTGTGCCGAGCACAGAGCCTAGCATGAGGTCACACTCAGTCACCACTGGTTGTTAGTTGTTTGATTGAGTAAATCAGTCAATAATATTAAAAGATTCCTTTTTTACTCTAAGGTAGTTTTATCAAAATTCCAAAATAAACATCAGCTGTACTTTGCTTAAATAAATCCTGAATGATGCTGGTAGTATTTTACATTCAAGATTTAATAAATGAATATTAAATATACACAAAAAGGAAAAATCTCCCTTTGGGCAAGGTTTGGTGACAGTAGTTTAGAAAGATTTAGGCAGGTCACATTCAGTTTGGCATCTTTACTTAATGACTTCACACACATTGCAGTCAAACCAGGAAGCCTACAGAGAGTAAAACAAGTCTTTAGTAAAGTCTGTTGTGTTTACCACAAGCTTTGGTTTCTCAGCTTTCCTCAGCATCTGTACAGTTCAGAGTAGTATGTACTATTTAAAAGGTGTTTAGATATAATAAATTAATCGTTTAAAAGTGTAATTAAATGTAACCATATTTCTCATAGCAAATTGGCTTTTGTAGGCATCTCTTGCTAAATAAATCAAACCTACTGAGAAATCCATTGGCCTTTGACAGACAAATTTTTCAAAGTTTCTAACTTAGAACCAGATTCAATTAAAACAATACTTTTCAACTTCTGTGGAAACCAGGCTGCAAGTAATCAATTTTGGAGGGTTCTGTTAGGAGTAGCCCTCATGAGATTTATTCAAAAACTGGGCTCTAGGCAGCCTTTGGAAGAGAGCTAGGAGTTAGTTATAATGGATTCTTAAGTGAATTTTATTTTGGTGAAGGATTTTGATTGATAGGAGCATAAAGCTATGTCTTGAGGGGTGTGTGTGTGTGTCTGTGTGTGTATGTATATGTGGTATGCGGTTCCTTTTCAGGAAGAGGAATAGCTGTTAATGGAAAAAGTGACGACCAAAATAATTTAGACTCTGTCAGCCAACCTGGTCTCAAATTCCAGCTCTGCCTTTTGCTAGCAAAATGGAAAGAGTAAAGGCCCTTCATTGTGTTGGCATGGTGGGAATTGAATGTGTACTTGAAGTGTGTGTCTTTAATGCCTCAGATAATAAGCTGACACTAACTGTAATTTGCTGCTCCCCCAAAGATGCTCTCCTCAAAGGACCACTTGAGTGATTAGAAAAGATTTCTAGGATATTTTCTCTTTTTGTGACCACTGAAGGCTGTAGGGTGGGCTGAGGTTCTGGCGTGCTTGTTTAGATGTGAGCTTAGAATTCAGACTGACCCCTCAGAGCTTGACTTAACTCATTGTTCCAGTATTTCATTATTTCTCTGTCCCACCTCTAATCTAAATTGAAGAAAAGCATGCCTCGTGTGATACCTTGTAAGCCGATGCCTCAAAGCCATCGTTCCTCTAGGTTAATTCCCATGACCTAATATCAAGCACATCAGTCTCCTCAGCTTGTTTAAAAAAAAAAAAATCTTCGCTTTCATCCATCAACGTGGCATACTGCAGAGCATAATATTTGGAGAAAAGCGAGGCAAAATGCACTTAATAAAATTGCAAGCATATGGTGAAGTTCTCAGACAAGTTATTTATGGTCTTGGTTAACCTTGCAACATTTTTTTTGCTGTTTTCTAGGTTTTAACATAACAACAGAAAAATATTTCCTTTACCTTTTAACATGACAAGATTATCTTATCTCCTGTTCTTTAATTTAGCCTTCACTTCTCTCCGTCACCGCAAAATGTCTAGCAGCTTGATCTTGGAAAAGCAGAGGTTCTTGTGCTCAGTGGCAGTTAATTCATTTGTGATGTTTTCCCAACTCTAGTGCATAGCAACAGCACCACCCAGAGGACGAGGTCCCAGGTTTCTAGGATCTGTTCCATTCCTTGGCTCATAAACGTATCAGTGTTTTACATGATGGTTGCTGGCTGCTATGTGTACAATATGTAATATACTAGCATTTCAGGCTCTTTCTAGTTAATAGGTCTTACTTTGTTCTGATCTACAGATTCATTAACTTCTCAGCTCTCTTTGGGTATAATGAGTTTTCTTTTAATCTTCCTGAACTAAAAACGTTAAGTGGCTGATTGTGCTAAGCTGCAGATAAATCAGATGAGCAAGCTGTTCTTTATACCACTATAGAAATGATATACGAAAACTAATATTGGAGTCAGTGTAATATCTGTGCTGTCAGGAGAAAATATTAAAATGTGCGAGTTGTTCTGTGTTTAGTGACTATGAAAGTCACCTCATGAAATAAACTTTTCTCGTTCTTAAAGGATTGTCTATTATATCTTATGTTGTCCCAAATTTAGCAATGTGGCAAAACATTTTCTTTGATTTTAAATATATAGTTACATGTCATAAGAGTGAAATCAAATGAATTTAATCTATGGTAAGGAGATAGGTAGGTGTTCATTATTATTCCTGTGCTTCTTGCTGAATTCCAAAATAAAAAAATTGATCTTGTTTTTTTAACTGGTGCTTTCATGGAATGTTCCCTACCTAGAAGTAGTCAAAATTGGTTTACTACTGCACATGTACAGAAACATATCTATTCCATTTATAGATGGGGATGTTTGACTTCAGACAGTTAATCTGTTACCCCTGCCTCCACCCCCATCATGTTCAGAGAGCTGTTAGAAACAATTAGGCCATTCTGATGTGGGCCGGGAAAACAAGAAGACATCACTGAAGTGAAAGCTCTCCCTTTTGAAAGCATTAAAAGCAAAGTCATGGGAACTGAAATATCTTAAAGGAGCTTTTTAGCTGCATCATTGTCATAATCCCTTCCTGTCCCTGAACATGATTATGAAATTAGAAGACATGTGCAGAGAGGTAACTGAGGCCACCCAATTTTGTGTTGTAACCTCCTCAAAGCAAGACTTGGATCCTTTCCCAACAGAGTCATTAGCAGTTGGAGTTTATAAGTCAGTTTTAGCAATTACATGTATGAGTCAAAATGCTTTACCATGATATGCTATTATTAAATTTAAATTGGCTATTGAATAAAACATTTGGGGGTAAAAACTTAGTTTTGAATAGTAAAAATTAAGTTAAGGAATTGGGTATTCAGACCAGGTTCCACCACCTTGCAGTTATTTTTAAATGAATTTTTTTATTTACTTTTCTGTCTATTCATGTCAGTAGTCCTTATTACTTCAAAAAGTTTACACTGATTATTTCTCTGTTTTCTTACACTTTAAAATCACTGTGAATGTGAATCTTCTGTGTTAGTGTACTTTTTTTTACTCCTTGTATCATTGTGTCTGTTTTATAGAAACATGAGCAAACATGGAAGGGCAGTCTGTAGTCGAAGTGAGAACTCAGTCACAAACCTAGTAACATTCTGTAACCATTTCTATTCTCCAGAGAGTGGAGTGAGTCATTTGGAAGAAGGGAGGTAGGGACAGGTGTAAAATGGAATTAACAGCATAAAATTAGGAAAATGGAAATTTGCCTGAATAGCAGAACTGTGATGCTTAGAGACTTATTTAAATGCTTCAAAAAGTAAATAGGTGGAGATCCATTCACTAGAAGCCTGAGTACAGCTGAAATTCTGGATGAATACTAATGAATATATTACTGGGAGTATTTCTACACCACTGTGAGTTGGTCTAGAGAACCTATTAGGCCCTTTGCTTACTAATTCCTTTTTTGCTGTGAAATAATAAAGCCTAAATCATAGAACTAAATTTTACTTGCAAAGTGCTGGAAGTCTTATTTCTCCAGTGAGATCAACTATGTCTTATGATATGTTTTTCCTTCTACTGTTCTCCCAACTGTTTTTCTTATTACTGAAATGGTGATGTATTGATATTGGTTCAATTACCAAAGTATCGGAGCACATTTAAATTCATGGTGCATCACAGATAGGCTAAGTGACTGTGATTATCAGACAGGGTGTTTGATTTAAAGAAACACTTCCAAGAGATTGTTTATAGAGCAAGACGGTTTACAGAATTCCCATCACCCATGTCATTAATATTTTAAGACCCATTAAATTAAGGAATATGTGGAAAATAAGGAATATGTGCCTTTTATGTACAGGCATCATTGCCACACTGTTTTCTTCAGCTGGGGTCAGCACTGTGGAGCCACATTATGGCTGAGAAAACCTTAACACCAACCCCATTAAGTAAGGAAGTAACAGAAACCCTTTAAAGACAATTCAAAAATGTATACCAAATTCCAAATTGTAATAAAATGAAAATGTTAAAAATGGTTTTCATATTAGAATTACATGGTTGCTAACCACAAAAGAGAAATACATTGAGGAGATGTTCAAAAAGAATTTCTATCAGATATAATGGAATTTTCTCCCTTTGAAGAACAAAGGAAAAACATCAAGTTGCATTGGAGGCAAGTGTTTAAGGCTTACATGAAATGTAGTTGTTTAGCTATGTTTTGAAAAAGGTAGGAACTTAAAGACTTCTTGCGGAGGAGAAAATTCAGATTTCATATTTTTGTTCGGTATTGGTATCAGTTCTTTCAGTTCTGTGATTAATGCTTGAGGTTCTGTTATACTAGGGGAAACTGACTGCCTTGATCTAAGATTTATATGTGCAATTCCAATAATGAAAGTAGCCATTGTCCTTGCAAATTTAGTAACATTGGAATATAAATATATGTATGTGCTGTATCTAATAATGAAAATAGATATTATCCTTGCAAATTTAGTAACATTGAGATATAAATATATGTATATTCCGTATCTCTGAGTCTCCAGTCTATTGCTGATATTTGCTATGCAGAGTTAGTTCCAGGAGACATTTTGTTTTGTTGTATCTGGAAATAGCAACCTTTGTTAACAGTGTAAAAACTCCACAAAGAGGAGAATTCCACACATGAACTTTAATTACACCATAGACGCTATCTAATCCAGTGACTGGCATTAAGATAACCTCTGCTTTCCCTCATACACCACTTTGTTACTTCCTGGATCTCCCAAACAACCTTCAACTCTTCATAAAATAAACCTTCTTGCAGGTTGTTTCTCGGGAAAAAAATTACAATAGTGAGAGTGCATGTGAAAGTTTATATAAAGAGCATTATGCTGATTAGTACCTCAGAAATGTTTTGTCTTTTACAGCCTGTCAACCAGGGCCGTCACTATCAGAAAGAAATGAACCCACCTTCTCCTTCTAACCCCCGGTAAGAATCATTAATAAGCTAAATTTAAAACAGATTATTTAGGGATTGACTGTCCATTTTTCTTGGTTTCTTAAAATTGTTTTCCAAAGTTCTGAAGAGCTTGCAAAGTTCTTTTTGTTAGACATTTTAGTTTAGTCTACTCTTCTTAATCAGACTATGTTGTCTTGGTTAATAGTATAACTAGGTTTATATGGCACTTCTGCCTTTTACTAGCTGGGGGACTTGAGAAAGTCATTTAAGTCAAAGTAATTCAGGCATAATAATTACCTCAGTAGTATTTTGGTAATATATGAAAAATCCTTAGCACAGTTCCTGGCAACATAACAAACTCTCTTTAAGTGTTCATTTACTCAGTATTATTCTAATTGCGTAGATATTTCATCTTAATAGGTACTTGATGTTCAGTGCATTTTAGACATAACTCTTTGTATCACCTGGTGCTTTTACATTCATCAAGATAGCTTATATGAGTTCAAATGGCCATTCTCTTTTTCATAATTTCAAAGTTCATAATCTCAAAATAATTTCATTATTTCAAAAATGTCATTGATACAAGTCATTTGTCAATATAGAAGAACCTTATTTTATTAGGCTCATTAGAGATAAGTATATCTGAATTCAAGTTTTGAAATATATGTAATATTATATGGGTTTTTAAAAATAATTAAGCTGTTGATAGTTTATCCATATAATTCAATATCACTTTATTATTATTTATTAAATACTAGGAATTCACTGAAAACCAGTCTGTCGTGAGCTACACCCTCATCATCTTAGTTATTACAGTACAATTCATTATCTAAATGCTTCTCATTATCAAGCTCTCTCACCTGAGTGAAACAGACAGGAAGGATTTGTTAAATACAAGTACAGGGCTGTACCCTGGAAGCCAAGGGAAGCCAGGCCTCAGGAGGGATCTGTATTGGGAACTAGAAAGCAGAGAGGCAGGTAGGCAGTATCCTACACCCCTCTCTGCTTGCTTCTTCCTATCTGCTCCATTCTTCCAAGCACCAGCTTTCTTTACTTCTCAGTCACATATGGCTGTCTTGAGTTTACATATTACAGTTCGGAGTAATGCTGAGGCTGACAGTCTATGCCTGAATCACAGTTCCTACTTTCCTGGAGAAAGAATGTGGTTGGCCTAGCTTGGGCCAAGTATTCACTTCTGGTCCAATCAGCAATGAAGAAACAACTAACCAAGCCATGTCAAACTAACATGGCTGCCAGAAAACCATCTACACGGTTTACAGGACTTTTAATGGGGCCCAGAATGTTCATGAGTAAGTGTTCTTTATTAGTAATCTCTTCTAAGTGTTTCTGGTTGTCTATATACTCAGTCTTTCTTGCATGTTACCTAGTAGGCAGAGTTGTCACTATCATAAATAGATATAATAAGGAGTTGAAAATTGAGACTCTAATTTCAGTGTATATAGAAAGATGTTTAAACATTCTTCAGAATAGTTCTCTCTTGATATATGAATATGTCTTTTCTAATTTGCAGCTCATCTAGATTTAACCAATAGACTTTTTCTATATGAATAAACTTTCAAGATAACTGGAAGTCTAATTTTGGTCCAAATTATAATAGTCAGAACTTGTAAGCTGAGTAAATGAACATTATATAAAGTTATGCTAGAAAGTGGAGCATTTTGTTCCAGTGAAAGAGAAACAGGGGCCTTAGTTTTCATCCTACCTCTTCTACTAACCCAGTGTATGATCTCAGGCAAACCTCTCAACCTGTTCAGACCTCATCTAATAATAAGAACACCCTCATGTGTAAAGGAAAGGATTTGGGAGCACTTCCGGAGCTGCGGCGACGGCTCCGCCGGAGGAAGCAGCGCGGCCCTTAACTGGCGTTGGCCCGCCGCCTCCGCCGCCGCCGCCGCGCCTGAGTCCGGTTCTCCTGGCCTGGCCCGACCCGGTCTGGCCCGCCCGGGCTCAGCGGCCGCGGGGGGCCGCGGCGCCCGATGGAAATTATATGAATGACTATTTAAGTGATATCTTCCTGCAAGATCTTCAAGAATTACAGAAGACAAAAACACTAATGAGTTTGAGAAAGTGGTGAAGTTTGGGGGGAGGGAAAAAAACTGCTTTCCTGATCTGCAACTTGACTGGATGTTAAGATGTCTGTGGACATGAATAGCCAGGGGTCTGACAGCAACGAAGAGGACTATGACCCAAATTGTGAGGAGGAGGAAGAGGACAAGGACCCTGGGGACATAGAGGACTATTACGTGGGAGTGGCCAGCGATGTGGAGCAGCAGGGGGCCGACTCCTTTGATCCTGAGGAGTACCAGTTCACGTGCTTGACCTACAAGGAGTCTGAGGGTGCCCTCAATGAGCACATGACCAGCTTAGCTTCTGTCCTAAAGGCCGTTGATGCTCTCTGCCATCAGCTGCATCCTCCCTATGGCACTGTCTCTGAAGCCCTTAGATCACAGAAGAAAGTGCGTGCAGAATATCTCCTGAAATGCTGAGGTTGTGGACTTGTGTGCTGTTAGCCGTGTCAGGAATGGCTTGCTGATGACAGCGCTACAATCCTCATGTACATGTCACTGCATCTGTGAGAAAATCTCAGCATCATTGGCTGCTATCCAGGGTTTCCCCCTCAGGGCCACCTCCTCCCCACCCACCCCCCAACCCTGCTTGTGAAGCCGGGATAGAGTTGTATGGACACTTTATATATTCTTTATTAAAAAAACAGAAAGGGGAACTTGACTCCCCAGCATTCATCTCCGCCTTTAGGTGTCTGCACAGGTGGTAACTACTGAACATGTTTTGAGGGCCTGTATCTGGGAAGTAGCTTTTTAAAGGTCTCTCCAAACACAAATTACAGAGGATGATAGAAGTTTGCCTGCAACCTCTGGGAAATAGTGATGTCCAGCAGCCAAGTCCTTTTTGACATTCATGTAGCCAAGTGCTTCCTGAAATAAAGATCTGAAAACCATCTGAGGATGTTGAGATTGTAAGTGTCATGGCAAAGCCAAGCCAGATTGGATACAGAGCAGAGTCCAGTTTGGATGATGACAGAGGTGACCCCACGGTCCTTTCAAGCTTCATGGAATGCTCTCCAGAGCCTTCTGACCCATTGTGGGTCAGGTTTGAAGGCATAGGGAATGAGAGGGAAAGGCAAGGAAGATGGGCTACACTTGACCATTTCTGACTACATCTTTGACTCTGAAAGCCTTCTCTGGACCACCCAGGGACTTCAGGACCCTTCAGTGTTTGATGAACTGTATACCACTACTTTCCCTCCCTCCCTCGAGGGCTTGTTGTGGGAGGTTTAGAGGGAGCCAGAGTGTTATGAAGTTACTGGCATTACAGACCTATTTATACTAAAATTCACGTTGTCTAGTCAGTTCATCTTTGGTCAGAACTATGTATGTTCAAAACTCTGAAGGGGATGTTTTCATTCTGAGGAGTACGTAAAAGATCAAAATGAACTATTTTGATGCAATGGTGTAAGAGTCAACCCTCTGTTTCTCATGACATTTGTTTATTCAGAAGATTGCCATTGAATTAAAGTTGGCCAACTTTCCCTCCAACTTCATGAAAAATTTAAAATATACAAAGACTTTTAAAGAATTGTCCAGTGGATATCCATTTATCTGCCATCTAGATTATACAGGTGCTAACTTTTTCCTGCATTTACTCTATCATGTATCTGTCCATCGATCAATTTTATTTTTAGCATTTATTGAAGTATTCCTTACATTCCATTAAACTCATCCATTTTAGAGTGTACCAGTAGAAGAGTTGTAGCAAATGTAAACAGATGTACAGCCATCACCACAATCCAAGTTATAGAACATTTTCATCAGCCAGAAAGTTCCCTTGTATCCATTTGTAGTTGGTCCCCACTCCCAGTCCCAGGAAGCTACTGATCCTTACTGTCTGCATAGATTTGCCTTTCCTAGAAATTTCGTATGAATTGAATCTTATCGTATGTAGTCTTTTATGTCCAGCTTCTTTCACTTGGCATGTTTTCAAGGTTTATCCATGCTCTATCACATGTCAGTAATGCTTTCCTTTTACTGCCCAGTGAGGATTTTCCATTTTACGGATATATACCACATTTTGTTGATTCATTCATTCATCAGTTGATGAACATTTGGGTTGATTCCAGTTCTTGGCTCTTATGAAATATGCTGCTGTGATGGTTTGTATAACAGGGTTTTGCATGGACATGTTTTCATTTCTCTTGGATAAATATCTAGCAGTGGGATTGCGTTTAACATTGTAAGAAACTGCCAAACTGCTTTCTGAGGAGACTCTTGCTATTTTACATTCCCACCAGTGTTATATAAGTGTTCCAGCTTCTCCACCTGCTTGCTAGCACTTAGGTATTGTCAGTCTTCTGTATCATTCTCGTGAGTGTGAAGTTGTATCTTGTAGTTCTAATTTGAATTTCCCTAATGACTAATAATGTTGAGGAGCTTTTTGAGTTGTGTGAGTACTTTATATGTTATGAATTAAGTTCTTTATCAGATACATGATTTGCAATTATTTTTTTCTCTTGCAAAACATATATTTTGTGGCTCGTCTCTTCCATTTTCTTAATAATGTCTTTTGAAGAATGAAAATTTAGTTTTGATGAACTCCATTGTATCATATTTTTTCTTTTAAGGATTGTGCTTTCAGTGTCATATCTAAGAAATCTTTACCTAAAACACCAAGGTTGCAAAGATTTTCTTCTGAAAGTTTTATAGTTTTCAGTTTCATTTAACAATGTGAACTATCTTGAGGTAATTTTTGTGTGACATGAACTAAGCATTTAAGTTCTGTGTTTTGTATAGTGATGTTCAGTTATTCTGGAACCATTTGTTGAAAAGACTGTTTTATAATCTGTTGAATTACATTGGTACCTTAGTAGAAAATTAATCATAAGTGTATGAGTTTACTATTCTGTTACATTGATCTATATATGTGTCTGTCCTTAAGCCAGTACCCTACTGTCTTGATTACTGTAGCTTTATAGTAAGTCTTGAAGTTAGATAGTCTTTTCCAACTTTGCTCTTTCAAGGTTGCTTTGGATATTCGGGGTCCTCTCCATACATTTCAGGATCAACTATCAATTTATACCCCAAACCCCTGCTTTGATTTTGATTAATTTTGATTGCTGTGTTCTGTCTCTAGCTGCGTTGTCCATTATGGTAGCTGTGATCACATGTAGCCATTGGGCATTTGAAATGTGGCCAGTTTGGGTTGGTATGTGCTGTAATTCTGAATACAATGGACTTTGAACAATTAGATGGAAAAAAAAGATGTAAAATATCGTTCATTTAATAATTTTCAATGCATTAACATGTTGAAATGTTTTAGATATATTAGGTTAAATAAAATATATTTATCGATAAAAAAAAAAAAAAAAAAGGATTTGAGTTAAAACTGTCTGGGGTTACTTCCAAATTTATGGGTCTGTGACTTTGATGGGACTCATTATAGACTTTCCATATGAAAACCAGATTTACTATTTAAGGGAACAGTGCCCTGTATAGGAAACATACCTCATAATGTTGAATATATTAATTAACATCTATATGTGGTAGTGTATGATTTTAAATATCTCTTTTAAAGTTTGATTCCCAAAAATAGAATATAAGAAAATTCACCAACTAAACAGACAGCATATTTCATTTAACCAATTAAATGTTCATTTAGGAAAAATTAATTACATTTTTGCGTAATAAAACTAAAAGTCAAATTTCAAAGCAAAAAATCAAATGCCACCAATCCCATTTTCTAGCAGGTTATCCACCGGTTTCCTAGAAGATTATATAGCTGTTCAGAAAGCCTACAGATTACATGGCTTAATTCTTTGCTTATAAATGAATCCAGTAGCTTGGAGAATTGGCAAAAAGGCATTACTACTACTACTACTACTACTACTACTACTACTACTACTACTACTACTACTACTACTACTACTACTACTACTACTAAGTTGCTTCAGTCGTGTCCGACTCTGTGTGACCCCATAGACGGCAGCCCACCAGGCTCTGCCATCCCTGGGATTCTCCAGGCAAGAATACTGGAGTGGGTTGCCATTTCCTTCTCCAGTGCATGAACGGGAAAAGTGAAAGTGAAGTCGCTCAGTCGTGTACGACTCTTAGCGACCCCATGGACTGTAGCCTACCAGGCTCCTCCGTCCATGGGATTTTCCAGGCAAGAGTACTTATTGGGCCATAAATAAAGAAGATGATAAAATTATGAGGTCAGCATAGATCATCATATAAAACTGGGATAACAATCATGTGATACATGTAATTTAGCTTAAGATAGAAAGCAATGATTCTTAAGATTCATATTTATTATATTTCTTATAAGTATCCCATGCTTTAGACCCTAAAACACAGAACTTTAAAATTAAATTCTAAAGTTAAAAGACACTGATAATGACTACTGAAAAAATAAGAAATGAAAAGATAAGTCTCTGAGTCTACCCCCTTGGATACACAAGCATGTAGCTTGAATCTTGAAAGCTTGGTGTGCAGAGGCTCTGAACAATACGTGAGAAGCAGGTAGGCCCTTGACTTCCTGAATTAAGTGCTGTTGTGATCAAAATAACACAAACATAGCGGGGATGGGGGACGTGTGTCTGTGCAGGTCCACCAAGAGGAGCATGTGATGGTGCCCTTTGGGAGGTGAAATGGCCACATTAGCTTCAGTGAAATATCTGCAACTACTCCAGACACCTAAAACCTAAGATTTTTAAATTATATGTACTCACACCCACATATGCATATACAGAGTCAGCTTTCAGTTAGCTTTACTAATATAACAGAATAACCAATACCCCCAAAGTCTTTTATTTACTTTTTATCCTGGAAAGATTTCTATTTCTGTACCATAATTACCTTCTTAGTTTTATATGTTGATGAGTAAAATTAAAGATAATATGCAGTCCACAAAGCAGACAAATTTGTGTTTTGAAAAGTAATCTCTAGGGTTAAAATGGCTAAAACACTGCATATATTCATATATTGGTTTCCTCTGAATAAAGCGTTCACCTGCACTCATAGGGCAGTGCTTGACGTTGGATGCTGTGGGATACAATGGTAATCCTTTCCTGAAACGTTTACAGTCTAGGAATTGAAATACACATGGTTCACCTCATCTCTTTGTGTGTTTAGATTTGCAGAAGTCACTTCCCCTTGCTTTGGTAGGCATGGGGGAAGTGATATTTTCCGTTATTTTTGCCTAACATACCAGTTGATACTTAGCATCTCAGTTGCTGAGGCCCTTGCCTCCTTTGTTCACCCACACTGTCTTTTGATGCACTGACAGCCTGTATGACAAGATGCAGAAATGGCTAACATAATCTAATACAATTTACAGGGGTATTGGGTAGGAGGAAACAATTTCACAGTTCATTCATGTTGAGAAATGTTTCCTAGCATGTAAACTTACATGCTGCCATACTGAGCAAAATGGATGCTGTTCACAATCTTCAGGCATTTATTTTAAAATGCCATCTATTGGTTTGTAGGGTTTAGAGCTGTCCCTCAGGCACATCTATTTATGTGTTTATGTAGATTCTTCAGAACAGCTCGAGATATTTTTGTTCAGGAATGGGTTTTATAAAGTAAGCTGTGATTACATTCTGGTTGTCTGTTCATATGGATGGAGTCAATAACCAGTGTTTCGTTTCAAATGATTATCACATTTGCTGTTTTTACAAGTTATAAGAAAATTAAAGGGGAAGAGGGAAGGTAGTCAAAGGCTCTGTAAGGTCTCAAATGTTTACAGAATAAACAATATAGAAAATAATTCTAGACTGCCCAAATAGTCATGAATGGCATGGTTTTCTTTCTAAAGTGTTTGCTTTATGATTTAGTATTTATCCATAGTTTTCAAAATGTCATTGCAGATGGTGTTAGGGCTTGAATCCCTTGCAGCCTTGCCACATGTTTGTGTGATATGAATGTACTTATAACTATAATTATCTGATAAATCCCTGCAGACTTTCACAAATGATTAATAACTGCTGACCTCAGTTCACGCTGGCTCAGCTGGCCTGACTGAGGCGAGCTGGCCTGTCACTGTAACCTACAGGCGCTGCTCTGGGCTGATCACAGTGGCTTCATTTTTCTTTTCTCTCCAATGGTCTGGACTCCGCCTGGTGAGCTTCTCCTCTTGTGCTTAAGATTTTTTTTCCCCCTACCAACACAAGAGAGAGAAAATGTATAATAAATAAGTAAAATTAAATACAGAACTTGAATGTCATGTTTCTCTTCAAATGATTAAGTTTGGATTATTTTAAAACAAGTAAATCAGATTGGAATATTCCTCCTTAGACCAAAGCACCACAGAGGATTTCCTGATTAACTGTGCACACAGTTTCTCTAAATGTAGTGTCGTTGCTTTTTTCTACTATCTATATTTTGCATTAAATCTTTTTTGCTTTATTTTGTTTTTTTTTTATCACCCCAGTACTTCATTATGAAAAAAATGACAAGTACAGCAAATTTTGCAGGTAGCAGCCCTATGTCCCCACCTAGATCCTACAGTTAGTATTTTATTGACTTATTTTATCACCTATCTGTTCTTATATCCATCCGCCAATCCACATGGGTTTTGATCCATTTCAAAATAAATTATAGCAATCAGGACATTCTTTCAAGCATTTTTGTAGTTTAGTGAAGTCAGACAGACCCAAATTTGAAAGCACTTGACTTCTATCGACTTAAATTTTCTTATCTCTACATCAATGACACTGAGTGTTGGTAGGAAGATTTCATTTGTTTACTTTATGAAATACTCAGATAATGCTTTCTGTGTGCAACTCAAAAATGTTACCTCGCTTAATCCCAGCAACAATCCAATGAGGTGAATTGTTACTAACCCCACTGTACAGATGTGGTTTCAAGAAGTTAATGAGCTCACTGAAAGTCACCCTGTCAGCAAATGGCATTGCTGAGAGTTGAATTCAGACTCCTTGACTTTGATATCCACACTCTTAGCCACTACACTACACTTAGCCTCCACAGCACATACTTTAGCGTTAAATTTTAATGATTTGTTTATAAAACCAAAGGCATCATTTTTACTTTCATCATTTCTCTCGGTAGGTTTACCTAGGGAAAGCTATCAATATCAGTGCCCCTCATTTCATAATCCCCTTCCCACAGATTCACACCTGCTTCTTTAAAAGGGGTGACTCTCCATACTAGGGGTCCCCTGGTGGCTCAGATTCTGGTAAAGAATCTGCCTGCATTGCAGGAGACCAAATTCGATCTCTGGGTCAGGAAGATCTCTTAGAGAAGGAAATGGCTACCCACTCCACTATTCTTGCCTGGGAAATCCCTTGGACAGAGGAGCCTGGAGGGCTAGAGTCCATGGGGTTGCAAAGAGGCACGATTAAGCTACTAGCACTTTGACTTTCACTCTCCATACTCTGAGCCCTGGGTCTGAGTTAAGCTCCTGACTGAGGAGCCATCGTGATGCTCCCCAGATCCCATGGGGATCTCCTCCCTGTGGTGCTCAGCACAGCCTGACAGGGGTAAGGGCTCCATCAAAATGTGCACTGAGGGAGGGAACAGAGAGGCATGCCCAGATGCCATGGAGAAATGAAAATCTTCATCCTGAAAGTTAGCCAGTTGAGTTTCAAATATTTTCCCTCATCCTTACAAGAGTTGCCCACTTCCCTTTCTGAAAATAGAAGGACAGTGGCATTGCTTTATTTACTCTCAGGATAAAATTGGGTTTTTGTGAAAGGCTGTTATTTGGACAAAGTTTAAATCTAATTTTCATGCATGTTCTGCTCCCTGCCAACCTATAGAGCCATAAACAGTGGTAACCATTAGAAGGGCCCTAATCTTTAATATATAATATGTATTATTTACACTATATCTTTAATAGTAGTTTCCAATACCTTCTATATTCTAATGACTTTCAAAATTATATGTCCAATCCTGCCTCTCCTCTGAATTCCAGACTCATCTGTCCAAGCTGCCAGTTTGACAGATGTCCAGTCTGCTGAGATCTCTAATGCATACCTCAAATCCATTGCCAGACATAACTTTGTTTTCTTTACCTCTGCACATCTGTTCTTTCTGCAGTTTTCTCCATCTCAAAAATGCCACCATCATTCCCCTTTTACTCAAGCCAGAAACCAAGAGCAATCATCCCTGGTTTCTCTCTCTAACCCCATGTCCAGCCTCAGCAAGTAGTACTGGTACTCCCTCCAATCATAGTTTATGCCAGATGTAGCCACTGCCCTCTCTTTACTGCTACAGTTGTAGCCCAAATAGCCATCATCTCTCACCTGGACAAACTCTCACCTGAACAGATACCATTGCTTCCTACCTGCTTTCTGCTCCTTTGGCCCCTTTGTTTCACTCAGCAGCCAGAGTGGTGTTGCTACTCCTAAAATGGACTGAAACATTCCCCCGTGTAAAACTTCCCGAAGGTGTCCCTTTGCTCTTTGGGTCAGGTCGTCTCCTTCTCCTGAATGCCCACCACTCACACCATGTTTCCTGCCATCATGTACCTTGATTCAAATGCCATAGTCCTGCCTCTTTCCCTCAAATACTCCAGACTTGGTTTCACCATAAGAGCTTTGCATGAGATGGCCTCTGCGCCTGGCGTTCCCTAGCCAAGAAAGGCCATAGCCTCTTCCTGTCATTCAGGTCTCCATCTAAATGTCAACTCCTCGGAGGCTTCCTTTCTAAACACCTAACCCAAAGTAGCCCCAGGAAGCCTCATTACAGTCTGTTTTTGTTTTCACTATAGTACATTTCACTACCTGATGCCACTTACTCGCTTGTTGCTTATTGTACACACACACACACACACACATTCATGCCCCTCCAGAATATGCTAGAATGTAAACTGCATGAGCATAGGGCCTATATCTTTCTTGCTCACTGTATCCCTAGCTCTTGAAACAGTGCCAAGCACAGAGGAGACTCTTAGGAATTGCTGAATTCACTAAATCTCACCTCACAAAAATGACTTTTCTCCCCATCTCTACACTAGCTACATCACTGGATACTTAACTACTAGCTGGAACCCAGGAGCACCTGTATACTTTTCTCTCCTGAAGGAGTCTGTAACTACTTGTAACAAATGAAATCTCTCTCGTGAATTTTTTTTAAATTTATTTATTTTTAATTGAAGGATAATCGCTTTACAATATTGTGTTGGTTTCTGCTGTATATCAACATGAATCAACCATAGGTAGACATATGCCCCCTCCCTCTTGATCATGAGTTGTTTTAAATGATCCCTTAGAATATATGTATTATCTAGAGTGTCTGGTTAAAATGTGTCATTTTAACCCTTTAAATAGACACTTTTTTACTGAATTTGAGACTTTTCTCTGTATTTTTATTGGAAATTGCTTACCCGTATTTGCCTATTCATGCCCATCTTATAGAGAGTGCCAGTGGCTAAAAACCTGCTTGGGTTGGCACTTCTGTAGAATGTGTACTTAAACCTTCATCAGTGAGCAGAATCTGGAGAGGTGAATGGAAGAGAAGGGAAAAAGTATATATGTATACAGGGGTTGGGGAGGGGGTGGAGGAGGACAAATCTGAGCCTATGGTTCTCATACACTATTAACTTAGGTGACTCCCTGCCCCTCGTGCTTCTGGAGGGGTCCTTGGTTCATTGGTCTAAGCTTCACAACAGACTTTAAAAACACCTGTACAGAGAGACTTACCTGGCCCCTTTCCTCCTCAGTCTACAGCAAAGGTCAAGCTCAGAATGGTGTCTCTAGCCCTACCCCAGTGAAAACCTGAGTCAAAGGCACCCTTGGTAACAAATAGAATCCCTGGGGAACCATCCTGTGTCTCCTGGCTGACCACTCTGAAGCTAGGACCATGCCCTACTCGATTGTAGGGGCACCATTCCCCCTGTGTTTCAGAGGACCGAGCATTTCACCAGCAGGGCTGGACAGGTGGCATTCCCTGTCCCGTCACTTTTCCTTCCTCCTCTGCTCTTTGCATTTGGCCTGCCCAGCCTACCTTCAGTCCTGGTTTGGTCATTTGTTCTACCAGAGCCTGTTAACTTGAGTGCATACCTGCTCAGATCACCCTGTCCAGGCCCTAACTGGCTGCTACACCAAAGGACTGGGTACCACCCCTACCACTGGACCAATATTTCTTTTCTTCACTCTCTCCACTTGTTCTTTGTAGCCCTGTCCTCCTGGGCACCCACCAGTCCCCTTCCAGCTTCTCGGTTGAGATGCCTGTGTGCTCTCCGACCAAGTCTCTCGGGCTACTGGGGCTTAACTCTTCAACCTGAGTCTCCTAACTTTCCAGCTGTACTCCAAGAGAGTCTTAAGCCATTAGGGCTGGGGGAAACACTCACTGAATATTTTAGGTATTTTTATGTTTTCCAAAATTACAAATTCACAAAACCCTTTTCCACAAGAGTTTCTGAACAACGTATTAACATCTTCCCCTCCCACCTCCCCAAAACTTCTATGTCCCTGAAGAATCTTAAGATCTCTGAAGAATCTTAGCACTTTTAACTCTAAAAAAGGTGAGGTTCTGTGATTACCCAGGCGTGCCCAGTCACCATTATCCATCCATATGATGAACTCAGAGTACCTCCGGCCCAGGGTCCAGTGTAAAGAAAGTAATTACTAGAGCAATTATTTACCATTCCAACATTTTACAGTTTCAGCTTTTAATTAAAAGATTCAGATTCCTCCTCTGGAGTAATGAGCACCTTTTAAAAAATTGAAGTACTAATTCCAGTTTATAACATTCACCTCTGTTCTGTCTGAGGGAAAGAAGAGAGGAATACAGGCTGAGGTTCAGGATAATGACGTGAGCCTAAGACATGGAAGACCATGACTTTGGTTAAATATCCATGACCAGTCGCGTCCATAGACTCTTGCCTCACCATTCACTTTGTTACCTCACCCAGAATAGCTCCCCTGGCTGTTAAACAAGGAATCACTGTAACAGGTAACAACTGAAAGTGTGCTGCAGTTCATACCTCAGTATGAAGTAACGTTCTGTGAGTATTTTTGAAGCACCTACTGTGTGCAGAGCACCATGGAAAGATGATTTTAATGAGTATGTGGCCTCCCAGGACAGGCAGTCCATGCCCTGCGTGTCATCACAGCAGACTGTGACTGCTTTAAGAAAGTTGCCTTGGAGTTTGGGAGCCTTGTGCATACCTGGCACGCAGAAATCATAGCTTTTTAGAAACCTGTTGTTGTTCAGTTGCTCAGTCGTGTCCAGCTCTGCGACCCCATGGACTGCATCACGTCACACTTCCTAGTCATTCGCCATCTCCCAGAGTTTGCTCAGACCCGTGTCCATTGAGCCGATGATGCCATCCAACTATCTCATTCTCTGTCACCCCCTTCCCCTGCTGCCCTCAATCTTTCCCAGCATCAGAGTCCTTTCCAATGAGTCAGCTCTTCTCATCAGGTGGCCATAGTATTGGCACTTCAGCATTAATCTTCCAATGAATATTCAGAGTTGATTTCCTTTAGGAGTACCCACTCACAAACTCAGCTTTTGTTGGCAGTTGGTTTTACTTCTTCCCTGCAATTCTTTTATTTCTCTTGTTAACCAAAAACATTACTGATTAATGATAGAGCACATAATTTTTCACTATAGCAATATATTATGTTTACCAGAGTTTACAGCTTCATATTTTGCTCTTCATTACCTCATAAAAACTCACTCAGTATAATAAATACCATATAAGTCAAACGTCCAACCCATTTAAAATTACTTGAAGGAGAAAAGGCAAACGACTTTTAGCTGGATTTGATTGAAATAACACCAACATTATTGTTCTATTGACTCTTTCTTGTCCATTGATTTTTAAAAGCCTTTAGATCCCTTACTATTCGTTAAGACAAATCAGATGTAATTTGGTGCTTAGGACAAGAAAATGCTGTTGGGTATTGGGTGTATGCATGGAAGAAAATTACATATGTGCTGAAACAAGAACATATATGTTCTGGAACAAGACTGGTTAGAAGGCATTTTCTCATATTTTGTGGTAAACAACTTGGCTTTTAACTTTTGAGGGTAACAATAGTGACCTTTGTTTTATTATGTGAAAACTTGGATTAGTAACAACTGAATCTAAATGGTTACTTATAGATAATGAACTTTATCACTTATTTGAGATGAAAGGAAACTAGCTAGAATTATACATATTCTCATATTTTCCAGTTCTTATGTGTGTATGTGTGTGCACTCAGTCATGTCCAAATCTTTGCAACTCCATGGACTGTAGCCCACCAGACTCCTCTATCAGTGGAATTTTCCAGGGAAGAATACTGCAGCAGGTTGCCATTTCCTTCTTCAGGGGATATTCCCAGCCCAGGGATCGAACCTGTGTCTCTTGTGTCTCCTGCATTGTCAGGCGTGTTCTTTACCAGCTAAGCCAACAGGAAAGCCCTTTAGAGTTCCTAATTCTCTATATATGTAGAATGTATAGACCAATAAGCAACTGAATTAAAGCAAGAAATGAAGAGAGGGTAAAATATCTTCTGTTGAATTAATAGTGAACAATCTTTAAGCATCAGAGCCATTTGTATTATCAAAATAACAAAAACAGGAAACCTGAGATCTAGCCTGGCCTGATGTCCATTCCAAAGAATAGCAAGGAGAGATAAGAAAGCCTTCCTCAGTGATCAATGCAAAGAAATAGGGGAAAACAATAGAATGGGAAAGACTAGAGATCTCTTCAAGAAAAGTAGAGATACCAAGGGAATATTTCATGCAAAGATGGGCACAATTAAGGACAGAGAAGGTATGGACCTAACAGAAGCAGAAGATATTAAGAAGAGGTGGCAAAAATACACAGAAGAATTGTACAAAAAAGATCTTCATGACCCAGATAACCGTGATGGTGTGATCACTCACCTAGAGCCAGACATCCTGGAATGCAAAGTCAAGTGGGCCTTAGGAAGCAATACTATGCACAAAGCTAGTGGAGGTGATGGAATTCCAAGTGAGCTATTTCAGATCCTAAAAGATGATGCTGTGAAAGTGCTTCACTCAATATGCCAGCAAGTTTGGAAAACTCAGCAGTGGCCACAGGGCTGGAAAAGTTCAGTTTTCATTCCAATCCCAAAGAAAGGCAGTACCAAAGAATGTTCAAACTACCACACAATTGCACTCATCTCACACGCTAGTAAAGTAATGCTCAAAATTCTTCAAGCCAGGCTTCAACAGTACGTGACCCATGAACTTCCAGATGTTCAAGCTGGATTTAGAAAAGGCAGAGGAACCAGAGATCAAATAGCCAACATCTGTTGGATCATCAGAAAAGCATGAGCGTTCCAAGAAAACATCTATTTCTGCTTTATTGACTATGCCAAAGCCTTTGACTGGGTGGATGACAACAAACTGGAAAATTCTTCAATAGATGGGAATACCAGACCACCTGAGCTGCCTCCTGAGAAATCTGTGTGCAAGTCAAGAAGCAACAGTTAGAACTGGACATGGAACAACAGCCTGGTTCCAAATTGAGAAAGGAGTATGTCAAGGCTGTATATTGTCACCCTGCTTATTTAACTTACATGCAGAGTACATCATGAGCGATGCCAGGCTGTATGAAGCACAAGCCGGAATCAAGATTGCCAGGAGAAATATCAATAACCTCAGATATGCAGATGACACCACCCTTATGGCAGAAAGTGAAGAAGAACTAAAGAGCCTCTTGATATAAGTGAAAGAAGAGAGTGAAGAAGTTGGTGAAAAATAGATGAAAAAGCGCCGAAGAATAGATGCTTTTGAACTGTGGTGTTGGAGAAGACTCTCGAGAGTCTCTTGGACTGCAAGGAGATCCAACCAGCCCATCCTAAAGGAAATTAGTCCTGAATATTCACTGGAAGGGCTGATGCTGAAGCTGAAGCTCCAATACTTTGGCCACCTGATGCAAAGAACTTACTCACTTGAAAAACCCTGATGCTGGGAAAGATTGAAGGCAGGAGGAGGAGGGGACGACAGAGGATGAGATGGTTGCATGGCATCACCGACTCAATGGACATGAGTTTGAATAAGCTCTGGTGCCGGAGTCCAGCTCCAGCTGGTCCAGGGGTTCCCTCAGGATGGACGGTGTCGGCGATGCAAATGAGAAGACACAGCGAGTCTTAGCATTTCCAAGTGTCTCCCGACTTTATTGTTTTTAAGACAGCTTTTATATTTTTAGTGGTACATAGAAACAAATGTAAAGCATAGAGTCATACCAATTCAGCTTAATGGGCCAGCAGTTTTGACCCTTATCGAAACCGTTTGCATATCTTTAGTTACAAAAAGCCTAATTTTGTTTACATCATCTTCTGGCCTGGGGGCCTGCTAACATCTTGTGACTCTCCATTGACAAGGGTTGATCAGTCAGAACACTTTTGTATCAGGCACAGCAGGAAAGAATTCATCAATAGAAAGTTTCAAGGTAAAACCTGTTTTCGGTAATCTTATCCTATGCCTTGAGCTTAACAGAAAAGAATGTGGTTCCATAAAGTCATAGAACAGCAAGCTGAAGGTCAGCTCTAAGTAAGAATCATCAGTTAAATCAACAATTGTCTTATTATTTGTATTAAAGCTAAACTTCTATTTATATAAATCTCTAACTATTATGTTTTCATTATATAGGCTAAATACGTTAAGAGCAAAAACATAGTAAATATAAACTAAGTAACAGTTTCATAAAGCAATATTTCTTATGTTTCCTAATAAGCCTTTTTTCCTACAAAGGGTTCTGTTGCCCATTGGGGCTTTCTGTGCAGAGGCTCTCAATACTGTTTTATTGTTAAGGAGCAGTCATGCACATTAGCTCCAAAAGCACAGGCACACTTGTTAAACAGACTAAAATGCTAGCAAGGGAAGTTTAGATTAAAATACTCTATATCCTAGATAATCTAATAGGGTGCCACCGTTCGGCAGCCTTGTCGATTGAGTTTTCAGATTGATCTATTTTAGAAGAGAATCAGGAAAAGCCTTTTTTCTAAGTCACAGAAAATAAGCAGAGGTTTATTGTAGCAAACCTCAGAAAGACAGATACCATCTTTAAGGTGAGTGCTGAGGCAGCCTTCCGAGAATCCCTGAGGCCTGAGAAGCCATGCTCGATCAGTCCTTCTCCTCATGACCTTGCCATAGGTGGGATCTCGTGAGCTGGCTCCTGGCACTCCAGGAGTTGGTGATGGACAAAAAAATCTGGCATGCTGCGGTCCATTGGGTCTCAAAGAGTCGGATACAACTGAGCAACTGAACTAAACTGAACTGATGTCAATCAAAATCATGATAAAAATGAAGGTCTCATTTTTAATAACATCTGTGTAGCTTTCAATTAAACAGTGATGTTTGTGCTAATGAAACCCTGTCTTTGAAGGGGGCAGTTCATCCCTAAACTACTGGATGTATGGCCTTTTCTTCCTTCCTTCCTTTTTTTCCCCCATGATATCTTTTTCTGTACATCAGAGGTTTGGAGATGGAAAGTGGGAATCTATTCACTGGCCACTAGCATTGCAAGAAAATTCCATTTTTGTCAGTATTTTAACTTAGTGAAGGGTGCAGTTACTTTGTATTTTACCATTTACCCTCTTCTGAACTCTTTCACAGTACTTTTATTGAAACCTGAAATTGCCTGCCTTTTGGAAATACTAGTAAGTCACATTAAGAGTCCAGAAAGTTTTAGTTTCTTCTGCTGAAATAATAGAAGAAATGGGAAACAAACAAGAACAACCACCCATGTGACATTCTCTCAATTTGCTTATGATCTTCTAAATATCAGTGCTAGCAAAAAAGAAAGATGCAGCAAGGCATACAGTAAATGAAGATATTATGTATTAGAGAAGGAATGAATCTGTCACTTTGACGGATTGTGAGGCAAAGAGCAGATTAACAGATTACTCATAGTCAGAAGGCAGCTCAGCGTGAAAAATGTGCAGGAAATGATAAGTGTGAGTTTGTGCTGATTTAATGATATTTTTAAACTACAATAACACTGGTAGTATAATATAATAAAGCACTTTCCTTGCATTTTTAAATCATCAACATATTTCCAGTTTGACCTTAAAAACATTTTGAACTATTCTCTATTAAAATATGTAGCTTTCAAATTAGGGGGGAAAAAAAGGAACCATCTAAAATATCAGAGCAACTGCCTTACAGGAAATATTATAGGCTTTTAAAATCAGTTCTTTCCTAAACTAGCATTTGTAATGCACATTTTAATTGTGTTTTAAGCACACTAACATCACATGCGCTTTCTCTTTGGGCATTTAAATCACTTAACAGCAAATTGTTTGCTTATAACAGCCATTTCCAGTGCAACACTTTGTAGATACCACTACAAAGTGTGGCCTTCGTATTTTCATTGCAGAGTTTTAGTTATGTGATTAAGATCATGGCGTACTTATGAATAAACCTATTAATTTGCCCACAGAAGATAAAAGTAGTTCAAATTTGCACTGAATACTCTTGAATCATAGCAAAAGATAAGATGAATTACCTGCTTTATTTTGTATTATTACAAATATTTCTCAGAAAGCAAAACTTTTTAAGAGGCTTACATTTTTATGTAAATAAAATTGAGATTTGAATAACATGCCTTAGTTAATTTGACAATGATGAACTGCCATTGTCAAGAATTTTCAGAGTAAAATTTCTATAATGCACCTAAATGGTTTTTACTCTAACATCATCATCTTAAAAACCTAATGTAAGGCTTGAGTTGTTTCCTGTTATCTTCTCTCAGCTCAGCAATGATAACTTTTTAACATAATTAGGTATACTGTAACTTGTAAGGGAAGTGTTATATTTTCTGTCTAAGCATTTGTATCTAACCCAAGTGCAAATAAATATACTAATATTGCATGCCCAATGCTTCAATCCCAGACATAATTATGGCTCACATTATGTTTTACATACATGTGAAGTGAAAGTCACTCAGTCATGTCCAACTCTTTGCGACCCCATGCATCGCAGCACGCCAGGCCTCCCTGTCCATCACCAACTCCCGAAGTTTACCCAAACCCATGTCCATTGAGTCGGTGATGCCATCCAACCATCTCAATCTCTGTCGTCCCCTTCTCCTCCTGCCCTCAATCTTTCCCAGCATCACGGTCTTTTCAAATGAGTCAGCTCTTCGCATCGGGTGGCCAAAGTATTGGAGTTTCAGCTTCAACATCAGTCCTTCCAATGAACACTCAAGACTGATCTCCTTTAGAATGGACTGGTTGGATCTCCTTGCAGTCCAAGGGACTCTCAAGAGTCTTCTCCAACACCACAGTTCAAAAGTATCTATTTTCGGCACACAGCTTTCTTTTTAGTCCAACTCTCACATCCACTCATGACTACTGGAAAAACCATAGCCTTGACGAGACGGACCCTTGTTGGCAAAGTAATGTCTCTGCTTTTCAATATGCTGTTTAGGTTGGTCATAATTTTGCTTCCAAGGAGTAAGCGTCTTTTAATTTCATGGCTTCAGTCACGATCTGCAGTGATTTTGGAGCCCAAAAAAGTAAAGTCAGCCACTGTTTCCACTGTTTCCCCATCTATTTGCCATGAAGTGATGGGACTGGATGCCATGATCTTTGTTTTCTGAATGTTGAACTTTAAGCCAATTTTTTCACTCTCCTCTTTCACTTATATCGAGAGGCTCTTTAGTTCTTCTTCACTTTCTGCCATAAGGGTGGTGTCATCTGCATATCTTAGAGTTCCAGAAAAACATCTATATGTGCTTTATTGACTATGCCAAAGCCTTCGACTGTATGAATCACAATAAACTGTGGAAAATTCTGAAAGAGATGGGAATACCTGACCTGCCTTTTGAGAAATCTGTATGCAGGTCAGGAAGCAACAATTAGAACTGGACATGGAACAACAGACTGGTTCCAAATAGGAAAAGGAGTACGTCAAGGCTGCATATTGTCACCCTGCTTATTTAACTTATATGCAGAGTACATCATGAGAAATGCTGGGCTGGAAGAAGCACAAGCTAGAATCAAGATTGCTGGGAGAAATGTCAATAACCTCAGATATGCAGATGACGCCGTTACATATATAGTGAAGACCTTTATTCTGCATGTTTTGTACATTTCTCCTCTTCTAAAATATTAATACTCCCAACTTGGGCTAAGTAAAAAATCTAATGTTAGAAGTAGTATTCTTCTTGGTATAAATTCTGAAGTGTGTTCAGCAAAAGTCATTTTGGCCTCCTTGAATATGCATGGTCTGCAGTGGTTGCTAACACAGTTTGCCAGATAGTCCCAGCTCTCCTAGTCCCAAACACATTGTTGGATTGCACTTCTAGGTCCACTTGGTTTTGTATGGAGCCAATTAGCCCGACTAGTTTTAGCCAGTGAATTGTGAGCAAGATGACTTACGTTATTATTTGGATAGAACATTTTATTGTTTTCTCCAGAGTTTTCTTTTCCTCTGACACCTACCAGAAACATTCAAGATGGTGGTTGTTTTGTCAGCCTGGTTGCTAAATGACTATGAATAAAGAGTTCTCTTGCTCATCTGCTATGAACATTTAACATGAGCAAAAAATAAACCTTTGTTGTTTTAAGCCATTGAGATTTGGGGGGTGCTTTGTTACCAAGAATAAACTAGCCTTATTCTGACTGACACAGTTACTAGATATGACATTGAATATAGTTTGTCATTGGAAATATGGGATTTCATATATTTGCATATTTGAAGATTTAGGAATTTTAAAATTGTGGAGCTCAGTTATGATTCGTTGGCATAGAGTAGAATATGTGTTTTTAGGAAGTGATACAGTGTACTGGTCAAAAGCACAGTCAATGGAATTAAAATGCCAGCTCTGTATCTTTATGAAATTATTTCTCCAAACCTCAATTAGTTTATCTAATAAGATACAGGTTATATTTTACTACCTACTTTATAGTGCCATTGTCAGGATTAAATGAGATAATATGCATAAAAAGTTTTAGGCAGCATCTGGCACATATATTTTCATTAAATGGTAGAAAGTGATTGTAGTGATAGAAGGGATATTATTAGGAATGTTAGGAATACAGTTGCCCAAAAAAGATCACACTTTGAGAGAATCGTGGATTTTACAGAGATTATCGAGATGATTTAATCCAGCGTCTCTTCAGAAATCATCTCTGCACATCTTTGCCAGGGAAGCAGGCTCAGTGCAATGCAAGGCAGTCATTTCATTACTAAGCATTCCTTATACTGAACAGACATAGGCTTCCCTATAACTTCTCACTGGTCCTAGTTGTCTTTCTAGAACAGCAATTTGATTCATCACTCTTTGGTACTCCTTGAAATTTTTAAATATTGCTTTTTGGTTGTTTCATTTTCTCCTTTAGCCTCTCACTTTTTCAGGCTCAAACCCACTTTGCCATTCCTGGTCTTCGTATATTCCTAATTGCCTTCCTTCTGACACCTTTGAGTTTATAAAATTGAGATCCTCTAAATGGAACAAAATCACCTAACAGTTCGGATTATGGTTAAACCATTGATTAGAACACTGTGTGTATTAGTGTAGCTTCGAATCATTTTTCTAGTACCCATATCCCTCTGGTGGCTTGTCTTTGGCTTTTGGTCACCTTAAACTATCACCGTCTTTTCCTAGACCGTTGATACAGTTTCCTAAGTGGACTGCCAGTATCCACATGTGCTTTTTCACCACAACCCTTACCCATTCCCTACAGAGTGGTCAGAGTAACCTTTTCTAAACACAGATCTAACTGTGACATCCCCATATTTAAACCCTTCAATTACATTTCATTGTCCATAGGGTAAAGACCAGACTCTGTCAGTTGCTGTAATACTTGAGATCCTTGGCCCATGCCTACTGTGCCAGTCTTACTTTGTACCATTTTCCTTCTGGAGATTTTGCTTCAGCCTCACTGACCTCCTTTCCTTTTCTCACGTTTACCTGGGTCAGGATCTTTGCCCATTGTTCCATCTTCCTAGAATATTTTCTCCTATCTTGCCGTCTACCTTGCCTGGTTAATAACCTTTTCATATGTTAGATTTTGTTTCAAGTGACACTTCTCCTAGGGAGCCCTGTGTTCTCATAGCACCATTTAACTTCACGGAACTTACACATTTTTGTGATTATCTGACTGATTTTGGTGTCGCCATCCACACTGAGACTCTAAAAGGGTAGTAACTCTATTTTTTGCTTATCATTGCATTTCATACCAGGATCTGACACAGAACTGGATCTTGGTAAATACTTGTAAAAGAGATACTGCAGTCTAAGCTACTCTTAACTATCAAGATCATTTTTAATCTCAACTCTGTAATCCAGTCTATTCTGTGTGTGTTAGTAGGTCAGTCATGTTCGACTCTTTGCAACCCCCTGGACTGTAGCCTGCCAGGCTCCTCTGTCCATGGAATTCTCTAGGCGAGAATACTGGAGTGGGTTGCCACACTGTTCTCCAAGGGATCTTCCCAACCCATGGATCTCCTGCATTGCAGACAGATTCTTTACCATCTGAGCCACCAGGGAAGCCCCAACCTGTTCTGTCTCAGCTCAATGTTTTCCATAAATTTGAAAATTACATTCACTGACCCAGCAGAACATTTATTAGATATATGTAATATATGTACAAAATATGTACAAAAATAGATCATAGCTGAATATAAAGTCCTTTAATCCTCCATTAAAGAACTTCTACCAGCTTAATATTGATCAACAGCTGATTAAAGTGATATGATTATAGGGGAAGAAAAAAATCCTTTTTTCCTCTACACCCCTAGGTTCTGCAGTGGGACCTAAAAATTAAACTGACAAAAGACGGATTTACAAACGAAAAGCATACAAACTTTATTTATGTGTGCGTTACACATACACATGGGAGAAACTCAGTAATGAGTAACTCAAAGGGGGAATTTGAACTTGGAGCTTATCTAGCATCTTAACACAGAACAATAAATCTGTAGACAAGTGACAAGACAAAGGAAAAGGGGTTTAAGCTTTAGAAATAGTAAACTATGTGAGGGTAAATAGATGGGGGAACTAATGGAAGATAAGGGTTGTTTTAGTAAAATTTGTTATGTAGATTCCTGTCAGTACTCTGCATAGCCTGATAAGAGTTTCTCGTGATTAAATCATACCCTTACCAGTATGGGCACCTTCCTCACAGTAAACTTCTGTCCTACTTTTGAGTGTAATGACGGAGGTCAGAGAACCCCTCCTGAATCTATTATTTCTCAAGTGTCTTCAGCTCAAAATAATCGAGATGCCAAAACAACATCTTTTGTGTGGTATGTTAGAAACCACTATATGATGAATCTACTGTGTTTAAATTTACAAACAGGCCGATATCACCATGCTTTTGATGCCTGGTAATTCAGTCACTAGCATATGATTTCTAGGATGTTATGATTCACCCACTATCTCCCCTCCTTTGTCCATAGCAGACATTGCTAGTGGATCACAACCCTCTTGCCCCTGGGCCTCACCATAAACTTAAAATCCTTCTTAATAAGGTACTCCAGACAATGCTATCACTCAGAATTTGCATGTGATTTATGATCCATTTGTCTTCTTTGAGCTAGAATTTCCATTATTCGTTTAGTCAGCTCGATTATCAAATGGAATTTATTCCTAGCTTTATGTGACACTCCCTAACTCTGAAATTATTACCATACAACTATCCCCTACTTTAAAAGTCATCCTTCATCTTCTATAAAATCTTCCTTGACTGAAGTGAGATTAGGACTGCTTTTTCTCCACAACCCTAACTCCGTTCTCCACATCAACCATGATGAAAATCCTGCAACATTAAATGACAGGCATGATATATTTTTAAATTAATTAACATGAGTTCTGCCTGTGGCAATGGCAGGCTTGGTTATTGCACACTGAACTTCCTTTTGAGAACAACCAGAAAAGCCAGACAAAATTGAGAATCATCTGATTGAAGCCACTGGCAAACCTCCAAGGCAGTGAGAATTTATGGAGCCCTGCTCCAAAAAAGAAGGGAAGCCAGGAAAGGCAACCTGCATGTTGTGACACTTTTCTTAGGAAGAATTCCACTTTAGTAAGTAGTTGCTGAGAGGCTGAGGAGCTGCACATAGCCTCCGACAGTCTCATGGGCTTGGGGGACAAAAATTGGAGGCTCCAAAGTGCCACACCCTAGATAGAAAAATTAACCAAAAATAGACCTGCTCTCTGGAGGACTCAAGACACATTTATTTTGAACCATTGTAATCGCTGATAGCTCTCTGACCCCCACACTGATTGCCTACCAGAAGCAAAGCAATCACACCTAGAGGAAGAAAACAACTGAAATAGAATGTGAGTCACATATATAATTTACAGTTATCCCATAACCCATTTAAAGTTTAAAAACAGGTAAAATTAGTTTTAGTAATGTATTTTTTTGGCCCAGTGTATCCAAAATATGGGGCTTCCCAGGTGGCTCAGTGGTAAGGAATCTGCTTGCTAATACAGGAGACCTGGGTTCAATCCCTGGGTTGGGAAGATCCTTTGGAGGAGGAAATGGCAACCCACTCCAGTATCCTCGCCTGGAAAATCCCGTGGACAGAGGAGCCTGGCAAGCTACAGCCCGTCGGGTCACAAAAGACTCAGACACAACTGAGCACTCACACACACAAACCCGTAGTGCAGGAGACATAAGAGACATGGGTTCGATCCCTGGGTCAGGAAGATCCCCTGGAGGAGGAAATGGCAACCCACTCCAATATCGTTGCCTGGAAAATCCCATGAACAGAGGAGTCCATTGGGTCACAAAGATCCAGACACAACTGAAATGACTTAGCACACATGCACACACGCATCCAAAATATTATTAACATCCTTTGAACGTGTGGAGGAGATAATTTTTTTTTCTACCAGCTTGTGTTTGAGTGATGGGATCAGGTGGCTATGAATTAATTGCAGCATATTAACAAGAGAAAAAGTTTATTACACACACATGCATGTGAAAGCATTCAGTAAGGAGTAGTTCTCTGAATAGCCAGAGTAAAGATTTATATATAAGCTTAATAAGGGAGATTTGGGAGTGGGTAGGGCTTCAGTGGAAAAGGACAGAAGATTCTGATAAGGCTCTGTTTACACAGTTTTAGTAGCTTAAGGTCAGTTGCCATCCTTAATTGGGGAGTCCCAGAGTTAGGAGTTTGTAGCAACTGACTCTTGAAAAGCTCTGTGTTAGTCAGATAAGGGAAAATCGTATAATATTTATTTCTGCATCTGTCCATATGTTTTCAGTTTAAAGGAGTCTTTATGCCTATCTGGTTGTTTGTTGCTCTCTTCAAAATCAGTATAAAATATTGTATTAATGAGATATCATACATTCTGTTTTTCATATAAAGTCCTTGAAATCCAGTGTTTGTTTAATATTCATAGCACATTTCAATTCAAACTATCTCCATCTCAAGTGCTCAGTTATAGGGGCAATTTCAAAGAACAGCTTCATGACCTGGGAGTAGGAAAAGGTAAACAGGTCTCAAATTTCAGTAATCATAAAGGAAAAATTGATAAATTGGACTGTATTAAAAGTAGGAACTTATTAAAGGATACTACTTAAGAGGATAAAATGTCAGGCACAGAGTGGAAGAAGACATTGCCAACAGAGGAAGGACTCCAAAATATATGCCTAGAGTATATGAAGAGCCACAAATCAGTAAGAAAAAAAAGGCAATTCAAAAGAAAGCAGAAATGGCCAAGAAACTTGAACAGGCATTTCACAAAGGAAAATATCCAAATAGCCAGTAAACATAGGAAAATGTGCACAAACTCATTAAAAATCAGAGAAATGCAAATTAAAATACACTGTGATTCCCACTATATCCTATCTCAATGACTTGGAATAGACAGCATTGGTGATTTTGGTCAGCATACCCAGGAACTGGAACTCAATATTGCAGGTGGGAGTATAAATTGATACAACTACTTTGGAAAACTATTTTGACAGTATCTCTTTAAGCTGAACATACCGTATCCTTCTACCCAGCAGTTACCTCCTAGATATACAGCCAGGAGAAAGCATATATATGTGTACCCAGAGACATGCATAAATAATGAGAACATACTCAGACCCCCAGAACTGATAGAAAGGTTGCTTTAAAATGAAAATATTTGAGCTACAGAGATACAAAAAGGAATCTTATCTGAACTTTCCTTATCTGACTGAAGCAGAGCCTCCTGAAAATACAGCTGCCGTTAAGGTGCCATGAAGACAGACTGCCCATTTCCAATAGCATCAAAAAACTCACTAGAACCTTCCATACTTTCGCACTGAAACCCTAACACCCACCACACCCCACCCTCCTGCAAACTTTGTCAAATTGGTTTATAAACTTTCATCTCTTGCTATTTAATGATTTACTTATTATTGAGAAACTCTGATGTACACATGTGAATAAACTTTGTCTTTTCTCCTGCTGATCTGTCATCAGTTAATTTGTAGAACTTCCACCACTTGACCCAAGTTGGAACAGGAAGAACTTTTCAACATAGACACATTCATGATAGCCTCAAATTGGAAATGACTCCGTTCAACAGTAGAAGACATAAGTAAACTGTCATTACAATAGAATACTATTTATGCTCAAAACCACCAAAGAGTTTTACAATACAATTTTCATGCAAAGAAGCTAGACAGCTGAGGAATACATATTGCATGATTTCATTCCTGCAAAGTTCAAAAACAGGCCCATTAATTGGTAGTTTTAAAAGTCACTGTCTGAGCTCCTTTAGGGGAGCAGGAAGTGTAATGATTAGGAAAAGGAGGGAAGCTTCCATTCTTGGCCCAGCTGGTGGTTAGAGTGACTTTCAGGTCATTCGTTGAGCTGTACATTTATTTGTGTACTTTTCTCTGTGTATGTTGTATTTAATAAGATAATTTATTGCTAAGAACCATTAGTATAATTCTTAATCTAGTAATAGTCAGTTTGCTCTTTCTGGTATTTGAGTGTTTCTGTACCTTCCATCCTTTCTGTTGTTCAAGTGTTTCTGTATCTTCCTGCTAAGCTTACAGTTTAGCATATAAGCTTTCTGTGGAACAAGGACCATCTTTAGGTTGAATAGAAACTGGGGTAACACCATGAGTAATAATAATGGTGATGGTGGTAGCTTGGTGACAATAAAGAAGTATTGTCCTCCTTGACAAGTCCAATTTATGCATTAGAATGGTCCTGGCCACAAAAGAAATCTGATTATTTCCTCCCTATGTTTTAAAAATAGCATCTTACCATCATATTTGATCAAAAGTCCGTTTATCACCCAGATCAGCGTCCTATCATAATATTTTTCATTAACTGAAATGTTACAATTAATACACTCTGCAACTACTGGAAAATAAATCTAGTCAACTTAAGATTCTGTCAGCTTTTTCCAGTTCTTTGTTTTCTTGTGCAGCCACCCAACACTGAGGGAAAATTAAATTGTCATTCACCTCACAGAGCCTTCTTTTTAACATATCATTGTTTTATTTGACTAGTGAACATAAAGGAATAACCAAACTTTGAAAAGAAAATGGAAATCAGTACATAAATATGGCATCTGATAATCTGACACACTTAATGATGAAAATGATACCCTGTAGTTATTCTTTACAAAAGCCCAGAGAGCTAAATTAGAGCATTAAATTAAACCCCACCTACTCTTTCTGCACCATTAAGTCCCAATCATTCTGTAGAAAGGTTTAGATGGTTTTATTTTGTATTCTAATTTTAAGGCAATTATTCTCTAGTTAAAGTTAGAAAAGGCTGCAAAGTTTTATGCTGTTGATTTGCAAAGGGCTTAGTTACAAAGCATTTAACACATAGTTGTATTATGACTCTCTAAAAGGTGTTATATAAAGTTGAGAGTGACTCTTTTTCTGTAATTTCAAATAATAATAGCTACTGATGCTATTACTATTACTACACCTATCACTATTCACTCTGTTTCTGTAGCAGGCACTAAGTGGTGAGAGTTTCCATATGCTGTATTACTTTATTTAATCCCTACCACAGCTTGGTGTTGTCAGTCCTATAATTCCAATATTCCAGCTGAGGTGACAGAGGCACAGAGTTTAACCCCAAATTTGCAAAGCTAGAAGGAAATTTAAGGTCAAATCAAAATCTGTGCAGTTTAAATTATGTGCTCTGTTGGTACCCCAAATAAATGCCTCATCCCTAATGCTGAACTCGATACCCAGTTGTCAGTGTGTTTTCCACTGTGGATTAAACAAATGTTCATCCAGATATGCAGCATAGGAATATGTTAGTGTTCCATTCAGTGACCAACCAAGCCGTGCTGGTTTTAGGGAATCAATCCTAGAAGTTGAAGTGGTTGGTCTAAAGTAATGCATTTTTTTCTATTTGATTCCCATTGCTTCCCCATTACTCCTTGCACAGTGCTCTGCACAGGAAAATGTCTGTGGATTCTTAGCAATAGGATCTCCCTTGTAAACAGAGTTTAAATGTGAACTTAATTTGTTCATCTGAGAGGCCTAATATGTTAGAAACATCCATCTCTGAAAAATGGCTCCAAATCAGACATTCTGTGGTTCCCGTTCTCCTTGTGCATTTGGAATCAATCCATATGCAGTAGGTTGGCGTTTTCATGAAAACCTAGCACCTTAACTCTATGCTAGAGCTATTAGTATGAAATACTCATTAAATCTTCATTTAAAAAAATTTAATAGCATTTTTTGCTATCTATAGGCGAGAAAATACTTTTTCTCTCTACCCTCCTAGGTTCTCCTGCAAATTAGACTGACAAAAGACAAACTAACAAAACAAACAGGAAAGCAGACAGAAGCTTACTAACGCTTATGTAGTGTACATACACATGGAAGAACTCAGTGATGGAACTCAGAGGAGTGGTTAGAACTTTGGCTTATACAGCATCTTAACCAAAGAACAATAAATTTTTTAGCAAAGTGGTAAGACAAACTTTGAGCCTCCAGAGATGGCAAATTGTGGGAGGGTAAATACATGGGAAACTAATGGAAGGGAGGGCTAGTTAGTAAAGTTTGTTGCATCTTAATAGATTCCTCTGGTGCCACCTCTGATAAGAGTCTAGAGTTGTCTCCAGTGATTAAAATCATCCTACCCTTCCTGAAAGAGATGGGGTGAGTAGAGATTTTTTCTTCTGTCTGTTTCTTTTCATTGCCTTCAGCTCAAAATAATCATTATGTCAAGTTGGCATATTTTAGGATATACCGAACTCCTTCACTTCTTTATGAATATAAAACATATATTCTTTTTCTATATATATGTATTTTTTTTACAGTGTATATATAGTCTCCACCCCTAACTGTAAGCTCCATGTAAGCAGGGACTGTGGCTTTGTCACCACTCTGTTGTCAACACCTTCAAGTGAGGTATAAAGTAGCATTCAGATATTTTTGAATGTCCCCCCAAAATAAGATAAATCTGTTACTTGAAGAGATAGTTGTTTGCTCTGCATCTTCAAAGATGTTTCTTTGTAATGAAAAAATCCTCATTCTATGTGCATCCTTCTGCTGTAAAATAATATTCAAATTTCCCATAGAAATAGACAGGTTCTGGAGGACTTCTTGAGAAATACCATAACCTTTCACATTTTTGCTCAGCCTTTTTTTTTTTCTGTTTGGAAAATACACTCAATAGGTGTCATTCACCTGTACATGTTTTAGTGGACTTGAGTCAGGACCCTCCTCATAAACCCAACAAAAGCCCAAAAGTAAACTCTAGCCTACTCTGGATCTCAAGCCTGTCCCCAGACTGGGAGTGAAGGAAGGTTTATATCCCAAAGCACATGATGTGAGTTGCCCATAAGAAAGAAAAGCTAGGTTCTCAGAAGAGATAGCAGAAAAGTGTGTTCTGCCAACCAAAATCAAAACTACCATTATATGTACTAATGGGTAGACTTTCGCTCTTCGAACAGCTCACTCTTGTACATTTTCCTTCCATGCCCTGTGTACTCTTTCCTTTCCACTTCTCTTCAAGAAAATGTGAATGGGAATGATAGTAAGATGACTTTGAATTATTTTCAGTGTAATTTTTAAGGAAGTCACTGACATATCTCCATAACAAACCTATTTTGGTAAAATTATACATGACAAATATAATATCTGATTGCCACACACTAGTTAGCAGCATTTAGCAGTATTGCTAAATTCCAAGCACAGAAAAAGACAATTTTACCCCCCCCAAAAAAGATGGAGAATTACTGTTTTAACAGATAAAACTCCAGACTTCATTGCAAAGATCTGCCACACACAAAATCTAATCATCATTTTATAGCTATACTACTATGGTTTTTAAGAGCAAGAAACAAACCATTAATAAGGCAATCTTGCATGAGACATTTAAATTGACTTCATGCAAATAAAATAAGCAAATTGAATTTTCCAATTTACTCATTAGGCACTATATAGATGCATTTTTCATTCACATCTTAAAAATGTAATAACAGAAATTTCATCTCTGTGTGTCTGGTGTGTCTGTTCCTGCTGAATTCCATAACCAACTTGGATGATATTAAACAGAGAAATCTCACATCACTTTTTTTGTCTTTATTTTATTGTTATGTGGTCTTTCCAGGAGGTTGATTTTTTTGTCTTAATTGAAACATTCTGAAGTTACTGCACATTTCTGCTATTTATATGAAACTTCTGGCATGAAAGTATCAAGGGAAAAAATTGAACTATTCATTCCCATGGTCCTCATCATAAGAAAGAAAGTTTTCACTGTTTCCTGACCTGACTTTGAGTATTTAGGGAAAATGCTCAATTTGTAGCTTTTAGCTAATGGCACTACAATGTCACACTCTCTGTTTAACATTCAGCTTTGTTAATCAAGAAAACCAGATTGGCTCTCTGCATGTTGATTAAATTGATTACAGCTGTAGGCCTTGATAGCATTTTTTTCAAGTGTCTCTAATTAATCAGACAATGCTTGATTAGTTTTTTCTGGTTTGAGGAGATAAACTCAAATTCCTTGAGAATTTTCACCCCAAAATTATTCCCCTCCAACAAAAGGTAAAGGATAAGTGAGTCACTGCTTAGTTTTCCACGATGCTAAGACCTTTTATTTTCCAGTAACTAAAAAAGAAAAGAAAAGAAACTCTTTGAAAAGCTGGTTAAAACATAATTTTAAATTTCTTTTCACACACTCCCATGAATACATGTCCTAGAATGAGAAGAGGCTATGTGTTCCCTGTGAGCTTTAAGCCAGGCCTCCCCTCTATGGTAGAGCATCTTTCCACTTCTCCATTGTAACTATTCTTTGTCAAGTTGTATCAGTGAATTGTCAGACCTGACATTGCTGATTTCATCCAGGAACCATTTTGCTTTAATACTCAGGCTGGTGAATGATGTGTTAAAAATAATAAGCCACCACCTGTTTTTTTTTAAGTCATATCTATAGCATTAAAGCAGCTGTTGTTTATGCAAATGAAATCTTGACAATTTCCAGGAACTTTACCAACATTTATAAGGACCCAAAACGTTCTGCTTTCATCGCCGAAGTTGATATTTCCAATGGGGAAGGCTGCTAGGATCAGCTCAGATGGTGTGTGTTGGCATGAGGAAGGCACCCCGTTTTCTTCCCTTCTCCTCCATTGGTTGAGAGACCAGTTGAGACTTTTGTTTCCAGTAAGCACTTGTCAACCTAAAGCACTTTTTGGTAGATATTTTTAAGCTGTGTTTCAGAGGAGTTTTCTTATAGATGCCATCAAATTGGAAGCTACTGAAGAACAAGAATCTGCCTTTGAAAAGGAAAGTAATTAAAAAAACATTCGGCCAAAGTAGAAAAATAGTTATGAGAAATAAGTCTTACTCTTCCACCCCCAACTTTGCATCCCTGCTCTCAGAATAACAGTTTCTTGTGCACCTTTCAGAAACTTTCTATGCATATACAAGAAAATATATTTTGTTTATGTGTTTTTTCATACTGTTCTGGAATCAAGATTGCAGGGAGAAATATCAGTAATCTCAGATATGCAGATTACACCACCCTGATGGCAGAAAGTGAAGAGGAATTAAAGAGCCTCTTGATGAAGGTGAAAGAGGACAGTGAAAAACTGGCTTAAAACTCAACATTCAAAAAACGAAAATTATGGCATCCGGTCCCATCACTTCACAGCAAATAGATGGGGAAACAATGGAAACAGTGACAGACTTTATTTTCTTGGGCTCCAAAATCACCGTGGATGGTAACTGCAGCCATCAAATTAAAAGACGCTTGCTCCTTGGAAGAAAAGCTATGATCAACTGAGACAGAATATTAAAAAGCAGAGACATTACTTTGCCTACAAAGGTCTGTACAGTCATAGCTGTGGTTTTTCCAGTTGTCATGTATGTATGTGAGAGCTGAATGATAAAAAAGGCTGAGCACCAAAGAATTGATGCTTTTGAAATGTGGTGCTGACGAAGACTCTTGAGAGTCCCTTGGACTGCAAGGAGATCCAGCCAGTCAAATCCTAAAGGGAATCAGTCCTGACTATTCATTGGAAGGACTAATGCTGAAGCTGAAGCTCCAGTACTTTGGCCACCTGATGCGAAGAGCTGACTCACTAGAGAAGACCCTGATGCTGGGAAAGATTGAAGGCAGTTGGAGAAGGGAACAACAGAGGATGAGATGGTTGGATGGCATCACAGACTCAATGGACATGAGTTTGAGCAAATTCCAGGAGGTGCTGAAGGACAGAGAATTGTGACATGCTGTAGTCCATGAGGTCGCTAAGTGTCAACCACCGCTCAGCAACTGAACAATAACAACCATGTATTTTTGACATAAATAGGATAAATCTGTATACTCTTCTACAATACAACTTGATTTTTAGATTTTTACTGGATAGATTTTTGAACCTCTTTCTGAATTTTCACATGACAGTCAGTTAGCTGCTGGATATTATTTAATTGTTGGATATATCATAATTTTTTTAGTAAGTTCTCTGCTGCTAGATGTTTCAGTGGTTTCCAGCTTTTTGTTACTGTAAACAATGCTGTAGTAAATATCCTCACACACATATCTTTATGAGCTTGGGCAAGTATGTGTTTACAATAAGGTTTTTTTTTTTTAATTTGTTCTTTTTTTTATTTTTAAATAGTTATTTATTTTTGACTGCTCTGCATCTTCATTGCTTTGCCCAGGCTTTCTCTAGTTGTGGCGAGTTGGGGATAGTCTTCGGTTGCGGCGTGTAGGCTTCTCATTGTGGTGGCTTCTCTTGTTTTGGAATATGGGCTCCAGGGCACACCAGCTCTAGTAGTTGTGGCCCATGGGCTTATTTACCCCGAGGCATGTGGAATCCTTCCAGAACAGGAATGAAACTCATGTGTCTTGCATTGGCAGGTGGATTCTTAACCACTGGACCACCAGGGAAGTCCTACAGTAAGCTTCTAACAGTGAAATTACTTGGTCAAAAGTAATTTTGATAGGTATTACCAAATTGTTCACTAATTTACATTCCTTCAGCTCATACTGAGTATCATCAAACTTTAGAATGTTGCCAAGCCATTATGTGTCAATAGTATCTCAGTATTTTAACTTGTATTTTTATAGCCATATACATGGCCAAGTATCTTCCCCTATCTGGGGGAGACAGGAGCATTTCTGTCTTTTCTTCTGACTTGCCTATTCATGTCTTTGACTACCTTCCTGGGACCATGTCTTGTATTTGTTCAGTGTCCTCATATATCCAGTACACTGTTGAGCACAAGGATACTCAATAACTATTTGAATTTAACTTATATAATATATGGGACACACAGAAAGAAGCTAAAACTTTCCTTGTTAGAGTGTTAAGATCCTTGAGGTATACTGCCATCTCTAGAGACCTTCACTCTCACAGGATTACAAAAACAAGATGTATTCTCAGGAGATTGCTGTGTCTTACAACAGTAATTGGATACAGTGGAAAGTGAATTTTGTCAAGGGGAAGGTTCTGTGTTCCTCATATGTGTTTTCAAACACATGTGAACTGAACTTCCTAAATAAAATTGTTCTTTCTTTCCTAGATTAAATGATTTTTCTGGCCCCCTCTTGTTCCCACCAATCCATTCTCCACACAGATGCTGCCACGATGTTTCTAAAGTGCACGTCCAAGCTTCTTCTGGCCTAAAAGCCTTCAGTAGATTCCCAGGGCCTTCTAAATAAAGTAGGAACTGCTTAGCTTCCGTTTAAGACCACTGCCTTCTTCAGTATTGTTGTATCTCCTCATTCAACACATGTATAAATACCCATTGTCCATCACTTCACACTGCTAGAGGGACCTCAAACGCTCTACACCTTTCTACTGTGGTGCATGCCACTCCGTTTAGAATACTCTTCCATCTCTTCTGTCTTCATTTTCATACTTCAGAAGGAATCCTTTCGTCAGTTTTGCTAAACAGAAAAATCCTTATCACAGCCCTCCTCCTAACTCTTAAGAGGTTCCCTGGGCTTACCTCTGTTTAACAATACTTACTTCACTCTCTTATAAATGTTGGTCTTAACAGTCTGTCTTCAGGAAACTGATTTCCTCAAGGGTAGGAATCATGTCTTACTCCTCAATACACAGCACAAAGTCTGCAGCACTGCAGGGACTTGATAAACATCTATTCAGTGTAAAATTATAAGGCAGCTAAGCTGATAATAGTGTGGAGAAGCCTTTTTTCCATGTTGTTTCAAGTAGATGGGATATTACTGTCACATGTTATAGTTGAATTTGATGGCTGATGCCTGGATTTGTGCCTCCAGAGTTGAATTACCTGCTATATCTAATGAGTCAATGTCTGTAAAATAATCTCGAGATGATATGTCATTAATATTTTCTTAACCTAAGGGAAAATACTGCCAAACTGGAAAGATATTCAGCTCTGCAGAGAACATATAAAGTATTTAGCAGAGTAAAATAAGATAATGATTTTTGTGATTTCTTGTAGCACTGAACACTTAGGGGAGCAGGATTCTCTTTGTTTTATGGGTTTTCTTGCAAAGACATGGGCAGGAGAGATCGTTTTGTAGAGGCCAGAAGAAAGAATATGATTTTCCTTTTGTATGACTGTTTGCTGCATGTCTAAATAAACCTGGGTTTATATGAGATAAAAATACAGTACTTGTTTACATAATGTGTTTCCCAACTTTTGCTACAGAAGAGACACAGTCCTATTCCAGATGTCGCCATAATGTAAACATCCTCTGGGAGCACTTTTATGATGAGAGAGGAAGAAGTATCTGGGAAGAATCATTCTCATGATGTTTTCAGCTAGCTGCCTTTTATGACTCCTGTTATTCCTCCTACTGCTCTCAGGGTGTGTTCTCCTAACCTCCTCTCTAGGTCTTCCTCAGAGAATGATCCGTTTTCCAATCTTTTCACTCTCACTTGTGTATCTTTCTCTTAGAGCCTCGGCCTTCCTACAAGTATTTGTTCATTCATTCATTCAACAAACATTTATTGAGTAGCTGTATCAAGCCAAAGGTGAAGAAGACAGACACGATTGTCTGCCATGTGGATCTTACAGTCTGGCACAGCTTCTCTTAAGGACACCCTCTCTCTTTGTGGATTCTGTCCACTGTTCTTTTCTTCTCCCTCAGGGCTGAGGGTGGGTGAGGGTGAGGGTGGGCGAAAGCCCTGGAATTCTATGCTATCCCTTTGGTTTCCCTATTCCCACCCTTACCTTTGTAATAAGCCCTTTCTTAAGCCCTCCTCATATCATCCTAATTTGAGTGTGCCAAGTGTTTTCTGCTGGAACGTTGACTGATTTTAAAGCTGCAGTAGACTTAGAACTCAGACAGGGATTCTCTGAAGTAAAATTTGAGCCAAAAGATGGAGAAAGTAAACTGGGTTTCTTGGTCCATTTAGCATGCTATAACAGTACACCATAGACTCAGTGGCTTATGAACAACAGAGATTTATTTCTCACAGTTCTGGAGGCTGAGATGTCCTAGATCGAAGTCCTGGCAGATTTTGTATTTTGTGAGAGCCCTCCTCATGTTTCATAGACACCTATCTTTTCACTGTGACCTCATATGGCAGATGAATCAAGACCCTCTAGTACACTAAATCCCATTTGTGAGGGCTCCATTCTCTTGACCTAAGCACCTCCCAAAGACCATACATCCAGACACCATCATAATGGGAGTGAGATTTCATCCTGTGAATTTGGAGGTGGTACAAACATTCAGTCTATCATATTAGGCTATTATGGGGATAGAGACTAAGTAAGGATGGGCTCTCCCTCTGATGCTTGGGGGTAGAGTGGCAGTAACAGTGAGGGGAGGCACAAAAATATGCTCTTGAGATAGTAAGGACCACACTACACAAAGCTTTAAAAATTGGGGCTTTTTGAAGAATTTTGGCTTTCTGTAGAATTTGGGCTTTTGCCCTAAGAGCAAATTTTGAAAAGCTTACTCTGGATTCAAGGGAGTCCAGATTGGCTGGTGGAAAATTGCCGGGGAGAGATTCTAAAAGCATAGAAGAGGATGATAGCAGATGGATGTGGAGCAGTGTCAGCATATACAAGAGCTAAGACTAGGACCCGGTAATGGGTCATAAATATTTCTAACACATCGTCACATAGAGAAAAGAGCAAGACCTCAGATTCTTGATGTACTAAACCAAACTCCTATATCATCTCCCCAGTTTCCCAATACATTTAGTTTGTACCACTACTGTTTTATTCCCAGAACCCAGACTTTAGGCTGCTTCATTCTCTCTTCAGACTGGCTTCTACCACATGACAGGGAGTGTGGTCACCAGTGGCTTCTGAGTTTCACTTCTTTGGGCATTCATCTTCATTCTGGGACTGTCCCTCTTTTTCATATCCAGTTACAGAAGTTCTAGGGAAGCACAATGATTGACCCAGATTAAGTCAGGTGTCTACTTCTGGACCAATCAGCTGAGCCTCTGGGCTCATGCAGGAACATGATCATTCCAGGTCATGTAGTCAGAGGGAGCTGTTGCAAGGAGAAGGGAGGGGAAGGAGTTTTGGATGGACAGTTCCTTAACTCTCTCCTACTGTGTCTTAGAGAAAGATTAAAATTCTTCTTTAGAATCCCCAAGGGGTAGCTGTAGGAGAAACGTAAAAATGGAATTAAATTTTTTCCCTCAGCATTAAGAAAAACTTTCTAATAGTCAAAGCTATTTGAAGATGAAATGCGACTTTTGAAAGTAGTAAGTGCACAGTCAGTGATGGTAATTAAATACATAGACTAGATAAGCACTTGGTGGAAATGTTGTAAAAGGCCTTCAAAATAAGAACACTGAGAATCTGGTTAGAGACCTCCTGCAGAAAACAACCAAAATTAAACATAGCATCTTAATACTTATTCCAGACCCTCTTAAGAGACATACAGAAGAGTTCCCAACACAGAGTTTGTGTTTAAAGCTTATTTGATCTTCCTGCTTCAAATGAGAGATGAATCCTATGAAGAAAAGCTATTAAGAACTCTTGGGGTATGTTTAAGTTTCAAAAAAAAAAGTATAGTTTCTTAGTTTCTCGTATTACTAAAACATATTTATGAACCAGTATTCTGTCTTTGAGAGAAAAGGTTTCTAGTCAGAGGTGAGGAAGCCGAACAAAACAGAGTATCAAGTGCAAACAACGTGGAAATGCGAGACAAAGAGCAGAAGCAGGTGAGAAGCAGGCCGAAGACACAGTTCAAAACTGAGCTAGGGCTCGACATGTGTGAGTGAGCCTGAAATGACACTCCCCCATCCCTAGACGTTTGTGGCCTGCTTCTGGGAAGACAGAGGCTTAAATGAGTTGATTAAGGGTCAAAACAATGACTTAGCATTAAATATCTCCTATAAAAATGTAAACATGTAAGGTACAGGTGCTAGACTACACATTTCTGCTGATTAACAAATCACCCCATAAAAGGAGATTGCTCTTTAAAAAATGAAATTATTAAATAAGATCTTAGTTCTTATCTCTCAGATTGGAAAGCATTAAAAACTTGACTACATAGTATTGTGACATGTCTTTGGGAAATGAGCACTCTCAGATGTTGCTGGTGGGAATGCTGAAGGATACAATCCTTGTGAAGAAAATTTGCCAGTATCTAACCAAGCGAAGCATGCATTTACCTTTTGTTGCAGGAATCCCACTTCCAACAATTTACCTTGAAGATATATCTTCAAGTATACAAAAATAGAAGTGCCCAAAGTTATTCATTATAGCGTTAATAGCAATAATCACAAAATATTTAAAACTTGCCCAAAGGAGAGTGGTGAAATAAATGTATGCCACATCGTGGAGTGGGTTTCCCAGGTGGCTCAGTGGTAAAGAATCTGCCTGCCAATGGAGGAGACCCAGGAGACACAAGTTTGATCTCTGGGTTGGGAAGATGCCCTGGAGGAGGAAAGGGCAACCCACTCCAGTATTCTTGCTGTCCATGGACAGAGGAACACAGTGGTAGTGGGCTACAATCCATAGGGTTGCAGAGACTCAAACATGACTGAACATACACACAAGTGCAAGCACTGTGCAGCTGTAAAAAAAGAAAGAAAGAAAGAAAGAATGAGGACATTCTCTATGAATTGGTATGAATAATTTCCCAGATATATTTTAAGTTGGAAAAAAAATGAAAGTGGAAAAGAATGATTATAATATTGTACCTTTTGCATTAGAAAGAAGAGGAATGAAAAATAGATGTGTATCAGCTGAATTTTTGCAAAAAGAAAGGTAGAGATACCAAAACTAATGAAATTGATTACCTCTGGAGGAGTGGGTGAGGATGGTGTTGAAGTGATGAGGGGGGTAGAAACAAACTGAAAGGGATGAGAGAAATCTGTTAACTGAACTGTCTTTCTGTGAACGTTTGACTTTTGAACTGTTAATATTTTAATACGTACTCACAGCAAAAGTAATAAAAATCAAGGAGAAAGAGCTAAAATATAATACAAACAGAAGCAAATAACACTAGCTGTATTTCAAATGAATAATATAACCACACTGAAGTGGTAGGTTGGGGGACATATGTATACATGTGGCAGATTCATGTTGATGCATGCCAAAAACCATCACAATATTGTAAAGTAATTATTCTCCAATTTAAGTAAATTAATTAAAATAATATTAATAATATGGTAATAATGGTCTAATACTACTACTCATATTGGCAATGTTTAACATGCTACTAATAAAAATACTAGTAAAAAAAAAAAAAAAACTAGTTTAAGTAAATTTTGAACCTGGTATTTTGACTGAAGATAAAAAGCATAAACAGAGAATCCTAGAGAGTAGGTTCGGTGTGTTTATTGGCTGTTTTGTTTGCTTAACAATTCTGAAACTACTTTTGGTGTGTTCTGTACTCCAGAAAATAAGTAAATATACTGAGGCTAATGGAAGCCAGTTTCCTAAGTGTCAGAAGGGAGTTACAAATACGGAAAAGGGAAAGATGAAAATGACTCTGCGGTATTATATTAGTATTAGAGAAATCAATATGAGCTCATGGTTATAGATCAGGGGCCATCAAACATTTTCTGTAAAAGGCCAGATAATAAATATTTAAACTCTGAATCATAGCACGAAAGCTGTCATGGATGTACATAAACTGATGAACATGGCTGTATTCCAATGAAACTTCATTTATGGACACTGAAATGTGGATTTTATATGAATTCCATGTATCACAAAACATTACTATTTTAATTGTTTTCAACCATTAAAATATATTAAAACTATTTTTGGTTTACAGGTCTTATAAAAGCAGGCAGTGGGTCAGATGTGGCCTGTGGACGTACTTTACCAACTCTTGATAGAGAGATTATGATAGATAGATAGATAGCAAATGTGACCAAATGTTTAAATTGGAGAGTCTATGTGAAGGATGATATAGTTCTCTGTACTGTTATTGAACCTTTTCTATAAATCTGAAACTAAGGTATTTTTTAATTTATTTTTTTATTGAAGGATAATTGCTTTACAGAATTTTGTTGTTTTCTGTCAGACCTCAGCCTGATAAGATTTTTTTTTGATGTGACCATTTTTAAAGTCTTTATTGAATTTGTTACAATATTGCTTCTATGTTTTTATTTTTTGGCCACAAGGCATTTGGGCAATCTCAGCGCCTCGAACAGAAATTAAACCTGCACCCCCTGTATTGGAAGGCAAAGGCTTAACCACTGGACTGCCAAGGAAGTCCCTGAAATTACTTTAAAACAAGCAAAGAAAATCACAAAAAGAATAACTCTCTACTTTTTATAGCTACTGCTGACAAAACAACAACAACAACATTAGCCAAATCATTGGCCTCAGAAGTAATGTCTTACCTTTCACAGCATCTGCTTTCTCCTGGATGTCCATGGACCACGGCTGGAAGCTACTACTGCCATGGTGTCGAGTTTCTAATTTGTCGCTTAGGGTGTTGTTTTTCTGCTGTTCATCCTTGCTCTCCATCTTTCTTAACGAGTAATGAAGTCACTGGGCTGGTAATTTGTATGTGACCTTGTAATTTTCTACAATGTAGGAATTTTTTGGTCTGCTATAATTAAATGGGAAATAAAAAGTGCTTATCAGAACATGCCACATTAGCTTGGAAATCTGTGACAAATCCTTTCTGGTGTCCTTAATGTATTATTTTGAAATTCAGTTTCACAGCAAACTCACTTTGCTTATTTTGCTAGCCATAATCTGGTGATAGCCAAGGTGAACAGTGAGCAAAAGTATCATAAGATAATACAGATATGAATTGGATAATTTTTACATTAAGATACTTTTTATACAAGAAGAGTAAACGACTTGCAAAGAAAACCTCTATTGTACCGACTTGAAATTATTCTATAGTTATGTTTAATTCCAACAGAATCCGTCCTACCTTGGTTTATCATTGTCGGTAACACCATTCTGTGATCTCCATTGATAATGAAGATGGTATTAGTCATAGCTGAAACTTTCTGAATGCAGCTCTGTACCCAGATCCACACCAAATGTTTTTCATCCTTTTTTTTTTTCATTTGATCTTAACCAAAAAAAAAAACTTGAGTAACAATTCTTTTTTTTATAGATAAGGCCTAGTGATGTTATAAGTGACTTGGTGAAGTTCTTACGTTTAGAAAACATGGTTCTAGGATTGGCCTGGGGAGCCAGTCCTCTTAGTTTCCTGTTGGGACTCTCTCCCATTATAGATAAGTTCAGTTCAGCTCAGTCGCTCAGTCACGTCCAACTCTTTGTGACCCCATGAATCGCAGCACGCCAGGCCTCCCTGTCCATCACCAACTCCCGGAGTTTACCCAAATCCATGTCCATCAAGTCAGTGATGCCATCCAACCATCTCATCCTCTGTCGTCCTCTTCTCCTCATGCCCCCAATCCTTCCCAGCATTAGGGTCTTTTCCAATAAGTCAGCTCTTCCCATGAGGTGGCCAAAGTATTGGAGTTTCAGCTTCAATATCTGTCCTTCCAGTGAACACCCAGGACTGATATCCTTTAGGATGAACTTGTTGGAACTCCTTGAAGTCCAAGGGACTCTCAAGAGTCTTCTCCAACACCACAGTTCAAAAGCATCAATTCTTCGGCACTCAGCTTTCTTCACCGTCCAACTCGCACATCCGTACATGACCACTGGAAAAACCATAGCCTTGACTAGACGGACCTTTGATGGCAAAGTAATGTCTCTGCTTTTAAATATGCTATCTAGGTTGGTCATAACTATGCTATCTAGATTACTCCTTCCTTCCAAGGAGTAAGCGTCTTTTAATTTCATGGCTGCAATCACCATCAGCAGAGAGTTTGGAGCCCAAAAAAATAAAGTCTGACACTGTTTCCCCATCTATTTCCCATGAAGTGATGGGACCAGATGCCATGATCTTAGTTTTCTGAACGTTGAGTTGTAAGTCAACATTTTCACTCTCCTCTTTCACTTTCATCATGAGGCTCTTTAGTTCTTCTTCACTTTCTGCCATAAGGGTGGTGTCATCTGCATATCAGAGGTTATCGATATTTCTCCCGGCAGTCTTGATTCCAGCTTGTGCTTCTTCCAGCCCTGTGTTTCTCATGATGTACTCTGCATAGAAGTTAAATAAGCAGGGTGACAATATACAGCCTTGACGTACTCCTTTTCCTATTTGGGACCAGTCTGTTGTTCCATGTCCAGTTCTAACTGTTGCTTCCTGACCTGCATACAGGTTTCTCAAGAGACAGGTCAGATGGTCTGGTATTCCCATCTCTTTCAGAATTTTCCACAGTTTATTGTGATCCACACAGTCAAAGGCTTTGGCATAGTTAATAAAGCAGAAATAGATGTTTTGGGGGAACTCTCTTGCTTTTTCAATGATCCAGTGAATGTTGGCAATTTGATCTCTGGTTCCTCTGCCTTTTCTAAATCCAGCTTGAACATCTGGAAGTTCACAGTTCACGTATTGCTGAAGCCTGGCTTGGAGAATCTTGAACATTACTAGCGTGTGAGATGAGTGCAATTGTGCGGTAGTTTGAGCATTCTTTGGCATTGCCTTTCTTTGGGATTGGAATGAAAACTGACCTTTTCCAGTCCTGTGGCCACTGCTGAGTTTTCCAGATTTGCTGGCATATCAAGTGCAGCACTTTCACAGCATCATCTTTGAGTATTTGAAATAGCTCAACTGGAATTCCATCACCTCCACTAGCTTTGTTTGTAGTGATGCTTTCTAAGGCCCACTTGACTTCACATTCCAGGATGTCTGGCTCTAGGTGAGTGATCATACCATCGTGATTATCTGGGTCGTGAAGATCTTTTCTGTACAGTTCTTCTGTGTTTTCTTGCCACTTTTTGTTAATATCTTCTGCTTCTGTTAGGTCCATACCATTTCTGTCCTTTATCAAGCACATCTTTGCATGAAATGTTCCTTTGGTATCTCTGATTTTCTTGAAGAGATCTCTAGTCTTTCCCAATCTGTTGTTTTCCTCTGTTTCTTTGCATTGATTGCTAAGGAAGGCTTTCTTATCTCTCCTTGCTGTTCTTTGGAACTCTGCATTCAGATGGGAATATCTTTCCTTTTCTCCTTTGCTTTTCGCTTCTCTTCTTTTCACAGCTATTTGTAAGGCCTCCTCAGACAGCCATTTTGCTTTTTTGCATTTCTTTTCCATGAGGATGGTCTTGATCCCTGTCTCCTGTACAGTGTCACAAACCTCTGTCCATTGTTCCTCAGGCACTCTGTCTATCAGATCTAGTCCCTTAAGTCTATTTGTCACTTCCACTGTATAATCATAAGGGATTTGATTTAGGTCATACCTGAATGGTCTAGTGGTTTTCCCTACTTTCTTCAATTTAAGTCTGAATTTGGCAATAAGGAGTTCATGATCTGAGCCACAGTCCGCTCCCGGCCTTGTTTTTGCTGACTGTATAGAGCTTCTCCCATCTTTGTCTGCAAAGAATATAATCAATCTGATTTCAGTGTTGACCATCTGGTGATGTCCATGTGTAGAGCCTTCTCTTGTGTTGTTGGAAGAGTGTGTTTGCTATGACCAGTGCATTCTCTTGGCAAAACTCTGTTAGCCTTTGCCCTGCTTCATTCTGTACTCCAAAGCCAAATTTGCCTGTTACGCCAGGTGTTTCCTGACTTCCTACTTTTGCATTGCAGTCCCCTATAATGAAAAGGACATCTTTTTTGGGTGTTAGTTCTAAAAGGTCTTGTAGGTCTTCATAGAACCATTCAAGTTCAGCTTCTTCAGTGTTACTGGTCGGGGCATAGACTTGGATTACTGTAATATTGAATGGTTTGCCTTGGAAACAAACAGAGATCATTCTGTCGTTTTTGAGATTGCATCCAAGTAGATAAAGACAGCAGAAAATGCTGAAATTTAGAAAGAAAATTTGGGGTCATGAGGACATGTTCCCTTTGAGAAGAATAAGGTCAGTGATACAGAGTGCTAACATCAATGCGAGAAACAAAATTCACTTTGGAAAATCCGTCACATTCCCTTTCATACTCTGTTCCCATGAGGAAGCTCAATAGCAAGTTCAGAGATGAGAAAGGCTTGAATTAGAACACGCGGTGACTCATACTTGCCGAAGGTCGCCGACTTGCATCACTCCCATCCAGGTATCTGCTAGAGGAACAGGGAGACAGAAGAATGGAAAAAAGGAAGGAGACTGGGAAATAAGGTTGGAAGTTGTAGGCAGAGGGATGGGGAGTGTAGGAGGTGCTTTATGGAGTGGTTTTGCCCCCATTCATACTGGGAGAACTGAAGTATTGAGCCACTCAAGGGCCCAACAGCCCTCTCTCTCCCCTCTTTTGCCCTCCCCTGCCCCAAAGCCCAGAGTAAGTGCATACCAGCTCCCACCATCATGGCTGGTCCAGACAACTCCAAGACTAACTTCTCGTTTGAATCACTGAGTGGATTATTGTCCTGGCATGTGACTGGCGGCTTTGTCAGGCTTTCTTATGCAGAGTCCTAAGGAGCTGTGTCTCTGTGTTTCTTCTGACTCGTTGAAATAAGTTTCTCAAGTGAGAGGAGCTGTGCTATAGTTGAAGATCAATACTGTGTTTTTCAAAAGAATAGTGATCATCATTAAGATGGTATGTTTATTGAACAACTAGTTAGTGAAGTAACTGACTTTGTATTTACAGATTTATAAAACTGAATATTAATTTCTGGACATCTTATTTTCTGAAGTATGAAGGAGGAAAAATGTTTCTTTGTGGAAGCCCCAGGGAGTTAAAAATCCAGGAGAAAGGTAAAAGTCTATATATATGGCATTACAAACATATGGTTCATTTTTTTCTTCTTTCCTTTTTAGGGACTGGTTAAATATGCTGAGCCCACCGATTGTTCCTCCCAGTCAACAGTCCGCAGAGCAGCATCAGGATTCTTCTGGAAGCTTGAGTGTTCAAGGTGGGAATATGAAAAATGCCAAGCATAAAAAAATAAAAATAATTAACTATAAATAGAGAAAATCAATCACTTTGAGATTCCACTATTTTTATTAAATGATAATCACTTAGACTCACGCATTGAAAATGAGGTAATCTGTGCCTCATTTTGTAGGGTGATAGGTTCTTTGCAACTAAAAGGAATTTAAAAGAGAAATTGTTCTTGTGCTCCTGAAGGTTAATCCCTGGGCAAAATATAATTTAAAGCATAAGAGCGTGGCTTTGGTGTCAAATTGACCTTCATCTGAATTCCAGCTCTAGCAATTCCTGCTGTGTGACTTTTATGAATTTCAGTTTTATAAAATAAGACTAATAATAGATGATGCCCACCTGCAAGTTTTTCATGAAGATTCAGTGAGGTGTACTGTATATGAAATGCTTGGAATAGTGCCTACAAAATGCCAGCTGTTAGTACTGTTACAAGGTAGACCAAATATTCCATGTTTTTGTTAATACAGAGATACAGCCTTTTCATTAAAGCAGAGGCTGACACGGAGCTATAATGGGTTGTATTAGTAATGGAAAAATTGGAAGGAAGCAGGAATGAAAATTTGCCTGGGGTTCTCTTTGTTGATGAGAGCCTCTAAGATGAACCATTTAGATTCTGGCTGTGAGCAGGGAACGTGACTGTCAGGAGTGTTGTAGAGGAGGAACAGAAAAGAATCTTCAGCGGAATCAGAGGGCTTGAGATGGGAGGGGTGGGGAGAGATCTAAAATGCATAATAGGAGAGACAGATAACATCAGGGTGGGACTCCCTGAGATCATTTTCCAAGTTGGATTGTAAAGATGGGCGCCCTCTGTCTATAGTCTCTTTAAAAAAAATAAATAAAAAAGAATTGAAACCAGGATAAATTACTCTAACAAAGTTGCCAGATTTATTTTTTTCCCTAATTGCCCCAGGGAAAAAGTGGAGCGTCCCATTTTTCTTCAGGTACGGAGAATCCAGAGTGAGAGCTCATACATCTGAGTTGTGCATTTTGGCCACCCAAGGGATGGCAATGTCACTATGATTTACTGTCTGAAATAGATGATGCCCCTCAAATTGAGGCTCTTTTTAGAGGTGCATGTTTATAATTACTTATGACAGAAAAACAGAATCTTGGCTGTCAGGAGGAGACCTTGCTGAGAGGGAGCAAATAATATGTTATGTTAAGTGTCCTGAATAAGCCACAGGAACTGAGAGTGTGGTCCTTAAGCAGAGGCACCCAAGATCTATGGTGGCGATGAGTGGCTGAAAGGATGTCTTAAAGTCGCCATTGCAAAGTGATGTTTTGACAGCAGGGGCTCAAATTATGTTGAAGGTAAATAGAACTTTCATCGAAGACAAAGTAACACATTAAATTCAGAGGACTGTAGAAACGTTCTGGCCAATGTTAACCAGATCTGGCACCCCTTCTCCCTGTCACCCTAGATTTCCATTTCTGAACCTTTCCCTTGTCTGATAGGCTTAGATAGTTTGTAGCTAATTAAGACCATCAAAAAGTAGTGTTTCTTATTTGCTTAATCTTTACATGTCATTGACTTCATTTTAAACAACACAGCATACACTGAACTTGTTTCCGTCTGTTCTTATAAAATGTTTGTCAAAGAAAAATACTAGGCTCAAGCCTCAGGTGTGTATCCTCAGAAGGAGGAGGCCATACAGGTGTGGCAGTCTGGGAATCTTCCTGGGTTCCTGCTGCTCGGTACCATCAACTCAGCATTTAATATATGCTAGACACTGTGCTCAGTGGTTGATTCAGTCCTCATAAGTAAGTCACACACACAGAGAAAGACAAGTATTGTATGATGTCACTTGTATGTGGAATCTAAAATTTAATACAAATGAACAATTTACAAAACAGAAACAGTCTCACAGACATAGAAAACAAACTTATGGTTAACCAAAGGGGAAGGCTGGGTGGGGGGTAAATTAGGAGTTTGGGATTAACATATAAAAAATACTGTATATAAAATAGATTAACAAGGTCCTACTGTATAGCACAGGGAATTATATTCATTGTCTTGTAATAAACTATGATAGAAAGGAATTTGAAAAAGAATATATATATATATATATGTGTTTATATACATATATATGTCCAAATCACTGTACACCAGAAACAAATACAGCATTGTAAATCACTATACTTCAATTCTAAAAAAATGTAAAAAAATGTCCTCACAGCAGCGCAATGAGGAAGATACTGTTTTTGTATATGCAGTTGTTATTTTTACAGCTGGAGAAACTGAGACTTGGAGCCCTTGAATAATTTGCCCAAGGTTAGTCATTGGCAGAGCTGGGATTGAAATTCAGGCAGCCTGGCCCCAGAGCCCAACCACTGTTTTCACTTTTTAATTTTTTTTGGTTTAGAACCAAGTAAATAAATTACCTATTCAAAAAATACTGTATATAAAACCAGGAATTGAAAAATAACTTTTCTGTTGAGAGTTCCTAATCTACAAGAAAACAAATGAAAATATCTCAAGGGCTGAGTAGCTAAATTCTTTCAGGGGAAAAAAAAAAAAGGCAGACCTCTGGTCACCTGTTGCAGCCCTGCCTCCCCGTCCCACACAGTCTTGTCGCAAATTCCCAGTGGCCACACTCCCTCCAGCAGGGTGGGTCGCCGAGGGGTGCCCTTACCATGTTGACCAGATGTAGGGCAAGGCCAAGGGAGTGAGGGGCTGAATGAAGAGCAGAGTGACTGGGGTGCGGGACTGACGGGCCTGGGTGGTTGCTGGGCCCACCTTCTCAAAGACCTCTCTAGACAATCTTATGTGAGTCAGTCAGTCTATCACTTTACCCTGTGCCTTTTATCACAGCCTTTTCACAGTTTGTAACTCATGATTCATTTACTTGTTTCTTGTCTTTTTTCCCAGGTAGTCTAAGAGTTTTTGAAAGCAGAGACTGTCAGTTTACACACCCCTAGATCCTTAGAACCTGTGCAATTTCTGGTATACATTATAATAGATACTCTGGGTTCTTGTTAGAACACAGGAAAGGAGAAAGGGAGGGAAAGAGGGGGAGAAATGTCATCCAACTGGTCGTTTCTTGTAATAGTAACCTTGAAAGAAAGAAAATCAAGGTAGTTCATTGAAATCCAACTTTCAGTGTTTCCCCCAATTCCAATTTTTTGGTATATCTGTAAAATTGAACAATGAGAGTACCGAACTTAGACCCATACACTGTAGCAGTTAAAACAGTTGTAGGTCACCATACTCAGTGCCTCTTTATGTATAAGCAATGAAAAGACTTTTCTGTCAAATGAAATCTCGTATGAAATCCCAATATGTAAAGTAGTTACAAGTAGAACCTCTCTGACTGAGTGCGAGTTAGGGTCTCAGAACCCTGCCGTGGGGCCCTAATGAACCAGTTAAAAACACTGATGTAGTCCATCGCCCTCAGTGCGACCTTGCCCAAGGTCAAATGCTCAATCAGAGTTGGGATTTGGATCCAGGTTCTTCCACAGCAGTGCCTTTCTGCAGAACCATCACACTGGGACATGAAGGTAATTTTTAAGACTGATTCACAAGGGAAGAGGCTCTTCCATCTTCAGACTTCTCAGATGAAAATAACAAAAATATTTATTTCACCTTCCTTGACCCAGGCCTCCATGTACACTTTAATTCTCAGAATTTGCCTACAGTTATGTAGGTACTATTGTTACCCCCTTTTACACATGAACCCTGGGCTTAGAGCAGGAGAGTGATGCGATGAACCACCACGTCCATCAGAGATTGAGAGGCTGAGATGTACCTGTGCAGCTAGTGACATAATGGGAAGATGGCCTGACCAACACATAACTCTGGAAGACTTGCCCCAGGCCATACAGAAGTAAACACATGCATTATACAGGCCCCGAAGCCCCTTCTTTATTCAGTACAAATTCCACAGTTTCTGTTTGGCCAGAATGTCTCAAGTGTGTGAATTCTGCCATGAAGTGAACAGCCCAGCTCCCAGCAGAGCAACCAGCCAGCAGGAATAACACTGAGCCTGTGCCATTCGACTGGATGGAGAAGCAGGCAGCTGTCAGCCGTTCCTCTTGGGCCACGACACACTTGCCAAATATCAATCACCATGGGCACAGGTGCCCTTAACACTTCCTAAAAATGTGTTTTCCTGGAGACTGTGGAAAATGTTAAAAATGGGGCGTTAAGATTTCAGAACTTACTCAAGAAAACTACCAAACTGACCTTTTGAAAATGAACCAGACTGCCTGAAAAATAGTTGTCAATTTGTTTTTGACATTTGTTCCTTTACAGATATGACCCTTAAATTATTCATGCTTACCAGCTCCAAAATGGAATAATAATGCCTCTCTCTTCAGGCCTGTAAACCTTTTTTACAGTTTGCGTGGATTTTGAGTGAAGACCTTTTAGAGTTGCCAGGGTCTCATGAAAATAACATCCTTGTACCTTTTGTTCAGCAGAGCCACAGAAGATGTTCCTTTACGAGCATTAATTATTCTTCCACAAGTCACAAATAGGCAGCAGATGCAGTTAAGAATCTGCCTGCAATGCAGGAGCCTCAAGAGACGCAGGTTCAATCCCTGGGTCAGGAAGATCCTCTGGAGAAGAGGATGACAACCCACTCTAGTATTCTTGCTTGGAGAATCCCATGGGCAGAGGAGCTTAGTGGGCTACAGTTCATAGGATCACAAAGAGTCAGACACAACTGAAGTGAATTAGCACGCATGCATGCTTATTTTATGCATATAATATCCAAAGTACTGGTAAAGAATTTATAGAAATCTCATGACACCTTACAGCTGCCCAGAGAGAGGGGAGCATGGCTGCCTGCCCTGGGTCCAACAGAGGAATCCTTTCATAGTCCTATTTCCCATCATGAAGTTTATTTGACATTTACCTAATACTTTGAGTCTAAAAACAGTCTTCCAAAATCTGTTTTATTAGTTATCTCACCAGACATCTTGCCTCATCAAACAACCATGGTACCCACAGTTTTTTATATGGCACATGAGTTAGTCGCTCAGTCATATCCAACTCTTTGAGGTACCATGGACTGTAGCCCACCAGGCTCTTCTGTGCATGGGATTCTCCGGGCAAGAATATTGGAGCGTATTGCCATTTCCTTCTCCAGGGGATCTTCCCAACCCAGGGATTGAACCTGGGTCTCCTGCATTGCAGTCAAATTCTTTACCATCTAAACCACCAGGGAAGCCATAGGACATTGTAAACGCTCCATAAATGCTTGATGAGTAGAATGAGTGCATCTTCTGCTTATGGGAAACAGGAGGATCACTTGGTCTACTCTTTGGATCTTCCTTATATCTTGAAGATTTATTTAAAATGCAAAGGAGAACTTCCCCCCACCCTCTGCCAAAAAAAAGCAATATTGGCAATCAGAGTACTAATAGAAGCCAGCATTAATTAAGCACCTGCTTTGTGCCCATCGCTCTGTCCAATTTTCCTGTGATTAGAGGGGGGGCAGTCACTATACAAAGAAATGTCTTCTTTTGTGGCACACTGGATGTGAACCCTCCAGTAGAGAAGTGAACACACCAATGGGTATCTGAGGCTCTCTCCGTCGTCCAGAACTGCCCACACCTAATTGTTCCCCAAGTGTACAACAGAAGGGTCTTGCCCAGGGTGTGGTCCTCGATTCCATTGCTGGGATTGGGATGCATTTCCCCGTCTGCAGTGCTGCCACCTTGTCTGAAATCAGGCACTGAAGACCGTATGGAATTTGTAGTCTTCAGAGCTCAATAGTCTGACTAGGGACCTTCCTTCACTTGCAACAGAAAGCATTCAGAGTGGTAAGTCACACATTTACAAGTGCATATATGTTTTGTGAGGTTTTCTCCAGCTTTATTACTATATAATTGACATGTCACATTATGTAAGTTTAAGATGACAACATGATGCTTTGATACACAAGTTCACATTTGAATCACATTTATAATTAGAGACTACCTGGAAAGAATGAAATTGCAGGAATTCCTAAGTAATCATCCAAATTCTTCAACTGGTTGTTTTAAATGGCGTGTTCCAAGTACAATATAGCCACCAGATTTTACAAAAGGAGTGATGTACTTATTTCCCAAATGAAACCAGAACTATAATGTTGGCATATCATTTGCCTTCCCAAAAAGATAATACAGCTTGCTAATAGAAGAAAGTACCTTTTCATCTTTTTATCGCATTTTTGACCATTTACCTTTCTCTCATTTGAGGGCACATGTTTGCTGAGAAGCAGATCGCAACAGTTCACTTTCTCGGGTTTTAGTGAAAGTTAATTCTGCCCTACTGTGATAGAAGTTAATGAAAGAGTTTGCCAGCACCTGATCCTCAGCAGAATCGTATCTAAAATGTCATCTTTATTGATCCTGAGGCTGCCTGTTCCCGGTGGTGATCCCCCACCATTGAATTGTCTAAACTATAGTGTATTGGTATGCACATAAAAATACAATCAGTTCTCGAGATCTATAAGAGAGAAAATGCATTAACTTGTAAAAAAAAAAAAAATTCTAGACAGCAACGTCAGAAAATCGAAAATCAAGTATAATGTCTTGACTCTGAGATTTTTAATCTGATAAACTGGTGCCACATCATTTATTTTCAGGCTTGAAGACTGAGCTTGTGCATATAGGTTTTCTATTATCTACAGTTAAAATACCTCAAATATAGATAATTAAGCATTTAAATTAATTGACTTTCAGAAGGTGAGCTAGAGGAATTATTTGCTCACATTGATCTAACCAAGGGGAGGGCAGCTAATATTGCTGTATTTGGTCTGGCTCTGTTGGTTTTCCTTCTGTTATTGCTGTTAACCGACTTCAAAGTAGATGAAGCTGAAAGTTTGTAAATATATTATTATCTGAAAGGCAATTTTAGTTCACTAGTAATGGCTTTATTATGTGAAGAGGAGTAAAAGCATAATTTGCACCCCTGTCCAGATGCTCTTAGTCTGGTAGCACAGAATGGTTTTATTTCTTAATTTGTCCTTTTAGAGTTTCTGTAGCCAGTCTTTAAAATAGAGCAATTTAGCATTTGGGAGAAAAACAAACTATGCACTATCCAAGAATATAATTGAAAATTACCCTATACCCATGCACAATAATTACCTTTCAAAACATTTCCCATTGCTTGACATCATACTGGTAATTGCTTAACAATATGATAATTTCATTACATAGAGATTACAATGGCAAAATGATATAAGTTGGAGGCTTTGAAAATTAAGTTATAATGAAAACAAAACCTTTTATGCAAGTTTAAAACACTTATTTCAGTATAAAAGTATACATAATATCACCCAATTTTTGTATGAATGTCATTGTTGGTAGAGTTTTAAAATTCACCCATTTAAAGCTTTTGTTGGCTTAAAACTCAACATTCAGAAAACTAAGATTATGGCGTCCGGTCCCATCACTTCATGGCAAATGATGGGGAAACAATGGAAACAGTGAGACACTTTATTTTTTTGGGCTCCAAAATCACTGCGGATGGCGACTACAGCCATGAGATTAAAAGATGCTTGCTCCTTGGAAGAAAAGCTGTGACCAACATAGATAGCATATTAAAAAGCAGAGACATTTCTTTGCCAACAAAGGTCCATCTAGTCAAACCTGTGATTTTTCCAGTAGTCATGTGTGGATGTGAGAGTTGTACTATAAAGAAAGCTGAGCACCAAAGAATTGATACTTTTGAACTGTGGTGTTGAAGAAGACTCTTGAAAGTCCCTTGGACTGCAAGGATATCAACCAGCCCATACTAAAGGAAATCAGTTCTGAATATTCACTGGAAGGACTGTGCTGAAGCTGAAACTCCAATACTTTGGCCACCTGATTTGAAGAACTGACTCATTTGAAAAGACCCTGATTCTGGGAAAGATTGAAAGCGAGAGGAGAAGGGGACGACAGAGGATGAGATTGTTGAATGGCATCACCAACTCAATGGACATGAGCTTGAGTAAACTCCAGAGTTGGTGATGGACAGGGAAGCCTGGCATGCTGCAGTCCATGGGGTCCCAAAGAGTTGGACGTGACTAAGTGACTGAACTGAAAGCTTTTGAACTAAAAGCCACAAAACCCCTCTTAGACCCATGGTTATAATGCATGAAATGCCAGTTCTATAGTGATATGTATTGGAACAAATGCATTTATATGGCAGTTACTGCTTCAGTTTGCATGCATTATGTAGCCAAATCTCTACTAATGAATTGGGTCCACCTTGATCCATTTGCAATTGGGTGATAAAGAGCCATGGCCCATGACAATGGTTATTTTCATCTTGAAAGATTCCTGACTAATTGTAAAATGTTTTGAGTTTTCTAATTTGATAACACCAGCTTAAAATTTTATCTTTTTGGAAACTGCAAGCACAGAATGCACTAAACAATTATATAGTATATAACTCTTACGTGCCAGAGGTCAGACTTTCCCCCAACATTTGAGACAGTAAAAACAAGACATCAGATGGCAGGTCTTTGAGATAATTTGACTTATAATTATTTACCTTAGTGATATGTGGTTTTAATATCACACCTGATGGGAAAAAAAAGAGTGTTATTTTACTTTTTTGAAAAATACATGATTTTTGGTATAAGAGCTTTTTATTTAAAGCTGAATTGGTTGTAATATCCTGTATAAAACTAGTAGGGCTTCCCTGGTGGCTCACATGGTAAAGAATCTGCCTGCAATGTTGGAGACCGAGGTTTGTTGCCTGAATCAGGAAGATCCCCTGAAGGAAGACATGGCAACCCACTCCAGTATTCTTGCCTGGAGAATCCCATGAACAAAGGAGCCTGGCAGGCTACAGTCCATGGGGTCACAAAGAGTCAGACACGACTAAGCGACTAACACATAAAACTAGTAGAGGGGTTTGTGTTTCATTCAAACTTTTTTTTCTCTTTAGTAGTAAAAAGTAAGATAGATACAGCTTAGGAGTAGGGAGTTGAGCTATAAATGAACACATCCCTCTCATGTCTTACATTTTCCATAATGATTATAACTGTGTGGGTGCCAAGTGTTATTTAGTTCTCATAGGTAGTGTAACAGGCACTATTACTATCCTTACTTTACATATGAGGAAACTGAGGCTGAGTAGTGAATTTTCCCAATGCCCCACAGCTGTGATGTGGTAGAAATGGGATTTGGACCCAGACATGCCTGACTTCATTGTCTAAATGTCATGCTGCCTGTCTCTATGAAGCCTTTCCTTTATATTTAAGCTTTATCAATGCTGTTCTCAGTTATTTAAAACTCTGTAGCCTATAGTTTATGATTTATTGCATTTATTACTATCCTTAATAGTAGTGATCTTTTATTGAACAACTACTTTGTTCTTGTTATGCATATTATCCAGCATCCAACTTCACCCACAAAACTGTGAAATAGAGTTATTCCCATTTTATAAATGAGCAAAAGAAGTTTCAGTAAGGTAAAATAACCTGTCACCAGCTGAAGGGCATTCGGGTGGTGAACAGCGCTCTCCCATCCATCCCCAGGTTCCTTGGATTCCAGAGCCCAGGGGTGCTCTTAGCCACACCCAGTTAATGATCTTTAATAGCCGCTTTTGTTTCATGGGCAGTGACACTTAAGACTACAGATTTTGTTTCAGTTACTGATACACCCTTTCAAAAAGGGCTCAGTATTTACGGAGTCTCTATGACAGGCCAGCCCTGCCCATGCCCACTGTCCAAGCCCTACCCAAAGCTGACCTGATGAGCTTGCAGGCCAAAGGTTTGGTTTTCTCTGGTCCGTAGTAGCCCATGCTAAGAAAAAAGAGAGAGGTAGTGTCTTCATCACCTCCTCCTTCCTAAGCCTGCTCTGGGAGTCTCCAGCTGAGGGAAGTCTTGCTCTCCCAGCCTCTGAATTCCTATCCTGTGTATTTTGAGAAGTCCAGAGGGCACTCGCTTGCTGGTGATGGCAAGTGCTGAGCTCAGCACTGGGCACGTATAAGGTGCTCAGGTAACATTTTAGTAAAACAGCCTTTTGGTTTTGTTTTTTTTTTAATTTGTTGAAAACCAACCAAATCTTGCTAATGACTTAGGCAGTAGGCATTCTCTACACCAAAATCATCTAAATAATTATCACAGGGAAAAAAATTTGACATGTTCATTTTCCCAGCAAATTTGACAGATCTTGCTACCACTAATAAAATTACAGATCATCTGACATTGTTTTCCTCATGTGTTCTTTGCTTTGCATAGCTTATATTTCTAAATGTTACTTTAATTCATGTTTCTGTGGTAGCCTTTTTAGGATATATGAATGGGGATTAAGCTCTTTACTATATCACTTCATTTGCGCTGTTTGGCATTTCTGCAGCTCTGGCCCATGAAGAAGGCTAGAGCTGTGATAATCAAAGATAAGCAAATTTTGAATCCTGTTCAACCCTAATTAGCATAACTCTTTAGTCCTTTGACCCTCTTCCTTAGTCCTTTCTCCTGCCTGCCACTTCTGCACGCTCATTTTTCTTGTGCTTTATAGTAAATCTGGTCCCTCTGATCACCGTTTCTTCTCTATCTTACACGGCAAGTATAGAGCCATCACATCCGCAGCGTTCCTGCCTCCCAGCATTGATGTCCCAGCCACACAAGGACGGTCCTCCAGGACAAATGGTGATTCCTGCTCCCTTGCCCTTCTCTGTTGCAGTTTAAGAATTCCTGGCCAGGCCAGCAGCTAACATGACTGTGCTTCCCATCCCCACAGGTGAAGAGGAGCTGAGTGCGGAAGAGGATGAGGAAGTGCTGACTCTGCTGTATGACCCATGTTTGAACTGTTACTTTGATCCCCAGACTGGGAAGTACTACGAGTTGGTATAACGCCTGCTTCCAGGGCCAAGGATGGCCGCTCCAGGTGGAGTAGGATAGCAGCTCTGATTCTGTTAAGTTGGCGTCACAAGTGTGTCTCCGGCAGGCCTACAGGATCCAAAAGAACTAAGAGAGATGAAGTCAGTTTGTACATAATGTTCAGTGTTAGCACGCATACATTCTTTATGTAGATGGGTGAGACTTTTTAGAACTGTGAAGGAGTTAATACAGAGACAAGATTGTAGGACTTTGAATTGTTTCTTATTTGTTGGTTCTCATCCTATATATAATTCTGTTTACTTCATATACTTTTATGTAAATGAATTAAGAGTTATTCAAATTTTTGCAGTGTTAATATGTAAATGATGGCTTGATACACAGAAAACGTATTCTTGTTTAAAAGATACATTTTCTTTTATTACCTATTTGTATTAAAAATAAAATATGATGGTCAGAAGAATGCCTTTTAAACTACTTCTTTTTATTTAACCCACTTTCTTTGCCAGAATATTCCTAGATGGTATTTACTTTTCCTTAGACTTCTAGAAAAGGAATTACTGTGAATTAGTCAGACTTTATGATCATATTTTATTGGCACTGGCCCCACAATTTCCATTTCATTATAGTTCATCCATAGTTTGCCAAAGATCATAGCATTGTTAATAACTTCAGCTGCTTAGCTCTGTGCTTTTTAAAAAATTATCTATGAATTCTTATAACATGTTGCAAACCTAGCTCTATGGATCCATATTTAGTAAGAAGCCACCCATGTGAACACTCTACATACCTTACCACTTCTGTGACTTGGACCTGGAGAAATGGAGGAGACTTCCTTTGGTCTTTAAGACTATGCCATTGTAACTCTGCTCATTCCATCACGAGGAAAAAAATCACATGCTTCCTGAATTTGAGTAGACTAGCCTTGAATTGTGTGCCAAATATATAAATACTGAGTTCAAGGAAATAACTTATTGTATTAGCTAGCATATTTTGTTATTTAATAAAAATTTTATAATGAAGAGTATCATTGGAAATGAAAAATTATTGGTGTACAGTTGGATTTAATGGCAATACTATAATTTCATTTAATGTTGCTTGATAAAGGAAATACGAGCTCTTTTTTTCAGAAGTAGATTTGGGTTCCTGTTCAAAGGATTATACATTATTTAGAACCATGTTGGTATTTGGTAAGCTTTTATTAATTCATTAAGAATACCTTTGTTTTGAATCTTTCTTCATACTTACAAAATGCCAAAATTAACTACAGCTTCAGAAAACATGCAGAACGATAAAAAGAGTTGGTTGTGACCTTGAAGATCGGAGAAGAACTTGGAAAGCCTTATTACTGCTTTCATGAGTATCGGGATCATCCACATAAGTAGAAGAGTCAATCAAAATTCCATACTAGTTGAGACGTGAAGTTGCAAATATCGAAAAATCATGAGGTAAAAGTAATTAAGGATACAAGAGTGCCTCATGAGCCTCTAACAGAATGCTGCAAAGCCTCTGAGTGGACTCAAGCTAGGACCTAGAAAACTATGTTGGGGTTCTTAAACTGCAAGCAACAGATACCCCTGATCCCAGAATCCAAAGACTTGTTGAACAATCAGACTGCAGGAGGCACAGGAATCAGGAAGCTCTGGGAATCCTATAGTAGGAACTAACAGTTTCTCTCGATGATGGTCGCCAGGATGACAGTGCCACCTCTTTCTGCCTTGAGACTCTGCCTTGAGTCTCTCAACTGACTTGTCAGTTTTCCCCAGGACCACATGGAATGGAAACTAGGTAGTCCCCAAAGAAGAGGGCCCTGTTAAAAATTGGAGAGGGACACCAAGCAGGCAAAAATGACAGATGTCTACCCTGAGTGTCTAAAAATTTTGTTTCTTGGTTATGAATAGAGAGCAGAGAAATTTTTAGGGTGATGAAACTATTCTGTATGATATTACAATGATAGGTATATATCATTATATACGTGGTCAAATCCAGAAAATGGCCAACACCAAGAGTGAACTACAATGCTGTAGACTTTGGGTTATTATGATGTGTCATTTTAGGTTCATCCTTGGTTAAAACCAAAAGCACCATTCTGGTGAGTGATGTTGATAATGGGAGAAACTACATATGCATAGGGAGAGGGGGTGTATGGTAAATCTCTTAACCTTCCTCTCAATTTTGTTAAAAACTTGCTGTTAAAAAGATTGTCTTTTTTAAAAAATGACATTCAAAATAAATTAAAAATTAAAATGTCTCTGTGGCTCACCTCTCATCCATTTTGCCCATCTCTTCTCTCTGTTCTCTACCCAAAATTTTCTCAGCAACTCAGCCCACCCGCAGGAACACTTAATGAACCAGAGCCCATACCTCCAACCACACAGAAATATTAACTTGCAGTTTCAACTCAACTATCCCAGATTTGGGATTCCAACTGGGTCACTTTGGTCCAGTGGCTGTCAAGAACCCTCTTCTGTGGATGGTGGAGAAAGGCAGTTAAGGAGTTTCTGATGAACCAAGCAGATGCTCCAAAAGTTATCTACCACAAGGTCATATATTCCACTTTTTTCACTTTGTTTAAAAAGAGTGGCTTCAATTTCTATTGACAAGATTTCTATAGAAGAATTGAAAAATAGAAATAGATGTGCCCCTATGTTGCCAGTTTTAAACCAAAATGGTACATCCAGTTTACTTGGAAATTCATTGTTTGGGCTGTATGGCTTCACTTATCAAATTTTGCTGCATATGACAATTTCTTGAGAAGTTTATAAAAATATTAATAGCTAGGTTTGACCCCCAGAATGTTTTGTTCAGTTGGTCTTGGGTGCAACCTGGGCATTGGAAACTTTTAAAACCTCCCCTGGCAATTTGAATGTGTAGTCAGTGTTTGAGCGCCACTGTTGTATATTAGATCCAGGGTGATGAGAAGACAGGTTTGCCTAATCACATGTAGCAGTGAGGAAAACTTTATATGATTAGTTTCCATTTTTAAGACCTGGATTTCTACTTTACTCATCAAATGTGTAGTGAACATTATATCTGAAACTACTGCAAATGGATTCTGAAAGAAATAGTTTGATTCAATATGGAAATACATCTCAAGATAATTTGGTATCAATTTGAGGACTAATTTAGTTTCTTGTTTCATTTAATTTTGGGTGCAACTTGTAAGCGGCTTTAAGTCTTCAATATCTACATTATTATTTAATCACAAAGCCCAAGAATTATAGAAAATTAACTGTCAGCTGATTTGTGGCATCAAATCAATGATTTACCTTCTCTGGCAATTATAATTTTTCTCTAATTTTATTTTCTATTAAAGGAAAAATAGTGGCATATGCAAAATACATAGATACTCTTGCATAATTTGCCCCATTGTATTTCTCCATATTTTTAGATTAGCTTCATTTGAATCAGTCATTTCAACGACATCTTGATTTTTTTTTGAAGTACAAACTGTTTAATACCCAAGAATAGTGTAGTGACAGATTGTACACCCCGAAGGACAGTTAATTAAAAGAACTAATTTTAAAGTTGCCCTTTGGCTTTAATTAAAGATATAGCTGCTGAAAGTTTCTAGGTTGTTCTTTTTTAAAAAGCTGTTTAATGACAGCAAGTACAGTATTAAAACTAGGTTTATCCCAGGTTGCCTCCTGTGACTCTCAATCACCAATCAAAATGGCCAGAATAATGAGGTTTAAGCATCACCTATCCACATATGGTTGTGCTTTAGGATTTCCATTTCATACATCATTCATTTTGCATTGAAGAAAAGTTGATCATAAGGAGAATTCTTGTCAAGCAAATCCTATTTTCTCTTTTTCTCCCATTATACTAGTTGAGATAGAATCATCTAATTGGGCCTAGAAAGGATAATCAAGATCATTTCTTTGAACTCTGATTTTATAATTGAGACAAGTGAGGTTCAGATTGGAAAGTTAATTATCCAAAGGCAATTTGTGGAAGGGAGAATGGAATCCTCGACTTCTCACTTAAAATGCAGCTCTTTTCCCACCGAGGGAATTCAGATGGTTCAAATGACAGGTGGACCTCACAGTTACTGTTCAGTGGCCACCAGAGGACACTAGAGTCTGTCGGGAGTTTGGGTTCTCTGTTCTCAGGGTTTTCTTCTCTTGTTTATGCGGATTCTTTCTTCCTTCCATAGTATGGACTTTTTACACTTCAAGGATCAGCATTTCTTAAAGTGTGTTCCAAGAAACAGATTCCATTCGATGTGAATAAATGTCTTGGCAGAGAGGAAGAAGCCCATGGTCACACAATGTTGGAAAATACTGGAGAAGTAGAATTGGGTCATTGGTCTTTACTGGAGAAAGTCTCGGTGGCTGTAATAATCTAACAAGCATAGGGAATGTCCAAGGAGGAGTGGAATATGTTCAAACTCCTCTGTCCTCAGAACACTTCCAATAGAGCATCTATCTCAGCACGGCTGATCCTCCCACAGAACCTCCTTTGAGACAAGCTACAATAGATCAGTTCTCCCGTGCCAGCGAGCCCTGACTCCACCAGAACTCCCAGAAATGTGTCTCTGCAAGTGGGTTGGCTGGTCGTGTGAGTGTATGTGGGTAATTTGGTAGTGAAAGTAGGGGTTTTGCTTTTTGTTTTTTCTGTTGCCCAGATATTTCACAGATCCCTGACCACACTGTAAGATCACTCTCCAGACTCACTTGGCATGTAAAGGAAGGTATGCTGAAGCCTGAGCTTTCCTTCAGCCAGAGACTTTGGTCACCTGAGATGAAGAAATTTCTCTCTCGTATTTTAAATTATACACACTTTTAACGGTAGGTGATACAGTTAACGTACAACAAAGGATAAATCTAAGTTACAATTCATTCATCATGGATATTGGAGCTTTACATCTTAATGAATATTTGGGTTCTGGTTTGGGTGGCTATAATGTAATTTAGAATCACATTAAGTCAAAATAATTTGACTTACAAGGATTAAATAACCAATAAACATGGGCCACAGATAACACTAATTTTTACTCCTGACATATTCTCCTGTAGTTAATCACCTGTAATCCTGTGAAGCAGTACAGAAGTGAAGTGTGGAGATGGTATTGATTGGTTTTCATCAGCCTAACTTATCACTGTCAGTGTTTAGGCTGAACCCGGCAAGATTTAAGCACATAAACTCACTCCTAATAGTAATAAGTATTGCCAATATTTTAACCTATGGATCAAGCAATGTTATCTCTCATTTGTTGTAAATAATACTTTCAAAGACATGGGGCAGGGGAGGGAGGGTTACCCTTGGGACCTTAATAATTGAGATAAACACAGTAAGGAGTATTTGGCTTAAGTCTAGGAGAGGAAATTACTGTTCATTTATTTTTGATAATATATCACTCTGAAACATAATTTATATTAATAATGGAGATTCAATAATCTGTAGGTAAATCATGAGATGGGATTAAAACCATCCCCAGTTTTGCTTTTCAGCTCCCAAACTCAAAATTATCTTAATTAAAGAAAATCAGTCAAAATTTCCCCTTTTGTTTTTCCTACTGCATGAAAAAAATGATTTGGACATTTCAACCCCTGAAGACTTAGAAACTTTTTAGCCAACTCAATCCAAGAGAGCTTTCCTTTTTCTTTAAAACCTTTGGCTGGTCAAAGAAATTGATAGTATCCTATTGTGGGCTAATTCTAGTAAGCAGAGTATCTTTTTACCCCTAATTTCTTGTCTTTGAATTTTGATATCTAAATATTTCTAAAAGTTAATCTAGGTGTCTAGATATGCACAACATACTTTTAGTACATTTTAATTCACTTAGTTCAAAAGGCTTTTTTTTTAATATTGATATTTTTATTTGGCTGCACCGGTCTTAGTTGTGCGAGATCTTCAAGCTTTCCTGGCAGATGGATTCTTCTAGTTGTGGCATGCGGTAATCTTTAGCTGCAACATGCAAAGTCTTAGTTGTGGCGTGTGGGATCTAATTCCCTGACCAGGGATTGAACCTTGGGCCCCTGCATTGGGATTACAGAGTCTTAGCCCCTGGCCCACCAAAGAAATCCCTCAAAAGCTTTTAATCCTTTTAGCTCAGGTACTTCTCAAGAACATCGGCCATTATCAAAAGAAGTTTGACTTCAGGGGGAAATAAAGGTGACATCATTTGTTAGCTAAACATAAGAATCTATGGTTGCTCCAAAGACCAGATAAACAGAATAATAATTTATTTCAGAAGATTCCTGTTACAATTTGCTCTGCTTAGCAGATACGTTTCCCTGGCAATGTCTATAGCCTTAGTTTAAAAGGGATATAACTGTTTTCATTTCTGCTGTAATCTTTGAGATCGTTCCATGTTTTGCCACTTGCTACTTTCAGTCTACTCTGAAAAGAGCCTTGCCTGCATGTTGCAGTTATCTGGAGACTTAAAAAATGCTGCTGCCTGGGTCCCACCCCTGGGGTGGGGATTCCTACCTCCTGGGGATTCCTACCTCCTCTAACAGGCTGTGACCTGTTTAAAAGCAGCCAAGGCTGAGACCTGACCCATTCTCGTTTCTCCTTTTTACATCTCCACTTTACTTGCAGTGGTGCCAGACGAACAGACGAATAGTGTAAAGGTTCCCAAGGGCGTGTGGTGTCAATGGCTTTTGACAGTTTCAGTCAACAAACTAACCATCACTTGGTGGATTTCACCTGTGGGCAATTTAATACTGTTCTAAAAACTTGCATTAGCCCATGTGGTTGACAACCACCAGAATGGAAGATGCGACATTTTTTTGCTTTACTCTCTTCATTCTGGTCTTACATACATTTCAAACTAAATGACTCATTCTGCTTGCTGGTGTCAGATTATATATTTTGTTAATGGCCTTATCTGGGTTCCAGCTTCCAAATCAACAAAGGACAGAAGGCTTTCTGAGTGACTGCGGGAAAGGGATTGGAGCCTCTGTCATCTTTGTTGCTTGTTTTTTTAATGTTTATTGGAGTATAGTTGCTTTACAATGTTGTGTTAGTTTCTACTGAACAGCAGAGTGAATCAGCCGTACACGTATATGAATCCCCTCTCATGGATTTCCTTCCCATTAGGACACCACACAGCACTGTCCCTGTGCTATACAGTAGGTGCTCTTAGTTATGTATTTTATACATAGTATCAATAGTGTGTATATATATATTTGTCAATCCCAAACTCCGAATTCATCCCACTCCCCTTTTCCCACTCCCCTTGGTGTCCATATGTATGTCCTCTATGTCTGTGTCTCTATTTCTGTTTTGCACATAAGATCCTCTGTACCATTTTTCTAGATTCCACATGGATGCATTAATATACAATGTTTGCTTTTCTCTGACGTACTTCACTCTGCATGACAATCTCTAAGTCCATCCACATTGAAACCTCTGTCTTAAGATTTTGAAATTACTATGCGTGCACATGTCTGAATGTGTATTCTATAACTAGAATCCATCAGTCCACAAAACCATTCTTGACTTGGTATCGTTAAGTTAAATACTGTTAAGAAGTCTTAAGAATCTTCCCATTAATTGTGGCTTTTAGTGAGTCAGATGCATTTTTCTTCCACATAAAAATGTCCTTTTTCCCAATCTGAGCAAAGATACAGAGCAGTAGCTTTCAGTGTTTCTGTACATGTGGCATACTTCTCAATGTGAGAATTATGGAAGAGGAACTGGGAATTAAAAGCTTGCTTAAATCACTCCTATAATAGTCATAACCCTTTTGTAAAGTCTTTTTTACACAGCAATGAATGGAAGGTGCTTTGGACTGTAAAGAAAATAAGGCAATTGCTGTACAGTGAGGTGACACTGTGCAGAAAAGACTGGGAAGGGAAATAAGAATGGAGGTTGATAAACCAGTTCTCACCAACTTAACAGGGACTTGGAGGACCAAAGGTCCTGACCCAAGAATCTTTGCCGAGCACAGATGGAGTGACACCCATTTGTGGGGTGAGATTGTAGGTTAGTTTTGTCTAAATTTTTAAAGGACTATTTCACCCCAGCAATATGGATGCAGATAAATGAACTACCTATGAAAAGGCACTTAGCATGTAATCGGCACTTAGTGTGTGTTCACTGTTGTGATTATTATTTATGCCTGATCCTAGTGGGCCAGGAGCTTTCAGATTTGAACATCTGGTGATACATTACAATAGCTATGGCATTATTCCTAGAAGTATGAATGGTATATATATATATATATATATATGTAAGTTAGAATTTCATATTTTTCTGTGAGACTAAGCTTTTAAAAGTGTTTTGTCAGTACTCTGAAAGCATGAAAGTATCAGCTCCTCAAATAGACCATTTAAAAGAAAATAACAGTTGCCTAAGAATTGAGGAAAATAAAGCTAATGCCAATTACAGATCTAACACCTGCGACCATGCAGTTGGAAAATGGATATGCCAGAAATTCTTCAAAGCTGTGTTTATTCAATATTTGTAACAATGCAGATCTGAACCAAATAATTGACTCCCATTATGTATTTTCAGTCTTAAGTCCTGAGTAAAGGCCAATCAACAACTCCTTTGTGAAACAAAGATTTCAGAAATGATCCATTCAAGCCACACAGCTCTTGCATGTTAAAGGTTTTTAGTTTTGTTCTTCATGGTGTGTGTTGGTGTAGGATTATTCAAAGCAGTCTTTCTAGCTCAACTCATTTTATCTGTTAATTCACATTTTATCTGAGGGCATCTGAAGAGTATTGAAATTATTAAACTGTATTTGTTTAAACAGAGTCTGTAGTCCAGATTTTGTATGATTTCTGTCTGGCTTTCTTCCCCCTTAGGCCACATTACTGAGGTGTTCTAATAATTGGATAAGATTATGTGAAAAAGTTATAGATATAACTATTTTCAGCTTTGCCTTTATTTGTTATTTGGAAGGCCAGCCATCTGCTACATATGTTTCTCCCCAAATTTCTAACTATAATAGAACTTCATGACAGGTTATAGATACTACAGAACGGTTCACCAAAGAAATACTGATAGCCCAAAACCCATGGCTTTCCACCTCTTTTGGTGGTGTTTGCTGCCTTTGACAACTGACAGAAGGAAGGTAATTCACAATTCCCTCAGCCGCGCTTTTCACTAAGACTTTCATGCCACACTGGGTGTTATAAACCCGTAAGGGTGAGAAGCCGTTTTTCTCCTGACTCTCTGTTCTCCAGCTAATTCCAGCACCATCAGGTTTTATTTCCATCTCCAACACCAAGCTGTAAAAAAAAAAAAATTGTGCACGTCAGCTTCTAAAACTGTGTATAATAAACTCCTCATAATGCTTTCTGACATGATAATTTCATCCACCTGAAGTGATAAAGGGCATTTAAAAAATCTCTCGATTAATCCTAGACCAACCTAAGGTTCTGGTATCGTTCTTCCACATGGTCACATGCCGTCTACAGCCGTATCATAAGAATTACTGTTTCAAGTTTATATACAAAATGCAGTGTTTTTTTAAAATGCATTCCTATGGTATTCCTATAGCATTTCTACTGATCTGAATTTGACAAATACCATCAGATTATACACTGAAGGGAAAACTGTCCATTTTCTTTCATCTAACCTAAAAATTCCTTGAGGCAGACTTTGGACTAAGACTTCTCAATAGTTTTTTCTGCCCCCGGATTTATACCATGACCTCTGAATGAAAATGACTCTCTTGTCAAATGTCAGTAAATTGCTATAATGAATGATAATGACAATCTTTACAACAATTCTTAGAAATAGGCAGTAGCCCACTTAATAAATTAGGACACTGAGGCACAGACAGGCTCAGGAACTCTCCTGAATGATAACACAGGGACCTGTCAAGACTGGCTGACATCAGATCTCATGCTTCACCTGTGGGCAACACCACGGACCAGCAATGGTTGTTGTGCTGGCCACAATCCATATTGGTTGTTAATGGAGGAAAGTGTTCATCTCACTTGCTTCCTGCGTAGATGTTATCTCCATGGTTGCAGCTTGAAAAATATTTTTTCCTGTTTATCTGTTGCACATATACTTTTTTAAAAAGTCTAAATTTTTTTTTCAGTGCATGAGAAATGTACTATATATTCTAAATACATTTTAAGCTTACAGGTGTTTTTTGCATTAGGAGCGTTTTTTGTAAAGGAGAAATGTTAGGCATGGAGTGTAGGTATCCTTTCAAAAATCCATTTCTCCTCCTCAAGGCCTCCTTCTTACTCTTGCCTTCCCCCTGGTGTTTCTATAGTAACCTGGCATCCTCAGCTCCCACCTTTTTGTTGGCACTAAAAGATCGTTTATAATCAGTCCTCCACTTGTTCTGAAATTGCGCCTTTCAATTCATAACACAACAGATAGTGTGTAAGTTTAACAGGACCCGCAGCATTTCTTATCTTGAGTTAAACTCGCATGTTCAGAGGAGTGAAAATATCAAGAAACGTGGTGCTGTCAGATTTAGCTTTCAGTTTCACAGCTAATGGAAAAGAGCCACGCTGGTTTCTGGGATCTTGGGAGTCAGCCTCAGCCCCTTCACGCCCATTACCTTCTCCCACTGCTTTCACCATGAAGACTATAACTGACCAGGGATACAGTCACATACAAGAAATTCAAGTTTCAGAAGCATCTTTTCTAAAGTCAGTGTCCCCACCACCACCACCTTTGTAAAAAGCCTCTGGGTGCCCAGAACAGAATATGATAGAGCTTTTTTGACACATCCATAATCAAGGCAAGTTCTATATTCTGGCCTTGTCGTGGAAGAGGCATAAGAGCCATTCAAACTGGACCTTGTGATCACAAAGGCCTTCATGTCGTCTCCAAGCAGGATTGGACACACCAGCAGGGACACTCCACAGCCTCTAGCAAAGAAAATGGTCTTCCTTCACCTTCAAAATTAGCTTGCATTACTGAACCAACCCAGTGTAGTGTATGATGAATTATTTTTTAAAAAATAAGCTATTTTATGAATACCTCAAGTACATTGCACCTGTCACTTGGGAAGATGGAAAGAGTTGATTGATCCAATGTAAACATTCAAATTCGCCAGAGAAGCTCCATTCATAATTTTTTTCCAGCCATAGTCTCCCCTGTCTCAAGCAATGGCAAACCCATCCTTCTGGTTGCTGACACAGAAAACCTGGAAGAAATCTTGTTGCCCTCCTTTCTCTCACACTCCACTTTAAGACTGTCACCACTGTCACCCTGCACCAGTACCACTGTCCTCTGTCATGGTCTCACTGCAGTAGCCTACTCACTGCTCTGCCTGCCTTGCCCCTCGCCCTGGCAAACACCACCATTCTGTTTTCAAGATGACAGCCAGAGTGAGCCCTTAAAAACATATCAGGGCACTCATCTACTCAAACCTTCCAGGGGATTTCAACTTGCAATAATGGTTGGGACTAATTCATTATAGACCAAGCCTCTCTTTGTTAACAACTGAAAAGCCTCCAAAAAAAGAAACAAGAGAAGAAAAAGAAACACAGACAAACAAACAAAAACTTAGTCATTTTGGACTGCTATAACAGAATACCATAGACTGGGTAGCTTAAACAAACATTTATTTCTCTTAGTTCTAGAAGCTGGGATTCCAAGATAAGATACTGGTAGATTCAGTGTCTGGTAAGGGCCTTCTTCCAAGTGCAGTTGGCTTCACTAGTGACTTCTTCCAAATATTTAAAAGAAAGAAAGAATATTAATCTTGTATGTACTCTTCCAGAAAATAAAGAGAAACACTTTCTGTTATGAGACTAGCATAACCTTGATCTAACCTTGACCTAACCCATGCAAAACCTTCAAGACAGGTACCTGGGTACTCTTTATATGTTTCGTAAACATGCTGGCTGCTTTGAACGTAGCCTACTTAGAGTAATCATTGGCTCTTACCTTTTACTGTCACTTCTTACTTTCTGATTATGTAGCTACATGTTCATCAGGTTGCAACAACTCGATACACATATGCTAGCTCCCTCTGCACTCTGCTGCCCGCTGGAAGTGAAGTATGGCTTCAAGGCTTGCTTTAGCCAATAAAATGTGAACAGAAGTGATGTGTGTCAGTTCCAGGTGGGAGATAAAAGCTGGCACAGTTTGCCACTTGCTTCTTCCCTCTCTGGCAGCTCCAACATTCAAGGTGCTGATTTCTCCATCAGCCTGCATCCTGGAAGGAGGAGAATAAAATGGCCATGGGAAAGGCAAGCCCAGTAGATCCCAGTCAAGAGCGGTACATCTTCAAAAGAACTGTGAGTGTAACTGACATGAAGCTGATCAGAATCATATAGATAAGAATCCGATTAAGTTTTTGAGAGAGTTGTAATAGCCAGAGAAAGCAGGAGTCTGGAGTAAAAACATTTATGACTGTTGAAGGTTTAAAACCACTCTTTGATCTCCAGTCTTCCTCAGATAGGAAGGAGGCTGAGAAACCTGTGTGGCCCCCAAGGAGACACATCCTCCAATGCTTACTTCAGAGGTGGCCAAAGAAATTAAAGGTAAAGGAAAACCTCCCAGAAGATGGATCCACATGGACAGGGAAGCAGCAGAATCCAGACCTAGTCAAGGAAGATCCCCCACTCGCAGGACAGGGGCTGCCAGCAAGATGCAGAATCGCCATCGTTGCAGTTATGCTGTCCCTCTTCTACCAGTGCATTTCGGGTGTTATATGTAACTTGTCATTTTAATTCCTAGATCTCTAGATTAACAAAATGCATATTCGGACCTGACAGAGAGACCACACCCATTATCCTAAGACCCTGCTATTTAAGCTGGACGCTGTTGAAGGATGAGACTTGGGATGTTTTCCCTGGGCAAAAGGTGAGTGTATTTTGTCTGCAGGTTGGAGTACAGACCAAACATTTGTCTAGCAGAAGGGTGGACTGTTGTTTTCACTAATACAACTCACCAATACGTCCAGATCTTTGCCTCCCAGAATGGTAGGACTGCACTTCCAGTCCCTCTGGGGTTAGGTGGCACCAGATCGTCTCTTCTGGTCGTTATTTAGTCACTGAGTCTTGTCCGACTCTGACTCTTTGCAACCCCATGGACTGCAGCATGCTGGGCTTCCCTGTCCTTCACCGTCTCTCAGAGACTTGCTCAAACTCATGTCCATTGAGTCAGTGATGCCATCCAACCATCTTCTGATTGGTGAGTTGCAAGTAAAAGTGATGGATCACTTTCCCACTGAGTATTTTTCTTGCCTTCCTAGCATGGAGGTCTGCATGGGTCTGTCAGCCCGGGTCCTCGACAGACTATGAGTGTGCTAGTGAGGGCAAGAAATAAGCCTTCATTGTCTTGAGCTTAGAGTTGAGGGTTGTTTCTGCAGCATAACCTGGTTCTCACTGAGACTCTCTTGGAACCAAGAATCTCATCTCTGGAGAAATTCCAGTTGTTTACCCTACACAGTTCTTCTGATGATGTCGTACGCCTTCCTCAGTGAGTCCTGAAGCTAAAATGATGTTGAAATCCTCAGATAGCAGCCCAAACCCCTAATCAGAGACTCATTCTCTCTATCTCTCAAGAACAGCTAAGGAACTTTCATTAAACTGCCCTCCTAATGAATAGGGCTTCCCTGGTGTCTCAGACAGTAAAGAATCTGCCTGCAATGCAGAAGACCTGGGTTCAGTCCCTGGGTTGGAAAGATTCCCCTGGAGAAGGGAATGGCTACCTACTCCAGTATTCTTCCCAGAGGAGCCTGGCAGGCTACAGTCCATGGGGTCGTAAAGAGACGGACACAACTGAGCAAAGAAGGTGAGGACGTGGTAGAAAGAAAACTATCTTGGTGTGTCTAGAATTAGAAATATAAATAACTCTGTTTTAGTCTAAAAGTGGTGACTTTAAAGCAATTACTTGGAGGGAGGGTCAGGATGGGGAACACATGTACACCCATGGCTGATTCATGTGAATGTATGGCAAAAACCACCGCAATATTGTAAAGTAATTAGCCTCCAATTAAAATAAATTTAAAAAAATAAATAAATAAAGCAATTACTTGGACTTCTAAGAGTGCTGAAACCTTCCAAGCTATACCTGGCACCATTGTCATTGGTATTAGTTCAGTTCAGCTCAGTCGCTTAGTCGTGTCCGACTCTTTGTGACCCCATGAATCGCAGCACACCAGGCCTCCTTGCCCATCACCAACTACCGGAGTCCACCCAAACCCATGTCCATCGAGTCGGTGATGCCATCCAGCCATCTCATCCTCTGTTGTCCCCTTCTCCTCCTGCCCCCAATCCTTCCCAGCATTAGGGTCTTTTCCAATGAGTCAACTCTTCCCATGATGTGGCCAAAGTATTGGAGTTTCAGCTTCAGCATCAGTCCTTCCAATGAACACCCAGGACTGATCTCCTTTAGGATGGACTGGTTGGATCTCCTTGCAGTCCAAGGGACTCTCAAGAGTCTTCTCCAACACCACAGTTCAAAAGCATCAATTCTTCGGCGCTCAGCTTTCTTCACCGTCCAACTCTCACATCCATACATGACTACTGGAAAAACCATAGCCTTGACTAGACAGACCTTTGTTGGCAAAGTAATATCTCTGCTTTTAAATGTGCTATCTAGGTTGGTCATAACCTTCCTTCCAAGGAGTAAACGTCTTTTAATTTCATGGCTGCAATCACCATCAGCTGTGATTTTGGAGCCCAGAAAAATAAAGTCTGCCACTGTTCCCACTGTTTCCCCATCTATTTCCCATGAAGTGATGGGACCAGATGCCATGATCTTAGTTTTCTGAACGTTGAGCTTTAAGCCAGCTTTTTCACTCTCCTCTTTCACTTTCATCAAGAGGCTCTTTAGTTCTTCTTCACTTTCTGCCATAAGGGTGGTGTCATCTGCATATCTGAGTTTATTGATATTTCTCCCAGCAATCTTGATTCCAGCTTGTGTTTCTTAAGATGATGCAAATATTTCACAGTTCTCTAGTCCCCTCCAGAGTAACAGTAGCAGAGCCTCTGTTCCTCTCACCCTGACCAACCAAAATGTAGCCCAGTTCTTCCTGGGACCCCCCGAATGGAGCTTGCTGGCTCTACCATCCAGCTCAGTCAGCTGCTTGCTGAGACCCATCTCTGAATCCCAAACACTGCTGCTCCCAAGCTTTTAGTTACCCTTCTCACCATCTGCAAGACAAACAGTGAGATTCTGGGGGAGTCCCCAGGCCTGAGAAAGTCCCCTAGGGGAGAGGAAGAGCCACCTGACCCCCACAGCCCAACCCCACTCCTCTCACCAGCAGGGAGGCCATCCTTTCAAACGGTCTGAACCACAGCATCCTGCACCAAACAGTTTGCAGCTGTGCTGCTTCCCCCAGCCCAGTGAGTGAATGTCCCCCCATATCCACGTTAGATACCAAAGAATAACAGCCCAGCGAGTGAATGTCCCCCTGGATCCACGTTCGGTTCAGTTCAGTTCAGTCGCTCAGTCATGTCCAACTCTTTGCGACCCCATGGACCGCAGCACTCCAGGCTTCCCTGTCCATCACCAACTCCTGGACTTTACCCAAACTCCAGTCCATTGAGTCGGTGATGCCATCCAACCATTTCATCCTCTGTCATCCCCTTCTCCTCCTGTCTTCAATCTTTCACAGCATCAGGGACTTTTCAAATGAGTCAGTTCTTCGTATCCATGTTCGAGACTGCAGAATACCAATCCTCCCCCACCTCCCCGTATCCACATTAGATACCACAGAATAACATCCCAGTGAGTGACTGTCCCCCCCGCCCCCGTATCCATGTTAGATACCCCCAGAATAACAGCAAAAATGGTGCTTCAGAGCCCGTGTTTTCCATTAGATGTCACCAGCTTTTTTTTTAAGCTGAGGTTGTCCCTCCTCGTAGACAAAAAGATGTCATTAAACTCTACCCCACTCCACCACCTTAACCATAGAGAAAACAGTCATTGAGAATACCACAGACCAGGCACTGCTTGCATTATTTAACCGTCACACTAGCCCTGAGGAGAAAGTCCCACTTACACTGCACTTGGCAAATGCAAAAGCCTGAGGACCAGAGTCAGAATGCAATCTACCCCAGGTCACCTAGCTACATGAGGTAAGAGGGGACAAAGACCTGCCGTCAGCACAGTCCACTCATTACCATGGCTCACATGGCCTCCTATCAAGCAAACAGGATCACAGAATGAATTGCTGCTTATCAACACCTACCTTAGTCACCAGTAAAGGTGCAAGAATGCTCCCGCATGTCGAAGTCAGAAAAGTTTCCAAGAAAGAAGGAAAAGTTTCTTGTGGAGAGAGAACCTAAGTACCAGCTTCTGTGTTGTCTCACATGATAACTGTTGCTAAACTAGTAAAAATTGTTGCAAACAGAATGCTACTTCCATTCCATGAATTAAGTTTTCTCCATTAAAAGTATAATATTGGATGACTGAGCATTTTGTGCATGTGGAAGCGAGGTGGGAGAAAGCCTTTACCCCTCTAAAATTGCAAATGTGGGTACAAAGTGTTGCATATTTATTAACCCATCTGCCACTACAGCATTAGAGGGGGGAGAAATCTTCCTATAAGCAATTTATTCACAATTACAGCCTTACTACCTGATGTGCAAAATGGCAACACTCAGTAAGCGTTTCTTATTGTGCTGAGTAATTTCGATTTTCAGTTTAATTCATGACATTTTTAAAGACCACCAAAGTGAAGGTTTGCTTAGCATTGCTTAGTTTTGTTTCCATGTTTCAGTTGAAAAGAGTAACTAGTGTTTGAGGTGATCAAGATGAGTCTCTCACTGGAATTTTTTTTTTAAATGGAGCGCAACTGCTTGAGGATTTAGAAGCCGGATTATGTGGTGATGAACATGGCATCAAATCTGGCGGCTGCACCTCACCAAACGTGACATGGCAGAGTTGAAAGGTGAGCTGGAATCAGAGTGCTCCCGTATTTTCAGGGCTGTCCTGGGAGACGGCTGCTGTATTTAGTGAAGATTGAATCCAACTGCACTACATACAAGGTGAGGCTGTTTATCTTTCTTGGCAAAACACTAGCCGTGTATATCAGCTGGGGGAATCTTTCAAAAATAACTGATCCCAAGCGCACAATTAAATCAGGACTCAGGCAGACACAGCTGACATGTGACATTCACACCTGAAGGAAGGAAGGTAGACAGGAACTCTGAGAGAGTGGCCTGTCTGTTCAGGGTCCCCTGCCTCCTCGGCTCTGCCCAAAATGCAAGGGGTGGGCTCTTGACTTGGAGATGCTCTCTCTCGGGTCGTCTGCCCCGTCACAAAGCAAAACAAGAGTCCTGGGAGCAGAACCTCTAAGTTCCAGTGTGACCTTGGGCGTCCAGGGAATTGTGGCTGCCACCCCGCTGCCCTTGGCGAAATGATCAGTCTTATCTCCCTGGACATGTGTGCTGGTTCCCTACTACTGTGTACCAGTTAACCCCAAAACTATGTGGTATAAACCCACAGCCAAGCGATTGCTGATATGCTTACAGAGTCTGTGGGTCAGAAATTCAGAGAGGTCGTCGGCCGGATAACTTTATTCAGCCTCACGACATCTAGGGCCTCAGCTTGAGAGGTTCAAATGGGTGGAGGCAGGCCAGGGTCTGTGACTGGAGTCATCTGGAGGCTTTTTCACGCACAAGTCTGGGGCCCCGACAGGGGTACTTGAGGGCTGGGCTGGGCTGGAACTGGAACTGTTGACCAGATCATCTACACATGACCTCTCCACACGGCTTTGGACTTCCCAAGAGGGAACCTCCAGAAAGCAAACACTCCAGGAGACCCGGGTGAGAGCTGCACCACCCTTCGTGAGCTCAGCTCACAAGTCACATGGCTTCTCTCCCAGTATACTCTGCTGGCTCCACGTCAGGTGGCCCAGGTCACACCACAGAAGAGCGTGAGCAGAGGGAGCTGTTGTTGCAATGACCTTGGAACAACACCATCAGCTATGGTATGACCATAGTGTGGCGATCTCCACCTGGGTTTCCTGCCCCAGTTGCCTGAAAGGAAAGTGTTGAGAAAGAAGTAAAAGTCCCAAGGAAGGAAAAATCAACAAATTAACTACTGTGTGTGTCATGGCCGTTAAAGTTTTATGTTACATAGTCCCACCCCACCCTCAAGACTCATCTAAGTCAGGTGACCCTCCTCTCTCCAGCATCACTGACCTGCCTTAGTTTCTCTCAATTATGTCTGGGTTCCTCTGCCCCACGGCCTTTGCCCCAGCCTGCTCCCTCCCCTCTTCAGCTTGTTAATGCCCATACATCCTCTGGATCTCAATTAAGCGTCACTTCTTTGTGAAAAACATTCCTGAGCTCCCTGACCAGATCAAACTCCCAGAATAGATACTCATAGCCCTAAATACCTTATCACGACTACAATTTTGTTTTAATATTTAGTGTCTTATCTCATCTTGTCTGTGAGTGAGGTCAATAACTCTATTTCTGATGACCATTGTAACCACCACCATGACCACCCCCCCCACCACGCGCACACACACAATTAGAAACTTCCTGGCCTAAAGAAAGGGCTTAATAAACATTTGTTGGGATAGATGTATATGGTTGTTGAGCATCTCAGGCCCACCAGGCACCACGTGAAGGGGTAGGAATACAGCAGTTACTGAGATGATCTCACATCTGCCAGATTAGAACTCACAGCTAGACCAGGAGACAGACCATAAACAGACAGGTGGGATGCTGTGCTTAGAGAAAAGTAAGGTACTCAGCCTAGCCTAGAATCTCAGGCTTTCTTGAGGAAGATTCTCATGAAACCCTTCTCCCCACCACACCACCTCCACACTGCATTCCCCACCACCACCCCCAGCCAAGCAGGTCTCAAGTCCCTCCTTTCCTTTAGGAGCAAATAATTACTCCTCTGTAATTTACAGTTATGGTCATGGTTGTGGGATGAATCAGTCTAAGCCAAGAAAAAAGAAGTATAAATATATGTCTCAGTGTGAATAGGCCTGTTTAATATTACCATGTACACTAATTAAGTTGTATGTAACACAGAGAGCACTTTGATATTGTTAAACTTAATGATCCACTGCTTAAAGAGCATAGACACATTTGTAGTGAAATTATAGTCTGTGCTGTAATGCCCAGCTGGAGGAATACCTTCTAGTAGATTGTTTCCAAACCTCTTAAAACACCAGCATGAAATAACCGTGAGCAAGCGATAGTGCTGTCCTTTAAGCCATCTCACTGTTTGCAGGAATGTTTCTTCAGCCTCTGCACACAGCATAGCTCAACGTCAGAGCTGCTGATGAAGTGTGGAGTTATCTTACTGACTATTGGAGACCAGGAGGCTTTGGGTGGCCAAGGAAATCTTCAAAATCACCATCTTGTATCAAGAACATCACCTTTGAACATGAACTCAATTAATCTTTATGACAATCCTCTAAGGTATTTTTATAATCACTTGATGGGTGAGGAAACTGAGGCCAGGAAAGCTTAAACAACTTTATTCATTCTTCCATTCATTTCAGCACACAGGTTTCGCATGTCTGTTGTGTGCCAGACCCTGTTCTGAGCACTGGGGTGTCAACAGAGAACAAGTCAAAGGCTTTGTCCTCAGAATGCATTCATCCTAGGGGGAATCTGCATGGACCACATCACCGGGGGAGTGTGCTGGAAAAGAGCTGGCTAGAGAGGAACTCCCAGGGAAGAGGCTCCCGCTGGAGAGGGTGAGGTCAGGAGAGCCCCTGAGGAGACACAGGACCAGAGATTGGAAAACTCAAGAGGGGCAGCCCTGGGGAAAGGATTCCAGGTAGAGGGAGTTGTTGCAAAGCCCTGGACAGAGGACTGCACTTGACATGGTCAAGGCAGGGGGCCAGAGTGGTTTGCAGGTAGTGTTGGAGGGGGGAAATGCCTGGGAGCTGGATTCTGCCTGGCTCCAGAGCCCATGGTCCAAACCACTGTGCTCACAGTCTCACAGCCCAACGAAATAACACAGGGAAGCCTGAGAGGGTTCCTGGGGAGGGGGCAGCCAAGCCCTGGGTTCCAGCTCTTCTGGGGGGACACCTGCTCCCAAACCACGAAGGTAATGGGAGAAAGAGAGCCGAGTGGAAACTAGTTCTCCAGTCCATCCCCAGCCAGGTGAGAGTCTGTTTTATCAAACTGAGCTGTTGACAAAAAGACACCTGAGGGGATTGCAGCTGAACAATCTGAGCAGAGCACAAGGTCTTCCATGCCTGCAGGGAGAACTGTTTGCTAACATGAGTCATGATACATTTCATTCATTCATTCATTTAAATAATAAGATAAAGCATCTACTGTGTGCCACATAGGCACTGAATCTGGTGCACAGGATGCATGCTGCCCCCACCAGCACAGAGTTGACAGAGCAGTGGGACCTCGAGTCAACAGAACTCAACTCACTGGGGACATAATTTTGTCCAACTCGGCATACAGGAGCACATGGCAGAAGTGGTTTGCATCAGGCAAACAGTCAAAACAGCAGCTTTCCCAAGAAGTGCTTTTCATTTTCATGCATTGGAGAAGGAAATGGCAACCCACTCCAGCGTTCTTGCCTGGAGAACCCCAGGGACGGGGGAGCCTGGTGGGCTGCCGTCTATGGGGTCGCACAGAGTCGGACATGACTGAAGCAACTTAGCAGCAGCAGCAGCAGCTGGGAACAGTCACCCTCAGCAGGGATTTCCAACCTCATCTCTCCATCCACAGACTACTGATTTCAGAGTCCCCACTAGCAGCTGTCAAAAAAGGGAGAGGGAACAGGGAGGGCACTCAAATGTTTTATAAGCGTTCTTCACTAGAATTATGGAAGAGATAGGAAGTCAAGTTAATCCTTGGTTAGCCAGAGAGTTAATCAGACCATTGCCCTGCCTCTGTATTTATTGATTAATTGAATTTGCACTAGAAGCAGTTGTAACAGGTGTGCCAGCACACCCATAAAAAGAGTCACAGTTTCTAAACATTATTTCCTCGAGTAATCAGGCTTAAATAGCAAAGCAATGTCTTTTAATCCCCAGTCCCACCTTCTGTTACCAACACACACACACACACACACACACACACACACACACACACACACACACACACACACACACACACACAGACACCTAACTTCTGCTCCTGAGATCTTGGCTTTCAGTGTTATCATTTTGTTTTTGGCCGGACCCCACAGCATGTGGGATCTTAGTTCCCTGACCAGGGATCGAACCTGGACCCCTCTACATTAGAAGGGTGGAGTCTTAACTGTTGGAATACCAGGGAAGTGTTATCATCAGTATTATCATCTCGCTGAAAATGCTAAAACTGATCTGAGCTTACTGGCTTGGCTTTGCAGGTAGAAGAGACCGATGTTGATTTCTAATCAACATGATCTTCCTTAACATACTAAGAGCAGGCTGGTGGATGGGACCAGAGTGTTCCCACCCTGCCGGGACAGGGAGGACTGGGAATGTGGCCAGAAAGAAGTCGAGTACCCACCCCTTCCATGCAGGCAATGGAGGGGGACAACGGGAGCAGATAGTGACGTCAGGGTGGGGCTTCTCCCTCTGGGCCCAGGCCTCAGAATGGGGAGGGGTCTTGGCAGGTGACAGTGGCCCTGGGTCAGAGGACTTGCCCACTCCAGACTCACCACTCTGGGTGCGATCAGCTCTTGGGCTGATCTGTCCCAGTCCCAAGGTACTAGATGCACCAGTGTGGACACAGGGTACAGACTGGAAGGTCAAGGGGGTCAGGAGGTCCATTTCATTCATATAGTGGGGCCCTACTGTGTCTACCTTCCAACTGGTGGGAGCCAATTGGGAATCTTGTCAGGGACAGATGAAATTTGAACAGTCTGGATACTTAAGCTGAAAAGAGACCGTTGAAACCTTAAAACCATGAGATATTATTAACTGGGTCCTTTAAGCTTCATCCCTCGCCGGCAGAAGGAGGTTATGAGGAACATCAGATGGGTTACAGGAAATAAAGAAGTGATGTTTTCTTCCATATCTGGGAGTTGCATTAGTGAATTTTGTGGTCTTGATACATTTCTTGTCATCTCTCCCCACTCTAGACTGTGGGATCCCAGGGTCCCCAGGCCATGGCTGTTTTGTTCAACTTTGATCCAGCACCTAACCAGACCAGACACAGAACTGACCTTCAAGTAAGTTATGAAAGAACATACAAATGAATGAGGCCAGGCTTGAATTCCTCCATAGCTACTGCACATTGGAATGGTAAAAATGAGAAGCTATGAGAAGAAATTTTACTGAGTCAGACTTTAGTCATAGCCAACATTGGTCGTTCTATGCAATATCCTCCTCCCCTTCATCTTACTTCCAACTCTGGTTTGAACAGCAATGTTAGAATACTCCCTCCCCAGATTCCCAAGTCGCTGGAGATGACCAAGTCACCAATTGTGACTAATGAGGTGTCAACTAAAGTAAAGGAAGTAGGGCTTCCAGGAAATTGTTGTCTGCCTGATAACAAGAGACAGACTGGCACACACCTTTTTCTTTTCTCTCTCTCTCTCTCTTCTTACTCCCTCTTCTTCCTAACTGAAATGCAGAAGCAGTGCCTGGAGATGCAACAGCCATTTTGTAGCCATGAGGGTGAAAGTCACATGCTCAGGGCATCAGAGTGCTTGAATCTTCCTGGAGTTGCTGCTCCAGCCCTGGGCGGCACCCTCCAGAACATGTTATATGTGAGAAGAATAAACCTCTTTTTCTAGGCTTATTGATTCCAAACCATCCTTGGAAAGAATTCAGGATTTTATGAACTTGAAAGGGGGAAAGGTTACATCATTTTTACACATCTCAAACTTGAGATGAAGCATTTCCTTCCATTATAAATATGGGCAACAGACTGGAGCAGTATCAGCGATGCCTGCAGACTTTGTCTCTGGAAATCACAGATGTTCTCATTTAACATTGCAGTTACTGTCTTTATCTTGATTTATCACTTGTAGTTATCACTGTTTTGAAATTCTGGTGGTTATTCAACTCACTGCTTGATCTAGTTATTTAATGCATTAATTTGAAAAGGACATATATTACTATGTCCCAAATTTGTATTTTGAAAAACATTTGATAACTAGTTCAATATAATTTGTTTCCCTCATTGAATTTTTTAATTTTATGCATATAAAAACATTCTTTCACAGAATTTCCCTGCCTACCAAAGGAGGTTATCATTCAAAAAAGGTGCAGAACCTCGATTTTGTTGAGTTAAGCACTGTGATCAGGTCTCTCTATGAGGGGACTACAGAATTCCTAACTGATCCCCCATTTTCCCCAACGGATTCACAGGCAACGCTGAAGGGTGATGATTTCTGGAAGCAAAAGTAGAGACACTCATGAATCAAGAGCAATCTTTGCAGCTCATTTCCCTTCAATCTTACTTCTTTTTCCTGACCCTAAGAGGCCCCTGTTCAGGTGCCTTCAAAGACCTGACAGGAAGGTACACAGTGTCTGCTGCCTTCACAAGTTTTCCTACTAGTCACAGGACAACATCCAGCTGATGAGGTGGAAAATGGCTACCTTCTTGTCAGTACGTGATTCCCCTGGGGCCAGTAAAGTTTAAGAGTTAATGAAGGCTTTACCCCACATGTGCTGTCTTCTCACGACATCACACACACCCCACCGCCCCATCCCTACCCAGCAACAACCGTGCAAGCCTTGCGGCTGTTCCCATTGCTTTATGGTGGCTGATGTCATGTCTTCCTGCTGGCGTGATTTGTGCTCGGATGGTTATCCAACTTGGCGTGACCAACCTCTGGACGACCTGTCCTTCATCACAGCTGCCAATCTGCCCAGAGCCATTTGTCCAGACTGCACCTCTTGGCTTCTTGTGACATGACTCCCAAAGGCTGACCAGGGAGCCAAAAGAAATCGTATGTCACATCCACAGGGTGAGCAAATGTCACCTCCTCTCTGTGGCAACAAAAGTCTGCCCCAGGGAGATGAATTGATGACCGCTTCATCATTCATAATGCTGAAAGCCAGTCAACTTTCTTTTTCTTTTGTATTTGGCCATAGTACAGAGCCAGAGACTGGAAAGGAAAAGTCAGAAGATGTCAGACACCCATGGGAGGCCTGGCATTGGCAGTGGCTGGTAGACACGGGACCCCGGTAGAGTTAAGGTCATATACTGCCCCCAGGCTGGGATCCTGAGATGCATATGCTGCTTTCATGCTTCTTAAGGGCACTGAGTCTGGTGAGTGTCCCTCTCAGAAGCTTCCTGTGTGCTATTATGCTCCTGGAGTTAGACTGTGAATGTATTAGCTGTCTACTGCTGTGTAACAAATTACCCCAAAACTTGATGGCTTAAAACAGTAAACATTCTTATGGTCAGGAACCCAGGAACACCTTAAAGGGCCTCGGCCTCACAAGGCTGCAATCAAGGTGTCAACTGTAACTATGGTCTCAACTTAAGCCTCGTCTTAAGGCTGGACTGAGGGAAGCTCTGCTTCCACACTCACTCACGTGACTGTGGGAAGAACTTAGTTGCTCCTGGGCCTCAGTTCTTCATTGGCTGTCAGCTGGTTTCCAGCCACAAGGGTTTCTCCTCAGGGCAGCTCACAACCTGGCTGCCAGCTTCGCTCAGAGAGAGCAAGTGACAGAAGGATAGAGGGTAACGAGATGAAAGCCAGAGTCTTTATAACTTGATCTCCAGGGTGCCGTTCCTTCACTTTTTGCATTCTGTGCCTCAGAGGCAAGCCACTGGGCCCCGTTCACACCCAAGAGGAGGGACTCACACTCACAAAAGCATGAGTGCTGGGGAGCAAGAGTCACTGGGACCCATCCAAGAAACTACCCACCACAGTGGGGAGTCTGGGGAAAATCTGTTCAGTTTTATTCATGCACTGTATTTTCTGAACCCAATTTCTTGTGCTTCTGTCTTCGGATTGCATGCATACAGTTTCCTAACTCCAGTGGTTCTTTACCTGAAATCCATGAGCATTGGAGGAAGGCTCTAGGAACTTTCTAAAATTATATGCATCAAATGTTGTCTATACATAGATTTTTTGCCTGGAAGAGGATCTGTAGTTTGCATTAGATTCCCAAGTGGGATCAAAAATCCAAAACAACAGAGCCACTCCCCCCCCCAATCTTTGTGAGACATCTGTGTTCCCAAAATGCTATCAGATGCTATTGGAGGGCCAGTAGAGGAAATTGTTAACCACATTTAACAATTGGGTTAACCAATTGTAACCAGGACTGGGCCAACCCCTCAAGGGCCATCTCATCCAACAGGTAGAAAAGCAGAGGCCTGTGGGGGCAGTGGAGGGCAGGTAAAGGCACTGGGCTAGGCTCACAGGGGGCCTGACAGACTTGGAGGCCACAGCCTGTTCTGCTTCCGCTAGGCTGCTGTTACTGCTACTTGACCCCACTAAGCGGTAGTTCAATGATTTAGACGGCCGTCTAGAAAACATGGATTTTTGCCAACAAACTGGTGTTAGTGTTGCTTCAACACAGTGGCTTGACTCGTAAAATCCATTCTCAACTCTTCACTTGCACTTTACATTGTTTTTCCTTTAATTTGTTTGACAAACCTTGCTTTATACTTCTAACAGCCGTTCACTCTCCATGGGACAGGAAATGAAAGGTAGCCACATGGAAACTCATAACGGTTTACTTTAGGGAGAAAGGGGGGCTGGAGAGGACTGCTGGGGGCCTTGATGAAGCTGCTTGGGCAAAGAAGCCCTTCTAATTAAACCAGATGCCTGACTGAATTGCCACAGTCAAAGTGTGCCTGACTGTCTCTACCCACTCCGCACACTTAAGATATGTGGCCGTGGGTGAGTTACTTAACCTCCCTGGGCCTCAGTTTCCCTGTCTGCAAAATGAGGATAGCAGTAAGACCCCTCCTTACCACAGGGGAGCAGGCAGTAATTAGATCAGGTAGTAGGTGCAAGGCACTGAGCCCAGCATGTGGAAAAATAGAGTTTGACTGTGTCCTCCCCGTTTCTGGTTTTCTATAGGCTCGGGACCCTGGGTGTGATCACCACTGGGGAGTAGAGAACTCGTGTTATTTCACTCCAGAGTCTGAACTTGTAACCAGTGACATATATAAGAGTATGGATGGAAAGCCCTGGAGCCCAGGGACGCTGGTTTGAGTCTCTTCTCCCCCTCACCCAGTCATGACTTTGACCACACACTCCTCCTTCAGGCCTCACGTGATCGGGACTGGCTTGTTCAGAGATGCTCAGAACCGCACACCTGCGGCCTGGCCCGCCCCCTCCGCATCCACCTGCGGAAGACACTGCTCATCAGCGGGGCACCTGGACGGACACGTGAACAGAGCCTGAGCTTCTCCGTCCCAGAGAGGAAAGCATATCAAGTCCCCTCACAAACATGCTTCTGACTGACCTTCTGGAAAACACAGAGGATATTGACGGGGAGACAGGCCCCGCCCGCCCAGGGAGGGCTCTCAACGGGATGTACCCGAGGTGTCTGGGCTGCTTACAGTGCGAACAGTCTGGAATCCATAGATTTACAGGGCCTGGCCTCCGAGAAGATGTCACATACCCTTATTACTTACTGAAGTATGACATAGAAATGCTTCACAGCCAAAGCAGCTCTCTTTTCGGTAAGTGTTTCCCCACTGGCATTGCTGAGTGAGTTCCTTTGTTCAGTCTGGAGGAGGGAGAATTCTACTGTATTGAGAGGAGGCCTGGGGATGATACTGGTGGTCCCTGGCTTCTCCTGGCTCCGCCTGTGCCTGGTGAGAGCTTATGTTCTTAAACTTGTCTGTGCATTTAGATTCTGGGTAAGACCACCGGTGCTCTGAGTTGGATTCGGCATTCCTTTCTTCAGTGTAAGCTCAGCATCCTAGGCCTAAAGAGAGTTTGAGCTGTCAAGACTCTGTCAAGATGGTGACCTTGGGGTCAGGGCCCTCGGGTCTCTACCACATTGGACCTGACCATAGTAAGTGCTCAGCAAACATTCCCTGAAATGAGTGATGGTTGTTTCATCCTAGGAATTGACTTTCAGGCCCCTGACTATTCCATGGGGGGAGCAGAGGAGGCACTGGGTAAGGGGGAGAAGTCATGAGGAATGCTGTGTATTTCCTTAAACCCATTTTGAAAACTGTAAGCTACCGTGCAGAATCCACAGGCAAAGTGATGGGGAGGTCTGACTGGTGCTGAAGTGCTTCTGATGCAGTCCCAGCAGCTCAGTGGACTGCTTGCCTGCCCCTGCAATGAGTAATCCATGAATTACAAAGCATTTACATCAGTGACCAAAGCCATAACAATCTACCAATTTGAGCTGGAGAATGTTGTGGAAATGACCAATTTTTTTTTATTATCATTCATGTTTTTATTAAAATAATAGACATGTAGACATTTCTACAAAACAAACCAAAACCTGCATGAATCTTCACCAGATCTTCCTCTTGAGCAGGATCTAAGCAGTAATCACACTAGTGAATCCACTGGACCACAGGCCTAACCTCTTTGCAAATAAATCAACATCAGAGAAATAATACAGCCCTCTTGAAGGCTGAAGTATTGCCCAGCTTGTCTATGTAGCTAAAATGCTCTCAAGGTTACTACCACTTATTTTCCAAAATAGTAACAATAATAATATCTTACAACTACTGGATGCTAATATGCACTTAAATTGTTCATTGAATCTAGTTGAATCTTAGTAACAATTCTGTGAGGTTGTTTCTATTATTAGCCCCTTTTTACATATGGGAAAACTGAGGCTTTGGAGAGGTTAAATGTTTTGCTCAAAGTCCAAGAACTAGGTAGTGATAGATCTGGCATTTATAAAATTATATCTAGTATGTAAGTAAAATAAATGGCAAGTTAAAACACAACTCATTTAATTGCAGGTAACATCTTTAGCATAGAAATCTGAGACTAAGCATGTGAAGAAGGTAGAATTCCCCTGAAAAAAAGTAGGCATATAAACTACAGGTTTTGCTGCTGTTGAAATATAGTTGATTTACAATGTTGTGTTAATTTCAGGTGCACAACAAAGTAATTCCACTGTGTACATATATATTTATATACATATTCTTTTTCAGACTCTTTTCCCTTATAAGGTATTACAAAATATTGAGTATAGATCTCTGTGCTATACAGTAGATCCTTGTTGGTTGTCTATTTTTTTGTTAGTTTTATTGGAATATAGTTGATTTGCAATGTTGTGTTAGTTTCAGTTGTGCAGCAAAGTTATTCATTTATCCATATACATATATTCATTTTTTTTACATTGTTTTCCCATTTAGTTTATTACAGCATATTGAGTAGAATTCCATGTGCAATATAGTAGGTCCTTGTTAGTTATCTATTTTATATAGAGGAGTGTGTGTATGTTAATCCCAAGTTCCTAATTTATCCCTCCCCTACCCACACCACATTTCCCCTTTGATAACCATAAATTTGTTTTATAACAAATAGACTACCTGTGAGTCTATTTCTGTTTTGTCAATATGTTCATTTATATCCTTTTTTTAAAATTAGATTCCACATATGAGTGATATCCTATGATATTCGTCTATCTTTTGTCTGATTTACTTCACTTACATAATAGTCTCTAGGTCCATCCATGTTGCTGCACATAGCATTATGTCATTCTTTTTCATGGCTGAGTAATATGCCGTCGCATATATGTACCACATCTTCTTTACCCATTCCTCTGTTGATGGACCTTTAAGTTGCGTCCATATCTTGCCTATTTTAAATAATGCTTCTATGAACATTGGGATGCATGTATCTTTTCAAAATATGATTTTACCTGGATATATGCCCAGTTCTCTGTAATAATTGTAGCAACTTATGTTCCCATCAATAGCATAGGAAAGTTCCCTTTTCTCTACAAGCTCTTCAGCATTTATTGTTTGTAGGTGTTTTGGTAATGGCCATTCTGACTGGTGTGAGGTGATACCTCGCTGTAGTTTTGTGTTTTTTTAATTTATTTTTTTATTGAAGGATAATTGCTTTATAGAATTTTGTTGTTTGCTGTCAAACCTCAACATAAATCAGCCATAGGTATACATATATCCCCTCTTGTTGTAGTTTTGATTTGCATTTCTCTTGTAATTAGTGAAGTTGAGTATCTTTTCATGTGTTTTTTGGAAATGGCCAATTTTTGATGCATGTGAAACTCACAGAAATGGGATTTCTCTTAAAGAAAGGTCACCAAACTTATCCTAATAAGGAAAGATATTGAATACCTTTCCTTTTTGCCAATGCACATTAATAATTAACTTGGGATTTTTTTTCAAGTATCAGAAGTGGTAAAGAAAACACAGCCCGATTTGTCAGCCCATTTATCTGGAATCTGCACATTTTTACAGCAGAAGAAAAGACACTGAACATGTGGCAAAGAGAGAGGAGGTGCAGAAAAAAATGAAATTTAGCATTTATTGGAAAATAATTTTCCTCAGCATTATAATAATCCATTAACCCAAGAATAAACCCAAAGTTAATGGTTATTATCACTATGAAGCAACATCTCACATTTTCTAAGGCAAACAAAACCATCATTAAAAATAATGGTGTCTCCTTAGAAGCTCTTTAATGCTCATTTTTGGTGAAATAAAATCCATTACCCAGAGAAGGAAATGCTCAATGTTAACTACAATCTGCACTTCAGTCCAGCGCCTGGGTGGCATCACACACCTATTTTAAGAGGAGAAAAGCCCTGAACTTGAATTATTGCCCGGAGATTTGTGTGGAGTAGGACACTGGGAAAGGACCTTGTCAGATCATATTCTGTATGTTTTACAAGGCATCTCCTAGTATACGTTTAAATCTCACAGATTTTATGCTAGGGCATCAGAGCCTTGGGGCTGTAAGCACTGAGGTGTTAGAGGACAGAGATACAGTGAAATAAATGCTGCTGTCTTTTCGGTCTCTGTCATAATTCTCTCAGCTTGTAGAATTTTCTCTCTAGGAAAAAGAGCCTGTGTGTGTGAGAGAGAGAGAAAGAGACAGACAGACAGACACGGATACACAGAGACAGGGAAATAAAAGAGAGAGAGAGAGTAAGCGAGGCAGGAACAGAAGAGAGAAAGAGAATAGGCATCACATGGAAGATAGAGTTGAAGGCCTGCTGTATTTGTTACTTAATTGTCTAGATCAGAGTTTCCCAACCTTGACCCTATTGACATTTGTGTGAGACCATCCTTTGTCAGGGGGTGTCTGTGGGGCTGTCCTGTGCCTTGTAGGATGTTTAGCCATGTCCCTACCTTTACCTCCTAGAGACGTAGCAGTCACATCCCCTGCTTCCCAGTCGTGATAATCAAAACTGTCTGCTGCCTTTGCCAGATGTCCCTAGGGGACAGAACCATCAGTATTGAGGACCACTGGTCTAAGGCCAAGACTGGGTCCTCAAGGGTTATCACTGGGGTAGGCAGGACACACTGTCTCTGCTGTTCCATGTAGCTGGCTGAGTGTTCAGTGTCTACCCAGGAAGGAATCTGCTCAGGGCAGTAAATCTGACCTGCACCTACAGAAAACAAAATGCAATATCCAGAATCTTCCTATCTGTGCTGTAATCAAAATTAACCATTAATGTACTCTCAGACTTTCCTCACCCCCTACCCACAAAAGAGGACTCAAGCTTGGTCCAAAGTATTAGACAGAGTTCTCTAGAAAAATAGTACCAGCAAAATGCATATATAGAGAGAGGCAGAGATTTATTGTAAGGAATTAAATAATGCAGTTGTGGAGGCTTCATAAGTTTGAAATCTGCTGGGTAGATTGGCAGACTGGAGACTCAGAGGAAAGTTGAAGTTCAAGTCCAAAGGCAATCACCTGGCAGAATTCCTTCTTGCTCAGAGGAGATTCAGTTTGTTCTTTTAAGGCCTTCAAGTGATTAGATGAGGCCCACCCACAGTGCAGAAGACAATGTTTTACTCAAAGTCCACAGACTTAAATGTTAACTTTATCCAAAAACAAAATACATACATACATATATATATATACTTTCATAGAAACAGCTAGAATAATGTTTCAGCATATCTGGACACTATAGCCCAACCAAACTGATGCATAAAATTAACCATTACAGCTTACTTCCTGGCCCCACCCTCCAAGGAGAGACTGGACCAGCTGGATGGGGTTTGGGGGTGAGAAAACTAAGAGGCAAAGGGAGTGAAGAAGGGTAACAGCAAGGGCAAGATCTGAAGGAGGCTTTTGTTTCTTGTGTGTGGAGGGTCAAGGATATAGAGAACATCATGGCATGAGAAGATTTATAAAACAAAATTTCAAGGAAATCAGTGAGGATTCTGTCATTATGAGAATGCTCAGAATAATACAAAGAAAAGAACTTATTTATAAAAGCCCTTGATGGTGTTGACTATATGATTGTCATTGCAGTACCTTTTGGGGACTCAGCCACATGGGCCTTGGCTTTCTAGACATTACACATGTGAGGGAGCCGCCACTGTACCAGAAGCTTCCTCAAGAAAGCTGTGGCTGCTCCTGTGGTAAGCAGACTCCAGGGTATTTACTTAATCATTCAGAGCAGGAGAGGAGCCCCCACTTTCCTCCAACAGTCGTTTCCGCCCTTGCCCAGTGCCTCCTCCCACCCCTTCTCGCAGGAAGTGCTCATGCAGCCCGTGCTGCTAAGGCGAGAGGGATCGAGGGGAGACGCTTGGGTAAAAGAGCTGATGTGCTAACAAAAGAAAACTCAGGGAAGAGTTAGTCCCTTTTCCTACCAAAACACACATTTTTATATGCTGCTGCCGCTTCATGTCGTGAACCAGCTGAGGAACTGGTGATGCAGTGAGGGCAGCAGAGCAGAAAGGAGAAAAGAGCCAGAGTCTTTAATAATGTCTCTGAGCCCCTGAGAATCACTTTCTTGGATTTCTTGCTAGTTGAGACACTAATTATTTTTCAGCCAAGTCTATATTTTTTTTGTTCCTAATACCTCATGTCATTTGGCCTGCAACGACAGAGAAAAGATAGTTCTCGAACCTAAAAAAGTTGATGATCTAAGAGAAATCTTATGATAACAGGGATGACAGTGACAAAGATAGTGATGTGGTGATGCTGCTGCTGTTAGTCGTGGGGGATTGTGGCAGTAACTATGGTAGTGATGGTGGTGATGGTGATGATGATAAAACTGGGATTGATGATGGACATAGTGATCCTGAGGTCAGCAGCTGTCACTTGTCAAATGCTTCCTTTGTATCAGATCTGCTTCTGACCAGGTTTCCCAGTTGCTTGGGTTGATATAAAGAGGAAATGGGGTAACAGACGCAAAAGCGTCTTAAAAAAGATTAAACCATCACTGCATTAATAATCCATTTATGAAACACTATAGCCCTACACTATTCTAAATGCTTTAAGCAGTTATTTTCTCACCACAGTCCTATAAATGGAGTCAGACTCCATTTTATATGTTTGACCACTGACAACTTTTAAGCCCCCAGCACTCCCATTTCCCTTTATCTGCCCAATCTGGGCAAGCCAATAAGAAAGCCAAGTAACAATTTGGGATAGCAGGAGGCTCGTCCTGCCCTCCACACAGGGTGACCACACAGTTAACCCTGTGAGATGGAGAGTCTGATTTTTCTTGTTTTATTGATGAACAAACAGGATCACATAGCTCATATATGACAAAGATAGGATTCTGTTAGACTCCAGAACCTGAGCTTCTGATCAACAACAATCCAGGGGTGTGGTGTTGTAAATGATGAAACAAGATACCCACTGTGAAAGATGCTTGGAGAATAGGAAACATTTGTTCACTTACTCATTCTTTCCAACATTCAACAGGGAACCAATTGTGCCTGTGCCTCAAGGCAAGCTGGGGCTAGGTTTAAGGGACATTCACTTGGACAATCAGAGGCCCTGTGAGCCAACAAGAGCTGAATACCTTCCTGATAACATTATCAGATCCTGAGGCAAGGCAGAGATCAACCTGTGGAAGATGCTCAAAAAAAAGTTGGCCAAAATGGGCAAGTAGATTGAGAACGAAAGATGAAGGGTGGACCACAGAAAGATAACTACAAACCCAGACAGCATGAGGCTGCTTGCCACAGCAGGACACAAAACGTGGACCAGAGATGAAACTCATATTAACACATCATGATTATGTAATATTGCTGACAGGAAAGTCACAGTAATCCTCAGCACCATAGCTTTAATGAGAGACTGCCTTGCTACTCTAATTAATGAAATGAAGGATTAATTTATAAATCAAATACTCACATTAAAAATTCAGAGGCCGGCAATCAATATTCTTCTGCTCATGCTATGGTCATCTAATTTTCTGTAATAGATGACATTAGAAGATGAGTATTGGTAAACTAATAGAACATTCCATTGAAATACTTCTCGAGAGCGTTTGCCATCTTGGATGGCTCACTGACGGACAATATTAATACAAGCCTTGGGTGGATCCTAAGGACAGTGCAGTAATTGACTCCTCACTGAGCAGTGGAGATCTTCCATTTGAATAGCATGGTGACAGAGCCATTTAGACAATCTGAACTAGAGCCATTTAGAGAATTAGTAAAGGTGTAGAAATATTTGCCTTTCTTTTTAAGACAAAATGGGAAGCCTGGGACCAGTGTTGGCCTTGGCCAAGCTGAACAGGTGCTGTCTCCCAGGATTTTGAATCTTAAGGCCATGAAGTCAGGACAGGAGGAGCCCTGGAAGGTGTGTTATCACAGCGACCGCAGTGCACACTGACCACATTGCCCCTGCCACCTGGCTCTTCAGAAAGCCCTCGGTTCTCACCTACCTCCCAAGTTTGGTTTCCAAACCAGCTTTCATTCGAAGAACTCAGATGGCCTTCTAATAAATTCTGTTATGCTGAAAATGGCCACAGTCCATCTCTCACTGGCAACCTGGACTTCTGACTGAGACATAAATAACCTGAGGGAAGAAGTAAGTTGTGCATTAATCACATTTCCTGTTCCGGTTAGGCTGTGTGTAAGGTAAGAGGCGCTTGCTTCCAGAAATATGGGAGAAGGCATCAGGAAGCTACTTAGCTGTGATAAATGTGAGGAGTGTGGTTTGGAGGGCACCTGTCTCCAATGAAATGGGAACCGAAAGAGTTATGACCAGTGAGAGGGCCGGGAGAGGGGAGTCCATCCATTTAAGCAGAGCAGGTGACATGAAGTCATTACCCAACAAACAAACAAAGGACAGAAGTGCTGTTCAGGATGGCACATTTCCTGGGAGCCCCTACTTAAACAAATAACCAGGATGAATGGTAAATACGCACACCTGCTCATGACTCAGGCGGTACTTCTTCCCGGGCTTGTGTGTCTGCTTTCTGACTGTGCTCCTGGGATATGCTTCTCTTTCAGGGCTCCTTCTGTGTAGGTCCTAAGCAGACTGACAGCACCCAGTAGGTGCTCAGGAAATATCTGTTGAAAGAATGGGCAGATTGTGACCCCAGAATTCCACGCCAGTTCTTGTGGAAAGGAAGAGTGGTACAGCCTCTGGAAAATGATCACTCAGCCATTTGAGAACTCCTGTCATCCACTTAAGGCTGTTCCTTTCAGTAATTTCTTTCTGTTAGAGGTTTTTGTACCCAACCTTCATGATGGCCCCCAGTGATTCTTTCATGCTGGAGTTGATGCCATGTGTAGTCAGTCAGTCCCTCTCACACCACTGAATAGGTCTGACCTGTGTAACCCAGGAGAATATTGCAGAAATGATGGTGCATGACATCCAGGACTACATCATAAATAATTTTGCAGCTTCTACCTTGCTCTCTCTTGGATCACTTTTTCTGGAAGAAGCCAGCTTCCATGTTGTGAGATCAGTCAAGCAGCCTTATGAGAGGTCTACATGGTGAAGAACTGAAGTGTCATGCCAACCATCAGCACAAATTGGGCGGCTATTGCCAGTGAGCCATCTCGGAATCAGATCTCCCATCCCCTCTTTAGAAGACCCATGGGACCATGGTCTTGAGGGACCATGACCCAGAATCACTTAAGTCACTCCTGAATTCCTCTTCAAAGATGTGTGTAAAGTACTGCTTTTTATTGCATCCCCACCTACCATGTAGGAGGGCTCCCTTTTCTCCACACAAGTAGGTGTCTTTAGAAACTTAGGATTCACCTCATGGCCAACCCTGTAGTCACCAGGAAATATAATAGTCCTGGATCTACTTCCTCATAACCCTCCACCTCAGTTTCCCAGAGGCCTTGCCGCTCATATTCAGCTTCCAGAGTGGATTGTTGGTCGTTCTGTATTTCATGCAAGTCCGTTGTCAGATGGGGAACAGGGCCTCCAACCCTAAGAATGGAGGAATGGAGAAGGGGAGAAAGAGTTCTCTCCTAAGTCTCTGTTCAAAGTGGAAACTCAAAGGACTTCCCTGGCAGCCCAGTGGTTAAGACTGCATGCTTCCAATGCAGGAATTACAGGTTTGATCCCTGGTTGGGGAACTAAGATCCCACATGCCATGCCAGAAAAAAAAAGGGAAATCAGAAATAAAACTCAGACCCTTCACACAATGAAGATTGACCCCCTTTCTTTCCAACACATTTCCTGTGAGTTTTTATTACACTCACTACATGACAAAAGGCTGAGAGGATGATCCAGTGCCTGAAGCCAAAGGCCTGGCTCCAACGTGAAAATGATTCCATACTCCTTGCTTTTCTCTTCTCTGAAGAATGCTTCAGCTCAGTGTTTCTTAACGACACGAAGCCTTAATCCCTTGAGATACTCAGAGGAGGAAAACAAATGCTGTGAACAAAAAAGTAAGAGAATTTCTGTATTCCGAAGCCTGCTCTCAGAGATCCACAGAATATGTTCCTGTCCTCCAAAGCAGTCACTCTGTAAGGAAACCTAGCTAACCCAGGACTTCCCCAATGTTCCTGGACACAGAATGTTTATTCTTGCCTGATATGAAATCCTGCTGAATGAGTACTCAACAGAGTCCTTTGGGAGACACTGTTTCACCCCAAATGTTGGTTTATTCTCTTTTTCGGTTCAGATTCCGTTGGCAAAGGCAAATGAGAAAGCATGAGGTGGGGAGTACTGGTGCTTCCCAGACAGAGCACAAGCATGGAGTGAGAAAAGCCAGGGTGTTGTGTTTTGGGGTTTTGTTTGTTTGCTTGATTTTTATTTGAAAAATTAATACAGGAAATTATAAAAACAGCACAGAGAGTTCAGAGGCACACATCACACAGTGTAATGATAACATCAACATAACCACATTATCAAAAAAAAATTGAAACAACACTATTAACTATGATTTGGATTCCACCAGTTTTTACTTGCATCTTTTTGGTATATATATTTATGAAATTTTATGACATGTATAGATTCGTGCCACCACCACTACAGTCAGAACACAAAATTGTTCCATCACCACAAAGAAACTCCCAGCCGGTCCCCTTATAGCCACACCCTCTACCACTCCTGCCCACTAGCGACCATCACTATTGTTTTGTCAGACTGTTATATAAATGTAAATATATGTAACAGTTGAGGTTGGCTTTCTTTTTTCACTCAGCATATCTTTGAGATCCATCCAAATTGTTGCATGCATCAACAGTTCATTTCTTTTTACTGCTGAATAATACTCTATTTTCTAACACCATTTGTTTAATCATTCACCTGATGAAGGATGTCTGGGCAACTTCCATTGGGGGGCTATTGCAAATACAGCCACTATAAACATTCTTAAATGGGTTTTGTGAGGATATAATGTTTTCATTTCCCCGGGATAAATATCCAGGAGTACAGTTGCTGGGTTGCAAGGTAAATGTACACTTGACTTTATGAGAAACTGCCACACTGTTTTACAGAGTGGCTCTACCATTTTCATTGCCACCGGATATGTACTAGTGACCCGCTTTCTTGATACATCAGGGTTTTTTACTGTAGCCCTTCTAATAGAGGTGTCATGGTATCTCGTCATGGTTTTAATTTGCATTTTACTAATGGCGAATGACGTTGAACATACACTCGTGCATCTGTTTGCTATCTATAGCTCCAGTTGTTGAAATGTCTGTTCAACTCCTTGGTCCATGTTCTAATTGGATTATTTGTTTCTTTACTTTTGAGTTTAAAAAGTACTCTATATATTCTGGATACAAGTCTTTTATCAGATATGAGACTTGCAAATATCCCCCCCGCTCCCCGCTATTTTTTAGTTTGTCTTTTCATCCTTTCGTTGTTGCTCAGTCCCTAAGTTGTGTCCAACTCTTTGTGACCCCTTGGTCTGCAGCACACCAGGCTTCCCTGTCCTTCACCATCACCCAGATTTTGCTCAAACTCATGTCCATTGAGTCAGTGATGCCCAGGGACTTTCGTAGTGCAAAGCTTTTAGTCTTGATGGAATCCAGTGTTTTCTTTTTTTTTTTCTTTTTATGAATTGTGCTTTTGGTGTGTCTAATATCTCTTTTCCCTAGCCTAGGTCACAAAGATTTTCTTCTATAAGTTTTATAGTTTTACAGTTTATATTTAGATCTATAATCCATTTTGAGTTAATTGTTATACATGATGAGAGGCTTTAGGCCATCTTTAGATTTTTTTTTTTTTGCCTAAAGATGTCCAATTATTCTAATACCTTTTATTAAAAAAAAAAAACTATCCTTCCTCCATTTTGCTCTTTTGTCAAAAACCAGCTGGCCATACTTGTGTGTGTCTATTCGGACTTTTATGTTCAGTTACTCTATATGTCTATCCTTCTCCAGTAACACAATGTGTTAATGACCGTATTTGTACTGTAAGCCCTGAGTCCCAGCTCCTTCACTTACAGTAATAGTAGGAAGAATAATGCCCCCCCCAGATGTCCACATTCTAATCCCCATAAGTTGTGAATGTATTAATTTTGTATGGCGAATGGGATTTTGAAGATGTGATGAAGGTTAAGGACTTTGAGATAGAAGATTAGCCATTATCTCAGTGGGCACTATCTAGTCACATGAGCCCTTAAAAGCAGCTTTCCCAGCTGTAGTCAAAATGAGAGCTGTGAGGACCAGAAGAGGGGTCAGAGATGTGTCACATTTCTGTCTTTGAAGATGCAGGAGAGGGACCGTGAACCAAGGAATGCAGGCAGCCTCTCAAAGCTAAAAAGACAAAGAAACAGATTCTCCCCAGAGCCTCCAGAAGGAATGCAGCCCTGCCTGCATCTTGAGTGCAGAGCGGTGTTGGGCCTCTGACCTACACAACTGTAAGATCATAAATCTGTATCGTTTTAAGCCACTGAGTTTGTGGCAGTTTGTTACAGCTCTTGTTCTTTAAAGGAAATATTTTCCAGAAGTCTTTTATAGAACATACTGGGCATGTTAAAAACCCCCTTAACTTCAGCTGTATTTTTGATAAGATGGAAGCCTGACTTGCAGTAATCATTACATGTAGGCTGAACAAGTTAACTCTCACTGCGATGGAAAATGAGCAGGGAGATAACTGACTGGGGGCCTCATCAGAGAGATGGCAGGTATACACATTTACATGAGCATATGAGCTGTTTAACACAATGCCTACCACATAATAGGTGCTTAGTAAAATTTGGCTATTTTTCCTATTTGCATGCAAGCCCTCTTAAATGTTTGGTTCTCATCTCCATTAACTCCAACACAGTTTTCTGAGAAACATAGGTGAACAGAAGCTGACAGGCCTGTTACTACCTCTTCTGTATATTCCATAGTGCCAAGAGAGTCCCTTGTCCCCCACAGATCCTAGCTGCATGGAGAGTCACGTAGATAGGCTTCTGGGCAGGTATAATCAAGCTTCAGTCTCAAAACTAACGCTCCTCAGGAAAATAGTAAAAATGTAGATAAGAGAAATGTGGTTACAATGTATAAACCAAATGTAACCAGCCTCCAAGGTAGGTAACCTCTTGGTTCCCACACCCATGTGTAATTCCCTTACTTACGAAATAGGACTGACCTGTGTCACCAGTAGGACATTGCAGAAATCATGGCGTGTGACCTCGGAGGCTGGGTCATAAAAGACATGTGGTATAATGCTACCCTCTCTTGGATCACTCTCTCTGGAGGAGGCAGCTGGCATGTGGGAAATCTCAAGCGACTCTACAGAGAGACCCAGAAGGTAGAGAACTAAGGCCACCACCCACCAGTCAGGCCAAATTGGCCTGACCTTGTCTTAGCCCATGTGGGCTGCTATAACAGTAATGCCATAGACTGGGTGGTTTATAAACAATACAAATTTATTTCTCACAGTTCTGGAGGTTGGATGTCCCAGACCAAGGTGTCAGCAGATTTTGTGTCTGATGAGCGTCCACTTCCTGGCTCACAGATGTCTGTCTTATCAGTGTCCTCAGATGGTACAAAGGGTGAGGGAGGTCTCTGGGGTCTCTCTTAAAAAGTCCTATTCATGCAGCCTCCACTTTCATGACCTAAAGGCATACTTCCAAATATCACATTGGCCATTACGATTTGGCATATGAATTTTATTGGGATTGACATACATCTACTGCTTTATGTAAAACAGATGACTAATGAAGACCTACCACATAGCACAGGGAACTCTACTCAGTGCTCTGTAATGACCTATATGGGGAAAGATCCTAAAGAAGAGTGCATATACTCTATGTAAAACTGATTCCCTTTGCTGTACAGCAGACACTAGCACAACATTGTAAAGCAACTATGTTGTTTACTGTTCAGTCACTCAGTTGTGTCCAACTCTTTGCGACCCCATGGACTGCAGCACACCAGGCTTCCCTGTCCTTCACTATCTCCTGGAGTTTGCTCTAACTCATGCCCATTGAGTCAGTGATGCCATCCAACCGTCTCATCCTGTGTCACCCCCGTCTCCTCTTGCCCTCAGTCTTTCCAGCGTGAGAGTCTTTTCCAGTGAGTCAGTTCTTCGCATCAGGTGGCCAAAGTATTGGAGCTTCAGCTTCAGCATCAGTCCTTCCAATGAATATTCAGGACTGATTTCCTTAACAATTGACCGGTTTGATCTCCTTGCTGTCCAAGGGACTCTCAAGAGTCTTCTCCAACACCACAGTTCAAAAACATCAGTTCTTTGGTACTCAGCCTTCTTTATTCTCCAATAAATTAAAAAAAAAAAAAAAAAGACTTTTAGGGGGACATGCAACCTGTTTTGGTACCCCTATGATTCTGAGCCAGAATCACGTAGCTAATCTGTTCCTGAATACCTGACCCACAGAAACTATGTGAGATAATCGATATTCATTGTCTTTTTACTAAGTTTCAGAGTATTTTGTTACATGGCAATAGATAACTAATGCACCGAGACTGAGTTACCCATTAACAAAGCTGTCAGAGGTGGGGGACCAGTGAGCACAAGAACACACACAAAATACCCACAGCCCTCACCACATGCCAACCTCCTTATTACAGGAAACAGAACTGATTGCCCAGAACATCAATATTGAATCTAAAGTTTGTGTATTACAGAGCTACTTGGGTTCCTGTTTCTGTGCTCCCCTAAGGGTCAGATCCCAAGATGTACAGTAAAATGAGTTTGCATCAAGCACCTTGGATCCCTGAAATGGTGGGGTCCCTGAAATGATGAGGGACAGAGGAAGGGAGGTGACGCAAATAGCCAAGTGCATTGGTTCTCCTTACCAGTGGCAAAAATGGCTGAAGTTTCCCCTACTGCTTTCAGCCGAACACCTGGCTTTTAAGGCCCTTCATCCCTCAGGAAGAGTCTAACCTGTTTTTTTGTGTTTTTTTTTTTTTCAAAAAGCCACAGGAAGCCCTCCCCTTGTCCAAACATCACTGGTTCTTCCCCGCCTAGTTTTACTTTAGTTCCAGGAACAAAGGTGCAAGTTGGCAGCCAGGGCGGAAAGCTAAACCCTTGTGAAAGTCTTGGATAACCCCGGCGTTCTGATAGAGGCGGATCGGGTGTGAAGGAAATCCACCCAGCTGTAAAACATATGTTTGGTATAAGGAAATTAGAATAGGAGTGTATTTGGTAATGATTACTCTCTATAAACCTGAAACCATCCAGCTCTAGGAACAAGCATCCTCTCAAACGTTTGCTTTTAATGTTTACACTTTCTGGGTGTGGGCAGAGCAGGAAGTAAGAGAACTCCCTGCCAGTCGTGGCATAAGCGGTGGGATCTCCACCAGGCCCTGACTGGCCTGGGTCAGCTGGGTAGGAGATTGGGATACACTGACCTGGGGCTGGGAGAGGCAAAGTCTGTGTATCACCAGACATTGTATTTCATCACACTGGGAAACATAAAAAGACAGTCCCCAGTGCATTGGTGTGAGTGTGTGTTGACTTCATCTTTTCAGAAGGATTTCAAGCCACAGGATACACTGGTGCCTGTCCTCATTGAGGGATGCCAGGCAGCTTCCTGGGGAGGAAAGAACCCAGGACTGAGAGTGTATGACTTTGGGCAAGTCCTTTAGCTTCTCTATGCATGTATGTGAATTCGCTTCAGTCGTGTCCAACTCTTTTTGACCCTATAGACTGTAGCCTGCTAGGCTCCTCTGTCCATGGGATTCTCCAGGCAAGAACACTGGCGTGGGTGGCCACGCCCTCCTCCAGGAGATCTTCCTGACCCAGGAATTGAACCCAGGTCTCCAGCATTGCAGGCAGATTCTTTACTGTCTAAGCCACCAGGGAAGCCACACAAGAGGGACGGGAAGTAAATTGAAATACTAACAGATGAGTGCAAACTAAAGAGATATGAAAGGGAATAATGTTAAGCAAAAAGAAACAGTTGAAATACCCATTCAGTTAGGTCCTGTTTACACATCTTCTGGGGTCTCAGCTACTTTTAGTAGTCCCTGGAACATCAAGACTCACAAGAAAATGTTGGCAAATCACACACACATAAGCCTTCTGATAGGGATGAAACTTCAATCAATATTTTCTCTAAACAACATTTTTCATCAAGTACAGAGGCTTAGTTAAACTAACAAGCTATTATCTTTCAACAGAGATTAAAAGACACCCAACTCAATGAATTTACTTAGGTCTCTTAACGGATTTAGGTCAAGGTTGGCCTCTATAGTGGATTTCAAGCATTGTTCTAGTGGCCAAGTACGAATTGAGAGACAGCCAAAGAGTGAAGACAGCTGGGACAGAAACCTGAACTGGAACCAGACTAATGGTTACATCACGATGAGTTTTTTGTCTTGGAAATAGAAACAGTCCCCTGAGTTGGTGATAGGGATCCTCCCAGAGGCAGCTGGCCTTTGCTCCCAGAACCTCTGCATCCCACAGACTCTTCCTAAGAAAGGGCAGATATCCTGCCCCCTGGCTCAAGTGCTGGAAATGTGCTGCCCAGCCATTGCAGTGAGGTTGAGAATTTCAGCACAGTGAAATTCTAAAATACTAGGATCTTTGAATCATCACCTCTTAGAATCACTGAATTTCATGAATTCCTCCAGGCCATGGATCATTTCTTACTCAGATTTGTTCCCTCAGTGCCTAGCACAGTCTGGCAGAGTAGAAGTGATGAAATATTTTTTTGCAGCCCTAATGTATTAGGAGCCTCCCTGGCTGAATCTCTTACAGAGTCATGTTCAAGTAAGAGAGATCCAGCCTCTAAGGGAACAAAAAAAAAAAAAAAGAATTTCCCTATTTATCTGTGTTCCTCAGGGAACTAAAAGGGGATCCAATTCATGTTCAAGTAAGACAGATCCAACCTCTAAGGGAAGAAATGAAAAAATTTAAGAATTCTCTGTTTATCTGTGTTCCTCAGGGAACTAAAAGGGAACCAATTAATAACCGCCAAGTATAGCTGCCTCTTTCTCCCACTTTTCTCTCCCCCAGTATAGCCTCTCTGCACAGCATCTCCCCAGGTCCCTTCACTCCTGGCCGCACAGGTAATTTTCTCCTCTCCTTACCTTGTCCTCATCCCCAGCCCTAAATAACATTGCATCTTGGCCTCTCCAGCTACGACCTTCTCCCTTTCTTCTTCTTCTTTTTTTTTTTTTGAATGCAAGAAGGAACTATTTATTAGTTTATCTGTTCAACTAACAGACGTTTCTTGAGTGTCTACCGTGCTTTAGGGACAGTCGTATGCACTGGGGATATGGCAGTGAGCAAGACAGACAGACGTATCACCTGCCCTCAGGGAACTCACATGGTAAATTTTTTTTCTTTTTAATTAATTTTTATCAGAATATTGTTGATTTACAATGTTGTGTTAGGTTCTGCTGTACAGCAAAGCGAATCAGTTATTTGTATACATATATCCAATCATTTTTAGAGTCTTTTCCCATATAGGTCATTAAGAGTATTAAGTAGAGTTCTGTATGCTATATAGTAGGTCCTTATTAATTATCCATTTTATGTGTAGTGGTGTGTGTGTATTAATCCAAAGATTCTACTTCTGTTCTGTAAATAAGTTCATTTGTATCATTTTTTTAGATTCCACATATAGGCGATATCAAATGCTATTTGTCTTTCTCTGTCTGAGTTCACTCAATGTGACAGTCTCGAGGTCTATCCATGTCCTTGCAAATGGCATTCTTTTGTGGCTAAGTAATACTCCACTCCACGTGTGCCTCACATCTTCTTGCTCCATTCCTCTGTCGATGGACCTTCAGGCTGCTTCCATGTCCTGGCTGTTGTTAACAGTGCACTGGTGAACCCCGGGGTGCACGTGTCCTTTTGAACTATGGTTTTCTCCAAATATATGTCCAGGAGTGGGATTGCTGGATCATATGGTAATTCAATTTTTAGGTTTTTTGAGGAGCTGTTTTCCATAGTGACTATCCCAACTTACATTCCCACCAACGATGTAGAAGGGTTGCATTTTTTCCACACCCTCTCCAGCATTTCTGGTTTGCAGATGTTTTGATGATGGCCATTCTGGCCAGTGTGAGGTGATACCTCATTGTAGTTTTGATTTGCATTTCTCTCATAATTAGTGCTGTTGAACGTCTTTGCATGTGCTTTCTGGCCATCTGTAATACTTCTTTGGAGAAATATCTGTTTAAATCTTTCACTCATTTCTGATTAGGTTGTTTGTTTGCTTCTCATATAGAGCTACATGAGCTGTCTGTATATTTTGCAGATTAATCCTTTGTTAGTCACTTCATTTGCAGATATTTTCTGCCAGTTCTGTTGGTTGCCTTTTAATTTTGTTTTATGGCTTTCTTTGCTGTGCAGAAGCTTTTAACTTTAGTAAGTTTCCATTTGTTCTTGTTGTTGTTTTTATTTCCATTACCGTAGGAAATGGGTCAAAAAAACTCCTGCTGTGATTTATGTCAGAGAGTGTTTTGCCTGTGGTTTCCTCTGAGTTCTACAGTATCCAGCCTTACATTTAGGTCTTTAATCCATTTTGAGTTTATCTTTGTGTATGGTGTTAGGGAGTATTATAAGTTCATTCTTTTACATGTAGCTGTCCAATTTTTCCAGCACCACTTATTGAGGAGACTGTCTTTTCTCCATGTATGCTCTTGCCTTCTTTGTCATATATTAGGTAACCATAGGTGTGTAGGTTTATCTCTGTGCTTTCTATCCTATTCCATTGGTCTCTATTTCTTTTTTGTGCCTGTACCATGCTGCTTTGATGACTGTAGCTTTGTAGTCTAGTCTGAAGTTGGAGAGACTGATTCCTCCAGCTCTGTTTTTCTTTCTGAAAGTTGCTTTGGCTATTCAGGGTCTTTATGTTTTCATACAAATTGTAAACTCTTTTTTTCTAATTCTGTTAAGATGAAATTGGTAATTTGATAGGGATTGCATTGAATATGCATATTGCTTTGAGTAGTATGGACATTTTCATAATATTGATTCTTCCAATCCAAGAACATAGTGTATCTCTCCATCTGTTTGTGTCATTTTTTATTTCTTTGATTAGTATCTTACAGTTTTCTGAGTAGAGGTCTTCTGCCTCCTTAGGGAGGTTTATTCCTAGGTATTTTATTTCTTTTGATGTGATGATAAATGGAACTGTTTCCCTAATTTCTCTTTCTGATCTTTCATTGTTAGTGTATACAAATTCAAGAGATTTCTGTGTATTACTTTTGTATTCTGCAACTTTACCAAATTCATTGATGAGCTCTAGCAGTTTTCTAGAGGCATCTTTAGGATTTTCTATGTACAGCATCACCTCGTCTTCATAAAGTGACAGTTTTACTTCTTTTCCAGTTTTTAGATTCCTTTTATTTCTTTTTCTTCTCTGATTGCCATGACTAGGACTTCCAAAACTACGTTGAACTAAATTGACAACAGTGGACATCCTTGCCTCATTCCTGATCTTAGAGGAAATGCTTTCAGTTTTTCACTATTTAGAATGATTCCTGTGGGTTTGTCACATATGACTTTTATTATATTGAGGTAGGTTCCCTCTGAGCCCACTCTCTAGAGAGCTTTTTTTATCATAAATGGGTGTTGAATTTTGTCAAAAGTTTTTTCCGTATCTATTGAAATGATCATATAGTTTTTATCCTTCAGTTTGTTAATGTGGTATTTCAAAGTGATTGATTTACATGTGCTGAAGAATCCTTGCATCCCTGAGATAAATCCCACTTGATCATGGTGTATGATGCTTTAATGCATTGTTGGATTTGGTTTGTTAGTACTTTGTTGAGGATTTTTCAATCTACATTCATCAGTGACATTTGCCTGTAATTTTCTTTTTTGTGATATCTGTCTCATTTTGGTATCAGGGTGATGATGGCCTCATAGAATGAGCTTGGGATTATTCCTTCCTCTGAACTTTTTTGGAAGGGTTTCAGAAGGATAGGTGTTAACTCTTCTCTAGATGTTTGATAGAATTCACCTCTGAAACCATCTGGTCCCAGACTTTTGTTTGTTAGGAGTTGTTTAACCACAGTTTCAATTTCAGTACTTGTGATTTGTCTGTCCATATTTTTTTTTCTGTTTCTTACTGTCTCAGTCTTGGAAGATTGTACATTTCTAAGCATTTGTCTATTTCCTCTAGGTTGTCCATTTTATTGACTTGTAGCAGTCTCTTATGATCCTCTGTATTTCTGTGGTGTCAGTTGTAACTTCTCATTTTGCATTAGTTATTGATTTGAGTTCTCTCTCTTTTTTCTTGATGAGTCTGCCTAGTTTAGTTCAGTTCAATCTCTCAGTCATGTCTGACTCTTTGCAACCCCATGGACTGCAACACACCAGGCCTCCCTGTCCATCACCAACTCCTTTTTTTTTTTTTATCACCAACTCCTGGAGTTTACTCAAACTCATGTCCATTGAGTCGGTGATGCCATCCAACCATCTCATCCCCTGTCATCCCCTTCTCCCACCTTCAATCTTTCCCAGCATCAGGGTCTTTTCAAATGAGTCAGCTCTTTGCATCAGGTGGCCAAAGTATTGGAGTTTCTGCTTCAACATCAGTCCTTCCAATGAATATTCAGGACTGATTTCCTGTAGAATGGACTGGCCTTCCTAAAGGTTTATCAATTTTATCTTCTCAAAGAACCAGCTTTTAGTTTCATTGATCCTTTGCATTGTTTTCTTCATCTCTATTTCATTTATTTCTGCTCTGATCTTTATTTCTTTCTTTCTTTCTACTGACTTTACCTTTTTTTGTTGTTGTTCTGCCTTCTCTTTTTGCTTTAGATATAAGGTTAGGTTGTTTATTTGAAATTTTTCTTTTTTCTTGGGGCTTCCCAGGTGGCTCAGCTGGTGAAGAATCCACTTGCAATGTGGAAGACCTGGGTTTGATTACTCGGTTGGGAACATCCCTTGGAAAAGGGAACAGCTACCCACTCCAGTATTCTGACCTGGAGAATGCCATGGACTGTATAGTCCATGGGGTCTCAGAGTCGGACACGACTGAGCGACTTTCACTTCACTTCACTTCACTTTGTTTCTTGAGGTGTTGCTCTAAACTTTCCTCTTAAAACTGCCTTTGCTGCATCATAGATTTTTGGATCACCATGTTTTTCTGCCTTTCTTCTCTGGCCGTCTTTCTACCTTTCCTTAAGATTATAAATGACAAAAGATCTGAAAACTGGGGTGGCAACCTCAGAACACATTTAGGATGGGAAAGGGGAAGGTGTTAAATATCAAGGAGGCAAATCAGGGTAGTCAGGGGCAATATTCAAAAGGAAAGATTGGGCAGGAAGCACTCATCTCTACCACAGTTCAATGAACCATCCTGGGTGGATTGATAAAGAGGTGAATAAAAGGAACATCAGAGCCTGCAAAGACCCAGAATGCACCCCATTCTCTCCCAGCCCCCCACCAGTATCAGAAACTCCCTCTGGATTGTCCAGAGTTTATCCAGCTTCCATGGGAACACTCGTGGGAATTGGGAACACAGCAGTTCAGTTCAGTTCAGTTCAGTCACTCAGTCATGTCTGACTCTTTGCGACCCCATGAACTGCAGCATGCCCAGCCTCCCTGTCCATCACCAACTCCCTGAGTCCACCCAAACCCATGTCCATTGAGTCAATGATGCCATCCAGCCATCTCATCCTCTGTCATCCCCTTCTCCTCCTGCCCTCAATCTTTCCCAGCATCAGGGTCTTTTCCAATGAGTCAGCTCTTCGCATCAGGTGGCCAAAGTATTGGAGTTTCAGTTTCAACATCAGTCCTTCCAATGAACACCCAGGACTGATCTCCTTTAGGATGGACTGGTTGGATCTCCTTGCAGTCCAAGGGACTCTCAAGAGTCTTCTCCAACACCACAGTTCAAAAGCATCAATTCTTCTGCGCTCGGCTTTCTTCATAGTCCAACTCTCACATCCATACATGACCACTGGAAAAACCACAGCCTTGACCTAGAGGATATTAGATCCTATTGGAGGCTCATTTCTTCCTGAGCCCTAAATTGGGAAGATCTTAGGAGGCTGGGTATAGAGCAGGAGCCCTCAGGCAAAGCTAAACGCAGAAAGGGCTTCCCACACAGAAAGATCCTGCCACAACTGCCTCTCCCCTACGGTACATCCCTGAAGAAATGGATAGAGAAGACCAGGAAGCAAATGAGGGAGAGGAAAGAATAACAGGAGTAGGTAGGTTGAGTGCTGCCTCTGCCTGGGCCCAGAACCTTGGCCAGTGTAAGCACAGGCTCGATTCCACAGCGTGTTTGGGAACAGATCGTACAGGGCCCAGACCCAGCATGTCCTGCAGTCCTGGGACTGTGGCCTTTATTGCCACCTTGCTCCCACCATTATATGCAGAGTTGGTTTGAATGCTCATTCTGTTTCCCTGCTTCTGCTGAAAACTTGTCTGTACTTACCAAAGCTGGCTGGCAGGAGAGTGGGCTTCATCTGATGTATGCAGGAGTCCCCATTAGACTGGCCACTGGAGGCCACTTTTAATAAGCATATCAACACCACCGTATTGTCCCCTTGCCCTCCAAGGGAAGAATCTCCCACTCTGTAAGCACACCCTCACTCCTCAGAGGTGGGGGTTCACTTCCTTGCATACATGTACATATTACGTGATCACAGATAAGAAGATCTGCCTTCTCAGCAGCCCTGGAGCCTGCATTGTTCTGGCTAATGCCTGCTGCATTGTTCAGAGGCAGCAACTGGCATATGCTGGAGCTGGGGAGTGAATGGTCCGTTGAAGCATTTTCAGTAACTCTAGCATATTCTTCCTGTATTGTGCTTTTGGGCAGCCATCCAATAGTACTGGTTGCTGGCATGGAGATGCTTCTGAAACAGCTGGGCGGGCTCATGGAATGGGAACTACCAAGAGATAATGGGATTGTGTACGAGATGTGCGTGGGGGAGTATTCAAAAGAAAACAGTAGGAATATCTGGTCAAGATGTCTTTGGAAAAGGCAAAAGCTCTAAATTTAAAAATAGAACCTTTCTCTTTGTGGCAAAGATCAGAGGAATCTGATATGGCTTTTGAAAACTGAAGATTTACATTGCCAGTTGTACTAAGGTGCCAATCCAAGTTGGCCTTTTCCTTTCACTAGCACATAAGATGATCTGAGCAGCTACCGTGTGGTGATCCCTGTGCTGTGTATATCAGGCACATATGAGAGACTGTTTAGTGCAATCTCCAATCAGACAGAGCCCAGTTAGATCCCAGCTCCTTCATTCACTGGCTGTGTGTCCTTTGTGTTTGTCAAATGTCTCTGTGCCTTCATTTTTTCATCTTAGAAAAAACGCTTGTATCCTAGATTGTGCGGATTCAAGGAGACAGTATATTGTAAATATTGTAAGGAGCATAGCAGAGCACATTGTCAATGCTTAAAAATTAGATGTGACTAATTTTAGTAAATATTTTAATAAGACCCAAGGTAGACTCTGGTGAGTGCCACACTGGGAGAAATTAAAAAGAAAGAGAAATAGTGTGAGCGAGAAGCAGGGAGACCTCTTGGATGAAGAGACACAGGCAAAATTTATAACATCTGTCCCACTCTATGGTACTGATGGGGAAGGTATCCTCGTCTTGAATCTTCACATTCATTTTCATCAAAAAGATTTCAAAGGATAAGAGAAATGTATGCAGATAAAAATTTACCAGAGGTAGAGGTCATTTTAAGAGACAAAAGTAACAGTTAATAATGATTAATTGTTAACACTCATGTGTCATAGGGCTTCCCTGGTGGCTCAGTCAGTAAAGAGATTGCCTGCAATGCAGGAGACACAGGTTCAATCCCTGGGTGGGGAAGATCCCCTGGAGAAAGGTATAGCAACCCACTCTAGTATTCTTGCCTGGAGAATACCATGGAGAGAGGAGCCTGGCGGGCTACAGTCTATAGTGTCGCAGAGTCAGATAGGACTGAGCAGACTAAACCACCACCACCCATGTGTCATGTAATGTAAGACACACAAATATTTCACACACTATCAAGAAAGAACAAAAGCCACAAATTGAACAATGACACAGTGTTTTTTTTAACAGTAGTTGTAAGATGCATCCAATTTCAGATATGTTGAAAGATGGGGTAAAATGTAAATCTGAGAATCAGTGAAGTATGGTATGTGCCATAGTCTGTAATAATGGTGACACATTTTGAAAGCATTTTTTTTTTCATTGAATGCCCATCATTAAATAGGTATAATGGAATCTATTGAGGCACAATGAATTGGCCTAATGTTCTGTAACAAGTAAACACTGGAGCTGACAATCAGGTTCAGAGTCACCTGGCAAAAAGTTCAAGGGCGTATACATCGTGCTATACATGAGAAGATCTAAAACTCAGAGCAACTGGGTGAGAGGGACAGGGAGAAGGCCATGGACTAGCTCAGGTCCTAGAGAGCCCTAAATGCCAGGGTGCAGGCTGGCACTCCCCACCAGAATTGTTGCAGGAAGGGGGACCCCTTCCAGGGCCCAAAACTGGGCTCTTGCCTAACACTCGGAAATGAATTGTCCGAGGAGACACATGTGCTGACAAAGCCAGAGATTTTTTTGGGAAAGGGCACCCAGGTAGAGAGCAGTAGGGTAAGGGAACCCAGGAGAACAGCTCTGCCGCGTGGCTCACAGTCTCTGGTGTTATGGTTGATGGGATTAGTTTCCGGGTTGTCTTTGGCCAATCATTCTAATTCAGAGTTTTTCCTGGTGGCACACGCATCACTCAGCCAAGATGGATGCTAGCAAGAGGGATTCTGGGAAGTGGACGGACACGCGGTGTTTCCTTTTGACCTTTCCCAAACTCTTCTGGTTGGTGGTGGCTTATTAGTTCCATATTCCTTAACAGGATCTCCTGTCATAAAACAACTCATGCAAATAGTTACTATGGTGCCTGGCCAGGGTGGGCAGTTTCAATCAGTGTGCTTCCCCTAACAGAATCACCCCCTCCAGAATCTTGCCCTGCAGAATCGCCTGCTGAGCCCTGCTGTATACGGCAGGCGCTGTGAGGGAGGGTAGCCCTAAATAAGACACAGAGCAGGTTCCTGCCTTCATGGAGTTCACAGCTGGGCAAAGGGTCACCATCTGGCCAGAACATTTAAGAGTGAGGGTGTGCACAGTACACACGTCTAGTGAAAAAAAAAAAAAAAAAAAAAAAAACGCACATCCTGAAAGTGTGGGTTAGGTTTTATTCAGGGACCTTACTGAGGATGATAGCTTGGAAAACAACCTCTCAGATAGCCGTAAGGGACTGTCCCAAAGTGGTAAAGGAGGAGCCAGGATATATAGGAATTTTGCTGAAAAAAAAATAAAAAGTATAGTTGAACGTCAAAAGATTACTAGTAATCATAAAAAAAACAGACATCTCAAGTCAACGACTTGAGTGCTTGTCTGTGGGAAGATTCAAGTGTCTGGGCACACTGAAATTGTTCCTTTGATATGCAGCTTTACTATTTAGGGCCAGTATCCTATTTCCCACCCCCCCCCATCCCACCCCCCCACCCCCCCACCCCCCCCCCCACCCCCCCCACCCCCCCACCCCCCCACCCCCACCCCCAACCCCCCCCCACCCCCCCAACCCCCCCCCCCCCCCCCCCCCCCCCCCCCGCTCCTGAATTCCCCTCAGGGCTAACCTGGCGGAAATGACCTTTCATGACCGGAAGAATGGGTCAGAGGAAGGAGGAGAGTGCAGCAGCGAGCAGTGGTGCTCACCGGGCATCCCATGCGCTCCCCTACATTACCCAGCTTGCCTTGCAGTGAGGTTAGGGACATGTAACCAGTTCTGACCAATAGACGGGGAGAGAAAGTGACCTTTGACACTTCCAGGCCGAGTCAGCAAAGTGCCAGATGCCTCATCCAACCGTCCCTTTGCACGGTGACCTTACAGGTCACTTCTCTAGATGGAGAAGGACCACCCATCCCACACTGCACCTCACAGGAGTGGGACATACACTTCAGTGCATTAAATGACTGAAATTTGTGGGTTAATTTATTAATCACCACATACCCGAACTGAGCATAACTAATCCAATAGGAAAGAGTGTTCCACGCAGGGAAAACAGAAAGTGGAAAAAGCAAGAGAACTTGGGAACTTGGAGGAATCAAATACTCTCTTTCCTGAAACAAGAGTACCAAGGGCTGGTGACATGACATGAAACTAAAGAGGTGGGGGTGCCTTCCAGGGCCCCACAGGCCATGTAGGAAGCAGGGGGTTGCCAAGGATTGGAAGCAGAGTAGACCAGGTGTCAGATGCTGGATACTCAAAGTTCTGAGAGAAGCAATACGTGCAGTCTATGTGGGGGACGAGAGGAAGAGAGCTGGGTCAAAATCACCTCCACAGTCTTGAGCTTGAAGACGCCAGGATAATGGTGGTGCATTCAACAGGAGTGGGAAAATCCAGAGAGAACCTGGTCTGGGGAGGACACCGATGGGTCTGACTTGGAACACATGGAGGATGAGGTTCTAAAGGAACATCTTCCAAGGGAATTCTCAGGGCAGGGCTGGGCCAGCAGGTTCAGGAGCTCCCCTGTGCTCACCCCTGGGCTGCAGTTCCTGCCTCTCTCCCTACACAGCAGGTTCAGTTACAACATACTCTCTAGATGGAGGCTCTTTTATGACAGCCAGGGTTTTCCTGCATGCTTTATAAAGACTTATTAATTGTACAAATTTATCTATCAGCTTTTTTCGAAAGGAGCTTCTAACACATAATTAGACAGTTGTCACTAAACCTACGGAACCATTCCCTGTGAGCAATCAGCGATGAGAGAGTAAGCTGTCCTTTGTGGCTGCCACCTCAGGTGGCCACAGGAAAACACAAAGAGACAGAGGTATATGTTAATGGGGCAGGGAAGAGGCCACCACCCAGTGAATTACCCCCAAGAGAGGAATGTGCTGAGACCCAGTGGTAAAATGTACATGCCGGAGATGGCTTTTACCCACTCCAGGATCTGGTTTTTAACTCTTAGGATTCTTCTAAGCTGGTAATAGCTTGATTTGGATGCAGTGAGAGTATTGACAGCAAGGGAATCAGCAAACACTACAGCTGAGGGGTTTTTTTGTGGAAGGAGGTGGGAGCCTCTTTACTAGCACATTACTGGTTTGTACCAAAGGGAGGTTGCAGCAACAAAGACCTACTGTATAGCACAGGGAACTCTGCTCAGTGTTATGTGGCAGCCTCGATGGGAGGGCGTTTGGGGGGAGAATGTGTGCGTGTGTGCTCAGCTGTGTCTAACTCTTTGCGACCCCATGGACTATAGATTTCCAGGCTCCCCTGTCCATGGGGTTCTCCAGGCAAGAATACTGGAGTGGGTTGCCATTTCCTCCTCCAGGTGATCTTCCCGACCCAGGGATCAAACCTGCATCTCTTGTGTCTCCTACATTGGCAAGTGGATTCTTTACTGCTGAGTCACCTGGGAAGCCCCTTGGGGAAGAATGGATACATGTATATGTATGGCTGAGTCCTTTCTCTGCCCACCTGAAACTGTTACAACATTGTCTGTTAATAGGTTATACCTCAATACAAAAGAAAAAGTTTAAAAAAAAAAGCAAAGAGATGTTGCAGAAGTATGAGGGTTGAAAAGGCATCTCTCTCTGGCTCTACCCAGTGCTCATGTGAAAATCCAAGTGCCATGCGTCACTGCCTTTCCCTCATCCTCCAGCTCCAACCCACCAAATCTATGGAAAGAAAAGGAGATGCCAGACCCCATTTCCATAATATCACCGAGCCCCTCCCTACTCCCATTTTTTGACAGCCAGGAAGGTTGAACAGAGTACCAGAATTATTGTTGGTACTTAGGTGAAGTATGATTGATACTAAAGTTCTCGCCACTCTGACAAGTGGAGGTTTGGAGTGAGATTTAACTTGATTTAGAAAAATACAGAAATATGACATTTCTTATACGCGTGGTGTGGAATGAAATTCATACCAGTTGAAGGCATGGGTGGATTAACAGACGGCTGCTTGGATAGCAGGCAGAAAGAGAAACAGAGGAGCAGAAAAGGAAAGACAGGAGAAACAGAGAACAAGAGAGACACACATATCCATGCTTGTATGTGCACAGAAAATTCTAGAAAGGTGCATAGAAATTGTGGACAGTGGGTAAACGTGGGTATTTAAAGGATTATTTATTATAGCTCTGCTCTGTTCTGAATATTTCACCATGAGCAAACATTACTTTTATTACTTTTATAATTCTTAAAACATTTGAAGTGATTTTCTCACTCTAAACATTATGAATATGTTTGGTTGCATGCTGGACTTCCCTGGTGGCTCAGATGGTAAAGAATCTGCCCACAGTGCAGGAGACCAGGGTCCAATTCCTCGTTCGGGAAGATCTCCTGGAGGAAGGCATGGCAACCCACTCCAGTATTCTTGCCTGGAGAATACCACGGACAGAGAAGTCTGATGGGATGCGGTCCATGGGGTTGCAAAGAATGAGACACAACTGAGTGACTAACACTAAACCATACTGTAGGTTGCATGCTAAAGGGTATTAAGGCTGGAATGGAATTTGGGTTACTAGTCAGCTGACCATAAAATAGGGAAATTATCCTGAATTATCCACATGGGCCCAGTGTAGTCACAAGGGTCCTTAAAAATGGAAAAGGAAGGCAGGGAGAGGCGGAGAAAGAGATGTGAAGAAGAGTTGCAAGCCAAGAAAGCTGAGTGACCTTTAGAAACTAGAAAAGGGAAGGGAGCCAATTTCCCCCTGGAGCCTGCAGAAAGGAATGTAGCCCTGTGACACCTTGCCTTTTTTTAGTTGTCTGATATTATTAGTGTTATTATTGTTCTTCTTTTTTTATTTTTAATTGGAGGACAGTTGCTTTACAATGTTGTGTGGGCTTCTGCTCTGTAACAAAGTGAATCAGCTACAAGTACAGATAGTCCCCTCCCTATTGAGCCTCCCTCCCACCTCCCCCATCCCACCCCTCTAGGTGACACCTTGATTTTTGCTCAATGAGACCGCTGTCAGACTTCTGACCTGATTCAGCCACTCTGTCCCCTCCCCGCCGACCCTAGAGCGGCAGCCTCACACCGTGGACAGCTTGGCTTGGCTGCGGGTGCCCCAAGCCTCTGAGCCCCAGAGCTTCCGCCCCAGCTGCCGGCTCCAGTCCTTGCATCAACAGAAAGACTTCCATCCCCACTGTTGTCATTGCTGACGAGCAGAGGAACAGCAGGGGCACTATAGAAATGAATGGAGGGGTGAATTATTACTGCCCGTGAGGGAAATTTCTGACCCGATTAGTATTCCATCGTTAGCTGTGTCTCTCACACCAACACACTGATTTTATTCCACCAGCAGATCAAGGCACAGGGCGCACCTGGCCAGACTGGATTTGCTCGATTAACGAGGGTGAGGAAAACTGTAAATTGTCGGTAATGTATTGATGGCGCCACTTGGCGCAGTAACACTCTGCCTTTCTCCTTTCATGGCGGCGCACACCTAGCTTCCTTTTGTTATCAAGGCCCATGGTTGCTGTGAAAAACGCTGCTGATCTGATGCTGAAGTGGGTACAGAGAAATCCCTGCCTGGGTCCTGGTCCGTTCCCTTCTCTGAGATAGAACTAGGAAAATCAGTGTGGTGGACATCATCTCATTAGTAAGGCTCCTCTTCTATCTGTGGGCAGCCAGAAGGCCAAACACAGCCTATACAAGCATGCACATCTGGGGACCCCTGTGGGCACACACACAGAGGCTCGTGAGTACCCAAGAAACACAGTCACACACACAGAGGGACCCACATTTGGATGCACACACATGCACACAGACACTAACGCTCAGACAGGCCAGGGGTGGTGTCTGCTCCTCTTGGTTGTTCCCTCTGAATGAAGCATTCTAATTCAGAGACTCCCCATCTCTGGGGAAATAATCTTCAGATTAGTCTGCCTGCCTGCCAGGAGCACTGGGCCATCCACGCCTGATTTAAAAAAAAAAAAAAAAAACACCTCATTTCAGGAAATGCGGGGAGCCCCCAGGTGCTCTGAAGCCCAGGGAAGGTGCTGTTGCAGTGTTGTGGGACCCTCGTTGCGGCCTGCAGCATTCAGAGGGGTATGTGTGTGTGGTGTGTGTGTGTGTGTGACCCTCCTCAGCTTCCTACTTCCTAGCTGTGTCACCGTGGGCAAGTTACTTAACTTCTCTGTGCCTGTTTCTTCATTTGTTGTTATGGCGAATTCGGATAACACGTGTGCTTTGTTAAATGGAGCACCTGGCTGATAGTACATACTCCACAAATGCTGGTGCTGTTCTATTACTCCTAGTCTCACACACATCCAATTGCGCGCGCATGCGCGTAAACACACACACACACACACACACACACACACACACACACACACACACACATAGATGTCATGCTTGAGGAGGCAGCGGTCAAAAATCTGGCCTTTCATTTAGTTCACTCTTTGCTCCATGGTTTGGAAAGCAGCTTGGTAACTGTTTTCTCCTTTTTGCCTCATAAAACCTTGTAAGGTAGGAGGGCTGGAATTATTGGTCCCATTAAAAAAAGGAAATAAAGGTGGACAAAGGTTACAAAATCTGCCTGCAAAAAAAATTCACTGCAGTGTACTTATAACCACACATACACACACACACACACAATCAAAAAACCCAACTGTTGTGAAGGGTCAACGAAGACAGCGCTTTGTAACGCATGGTCATTAAGAAACATCTACAAGTTTTCAGTGATGTGGGAAATGTCTTAGCTACAATGATAAGTGAGAAGAGAAGGGTACAAACTGGATGCCCAGGAGAACTTTTATTACACAACCAAGGGGAAAAGCCTCCCCCAAAATATTAACATCATCCCCAAAGGAAGGTTATACTGTTTTATAAAGATTTTTTTTGATGTGGACGTTTTTTTTAAGTCTTTAACTGGATTGGTTACAATATTGCTTCTGTTTCATGTGTTGGTTTTTTTCTGGCCAAGATGCATGTGGGATCTTAGCGCCTGGACCAGGGATCAGAGCCACAGCCCCTGCATATTAAGGCAAAGTCTCAACCGCTGGAATACCAGAGAAGCCCTGGGAAAGCTATAGTTGTCTGGTGTTTTTCCCTTTCTGCTGTTCAATGTTTTCCAGAATTTTCATGCTGGAGCTATATTCTTTTTATAATTAAGTAAGAGAAGCTGTGGAGCTGCAATTACTCCACTGAGTGCATGCATCTGGCTGGCAGCAGAGCCAGCACCCTGAGCCTGTCAACCACGGGAGGGGCGGAGGGACGGTGGGGAGGGAGGGGGATGGTCGCCCGCGGACAACACAGGGCACCAGCCTTCCACGCGGAAATGAATCAGCTGACAGACACCAGTCGCTGCCCTTTCAAGCCCTCCTGCCAACCCCGTATCCAGACAGGACACTGACCCCCACTCTTGCAGTGCTGTCACCTGAGACACAACAGAAGGCATCCCTGGCCCCTCTCGGGAAAGTCGGGTTCACCACCTACGTTACACCAATAAGGAACCGGCAGAGTAATAGTTCACTGAGCATCCACTAAGGACCAGCCCTTCAAACATGCTCTCTTCTGACTTTATTCCCATAACTGGCGCATGACGCAGGGATTATCCCACTTCACAGAAGGGGAAACCAAAGCTTCGAAGGGGGAGGACACTCACCCAGGGGTCCAGCGGGTCCTGAGCAGAGTGGGGAACACTCAGGGCTGTCGGTTCACGTTCTCTGCCCACGTGACAGGCCGGGCAGCGGAGGAGCCCCCGGCACGTGCAGGGAGCATCACCAGTGCCAAGCCCTGGCTGGTTCCTCTCTGAGCAAACACTGGGGAGAACGTCCCCTTGGAGGGTGACTTCACAATGGTTGTTAACTTCTCCAAGACATGAAGCCCGCAGGGCAGCTGCGCAGAGCCTTCCCTTCCTCCCAGAGCTCTTGTGAGGCCGCTGGGCTCTGGTTAGAGTGGGGAGGTCACACCATTGCAGAGATGATCATGCACTTGCTCATTCATTAATTTCCCCATTCACTGTGCAAACCTAAACCGAGCACCTACTCAGCACCAGGTCGTGTTCTAGCAGCAGCTCAAGGCCCCTGCCCTCGTGGGGTTCACTTTCCAGGAGAGTGAGACAGGTGACAAGTAAACACCTATTCAGGAAATATCTTTTCAGGCTCTTTTAAGTATCATAAATAAAATAGTTTTGGACCTGTGATTAATAGAATAATGACCCTTGTGTCTTAAAACCTGAAGCCTGTGAATATGACATGTTATATGGCAAAAGGAATGAATGTTGCTCATCAGCTGATCATAACAGAGAGAAATGACCCCAGAGCATCAGGGTGGGCTCAGTGTATGCAAGAGGGAATTAGAGAATTACAAGATGTATAACAAGAGAACACAGTCCTAACAATACTTGGATTTTAGCCCAGTGAGGCCCGTGTCAGACTTCTGAGCTACTTCAGAATCTATAAGATAATAACTGTGTCTTATTTAAGGCTGCCAGGTTCATGGAGTCTAATTCAGCACAAATGGGATACCAGCGCTAGTCCAGATACTCGGTGTTCCCTCATCATGGGGGCCTACCTGCCTACCTTCAGAGGAAAGTCTTCCTGCTTTTGCTGTCTTAGGTTATTCAATGACCTGCTTTTTCACTTTGTGAAGCAGGGACAGAGGGCTTCCCTGAGCAGATAACATTAGAGGTCAGGTCTAAATGAGAAGGCACCCATCATCCGCAAAACTGACCAGGCAGGGGAGAGGAGAGGAGGGAGGAGCAGATCCACGGCCAGCCGGCAAACCAGTCAGAACTCAGGAAAGCACGGCCTGCCCCAGGGATGTGCCCCAGGGGCCCCACTTCACCTCCTGCCTCCTGGGGACCAGCTGGGCAGCCAGAACACCGGCCTGGTGGGGCGGCAGAGGGAGTGTCATGTCACGCGGAGGGACTGGCCCTGCTCTCCCCTCACACCACCTCCTGGGCACTCACTCGCCTTTTCCTTTGGAGAAGCCGTTTGACCTTATGTCTTCAGATATTCCTGTCAAGGAGGCTGTACATTGTTTTTGGAGCAGTCAAGTTAGAAGGGCATGGCAGCTCACTCCAGTATGGGATTCTGTGTCCAGAATCCCATGGACACAGGAGCCTGGTGGGCTATGTCCATGGAGTCTCAAAGAGTCAGACACGACTGAGCAGCAGCAGCATAGCAGGATCCCTTGGCAGCAAACTAGTGAGGAAGCCCCCAGGAATGCCTCCTGGGAAAGAACTCGGCCTAAGGGGAAAAGCCTGGGGGTGCTGGATTGGGAGTGAGGGGACACCGAGTCCCTCTCAATGCACCTTGAGTCCTAAGGGAGAGAGAGGTAACAAACGCTGCAGTGCTGAAGTCCGGCCACGGGCTGGCCCTCCTCTGCCCTCCCTTCACCAGCGTTAACTTCTGATTTGATATGCCCTGAACCAAATCCAGAGTCTTTTCCCCAGACCGCTGCCTCTCCCCACTTTCCTCGCTTGTGATCGAACGGATCCCTCTTCCATCATCTGCGCTTACTGTCTTAAGGTTGCCTTTGACCCCTTCTTCTTTGCCCCCTCCCCACCCCCCACCGGCTGGCTGCGTCCCCTCCCCCAGGTTCACCGTCTCTCAGGGCGCCCTTCAGCCCCATCCACAGCTGGTGCAAGCACCATCGCTGACTCACTCTGCATCCCCGCTGAGGACGTGGTCAGCATGGGGTGGTTTGTTTGGGAGAATATTGTCCTCTTGTGGATTTGTTTGTGTTTGGTTTTGTTTTTAATTTTATTAGAGAATAGTTGATTTACAGTGTTGTCTTAGGTTCAGATGTACAGCAAACTGACTCAGTTACACATACATTCATTCTTTTTCATATTCTTTTCTATATAGGTTCTACTGAATTCGCTGTGCTATACAGTAGGTCTTGTTGGTAATCTATCTTGTACATAGTTTTGTGTGTGTGTGTGTGTGTGTGTGTGTGTGTGTACATTCCAAGCCCCAACCACTGCACATTTCCCGTATGGTAATCATAAGTTTATTCTCAGTATCTGTAAATCTATGTCTGTTTTGTAAATATGTTCATTTGTATAATTTTTAAATTAGATTCCACATGTGAGTAATATGATATTTCTCTTGTCTGACTGACTTCTATCTCTGGGTCCATCCATGTTGCTGCAAATGGCATCATTTCATTCAAAATTTTTTATGACTGAGTGATACTCCATTGTATATATGTACCACATCTTTTTTATCCATTTCTCTGTCAATGGACCTTTATTTTCTTTTTGTTGCAATGGTAAGTTAGATTATTTCCTCCATTTCTCTTTCTGATCTTTCATTATTAGTGTATAGGAATGCAAGAGATTTCTGTGTATTAATTCTCTATCCTGTGACTTTACTAAATTCATTGATGAGCTCTAGTAGCTTTCTGGTGGCATCTTTAGGATTTTCTATGTATAGTATTATGTCATTTGCAAACCTTGACAGTTTCACTTCTTTTCCTATTTGGATTCTTTTCTTTTCTTTTTTTTTTCCCTCTCATTGCCGTGGCTAAGACTTCCAAAACAATATTGAATAATAGTGGCAAGAGTGGACACTCTTATCTTATTCCTGATCTTAGAGGAAATGCCTTCTGGTTTTCACTATTGAGAATACAGTCTGCTACGGGTTTCTCATCTATGGCCTTTATTATGTTGAGATAGGCTCCCTATATGCTCACTTTCTGGGAAGTTTTTTTTTTTTATCATAAATTGATGTTGAATTTTGTCAAAAACTTTTCCTGCATCTATTGAGATGATCATATGTTTTTTATTCTTCAGTTTGTTAATATGGTTCATCACATTGATTTGCATATATTGAAGAATCCTTGCATGCCTGGGATAAATTCCAGTTGATCATGGTACATGTATTGTTGGATTCAGTTTGCTAGCATTTTGTTGACTATTTTTGCATCTATGTTCATCAGTGATATTGGCCTGTAATTTTCTTTTTTTGTGATATCTTTGTCTGATTTTGGTATCAGGCTGATGGTGGCCTCATGGAATGAGTTTGGGAGTTTTCCTTCCTTCCTTCTTCTGCAGTTTTTTGAAAGAGTTTGAGAAGGATAGGTGTTACCTCATCTCTAAATGTTTGATAGAATTCTTCTGTGGAGCCATCTGGTCCTGGACTTTTGTTTGTTAGAAATTGTCTTTTTGTGTTTTGTTTCACTTTTTCAGGCAGCAATTGCAATATTTCATTCCTGATTAAGTTGCCCAAATCACCACCCAAATATCCTCCGTGGAATAGATATTCACAGCGACAGCCCAGCTGAGCCAGTGCTCTAGCTGGCTCCTTAACCAGACAAGATTTTAGACTCTTTTCTTCCTACTGAGCCCTAAGATTAACTTCCTCTTTCCTGGTAGATTGTTTAACAGGGCAGGGAACATTTATGGCAGGCCTCTTCAAAAGAGGGCAGAGCCTGGGCAGGGCCAGGAGGAGCTGGCCACCCGAGGTGCCTCTGAGTCACTCTGTCCTCCCTCTGGACCGGCCGCATCTAGAGGACCCCCCACAGAGACCCCAACCCCTTCAGGCTGATCCAAGGCGGTGGTTGGCAGAATCAGGGACCCAAGGCTCTAGCCAGGCATCTCACCTTCTGCACTGAAGCAGGGAAGAGGGAGCCGTGAGCCCTCAGGTATGTTTCCACCAGAATGGAAAGGGCTGTACCTCTGGGTCCACATTACTGAGAGAAAGAAACATGGAAAGAGGGTAGGTAGAAAATGAGGAATGAAAGAGCCTGAGTGAGAGGTATGAAAGGAGAGGAAGAAGGAAACTGCACAATCAAAGAGACTTCTGAGATCAGACTCAGGAAGGTACCAGATTTCATCTGAGGGACCAAGTCTGATGCATGGATAGTGGACTGTGATGAGGATTCTGAAGTTAGACTCAGGCTCAGTGCAAAGGTATGCCATGATTGGTTAGTTACATCTGGGCACAAGGAGATGGGGGACATGCAAGCCAGGGCTTTTGTTCCTTAACCACAGGGACCCCTTGATGTTTATTCATTCATGCACTCATCTGTTCCTTCAGAAGATACATTTGACCATCAACTATGAGCCACACAGATACTTGAAGAATGAGTGAAGGAGGAAGGAGTGTTGTTCTTTGCCCAATCTCTCATTTTTCTCTGAAGATAATTACTTGAAAAGGTATGACAAAGGTATATGGTTTCGAGAGATTTTCTAGCTGTGTAATGTCAGCCTAGTCTCTTCCTTTCACTAAGCCTCAATTTTCTCATCTGTAAAATGGGAGTGATGGTTTCTGGATCTCCCCTGTTTTTCCCTGTAGTTCTCATTGTCTCAAAATAATAATAATAATGATAATCACTAAAGCATAAAATAAGCACCTACCAGGTACTTAGCCAGGCTCTGAGCTAAGTACTGTCTAGGTAACAACACATTTACTCTTCATATCAGCTCTCTGAGGAAGGCATCAGTACTACTCCCACTTTTCAGATGAGGAACCAAGGCACTGGGAGATTAAACTGCTCTCTAGGGCAGTGTGGCTACAAAATTTGCGCTCCCCATCCCCACTCTGCAGCCTCAATGGTGCATTGTGAGTCCATGGCTGGAAGAGAGATGGTGCAGGAGTATCCATCCAGATGCATCCCTCAACAGGCATTAATTGAGCACCTTCTGCATGTCAGGTACAAGGATGTAATGACTAACCAGACATGACAGCAAAAGACATATGGTTCTAGCCAGAAAGTCGGAGAGAACTTGAATGGATAGTCGCTGCAACACAGTTTTGACATGTGCCATGCAGAAGATAGCTCAGAAGTCAGAGCAGACTTCTCCAAGATGAAATGTGCAAACAAGTGCTGTCAGGGTAAGAGTGGAGTGGGTGGAAGGGGAGTGTTTGGCACCCTGTGGGATCTAAGAGAAGGAGGGTGGAGTGAGTAAAGGAGAGGGCAGGAGCTGGTGGTGACGGGTGAGGTCAGTGAGATGGTCACACCCAGGCCGAGCACAGCTGTGAGGAGTGTTTGTCCAGTGTTTGCTCCAGTCTGTCCATCTGTCTGTCTGCTTCAGTGCATCTGCCAGCCCCCATACAGGCTGGCTGCTGCCCGCCTGAAGTCATGCCAGGCCAGCCGATATCAGACGTGCCAGGAGAAGCAGCTGCCACTGGGGTTGCTGTCTTTGGTCACTGTTTGCATATCTCTTCCTGAGCTCCACTCCATGTGTACACACAGGCACAGCTCCTCCATTCTAATAGGAACTGGAAAGGCTGCAGAGCCAATGAGCCTTTCCCAGGGTGGGGAGCACTTGAAGCCATGAATCGCCAGCACGTCCTCAGGCTGGGCAGCTGCTCCTTCTCAGAGGAGCCTCACCTGTCTGAGCCTCCTTATCTCAGAAAAACAAGGACACTCATAACTTCCTTGGAAGTTTGGTATGACTTTTGAAAAAGACTATATAAAGTGCCTATTGGGGCTTCCCTGGTGGCTCAGAGTCCATCTGCAATGCAGGAGACCCAGAGTCAACTCCTGGGTCAGGAAGATTCCCTGGAGAAGGGATGGCTACCCGCTGCAGTATTCCTGCCTGGAGAATTCCATGGACAGAGGAGCCTGGCAGGATGCCTGCCCCTAGTAGCTGCAGAATACAGGATGGAGCTGTGTCAGAGCCGAGCATTGCCTCGTGCCAGATGCTCTGTGTGGTGCTAGGCATTTAGAAATGATTAGGTGTTATCTCAGGAGCTCATAGTCTATCAGATTAAATAGTAGATGGATGACTGAGGGTAAGGAGAAGGGGAACAGTATGAGAGAGATGTGTACAGGTTCTATGTGATCAATATTAGCAATAGTCATCATCCTAGGCAACTCGTATTGAGAGTTCACTGTGTGCCTGGAATGGTGCAAAGGGCTTTAGATGGATTATTCAGTTCACTTCAGTTCAGTTCAGTTGCTCAGTCGTGTCCGACTCTTGGCGACCCCATGAAGCGCAGCACGCCAGGCATCCCTGTCCATCACCAACTCCCGGAGTTTACCCAAACTCATGTCCACTGAGTCGGTGATGCCATCCAACCATCTCATCCTCTGTCGTCCCCTTCTCCTCCTGCCCTCAATCTTTCCCAGCATCAGGGTCTTTTCAAATGAGTCAGCTCTTCGCATCAGGTGGCCAAAGTATTGGAGTTTCAGCTTCAACATCAGTCCTTCCAATGAATGAACACTCATTTCAGTATAATAGTGTTGCATGGTAGGTCTCATCTCCGTTTTATGGATGAAGCGCTGAGGAATGAGGAGGTGAGGTGACCCGGCCAAGGTGGCAGGGCTTGAACGGTAGAGAGAGGCTTTCTGCCTGGGCCATCCAGCTCCAGGGTCCATGCACTCTGCTGCCCTGTCCCCACGTCCGTCCTCACACACACACCCTGAGGAGAGAGCCTCGCAGGCCACAGCAGGGACACCTCACAAAGGAGGCAGCACTCCACAAAGTACAGGCCCCCCAGGAGAGGTAGGGCAGCCCTGGTGGTGAAAACTGCAGGACCAGAGGCCTGGAGGTGGGAGCTGGGGGTCAACAGGAGGGCGAGAGAGAGGCTGTGAGCAGGCGCAGCGCCAGGGGCTCGGGTCATTCTGCACACGTGGTGGGTTGTGTGTTGGAAGAACATTCTGTGAAAATATCGGGAATAACCTGGCTTCTGGCAGGAAAGCCATCAGGAGAACACAGAGGAAAAGCCAGGTGTTGGCCTGAATTGTTAGGCCTCTGCAGGGGCTGAGGCATCCAAACCTCAGGAGAGATGGGGTCAGATGGGAATCTGAGTCTTGCTCATAAATGTGGCTGTTTGAAATGGGAAAATCTTTGTGTCAGGTAGTGCTGTTACAGGTACAAGTGACAAAAACTAATTCAAACCACCCCAACAAAGGACCTACACTGGCTCATGTAATGGAAAAGTCCAGATATAACTCTGACTTCAAGCAAGGCTTGATCTGGGGCTCAGATGACATCCCCAGGACTCTGTCTCTATCTCGGGATCCTTTCCTCCACACGGCTTTATTCTCCACAGCATCTCCTCACACAGTGGCAAACATACCCATCTGCATCTCCTCATGTCTTCTTGCATCTCTGGCTGCATGGCCCAGCAAGCCTACCATTGGCCAGAGCTGGAGAAGACTGTTAAACCCAATAAACAACATGAAAACAGGACATAATGGAAGTAATGGGTTTATTTCCCTTTGAAATAAATGTCACTGGAACAAATTGTTCCAGCCACCAGCCTTATTGCCTATGGATTTATTGGCTGTTTATCTCCCTCTGTATTGGTGACATGATCAATAATTGCCTATAAATACCGGGAGTTTACAAGAAGGGCCATTTAGAGAATGAGAGGCTGCCTCTGGTTACTGTGATGACCTCACGCAGGCCTGACCCACCACAGTCCAGCGTTCAGGACAGCCTTGAGGGGGGACTGGAAACTCAGGGGAGAGGGGTCTGGGTCTGGGTGGGGTCACATGCATCTGCGTGGGGTCACACACATCATCCTCCTTCCAGGAGGGACTCAGCAATGCCCTGACTGATGGGGTGTGTGTGTGTGTGTGTGTGTGTGTGTGTGTGTGTGTGTGCGCGCGCGCGTGCATGCGTGTGCATACATGTTTGTGTGTGCTTGTGCAAGTGAACCCCAGTGAGCTCACATGTGTCTGTCACTTTCAGCCTCAGTGTCTCTGCTTCTTTTGCATTCTCTTCATGTCTCTCTACCTTAGTCTTTTTTATTTTTAGAAGAAAACTTCTTTTAAATTTTAATTTTACTGGAGTATTTACCATGTTGTGTTAGGTTCAGGTGTACAGCAGAGTGATTCAATTATACATATACATGTGTTCATTCTTTTTTAGATTCTTGTCTCACACAGGTTATCACAGAATATTGAGTAGAGTTCCCTGTGCTATACAGTAGGTCCTTGTTGGTTACTACCTTATATATAGTAGTGTGTGTATGTTCATTCCAAGCTCCTGATTTATCTACCACCACCACCACCCCCTGCAGTGTTTCCCCTTTGGTAGTCATAACTTTGGTAGTTTCTTCTTTGTTTTAATTAGAGTCCACATCTGAACGATATCGTATGATGTTTTTCTCTGTTTGACTTACTGCACTTGGTGTGTAGAACCATCCTTTGTGGTGGGAAAAGATGCTTGATATGATTTGTTTTCTTAACTTTCTCAAGGCTTGATTTGTGACCCAAGATGTGATGGGTCCTAGAGAATACTCATCGTTTGAATTCGGATACCTACTTTTTCACGTGTTAGGTCGTATTGCTACACATGCAAACTCCCCTTCACCGATTGTGCTTCTTTTGGGATGCGGTGAGCGCAGGTCAATCTTGGGCTGCCATGCCCAGCATTTCCACCCTCTGCTGTTTTCTGTCAAGAATGTGAATCTCAGCTCTGCTGCCACAGCTGGAGACCATGAGCATGTCCCTCAGCCTCCTCAAGCCTCAACTTCCTCCTGTAAGAGGTGGAGACAGTAGTGTATCCAACTCCTAGGGTTGCTATGGGGATTTGGTAAGATAGGTGTGGAAAATTCTTCCCCTGATTCCACGTGCATGCTAAGCACTCAATAAATAGTAGCTATTTGTATTATTTTATTTATAATGTATTATTTTTATTATTAGCTCAAACAAGTCTTGCTCAAGAGATCACCCAGAAAACAGTCTGGTCAATGTCTCCTAATAGAGGTTCCAGGAGGGGAATCCCTGGGGACTGGAGTTACAAAGAAGAAATGTCCTATCTCCTGGGAAGAGGAGGTGGTGGCTGGATGCGGGCTCCCCATCCTAGGGCTGGGATCACACAGGGTGTCACCCCCAGGCAGTGGTCACATGAAGGTGGGAGGGTTCCCAAGGCAGGTGGGGAGGCCTAGCAGGCCAGAAGGAGAAGCAGAGACCCTCCCCATGCCATCCACATGCCAGGAGAGTTCCTGGGGAGACCCGTTGATCAGAAATGGGGAGAAGGGTGGTGCTGTAGGAAGATGGGGAACCCAGTTCTGGAAAACCCAAGGGGAGGGAAGGCAGGTCAGCTTCATGCTGTTTTGAGTCAGTCTTCTCCGAGGTAGACCCTAGGGCATGTAGCTTATGCAGGACGCGACACTAGGTGCTGCTGAGGGCGGGGTGCACAGAGGGTGTTGTATGCAACAGGATGCTGTGGGTGGCCAAGCCCCAATGCCCCAGCAGGGTCTGGGCGACAGAGTGGGCACACCTCAGGGATGTCCCACTGTACCAATCCACTCTGGCAGACTGCATAACCATGAACACAGGCTGAGCGGCTTACACCACAGGAATGCGTTGTCTCCCATCCTGGGCCGGAAGCCTGAGATCAAGGTGTCAGCAGGCTATGCTCCCTCAGAAGGTGCCGGGGGAAGGAGGGAGCCGCCCTACTAACTTCTGGTAGTTCCGTGGGCTGTGGCAGGGTGGCTCCTGTCTTCCTGTGACCCCTTTGTGTGTGTGTGTCTTTGTGTCCAAATGTCCCCTTTGTAGAAGGATGCCAGTCATGGTAGCTTGGGGCCCACCCTACTGACCAGCAACCCATTTGCAAGTAAGGCCATATTCTGAGGTATTGCAGGTGGTTAGTACTTCCTATTAATTTTCAGGGGACATAATTCAGTCACCTGTCTAGGCATGAGAAAGCTAGGGTATTACTCTCACGGCCTCAACCCTACTACCTGAGGACTGTTCAGGGGTCATGAACTCCCTGACTTTCTCACCCTCCCCCAAGATGGCCCAAGAGAAACCCTCAGGTGGGTGTCACAGGATCTTGTGAGAGAACACTAGGAGTACGTCCTAGGATGCCAAGTGTCTGCTATTTTCTACTTCAGGAAACCTGTAAGATAGGAGTAGGAATAGATTGCTTCGGCCTAGAGTGCTAGGTTGAAAAGGTCCTGAGGTAAAGACCATGATTGATTGTTGATGTCTGCTATGGGCACAGGACGACCAAGAGGACCATGCATGCCATGTGTTGGCCATTTCTTCTGCCAGGTGTATCTGAATGGGATTGTCCTGCTTTATAAAACTGAAGGCCTGGAATTTAAATAGTATAAGAATACCTCATTTTATTATGCCTTGCTTTATTGCACTTTGCAGATACTGCATTTTTATACAAATTGAAGGTTTGTGGCAATCCTGTGTCAAGCACAACTCTCAGTGCCAGTTTTCGAACCGCATTTGTTCACTTCATGTGTCACATTTCGTTAATTCTTGCAATATTTCAAGTTTTTGTACTATTACCATATTTATTGTGGAGATCAGTGATCTTTGATGTTACTATTACAAAAAGATTTCAGATGATGGTTAGCATTTTTTACCAATATAATATTTTTAGTTAGGATATATATATTGTTTTTTTTACACATGATGCTACTGCACGCATAATAGACTACAGTTCAGTTCAGTTCAGTCGCTCAGTCGTGTCCAACTCTTTGTGACCCCATGGACTGCAATACGCCAGGCCTCCCTGTCCATCACCAGCTCCCAGAGTTTACCCAAACTCATGTCCATTGAGTTGGTGATGCCATCCATCCATCTCATCCTCTCTCATCCCCTTCTCTTCCTGCCTTCAATCTTTCCCAGCATCAGGGTCCTTTCAAATGAGTCAGTTCTTCATATCAGGTGGCCAAAGTATTGGAGTTTCAGCTTCAACATAGTCCTTCCAATAAATATTCAGGACCAATTTCCTTTAGGATGGACTGGTTGGATCTCCTTGCAGTCCAAGAGACTCTCAAAAGTCTTCTCCAACACCACAGTTCAAAAGCATCAATACTTCGGCGCTCAGCTTTCTTTATAGTCCATACATGACTATTGGAAAAACCATAGGTTTGACTAGATGGACCTTTGTTGGCAAAGTAATGTCTCTGCTTTTTAATATGCTGTCTAGGTTGGTCATAGCTTTCCTTCCAAGGAGCAAGCGTCTTTTAACTTCATGGCTGCAATCACCATCTGCAGTGATTTTGGAGCCCCCAAAAATAAAGTCTGCCACTCTTTCCACTGTTTCCCCATCTATTTGCCATGAAGTGATGGGACCAGATGCCATGATCTTAGTTTTCTGAATGTTGAGCTTTAAGACAACTTTTTCACTCTCTTCTTTCACTTTCATCAAGAAGCTCTTTAGTTCTTCTTCGCTTTCTGTCTTAAGGGTGGTGTCATCTGCATATCTGAGGTTATTGATATTTCTCCCAGCAATCTTGATTCCAGCTTGTGCTTCATACAGTCCAGCGTTTCTCATGATGTAATCTGCATATAAGTTAAATAAGCAGGGTGACAATATACAGCCTTGACGTACTCCTTTCCTGATTTGGAACCAGTCTGTTGTCTCATGTCCAATTCTAACTGTTGCTTCCTGACCTGCATACAGATTTCTCAAGAGGCAGGTCAGGTGGTCTGGTATTCCCATCTCTTTCAGAATTTTCCACTGTTTATTGTGATTCATACAGTCAAAGGCTTTGGCATAGTCAGTAAAACAGAAATAGATGTTTTTCTGGAACTCTCTTGCTTTTTCGATGATCCAATGGATGTTCACAATTTGATCTCTGGTTCCTCTGCCTTTTCTAAATCCAGCTTGAACATCTGGAAGTTCATGGTTCATGTACTGTTGAAGCCTGGCTTGGAGAATTTTGAGCATTATTTTACTTGCATGTGAGATGAGTGCAATTGTGCGGTAGTTTGAGCATTCTTTGGCATTGCCTTTCTTTGGGATTGGAATGAAAGGAATGAAAACTGACCTTGTCCAGTCCTGTGGCCACTGCTGAGTTTTCCAAATTTGCTGGCATATTGAGTGCAGCATCATATTTTAGGATTTAAAATAGCTCAACTAGAATTCCATCACTTCCACTAGCTTTGTTCGCGTGATGCTTCCTAAGGCCCACTTGACTTCACATTCCAGGATATCTGGCTCTAGGTGAGTGATCACACCATGATTATCTGGGTTGTGAAGATCTTTTTTGTATAGTTCTTCTGTGTATTCTTGCCACCTCTTCTTAATATTTTCTGGTTCTGTTAATAATAGACCACAGTATGGTGTAAATACAACGTTTATATGTACTTGGGAACCAAAAAGTTCATGTGACTCACTTTATCGCGATATTCACTTGACTGCAGTGGTCTGAAACTAAACCCACCCAGATCGCTCCAGTGTGTCTGTAATCTGAGGTGCAGTTCTGGGCAGACAGGAGGAAACCTGATTGCCAAGAGGTGCTGAAAAGTCTGAAGGACTAAAGCTATTCAAGGTGCAGACATAAAGCTTTAGCTGACGCTAATTGCAACCCAATTTCTCCAAGTTCTTCTTCTGGCCTCAAGTTCACACCCCCTTAGAAATGACCTGGTAAACAGAGCACAGAGTTGACCTGTGGCCAATGACCATGACAGGCGAGATGCAGAGCATGTTCACAGAGCTCTGCATTCCTTTTCTCTGCAACTCAGGGCTGATTCTGAAATGACTGTTGGCTGAGCCTGCATGCCTGTGATGGGCTAGGAAATAGCTTCTGAATTTTGTCTTTCCAACAACAAAGGGCTACTAGGTAAGGACCTGAGGACACAGATGGTGCAGGGAAGGCAGGTAGAGAGAAATCACATGCAAAGCAGGAAGGGAAGAGTGCATCACTCAGGGCAGTTCTGGGGGTGAGAGCAGAGTGGAAGTAGAGACAGCAGTGATGAGGTTGGCAAGGTCACCCTCACGTCAGGGCTTAGATCACACAAGACCGTATTGTTGTTGTTGTTCAGTCGCTAAGTCATGTCCGACTCTCTGCAACCCAATGGACAATGACCTGCCAGGCCTCCCTGTCCCTTGCTATCTCCCAGAGTTTGCCCAAGTTCATGTCCATTGAGTCGGTGATGCCATCCAGCCATCTCATTCTCTGCTGCCCTCTTGTCCTTTTGCTGCGTACAAGGCCGTATAAGCCACGTGAAATACTTCAACTTTTATCCTGAGATCAACAGGAACCATAGACCAGATTTAATCAGAGGAAGTACCCACTTACTTCTGCATCAGGGTGCTCACCTCAACCCTCTCAGTCTGGAGAGAAAGTAACCCTTTCTTCATCCATCAGGACTCTGTGACAGGTCAAGATTGAGCTTCAAGGCATTTGCTTACACAGGGCTACAGGAAGCAGGAAGAAGATATCCCAGCTTCTGTAAGGCCATTAAGAAATGTCACAAATAACCAGGCAGAAAGATACTGTGATGCCATTCTGGTTTCACAGAAATGGCAAACATCCGTAAAGGAATCCTGCCATGAGGGTGCCCTTGCAGGAAGCCTCAGAGCAAATGGAGCCTGCCAACAGGCAGGAGACAGTGTGGATGCTGTCAGAGCAGCAGACGCCTTCCAGACAGGTGGTCTGCCTGCCGGCTACATTTTTCAGGACAGGTAGATAGCATTGCCTGCAGTTTATAAAGGAGGAAACTAAGACTCATGTGCCCCAGAACACACAACTGCTAAGTGACAAAGCCAAGCCTGTCTGATCCCCAAATCCATCCTCTTTCCTGACCTCACAAGATTTTTGCTGCCTGATTCTTTCAAGACTGCAGGCACTGCCCCTTGTATTTGCATCTTCTGGTGAGGTTTGTCTACAGCAGCTACTGGCAGGGGCTGCCAAAGGGACTCCAGCCACCTCAGGATTACAGTCATCAAGCTTAGCATTATCAAGGAGAAAAAGGCCTCCCTCTCCCCAGTTCCCAGAGACCCATCAGGAAAAAACTCTGATTGGTCTTGTTTGGGTCACATGCTCCCTCATGAACCAATCACAAGGAATCACAGTGCTCTGATTGGTCACCCCTTTGGACAAACTGGGGTACCGTGAAGGATATTATCTTGGAGGGTCAGGGATAACTTCCCAGAGCAAGTGGCTACTACATTGAGACTGGAAGGATGAGTTGGAGTGTTCCAGGTAAAGAGGCAGAACAACAGTGTTCAGACAGAGGGATGAGCAATACCAGAGGCCCAGGGATGCTCCAGGGTTCATCTTGTTCACAGTCACATCCCCATTCCTAGTGCACGCCCAGCCTCCTTCCAACCAATCCTCAGAGAATGCTTCAGGAATAAAATCCACAATTGGCTGGGTGGTCTCAGACAAGTCACTTGTCCTCTCTGAACTTCAGCTTCCTTCTCAACCTGGTGGTTTCATCATCCTAACCTTTCAGGACTATACAAGCAGTCCAATTTGATCAGTCCTAAAATATTCAGCAAGCACCTCCTGAGTGCTCAGCACCGTACCAGGCCTGCGGAAGACAAGGCGTGGCTTGGAAAAGCAGAGCATGCTCGGGCTCCAGTGCACAGGGTTGGACCTGAAGCCAGAAATCAGAAGTCATCCAGGGGAGAGGGCAGGATGAACGGAGAGGCTCACGGATGGTGAGGGTGGACTATGGGCATTCTGCTCCGTTTGCAGTGGGGCAGTCTGTTAGCAATTCATGCCTTCTAACTTCTGACCTCCCCACCCCCATCTCCTGCTTCCCACCCTCCACCCTCCAGCGAGTCTGTGCCCGGGCCACTCAAGCCAGCAGGCAGGGGAACAGGATGTTTCTTCCTCTGCCTTTGCCTCACAATTTCATAACCTGAATAACAGGTTGAGGTAATCCTAGAAACGAGGAAGGAAACTGTTTGGAATCTGGGTGGCTACAGAGAGAATTCTTGCCTCACCCTGTGTACCTGCCCCAGGTGCTTTTCCCCTTTCTGCCCCACCTTCAGCAGGCCTGACCTGAGCTCCAGACCCTCCCACCCCCACCAATGCTGTCTGCCAGGGTGAGCCACCCGGGGACTCAGGAGCCCAGCGAGCTCTGAAGGGCTGAGTGGGTCACCAGGGACTTGGCCAGGAGGGACGTCAGGCTGGGAGAGCCCTCGCCGCCCGCACCCCTAAATCCAGAGCCCTGCTTGGCATGGGCATCAGAGGGAGAGGCTAGCCCCCTGCCCAGGTACATGCCCCCTGCCCTCTGCCTGTCTCACGCGCTCCCTCTGAAGCTGGGCATAAGCCTGTCATGAGGACTTATCCTCTACCTCTCCCATCCTGTTCCTGTCTCTCTGTCTTCTTTCTCTTCTTCTGTCTCTGTATCTCTGCCATGTTCCTCTCCCTCTTGTCCTTGTTTTTGTCTCTCTAGTCTCTACCTCCATCAGTATCCATGTCTGTCCCTTCGTCTGTCAGACCCTGTCTCTGTCCTTCCTTCTTGTCCAGCCCCCAGGTCTCTTGGCTCCTCCACACACGAGGGAACCAAAGAATATCCTTTAAGCCTCATCCAGGAGCCAGGGCTGCTTTCTGTAGGAAATATTCTGAGAACATTCAGAAGCACAGCAGTGCTTCCCTGGTGGCTCCGTGGTTAAGAATTCACCTGCCAAGGCAGGAGACACAGGTTCAGTCCCTGATCTGGGAAGATCCCACGTGCCACAAAGTAACTAAGCCCTCGTGCCACAACTATTGAACTTGTGCTCTAGAGCCCGTATGCTGCAGCTGCTGAAGCCCGTGCACCCTTGAGCCCGTGCTCATCAACAACAGAAGCCACTGCAATGAGAAGCCAGGGCACTGCAACTAAAGAGCAGCTCCCGCTCGCCACAACTAAGAAAATGCCATGTAGCAAAGACCAGGCATGGCCAAAAATTTATTTATTTAATTAATTAAAAAAAAAACCAATATATTTTTGTATCTTAAAAAAAAAAGCTTGGTAATACAAATTTCATAAATTTAAAGTCCTACAAAATTCCTGCCAGGTGAGGCCAGGTGATAGATCAGCTTTCTCACCTGGAAGGTCTTAGAAGGTTAGAGGGCCAGGGTGGGTGGGAGGATTTTTCATTATCCTCGAAAGGAAGTATGGGTTGCATTTGCTGTTGCCATTGATGAAATAACAAGGGCTGACCCAACCTGACCGCCTCAGTACCAGGTGTTGTCCAGGTCTTCTGTCTACTGTCTGGATCCTTGGCAGCTGGGCTTTGGATACAGAGTCTGTTGAAATGGATTCTTAGGATAAAGAGGATTCTGGGGTGGGGAGGAGGCGGGAAGAGTGGTGGGAGCAAGTCACTGCAGTCAGAGGCCCTCCAGGTGGCTGGGGGGTGCGGTCTGAGATCCGGAACAGTTACCCTCTGCCTTGCTCTCCCCTCTGCTTTGTCTCCAGACACCTCCTGAGGGGTCTCAGCGCTGTCAAATCCCTGGTAACTACCGGTAGCTGGGGCGGCAGAGGGACGAGGTGGGAATGAGGATGACCCCGACCCTGCCCAGGACTCAGGAAGGGAGGAAACTTCAGTTTCATCTCTCCTCTGAGACAGCACTGACAGGGTGACATCATGGGAACGGGGCAGCTGAGACCTGAGTCCAGATTCTGCCTCTGCCCCTGGCATGCTGCATGGCCCTGGGCTCAACAGTGGAGAGTCTTAGCTTACTCAGCGCTAAAGCAGGAGTGTGGGGGCATGTGGAGTGGGGCAAGGGGGACGGGGTGGGCATGAGGATTAAAGAAGATGATGTACATACGGTACCCGGAGAAAACTCACCTGTGTGCTATGTGAGTCCCTGTTACTCATAATGTTGGCCCATCAGCAAAGATCACTTGAGCTTCTGCTTCCTAATGGTTTCACTGGGGCTGGCTAGCTCAATATCTCTCAGCTGGCTGGAGGGACAGAAGGATGGATGGATGAAAGGATGGATGAATGTACAAATGAATGGAAAGATAGACAAATGGATGGATGGATGGGTGCATGGACAAATGGATGGGTAGGTGCATGGATGAATCAAGCCTCCAAGGGATGATGGCTGGCAGACTGCATCTTCCTCTGCGTCCTAATCTCTGCGTTCCAAAAAGCCATGATGAATTGAATATAAAACTCCAGGGGCAAAAGCGAAGAGGAGGTGAAGGCAGAGAGGAAACAGACGGCACCAAATCAAAAGAACCATGACGCCCTGGGTTTTAGGAACCTACCCCTCATCTTCAGTCTTGTTCACACCCTGGATACCAGTTTCCAATTTTATTTTCTTCTCTCCACAGACTGACCCTGACCCCCAGCCGCCCTTCACCTCAACATGATGAGAATGTCAGGTAAGGCCAGGCTCTGATGACTCTAGGGTTCAAGGTTGAGATCTGAATCAGGTTTGGGAATTGCTTTTCTGTCAGCAGTGTCCGCCCATCCTGGACTCACATCCCACTTGGCTTCATCTGTTCTCAGCTGGTCAGGCCAGAATTCCAGGAAAAAACCAATCCAGGGTGGGCCTGGAAGAGTGTAAAGAGGGGACTTCCTGCCTCGAGGCGAAGGGTCGCAGAAACTGGCCCACCTGGCTGGGAACATGGAGACTCACCCGCTCTGGGAAACATTTCACCCTGGTTGGAAATTACAGACAAAACATTTGTCCCAAGGAGGGCTATTCTAGAATCCTGAAACCACAGGTCTGGGTACCAGGAGAGGCCTTTGCTCCAAGTTTCCATCCTCAGACTGTACCCTCTGTGTAGACAGAGACAGGGGAACTGAGGCACCAAACAGGAAACTGCCACAATTCACTTGTATTTCCAAACACCAGTGAGGAAGTTAAGAGCACAACTTTTCTTTATTTTTATTGAAGTGTGTGTTAGTCACTCAGTTGTGTCCAACTCTTTGCAACCCCATGGACTGTAGCCCACCAGGCTCCCCCGTCCTTGGGATTTTCCAGGCAAGAATGCTGGAATGGGTTGCCAATCCCTTCTCCAAGGGATCTTCCCAACCCAGTCTCCTGTATTGCCGGCAGATTCTTTGCCATCTGAGCCACCAGGGAAGCCCTGTTAAAGTATAGTTGATTTACAATGTTGTGTTAATTTCTGATGTACAGCATAGTGATTCAGTTATACACATATATACACACATTATTTTCTATATTCATTTCCATTATGGTTTATTAAAGGATATTGAATATAGGTCCCTGAAGAGCACGGGTATTATAAGCACCTTACTTACCCAGGTTCAGGTCCCACCTCCTGTCACTTACTAGCCAGTGACCAGATCTCCAAGGGGCAGTTTCCTCATCTGACAGCGGGGTTAACCAGTAGCATACAACACGGAGGGAACCGAGATAACGTGTGTCAATGGCGCTCGCCCAGTACCCGACACAAAAGGAGTGCCGAACGATGAGAGCTGAGGCCCTAGAAGATGAGGGACCCCACAGACCTGAGCCCCACCTCACGGGATCCAGAGGGCCTTCTCCCTCGCCCCAAGTAGCTTGAGGCCAGCACGAAGCCACAGCTGAATTCAGGGCTGAGGAGCAAGGGTGGTGCACACAGAGAAGTCAGACGAGATCCGGCACCTTCAGAGCGCTGTGGCTGTAGACAGAGAGGGAGGTCAGGCACGGAGCGAGGGAACTTGCCCTGAAGGTTGGATTTGGCTCTCAAGGCAGAATGGGGGTCTCCAGAGTCCTTGAGGTGGGAGGTGTGGTGCGGCCCGCTGCAGCTCTGACAGAATTACGAGGAGAGGAAGCAGACAGAGCTCTGGGGGCCCGGCTCATGTGTGCGGGAGAGAAGACAGGGAGCAATCTGGCTGTAAGGCGGAGAGGCCACGTTGGGCAGGCAAGTGTGCCCTCCTGCAGAGAGCACCTATGTTGTTTGTGGTGGCTTTTGGGGGGAGTTGATGGAAAACACAAGGGACCAACCCCACTCCCACCCCCAAAGCCACGCTAGAGGCTGCCTAGTGGTGACAACTACCACATCCTTCCCCACCAGCCATGGGCTCAGCAGCAAGCACGTTACTCTGTCCACCCTGTGACTGAGGGGCTTCAGCTGAGAGGTGCTGAGCTCCTGCCCGAGGTCACACAGTAGTGGGTGGCCACCCCAAGCCTTCCTGCCTCTCACGCCACGGCTCACCTGCCTCCTGCTCTCCTGCTAGAGTCCTCAGGCCTCCCCTCGGGGTGCTGATTCCCAGACCTCACCCCCTGAGATGCTCTCCAAAAGGCTAAGGGGAGCCCAGGAAGTGTGTGTCTAAGCCTCCCTCTCAGTGGCCCTGCCTTGGGGAGTGAGTGTCACTGTGTAACTTTGCAGCATGATCTCCCATTGGGTCATCACATGGATTCACACTGGTCTTGCCAGGCAGGCCATGGACTGGTCCATGGTGGGGGCAGGCTCTGGACCTACAGCATGGGGGAGTTGCTCCATTTTCACATGAAGTTCAGATAAAATAAGGTTCAACCATGATTGACACACAGGATGAACTCTTCCGCTCATCCGCGCATTCAGATATGAAGTTGGTGAAGTTCATTTCCAGGGCTCCTAGCTTTCTTTTCTTCTTCCCATTAACCCCTGTGGAGTTCTGTGCTCACAAAATTCCCCAGCAAAGTTGCATCCAAGAAAAAGATAGACTATCAACACGTTAATCCTTGTGACCCTCCCTCCAACATGGGATCTCGGGAAGAGGTCTCACTGAGGGGATTTGGGAAGGACCCACGTGCAGTCTTGCCGTGAGGCCCTGCCATGTGGTCTAGCACTGTGGTCTCAGGGCAGCATCTCCTTGCTCCGCAGGTCTGCTTCGCCTCCTGGCCCTAATTTTTGTCTTGGTCACCACATGGCTCTTCATCCGCGAGTATATCGACTTCAACATGAAAACCCTCCGCCTGCCCCGCTGGATGGGTGAGTGGAGCTCACTACTGGGGCAAGAACCGGGGTCGGGGGCCAAGGATCTAGTCCAGCTCTGGGTGACCCAGGAGGTGGCCAGACATGGCAAAGGGCTGCCCTTGGGACCCCACACATTCAGGGAAGAGGAAACCGCGCCCCAATCCGATGTCAGGAAGGCTGAGAACCCATGGGGAACAGACAAGTGTTCCAAGGCCCTGGTCAGAACATGCGCCTGGATCAAGGATCATTTTGGAAACATGATCCAAGAAGGAAGGACAGAGGGAAGAAGAGAAAAAGGGAGGGACAGAGCGGGGGATAAAACTGCCTGGGCCCTGAGCCCCTTCCACCCGCACTTGCTGTTCCTCTCTGCTCAGACCTCCCTGTGGCGTCTCCTTCTCAGCCTTGGGCCTCTGCTCAAATGTTTCCTCCTCAAAGAAGCCTTCCTGACCACCCCAGCTCTACCCGCGCCTGCTGCTGCTCCTGTAGAGTCTTACACGTCAGCCCGTCCCCTTCAGATCATCATCATTATCCATCCTTGTGCAGTTTATTTATTTGTTTACTTCATCATTACCCATCTCCAGCTCATACAATGTCAGCTTCCTGAAGGCCAGAATTTTGTCTTGGGTATATCTCTCTCTAACACCTCAGACCAGATGTTCAGAAAACATTTGATAAGTGAAAGAAATATGGATGGATGGATGGATGGATGGATGGTTGGATGGATGGGTGGATGCATGAATGATGAATGGGTGATGGTTGCTAGCAGCTTTACATGCGTGGTGTCATTTGACCTGCATGAATGCCCCATGGAATGATCCACAGTGTATTTGTGCAGTGGACTCAGGCATAACCTCATGTTGTCATTTTATGTGTGGTCTGAGAAAAGGAGAAGCTCTGAGAGATTAAGAGACTTCCCAAAATGTCCCTTGTAGATATCAGAACATGACTGGGAACCCAGGTCTCCCAGATCTAAATCCTTTCAAAGGAAGGAGAGAAAGGGAGAGAAATTTATATCTCCAGATTTGTCCTCCTTAAAGACCAAGAACCACCTCCATTGACATAGTCAAATGTAATAACCTCTAGTGGCCCTGGCCAGCTCACGCCTTCACGGCAGTGAGAGGACAGGCATCCTGCCTTTACCACCAGCTTCCCACAGTGGAATCTCATCTTACCCCATCTGCTTCTTGTCCAGCATGCCCCACACCAGCTCAGGACGTTTTATATACATATGTGGTGGCCACCAGGTCCGTGGGCCCTGGGCACCACTTTCACAGACCAGAGACTGACTTGGCCATGCTCCTGGCCTTGGAGGAGATGCGCCCAGATCAGTGCAGGCAGCTCGGAGCAGGAGTGAGTTGTGGAGAAGAGAGCCCCAGCTTGGGGTGGGAGGGGAGTGTTTGAAGGGAGCCCCCAAGGTATTTTCCCTCTCAGAACTCAGCCACCAGGGGTGTGACAAATCAACACGTCTCCCCCAAGGCTCAACACGCAGCTGCTCTGTATTAGGTCCCCAAGACCCTGAAAGGAGGAACACCCCAGAATGTGGCCCCAGCTCAGGGTTTGAACAGGGGATACAAACACAATTCATTATAGAATATAGAAAAATGGAAGTATATTAACATGACTTGAGTCTTGCAAAACACGTACAGTGATTTAATGCATTAATATGGAAACACATATCTTACTGTAGCACCACATTTTCTACTGTTTTTGTTATTATCTTGGTATATAATCGGTTTCCTTTTTAATCCAATCTATTTTATGCTTTTAATAACTTGCTGCCTGGTAGAGTAAGAAGCACTGAGTGTCTCGAAAAAAGTGGGAATAAATTTATTTGTAGGGGAGTTCATAGGCTTTTCCAGATCACCAAAGGGGTCTGTGGCACAGAAATTGGGCAATTAAAGATTTCCTGATTTGGCTGATGAACTGGGCAGGGTTCTTTCAGATGAGAGTGATGAACCCCACTGTAAGTGGTTTAAACGAAGTGGGATGTCATTTTGTGGGTCCTTGGGAAGCCCAAGGTGTCAGATTTCAGGTGTGGCTGGATCTAGGGGCTCCCACGAAGGCCCCAGAGTCAGTTTCTGCACCCTGGGCTCCGCTCATTGCTGTTTAACCTGATTCCGTGGGCAGCTTTCTCTCCCAACAGGCATGTTGGCCACCAGCTCCCCAGTTGCTCACCCTTCAGCTCTCTCCCCCGGGACCACATGTAAACCTGAGAAGGGCTTGGCGTCCAGGAGGAGATGATGTTGTGGCTGGCTCAGCCAGGGCACGGGATACTCCGGGGCCTTGGAGGCAGGGGTGGGGGGCAGCCTCCTGAGGACTGAAAGGAAAGTGTGTCAGTGAGGGTGTCCCCCAGAGAAGGAGAGCTCCCTCTGCTGCACTGACATTTCTGTCCCCTGGGAGCCCTGTCCTCTAGGGCTTAGTGCCAGGCCACCAGAAGACCTGACGTAGAAGTGCAGGAATAATCTGCACACAATGTAGCTGAGATGTGCAGCCCAGCGCAGACAGGCGGGGCCGCAGGAGTCGGGAAGGGACCCGCAAGGCAGCTCAACAGCGACAGTGGCACAGCACTGTGCCTCCTGGAGGCCGGGGGTCCAGGCACCCAGCCAGGCCCTCAGGGCTCCTCTCACTGGACCTTCCCCACAGCCAGTGAGAGTGGGTGTGACGCCCCCACTGTGCAGGCGCAGAGGCTCAGCCACAGAGGAGAAAACTCCCACACAGTTGGTCACACAACATCAGGCTCCAAGTCCAGTGGGCCTCACAACAGAGGCTTGCTTCTTTTCGACCGTGACCGAGTCGTGTGTGTGTGTGTGTGTGTGTGTGTGTGTGTGTGTGTGTGTGTGTGTGTGTGAAGAGGTAGCAGCAGCAAGTGCAGGACTCCCAGATAAAACAGGACTTTCAGCTCATCTCACCCCCTTGCCATGGAGGGGGACTGTGCTTGGCCAGGACAGCACCTCTCTGACTTCCCTTCTTCCCCCCACCTGCATTATGCCAGCAAGCTCAAAACACTTTCTTACCAGATTCTGTCTTCTCTCCAACAGGTTCAGCCCACAAGAAGAACTGTGAGTGTCAGTTCAGCCCTGTTGTCCATAGAGTGAGGTATTCCAGGGTGTCTACTCCCAGCCCTGAAGCTTTGAGAAAAGCCTGAGTTCCCAGAGCCCACCCAAATCTCACTCCTTGGCCTGATGGTGACTTGTGAAGCCCCCAAGCCCTGTGGCCCCTTCTCAGCCATTCAGACTCCTAGGGAGGCTTCAACTCTCTCCATTCCCTGGTGCCCCAGCCCGCAGTATGGACTGCAGCCACCTTGCCTCCCCTCTCTCATCCCCTACCTGCCTGGGAGCTCCAAGAATGCAGGCTGTGCTTATTATCCTCATTGCAGTGACCCCAGAAATGGCTTATGGCTCCTGCTTCAGAGTACCAGGGCCATGCTGGGCACCCCAAGGGCCGCAGCGGCAATCAGAAGGGGGTGCTGATTGTCTGTTTGGGTAGAAGAACCGTGTGTGCTGAGAGAGGTGGGGCAAGTGCCCAGAGCTCCAGGAGGGCCGCCCATTTCCAGTGGGATGGGGTCTGGGAAGGCCTCAAGGAGGAGGTGGCTTTTTAGCTGTTCCTTGCACAGGAGGTACCAGGCTGTACAAAGGCCTAGGGGCAGGAGTGCTGGGACTCCAGTAGAGAACTTGCTTGCAGAGTCAGGTACGCGAGTATGGGAATGGAGAGAACAGTGGGATGGCAGGAATGCTGGGTGTTGGAACAGGATTTCACAATGACCCAGCTCCAGAGGTGCAGAGAAGATAGAAGGAGGGGACAATTATGGTGATGGTAATAGTGACAGTGACTGTGTGCCAGCACTGTATTCCGAACTTTATGGGCATCTTCTGCAATCCTCACCACAACCCTAGGTAGGTGCTGTACATATCCCCATGTTATAGATGAGGAAACTGAGGCTCATAGAGGTGAAATCTCCTGGCCAAGGGAACATGGCTCTAAATGGCAGAGTGGGAGTCAACCTCCCCTTGTAGTCCGGAGCCCACCCTCTCAACACACCTTAACAAGAGACAGCACCTCTGGGTCCCCCTCTCCATTCCTGATCTAAACCAATCTCCTCATTTTACAGTTGGCAAAGCGAAAGGGAGAGATATATGGCAAGTCACACAGCAGATTCCTGAAATTGGCCCAGGTTCCCCCCGACTGCACCCCTCCAGCGATCAGCTGCATGCCCTGAGCAATAGAGGGGTGGGACAGCTTAGGAAGCCCCAAAACCCAAACCCACACAGCAAATCACCTGCCTCCCAGTGGCTGAGACCCCTGGGCCTCCTCCCCCACGTCCAGTAGCTTGACCATGAAGCCTGGATGGTCAGAAAATCAATTTGAGAAAAGCCTGCTAAGCTGGCCTGTTGACATCGGGTTTGTCAGACTCAGCACAGGTGATCAGGCCCAGGGCCAACTCCAGGGTGGTCCCCAAGGCCTGGAACAGCCCGTCCAGCAAGATGAGACCCTCTGGACTCTAAAGGAAACTGGGCTCCCTTGGGGGGACAGGTGGCCGGAGGTGGGGCCCCAAGGCTTATAGGAGAAGAGGACCCCTCCCAGCCTCACCCTCTACCAGGGCTTTTGTGGGGGGTTCTGTCCAGAGGGCTGGGCAGGGACATCCGGTTCAGGACATCCCAGGCCCTCTCTCTGGACACCTCCTTGGGGGCATCTCCACTCCCGGCCCCCACTCTCTGGTGATGATGTCCCGGTTGGAGCTCTGGTTACACCCATCAGGCGGGTGTGCGGGAACTCAGGGTGGAGGGGTGAGAGCCTAGGATGGGCATTGCACTCAGATCATCAGGGCCACCCACTCCGCCAGGGGAGCCCTGGTACAGGTGGCTTTCATTCCTAGGAAAGGGAGCCTTCACCTACTCAGAGGCACCCGGGGCTTGCTGAGCTTGGCGCTAGGGGCTGTGACCCCCTTGGCAGAGGGGCGTTTGTTTCTGATTCCCATGAAGCCCCCCTCTAGGCTGGCAAGGGCAAGGAAACCCTAATCACCCTCCCAGCTCGGACTCAGACCCACCCAGATGCTCTAGGTGTTCATTCAGTGAGGATTTATTGAGCGCCTACTGTGTGCCAGCCATGGGAGTTATGGGGAAGATTTAACAAGACAGTAAAGAAAAAGTGCTTGCCACAGTGCCTAGCACACAGCAAGGCCCTGGCATGTGCCCCATCTATTAGGAAGCCTGTGGGTCTGCTCCAAGCACACCTGGCATGGCTCAGCTGGACACCTGGCACGGGGGCTGGAAGAGAGTGAGGCCACCCCATCACAGCTCTCCCTCTGCAGGTGAAAGCGCTCTAACTCCCCATTTACTCAGTCCTCCTAAGAGCGACTTCCAAACTGTTAGGTGGTGTTAAAAAAAAAAATGCATTAATACAAGTTGGAAACTGCCAGGCTGATAGCACCTGTGACACCTCAGCGGCTGTGTTTGAGGGCCCTTCTGCCTCTCCTGCCTTTCACAGGGTCTGCTTGGGGAGGGGCACATGGAGAGGACATAGTGCTCTATAGCAGCCACAAAAATCAGAGGTCTCACCTATTGAGTCCTCAGTGGGCTCCAGAGACCATGCTAAGCCCCAGCGGGAGGTCCCAGAACCACCTGCCTCGTCCCTGTGAGTCCTAGGGTCCAGACATACTAGGTGCACAGTAAGTGAATGATGAGAACAGCCAATAAGCTCTGAACGGTCACCTGCACTCATTAATCCCACATATGACCCAGTGGGGAGGCACATCATTAGCCCGTTTCACAGCTGAGCGACTGGATGTGCAAGGAGGTTGAGGACTTGCTCAAGGAAACATGGTTAGTGGGACATGCTCCCACCCGCCATGCTGGGCCCCGAGGGACTTGTCCACAGGGGCCTCTGAGAGCTCAAAAGGCTGCTGTGGCTCAAGAGGAAGTTCTCAGGAGAATCCCTGAATCACGGAGACTCTGGTCACTAACCCACCACTCACTGTTCCGCACACAGCTGCCGGGGGTGTGGAGACACCCAGGCATCGTGTCCAGGCTGAGGCTGGGATGGGAAGCCCGGAAATGAACTCTGGGTGGTCAGACACATGGTATCCTGTGTCTTTATGGGGTTGTTGGAGACTCTGTGGGAGCCCAGAAAGGGGCAAGTCCCTAGACTTAGGCAGTCAGGGAAGATGTCTCTGGGAAGAGGCCCTTAGCTGCCCTCCAGCTCCCACCCCCCCCCCCAGCTCCCCTCCTCCTCTCGGGCCTCCTGCCACCACCAAAGCTGCTGCGTTCCCTCCCCAGCTCCACAGTTGGTGAAGACCAAGTGTGGCCTCAGCAAATTCTGCCCAGAAAACTTCTTCGCATTTAAAATCGTCAGTGGGGCTGCCAACGTCGTGGGCCCCACCATGTGCTTTGAGGACCAAATGTAAGTTTCTGGCATTTCATTACTTTCATGCCTTCATTCATCATCAAGTTCAGAGGCCTCAGGGTGGCCCTGAGACCAGCCCACACCTTCCACACACTTCCTTTTACTCTGGGTGGGTTAGTCAGACATAATGATAATCCTGATGGCTTGCAAATCTGCCAGCGCCTTCCTAGATGCCTTGCAGCAGCATCTCCCTTGCACCCCAGCACTCCTAGAGGTGAGCGATAATTCTCCCCTTTGTAAAGATGAGGAAACTGAGACTCAGAGTTACTCCGCTAACCATTGGTAGAGCCAGATGTGAACACAGGTCTGTCTGACAGCCAAGCTGCTGGGCTTCCTGCGAGGGGCATGCCTACGGGGAGTGTTCAAGATCAAGGCCAGGCGTCAAAGCCCAGAGGCAGCAGTCCCAGGGCTTCTGCCCAGGTACAGGACAAAGACTGTGTGCCAGGCTTTCTAGGTAGTAACTTGCTGCCTGGGGCAGCAAGTCCATCCTACAAAAGAAGCCAGAGACAGCAATCTGGAATCTGAACCTAGCTCCAAATTGCTTAGGCAGAACAAAACTTGCTGGTTCATGGGCCCAAAAGCCCAGAGAAAGTGGCCATCTGAAACAGCTGAATCCAGGGGTTCAAACCAAGTCATCAAGGCTCCCTCTCATACCACCTTCAGCTCTGCTCTCCTCTGTCACTGGATTCGGTTTTCTCTACTGAAAATGGACTTCTTCATATGGTGAAGGAGGGCGGACCAGCTGGGTTGACATAACAGCCCTGTCTAGCACCCCACTGGGAAGAGCTTCCCCATGTGAATTAACCCTGTGAAAGGCCTGGGACTGGGGCTCATTTGCTCGCCTAGGTCACATAACCACGCTGGCCTAATCACTGTGATCAGTGGCACAGCATACTCGCTTGTCCAGGCCTGGGAGAGAGGTCTGTGCTGAGAACCTCCTGGCTAGAGACAGAGAAGGACAATTTTCCCAAGGACACCAGAGGACAGGATACTGGGCAGCAGGAGCACAGCTGGGCTCTCCCTGGGGACCCCAGACATGTCTGGATTCTGCCCTCCTCCTGGCCTGGGGAGACGGGCTGGCCACCCCTCCAACACCTCCCAGCCCCAGGCAGGGGCCCTCCCTCTTCCCCAAGCAGACTGTTCTGTTCCAAACGTGCCGTGAGAGACTCTCAGAGAATCCAGCCCATTGCTCGTTTCCAGGAGAAGGCAGATGGCCCAAATGATTCTGTGTATTCTCTGATACTTCTGCATTGCACTCTGGGCCCTCTCAGAATTCCAGAGTCTGGAACACATAGTGCTCATTCCACACTCGAGACCGACGGCTGTGTTTTGTTTCTCTTCTTTTCCTTTAGGATCATGAGTCCTGTGAAAAACAACGTGGGCAGAGGCCTGAACATCGTCCTGGTGGATGGTGAGTTGCTGACCCATTCCCAGATAGCCTCCAGCATGCTCCTAAGCCTGGCTGGCCTGTGGGAACAGGTCTAAAACACCAGGTCTACCCTGCCTGTGCACCAGTCTCAGGAGAATCAGTTCAGTTCAGTCTCTCAGTCGTGTCCGACTCTTTGCAACCCCATAGACTGCAGCACGCCAGGCCTCCCTGTCCAGCACCAATTTCTGGAGTTTACTCAAACTCATGTCCATTGAGTCGGTGATGCCATCCAACCATCTCATCCTTTGTTGTTCCCTTCTCCTCCTGCCTTCAATCTTTCCCAACATCAGGGTCTTTTCCAATGAGTCAGTTCTTCACATCAGGTGGCCAAGGTATTGGAGTTTTAGCTTCAACATTGGTCCTTCCAATGAATATTCAGGACTGATTTCCTTTAGGATGGACTGGTTAGATCTCCTTGCAGTCCAAGGGACTCTCAAGAGTCTTCTCCAACACCACACTTTAAAAGCATCAATTCTTCGGTGCTCAGCTTTCTTTATAGTCCAACTCTCACATCCATACATGACTACTGGAAAAACCATAGCTTTGGTTAGACAGACCTTTGTTGGCAAAGTAATGTCTCTGCTTTTTAATATGCTATCTAGGTTGGTCATAACTTTTCTTCCAAGGAGCAAGCATCTTTTAATTTCATGGCTGCAGTCACCATCTGCAGTGATTTTGGAGCCCAAAAAATAAAGTCTGCCACTCTTTCCACTGTTTCCCCATCTATTTGCCATGAAGTGATGGGACCAGATGCCTTTATCTTAGTTTTCTGAATGTTGAGCTTTAAGACAAATTTTTCTCTCTCCTCTTTCACTTTCATCAAGAGGCTCTTCAGTTCTTCTTCGCTTTCTGCCATAAGGGTGATGTCATCTGCATATCTGAGGTTATTGATATTTCTCCCAGCAATCTTGATTCCAGCTTGTGCTTCTTCCAGCCCAGCGTTTCTCATGATATTCTCTGCATAGAAGTTAAATAAGCAGGGTGACAATATACAGCCTTGACATACTCCTTTCCCAATTTGGAACCAGTCTGTTGTTCCATGTCTGGTTCTAACTGTTGCTTCTTGACCAGATTTCTCAGGAGGCAGGTCAGGTGGTCTGGTATTCCCATCTCATTCAGAGTTTTCCACAGTTTGTTGTGATCCACTCAGTCAAAGGCTCTGGCATAGTCAATAAAGCAGAAATAGATGTTTTTCTGGAACTCTCTTGCTTTTCGATGAGCCAACGGATGTTAACAATTTGATCTCTGGTTCCTCTGCCTTTTCTAAATCCAGCTTGAGCATCTGGAAGTTCACGGTTCACGTACTGTTGAAGCGTGGCTTGGAGAATTTTGAGTATTATTTTGCTAGCATGTGAGATGAGTGCAATTATGTGGTAGTTTGCGCATTCTTTGGCATTGCCTTTCTTTGGGATTGGAATGAAAAGGAATGAAAACTGACCTTTTCCAGTCCTGTGGGCCACTGCTGAGTTTTCCAAATTTGCTGGCATATTGAGTGCAGCACTGTCACAGCATCATCTTTAAGATTTGAAATAGTTCACCTGGAATTCCATCACCTCTACTAGCTTTGTTCGCAGTGATACTTCCTAAGGCCCACTTGACTTCACATTCCAGGATGTCTGGCTCTAGGTGAGTGAACACACCATCATGATTATCTGAGCCATGAAGATCTTTTTTGTGTAGTTCTTCTGTGTATTCTTGCCACCTCTTCTTAATATCTTCTGCTTCTGTTAGGAAGGATACGCTTCTCAGGAGGATATGCTGCTCCTATGAAACATGACCCCATCCTCAAGGGCATCCCAGCTTAAATTCACACATGTGAAACCACAGGGGACAATGAGAGGTCACAAGCTGAGTGCACACCTTCATTCACTCATTCAGCAAAGAGTGATGGCAGCTACTGTGGGCCAAGCCCTGTATGTATGGGGTTCTGGGAGTCAGCTGTGAACTAGGACAGACCCTGGCTTGACATGTGGGCGTCCATGAGGTTCACAGACAATCAGAAGGTGGTGAGCACGTGTGGAAGAAAAAGAAACACAGCTCTGGGAATGGGACACAGAGCTGGCAACGGAGGTAGTCAGGGAAGGCTTCCAGAGGGAGGTGATGGTCAGCTGAGGCCTGATGGGAAGTAGGGGGTGACCAGGAGAAAAGAGAGAGGCACCTTCCAGGCAGCGACATCACTGTGCAGGGTACAGGGAAGGGAGGAGAAAGGATTGGAGGTCCACACAGGCTCTGTCTGGCTGTAACACGGAAGCAGGGTGGTGACAGGTGAGGCAGGGCCAGAGGATGAGGCGCTAAGTGTCCTACTAACAAGTGTGGACCTGAAGCAGAGGAAACTAGGGAGTCTCAGAAAGGCTTTGAGCAGGTCCTGAGGGCCCAGCCCTCCATTCCAGAAACCTGCTTCCAGCTTGGAATAGGGAGGCTGGAAGCAGGGAGACCCAAGGAGGCCGACAGTCTCACTAACCCTGTATCTCCAGTAGGTGGTGAACAGGCAGCCACTGCAGGCCAAGCCTGAAACAGGGACACGTTTCAGGAGGGATGGGCCTCCCTCCCCATCCCTCACAAAGCCCCAAAATACAAATAACCACTGATAACACTGTGTGCTTAGTCACTCAGTCGTGTCCGATGCTTGCAACACCATAGACTGTAGCCTGCCAGGCCCCTCTGTCCATGGAATTCTCTAGGCAAGAATACTGGAGTGGGTTGCCATTTCCTTCTCCACTAAGGGCTAACATTTATGGAGCACTTACTGTATAATGTGTTCCAGCTATGTCACTGACCTTCTTCTCAATGCTAACAGGGAGTGCTATGCTCAGCATCCCCATTCTTCAGGTAAGAAACGGGCTCAGAGAGGCACAGGATACACAGCCAACAGAATCATCTAGATTTGAACCCAGATCTGGCTGACTCCAGGTCGTAATCCCTCAGCAAAACTGCCCCCTAGACTAGAAATGTCTCCAAGCACGTGTGCAGCGCCCCCTGCCGGCCAGCTGTGGAAAATGTAACACACCATTCTCAGGGCCTCTGGGGTCTCAAGCCAGAACAACAAAAGGATTGCTAAAGATAGTGGGTCTCAACCTTTTAGACGGCAGGGATTCCTTTGAGAAACTGCCCAAACTACACCCCTTCCCCTAGTTCCAGAAAAATTCATAAATGCACAGGATCACAAAACAATTTCACAGACTCCCTTCCAAGAGCCCCAGGTGAAGTGCCAGGAGGGACTGGGACACTAGTGGCTTCAAGAATTCCGGAGGAGCTGCAATGAGAGCCTGGCCCTACCCGGCAGGAGAGCGGCCGCCACCCAGGCCCCTGTCGCCACCCTCTTATCAAATCCGCAAACAGAATTAGAGGGAGAGGGCAGTGACGGGGAGGATAGAGCTGCCATCCCCTCTGCAACACCCCCACCTTGTGGCCAAAGGTAAGAATTGCAGGTTGCTCCTGAACACCTGATTTCCTGTAGAATTTGGACCGGTTGCAAAGCCCACAAACGCAATCTGGGTCACTGCACTCAGGACACTGAGTACACATCAGCCCACTGCAAATCCCTTTGCCTTCAAGAGTCAGAGGACTCACATTGCAGGCTTCCTAGTTTAGGTGAGAATGAGAATGATGACTGTATTTTCTTAGTTACTCTTTTGCAGGTAAGATTTGTCTTGCATGCTCATATTTGAAATACATCTCATGTAGTTCCCACATCCCATAGTACTGATGCAAAAATTCAGGTTAAATGCTAAATCCTGCATTAGGAAGTGGCAGGGTAGAACATCAATCCAGATTGATTGGATTCAGTTCAATTGCAGAGACCGTCACCGCTGTATGCTCTCGTTACCTCTCAGATAGCAGCCCTAAAGTGGTTACTGGGCACCACTAATTTTCCAGTCCTAGGGGACTATCCCAGATAGCTCAGTTGCTAAAGAAATCCGCCTGCAATGCAGGAGACCCTAGTTCAATTCGGCCCTGCGAGGACTGGCTTCTACCAGGACAGATGAACGGAGCTCGGCCTCCTGTCAGCACCAAGCTTGACTCAGTGCCCCTCCCTGTCCCCGCAATCATAGGGCCAGCTTGGCTTGAGCATCAACATGCTAAGCATAAGACTGCCCAGCCCAGAAGCTCCTCACAGAGCGGAGGGGCCTGCTGCTCTCAGTCAGCTGATTTCTTCCATCCTCAGTCTCCCATCTCTACCTCCATCTCCAGGGAGAATCTGCCTCACTGCACCCACCTAAATACATGAGCCCAAGTGGGGAGAGAGAGCAGGAAGCCCTCTTGGCTTTGCACACCGAGCAGGGGCTGAAATGTGGGAAATGGAAATCTGACGCCCAGAAGTAACGGCAGATGGTGTTTGGAAGGCGACCAGTGGCAGCATCCTTAGGGACAGAAGTGCGGACCCATGCCGTAGGCTCAGGGCTCCCCACCATGGCCATCTTTCAGCCAAGTCTCACCTCACAGATAGGGTCTGCAGGGCCAGAGGGTGTGCCCCCCTGGAACCCGCATCAGGGCCCATTCACTCCTGTTCCAGGTGTACCCCCACACTGCAGACATGCCCATAAGACTGAGGGTGGCCCGGGGGTGACTGCTGCTGGAGGGGAGGGTAGCAGAGACAGAGCTTTGGGTAGGCAGGGTGGGTTGTCCATATGCAAGCATGCAAAGCCCCTCCTGGAGAAGGACAGAGCGGAGACGGGTGAGAAGAGGGTGGGGCAGCCCATAGGCTGAGGGCAGGGACCTTCCTTTGTTCTCTGTCCAGGGTCTTGCAGATATTCAGGGTGTCTGGGGCCAGGTTATGGAAAAGGTCCAGCATCTGGATTCAGAGATTTCAGGCTGTGAGACCCGAGGCAGGTGACATCTCTTGAACCTCATTTTCATCATCTATAAAATAGAGGGCACCATAGAGTCTGCTTCATGAGCTGGATGTGAGAATTAAATGATACTGTGCAATAATCAGGGGGCGGAGCCCAGAGGGGCTTCACCTCCCTCCCCTCCCCCCCGACTCCATCACTGTCATTCAGAAGCAAGACAGTCATCTGTCAAAATGGAAAGGGAAAAAAACAAAAGGATAAGCCAAGTTTTATAGCGCCTTATTATAAACATGGATGTAAACATAACTGATGGGGAACCAGAAACAGAAGCCTTTTGAGAGCAAGTCGCCCCTTCCCACAAGAGACCAAAAGAAAAAAGAGAGATATGGTGACTTTTCAGAGTGAGAATATAGTTATCAGAAGGCACACTTCATTCTTCCAAACATCCGCTGTTCCTGCCAGACAAGAGCCAGATTTTTATATCTGGTGACGGCTCAAACAAATGAGTGTTGCTTTCAGATCTCCCACTTTTGTCTCAAGAGTCCAAGGGTCGCTGTGGTCATTGACTGGAGGCCTCCATGTTACAGAGCAAGTTGGCAGCTGGGCTTGCTTGGGGGACTTGACTTTTCCTCTGAATTCAAGGGATCCCCACAGAATTGATAAGAATCAGGGCAGCTTCTTGGGCACGCAGCCTGTGAGGAGGGCAGTCACACAGGGTCTCTTGCTTAGAAGATGCTCTGCCTTCACTGTCTTGAAATGATGAATAAGTTTTTCAACAAAAGGTCCACATTTTCATTTTGCACTGGACCCAAAAGATCATGTGTCAATCCTGCTCGTAACTGTAACTCTATTATAATGCACTTACTGTAAGCCCAGAGTCATCATCACCTTTGATCTTTACAAAAATGCTCTGAGCAGGGCTATTAATCATCCTCATTTGACAGATGTAGCCCCGGCTTTGCCCACCAGGCCACTCTTGCCTGTACTTCTTGTACCATTCAAGAGCCCTCTGCATAAGTGATGCTGTATCCAGAGAACTATTTGCACTCTCAGTATGTTCATTTAAATCAGCTCACTCTTTTTTTTAACCTAAATAAATAGATCTTAAAAGGAAATTACATCACTGCCCTAAGTTGAAAGCCATTATCATTTTTTATGCAGGGAAGGTGACCATAAACATAAGCACAACCGGAAAAAATTATCTGTCACTGAAGCAAGCTGCATGCTGATGCCTCCCCAGGTGCTGTGCCCAGACCTGCTTTCTGTTCAATCCAGAGATCTCGCAAGTGCAGGCATGCATTGGAGATGCAAAGGGATACTTGCTGCTTGACCTAAGCTGGAGAGTTGTTCTCTCTGTGACCTGAGTTGCCCAGTGGGTACACCCTCTAAGTCAGCACAGACAAGCTGGGTGCATCTGAAACAGTGTAGATGGGGGCAGCCGGCAGTGTGAAAAGAGCCCAGAGCCCTGGGAGAGGACTGTGCTCAGACCCTGGGGGAGTAGACTCCCAAAGGCTCTTACCCCAGCTGCAGCTCAGAATCGCTCGGGAAACTCAACATCCAGAGCCCGCCCCAGGCCAGCTGAACAAAAGTACCCTCACTCTCTGCAAATGGAGCTCAGCGTCCGGCCACCCGGGCCCTCCAGGATCGTTTAGGGCCGAAGGAGAAGACAAGGATGGCCAGCCATCTTTTCCCTAAATGACCAGCACCTCGTTTTTCATTTCTCCCCCAGATGCTAGCCTCCTGGCAAAATTCCTTAAAGAAATTTCAGAGGGCATGCTGGTGCTGGTGGCCTCCTACGATGACCCAGGGACCAAGTAAGTGGGAACCTCCGCCTGCACCGCCCCTGACGATGCCAGGGATGGACAGACAAGGGGAGAAGTGAATCGAACACTTACTATCTGCAAGCCCTCTCCTACTATCCTGCGGCTCCAGCTTCTGGCAACTCCTCCTAAGGAACCAACCAGACAGACGCACAAAGAGATGTTCTGGGGGATTCATGACAGTCGTGGTCACAACAGTGGAAAACTGGCCAATTAAAATACACTAATTAAAAAACAAAACAAAACTGGCCACCCTCTCTGTCTGGTAATAGCCAACTGGTTACAGAAATCATGATGTATGGCAACGTAGAATGTATTATTATATAGACATAAAAGAGAAAATACTACATCAGAAATGATGATGTAGAAAATATTTAAGGATCTAGAAGAATGTTTCACTCTTTAGCATTATTTAAAAAAAAAATTAGGTTACAAAAGAGTCAGTATAATCCCATGCATGAGGGAAAAAAACTTGAAGGAGATATAATGAAATTTTACAATGATTATGTCAAGGGCAGGTGAGACTGTGAGTCATTTTTAGTTACTTTGTGAAGTTCCATATTTCCAAGTGAACCTGCCTTATATTTGTAAGCAAAAGCAGGACCATTTTAACTCCTCTGCAGCCTTGCGGGGTGGCTTTCAGGGAGGTGTCCTGGCTGCTCCCCGCTCAGAGCTCCTCGCTGCCACCCACACTGGAGGTGAGGTGGAGGGGAGCCCAGGAGATGCTCCCCCTTCTCCCATCCCTCCTCACCGTCCTCTCTGGTCCCCTGCAGGATGAACGATGAAATCAGGAAGCTCTTCTCCAACCTGGGCAGCACCCACGTGAAGCAGCTGGGCTTCCGGGACAGCTGGGTCTTCTTAGGAGCCCAAAACCTCAAGGGTAAAAGCCCCTTTGAGCAGGTGAGTTCCTGGCATCCTCCCTGTCTCAGTGAAGGGGGGAAGGGAGGTGCAGGGGACGATGCCAGGGATGGATAGACAAGGGCTGGAGTGGCTTGGGAAGAGCACACGGGTCAGTGTGAGGAGGGCCACCCAGCTGTCATCCAACCCAGAGGTCAGGGTGGCCCGACTGGCTCCTTCTCCAGTAGGAAGCAGCCTTGGCCATTGCGCAAGGAGGTGGGTCGTGTATGGGTATGTATGTACAGGTCTACATAGATACGTAGATAAGTACCAAGAAGAAGGGCAAGGGGGAAAAAAGATGAAAGGAAATTCAGGCATGGAGGCAAGGGAAAGGAATGTGGAGATGAAGCTCATGTGAGACATGATGGGGGAAGGGGGAGTCCAGAGCAGGGAGTGGATGCCCAGCTTCTGGTCCCCACTGCAAGCCCCTCCTCCCCACCTATAAAGGGACAGGTTTGGCCAGGGGAGCCCCAGGTTCCCTTCTAAGTTCTCTGTGGAGAGGGTGAGCTTGCACCAAGAAGGACACACAAGGAGACCTCTACATGAGTATGTGGAGGTGTCAGAAGGGACCTGTGATCTGAGCTCCACAGTCAGTACCCAGGGGGCGGCCCAAGCAGAGGGCACCTGGGAGGCACCCAGTGATGGGGCTTGAGGTGCACTCACAGGAGGAAGGGGAAGTCAGTGGAGGGTTGGGGACCCCAAGGAAATGCTGCACCTGGTCCCCACCACGCAGTCATCTGTGCATCTCAAGCTCAGAGCAATTCCAAAACCTGGGAGAACTGGCCAGGCTTCCCCAGCATGAAGCTGGCCAGTGTCTGGTGGTGAGAACATTCAGCTTTGCCAGGACCCAAGACAGGAAGTTGAGGGTCAGGCATATGGGACCACTGAGGAACGCAAACGCTGGCCTGAAGGTAATGGGGAGCCATAGTAGGCTTAAGCGGGAGAGTGACCAGATCAGAGTGATAATAAGGAAGACTAGTATTCAGCAAGTGCTTGCTCTAGGCAGGCACGGCCGAGCAGGTGGTTATTTAGCCAGACAGACAGTGATCATGCATCACATCTCACAGACGGCGATCCAGAGCCTTGGAGACGTTTTAACCGGCTTGCTCTGTGATAGAGACGCATGTCTCATCCAGGTCTGCAGCCTCCCCGAGGCCTTCCTGTCCGGATACTTGCAGAACTGCCTCCCTGGCCGTATCGAGACAGCCCTGCGGAAGGGGCACGCGTCTGAAGGCGGCCTGGGGGGGGCGGGGCTGCGGGAGGCAGAGAAGGGGCGGAGTCGAGCAGCCAAGAGCAGAGCTCTCGGGGAGGTGGGCGGGGAAAGGGCTGAGCCAAAGTGGGCGGCAGGGGGTCTTGCCTTGTTTGGAAAATGTTGGCCTGGTTTGTATGTCTTTACAAGAGAACGTGTTCAGGTCGTCAGAAATTGTTTTTTTTAAAAAAAGAAGGAATAGTTTAAAGTAGCTTCACCCTCTGGGGACAGAGGCTCCAGAGTGCCCCTGTGGGCGGTGCCGAGGCAGGACTCCCTAGCAAGAGGCTTGACGAGGCGCTGTTCCTCTTCAAAGCGCAGCTTCCAGACCCAGCAAAACTGGGCCGGTTACAGCAAAGGGGAAGCACGTAAGTAGAGAAAAGTCAGCACCACCTTTCCCCTGGTTTCTACGATCAGCTGGCTGCAGCCCAACACCCAAATACGAACCCACGACTCCAAACTGATTAAAAGCGTCCTGTCCTTTGTTCTCACACATGGAAAGCTGTGTTTTAGAGAAGCCACACCTACGGTTTATTTTTTTCTTCCTAAAGGTTAGTTAGCCATAGTTATCCCACTGGGAGATTTTTATCACCTACATCTTTCTTCCACAAATTAGCCTGAGCATTTTATGTTGTTTATTTTTTAATTTCATAGTATATCTGTTTGTTGAAGTATAGTGTTCCAGATACACAGCAAGCTGATTCAGTTATACATATGCACATATATATTTTTCAGATTATTTTCCATTATAGGTTATTATAAGATACTGACCATAGTTCCCTGAGCTATATAGTAAATCTTTGTTGTTTGTTACATATCTATTTTTTAATAAAAAATCTAGCATTCTATTCATACTAAGTCAAACAGAGTCAAAATATCATAAATTTTTTAGTCAGGCAAAAATTCATTAAGTTTTCTAAGATATGCATATTATACATACTATTTGTATATATGTATACAAAAGCTTTTCTACTACACTTGATAAAAGCCTGAGCATTTTAAACACAATCTCTTTTTTTAAAAAAAACTTTTCTTGGAGTATAATTGCCTTACAGTGTTGTGTTACTTTCCACCATACAGCAAAGTGAATCAGCTATATGTGTACATATAACCTCTCTCTTTTGGATTTCCTTTCCATTTAGGTCCCCACAGAGCACTGAGTAAAACTCCTTATGCTATAAGTAGGTTCATTTTAAACATAATCTTAACTGATTGTATTCTCTTTACACATTTCTTTTTAATGTTAATTAATGTTACACAGTGGTTCCACCGCTTGCTAGCTGGGTAGCCACAGGCAGTGACTTTGGTCCTCTGTACCTCAGTTTTCCCATCTGTGAGCTGGGATGATAACAGTGGGCACTTCTTAGGCCACTGTGAGGATTAATTGCGCTAAGTGCTTTCTGCCTGACATAGAGCAGGCATTCATGAATGGCTAGAATGCTTCTTTTTCTTTATTGAAGAATAGTTGATTTACAATGTTGTATTAGTTTCCACTGTACATCAAAGTGATTCATCAAAGTTACACATATATACATATATTCTTTTTCATACGCTTTTCCATTATGGTTTATTACAAAATACTGAATATAGTTCCCTGTGCTATTGAGTAGAACCTTGTTGTTTATCCCTCCTATATATAATAGTTTGCAGCTAGGATGCTTCTTTTTATTCTTGTGGTTGTTATTTTATTTTAATTTTGGTTAGTATTATTTTTTATTCAGTATTGATTTATCGTTAATGAGAATATTAAAGGCAGAAAAATAAAAAAAATCTATTCATGATGCATGAATATATATTCTATCATATAACTATATTTTACTTAATTCAGGAATTTGCCTTGTTTGATTTTTAGATTTTCTCTAAGTTTGTGTTAGGGGTTAGTTGTTATTATTATAATTATTTTTGTCATTTGGGATGTCCTAGCGGGGCTGAAGCTCTTCAAGCACCACTTCCCCAGTGCTTGGTGCCAACCCCCCCACCCTCCAGGGCATGACAGGCAGTGACTAGACTCTGAAACCTTGGGCAAGTTGTCCTCCACCAGCCTCAGTTTACCTGTTTATGAAATGGGCTAGAAATATCCCGCCCTCCCCCACCCACCATGGGGCAGTAGTGAGGATGAAATGAAGCCATTTAGGTTTTAACACACAAGGCAAATGCAGGCATGAGTCCTAACACAGTCAGTCTGTCTCTCTCTTCTGTCTCTCTAGTTCTTAAAGAACAACCCAGAAACGAACAAATACGACGGCTGGCCAGAGCTGCTGGAGCTGGAGGGCTGTGTGCCCCGGAAGGTATAGAGTGACTGCGGCCCTTCCTGGGCTGGGGCCCAAGGCTGCTCCTGCCTGACCTAGGAATTGGAGCCCAGGATCACTGCGAGTCGGATGGGCAGGAGCTGACAGACAGCAGAGAAGAAGTGGGAGCAGCCATGGGAAATGGAAAGTGCTGAGGGCCCTCCAGTGCTCTGCCGGCTTCCTCTGCAGGAAACAAAACCCTCCCTGGGTAGACGCGTCCTCTCCGGAGTTGGCCAAAGTCAGCAGGGCCTTCCGGAGCCGGCTGTCTGTGGAGAAAACAGGTGTGCTTTCCCTAGGGGACCGCTGACTGTCGCTCCCAGGGGAAGGACAGGACAGACTGCCTGCACCTGAGCACAATTAAACTTTATTTTTGATGATTTCAAACCAAATTTCCCACCCCCTTGCTGTGCAGCACTTCCCAGGGAGTGGGCATGGTCCAGACAGGGCTTGCTCAGCCCCATGTTCCCACAGGTCAGCAATGATGTCAAGCCCCTGGTTAGGCAGCTGGAAAGGAGGTCTGTTTTATAGGGATCTCATTTAGATATGAAAACATACTTGGTTCCCAGCATGAGGTGTAGCAACCACAGGAGCAGAGAGGGCTGGAGGGCCAGACACAGAGAACACGGTCTTGCACTGCTGTTTGAATGAGAGCTGCAGAAAATCTAGAGCTGATGAGGGGGAGGACACGGGGAGATCTGAGAAAGGCTGGAAGGAACAGCCAGACTGGAAGCCTTCGGGGAAGACATCCTGGCTGTCTCCGTGTGGGGATTTCGAGTAAAGGGTGTTTATCTGGGAAGTGATTCTGGAAAACACTCATAATGGGTAGGGAAGTGAGACAGGGAAGAGAAGGCAGCCTAGCAGGGGTGTGTTGTCGACTCAGCTACCGCGGTGGGTGAGTGGAACTTAATCCCAGGGGAACCCCTAGTAATTGGTGTCAAACACGCACCGCAGAGGTCTCAGGAGAGGTGAGGGAGCTGGGGTACTACCCATGGGCTGCTGGTGTTACGAAATTCCTGGGCACGTCTAGTCTGCCCTACATGGGGGAGAGCAGTCATCTTGACTTTGTGAAGAATCCTTAGCCAAGAGATGTCAATACCAACCAAGGGAGGGCACTGAAGTGGTGAAGCCCGAGGGATATGGTGGTGAGACCCTGCCTGGGGTCTCCGAGAAGGGCCGGGGAGGGACAGACCAAAGCTTGGGAGGAGGCACGGGGGCAGAAAGTACTGGCCCTTGGGCTCCTGGAGTGTGTACCAGGGAGAGCGCAAGGCTCATGCAGAGGACGCCCAGGCCCCAAGCGCAGACACCCCGAGCGGTGGGACAGCAGAGGCTGAAGTCCTGTGCACTCCACGGGTGTGGGGCTCACAGTCACTGAGCTCTGGGGACAGACAGGGCTTCAGAAGGGCCTAGAGGGCCTGGGGGAGAGGAGGGTGGAGTGTGGGAACCTTCCCCAGGGGCCTTGGCAGGCTGGGGTCAAGATCAGTGATCAGAGCCTGGTAAGATGGCAGTGAGCAGGCCTGGCTAAGGAAGTCAGAAGGCGCCTGGCCAGTCACCCTGCCGATGCCGCAGCCCCACGCCTCTTCCCGAGGCATGGCAGCTCACTCTCAGGGGAAGTTGCAGCCCCACCTGACCACCTGCACGTCCATATAACGCTGGCAGCACCGGGAGCAAACAAATTTGCCCCATTCCTTCCTTTTTGTTCCAAGTGGAAGGCCCTCTCCCCACACCTGACATGCTGACAGAGGGCTGCCCCTGCACCCCCAGTGCCCTTCCATCCTGACCCCCCAGGACCAACAGGTCAATCTTGGGGCAGGTGGGGGGGTGCTTCTGAAGGCCCTGGACCCTGACCAAGCCCCTCAGCCTCTATTAGCTGACTCATGGCAGCGTGGCTGGTGAGAAAGGCCGGGCCCAGCTCTGAGTGCTGGCTCTGCCACCCTGTAGCCGGACGAGCAGGTCATGTCACCTCTGGGCCAGAGTTCTCCTTTGAGAAACGGGGGCAAAGGGCATCAGTCTCTCAGGGGCTTGTGGGCACTAAATACGATAAAGTAGCCATATCACCTGAAGTCAAAGAAGAACATACGTATGTACAATGTTTGGGAAAACATCTGGCCAGACAGCCCCTCTGGGGATGAAGGTACAGGCAGTTTGCATTATTACCATACACTACTCCTGTGTTTGGGATTATTTTTTTTTAAGACAAGTAAAAATATCTCATAAACTTAAATGAGGACGAATAAGACTGCTGAAGTGAGTCTATAACCAGGAAGAGGGCAGTGTTCTCGGCAGGGGCCACTCGTTAAAAAGGACCACCTGGTTGTGGTACTTTTCTAGAAGCTGCGTTTGCACAGCGCTTCAAAGAAGATTGAGAAAATGTCAACAGGATGAATCAGAGAATTGAGGAAGGGTCTCCTGGAGATGGGGAGCTTGGAAAGGCAGCACAGCGAGAAGGTTGGTGTGCCACCCACCCACCCCCTCCCCCAGCTTGTGCCCAGACTGGCTGGTCAGTCTGCACTCCCCTTTAGAGAATGGCCCCTGGGCTATGCAAACCTTCTTTGCTCCCGAGTGCAAAGAAGGGAGGCCGGGAAGTGCCAGAGTTCACATGAGCCCGGGGTGGTCCATAGCTGATGACTTCCTGGTCTTGGGGTGGGACTGCCATGAGGGGTAAGCACACATCCCAGAGTTCCCCGTGGGCTCGAGTTAAAGCTGCGACTTTGCCTGAAAGCGCCCCTCTGCTCAGTTTCTCCCACGTCCGCATCCTGCCCTCGTGCTCCCTGACCTGTGTCCTCCAGTCCTTCATAAATCGCTGGCATCAAGTCGTATCCCAAAGTCGGCTTCTGAGGGACTTTGGTCCCTCCCTCTAGGAGAGGCGGTGGACTTGGCCAGCCGGGTAGGGCTGAGCGCAGGCCTGGACTAGGAGACAAGACCACCCAGTCTGCATGAATTTTCCTTAAACGCCATTTCTCAAGGCCACCCTGGGCCTCACTGAGGCTGGCGTCACAAAGCAGCAACCACCCGTCAGACTCCCCACGTCATCTTCAGGGCATTGTGGTCACTGTAGGGACCCCCAGGTCAGGCCAAGATTGGGGCACAACAGAGAGTCCAAAAAACCAGCCATCGAGAGTTGAGTCTATAACACAGAGTCTGCAACCCCTCCAAGAGTCAGCTCCCTCACTCACGTTCTATGTGTCAGAAACTGGGTGTTTACTGGGGACACCTCGATGGGAAACAAGGCACGGTTCCTGCTCGTAGTCCAGGAGGGTCACAGATGAAGACGCAGCGCGCCTTGGTAAGGACGATGTTGGGGAAAGACTGTAGGGTCAGGGAAGGCATCCTGGAGGAGACAGCAGCCACGGCAAGCCCTGGGAATGTGCCGGAGTTCACCGGGCAACGAGGGGAAAGAGGAGTGTGCCAGGCGAGGCAAGAGTCTAAAGGAGGCCTGCAAGGGGCACAGAGTGGGCGCCAAGCGCTGAGCGGACGGGGTGAGAGCCCCAGAGGGCCTTGTGGGCTAGGCGAAGGGTCTCAGATTCTGCCCAGGAGCTGCGGGGGTACAGTGAGAGATTTAAGCTGAGGCTGGCATGATTGGATTTGTAGTTTTTAAGACATTCCTCCTGGCTGTTGTATGGAGAAGGGAGTGGAGGCAAGAAGGTCAGTGAGGAAGCTGCTGTGTCATCCGGGGAGAGTGGGTGAGGGCCTAGCCAGAGACTGGATGGGGAAAAGGGACCAGTCTCGGGTATTCGGGAAGTAAAATGGACAAGACTCGGGGACTGGCTCTCTCATCATCGGGGTGACAAGCCTTCAGGAACCCCTGCGAGGTACTCATGACCCCAGAATCTGGGGCTTGTATTTCCCTTCATCCTTCCCACCAGCGTGCCTCTGCTCCCTCCCAGCAGTGAGGATGGGGCCGGGAGCTGAGCGGGTGTTCCCCAAGGCACAGCGGGGTCTTTCCGGTAGCTGTAATTCTGGCCGTCACCAGCAGGTGGCAGCCCAAGATAGAAAGGGAAGGATGGTACGGTTTCCCTGCGTTCACCCAGTTCTAGGGAAAGGCGTGGTGCGTAATAGACTGGTCCCCTGGGACTTGCCAATGGGCAGTGGACTTACCACCACTATTATGAGGCATGTCACAACGGCAGTCCCTAACTTCTGTGGAGACTTGGCTGTCATCCAAATAGGCTCTGCACAGAGCTTTACATGAATTACCTCATTTCATCCTCATAGCCCCCTGGGGTGGGGATCCTCATTATTCCTTTTATGCATACGGAAAAATGAGGCTCAGAGAGGTCAAGTAACTTGTCCAAAGTCACACAGCCAAGAGCCTCAGAATAAAGATTGGCATCCCAGTCTATCTCCATCACTACAGGAAACAGACTCAGGAAAACTTGCCCTAAAACTACTCTGAAACTACTACTGTTTTGTATCCCCTTTTACCCTTCCCCCTTGACTCCCTCTCCCTTCCTCCTCCTCCAGCAGGCCTCTGAAGACTTCTGAAAATTGCCAAAGTTCTCACCATCTACCATCATTCTTTGGGAGAGATGGAGGGGGCTGGGCTTTAGAGATCTGGAACTCCTCTGTTCAGTGCAGGCCTTGCTTTTTTCCCACAAGGTTGTGGGCCAGGAAGGAGCAGATGTTTATCTGCTTTTTGTGGATGAAGAAAGAAGCTAAGCGCTGTGCGCAGGCCACACGGTGAGACCAGGCCAAGCTGGATCTGGCTGGTCCTGACCCTCCACCACCAGCCGTTGTTCCACAAACCACTTGTGTATTTCAAGCATCGCCCCTGCAGGGACCACCAGCCCCATTCCTCCTGCCCAAGGTACAGGGTCCGAAGGCTGGTTTTCAGACCCCTGTCTTGCCAGGAGCTAGGCTTCAGACATTCAGTCAATCAAGGCATCCAGTCCAGCCAGCTTTCAGTGTGGCTCATAAGCCCTATTTTAGCAGGACTCCAAGCAGATGGGGGAAAAGTTAATAAATGTGTAAAATTCCTTTTTCTCCCTTCCCATCCCACCAAGAACCAAGCCAGTGGGTAATTATGGGATGGCTGCCAAAAGAGTTTGGTCTTCAGGGTTGACTGATGGCGCTCGTACTGCTGTGGCTGACTGCCAGTCTAGTCACCGCTGTTTCCAGTTTTGTGGGTGTTCTCACTGTGGGAAATCAGAAGCTGTACCCCTACTGTGACTGGGACAGGGAGAAAGGCAGGGGCTGCACCCAGGAGAAGCAGCAGAGGGAAGAAGCCACACTTTTGCTTGGCTGGAGGGGGCAAAGGTGCTGGGGGAAATACAGCAACAACAATAACAATAGTATTAATAATTGCCACGCAGGGAGCACTTGCGATGAGTTAGGGCCGTGTTAAGCACTCTACATACTTAAGACTATTTCATTGAATGCTGCATCATTTATTTATCCCCTCCACCAATATATGGACTTCCCTGGTAGCTCAGATGGTAAAGAGTCTGCCTGCAATGTGGGAGACCCCAGTTCAGCCCCTGGGTCAGGAAGATCCTCTGGAGAAGGAAATGGCAACTCATTCCAGTATTCTTGCCTGGAAAATCCCATGGACCGAGGAGCCACCACTATGTACTGAGTGACTGCAACATGCCGAGCACTATTCTAGACACAGGGGAGTAAACTGAGGAACAAGGCAGACCAGTCCCAGCCTTTGTGAAGATGCCACGCAGGTAGGGATGACAAACAATAAACACAGTTTCTGACAAGCGCCATAATAAATACTAAACAGAGAGGCCTGAAGGCTATAGGACGTCTGGGAAAGCTTCTCTGAGGCAGTGATAACTGAGCCTAAAAGATAAAGAGCAAAGAATCGTGCCAAGATTTTAAACACAAAAGAAATGAATTCAAGGGAGAGAGATGGGAAACATTTCGGGCAGCAAGAGCAGCAACTGCAAAGGTGCTGAGGTGAGAAGAAAAGTAATCCAAGCAGTAACTGTCAGAGAGACGAGGGGTGCGGCAGATGAGGCCCCAGAGGCAAGCAAGACTTGATGAATCAGAGCCTGTGGACCATGGGGGCTTCCATTCTGTGGGCAAAGGCGGGTCTAGAACACCTAACCCTGCACCCTTCACCACCAGCTGCCATCTCCTACGTCATCCGTGTCAGAAACCATCACTGTGCCAGGCTCCGAGCTGGAGGAAAGGGAAGGCCACCGGGGTTTCCTCACCCAGCCAGCTCTTGGGAAATGATGCTGTGCTGAATCAAACTAGTTACCTGGGACTTGCCAGCGGGCAGTGGGTCAATCATCGGTATTAGTAACAGCGGGATAAGAGCAGCATCTAAATTCCGTGGACAATAGCTGTTGTCGAAACCTGTGTCAGAGCTTTACGTGAATTACCTCATTTCATCCTCACAGCCCTGTGGGATGTGGGACCACTGTCATCCCAGTTTGGTCAAGAGGAAGATTATGAAGCAGGGAATGACATTTAAGCTTTAACAGGCCAGTGGCTTCAGCTGCACGCACCTTCCCTTCCAGCCCTCAGAGCAGCACCCCCCGTGAGCTGTGGTTATCTGACCAGCCCACCACCACCACCACCACCACACACACACAGGTGAAGAACCCTTGGCTCAAAGGTCAAGTCATGTGAGGAAAAGAGCTGCAATTCCAGCCCAAGGTGACCCCAGCCTTAATCTTGCCCAGGCCGGTGACAAGCAGCAGGGAGGGGGTGGAAACGAGGAAGAGGGTGACTGCTGGGCGACGCTGAGACCTTGGCCCCCAGCCTGGAATCCGGCCTCCAGATATTTTCCTGGCCTGAGCCCAAACCGGCCGCCCTGCCTGGACTGCTGCTCTGGTGAATGAAGCATTCCGCTCTGGGCATCTCTGCTCTGGAGAACCCCGGCCCCAAGTGCCTCCTCAGATCTGTCCTTAACGGGGCTGAGCAGCCTGAGTGTCACGCCCCCTGGCAGACCCTCCTGATCCCCCGCTGGGGCCACCCCACACAGCCTGTCTGCCGGCTTGAAGGTCAAGGCCTGCCCTCTGGGCTGCCAGAGGTCACCTGCCACGCCCCAGCTGCCCGCTGCCGGGGGAGAGGACCACTCTGCTCCTCCCTGGCAGGGGCAGGGGTGCAGGAGGTGAGGAACCGCCAGGACCCCAGGAGGGCACGCGGCCGCCTGGGGACAGCCGGCCCCTCCGTCAGGATCAATCACCCAAAGCCTGTCTGAGGAGCAGCCGGCTTAGGAGCAGCCGTGAAAGCCGCCTTTGTGCCCGAGGAGAATGAGCTGCAGGAGGACGGAGGCCTCTGGCCCAGGGCACCCCTCGGGCCCCGGATCCTGAAATAACACTGAGGGGAGGACCCCTGGCCTGGCCCCCACCCCACCCGGCCCCAGGCCCAGCCAAGCCCTGTGCCCGCTTTGTGCCATGGGAGCTGCCCAGGGGAAGAAGGTAGGAGCCCCCAAGGGTCCTGCAGAGGCCCTGGACGCGGGGAGGGAGGCTGTGCCTGCCAGGTGGAGTCCCTCACACACTGCTCGGCGGCCCCCTCCCTGATCTCAGAGCTAAGATTTCATGTAGAAACCTGGCTGGGGCTCAGGGCAAGGCCCGCGTCCAGTCTCTCCATCTCTGAATCAGACCTGGGGCCGCCCAGCCTCTCAGGCTCCCTGGTCTTATACACACACACACACCCCCTCCCTGCCCTGCCTCCAGGTTCCCTGACCACTCCCCCCACCCCCATCCCGGGCACCGGGGGAGCCTGGCACAGGTGAAGGCGGGGCAAGAAAACAATAACGGCCATTGTAATTAACTTGGCTAACCAGTTGTCACCAGAAGTAGGGCCAAGGGCAAGTTATTGAAGCTATCTGTAGCTCATTTCCTCTTCTGTGAAATGGGGACAAGAGTAGTCACTACCTCCCAGGCTCGTGGTGGGGATTAAAAGAATTATAATATGTGAAGTGTTTGAAAGAGTACCTGGCACATAGTGGGCTATATACAAACTATGGTCCGTTGTTGGTAGATTTGTCTTCACGTTATTATCCATTTATCCATATTATCCATCCATCTATTATCCTTCTAAGTCTGGGGTCTCCATGGGGTGGAGGGAGGGAGTGTTGTAGATAGCACAGCCAGTGTGGCATTTCTGAAAACGAGGTCTGTACACCCCTTGTGTTGACTTTAAACATGGTGGGGGAGGTGTGGGAGGGGGCTTGTTAACCTGTCGCTTTCTCAGGGCCCACCCAGAGCTCCTGGGTCAGAGTCTCTGAGGGAGTCTGGGAGTCTGAGCCTTTTTACACTCTCGGGGAATTCTGGCACATGCTCACAGCCATACCAGGACTGCCCACCAGCAATGTGGTCAGGCTGCCAAGTCCCAGCTCCTCCACCCACTTACTGTGGTAAGGAGCCCCGCCCTCTGCATCCCAGCTCCTCACCTGGGAAGTGGGGCGGGTGCCCATCTCTGGGGGTTCCCTGAGATGCTGCCAGTAAACTGCTTATCAGCTTCCTGACCCCCAGAGGGCCCCATACTCGGAGATGCTAATCCTCATCCAGCTGTGATGACCTATTGTATTAAAGGCAGGGAAGTGAGGTTCAGAGGAAAGCATGACTTCTTAGGCAGTGTGAAAAAGGGCAGGATTTTGACCCCCTTCTGCTTAACTGCAAACTTTCTGCCAACCCAGCCCACCCCACACTTTTCAAATTTAAAGAAGAGTACATCATGGACCTGTGGAGGAAGAACTCAGGTCCTCAGTTTCTCCATTTGCAAAATAGGAGTGTTGGGCTAGAGAACCCCTGCATGCATGCTAAGTTGTGTCCTACTGTTGCGACCCCATGACTGTAGCCCACCAGGCTCCTCTGTCCATGGGGATTCTCCAGGCAAGAATACTGGAGTCTGTTGCCATCCCTTCTCCAGGCAATCTTCCCGACCCAGGGACTGAACCCATACCTCCTGCATTGCAGGCCGATTCTTTACCATCTGGGCCGCCAGGCCTCCTAGTGCTGGCCTTGCTTCCCATTGCAAGGCTGACTCCTGCCTGCAGGGGTCAGTGTGGGTCACCTGCAGTCAGGGCAGGAAGGTGATCGGACACAGCCTCTGGGAGTCCCAGAGCTGCCCGCCCAGCCAAGCCTGGGCCCTGGCCCTGGCCCTCTTTAAGAAACACTCTTTCCGCTCCTCCCCTCTGGATCCTATCTGTGCTGAACGTGAGGCAGGGAGTCATCGTGGAAGCCAGCTTCCCAGGCCTAAAAGTGACCCTAATAAGGTCTGTCCCAGGAAGGACGGTCTGCCTCTCCCCGTTCCTCCCCACTCTGTGGCAGACATCACAATCGATCCCCGCACCCTTTCCCACTAAGTCCAGACAGCTTCAGAATCCTCAACGCAGCCTAACGGGTCAGTCAGAACTTGCCCCCAGATTGAAAGCTGTGCCTACCCTTGGACCCAGCCCCTTCCCCACCCCAGGGGAAAGCCCTCCAGGGAGAAGGCAACAGGGCAGAGTGACTGGGAACATGGGCTACACGGTCAGACAGGCCTGAGTCAGTTCCTCCACATCCTCTGTGACCTTTGGCAAGTCACTGCCCCTCTCGGATTCTACCTTAGTAAACGAAAGATAAAAGACCCTCTTCAGATTATCGTAAAACCCAAATGATACCATGCCTGGAACAAAACGGGTGCTCAGTCTCTCCCTGAATCAGATCCTCCCATGCCTGCGTCCTCTTCTGAGCCTCACCAACCTGCCCTTGAGCCAGCAAGGGCATCAGTAACACGGCCAATGGCAGGCATAAAAGCTGACACCCAGCAACTGTGCCTTCCCCCACTGGTCAGTGGTGAGCCAGGCCACAGTGAAGGCTGTGAGCAAGCCTCAAGCCCAGGCTCCCCCATCGGTAGAGCACCCCACCAGACCTCCCCCATGCCCACCTCCCTCTTTCCAGAGGCAACACCTCGCTGGCCTCTGCGTGATGTGTAACAGGCCTGCTGTGTGGAAAGTAATCCCTGTCACCTATGCATTTATTCTGCCACGGGCTTGTCCCATGAAATGCGCCCTGCTATCCTCAGAGGCATCCCATACCCCGCCCCCAGTTATGGTTTAATCACAAAATGACAACTCTGTAAAAGCCTTGGTGATGCAGTCCAGTCCCTGCCTCACTGAACAGCTGGGAAGACTGAGTCAGAGAAGGGAAGGACTTCCCAGGGCCATGCAGCCAGGGCCAGGGCATTTCTGTAGTGCCTGCAGCTTCTTCCCCAGCACCAGGAAGGGAGGATGGAGCTGTCCCTTGGAGATGACTCCTGCCCACAAAGTGCACTCTCAGGGTACCCAACTCCATCCACCACATCCTCATCTCCCCCACCCCAGCCTCCCCCAGCCAAATAGTAACTGGGTACCTGCTGTCCTGTGGCTTCCCTCATATCTCAGTGGTAAAGAATCCACCTGCCAATGCAGGAGACCTGGGTTCAATCCCTGGGTCAGGAAGATCCCCTAGAGACGGGAATGGCTACCCACTCCAGCATTCTTGCCTGCAGGATCCCATGGACAGAGGAGCCTGGCAGGCCACAGTCCACAGGGTCACAAGCAGTCGGACACGACTGAGGGACTGAGAACACTTGCGTCCCTGTGCCGGGAACTGAGCCAGGGACGGAAAGGGGTGGTTCCTGCCTCACAGCCTTCTCTGTGAGTTGGGGAGACGGACAGGCAGGCAAATAATGATAGGTGGGAACAGTGCACATGGTGGTAAAGAGTGGCTGACCGGTCGGACTTGTCAGGACCGTCTCCAGCTGCAGTTGGGGGCACCAGGTGTGAGGACTCCAGGTTGGAATCAGCTGCTGAAATTCCCATAAACTGGATTTCACTTAGAATGCCATCTGCTTCGAGGAAGGGAAAACCCAAAACCAGCTGGTCGAAACAATAAGGAAATTTATTGGGTTCCCTGAGTGGAGGTCCAATGGCTCAGTAATGTCTCCAGGGCGTTTCCTAGAAACACACAAGTGAGGTTCCCTTGAATTTCATTGGGAGCAATTAAGTCACATGGCATCCCTAAAGCAGCCCTTATCCCCTGGGGAATACCAAGGGCATCGGCTTCACCTGGAATCCTGAACGTGGCGCTGGCAAAGGATGGAAGCAGGACCATGGGACTGGTTGAGGCCAACCAGAGACCCTTTGGGGCTGGAGATCAGTCCCCCAATGTCACCCCCCAAAAATTCAACAGAAGAGAGTAAGATGAATGCTGGGCATTCAGTCATAATGTGCCTGCCACCCCCGTGGGAGAGGTGGTGGTATCTCTGACCATGGTGTGAACAGAGAGAATGGAAAAAAATTGAAAAGTTCAAGGAGGAGGCAGAAAGCGTGCTGGACCAAGAGTCAAAAAGCAGACATTGTTGCCCCTACTTATCAAGTTCTGAACTTCCCTTGAACTCAGCATGTTGTAATCTGCAAAGAGGGTACCCAGGCCACAGTCAGGATTTTTGCAAAGGATCAAATGAAGGCATTTTCAATGCACGGAAGCAGTGTTTCTGTTTGGAACATTCCAGAAGCTGGAAATATTGGCCAGCTGGGTGTGCACTGATTTTCTTTATTTTTTATTTTTGGCCGCACTGGGTCTTTGAAGCTGTGCACGGGCTCTTCGCTCCTGTGCACAGGCTTTCTCTAGCTGTGATGTGCTGGCCTCTCGTGGCTTCTCTTGTTGCGGAGGCATGGCTGTAAGGCGTGTGGGCTTCAGTAGTTGCGGCTTGTGGACGCTAGAGCGCGGGCTCAGTAGCCGTGGCGCACGGGCTTAGGTACTGCCCCACAGCACGTGGGATCTTAGTTCCCCAACCAAGGATCAAACCCATGTCCCCTGAATTGGCAGGTGGATTCTTAACCACTGGACCACTAGGGTCCTGGCATGGACCTGGTGGACACCGTTTTCCTGTGCCCTAAGGCCACAGGACCGCCAGGGTCCTGGCGTACGTTAACTTTAGAGAGATGAGTGCAAGACAACAATGTCCTGCATGGAGCCTTGCTTTAAGTTCTTGTGACTGTGAGGTTGCAGGTCCTTGGGTAGATAGGGTCCAGGAAAAGCAACTCCCATGGACCTCAGACACCACTTGAGGGCATGGACACAGCATTCTCTAAAACATTCCTCCGAACTCAGCACCACCTGGGTTTTTCACTTCCGTGAACAACTCTGTTGATGTTTGCCAAGACGCTCACGGCTTTGCATTCATCTTCATTAGAATGTTTCCATGGCTGAAACAAAAGGGAAAAAAATTGGGAGAGATGGCTAATTTTGATAAATGGCCTGGAAGGGAGTGTTTGTTCTTACAGAGCCCAAAAGGCACCCATCTGGCACGGCCCTGCCGACTCCCTGAACAGTCATCCCCATCATAATGGATGGGTGCTCCCAGCCCAGGCCCAAGGAAGGGTTCCACTCGCCAGCCCACAGCTGAGCTGGGCCTGAGGGCTGCGTTAGGAGGCCCTCGCCATCCGCGCCAACCTACCCCTGCTACTCTGCCCACCACCTGAGACTGCTTCTCCCTTTAGGGGAAAGAAGTTCACCACCAGGTCCCCAGGGGACTCTGGGAATGGGGGGCTCAAGGCCAAGAGGAGAAGGTTGTCAGGAGCCCATGGGGAGACCCCTTCCTCACCCCCAACAAAGCAGAGACCTGCTCCTGGCTGAGCCCTGACTCCCAGCATCCCTCCAGTCTCCCGAGCTTCACTCACACCAGCAGCTGATGCCTGGAAGGTCCTCCCGACGGCTGCCTGCACGTCCAGCCCGTCTCTGAGCTCGAAGCCCAGCACCTGCCCACCTACTCTTGTAACTTTTCTTGGATCAGGCGTGTGTTGAGTTCTGACTGTACCCCCAGCAGACGTTCCGTCACCAGGTGTTAAGGGCAGACAAGGAGGAGGGGGCATAGCAGTTTCTGAGCACTGACCCTGCCAGCCACCGCGCTCGGGGCTTTCACTAGCTTCCCTTCACCCTCCCAGCCCCTCAAGGCAGATGATGCCATGCCCACATCATGGATGAGTGACACCCATGGATGCACTGCTCTGAGCAGCTGAAAGGGGCTTTGGAAGGCAGGTAGAATGACCTTTGGAAGCAGAGAAAGGGCACCGTTTTCCTAAGGGCCTTAAGGCCACCTAATGAAGCTGTCATTCTCTGCTGCTCTTGGCTTCCCAGGCTGGGTTCAGGAGTTACCTAAACAGGTGTACAGGTCGAGCACTGCACAGAAGTGATAAGTGCGTAGGTTCATAGGGATGGGAATCCATCCCACATCTGCCAGTGGAGCCTTGTGCCCGAGTGCTAGTTAAGTCTGCCCAGAGGCAAGAGTATTGCTCTATATAATGATGCAATGCCGTCGCTTAAACCCTTCAACCACCTTTCCCAAGACTAAAACTTTTCCTGTCTGTCTTTGTGGCTGGAAGTCCAGCTTGGGAGGGAATGACGTTGAAGGAGAAAGAAAGATGCCCGCCCAGCTGGCACTTCTTCTAGGACGTCTTCCCTGTCTGGGTCTCAAATGCCCACACAGGACTCGGGGCTGAGTAAGCAGGGGGAGGGGCAAGCCTGTTGCAGAGCTGCATTTGCCTAACTAGATCTGCATGTTTTACTAAACCTGAAGGACTAGCAGGGGTAACCGGAAGGGGCCAGGGAGATGAGAAGGGGGTAACGGTCTTCTTGTCAATGTGCTAAGAATCCTCACCACAAAGGTACCGACGCCCCTGTTTCACAAGGGCAAAAACACAGACTCAAGGAGGCACCCGAGGGCTGGGACTTGAACCAAATCCGTCTGGTTCCTCAGACCACCTTCTCGTTGACTTGCTTTTTTCAAGCATCAGGATGAAACCACATCTCCAGCCAGAATAAATCTTCACCTTGTGGGTAGAGTTACTAGCTGGTGGTGATTCTGGCCCCACTGGGAGCAGTGCCGAAGAAGGGCCTTAAAGTTCAGAGGAATTTAATTTCCATCATGAAAGAACTCGGAGGTGGGGCAGGAGCGGCCAAATCAAAAGCCGGCTTTTGAGAAGGCAGAAACCCAAAAGCAGCTCCCTTGCCGGTGGGGGGGGGGGGGGGGGATCTGCTTTCGGAACATTGTGTCTCCTAAGCCCACATGAACGAGGGGCTTTGTTCGAGGGAGAGATCAGATCTCAGGCCTGGGGTGGAGGGGAGGGGCAGACAGCTGGAGCCTGGCTTCTTCATCTAAAATCTGAGAGGGGCTAAACGCAACCAGCAAAGCCACCCCAAGGAAGCCAGAGAGGCAGGCTTGGCGTTGCCTTCCCTTCTCCCAAGGGTGCACGTCACGATGGGGCCTGGGGCGTCCCACAGGGATGTCACCCCCCAGAAAGGAACCCGCAGGGCCCAGCCAGAAACCAGGAGGTGACTGCTGTTTAGACGGACCTCCCTGCAGGGTTGTCCTTATGCATTTGAACTCTTGGGAACACTTTGGGATCGTTTTGGGGTGTTGTTGTTCAGCCTTTCAGTCATTGTCCGACTCCTTGCGACCCCGTGGACTGCAGCACACCAGGATTCCCCGTCCTTCACTATCTCTCATAGTTTGCTGAAACTCATGTCCATTGAGTTTTGGGGTGTACGATGGAACAAACGTTCATGGGGAGTCCCACCATCAGGTCAGCATCAGTGCAGGTCCCACAGAGACTATGATCACAAGCAGGCACTGGGAAGTGACGTCCTGGTTCCCTAGGGCTGGGTGGCTGAAAGCAGCAGAGGTGTATCCCCTCACAGCACTGGAGGGCGGAGGCCTGAAATCAGGGTGTCGGCAGAGCCAGGACTCTCTGAAGGCTCTGGGGAGAACCTGTTCTCTGCCTTTCTCTCTGCTCCCGGGGTATGTGTACGTGCTCAGTTGTGTCTGACTTTTTGCAACCCCATGGACTGTAGTCCACCAGACTCCTCTGTCCATGGAATTTTCCAGGCAAGACTACTGGAGTGGATTGCCATTTCCTTCTCCAGGGGATCTTCCCAACCCAGGGATCAAGCCCGCATCTTTTGTATCTCCTGCATTAGCAGGTGGATTCTTCAGCACTGCGTCAGCTACCGGTCAGCTGTCTTTGTCACCCCTTGGTTTATAGATGCATCTCACCCACGTCTGCCACTGTTGTCACATGGCATCTCCTTGTGTGTCTGCGTCTCTTCTCTTCTTACAAGGACACCAGTCATATCAGCTTAGAGCCCACCCTCATGACCTCATTTTAACTGAGTACATCATCAAAAGCCCTGTTTACAATTCAGGTGATGTGCACAGGTACAGGGGCTAAGGTTTCAACATAGCTTTTAGGGAATACAATTCAATTCAACCCCTAACCGTGAGCCGGGTGATCCTCTCCTGGCTCTGCTCCTGGGGCCTGCAGTTCATTTTAGCTTCTGTTCTTGGCAATGGCTTCCCCCGTGGGATACCCAGAGAGTTTCGTTTTGATTCAGAATCTGACCCTCTACTCTCCTGAGTAAAACCCTTGAAGAGCAGTTACAAGGAAATCACAACGATAGAGAAGAGGGTATGAGCCCTCTGTGCCCTTACTCGTGCCTGGCCACCTAAGACGCTCACACTCACTCTGCTCCAGCCATACTGGACTCCACGGCTTCCTCCAACAAGCCAAGAGCTTCCCCGCCTCCGAGCCTCTGTTCTGCTGTGCCCTTCACCTGATGTGCTCTTCCCTGGCTCTTTCCACTACCGGCTCCTTCAGGCTTCAGCTTAGAGAGGCCGCCCCGACCCCTCCAGCTAAAGTACCTCCATCTTGGTCTCCAGTCCTGCAGCTGCTTCACAGAACTTACTTGAGTATTTTTAAAAACGTTTTGGCTGCCCTGGATCTTCGTTGGTACATGCAGGCTTCCTCTAGTCGCAGCAAGAGGGAACCACTCTTGGTTGCAGTGCACGGGCTTCTCATTGCAGTGACTTCTCGTTGTGGAGCACAGGCTCTAGGCACACGGGCTACAGTAGTTGTGGCACAGATGCTTTGTTGCCCAGAGGCATGTGGGATCTTTCCAGATCAGGGATCGAACCCGTGTCCCCTGCATTGGCAGACGGATTCCTAACCACTGGACCACCAGGGAAGTCCCTTGGCTGTTTCTTTAACTGTTTCATAGCTGGCTTTCCCAAGCACCATGTCAGCTCTGAGGGCAGCAACCTCCCTGTCACTCAGTCTGGATGCTAGGGGACATATCCTAGGAAGGAGAATCCGTGAATCCATAGCTACCATCCAGGAAGCTCACTCCTTCATTTCACAGGTATGTCCTAAGCATCCACTTTGAGCCAGACGCTGCCTCAGGCCTGGGGCATGGAAGAGAGCCCAACCCAGTCCCGGGACCACGGTCGACCTAGAGAGACAGTCGACAGGCTGCACTGAATGACTGAGCAACAGGATTAGAAAAGGGAGCCCTTCACACAGGCCTTCACCATCAGCTGCCAGAAAATACTGAAAATTCAAATTGTGGCTTCCCTGGTGGCTCAGACGGTAAAGAATCTGACTGCAGTGCAGGGAACCCAGGATCAATCCCTGGGTCTGGAAGATGCCCTGGAGAAGGAAATGGCAGCCCACTCCATTGCGTGGAGAATTCCAGGGACAGAGGAACCTGGCGGGCCCGGTTCATAATGTCACAAAAGAGCCTAACACAGCTGAGCATGCATGCACTGTTATCCTACCACACTCCTCCCCTCTGGTATCTGTCACCCGCTGTGGGACCCAAGGTGGACAGGTGGCATGGGACTGTAGGCCAGGATAAAACCACAGGCAGGGGTGGGATTACCTCAGCATGCTGCTACTGCTTTTTTTCCTTAATGGTCTTGATCTTCCCTGTATTGTGCCTAGTAAACACCTTCCACTTCGCCCTAGTCTGAGCAGCTGGGAGACAGTGGTTTGATTGCTGGATCTACAGTGAGATGCCGCTGTCATCCTCCTCTGAACTTGGGAAAATTTACCCAGTAAGTGCTTGACTCCAAAGTCTGCCCACCCCTTGGACTCTGCATTGCATTCATTCTGCATTTGTATTGTATTTGGTTTTGCATTGTATTTCGTCTTGCATTAGTATTGTATTTGGTTGCAGTCCACCTCCATATACCTGACTCCACGGATATTGGGGAAGAGGGGAGGACCAAGATAGGATCAAGATTGTAAGGGTCAGGCAGGGTATTTGAGGTGGAGTGTACGGCAGGCTGCAGTCCATAGGGTTGCAAAGAGTTGGACACAAGTGAAGTGACTTAGCAAGCACGTACGGTCAGGCCACTCACGGTGGTTGTTCTCTTGCCCTCTATCCATCCCCTGCTCGGCCAGTCTCTGCTTCACGTATCCCCTGTGCACAGGAACGTGCTTGCCCTCTGCCCCAGCTCGTGATGGTTCTAATCCTTAGCCCAGAACAGCTCCACCTGCTAGTTTATTAAAAGGAAACACCTGCCCTCATGATGCTCCTTAACCTAAGGGGCTCTGCGGGATATGCCCCAGCTGCTGGTTTCCCTTGTAACTGATGAGCCAACTTATTGGTCCGCTCATCTATAAATAGCAGCCGCCCTCTTCCCTGAGTAGCAAAGATGGCGGCCTTGACCTGTCTGCTGGCCTGCTCGCCTTACACGCTGGCGTGTCGCTCCGGGACCTTTTGCTTCAGAAATGTTAGACCAAATGCACATTTTGATGACTCTGTCAATGTCTCCGGGCTCTTTCTTCTTTCTCGAGGCTGGGCAACTACAAGGCTTGCAGACCTGCAGGGGGTAGCCCAGTGCCCTCCCTCCTTCCCCCACTGGTAATCACTGGTTTGTTTCCTACATCGGTGAGTCTGTTTTGCTATATACATATATATATATATTTTTTAGATTTAATGTATAAGTGACATCTTCATGTTTGTTTTTCTCCGTCTGACTTATTTCAGTAAGCATGGAGTTCTCTAGGTCCTTTCATGTTGCTACAAATAGATGAATTTCATCCTTTTTTAAGGCTGAGAAGTACTCCATTGTGTGTATATATATATATATATATATATATATATATACACACACCCCACACCTTAATCCACTTGTCTGTTGATGAGCACTTGGGTCGTTCCCATCTACTGCCTATTGTAAACGGTGCTGCTGTGAAGGTGCTTCTGGAGAAGGAAATGGCAACCCACTCCAGTATCTTGCCTGGAGAATCCCAGGGACGGCGGAGCCTGGTGGGCTGCTGTCTGTGGGGTCGCACAGAGTCGGACACTACTGACGCGACTTAGCAGCAGCAGCATCTGCTACAAACATTGGGGTGCATGTCTTTTCCAATTAGTGTTTTCATTTTTTCCAGATATATACCCAGGAGTGGGGCTGCTGAATTATATAGTAGTTATTTATTTTTTTTTTTTTGAGGAACGGCCATCCTGTTTTCCATCATGGCTGAACCAATTTACATTCCTACCAACAGCGTACAAGTGTTTGCTTTTCTCCTTGCCCACATTTGTTATTTGCTGACCTGTTGATGATGGCGATTCTGGCAGGTGTGGGTGATATCGCATCATGGTTTTGATCAGCATTTCTCTGATGGTTAACGATGTTGAGAGTCCTTTCATGTGCCCATTGGCCACCTGTATATTATCTTTGGAAAAAAATGGTTGAGTGTTCTGGTTTTTTTTTTTTTGGGGGGGGGGGTTGTTTGCTTTTTTGGTGTTGAGTTGTAGGCGCTGTTGCATGTTTTGCATGTTGACCCCTTGTCGGTCATGTGGTTGGCAGGTATTTCCTCCCATTCAGAGGGTTGTCATCGTTTTGCGGATGATTTCCTTTGCTGTGCAGGGGCTTTTGCGTTGGCTCGGGTGCAGTTGGTGTGTTTCTGCTGGTGTCTCTCTCGCCTTGGGAGCCAGGAGACTGTCGCCGTGCGGCGCTCTGCCTGCGTCCTCTTCTGGGAGTTTGTGGTTTCAGGTCTTGCATTTGGGTCTCGCGTCCATCCTGAGTGTCTGTGCATGGCGTGGAGGAATGCTCTGGAGCCGCTCTGGACGCGGCTGTCCAATTTTCCCAGCACCGTTTAGCGAAATGGTTGTCTCTTGTCCATTACATACTCTTGCCTTTTTCAGTTTTTCCTCTTTACGAATAAATCTTTAATAGTGATGATTTTCAAAATCTATAACTTTTAGTTGTCTCATAAGTTTTTAAGTGTGTTTGAACTTTTGAAATGTCTTTTGGTGTAATAAAAAAAAATGAGGGACACTTCCACTTCCCACTTCATTTTATGGTAAAATAATGTTGATAATCAAAGTTCAGTAAGGATAGTGAAAGAAAAGTAAACTACAGGGTGATCCACTCATACATTGATGCAAAAGAAAAAAAAAATTCTAGGCAAAGCTCCAAAATCCCACAGCCAGGGAGGGCTTGGTGGCCCTGGAATTGCTTTGAGCCCATGTGCTACAGCCGTCTCCTTGCTGTGGGTCTAGTCTGTGCCTGAGCAGGTCAGGGACTCGGGCCAGAAATGACCACAGGCTCTGTCTCAGAATCCTGCCATTCCAGAACCAGGCCAGAGTCAGTGGAAAGTTCCAGTGGCCATTTTTCCAGGGATGCCTCATCCAGGCTCAGCCAGGTGAACCTGGGGGAGAGTGAGAGAGATGTCCCAGGGTGACTTCACTGGCCCGGTCCTGTCCACTGGCATGTGGTCTGTGGGCACTCCCATGCCCCTGCTCTGCCCACAGCCAGGAGCCTCCCAGCTACAAAGCCTGGGCCTGCGTCCCCAGGAGCTGCAGACACCTGCAGGAGCCGAGACTGAAGACTATCGGGCGCAGATGTGACACACAGACCATGGACTGGCCCTAAGGGCCCAAGTTTTCTGCCTCCACCTCCTGCCACCATCCCAGGGCAAGGGAGTGGGGGGCTGGGCTCCTTGGCAGGGCTGTGTGGGGACAGTCTCCTGCAGAGAGCCCGGCGTCCTCCCAGGCTCACCACCACACAAGGGTGGTTATGGCCTGGGGGTACCCTACCCTGGCAGGGGAGCCATCAGGGAAGACTTCCTGGAGAAGGTGCTAACTATGCAGACACCTGGAGGCATGTGCCAGGCCAAGGGGAGGGTGACAGTGTTCCAGGTGACGGGAGAGAAGCAGAAGCTGGGCAGGACTAGGGCAGGGGAGAGTGCTGTAGGAGAGGACGGGGCGGGGGGGTGGGGGGCAGAGGTTGGGGGAGCTGAGCCAAGCAGCTGGGTGTGAGAAGCGTCTGAGGTTAGCCAGCTGGGAGTGAGCAGTAGCTTCACATCTGGGGCCCTGGCCATGAAGTCAGGAGAACCTCGGTTTGAGTCCTGGCTTTCCTGCTCACTAGCTTCATGACCTTGGCTACCTCCTTGACCTCAGCTTTCCTAAGTGTGAAATTGGGTTAATAATAGAACCTACCAAACACAGCACTTGACACATTGTAAAGGCTTAGCAAAGGGCTGCTTACTATTTGTTATTCTGATCAGAGTCCCTCAGCTCCTTCCGGCTGGCCATGTGGAGCTGCCAACCATCAGCAGTATGTGTCCTTCAAAGAGATGATAACTGAAGCCCAGGAGTGGGGGTGGTAACAGAGGGATCGGGGAACAGGAGAACGGATCCTTGTGCTCCACCAGAGGCCGGGGAGTGAGAGAGGAAGGTCAAGCAGATTTGCTTCCTTGCAGGGAACAGATTGTACTAGGAGTCGTATGTGATCAAAGCCAGATGAATTGGCTTTTTTCCCTCTTTATTTTCCTAACTTTCCACAACACTCCATTTTCATCATTTTTAAAAGTGGACTTTGCTCCTCTAAGTTAAAAGTTTTCTCATATATTACTCAAATACTATGTGATAGAAAAATCATAAAGTACAGAAAAGGAAAGCAAAAATAAAATCACCCATTATTCTTGCGTCCAGCACAACCACTGCTGACACGCGGTGTGAATCCTTTCAGACTTGGCGGTCCACGCTGTCACTGTGTGGTGAGAGGGACCCGTGAGGCCTTGCCCCCCACGCTCTGCCGTGGATCACACACATCCTCTGCTGCAGCTCCTTTCTCGTGGGTGCATCGTGTCCCGTGAATATGGACCTGCCACGGTGTGCTTAGCCAGTCCTTGATTTGGAGGTATTTACTTTGATTTTTTGTACTTCCACGTCGTAGTAGATGTATTTTGGTACACACCCTTTGTCCTTTCCTTGGGATAAATTCCACTGTTAGGCTCTTGGGTGGGTTTCTATGAAGTAACATATAAAATGCTTTGTGTGTATGAGGATCTTCAGGCTGCCCAGGAAGAGGGAGCAGGGACACGTCAGGTTTTTGAGGGAGCTCATTTCCCAGAGGCAAGAATCTCAGCTGCAGAAAACATAATCTTCAGGATGTGACTCGACTCTTTCTTCATTCTCATACTGAGCACTTTGGCAACTTGGACCCACAGGGCTTCAAATAACTTTGTTTCAAGGAAATAATACCATCCCATTTAGTGAGTGATTATGATGTGCCAGGTACCATCCCACAGCAACCTCATGAGGTCGGCACTACTGTTGTACCCACTGTACAGATGGGCACCTGAGCTCAGAGAGGTTAGGTGCTTGGCCCCAGGTCACACAGCAGGGCAATGGTGAACGCGGGAATCAGACCCAGGCGGGCGGCAGTCTCACAGCCCACCCCCCCCAGCTGTGGGCCTGCCCCAGCATCACCACCCGGTGCAGTGGTGTTTCCCAGAGCCAGGGAGCAGGCCCTGAGGCAGCAGTTCCCTTCCTTCTCTAGATCAGGTTGTCATGGCTCTCTGGGCTGAGTTTCCTCTAGGGAACTGCCGGTAAACACATGCTGCAGAAGGTCAAGAGTACCTCCCTGACCCAACGTGGTCAAACAGAGGATGTAGCAGATTTGGGGTTCTTTGGGCAGAACTACCCCGTCCCTGACAGTAAAGAATCTGCCTGCAATGCAGGAGACCCGGGTTCGATCCCTGGGTTGTGAAGATCCCCTGGAGGAGGGCATGGCAACCTGCTACAGTATTCTTGCCTGGAGAATCCCAGGGACAGAGGAGCCTGGTGGGCTACAGTCCTTGGGGTTGCAAGGATTCGGACACAACTGAGCGACTGTCTTACACACATACTCCTTGCCCCAACACACACACACTCTCCCTGTCCAGCCACCTCTTTTTACACCAAGGCTCATATATTGAGCCGGAGAAGGCCATGGCACCCCACTCCAGTACTCTTGCCTGGAAAATCCCATGGACGGAGGAGCCTGGTAAGCTACAGTCCATGGGGTCGCTAAGAGTCAGACATGACTGAGCAACTTCACTTTCACTTTTCACTTTCATGCATTGGAGAAGGAAATGGCAACCCACTCCAGTGTTCTTGCCTGGAGAATCCCAGGGATGGCGGAGCCTGGTGGGCTGCCGTCTATGGGGCCGCACAGAGTCGGACATGACTGAAGCAACTTAGCAGCAGCAGCAGCAACATATATTGAGCAGCCCAGACTTAGGACCCTTTATCTGGCACATAGCAATCAACCCCACATGCTGGGGGAGGCCCGAGTTTCCTTGAGCTAAACCAGCCACAGCTCTGCCCACCACTCAGACGGAAAGCACGGTGGCCCTTGGACATTCACTAAGTCCTCTGGGAGCAATCTCATTGACAGTTTACCAAGAGCTGGACTTCCTGAGCACTTACTATGCCCCACACCTAAGTGGGTGACAGCGCTAGGAGGTGTCACAATAGGGATCGACACCAAGGCAGTCTTGGGCACCCACCAGGCAAGCCTCCACTGTAACTAGGAATAATGATGACGTAACAGTCATGGAGACAGCTGAGATGTATAGACTGCGGACTGTGAGTCAGGCGCCAGTTCTCAGCACTTCACATATTAACTATCCGAGACCCAGCCCTGGGAGAAGGTGGCAGCTCCCCACACTGACCCTCCAGGGAGGAGAGCCAAGGTCAGCAGCCATGCCCAGGACAGCCCGTCTGTGCTTTGGGCCTGGGGGGTGTCCCCCCCCGAGACTCCAGGCCCCTCATCCACTTATGGGAGCTAGAAAAATGTCTTTACCACCTCACTAACCGTCCTGATGGTTTGGGGTTGGGGTGGCCTGCACAGGGCTGGAGAGACAGAAAATGGGAAGTGTTGGGGAGAACTGGCTTCCAAGCCTCCCCAGGGCCTGGGGCAGCGCGCTGTAAACCTTTGTTGATTGTAAGTGAGGGTGTTGTTGTCGTTCAGTCACGCAGTCGTGTCTGACTCTCTGCAACCCCATGAACCGCAGCACACCAGGCCTCCCTGTCCATCACCAACTCACAGAGTTTACCCAAACTCATGTCCATTGAGTTGGTGATGCCATCCAACCATCCCATCCTCTGTCATCCTCTTCTCCTCCCACCTTCAATCTTCCCTAGCATCAGGGTCTTTTCCAGTGAGTTGGCTCTTTGCATCAGGTGGCCAAAATACTGGAGCTTCAGCATCAGTCTTTCCAGTGAATATTCAGGGTTGAATTCCTTTAGGATTGCCTGGTTTGCCTGTTTATTTTTTTCTATATGCATAGAAAGCATAGAAAGAAAGACTGGAAGGGTACATGTACCAATTATTAACCTTGATTATCTTAACTATGGAGGGGCTATGGGGGATATAATGGTCATTGTGTGATTTTTTTTTTTTTTTGCACTTTCTACATTGTCAACAATGAGCAAGTGTTACTTTTATGCTCAGAAGGAAGTAACATGTTTCTGTAAGTTCAGCACCCACCCCATTTTATAAAAGAAATGAAGCCATTTGCTTCATTTGGGCTAAGCCATTTGCCCAAGGTCACACAGCAAGAAGGACATGGCCATCTCTCCTTTTCCCACGACTGTGCCCTGAAAACAGCCCAATCCTGCCAGCTCCCCTGGCTCCCCAGAAAGTCCCCTGAGAGAACTAAGGATCCCTTCAGATCTTGGGAACATGGCCAGTGGAAAAAATACATGTAAGCCCCCATTCCAGCTCCATGGACTCGCCGCTTATGCATAAATAAAAGAATGCCCAGGCTATTCTGGGCACCTGTAATTTTCTACTTGAATAACCAGGGAAGTGGCTGCCTGCCCGCCTCTCTGCCCCACTCACAGCGCCGGAACGGGGGAAACGCAATCTCCCCTGGTGTAACGGGATCTGGGGCCAGGCCTCACTGCTGATTTCCTTGTCCCTGCCCCGTTCCAGAAAGCCCCAGTGTCCCCCAGGCCACCCCCACGGGGGACTAGGGAGGGAGACTCCAGGCCGGGTTTGGATGCTGTGGAATAGGTGGTTTCTTGCAGGTGCTGAAACCAAACCCCAGCTCCACCCCGTGTAGCTGTGGGATGCTGGGCAAGTGACTCAACCTCTCTGAGCCCTAGTTTCTTCATCTGCAACATGGGAATAATGGCCCCACCTTGCAGGTTTGGTGGAGGTGAGGTGTCTGGCCCTTAGGGTAGTTGTTGTTGGGCAGCTGGTGTTACTCTAGGTGTGAGGAAGAGGCTGTTCCGGAAAAGAGACCCACATGGGATTGTCAGGCGGTCATCTGGCTCTGCTGATGAGCTCTGTGCTCTTAGATGAGGAAAGTGAAAGTCGTGTCTGACTCTTTGTGACCCCATGGCCTAGAGCCTGCCAGGCTCCTCTGTCCATGGGATTTCCCAGGCAAGAGTACTGGAGTGGGTTGCCATTTTCTTCTCCAGGGATCTTCCCCACCCAGGGGTTGAACCTGTGTCTCCTTTATTGGCAGATGTATTTCTTCTTCTTCTTTTTTTTTTTTTTTTTTTTTACCATCTGAGCTACCAAGGAAGCCCAGATAAGGAAGTCCCCTTAACTATTTGAAGCAAAATTATTTTTTCTGTGTATCAAAGTAATTATGATAAGTATTAAAAATTTTTTTCAAGTGAATGAAGAAAATTAATCATAACTCTTAACTGCTATTTATTGAGCATCTACTCTGTTCTAGACCCTTCTGGGTACTTTACATGCATTCGCTTAATTCTCCCAAATCTACTCCTTTTCAGAAAGGAAAACACTGGGGCTTGGAGAGATGGTGGGACTCACGTGAGGTCACACTGCTGGCAAGGGAGGCAGAAATAAAACCCAGACCTCTCACTCTCCAAAGCCCACTGGTTTGCTATTGTAGTGTAACACATTACTACAGAACCTGCAGCTTCCGTATCTGCCGCAGTTCCCATGGGCTGGAGTCCTAGCCTCACTTAGCCACATGCTCTGCTTAGAACCTCACGAGGGATTGGTCAGGCTGGGCTCTCATCTGGAGGCTGACTGGGGCAAAATCTACTTCTGAGCTCATTCAGGTTGTTTGCAGAGTTCAGTTCCCTGTGGTTGTAGGACAGAGGGCCCAGATGCTTGCTGGCCGCTGGTCGGAGGTTATCCTCAGGTCTTTGAGGCCACCCACAGTTCTAAAGGCTGCAAGCCATTCCGGGCCTTGTGTATGTCTCAGCAGGTCTGCTCACTCCATCAAGTCAGCAAGGAGAATCTCTTTGGCATTGCATGTTAGCTAGACACACACAGACACTGCATTACCATAGTTATGTGTGGCACGCCATCACCTTTGCCATAGTCTAGTGTTAGAATCAAGTCACAGATCCCATCCACACTCGGAGGGAGGGGGTTATACCAAAGTGTGAAAACCGAAGGCAGGGTTACTTTGAGATACCTCATGCTTGTTTCCCCACCAGTTTCGTCACCCCCACCCTCCAGGAGAAAGCTCAGAGCTGGAAACTGTGAAGTAACTCTCACATTGCCAACTCCTGGTCACATGCTGGGCCATATGCTGGGCCAAGAAAAGTGGCCCTCATGGGACAATGCCTCATGACATTTAAGAAACATCTGAACCCCCCGACCCTTAGTCCCACAGGTCCAGAGGCAGAGCAGAGATGGGCAGGACATCGTGCTAAATCTCAGAAAACTTGCCAGACAGTTGGAAAAATATACCAGCCAAGTGCTCTTTTGTAGGAGCCCTGAGTTAAGAGGGAATAAAAGATAATGTAGCAGCTCTTACAGCGGAAAGTCCAGGAGTAATGGCTTCAGGTAAGGCTGGATCCAGGGTCTTTATAAAGTCTTCAAAACCTGGTCCCTCTCTTCGTCATGGCCGCACTTTTCTCTGGTTGGTCCTGTTTCTGGGCCAGGCCCCCCTCAAAGAAACTACCACGGGCTGCAGACTTACATCATTCTTACAGCTAGAAGGGAGACGAAGGTATGGGCGAGAGCATGGCTCATGACAAGAAGCCACTGGAAATGAACTTGAGAGAGGAGGTTGAAATGTAGAAAGACTGAAATGCAGACAGCAAGACTAACCTCGACTCTGTGGTCCAACATTTTCCAGTGCCTTCCACAAGACTTTAGCAGGTGTTAGATGGGCCAGCAGTCTGGGTTAAGGCCAGCTAAACAAGTGTCTTTCCTGCAGAGCCCCTGCATGTTGGCACTTCCAGCTGAGAATCTCTGAGAGCAGAGCTGTGGGCTACAGCATCCCCTAAGGAGCAGTTCTCAATACTTCATTGTGAGAAGTGCTGCTGTGGGTCGTAGGGAGCCACTAAAGGCAGCAGAGCAAGGAAGCAAGTCAGCAAACGTGTTCTGGGGAGAAAGCAATGGACGCCCACTTGGGGACGACCATAATCATCCACATGAAGGGTGATGATCACCCAGACCAGGGGGTTAGTGGCAGGAATAGGAATACAGGTACATGGAGAGAGATGGGACATAGGAAAATATATAAGTGGGCTCAGAAAAAACTGCTGTTTTGGTGATGGTGACAGTGAAATTTGGTTTTGATTTCAGCTTTTCCACTGAAAGCAGGGGGCAGTACTGGGACAACACATGGGGTTGGAAGTCCAAAAAGTTGGTTTTCGGCTCTCCAGCTCTGCCATTTGGGCATGTTACTGCGTCCACATGAACTGTGGTTCCCTCACTTGTTAAATGAGGGCATCGAGTCCTTTTTCTCAGGGTTCTTGTGAGTATTCCAAGATAAATACAGGGAGAGACTGCTCAGCCATGATGGAGAAACTGGTAGCAGACCAGCCTAAAATATCACAACACCTGACACAGTAAAAGGCAGCTGCCCTCAGACAGTGGACTGTGCGTGTGTGTGTGTGTGTGTTAGTCGCCTCGGTCATGTCTGACTCTTTGCCACCCCGTGGACTGTAGCCCACCAGGCTCCTCTGTCCATAGGATTTCCCAGGCAAGAATACCGGAGTGGGTAGCCATTCCCTTCTCCAGAGGATCTTCCCGACCCAGGGATCAAACCCAGGTCTCCTGCACTGCAGGCAGAGTCTTTACAATTTGAGCCACCAGGAAAGCAAGCACCATTGGTGCTTCGATTCTGAGGGAAGGGAAACTCAGCAGGCAAGTCCCTCACCATGTAGTTTTCCATCCTGGGACAATTCCCCCAGCACGGTTCAGTGCACAGGGGACCAAACAGAGCACAACCGTCCCACTGAGCGCAAGAGGCAGCGACCAGAGTTTGGGGCAACCAAAGAAGGAATGTGCAGGCCAAGACCCTGGAGGGGAGGGAGCTGCAGAGCCAGGGGGCCCCAGACGTCTGTGCGGGTCTCCCAGGACCCACAGATCCTTGTCTAAAGCTTTGGCTATGCCAGCCCAGGGCAGGACTGTCCAAGGTTTGCCAGAGGGCATCTGGCAGGGGGTTGAGAGCAGACTGAGGTACTTCAAGTCAGGCAGTGCTGGGAGACATGGGACTGACCTTCACCCCAGGCATCAGGCCAAGACAGGAGAAAGGCCAGGCCCTACAAGTGGGGACTGTGCTCTAGTGTAAAAGCTGTTCCAGACCTGCCCAAACACAGCCTAAAGCCAAATCCTTCAAGGTCCTCAGAGGAGGAAGTTGGGAGGCGAGACCTTTCAAGTTGGGCAGGCTTGGGAAGGAACTTGGGCTTAGCTCCTCCCTAGCAAAGTGTAAAACCAAGCCCATGAGATTTCAAAGGGATCAACTGTTAATTGAACTGCCTGCTAACATAAAATTTAACACTGTTCAGAATAAAACAGAACCCAGAGTCCCTACAACACATCACACACACACGCGTACACACACACAAACATCCAGTATGTGAGCTAAATTTTCTAGACATGCAAAAAAAAAAAAAAAACAGGAAAATGTGGTCCTTAGTGAGATAGATCCTACAGGCAGTAGACAGTGATCCTAAGACCGTCCAGAGGTCAGTTTAGCAGATACAGACCCGAAAACACCTATTCCAGGATTTGACACTTAGCAGATGCCCAATGAATGCAGCTGTTCTTCTCCACTTGAGCAAAGTAATCATTTGTCCCCCAGAAAGGCTTTGAGACCCAAGGGTAAAGATGTAAAGGGAAATGAACTCTGTCTCCATAAACTGCGTTCTTTCTGTGTCACCAGGCAGGGCTTGAGGTGGGAGGGCTGCTCGTGCAGTAACCACAGAGATGAGTCATGACCCTATCACTCACTCACTGTGGAGTCCCTCAGTGCCCCGTGCCTCAGTTTCCCCATTTATATAACAGGGTGAACAGGTAGGTCATCTCAAAGGGCCCTTTCTCTCCAGGGTTCTTAGTTTGTCTGGTACAGGAGCTGTTCTCAGCCAGGATCCTCTCTGAGCTGGGGCCCAGAAGAAGCAGTTGGAGGAGGAATTGGATCTGCTTCTCGTGCCTTAGGGGAACACGTGGTAGAATGTCTCTCTCCAAGGTACAGTCACTTGGGGCTGCAGGCAGAGCCTGGGCTCATTTTCCAAAGGAAACTTTCTTGAGAAGCATCTCCTAGCAACCAGCTCCACTGATGGACAAGCCTCAGGGACCTCAGCTGGAACACAAAGGCTTTCTGTGGCTCCCTTCTTCAAAGGCCCGGGTTGGAACTGACTGTCGGCCAAGATGCTAATGTGATGCACAGAACGTGCATGGTGGGGCACTCAGTGGGCGGGGGATGTGGGATGGTACACACCCACAGCCTCAACCCCCTTTCCCTCTATGGAATTACCAGCAGTCTAGTTTCAAGGCTCAGAGCTAGGACTTCAGATCTGAGTTCAAAACCTGATTCTGTCTCTTGTTAGCTGTGTTCAGTTTAGTTGCTTAGTCGTGTCCAATTCTTTGTGACCCCATTTACTGCAGCATGCTAAGCTTCCCTGTCCATCACCAGCTCCCGGAGCCTGCTCAAACTCATGCCCATTGAGTCAGTGATGCCATCCAGCCATCTCATTCTCTGTCATCCCCTTCTCCTCCTGCCTTCAATCTTTCCCAGCATCAGGGTCTTTTCAAATGAGTCAGTTCTTCACATCAGGTGGCCGAAGTATTGGAGTTTCAGCTTTAGCATCAGTCCTTCCAATGAATATTCAGGACTGATTTCCCTTAGGTTGGACTGGTTGGATCTCGTTGCAGTCCAAGGGACTCTCAAGAGTCTTCTCCAATACCACAGTTCAAAGCATCAATTCTTTGGTGCCAAGCTTTCTTTATAGTCCAACTCTCACATCCATACATGACTACTGGAAGGTTAGCTGTGTAACCTTGGGCAAGTTACTTCACCTGTCTGAGCCACAGTTTCCCATCTATAAAATGGGGATATACTATGTAGAGGGTTGGTGCTCCACCCACATCCCCTTTACTGGTCCAGCACACCCACCTCCTAGCTGCTGTAAGCATCTGCTGCTAACAGCTGCACTCTCCTCAAAACAGTTGCCCTCGCTGATGGGAGGGACATCACCCAGAGACATTTGGGAGGTTGACCCCCACCTCCCTGGTTATCCTTTCCTGTTGTCCTATAGCCATTTACCAACTGATAGGGCAGAATAAGAGCCCAGTGTCCTTGCCTCAGAGTGGGGCAGAGCTGTGGTATCACTTAATGGAATCGTGCTGAACCAAGACATCAGCTGAACCTACATCCTTGCTTAACCTCTCCTGCCCCATCCTGCTTCCCTCCCTACTGCTTCACAGATTTCCTGTGAGAGCTCTCCCTCAACAAATCACCTGCTTGGAGTCCCCACTTCAGGGGAGACTGAGAGATCCAAAGCCATGAGCGTAGCTATGTCTTGGGCCGCGTGAGGTTCCAGTGAGAGAGTGTGTATGAAGTACCCACTAGTGCCTGGCACACAGGATGTGCTCAGTAAATGGATATCATCATCTTAACTCTTCCTCTTATCTTTATTATTATAATTAAAGATAGTCCTGGGATCAGAGGGGGCTTCTAAGGTGAACAAGAGCTAGAGGCCATGTTAGTATGAAGGGATAATTGCATTTAGATTGGCTAATACATTTAAAACAGTTATTAAATTTCTTTGTTTGCTAAGCTAATATTAATAAATTATTATAAAAACAACACAAGTTCATTGCAAAAAAAAAAAAACTCCAAGGAAGTGCAGAGAATTACAAAAATGAATTAATGAGTAAATAAAATTCCTACCACTTGAGTATAATCACTGAGGGCATTCATTCATATTCTTCCAAACATTTTCCACATAAGTTCACATAAAATACATATAGAGAGATACACATAATACCAATATCTGTATATGTAAACATATCCATATTGATCAAGGCTATGGTTTTTCCAGTAGTCATGTATGGATATGAGAGTTGGACTATAAAGAACGCTGAGTGCCAAAGAATTGAAGCTTTTGAACTGTGGTGTTGGAGAAGACTCTTGAGAGTCTCTTGGACTGCAAGGAGATCCAACCAGTCCATCCTAAAGGAGATCTGTCCTGGGTGTTCACTGGAAGGACTGATGTTGAAGCTGAAACTCCAGTACTTTTGGCCACCTGATGAGAAGAGCTGACTCATTGGAAAAGACCCTGATGCTGGGAAAGATTGAGGGCAGGAGGAGAAGGGGACGACAGAGGATGAGATGGTTGAATGGCATCACCGACTCAATGGACGTGAGTTTGGGTAAACTCTGTGAGTTGGTGATGGACAGGGAGGCCTGGTGTACTGCAGTCCGTGGGGTTGCAGAGTCGGACATGACTAAGTGACTGAATTGAACTGATATGTATATATAAAACACTAAATCCATAACATAACACTGCATATTTAACAAGTGATTTTTCCCACTTGATTTTCACATATAGGTATTGGGTATCTTCTGTGTTAGTAAACACAGATCTACAGCATCAATTGTAGGCACAGATTGTTACATTTTATGGAGATAACACAGCTTATTTAACTAGACCCCTATCTAGACATTTACCTTTTTGCCAGTGTTTTTTACTGTTACGAATTTTATTTATTATTTTTGGCTGTGCTGGGTCTTCATTGCTGCGAGGGCTTTTCTCTAGTTATGAGTGGGAGCTACTGTCTAGCTTTGGTGTGATGGGCTTCTCATTGCAGTGGCTTTTCTTGTTGCAGAACACGGGTTCTAGAGCATTCAGACTTTGGTTGTTGAGGAACGTGGGCTCAGTTGTTGTGGCAGCCAGGCTTAGCTGCCCCACGACATGTGGGATCTTCCAAGATCTGGGATCAAATCCATGTCCCCTGTATTGGCAGGTGGATTCTTTACCACTGAGCCATGAGGAAAGCTCTTACTGTTATGAATAACGCTGGTTAATGCAAATCCTTGACAATGTTTCTTTGCGTATGTGTTCAGCTACTAACACAAATTCCTAGGGAGGGATAACATAGATACTGGCATGGTCCTCCCTGCAGGAGGGCTGTACTATCAGCTCCCTGCAGGTGTGCACCTGCATGGCCCTCGCCCCACACCAGGTGTCCAGCACTCTCCAACACTAGGTACCATTTTGTTTTAATTTCTGCCAATCTGACAGGTGAAAAACAATACTCCATTGTTAACTGAGTGTGCATTTCCTTAGTTTCTGGAGAGGCCAAGTATCTTTTCTTACATTTGCAGGCCATTTGGATTTTGCTGGCTGATGAATGCCATTGTCCAGTCTTTGGCAAGGGCCTTGTGGGCGTCTCCTCTCTCCGCCCTTCCCCACCCCAAGCCACAGGCTCAGTGGCTCCCCCGGAGTAAAGCTGTGCTTCCTACAAGACTGGCCTCCCAGGGAAGCTGAGTCCTCACTCTCAGACCCCCCCAGGCAACCAGAGCTGGGATTAGTGGGGTCCACTCCTTGCCCTCAGGGTGCACCCTCCCCCGCTGCAAAGTCCCCTCTTGGCCCCATCCACATCCCAGCACCAAAGAGATTTTAGAAACCAGATCTGCTTAAAGAAAAAAAAAAAATCTATTCTCAAATTCCAAACCCACCCAGCAAATAAATTCCAGGGCTGATTATTAGCATGACTTCAGGAGTCTTTTTTCAAAACATTCCTTTAAAGTTCAGTGCTCCTGAGAGGTTAAAATGAGATTGTACCTATGCCAAGATCTATCACCAATGAAAATGCCCCAACCACTGACCCAGGGATTCTCCTGGTAAGAATTTCCCCTCCAGGTGGGCATACAGAAGGCCATATGTAAAATGATCACAACAGCAAAATAAGAGGTTGCATCCTAAATGTGCATCAGTAAGGACCTACCAAAAAAAAAAAAAGTTACGAAAGACATTTACCGGGAAACGCTGTGCAAACAGTAAAATAATACACTGAAACTGAATGTGCTTGTGTGGAAAGATGCCTTCGAGACGCTGTAAAATGAGAACAGCAAGTTACCGAAGAGTGTGTTTTATGTTTGCATTTTTCAAAAGGAGAGAGTTGTTCTAGATGTTTATGAAGTGGAGACGATTCTTGGGTGGGTGGGTAGGAAACTACTTACAAAGGTTTCATCTTGCAGAGAGATTTGGGGTTAAAGTATTTGGAGATTTTTTTAAGTCATGCTTTATACTCATCTGCATTGCTTAAATTACTAGCATGAATGTGCTCTACTTTTATATAATGAAAAAAACATAAAAGTTTAAATGAATAATACTAGTTGAGATCACCAATAATAGTTGTGATCAATAATGACATGATCATTGGTAATAGTTGTGATAGTAGTATGGTTGTTAAATAGCTGATCCAACGCCAGTTATGTGCCAGGCACTGTGTTTTCTGTCATTCACTCTTAAAACCAGCCCTATGTTGATACCCATTTTATACATGAGGAAACTTGAGTCCTAGGTTAAGAGGCTGATTAAGGCTCCATGTCATTACAAAGCCCTGGCTCTTTGCTCAGGCTGTGGTTCTGGTGCCCCAACAAGACCTGGTTGTGTGTGGGCTCTGTCAGGACCTCTGCACGTGGGTCCCTCCTGGTAGGCTGGATAGTTTCCCAAGGGGCAGCTGCTCTGCCATCTGTGCCTGTGCTCTGTGGCTTTTCTCCTTCCCCCACCTCACTCCTCATAGTAGGGCTGTCCAATACAGGCTACTCAATTTAATGAAAAATAAGAATAAAACTTCATACCCTCCATGGCACTGGTCACATTTCAAGGTCTAAACAGCCACATGTAACTCGTGGCTGCTGTATGATCAGCATAGATATGGAGCATTCCCGTCGCCATATGAGGTTCTACCGGATGGCACTGCCTCATCACAAGTTTAGAGCCAGGCAGACCTGGGCTCAGCCGTGCTCTTCCACTTACTAACAGAGTCCGCCGAGAAAGTTATGTAAGCTTTCTGAGCCTCTGTGTTCTCATCTGTAAGAGAGGGTGGCACTATAGCTACTTCTTAGTTCTTATGGGCTTGCCAGGTGGCTCAGTGGTAAAGAATCCACCTGCCAATGCAGGTTCAATCCCTGGGTCAGGAAGATCCTCTGGAGAAGTAAATGGCAACCCACTGTGGTTTTCTTGCCTGGAGAATCCCATAGACTGAGGAGCCTGATGGGCTGCAGTCCATGGGGTTCGCAGTCAGACAAGACTGAACACACATACATGCATAGCTACTTCACTGGCTGTTGCAGGGACTGAGCTCATGCCTGCTGCGTGGTTAGCCAAGGCCTGTCACAGGAGTAGCTTAAAGGGTAGCGAGGAAGGCAGAGCTCTGCTTTCAGACAATTTCCTGACCTTGGGCAGGTCCCCTCGCTGCTCCCAGCCCCTGCCTCCTAAACTGTAAAACAGGGTGGACGTCATCTACCCTGAAAGGCTGCAAGTGGCTGTGCCAGGGAAAGCCAAGGTCCTTCTCCCCTCTGTCTGAGAAAAAGCAGCTTCTGTCAGGTAATGCGTTCTCAAGAGCCCTGGGAATAAAGGATTCCAGAAGGGATCCAGACCAATATGCCAATAAAGGAAGGCTCTGCCTTCAAAATAAAACAATCATGGGATGCTGTTTTGTCACTCATCAGATTAGGGAGGGGAGGAAATAATTTGAACTTTTCATTAAAAGATAACACATAGAAACTGCAACCATCATAAGTATACCACTCAGTGAACTTTGAGAAACTGAAAGTATCTGTTTAACCACTACTCAGATCAAGAAACAGAAGATGAACAACGCCCCAAAGCCCCCAGTGTGCCCCTCCCAACCACTGGCGCCCAGCTGCTGTCCTAACTTCCAGCACCGCAGATGAGTGTTTATTTTGTTTATTTATAGATTTAAATATTGGGTTTCCATTGTGGCTCAGCTGGTAAAGAATCCGCCGGCAATGCAAGAGACCTGGGTTTGAAAAAATAAATATTTTATGTATTTACGTTTAAATATTTATTTTTATTTGGCTGCACCAGGTCTTGGTTGCGACACACGAGATTTTTAGTTGTGGCATGCAGACCCTTTAGTTGTGGCATGTGGGATCTAGTTCCCCAAGCAGGGATTGAACCAGGGCCCCCTGCATTGGGAGCATGAAGTCTTAGTTGCTGGACCACCGGGGAAGTTCCCATAGATTAGATTAGTTTTTAGTAGACAGACTTAGATCCCTAACACCCAGAGTTAGGGTGTAGACCATCCAGTGGTCTCAGACAGCGATGGTGGGTATTTAAAATGGTACACACGTGCTGGAGGTGTTACCAAACCAAACCTTGGGTCGCAGGAAAGCCAATCAACTGATGCTGGGGTGGTGAAGGAAAGTGCAGTGTTTATTGTAAGGCGCCATACAGAGAGTCTGGAATAGCTAATACTCAGAAAGCCCCAACTCTCAAATGGGTTTCAGCAAAGGATGTTTAAAGGCAGAGTGAAGGAGAGGAGTTCCAGGGTATGTGACCAGCTTGTGCACAGTCCTGTGGCTGATGGTGAGGCAACAGGGCGGTGTCACAGGAGTCAACATTATCAGCCCTTAGGCTGCGTAAGCCTGGGGGCTACGTGCTCATGGTCATCAAGTACTTGGCTTCTTCCCTTTGGTGGGGGTTTTAGCATCTGTGAAACAACTCAGGAAGTGTGCACCACCGATAGGGTTATCTCGGTACTTCAGGGAGGAGCTGCATCGGAGGGGGTGGGGGAGGGGTCTGTCCTGGGAAGGCCCATGGGATCCAGCTCGGTTACAGTTCCTCCCTTTGCTTTGATACTCCTCAATTCTGAGAAGGAGAACAGGGGTGATGAGTGCTATAGCTACTTCCTGGTGAACAGAGGTGAAGTCAATTTTCCAAGATTAGAGAAGAGGAAGTCATTGACTTTAAAAGAATTCTTGAATCCCACCCTCAGCATCAGTATTTTGTATTATGAAAACGTTACCTCTGTTTTTCATGGCTTTGTCATAGCACCCAGACCAGCATTTGAAAATTAATAGACATATCACAGTTAGGATAATGATCAGCATGTACCCTTGAGGTGTTTCCCAAAGGCGTCTTCCTATTCCATATGGCACCCAGGACAGTTAGTTATGGAGAGGGTCCTCTGTACAAATGTCTTGTAACCCAAGCAGTGTTTTGAATTACTCTATTTATTTGGGTTTCACTTTTCCCAGGGATATTAATATATACCTAAAGAATCTGGTGCCTTCTGCTAAGAGTCTATAGTTTGAGCTCTCTTGTCAATACTGTTCCTAAAGTTAAGGGAAAAGGTTCATGATTATAAGAGGAGACCTTCAGACAACAAGGTCGCCGTTGGCAGCTGCTAGCAGATGCTGTTTTGAGAATGGTTGCCGGTGTCTTAAGTCCCATACACTTCAGAAGATTCAAGTTCTCAGCCATACACAATCATGTCTGAAATCACGTCCGCAACAGCCACCTTCTTTTACCTCGGATGTCTGAACAAAAGACTGTTGTGATTGGTAAATGCATCCCTCTCCTCAATGGCCAAACCATATGTACAATGTATGGGTTTTTAAAAAATACTTACTTGTTTTTGGCTGCGCTGGGTCTTTGCTGCTGCACAGGCTTTTCCCTAGCTGTGGCACGTAGGGGCTATTCTCCAGCTGCCGTATGCAGGTTTCTCATTGTGGTGGCTTCTCTTGTTTCAGAGCACAGGCTCAAGGCACTTGGACTCCTGTACTTGAGGTGTGTGGGCTCAGTAGTTGAGGCTCCTGGGCTCTAGAGTGCAGGCTCGGTAGGCATGGTACATGGACGTAGTTGCCACGAGGCTTGTGGAATCTTCCCAGAGCAAGGATTGAACCTGCATCCCCTGCATTGGCCTGAGGACCCCTAACCACTGGACCACCAGGGAAGCCCAACAATGTATGTTTAATAAGCCACAAAACAGGCCACTCTGGTCAGTAAAGTTTAAGTTAGACCACATATAAAGCCAGAATGACATTCCCATACCTCAACATGTGAAGATTTTTCTCCCATCTTTTCCCCTTTTGATAGACCAAAGTATTTGGCCCCCGATGCCCCAGTGGCCCCCACCTGCCCTGGTTCCATCATGTCCCTCAGTGCTAGGCCTGTTTTTTGTTTATATATATTTTCCCAGTTGTCCACATTGGGGGAAACTAATCAGACATAGTCAGTAGCTCAGAGGTTTGTTACCGGGGAAAGATTATACAGGCTATACATTTTATCAGTCATACCCAACTGTCACACAAACACTGCATGTACTATCAGGAACAGACTTACAGCAAGCAGTGTTATATTGGGCTAGCCAAAAAGTTTGTTAGGATTTTCCCATAACATCTTAAGGAAAAACTTGAATAATCTTTTTGGCAATCCAGTACATCATACTCTGCAACAACTCTACTTGTTTCCCCATTGTAAACATTGAGGAAAACAGTGTGGTTAAAAATAAAACAGTAACACTCAGGGTCGATAGGGACTGCAGCACACCAGGCCTCCCTGTCCCTCACCATCTCCCAGAGTTTGCCCAAGTTCATGTCCATTGCATCGGTGATGCCATCCAGCCATCTCGTCCTCTGATGTCCTCATAAGACAAAAAAAAGTACCTGTTAGGTGTCCTTTAATCCAGGTTGGAGACAGTCCTTTATGATGTCCCTCCCAGCATGCACAGCCCCCTGCCTGCAAGTCATGGGGCATCCAGTCCTCATCCAGAGAGAGATTTGTGATGTTTCAGAAACAAACTTGGAATATTCTCTTAGTAACTCAGCCAAACTTGACAATAAAAAAGCAACAAAGAGCCATCTGGGAAGTGTGTCTTAGGCACTGACCTGTCTTAAATACTGACCTCAATTAACAACAGTAGAATTTAAGGTCCAGTGAAACATAATCTTTTTATAAAATTACCTTAAAAATTATCTTGATTTTTATCAATATGCCCAAGTTAAGGGTGTTGTTTGCATAATAAGTCTGGTTAATAGATCACATCAGTTCAGTTCAGTCACAGTCATGTGTGATTCTTTGCGACATGGACTAGAGCACACCAGGCTTCCCTGTCCATCACCAACTCCCAGAGCTTGCTCAAACTCAGATCCATTGAGTGGGTGATGCCATCCAGCCATCTCATCCTCTGCTGTCCCCTTCTCCTCCTGCCTTCAATCTTTCCCAGCCTCAGGGTCTTTTCACATGAGTCAGTTCTTCGAATCAGGTAGCCAAAGTATTGGAGCTTCAGTTTCAGCATCAGTCCTTCCAGTGAATATTCAGGACTGATTTCCTTTAGGATGGACTGGTCTGATCTCCTTGCAGTCTAAAGGACTCTCAAGAGTCTTCTCCAACACCACAGTTCAAAAGCATCAATTCTTTGGTGCTCAGCTTTCTTTATAGAAAGCAGTCCCATCACTTAATGGCAAATAGATGGGGAAACAATAGAAACAGTGACAGATTTTATTTTCTTGGGCTCCAAAATCACTGCAGATGGTGACTGCAGCCATGAAATTAAAAGATGCTTGCTTCTTGGAAGAAAAGCTATGACCAACCTAGACAGCCTATTAAAGCGCAGAGACATTACTTTGCCGACAAAGGTCGGTACAGTGAAAGCTATGGCTTTTCCAATCGAGTAGTCACGTATGGATGTGAGTTGGACCATAAAGAAAGCTGAGCACCGAAGAATTGATGCTTTTGAACTGTGGTGTTGGAGAAGACTCTTGAGAGTCCCTTGGACTGCAAGGAGATCCAACCAGTCCTTCCTAAAGGAAATTAGTCCTGAATATTCACTAGAAGGACTGATGCTGAAGCTGAAATTCCAATACTTTGGTCACCTGATGCGAAGAACTGACTCATTTGAAAAGACCCTGATGCGGGGAAAGATTGAAGGGGGCAAGAGAAGGGGACAACAGAGGATCAGATGGTTGGATGGCATCACCAACTCAATGAACACGAGTTTGAGTAAACTCCAGGAGTTGGTGATGGACAGGGAAGCCTGGCGTGCTGCAGTCCATGGGGTCGCAAAGAGTCGGACACAACTGAGCAACTGAACTGAACTGATGGCACCAGATGCCATGATCTTAGTTTTCTGAATGTTGAGTTTTAAGCCAGCTTTCCACTCTCCTCTTTCACCCTTATCAAGAGGCTCTTTAGTTCCTCTTCACTTTCTGCCATTAGGGTGGTGTCATCTACATATCTGAGGTTATTGATATTTCTCCTGACAATCCTGATTCCAGCTTGTGCTTCATCCAGCCCAGCATTTCTCATGATGTACTCTGCATATAAGTTAAATAAGCAGGGTGACAGTATACAGCCTTGATGTACTCCTTTCCCAGTTTGCAACCAGTCTGCTGTTCCATATGCCATTCTAACTGTTGCTTCTTGACCTACATACAGTTTTCTCCGGAGGCAGGTAAGGTGGTCTAGTATTTCCATCTCTTAAAGAATTTTCCACAATTTGTTGTGATCCACACAGTCAAAGGCTTTGGCATATTCAGTGAAGCAGATGTTTTTCTGGAATTCTCTTGCTTTTTCTCTGATCCAACAGGTGTTCGCAATTTGATCTCTGGTTCCTCTGCCTTTTCTAAATCCAGCTTGAACATCTGAAAGTTCTCAGTTCATGTACTTTTGAAGCCTACCTTGGAGAACTTTGAGCATTACTTTGCTAGCGTGTGAGATGAGTGCAATTGTGTGGTAGTTTGAACATTCTTTGGCATTGCCTTCCTTTGGGATTGGAATGAAAACAGACCTTTTCCAGTCTTGTGGCCATTGCTCAGTTTTCCAAATTTGCTGGCATATTGAGTGCAGCACTTTCACAGCATCATCTTTTAGGATTTGAAATAGCTCACCTGGAGTTCCATCACTTCCAGTAGCTTTGTTCATAGTGATGCTTCCTAAGGTCCACTTGACTTCACATTCCAGGATGTCTGGCTCTAGGTGAGTGATCACACCATCATGATTATCTGGGTCATGAATATCTTTTTTTGCACAATTCTTCTGTGTATTCTTGCCAGCTCTTCTTAATATCTTCTGCTTCTGTTAGGTCCATACTATTTCTGTCCTTCATTGAGCTCATCTTTGCATGAAATGTTCCCTTGGTATCTCTAATTTTCTTGAAGAGATGTCTAGTCTTTCCCATTCTATTGTTTTCCTCTATTTTTTTTGCACTGATCACTGAGGAAGGCTTTCTTATCTCTCCTTGCTATTCTTTTTAACTCTGCATTCAGATGGATTTATCTTTCCTTTTCTCCTTTGCCTTTAGCTTCTCTTATTTTCTCAGCTATTTGTAAGGCCTCTTCAGACAACCATTTTGCCTTTTTGCATTTCTTCTTCTTGGGAATGGTTTTGATTACTGCCTCCTGTACAATGTTATGAACTTCTGTCCATAGTTCACACACTCTGTCTATCTAATCCCTTGAATCTGTCACTTCCACTGTATAATCATAGGGCATTTGATTTAGGTCAGACCTGAATGATCTAGTGGTCTAATAGATCACATGGGCTCTTTTAAATTGACTATGTTGGAACTTTTCATAAGGAATTTCAGATTAAACTTTCAAAAGGCCTTTCAAGGCCAGGAATGCCACACCAAGGGCTTGTCAAAGATCGCACCTTATAGATTTGGGTGAATTCCTCCTTTCCCAAGTTCCCCAAAATATCTTACGATTCTTGCATCTGTTAGGAGGTGGCCTTCCTTGTTTACCTGATAAAGCTGCTAGGAACCTAGAGAGTTTTCCAGTTTCTGTAGGGTTCAGGTGGAGAAAAAAGATCAATGTTTTGGTTCTACTTACAAAGGTATAATTGACCAAGTTCCTACAAAGCATAATTAGCTTAGGCGAAAAAAGGTTTCCTAAATTTGGAAAACACAGATTAAAAGCCAGTAATGTTTCAGATAGAACTAAAAAATTACAACCAGATTTCTTTAGTTTGGGCTTCCCTGGTGGCTCAGATGGTAAGAATCTGCCTGCAATTCAGGATACCCAGGTTCAATGATCCATGGGTCGGGAATATCCCCTGGGGGAGGGAATGGCTACCCACTTCAGTACTGTTGCCTGGAAAATCCCATGGATAGAGGAGCCTGGCAGGCTACAGTCCATGGGGTTGCAAAGAGTTGGACACGACTTAAGGACAGACTTTTCATTAGTTTAGCCAATCCCAGGTAACTAATCCTTTTTGATAAGCTTTATGAAATCAGTCTCCATTACACTTTTAAAATTTCTTATCCAAGTTTAGCAGCATGATCTGAAAGTTACCAGAAACCCATACTCATCAAAAAATCCTTTCTATGACTCTTGAAGATGAAACATGTTTGCAAAGCATCAGTGTAACTAGCTATGAATTACAAAATACTTAGAAAAAAGCAAGGTTAAAGATATGATTTGTTATTGACAAAAGAAGCTTAAATAAGTTGCTGACACACAGCATTTTAAGATAACTAGGATTATGACTGGTAACATTATACCAGGACATATCCAAATTTCATAAACATCCTGTCATTTCTAGAATGTATCGACTAAAAAAAATGTACCACCTGAGAGTTGTGAGTCAAGCTTTATTTGGGGCAATGTGAGGACTGCAGCCGGGAGACAGCACCTTAGACAGCTCTGAGAAACTGCTCCAAAGAGGCAGGGGGCAGGTCAGTATATATGTTATTTTGGTGAAGGGGGAGTTCATGTAATCAAGCACATGTTTTTCCAAAAAGTTTCTAATAGTCTCATGAAGCTTCTGCTAGTCACGAGAAACAGTAATCACCGTGAAGCATTTTAGTGGTTTTCTAGATAAGAGGAGACACAAGAATTGAGCTCATAAAATCAATTCCTAAAAATGTCTAACTCTCTGAAGAGTTAGACCTGTTTTTCTTGCCAGTTTTTCCCTGAGCACAGAGTGCCTCATTTCTGCTCTCCACCCTGAACTCCTTTCAGGGGGTGTTGAAGGTCAGCAGCTGCAGCAGCACATGATTTAACCCTCGTAGAGATAGATGGCAAGTGCCCATAGCAAGTGCCGATTTGTAGTTGACAAATATTAATAACATTTACCTATAAAGTATAATCTGAGGAGGCTTATCTCTCACTTAACAATGCTTCTTGTGTAACTTAACATACCACAGAATCCTAGTTACATATATTTCTCTCTGAAATGACTTAAATGTAGCATCCCAAAGTTAGCTGAACTTTGAATTCGGTAATGAATTTTATAAATCATTACATTCATATGAAGTTAATTTTTTTTCTGACAAACTCTGTAACAGAAATAACATGAACTTATTGGCCAGTAATAAACCTCAGTAGAGTAAAAGTAAAACATGTCTGTATTGATTAAACAAGTGAGTTTCAGCTAGCTTTAATATCAGGTGTTAATTTCATATTGAATATTTCCTAGATCATGTGGACCTGAAACTTCTTCTGGCCAGTTTCTGTTACACTTAGAAGTATTTATTAGTAAGAGCTTGCTTTTAAGTCAATTAAATAGAGTTCATTTACAAGTTTATTTTTACATAAAGACAGAACAAGAGATCTTACAGGTTTTCAGCTTCAGATTATAAAGATCTCTCTGTTTTTCCCCTCAGTCTCAGAGACTACAGAAGATCAATAAGTTCCTCAGAGTCCAGGCAGAACATTTTCATTTTAAAAGCACAGAGAGAGAAATGCAAGTTCCTCCTTGGAAACAGGCTCCTCTGTCCACAGGATTCTCCAGGCCAGAATACTGGAGTGGATTGCCATGCCCTCCTCCAGGAGATCTTCCCAACCCAGGGATTGAGCCCAGGTCTCCCACATGGCAGGCAGATTCTTTACCATCTGAGCCACCAGGAAAGCCCAAGAATACTAGAATAGGTGGCCTATCCCTTCTCCAGGAATCAAACCAGGTCTCCTGCATTGCAGGCAGATTCGTTACCAGCTGAGCTACCAGGGAAGCCCAAGCAAAGGACAATCATAGACAATAATACATATTATTCAGTCACATTCACATGCTTCACTTTCAGAGGAACATGAATCCACATTCCAGTTACTAGGACCTTTTATGAAGGTCAAAACCAGGAAGAGAGAACAGGACCTGGACTCAGGTACCAAGACACTCATGCACACACACACCCAAAGTAAAATCCAAACCAGTTCCAAAAGGCTCACTTTGGTCTCAGCCAAGCAGCAGCAAGCAGTGGCATGCATCCCAATCTCAATTCCCTGCCCAGGAACTGAACCTGGGTAGCCTGGATGAAAACTGGGAATCCTAGCCACCAAACCAGCCCGTGCTAGAGGCTAGAAGCTGTTTTTCCCCTGGATCTTTGCCCCCAGTGAAAACTTCATTTATCACAGAGGCAGAAACTGTAAACTCAGGTAAAAAGTTTACTATTAGAGACACAACACAACAACAAGTGGGAGACCACACAGAGAAACTGTTGAGTTGAGACAGAAGCACAGCGGAGGTGCACACGCAGAGAGAAAGGGTGTAGGCAACCCCCCTAGGGAGGAGTGTAGTAAACAAGCCATTAAGTCATTTATATTAGGCAACTTTTCCGGGACTTTGTCTTCCTTCAGGCCAATTATCTGGTTTCTTTTTCTACACCTGACCTGCCCTGGGACCCTCCCCTGGGGTGTGCATGAACCCCTCAGCCAAGATGGATCTTCAAGTGAAGGCTTCTGGGAGGAGCAAGACTCATTATGGCCTGGTATTATCCCCTGACCTTTCACCTACAAGGAGCCCTTCTGCACATGTGTAGTGTCTCCCTTGTCCCAAAAGACGGGGAAGTGGAGATCTCTTAATCCTTTATTCAAACAGGAGTTTGCCCTTTTTTGTCCTTGCCCTGACTATTACTTTAAGGTGTTTACAAGAGACAAACACTGGCTATTTACCCTGTTTCCATTTTGGAGGGCAAATAGGAGGCTGACTGTAAATGTCTCAACTGGAACTCACCCATCTCTTGTCTCAGGAAATGCAGACAAGAGGCTGGCTGCAAATGTCTAACTTGGAGCCCATCTATCTCCTACCTCAGAGCCATCGGGGCCATTGTTCTCTCGATTTCTGGGTGTCCTGAGGCCAAACAGTGTTACAATAGTAAAAAAAAAAATCATTTTCTTTCATTTCTAGGAGCATAGCTGAAGGTCTCCCAGTTCTGCAAAATATACCCTAGTAGCACACAAGGTAGACGAGAACTCTGATTATCCATACTTAATTATTCATGGCAGGTGTTACCAAACAGCAAGCAAACAAACCAGACCAATGCAAAATGGTCTCTGAGGATCACAGTTCTTTAATCCCAGACAGGGAAATTCCTAGCCCATGCCCAGAGAGTCAGAAGCAAAGCCAAAAGACTATGCTCGAGGCCAAAGGGGAGTACCCCAACCAGTGAAGCCAGCGGGACCAAGCCTTAGTCCAAAAGGGAAAGTCGCAACCAGTGCTCATGGTCGCCATTTGTTGCAGGAAAGGGGACCCCTTCCAGGGCCCAAAAGGGGTTCTTGTCTAACACTTGGAAATGAATTATCCGAGGAGATACATGTGCTGACAAAGCAAGAGACTTTATTGGGAGGGGATGCCTGGGCAGAGAGCAGCAGGGTGAGGGAACCCAGAAGAACTGCTCTGCCACGTGGCTCACAGTCTCCGGTTTTATGGTGATGGGATTAGTTTCCAAGTAGTTTCCAGGTTGTCTCTGGCCAATCACTCTGACTCAGAGTCCTTTCTAGTGGTGCACGCGTTACTCAGCCAAGATGGATTCCAGTGAGGAGGATTCTGGGAGGTTGGTGGGACATCTGGTGTCTCCCTTTGACCTTTTCTGAATTCTTCCAGTCGGGGGTGGCTTGTTAGTTCTGTGTTCCTTACCAGGACCTCCTGTTGTAAAATAACTCACACACATGGTTACTCTGGTGCTTGGCCAGGGTGGGCAGTTTCAGTGTGTTTCCCTTAACCCTCTGCCATAGGCAAAACCAGCGCCATAGGGAAGAACACCCTGGCGTTGTCCCATGGGAGCCTCCCATCCCTTACTGGAGATGTCTCAACCCGCCAATGTGAGCGCCTTGCTTCCTTCACCACAAAAATCAGAAGCGCCACGAGCCAGACACCAGTTGGCGGTGAGAGCTCAGGGCTGTCCCTGAGTCACAGGTGCTCAGGCAGGTGCTAGACGGGACCTGGGAGCTGCCCCGGCCAAGAGCCCATGTGCCTGGGGCAAGATGTCCACTCAGGACTACAGCTGCACGCTGGGCAGCAAAACTGCTACTGAACCAAAGCTTGGATCTGCTCGCCAGCTCTCAGTAAAGCCAATCTAAGGATACAGGCTAGGGTGAAGGGAAGTGCAGTGTTTACTGTAAGCCCTAACTCTCCAATGGCTTCACCAAAGGACGTTTAAAGGCAGAGTGAGGGAGGGGAGTTCCGGGGTTTGTGACCAGCTTGTGCACAGTCCTCTGGCTGATGGTGAGGTCACAGGAGGCGTCACAGGAGTCAACATTATCAGCCCTTAGGCTGCGTAGGCCTGGGGGCTATGTGCTCGTGGTCATCAGGTACTTGGTTTCTTCCCTTTGGTGGGGGTTTTAGCATCTGTGAAACAACTCGGAAATTGTGCACCAGATGGTGTTATCTCAGTACTTCAGGGAGGAGCTGCAGCGGAGGGGGTGGGGGAGGGGTCTGTCCCAGGAAGGCCCCACAGAGTCCTGCTTGGTTACAGACATAATTTGGTAGCAGCTGCTGAAGCTTAAAACATATGTACTCTTTAGCCCAGCACTTTCTACCTCTCACAGTCTGCCCAAGGGCAACACTCACATCCATAGAGAGAGACAAGCTCAAGGGTGTTTGGAGCAGATTGAATTGTAATAGGGACCAACTGGAAACAACCTAAATGGTGAACTAAAGGGGATTTGTTTAAAAACAAATGAACTATGGCATCATCCTATATTATAAACTGCAGTAGACCAAAAGAGACAAGTGGATCTATATATATATTAACATAGAAATAACTACAAGACATATCATAGAGCTTAAAAAACACACATTTTTGTGTGACCAAAATGGCCAAAACACACATACGTCATCAAAAATAGTGGTAACTCTGGGGAAGGGGTGACATTGAAGTTGAGAGGGGCTAGAAAGGAGAAATGTTTTATATGCAATTGGGTTGTTGCACATGTTTAAAGCAGCAGTGGATCTATATATTCTTGTGGGAACTATTTTACAAGGTCTTAAGGTGAACTAGATAGCCCTCCCTGCCCACTGCAGGCGAGGAGCAGAAGGCTGTCCCTCTGCCTCCTGGTTGGGGTGGCAGCTTTTCGCCCAGGGCCTCAGCCTGGTTCCAGGAGGGCAGTGCTCTGGGCCTCTGAAGCCCTAGGGGCTAGAATGAATGGACAGTGAGCAGACCCTGGAAACGGGGACCCTGGGGGTTCCCTTTGATGCAAGGCAGTGCCCTTGAGGATCCAACACCGGTACAATGTAAATGGACCCCTGGAAAGGAACAGGTCCCAGTGTCTGGCACTTCTCCAAGCAGTGCCCAGCACTGTAAATAAAGGGTGGCTGGCTGTGATTCTCCCTGTCCCTGGGGAGGAAGCAAGAAGCAGCAGGTGTCACCTCACACAGCACAGTGGCTCTATGACAGCGAAGCAGTGAGGCGGAGGCTCCCGGAGGGCCCTGCAAGCCCTGTGTTCATGAGCTCAGGAATGGGAAATGGGAGAGGGTGGGTAGGAGCCAAGGATCATGTTAGAAGTGCTCCATCTTTAAAAGTTAGCTCGGGGCAATTCCCTGGTGGTCCAGTGTAGGACTCCGCAGGCTCATGGCTGAGGGAGTTGGTTCAGTCCCTGGTTGGAGAACTAAGATCTCAAAAGCCACTCAGGGCAGCCAAAAAAAAAAAAAAAAAAAAAAAATTAGGTTGAGAGGGACGCTGGTCCAGCTGAATTCACAGAGAAGCGTTCCTTAATCTCTCTGAGCCTCAGTTTCCTTTTCAGTAAATGGGGCACAGTCTCTTTGCCACCACGCACACTCTCACTCACCCCGATTTGTGAGTGTGATTGGGCCCCAGGCTCCAGAGCCAGACTGCCTCCAGTCTAACTGCATTGCTGCCACTTGCCAGCTGAGCATCCTAACCTGTCCAAGGCCTCCACTCCCTTCCTCATCCACAAAACAGGAACCCAGCTCTTCCTTGATCTCAAAATCTGACACTTTTAAGTTATTTGTCTTAGGTTTTTAATTAATTGTACAGTGATCGAAAATGTCAAAGCCACTGTACATACTCTACTTTGTAAATATTCACTATATGATTAAAAAAACAAACTATGCATTACGAGATTTAAGTGAGACCATACAGGCTTCCCTGGTGGTTCAGACGGTAAAGCGTCTGCCTGCAATGCGGAAGACCCAGGTTCTATCCCTGGCTTGGGAAGATCCCCTAGAGAAGGAAATGGCAACCCACTCCAGTATTCTTGCCGGGAAGATCCCATAGACAGAGAAGCCTGGCGGGCTGCCATCCATGGGGTGGCAAAGAGTCAGACACGACTGAGCGACTTCACTTTCACTTTCATACAAGCACAGTCGTAACACAGCACTCAGCTCTGAGATGTGCTCAGTAAACATGTGCTACCATATTAAGGTAGTTCTCTTTACTTAACACCTACGTACCAGGAACTGTACTAGACTTTTTGGATTTTGTTCTTTAATTTCTTTCTCATTTAAGTCACCACAGAGCACTGAGTAGAGTTCTCTGAGCTATTACTTATTTTATATATAATGTCAATAGTGTATATATGTCAATCCCAGTCTCCCAATTCATCCCACCCCATCACAATTCATACATTTGTTCTCTACGTCTGTGTCTCTATTTCTGGTTTGCAAATAAGATCATCTATACCGTTTTCATATATACATTAATACATGATATTTGTTTTTCTCTTTTGGACTTATTTTACTCTGTATGACAGCCTCTGTGTCCATCAGCCTGTCTACAAATGACCCAGGTTTGTTCCAGTCCACTGTTGATGGACCTTTAAGTTGCTTCCATGTCTTGGCTGTTGTGAACAGCGCTGCAGTGAACACTGGGGTGAATGTGCTTTTGGAGTTATGGTTTTCTCCAGGTCTTCTATACGCCTAGGAGTGGGATTGCTGGGCCATGTGGTACTCCTATTTGTAGTTTTTTAAGGACCCTCCATGTTGTTCTCCATAGAGGCTGCATCAATTTACATTCCCGCCAACAGTGCAAGAGGGTTCCCTTTTCTCCACACCCTCTCCAGCATTTATTGTGTCTAGATTTTTTGTGATGACCATTCTGACCAGTGCGAGTTGATATCTCATTGTAGTTTTGATCTGCATTTCTCTAATGATGAGTGATGTTGAGCATCTTTTCATGTGTTTGTTGGCCATCTATACATCTTCTTTGGAGAAATGTCTGTTTAGGTCTTCCACGCATTTTTTGATTGGGTTGTTTGTTTTTTTGATATTGAGTAGCATGAGCTGCTTATATATTTTGGAAAGTAATCCTTTGTCTGTTGCTTTGTTTGCAAATATTTTCTCCCATTCTGAGGGTTGTCTTTTCGTCTTGTTTATGATTTCTTTTGCTGTGCAGAAGCTTTTAAGTTTAATTAGGTCCTATTTTTTTTTAATTGGAGTATAATTGCTTTACAGTGTTGCATTAATCTCTGCTCTGTAACAGAGTAACTATTTGTGTGCCTCTATCTCCTCCCTTGAGCCTCCCTCCCACCTCCCATCCCACTCCTCTCAGTCATCACCGGAGCACTGAGCTGAGCTCCCTGTGCTATACAGCAGCGTCCCACTAGCTGTCTGTTTTACACATGGTAGGACATGTATGTGAATGCTGCTTCCCAATTCGTCCCACTCTCCCTTTCCCCCACTGTGTCTGAATGTCCATTCTCTACAGGTGTGTCTATTCCTGCCTGGCAAATAGGTTCATCTCTACCATTTTTCTAGATTCCATGTGTATGTGTTAATAGACAACATTTGTTTTTCTCCTTCTGATTTACTTCACTGTGTATGACAGACTCTAGGTCCATCCACATCACTACAAATGACCCAATTTCACTCCTTTTCACGGCTGAGTAATAGTCATTGTATATACGTACCACACCTTTACCCATTCCTCTTTTGATGAACATTTACGTTGCTTCCATGTCCTGGCTAATGTAAGCACTGCTGCAACAAACATTGGGATATATGTGTCTTTTTCAAATTATGATTTTCTCTAGGTATATTCCCATTAGTGGGATTGCTGAATCATATGGTAGTTCTATTTTTAGTTTTCTGAGGATGCAGGCAGCTTCCCTTTTCTCCACACCCTCGCCAGCATTTATTGTGTCTAGAGTTTTTGATGATGGCCATTTTAACCAGTGTAAGGTGATACCTCATTGTCGTTTTGATTTGTACTTCTCTAATGATTAGTGATGTTGGGCATCTTTTCATGTGTGTGTTGGCCATTTTTACATCTTCTTTGCATAAATGTCTATTTAGGTCTTCTACTCATTTTTTGATTGGATTGTTTGGTTTTTTGACATTGAGCTGCATGAGCTGTTTATATATTTAGGAGATCAATCCTTTGTTTGCAAATATTTTCTCCCATTCTGAGGGTTGTCTTTTTGTCTTGTTATGGTTTGTCTTGTCTTGTTTGCTTTGCTGTGCAAAAGATTTTAAGTTTAATTAGGTCCCATTTGTTTATTTTTGTTTTTATTTGCATTACTCTAAGAGATAGATCACAAAAAATCTTGGTGTGACTTATGTCAAAGACTGTTCTGCCTATGTTTTCCTCTAGGAGTTTTATAGTATCTGGCCTTACATTCAGGACTTTAATCCATTTTGAGTTTATTTTTGTGTATGATATTAAGGAGTGTTATAATTTCATTCTTTTACATGTAGCTGTCTAGTTTTCCCTTATTAAAGAGGCTGTTTTTTCTCCATTGTGTAATCTTGCCTCCTTTGTCAGAGATGAGTGAAAGTCGCTCAGTCCTGTCTGACTCTCTGTGACCCCATGGACTGTAGCCTGCCAGGCTCCTCTGTCCATGGAATTCTCCAGGCAAGAACAGTGGAGTGGGTAGCCATTCCTTTCTCCAGGGGATCTTCTTGACCCAAGGGTTGAACCTGAGTCTCCTGCACTGGCAGGCAAATTCTTGTCATAGATTAGGTGATCTCCTGCACTGCAGGCAGATTGTCATAGATTAGGTGACCATATGTACGTGGGTTTATCTCTGGGCTTCCTATCCTGTTCCATTGGTCTATATTTTTGTGCCAGGACCATACCATCTTGATGACTATAGCTTTGTAATATAATCTGAAGTCAGGGAGTCTGATTCCTCCAGCTTCATTTTTCTTTCTCAAGATGGCTTTTGCTATTCAGGGTGTTTTGAGTTTACATACAAACTGTAAAAATTTCTGTTCTAGTTCTTTTAAAAATGCCATTGGTAATTTTTTAGGAATTGCACTGAATACATAGATTGCTTTGGATAGTATAGTCATTTTCACAATACTGATTGTTCCAATCTAAGAACATATGTATCACTCCATCTGTTTGTGTTATCTTTGATTTCTTTCTTCAGTATTTTATAGTTTTTGGCTTACAAATCTTTGCCTCTAGGTAGGTTTATTCATAGGTATTTTATTCTTTTTGTTGCAATGATCACTGGGATTATTTCCTTAATTTCTTTTTCTGATCTTCCATTGTTAGTGTAAAGGATGCAAGAGATTTCTGTGTATTAATTTTGTATCCTGCAACTTTACAAAATTCATTGATTGGCTCTAATGATTTCTCTGGCGGCATCTTTAGGATTTTCTGTGTATAGTATCCCATTATCTGCAAACAGTGGCCGTTTTATTTCTTTTCCAAGTTGGATTCCTTTTATTTCTTTGTCTTCTCTGATTGCTGTGGCTACTAGGACTTTCAAAACTATGCTGAATAATAGTGGCAAGAGTGGACCCCTCTTATCTCATTCCTGATCTTAGAGAAAATGCTTTCAGTTTTTCAGCACTGAGAATAATGTCTGCTATGGGTTTGTCATATATGGCCTTTACTATGTTGAGGTCGGTTTCCTCGGTACCCACTCTGTGGAGAGTTTTTATCCTAAATGGGTGTTGAATTTGGTCAAAATCTTATGGTTTTTATTCTTCAAGTTGTTAATACGGTGTATCATATTGACTGATTTGCATATATTGAAGAATCCTTGTCTGCCTGGGATAAATCCCACTTGATCATGGCGTATGATGCTTTTACTGTGTTTTTGGATTCAGCTTGCTAGTATTTTGTTGAGGATTTTTGCCTCCGTGCTCATCAGTGATGTGGGCTTGTAATTTTCTTTTTCTTTTTGGCTGTGCTGGGTGTCCACTGCAGTTCCTGGGCTCTTGGCAGCATGCGGGCTTCTCCAGCTGTGGTGTGCAGGCTTCTGCAATTGCCACACATGGGCTCTAGAATGCACAGACTGTGCAGTTGCTGCATACAGGCTTCTCTAGTTGGGGCATACGAGCTGTCTAGTTGCAGCATGTGGTCTTTAGTTGCCCTGTGGCATGTGGGATCTTAGTTCCCTGATGAGAGATCAAATCTGTCCCATGAGTTGGAAGGTGAATTCTTAACTACTGGACCACCAGGGATGTCCTATTTTTGGTGATGTCTTTGTCTGGTTTTGGTATCAAGGTGATGGTGGCCTCATAGAATGAGTTCAGGAGTGTTCCTCCCTCTGCAATTTTCTGGGAACAGTTTCAAAAGTATAGATGTTAGCTCTTCTGTGAATGCTTCCTAGCATTCGCCTGTGAAGCCATCTGGTCCTGAACTTTTGTTTGTTGGAAGTTTTTATATCACAGTTTCAATTTCATGACTTGTGATTGGTTTGTTCATGTTTTCTGTTTCTTCCTGGTTCAGTCTTTGGAAGGTTGTACTTTTCTAAGAATTTGTTCATTTCTTCCAGGTTGTCCATTTCATTGGCATATAGTAGCTTATAGAAGTCTCTTATGATCCTTTGTATTTCTGCGGTATCAGCTGTTACTTCTCCTTTTTCACTTCTAATTTTGCCTTGCTTCCACATTGTGCTAGACTTTGACGACACATCCCTGAATGTCACAGTCTCTGTTCTCACGGTGTTTACAGTTTAATGGAGGGGCGGGAAGGAGGACAGAAATAAAGACACACAGAGACATACCTCCCTCTGGATTCACCACAGGCTACAAGGACTAATAGTCTGCGGTCCTACCCTCATCTCTTCTAAGATCAGAATTCAGACTCTTCTGTATTTATTCAAGTGAAAGTGAAAGTTGCTCAGTCATGTCCCACTCTTTGTGACCCTATGGACCATAGCCTGCCAGGCTCCTCTGTCCATGGGCTTTCTTGGACAGGAATACTGGAGTGCGTTGCCATTTCCTTCTCCAGGGGATCTTCCTGACTTGGGATCAAACCCGGGTCTCTTGCACTGCAGGCAGACTCTTTACCATCTGAGCTATCAGAGAAGCCCCATATTTATCCAAGATGCCATTTTTCCAGTTCTCCCTTCCTCTCCCGCACCAGCCCAAAGGATGGTGCACAAGAAGGGACATCAAGGTGTCAAAAACCCCTGTTGTGAAGATACCAAAAGCACAACACATGCACTGATAAAATCAGCGTAGAGAGTGTCTACTGTAGCTAAGCACCCAGCACTTCCACCACTGGCTATTTACCCAACAGAAATGAGCACTGCGTTTACCACACAGCTAACAGGAAGGTATTCATAGCAGCCTTATTAGTCACGCCCTAACCTGGAAGCAGAAGGAGAGCGGACACTCACCGCGTGATGCAGCAAGGGAGCACAGTGAAGAGTCATCTGCTGACAGAGGCGACAACACTGCTCAGGCTCACACGGGCTTCCCCAGTGACAGAAGCCAGACCCCACACAGTAACTGTGATGCTTCCATTTGTATGAAGTTCTAGAACAAGATAAACGAGCCTATGGTGATAGGGGTCAGAATAGGGTTTCCTCTGGGAGAAGGGGGGCGTTGACTGAGAAAGGGCACAGAGGAGCCCTCCGGGGTGCAGAGAATGTTTTATAGCTTGAACTTGGAGGTGGTTGTGAGGGTGAACACACATGTAAACCTTCACTGGGCTACTTAGGGTGAGTGTGCTTCATGGTTTGATCTCTAAAATGTTTACAGACAAAGCAAGGCCCAGAGGTGTTGGTATGTATTTACTTATTCAGTTTGGGGCTGCGCTGGCTCTTCATTGCTGTGTACAGGCTTTCTCTAGTTGTGACTAGAAAGGGCCACCCTCTAATTGCAGTGTGCAGGCTTCTCATTGCGATGGCTTCTCTTATTGCAGAGACTGGCTCTAGAGCATGGACTCAGGAGTTGGGGACACAGATTTAGTTGTCCTGTGGGATCTTTCAGACCAGAGATCAAACCTGTGTCTCCTGCATTGGCACGTGGATTCTTAACCACTGGACCACCAGGGAAGTCCCCCAGAGGTGTTACTTGGCACATGTGTCACCCTGTGGGAAAGGCTGAAATGGATGGGTGGTGGGGTAGAGGTCTTCTTGACACTTACCAGATAGAGGCGTCAGCCTCTGGGGGAAGCGCTGGAGCAAAACGGGGAAAATAAGACTGGACATAGGCTCACCCAAGGTCCCCAAGGACCCACCCCAAGAGACTGTTCTCAGCAACTGAGGACATGAAAGGAAGCAGGCGGTGGCCACAGGAAGAACAGGGGAAATGCAGATGTCTTTGCACTGAGTTGCGTTCAGTCATAGTTGGGTATATTGTACAATATATAATAGTGTTTCCTCTCATATGTGCCAACTTTCACTAACCTTAGAACTAGGCCAGCATCTTCCAATCCCTCAGTGGTGTGAGCAAATGAGAACTGGCTGTATTTATCAGCACAGTCCTTGGAAAAGAATATCAGTTACCTGTAATACGTCAGCAAAGGTCCAGGTGACTTTTCAAATCGGCTTTGCCTTGGCAAGTGGCTGCGGGCACGTGGAATGTTTTCTTCATCAGCAAACTTCAATGACTGCAGGGAGAGGACTCTTTCGTGGTCACTGAGCTTTTACTGGACAAAAGTTGGCCTGATTTCCAACAAATCTGTTGTGCAAGGGAGGTGGGCAGGCATGCAAGGGACACTTGTTTGAACTCTGAGTCCGGGGAGCTGCTCCTTAGGAAAGCCTGGCTCTGTAATGCTCACACCACCCTCGGGACTCAGCCTCCCTCTCCAGGCGTGTGTGGGGAGATGTGAGGAGAAGCTCCGATCGCCCTTCCAAGCCTCTGGAGAAGGCCATTTTTCTGTCCTGGGATTTTCTCCTAGAGATGAAGTTACTGGTCCTCTTAGTCTTTTTGTTTAAACCATGGAACAGGCTTGGCCAGATCTCAGACACCCTCTCTCTTCTGTGTCCTCCTTGGTGACAGAGCTCTGGTGGCAGAGCGCCCCAGAGAAACATAAGGACCCTAGGCCTTTCTGTCCCCGCTCTAATCTCTGGACAGGCAACAGCAGGCATCCCTCATTCCAGCCTGATTCACTCACTGGAATCACACACTTCCCTCATGGAGCCCAGGGCTCACGGTGTGGGTGCATTCATTCAGTCACTCATATTTTTTTTTTTTACTGGAATATAATTGCTTTACAATGTTGTGTTAGTTTCTGATGTGCAACAGCGTGAATCAGTTGTAGGTGTATCTCTACCCCCTCCCTCTTGAGCCTCCCCCCCACCCCTCTAGGTCACCACCGAGCTGGGCTCCCTGTGCTATACAGCAGCTTCCCACTAGCCTTCTATTTTACACATTGTAGTGTATATATGTCAGTCCCCATCTCCCAATTCACCCCACCCTCCTCTTCCCCACGATGTCAACAAGTCCACTGCCTGTGTCTCTATTTCTGCCCTGAAAATCTGTACCATTTTTCTAGATTCCATATATATGCATTGATATAAACATTGTTTTTCTCCTTCTGACTTACTTCACTCTGTATGACAGACTCGAGGTCCATCCACTTCTCTACAAATGACCCAGCTTGGTTCCTTTTTATGCCCGAGTAGTATTCCATGGTATATATGTACCACATCTTCTTTATTCTCTGTTGCTGGGCATCTGGGCTGCTTCCATGCCCTGGCTGTTGTAAACAGTGCTGCAGGGAACACTGGGGTACAAGTGTTTTTTTGGATTATGGTTTTCTCAGGTAATATGCCCAGTTGTGGGATTGCTGGGTCATATGGTAGTTCTATTTTCAGTTTTTAAAGGAACTTCCATCCTGTTCTTCATAGAGGCTATATCATTTTACATCCCCACCAACAGTGCAAAAAGGTTATCTTTTCTCCACATCCTCTCCAGCATTTATTGTTTGTAGACTTTTGATGGTGGACATTCTGACGGATGTGAGGTGATACCTTGTACCTTTGACTTGCATGTCTCTAATAATTAGTGATGTTGAGCATCTTTTCATGTGTTTGTTGGCCATCTGAATATTTGGAGAACAGTCTATTTAGGTCTTCCACCCATTTTTTTGTTGGGCTTTTTGTGTTTCTGACATTCATTCTTTTAATAAATCATTATTGGGCACCCAATCCAAGCCCAGCTTGGGACCAGGCCCTGGGGAGACAGCCGTGAACAGGTCCCAGTGCCCCTTCAGGGTGACTACAGTCTGGTGGAGGAGGCAGGGCTCAGACAATCATAACTGCGTGGTGAATATTAATACAGGGGAACCCAGGGGTGCCGAGGGGCCATGTGATCAATGGGACCTCCTTGAGGAGGCAGCATTTCAGCTGAGGCTTATAAGATAAAAAGGAATAGGCAGGCAGAGTTGAGGAGTGGCTCCCTGGGGAGGAGGGCAGCTTATAATAACGTGGGAAAGTAAAAGACAGCATGGCTTTCAGGGAACGCAGGAGGCTCCTGGTGGCTGGAGTGTGGGGTGGGAGGAAGGTGGCCCTATTCCTGGCTGACCTCCCCTCACATGACTGTCCCTGCACAACCCCCGCTGGGCCCCGGGGCCCCCCTGCTGTTCCCCGTCTGGCGCAGTCCAGCTTCAGGGCTCTAGCTCTTGCTGCTTCCTCTGTCTCAGCCCTCTTCCCTAAGATACCTGTGTGGCTACAAGGCCCTGCTCCCGTCTCACCTTCTCCATGAGCTCCGCCCCCCTCCCTGCCACCAGCAGACATTTATTACCACGTGTACCCCCACTCCCCTCTCCTCCCCAGCTCTGACCCTCCTTCTCTCCATGGACCTATCACCTTTTAACAGACTATCTACGTATTCATTATGCCTATTTTCTGTCTCCTTCACTATTAATAGAATGTCAGCGCCACTAGGTCAAGGAACCCTGTCTGTTTTTTTCACAGACACATTCCCAAGTCCTTGAACATATGAAGGAACAAATAAATGAGGTCTGAGAGGTTGGCAAGGAGGGGGTCAGATCGCAGGGGCCTTGAAGGTTGGGGTATGTGAGTTTGGTTTCAAGTGCAGTGGGAAGAACCAAAGGGTTTCAAGTAGGGGCAGGGTCAGAGCCTGCAGTACATTTTAAAGCCTTGCTCTAGAATCGGTGGAGAATGCTTTGAAGGAGGGAAGGCTACTGCAGGCATTGGGCATGCAGTGGGAGTTGCCTGGACTATGGTGAGGGCAAGAAGTGGATGGATTGAGGAGATCGCAGGAGGTAGAGTTGATTGTGCTTTTCTGATCTGAAGGGTTGGAGGAAGACAGGGCAAGGCGGCCTCAGGCTCCCACCTGAGCCACAGGGCTGGGGTGGAGGCCCTTGTTAAGATGGGGTGACGGGAGAAACAGACTGGGGGCTGGAGTGGTCAAGAATTCCACGTGGGCTGTGGTGAGTTGGGCCTCTTAGACTTTCAAGTGAAGATGCCAAGTAGCCTACCAGATGCAGTTTAAGCTCAGGGTGAAAGTCTGAACTAGAAATAAACATTTAGGAATCACTGACTTAGAGTTTTTTGAAGTCATGACAGAGTAGAGGGAGGAAAAAAGATGTCTAAGAACCGACGTTGAGGACCGATCCCTGACGCCTTCTGAAACTGCCGTTGAGGGATAAGGAGTTTGCCAGGAAGGCAGGGAGAAGGCAGTCCAGGTAGAAGAAACCTCACATAAAAGAACACGGCTCTCAGGAATCTTCAAAACTGTCAAGTTCATCCCAAAGAGAGACTGAGAAACTATCGCTGCGAACAGGAGCCTAAGGAGATAAGACAACTAAATGTAACATGGTATCGTGGATGAGACTCTCAGATAGAAAAAAGGACACTAGGTAAAAACTAAGAAACTCTGCATAAGGTCTTGTTGTTGGTGTTCAGTTGCTCAGTCGTGTCCGACTCTGTGACCCCATGGACTGCAGTGCGCCTGGCTCCTCTGTCCTCCCCTGTCTCCTGGACTTTAGTTAGTAATAATGCTGTACGCAGTCTCATATGATATCACTTATCTGTGGAATCTAAAACACAAGAAAGGATACAAATGAACTTATGACAAAAACAGTTCCAGATGTGGAAAACTTATGGTTACCAAGGAGTAAAGAAGGAGGGATAAATTGGAAGATTGGAGTTGACTTATGTACACCACTATATATAACGTAGACAACTAACAAGGACCTACTGTATAGCACAGGGAACTGTACTCAATACTCTGTAATGGCCTATATGGAAAAGAATCTAAAAAGGAGTGTGTGTCTGTGTGTGTGTGTATATATATATGTATATCAACTATACTCCAATAAAATTTTTAAAAATATAAGAATATGCATCTTCACAACCCAGTCAGACTCAATAAAGTGATTTCCATCATGAATTGGGGGAAGATGAGAATTTTTTTTTTAAATGTTATTTCTTAAAAATTAGTTAACAGTCTAATAATTAGTTTGTTAATTAGAACAGATGTGCCATACTATGTACATGTATATCTACATGCACGTAGGATGTTAACAAGAGAATAGAGGATCTGCATGCAGGGTACAAGGAATTATCTCTATCTTAATTTTTCTCTCAATCTAAAACTGTTCTAAAAATACTTTTTTTTTAAGTGAGTCTCAAAAAAAAAAGAAGTGAGTCTCATAAATGATCCCCAAACACACACACACTCCAAGGATTAGAGTACTTTGTTTCTCTGCAGAGGGCTTTGACCCTGGCCTGTCCCATCTATGGTCAAAAGACTCAGGGACTCTGTGAGTATCTCTTCACTCCTCCCCCTGCCAGGGAACAGAGGGTCCTCACTGCCATTTACTTTCTCTCTGTTCACAGAAGGAATACTCTCCCCAGGCCATATATCATAATGAAAATGAGAAGCAGAGACTAAATGGCTCAGGTAAGTCACATTCACCTAGAATCCTTGGGGATGCAATCAATGTTAATCTCTTTGTAATGCTCTATAAAAGCACATTCCTTAGTCATAATTTTCCTGAACCCACACCTTGTTTGACACCTGGCTTGGTTTTCCTCCTGCAGTAAAAGCTTTGGCACCATCTGGGTTCAAATGCCTTCTACTTGAAATATTAGAAGGAGGTAAGTTTTGTCTATGCATTTTTTATAAGTCTGGAAGGAGTGTCACAAATATAATAATATTGATCGTGTCTGGTTGGAAAGTTCATAAATCACATTTACTTCATTCTTTACTCCTTTATGTGTCATTTTAACATATTTTACAGTATAATTAGAAAAAAAGCGATCTTGGGAAAGTCACTTGAACCTTATTTTCCTCATCTCTAAAATGGGTATAACCATATTCAATCAATAAGTGGGTTACATGAGATATAGTTTCCTCTGAAGAATGGATACGAGACAGTGAATGCCCAGTGTCTGGCATCATGCCTGGCTTTCATGGTGGCTGGTTGTTGACGAGAAACATGAGCAGTCTGGCCAATGACTGAGGTCTCCAAAATCAAAGTGTGTCACTTGGGTCCCTAGGATCCTGTGTGGTGACAGGGACCTCTGAGTCACAGTAGAAGCTGGGCCCGGGCAGTGGTCAAGGGAGAGCAAGAGGCACCTTGGCTGTCAGCCTATGTGGCACCAAGGCCGGAGAGGACACTGAGGCAGAGGTGGATGGTGCTGTGTGGCCACAGTTGCAGCAGCCAGCACAAGACTCTCTGGTCCACAGACACAGCCATAAACAGAGGCTCTTCAGGAGCCTGGACAGCTCTGGGGGTGGGTGGAGGGTGGGTGCTGGGATTCTACAGATTTCAGGGGCATTCATTTTGTGGGTGGAGAACTGAATTGGGTGCTGGCTCCTCCAACTAGCTCTGAGCATGAGCAAGCCACCTCACCTCCCTGAGTTTCAACTGCATCATCTCTAAGGTGGTATCTTGAATGGGATTCCTACCTTCATGTTACCATATCTACCTTCCAGTGTTTGCATGAAGAGTGAATAAAATAACAAAGAGGCAGGAGAATGGCCTATTTCTGAGGTCAGGCCCACTGAGTTTGTATGCCAGCTCCACACTGTGTGACCTCAGACAAATTGCTTAACTCCTCTGAGCCTGTTTCCTCATCTGTAAAATTGGAAGGAAGGCTAATATACCCTAATTCATAGGGTTGTGAAGATGAAACAGAACAGGACGTAAAGCACATGAGGATGAGCTTTTGTTTTGAAGAAATATAGCACAGTGGTGGTCACAGGGCGGGTCATCAAAATGGTTGTCTTCTTACATCTTCCAAACCGCCTGGCTGACCTTGCGCATCCACCTTTAGACTCTTGGGGAAACAGTGAAAATAGTGACAGACTTTATTTTTGTTTTGTTCAGTTCAGTTCAGTCGCTCAGTCGTGTCCAACTCTTTGTGATCCCATGAACCGCAGCACGCCAGGCCTCCCTGTCCATCACTAACTCCCTGAGTCCACCCAAACCCATGTCCATCGAGTTGGTGATGCCATCCAGCCATCTCATCCTCTGTCGTCCCCTTCTCCTCTTGCCCTCAATCCTTCCCAGCATCAGGGTCTTTTCCTATGACTCAACTCTGCATCAGGTGGCCAAAGTATTGGAGTTTCAGCTTCAACATCAGTCCTTCCAATGAACACCCAGGACTGATCTCCTTTAGGATGGACTGGTTGGATCTCCTTGTAGTCTAAGGGACTCTCAAGAGTCTTCTCCAACACTACAGTTCAAAAGCATCAATTCTTCAGTGCTCAGCTTTCTTTATAGTCCAATTCTCACATCCACACATGACTACTGGAAAAACCATAGCCTTGATTAGACGGACCTTTGTTGGCCAAGTAATGTCTCTGCTTTTTAATATGCTATCTAGGTTGGTCATAACTTTCCTTCCAAGGAGTAAGCGTCTTTTAATTTCATGGCTGCAGTCACCATCTGCAGTGATTATTTTGGGGGGGGGCGCTCCAAAATCACTGCAGATGGTGACTGCAGCCATGAAATCAAAAGACGCTTGCTCCTTGGAAGAAACCTAGACAGCATATTAAAAAGCAGAGACATTACTTTACCAACAAAGGTCCGTCTAGTCAATGCTTTGGTTTTTCCAGTAGTCGTGTATATAGAAAGCTGAGTGCCAAAGAATTGATGCTTTTGAACTGTGGTGTTGGAGAAGACTCTTGAGAGTCCTCTGGACTGCAAGGAGATCCAACCAGTCCATCCTAAAGGAAATCAGTCCTGAATATTCACTGGAAGGACTGATGCTGAAGCTGAAACTCCAATCCTTTGGCCACCTGATGCAAAGAACTGAGTTATTGAAAAAGACCCTAACACTGGGAAAGATTGAGGGCAGGAGGAGAAGGGGACGACAGAGGATGAGATGGTTGGATGGCATCACTGACTCGATGGACATGAGTTTGAGTAAGCTCCGGGAGTTGGTGATGGACAGGGAAGCCTGGTGTGCTGCAGTCCATGGGGTCGCAGAGAGTCGGACATGACTGAGCAACTGAACTGAACTGGTCCTCCCATTTCTGGATGTTAAAGGGATTCCATGAAGCCAGAGAAGGAAATCTTGTGGTAACCCAGGGGCCTCCCGCCGCAACGTACTTCCCCCAGTGGAGCCCCCGCTTCTCAATGTTACCCACCCCAGGATGCCTTAAAACACTGAAACAAACAAACAAAAAATAAAAACAATATATTGCATTTGTTCTGTGCTAGCCACTGTTCTAAGAGAGAAAATGTGTTGATTACCCCCACAACCCTGAGACATGAGTACTATGGATATCCCCATTTTACAGATGAGAAAACTGAGGCTCTATGAGGTTAGATAACTGAATCGTGGGGTCACACAGCTCTTAATTAGTGGCGCTGGATCTGATCCCAGAGATGGCACTCTAGAACCCCACACCTGCTTGCAGCATTCAACAAGGCCAGCGGCCAGGGAAACAGAGAATAGGTAGGAGACCAGGCTGGAAATCAGGACAAGGGGTTCTCGCCTTGGCCCTGGAACCGTGAAGGCAGGAGTCCTCACGCCAGCGGCTTACCGGTGCCCAGCCCGGTGAGAGATACCGGCCTGGCCCTGGCCTCCGGTCCCTCCCCCGAGGGCGCCTCAGGGCCTGGCGCTCCTGCCCTGTGTAACCTGATCTGCGGCGGGGTTTGGATCGCGGGCGAGTCACGGTTGTGAAGGTGCTCCGACAGAGGACTGCGCTCCGCGGTGCGCTCCCAGCTTGCAGCCCCAGCTCCGCAATCCAGAGCACGGGTGCATGGCGCAGAGGCTGGGAGAGCGGGTGCGGGGGCCCACTGAGGCCACCGGGCTCTACCGGGCGGTGCTGCTCCGGTCCGGTAAGTGGCGGCAAGTCTCCCCGGCCCACCGCCTCCGGGAGAGCGTGAGGAGGGCACCGCGGGCGCACTGCGCTCAGCCTCTGGCTAGCAGGGCGCCTTGGTCCTTCACTGCTGTGCTTTCCTTCTTGCCTCCCGTCTTTCATTCTTTTTACTTACTTTTTTTGGTTTTTCTTTCATTCCTTCTTTCCTCCCTACATTCGTTCTTTTGGGGGTCTACTCTTAGATATATTGCTTTATTCTTTTATATGATCGTGTGGTGCACGCGCGCACACACACACATATACACACTCACTGTTAGATAACTACAAAAGTTCCTGCACTCGCCCAAGTGCAGGAGGGCATTGGTAGGCATGGGAGAACGGATATGGGCGAGACTGGTAGCCTGAAGAAGCACACGCCAGCTGCTGCAGGGCTTCCACTGTCCTGTGAGGGGAATGGGGGTGGGGGGGGCGGCGAGGACAAGTTCCGGGAAGGTGAGGAACCGGTTTTCTCGGTGTACACACTTAAAGGAGAAAACGACTTGGAAAGAAACACAGGACGGTTGTTTTTGAGGATTCGAATTTGGGTAAATGTTTTTTTCCATTTGTCTTTTTGCTCATTTGCAGTAAACACATACTGCTTTTCTACTCAGGATGATAGTTTTTTTTTTTTTTTCTTTACTTTAGGAAAATAAAACAAATGTAATATAGGGTCAGTGTGAAAATAATTCGTAAAATACAAGGATGTGGAAAGAAGAAAAAGAACTCCCGCAGTAAGAGTCTAGGGTGTTTCATTCCTAACTTAGTGCTTAGAGACAGGCGTTCAGAGGAGGTGTAAATCGGTCCCCTGCCGGCTCCCTGCCAGCCAGGCAAGAAGAAAATGTGAAGGGATTTGGGCTCCCAAGGCAGCTGCCCTCTGCCTTGGGCAAGGAGCCCACCCCACCCGGTAGTCCTGGGCGCCCAGCCCTGCAGCTGAAAGCGCGGCGAGCAGAACGGTGGACGGTGGGTGCGCGTCCGCAGCGGCGGCGCTTGCCCGCTGCCCTCGCGGAGTCTGCTCCGGGACTGAGCGTTTTTCCTTAGATGGGCCCCGCCCGGGGCAGATCGCGCCGCGGAGTTACTGCCTGCGAACTTGGAAACAACGGTTCTCTGAGTCCAGAAGCCCGGTCTGGCCAAGGTCTGCGGCGCCTTCCGGAAGAGGGGTGGGGGCCGCAGGGGTGGGTACCTTAAATCTAGCTGAACCAGAGCAGGCAGAAAGCGATCTCTGAAATTGGAAGAAGCTGATTGCAAACCTCAGCTCCAGGGATTTCCCTACAAGACACTCATTCCTAAGGGCCTCTATCCAGTTCCTGCCTGCTCACTAAGGTGAGGAGAGAGTAGCTCTAATCTGAAGATCCTGTATTCTCTAACCTGGAACCACAGCTATGAGCCTCACTCAAACAGGAACATTTTTCTCCTGGCGATACATCCACAGTGGCAGCCGTGCCAGAGTCGTTCTAGGGGCCACACACTCCGCAGTGACTCCCAGCTGTAAGTCAGGAAGGGAGCAGAGGCTGGTTCCGGGGGCCTCACAGAGGGTAGGCACTGTGCCACTGACTCAGCCTTCACAGCCCTACAAAGTCACAGCTGTTATCCCCATTTAATAGATGAGCAGACCGAGACGCTAGGAGCTTAAGCAGCATGCCCATGGTCCAGCTAGGGGAAATTTTCTCTCCCACTAATGTGTAGAAAACACAAACTTTGGTGCATCTATGCCAAGTCTGCACATCTCAGAACAGTCATCATGGTGAATGACTGCTGTGTCTGTGTCTGTGCTCAGTCGTGACTGAGTGACCCCATAGACCATAGCCCGCCAGGCTCCTCTGTCCATGGGATTTCCCAGGCAAGAGTGCTGGAGTGGGTTGCCATTTCCTCTTCATGGGCTCTTCCTGACCCAAAGGACTGAACCCCCATCTCTTGCATCTCTTACACTGGCAGATTGTTTACCACTAGCGCCACCTGGGAAGCCCTAAATGATTGCTGGTCACTAGCTATTGCCACTCTCTGCCAAATGCTGTAGATCTGCCGTCTCATCAACTTCATTTATTCATTCGGCCAATGTGTACTGACCACTGTTATACACTAGGCCCTGTGAAAGGCACAGGCATGTGCTGATACAGAGAAGTCCCTCCTCTTGGGGAGGTAAGTGGTATTAAGCTCTATTTTAAACATGAGGAAACCGAGGCTCAGGAGGTAACATGACTTGTCTAGGGTCACAAAGCCAGTCAAGGTGGGAGCTGAGATTCAAACCCAGGGCCATGTGCCTCTGGGGCCACTGCTCTAGCTGTCTCCCACAAGGAAGACGTAAGGGCTGGGGGTGAGGAGCCAACTGGGCTGTTGAGCGAAAGAGGCAAGAGCCCCCTCCTGTTAGAAGCCCCCCCGAAGACCGGTATGATAGGATCAAACCCACGATGGCCACCATTCTCATTTACGGCAGCCTCAGTGTTCTTGCCTGGAGAATCCCAGGGACGGCGGAGCCTGCTGGGCTGCCATCTGTGGGGTCGCACAGAGTCGGACACGACTGAGGTGACTTAGCAGTAGCAGCAAGTAATATGATACTTACAGATGTCTCATTCCAAATTATTTGAAAATAATTTCTCAGTATTAGAGTAATAGAGGCTCATCACGGGTACTCTGGAAAATCAAGAATGAAGAGGGGGAAGGCTCACCCACAATCCCACTAACCGTAAAGCAGCCACTGGTAATCTAGGGGAGGTCTCCTGGTCTTTGCTGTGCGAGATTTTTGTGTGGTTGTGTGCTCACGTGTGCTTCACGTTGCTGAGCTTGTACAGACTGCAGTTTTCAATCCCATCTTTCTTCACTTGCATAAATATCTATCTTCCTGTTTCTAAATGGGCTGGTGAGATAATAGCTACCACTCTGGAAGCCTGACGCTATGGCAGGCACCGTGTGCAGTGGTTCCTGTGCCATGTCTCCCTTATTCCCCCAAAGAATGTCTGCCCCACTTTAGAGATGAGAAAGCAGGAAGTTGAAGGTCATCGAGCTGCCCAACAGTGGAGCCAGGATTGGTATCTGGGTCAACACCAGAGCCCATGTTCTTAACCACTGAGCTGGAAAGGGTCACCTCTGGGGAACAACTTATGCTTGGCCAGCCTGGTAAGCTGGGCAATGCTGGAGTCAGGGTCCACCTGAGGCTCTTCTCCCACCTGGAGCTCAGCCCAGGTTCCTGCAAGGAAGGGCAGCGTCCTTGCGGCATGGATGGAGGGACACCTTCCCAGATGCCTGTGGACGTCAGCGTCTGTGCTTCTCTGCACCCAGATGATGGTCATCATTTTCACTGCTGCCTGCCAAGCAAGGCTGCCAGATAAAACAGTTAAATTAAAATGGTTACATTTGCATCTCAGATCCACAATGAATAATAATTTAGCACAAATATATCCCAAATATTGTATGGGTTTGCTAATCTGAAATTCAAATTTAACTGGACCTGCTGTGTGGTTTTGTTTTTTTTTTTTTTACACATACATACATTCTTTTTAAAAAAATTATTTTCCATTATGGCTTATCCCAGGAGATTGGATACAGTTCCCTGTGCTATACAGTAGGACCTCATTGTTCATCCATTCTATGTGTAATAGTTTGCATCTGATGACCCCAGATTCTCAGTTGATCACTCGCCCTCCAGCCCTCCCCCTTGGCAACTACAGGTCTGACCTCTATGTCTGTGAGTCTGTTCCTGTTTTGTAGATAGGTTCATTTAGGTCATATTTTAGATTCCATATACAAGTGATATGTGGTATTTGTCTTTCTCCTTCTGACTTACTTCACTTAGTATGATAATCTCTAGCTGCAGCTGTGTTGCTGCAAACGGCATGATTTCATTCTTTTTTATGGCCGAGTAGTATTCCATTGCATGTATGTACCACATCTTCTTTGTCCATTCATCTGTTGATGGGCATTTCGGTTGTTTCCGTGTCTTGGCTGTTGTGAACAGTGCTGCTGTGAACAGTGCTGCTGTGAACACAGGGGTGCATGTAGCTTTTTGAATTATAGCTTTGTCTGGATATATGCCCAGGAGTGGGATTGCTGGATCACATGGTGATTCTATTTTTAGTTTTCTGAGGAATCTCCATACTGTTTTCCATAGTGGCTACATCAACTTATATTCCCTCTTGGTGTAGGATTCTCTTTTCTCTACATCCTCTCCAGCATTTGTTATTTATAGACTTTTAAATGACAGCCATTATGATCAGTGTGAGGTGATACCTCATGGTAGTTTTGATTTGCGTGTCTCTAATAATTAGTGATGCTGAGCATCTTTCATGTGCCTACTGGTCATCTGTATGTCTTCTTTGGAGAAATGTCTTAGCTTAGCAGTCCCCAGCCTTTTTGGCATGAGGGACCGGTTTTGTGGAAGACCATTTTTCCACGGGTAGGGGAGGAATTGTTCAGGCAGTAATGTGAGCTGTAGAGAGGGGCAGATGAAGCTTCACTTGATCAGCCTGCCACTCACCTCCTGCTGTGCAACCTGGTTCCTACAGGTGCCAGGAGCAGTCCGAGGCCTGGGAGTTCGGGACCCCTGTCTTTGATCTTCTGCCCATTTTTCAGTTGGGCTGTTGATTGTTGTTGAGTTGTATGAGCTGTTTGCATATTTTGGAGATTAAGCCCTTGTCGGTTACATCATTTACAAATATTTTCTCCCATTCTGTAGGTTGTTTTTTCTGCTTTTTTGTTTTTTAAATGCTTTCCTTTGCTTCCGAAAAGATTTTCAGTTTCATTAAGTCCATCTTTTTTTTTTTTCCTTAATTTCTATTGCTTTGGGAAACTGACTTAAGAAAACATTGGTACTGTTTATGTCAGAGAATGTTTTTGCCTATGCTCTCTCCAAGGAGTTTTATGGTATCATGTCTTAGGTTTAAGTCTTTAAGCCATTTTGAGTGCATTTTTGTGCATGGTGTGAGCGTGTGTTCTAACTTCATTGATTTACACATGTTGGAATGCTGCATTTTTGTTGGCTATAATACATTTGGCAACCCCATTGCCAAGCATCATGGAAGTTTGTTTGGCTTGATAAGCCATGGTCTATCCTGGTTCCCCTTGACACACAGACACACACACTCACATCCCCTTTCTTGTACCTCAATCTACTGTCCATATTTTGTCTGGCTGCAAGTGAATTAAAATATGCTGGAGGTCCGGGGTCCCCCTGGGTCCTTCTGCAGCTAAGAGACCAGATTAAGCACGCCTAACTGCGGCTGGGTTGAGAGCCAGCTTTCTGAAACAAGACCCTTGGTTCTTCCCCACTCCCTCCCGCTTTCCTGTTTTCATGCTTCAATCCCTCCACAGGGTAAATTCTTCCCGGTTCAAATTTGTTGTACAGGCGACTCTCACTCCTTTTATAATCTCTCCAGGGATCCCATGACAAGTTTTCCTGCCAGTACAGCTTCTCCTGCCATGTCCTTTCAGCAGAGCAGGTTGGGGGTCAGGGTGGTGGGGGTGGGTGGGGGGGAGTTTGGATCCTAAGGCTGTTTTGTGGGTGGCTTCTCAGACACCTCACTGAAGCCTTGAAAAGAGGCCTTGGAGATTTAGACTGAATACAGAGCTGAGGAAGTTTGCAGTTGCCATGGAGACTTCTTGTCTGGTGTTCCTGGGCCCAGATAAGCTGTTCCAGGCATCCATCTGCTTGGGGGGTTGGGGGGGGGGGTCAAGAAATCAAAGGAAAGGGGGTTTGGGGACTTTTTAGTGCAAATTGCAGCCCCAGCCCACCACAGATGTAGGAAAACTCCTCAGCTCCCACTCATGACTGCCTCTCCTTGGCCTTGAGTAGTGAAAGTGTTAGTTACTCAGTCGTACTCTTTGGGACCCCATGGACTGTAGCCCACCAGATTCCTCACGCTTTCCTGGTGGCTCAGATAGGTCTTCACTACCCACCTTCTTTTTAGCTCGTCTATTTCCCAAGAAAACAAATTTCAGAGGGACAGGAAGGGGAGTGTGGGAGAGGTGTGCTCAGCCTCTGGAATCCCCCTCTGGTCCTCCATGGGACTGAGCAAAACACGCCAGTCCTCAGGCCCCTGTATTTCGGAGTCCTGCTGTATGGAAGGATGGCAAAGCTGCACAGACCAAGGCAGGAGGCAGCATCTGGGCTTGAATCTGGCCACTGCCTGGAGTACACTCTTAGGCTCATTTGACCAAAAGGCCTCTATTTTTCAGCATGTAAAATGTACATGACTGAACCAGATGTGCATTTTAACTATGGTTGGAAAAGGTTGCTCTTTTCCTATATTTTTCATCTTTTTTTTTTTTTTTTTTTTCCTGATAACAAAGGCAATATATGCTTTCTTTTTTTTTTTTTTTTTTTAAGGCATAAAGATTACAGGAATACTGGGACAAAAGAGAAAGGCCCGTAATTTTATGCTGCAGAAGAGTGGTTCTCAGACTCTTGAATATAAACAGATCCCCAGGGGAACTTGCTAAAATTCCAAATTCCTAGGCCCCTCCCTCTTAGGTTCTAATACAGAAATCCAGAAACATGGCCCAGTAGTTTGACTGTAACACTCATGCCCAGTAACGGCTAGTAATGACATCTGAGATACGTTGGTCTAGAACTGACCTCTGTTAACAGTTCAGTGTATATACCTGCAGATTGGTTCTCTGTGTATATACTAACTTTATCCTGGAGGGAAAAAAAGGTAGAGGAATCAGACTGTGTATGATGTTGCTCTTTGATTTTTCACCAAATATGCAGTAGACATCTTTCTTTAGGTTAATCAATAGATATGGTATTGATGGCATCTCATTATAAGGTGTAGCATAATTTCTTACTGATGAGGTATGGCTTGGGAAATGGTGGCTGTTGACTTTACACAGTTACATGCTCACATGTGTGTGCACACACACAGCAAGACGGTGCTGTCCCAAGTTCAGGGATATCCATGTCTTTGGTGTCTGCAAGTCAGCAGTAGGGGCTGAGCACCTGGTACTGGGACAGGAATACTAAGAAGAATAAGGTGAGGCCCTGCCCTCCCCTGACAGTCTGGTGAGTGAGCCTGAGGGGTCTGTACACAGGCTGGACGAGAAGAACTTTAGTGGAAGAAGTACAGTGGGTCCCAACTGCCTGGGGAAAAGGGCACCCAACCTGGGGGGGTTTCCTGCCCGACTGTCCTTGGCTCTCGATTGCTCTGGTGCTGCCATCAGAACCCTCTGATAAAGGGAACACAGAGTGGGGATGGACGGCTGGAGTCGGCTCCTCTGGGGTGAGATGGGCTGGGGGTGTCTCTGCCCCGGGTGGCGAGCAGACACTCTCAGCAGTCCTCCTGCCCCAGCATCCGTGTTACTCTTCCCTTGTCAGAGGACACTGTGGGCCCCAGGAAATGCCCCAATACTAGTTGTCTGCACAGCAGGACAACATGTGTTGAGGACAAGAACCTAGTTATAGTCTTGCGCTATCAGATTTCATGAAGTTAAGCCACAGCAGGATGGGAAGCTGGGGGAGGCACCACTCAAGAGGGCGTTAAGAAACAATTTAGGAAGAAGAAATGAAAGGGATGCATCTTGTTTCCAGAAAAGTGTTTAACACGGGCAAATGTGGGACCCTGTAAGTTGAAGTGGCTCTAGAATGGCAGGTTTGGCCAAAGCTCCCAGGACACGCAGGCCTGCCTGCCCCCACTTCCTTCTGTCTTGCTCATGACCAGCCTCCACCCCAGTGGCCTCCTTGCATCCTACCCTGGGGCCTCTGCACTAACCGTCTTCACTTTGGGATGCTCTCCTCCCCACCACTCCAGCCTCCCGAAAATGTTACCTCCCCACTCTCCACCCTTCCTGAGGTCCCGAGCCTTCCCCTCTATCTTGCCCAGTCTTGTGCTTGTCAGAATGTTCACTCACCGCAGCTCAACATTTTCTTATTTGTCTCATTTTTTGGTCTGAACCCCACCTTGCAAGCAAGTTACCTGAGCACAGGGATATGGTCTCATTTACACTGTACCTCCAGCACTGGGCGGCGGCGGGAACACAGTAGGTACTCAGTAAGTGTTGGTTACCCGAGTAACACAGGCCAAACAGGATCAAAGTGCATTTTTTTAAAGAGTTTATTTATAATATTGTGTTAGCTTTGTTGTACAGCAGAAACTACCACAATATTGTAAAGCAACTATACTCCAATTAAAAAGCAAAGAATATGTTAGTTTCAGGTGTACAGTAGTGACTGTATTTATATATATATATATGACTGCATATACATACACATATATAAACACATTCTTTTTCAGATAGTTTTCCATTATTATTACAAGATATTAAATATAGTTCCTATATTATATAGTGAATCTTTGCTCATTGCTTATTCATTTTATATACAGTAGCGTGTACCTGTTGATCCCGTACTCTGAATTCGTCCTCCCCACCCCTCCTTTGGTGACCATAATTTTCTTCTGTGTCTGAGTCAGTAAATAAGTCCATTTGTGTTATTTTTTTTAGATTTCATATTTAAGTGATACAATATATTTGCCTTTCTCTGACTTACTTCAGTTAGGATGATCTCTAGGATCATCCATGTTGCTTGCAAATGACAGTATTTTTTTTTTAATTATTGGAGTATAGTTGATTTACGATGTTGTGTTAGTTTCAGGTGTATAGCAAAATGAATCAGTTACACACAAACATATATCCACCTTTTTTTTTCAGATTCTTTTCCCATATGGGCCATTACAGAGTACTTACCAGAGTCCCCTGTGCTACAGTAGGCTTTATTAGTTATCTAGTTATCTGTTTTATATATACTAGTGTGTATATTTCCATCCTATTCTCTCCATTTATCCCTCCCTCATCCTCTAAATTTGCTTTATACATTTGTGACTTTACTTCTGTTTTGTAAATAAGTTCACTCGCACCCAATTTTTTTTGGTTCCACCCACATATAAGTGATATCATATGTTTGCCTTTCTGTGTCTGACTAGCTTCACTCAGTATGACCATCTCTAGGTTCATCCATGTTGCTGCAAATGGCATTGCTTTCTTTTTATGGCTGAGTAATATTCCATTGTATATATGTACCACATCTTCTTTATCCATTCCTCTGTCAATGGACCTTTATTTTCCTTTCATCGCCATGGTAAACAATCTCATCATCTAAATTTCTCTTTCCGATCTTTCACTGCTAGCCTCTGATGATAGACATTTAGGGTTTCTTCCGCGTCATGGGTATTGTAAATAGTGCTGCAAACACTGGAGTGCATGTCTTTAAAAACGATCAAAATTTATTCTATGGAAGTTATGGAGGACAGAAGCTGGAAATCATTTGTGTCTTAGAAATAAATGAGTTTTCATAAATATTCATGTGATTCTCATCAAATAAAAAGGTACAGTGTATTTATAATTGAATTCTCTGCATCATTGATGTTATTCCTGACTGAAGAACTTCTGGTTTGTCTAGCTATTAGTGAAAACCAAAATATTAAAATTTATGCTTAAGTGTGACACCCCTACAGTTAAGTGCACAAATTTTACATGGTCAGCCTGATGTATTTTAAAACTGGGATCCACCTGCACAGTCACCTATCTGGTTAACACTATCCAATCAGGATCCACTATTCTGACTTCCATCACCATGCTCTCTCTGTGTTGAAATGTATATAAGAAGAATCACTGAGTATGTATTCTTTTGTGGCATCTGACTCTCAACATCTTTTTTTCCATGAGGCATCCATTGTTGGGGCAGTCTGAGTGCAGGTTGGAAAAGAATTTCCAGACACAGAGTATTGCAGAAGTTCAATTCAGTTCAGTCACTCAGTCGTGTCCGACTCTTTGCGACCCCATGAATGGCAGCACGCCAGGCCTCTCTCTCCATCACCAACTCCCGGAGTTTACCCAAACCCATGTCCATCGAGTCGGTGATGCCATCCAGCCATCTTATCCTCTGTCATCCCCTTCTCCTCCTATACCCAATCCTTCCCAGCATTAGGGTCTTTTCCAATGAGTCAACCCTTCGCATGAGGTGGCCAAAGTATTGGAGTTTCAGCTTCAACATCAGTCCTTCCAATGAACACCCAGGACTGATCTCCTTTTGGATGGACTGGTTGGATCTCCTTGCAGTCCAAGGGACTCTCAAGAGTCTTCTCCAACACCACAGTTCAAAAGCATCAATCCTTCGGCGCTCAGCTTTCTTCACCGTCCAACTCTCACATCCATACATGACCACTGGAAAAACCATTGCCTTGACTAGACGGACCTTTGTTGGCAAAGTAATGTCTCTGCTTTTTAATATGCTATCTAGGTTGGCCATAACCTTCCTTCCAAGGAGTAAGCGTCTTTTAATTTCATGGCTGCAATCACCATCAGCAGTGATTTTGGAGCCCCCCAAAATAAAGTCTGACACTGTTTCCACTGTTTCCTCATCTATTTCCCATGAAGTGATGGGACCAGATGCTATGATCTTAGTTTTGTGAATGCTGAGCTTTAAGCCAACTTTTTCACTCTCCTCTTTCACTTTCATCAAGAGGCTCTTTAGTTCTTCTTCACTTTCTGCCATAAGGGTGGTGTCATCTGCGTATCTGAGGTTATCGATATTTCTCCCAGCAATCTTGATTCCAGCTTGTGTTTCTTCCAGCCCAGCATTTCTCATGATGTGCTCTGCATATAAGTTAAATAAGCAGGGTGACAATATACAGCCTTGATGTACTCCTTTACCTATTTGGAACCAGTCTGTTGTTCCATGTCCAGTTCTAACTGTTGCTTCCTGACCTGCATACAGGTTTCTCAAGAGGCAGGTCAGATGGTCTGGTATTCCCATCTCTTTCAGAATTTTCCAGTTTGTTGTGATCCACACAGTCAAAGGCTTTGGCACAGTACTGCAGAAGGGAGTGAATTTATTAAGAACAAAGAGCAGAGATAATGTGGACATGGCAAGCGCAGTGGGCTGACCTGACAGACCAGGGTGAGTCGATGGTTTTTGTGAGTTAATAGCCAATTTTGTGTTTATAGGCTCAAGACAAAGAAAATTCCTGCTGGAAGGCTGGCATTAGGTGATTGGTTAGGGAGCCATAGCTTGTTTACTGGAGTGGGGTATTTGCCAATTTGAAGTCTGGAAGCTTGTTAGGGATGATCAGGGGCTTTTGGCAATGGTTACAAAGGGGCTCAGATAACTTTGGAGGTGACCTTGGTTCTGGGCTCCACTTGGGTGGTCTCAGTACAGGGCCTTGCACCTTGGCTTGGGGAAGGACTCAACATCCATGTTTTTGTAACATAGTTTATTCTTTATTTATTGCTTTGTAGGGTTCCATTTGTGAAGATATCACTCTTTATGCTTCTTCTGTGTGGGTTAAGGTTTTCTTTCCCTTTCAGAGGTCAGAGGTCTTCTGCCAGCATTCAGTGGTGTTCTGTACTAATCACTCCACTTGTATCTCTGACGTATTTGTGGAGATCAGTGAGCTCCACAGCCTACCTTCAGCCATCTGGGTTCTGCTTTTATTTCTTTTGCATCAGGAGACTAAGAAGATCTTGTCACAATTTATGTCAGAGAACGTTTTGCTGGTGTTCTTTTCTGTGAGGTTTTTTTTGGTAATTTACGGTGTGTCATGTTTTGTGTTTCAGTCTTTAAGCCATTTTGAGTCTGTCTTTGTGGATGGTGTGAGTCTGTCTTTGTGGATGGTGAGTCTGTCTGTGTGGATGGTGTGGGTCTGTCTTTGTGGATGGTGTGGGTCTGTCTGTGTGGATGGTGTGGGTCTGTCTGTGTGGATGGTGTGGGTCTGTCTTTGCGGATGGTGTGGGTCTGTCTTTGCGGATGCTGTGGGTCTGTCTTTGTGGATGGTGTGGGTCTGTCTTTGTGGACGGCTCTCCTCCAAATTCCCCTCCCATCCCGGCAGCCATATGACACTGAGCAGGTCCCAGCTGATTATCCATTTTAAACATAGCAGTGTGTACATGTCCATCCCAAACACCCCAACTATCCCTTCCCTCCACCCTCCCCGCCCTTCTCTCCGGCAACCAAAAGTTCGTTCTCTTAAGTCTGTGAGTCTGTTTCTGTTTGTAAGTTCATTCATATCAGTTTTTGGATTCTACACCTCAGGGATGTCATACGATATTTCTCCTTTTCTGGCTGATTTACTTCACTCAGTATGACCATGTCTGAGTCCATCCATGTTGCTGCAGATGGCAAGAAATCCAACAGATTTCTGTATGTCAGCCTTGTGTCCTGCTACTTTGATGGATTCAGCTTATCAGTTCTGATACTTTTTGTGTGGAATCTGTAGGGCTGTCCATATCATGTCACCTGCATATGATGATTTTACCTCTTCCCTTCTGATTTGGATGCCTTCTATTTCCTTTTCTTGCCTGACTGTCATGGCTAGGACTTCTAATACCATGTTGAATAGAAGTGGTGAGAGTGGGCATCTTTGTCTTGCTCCAGATTTTAGTGGGAGGGCTTTCAGCTTTTCACTGTTGAGTATTATGCTGGCTGTAGGTTTGTCACCCCTCAGCTTTTATCATTGAGATATGTTCCCTCCGTACCCACTTCGGTGAGAATTTCCATCATGAACGGGTGTTGAATTTTATCAAATGCTTTTTCTGCGTCTACTGAAGTGATCGTATGGTTTCTGTCCTTTGTTGATATGGGGTACCACACTGACCAGTTTGCATACGTTGACCCATCCTTGTGAATCTGGAATGGATCCAACTTGATCATGGTGTATGATCCTTTTATGGGTTGTTGGACTCAGTTTGCTATTTTACTGAGGCAAAATTGCATTTTTAATGCGGGCATTCATGCTGGATGTATGCCCTGGGTCTAATCACTTCCCAGCCCACCCAGACTCTTCATGAGAAAGTAGAGGTGGGAAGAGGGCCAAGTTTAAGTGGAGGTCAGCTTCCTCACTAGGGGATTAAGGAATGACAACGCAGGCTAGAAAACACTTCGACATTTCAAGTGAGCCCTGATTGTGAAACTAGGAGAATGCCTCTGTTATCTGTACACGCCCACACTGGCCTTCAGTATCTACATACACTCTTTATTTTCACACTCATGCACTGACTCCTTGAGACGAGATCCACGGAGCACAGACTCCAGCAGGCACGGCGCTCCACGCCGGGCCCTGCACTCTTCACACCAAGTCCAGCTCTCTCCGCGGGAAAAGTCCTCCCTGCTGAGCACTGACCGCCTGCTTCCCCTCAGGTCAGCTCATCTGTATTTCTTCTCAACCACTGTTGTTTTCCACACTTGACAGACACAGAAACCAAGGCTCAGGGGTTGCCGACTGGCTGCCCAAGGGGCTGAGCAGAGACGAACACAAGGGCTGGGCTGGCCCACAGCCAGCTAGCGTCCACTCACCCACCTCCCCTGGCTGTGGCCCCTCGCTGAGGTTCAGGGCACGGAGCGAACACCGAGGATGGAGTTGTTGGCCCGTAAGTGGGTGACTGGAACTGGCCCAGCCTAGTTTCCCCTCCTTTTGCACCAAGAGCCACTTTCCCCTGGGAAGTTGCGCCCGGCAGCAGGAAGCTGCCTCCCCCACCGGGTCAGGGAGGTACCAGAAGGCATTCGTGCTGACTCTCCCATCAGAAACAAGGGAAATGCCTGTGCCTGCACCAGGCCACTCAGAACAAAGCTTGGCATGCCCTTGCTCCTCAACGACCTGACCAAATCGATACTTATTTGTGCCTCCCTCCCTGGCAGTGCGGCTCGGACACAGTGTTCCGCGTGGAGGAAGTGGCCGAGCACCAAGTGTAATACCCGTTACTATAGTAACAGTTCCTTTCTAATGATACCAGAATAAACAGGAACGCAGAGCCGCCCCACTCGCTGGCTCTCTGCATCCCCAGGGCTTGATGAACCGCCCTGTGGAGGCAGCCCCTCCTGGCTCACCCGGGACTCTGGAGGAGCGAGGACCAGCAGCCCTGCACTCGGAAGTTCTTTTCCCAAGGACACGGACTCAGCTGAGAAGTAAGACCGTCTCTCTTCTGTCTCCCCTGCTGCTGAGCTGGGGTGCAGTGACAAGAAGGGGTGTGGTGGGGGAAGAAGGGCAGCCTCCGAGCGCCAGGGAGGCTGGCAGGGAGGCAGAGCTCTTTGAGCCCAGGTACCGCTTTCTGCGAAACGACTCGGGGTGCCTCCAGGCACCTGGGTTTGGGAAAGGGATCGGAGAGGCCGTGTAGGGAGCACCCAGATGCGGCCTCCCCCGCGCTCCGCTCTGGCAGGTCTCTTTCTTCTGAATGCTCAGATGCACCTGAGTTCAGGCGTGGTGTGACCTCACCCACCAAGTCCACTTCACACAGCGTAGCAGCTGTAGTTCTCTTGAGAACCGACAGGTCCGAGGCCAGCTGAGACGGTCCCAGGCAGACAGCTCAGCTCAGGCTCTGGAGCCTTCACGTGCGGGCCGTGTGATCTGGGAAAGACCCCTCAGCCTCAGTGTCTTCACTGGCACAAAGGGCTCTCAAGGGCACCACCTCCTCAGTCTGTTGTAAGGATTTCATGAGGTGCGGCCGCGACGCTGAGCACAGCTCATGGCACAGGGTGAGGGCACGGCCATGCGTTGCCCACCTGGATTTGGCTTTAGCACTTTGCAGTGTGAGGCAAGGCTGGTACTGGGCCAAAAATCAGGGGGTTCTGGGATCGGGTGTGTCACTTTTTTGAACTGCTACTAAAGCCAGTGGTTTCCCAGCTGTGGGCCAGCCCCCGTACCTGTGTCTCTGGCCAGCTTGGACCCTGAGTGGCTCTTCGCTCCACTGGTGGTAAGTCCTGCCGGGATCTGCCCCCCGGAGGCACTACTCAAGTGGGGTGGCTGGCATCATGCCACTGGTGGGCCAACACTGTGCCTTGATCAATTGCACAGGGCTCTCCACCCCCCTCACTAAGGACCTTCCACGTCCAGCCCTGGACTCTGCTATGGAACTGATTTGAAACCCTGTGTACCCGCCAGACCATCTCACAAACGAGGAGGTCACGGGAGACCCAAAGCAGAATGTTGAGGAGTTTGTCTTGAGTCAGTTTCTCGTGGTTGGGGGAGGCTGCATCCTAGTGATGGAGCGGCTCTGGCAGGGGCTTCCAGGCATTGGTGGCAGGGGGCTGGAAGTGTGGAGGAGACTCACAGATATGCCACGATGTGGCTGCATGCCAGGGAAATACGAATGGGTACTCTGCCCACTGGGAGGAAAGAGGCACGAAGGTTCGGAAATGCAATGGCCACGCTTGTCACTTTTACTGAATGCCTCTTTCTCCTTGGTCAGTAGTTATTTTCAAAGGTTCCCTTCTCCTCTGTGCCTCCATCCCGTGAAATGTTGAACCAAGATCATCACTGGCTGTGTTGCAAACGCAGTAGCTTGAACGGTAATGAGGAGCAAGGGCAGGGGGAGGGAGGGCAGAGGAGTGGAGACTCGGACAACACCCTGGGAGGCACGGCCACCAGCTGGACTCTCCTAACAGCCCAGCGGTGGGCAGACAGGCCGGTGGATTCGGGCTTAAACCCAGAGCAGTGAGGGCCCGGCCCGGGCTCCCCAGTGAGAGGGCAGAGTTCTCCAGTTACCAGCACCGGTTTCTCACTATGAAAGGGCTCCCACTGCCTCTTTACTGGGGTTTCTCAAGTGTCCAGAGAGGAAAGGGATGTGAACCTGCTTGGTTGACTGAGGAGATGCCTTGTAGAGACTGGAAGATACTGCAGTGGTAGAAACAGCACTGACTTTGGGGCCCAGAGCTTCTGACTTTGCCATTTATTTTGCATATCTTTGGACAAGGAGCTTGGCCTCGCTGAGATTCAGTTTTCCCATTTAGAAAATGGAAATAAAACAGTACCACTGGCTGCCTCCTGGGGGCGACTGTGAGATCCAGATGCAGGCGAACGAGCCTTCATCAGATGTCAGGTGCTCAACACAGGACCCCTTGGCGGTAGTGGTCAAGAACCTGCCTGCCAATGCAGGTTAGACATGAGAGACGCGGGTTTGATCCCTGGGTCAGGAAGAGCCCTGGAGGAGGGTATGGCAGCCCACTCCAGTATTCTTGCCTGGAGAATCCCATGGACAGAGGAGCCTGGCGGGCTACAGTCGCAGCGTCTGTCATTAGCTGCCTCTACCCCACCCCCACCACTTCAGCCTGTCCAGTCTTCACAGCATCTTGATTGTAGGGAGGAGAAGGATCCAGAAGTTAAGTACCCATCCAAGGTCACAAAGCTGCCAAGCACATTGACCGTAATCAGACCCACCCCCAAGAGCCAGTCCATCCTGTCAGCTGAAATCACTCAGGCCAAAGCAAAAGAAAGCTTGTTTGTTTGTTTTTTTTAACTCTGTGTTACAAAGTTGTCTGACTATTAAGAATCACTTAGGAAGCTTATTTTTTATGCCATACTGAACTATATACTTATGTTGATTTAGTTTCAGGTGTGCAACAGTGATTCAGTTATACATATATACACACACACGTGTGTGTGTGTGCGTGCATTTTTTAAAATCCTTTTCCCAGTTAGGTTATTACAGAATGTTGAACAGAGTTCACTGTGCTATACGGTAGGTCCTTATTAATTATGTTTTGAATGTAGCAGGGTGTATACGCTTATTCCAATGTATCCTTACTCCCCCCCTTTACTGGCTGGCAACCATGAGTTTTCTAAGCCTGAATCTGTCAAGAAGTTCATTTGTATCATTTTTTTAAGATTCTGCATGTAAGCAATACCATATGGTATCTGTCTTTATCTGACTTCACTTAGTATGATAATCTCCAGGTCGAGCCATGTTGCTGGAAATGGCATTGTTTCATTTTTATGGTTGAGTAATATTCCATTGTATTTATATATTATATCTTCTTTATCCACTCCTCTGTTAAATGGACATTTAGGTTCCTTCCACGTCTTGGCTACTGTAAATAGTGCTGCTGTGAACATTTGGGTGTATATCTTTCTGAATTACAGTTTCCTCCCATTTCCCAGGAGTGGGATTGCTTTTTAGATTTTAAAACTTTTTAGTTTTTTTCAGAACTTCCATACTGTTTTCCATAGTGGCTGTACCAATTTACATTCCCACCAACACTGCAGGAGGGTTCCTTTTTCTCCACACCCTCTCCAGCATTTATCGTTTGAGCCTTTTCATGATGGCCATTCTGACCAGTGTGAGGTGGGAACATTTTATTATAGTTTTGATTTGTATTTCTCTAATAATCAGTGATGTTGAGTATCTCTTTATGTGCCTCTAAGCCATCTGTATGTCTTTGGAGAAATGTCTATTTAGGTCTTCTGCCCATTTTCTGATTGGCTTGTTTGCTTTTTTGATATTGAGCTGCATGTGCTGTTGGTATATTTTGGAGATCAATTCCTTTTCAGTTCTTTTGCAAATATTTTTTCCCATTCTGTGGGTTGTCTTTTTGTTTTCTTTATGGTTTGCTTTGCTGTGCAAAAGGTTTTAAGTTTAATTAGGTCCCATTTGTTTTTATTGTCATTGCTCTAAAGACAGATCGAAAAAGATCCTGCTGTGATTTATGTCAGTGTCCTGCCTATGTTTTCCTCTAAGAGTTTTATAGTGTGTTGTCTTACCTTTAGGTCTTTCATCAATTTCGAGGTTATTTTTGTCTATGGTGTTAAAGAATGTTCTAACTTCAATCTTTTACACTTAGCTGTCCAGTTTTCCCAGCACTGTTTATTGAAGAGACTTTATTTCATTGCCTATCCTTGCCTCCTTTGTCATGTTAGTTCACCATATCTGTGTGGATTTATTTCTGGCCTTTCCAGCCTGTTCTGTGGATGTGTATTTGTTTTGGCACCAGCACTCTACTACACTGATTGTAGCCTTGTAGTATAGTCTGATCAGGGAGTCTGGTTTCCTCCTGCTCCATTTTTCTTTCTCAGGATTTCTTGGGTTAATTGGGATATTTTGTGTTTCAATATAAATTTAGAACTTTTTGTTCTAGTTCTGTGAAAAATGCTATTGATAATATAATAGGAATTGCATTCAGTCTGTAGATTGCTTTGGGTGGGAATGTTTCTTTCTCTTTCTAATCTTTCATTGTTAATGTACAGACGCAATGGGTTTCTCTGTATTAATTTTGTATCCTGCAACTTTACCACATTCATTGATGACCACTGGTAGTTTTCTGGTATCCAATAGTATCATGCAAAAAAGCAAAATGGCTGTCTGAGGAGGCCTTACAAATAGCTGGGAAAAGAAGAGAAGCAAAAAGCAAAGGAGAAAAGGAAAGATATTCCCATCTGAATGCAGAGTTCCAAAGAGGAGCAAGGAGAGATAAGAAAGCCTTCCTCAGCGATCAATGCAAAGAAATAGAGGAAAACAACAGAATGGGAAAGACTAGAGATCTCTTCAAGAAAATTAGAGATACCAGGGGAACATTTCATGCAAAGATGGGCTCAATAAAGGACAGACATAGTATGGACCTAACAGAAGCAGAAGATATTAAGAGGTGGCAAGAATACACAGAAGAACTGTACAAAAAAGATCTTCACAACCCAGATAATCACGATGGTGTGATCACTCACCTAGAGCCAGACATCCTGGAATGTGAAGTCAAGTGGGCCTTAGAAAGCATCACTACGAACAAAGCTAGTGGAGGTGATGGAATTCCAGTTGAGCTATTTCAAATCCTGAAAGATGATGCTGTGACAGTGCTGCACTCAATATGCCAGCAAATCTGGAAAACTCAGCAGTGGCCACAGGACTGGAAAAGGTCGGTTTTCATTCCAATCCGAAAGAAAGGCAATGCCAAAGAATGCTCAAACTCCCGCACAATTGCACTCATCTCACACGCTAGTAAAGTAATGCTCAAAATTCTCCAAGCCAGGCTTCAGCAATACGTCAACCATGAACTTCCAGATGTTCAAGCTGGTTTTAGAAAAGGCAGAGGAACCAGAGATCAAATTGCCAACATCCGATGGATCATTGAAAAAGCAAGAGAGTTCCAGAAAAACATCTATTTCTGCTTTATTGACTATGCCAAAGCCTTTGAATGTGTGGATCACAATAAACTGTGGAAAATTCTTCAAGAGACCACCTGACCTGCCTCTTGAGAAACCTGTATGCAGGTCAGGAAGCAACAGTTAGAACTGGACATGGAACAACAGACTGGTTCCAAATAGGAAACGGAGTACGTCAAGGCTGTATATTGTCACCCTGCTTATTTAACTTATATGCAGAGTACGTCATGAGAAATGCTGGGCTGGAGGAAACACAAGCTGGAATCAAGATTGCTGGGAGAAATATCAATAACCTCAGATATGCAGATGACACCACCCTTATGGCAGAAAGCGAAGAAGGACTAAAGAGCCTCTTGATGAAAGTGAAAGAGGAGAGTGAAAAAGTTGGCTTAAAGCTCAACATTCAGAAAACTAAGATCATGGCATCTGGTCCCATCACTTCATGGGAAATAGATGGGGAAACAGTGGAAACAGTGTCAGACTTTATTTTTGGGGGCTCCATCACTGCTGACGGTGATTGCAGCCATGAAATTAAAAGATGCTTACTCCTTGGAAGGAAGGTTATGACCAATCTAGATAGCATATTTAAAAGCAGAGGCATTACTTTGCCAACAAAGGTCAGTCTAGTCAAGGCTATGGTTTTTCCAGTGGTCATGTATGGATGTGAGAATTGGATGGTGAAGAAAGCTGAGCACCGAAGAATTGATGCTTTTGAACTGTGGTTGGATGGCATCACCAACTTGATGGACAGGGGTTTGGGTAAACTCCGGGAGTTGGTGATGGACAGGGAGGCCTGGCGTGCTGTGATTCATGGGGTCGCAAGGAGTCGGACACGACTGAGTGACTGAACTGAACTGATAGTATCATGTCATCTGCAAACAGTGACAGTTTTACTTCTTTTCCAATTTGGATTCCTTTTAGTTCTTTTTCTTCTCTGATTGCCATGGATAGAACTTCCAAAACCATGTTCAGTAAAAGTGACAAAAGTGGACAGCCTTGTCTCATTCCTTATCTTAGAGGGACTGCTATCAGCTTTTCACAGTTAAGTATGATGTTAGCTATAGGTTTGTTCTGTATGTTATTTACTATGTTGGGGCGGATTCCTTCTATATTTATTTTCTGGAGAGTTTTTATCATAAATGAGTGTTGAATTTTGTCAAAAGTATTCTTCAGTTTCTTACTGTGATGTATCACACTGACTGTTTTGTGGATATTAAAAAATCCTTGCAACCTTAGGATAAATCCCACTTGATCATGCTGTATGATCCTTTTTAATGTATTGTTGGAATCGGTTTACTAGTATTTTGTTGAGGATTTTTGTGTCTGTGTTCATCAGTGATACTGACCTGTGATTTTTCTCTTGTTGTTATATCTCTGTCTGCTTTTGCTATTAATATCAGGGTGATGGTGGCCTCACAGAATGACTGGGAATGTTCCTCGCGCTGCAGTGTTTGGGGGGAATTCAGAAGCACAGGCATTAACTCTTCTCTCAATGTTTGACAGAATGTCTGTAAAGCCATCTGGTCCTGCACTTTTGTGTGTTCGGAGTTGTTTAATCAGTTTCAGTTTTAGTACTTGTGACTGGCCTGTTCATGTTTTCTACTTCCTCCTGGTTCAGTCTTGGAAGATTGTACTTTTCTAAGAAGTTGTCCATTTCTTCTAGGTTCTCCATTCTGTTGGTATATACCTGCTTGTAGCAGTCTCCTGTGATCTTTTTCTTATTTCTGTGGAGTTCACTGTAACGTATTTTTCATTTCTAATGTTATTGATTTGAGCCCTCTCCTTTTTGTTTCTAGATGATTCTGGCTGAAGATTTATAAATTTTGTTCATCTTTCAAAGAACCAGTTTTTTTAAATTATTTTTTTATTGTATAGTTGCTTTACACTGTTGTGTTTCCACTGCACGGCAAAGTGAACCAGCTACATGTATCCATATATACCCTCATTTTTAGATTTCCTTCTCAATTTAGGTCAACACAGAACACTGAGTTCCCTGAGCTGTACAGCAGGTTCTCCTTCTTTACCTGTTTTATATACAGTATCAAGAGTGTATAGATGTCAAACCCAGTCTCCCAGTTCATCCCACCGCACCTCTTCCCTCTTTGGTGTCCATTTGTTCGTTCTCCACTTCTGCGCTTCTATTTCTGTTTTTCAAATAAGATCATCTATACCATTTTTCTATATTCCATATATATGTGCTTATACATATTTGTTTTTCCTCTTTCTTACTTCACTCTATGACAGTCTCTAAGTCCATCCAACCTCTATAAATGACTCCATTTCATTCTTTTTTATGACTGATATTCTGTTGTATATGTAGCACACCTCCCCCCCCCCCCACTGGAGTATAATTGCTTTACAATGTTGTGTTAGTTTCTGCCTTCAAATGCAAGGGTTCAAGCCCTGGGCATGAAACTAGGATCCCATGTGCCACAGAGCAAGGAAGCCCACACGCTACAATGGACCACAGTGAAGACCCAACAGATAATAATACAAAAAGTGAAGCAGCTCTATGTATCCATGTACCCCCTCCATCCTGAGCCTCCCCCCCACGCCCCCACCTCTGGAGCTGAGCTCCCTGGTCTGTATGGCAGCCTTTCACTAGCTAGCTGTTTATACATAGTGGTGGATATATGCCAGTGCTACTCTCTCAAATAGTTCAACCCTCTCCTTCCCCTGCGTCCATAAGTCCATTCTCGCTGTCTGCATCTCTATTCCTGCCCTACAAGTAGGTTCATCAGTACCATGTCTAGATTCCATATGCATGCATTAATATAAATACTGTTTTCTTTCTGAATTACTTCACTCTGTATGACAGACTCTAGGGTCACCTGCATCACTACTAATGACTCAATTTTGTTCCTTTTTATGGGTAATATTTCATTGTATATAGTACCACATCTTCTTTATCCAATCATCTGTCAGTGGATGTGTAGACTGTTTCCATGTCCTGGCTATTGTAAATAGTGCTGCAATGCACACTGGGGTACATGTATCTTTTTGAATTATGGTTTTCTCTGGTTATATGGCCAGTAGTGGGATTGCTGGGTCATGGCGTAGTTCTAGTCTTACTTTTTTTTTAATGAACATTCATAAAAACATAGTTTTTTAAAGAACCTATTTATTTTTTTTAATGAACCTTTATACTGTTCTCCATAGTGGCTGTATCAGTTTTACATTCCCACCAACAGTGCAAGAGGGTTCCGTTCTCTCCACACCTTATCCAGCATTTGTTTGTAGATTTTTTAATGATGGCCATTCTGATACATGTGTAGCTACTACCTCATTGTAGCTTCGGTCTGCATTTCTCTAATGATTAGTGATGTTGAGCATCTTTTCATGTGTTTGTTTACCATCTGAATATCTTCTTTGCAGAAATGTCTATTTAGGTCTCCCACCCATTTTTTGATTGGGTGGTTTTTCTGATATTGAGCTACGTGAGCTGTTTGTACATTTTAGAGACTAATCCTTTTGTCAGTTGCTTTGTTTGCAAATATTTTCTCCCATTCTGAGAGGTATCTTTTCATCTTATTTATGGTTTCTTTTGCTCTGCAAAAAGCTTTTAAGCTTAATTATGCTCCACTTGTTTATTTTTGTTTTTATTTTCATGACTCTAGGAGGTGGGTCAAAAAAGATCTTGGTGCAGTTTATATCAGTGTCCTGCCTCTGTTTTCCTCTTGAGAGTTTTATAGTGTCTGGCCTTACATTCAGGTCTGTAATCCGTTTTGAGTTTGTGAGTGGTGTTAGGGATCTAGTTCATTCTCTTACATGGAGCTGCCCAGTCTCCACAGCAGCACTTACTGAAGAGGCTCTCGTTTCTCCACTGTATGCGCGCCTCCTGTGTCATGTATGAGGTGGCCGTAGGCCCACGGGTTCATCTCTGGGCTTTCCACCCTGTTCCACCGATCTGTATTTCTGGGTTTTGTACCAGTACTGTACTGTCTTGACTCCAATAGCCTTGTAGTAAACTCTGAAGTCAGGGAGCCTGATCGCTCCAGTTCTGTTTTTCTTTCTCAAGATTGCTTGGGTGTTCTGAATTTCCATACAAATTATTTTTTTTTTAAATGTGTTCTGTTCTGTGAAAAATGCCACTGATAATTTGATCATATTGCAAGGAATCCGAAGATTGCTCTGGGTAGTATAGTCATTTTCACAATACTGACTCTTCTAGTCCAAGAACACAGAATATCTCCCCATCTGTTTGCGTCATCATTTATTTCTTTCATCAGTATCTTACAAAGTTATCTGCATACAGGTCTTTGCCTCCTTAGGTAGATTTATTCCTAGGTATTGTATTCTTTTTGTTACAGTGGTAAATTGGGATTGTTTCCTTAATATCTCTTTCTGATCTTTCATTGTTAGTTACAGGAATGCAAGATATTTATTAACTTTGTATCCTGTGACTTTATAAAACTCACTGGTTAGGTCTAGTATTTTTCTGGTGGCTTCTTTAGGAGTTTCTACTTACAGTATCATGTCATCTGTAAATAGTGACAGTTTTACTACTTCTTTTCCAATGTGGATTCCTTTTATTTCTTCTCTGGTTGCTGTGGCCCGGACTTCCTAGGCTATATTGAATAATGGTGGACATGCTTGTCTTATTCCTCATCTTAGAGGAAATGCTTTCAGTTTTTCACCTTTGAGAATGATGTTAGCTGTGGGTTTTTCATATATGATCTTTATTATGTTGAGGTAAGCTCTCTCTATGCCACTTTCTAGAGAGTTTTTAATCATAAATGGGTGTTGACTTTTGTCAAAAGCTTTTTCTGTATCTAATGAGATGATCAGTCCTGAAGTACTGTTGCTTCAGGACTGATGCTGAAGCTCCAGTACTTTGGCCACTTGACATGAAGAGGTGACTCACTGGAAAAGACCCCTGATGCTGGGAAAGACTGAAGGCAGGAGAAGGGGAAGACAGAGGATGAGATGGTTGCATGGCATCACCGACTCAATGGACATGAGTTTGAGCAAACTCAGGGAGGCAGTGAAGGAAGGACAAGGAATCGTGGCGTGTTGCAGTTCATGAGGTTGCGGCGAGTCAGACATGACTTAGCGTCTGAACAACAACAAGATGATCATATGGTTTTTATTCTTCAATTTGCTAATACAGTGTATCACATTGGTTGATGTGCACATATTGAAAACTTCTTGCACCTCTGGGATAAATCCCCCTTGATCATGATGTAAGATACTTTTAATATGTTGTTGGAAATGATTGCTAGTATTGAGGATTTTTGCACGTGTTTTTATCAGTGATACTGTAAATTTGTGTGTAACGTCTTTGGTTTTGGTATCAGGGTGATGGTGGTGGACTCATAGAATGAGTTTGGGAGTGTTCCTCCCTCTACAGCTTTTTGGATCAGTTTGAGAATGAGAGGTGTAACCTCTGCTCTAAATGTTCGATAGAATTCTCCTGTGAAGCCATCTGGTCCTGGACCTTTGTTTGTTGGAAGCTTTTTCAGTACTTGACTGGTCTGTTCATATTTTCTATTTCTTCCTGTCAAAGAACCAGCTTTTAGTTTCACTGATCATCAGGATTGTTTTCTTTGACTTTATTTCATTTAGTTCTGCTCTGATCTTTGTTTCTTACCTTCAGCTAACTGGGTTTGCTTTATTGTTCTTTCTCTAGTTGCTGTAGGTGTAAAGTTAGTTTTTTGAGATTTTTCTTGTTTCTTGAGGTAAGATGACATTGCTCTAAATGTCTTTCTTAGAACTGCTTTTGCTGCATCCCACAGGTTTTGGATCATGTTTTCACCGTCATTTGTCTGTGGATATTTTTGTATTTCCTCTTTGATTTCTTCAAGATACATTGATTGCTTAGTAACATACTTTTTAATCTTGATGTATTTGTATTTAACAGTTTTTTTCCCGTAATTGATATATAATACAGTAATTAGATTTGTAATATTAGAATGATTTCTAATACTATAGCATTGTGGTTGGAAAACATGCTTGATGTGATTTCAGTCCCAAGATGTGATCCCTCCTGGAGAATGTTCCATGTGCACTTGAGAAGAAAGTGTATTCTACTGTTTTTGGATGGCATGTTCTATAAGTAACAGTTACGTCTGTCTGATCTAATGTGTCATTTAAAGCTGTGTGTCCTTAATAATTTTCTGTCTGTATGATCTGTTTGTGTAAGTGGGGTGTGTTACTGTCAGTTCCCCTCCTATGGTTATAAGCATTTGCCTTATATGTTGAGGTGTTCCTATGTTAGTAGTTCGTAGTTTAGTCGCTAAGTTGTGTCCGACTCTTGCGACCCCATAGACTGTAGCCTGCCAGGCTCCTCTGTCCATGGGATTCTCCAGGCAAGAATACTGGAGTGGGTTGCTATTTCCTTCTCCAAGGGATCTTCCTGACCCAGGAATGAAATCTGGATCTCCTGCATTGCAGGCAGATGGTTTACTGACTGAGTATACTTCAACTGTTATATCACTTTCTTGAACTGATCTCCTGATCATTATGAGTGTCCTTCCTTGGCTTGTGTAACAATCTTTATTTTAAAGTCTATTTGGTCTGATGCTACTCCAACTTTGTTGATTTCCATTTGCATGAAAAACCTTTTTCCATCCCCTCACTTTCAGTCTGTATGTGCCCCTACGTCTGAAGTGGGCCTCTCACAGATAGCATATGTACAGGTCTTGTTTTTGTATCCATTCAGCCAGTCTGTGTCTTTTGGTTGAGGCATTTAATGTTTAAGGTTATAATACATATATATGTTCCTACTGCCATTTTCTTAATTGTTTTGGATTTGCTTTTGTAGGTCTTTTTTCTTCCCTTTTTTGTTCTCGTGTGGTTTGATGACCATGTTTAGTGTTGTTTGGGTTGCTTTTTTTCTGTGTGTATGTATACCTATTGTAGTTTCCCATGAGGTTTTGATAAAGCAGTCTGCACACACACACACACACACACGGCTTTCCTGGTGGCTCAGACAGTAAAGAATCCACCTGTGATGCAGAGACCTGGGTTCAACAGGAAGATCCCTTGGAGAAGAGAATGGCAACCCACTCCACTGTTCTTGCCTAGAGAATTCCATGGACAGGGAAGCCTGAAGGGCTCCAGTTGCAAAGAGCTGGACATGACTGAGTGACTAACACACTACACAGGCACACACACACACACACACAGACACTGTTTTAAGCTCCTAACTTCAAAAGCAGTTCTCATTTCCTACATGTGTCCCCTCCTTTTCTCACAGTGACTGGTTTGCTATCATATTTCCTCTTCGCAGGCTGCAGAACTGTAGTTCTTCTTGCTTCTGGTGTGTATCCCCTGGCGGGGGGAGGCCGGTCCAGAGGCTTGTGCCATTGTCCCTTGATGGGGGGGTTGGGGGGGGGTGTGTGGCTGTCACTGTCCTATCAGGGGTGGGGTCTGTGTCTTGGCTGTGACTCTGATCTGCGGGGCACGGTACGTGGGACTGGAGCACCGTCATGGGGAGAGAAGCCATGAGTGTCCCTCCTCGGGAGCTGGTCACCTGTGAGTGAGTTCTGCTGTGTGAACTCACCAGGCACTCTGCTGCTGGCACTGCTCTCGGCCCCACTGTAACTGTGGGGACGCCAGCGACCGGCCCTGGTGACCCTCAGGTGTCACTTTCACCAGGCCCCCGGCGCAGCTCCCCTGACTGAGGTCGCGTCCCAGGACCGCAGTGGTTGTGCACCTGGGCCGCTGCAGGACCCAGGGAGGCGGCTCAGCCTCTGGCCTGGCCCGACCCCCACGAGTGTGTGTCCACAGAGACCGAAGCTGCAAAAGCCAGATCTGTTCCAGCTGCAGGAGTACAATTCCTTTAGGGTGTTTCACAGGTGCTCAATTTAGGAAACCATCAGCAGAGGTGTGGCTCCAGTCCTCCCTCTGCAGCTGCTCCTCCCACCGGACTTGGCTCCAGAGCACATGAGCCCCCAGGGGGCAGCCCCCCACAGCCCTTCAAAACTCCACATTCCAGCTCTGCCCCCATGGGCACCAGTGGACACCCGTGTCATGCCGGGACCACCTGCGTAGGTCTCACCCTGTCCCGACTGCCACAGCCCGGTTGCTGGGCTCTTCTCCAAGCCCGCCTTCTCCAGCCTATCTCCCCATCTTCTGCTCCCTGCTCAGGGCCCAGGTCCCATCCTGCTTCCTCTCCTCGTCCAACCTCCCGGCTTATCAGGGGATCTTTCTTGTCCTCTTAGGTGTCTGAGGTCCTCTGCTGTCTCCCAGGTCAGTTGGAATCCACGGGTAAGGACTCAGGCATTGATATTTATTAAAGTCCCTCGGATGATACAGCCAGGGTTAATATCAACCGATTTAACCAGTACAGTCCCCCCACCCCACCCCCAGTCTGGAAATACTTTAAAATGTACAAGCCAGTACTTATCTGGACAAGGTAATTGCCTCTGTATTGGAGCATATATATGAAGGCTTTACAAGAATCAAAATAGTTTTTTAATATCAGGTCCATGGGAATATTGACAGTTTCTCATAATACTTCATTACAGCACAGAAAACAAAATATGGCCAAGCTACCAAATAGTTTAAGTATGTTTCTGGCAACTCACTTTCTCTTCTTTTCCTGATTTGTCTCTTTTTTTTTTCACTGTCAAATCATTTTCCAGTATAATGAAATCTTAGCCTAATAGGGCTGTTGCCTGCTCTTTACCTTTCACAGTCAGAGTAGTGCAGAAATATTAGCCATAAGTGGGGCTAATATGTGGCTAATACTTCACTGGAAATCAGTGGCACCTGGGGAAAATGTGTACTAAGACCCATTCTCCCTCGTGGCTGTGGTATGTGGATTGTTAAAATTCTAACACAAATAACCAGTATAGTTTTTAAGAAGAATGAGAAAGCTCAATCTGAGACTAGAAGTGGGATATTTATTAGTTTTATAATTTTTAGTTGGAGTATAATCGCTTTACAATGTTGTATTAGTTTCTGCTGTACAACAACATGAATCAGCCATATGTATACATATATCCCCTCCCACCCCACCATGGCACCATCGGGTCATCACAGAGCACCGAGCTGAGCTCCCTGTGCTGTACAGGAGCTTCCCACTAGCGGTTTTACACATGGTAGTGTATATGTCAGTTGACTCTGTCAACTTGAGAAGTGGGATCTTTTAATAATGAATGATTATTAATAACACCTAATGAGGTGGCCCCACTCAGTTTCCTCTCTAGGAGTGAGGCCCTGGCAGCCGGCACTTACTGAGTCCTCAACTCAGTGCTAGGCACTTACTAGCCAAGCACCACCTTTTTTATTTTGCAACCTCATGAACAAGGGTGCTGATCAAGAGCAGCTGTCACACCTACTCATCACTGCTGTTCTCTCGGAAGCAGTCACACACAGTAAGTAATGAGTGGGCATGGCTGTGTTCCAGAGGGGCTGGGTTTCAGCCAAAGGCTGGAGTTTTAGACTACTGCTGCAAACACTTGCCCAAGGCTAGGAAGGGGCTGATCCAACCTTCAGTCCAGGTTCTAATGGCTCCAACATCATTCTCTCTCTGAAGGACATTCATTAGCCACTCAACTTTCCTCCTCAATAGGTTTTCTTCTCTGCTTGCTAGCTCTTCCTCAGAGCATTCACCTTTGTCTTTTCAGAGATGACCTTATGCTCACCTTACCTCCCATTACTGCCCCCATCACAGCCACCTCTCTGCTCAGGACACCGCAGTAGCCTGAGAGACCAGGCCAGAGCAAAAAAATTTTTAATTGCATTGTTAGTTTCTGGAAATGAAGTTTTCCCAGCTTGCAGGTCTCAGCTGAAGAACCAGTCACGTCCTTCAGACTCCTGCGTCAATCACTTCACCACCCTGGTCTCAGCACAACATCATCTGCCACACCTCACCACTGATGCTGTTTTTTAAAAGCTTAGATAGAGCTGGTCATTGATTGGGCCTGGGGTGCAGGGCTGGCTACATAATTTGCAGGAAGTGGCCCTAGTGCTAAAGAACCTGCCTGCCAGTGCAGGAGAGATCAGAGACTGAGTTCCATCCCCGCGTTGGGAATATCCCCCAGAGGAAGGAATAGCATCCCTCCAGTATTCCAGTCTGGAGAATCCCATGGACAGAGGAGCCTGGCGGGCTATGGTCCATGGGTCGCAGAGAGTCGGACCCGACTGAAACGACTTAGCTGGCAGCACAAACTGGGAACGCAGGACCCGCGGGTTAGTGGGTTAGCGCGATGCTGGGTGGGCCCCGCTGGGGCGGGGACTGGCCCCGGGCAGCCCGCTCATTGGCTCGCTGCTGACCTATGGGGTGAAAGGTCCTCAGCCCGGCCAATCGGATGTTTTTCCTCTGCAATTTAACGGGAAAAACAGAGGCTGCCCATTGCAAGGAAAAGAAACTAAAGTCACATAAAAGATTTCCCAAACCTGCTGACAGTTTCTCCCCACACAGCGGCAATGACATTAAAATCAAACCCGTCGCGATCTTTCCGCCACTCGCAACCACCCGTCCACCCTCACTCCACAAACACGGCCCTGCTCCGTCACTGCCTCCCGCCACTCCGGGACACTGTGCCTTTTTGTTTCCTGAACAGACCGAGCTTGTTCAAGGTGCATGAGTCACACAGGCGGTGTCCTCTGCCCCCCAGCCTCCCTCTTCCTCCTCAGCTCTCGAGGGTCAGCAGCCGAGAGCCCTCCCGCCGCACCTGGCTGAAGGAGGTCCCCCGGTCAGTCCCCTGCGTTTGCTCCTTTCCTCGTGCAATCTTTTTTTTTTGTTGGTCTGTGTACACGTTTGCTGTCTGCCTCCCTCGCAGAACATCAGCTCCGGGGGAGGCGGAGCCTTGCTCGCTTAGTTCATCTCTGTCTACCACCCCACCGGGCAAATCGCAGGAACTCCAACATACCGGAGGATAAATGAGTAATTGTGTGATTGTGTGCTTTCTCAACGGTCGTTCCTGTTATGCAGGAACCGCTTGGTTTTATGTGTTTGTTTTGTATCTGGGCGCACTACTGAATCTCATTAGTTCCAAACGGTTTTCTGTTAATCCATTTGGGAATTCTGGGTATAGATAATGGCATCCTACAAAGATATTAATTCTGCCCTCTCCCAAAGTTATGTAATTTATTTCTATTTCCTGTCTCATTGCTTTGGTGCCATAGTTAGTTGATTTCAAGACAGTGTGACTTATGCAAATTATGAAGCTCTGGGGGCTAGCAGGACGACTAGCTGAGGAGTGGAAGCACTTATTTTAAGCGTGGTGTGATAATGGCCTGTGCTGAAGACATAGGAAGGAAAGAGAGTGGCTGGGCATTACTCAGATAAAGGATTGGTGAGACTTGATAATGGGAAAAGGCAGAAGGGGGAAATTCTCTGAACTCCAATCTAAATCAATGCATTGGCTCACAGACAACTTAATCTCAGACTAAGAGAATATCCACATTTTTTAAAGGAGGGAAGAGTTGATATAGCCAACTGTTTGTCTAGTGCCCATTTTTAACTACTCAACACTACCGCAATCATTTAAGGCCCCCCAAATTAAGGATATATCTGAAAATCAATAGCCTTATGAAAAAAGAAGTGAGAAAATTAGAACTCTCATTGTAGAAATGGTTTTGAGAATGGGAATTGAAAATTGGCAACTATGGCTCTAGGCTCTGACACAGTCTGTCTACATCCAAAATATAACAGTTTTCCCAGCATCTTACAAAGGGGGTCTCACTTAGTCATCCTAACAGCACCCTGTAGTAGGTAACAGACATGCCAAATGTGTCTGTAGTGCTACCATTTGCAGAGCTTTGATGCCCACATTCCCACATCACCTTGCAATTTACAACCCATCAAACCCCCTCCTCCTGTGTTTTCCACTCCGCCCCCCGAACCTATTACCCACCTCTAGGTTCTTGCACAGACCTCCATCCCAGTCTAGTTTACTTGGAGAACTGCTGTTCATCAGCCAGAGAATGGCGTTCATCCTCTTCCCAGAGGGAGGGAAGTAGTAAAGGCCTGTCCACAGGCAACATGGTGGGTGGTGCGGTGAAAGTCACATAATATAAAACGTACTATTTTAACCATACTTACCTGTACAGTTCAGAGGCGCTAAGGACATACACTTTGCTGTGCAACTGGCACCATCACCCATTGCCTGAATTTTTCACCTTTGTAATCTGAAGCTCGGTCCCTATTCCCCACCCACCCACCCTGCCCCTGGAATCAACCAATGTACTTTCTGACACTCTGAATTTGACTATTCTAGGTATCTCACAGGTAGAATCAAACAGTATATGTCTGTACCTAATGTATAATAGAATGCATTCTTAAGGTTAATTTGATATTTGTCCTATAAACAGATTGTACTTCTCTTTCCCCCTGTGCTATACACAGTAATATAATATAGTAAATATGTCTGGGGTGGGGGGATAAATTGGGAGATTGGGGTAGACACAGATACACCACTATGGTTGGTGGTGTTTAAGAGGGGACTAAAATAAAAAGCCTGGTGTGTGCAGTGGGGACACACCCCCTCAGTTCCATCATGGAAACCACATGCCTTACGGCACTGGTTCCCCAACACCAACCTGCCTCAGTTTCCTCATCTGTACAACCTCAAAGGTCTAATGATCAATTACCAACAAATATTTACTGAGTGCCTTCTATATACCAAGCCAGACACTGCCCCTGCCTAGTGTGTAGTAGAGGCTTCACCTCAGAAAAACAGGACTCATGAAGAAGTCAGAGCCAGTGGCTCAAGTTTCACTCAAAATACTGTATGCAGCTCATAGCCAGCCTGGGTCATTCTCTAGAGGAATTTTAAGAATTTTAAGTCTCTCTCACACACACACACTCTTCTCTCTTGCCTTCACCCTCATAGTTGCTTAGTTGAGGGCATTTCAAGGATATGGAGCCCTTCTGCCAAATTTCAAACGCACTGACAGATTTCAAGCTACTGTGGTGGAATTGAGGCCTTCAAGAAGGCAGATGTCTGCATTAAAGATGACAACCATCCCTTTGTAATTAGACATGGCAGACCTGGGATTTCATACCCTTCTCTTTGATCTGGACAAACTGAAAGGCTGGACACGTCTGAGAGGAAACTACAGATAGGAAAGTAAGGGGTGATGTTTTCCTTATGTCACTGCATTTATCCAAATTACCTTTAACAAGTACATACTGCTTTTTTTATATCTCTTTTCTTTCTCTGATACAAGCTCCCTGAGAAACAGAAACTCAAACATAATTCCTTTTATAGGCAGGGGAAAAATTTTTTCTCAAAGGTCAAAAACATTTGCATGTGTCAACCCATGTACTTTGTGATCCAGTACCACTTTTCAGTACCCTACTTTACAGCCACGATCCCCAATCCTTACACCCTGGGCACAGGCTATTATTTCCATCCCACAAATGAGGAAACCTAGGCAAGTCAGGTAGCTTCCCCAGGGCTGCAGAGGAGCTGGTGGCTGAGATCCATCACACCCCAAAACCCTTGCCCTTCACCCGTGCCGTGAGAATGGCGGAGACTGAGCTCAGCTCCCCTGTCACTGCTGTTTCCCCAGCCTCCATGTACTCGGAGATCCAGAGGGAGCGGGCCGACATCGGAGGCCTGATGGCCCGGCCAGAATACAGAGAGTGGAACCCAGAGCTCATCAAGCCGAAGAAGCTGCTGAACCCCGTGAAGGCCTCCCGGAGCCACCAGGAGATGCACCGCGAGCTGCTCATGAACCACAGGAGGTGGGAGGGGAGCCCCCACGTGGGGCAGGCCTGCTCGCCACCCGGGGCCCTGAGAGACGGGGAGGTCTGAGGGCCCCGTGTGCTCAGCAGCAGACACCGTGGAGGTCCAGAAGCCCCGGGATCCCGCCTAGTCGGCCACGGGTGCCTGCCCTCCACGTGCCTCTGTCACGTGGATGCACTGTGCCCAGACCTGGGGGTACACAGAGGAATGGGACCCAGTTCATGCCCTCACAGAGGAGACAGATGTTTGACCAGATGGTGAGATGGGTGCTTTGAGGGAGGCACAAATGGCCTGCGACCCCAGAGGAGCCACCAGCCTGGGCTCCGAGGAGGAAGTGACGCCTCAGCTAGGGCTGGAAGGGTGGGTGGGAGTCAGCCAGGGTCAGAGGTGGGCACTGGCCACGAGAAACAGATGGAGGAGAATGTGGAGGAGCTCAGAGTGACTGCAGCTTGTGAGGGGGGCCAGAGGAGAATGTGGGCCTGTGAAGGGGCCCAAGTGGGGGTGTCACCGTGGTAGAGGAGGTGGAGGTACGCATGCAGCAGGAAGGCCAGGAGCAAGCAGTGGGCAAGGCTGGCTGGAGCTTCAGGCCTGGGACTACTGGGTTACTGAGGGACTGTGGTGAAGGGCAGGCTTCCCAGGTGGCACAGTGGTTAAAGAATCTGCCTGCCAATGCAGGAGACACGAGACGCAGGTTTGATCCCTGGGTCAGGAACACCCCCAAAAGGAAGAAATGGGAATCCAGTATTCTCACCTGGAAAAATGCCATGGACGGAAAAGCCTGGCAGGCTACAGTCCATGGGGCTGCAAAGAGAGTCAGACACGACTGAGGCAACTGAGCACGCGTGGGGAAGGGGAGAGGGAGGCTGAGCGTCCCTCCCTTCCTAAGGTCTCTGTTCAGCAGCACCAGGACGAAGGTTGCAAAGCCTCCGCAGCTCCCTCTAGCGGTCGTTTTTGGTATTGACGCCTGCTGTGACTGACCTCGTTTTCAACTAACACCTTCCAGCAGATCTTTTTCATCCTCTGTGTTGTCCTCCTGCCCCTTAGTTACACTAGTCTCTCTATATCCGCCGGGACTGGTTCCAGGACCGCCACAGAACCCAAAACACACAGATGCTCAAGGCCCTTGTATAAAGTGGCACAGCACAGCCTGCCCTCGGTATCCACAAATTCAATCTGTGGAAATGGAGGGTTGACTGTGTACTGGAAGTACTTTGTCAAGATCCCTTTTGGAGTCATCCCTTTTAAAAATCACCAAAGTTTAAAAAACAGAAGCCTAACGACACATCAGGGCAAATGTTTGCAATATAAATGACAAAAATATGTACGTTCTCTCTTACAAATCCATGAAGAAGAAATGAACAGAAGATAGGTACAGTTAATTCACAAAACAAATGAAGGTAGCCGGCACCCATCTCCAAGCTGCTCCATGTGATGAGTAATCAAAGAAACAAATGAAAACCAGACCCTTTTTGCCTACCAGACTCCGCAATATAAGATTGGAGAGTAAGGAGAAATAGATGCTCTTAAACACTGTTGACAGAAGTTGTAAATTGGATAACCTCTTCTAAGGAGCAGATGGGAACATGTAACCAAAATCTTTGAAGAGAGCATGACCCAGCAAGTCTACCTCTAGAAATTTTCCCCGAGAAAATAACCAGTAATACCCTACAGCCTGGTCTCTGCACTCAGACAGGCCCGAGTACAGATCCCCCTTCAGTCTGTTCACACCTGTGACTTGGACTGAAGTCTCAAATCTAGGGGCCTCCCCTCCCTGTACCCTGGGACAGTAATGCTTTCCCGTCCCAGGGCTACCAGACTGCACAAGATACTGGCTAACGCCAGTGCAGGGTGCAGCCCTGGGTGTGGGGCAGCGGGAGTCTCCTAACACCTCCCCCCCACCCGCCTCCCCAGGGGCCTGGGCGTGGACAGCAAGCCGGAGCTGCAGCGTGTCCTGGAGCACCGCCGATGGAACCAGCTCATCAAGAAGAAGAAGGAGGAGCTGGAGGCCAAGCGGCTGCAGTGCCCCTTTGAGCAGGAGCTGCTGAGACGGCAGCAGAGGCTGAACCAGGTGAGTGGGGGCCCTCAGACCCAGCCCCCGCTTCCTCCAAGACTACCTGCTTGCCCAGGGAGGCGCCCAGCCTGCAGTCACAGCTGACAAGGAGGCTGAGCCAGATGAGGACTGGACCCAGAGTCCACCCCTGGCCTGCATCCTCACTCGGCCACTCCCTTCGCTGTGTGACTTTGGACCAGTGGCTTCCCCTCTCTGAACTGGTTTTCTCATTGGCCCAATCTATTGCATGCTGATTCTGATTATCTTCTCACAACTGCCCTGGGAGCCCAGTGGAGCTACCATTTTAGAAATGAGGAGCCTAAGGCTCAGATGAGGTCCGCAATTTGAAGCAGGCTTCCTGGGGAGCAACACCGTCCTGTTCTCTATCCCCTCAGCTGGCAAGCTGGTGGCAGAACTGATCCTGGTTGTTTCCCCAGAGAGGACCCTCGGTCCAAACCCAGTGGCTTTTGAGTGATAATCTCCCTAGCCCACCCACCTCACATCTCTGCTTCTCTCTCCTTCAGCTGGAGAAACCACCAGAAAAGGAAGAGGACCATGCCCCTGAATTTATTAAAGTCAGGGAAAACCTGCGGAGAATCACCACTCTGACCAGTGGGGAGAGGGCGCTGTAGAGCCGGCTGCCAGAGCTCCAGCGCCCCCCGCAGCCCGCCCCAGCCCCCACCGCGCCCTCCGGCCCTCCTGCACCCGGCAGCCCTGGCCCCCAGGCTCGGCAGTGTTCCTGCCCGCTCCTGTAAAAACGCATCGCCCCAGAGGGCTGCCCCCCACCCCACCCCCAGAAGATGGGGGCTCCTGAATGCAGGCTTTTCCTTCTAGCGCTCATCGCCCCTGCTCCAAGAAGCAGCCGCTGCTGAGGGAACTTTCCCCAGTCTCCCTCCTTGAGGGGCTGCTGAGCCCTGCGCCAAGATGCTTCGGGCAGAACTGAGAAGGGACAGGTGCCCCTCGGGCTGAACAAGCCGTCCATTCTGCCCAGGCCCCATGGGGCCCTGCTTCTCTGCATAGCCCAGGTCTCAGAGAGCTGCCCTGCTGTGGTCTCTGCAGCCAGCTGTGGGGCAGCTAAGCAGAGCATCTTGGGGGCACCTACCTTGAAAGCCGCCTGAGGGGAGACTGGTCTGTCCTCAGTGAGGAAGGGCGGGGCGGCCCAAGGCTGCCCAAGGTAGATGCCACTAACAAAGACAGCTTCTTCTGGTCTGCCAGCCTCTCCCCACCCTTTCGCCTTTATTCTCTCTGCGCTCCCCCCCACCCCTACCCCGTCAGACCCTGTAACCACAGCAGCCCGGGGCTGCAGCCGCTCGGCTCCTGGAAGTTAGAACAGTGCTGCTTGAACTTTACTGTGCCTATGAATTACCAGGGCCCTTTGCTGGAAGACGGCTTCTGATCCCGCAGGTTGGGGTGACAGCTGAGAATCTTGTTTCTAACAAGCTCCTGGACCGCCGCCCTGAGGCCCACACTGTCCCCGGCAAGGCTGGAGCATCCAGGGGTGGCGAATATATGCCCTCCCTGCCCCCCAGCTCCTGTGACCCCCGTCCTGGAGATTCCTACCCGCCTCCACAGCCCCAAGGCGCTCTTTATTTTCCTCCCACCCCAGGCGCCCCGGGCCCGGGAACACCCCTGGCTAGGAAACTGTGTTGGTTATGTGACCAGAGATGTATGTAATTGCCAACCTGCCTTTCTTACAACAGTGATGCAATTCTAGCCAAAAAAACACACAAAACTTTTTAAAAAGAACCCTTCCCCAAAACCTACAAAAAGCAAATATATAGTGATTTTCAACAAGCTTTGGAAAACATAAAAAACCAGTCTGAAGCCGCCACCACCACCCTGACGCACTGGCCCTGCTGAGCGGCGCCTGAGGCCCGGTTTCTGTCGCCTGGGCCAACTCAGTGACCTCACTCCCCCATTCCTCCTCAGAACTTGCCTCCCAGCACGAGACCAAATGTTTGAACTTTCGCTCCTGTCCCATATTTAAAGATCTGGAGACCCCCCAGGCCTTTTTCTTTTCCCCTGAAGAATAAAACCCCTGCCCCATACCTCAGTTGGTAAAGAATCTGCCTGCAACGTGGGAGACCTGGGTTCAATTCCTGGGTCACGAAGTTTCCCTGGAGAAGGAAATGGCAACCCACTTCAGTATTCTTGCCTGGAGAATCCTATGGTCAGAGGAGCCTAGCAAGCTACTGTTCATGGGATTGCAAGAGTCGGACAGGACTTAGTGCTATCTTTCTTTCTTTCTCTGGCTTTGTAAACCCACCATTCAAGGGAACAGGGCACAGAAAAGCATTTCCTTTTACCCACCCCCAGCCTGCTGGACAGAGCTGCCACTGGGATGCAGCCTGGTACCTGGACCAAAGGTGGGAGGGAAGGGACCGTCCTGGCGTTACTCCTACCTGGGTGGCTGGAGGGTGACCAGAGCCATCCTCCTCCTCCTGTGTGTGCTGAGGGGCGTGACTAGAGACGTGCTGTGCGTGGGGGGAGGGAGAATCTCAGAGTATGTGTTGCGAGCCTGCTCTGTTTAAGCTACTGTTGGTCGGTCTCTAGTGGAAACATCTGCGGCGGGGAGTTACCTGCAGACTGTCCTGAAAATCAGATTCCCCTCTGGCATCAGACACCTACTGGATCAGGAGCCCCAGCCTGGATCACTGCAGTGGCCGCCGCCGACCCACACATTGCTAAGTATGTGTTGCGAGCCTGCTCTGTGGCAGGAAACATGCCACGTGTGGGGGCCACGCCTGGATCACTGCAGTGGCCGCCGCCTCCTGTTCTCCCTGCCTGTGCCCCTGCCCCCCACAGCCTGTCTCCACAGAGCAGCTGAAATGTTAACAATCCTGTTCAAATCGAAGGCAGATCTCGCTGCTTGTCTGGCTCCCAGTCGAGTCCTTCCCGTGACCTAGAAGGTCCTGTGCGTCCCGCTCTCTCTCACCTCTGCCCCACTTCCCACCGCCCTCCCCTTCCTCACCCAGCTCCAGCCAGGCCAGCCTCCCACCCGCCAGGCACGCCGCCCCCTGGCCCGCTCACCCTGCCTTTTCAGCCGCTCTTCCTGGCCAGGAGCGGCCTTCCCTCCCACAGCCACACAGCACACTCCCTCGCTTTCTGTGGGTCTTTTTCATGCTCTTCCTCTTGGTCACCCCTTCTAGAATCTCAACATCTCTGACACTCTTCCTGCTCCTTCTTTCCCTCCTTGCCACTTATCCCCATCTACCATGTATTTCACTTACCCTGTGTGTCTCTCCTAACGATAATGTTGGCTCCACGAGGGCAGAGATTTGTGTCTATTTTGTTTACGGCTGAATCTCAAATGGCCATCCTCCTTCCCTGCCAGCAGGTGGCCTCCCTGGTGCCACTCTGGCAGCTGGGCCCCAGGGAAAAGAACCCCAGCCCCTCCCACCCACGGCTCAGAGGACCCCAGCCCCTCCCACCCACGGCTCAGAGATCCCCAGCCCTCCCACTCACGGCTCAGAGGACCCAAGTCCCTCCCACTCACGGCTCAGAGGACCCCAGTCCCTCCCACTCACGGCTCAGAGGACCCCAGTCCCTCCCACTCACGGCTCAGAGGACCCCAGTCCCTCCCATTCACGGCTCAGAGATCCCCAGCCCTCCCACTCACGGCTCAGAGAATAGGTACTGTCCACTGAGGGCACAGGGCACACAACAGGTGCTCAATACATGTTTGCTGAATGAAAGAGCAAGAACCCCCTTCCTTCTCCCCCCGTCTTTTGCCGCAACACCTCCAGCCTCCTCCCAGGTGCAGGGTGCAGCCCCTCTCCTCACCAGCACCCGCCTGCACCCGCCTGCACCCGCCTCCGCCATGCTAACCCTCGCCCAGAGCTGTCGGTTTGGTCCAGAAGCTCTCCTTCGGCTTCCTGGGCTTCTGTCGGCGCCTGGGTCCTACCAGCGCTTGTGCCTTCAGAATGCACGCTGGAGCTGCGTGGCTCCCACCACCCCACTTTCTGGGTCCCCACAGAGTTAGATCATCCCTAAAGGCAAAGGTCAGGCATCACCCTGTCCTAGAGATCTTGGAGGAGGAAAGAGAGGCCTGAGGCTGTAGCTGAGACGGCAGGCTGTGCCCTAAATGCGGAGCCAAGAGCAGCGAGCCCTGTTCGCACTGAGGCCACACTCACACCCACCAGACCACAAGTCCCGGTCTGGGTCTGAGACACTCTCTGCAATGGCAGACGGGCTGTGACGCTGGTGGTAAAGAATCTGCCTGCCAATGCAAGAGACACAAGAGACAAGGGCTCGATCCCTGGGTCAGGAAGATCTGGAGGAGGAAATGGCAACTCCAGTATTCTTACCTGGAAAATCCCAGGGACAGAGGAGCCTGGCGGCTACAGTTGCAAAGAGTCGATACAACTGAGCACACACACACAGCACTAAACACAAAACCTGGGGGGCCTACCTGGTGCGTTGGCGGCTAAGACTCCACACTCCCAATGCAGAGTGCCCAGGCTCAATCCCTGGTAAGGGAACTCTACAATTAAGACCCGGAGCAACCAAAGAAATATTAAAAAAAAAAAAAAAAACCTCGGGAGAGAGATGGGCGAGCTCAGGAGGTGAAAGGACGCTTCCTGCCTGGTTCCACAGTGTGTGCTCCAGGGGCGCTTTTACAGGCCAAGCTCACCACACTTGACATTATACAAATTCCAGGCCTCATGAGCGCAGGGACCCATCTGACTGCTCCCCCTCACCACTCCCAAGCAGGGCTCTGCACACAGTATGTGTTCACAAAAGCTGTGACTAGCTATCATTTATGATTATCCATATTGTGACTGCATTTATGGACAGCCAGCAAGGTCACCACCCATAACAATTTGGTATCATCCTCCCTGTCATGCAGATGAAGAATCCAAGGTTCGGGTAAGTTAAAGACCTGACTGTTGTTATTGCTCAGTCGTGTCCAACTCTTTGAGACCCCATGGACTGTAGCACGCCAGGCTTCCCTGTCCTTCACCATCTCCCAGAGCTTGCTCAAACTCACGTTCATTGAGTCGGACCCGATAGAAGTCACAAAACAATCCCTGGTGGGGGAGACGAGATTCACACACAGCCATCTTTCTGAGAAGTCTGCAGTTTTCCCACTACAGCCAGGCCGTGCTCCTAGAAAGGGCTCACAGGGGGCCCCTATGCCATCCTTCTTGGCACAGGATTCAGGAACCCAGCTCACCTTCCATTTGCCCATCTGAAGTTGAGGTTTCCTTTCCAACCACAAATACAGTCGCAGGCCAGCATACACCGACCTGAGTCCCGCGGTGAGGAATGTGTGCACAGTGTAGACATGGTCCCACCCCCCCATACCACACCCTTGCTCCAAAGCCAACCAGTCTCTGGGACCAACCAACAGGTTAACATCTACCGTCACAGCGGGATTCCCGTCCCCTTGCAGAACCAGATGGATGACTGAGCAGTGGTCTAAACTGTTAGATGTTTCACTGTTTTACAGCGCCCCCTTTTGCTGGGTCTCTTGAGAACAGAGCCTTCACATCCCTGGGGTTACTGTCCTCACCTCAGCGCGTCACAGGTATCTGCGTTGATGATCAGCTGGCACCCCCCCAGAGAGGACGAGGGGCTGGGTTGTCATCCAGTACTGGCCCCCTAGCTAAATCGGCCCTTCCATTTCCCAGAAAGCACTTGAGGAGAGATGAGCAGGACTGCCCAGAGAGAGGCCCTGGCAACCCCCTGGCTGCTGGGCAACGGTTAAGCTAGCCGGGCTTCCCCCTCCAAGGAAGGGCTTCGCACGGGACCAGGCACCCAGCTCTCCCCTGTGTGTACCTGAACTACACTGCTCACTTCCCCCTGCAAGGTCAGTACCAGGCTTGCCCTGTAAAGAGGGTTAGTTCTGTGCTGCCCACCTCTGGATTCAAGCCCCAGCTCTGACAATCACTACTTGTCACAAGTCTGGGCAACTCAACTGAACCGTATTTTACACAGCTGTGACACAAGCAATGATACTTGTACTCACTGAACACTGAGTGTCTGTGCCAGGGACTGGGCTAAATACTCTGTATCAATCTCCTGGTTTAATCCCCAAGGACTGTCCTTACCTCCATTTTACAGATAGAGAATCCAAGGTTTAGAGACAAAGCTACCGCACAAAAGCACATGCTCATGGCATCTGGTCCCATCACTTCACGGGAAATAGATGGGGAAACAGTGGAAACAGTGTCAGACTTTATTTTTTTAGGCTCCAAAATCACTGCTGATGGTGGTTGCAGCCATGAAATTAAAAGACGTTTACTCCTTGGAAGGAAGGTTATGACCAACCTAGATAGCATATTGAAAAGCAGAGACATTACTTTGCCAACAAAGGTCAGTCTAGTCAAGGCTATGGTTTTTCCAGTGGTCATGTATGGATGTGAGAGTTGGACAGTGAAGAAAGCTGAGCGCCAACGAATTGATGCTTTTGAACTGTGGTGCTGGAGAAGACTCTTGAGAGTCCTTTGGACTGCAAGGAGATCCAATCAGTCCATCCTAAAGGAGATCAGTCCTGGGTGTTCACTGGAAGGACTGATGTTGAAGCTGAAATTCCAATACTTTGGCCACCTCATGTGAAGAGTTGACTCATTGGAAAAGACCCTGATGCTGGGAAGGATTGGGGGCAGGAGGAGAAGGGGACGACAGAGGATGAGATGGTTGGATGGCATCACTGACTCAACGGACATGGGTTTGGGTAGACTCCGGGAGTTAATGATGGACAGGGAGGCCCGGCGTGCTGCGGTTCATGGGGTCGCAAAGAGTCGGACACGAATGAGCGACTGAACTGAACTGCATATGTCTGGCAGCTCTTAGAACACAAAAGAATAGACACAGGGTACTGTGCCCAGGGCCTGGCACATTTCAAGGGGTGGAAGTTCCTTCTCCCCCCTCCCCATTTCTGTCGCCTCTTCTTAGGATACCGTGACAGGGGGCACAGCATGGCTGTTGAAGAGTCCAGGCCGCAGAGTCAGACAGACTGTGGACTTGCGGCTGGCACAGGGAACCTGGTTCTGCCATTCGTCACACGGGTGGTGACCCTGGACACCTTACTTACCATCTCTGAGTTTCTCATCAGTTAAATGAGGGTTCCAGTAGTGCCAGTCTCACAGGTTGTTAAGAGGAATGAATTAACTAACAAAATGTTCATTTAGTGTAGGCACATGGCCAGCGCTCAAGGAAAGTTAATTATCATCTTCCCTGTCCTCAACAGTTGCACTCTGTCACACCTGTCACTGACCAGACCCCTGCAAGTTCTATCTCCACTGGTTCATTCCTCTTAGTCCCTTAGCTTGTCTGGCACCCACCCCTCCCTCATGGTTGGCCACCACCCCAAGACCCTCCACCCTTCTCCCAGTCCCCTCTTTTGGGGGAGGCATCATCCACACCTTCTCACACCTCAATGTAAATAAGGGACATTCTAAAAGAAACACCTCACCAGTACTCTCCGAAGTCTCGAGGTCGTAAAGACAGACGGAGGAACTGTACCAACTGGAGGAGACAGGACAAACAAATGCAGGGTGGGATCCTGGGATGGATCCGGAACCAGGAAAAAAGTATGAGTGGGAAACCTGGCAAAATTTATAGTGTGCAGTAAGAATGAAGTCGGCAGGATTTCAAATCCCGCACATTCCAGAGAAAGCACCGACCCTGACAACTCCTGGGAGATCACCACTGAGCTCTCAGACATCCTGTCTGAAAAGAGAACCTCCGTTCACCTGGGGCCCTGGGCCGCGCCAGGCAGTCTCCACTAACAGTGTGATTTATGTGTGGCCGTGGGTTATGCTGGATCACGGTTTCTGGAAGGGCTGGAGACTGGGGAACTGACATGAGCCCCACCAACCCCCCACGGCTCTGGGACGCGTGCACTGTAAGCCTGGACACCAAGGCTGCGCTGAGCTTGCCTGGGTGTAGGTTCTACACGCGTGCTGCCACACAGGGAGAGTAAATGCTGTCCACACAACTCGGCCGGGAGGGGACCGCTGGAAGGCCATGCCTGGTCTCTCCTGGACTCCGCCCTACGTGCCCTTTCCTTGGCTGATTTTAGTCTATCTCCTTTTGCAGTAAAAAACCATGATCATGAATAAAATAGTTATCCTGAGTTCTGAGTCCTTCAAGCAAATCACTGAACCAGCAGGTGAACTTGGGGACCTTCCAACCCTCAAGTAAGCTCCTTTGTTGTTGTTTTGCAGTTTGTTCGCTTGTTTTTAATTATGAAAGTATGATAACACAGTTACAGGAGACGAGGGAGACACAGACGGAACAAAGTTACATATAGTTCCACTCAACTAAGTTCTGAGGATTAGTCAACAGTAGCTCCTTGTGGTGTTTTCTTGTTTTCCATAATCACACTACAGTTATGTAAAATGTTAACACTAGAGGAAGCTGGGTGAAAGGCATACAGAACCTCTACTAGATTTTTGCAACCTTTTGAAAGTCTAAAGTCATTTTGAAACAAACAGTTAAAACAAAGAACAGGGAGACGTGATAACCGTGGAAGCTGGCCATTAGGTACACGTGGGATCATTATACTGCTCTCTCCACTTGTACACAGGTTTGTAATTTTTTGTAATAAAAAAGTTTTTTTAAACTAGAGAAGTCAATAGTTTGGTGCAACAAATTGAAAGGATCCCATCCAAAACATACAAAGCAAAGGCAGCAGCAAAGACGATAAAGAAACCACTTAAACACAGAATTCACCCAACAGCAGAGGAACCTGCATTCTGCCCGCCCCCATTTCCGCACCACCCCCCCCCCGCCCCCCGCCCCAGCAGCAGCTGCGCGACAGCGGGGCCTGGTGAGCGCCCCCAGCCCAGCGCACGCACGTGTACACTGCCCTGCCCTGCACACCCCACCCCGCCGCTGCAGTCCTGGCACAGCCAGCAGGCATGTGGAGCCCATGAGGGACACCCCCTGAGTGTCCACTGTGCATCCGAGTCCCACGAATCATCTCCTACACAAGAGAGCTCCTTCAAGACTGGGAGAAGGAGCTGTTGTGAAAAATACAGAGACAAACACAGATAGATAAAATGAGGAGACAGAGGAACGTGTTCCTAACCAAAGAACAAGATAAATCTCTCAAAAAAGACCTTAATAAGATGGAGGTAAACAATCTACCTGATAAACATTAAGGTGCTCACCAATCTCAGGAGGAGATAGGAGGAACACAGTAAGAAGTTCAACAAAGATAAAATATAACAAAGTACCAAAGAGAAGTTACAAATGAACTGAAAAATACACTGGAGGGGTTCGGCAGCAAACTGGATGAAGTAGAAAAATGAATCAGTGAGCTAGAAGACAATGCAAAGGAAATCATCTAGAAAGAGCACCAAAATGAAAAATAAATTTTAAGAAGTGGAGAGGCCTTAAAGGACTCCTAGGAAAACATCAAGTAGAGTAATATTTCCATTAAAGAGGTCCCAGAAGAAGAGGAGAAAGGGCCATAAAAAATATTTGAAGAAATAATGGTTGACAACTTCCCTAACCTGAGGAAGGAAACAGACATCCAGGTCCGGGAAGCTCAGAGATTTCCAAGGAAGAGAAACCCCACGAGAACCCACACCATACAATTAAGACGGTGACAGTTAGGGAGAAAGGAAGAACAAAAGCAGCAAGAGATAAACAACTTATTATGTACAAGGGAAACTCCTTAAGGCTTTAGCAGATTTTCCAGCAGAAAACTTATAAGCCAGAATGGACTGGCATGGCTTATTTCAAGGGCTGAAAGAGGGAAAAAAAAAAAAATCCAACCAAGAATTCTCTGCCTGGTAAGGTTATCATTCAGAATTGAAGAAGAGAGTATAACTTCTCCAGATAAGCAAAAGCTAAAGGAGTTCATGACCACTAAACCAGCCTTACAAGAAATCTTAAAATAACTTCTTTAGGCTGAAAAGAAAAGATACTGATTAATAAGAAAACATATGAAAGTAAAATTCTCATTGGAAAAGGTAAACATATACTAAAGGTAGTGGATAAATCATTTATAAAGCAACAAACTATCAGAAAGAGAAATTAAGAGAATAACCCCATTTACAATTTCATCAAAACAAATAAAACATCTAGGAATAAATTTAACCAAGGAGGTAAAAGACCTGTACATTGGAAACTAAAATACTGATGTGACACTGAAGAAAACAGAAATGAAAAAAATATTCCATGCTCATGAACTGGAATAATTAACACTGTTTAAATGTCCATACTACCCAAAGCAATCTACAGATTCAATGCAATCTCTATCAAAATGCCAATGGAGCTATAGCAATCAAAACAGCACAGTTCTGGTGCAAAAACATACACACAGATTAATGGAACAGAACTGAGAGCCCAGAAAAATATCCACACATATATGGATAATTCACTTACAAGGAAGGAGCCTAGAACACACAGTGAGGTAGAGACAGTGGATTAAAGAATTGAATGTGAGACCTGAGACCATAAACAGCCTTCAAGAACACGTAGATGGTAAGCTTCTTAACACTGGTCTTAGTGATGGTTTTTGCAGAATTGACTCCAAAGGCAAGGGAAACAAGAGCAAAATAAACAAACAGGACTACATCAAACTAAAAAGCTTCTGCACAGCGAAGGAAACTGTCAACAAATTGAAAAGGCCACCTAACTGAATGGGAGAGGGCAAATCATATTCATCAGAGTTGTATTCAAAATAGTAATTAAAAAACACATAAAGCTCAACAACAACAAAATAACCTGGGCAAAGGACTTGAATAGACACCTTTTCACAGAAGATGCACAGATAGCCAACAGGCACATGAAAAGATGGTCAACATTCACTAATTATTAGGGAAAGCGAAAGTGTTAGTCACTCAGGCACCACCGACTCTTTGCAACGCCATGGACTGCAACCCCCCTGGCTCCTCTCTCCGTGGGATTTCCAAGGCAAGACTACTGGGGTGGGATGCCATTTCCTTCTCCAGGGGAATCTTCCCAACCCAGGGATCAAACCCAGGTCTCTGGCATTACAGGCAGATTCTTTACCATCTAAGCCATCAGGGAAGCCCAAAACTGGCTTATCAGGAGTAGGATTATTACAGGGAACTGCAAATGAAAACCACAATGAGATTTCACCTCACATCTGTTGGAATGACTATTATCAAAAAGACAAAAAAATAACAAGCAACAGAGAGGATGTGGGAAAAAGGGAACCTTCGCACACTGTTGGTCGGATTGTAAATTGGTGCAGCCACTATGGGAAACAGCATGGAGGTTCCTCAAAAAATTAAGGATAGAACTATCATATGATCTAGCTATTACACTTCTGGATATTTACCTGAGGAACACAAAACCACTAACTTGAAGAGACACATGCACCACTATGTTCGCTGCAGCATTATTTACAATAGCTAAATGTCCATCAATGGACAAACGAATAAGGCATATGTCGTGTAGCTATACACAGTAAAATACTACTCAGTCACAAAAAGAGAAGTCCTGCCATTTGTGACAACATGGATAGACACTGAGGGTATTACATTAAGGGAAATAAGTCAGAAGGAAAAAAGACAAAATACCATAGGATTTTACCCTCATGTGGAATCTAAAACAAAACCAAAACAAACCTACAGATTCAGAGAACAGGGGGCTGTGGGGGTGAACCAAGGGGTAAAGCGGTTCAATTGTATGGTGACTAATGGTAACTAGACTTGGGGGTGGTCATTTTGCAGTGTACACAGATGTAAAATTATAATGCCATATACATGAAACTTACATAATAAAATATATACATTAAAAAAAAAAAAACACAAGAGCTTAATCTTAAGACAACCAACATGTGGAAACTATGGCAGAGAGAAATTAGATATTAATTTCCCATAGTCAGTAATAGTATAAATCCCTGGTGGAGACCAGGTTGGAACCCAGAACACTGCCCTCCAAACAGTAGGGTCAAGGCCACCTTCCCTGAAGTCGCCACCTTGTGTACGGCCATTGCCAACGGCAACAGGAGACCCAGGGGTCCAGGCCCCCCAGTCCCAGCAGGAGCTGGTAGGTGATGCCTCAGAGTTTGGATCCTGCCCTCCTCAGGACACCAGCTAGGCACTACCTCAGGGGCACGTGGAGAGCAGTGAGGCCCCTTCCTGAGCAAACACTGCACATCACAGATGGGAAAGCAGAGACCCACAAGGGGAGGGCGCCCTCTCAGAGTCCCCATATCTTAGAAGCCCTGCCATGACAGGAGCCCTGGGTCTCCTGACTTCTCTTCCAACTGTGCACGAATGGGTTAAGACAAAGTCTTTACCATCAAAAGATCTGGTTCAAAATCCAGCTCTGTAATCTACTTGCTGTGCAAACCTGGGCAAGTGCCCATACCTCTCCGAGCTTGTTTCCTCCCCTGCAAAATGGGGAGCTGCATCCTACTCTGCAGGGTTGCTGTGCAATGGAAGTGAGGGAACCTATAAACATCCCACCGCACTCCCTGCAGCCCGGTTCCCCTCTGGGTCCCACTCAAAGCAGTGCCCAACGCACTGCAGGTGCTCCACAAACGTCTGTGCAGGGAACAAAGGACAGGAGTGTGCAAATACTAACGCTAGGCATAAACAAGACAAGCCAGACTTCAGAGCAGAACCATGGTTGCTCACATGACACAGCAATTCTTTAACTGAAGAAACAGGGAGGGGAACCTTCTCAGGTCCTGGGATATTAATGACTTGAGTTCCTGAAGGGGACAGGAACCTTCAGGAGAGGCAGCAGAAAGGCCAGGATCACTTTGGAAACAGAGCTCGGCACACAGCCTTTTTAGTCCCAGAGGCATCGGCCTTGAGATTAAAGGACCGGGTCTCTGGTCGGGGCATGCGGTTAAGGATAAACAGGGTGGACACATGTACGCACGCACACACATACACACTGTAAGCAAGGTATGGTCTTTTCTATCAAAGCAGAAGTCATAAATGAAGAAGCGATTCATTCTTAGAAGAACTGAACAGAAAGGTATACAGCTGGCTGTGAATAAGATGCCTAAAATGGTGGCTGGTTTCCAATCCTTTGTTCTTTTCACTTCCTGATTCTCCTTCTCCGTAAGAACATTTTGGCAGGCTAATTTCTCAGGGTTTATCCTGAACATACACAAAGAACCAAAAGGGTGAGGAAAATAGTTAACATAAATCCAATCAGGAATTCACAAGCCCTCAAGAAGACCAATTGTTAAAAACAAAAACACAATTAGGCAACGTCCGGGAGAGACTGTAATTCTGTGCGGTCCTCAGTCTACCGGGAGCCAGAGAAGGGAACCTGCGTCTCAGGGATAAAAATCTAGGGGGCCCCCCACTCAGTGTGCCTGCTTCCCAAACTTCTGTCTGGAGCGCACCCTTCTACAGAAGTCAAGACGGCCTTGCCGAGCCGTTTTCAATTGTCTGTTTTATTCCTGCGACACCGTTTGAGAGCATGTCCAACAACAGCAACCCTTGCCTTTTAAAAACATGCCCCGATGGCGCAGTGGGTAAGAATCTGCCTGCCAATGCAGGGGACACAGTTTCTATCCCTGGTTTGGGGAGATAGCCTCTAGCCCCTGCTAGAGAAAGCAGCCTCAACTAGAGGAAGTCCACACGCAGCAAGGAAGAGCTAGTGCAGCCAAAAAGAAGTCGCTTGTCTTAAAGTTCCACAAACAAATGGGATCCAATTAAATTGATATAAACAAAATTAAAAGACAATCTATGGAATGGGTGAACATATTTGCAAACAATGTGACTGACAAGGGCTTAATTTCCAAAATGTACAAACAGCTCATGCAGCTTAGTATCCAAAAAAGAAACAACCCAATCAAAAAGTGGGCAGAAGACCCAAATAGATGTTTTTTTGAAAGACGACATACAGATGGCTAACGTGCTTAGAGAAATGCAAATCAAAACTACAATGAGGTACCATCTCACACTGGTCAGAATGGCCATCATCAAAAATTCTAAAATAATAAATGCTGGAGAGGGTCTGGGCTTCCCTGGTGGCTCAACTGATAAAGAATTCGCCTATAGTGTGGGAGACCTGGGTTTGGGAAGATCCCCTGGAGAAAGAACTGGTAACGCACTCCAGTATTCTGCCCTGGAGAATTCCATGGGCCGTATAGTTTATGGAGTCGACTGTATAGAGTCCATGGGGAGGGTGTCGAGAAAAAGGGATCTTTCTACACTGTTGGTGGGAACGTAAACTGGTGCAGCCAGTATGCAGAATAGTATGGTGGTTCCTTAAAAAACTAAAAACAGAATTACCATATGACTCAGCAATCTCACTTTGGGGCATATATCTAGAGAAAACTACAATTTTTATAGTTTTTATAGATATTGTACCCCAACACCTATAGCAGCACTATTTACAATAACCAAGACACATAAGCAACCTAAATGTCCTTTACCAAATGAATGGATAAAGAGGATGGATACATATATACAACAGTACATTACTCAACCATGAAAAAGAATGAAATCATGTCATTTGCAGCAACATGGATGGACCTAGAGATTATCATACTAAGTAAAGTAAATCAGACAAAGACAAATATCGTATGACATCACTTACGTGGGGAGACAAAAAATATGTTACAAATGAACTTACTTGGAAAACAAACTCACAGAGATAGAAAACAAACTTAGAGTTACCAAAAAGGAAAGAGGGAGAGGGGTAGATTAGGAGCATGGGGTTAATATCAACACAGCATTAGGAACGAAATATATAACCAACAAGGGCTTGCTGTACAGCACAAGGGACTGTATTCAGTATCTTTTAGTAACCAACAATGGAAAAGAATATGAAAAAGAATATCTGTATCTATCTATACATAGAAAGATACACATATATATAAAATGGAATCACTTTGTTGTAACCTGAAACACAACAATGAAAATTAACTATAGTTCAATTAAAACATTACATCAAGGCAGAAAAAAATCAAGCAGAGAAGAGTCAACAAACTTTACCAAATAAAAAAAAGAGCGTCCAAACTCCTGAGTCCTTTCAAGCACGGCCGTGCCCCTGGGGTACAGAATCCTGGTGGATACAGCCAACTTTTGTTCATTTACTCATCCACCAAGTACTTACTAATGTCAAGGAATGTTCAAACTACCGCACAATTGCACTCATCTCACACGCTAGTAAAGTAATGCGCAAAATTCTCCAAGCCAGGCTTCAACAGCACGTAAACCATGAGCTTCCAGATGTTCAAGCTGGTTTTAGAAAAGGCAGAGGAACCAGAGATCAAACTGCCAAATTCTTTGGATCATCAAAAAAGCAAGAGAGTTCTAGAAAAACATCTACTTCTGCTTTATTGACTTGGCCAAAGCCTTTGACTGTGTGGATCACAACAGACTGGAAAATTCTTTAAGAGATGGGAATACCAGACCACCTGACCTGCCTCCTGAGAAATCTGTATGCAGGTCAAGAAGCAACAGTTAGAACTGGACATGGAATAGCAGACTGGTTTCAAGTTGGGAAAGGAGTACATCAAGGCTGTACATTGTCGCTCTGCTTATTTAACTTATATGCAGAGTATATCATGCGAAATGGAGGGCTGGATGAAGCACAAGCTGGAATCAAGATTGCCGGGAGAAAGATCAATAACCTCAGATATGCAAAGGACACCATCCTAATGGCAGAAAGCGAAGAAGAACTAAAGAGCCTCTTGATGAAAGTGAAAGAGGAGAGTGAAAAAGTAGGCTAAAATCTCAACATTCAGAAAACTAAGATCATGGCATCCAGTCCCATCACTTCATGGTAAATAAATGGAGAAACAATGGAAACAGTGAGAGACTTTATTTTGGGGGGCTCCAAAATCGTTGCAGATAGTGACTGCAGCCATGAAATTAAAAGACACTTGCTCCTTGGGGAAAAAAGCTATGACCAACCAAGACAGCCTATTAAAAAGCAGAGACATTACTTTGCCAACAAAAAAGGTCCATCTAATCAAAGCTATGGTTTTTCCAGTAGTCATGTATGGATGTGAGAATTAGACTATAAAGAAAGCTGAGTGCCAAAGAATTGATGCTTTTGAACGGTGGTGTTGGAGAAGACTCTTGAGAGTTCCTTGTACTGCAACGAGATCCAACCAGTCAATCCTAAAGGAGATCAGTCCTGAATATTCATTGGAAGGACTGATGCTGAAGCTCCAATATTTTGGCCACCTGATGTGAAGAACTGACTCATTGGAAAAGACCTTGATGCCGGGAAAGATTGAAGGCAGGAGGAGAAGGGGACGACAGAGGATGAGATGGTTGGATGGCATCACGGACTCAATGGACATGAGTCTGAGCAAGCTCCAGGAGTTGGTGATGGACAGGGAAGCCTGGCGTGCTGCAGTCCATGGGGTCAGAGAGAGTCAGACACGACTGAGCTACTGAAGTGAACTACTTGCTGAACACCTAGTCCAGGGCAGACCCTGGGTTGGGGCTGGGACTGCGTTCAGGACCAAGAGCAGAGCAGACACAATCCTTGCTTTCAATGATACTTCAGACAAAAACCAGTAATTAAAGAAAAAACAGCCACCACTCATACCAAGGGTGTGGTGTCTATTTCCACCACTACTTGTGACACCAAACATGAGGTTTCCCACCCCAGCAACAACCAATTCTCTGATTCCCCAACACTGTATGTCCAAACAATTCAATTCCAATCGCTTCTGGGAGTTAGTGCAGACCCTACAGGTATAGGGCTCAGTCCCAGGAGACTGCCCCTGCTTCCAACAACAACTGCAAATGCCAGGGGGGCACTAGGACTCCTGACTTACCAGCTATAAATTCAAGGGTTCCCATGACCCCCTCCCAGGGGTTCAATAACCTGCCAGAATGGATGACTCACAGAATTCAGGAAACCATTTGAATTTCCATTTGTGGGTTTATTATAAGGGACCCAGTTCAGGAACAGGCACTGTGGTGGGGGTCGGGGTGTGTGCGAGGCAGAGGGTAGGACAAGATATGGCTGGGAGGCCACCCTCCCAGCACCTCCATGTGTTCACCAGCTCACCAGAAGCGCCCTAAAACCCACTGTTTTAGGGATTTTTACCAAGGCTTCATAATGCAGGTATAAATGATTATATCATGGACCACTGGTGACTTGCTCAGTCTCTAGCATCTCTCCCAGCCAGGATGTTAGAGGTGATGGAGGCGGGAAGGACTGCTAGCTCCAGCCGTAGCATTATTAAGGCTTGGTCTGTCTGGCAGCAACCCCCTGCCCAACCTGAAGCTGTGTGTAGGCCCCCAGCCAGGATACAAAAGACAGTCCTATTATTCAGGAGATGACAAGGGTTTTTAGGAGCTCTTTGCCAGGAAACGAGGGCAGAGACCGACTCTGTAACTTTTTTTATACCGTGAGGCGCCAAAGCTTGGAGCTAAGAAAGTGAGTCCGGGAGCTTCTAATCCAGACTGGGGTGACTTCCCAAAAGAGTGTGACACTGTGGTGAGCCGACAAGACAGCGAGCAGATGGGCAAAGCAGGAACGCCCTGGGAGCAGCAGCAGCAGCAAGAGGTCAAGGAGACCTTAAGTTCAAAAAAGTTATAAGTTCATTAGGAGCGGCTCTGAGTACCCAGCTCGGCGTGCCTGCCTATTCCTAATGGGATCTTCTGTCCCGGTAGCAGCTCCTCGACTCCAGCCTGGAAGCTTCCCAAGGGCAGGGCCCTAGTATAGTTTTGGTTTCTGTGGTTTGGGCATCCTGCTGTGCCCAGCACTCAGATCACCGTGGATTTTAAAAAATAAACACTGACAAATAACTGAATCAGCGCATCCTGTACAAGCTGAACCTTCACACGTGCGTGTGCGCATGCATGCTAAGTTGCTTCAGTCGTGTTCGACTCTTTGCGACCCTGTGAACTGTAGCCCGCCAGGCTCCTCGTTCTATGTGATTCTCCAGGCAAGAATACTGGAGTGGATTGCCATGCCCTCCTCCAGGGGATCTTACCGAGCCAGGGATCAAACCCATGTCCTTACAACTTCTGCATTGGCAGGCAGGTTCCTTACCCCTAGTGCCACCTGGGAAGCCCAATATGGCATGTGTTGCAGAGCAACTAAGCCTGTGTGCCACAACTATTGTGCTCTAGAGGCCCCGAGCCACAACTACTGAAGCCCAAGCGCCCTAGAGCCTGTGCTCTGGAACAAGTGATGCCTCCACAGTGAGAAGCCCAGACACCACAGCTGGAGAGTGGCCCCCACTCCCCACAACTCGAGAAAGCCCATGAAGCAACGAAGTCCCAGCATGGCCAAAAACAAAGAACTTTTTAAATTTATTAAAAAAAAAAAAAAAAAAAAAAAGAGCTTTCCTTCATATCCTGTGAGTTACAGTTAAGGGAAAGGACTTAGAGAAGTGGTCACCAAAGAGGCACGCCTTCAGGATTTGAACCCTGGTCTCTGACTCCGGGTGGGACCTGTGGTGTTTTTTGGGTTTTTTTTTTTACACAGAGTGAAACTGTGCATTTGACCAGGACCAGGTTCTGGGAGGCTGCCGGATGGGCAGCGAGAGGAAGGGGAAGACAGAGTCTCGGAGGCTGGCACTCACTAAGCTGCTGCGTCAGCCTAGTTCTAAGCTGTCTGTCCCACTTCACACCCTCTGAGCCATCCTCCCAGGGCAGACCCGGGCCAGGCACAGCACGGGCACAGCCAGCAGAGGGAGGCAGGCAGGCAGCAGACAGCTGGAAGCTGGGAGCCTGACAGGCAGCGTCTTGTCTTCTGTGGTCTAACCCCTCCCAGGGAGGAGTCGGGCTGGCTGAGCCACGCTGAGAGGCCTGGGCCACGGCTGGGGAGGTCAGGCCAGGCCTACCGTGCAGGCAAGGGACAGAGGTGAGTCAGGGGCACCGGAGGGAGTGGGACTGTCTGTGCGCTTGCCGCCACCCCTGCGGACTCTCAGAGTCCATCCTTCCCCAGCCGCCTGCCCCTAGACGCTCCCTGGGAGCCAAGTATGAGTGAGCGCCACGGCTGGAATGTGACGGAGATCCCGGCCCTCTACTTAAAAGTCTAACTTTAAGTAGGTAGAGACAGCAATAAACAAAAACAACAAAACAGTAAATGAGCAAATTATCTTGTATGTTACGATAAGGGAAGAGGAGGAAAACCAGAGCAGGGTGAGGGGGCTGGGGAGGCTGGAGGAAGGGGTGCGGGGTTTTAAAGGCGGCGGTCAGGTAGGCCTCTCTGACAAGGTGGCGCAGACCAAGGACTTGCACAGGGAGGCAGGGAGCAGTGAGGACATCGGGAAGGAATGTTCTGGGCAGAGGACACAGCCCTGGCCTCTGAGGGGACGAGAGGGTGAGGCCGGGCCTATCTGAGCACAGCGAGCGGCAGTTAAGAGCACAGGGAGGAAGTGGCAGAGGGGACAGGGGCCAGGCCACGAGGACTTGCGGGGATCCAGGAGGCAGAAGACGGGGTTCTTTGAAGGTTTCGGGCCCTCTGTCTACACCCCGCAGCACTCCCCACCACCCCCACTCAGGGGTATCGGTCTGTCAGTCCATGCATGAACCCCATTTGCCACAGGTGGCTGTATGACCTTACAAAGTCTCCTCTCTTCCCGAGGCGCCTGCCCTCTCTAATCAACAGTGATAATAACATTAGAGTATCTGCAGGGTTGTGAAGAAGAGTGGGAATCAACACAGAGGCCACCTGCGGGAAAGTTTTACACATGTGTCCTGTGAGCTAGGCTCTGGGGACCCCAGAAAAGCAGCGCTGGTGGCCAAGGCACTCACACTTTGGGAGAGGGACATTTGAATGAACAAGGAATCCTTCCTTATTGTCGACTCTAATAGCAGCTGGGGTGCGGTGGGACACCGAAAGGGTGCCAGGTTCTCCCAGGGGGCCCAGCCATCAGGGAGGTGAAGGGGGTGGCCCTGGAGGCTGGGGCTCACTAGGAGCACTGGGGGAAAGAGCAGGGGGCAAAGGGCAGGAGGGGAGGGGGAGGAGGCGTGGATACGGGGCAAGGGGCATGTAGGTGAGAGGTGGTGAGGCGGCAGAGGGCACGGACTCCAGTCCATAAACAGTGAGCACCCGGAACCAGACTGCCAGCAGGAGAGGCAAGCAGGTGAGTGCAGTGTCAGAGCTTACCCTGGCCGCGGGGAGACTGGGCGAGAGGCACTGAGGCCAGGTGCGAGGCGAGGGCGGCACAGGTGGTTAGCAGAGGGAACGGATAGTCAGAACAAGCGGGGCTGAGAGACTCAACCTGGGGGCTGTCCTGCTGTGGGGGAAGAGGGGCTCCAAGAGGCCGAGGGGATGCTGTGAAGGATGCAAGGTCCACCATGGCTGTGGGGGCAACACGTCACAGACGAGAGGCAAGCTTCCTCCCTCAGCTCCACAGTACCCCTCCAGGCTCACAGGAATGGGCCAGCTGAGCCTGGGGCCTAGGGGAGCTGGTGAATGGGGTCACAGGTCCCCACAGTGAGACCTTCCCCCCTCCCCGGGTGCTGCTGTAGCATCGACAGAGCACGTGCTCTGTGGCCGGACACCACCTGCTTTCTGGTCAGCCCCAGCACTGCGGCTGGAGGCCACACATCGTGCCTCCCTAAGGTGAATTTTCTCCATGCATGACCTCCACTGATGTTTTCTGAGAATCCCCCACCTGGCAGGCAATGCTCAGAACACTAGCTGCAATGGCAGAACACCAGCTGTGTCCTCAGACCCTGTCGAAACCTCAGCTAGAAGGCAGCTGACCACAGCACTGTGTACTGAGCAATTACTGCAGGCCGGCCTGGACAGCGCCCCACACAGCACCCAGGGCCCCAGGGGAGAGTGTGCGGGAGAAGAGGCCTGCGAGCATTTAAAGGAACTTGCTTTCCTCCCAAGCAGGCTGAGCTGACACTTGGCCCTGAGCAGCTCCTGCTGCACACGGGTTCTCAGCACAGTCCAAGGCTCAGAGCAGCTGGGCTGGAAGTATCTCTTCTCGGACGCCAGGCAGACCCGGGCGACGGTGGGCAGTCCAGTGCACCGAGGGTCACTGGGGGACGCCTGGAGCAGGAGCATGCACCCTGACATACAGAGCGAGAGGCACTCGCAGGCCTTCAACGTGGAGGAACTCACCAACATCCTTGACGGAGGCGCCCAGAACACCGCTCTCCGGAGGAAAGTGGGTAAGAGCAGGCTGGGGAATGGAGCCCCGGCTTCGTGCGCACATGCATTTCTTGGAAGGAGAGTCCCTTCATAGCAGTCCCACCTTCAAATGGGCTTCCCAGGTGGCCCGGGTGCTAAAAAATCTGCCTGCCAGTGCGGGAGATGTGGGAGACGCAGGTTCGATCCCTGGGTTGGGAAGATCCCCTGGAGGAGGGCATGGCAACCCACTTCAGTATTCTTGCCTGGAGAATCCCATGGACAGAGGAGCCTGGTGGGCTGCAGTCCATGGGGCCGCAGAGAGTTGGACACTCTCTGAAGCGGACTGAAGCGACTTAGCACACGGTGTAACCTTCAAATAAAGAATTCTGCTCTCAAAATTCCACTATTAGAGATTCGTCCCTTTGGACTATGAAGGAAGCTTTAACATGTCAGTATTCCCTGAGGTCCTTATTCTCTCACAGCATAGTTTGCAGCCTTGGGCGAGTCGCTTCCCCATCTCAGGACCTCACTGACTGCATCTGTAAACTGACAGTGGCGTCTGACTTCCTTTCCACACTCATGAGGCAAGTGGATGGGAAGATGTGAAGGTACCAGGAACCTCACCCAGAACACTAAGCTCTCTGTTCTCTGCCCCTCTCACAGAAAGCATCATCCACAGTGAACCAGAGCTTAGCCTGAAGGATAATTATTTCATGACCCAGAATGAACGTTACGAAGCTGCTGTTAAGAAGAAATTCCACATCCTCATGCTAGCACAGCGCCTGGGCTGGTCCGAAGGCAGTCGTGAATTACAATACGCTTCCAGGTGCTCACTCCCAGGGCGACCCCACCAGAGACGAATTCACCTGGGATCCCCAAGAAAACCCAGCCCATGAGCTATGTTCCCCAGCAAAGATACTGGTTGTTGATGTTGTTGAGTCACGAAGTCACATCTGACTCTTTGCGACCCCATGGACTGCAGCATGCCAGGCTTCCCTGTCCTTCACCATCTCCTGGAGTTTGCTCCAACTCACGTCCATTGAGTCAGTGATGCCATCCAACCATCTCATCCTCTGTCGCTCTCTTCTCCTCCTGCTCTCAAACTTTCCCAGCATCAGGGTCTTTTCCAGTGAGTCAGCTCTTATACCAAAGGTACTGCTTTCCTGGGAAACCAGGGTCAGGTGCCCCTTCTCTTCTGCCCCCTGCCAGCCTGAGGGGACTGGGGCCCTTGTCTCCGCTGGGCTGTTCAACCACTGTGTCTCTCCTCTACAGAAGTGTCTCTGGAGATCTGGGCCTCGCGTTACACTACATCTTCCAGAAAGCCATCAGAAGCCTGGGCTCACAAGAGCAGATTGCAAAGTGGGACCCACTCTGCAGCAAGTTCCAGGTCCTGGGGACATACGCCCAGACGGAAATGGGGCACGGTGAGCAGGGGCTGCTGCGTGCAGCGTACAGGTGGTGCCCTGCTTAGTTCCCGAGGGCCCGTTTCCATCTCAGTAGTCACAGGCTGATACACTTACCAAGATGTCACAGCACATGGCAGTGTAAAGGTCTTAAGGAGGGGGTGATTTTTTTCTAATTTACACGAACATATTGTATGAGCTGGTGGTAGCACAAGTCCTTCCTACTGGAAATGTCAGCCGCCACCCGCTATCGTAGGCTGGCCACGTTTCCCCCGCAGAGCCCGCCAGTGAAGGGAGAGACATGCCGGGGAACACAATGGAGTGGGAGTGTACCCCCACCCAGACGCTGCTAGCCCAGCAGACTCCCACCCTGGCCCAACGTCTAACTACCCGCCTTGATTCCCAGGGACGTATCTTCAGGGCCTGGAAACTGAAGCCACCTATGATGCAGCCACCCAGGAGTTTGTGGTGCACAGCCCCACGATGACGGCCATCAAATGGTGGCCTGGGGACCGTGAGTATCCCCCTTTATCCCCCAAGGACAGCAAAGCTGGACAGCAGAATAGCACTGACAGTGATGTCCAGCAGACCTCAGATGGAGTCACTGTTCTAGGCTGATGCTGCTGGGCAAGTCCCTTCCCAGAGCCCCAGGTTCTTACATGGTACAACAGTTGGGATATGAAAAATGTCATGACTGAGTGGCTAAGAGGCCAGCGGAGGCACTTTGAAATAGCTGAGGAAACTGACTCCAACCTGGGGAATGAAGGTCAAGGCCTCTCTCACATGCACACTGCCACCCTACACACACTTGGCCTAGTCCCAGGCACTCACCATTTCTGTCTTCCAAGTTAATGATTAAGCTTGCCGCCAGCCAGCACACAGGGTACACACTCAGTCAGTGAGAAAAACGTGCCTCCCTTCTCCTGCCTCGAACACCCCAGTGTCCACCAAGCCACTGGTGCCACATCACCCCTGCGGGCAGCAGGTGGAAGCTGCGCCCCCACCTGAGGCCTCCTAGAGTCTAGGTGGTTTGCCGAATCCCAAGGAGCTGGGTTCCACCAGGGCCCTCTTCCTCTGATTTGAGAATACTTCTTTGGAAAAAGGCTTCCCTCATAGCTCAGGTGATATAATCCGCATGCAATGCGAGAGACCTGGGTTCAATCCCTGGGTTGGCAAGAGCCCCTGGAGAAGGGGAAGGCTACTCACGCCAGTATTCTGGCCTGGAGAATTCCATGGACTGTATAGCCTATGGGGCCACAGAGAGTCAGACATGACTGAGCGACTTTCATTGTCCTTGGGGAAAAAAAAAGATATAACACATGTGAGCAGTCCAACTAAAGCAGAGAGAGAGGTGAGATGAGCAGAGAGACTGAGAGGAGAGAACAGCGGAGAGAGAGAGGCCAGAGAAATGAGAGCAGCGACCACTGACAAAACTGCAGGGAGGAAGGAACCCGGAAACCAGGCAGGGTTCAAGTCCGAGCTCTGCCCCCTTCAGGTCACGCCCTTGGGCACAGCCCTCTACTCCCTGAGCCTGTTTCCTTTTCTGGAAACTAGGACTTGGGCACACCTGCCTGCAAAGACTGGAAATGCTGGTTATCTGTATTCACTATTATTAGGCTGATGGCACAGAGGGTCATTAATAGGTTTTTGAGGACAGGGGGAAAAAAAAAGCTTGCTTCTGTCACAATGCCTGTTGCAAGTCACTGCCAGATTTGTTTGGCGCTTTGGGGGTAGGTTCCCTCTCTTTGCGCTCAGTGACTCTCTGAGGTCTCAAAGGTGCCCACCTGCTGGGGTGAGAGTAGCAAGGCACACATCTCCCTGCGATTTGGGACCCGTGTTCTGACCACAGATCCTTACATACATCCCCCCGCAGCCATGATGTAAAAATCCTGTCTCCCTGATTCCAAAGAAAATAACCAAGAGCATGCACTTCAGTCAGAAGACTGCAGCAGAACCAAGTTTTAAAAGATGCTAAGCTTTCCCAGATTGCTCCATTCAGGGCATTTTCATTAAAATCCGTAGCCTTCGTCAAGCGTTGCCTTTAGAAGAAAGAGCAGCCAGAGGGATGGAGGGCAATGGTCCCCCTTGAGATCTCCATCAGCCTTCCCCCTTTCCTGAGCCCATGAGGACTCTGCCTGTGTATTGCAGGGTGGCTGCTATACAAACCAAACATTTAGATGGAACCCTCTGCACTCCCGGCCACCAACTCTCCATAAATCCCTCCAACCCCGTCCATTCTAGAGCAAGACACTCACACCAAAGTTCTTGAGGGTGGTTCCAGTCATTTCCAAGGATGAGTGGAGGCCGTATAAATCGAGGGGTGTCCTGACTGAGCATCCCTTGGCTTCCCTGGCTCCACCAACTCCACGACCTGGGACCCACCAGGCTGACCTGGGCCCCAAACTTCTGAACATGCTGTTCCCTCTGCCTTGCACTCTGGCCTGTTTGGCTTCCCTGGAAAATACTCTTTGCCCTCCAGTTTCCCCGACCCACACCCTCCCAGGCAGATCAAACAAAGCCCCACTCCAGCCTCACAGAGCGTCCCCCACCCCGATGCCACCCCACTGGTCCTCCTCACAGACTGGGCCCTCATCCAGGGTCCCAGTGGTTTGGGGAGGTTTGGCCTGCTCCTCTGTAACATGAGGGGTCACGCTGGGTTTCTCCCCTCTGCCCGCAGTGGGACGGTCAGCCACCCATGCCCTGGTCCAGGCCCAGCTGATCTGCTCCGGAGCCCGGCAGGGCATGCATGCCTTTATTGTCCCCATCCGGAGCCTCGACGACCACAGTCCGCTGCCAGGTAAGGTCCTGCTCCTTCCTCTAGGACTCCTGCCAGAAGACCCCACCAGGCCTCCCTGTCCTGGGCCCCAGAGGTCCATGGGGGAAACTGGGGCCTGTCTCCCTTGGGCAGGGGCCGGTCCAGTTGCACAGACCTGGCGCTAACCGGCTGGGTGGATACGAGCAAGATTCAGCACCTGACCTCAACCTGCTCACCTGCAAACAGCTGTGACAACCCCAACGCCATGGACCGCTGTGAGGCTTGGATGAGCCAGCATGTGGCTGTGTGCTACCTGACATATAAGCCCTCAACTGACGGCCACCCCACCTCCATCTCCTCCTAGGGATCACCACTGGGGACATTGGGCCCAAGATGGGCTTTGAACACACGGATAATGGCTTCCTCAAACTGGACCACGTGCACATCCCCAGGGAGAACATGCTGAATCGCTTTGCACAGGTGGGTCCTAGGGAGGCTGCAAGCCTGCACTGCCTGCGAGGGGGCAGAGACACCCCACAGAATGCTGCTGCTGCCCCTGGGTCCTCATCCACAGAGTTGGGTTTGGGGCATCCCTCCTAGAGGGGCTCTGGTGTCCCGCAGAACTGAGTAAAGTCCCAGTTTGGGAGCTGTGTGATCTTGGGCAAGTTACTTGGCCTCTCTGAACCTCAGAGTAAATGCTCACCGCATTGGGTGGCACAGCAGTCGGGGTAGGGTGGCAAGGCCATGTGAGGAAAAGAAGAACAGGTTGAGGATGGTGTGTGTATGTACCTCCAGTACAGCCTGCATACAACCAATCTCTGAACAGACACCAGCCAAATGCTGGAGGAAGTTCTTGGGGGGGGGGGTGTGGATCCCCACTTTGCCAGGCATGACCATGGACATGTGGGAAGCTGTGGCTTGTGGGGAAGTCTGGGGTGTCCCGGGGAGGAGCTGTGAGCTGAGGCATGTGGGCAGTGGGTACGTAGCAGCAAGTACAGGCAACCTTCTGTTTGAACAATGCACATGGCCGCACCAGCACGCTGCAGCTGGTGCTGGCTGGGTCTGCTCCGGGTCAGCAGCCAGAGGACAGCAGTGTCTGCAGTGCAGGGAGGCCCACGGTTCTGGGTGCCAGAAGGCTAGGGAGCCCCAGCTCAGACCCACTGCCTGGCCCTGGTCTACCAGGTTCTGCCAGATGGCACCTACATCAAGCTCGGAGTACCGAAGAGCAACTACCTCAGCATGGTGGTGGTACGTGTGGACGTTCTGCTGGCCGAGGTCCTCCCACTGCTGCAGAAAGCCTGCATCATTGCCATCCGCTACTCCGTCATTCGCCGCCAATCTCGCCTCCGGCCCAGGCAAGGGGCACCCACAGGAGCCACCGCAGCCGGGGACCCCTCAATCCAACAGTGTCTGCCCCCTGACCCCAGCCCTCCACCAGTGTGGGGTGCCAGGAGCACACGTGAGCCCCCTCGTGCACACACAGTCGCCTGGGCCTGGCCCATCCAGTCTGTGGGGTCTCTATCTGGCTCCCTGGAATCCTGGCTGACCAGCTGGCCCGACCTGTATCTGTCGGTCAGTGTCTGGCCCCGCACCACCCGAGTGGACTTGGTCTGGCCACATGGGTTCCGTATGGCTGTGCCAGGCTGAGTGTCATCAGATGGGCTGGGTGCCACGCTGTGGGTGAACATGGCTCCGGAGGTTGTTCTGTCAGCTGTGAAGGCTTGTGTCTAGAAAAGACCGCGGTCACATCAGACTGTGGCTGGAGACGGTTCTGTCTGGTTGTGACTGTCAGCTCCTGGCTGTGGTATGTCCGTATCTACATCCTTGTCTGTGGCTGATCCTCTGTCTACTCCAGGGCACTGAACAGCTGACTATACTTTCTGCTTTTTTTTTTTTTTTTTAATGATTTGCACTTATTTTTTTAATTTTAAAAGTAGCAGGTAATTCATAAGAGAAAAACAAGTTTTTCTGTTTTAATGTGTGTATGTGTACAAAGGCATGTTCCCTCATGCATGCAGGCACACACATAGTTATCAGATTCATCAGGAAAAAATATAGAACTGCCCATTACATTTCATTTTTTGGTAGACAAAGAATTTTCTAGAATAAACATGTCCCACACGGGCACACACCTAGGTTGCAGCAAACTGGAGTGTGGGCCTACGGGGCTGCAGTGTGAGCTCAGGGAGAGAGGCTGGGCTTGACACGGCACAGCTGACTGAACTCGTGGTGCAGAGACAGGCGGGGGTTAGGGCAATTCTTGCCCCAACTCACTAAGTGACCCTGGGCAAGTCCTCTGCCCTCTCTGGGCCTATTTCCTCACTTGTAAAGAGAAGAGCAGGACCACCAGGACCGGAACTTGAGAACATCTGGTCTAAGAATCTGGTGGTTTCACACCATGGGCTCAAGGATCCACAGTTGGCGAACGCACAGTGGACTGAGGGTCGAGACCAGGCAGACCTGTGCCACCCTCAACTCGGCTGCTCGCTAGCTGCAGGAGCTCAGACTAGCCGCCCAGCCCTTCCGTCCCTCAGCTTCCCCATCTACTAACGGGCCTGACAAGAACGCTCTTCCAGGGTGCTGAGGCACCCCAGGCCCTCAGTCCAGGGTCCTTCACTAGCAAGCCCAAGGCACCTCGGTCAGGCTGGCTTCAGAATCCTGGGCTGTGGGAGTCGTCTCTGGTGACAGGCAAGCTGGGAAGACGGTATTGCCAACGGTGTCCTGCTGGAGCCCAGGTTTATGGGCTGCAGAAATGCCCTGAGGATGGTTATAGTAGTGCATGTCCAGGTGAGGGGCTGCTCGCCGGAAGAGACACCAGGTTTCTCCCCATCACCCACGGGAGGCCTCTCACGGTCACACTTTTTTCAACCCACAGTGGTTACCTACCGCAGGCCCCAAATGCTGACCAGAGTCTCAAGCGCTCAGGACACAGTAATGGATGAGGCAGGAGAAATCCCTACCTCGGAATTCCATCAAACCCACGTTCACATCCTCAGAGTTACTGACTAGGTTTCACAGTATTTCCCAGCACATGAACCTGGACAGTGAAAGGTCAAGGGTCAAATAACCCGGGCTTCGGGGCCACAACCCCTCACCGCAAATCCTTGAGACCAGGTATGCTGGTATTCAGAACTTGCCAGATTTTTACAGGTACATATACTATAATTTTGCAAACCTCCACAAGGGGCAGCACCCATAAGCAAACATGTCGGCATTTCTACAGTGAAATGTGTGGATGTTCATGTGAGATGGAATTTTAAGGTTATTAGTAGTCCTATGTCCTGTCTAGGCCAAGTCTGGCAGTGAGTTATCAACAACTGTCCGTTCTTAAGGCTTTTATGGCATTGAGGATACAGGAAGGTGGGTGGGGCAGGTACCAACCTTCTAAATCTGCTTTCCTTTCCCTCAGCGACCCAGAGGCGAAGGTTTTGGACTACCAGACACAGCAGCAGAAACTCTTTCCCGCCCTGGCCATGGCCTATGCATTCCACTTTGTGGCCAACAACCTCCTGGAGTTCTTCCGCCACTCCTACAGCTTCATTATGGATGGAGACTTCAGACTCCTGCCTGAGGTACCTGCTTCCTAGGGTGCAGAAGCTGGGACTGTGGCTGAAACTGTCCTCCCCCTGGGATACAGCCCCAGTCCTGCCCGCCCTGGGCTCTTTCTGCCTCCCCCAACTCCGACTCCGGAGAAGATTTGCAACATCCCAGCCCACCCCCCACCCCGGGTGAACCATATTCCGACATATAAATCCTCCCAGGTCTGGCCCCCAGGAAGCTCCAAATATGTTAGATGAAGTAATCACAGACGGTGTATGAAACCCAGAAAGCTCTGAAAACCAAAAGTCATGTAGAATTCACTGGGTGGCACGGTTTGACCGGAATTGACCTGATTTATCCCACTTGCTGTGAATACATTTTGCAGCAGAAATACCAGGATATCAATCAGATCCCTAAGATGCCCCTGGGCTCCTATAGGTGTATTATATTTAATCCACCTTAAATGCCCTGTTTTACCTTTCTAAAATCCAAAAAATATTCTGACTCCAAACACACATCTGGCCCCAAGGCCCTCTCAGATAAAGGACTGTGGACATACACACACACACCCACTAAGATTTAGTCTGTCCAGGCCCTGTGTTTTATGAGCATTGCTTCAGTAATCTGTCCACTGTACAGCAGGCACCATACCCATTTTACAGATGAGGAAAGTGAAGCACAGAGAGGTTAAGGGACATGGCCCTTCCTCCCAAGGACCTGAAAGTCAGGGAGACGGGTAAGGGCTTGCTAGAACCAAAAACTCAGACTAGGTCTATTGCCTGATGGCCACTCCTACAACTCAAAACAGTGGGTTGACGGTGGACCCACATCCTCACAGACAAGCTCTCCAAAATCTCTGCTTGTGGGGACAATCTGCAGCTCCTGGATAATGGTGAGACCGACCCGGGAAGCACTATCTTCCCGGGACCCTGGAGACACTGGCCTGGACACTTTTCCTTTGTTCTTATCAGCCCTCCAGTGACACTGCCTCTCTCTGTGACCTGAGTCTTTGTTTTCTCATTCATCAAGTCATGGGCCGAGGAAACAGTTCTCACCGCCCAGAGCGGTGCTCAGCATCCGTGGGCGCCCTGTGAGCGGAAGGCACGTCGCTCCTGATGCCGCCTGACCCCCTTCTTATTCTCGCAGCTTCACGCGCTGAGCGCAGGTCTGAAGGCCATGCTGTCGGATTTCTGCACCCAGGGGGTCGAGCAGTGCCGCAGGGCCTGCGGTGGACACGGCTACTCACAGCTGAGTGGCCTGCCCTCCCTGCTCACCAGAGTGACAGCCTCCTGCACTTATGAGGGCGAGAACACAGTGCTCTACCTGCAGACAGCCAGGTAAGGCCCAGGCCTCTGCCTGGCCCCCAGGGACCCCACCGAGCTGCTGCCTGGGTTGAAGCATCATCTCACGCCCACGGAGGGAGCAGACTTTGGGGACGCCACGTGGGGGCTGCCCACCTCCCACACCATGTCTCCAACACATCCCCTTCTCCCCAGACCCTGCAGCCTCAGCCAGGCCGCCAGCCCCGCCCCCTGGACCACAGCATCAGTCTCCTCCCTGCTCTGCAGCTTCCCACCTGCCTCACTTCAGTCCTTTCTCCACAGGAAGCCAAGGGCACCTTCTCAAAGCCTAAAGAAGATCACCTCTTTCCCTGGCTCCCAATTCTTCAGTCACTTCCCTCAGCTCCCAGGAAAAGGCCACACCCCACACCGCAGCCTAAAAGGACCTTTCCATCCAGCCCTGCCTCCCTCCATCCTCTCCCCACCTCTCCCTCTGCTCACTTCTGAGGGGCCTGCACCCTCCATCCCCTCCATCCCCAGCTTTCTGGTGCACAGCTGGCTCCTCCTCACCCTTCGGGGCTCAGCTAAAATGATACCTCCTCCAGACACTCCCCCTGACCACTCTGTCTAGGGTAGCAACTGCTGTTTCCTTGGAGCAGTTATCACAATCTGCACGTCTCTCTCTGTGTGGTGGGGAGCTCCCTGTTCACCGAGGCATGCCCAGGTTTACCGCAGGGTCTCCGCCGGAGGCCCCACCCTGAAAGGCAGGGAGGGATGACTCATTCCACAGCCCTGCAACGGGCAGTTTCTTCTCTCGTGCAACTGTGGCTAATGAGGCCTTTCACATGCCTCCATCTTGGGACTAGACAGGGCAAATACTTCTCCAGGCAGGGAGAAAGGACTGGCAAATTTGCTATATGACATTTCTTTAAAAACCTGTAAATATACAACATGACTTTTTTTTTTTCAAATTGCAAAGGGAATACAAAATCATGCATTAGATACTCTTATGCCCCACACTGCCAAGTGCTCAGAAAATACTGTCTCATCCAGTTTTCACAGACCCCCATCAGATGACTATCATCGTCATCTAGAGATGGAAGCATGGAGGCTGAGGGAAGTGAAGTGACTTCTACAGGGTCACAGAGGTCTCAGTGGAGTGGCATGGGAATCCAGGATTCTCTGACCCAGAGCCTCTAACCACTGGATTATTACAAAGCAGCAGCTAAGAGTCACCTGTAATTCTCCCATTCATGTTCACAATCTTTTTATCCTTTTATCAGCTAAGAAAATTTAATTTCCGAAGTCACAGTATAATCGTCATAAATCCCCAAATCACAAGATCCTAACCAAGACAGAAGATTCTGTTCCATTATCAAAAGGCTTTATGTTCAGGATCTGAAGATGTCTGCCCAGGTCTGCAGCTCCAGCCCCATTTCACTGTGAAAGAAATTATAGCCCCAGATGCACTGAGGCTTTGAGTGAGGAGCAGCCACCAGCAGGGACCTAGGAAAGAGTGTGGGTGGCCCTGGTTCTCCCATGGGGAGCCTAAGTGTCCACGATGCTGGGAGAGAGGCGTGCTGGGCTGTCCCACGGGGTCCCCACAACCCTCTCACTTTTTGGTACCTCTGCCCCCCAGGTTTCTGATAAAGAGCTACCTGAACACTCAGAAGTCCCCAGGCTCCACATCGAAGGGGTCTCTCCCTCAGTCTGTTGCATACCTGACCGCACCTGACCTGGCCCGGTGTCCAGCCCAAACAGAAGCCGACTTCCTCCACCCCGAGCTCTACACCACAGCCTGGGCACACGTGGCAGTCAGGTGAGCCATGCTGAGAAACCAACTATCCCACCTGGAGGCAGGCTCCTTTCCACTTAGGGCCTTTGGGATTGGCTGGGGGGACAGTCTTGGATACTCTACCACAAACCAGCCCCCTTTTCCAACCTCCTCACTCCTCTCGGTTTCTGTCACCAGGGGCAGAGAGGAGGCAGATTCACACCTGTCACTTTCCCATCCTGCTCAAGATAACAGGAAGATATCCCCTCTCAAGCCAACGCAAGGAATTTTTTTAAATCTTTAGGCTCTTATTGCAGTCTGAAATACAAAGAATGTACCCATACACTGCAAATACCAAAAAAGTATCAGTACTAGTACTGATAATATTATAGCATAATAATATAATTATATATGATAATGTAACATAATTATAAAATAATTATATATGCAATACTTATATATAATTATATAGTGTAAATATTGATAATACTAGTACTGCTATAAGTACTAATAGTAATACTAATAAATAAAATATTGCCGTCATCCTTCTGTATTTGCAGGGGATTGGTTCCAGGACCTCTGTAGATATCAAACTCTCAGGATACACACATAAGACCCTTCTATAAAACAGAATATTTACATATTTGCAATGTTATGCATACATATTTGCATAAAACCTATGCATACCCTCCCACATACTTTAAATCATCTCCAGATTACTTATAATACCCAATAAAATGTAAATATTATGTGAACAGGTATAAATACAATGTTACTGATATGTTAATAGTTGCCAGTGTGCACCAAATTCTACTTCTGCTTTTTGGAACTAACTTTCAGGAGTTTGTTTCTCCCAAATATTTTTGACCCTTGGTTGAATCTGAAGATGTGGAAACTGGATACAGAGGGATAACGGTACTTACATGGTCAAAACACCCCACAATCTAAAAATAACATTTAAAAATATGAGTATAACGAAGGATAGATTTTGTTTATTTCCAGGGTCTAGTAGGCTCCAGGGCACATAGACCAGACCAAAGACTTCTCCACTCTGTCCTTCAGTAAAACTGTCAGACACGGACTATGTGCCAGGGACACCCACATGTGCCAGGGGCTGGGAATAAAGACTGGGCATGGCCAAACAGAGACACTCCCATGGAGAAGATGCAGAGGTTTAACTACCTAGAAGGGAGACCTCCTGAGCCCTCCCTAACTAGCACACCAAAAACAACCTGGGAAAAACAGCTTCAGTACATAATAAGAGGTCTTATAGCCCAACCGGAGAAGGCAATGGCACCCACTCCAGTACTCTTGCCTGGAAAATCCCAGGGACGGCGGAGCCTGGTGGGCTGCCATCTATGGGGTCACACAGAGTCGGACACGACTGAAGTGACTTAGCAGCAGCAGCAGCATAGCCCAACCAGTGATCCCAGGGATGGTTAATAGTTATTGCAAGATCAAAAGCAACTTGGAACACTCATCTATTTTCTCCACGAGTATCTAGCAAGTACTTAATAATCCACCAGGCTCTAAGGATCCATCAGTAAACCAGTCTGATAGAAACCAAAGTCCAGGCTTCACAGAAGTAACATTTCAGCTGGAGTGGAGGGGCAGGTAAAAGAAGGCTGCTCGGGGTCATTAAAATGCCACCCCAGTTGGCCTTCCACATCCACGGATGCAGAGCCTGTGACCATACCACACTGTTTCATACAGGGACTTGAGCATCTCTGTTTTGGTATCTGTGGGGATCCTGGGACCACTCCCCCTGCCCCCCACCCACCCCCAGAGATAGCAAGGGATGGTTGTGTATTGCTTTTCGCTCAGAACTCAATGTGACATGTGCTTATCTATCCCATGACAAAGCAAAGTAAGTACTGCTTAATAAATAGCTTGTTTTGCATACAAATTCCAAGGGTCAGGAGCGGATGGGCAGGGAACAGAAGATAAAAGAATAAAGGTTAACTAAATGGCAAATGACCAATTTTGTAGTCTGGAGAACAAGGATGGTTTTCTTTCCTCCTCTTTTAAAGTCCCTTAGGTGGAACTTGGAGCAGAGTGGGTGACTGACAGGCTTCAACTAGCCTTTAGAGGAAAATCACTCTCCTTGCTCAGGCACAGGAAGTCAGACAATTGAGTGGCCTGAAAACCCTGGCATCAGGGTGGAGACTGCATCAGAAAGAGGGGCGGGCGCCTGGTGCAGCTAGGAGGTTAAACTCCTTCCTAGCTGCGTGACCCTGGACCAGTTACTTAACCTCTCTGGGACTCCATGTTTCCCACTGCAAACTGGGAATGCCTTACCCTCAGAAGGGTTAAGGAGATTATATATAACAAGTACATTGGCAACCCACTGTTTAGTTTTTAACACCAACAAACGGTCAATAAATGGAACTGTTCTACTTCTGTGGGACCCCAGGCATCCTGGGACAAACGCCATCGATCGCTTCTCCACTCGGTCAAGAAACAGAACTTTTTTCCCTCTGGCCTTTAGGCTCATAAAGGACTCGGTGCATCACTTACAGACGCTGAGGCAAGCCGGGGCCGATGAGCACGATGCGTGGAACCAGACCACTGTCATCCATGTCCAGGCCACCAAGGTGAGCTGCCAGTCAGCCAGAGCTGAAAGGGCCCCGTTCTGTTTCCCCAGCAAGCTGCCAGGCTGAGAAAACCTGGACTCTGCCATTACGCCTCAGCCCTGCTCAGTGACTGCCCTCATTTCACTTTCAAGGCTTTAGCCCTGGGCATTTTAATTAAAGGACTTAACTCCAAAGCAGTCTTGATGGCAGCTCTTAGAGAAAAAATGTAATGAGGCGGTGTTATTGGATTTGCTTCAGGTTGTTTAAATATTTCCTCCCAGATAGAAAAGCAGGTCAAGTCTCTCCTTAGCCCGAAGACAATCCATAGATGTCTGATTCTGTTTCCACTGTGTTTTGTGTTTGTGCATAATTCACTGTCTGCCAGCAAATACTCGAGCACTCCAACACCCGCCGTCAGGCTGGGTTCTGGGGGGCTCAAGAGAAGCCATGCATGGCTACGATCAGGAAAGCACTGCCATGGGGAAATACAGGCTGCCCCAAGGTCCCAGAGCAGGTCCAAATCCACCCACCTCAAGGAGTCAGAAAGCATTCTCAGAAAAACCATACAGGCCAAGACTGCAAAGACAAGCTGAAATCAGCCAGACAGTGGGTGGAGGCTGTGGCTTTGGAGAGGAAGGGTTTCCAGCAAAGGGGTCAGGAGATGCAAGAGGTAGAGGCAAGGAAAGGCACTGTGTTTGGGAGGAAATGCACGTCCTTCCAAGGAGAACCTAAAGGAAGACGACGAACAAGGAGAGGAAGGAGGGGAGGGGAGAAGGAAAGATAGGTAAGGCCTGGCCCCTCCGACAGCACTGTGAGAAGTCTGGGTTTTGTGTTCACCACAGTGGGAAGCCTTTGCCGGGTTTCCATCAGAAGAGTGAAGCAATGAGTTTCATGCTAGAAGGATCATACAGGCTGCAGGGGGAGGAGAGGACTGGAGCTAGAGGTCAGTACAGAGCAGGCAGCAGCCGTCTAGGAAGGGCTGAGGGTGCCCCAGACCATGAACCTGCCAGAGGGCAAGGAGAGAAATGGGTGGATGCAGAGATAGTCAGGGTGTGGAAGCAAGCAAGGGACAGGCTTCAGAAAGCAGTGGAGTGGCAAGGAGCTACGAATGGCTCCTGAGCTCTAGCTCAGGCAGCTTGGACTCTGGCCCTACCTACGGCTGGAAAACCAAGGTGGTCACTTCAATCCTCAGGCAGCAGGCCCAGGAAACAGCTGCCTTAGAACAGGAGCCCCCACCAGGGTTCTGCAGCAGCTCCCAGTGGCAGGCGGACAGGAGCGCCACCTGGTGGCCTGCCACCTCCATCACACCGACCGGTGCAGTGGGGCGGGGTGTGCTTCTGCCACTCTCCATTCCGCTCTGTCCACCACAGAGGTGCTGCCTGCTGTGTTCAATGCAGTGTCGGCACAGAAGAGGGTAAGCAGAGGCTGTAGTCTCACCAGACACCCAAAAAGGTACCGCATCTGCCTACTGTTCACCTGCTTTCCAAACCCATGCCCTGCCTTCAAAGGCACCAAATGCTGCCTGCCAGGGTTACCTCATTTAATACCCATGACCCTGAGAGGGAGAGGAGCGTAATCTCAGTTTTAAGGATGAACAGCTTCTTGGGAAGGCGGTGCTAATGCCGACCCTCTGAAGTCATAACGGGCAGGGAAACCTGCGCTTCCTGGGCTCTGGGAGGCCTTGTCCTCTACAGAAACCTCAAGGACCCCACTGGGTCTCATGTGGAAAGCAGACGTGTGCAGCAGAGCAACACGAGGGGCTGGTGCGAACAGCGGCAGAGGGGTGGAGAGCAGGAGCGAACCTGGCCCAGGTTCTGGTCCTGGCCCATTAAAACCCAGCCTCAGTCTCTGGTGGCTTTGGTGACGCAGGGTAGCGAGTAATGCTACCAATTCTTTATCGAGAGACAGACTGCCCTGGTTCACAACTCACTGCTACCACTCATTAGCCAGTGCCTGGACGAGGAACTTACTCTCTAGATGCCTCACATGCTTCCTCCACAAAATGGAGCTAATAAAAGGATCTACCTTGTAGGATTATTGTGAAGGTTATATGAGTTAATAGATGTAAAACTAAAGGAGCCACCTTGAGTATATAAACAGGGCTCCCCAGGTGGCTCAGTGGTAAAGAATCCATCCACCTGCAATGCAGGAGACAAAGGAGACGTGGGTTTGATCCCTGGGGGTTGGGAAGATGCCCTGAAGAAGAAAGTGGCAACCCACTCCAGTATTCTTGCCTGGGAAATCCCATGGACAGAGGAGCCTGGCGGGCTATAGACCAATGGTGGCAAAGAGTCAGACATGACTGATCACAGAGTACAAATGCTACCAAGTATAAACCCCACTCCCACCCCAAACAGGACAGGAGAGAAGCTTGAAACCAATACACACACAAATTAAGGCTGTGTTCAGGGCATGGTGCCAGGGTGCGGCTCAGCCTTTTCCCAAGGAGCCCCTCCTCTGTCTGGTCCCCCCCCTGCTCCATAAGGCAGAGGCAGGCACCCTCGGGCAGCTCTTCATCACTCCACTCTTCAAGCCAGAGCCCTGAGAATTCAAGGATGCGGCTCTCAGGTGAGAAAAGGGACACAGGGTATAAGTGGGAAAGTGAGGGTCTCTAACTTTGCCACAGCGGGTGCAGTCTGAGCACCAAGGCATCTGACCCGGGAGGGCAGCGGAGCACATCCACTCCTTAACCACATCCAAATACTGCAAACCCGGCACAGGGTCAGCGGCCCAGGTACAGGTGGCAAAGCAGTGAACACGACAGCAGACAATAAATAGCTATTTTCTTGACAGAAGTGGTGCTGTCCCCCCACTGGCCCAGGTCAGCCTCCAACACTCCTGTATTCTTTCTTTCAAACCAACTTGAAACTGCCCCAAGCACAATGAGAAATGAAGGGCCACGTTCCAGAGCCCACCAGCCCCCAGCACGCACACACACACCATCGAAAAGGCTTAGTCAGACGCAGCAAGCTAGGAGAGAGGCAGCTGCTTGTCAGCCTGCTGGGAAACACACGGCCACAGCAGGCTTCTTCCAGCAGTCTTGCCAAGCTTCCGGGATGATTTGTGGAGGCAGAAATCAGAGGTTAACGCATCTCTGTGTCTTTGTAGGCACACCTCTACTATGTCACTGTGAAGATTTTCACAGAAGCTCTGGAGAAACTGGAAAGCCAGCCAGCGATTCAGCAGGTGCTCAAACGTCTCTGTGACCTCTATGCCCTACATGGCATCCTGACTAACGCAGGTGACTTCCTCCATGACGGCTTCCTGTCTGGTGCCCAAACAGACATGGCGAGAAAAGCCTACCTGGACCTGCTCCCCCTCATCCGGTGAGTGGCTGCCCTTCACCCTCAACCCTCTGTTCTTTTCAAATGCCAAAACCTTCAGCTCCAAAATTCTTGCTAAACGGGGGTCTGGCAAAAGCAGCAACAGTCCTGGACACACTATGGATTAAGGAAGGGGAAAAACAAAGGGAAAAAATCACAACTAAAATGTTTCAGAATAAATTATCTAGCTACCTCAAACTCTTTAACATTATCCGGAAATGACAGGATCTCTAGAATATGAATAAAATAAAGCACACTACATATTAATACTGCATATCAAGAACAGTATTAATGAGTCTCAGTCTTAGCTAGTACTTAAGGAACACTTATGTTTGCCAGACAGTATGCCGAAAGCTTCTATATGCATCATCTCCTTTAATCCTGATAGCCTTCCGAAGTGGATACTATTAATTTTCCTACTTTATAGGGGAGAAAACTGGGACCTAGGCTCGAAGGTCACACAATCAGCCAGAAGAGGGGCAGGGCACAATCTAGGACCTGTCTGCCTCCAGAGCACGTGCTCTTAAACTGCATGTTAAAATGAAGGCTGGGCTACTGTTTATTTCAAACATATCCTTATTTTTGTTGAATGTGCTTAGTTGACTAAACTCACTTTAATACTCCCTCAGCTCCAAGATGACATTTTTAAAATCTAGTAATTCATTTCCTAACTTGTAAAACAGTTTGTTGTTGTCCAGTCGCTCAGTCGTGTCTGATTCTTTGCAACTGCATGGACTGCAGCATGACAGGCTTCGCTGTTCTTCACGATCTCCTGGAGTTTGCTCAACAATAATATAGTTTTACAGAGAGCATAAAGCAGGACAGTTTATGGCCATGACATACTAATGCAATACGGTCATCCTGTCACTTTATATATAGAATCAAAATGATCACTTTAAGAACATATAGAAACCAAAGCCCCAGCATGACCAGGATACTGGAAGAAACAGAAATTAGTAATTAGTAACCACTGTCCATAAGACGGGAAAGGAGACAACCTGACAATCTGTTTTAGGAGACAACCCCTAAAACCTCCATCAACAAGACTAAGAGAACAAAAGAAAAGGGGACTTCCCTGATGGTCCTGTAGTTAGGACCCCATGCTTCCGCTGCAGGAAGCAGCCACAGGTTCAATCCCTCCTGGTCAGGGAAATGAGATTCCGCAACCCTCAAAGCACAGCCAATAAATAAATAAAGATTTGAACTTTAAAAAAAATAAGATATTCATGAAGGAGATTATAAAAAAAAAAAACGAGACCAACTTCATTTCTAACAATATCCAACATGTTACATATGACTCCAAGTTGGTGCTCAGTGAATTAAAACTCAAAAACTATCAAAACTACATCAGATGTAAAATTATGTCCCAGGTATTAAACTTTCCCTAATAGAGCGAATCCAGTGGTTAGAACCATTAATAGCATAATTGAGTACTGCACACTTCAAGCCCAAGTGTATCTAACTTTGTGAAAAGCTTGGCATTTAAAGCACATGAAGATGATAACATTCTAGCCCTGACTGTTGATGATAATGAAACACAAAAGATCACCTTAATACCGATAAGCATGATTTTTTTTTTTAAATTTGCAACAGCATGCTGAGTGCTTCCCTTGGCCCCAGAGACTTACAATTCAAGACAAGAAAGACAGCACTGACACAAATAGACAACGTACGCGTGCATCAAACCCATAAGTTGATTTATTCACATTATGGTCCCTAAAGTAACCTTTCTACTGCTGCAGAATAATTAGGAATGTAAGAGACTCCAGGCTTTTAACAGTTCTATGTCACAACTCCATGCCTTGATTATTCAGTTTCACCCAGAGATTTCTGAGATGACAAATGAAGGATGGCACACTATTCTAAGTGACGCTAAGAACCAGCTCTCTGTGTCATGGTAATTAGTGACTAAAACAGTTTTCAGTGGTTTAAACAGTCATAAAATCCCAGGGGTGACACTTTCAGGCATAGATGGCAGACTGAACATATGCATTTACTTTTGTTCCCTCCTGAAACCCTACTAAAAACATCAGTAAATTAATTTAAAAATTTTAAAAGGCATAAACCCACAAAGAGAGCAGGAGAGGGAAACATGAAATTTGGAGAGGAGATGGACAAACAGTGACTTGGCAGACCTGATTACACTGAATCACAAACCAAAAGTAGGAAAAGCCAAGAAGCAATCAAGTGCCACCAAAGAACCTCAAGAACTGCAGCACCAGGTCCCTTTGGCAACGGGGGTGAAGGGAGGACAGACAGGGTGGGCTGGAGCCTATTTCAGAAGGAGCTGAATCCCCCGTTCCCCTCCTCCTCTCTGAGCAGGTATAAGACTTTCCCTAACAGATCCCTGGCAGAAGGCTAAACAGAGAGTCTGCAGACTAGAAGACCTCAGGCTTAGTTAAGGGTGAGGACCACTGGGCTACCCTACAGAAACCAGGGGCCTGAATAAATGTTTATAGGCTAATGCTGACAGCCCTCTCCCCCAGCCCTCTTTTCCCATGGGTACATGGATGCTAACTCGCTTCAGTCGCGTCCGACTCCCTGTGACCCCATGGACTGCAGCCCACCAGATTCCTCTGTCCATGGGATTCTCCAGGCAAGAATACTGGAGTGGGCTGCCATGCCCTCCTCCAGAGGATCCTCCTGATCCAGGGATCAAACCCGCATCTCTTATGTCTCCTGCACTGGCAGGCAGTTCTTTACCTCTAGCACCACCTGGCAAGCTCCCTTTTCCCACAAGTTCCCAGCAAACTGGCAGCCAGCTCAGTGTCCTGTAGGAAAATGATATCATGGTCCTTCTCTGGAGAATCGGACCAGTCCAGAGGAGAGAGAAGTGAAGATACAGACACCGGGGCTCCCCAACAGTCCACCCAGTTCAGCCCATGGGGAATTCCACACTGACAAGTACACCCAGATTCTAATCAGCTAGAATGTCCCACTCTTAGCTACAACCAGACACTCAGGGATTGCCAGCACTCGAGGAAAACCCATCATAAAAGACAGAGACCAAGCAAGAACAAGGCAACTCCAAAGACACAAGAGAATCTTCATGGTGAAAACTTTTTTGAAAGATCAGTAACGTCCTCAAAGAGTTCAGAGGACATATGGCAAGCGCAAAAGAATGTCATTTCTTAAGAAGTAATATTCAGAGAACAACAAAAAGAGCTCTGTGAAATTAATGACAATGAGAACGAAAAGCTCATCTGAGGACTAGAGGCCAAAGCTGCAGAAATCTCGTAGAAGGCAAGCAAACAAGCAAGATGACAAAAAAAGGACAGAAGATAAACAGTAAGAGGACTGATCCTAACTGTCCATCTGAAGAACAGGACTAGAAAGAGAAGACAGAAAATACTGAAAGAAGCAAATCATTAATAAAATAATGCAAGAAAACATTCCTCAAATGAAGGATACGAGTTTCAGGCCGCAAAGGCCACAGACCAGAGGAGAGGAAACACACACACACGTATGAACTGGGTCAAACATTCATGCAGTGGCCATAAACCCCACAAAGGCAGGACAGCAGGGCAGGGGGGCCAGCAACGCTGCGGGTGGGGAGGGAGGACTGGACTTTCACAAGGTCAGAGAGGGCCTCCCAGGGACGGTGATGATCTGAAGATCTGAAGGTGGGGAGGTAAGAGGAGCCGTGCGGGAAAAGTGCACTCCACGCGAAGGACAAGAATGAATGTTGGCAGGCAGAGCGTGCCCAGCACGTCCACCCAGAGAAAGAGAAAAGGCCGCAGCAGCTGGAGTCGCGTGAGTGAGGCGGAGAGAGCGCGGAGGTCAGCGAGCTGGGGGCGTGCTGGGGAGGGCAGCGGAGGGGCTGGAGGGCACAGCAAAGATGCGAAGACTCTGCCCTCCGCTGTGAGTGAGAACAAGGAGGGTTCTGAGCGTAAAACAGACACCATCTGAGGGGATCTGAGGTGTGTTTTTAAAGGATCACTCCAGTTGCCACATTAAGAACCGACTGGGGAGGCGGGACGAGTGAAAAGCAGAGAGACCAGTTAGGAGGCTGCTGCAGTAACCCCGGTAAGAGATGCTGGTGGATTGGACCAGGGTGATAGCACTAGAGGTGGTGGGAAGCGGTCCAAGTTTGGGTTTATTCTGGAGACAGAACAAGATTTGCTAACAGATCCGACATGGAAAGTAAGAGACCGAGAGGAGTTCAGGTTTGGGGCCAGGACAGAGTCACCATTGACTATAAATGGGGAAGGCTACCGGAGAGCTAGGTTTGGGGAGGGTGGACAGAATGTCTTGAAGATCAGGAGTCTGGTTTTGAATACATCAAGTTTGAAGAGCCTGCTAGAAATCATGCAAACCATTAGTAAGTAGGGGAGGCTGGAGAGAAATTTGGAAGCCACTGGCGTGTGGCTGGTATTTAAAGCCACGAGAAGGACAGTATCACGACTGGTGAGCGTATGAAGAGGAGAGGCCCAGGCACTGAGTCTCAAGACCCTTCAAAGATGAGGAGGAGATGAGCTCAACAAAAGCTGCTTAAGTGGAGTGGAGGGAAGGAAAACCTGAATCCAATTGAGGAGAAAAGAGAGACAAGAAGAACTGGGAAGAGCAAGCATAGAGAAGCTTCACACTTTCAAGGAGTTTTGTTACAAAGGAGAGGCAAGGTACACAAGTGCGATGATGGGGAGGGAAACAGTCAAATGAGTGTTTTTATATAGATGGGAGAAACGGCAGCCAGTTTGTATACGGATGCAAACGATCCAGTACAGAGGGGAATTCTGAGGTTGCAGTGGAAATACAGGAGCTTCTGGAACACTATTGGGCAAGCGGGGAAGGTATCCAGTGGATGAGGGACTGGCCTGAGCTTGTAACTAGGACAATGTACCTGTCCAAAGAGAGAAAACCCTGTATGTTTAAATGTATGGTTGGGAACTTGTGGACTCCTCTGACCACTTCTATTTTCACATCAGCAAAATGGGACTCAAAGTCACCTAGGTTAAGAGAGATGGGGAAGTGAGTAACACAGATCTGAGGATCAACGAGAAGGTGGGAGAGAATCACCTAAGAGAATGAACAAGTAAATGAATTAGAACCACCAAGAATGATTCCCAGGTAGCAATTAGGGCACACTCGAGTCTTTAGCACAGTCAGTACTGGTCTTTTCCGGCATATATTGTTACAAAGGTGTGGGACAAAGTTGGTGGAAAATGAGATAACAAGGGATGGGGGTTTTGCTGAACAAGTATGACAAGCAAGAAAACCTGCTGAATATATCTTGGAGAGAGTGAATAGACCATGGAATTTCAGATGGATGAGGAAAGTGAGACCACACAGATAAGGGACTTGAGGCAGTAGGTGCCAGTAGAGTCAAAGAATTATGAACAGCCTTGTAGGAAAACCATATCATAACAATGAGGAAAGGCCATCAGGATTAAAGTAAGTACAGTATCCCATGCACCTCAAATGCCTTGTGAAATGAGGGTTAGGGAAGAGTGTAAACAGTCATGAATTTTAGTTCATATCCTCTGTTAAAAAAAGAAGAGAAGCATGTACACAAGTTTTTAAATACTTCATTCCATAGGTTAAAAGAAAATAATTTTGCTTCCTGGAAGGTAAAATGAGAATTACAGAAGTCGGAGTAGTAGAGGGAGTAAGCTAGAAAGATAAGAAACAGTGAAAAAGAAAATGGCTGGGCTTATGGTGAAATAAAGACATGGATGACAAGTCCCAGTGTGTGACCCTGGCAGACAGAGGGAGGCTGCAGAAGATCAGTGGAGGAGAGTCAAGGAACTGAGACATCAAGTTCTAGAGGAACTTCCACACAGACAGTGAAATCACTAAGAATTATGACAGAAGTGCCAGAAAAGTGATCGCTGTATCAGGAGAGAGGTGGTGGGAACACGGCCAAGCTGTGAACAGAATACGTCTAAAGTCATAACAATATATAGACTACACAGTCATAACAAAGTAAGCACTGAGTATTAGTCTGGCCAAAACTAACTCTACTAGGAGGCAGGAAGACCAAGGAGAGGAGACAGAGGCTGGGGATGGGGACGGCCTGGTGGTGAAAGTGGGCAGAGGGGTGCTAGAATAAACCCGTTCTCTTCTGTAGCAGTCAGCAGATGGTATCTAGCAACACTGAATAGGAAGTAGGAACACAAACAAGACCCTGAGAGGCTTCCAGGTCAGCTCCCAAAACAGCAGCTGAGAGAGTAAAACCGACGGCCTCTAGGGGTTGAGGGGAAGAAAAGGAGGTGAGAGGCAGGGATATGCTGATTTTTAAATAACAAGTCTTGAAAAACTATTTGACTCTTTCTACTGTGCCTATATAACTGATCAAAAATTAAAACTTCCAAAAAAATTAAAACTGAGCTGTTCAGAAGGTGGATAACGATGCAACTTCTAATTAGATGTTGTTATGGCACCCCACTCCAGTACTCTTGCCTGGAGAATCCCAGGGACGGGGAGCCTGGTGGGCTGCCGTCTACGGGGTTGCACAGAGTCGGACACGACTGAAGCGACTTAGCAGCAGCATTCACCATTCCAGATGAATCGAGCAATCTAATATACTCACAAACTCTTTTTTCCTCTCAGGAAGGATGCTATCTTGTTAACTGATGCTTTTGACTTCACGGATCAGAGTTTAAATTCAGCGCTTGGCTGTTATGACGGACATGCCTATGAACGTCTGTTCCAGTGGGCTCAGAAGTCACCCACCAATACTGAGGTAGCTGACTAGAACCCTTCTTGAATTACCTAAGAGACCAGGGAACAAGCAGTGACAATACCTCCATGTCTTCCCATGTCAATCGATGTCCATTAGGTTAGAAACTGGTTGGCATAGTATGTCTATTTACAGTATTTTAAGATTACAAAAAAAAAAAACAGGAGCAAGGATGTGGCCTGGCAGGGTCTCTGAGTCTGAACTGTAATCAGCAAAATTCACTGCTCAGAATTTGGTGAAGGGAATTAGGAGGAAGGACCAAGCTCTAAATCACGGCTTGACATACCCAAGGGTACGCACAGAGAGGCAGGCTGGCTTTTAAGTAACAGAAATAAGAAGACAAACAACTGCACTGATTTAACTGCCTTATTTTCAGCCTTTTAACTCTCAGTTTAGTGTTGATACAGCAGGTGTTGAGAGGGACAGGAAGCTTGCGGGGGGGGGGGGGGGGGGGGGGGGGGGGAGTCTTTCTCAGACCTCACTGCCTGCGAGAGATGCCACCTTCCTCTTTAAGGAACAACATCTCAGGGACAGAGGGGGCTGCGGCACTGCATCAGTATCCCAGGAAAGCCAAGTGAATGACAATTACAAGGGTGATGGTGAAAACATCCCCAGCTGTCCTAGGAGAGACCACCAGAACTCATTAACAGAAGAAGGGGGAGGACTCATAAAACTCCTAACAGCCTAGGGCCAGGGTCCCAGACTCTCTGCTGTGAGCCTCAAGGGAAACGTCACGAATATCAATGGGTATATTAACTGGAGGAGAGAAATGGATCCTGCATTTAGAATTTGGGGAACCAACATTTAAGAGCTGACTTGACACAGATGATCAAAACAAAAGGCTCTCGATAGCTACACAACAGGCTATTTTGAATTCTATACTGCAAATGTGTTATTCAGATGAGGACGCTTACTTTTCTACCTCTTCTGTCAAATTTCAGAAGTGTCTTAACACTTCATCAAATTGGCACCTCTCAGGCTTCCATTCACACTTAGCATGGTGTTAGACTTGCTCTTAACATTCTGCATCCTGTCATACCTCACAGCTTAATTTAACATGGTTATCTTAAGTTGCACCACAACCAGTTACCCCCAAGACGCTTATCAGATAGAAGGCCAATCCGTTTCAGTCCTTCCCGGTCTCCAGGAAGGCACCCTTTTAACTCAGCAAGGAAATATCAAGAACTTACCTAAAGACTGTACATTTATTGGTTAGCACAGTCAAGCTACTTACATTATGTTACTTTTTCTAATGATTAGATCTCTACTTTCTAACATTTAAACCCTGGCAAAGAACTATAGCGATCCCATCCCTCTAGATTAGCCCCTGTGGTCTAAAGAGACACACATGCCCTTTGATGCTCGAGAGAAAAACCTCCCCTGCCTTAACACCTGTCAGGGAACGCTGCCATATCCAGTTCAAACCTGCTCTAGCAGCAACGCAAGGAAGCATGCCAGTTCTCCTGTTCCTCATCTTCACCAAAGAACATAGGGGGCTCTCTTGTCTTTTACTTGTGTCTACTCTTCTTCTTGAAAGAATTTAATCTGGACACTGTATGAGGGCAGGCTTGTCTAAACGCGGGGTGTCACTGACCCAGGGCATCAGCAGGCTGGGTAGGTGACATGTGGATGCTCAACATCCCAGGCACCCTCCCCTATCTCCTGCCACTGGACTGTGAACAAGGATGGAATCTTCATCGTCCTAACTCCAGGGTCTACCACAGAGTAGATACTTTGCATTTACGGAGTAAATGAACATGGTTCTGTGACCTACATAGTGGGATGAGGACCCTGCTGCACACACAATAACGCCAACTCTCACCATCCTAGTGCACCGCACCTTGCTAAAAAGGTGAAAGGGAGAGCAACGTGGCTCTTGCATGCACGCTGATTTTAGGAATGTGAGTTCACACCTGACCTTGAAGAACTGTTTCCAGCTGAAATGACACTTGTTTGACTACCGATACTCAGCCCCCTCATTTTACATTCCCGGCTCCTCTACGGACTACCAATACAGCACTTTTAAAGAGTTATTTTCTAATCTGTTGTAAGTAATTTTGAAACTGCAGAAAGAGACATTTTTCCCCCTCTTCTGCGCTAGCAGAAAAAGGAACACTACAGGTATTTCAAATCAATTAAAACAAAAGCTACTCTGAAATATGCTTTGTGAGACACAAAAGTACAAACGGGAATTTATTTCACCGACATTTCTAACAAAAGGAAAATGCTATGCTGAGTTAAATGGCTTAGAATTGTAAGCATCTCTTCTGTCTGGGGGAGGTTAAGTGTTGAGCTCTAACCCAGACAGCAGGATGCACTCCCATGGTTTACTCTCTCCACGGTGTCTCCTTTCTGTCTTTCCCCCTGATTTGGATGCTATCTCAAGCCAGTTTCTTTGTAATGAACTGCAAAAGGCTGTTCCCCTTCCCCACTAGAATTCCTCCAAGTGATTCCCTATAGATACAAGCAGTAGAAGCACCACTGGGGATAACTTCTAAACAAGAATCCTATCGCCCCCCAATTATCCTACTGTAGGAATTTGTTAAAATGGTTGCCAGATATTCAACACACCTACCGATTCATTCGCTCATTCAATCATTTAACAAATAGTTATTGAGTATATAACATATACCAGAAACTATGCTCGGTGCTGAGGACACAGTGCAGAACTCCTGTCATCAGGGAGCTTAGAGTTTCAGCTCAGACAGGCAAAAAGGGGAAACAATATTATAAAAGGTGAGGGTAGAGAAGTGAAATTAAGACATCACATTAGAAAATAAGGTAGGGACTCCCCTGTGGTCCAGTGGTCAAGACTACTCCACACTCCCAATGCAGGGATCACAGGTTTGATCCCTGGTCGAGGAACTATGATCCCACGTGCTGTGTGATGTGGCCAAAAAAATAATAAATATTTTTAAAAAGAGAGAATGAGGTATATTAAGAACACTCAATTCTGACACAGAACACTGCTTACTTCATTCCACCTTCTGGTTTCTTGCTTTGTGGTTAATATGCTCAGTTTCAAAGAGTTAAGCCTTTTATTTGTATTAAATCCCCAAAGCAAATGATAAGCTGTGTTTTTTAATTGGCCACCTGCATCCACAATTTGAAATCTGCATGAGAAAAGGAAGGATGCCCTTTGGAAAAAAATGTTTCCCCATATGTTCACCACAAAATGGATTTTAAAAATAAACTTAAAAATTAAGAATCTTACGTAACGTTACTGTTTTGAAACTACAAACTTAATCTGAAAGTGAAAATCATTAATCCTGGCAGAAAGAGTCTGTCTGAATAATGCACTTCTTTCTACTCACAGAGGAACCCTGCCTATGAGAAATATATCAGACCACTATTACAAGGCCGGAGAGCCAGGCTCTGAGACGGTCAGCAGCACTGGAGAGGCATGCGCCAGTCATGCTACGGTGGAGGTGTCACTAAAATCTACAACTACACTGTATGTATTGTTTAAAAGAATCATTATTCTTCAGAGACACAGTCTGAAGCGCATGAAATATCTGATTTATTCCAAAATACTCCAGGGGAAGAAAAAGGGGGAGTGAATCATTGTTGAAGCTGTTCAATGGGTACGTGGGTGTTTACACTATTCTCTCTACTTCCGAATGTTTGAAATTTCCCACAATTAAAAAAAAAAAGCACTATCCATTTGCGGCATCTATTTTGTGAAATCCCAGGGTTTTGCTTTAGATCTAGCTAAAGCCAACAGATCTATCAGTTATCACTTGTGTTGTTACAGCACACATTTATTCATCCCAGGGCTTAAAACACACACACACACGCACGCATAAACAATCCTCTTCTAAAAGGGTATACAATTGGTATAGTCTAAACAAAATGTCAATCACCTCACACCAATCAGAATGGTTGTCACTAAAAAGATAGGAAACAGGGACTTCCCTCATGGTCCAGTGGCTAAGACTCTGTGCTCCCAGTGCAAGGGGGCAGGGGTTTGATCCCTGGTCAGGGAACTAGATCCCACATGCCACAAGTAAGACCTGGCACAGCCAAATAAATAAATACTTTAAAAATAAATTTAAAAAAATTTTTTTAAAGGTAATAAATAACAAGTACTGGCAAGGATATGGAGAAAGGAAGACACTTGTGCACCGCTGGCGGGGAGTGTAAACTGGTGCAGCCACTATGGAAAACAGTATGGAGGCTCCTCAAGAGTTAAAAACAGAGCTATGATGCAATCCAGCAATTCCACTTCTGGGTATGTGCCCAAAGAAAACAAAAATACTAATTTGAACAGACACATGTGTACCCCTACATTCACTGCAGCATTATTTACAACAGTAAAGATATGGAAACAATCTAAGTGTCCAACAACACATGAATGGATAAAGAAATTGTGGTGTGTATAAACAGGGACATTACTCAGCCATAAAAAAGAAGGAGACTGTACCATCTACAAGAGCATGAATGGACCTCGAGGGTACTAGGCCAAGTAAAATAAATCAGACGAAAGACAAAGGCCATATAATTTCAATTCTATGTGGAATCTAAAAAAAAAACAAATGAGCAAACAAAACCGAAACAGACTCATAGATACAGCAGTGGTTGCTGGGGAGATAGGAAATAGGTAAAAGATGAAAAGGTACAAACTTTCAGTTATAAAATCAGTCACAGGATGTAATGTATACCATAGGGAGCATGGTCAGTAACACGGTGGAAACTCTGTATGGTGACACATGGTCACCAGATTTATCATGGTGATCAATTCATAATGGATATAAATGTCCAATCAGTATGTTGTACACCTGAAATCAACACAGTATTGTATGTCAACTATACTTCAATTTAAAAACTGAAAAGAAAAACCATAGAGCCCTAGGAATACAACATAAATGTTTAAAAATCAACTCTTCTACAGTAAAAATCATTTAAAATTTCATAAAAGACGTAACTGTCTCCAATTATCCAAATATAACCACGCTACATTTTTCACATCATTTTCAACTGCCCAAGTTAAAAAAAAAAAAAAAAAAAAAAAGCACTCAAAATTAAATATTATCGAACAAATTGCAAAAAAACTCAGCAGGCTACTTTTCCTAATATACTCATATAAATTATCATTTAATCGTTAATAACATAAATCTTAGAAAATCTACCAAAAGCAAACTTATCTCCAGTAATGTGGACAAGGAAGAGACCTCATAAACGTTTAACTCTTAAAACCTTGGAACAACTAATAGTCACACTTCCGTACCAGTTTTCAGTCCAAATTAATTTTATCTTTCATTCACCTCCGTTAACTCAACTACACGTTGACTGGCTACGCTGTTCCTTTTCTTGTTGTTTCTTTTTCAGGTAACCACTAATCAGTTTGAAGTAGGAGACAATTTTCTAAAATGATAACCTCATACTTAGTACATTTACTGAAACCACAGCCACCTACCAACAGTCAATGTTGAGGGACTTTAGTCTGAAAATGGTGAAAATGGGGGTAATTACAGGTTTCTAGATATTGGTCATTTGTCAAACCTTAAATTTTCAGAGCGACGTGGGCAAACATGGATGTAAGTCAGTGTTCTCATCCTCCTTTGAAAGAATAGAATTTCAGAATCTTCTCAGAGGAGGAAAGGGAGCCTGGGGTGCACAGCCTCAGAACCCTACTCCTCCCTTAGGCAACAGGGAAATTTCTGAACTTTCTTTTAAAAGGTGTTCTAGTAAACTAAGAAGTTTCACTACAGTAAACATACTCCTTCCAGTGAGCAACTTCCAAGAAACAGAATCAAATGAACTATGCAAAATAAGACTACAGTGAAATAAATAAAAGTACACCGCAACTCCAACTGTTCTAGATCCTTCGTTCACTCCAGTTTCCTTCTCCTCAGAAATTTAATCTTAATAATAAATTGCATTCATGGATCACCATTAATACATGAGAATAAAATGGCTTGAGTCGGTTTGTCCCCGTGCTCAATACAAAGCTAGAATAAGGGTCATAGAGCAATGACAACTGGTGGCTTACTGAAGAAAAATCTATAATCTTCAGAATAAGTCCTGTTGAAAAAAATTGCCAAGCTGTACGTTCGCTGTCCAACTATGCACTGTTTTAGACAAAACTAGTAATTCCATCAATTCCCTGACTCAACAGCAGAGTAGAATTCTATAAATGGCACTGTGAAGTTCCCACTGGGTTCTCCTGAATCAAATACAGAAGTGCTAAATAGGCAGTATTTATTAGGACATAAACCAATGCATGTTTTAGACAAGGAATAAGATTTCCCCCCTTAACAATCAACCAATACACACCTAATTTTCATATTTCAATTTTTATTGTTTTTTTTCTTTTTTCTGGTAGACAGTACCACTTGACAATTATACTGCACCAGGCATAAGAAGTTAAGATTTCTACCACAGGGACGTTTTGTATTCAGAATCCAATATAAATATTTCTAGTCAGACATCTCCATGGCTACAGATATTTGGTTGCTTGATTTATATGCATAGAAAGAAACAGTTATCATAACTGTAAAAGCAGTACTTAACAAGTACTTTTACATGATTGGAATAGTTTTCCTTTAATATTACAATACTGCTTATTGGTCTGAAAACTAGGTCACCCTACATGATGTTCTGATTTTTCCCCAAGGCATCATGAGTACTGTTTACTCTTTCACTCCTGCATTTTTAGCCTTCTAGTTGATTTAGGGACTATTTAATCAGAAATCATTTTAGCACTGCAAAAAAAAAAAAAAAAAAAAAAAAGCTTTGTTAAGGGTACATTATAGACCATAATAATTTTCAGACTTCTTTGTATTAAAAAAAAAAAACGTATTTGGAGGCTCGGAACAGGCACATGCACACTTGGGGTGAAGGGAACGAAACAGGGAGGAGTCTCTGCCAAAGCACGAAACTGCCTTCTGGTCCCCAATGCCTTCAAATAAATACAAATGCTAAAAAAAAAACCTCACACTGTGATTAAAAAAAAAAAAAAGGTCAGCCTCCTGGGTCTCCTGGAAAGTCCGCTCCCAGGAGCCTCGCCCGCGGCTGCAGTCAGTCGTCCGTCTTGCGGGCCAGCCTGCAGAAGGTCCAGTTGTGCTCCACCGTGTTCTCATTGGCCCGCTCGCTCATGTGATGCACTCGGGTGTTGCGGATCGTGAAGCCCTGCTTTGTAATGTACTCCATCAGGTGGACTCGGAGAGAGACTTCCTGGTGATAATCACAGGGTCCAAAAGTGAAGGACACCTGGCAATCTCTGGTGTCCATCATGTGCTTATTCCACTTCGTAAAATAGTTTGATATGCCTTCTAGTAAGGAATGGACCTTGGTGGTGACGGTTAACTGGGTTATGATGACAGCGACTGGATTGGAGTACTTAGAGAGCTTCCGGGTACTAGATAACTCCACGACTTCCTCAAAAGTATCCACGGGATACAAAGGCTTGGGGTCATTGAGACACTGAATCAAGGGCTCAATCTGATAAAAGTCTGCTTCTTTCCGAAGCAGATCAAATTCCTTAAAGTCCAGGGGTAAGGTCAGCTCTGAAGTTCTTAAGAAGTTGAGGACATATCGGAAAAGAGGTCCATCTCGATCAATGAAGTAATTGCCTTGAGGGTCTCGAGCTGTGGGGAAGTCCCCCCCAAACATGGCTCCAAGCATGGAATCTGGATAACGCGTCAATGTGGTGAGAGACGTCGTATACAAGTGTCCACCTACATTTAACGTGACTGGGTCAGTCATCTGAAATTGTTTAAAACATGATCAGTCATCTGAAAAAACATTTTTTTTCTTAAATCCTAACTTTGACAAATTAAGAAAATTAGTGGCAACAAGCAAAGCGAAAGATTCAGGCTACAGCACATCCAGCAAGCCACTGACGCGATGCAAAACAGCTTTAGTTTCAGTGAGAAACCCACCCAGATGAAGGATCTAACATTGGCTTTCAACAGAAAAAAGAGATATGTCCAGTGCTTCAGAGCCTTACACTGAGACAGGAGGGCATGACTTCCTAAGCCTTACACTGAGACAGGAGGGCATGACTTCCTAAGCCATTTAATTTCAGGCCCAGAGTCTAGAGGTTTTCAGATCCGAGTACATTATGGGAAGAGGCAGAGAAACTTAAAATATACTCATTTGTTTCCCAATTAAAAAAAAAAAAAAAGACTTCTATGTTTCTTAACTCAATTTCACATAAAATAGAAAACAAATGATTGAATAACATAAAGATACCTGCTTTCAGTATTTTTGTCTTTCCCCCTTCAACATAAGGAGGGAAATGATGAAATTTTAAAAATAAAAATTTGTGTGGACTTAATCTCAACCTTTCATGGAAGAAACAGTGCCAAATACTAAGTTAAAATACACAGTTTGGTCAAAACAATCTCATATTTTTCGTTGTTGTTCAGTCTCTAAGTCATGTCCAACTCCTTGCAACCCCATTGACTATAGCCCGCCAGGCTCCTGTCCACTGGGTTTTCAAAGCAAGAATAATGGAGTGGGTTCTCACATCCCCAAAGGCGAATAGCAGCTTTCAAATTTCATAATCTGATACTATCATCACTTTTGTAACATTAATGTCACAATCTGACCTTTAATTTCGAAGAACAAGCTTCTCTAAATAATACATACCTTTGGCTTTTAAAATCATACTTAAGAAATAAAGCAAGACAAGTAAAGCCAGGTAATTTGCAAATAAAACATTTCTTACCAAAGGGAAAAAAAAAAATAGGAAGACGCATGCACGTGCAAAAAAAAAAGTGCTAGTGGGCGAAGAGGCACCTTCTCACCCATCAATCTCCCCAACCACAAGGGAATGTCCTTCTGCCGTCAGCTACGGCACATTCGCTTCACAGTCATTACTCTATGAAGGAAGCATCTTAAGAGAAACATACTCTTAAGACCAAAAAAACAGTGATTATTAAAAGTTACATGGAGAGTCCACGCTGAGCTCGCTTACTTAAAAACACCAAAGTTAAAACACCCCAAAATACACAGAAACCAATTAGGGGGGAGGGAAGGTTGTGCCATTCGTGTAAGTTCCATTCTGATTGAGCTGCATTATGCCAAAGAATACGTATGAAGCGGGAAAGACACACAGAAATAATTTGCCAGCCTTCAAAACCTCATCAAAAGCCTCTCACCATATAGCCCCAGTCTCCATTATCCATCTGCTCCAGTGCTGCGTCTTGGGGAGCCCAGGTTCCAGGGAAACTTGGGGAAGAGAAAAAGACATGTGACAGTGCGTATCACCACGAAAACAGAAGAAAGGCTTTCTCACCCAACAGCAGGCCAAACACCAGAGAAACACCCATCTCTGCTCTAAGGCAAAGATCCACGGGAGAATCGATTCCCCAAAGGTCTTCTGGGGTCCCCCGACATCCTTACCACAATGGGTACCTAAGAGACTGGCAAATGTTTACAGAGCAAAGAGTTATCCTATACTTTGAGAGGAAGGTAGAGAGTCTAGGGAGTAAACCAGTTATTCAAATTCTACCTATCTTCTCTGAAAATTCAATTTTTAGAATTCCTGCAGGAGAACATTATGATTAACCCTACAACCTTATCTGGTACAAAACTATGATGATCCTTATCAAAAAGGTTAACAGAGAGAAACTGTAAACTCTTTTTCATAAGCATTTCAGCTACATAGACTAAACATCTTAGTAAAAGCATTAAAAACCATAAACCTCCAAGACACTGGCATCTCTTTCCAAGAGAAATACACCAGAAATGTAGCTCTGCTGTAACACAGAAAACCTAATTACACTTTTAATAATGACACATTTCATTTTCTACAATAATCAAAACAAATACAAAACAAGTTCAATGCCAAACCATTAGAGCACAATTTGGGGCAAAAAAGAACCTTACCAATCTATCATGAGAGTCACTAGGCTGGTACTTAGGAAGGGACAGCATGAAGACATTGATAAACACCCAGATATTAATGATGCCATGTTTTACTTTTATCTACAATTCAAAAGCACTTAAACAGTTTCCCAGCTACTGAACTGCTTCAGTCAGTTCTCCTTCATACACATAAATCCCCAAACCACCCAGCAATGCAAACTCCAGGGCAAATTTCAAAAGCTTTGGCAAGAGACAGTAAGAAACATGGACTTAAGGGTATTTAACCAGGAAAAGCACTGTTTGTTTGTTTGTTTGGTCTTGTTTTTTTAACAGACTCACTTTTCCCACTTTTAGAGGAATCTGGCACACTAATTCCCAGAACAGGCCCTGGCTACAGAAGATCACAAAGGCTCTTTCTCAAAAGGTCACTCAGGCATGTAGAGAACATTTGCATAGCACAGCAGGGGCTGAAATCAGAGCCTCAAGCATCCATTTCTCTACCTTGCAAATTCTTCAAAGCAAACAGGCTAAAATGTAAACCAGACAACCGTGGGGTCAGTTTTTATTCTCCACACTCAGCAGCTGGGTGTAGGTAGGGCTCCACATGCCATAGGGTGAGAAATGGAACAAATGTCAAATTTAGGGCTGTTATGACCACCTTTCATTCCTCTGACTGACTTCAACAACAGAGTTTGAAGTAACAGAACCAAGAACCAGGCTTTACCAAATTTGTATTACGCGCACCTGATTCACTTACTGATGCAACAAACAGATCAGCAGATGGAACAACCGAGCGATTTAAAAGGCCAGTCACCCAAAAGTTCTGCTAAGATGCCCACCTCTGGCCTTTTCCCATCACCCAAAGGGTTCATTACTGGCAGCCTCAAAAATAATTCAGTCGACCAGCATCCACTGGAGGGTAGAGGGGGCGGGGGGGCCTATGTGCAATCCAGATACACAGAAACAGGAAAGTATGGTCCTTGCCCTGGTGAGGCTTTCGCTCTATGAAGGGCCATGTGCAACAACTCAAGTACAGAATTCAAAAGTCCTATATAAAAGATGGACTGGCAGAGAGCTGAGGGGGCAAGAGCGAGACCACCACCAAACGTGAAAATGGAGGACTTAGGGGAAGGGCTCGTCTCAGTGGAACTCAGCAGGAATGTCTAGACAACCTGAAAAGGGATTCTAAAATAAAGAAACAATTTAAGTAAAGGGCTGAAGGCTCCCCCACAACATCCCTGATACAGTAAGCAGAATGTGAATAATTATCCTTCTTTTGGAGATGCTTTCCTGGTGGCTCAGCTGGTAAAGAATCCGCCTGCGATGCAAGGGACCCCGGTTCAATTTCTGGGCTGGGAAGATCCCTTGGAGAAACGATAGGCTACCCATTCCAGTTTTCTTGGGGTTCCCTTGTGGCTCAGCTGGTAAAGAATCCGTCTGCAATGCGGGAGACCGGGGTTCAATCCCTGGGTTGGGAAGATACCCTGGAGAAGGGAAAGGCTACCCACTCCAGTGTTCTGGTCTGGAGAACTCCATGGACCTTATAGTCCATGGGGTCATAAAGAGTCGGGCACGACTAAGCGAATTTCACTTTCCACTTTAGGATATGTAACAGAGAAAAGGCACATTAAGAAACTTGCTCAAGGGCCCATGGCTAGAAAGTAACTGAACAGGAGCTTGGGTTTTCTGACTCCTAGTCCAAATCTTTCCATAAACCTCCTCCTCCAACAGAAATTGAAAGAATAATATCCAAGAAACAAGAAATCCAGAGGATTAACTTAAAAACCCCTCACAGCCATCTATTAACCCTATCCGCCTAGTAAGGGTTTATTTACAAATATAACAGTAACTCAAAGTGAGCAGTTATCATGGATTTGTAAAATTCCCTTGAAGCAAAATATCAAGGACCTACTGTCCAGTGTGATTCAAGTCTGCTATCTTCGATCTTAAACAATTCCACTCTGCAAATATCCGAATAGTTAAATAAGACATGGGAGATGCAAAAAAAAAAAGAAAAAAAGAAAAAAAGGAGACCAAAGACAAGTAAAAAAACAAAGAAACAGGTATCATCAAAGTCACAGCTGTTATGCAAGGACTGTCCACTATTAATCCTTCTTCTTTTACTGCAAAACAAGATAGCTTCTTGGGCAATCACACACACACAGTTAGATGATGCTCCTGAATCTGTTCTACAGCAAAAGGCAAGGTTCTATTCCTATACAAAGATGTAATAAAACCTCAAAGCTTAATAATTCAGGAAAGTAATTATGGAAATCTATGTAAGTCCATGTTTCTTAAAAAAAGTACCCAAAAGCCTCCCTTCATTTCTGTATAAGACACATCAAAATAAGATGAAGTTACTATCAGTCACTTTCAATAACAACTACTAAACTGTACCCTCAAAATGAAAATGTTCACTTAAGAGCTCTAGAGCGGGAAAAACAGTAATAATTAATTTACATTTTATCTCTATGCCTTACTTTTAAACATCCTCTGTAGAGATGCTCAGATACAGCACAAACAAAACAAACCAAAAAAGCAAGGACATTCCTGGTCAACCAACAGCTAGATAATCAACCTCTGAACTGATGCCTGTTAGGACCATCTCAGAGACAATGTAGATGAATGAAATAAAACACAGTGCAAAAGAATTTCCAGAATAGCTTCCATCTTTTCTACTAAGTCATTTTCCAGAGCTGCTAACAATTAGAAATGATTCATTTGCTTTTCATCTTCTCTCCCTTCTGGCACTCAGCAGTGGAGGACTTAATAAGAAATTGAAGGACCACAAGACAGACAGCAGAAGGAAGCTCTTGAAATGGGCACCAAATGTGTCTGCCTTATTTGAGGAACACAGACCTAATATTTCAGAAAAATGGTCAGGAATGGAGATCATAAAGGTACCAACGAAAAACATCTTTCCTTTATAGTGACTTGCCTTACTAAAAAATTGTTTTAAACAACAATGAATGCAACCAAACACAAAAATTCAAACAAAAACTTCTGACCCTGTAAAATCAAGTTCACCTGAAAAGATCTGACCTTTGGCGCAAATAAAATACACGTGGTAACAACCAGCAGACCATTCCCAAAGAAAGCAGTTCTGAAAATTCACCCAGATGCAGCTTCAAAGGTTAATTATGACTAATATATAAATTCTGACAGTGTAAAGTTAGCAGATAATTATGTTAGGGAAAACACAAACTCAAGAATTTATGAAAGCCTTAAAAAAAATTGTTAGCAATTTTCCACATTAGCAAATGTGAAAAACACACAATTCAACAAGTGAATGACTTAAAGAATAACTTAAGAACCCCTGAAACTCATTTTCCTCCCCACAGCAGAACTCAATTACAGGCTTCGTGGTTATGATGAACTAATTTAACACACATATTCTGGGCTTATCATTTCTGCTACAGACTAAGAATTCTCTGGGATAAAACTCCTGCTCCTATCCTATATAATAACTTATACATCGCAATACACACCTCCAAACTTGAATAAATAATAAAAACATCACTATTTCCTTCCTTAAGTTTCCAGGTAACCCTTTTAAAATGCCTTTCTACTTTCTACTGAAATCTTTGTGGCTGGCATTCAGAGAAGACAACTCAACAAATTCCATCTATACATACCTTCAAAATTACCTTTGTGCTGAATTTCTCTGTTTTTGAAATGTGGGAGTTTTTGAAAGTGAAATACTTTTTATAGTAACTAGTTCAGCAACATCTAAGGGAGTCTTTTGAGTTAACTTTCACATACAGGCTGGTTTAAGTATCCAGACACAGAGGAGAATGTGATTATGGTGTTAGGTTATGCTTAACCATAACCACTACACAAACAGATCGTTTCATCCAAAAACGAATCCTTTTTTCTCTCTGCTCTCTCCATGTGGTCTACAAAAAAGGTGCTCTAGGTTGAAAAGTGACTATTTCTACTGAAGAGCTACCACAAATAGTCACAAAACCATACCATTCCTCTTACCTTAATTTCTGTAAGATAAAACAGAATAATACCACATTCCCAAAAGTAATAGTACCACTTAAGCACAACACAGAGGCAACAACTGGCCTACAGGGTGACAGATGGGGGCTTGGGGTCTGAGGTCACAGGCAGGCCAGAGCAGGAGAGAGAGAAATGGTCACAGGTGAGGATCTATAAGCCAACTTGGCTTCATTACTAATTATAAGACCCAGAGTAAATCACTCTGTATTGCCCAGCTGCTTCTTGGAGAAAAAAATAAGTGAGATCATGAACCGAAAATTTATGGGTAAACTGGCAAGTGTGAAAATACTAGTGGCAGTAGCATACATAAAATTTCTGTGGTTAATTGAGAAACTTGAGAGTGTGGACACAAGCAATTCAGAACATGGGCATGGAGACAGGGCAAGTATGGAAGAGGAAGTCACTTAATTTGCTTCCAGTCTCCCTCATCCCGTCCCCCTTTTCCTGGAGCGCCACAAGGGAGAACCACAGGTAAAGTGGAGCATCTGGCTTTCAGAGAGACCACCAGACGTCTGAACTCTTCATCACAGAAGGAACTCCTCTAAAGCATGACTCAGGATTATGTCCAAGGTAAAGCCAAATCCAAATAAATATTTGTATTCCATTTTAAATAGACTCCAAATATCGCAATCCAAGACATGTTCAATGATTCACAGAGTCACCCAAGAATTTCTTTATATAGTAATGCTTTAAATTGCGATAAATTAAAATTTAAATGACATGAACCTTCGAAACAGCATCTACGGTGGTCCTCACCACTCAATTCTTAACATTTATGATGTCAGGCAAACTGAAGTACTAGTAATGATCTGACCAAAGAGCAAGTTGTCTCAACCTACCTACCATGCAGGTAAAAAAAAAAAAAAAAAAAAAAATTTTCCTTTTCCTAGCTACACATTTGTTTATTCGAAAACATCTCAGTCCTGGGCTCAGTCCTGTGCTAAACGCTGTCCCTTCGCTTCTTCCCTATCTTGGAATCGTTCATATACTCGGGCGTTTGTGACAGCAAAGAAAATGAACATGCCAAGGGGAAACGGTAAGACACGCTTAGGCTACCCCAAACGCTCTTAGCCAAACCAAGTTACCTCGGATCTCTTGGCACTCAAATCTCTTCTATCACAAAGCCCTAAAATTGGAAGTATCCAACTTGTTCTAGAACTGGTATAGTTGCAGAAACATGATAACTTCAGCACAATATCCAACAAGGATCTCTGCTTCGTTTCTCGAGTCCCACCCCTCAGACACAGCCTCCACCACTGACAGCCCGGCAGGTGCTTCAGGGGCTCCTCATTACCACGGCCATTTATCACCTCTGACGTCCAGCATTAAAAATGCCCCGGCACACACAAATCTGGGCATTAAGAACTCAGCTGCGGTCAATCTCTCTTTGGGGCAGAAAAATCCCCTAAGGCAGGGTTCAGAAGTCCTGCCGGAGGCTTTAAAATAAGGTAAACTGTAGCCAATAAGCACCACCCACAATCAATCGTTTTCCAGCAAACCTCGAGGTGCTCCCGTCCCGGCTTCACTGCTGCCCACAGGCAGAGTCCCTCACCCCGACCCGGGCCCGGGCGTGGGACGGGAGACACTTGGGGCCCGGGCACGGGGCGCGCACGCGAGCCCCGAGCCCGGGTCCGCCGAACCCTCACGTCCCAGCCGGGCGGGCCCCGGATCCTCCGCCCAAGGCCGGCCTCCGGTCGCGGGCAGCCCGCGGCGGGCTCGTGCCAGCCCTGGAGCGCGCCGCCTGGACTCCCCGAGGTCCCCTGAGCGCGGCCCCGCCACCGCCCGGGTTCCCCTCAACCCCGCTGCCGGGCCGCTCCGCGCGGTCTTCTGCTAGAGCCCGGCCCTCCCGAGCCCTGGGCCTCCGCGCCGCGGGCCCGCCCCTACTCACTGCGCTGCGGCGGCGGTGGCGGCCGGGCTGGGAGACGCCGGCGGCCGGAGAGCGCGAGCGCGAGGACGAGCAAGCCCGCGCCCGGCGGCGGCAGTGGCAGAAGGGACGACTGAGCCGGCGCCCGGAGTTGCGGCTCCTGCCGCCCGGCGCGGGCGGCGCCTTTCCAGCGGAGACGCGGCGCCACAGGCGCGGGCGCCCCCTAACGGCGGCACGGGCTAGTGACCGAAGGGCCAAGCGGCCGGAGAAACTCAAACGAGGCGTAGCCTGGGCGGCTCCTTTAGGCTGGCTCCGCGGCGGCCCTTAAGCCCCGCCCCGACGCCCGATCCCGCCCCCGAAGCTCGGGCCCAAGACCCACGTGCTCCGCCCAGAATTCGCCCGACGTCCCGCCTCCGCTCGCACTCGGGGATCTGCCCAGACCCCGGTCCTTTTCGCCAGGACTCAAGCCTAGTTTCTCCTCTCATTTTACGAATACTTAAGGGACCCCGACCAGGTGCCAGGCCTGGAGAGTAAAGCGGTCACCAAGAAGGAGGGGCTTCCTAATGAAAGGAGAAACATTAAAGACCCAAGTAAACGGCAGACAAAACAATGACCAAAAAAAAAAAAAATGTTATGATTATAAAATGTTGGGAGGTACATGAATTCCATGGAGAATAAGCGGAAGGGGCTCTGCTGCAGATACGGTGACTATAAAAGATATGGACTCTGGGACTATGGTCCCAGGATTCTTGTGGGATTGGTAAGGTCACCTCTCCAGTCTTGTGGGCGGAGTAGGGAAAGACAGAGTGCTGCAGAGAAGGGCAGCAGAGAAAACGGCCAGCGCAACAGCTCTGAGGACTGAAGGAGCCGCCCTAGAGGAGGCTGGCACCAATACTGTCCTCACTTCACCACGAAGGAAGCCAAGGCTGCAAGAGTGGGGAATTACCTGAAGTCTCAGAACTAACTGGTTTCCAAGCATAGATTCCTTCCAAACGGAACTCACTTCCGGCTAACCATATCCCCATCCCTTTCCAGGTGAGATCAGGTATATAGTTTTTGCCATTTCTCTTTCACAAAAAGCAAGAGAGTTCCAGAAAAACATCTACTTCTGCTTTATTGACTATGCCAAAGCCTTTGACTGTGTGGATCACAATAAACTGTGGAGAATTCTGAAAGAGATGGGAATACCAGACCACCTGACCTGCCTCTTGAGAAATCTGTATGCAGGTCAGGAAGCAACAGTTAGAACTGGACATGGAACAACAGACTGGTTCCAAATAGGAAAGGAAGTATGTCAAGGCTGTATATTGTCAACCCTGTTAACTTAACTTATATGCAGAGTACATCATGAGAAACGCTGGGCTGGAGGAAGCACAAGCTGGAATCAAGATTGCCAGGAGAAATATCAATAACCTCAGATATGCAGATGACACCACCCTTATGGCAGAAAGTGAAGGAGAACTAAAGAGCCTCTTGATGAAAATGAAAGAGGAGAGAGAAAAAGTTGGCTTAAAGCTCAACATTCAGAAAACTAAGATCATGGCATCCGGTCCCATCACTTCATGGTGAATAGATGGGAAACAGTGACAGACTTTTGGGGGGCTCCAAAATCACTGCACATGGTGATTGCAGCCATGAAATTAAAAGACGCTTACTCCTTGGAAGAAAAATTATGACCAACCTAGAGAGCATATTAAAAAGCAGAAACATTAGTTTGCCAACAAAGGTCCATCTAGTCAAGGCTATGGTTTTTCCGGTAGTCATGTGTGGATGTGAGAGTTGGACAGTGAAGAAAGCTGAGCACCAAAGAATTGATGCTTTTGAACTGTGGTGTTGGAGAAGACTCTTGAGAGTCCCTTGGACTGCAAGGAGATCCAACCAGTCCATCCTAAAGGAGATCAGTCCTGAGCGTTCATTGGAAGGACTGATGTTGAAGCTGAAACTCCAATACTTTGGCCACCTGATGCGAAGAGCTGACTCATTTGAAAAGACCCTGATGCTGGGAAAGATTGAAGGCAGGAGGAGAAGGGGATATCAGGGGATGAGATGGTTAGATGGCATCACCGACTCAATGGACATGAGTTTGGGTAGACTCTGGGAGCTGATGATGGACAGGGAGGCCTGGTGTGCTGCAGTCCATGGGGTCACAAAGAGTCGGACACGACTGAGCAACTGAACTGAACTGAACTTCACCAGTATAACCGCTTGCCTTGGGAACTCACCTGTGCTTCACATTTTAGAGTGTGTGACTGCCTCTGGTGTTTATCTGCACAATCATCACAGTTATATCTGATATTTAGTTTTCTCTGAAAAACTCAATGGGCTTCCCAGGTGACTCAGTGGTAAAGAATCTGACTGCCAAGCAGGAGACACAGGTTCCATCCCTGGGTCAGGAAGATCCCCTGGAGAAAGAAATGCCAACCCACTCCAGTATTCTTGCCTGGAGAATCCCACGGACAGAGGAGCCTGGCTGGCTAAATAGGTTCCATACATGGCATATGCTTCATTAATATACCTGAGTGCACCATTATGTTCAAAAAGACTAGGTGAGAATACAAGGAAATGTGTATAAAAATAAGCAGTGCACAAAATGGTATACATGGTATAATCCTGATTTTATTTTCAAAAATGTAAATATCCATAGACAAACATTTTGAAGAAAATGTACCAAATCATTGCTCATAGTTCTAGGCAGTAGGATGGGAATATTAGTGACATTACTTTCAAATGTTCTTCTGAATTTTCTATCTTTTCTAGAGTGCATGGTTGCTGAATTTATAATCAGAAAAAAAAGTTTTATTTTTTAAGAAAGATAATTGTGATATTACCCAACACTCAGACCTCCAGGATTTGGTGCCAATGAAAATCCAAAACTGCCCTTTGCTTACTGGTATCCCTGAAGTAGTCATTTCCCCTCTCAGGACTTCTATTTCCTCATCTAAAAACTGAGAAGAATTAATTTTTCAGTGGTTGTGTCAGTACAATACCTACACATCTAAAAGTTTTTATTGCTACTGTAACTTATATTACCAAATTTATATTCTGATAGTTACTGAAATGTTCATTTTCTATAATAATTGTATATTCAGCAACTCTTTAGTTCTAATTGAGTTCTAATAAGTTTATATGCTCTCTTGAATTTTTTTATGTAAACAGTTATAGAGTCTGCAAGCAATAACTTTTGGAATCTTCTTGTCCAGTCTTTCTTTTCCTTATTTTACTGCACTAAAACCTCCAGCACAAATTTGAATAATGATGACAGTGGTCATTTCTATCTTGTTCTTGACTGTTTCTAATATGGCACCATTAAATATGGTGTTTGTTGCAGATTTTTGGTGGATTCCCTTTATCAGAGTAAGGGAGTACTGTTCTGCTTTATTATGAATGGGTGTTGTATCTTCCCGACCTAGGGATCGAACCTGGGTCTCCCGTATTGCAGGCAGATTCTTTACCATCTGAGCCACCAGGGAAGCTCTGTTGAATTTTATCAAATGTGAGATTTTCCCCCCTAATGTAGTTAATTACAATCATGGCTTTTACTGTATTAAACCATCCCTGCATTTCTGGAATAAACACACCTTGATGATGTGCTTTTTTCTTCTTCATATAGTACTGGATTTCATTTGCTAATATTTTATTTGGAGTTTTTGTATCCATTGCTATGAACGAGATATGCCTACGATTTTTCCTATCATATTCTCTCTTTGTCTGGTTTCATTATAAAAATGACATGAGCCTCATAAAATAAATTAAGGAGTGGGTGTCTACTCATTAGAGCAGCCTCTGTAAGACTGACATTTTTCTGTTGTTTGGGTTTTCCATAGGATTCTACTATAGGCCATCTTGATTTGGGGCCTGGGAGTAGAAAGAGTTTACCCTTATATCCTGACTCACAGCATTCAACCTGACCTCAGGGCCCATTTCTCCACCTGCAGAAGTCTTGTGGAGCCACCAGGAATCTCCCTGTTGCTAAATCTGAAAGATACCCCTCAGATCTCCCTGAAGTGACATCACTGACCACACTCTCCTAGGGACAACCTCTTCCCCAGCCCTGTTCTAGTTTCCTCCTTCATCTCAGACTCATGAAGATGCCCCTCCTCTTGCTTTACCCACTCCTATGCCCCAGTTTCTGGCCGAGGCTGTACCTTCTCCATCTACCCTCCCTGTGGACTGACTCAGTCACCTCCATGGATGCCATTATTGTCCCTAAGCCAAAACACTCCCAAATCCATACCTCCAGCCCAGGCCTCTCCCCTGAACTCCAGACCTACAAATGCTGCATATGCTAAAGCTGCTGCTGTGTGCCAAGCACTATGCTAAATGCTTTTATCCTCTGTATCAGTTATCTACTTCTTCTTGTTCAGTTCCTCAGTCATCTCTGACTCTTTGCAACCCCATGAACTATAGCACGCTAGGCTTCCCTGTCCCTCACTATGTTCCGGAGTCTGCTCAAACTCGTCTGTTGATTCAGCAATGCCATCCAACTATCTCATCCTCTGTCGTCCCCTTCTCCTCTTGCCTTCAATCTTTCCCAGCAAAGGTCCTTTCCAATGAGTCGGCTCTTTGCATCAGGCAGCCAAAGTATTGGAGCTTCAGCTTCCGCATTAGTCTTTCCAATGAATATTCAGGGTGGCTGCCTCATAAATTGTCCCAAAATTTAATTTAGGGGCTTAAAACAACTTTCTTTTTTTTCCTTTTTTTTTTATAGCCTATCCTTGAAAGTGACACACCCATAGTCTCCTGGTCTCACAGACCAAGCCTATTGCAGCATGGGAGGGTACCACACGAAGACCCAAATACCAGGAGACGGCATCATTAGGGGTAATCCTGGAGGCCACTGCACCCTCACAACTAGAAGGAGGACCCACATCATCCCACGAATGCGAAGGAGAGGTGAAGTCGGTGATCGAGGCCACACGGCCAAGTCTGAGAAAAGAGGTTTGAACACCGCTTTGCCTGGCTCCCCTTCCGCAGTCCACCACCAGCTTTTTCTCACCTTCGACATGTACAAACCTGAATGCTCTCGCCTCACCACCCCCAAGCCTCTCAAGTCCCCAGCTCAGCTGGGCAAGTGGCGCCACCGTCCTCCCATCTGTCCAAACCAGCAGCTTTGAGTCACGCCTGCTTCTCCCACCCCCTCACTTCCCAGCACCAGATCACCCAGCCCTGCCAAGTCTTCCTCCTCAGCGCAGCCGGGATCCATCTCTCCTTCCCTTTCTTTCCATCTCCACTACCATCGCGCGGAGCCGAGCCACCCAACTGTCCATCCTGGGCATCTGCCGTAGCCCCATCCAGGCCTCCCTTGCTCTCCCCGCCCCCACGCTATCCATCCGTCCTCTTCTCTCCAGCATGAGTCACCTTCAAGAACACAAAGCTGGCTGTGTCACGCTGTTTCCTTTCAACTTCGTTGTCCCTGGCTCCCACTGCCTTGGGGATCCAGTCCCCATCCCCTGCCTCTCGTGTGACCCAGCCCCTGCCCACTGGTCCAGCCTCCCCCCTCGGCACCTCTTCATGCTCGGCACCTCCCCGGCCGCTCTGGTGTCGGGAATCCACAGCAAACATTTTCACTTCAGGGCTGCCGTCATGCTGTTCCCTTATCTAAAACACTCTTACCCCAGACCCCGGGCAAGCCTGCCTCCTCCTCCTTCAGCACATTGTCATCTCCCCAAAGAGGCCTTCCCTGACCTCCGAGCCCAGCTGACATCCCCTAGTAGTAACTTCCACAGTGTCAGTCCTTTCCTGTCCACCTCACTGCTTCTCGGCTGAACTGTGAGCTCCCTGAGAGCCGTTTTGTCCGTTTGGTTCAAAACAGCACCCAAGGTCTTCGCCACGTGCCTGGCGCTGAGCACCTCCTCGACACGCATGTGACAGCTCAGGGCATTCCCTCCAGCCCCTCCCTTCCCCCCGACCCAAAGCCCATGCCTCTGCCCCTGGACGATATTTAGTTCCTTAAGTGAAGCATAGTCACCACCAGGTCTTTGCACATGCTGTTCCCGCCACAGGGGTGCCCTTCCCTCCAGTCGCTCTGTTTACTCAGCTAACTCCTGTATATTCACCAGGAACTAGGGCTGCCAGGTTCGCCAAAGGAAAACACAGGATGCTCAATTAAATCTGAATTTCAGATAAACAACGAATAATTGTTTAAGTATGTCACAAATATTGCACTAAATAACAAGCCGGCCTGTATTTTATCTGGGAACTCTAGCAGGAATGAGCACCAGCTCCCCCTTCCTTTGGGAGACCTCCCTGGCCTCACCCTCCCCACCTCCTCCCCATTCCTGGGCTCCGAGACCATCCCCTCTGCTTGCCCCCACTAAGCATAAACACTCGGTCTGTTTATGACTGTCGGTTACCCAGTGGAATGTGACCTTGCTGACAGAGCAGGCCGTGTCTCGGCCTTCATTCAGGGAGTCTGGCTTCACCTGGGACAGCCCCAGCCACAAGCCTGGGTGGTGAGGTTTACTGAGCAGAGAAATGAAAGAGCGCCAAAGAGAAAAGTGCAAACAAGATGGGAAATGGAACCAGCAAATGAAACATGGCCCCCAAAGCCATTAATCTCTTGGATGATTACCACAGTGGGGCACACCCCCTGCCATCTTACCTCAACTATGTCACCAGAGCCCCTGAGGTCCCCCCAGCCTCCTGGGGCCTTAGGATGGGTGGGCCAGGCATATGCAAAATGAAAGTCTGTGCACCTTCGGGAGGTTTCCCCAGACAGACTCCGGAGCATTCCAATGGGAGGTCTCGTGGGAACCAGAGAGGGACTGTACGCCTCAACCAAAGATCCCAGAGAAGCTAAGAAGATCCCCTGGGTTGGAAGGTGCCCTCCAAAGGTTTGGGGATGCTGACCAACTGCTTGGAGAATCCAAGCAGGTCATCTGGGGGCTAAACCTACATTCGGCCACTTGGGGTGATTCAATTACCCCCCACAACCCCTCCCAGGATGGGGACAGTCTTTCGGGACCCCAGGAGGTAAGGGACCCTAAAGCAGCTAACTGTGAATTATCTGGACCCAAGACTTGGCTGAGGGCTTCCCTGCTGGTTCAGATGGTAAAGAACCTGCCTGCAATGCAGGAGACCCGGGTTCGATCCCTGGGTTGGGAAGATCCCCTAAAGAAGGGAATGGCAACCCACTCCAGTATTCTTGCCTGGAGAATTCCGTGCATGGGAGGAGCCTGGTGGGCTACAGTCCATGGGGTCACAAGGAGTCAAGACACGACTGAGCGACTAACACTTTTATGCTTCACTTTTCAAGACTTGGCTAAACTCCTCCCAGATACCCCTCCTGAGGTTTCCTGAAGAGCCAGGGGTATGGCCTGTGGAGAAACCCACCCCACTCTGCCTTTCTCGGTGCTCGGTCTTGTCTCTTCTGTGTGTGCGTCTCTCCCTTTCTCCCCCTCAGTCACCTTTGATCCTTGTGCCAATGGTTTCACTGTCTCAGCTTCTCCTGGGGCTGGTAAAGGTTTCCTTAGCCTTTTGCCCACTGGCTGCCCTGACTGGGAAACCCATTTCTAAACAGTCTCCCGGCTGCAGTCCCTCCGCACGCTTGCCCCAGCCTCTGGGCCACCCTCTTGCAGCCGGCAAGGTTTCCAATGCCTCCCCCACTTCCAGCCATGGAGACGCTTTGGTAAATTTGACGAGAGCGTTTTTCCTTTTTATAAGGTTTCTAATTACCTATTACGTCTAATCTTCTCTTTAATCAGCTTCCAAAACTCAGCTTGGAGCTACAGAACCAGGGGAAGGAATCCAGTTCTCACCCGTGTTGAGAGGCCCTGTGGTCGTCCTTGGATGTCATCAGCCTCTTCACCATTCTGACTCTGTAATTAAAGGGATCAGGAGGTCGGCTTCTGTCTTTAGTCCCCCGAGTGTTTTAGTGGGCCACATGTGAGAAGTTCACGGGCCCTGAGAGTCCTTCTGTGTCAAAAGGGAAGAAAACTGCCTGACCATGGCATGGCCAGCAGGCACGCAGGAGGCAAGACAACTCCCGATTCTGAGTTCTCACCCTCCCTGGCAGCTCAGTGCTCTAAATGCTTGTCAGTAACACATTTCAGGCCTCTGCTGTCCTCCCGCCTGTTCCTAATCCAAACCACTTCCTCGGCATGGGTTTCCTAGTTTAGCAAGAGCCTTGTTCACTTGCAGAGCACACAGCTCTTGTCCCCTCTGTCCAATCCCTCTCAGGCTGAGTCTCTTCTTCTTAACACATCCAAGGCCTCTCCTTCCACATGCCCTCCTGCCTGGATGCTCTCCCCCTCCCTCTATGTACTACGGGAACACCCGTGTACCCTGCCCCCAACACCCAAATGCATCGCTTTTATCAAGGAGTCCTGTGGGACTCTGCCTGAAATACAGCTGTATTACCTTTACAAAGCCCCTATGTTTTACATAAGGAGCAAACAACAATATTTGTAAAGCTGCCACAGAACAGGATCTGTTCATGTCCCAGGGGCTTCTGAAATACAAGCTCTGTTTAAAAGGCAGGAACACTATTTTAAACCTACTGAAACATCCTTGGGTTTCATGATGATGGTGGGGGTTCAAAACCTCACTGGCTAATAGTGGATCCATTGTTATCCTGGCAAAAAGAAAAAAAAATGAGAGCATCATGTAGAGAAGTAACTATAGTAACCATGTGAAGAGCCATGTTTCAGGATTCAGAATTCTACACGTGTCACGTATTTCCTGTGCCTGACGTCAGGTTCTGAGACAGAGCCGAGCACGCGGGGTGGGACTCCAGCTGACTCACTTGGCCCCGTCACCAGCAGTATGGGTCTGGGCCGACCCTCAGCCAGTTTCTTCCACCATAAAGTAGAAGAAAGCAACTCTGTGGCAGGGTTGTTATGACAGTGAAGTGAGGCAATTAAAGTATGAAAAACTCCGCTAATGCAGAGCCTGGCATAAAGTCGGCACACAATAAATTGGTAGCTCTTATTATAATAACTAATTGCTCTACTGCTGATCTGGAAAGATAAATATAGAACTGAAACTCTGACAGGCAGCAGGAGAACTGGGCTAAGAGAGGGGGTTACTTTTTGAGACTTGGTGATTTGACTATTCCACCAAGGTCTCTTAAGACATCTATTTATTTTGGTTGCAAGTTGAATATTGTCCTTGTTGATAACAGCAATGAATAATTAAGAAACAACGGCTTCCGCTGACATTCTTATAGCATTTGTGTAACAAGCTATATATTATCTTTTTATAACCCTTTCTGTATTAAGATAGACCGAATCTGATCCTGTAATGTCAGGACACTAAATTGGCAGGGTAATGTGGTTATACAAAATAACAAATAGGAAAGTAATCAATTTTTATCACTTGGAGAGGAATTGTGCCCCCCCCCCTTGGCTGATTTTGTTGTTTTCAGTAAATTTTGTTACTGAGATATAACATTCATATATCAAATGTGCATAAAACATAAATAAATGGTTTGATGAATTTTTCACAAAGTGAACACAACTTGTAACCAACACCCAGATCAAGAAACGGACTATCATCAGGACGCCAGAAACTCCCTCATACACCTTGCTGGTTGATCATTTTTCTTACTTCTCCTCCTCCTCCTCCCTCTTCTTTAAGATACAATTTACAAACCATTCAATGTATCCACTTGAAATATACAGTTTGATGAATTCTTCTAAATTCATACAGTGTGTGGGGGCTTCCCAGGTGGCGCTAGTTTAGGTAAAGAATCCACCTGCCGACGCAGGAGACACAGGAGACATGGATTTGATCCCTGGCTCGGGAAGATCTTCTGGAGGAGGAAATGGCAACCCACTCCAGTATTCTTGCCTGGAGAATCCCATGGACAGAGGAGCCTTGTGGGCTACAGCCCGTGGGGTCGCACAGAGTTAGACATGACTGAGCGTATATAGTGTACACCATCACCACCATCCAGTGTTCAAATACTTCCATCACACCCAGAACGTCCTCTGGTGCCTGTTCAAGGTCAACCTCACTTCCATCTCCAGCCCCAGGCAACCACTGATGCTCTGTCTCTAGTTTTGCCTCTAATAAAATGTTCATATAGAAGCATACAGAAGCCAACATTCAATGGTATGTTTGTGTCTGACTGGCTTTTTATCATAAAAGATATGAATATAGCAAGATTACAGTTTCCCAATTGTGGCACATGAAAGAAGTTCAGGTGTCACCTAGACAATTAGTTGATACCTGAATTGCGTTTTTTTTCTAAGATACCGGAAAATAACTAGGACATAAAGCCCTCAGTGTCACAGATACTGTTGCTTTAAGCTAGAATAGGTTTTAAAATGAATCAATTTAAAGAAACATGTTGGTAATAACATAGACAGTGCATAGATAACATGAAAATTCTAAGGGTGTGTGCAGCAAATGTTGAACCCAGTCAAAAGTGACCTAGATTGAGAGAATTCATTTCTCTGAGCTCTGAAATTCTCTGCAGATCAATCAATATGCAGGCTGTTAAAAATAATGTTTAGAATTTTAGGGCTATTCAGGTGTTTCATTGACCATTTCTACACTTTTTTATTGAGTGTCTTCTACACGCCAGATGCTAGATAAATGCTCACTTAGAGATTCTAGTCACACCGCTTTTGTGTCTACATCATAAATATTTTTTACAGGACTTGATGGTAAATGGGCTTTCCTGGTGGCTCAGGCAGTATAGAATCTGTCTGCAATTCAGGACACGTGGGTTCAATTCCTGGCTTTGGAAAATCCCCTGGAGAAGGGAATGGGCAACCCACTCCACAATTCATGCCTGGAGAATTCCATGGACAGAGGAGCCTGGCAGGCTACAGTCCACGGGGTCACAAGTAATCGGACACAGCTGAGCGACTAACACTTTCACTTTCACTTTGATGGTAAATGCAGTGACAACAGGAGTGTGTGGTTATGCACTCTCACAAAGCAGTTGCCCAGCCAGTTCTGGGCTGACATGAGAAAGAACCAGAATTCAGGGAAGGGAGGGAAAGTGTGTTTGAGGGATAAGGGAGTTGGCTCAAGGGAGGGGAAATTTGGACGAGTAGTTTAAAAGAAAGGAGGATGGTTATAGCAAAAGCAGAAGTAGAGCAGAAAACAAACATATTCCAGGGTCAAAAGAGCTGACTCTACTGGCTAATGCAGAGTTGAGAAAGGTGAAGAATTGGCAACAGGACTAGAAGGGCTCATCCAAATGTTGACTACTCTCAAACAACTATGCGCTGGACTCCATGGAAACTAACCAGAGAAGCAGCCATAATGTCAATCCTTTGTGGACAATAAGGAGGACGGCAGGATGGATGGATGGACAGATGGATAATGGATGGCTGGATGGATGACAAAAGGCAGGAAAGGATGGTTGCTCAGATGGATGGTTATCTGCCACATGTAATATATTCCACATCCATACCTGTGTTGTTAAGTCCTAAAATTAAAGCTCTGTATAATGTGCTGCCTTGACATCTGGTAAAATTGGGAGGCCCTTAAACGGTCTAACCACAAGTCTCCTTATCCATTTTTCTGCACCCATAAGGTTCCCTAGCCATATAACCCTTCTTGTCGAGGGCATCAGGCACAATTCCTGCTTAACTCTGAGAAGGGGGCTTCAGTTCCTGTCAGCCCATGGAATTATTCCAAAAAGCCAATCAGATCCTCCTGCAGCAACTAAGTGGCACCTCACCTCTTGTGACGACGCATTCTCAGCTCCCAAGTGTACTCCCATGCGGCCCTGCATGGGTGTGTGGCGTCCTCCTCCCCAAGGCTTAGCGTACCAGTGACTAACAACTGCTGTCAGTCTCATCTGCCCAGCGGCAAGTGTTGTATGTTTGGTCATCCCCACAACCATACGGCAGGGATCCTTCCTTACTAACAGCGAGAAGAGAAGGTGATCCAAACAATCCTCCCCCATTTTCCTTTGCTAATGGAACCTGCGTTTCATTCAAGGAGCCGTCCTCCCTAACGTGACTTATCCCTAGCTCAGAGAGAAATCCTAACTGGTTTAATTCCACCTTAGGGGTCTCATTAGACTCTAGCATGTAACTCAGCTCTGCCCACTGCAATGTAAGGTATACCTGATGGGATGACTGTGGGAAAGGTTTTCTGGTTTCTAAAGAGTGAGTGAGTGAGTGAAAGTCGTGTCCACTGTTCGCGACCCCATGGACCATACAGTCCATGGAATTCTCCAGGCCAGAATACGGGAGTGAGGAGCCATTCCCTTCTCCAGGGGATCTTCCCAACCTAGGGATCAAGCCCAGGTCTCCTGCATTGCAGATGGATTCTTTACCAGCTGAGCCACAAGGGAAGCCCAAGAATACTAGAGTGGGTAGCCTATCTCTTTTCCAGCAGATCTTCCTGACCCAGGAATCCAACCAGGGTCTCCTGCACTGCAGGCGGATTCTTTACCAAATGAGCTATCAGGAAACCCCTCCTAAGAAGAAGAAATTGGAATAAAAGCCCCCCTGCTCTACCTCTGGATATTACTGTGTCCAGGTAGGATGCCTTTACCTGCTGCTCCAGTTAACCTGTGACCACCAGCAGATATACGGCCTACTCTAGAGGAGGATGAGAGAGAGCAGGGAAACCTGGGTCCTTACTAGCACCAGTGAGCCACTGAGTCAACCATTACACCTTTGGATGATGTATTTTCTTACTATTTATGCCAGTTTGGGTCAGCATTTTCTCCTCCTTGCGGCTGAAAACATCCTTTTGGAACATCGTCTTTAAGCTGTATTGGTTAACATGAATTCCTTAATCTATCCATCCATTACATTCTTCTTTTTTTCACTCATGGCATTTGTAAAGAGTTTTCAGAAGGACCTTAAGTTTAATGTCTAAATTGACAGATTTAATTAATAAAGATAAGAGCTAGGAATCGAGTAACTATAATGCACACTCATAATATCCTTGACATAGGTTTTTACTATTGCTCCTGTTTTATAGAAATTTTGTGGAGACTCGGACAGGCGTATGATGAGTCCGGGTCACACAAACAGCAAGTGTCCGAGCCAGGACATAAAGATCAGTTCTTACTATCTTGCCAAAACCCTGCAGGGCATCCCATTCTGAGTGAGTCTGGCTGGGACTAGGAAGCCCAAATGAAGGAAGAATTGAAGGAATCTCAATCAACAGGCAAAAAAAAAAAAAAAAAAATTAACAGATCTAGAAGGGTTATTTCTTACTTTTTTAGGGAAGACCATGCCACCAGCAACTTCTCACTTTTTTTGGCCGCTTCTGAACCAGTCACAAAAGTATTTCAAGTGCAAAATTGCTTGTGAGATGCACAATCAATCAGGTAACAAGCATTTATGGAGCTCATAACATGGGCCTGGCAGCTGGAGTAACTGCTGGGTGCTGTTTTACAGCCCACTGAGAGAAGGGCTAAACTATACTACAAATTTCATAGAAACAGAAGTTTCTACGAAACCTCCACCCTAGGCTTATAGATCTGGCATTACTGCTGAGCATTTAGGATGTAGCTGAGCACTGCCTACAAATAAGGATTTGGATTTTAGAGTCAGGATGACTGAGATTCAAATCCCAACTCTCTCACTACTGGCTGTGTGACCTTTAGCAAGTTTCTTATCTTTCTGAACCTCAGTGTGCAGATCTGTAAAAAATGGACATAACCATAGTTCTCAGTTCAAAAGGCAGGTGTGCTCATTAAATTGGATAATGCCAGGGTTCAGAATGTATTCAATGGATGTTAAGAGGAGATGACTTTTTAACATTTAATTATCCCTTTTGAAAAAGTAGATGCCTGTCATCTCCCATGTAGAAACCCAGAGCTGGAGTAAAGGGTGAACTGACTACCAGCTTGGATTATGCCAGAGACTGTTAATCCACACCGTCGGTTCTCCCTGTGTTTTCCTTTCTCCCTTCCTCTTACCTGAAAGGGGAACTGATGCTGGGAATGCTGCCTGGAGTCTGCAAGCCTATGGAAGGTGGTGCAACCCGCCGGAGGGACAACCTCAGAAATATTCCTGGGGCCCCACAATGTCAGGAAAGCAGCAGAGGACCCTGGAGCCAAAGGGGCCACACGGGTGAGAAATGGAGTATTTCCTGCCATATCCGTAAACAAGGATGTCACGGTCATCTGCGATTTAGGCCCTCCAAATGTGAATTTCTGAGCCCTAAGGGCAACCAGGAAGGAGAATGATACCTGCGATCCAGCAGCCACCAGGCTGCAGCCACTCCCTATGGTGAACACTGAGGAAAACTGGAGGATACTGGCCCCAGATAGCTGAGGTGCAGCCGAAAGGGATGATTTCAGTGAGCCCAGACACTTGCCTCTTCCCATACACAGAGAAGCACTAAATTCTTTAATTTGAGATACCTGGTTTTCTTTAATTCATGAAAATATTTTTGATATTCGGACTATCAGCCCTTTGTTGCAAATTTCTATATAATCTGACACCCCCACCCGTCCCAGCCAGTTCCCTCTGGGTTACTTGACATGCTGTCTCCCGGACTTGGAGTCCTAAAAATTCCTACTGAATAAAACATAACTCTCAACTTTTAGATGGTGACTACTCATATTTTTAAGTCAACATGGGCGAGGCCAACAGGTCCTGTGACCAACCATGTGACTAATGACCCAGAGCCAGAGTTCTCCCTCTCCCCAGCCTTGGTCTTGGTTAAAGCCCCAGGACTGAGAGACACTCAGTATGTATGTACTGCCGAGGAGAGGGCGGATGTGCCCAGGACAGACTGCCGTTAGAGGCTTTACACCAGCTTAGCAGGACAGAGACCTGCACTCAGAGTGGAGTTCTAGAAAAGCAAGCCTTATTTCTTGCCCACCTGAGTTGTGGGCTGAGATTCATACCAGCTACAGCAAGAAGAATTCAAGAGTTGCTTGTTCTCAACAGACTGAGGGGAATACAAGGTCTACAGACTCCAGCAAGGAAGCGAAATGAAGGCAAACTGTAGCCACAGCTACAGGCCTAGCACCTGGAGGACAGCACAACTTTGGTCTGGAATTTCAGGCACAAACACAGAAGCAAATGAATGAAGGAGGAACAAAGAAGCACACCTGGCAGAAAACAGCCAGCATTCACAGCCTTTCACACCCAACTCTTAATAAATCCAGAGATTTGGGTTTGCAGCTAGGGTTTAGCAGTCAAAACTGTGTTGCAACACCTTTCTGGTTTGAAGTGGAGAAAGCATAAGGCCTGTGAATTTGAGGATTTGACACCACAGCCTTCTGTGCAAACATCTGACTCACTCTGCCCCTCCAGGGAGGGAAGAAGCCAGCTCAGGTTTCACTATTAGCCCCCAAACCCCACTGTGAATGTCAGTTCTTTCCCAGAAGCAAAGTGAACTACCAAATCTGTTTCAATCAGTGCTGACAACCTAAACCCAAGTTTATGAAGCTGCAGGCCACAGAGGAGGCCCTCTGTTCCAGGGCTGCACCATGAGGGGTGAGGAGCCCTGATTCAAATGAACCAGAGCTAGATTTCGCTGTTTTCATCACTTTAACATTTACATTCTGAGAGCCTAGGGAAATGGATCTTTGAGACACGGAACATTAACCTTTGCTATAGCAAAGTCATGCCAGTCTTCAAATGCCTCAAAAAAAAAAAAAAAAAAAAAAGGTACTCCTTATCTCCATTCTAGCCTCCAGCCTTCTGGAAAGGTCAGAGCATAGGAGGAGTCCTGACAGCAGTGAAATCTCAGGAAATCTTGGGCTTACAGGGATGGCAGCGACCATCTAAGTCCACGCTGACATTTTATGCATGAGTAAACTCAGGCTGAGGAGCGCTTGGAGTACTTTTGCAAAGTCACACTGCTGGATGGAGTCAATGTTACCTCACTCTGTCTATTCACTCACCATAATGAACATCTTTTGGTTACTATTCGGGGACCTCTGTGGTTGTGTGGGTCACAGAAGGGAACAAGGCCCCAGTTTACCAGTGGAAGTCAGAGAGGCCCCACATCCCTCTCCCCACTTCCTGGAAGCAGGGGTGTAGCTTAAGACTCATCCAAGAGGACACTTCCATCCAGCCCTACCAACAGCAGCCAAATTCCCCATGGCCATCATATTGGTTCTGGCCTAGGAACAGAGTACTCTGACCAGAACTACATGTACTAGTGACAAGCTTGCTCAGTGACCAATTGCATAATGAACAGTTTGCCTAAAAGTCAAATACTCTTGTCAGTATCCATTCAGCTATCATCTGCTGCTGCTTTTTTTTTTTTCTTGCCAACTTGTGGACATCGTTACAAATTGAAAAAATTAATTTCCTCTAAGGTTTTTTTCCCCTGCTAAATTTTGTATTTCTGATTAACTATTTATGAATGTGTTGCTTTTTATGAACAATGATATTGTTCTTTATTGTTATGGGAGGCTTTTGATAATATATGAACCTTTGAACACAGTTAGGGACTTATTTGCAAGTGTGAATAATAACATTTTTTTCTAAGCTGTATGTTTACAGTAAGAGACTTTTACTGAACTTGACGTAAGATATTGAATTCAGAATAATTCTAAGTGTTAAGCACAAAATGGGTTGACCTTGGTCAGCAATTGATCTGACTTTAGCAATGGGATGCAACCAGCATACCTCCTAACAATTAATGGTAATTAATGGCTGACTACAATCAATGAGTCTATACTAGATCTGATGCGTAATACTGGGTTCATATTCCATTCAGATCCATACACAAGTACTGAGTTTAACTACAATAATAAAACAACTGACGTTTCTCAACTCCACGTCAAAGGCTGGGCTGAACACTGTAGTTTTGTTCTCTCTTTTAGTTCTGCTCCCTGAGGACAAGGCCTCATCTTTGTTCACCACTGTGTCCTCAGCCAGCCCATGGGAGATGCCTTCTCACTACCTACAGGACAACCAAATGGCCCTGTCAGTAGGCACTGTCGTAATCTATCACCTCAACTGTACAGGGGAGCAAATGCAGGTTCAGTTGTTACTACTTGTCCAAGGACGTCAGGAAGGGCAGCATGACTTGTAGCCTGCATTCCTGACACGAGGAAGTGTGTGACGTGACAACTGGACCCTAACAACTAAAGCCTAGAGGGTAGGGGTCAGGGCGGACAGACACATTCATGCTGTTTTGTGCCGCGGACCTTGCGAGCAGGGTAAGTACAGAAGCCCCTGGGAGGAGGTGGTTCTGACATGACTCTAAAAGGTGTCTAAAGGACTATTCCCAAAGGTAGAACATTTCACAATGAGACCAAGCTTCCTAAGGAACCTTGGGACAGAATACAAGCAAGGGTCAGAGGTCAGGGGTACACCCCAGTGGCCTGTGCAATGTGCTGCAGCTTTCCAACCAAAGGTTAGCTTGATGGTGAGGGAAGAATCGTTCTGAAAACCCGGGATGATCAACATGGGGCCTTGTGGAATAACAAAGAGATTAGTCCTGAGCTCTCTTTTCTTCTCCATCCAATGTATATTAATTTTCTCTAGAAATTAAAAATATCTCAGATTCTCACGTGGCTTTGGCCTCGTGCCGTTGTGCTAACGCTAGTCAATAGCATTTTGTATGAAAAGAAAACTGTGGATGGGAATGTGAAATGGTACAGCACTCTGGAAAATAATTTGGCAGCTTCTAAAAAGCTAGGCATACACTTATCCTACAACCCAGCAATTGCAATCCTGGGCATTTATCCCAACGAAATGAAAACTTATGTTCACACAAAAACCTGTGCAGGATTGTTCAGAGTCGCTTGCTCTGCAATAGCCCCAAACTGAAAACAACCAAAAAATGTCCTACAATAGGTGAATGAGGAAACAAACTGTGGTACATCCTGACCATGTAATTATATAGAACAATAAAAATGAACAAGCTGGTGATACAGGCAATAACTTGGATGGATTTCAAGGGCTTTATGCTAAGTGGGAAAAAAACAAAATTTCATGCTGCATGATTCCATTTATATAACATTCTCAAACTGACAAAACTCTCGGGACTTCCCTGGTGGTCCAGAGGCAAGACTCTGCACTCCTAGCGCAGGGGGCCCAGGTTCGATCCCTGGTTAGGGAACTCAACCCCACAAGCCACAACCAAGATCCCACAGCCAAATAAGTGAACATTTTTATAAATAAATAACAATTTTAAGTTATGTACTATTATACTACAGTTGATTTTTATACAGATTCAGAGATAATGTGATGAAATCTCATCTCCCTAAGTTACATAACAACGAGACATACGCTAAGGCTCGTATTATTAACTCACAGACACCTTCCAACCCCAGTGTTTTACAAAGCAGGTCTAATGAAGATCCCCTGGAGAAGGGAAAGGCTACCCACTCCAGTATTCTGGCCTGGAGAATGCCATGGACTGTATAGTCCATGGGGTCACAAAGAGTGGGACACAACTGAGCGACTTTCACTTCACTTCAATGTATTAAACAAAATGGCTTTCGTTTGGTCAAAAAAGACTTTTTTAACTCTAGTCAAGTAATTGACATCAAAATGTCCGGGATGCTATGAAGTGTTTCTTGTGCCTGGAAATGGAGAGTTTTTTATTCATCCTCTGAAAGTTCATGGTACAGCATGTGGGTGAAGCTTTCTGAGCAACCTTTCCCTTTGCTGCTGCAAAACCAAAATGTGGGCTCAGAGTCTGAGCTTTGCTTCCCACAAAAAATGTGGCTAAGGCCAGAGAACAGAAGTATTTATACTTTTAGAGGACCCCTTCTTCATGAGTCACGTGGCAGCAATCCTGAGAAGGTCCTTTCTGAACCTGCTGCAGCTTGCTGCTGCCAGTCAAGAGGCGAGGGTGCCCTCTACAGGTGAAACTGCGGAACAAAACAGTCTCCAACCCCAGGGAAAGGGTCTGTGGGAATTCACCAGCATAGCCTTCTCTAGGCCACATCCTTCTAAAGCTTCCAAAACCTAATGTCTATCATTGCAATACCAGACATAATCTAAGTGTGTGTGAACACACGCATAAAATTCGAATTATCTCTGCAAGGAGAAGGAAACTAGTAGCAGTGCTTGTCTCTTGCGAGGGAAATGTCATGAGATGGGGATGGGGGAAATTCACTTTCCCTACCCCCAAATTTGGGATGAAAAAGTTTCAAACATACAAAAAAGTTGACAGAATAGTATAATAGTATAATGACCATGCTGACCACTTAGATTCCACAACTATTACCATTTATCATATTTGTTTTCTCTCTACTATTAATTTTCGGAGAAGGCAATGGCACCCCACTCCAGTACTCTTGCCTGGAAAATCCCATGGATGGAGGAGCCTGATAGGCTTTAATCCATGGAGTCTCTAAGAGAAGGACACAACTGAGCAACCTTCACTTTCACTTTTCACTTTCGTGCATTGGAGAAGGAAATGGCAACCCACTCCAGTATTCTTGCCTGGAGAATCCCAGGGACGGCGGAGCCTGGTGGGCTGCCGTCTATGGGGTCGCACAGAGTCGGACACGACTGAAGCGACTTAGCAGCAGCAGCAGCAGCTACTATTAATTTGCCAGAATTATTCAGTTAGAGACTCACAGCAAAAATCTTTATGCCCTTTGAATTCTGTATAGAGTGTATCATCGATAGAAATAAATATATTAGTAATAACAACCACCTCTGAGAGAGGTTGTGAGGGAATACTAAATTAAATAAGATATACAGTATGTGAATACCTGGCACGGTGCCAAGCACAGAGCACTCTCTCAATAAATAAATGCTAACTATTGTCATTCTTGGGCTTCCCTGGTGGCTCAGTGGTGAAGAATCTGCCTGCCAAGCAGGAGACATGGGTTCAATCCCTGGGTCAGGAAGATCCCCTGGAGAAGGAAATGGCAACCCACTCCAGTATTTTTGCCTGGGAAATCCCATGGACAGAGGAGCCTGGCAGGCTACTGCTCGTGGGGTTGCAAAGAGTCAGACACGACTTAGCGAGTAAACAGCAGCAACAGCATAATCATTCCTATATTTCCCTTCTTTTACTTGTAGATTCCATAATCAACTTACCGCCTTTGCTCACCCCAAGGCGAGCAGCACAGACAGGACACAGCTGCCATGGAGCAGATGACAGGGCTCTAAAAGGCTCAGTGACTCCAACCTGTCCAGGCGCCACGGGCCTGCAGAAGGGCCCGGCATCTGGGCCTTTCCCCAATGTAGCCTTTTTCCCACTTTTCCAAACTCTCAGCTTCTGAAAGGCTCCTGGCAGGTCCAGAGCAGAAGAGTCATCATACCTTGTAGGAAAGTGACAAAGCCTACAGACCACCCTGTTAGAGGCAGGCCGGAGAGCAGGGAGGAGGCAGAGGGTGGCCATGATACTGGATCCTTCTGGGCTGCTCTGAGAAAATCCCTCCATGACTACAGATATTCACCTCTTCCCATGGACTATCTTGTAATGAGTTTTCACTGTTTTCTGATCTCAAAAAGAGTACAACAAATATAAAATACAACTCAGTATCTAGTAAAAACCAAATAAACATGCTACCTAGATTTCTAAATATGTCAAATAACATACATAATTCATAATATGCATATATACAATATAATATACATATATCAATACATGTTAACATGTATAATAATATACATGTTATCAGATAATATATATATAAATGAAAATCAAAGTCACTCAGTTGTGTCTGACTCTTTGTGATCCCATGAACTGTAACCTGCCAGCCTCTTCTGTGCATGAAATTCTCCAGGCAAGAATACTGGAGTGGGTTGCCATTCCCCTCTCCAGGGAAAATACAATTCAGTATGTGGTAAAAACAAAGTAGAGATTCATTGCTAGCTAGGCCTCTCTTTTTCTCTACACACTTACATGTAATATATGACATATTATGTTACTTTAGTTACATTATATATGTATATTACAATGTATATTACACTGATTGATCGATTTATAGACCTACTGAGTATCTCTGACTATGTGGGTTTTTACCACATACTGAACTATATTTGGTCAGACTAACCCTTTTCCCCACCAAGGAGAACAAGCTGTAGATAACACTACTTGCTCTGCTGGCCATGACCAGTATCTCTCTGAGGTCTCAGGCCTACACATATTCGTGGGCCTACCAGCTGCCCACGAACCCAGAGACTTCCTTCAGTCCTTGCAGAGAGAGAACTGGGGAACTCACTTGCCCCTCAGTCCTAAAAGGTAGGCACTACTATCTCCAGTGCAATAGACTGAATGTATTGCACCCCCCAACAAAATACATACATTGAAATTTAATCCCCAATGTGACATATTTAGAGATGGAATCTCTGGGAGGTGATTAGGTCCCAAAGGCAAAGCCCTCATAAATGGGATCAGTGCCCTTATTAAAAAAAAAAGAAGACCCTGGAGAGCTGCCTCATGCTTTCTGCTATCTGAAGACACCGATAAAATGGACACCTACGAACTTGGAAACAGGCTCTCACCAGACACCAAATCTGCTAACACCTTGATCTAGGACTTGCCAGTCTTCAGAAATTAAAATTTCTGTTGTTTATAACTTACCATGTCTACCATATTTTGTTATAGTGGCCCAAGCAGACTCAAGACACCCATCTGACAGATGAGAGATGATGTACAGATGTCACAAGCAATGAGCTCAAGTTCACACAGCTGGTGAGCAGCAGTGCTGGGATGCTTGCTCCTACCTGTGGACCTTTAATTCAGATGTCAACGTAGAAACGTGTACTTATGAGTATCAGCAAAACTGTAGGGGAAAAGCCACTTTCAGATACTCTTTATTGGAATTTACATCTGGAAATCAACATGACAATATTGAACACAATTTAAAACGCACAGTTCCAGTAGCGAAGACTCCTTGCTCGCTATGTAGGCTGCCTGGGTTCAACTCCTGGTCAGGGAACTGGATCCCACGTGCCACAACTAAGATCTGGTGCAGCCAAGTAAGTAAATAAAATAAATAAATATTTTTTTTAAAGAAAAAAGCTAACATATATGCCAAAATACATGGTGAGGATTCCAGGAATGACAGAGAAAACACACTCTGCCCTAGCTATCACACTAACTGCAACTACAGACCCTTTCAACGTAGAGCAATGACCCAAGGATGGTGAAAAGCAAATGGTAGCAGGTGAATCAGAAAAAAGACCAGAATTCAAAAGTCCATAAAGATGGTAGGGAGTTCGGGTTTTCTCCCTTCAGCATTGCCTGGCCTAAATTCAAAGGCACCTGCTCAAAACTCAGAAGTTTTCATCGGGTGCAGACAGAAAGAGTTCCGAGAGAAGCCCTCCCTTTCTGATCTGGGAGGGTGGGGGCATCGGGAGAATATTCCATTTCGATTTTGGTTTTCTTTTTTCTGTTTGCTGCCCTAGCCTGCGTGCAATATCTTAGTGCTGGTGGCAGCAGTGGGTGGTCAGATGCTTAAAACTCTAAGGGAGGGGAAATCTGTCTCTAAGGAGAGGAGCTGGGATTCCAAGAGCAGGGAGAGAATACCTTTGCTGTTTCTCTCCCTGTCCGCCTTGGTCCTGATGCAGAAACAGCAGTAAGCAGTGCACAACAGAGCAGAAGAACTAAAGCCACACTGTTATCGGAGGACTTGTATCCCCATCAAGTTCCTATACTGAAGTCAAAACCTTCAGTATCACAGAATGTGACAGCAGTTGGAGATGGCCTTTAAAGAGGTAATGAAGGTACAATGAAGTCATTAGGGCCTCATCCAACATGACTGGTGTCATTATAAGAGTAGACTGGGACACAGACATGGGCACGCACAGAGCAAAGACTGTGTGAGGACAGAACAGGAAGGCAAGGAGACAGGCTTCAAAGGAAACCATCCTTTCAGGAAACGTCATCGTGGAATTTCAGCCTCCAGAACTGTGAAAACATCAATTTCTGTTGCTTAAGTCATCCAGCTTGTGGTCTTTTGTTACAGAAGCCTGGGGAAACTAGTATACTTATCTTTCTGGCTGGGGCACTAGGAAGGGAGGGTCAAGGGCATCAGAAGGTATTGAGGACATTATAGAGATGAAGGAGATCGAGAGAGACATCCTAGAAAGTTGTGTATGAGCTCCTGGACTCACCCTGGAGCTTACATGTACAGGTTTGACGCTACACAGCATACCAAGAGCCTCGCCAACTGAAAGTGACCACTGGGTGGCACACACGTGGGACTGATCCAAATAGCACTGCAAATGCTTTAAAAACTCGGCTGGGGACTTTCCTGGTGGTGCAGTGGTAAAGAATCCACCCGCCAACGCAGAGGATATGGGTTTGATCCCTGGTCTGGGAAGAGCCCATATGCTGCAGGGTAACTAAGCCCTTGGGCCACAGCTACTGAGCCTGTACTCATGCTCTGCAACAAGACAAGCCAACGCAATGAGAAGCCCAATGCAGCCAAAAATGAGTAAATAATAAAAAAATTTTTTTTTTAAATTTGTAAATTTAAAAACTGAGCTGATTTTGGAACCACAGCCCACAGCAGACAGGTGGAAATCCAAATTGTCTGGATTACCTGCAAAAATGTGAAATATGAATATTCTCTAGCCTGACAGACAAATAAGGAAGAAAGACACAGGTTACTAATTTCAGGAATGAAAAGGGGGATGTCACTACAAACCCTACAGAATATAAAAGTGAATTTTGTGAACAAATCAACATATATAAATTTGGCAACTTACATGCATTGGACTTAGCCCTTGAAAAATAACAGCATCTGACATTTACCCAAGAATAAATAGATAGCCTGAATAACTCTATATTCATTAGGGAAATAGATTTTGTAGTTAAAAGCTCAATGAGAAAGAAACCTCTGGACGGTTTCAAATATAAATTCTACCAAACATGTAAGGAAGTAATAAAACCACTTCTGTACAACCTCTCTCAGAAAACAGAAGAGGAGGGAACACTTGCCAACTCCATCCGAGGCCACCGTTACACTGACACCGCAATCAGAGAGCACGAGAAACCTGCCATAAACACACACACAAAATCCCACAAAAAACTAGCAAGTCAAAGCCAAGCAATATATATGTGTGTGCATGTGTGTCTTTACATGTATCTCACCACGACCCAGTACAGTGTATACCAGTGACGCAACATTGCTTCAATATCTGAAAATCAATCAACATAATCCACAATGTGAACAAACTAAAGAAGAAAAATCAAATGATTATATATTAGTAATCGATGGAGAGAAAATATTTGACAAAAATGCAATGGCCATTCATGATTAAAGGACTCAACAACTGAGAAACAGAAGGAACTTACTTAGCCTGAATAAGCAGCCATACAAAAATTTTAAACAAACATCACACTTACTGGTCAAAGAGTGAATGCTTTTCCTCTAATATGGGGAACAAGGTGAAGATGTCCATTCTCACCACTTCTATTCAACATGGGTACTAGAACGGCAGAAAAAAAGGGAAGAAAAAGAAACAAAAGGCAAAATATTAGAAAGATAGAAAAAAACTGTCTCTTTCACAGACAACATAATTGTCTAAGCAGACAATCTCATGGAACATACAAAACAAGCTTCTTTTGGAAACAACAAATGAGTTTAGCAAAGTTGCAGAACATCCTGCATCCATACCTGAAAATCAACTGCATTTCTACATACTAGGAGTAAACTGCCAAAAACCTGAAAAAATAAAGTTTTAAAAAATGAATTCATTTTTGGCTGTGCTGGGTGTTTGTTGCTGCATGTAGGATTTCTCCAGTTGTGGCAAGCAGGGGCTACTCTACTCTCGAACTGCAGTGCGGTGGCTTCTCTGGTTGCTGTGCATGGGCTCCAGGGCGCACAGCCTTCAGTAGTTGCAGTGCATGGGCTCAACAGCTGTGGCACACGGGCTTAGTTACCCAGAAGCATGTGGGATTTTTCCAGATAAGGTATTGAACCTGCATCCCCTGCATTGGCAGGCAGATTCTCAACCACTGAGCCACAAGGAAAGTCCCCAGGAACCAACATTATTAAAAATAACATTTACAATAGCCTAAAAAGGACAGAAATAAAATATGTGTAAGATGTGCATGCTGAAAACTACAAAAGGCTGATTAAAAAAAAAAAAATCTAAGACTGAAATAAATAGGATACTAGCTCTTTTTAAAATGTTCTATAGATTCAACACAATTTCAATAAAAATTCTATCAAGATTTTTTTTTGGTAGCTTCAGATAAGCTGATTGTTAAAAAAAAAAAAAAAAACTTTGAAAAAAAAATGTTGGGACACTCACATTACTTGATTTTAAAAATTACCTCACAGTAGGAGTAACTAAGACAGTGTAAGACTGAAAAAGGAATAAACACAGAGACCAATGGGACAGAAGAGTCCAACTTCACCACTCAATACAACGAACTGATTTTTGCACAAAGGTGCAAAAGCAGTTCAGTGGAGAAAAGATGGTCTTCTTAGCAAATAATGTTAAACAAGTGGATATCCATACGTAAAAAACTCTGGAGACTTTCCTGGTGGTACAGTGGATAAGAATCTGCCTGCCAGTGAGGGGCACACGGGTTCAATCCCTGGTCTAGGAAGATTCCACATGCCATGCAGCCACTAAGCCTGAGAGCCACAACTACTGAAGCCTGTGTGCCAAGAGCCTGTGCTCAGCAACAAGAAGATTTTACCGCAAAGAGAAGCCCACCCACTGCAACTAGAGAGTAGTCTCCACTCTTCACAACTAGAAAGAGCCCGCACACAGCAATGAAGACCCAGTGCAACCAAATATTAAATAAATAATTAAAAAAAATTTTTTTTAACAACTCTGGACTTAAACTTCACTGTTGTTCTTGTTCAGCCTCTCAGTTGTGTCCAACTCTTTGGGACCCCATGGACTGCAGCACGCCAGGCTTCCCTGTCCTTCACCATCAAAAATTACCTCACAATGAACCACAGATCTAAATGGAAAACTGTGAAACTTCAAAAGAAAGCATCAAAGAAGTTTTGAAACCTGGTGTTGGGCAAAGTTCTTAGAGATGACATCAAAACATGATCCATATGAGAAAATTCTGGTAAACTGAATTTCATCAAAATTTAAACCCTTTTTTTCTGAAAGACTGTTGAAAAATGATGAGATATGCCACAGACTAGGAGAATATACAGTCGGCCTTCAGTATCCAGATTCCATACCTGCAGATTCAATCAACAGAGCATTATGTCAGAGGTCCTACTGTTATAGTCAGGGTCCTTGGACTCTTTAATCAACAGAAATAGATAAAAGGCCAGACAAGGAATTTGGGTAAAGCTTTATAACAAGTAACTGGTGCTCTTGCTCGTCCCTCCAACCCGAGGAAGAACTGTGAGGTGGCTCCTTAAATGTCGTAAAGGTAGAGGGGTGGTTTAGGTATTCTGCCCACACCCTTGGAGGTACTGTGTGCAGGGATCATGCATGGTATCCTGCTTTTGTTCCCAGCACCGCAGAAGTGGCAGTTGTCTTTAGTTGCCAAGTTGTATCTGACTCTTTAGCAACCCCATGCATGATAGCCCACCAGGCTCCTCTGGCCATGGGATTTTCCAGTTAAGAATATGGAAACAGGTTGTGTTTTGGTCTTTTTGTATCTTACTGTTCATATTTTGCCCCAGTTGCACACGCATGCAGTTATTTTTAGTTGATTATAATTTCTTTTCATGTTGTCCTTGGGGTTCTCTAGGCAGGACTACTTGAGTGGGTTGCCATTTCCTCCTCCAGTGGAGCACGTTTTCTCAACTTTTCACTCTGCCCCGTCCATCTCAGGCGGCCATGCACGGCATAACTCACAGCTTCACTGAGTTACGCAGGCCCCTTCACTACAACAAGGCTGTGATCCACGAAAGAGAAAAGATATGACATTGGAAGATGGGCCCTCCCAGATCGGAAGGTGTCCAATATGCTATTGGGGAAGAGTGGGGGCAAATACTAATAGCTCTAGAAAGAATACAATGGCTGGGCCAAAGTGGAAATGATGCTCAGCTGTAGATGTGTCTGGCTTCCCTGGTGGCTCAGACAGTAAAGAATCTGTCTGCAATGCAGGAGACCCGGGTTCAATCCCTGGGTCAGGAAGATCCTCGGGAAAAGGCAATCCACTCCAGTATTCTTGCCTGGAGAATACCATGGACAGAGGAGTCTGGCAGGCTACAGTCCATAGGATCATAAAGAGAAGGACACAACTGAACAACTAACACTTCTACTTTCTGGTGATGAAAGTAAAGTCTGAAGCTGTAAACAACAATATTGCATAGGAACCTGGAATATTAGGTCCATGAATCAAGGTAAATTGATGTGTCAAACAGGAGATGGCAAGAGTGAACAGTGACATCGTAGGAATCAGTGAACTAATATGGACAAGAATGTTTGAATTCAATTCAGATGACCATTATATCTACTACTGTGGGCAAGAATCCCTTAAAAGAAATGGAGTAGCCCTCATAGTCAACAATAGAGTCTGAAAGGCAATATTTGGGTGCAATTTCAAAAATGACAGAATGATCTCAGTTCATTTACAAGGCAAACCATTCAATGTCACAGTAAACAAAGTCTATGCCCCAAACACCGACGCCAAAGAAGCTGAAGTCGAATGGTTCTATGAAGATCTACAAAGCCTTCTAAAAGAAAGATGTCACCAAAAGAAAGATGTCCTTTTCATTATAGGGGATTGGAATGCAAAGTAAAAAGTCAAGAGATACCTGGAGTAACAGGCAAGTTTGGCCTTGGAGTACAAAATGAAGCATGGCAAAGGCTAACAGAGAGTTTTGTCAAGAGAACATGCTGGTCATAGCAAACACCCTCTTCCAACAAAACAAGAGACGACTCTACACATGGACATCACCAGATGGTCAATACTAAAATCAGACTGATTATATTCTTTGCAGCCAAAGATGAAGAAGCTCTATACAGTCAGTAAAAATAAGACCTAGAGCTGACTGTAGCTCAGATCATGACTTCCTTATTGCAAAATTTAGGCTTAAATTGAAGGAAGTAGGGAAAACCACTAGGCTATTCAGGTATGACCTAAATCAAATCCTTTAACATTATATAGTGGGGAGGTGACAAATAGATTCAAGAGATTAGATCTGGTAGGCAGAGTGCCTGAAGAACCATGGAAAGAAGTTTGTAATATTGTACAGGAGGCAGCGGCCAAAACCATCCCAAAGAAAAAGAAATGCAAGAAAACAAAGTGGTTGTCTGAGGAGACTTTACAAATAGCTGAAGGAAAAAGAGAAACAAAAGGCAAGGGAGAAAGGTAAAAATATATCCAACTGAATGCAGAGTCCCAGAGATTAGCAAGGAGAGATAAGAAAGCCTTCTTAAGTGAACAATGCAAAGAATTACAAGAAGACAATAGAATGGGTAAGACTAGATATCTCTTCAAGAAAATTGGAGATATCAAGGGAACATTCCAGGAAAGGATGTGTAAGATAAATGACAAAAACAGTAAGGATCTAACAGAAGCAGAAAAAGAGATTAAGAGGTGGCAAGAATACACAGAAGAAATATACAAAAAAGTCTTAATGACCTAGATAACCATAATGGGGAAACAATGGAAACAGTGAGAGCCTTTATGTTTTTGGTTTCCAAAATCACTGCAGATGGTGACTGCAGCCATGAAATTAAAAGATGCTTACTCCTTGGAAGAAAAGCTACGACCTACCTAGACAGCATATTAAAAAGCAGAGACGTTACTTTGCCAACAAAGGTCCATCTAGTCAAAGCTGTGGTTTTTCCAGTAGTCATGTATGGATGTGAGAGTTGGACTATAAAGAAAGCTGAGGGCCCAAGAACTGATGCTTTCGAACTGTGGTGTTGGAGAAGACTCTTGAGAGTCCCTTGGACTGCAAGGAGATCCAATCAGTCCATCCTAAAGGAAATCAGTGCTGAATATTCACTGGAAAGACTGATGCTGAACCTGAAACTCCAATACTTTGGCCACCTGATGCGAAGAACTGACTCACCAGAAAAGACCTTGACACTGGGAAAGACTGAAGGCGGGAGGAGAAGGGGACGACAGAAGATGAGATGGCTGGATGACATCACTGACTCGATGGACATGAGTTTGAGTAAGCTCCGGGAATTGCTGATGGACAGGGAAGCCCGGCATGCTGCAGTCCATGGGGTCGCAAAGAGTCGGACATGACTGAGCGACTGAACTGAACTGAACTGAACTGACTGAACCACGATGCTGTTGTCACTCACCTAGAGCCAGACATCCTGGAATGTGAAGTCAAGTGGTCCTTAGGAAGCATTACTGTGAACAAAGCTAGTGGAGATGATGGAATTCCAACTGAGCTATTTAAAATCCTAAAAGATGATGTGGTTAAAGTGCTGCACTCAATATGTCAGCAAATTTGGAAAACTTATCAGTGGCCACAGGACCAGAAAAGGTCAGTTTTCATTCCAATCCCAAAGAAAAGCAACGCCAAAAAATGTTCAAACTAGCACACAACTACACTCATTTCACATGGTAGCAAGGTAATACTCAAAATCCTCCAAGCTAGGCTTCAGTAGAACATCAACGAAGAACTTCCAGATGTACAAGCTGGGTTTCAAAGAGGCAAAGGAAACAGACATCAAACTGCCAACATTCACTGGATCATGGAAAAAGCAAGGGAGTTCCAAAACAACATCTACTTCTGCTTCACTGGCTACACTAAAGTCTTTGACTGTGGGGATCACAAGAAATTGAAAAATTCTTACAGAGATGTGGGTACCAGACCACCTTTCCTGCCTCTTGAGAACCTTGTACGTGGGTCAAGAAGCAACAGTTTGAACTGAACATGGAACAATGGACTGGTTCAAAATTAGGAAAGGAGTATGTCAAGGCTGTACATTGTCACCCTGCTTATTTAATTTATATGAGCATCATGTGAGATGCTGGATTTTAAAAGGTGTTCAGTATTGTTAAATACTAGGGCAATGCAAATTAAAATCACAAGGGACATTACTACACGTTGATTAGAATTCCTAAATAACAATTATTGATAATATCAGGTGCTGGGAAGGATCCCAGAGCAACTGTATTTCTCATACATTGCTGGAGGGAATCTAAAATGGTACAGCCACTCTGGAGAAAGTTTGGCAATTTCTTAAAAGTTAGACATACACTTAACAGGCAATCATACTGCTGGATGCCTAAAGAAATGAAAATTTAAGTTCACATAAAAACCTGTAAACCAATGTTCACAGCAGCTATACTGGAAATAATTAAAAATGAACACAACTCAGAAATCCTTCAGTGGATGAACGGATAAACTGACAAAGCCACACAGGCTACTCAGCAATAAAAAAGAATGAAATGTTGATACACAGAATTACTTGAATGGGTCCCCAGGGCACCAGGGTAAATATAGTCAATCTCAAAGAATTACATATTACTTAAAAGGAGACATGAGAGAACTTTCTGAAGTGGTAGAAATGTGCATTTTAATGTGTTTAAGTTATAGCTAAAAAGATGGAGTGAAAAATCCTCTTTAATAAACCCTGCTTGCAATGACCAAAATAATAATAATAATTGTGGAACCCTGTGGAGATTGACACTTTGGATGAAGGACTTTCTGATGAGTGACAACCCAAAGACTGGAGGACAAATGTTCCTGGAACTTTGGAAAGATTTAATTGCATGAGTGAAGTGGCCTAGTTAGCCAACTTACACTTTCCAATCCTTTTCTGTAAAATTCAGTGAGCCTATGAATGTAGACTGGCTTTAAAAAGATTATGGATTTCTACTTCAGCACTTCCAACTTGTGTGCTTTTTACTCCAAGACATAAAATTATGCCTGGCTTTCCCAAACTGGCCATTTATAGAGTTTGAAAGGAATGCATATATACAGATGAAGATATTCTATGTGTCTGAAATGTTTGCAGTCATTATTTTAAAGGAAATTCTCACCTGAGGCCGGCTGAGTCCTCTGGAGTTGCTACTGCCATTCTGACTGAAGTGGCCAGACTAGCTACCCAGTCTCAGGATTCCTGCCTTTTTAGGATCTCTGTGTAAATAAAGTCCAAGAATACTGTCCTTTGTCTACATCACAGTCCATATTTCTGGTTTCTCTTTAGGCCTTTCTTCCCTTACCTTGATACCTCCTTTTGCTTTGTAATTTTAATTCTGAAATCTTTTAGTGCTGGATGGTGGGAGAGGTGAGAGAGGCAAGAGAACTGACTTACATTTTTGTTCTAAGCAGAACCCAGGAATCAGTGAGGGGTGATATCTCAAATTTGAGGATATTCCCGAGGATGCTGTGTGGCTGCCAGAGAAGTACTGGTTTCCTGTCAAGGGCTTGACAAGTAAAGACCGTTGCTCGCCACAGTTGAGCTATTAGCCACTGCCACTGCTGACCATCAACATACCCTGAAAGGAATTCAGGACAAAGACTGAAAATGAGGCACTCCAAGCTCTGAGAAAACTGGTAAAACAGGCCTTCAGATAATTTCAGGAGAAAAGCTTATGAACCCAATTTCTTGCATCTCACCATACTTGGAAAAGCAATAAAAATCATTAACTAAAATATCTACTCATGACTAGCAGTAACCTTCTACCCAGATGTATGCCAGACTGCATACCCTTCTCCAAATCACAACATACTATCTGAGAGCAGCCTCCTGGGGTACAGTCCTAAGTCCCCAGATAAAATGAACCTCACGGCTCTCACGTTGTGTGTTTTTATTTCAGTCCACAGACTGAAGGGACTAGGCAATGATGTCAGGTGAGAAAGACAGAACGTCTTGACTTCACATCTTAGAGACAAACTCTCCATTTTAAAGATGATGAAGCAAAAGCCCAGAGACTAGAAGTCATGCCTAAGCAGCTGTGTCCAAATTCCAGGCTCCAAACATTCAACCTGAGTATGATCCAGTTGTCTAAATACAGCTTATCCAGAATAGATTCTTACCTCCCACCTACAGCTAGTCTCCTCCTCCCTTCCCCCACCCATCCAACAACAAAAACAAAGAAAACCCAAATCTTCCTCAACTCTTCCCCTTCCCTCATGGCAACCGTATTGATTTCAGTCCCAAACAGATCTTAAACCTGTCACCTCCTCTTCATGCTGAAGCTGTCCTCTATTCCAGTTATCTCTACCAGACTTCCCGGGGTCTCCCTGCTTCTGCCCTCACCCCTCTCCTCTCATTCTCACTCAGTAACCAGATTCCTGTGACCTAGTCTCTCCCCTGCTGCACTGGCTTCTCAGGGCCGTTACAATAAACCCAGATTCTCAGGTTGTAGACCAGCAGCTCGCAGCCCTCAAAGAAATTTCTGAAATGTCCTGGATAACAGCGAGGACTGGGGGAGTCCCCAGAGGTCCTACCTGACCCGTCCCCCTCACCCCCAAGTCGAAATGAGACCAATGAGATAAAGCTTCCAGGGGCTTCCCTAGTCAGGTGATGTTGCTGTTGTTCAGTCACTAGGCGAGTCCGACTCTGTGACCCCATGGACTGCAGCACGTCAAGCCTCCCTGTCACTTACCATCACCCAAAAGTCTGCCCAAGTTCATGTCCATTGCATGGGTGATGCCGTCCTGCCATCTCATTCTCTGACACCCTCTTCTCAGGTGATAGGCCCTCTCTAAATGCAGGTTGTTCTAACTCCTTCCGAGGTTGGGACCCCAACTTCCGCTTTCCGAAGCAGTGGGGAAAAACTACCTTTTACAGTCAGGAGTTCTAAAGTCAAACTCTGGCTCCTTTAATCAATCCCTACTTCAGTCTACCCATCTGAGAAATGGAGCTAATAATATTAACACTAATTACCTGAGAGGGTTCTTGTGAGAATTACGTGAACCATAAAGCACTTAACATAACGCCTGGCACAAATGAAAGCTAGCTCCAGTTCACATTTTAAGGAACCAAAAACAGTGTTTCCAAGGTAACTTGCCAGACTGTAAATACCCAGTCACCAGATTATGTATAAAGTGGTACTTCGTACCAAAGCGCTTCTGTGCCTGCAGTTTTCACGGTCTCGAGTTACGCTCCTCAGAGTCTGACTTTCGGTCCCCGTGCTCCAAATATCCACACGGAGGGACGCGCTCCCGTGGGGCACCCCGAGCGCCAGCAGCCGCCAGCGCTTCCTAGTTGTTCCCAAGCCGCCCCAGGCTGAGACCACCCACACGCCCCTCGGCCCATGACGCACTGCGGGAGGCGGGGCACGCAGGCGTCGTGCCCTGCCATTGGCCCGCGCCGGTGGGGGGTCCGACTCGTCCGCGGCCCTGCTGTGCTGTCATTCGGCAGCGGCTAGAGGACACGGTCAAGATGGCGGTGGTTGCTGTGTTGGTGCGGAGACCTCTTGAGCAGGTAGGCAACGGCTCCCTTGCCTATGACCCTGCGCGACCCCTGCCCACTCTGTTCCCCTCTGAGCGTCCTCTCTCTCTCCCTGCCAGGTCTCCGGGCTGCTGAGGAGGCGGTTCCACCGGACCGCGCCGGCTGCAGTGCAGGTAACCGGCCCGGACGCTAGTCGGACCGGGAGGGGCCCCTGGTCCCAGGGCAGAGGCTGGGGTCGCATGTCACCCAGGCGAGGCTTAATGGAATCAAATGGCCGATCTGAGGGAACTAGACGTGACACTTCTTCCCTCACCTCCCCTTAGAGTTTTTTTATTGTAAAGTATACATAACAAAATTTACTACTTTAAACTGTATATTCAGTGGCACTAAGTACATTTAGCATGTCGTCCATTCACCACCAGAACTTTATCATCGTCCCAAACAGAAACGGTACTTATTGAACAGTAACTCTTCCTTAGCCCCTGGTAACCTCTAACCCCTCGTTACTTTCTATGGTGATAAATTCATGTATTCTAGGGATGGCCTATTGGAGAAGGAAATGGCAACCCACTCCAGTGTTCTTGCCTGGAGAATCCCAGGGACAGACGAGCCTGATGGGCTGCTGTCTATGGGGTCGCACAGGGTTGGACACGACTGAAGCGACTTAACAGCAGCAGCAGCAGCAGCAGGGATGGCCTACAAATGGAATCATTTAATATTTTTCCTTATAGGTCTGACTTCTTTCACTTACCGAGTTTTCAAGGTTCATCCGTGTCGTAGCATGTGTCAGAACTTCATTCGTTTTTAAGGCTGAGTAGTATTCCGTTGTAGGCATATACCACCTTTTCTTACCCACTCACCATTGATGGACACCTGAGTTATTTCCACCTGTTGGATTTTGAATAATGGTGCTGTGAACATTGATGTGCAATTATCTGAGTCCCTGCTTTCAGTTCTTTGGGGTATAAATCTAGAAGTTGGAATTGTTGGATTATATGGTAATTCTGTGTTCAAGTTTTTGAGGAATTTCCCTCTTTTCTCATTTTTGTTACTGGAGGATTCTACCAGCCTTTATAGTTGAGTAATTCCTAGATCCTGAAGGCAAAGTGTTTCGCAATGTCTCGCACTTAGTTAGTGCTCAATACATAGTATTACGTAGGCTTCCTTGACTGTTCTCTGCCCCACAGTATACCAAATGTGGAAATAAAATTATCCAGTATACTCTCTACTCAGGAAAGCACCTGTGAACTGGTCTGGCCAGCAAGCAGATTTCTCAAGATTAGGTAGTCATTAAGAAAAAGGGGACTTCCCTGCTGGTCCAGTGGTTAAGAATCCACCCTGCAACTGTTCAGGGAACTAAGATCCCACATGGGAAACTGAGCCTGTGCGCCACAACTACTGAGCTCTTGTATGGCAAGTGCTGAGTTGGTGAGCCACAAAGAAAGATCCCGTATGTGCAACTAAAACCCAATGCAGCCAATAAATATGAAAAAGGGAAGTGTTTAGTATATGTTTCATTTATACATCTAATCAAAGACTGGCAATGAGCAATAGAAATGTTACTTTTTAAATTCTTTGAACTTTTAAAGAGAAGCCTGTTCTATTGATGGTTTTTGTATCATGTGCTGTGGGCAGCCTAGGTCAAGAGAGAATCTCAGTAGTATCCTAAGTAATTCTGTAGTTTATTGACTGCTTTCCCATACCTGTGACAGGTGACAGTTCGTGAGGCTATAAATCAAGGCATGGATGAGGAGCTGGAAAGAGATGAGAAGGTATTTCTCCTTGGGGAAGAAGTTGCCCAGTACGATGGGGCATATAAGGTAACTAAGAAAAAAAAAACCACTATACAGAATTGAGGTGGCCATTTGCCCCCAGTAAAATTAGAAGTAATGGGGTCATTGCTTAATTATAGGTTAGTCGAGGCCTGTGGAAGAAATACGGAGATAAGAGGATCATAGATACTCCTATATCTGAGGTAAGCCTTCCATCAGGAAGCAGACCTTGGAGGGGCATGTCTGTTAAAGAGTACTACTCTAATTTTTGTGGATTTTTACTTATATTTGCATTTTACTTTCTAGATGGGTTTTGCTGGAATTGCTGTAGGTGCAGCTATGGTATGTAGTCTTTGTGAATCTCACCCAAAGAGATTTCTTTTAACAAGACCTTTTAAAATCATTGCTTGAGTGTTGGGGGTGGGGGGGGGGGGGGGCGCAAAGTGGTTATTTGCCACTCTAAACTGATGTTTTCCAGTCTTTTCAACATCTTTTCAACATTTTTGATTTGACAGGCTGGGTTACGGCCCATTTGTGAATTCATGACCTTCAATTTCTCTATGCAAGCCATCGACCAGGTTATAAACTCAGCTGCCAAGACGTACTACATGTCAGGGGGCCTTCAGTCTGTGCCCATAGTCTTCAGGGGGCCCAATGGTGCCTCAGCAGGTGTAGCTGCCCAGCACTCACAGTGTTTTGCTGCCTGGTATGGGCATTGCCCAGGCTTAAAGGTGGTCAGCCCCTGGAGTTCAGAGGATGCAAAAGGGCTTATTAAATCAGCCATTCGGGATAACAACCCAGGTCAGTAGAGGGGAGTGTTGTGCATCTCTTTTGAACATTAAAGTACTAAAATGAAATATCTGCATGGAAGGAACCATTAAAGACAGGCGTAGACATATGTTAGAGATCTACAGATGTAATAAACAGGAAAAAAATAGTGTTTTTCTTATCTGTGACTATATGGGGGCAAATTAGGTACGAGAGAAATTTACTACACACCTGTAACACTGGTTTAACCCCAGAGGTAAAATCAGGATTGACCAGACTATAGATGTCTGTATCTAAACCATCCATAAGGCTGCTGGACACTATGGTGCTTCCTAATCAGCACAGTGAAACGTCTCACAGAATGAATGCTTGTATTTACAGATATTTTTAGTCATGTGGTCACTTTGGTTTAAATATTTATATATTGTAGTGGTGGTGCTGGAGAATGAATTGATGTATGGAGTACCTTTTGAACTTCCTTCAGAAGCTCAGTCAAAAGATTTTCTGATCCCTATTGGAAAAGCCAAAATAGAAAGGCAAGGTAAGAGAAATCAGTATACACTTCAACATTATTAGTACTCTGTTCCTTCAGTTTATGTTGATCAGACTCGATCTAGAAGTTACAGGCCTGTACTTTGACTAGGAAATTAAAGGATGAGTTCAAGTTTAAAATGTGTTATGCCCTGACTGCACCATGTATTTGTGCTTTTCTAAATCTGAGCCTAGTAGATTTGTACTTCATTTCCAGGAAGGCTATCACGTTCCTCATCTCACTGGAATGAAGTTGAGTTTAAGATTTTACAAATGAACAAGAACCACAGCTGGCTGCAGAGAAGGACAGTGTGTTTGGTTTCAACCTGACCTCTGATCTGTGACAACTTTGTTTCAGGAACACACGTAACTATAGTTGCTCATTCAAGACCTGTGGGCCACTGCTTAGAAGCTGCAACAGTGCTGTCTAAAGAGGGAATTGAATGTGAGGTAGGTGGACATTCACATGTTCTTAAAGAATCAGAAAGATCCCTTTAAATTTAAGACCCAGAAAGAGGAGTTTGAGTTCTGTAACAGGTTAATTAGATATAAAATCTTGCTTTGTCACTTAGTTCTGTCTCAGCTTAACGATGAGAACCTACTTGGTTTTTAAACACCTAGCTTTTTACCACCTAGTGTCTGGATCTTTTTAGTATCTGTTTTATCAAGTAAAGATCCAACCTTAGAGCTGGAGGTTGGGAGAATGGAAAACTTAGAAGTCATTGAGTCTAACCCTTTGATATCCAGGAGATACCACTTGCTGGTTATGCTTGAGCAAGTTATATATGTACTTTAATAAATCTCAGTGTCATCAGCCATAAAATGAATATAATACATTTACTGTCCCATCAGGGTAGTTGTGGAATTATACTTATTGTACTGTCTGGTACTTGGTAAAGCCAAGGGAGGACAAGTGAATTCTGTAAGTGAACAGGGCTGCTTGTAGTAGAAATAAAGATTTTTAATTAGTTTCCCTTTTGACATAGGCAGATTTCCCTAGACTCAATGATTGACGGGAAATGCAGGTTTCATCCCCGGGTCAGGAAGATCTCCTGGAGTAGGAAATGGCAACACATGCCAGTATTCTTGCCTGGGAAATCCCACGGACAGAGGAGCCTGGCGGGCTACAATCCATGGGGTTGTCAAGACTCAGACACAACTGTGCAACTGAGAACACACACCTAAGAAAGGAAGTGGCTTTATGGGGATAAAACTGTATTTGTGAGGCAGTGGCTCTATAAAGCTATTTACTGTATTATCTGTCTAGGTGATAAATTTGCGAACCATCAGGCCAATGGACATTGAAACAATAGAAGCCAGTGTCATGAAGACCAATCACCTTGTAACCGTGGAAGGAGGCTGGCCACAGTTCGGAGTAGGAGCTGAAATCTGTGCCAGGATCATGGAAGGTATTTCAGAGACACTGATTCCAGAAGAGTTAAGCTGTAGTAAACACTGTTTATTACAGGACAAAACAAGCAAAAGCTAGGGATGATCAAAGACTTGAAATTTTCAACTTATCAGCTTGGTATTTTTCCTTTGGGTAATTAAAAAAAGCAAAGCCATAAACAACTCTTCGTAATTAGCATAGATTTCAGACTTCCCTTCTCCGGGCAGCCATACCTGCTGTGCTGAGGTGGTGCTCAGCTTGTTGTCCTTGCCTCTCTCATTTGCACCTCCTTCCCTCTTAGGCCCCGCGTTCAATTTCCTGGATGCTCCTGCAGTTCGTGTCACTGGTGCCGATGTGCCTATGCCTTATGCAAAGATTCTAGAAGACAACTCTATACCTCAGGTTAAAGACATCATATTTGCAATAAAGAAAACACTAAATATCTAGTTTGGACTTGAAGTTCAGGTCATTGGAATTTACTTAAGATACTTGCTGACTCTTCATCTGGATTGTCCTATGCGACCTTTTAATTCATAAAGTTATCTCTGAAGCAACAACAGATTTTTTTTACTGGAAAGAAGTTTAAATGTGTTTGTGGTAAAACTCTCCACTCTCCTAAGTTCCATGTTTTTTTGGTCTGTTACAGTACCATGTTCTTTGAATAAGATTCATGTGCAATTTTACCCTCTCACGGGAAGAACATGGTGTAAATGTGGCAGTCCTGATGAAAGATATATCCAAAAAAGGATAACTTACATGTAAAAATAAAAGCATTTAATCTACATTTACTGTTAAGATTGTTTTGATAGGGAATAAAGGAATTCCTAACTATGACGAATGGTATTTTTGTATTCTTGAGATAATAAATGTGGCACAGAAGTCCTAGAAGTCTGTTAAGCAATGAGTGCCATCAGGAACTAAACACTAATCTCCTAGACTGCATCACTTACTCACAACAGGAACTTGCCCACCGACTCTTCAGATGCCTGATTCCAGTAGGTTCTCTTCAAAGTTAAACCAAGATCCATGTCAGGTATTTTCCCCACTGCCAGAAAACATAATATTCTGCCATACGCTGCTCTCCTCAGAAGTTGAGATGGAAAAGATAGATGTCAGTTGGTTACAGAAGCACGTAAGTGGTACAAAAACTTCCCATTAAACTATCTAGCCAAGCTAAAAACAACACATTTTCTTGACACAGTTTATTTTAATAAAAAATACAGCTGAACATTTATCACAGATTACATGAAACTATACACAATGACATTCTCTCTGCATAGTAACCAACACTGATGTGTATAACTTGATTTTTTTAGATGGATTATTTATAATCCTTTAAAGTGCAATTTATTTAAGGGTTTAAGCAAATCATAGGATAAAGGATCTTTCTAATAAATGAGTAATGTTAAAAAGATGATATATTTGGATAAATCTTTCAAAAATCAGAACTGATTTCTATAGATGCCAAATTTACTTGTAATAATGACCCCCCACAAACCCCAAACTTGACTTAAATGCTAAGGACTAAGAAGATCCTTGAATTGGCGAGAGCTTTTCCTGATGTTAACATTTTTTTGTCTGTTCAACACGTACTAACTAAAAGGAATGAAGAGCCTAGGGTAGTTCCTTTAGCAGCCCTGAGTTCTGTAACCACAATGGAGTTCCTGATTGAACTTGAGAGAATGTTGTGAACTTTCACCTTCTACTTGAGGGGGAAATGAAGAACTCGGTTACTTATCTGACTCTCAGCGACATCACTATGCTTTGGGCTACAGTGTTAATGTCTAAGATGAAATTAAAAGTAGCAAAAAACAGTTTTATCTAAGAAATAACCAAAAAATGCTTTAGAGTAGAGAAATTATGAGAGGAACAGTCTAGGAGCTGTCTGGCGGGATGGATGGGAGGGATTGTAACACCAAGGCCATTCACCTTGGTGACTGAATATTGTCATCGTTTTTGTTTTTTGTCCATTTCCTTCAGTTGGTGGAAATAATTGATTCTGATATGCTGCTGCCCACCAAAAGAGGGTGAACCAGATTCCAATAGTAACCAAGCAGCAAAATATTTCTTAAGGCAGCAATGCCAGCCTGACTTCATTCTACTTGAAGACTGTTTCCTTCTTGAAAAGCCCCTTACGTGAGCATCTGCAAAGTCGTATGTGGCTGTACTGGCTCAGCAATTATTCATCCAGAAGGAGGGTACTTCAGGGGGTGGAGGTGGAAGGAAAAAAATAAAAGGACTTTTCCCTCCAAGTGTAAACACGAAGCTTCAGCCAATCTTAGGAGCGCTATGATCACAGGTTTCAGCTTTCCTCAAAGTTCCTTTCTGGAAATTCTGGATGGAGCTGAGTAAGGCCCCTCGGCTCACGCCATTCACGGCCTGGGGTGCAAGCTGTGAGGGCGCCTCTGTGCTCGCAGGAGGTGAGGGGGCTGCTGCTGGTGGAGGCGGAGGTGGAGGAGGTGGAGGTAACGCGGACATCCCTGTGGAGGAGCGAGGACAGTCAGTATTTCTGCACGTACCCTGCACACATGCTACTGCTCAGTCCTGGGCAGAAAGGACTTGGGGAAGACTGCAAACATTTTCCCTCAGAGAGGCCAAGATACTTTGTACTGTGTGATTTTTTTAAAGTTGCCATTTCTCCCAAGTTAACAGTCGTGTGAAAAAAGACTAAACAAGTATCACAGATTTTACACGAAACTACACAGTGACATTCTCTACATAGATGAATTTCCAGATTTTAAAAATGATCCCAAAAGAAAGGTTCCCTTCCCTACTTTTTCCAGGTTCCAGGCAGCTCCACCTACTCCTGAGCTAGCAATGAAAGACAGGCATCGGTATGCACAGAGCTTGGCTACCTGAATATTGATTACTAGAAAGGGATGAACAGTTCTTTAGCTGCTCCAACACACACAGTATTTGAACGATGTGATTTAACATGGTATGACAAACCACTTAGGATTCTCAGCAAGGAACCATTGTCTGCTGGGTTATGGGCGCCTCAGGAGGGTCTTTTTTTTTTTCATCTGTCTTGAATGTACTAGGTTGCCTGAAAGAAATATAAAATGCTAATAATTGTCAGCAATGCTCAGCAAGGGGCAGAGGACTTTCTCCCACAATGGCACTCTCAAGGAGGCATCTTCCTCAAACACCCTTGTATCCACTGGGAGCCAACCCTACAAGACGGAAATGCACTAACCCTACATCTTTGCTGAAGTGTTGAGGGAGACTGGAGTGGCGGGCTCTACCCTGGTAGGCAAGAAGAAGGAAACTGAACAGGTATCTGAAATTTCTCTTAGTTTCCTTCCAGGTACACAGACATTATGCACTTGAATTGTATACTTTTGAATCAACAAATGAATTTCATCCCTCTGCAAACAAAATAAACACTAGGTTCAGAAAAGGCCTTGCTTCAAAGAACTTGCCTGTGCTACAGTGAGTTGTCCCATTTCCTGTGAACTGGGCAGCTCCCTGTGACTCCACCTCTCCGTTCCTGGCCTCACCCTCTACCCTCTCCTAGGGCTACCCCAGCAAGACATTCTGTTGGATGGCTCCCCTACCACCTCCCTGAGCTGTGGTGACAACAGGAGAACATATCCACTACAACTTGACTTTATATGGATGGGTGTTCAGGACCATCAACAACATACTTCAGCAAGAGCGACCTTTTTTTACCAACTGTTGATAGGCCATGGTTAAAGTATTTCATAGAAAACCACTTACCTTCCTTTACATCTTTTACCCAAACCTAAAGGCAGCTGAAATTAAAGAATCACACAGATACACGCACTCATGCTCTGGAGTTCTTGAAATTCTCAAATAATAATATGGCAATGCAAATAAACAGTGAACACAGACAGATGAACAATACGTCATTTTCACTGGTTCTATACAATGACAACTAATGAAGTTCTATTATGTTGTATGCCAGGGTGGATTATGGGAAGATGCTCCTGTCCTGGTGTTATAGGGTTACAGAGATTAAAAAGGACTTGCAACCTGACATGACTGTGGAGATGAGAAGAGCAGGGAAAACCTCTGTGTCATATAAGCGTTTCTCTGAAGGGTGTTCTTGGAAAGTGACCATTGAAATACCAGGAGGGGAGATGGCTCTGAAGCCTCTTGGAACTCAACTGCAGAGCCCGGAGGACTGAGTGGATGCCAATAACCTCACGCTGCCCCTCCCCAGCACTCTCAGCCAATGGCCAGAGAAGGGCAGCGGAATTGGACTTGACCTGGAGGGCCCAACATGTACCGGAATGAGCGCCAGCATTTCTGCCTCCCAGCTCTGTGCTTCGACCCCAGCAGAAGAGTCAGGGCGGGTTACAGACCAGAAGACAGGGCTGCAACAGCACTTTGTTCTACTAAAGGCATGGAACTGACTATCCAGAGACCAGCCACCCTTCTAGCCCAGGACTCTGGGAGGCTAGAGATGGGCCTCGGGGACTAGACTTGGTACAGGCTGCCATCTTGGCACAGAACTAAACTGCTTGGCCCTCATGCAGAACCAGCCCTGGACAGTGGCCTCATTACTACCAGGCGCTCAAAATTAGAAGTGCACATTCACTACCACAGTTTGGGGACTGGGGGTGGTGCTCAGGCAACGGACCCTCATTGTCCAAGTAAAGGCTAAGACTGTCTAAATGAGTTGCTTTGAATGTGTAGGTAGCATAAATAAATCCACTGTCCAAAGTGCCACAGGGTAACCTGTGCTGCTGGGGGCTGTGCAAGAAGAGTCTGCTCATCCAAGAGGAAAAAGTAAGGTCACCAGAGGTGCCCTCACAGAGGGCCAGACCAATCGTAAAGGGCCCCGTTCCCATGAGGTCCACCTCTCCTCACTGGGCCTGCAACCACCAGGGCAGATCACTGTACATAGGATCAGGCCCAGGAGCAGCTCAGAAGCCTCAGGAAGGTTGGGGGGGTGGGGGGGAGGTCCAGGTCTGAAGGTCAAGGTCAACATTTGACCACGGAGGAGGCAAAAACACAGCTCAGGGACTCACAGTCTAATTACAGGTCCCATCAATTTTTTTTGTTCTTTTTTAGTTTTTCTTTTTTTTGCCTCTTCTATGGTCCACAAAATTCCTTTAAAGGTTCACTGGGACTTAAGCTATAACACATGGCTAATAATATGGGAGCGGGGGGGGGGGAATGTTACCAGGGTCCAAATTCAGAGGGCCTGTGAATTGACTCTAGGGCCTGTGACGAATCTGGGACAACTGCCTGATGCTTGGGCTCCCCTACTCCCCAAATGTGAGTGAGTGCCCCTCCAGAGGCCTCCTAAAGCCCTCATCCCCAGGTCGCTGACACTACCAGATTCCACGGTAGACTGACTGCCAACTGGATCTAGCTTTCAAAAATGCTGGCCTCCAACACCCCAGGTGGAGGAACGCTCCAAAACAGCTTATCTACAGTGATAACCAGGTCAGTCATGATCCGTCCAATCTCACCTTCTCTTAGACAAAAACCCCGAGAGTTAACTATTCTACCCCCAGTATCCCAAATGGGAGCCTGGCAGCCCAGTAGAGGCCCTGAAACAGGCCACAGACTGTTGCAGCAAGATCATAGTTAGATCCAGGTAGAAACACCTTGCCAGAAACATCTTCCCCAGCCGTGTCAAAAGGACCTCTGAGAGTCCCTTTCCCCGGGCCAACTTTGGGCAGTCAACTACTGCCTGCAGGTCTGGGTTCCTTCATGGTCCCACACTCAGGAAGGGAGACCACCTGGCCTTCAGACCAACACCAGACCTACCAGCTACCCTCAGAGGGAATTGGAGGCCAGCACCTCCCGAAGCAGGCAGCCCCCAGCTCTTTGAAACTGCCTTTGCCTTTTACCTCAGAAAGATGGGGAGGCTGTATTCATGTCCCAATTATTATTAAGGATGCTTAAAAAAGAACTGTTTTCCCTAATATCAGCTATAAAGCCAGTAAGTGGCTTCCCTGTGACCAGGAATCCAATTGCCCAACGTCCTTTCCCTTTCGTCAGAGTAACAAGGAACCAGCACATTTGCAACAACAGGACTGTGAGATGCTGGCTTCCAAAATTAAAATACCAAAATGCCATGCAGTTGATGTGTAGGTTTTAGAGCTATATTTTAAAACTAAAATCAGAGTGGAAAATGAAAAATTTGAAGGTCGTGATGAAAATGAAATGAATGTAAATGAAGTCACTGGGGTGCCTTTTAAAGATGCTGTATTTCATTTAAATATCCAGACAAGGAAATCATCTCGAATCAGCTTTCCTGTTTGTTCATCACTTCAGTGATCTAGACACACTGTCCCATTTCACAGACAGAAACAGAGCATCTTTAAAGTTAGAAAAATCAGTATAGCTTACTTTACCGAAAATTCACGTTCAAAATGGTGCATGCTCTACTGAAAATAGCAAAGAGAGAGAGAGGGGGGACACAAGTCATTATTCAGTGTCATTATTTAGTGACATTATTTAGTGTCATTTAATCAAATACAGACAATAAAATATTAGTCTGAATCACATGCTGATTATTCTCATTGCAAACTAGGGTATATTTAAGTGAATCACAAGAAGCACTGGTTTGTAAATACGACGGTGATCCTCTTAGAACATGGCAAACATATTAATACTAACAGAGTAACCAATGAGTCACTCCTCTTCATTCTTTTTCTTTCTTTCTTCTGAACCGGTTAGGTGCTATTCAGAAGACCCATCATGGTTTTATCTCCCCTGAAAAGTAGAATGGGTCCTGGGAGTATACCTAGATCTATTACTAAATAAGGCCAGTTATGAAGAGGGGAGAACAATGAGAACTGATCACTTTTCCATGCAAGTCTTCTACAGTCTAAAATAGAGATGTGTCTTTTTAAAGCTGGGAAGAGCAAAAGCACAGGGAAGTCTAAGCTGGGCAGGGACATGGGGCCCCTTCCCTAAAGGCACTTAGATCCAGAGGCTAAAGAGGGCAGTGAGCAGAAGTAGCTTACTTAAGACTTGTTCGTGGTTCAGTTACTAAGTCATGTCCAACTCTTTGGGACCCCATGGACTGCAACACGTCAGGCTTTCCTGTCCTTCACCATCCTCTTGAGTTTGTTCAAATTCATGTCCACTGAGTCGGTGATGTTATCTAACCATCTTATCCTCTGCCACCCCCCTCTCCTCTTGCCCTCAATCTTTCCCAGCATCAGGGTCTTTTCCAATAAGTCAGTTCTTTGCATCAGGTGGCCAAAGTTTTGGAGCTTCAGCTTCGGCAACAGCATCTACTGAAGACTAGAAAACTTTATAAAAGGGGCGGGGTGGGGGGTAGAATTCCCTGGCAGTCCAGGGATTAAGACTTGACACTTTGCCAGGGGACCAAAGATCATGCAAGCCTCAGGACACAGCCAAAAAAAAAATAAAACAGAACACATTTTTTTCCCTGTCTCCTTTTAACTGACTAGATTCCAGGTTAATTGTGAAAGATAACCTTTTCCCTGACAGTGAATCCCAGAGCTCTGAATGAACCAACCTGCTCCCTCACCTAAAGGAGAATCCCTTCCTCTGAGGAGGGGCTGGTCAGAGGCCCAAGTGGGGTGAAGCAGGCTGACCACTGACTGGGGCAGCTCTGGGAGGATGCTGGGGCTACTGCCTGCCCACCCCACTCCAGCAACTGAGGACCCAGGGAAGGAGCTCATACACTGGGCTTGGAGGCAGGGAGGAGGGCTGCAGGCCAGCAGCAGAGCAGAACCAACACATTGTTTAGAGAAGCACCACAGGACAGATCTGCTCATCCCAAAGATGGAAACTGCTTTATGTGGTTTTGAGAAAAACAGGCGATTTTTAGGGCCACAGATGTCTATTTTGAGCCTAGAGTGGGTTTCAGACTTTGATGTGACTAGATAAATCCTGGGAGCTCCAACATTCTAAAAGAATTTCTCCCTTTTCTTGTACATTATTTATTTGTTTTACTGAAGTATAGTTGATGTACAATATTATATAAGTTACAGGTGGTAGCTCAGATGGTAAAGCGTCTGCCTACAATGCGGGAGACCCAGGTTCAATCCCTGGGTTGGGAAGATCTCCTGGAGAAGGAAATGGCAACCTACTCTAGTATTCTTGCCTGGAAAATCCCATGGATGGAGGAGCCTGGTAGGCTACAGTCCATGGGGTCGCAAAGAGTCGGACACGATTGAGCGACTTCACTTCACAGGTGTACAATATAGTGATTCAGAATTTTTAAAGGTTATACTCCACTGACAGTTATTATAAAATTTTGGCTATATGCCCTGTGTTGTACAGTATATCCTGGTGGCTTATTTTACACATCATAGTTTGTGTCTTATTTATCCTAAACCTTCCTTCCTGTTACTCAAGTTCTCAGTCATTCTGTGCCCACAAGGCCCCGCTTTGCCTCCTCCTCCAGTCCTGCACACATGAAACTTCCCTCCTTTCAGTCACTCTCACAGACTGGCTTTCTACGAACTGCCAGCTCTCTCTCTTCAAAATTACTGCTTAAAAATGATAAACTGCAAGCAAGAAGGGCTAGAATTCTCTTGCAAGGCATTCACAGCTTAACTTCACAGTACTTTCTTGCTTATCAAGCCCTGTGTACATTATCTACCTCATAAAGACCAGGAATTCTCTTACAAGACAGCTTCAAAGAATGGAAATTACTTGTGCAAGGTCACCCGGCAAGTGGTGGAGCTACAACCCCAGCCCGGGATTACTAGCACTTCTTTCAGGGCTCTTATCACACCAGCCAAGCACAGGCTTTAAGCAGCACAGGCCCTGCAGTGCACGGAGAGCAGGTACTCAGGAGAAAAGAGTGAGATGAACAGGGACAGAAACCAAGACTGAATCCTGGCTCCAGTATCTCCCACCTGTGTGACCTTAGTCAAGGTACACTAGAGCCTCAATGTCTCTGTCTGTGAAATGGAGCTATAAGTATAATCCCTGCTCATTGGATAGGAAGGTATTCATGAGGATTTAATAAAACAGTAACTATAAATCTCCTAGAACAGTGCCTAAGACAAAATAAGCACTCAAAACATGTGAAATACGATTATTAACAATAATAATTTGGGTTTTCTCCTTACTTAAGATTTCCCCAAATACTCTTTATACTCTTTTGCAAATCTTTATTTTTTTTGCAAATCTTTTTAAACACACACACACATATACACACAATAGCAAAACAGCAGGCCTGTCTCCTCCCAAAGGGAGAGTAGGAGCAAATATCTGCATGTAAATCAGAACCTTCTAAACCACTCAGCTCCATGAATACAGAGTGTAAACACTAGCTGGTGACACTGACCCAGAAATCAGTCCGAAGAAAGTATCTCAAAGTTCTTGAAAGAATGACTTCTAGAGGCAGGAAACATACACTTTAGAAAAAAGAAAATGCTAGCAATGTTCTCACTGGGGAAAAAAAAAGCTTTAGAGAATTCCACCCTACCCAATAGAACTGCCAACAAACTTAAGGAAATCTTTTCTACTCTTTCTCCCATCAATCTGGTAAGGATTTCAAGAAAAGGCCCTGGGCAAGGAGGTTCAGAGAGAAACAGGAGAGGCCCCAGTCCTTACACAAATGCTGGAAAGGACTCAGGAGAGTAAGACTCCTTTGCTTAGAAACACCTATCTCTTCTGCCCTGTCCTGAAAGTAAGTGAGCTTAAAACTACCCTTAGTTAACACAAATGCTTTTAAAACTGATGATTTCAGGAAGAAAGTCAATGCTGTCAAACTGATCTTGCCTCAGTTGATCTATTGCTGAGCAAACTGCCAGGGTGGGTACACAGTGAGTTTATGTATGTAGGTGCGTGTGTGCTCAGCTGTGTCCGATTCTCTATGACCCCACGGACTGTAGCCCGCCAGGCTCCTCTGTCCATGGAATTCCCCAGGCAAGAATACTGGAGTGGGTTGCCATTTCCTTCTTCAGGGGATCTTCCTGACCCAGGGATTCAACCCACGTCTCCTGTATCTCCTGCATCACAGGCGGATTGTTTACCTGCTGAGCCATTGGTACAGATGATGCTATTTTCCAGCAAACAGTGGGTTTAGAGGATGCTTGATTAGAAAGGACTGAGATGGTCTCCTCTAAACCCCTCCCTTTTGCCTTTTTAACCCAAAAGAATCCTCCTGTCAAGCAGGAGACTAGGGTTCGATCCCTGGGTCGGGAAGATCCCCTGGAGAAGGAAATGGCTACCCATTCCAATATTTTTTGCCTGAGAAATCCCCTGCACAGAGAAGCCTGGCGGGCTGCAGTCCATGGGGTCAAAAAAGAGTCAGACATGCCTTAGCAAATAAACAACAACCCAAACCCAAACCCAGAAAGCGACTTTTTCAAGGTCTCCCAGTAACACACAGTGCCCTGAGGACTGACTGTATCAGGTGCATTTCTAACCTCGTAGGCACGGGACTCTCTGGATCCTCATAGTAAATCCACTACAGAGGCACTGCTGCTATCCTTGTTTACAAACGGGAAGCTGATGTGAAAGCTCTGCCTCTCTGTACACCAGAGCGAAATCAAACCTCTCTGGATGAAAGCAGAAAAGGACAGCTTTATTAGTTTGCCAAGCAAAGGTAACACAGAGGGCTCCTGCCTTGAAAAACTATGTATCTCTACCCCCAGGGGATTTGGTGAGGGGTTTTGTAACAAGAGTCTAAGGGTGGGGTCCCTGACAAGATTAAGGTGTGGGCAGGGCTTAATCTTGTCTCAGCAGGTTTCTGGATGTTTCTCCCTTGATTAGCAATTCTACCCTTTGAAACTCAGGGAAGGTCATGGAGGCTGGTGTCCTGTCTACAAGAAACAAGGGACAAAAGGGCCTCCATGTCCAGGAGCCCTATGGGGCCTCACTTGATTTTGAAATCTGAAGCCCAGGGAGGTCAAGTGTCTTCTCCAAGGTTCTATCTAGAACTACAGAGTGGTGACCCTCAAGTTTACGTTCTGCAGGCCAAGATGTAGTTCTCAAGGGCTCCCAGATGGAGCTGTGTGTGAGATGCTACCTTCAGCAGGAATTCCTTTTCAATGCTAGCCCTTGAAAATGAAGACTTTTCCTTCATTTCTTGAGAAAATTGCATGTTATCATAAAGCCAGAAGATATTAATGCTATACTTGACTTAGTTCCCAGACAAAGCATAAATGTGGCCTAGAAGTAAAGACATAAATTGGAGTAAATTGTGATTCCAGCAATAAGACAGGTAGCGTGCAGAGAGGTGGCAAGAGAGATGAGCCCAGTGAGAAGCCTGGCCGCCTGTCCTGAAAGGGAAAGGACCAGTCTAAGTAAGGGCTGCCCAGGCAGCGAGTAGGTTGAAAGCCTTGCCCTCACCCAGTTCAGTCCCTCAGTCATGTCCAACTCCCTGTGACCCCATGGACTGCAGCACGCCAGGCCTCCCTGTCCATCACCAACTCCCGGAGCTTGCTCAAACTCATGTCCATTGAGTCCATGATGTCATCCAACCATCTCATCATCTGTTGTCCCTTCTCTTCCTGCCTTCAATCTTTTCCAGCATCAGGGTCTTTTCCAATGAGTCAGTTCTTCACATCAGGTGGCCAAAGTATTGGAATTTCAGCTTCAGCATCAGCCCTTCCAATGAATATTCAGGACTGATTTCCTTTAGGATAGACTGGTTTGATCTCCTTGCAGTCCAAGGGACTCTCAAGAGTCTTCTCCAACACCAGAGTTCAAAAGCATAAATTCTTCAACGATCAGCTTTTTTATGGTCCAACTCTCATATCCATACATGACTACTGGAAAAACCATAGCTTTGACTAGACCTTTGTCAGAAAAGTAACAAAGTGCCTGCTTTTTAATACACTGTCTAGGTTGGTCATAGCTTTTCTTCTAAGGAGCAAGCGTGTTTTAATTTCATGGCTGCTGTCACCATCTGCAGTGATTTTGGAGCCCAAGAAAATAAAGTCTGACACTGTTTCCACTGTTACCCCATCTATTTGCCATGAAGTGAAGGGACCAGATGCTATGATTTTAGTTTTTTAAATGTTGAGTTTTAACCCAGCTTTTTCACTCTCTTCTTTCACTTTCATCAAGAGGCTCTTTAGTTCCTCTTCACTTTCTGCCATAAGGGTGGTATCATCTGTGTATCTGAGGTTATTGGTATTTCTCCCCAGCAGTCTTGATCCCAGCTTGTGCTTCCTCCAGCCCAGCATTTCACATGAAGTACTCTGCATATAAGTTAAATAAGCAGGGTGACAATATACAGCCCATCTTTGCATGAAATGCTCCCTTGGTATCTCTAATTTTCTTGAAGAGATCTCTAGTCTTTCCCATTCTATTATTTTCCTCTATTTCTTTGCACTGATCACTTAGGAAGGCTTTTTTCTCTCTTCTTGCTATTCTTTGGAAGTCTGCATTCAGATGGATACATCTTTCCTTTTTCTCCTTTGCCTTTAGCTTCTCTTCTTTTCTCAGCTATTTGTAAGGCCTCCTCAGACAACCACTTTGCCTTTTTGCATTTCTTTTTCTTGGGGATGGTCTTGATCATTGCCGCCTGTATAATGTCACGAACCTCCATCCATAGTTCTTTAGGCACTCTGTCTATCAGATCTAATCCCTTGAATCTATTTCTCACTTCCACTGTAAAATTGTAAAGGATTTGATTTTGGTCATACCTAAATGGTCTAGTGGTTTTCCCTACTCTCTTCAATTTGTCTGAATTTTTCAATAAGGAGTTCATGATTTCAGCCAGTCAGCTCCCAGTCTTGTTTTTGCTGACTGTATAGAGCTTCTCCATTTTCCCCAGGATTTGTGGAGCATTTCTCATGGGAATGGTAGCATGACGGTACCACCTGTGAGGCCTTGCACAGTACAGAAGTTCGAGATGCTGCTTTGTTGGTAGTTTTTTTCAGGAGGAGATTCTCTATTTAAGAACTATTGGGGGAGGAAATTACCATGGGAGGGACCTGAGGAAAGCATTTGCTTGATCAGTATCTATCATTTTGGAGCTCCTGAGAGGTGCTGGCAATGCCAGGCCACTCAGTTGGGCCTTGTCTGCGTGCTCATCTCTGTGACCCAGGACTTACTAGCACAGTGCCAGGCATACTGCAGGCTCTGGATAAATACATCTAGAGTAGCTGAATGAATAAACTACCTGTGGGTGGCTTGCTTGGGGCCTTCGATACTAGGTTGATAGGCAAATGCCAGTTATTATTTTTATGAGACGCATTAATGATAAATGCCCAGCAGAGGTCAGAGTACAGTCTTTGGGGCTGAGTCAATCATTTCATCAATAAAACATTAAAGGACATAGAGGAAAAGAGAGCCAACACCTGCTGGGCACCTCTCATCTCTGCCAGGCATTGTGCTTGGGGCCTCACACGTGCTTCCCTCTGAATACTTGTGACTACCCTTCAGGACACGGAACTATATTCCCGACTGTTCCCTCTCACCTCAGATGAAGTTTTTTCCAACACTGACTCTAGTTACAAAAGATTCCTCTTTTTCTTCTCATTCTAAAAGTTGCCTCATTTCATGCAAACCAGCTACTGTATCAGAACTGAGAACTCAACTGAGAACTCAGATTAGAGGATTCATCAAAAATAATCCAAACAGACTGAATTCTCCAAGGTATTTAAAAATGAGAACCAGCAGGTAACTGCCCACCTCGAATGTACACAGCAAGGTGGTCTGCACTTCTAAGCAGACACCTCACTTCTTAAAGGAGGCTTCATGGATTCTCACTATTAGTTCTCTCCTATTTCCTTAATATGTCTAAGCAGTGTGAAATCAATATCCATCTTCTCATCTAGAAAATACCTCAATGTGATCGGGCAGTGGCTCTCCAAAAATTTCTGATCAGCATATACAGGTCACCTCTACAAAAGACAGAGAAGAAGTCTACTTTCTGTACGGATCAATATGTGGGGGCTTTCTTGTAAAATCTGCTGACAAAGTCGGACAGGAAATAGGATATTACGTCTCCATGAGACAGGCACTTTGTTATTAAAATAGACCCTGGCCCCAGAACACAGCAAACCACCAGTAACCAGCCTCCATGATCAAGACACTTGACAGCCAAATGTAAGCCCTTCAAACCAGTCCCCTTACATGTGATAGTCATCTTTTTATTTTCTCCTTTTTGGAAGGTCTGTTAGAAGCATTTGAGAGGGGTTGGGTAATGCTCTTGGTAGCTACTGGGCGCCACTTTAAGCCTTAATGAGTATGGTATTGTCAACTCATAAATCAATCCCAGCCCACTCTCCCTTCTAATGGCTGTAGAGACTCCTCCAAACACAGCCGGCAAGCTCTGAGTGGTAGAACCAGTTCCTCTGACATCTAGAACATCTGATTCAGTTAAGGAGTTAAAGGGGATACTGGTACTCCAATGCATTTTTATGGGGCTTGCAAAGTAGTTAGGAGAGAGATATTAGTTCCACAAAGAAAGAAAAAAGATAGCGTTATGAGGCCACTGCACACATTAGAGGTTATTTTTTAAGTATTCCCTGGAAAAAAAAAACTCTTTACATTTTTCAAACGAAACTCCAAGAAACCTGATTTAAGTCAGAAAAGCGAAACAAAGGTTGGCTAGCCACAGAAAAGTAGTCAGATGATGAAATGCAGAGCAGAATGGTTATCAGGAAACCAGAAGCTCAGTGGGTATTTCGCTCCTATACGCGGGCATTTCACAAGTTGTGCTCTGTGACAAAGCCAGCAGTGTGGCTGGGCTCCCTGAGGAGAGAGTCCTGGCAGGACAGGGCCCCTGGGCAGCAGCACAGTTGTTTTGTTCAGCCTGAGCATATACCAAGACAGGGTCTATCTAAGGAGCCTGCATGAGGCTTTATAGCGAAGAGAGCGAGCTGGAGGCAGGGGGTGGGTGAGTGGCCCTAAAACCAACTATTCTGTTCCCCTTGAAATCTGAGTTTGAAAATCGAGACCCTCGTTTCTCCCAAGTGACACTGCTGATCTGCATCCCCACTGATTTCTCTGGAGGAGGATGGTCCCTTCTAGCACCTCAAATGTCTGAGCCAAGGAGACAAGAGCAAGAGCCCCACACCTCCCCACTGGTGCAGAAGGGGAGGCAGGCAGGTCACTCTGCCTTGTCACTGACCTGCTGTGGAGGGTGGAGTCGGCGAGGACGGGGATGTGAGAGGTGAGCTGGCCCCAGATCCTGCTAAGAGAGAAAACAGAGAAAACCCTCATGGGGACCAAAGACAGACATCTGGAATGTGGCCTGAGCTGGGACCCACCAGTGTCTGAGCCTCTGTACTTGGCTGCACGTGTGGACCTGGCGGGAAAAGCCAGGCGGGACAGAGTTCAGGGACTGGACCCATGACAGCGGGTGTCCACCCCAGCGCAGGGGACATTTCCCTCCCCAGGCCTCGCTGCTTCCCACTGCTCCCCATAGCCTGCCTGGTTTGAAATCAACTCTGTGCCATCCAACAGCTTATGCAACTGGCTACAGTCTCTCTTGTGGACCCAACCCCTATCCCTGGGTAATCAATGACAAATGACAGAGCCACAGCAGAGCAGATGACGCAGGGGCGCAGGGCAGTCTGGTGGAGGCCTCTCCAAAGGAAGCGAGAGTTCTCCAGCGCATCCACCCGGTAATGCTCCCTGTAGAAGTGCCATTTTACCAGCAGGCACATTGAATTGGATAGGATCAGCCTCTTCTGTGTGTGGATTTCCCAGGCTTTCTCTTACCTGAAGTTCAGCAGATACCCTTATTTACATTAAAATCAGGTGCATATTCCCATAGGTTGTATGCTTTTCCTGGACCTAGTAACCTTGTTATATTTCAAATATTCCCAAATTCCCCAGCATCACTTCCACTGCTCAGAAATCCCCAGAATACACCCTCCTGACTTAACCTGGAAGTAGCCCAGTGAGCAGATAGAATAGCCCACACAAGCCCCTTCCCTTACATGGAGATCCTAGCGAAGGATTACCAGAGGTCCCTGTAGGTAGAACTGAGACCACGCCCCTGAGAGACCACCACCTGTTCTGGGGGTGCCTCCTACCACCACCTCTCCCATCATCCACATCACACAGACACCGAGCACAAGGAGAAATGTCCTAATTAAACCATACCTCCCGCCGGTTGAATCCCTTTCCACTATTTGCAATATTCTCTCACCTATAAAACATGGGAGGCATTTTACTGAAAAAGCTGGCAAAATCCAGCCCACTGTGATATTATACTGCTTGTAGTGCTAACATGGGTTTTAAAGGGGAGAAGGTTTGCATTTGTGACTCAGTGGGGTCTGGAGATGACCTATACATTTCTAACAACTGCTTCCTAGCTTTCCTAAACTCCTTGAGGTGGTGTCTTGGAGTCCTTAGCTTCCCACCTGGCTGCATCTGGCATAAATGAAGTGAAGTGAAAAGTCACTCAGTTGTGTCCGACTCTTTGCGACCCCATGGACTATACAGCCCATGGAATTCTCCAGGTCAGAATACTGGACTGAGTAGCCTTTCCCTTCTCCAGGGGATCTTCCAAACCCAGGGATTGAACTCAGGTCTCCTGCATTGCAGGTGGAGCCAGCTGAGCCACAAGGGAAGCCCAAGAATACTGGAGTGGGTAGCCTAGCCCTTCTCCAGTGGATCTTCCCAACCCAGGAATCGAACCGGGGTCTCCTGCATTGCAGGTGGATTCTTTACCAACTGAGCTATGAGGGAAGCCCCTATGAATCTGGCATAGAGCCCTGCAAGCAGGCAGATGGAGACATTGAGCCAGGCTTTCTCCACTTTATAAAGAAGCAGACATCAGACAGAGTGTCTGCCAGTGTGACAGACTGACTGAAGATACAAGTCTCAGGCTAATGATGAAAATGACTAGCCCATGTCCACTCCATCAACCATGAGACAACAGACCTCCAACTTTGAAATTATGCAGCAGCCACAATGGCCTCTAGCCCCTTCCTCCTCTCCCAGCTTCCATCCCCAGGGAGCCGGCCCTGGTCCTCACACGGACCTCCAGGGCCTCCTTCTCTTCCCCCCTAGCTCCTCCTGAGCCCTTCTCTGGCTTGACTTTCCAAGCAGTGGTGCTGGCATAGTTCCCGCCCTCCCGGAGTCTAGGATCTTCTCCCACCCCAACTCTTCCAGCTCCAGCTCTACCTACACAGCCTGCATCCTTTGGCGGCAGCCAGCCCGGCTTTTAGGTCTTGCATACCCCTCGCTTCTTCTCTTGCCCCTGGCAGATGTCTTCCTCACTGACTTCCCTGAAAAGATCTGAGAAGGCATGATCTGGGAACACCCTCAATTTCCTCCCTCCCTTCCACTTTAAATGCCTCTGCCTCTTCACCTACTCCACTTGCTCCTGACACCAAGAAAGGATGCATGGGTTTTCTCCAAGGCTGAGACTGACAGCTGGGCTCTTGATCCTAACCCCGTGGCCTTCCAGCACCCTCTCACCCTGCCTCCCTCAACAATCACTCTCTCTTTTGCATATTCAGCTTCTCTGTCTTTACTGGCTCCTTATCCTGACTGGAAGTATGTGCAACTATCCCTCAACCTAAAATAAACAAAAAACCATCCCCTTCCTTTGGCCTCCAGGGCTGAGCCAAAGCTGCTCCTGTGAGGATGAAATCTTCCCTTCTCCATGTGGAACTCCACTTCCCAGACTCAAAAGGCAGAAGAACTGCAAGGTCCCAGGGGGTCACTTGATCTTATTTCCAGAGATGGGGACATGAAGGCCCAAAGCCAGCCAGGCAGGGCAGGGACAGTGCTCTCCGTGCCTTCCTCGCCCTTCTGGAATGTAGCCTTTTGTGATCCCCGCACACTGGGGAGACCTTTCCTTAATGGAGGAGGGCGCGCCCTTCTGCCACGTGGGGACCGAGCGGAGGGGAGGGTTTAGGGTCATTTGCAGCAGTTAGTGTAGAATAAGCAGGAGGCCTTGCACTGCATTATTGGGTGGGGTTTTGTTCTAGGGCTGATGCTCATCTTTGACAGACCGAGTCCTGCCATCGGTGAAGAGGCTCGTTGCCCATTAAGCTCTGAGGTCCCTTCAAGTACATGAGTCCTGTGAGACTTTCAATGCTATGGCAACTCTTCCCTGGGAACAGAGTTCTTTTGTTTTCTGCATTTGTCACCACACTGCCAAGTAGAACCCAGGGACTCTTTTTTTTTTTTTTTTATATTGGGGTATAGCCAAATTAACAATGTTATAAAAGTTTCAGGTGGACAGCAAAGGGACTCAGCCATACATACACTGTTCTCCCCCAATCTCCTCTCCCATCCAGGCTGCCACAAAGCACTGAGCACAGTTCCCTGTGCTATACACAGTAAGAAGAACCCAAGAACCTAGCCTCCTGGCCCGGATCTTTGGGACCCAGGCCCCACTATAATCTATAACCAGTTACCTGAATTATTGGAGTTGCTGTATTTTGCTGAATGCTCTTCACTATTTTCAACAGCAGATCGTTTTGACTTCTTTAAAAAAAAAAAGAAAGGGGGGAGGAAGCAAAGAATGAACATACCAGAATAAAAACATTTTCTAGGCACAGAGTTATAAACTAGCTACACACAAGGTCATATTGGGCCTCATAACCTAACACAATGAAGAAGCCACAAGCCAAAACTAAAGGAAGAAATAAAAACCAAGAATGCTGAGTTTACAATCTCAGGCCAACCCTTCCCCACAATTACAGTAAGGCCATCATCAGCCCGGCAAGCCAGGAAATTCTATGGTCCATTTCTCTGCTGACACTCTTACATGGTTTTTGTTGAGAAGCAGCTAACCAGCCATCTGTAAAGTTTTAGCTTTCAGGGAGATATAGCACAAAGATTTGTCATGAACTAAACGCACATCATTGACCTAGAACTTTCTTCACATGGAGTCACGCATTCACAAGAAAGAATTCACAGAGACACTGGGCTTACCTTTCGAGCTAAAATCTTCCTCTTTTTCCTTTCTTCTTCAGATCCATGGTGAGACTGAGCTCGCGTCAGTCTTCGATGCTGGTGGATCTTTAAGAGACCACAGTTCGCCACAAATGTAAGCATATCCTACGCTAATGAAAATTTCTACCATGTTTCGCCAAATCAAATTATCTGGATGAAAACGCTTTCCATGCTCAGCCTGTCTGCCTCCACACTGGGTCTGGATGTCAGGGAGAAGAGTATGCCAGCAGATGAAAACTGTTCCCTATCCACACCCAGGTCCTTACCTGCCTTTTCCTCTCTTAGAGAAAATGAGTGTGGCCCCCAGAGCCATCCGAGTATGAAACATGTATGCCCCCCAACCAACCAGTCTGCCCTGATCATTAACAGTGACCATCCTTTGTGAACACATTTGTTTCTGCCACAGGCTGAGCTCCCTGCGGGTAGGACTGTGAAGTATTCAGTTGTCTCACAGCACTAAACATGGAGCCTGGTCCAGAGCAAGTATGCAAGACATGTTTATGGAATGAATGATCAGTTAAAAATAAATCACTGTGATCACCACAGCAGAGGATGGGGAAGCTAAAACACCAAAAGGCAATGAGGAACTATTAGCAGTTTACCTGTTTCTGTTCTTCAGTCAGTCTCTTTTCTATACATTCTTTGGCAATTCTCAATGCCTCTTTTAACTTTGTGGGGATCTGAAAGAAGAGAAAGTACATAATCTACAGAGGAAACTGGCCAGAGGTTCTCTCGAGTCGGGGTTTGAATGAAGAAATGGTTGCTCATCAAGGAGGATTCCTGGAAGGAAATCACTTACAAGCTGTCCACTTCACTCCTATCCTGCCCACTTTTGCTATCCCCAACCCACTCACCTCATTAGCATTTTTCAGCAAGAAGTATATTACTAAATGAACACATAAACACGATGGATATTTCAAGTATGTCAGTTCTCAAGGGACCCTAAATTACCAAAACGATCTTGAAAAAGAAGGTTGGAACCTAAGGCCTCACACTCCTTAATTTCAAAAATCTATTGCAAAGCTACAGAAAACAGTGTGATACTGGCATCAAGACAGACACATAGACCTATGGAACAAAGAGACAGCCTAGAAGATGATGCTGTTAAAGTGCTGCACTCAATTTGCAAGCAAATTTGGGACACTCAACATTGGCTACAGGACTGGAAAAGGTCAGTTTTCATTCCAATCCCAAAGAAGGGCAATGCCCAAGAACATTCAAAGTACTGCACAATTGTGCTCATTTCACATGCCAGTAAGGTTATTCTCAAAATCCTTCAAGCTAGGCGCTAGCAGTACTTGAACCGAGAGCTTCCAGATGTACAAGCTGGGTTTAGAAAAAGCAAAGGAACCAGAGATCAAATTGCCAATGTTTGTTGGATTATAGAAAAAGCAAGGGAATGCCAGAAAAACATCTGCTTCTGCTTCATTGACTACACTAAAGCCTTTGACTTTGTGGATCACAACAAAATGTGGAAAATTCTTAAAGAGATGAGAATACCAGTCCATCTTACCTGAATCTTGAGAAACCTATATGGGAGTTAAGAAGCAAGAGTTGGAACCAGGCACAAAACAATGGACTGGTTCAAAATTGAGAAAGGAGTATGACAAAGCTGTATAGTGTTACCCTGCTTATTTTAACTTACATGCAAAGTGCATCATGTGAAATGCCAGGGTGGATGAATCACAAACTGGAATCAAGACTGCCAGAAGAAATATCAACAATCTCAGATATGTAGATGATACCACTCTAATGGCAAAAATGATGAAGAACTAAAGAGCCTCTTGATGAGAGTGAAAAACGAGAATGAAAAAGCTGGCTTAAAATTCAACATTCAAAAAATTAAGATCATGGCATCCTGTCCCATCACTCTATGGCACATAGAAGACGGAAAAGTTGAAGCAGTGACAGATTTTTTTTCTTGGGCTCCAAAATCACTGTGGATGGTGACTGCAGCCAGGAAATTAAAAGACACCTGCTCCTCGGAAGGAAAGCTATGACAAACCTAGACAGTGTATTAAAAAGCAGAGACATCACTTTGTCAAAAAAGGTCTATATAGTCAAAGCCATGGTTTTTCCAGTAGTCATGTAGAGATGTGAGAGTTGGACCATAAAGACGGCTGAGTGCCGGAGAACTGATGCTTTCAAATTGCAGTGCTGAAGACCCTGAGAGTTGCTTGGACTGCAAGATCAAACCAGTCAATCCTAAAAGAAATCAAACCTGAATATTCATTGGAAGGACTGATGGTGAAGCTGAAGCTCCCAATACTTTGGCTACCCAATGTAAAGAGGTGACTTACTGGAAAAGACCCTGAAGCTGGGAAAGACTGAGACCAGGAAGAAAAGGGGGCGACAGAGGATAAGATGGCTGGTTGGCACCACCAACTCAATGGACATGAATTTGAGCAAACTCCAGAAGATAGTGAAGGACAGGGGAGCCTGGCATGCTGCAGTCCATGGGGTTGGAAAGAGTCAGACATGACTCAGCTACTGAACAAGAACAACAAATTCTTCTAAAAATTTAACTTTAAAAAAGCTTTGAGTAGGTAATATGAAGTGATATGGTTCAAAACTCAGTAGGCATAAAAAGGGTATATCCAAGAAAAAAGCATCCCACCTAGTTCCCCTCCATGGAGACAACCAACATCACCAGTCTCTTGTGTATATTTCCAGAAAGAAAACAGACACACAAGAGATTAACGTGGTTTTTAAGATCACAGTATCTTTGCCACAGACTCTCTGACCTGGGGGAAGAACAAGGGCTAATGATAACCCCTGGGCTGGACTACTAGACTCGAGGAGAGTACATTTACAAGGCTGAATGCATTTCCTGAAGAGCTTCAGTAAAAAGACATGAATTCCAAAATTTTTCTTTCACTCCAACTTCAGATCCAAAGAAGCTATTCTTTCTGCTGTGTGCTGTTCTTAGTCACTCAGTCGTGTCCGACTATTTGCGATCCCATAGACTGTAGCCCACCAGGCTCCTCTGTCCATGAGGATTCTTCAGGTAAGAATACTAGAGTGGGTAGCCATGCCCTCCTCCAGGGGATCTTCCCAACTCTGGGATCAAATCCAGGTCTCCTGCACTGTAGGCGGATTCTTTACCATCTGAGCCACCAGGGAAGCAAGCCCCCTCTAACTGGCAAAATAGGACAGCAGAAAGCCTCTTCCTTGCCTATAAAATCTTCAGACACTAACTTGTTTGGTGTTTTCTTTTTTCCCAGTAAATTTAATCTCATTGTAAGATTATGGGTTTGCGGGGACTATAGAAAGGAGAAAGAGAATTACCCTTCATTCTACCACCCAAAGGTCTTCCTTTGGCTCAGTGGTAAAGAGTCTGCTGCAATGCAGGAGACGCAGCTTCAATCCCTGGGTCAGGAAGATCCCCTGGAGGAGGAAGTGACAACCCACTCCAGTATTCTTGCCTTGGAAATCTCATGGACAGAGTGGTCTAGAGCTCCAGTCCAAATGGTTGCAGAGTCGGACATGACTGAGCACACTTGCAACACACTACTATCCAAAACAATGCTAAAAGTGAGCGCTGAGGGGGGCCCAGCCCTGTACTAGGTGCTCTGGATCATCTCAGTTGTCCACTGACAGCAGTCAGGTTTTACTCACCAACTCTACATGAGTAAACACAGACCCACAGAACAGGTCTTTGCCCATACATCAGCGGCTTTCAAATGGCGGTGATCTTGCCCTCCTCCCCTCTCTAGGGGACAGCTGGCAACGTCTGGAGACAGTTTGGATTGCCACGCAATGTGGAGGTAGAAAGGGAGTACCACTCGCCTCTAGTGGGGTCACAGGCCAGGGTGCTGCTCAACATCCCACAATGCACAGCACAGACCCAGCAGTAAAAAACGACCTGGTCCAGAGAGTCAAATGTTATGGAACCTTTAGGAGGTGATTAGAGGCTATCACCAAAGCAAAATAAGGCATCGACTTGGTTTTGGGGAGCTCTGAAGCTCCTGCTGTTTCCACAACACTGCACAGCATGGCTGCTTCCCAGGATACTTGCTTCCAGGCCTTATTCTAGACAGAAGTATTTTTTCACACTATTTTATTTTGGCTATACCACACAGCACATGGGATCTTAATTTCCCAGCCAGGGATTGAACCTGTGCCCCTGCATTGGAAGCACAGACCCTTAACCAATGGACCGCCAGGGAAGTCCCTACACACTGTATTTTATATTCTGCTTTCCTCCCTTAGCCCAAATAATAATCACTTTCCATGCTACTAGAACATCTTTGTAAATTTCACTTTCATTAGATAAAACACACTCAATCCATGTACTGTAAATTATTAAACTATTTCAAGATTGTAGAACATTTAGATTATTTTCAATTTTTCTTTATGTAAAATGAAGGATGTTGCTGGCCATTCCTGTTCCTCAAGGATTAAGCTGCAACCCACTGCAACTGCCCACCCCTGGGGGTTGGGGGTGTAAGAACTCAGGGTGGAGAAAAACAGGAAAGCAGACCCTAGAGAGTTAAGATGCACACCTAAGGAAAATTTTCAATGACCCCAGATTCCTGCATCTTTCATACAAAAAAAAAAGCAATTAAAATCATTAACTAGAGATGTCTGTCTTTTGTGATTAGCAGCAATCATTTTATGCTTGACTACAAGTGGTTTTTCCAGCAAAAAGTTCATATGCTGGCCGCTCCCCTGCCTCTTCACAGTCGTTCCTTAGGGCTGTGAGAGAGGCTGTCCCCCAGCTATTGTCCTTACTTAGGTACCCCAAAATCGATAAAAACACTCTTAAGTATGTGTTTTCCCACTCCACATCTATTATAAATACTGTATCTTCTCTTTATTGAATAAAAAACTAACTTTCCAAGAAAACATTCATGACACAAACCAAGAAATGATTATAATTTGTTTTACCTTAAACTGTGGCTTTTCAGAAGTCGTGAGCAGAACATCACTGAATAATCTGTAAAAAAAAAAAAAGAAACAGAAATATCTTTCTTAAACAAGGTGTACTTTCAGAACAGAACCAGAGCAGAATGAGACATTTTTAGCCCATCAAGTTCCCCCCAACCCCCACATCGTCCCCCAGCCCCAGTCCAACCTACCACCTCAGGTTTATCAATAAACTCAAAGGAGTTTCTAGGCCACCCACAGTGACCTCCAGAAACTCCAACTCCCCATTATTTCCGAGCTCAGCAGGAGGGCTGGGTCAGCTCTGTAGGGGGAGGTGACTTCCCCACTGAGGGGCAAGTCTTCTCATGTAAATTAATTCGCATTTTGAAAAGAAATTTGCAAGTTACTTATTATAGTTATGAAAAGTCAAAGTGTTAGTCACTCAGACTTGTCCCAACTCTGTGGCTTCATGGACTGTAGTCCACCAGGCTCCTCTGTCCATGTGATTTCCCAGGCAAAAATACTGGAGTGAGTTGCCATTTCCTTCCAAACCCAGGGCCCCAGGACTGCAGGCAGATTCTTTACCCCTGAGCCACCACAGAAGCCCATTATTTATATTATACTGCAATTAATATATGCAGCAGATATTTCTAAACAGAATGATTGATTTTCCTTTTTTTTGTCCCAGAGGAGGATAAAATTTATTCTAGAGCTCAATATAATAAAAATGTGTGAGGAAGTAAAAAGGAATTGCTTTGATTGGAATCCAACAAGAGAAGATAATCTTCTTTTAAGGAAAAGAAGTGCTTCTCATGCTCTCTTAAGCAGCTTTTGGAGAATATCAATTCTCTCCTTGAAAGTATGCTATTAAAAAGAACAGTGTGAGGAATTCTGAAACTGTTCTGACTAAATGGTTGTTTGGGCACTGTCCAAATGGTTCTGCGTAAGTCTTTCCTTGAACTGTCCCCCCTTTTAAAAAAGGGTAACTACATCTCAAGTAGAAGAGACAGGGTTAACTTTTCCCCACAGCTCTCCCTGGGCAGCCTAGAGGTAGAGACAAAACTCTCCCCTTCAAGGCCAAGGGGTCCACTTACTTCCCAGACAACACATTTTCAACTGAGCAGAATTCACACCTCGTCAAATGCTATCCCAGGCTGAAGCCCACAGGGTAGAAAGACTTAAGTGAAGAAAAAAAAAAAATTGGATTCACTTTAGAACTGGAAGGCTGGGAGGAAAATGTAAGCGCTTCGGCGCAGGGGTTGCAAATACAAACCCAAGTAAACTGACATGGATACAGACTGTTTCCTAAATACAAAGGCATGTGTCCTACAAGTGAATGGTGAAAATGACTAGAATAATTTTCCCACGTTTGCACTGTTGCTGATTGTGCCTGGTTCACAGAGGGATGCCCCAGTGTCAGTGAAACATTGAAAAGTCACATCCATGGGGCAGGGGCTTGGGCTGCTCTGTACAGCGCATCCTCCCCAGGGCCTCGGACTGGAACAGACCCACTGGGAAACAAGGAATCTGAAGTTATCACCGCCTCCCCTGAACTCGGGTTGTATGTACTTCAAGTTGCCCTGCCTCATTCCCTCACGTAATTGTTTTCCGAATACATCTGCTCACAGAGCACTGGGTACATCTCAGAGCACAAAACAGAAGCTGCATAACTAGCATTTAATAAGCACTTCTTAAGTAACTGGGCCTGTACTAGGAATCATCTCAATAAATCCTCCCACCAGCCCTCTGAGGTAGCGACTATTATTATCCCCATTTATAGATGAGGAAACTCAGCTTCCCGAGGTTAGGAAACCTGCCCAAGGTCACCTGGAGAAAGCGCTAAAGCTGTGCCCACACCCAGGTCTGTCTAAACTCAGACACATGCTTCTGAACCATCCTGCTGCCTTTCCGTGAAGGAACAGAACATGCACCTTAAAAAAAGACCCCAAAGCACTATCTGACCCGCCTCAATTAACCATTCATCTCTAAGCCCCGGCACAGGGCCTGGTACATGTCAGACATCAGATATATGCTACCCAGTGAGGAAATGAATAAACACGTGCAGGGGAGGTCGAAGTCAGGCAGCCTTCCTCTTGGAGGCCAGACCCTGCCTGACCAGCGACTAGTGAAGCAGCCACTGCTGTGGGCCACGTGGTGAACGGAAAACGGGGTTGCCCCCCTTCAGTACTTCCCAAGCAGGGGGCTGCCATGTGTCCACATACACAATGCCAACGTGGACAGGGAGAGACATACATGAAGACACATGTGAAGACGACACGGATGTGAAGAGAGAGCAGTCAGACCACAGTGCACAGGGGTCACGAGGAAAGGTCAGGATGTCATGTGGCAAGTGACCACTGGCAAGCAGGCCACATAGACTCTGCGGGGACCGCAGATGAGTCTCTACTGGGACTGGACACTTGGGCCAGTGGTCCGGGGCTCGACATGGTTAGGAAGGTTAAAGCCGAGGCGTGGGATTGACTTACGGCATCTGCAAGAGCCGGGAGACGGTGGGCATGCCATTTTTACAGGCCTCACAAGACAGCGTGGACTCCAACACGGCCACTTGAAATGAACAGATACACGTTTTAGTTCCACAGAACATGCTGGCAAACCCACTTGGTGATGAAAAGTTTGACACCACTTCTCAACAACTGTCTGCGGGCTCATCAGGACAGTGTCAAAACTCTTAACGCACAGACAGATGGCATACATGGTGGCAGGGGGTGGAGGGGGAAGGGGGCTGCTGGCAATGCTGACAACTCCTGATGACTCAAAAAAAAATGGTTCAGGAACCACATGCTGACAGAAAGCTAAGTACATTGCACAGATAATTGGAGGAAGGACTCAAGATGTCATTCATAAATGTGTTTGCTCTCTTAAAAGAGAAGTAAACACCACACATGAGTAAAACTCTAAACTTGAAAGACACGTCTCTGCTTGCCCGCTTTTAGTCAAAACCAACATACGAAGTGCCAACTGTTGGTATCTCACCATCCAACATCTTGGACGGTGTAAACAAAAGCAGCCAGAGTTTTTTTTTCATTCATAATTTGACCACTCAGAATTAACTATTAACATTATGCTTTTTACCCACACAAGTACACACATTTAATTCTTCACATATCCAGATGAATTCTTACTTTATGTAAAGAGATACATCCAAGGAAACTGAGGCAAACTTCTAAACTTAATATAGTACTTGGTTATACCAGAAAAAAAAAATTATCACAAATTAAAAAGACATTTCATATGGAGCAAGTTTTCACAATTATCATTTATTACATACAGTCATCCCTCAGTCTCCCTGGGACACTGGTTCAAGAACCTCTCCTTCCCTAAAGATACCCATATCTGCAGATGCTCAAGTCTCTTATACAAATTGGTATATAATATCTGCATACAAACTATGTACATCCTCCCATATACTTTATTTACAAAAGCAACCAGATTTTCTTTTTTTTATAACTTGCAGGTCACTGTTCCATTTCAGCTGTTCAAACTCAACCCAAAATAGTCTTGAGACCTGTTCTCTGGAACCATCTCACGACACAAAACAAATGCTGGTGGAGGTTGATCTGAATGCGTGGAAGGCGCGATGTTCCAAGAGCTGCCCCGCACCCCCCACTGACTCCGCCCCAGGGGGTTGTGAGCTGGCTGTCAAGGGGAGGAAAGGGTCCCTGGGTGACTCTGCATCAGCCCCGACGTCCCTCCTTCCTACAAGAGCCCCTCAGTGATGCTGGGAGAATCCGGGATCCAGGGTTTCCTGCCCGCCTTTCCTAATCTGGGCCTGGAGGGCTGTCCTCTGCCGGGTGTCCAGCCTGCGGCTGTCCTTGCAGGTCCCCCTCCAGCCTTGGGATACCTCCCGACTCTGCCTGAGTCCACAAGACTAGATGCAAGTTGTCTGCTCCTGGCTTCTGCTTCTACCTCTCACTAGATCTGACCATACTTCGCTTCACATCCTCTTGCTTTCAAAATTCTGATGCATGTTACAGAAGGGCTCCTGAGATTTCAGACAGCCTGACAAACAGATGAGCGATTTGAATTTTCAGTGGAATACACTTGAGGAAGTTACTCCCGTAACTTCTACTTCCTGGTAAGACTTCCTGGCTATGGAGCACGGTAACTTCCTCTGGACCTTCCCTGGCCTCTGGAAAAGGGGGTGAGAAGCTCCGAGCATGGCCAGGGCCCAGAAGACCCTTACAAACCCCATACTGACCCACAGCCATGGACGGTGCAGGAGGGAAGGAGTCTACAGGCACTGAGTCGGGCGGTCGTCCGTAAGTCATTTCATATAGTAAGTGGCCAAAGCAGTGGACATCCACACTCTCCAATGTCTGCAGAAGAAAAGACAGCAGAGGGCTTTGGCTTTGTGAATCCCTAGCCCTGGGCTTCCACTAAGAAACATGGCCCAGGGCCAACCCCACCTGCAACTGGTAGTGACCACTCGAGGCCTTTTGTAAAAGCTCACAAAGCATCGTTTTGACCAAAAGTCTTGGTCCTACCCTTCACGGTGGTGCAGTTAGAGGTTCTACCCTTCCTCGGCCCTGCTCAACCAGCCTCTCAGATACAGCAGTGCTGTGGGAGAGACAGGGCCAACAGGCCTGCCTGCCCCAACCATACTCATCCCTGCTTAGCACATATTTCTTACAGGGACAGATCATGCATCCTGCCACGGGGATAACTTACACCTAAAAATAAGCCTGCTGTTTCATCACTTTCATCAACTTACATTGATCTTCCTGAACTGTGAGAAATACGATCGGTAGAAGGAAGGAAGGCCCAACAAGGAATTCTCCAGGTCCAGCAGCCGGCAGGTATCCCCATCCAACATCACGTTGGAAGCATGAAGATGCCCATAAGGGAATCCCTTGTCATGTAGAAACTTTAGGACCTATGGAAAAGTATGTAGTGGTTACACTCCCCTCAAACTCATTCGATACAAGACAAGGTTAAACTTCACTTTTTCAGTCAACATATTTTGAAACAAGACCAAACTGGTCACCGGGGAGATTGCTAAAGAAAGAGTACATGTCTGTGCATTTCTTTGGAAAAGAGACGGACGCTGAGTGCTTTCCAGCTGTGGACACGCCAAGCCAAGCTCCCTCATTTCCAAAGAACAGAGAAGCAGCCTGCATCTGCTCAGGTTAACAGCTCTGATGCCAAAAGCCTCTACTGTAAGCACTTTCTCTACCTAAGCACCACATCCCAGCTCTCTTCAGGGCAAAGATCTTCCCGCACAGATGAATAAAGCTATCCTGCCAGGGCATCTGCCAATTATTCAGGAAGAGGGGTTGAGCTGAAAACATCTCTAGTCCTGTCTCACCTCAGAATATATTTGGCTGTTTATTAATAGAAACACATGACACCCTCCCACAAAAAGAAGCAAACTTTTCAGTTGCCATTTCATAAACAGTGGTTCAGCCAGTGACAGAGACACCTGGATACAGCCCTGCAAAAGACCTGGTGAACCACAGCAGTGCCCTGCTGAAGCAGGTGCCCAGGACGATCCATTGAGAACTGGAAGAAAAGTATTACAGCTTTTCTGTCTGTTTTTTGTTTTTCATTTATTTATTTTTTAACTTTTTGGCCATGCCGTGTGGCATATGGGATCCTAGTTCCCAGACCAGGGATCGAACCCGCCGCCCCTTGAGTTGGAAGTAGAGTCTTAACCACTGAACCACCACAGAAGTCCCCTGTCTGTTTTGTTTTTAATCTCATTCTTTCTTAACTTATACTGGACAAAACACATTAGCAATAGAATATATATAATATATATGTATATAAATTAGTTAAACATATATAAATGGGAGTGTTTATTCTTAAATTGTTTTCACCGATAGGGTTGCATAATCCAAGAAGTTTGGTGAATGCTGCTCTAGAGAGTGATGTGAGAAAGGCTTTTTCATGCTAGTTTTACTTCTGTAAGGGAGCCATATGGTTATGTATAGGATATAACAAAAGCAAGAATCTTGGCACAAAGATAAATCAACCAGAAATAACACAAAACTTGATATTCACACAATAAAGTTCTTAAAAATCACACACTAGTTTAGGAATTTCTAATAGCTAACCTTTTGGAACTGTGTTGGTCTAGATTACTGCTTTAGTCTCAAATATTTGCTTTTGGGGATAAAATATGACAATGCCACCAATTTGTATGTGACCAGATAACTTCAACTATTTTAGATATTGCCTGAAAACTTTCCCAAAAGAATACTGTGATGCTGGATGAAATTCCAATGTAACTTAAACAAAAGTCAGATACCTCTTACCTCTAATATTTGCCGCCCATATGTTTTTATTTGCTGGAGTTCAAGGCCTTGAACCTTCTTAGGGTTGCAGTACTTCTTCAGGAATGGGTCTTTCGGTTTTGACTTTGGAAAGGAACAAACAGCACATAAGAAGGCAGTAGAGGGGTTGAACTCTACACGCACACGGCCTCATTGAACAGACAGGACACACTAAGAGGCTGGGGGCATCAGATGAGTCCAGCTGGCAGGACGTGGGCTGTTAAATACAGCAGCCTGCACAATTAATAGAAAGAGGCTGACCAGGGTTCCAGCCTTTTTCTAGTCCAGTTAAGATATTCCTGGTCTTCACTTTAGCAGACCCCAAAGTCTTGTATACTGTTAGAATTCTTCAGTATTGCTTTTTTTTTTTTTTAAAAACACATAGTAGTGTTAATTATGGGTTTCCCAGGTGGCACTAGTGGTAAAGAACCCGTCTGCCATTGCAGGAGACATAAGAAACATGGGTTCGATCCCTGGGTTGGGAAGATCCCCTGGAGGAAGGCATGGCAACCCACTCCAGTATTCCTGCCTAGAGAATCCCAGGAATAAAAGAGCCTGGTGGGCTATAGTCCACAAGGTAGCATAGAAACAGACACAACTGAAGTGACTTAGCAAGCATGCAGTGTTAATAATATTTATTATGCTGTGTTTTACACCTCTAGTATTTATCCATCTTACCCTTTTAACTGTCTTCATCCAATTTCCCTTAAATATCCTCCCTACCTCTGTTAACCACAAATCTGATCTCTTTTTCTATGAGTTTGTTTGTAAAGCTTCTCAATATTCCTTTAAAAAAATTTTTAAACTTTAAAACTGACCTAAGAGCAGCCTACAATCTAATGGATATAATCACGAAATGTTCAACCTTTCCTCATGTGGGTAAAGAAATGCTCTTTAACCAAATTGGGTAGTTCCTATTGCTAAAATAAATATAAACTCCAAATAAAGTTAAAATTAACTCCTCGGGGCCTAGCTTCTAGAAGCTTAGGGATCAAGTATCAATAACAGGTTAAGGGGCTTGAGAACTTCCTGATGACCAGGAACTTGCACCAGCAGTACCTTGTATATCAGGTCCTTCAAGGTTCCTTTTTCATTCAACATTCTAATTAGCAACGCTGAGGATTCGTTAGCTGTGGCAAAGGTAACACGATAGATGTAAGGGTGCTGCCAAAACAAAAAAAAAAAAAGAAATTCACATTTAATCTGCATCAGCATCTAGGTTCCTTTTAGATCCAGAATCAAGTGCCAGCTTGATAGTTTAATTGCACATAAATGCAGAACATTCCCTGAACACATGGTATTTTCAAGTTGTCAGATGATCAGTTACTAACTCATTTTTTAGATGAGAGAAGGAAGGTAAACTACAGTGATTAAGCGAAGTGGCTAGAAGTTAAGCTCACCAAGGGAAAGTATCTGCTTTAACGTGGTCTCACAGCTCAGGCGACAGTGTGGTACAAGAGAGGGAACGTCTGAGTTTTGGGAAAGGTAGTTTTAATATTCTGCCCCTGTAAATTGGTAAAAAAAAACAAAAAAAACAAAAAAACCCCAAAAAACAGCCAAGTTCTAGAGCAGCCAAGTGGGAACCAGGACAAATGTGTCTCCCCTCACAGTGCTGCCTAACACTACACACTGCTGTCTAGTGATAAGCCAGGGAGCATGACAGCCAGAAAACAAGCAACGGCAGCATCTTTCAGCATCTTGGCCCTTTTCCAGGGCAGTGAGCATGCGTCTCCCTGTCCCTCTGCTGGAATATGCAATATGATGAATGACACTGCCCTCCTGAGAGGCAGACATGGATGTCAACAGAGCGGGGTGGGGAGTGAGACAAATTATTTAATGACTGGAAGAAAAGTCCTCATGTGACCTGGAACTGTGGATACATGGACCAACTGACTTCAAGTATTACAATGGCCACGAGCTCAAAGGAGTACCAGGAAGATTTAAACCCTTGGGAGCTGGATTGTGTGAGGATTTGATGGGCAGGGGGATGGAAGGGGGTGCCCAGGGAAATACAGAAAATTGATCATGAAGTTCCTCCTGATCATCACAACAAAGCGATTGCTGTGGATATTTTCATGGCTTTACTGAAATACAATTCACATCCCATTATAATTTACCTGTTTAAAGTATACAACTCAATGATTTTCAATATATTCAGAGCCGTGTGACTCTCACACAGTCTAATTTTAGAACATTTTCATCGCCTCAAAAAGAAACCCAATGAATAAAATAAAAATCTTTGGAATCCATACTGATACGAATAGATAAAGAAGAGAGCATGAAGCTCTTCCTTATAGTAGAATGCCAATCACTAAATATAAGAGAAATGATGGAGTTAGAAAATCTCTATGAATGCTACAACTGGTGGGTTTGATAAAGACTATGCTACTTATATAGTCTCAAAAAAAAAAAACCAACCCTCCCTACAATTGCTTATTAATTAGTTCTAGTTATCTTATAAAAATAACTAAGGATGGGTACAAATGTTCAGCTAAAATTGTTCACCATGGCATTAAAAGTAAGAGCAAAAAATTAGAAGTGATCCACATGTCTAGTGGATTAGCTGAGTGAACTGAGGTATGGCCAATGATAATTTTATGCAGTCAGTAATTATGATGTATTATACTGTATTTATTAACAACAAAAGATGTTCATGGGTATACCATTAACAACAACAAAAATCAAGCTTTAGAACAGTATCTAAATGATTTTTTTCAAAAATAATCATGTAAGAGAGTTCCTTGGTGGGCCTAGTGGTTAGGATTCTGGGCTTTCATTATTGTGGCCTTGATTCAATTCCTGTTTGGGGAACTAAGCCCGCAAGACACAAGGCGCAGCCAAAAAAAAACACAAAAACATAAAATTCTAGAGAAGTAACAATTGGACATGTCACTTTGGCCCATACTTCAGGTTACTTGGAATTATGGGCAAATTTTATTTTATTTTTGCCTATCTGTGCTTTCTGACTTCCTGCAATTAATATGCACTACTATCTTCTTTTTTTGAAAAAGCATATCCAAGAAAAGAAATTTAGGATTGAGCGCTCACAGCCTGTGTGACACAACCTATCAGACTCAAAGACCACAATATTTTTCTCTGCCAGGTATCACACCTCATTAAACACTTGGTCTTGCTAGCTTGTGCGAAGGGTTGACTCATTGGAAAAGACCCTAATGCTGGGTAGGATTGGGGGTGGGAGGAGGAGGGGACGACAGAGGATGAGATGGTTGGATGGCATCACCGACTTGATGGACATGGGTTTGGGTAGACTCCGGGAGTTGGTGATGGACAGAGAGGCCTGGCGTGCTGCAGTTCATGGGGTCGCAAAGAGTCGGACACGACTGAACTGAACTGAACTGAACTTGCTAGCTTGACAAGACATACTCTTCAAAAAACTAATAATAACACTAACTCAATTTTATCTAGCCAGGTTAGTCTTCTCCTTAAGAATATCTGCATATATTTTGAAAGACATTCATGAGGTTCTTACCACTGAAAGCCTTGGGTTAGAATCCCTTTTCCAGTTAATCTAATTATGCATCAGTTCTGCTTTCTCAGGTTGGAAACAGATCTCTCAACTCATTGATAACAAACATCCTCACCAAGAACAAGAGGCTCAGAGAAGTGGGTGATTTCCTACTCTGATATTTGCTTTAAACACAAAAACAATATTTTGGGCTTCCCTGGCAATCCAGTGGCTAAGACTGTGTTTCCACTGCAAGGGGCCAGGGTTAGATCCCTGGTAGGGATCCCTGGCGTGGCCAAATGAATAAAAAATATTAAATAAATTACCACATTTCGTGGGTAGTCTGGAAGTCATGAATGTCATTTAAATGGCCAGTGGTCTTTGGGAGTAGCCCTGAGCACTTCCAGTCTGAAGAGAAATCCACTCCACCTCTCCATTCTCAAGCCTGGAGAGTGTTTTCAGCTCTTCTGTCCATGGTCACCCACCCCCAAGAAAACATTATGAATCTGTCATCGGCATCAAGAATAACAGAAGGACTTGTACTCACCAAACAGGAAGGCAGAAGTTTGATTAGACACTGAAAATCTTTATCTGACAGATACTTGTCAGGACCAAGGTCAGCCTGCAAACATGGGAGGAAATATCAGAGTGCTGTTTTGGTCATCAAAAGAAAAATTCCTTACAAGCCTTTCCTTTTTTTAAAAAATCTGTCCAAATACACGACTATAAACCAAAGATGAAAACCACAGTAATTTGTGTTGCCTCATGGCCTTTCTGGAGTATATAAACATACTAATACTAGCACCTAACAGTAATGTTACCTAATTCTATTAAACAAATGTATCACTAGAGCTCTCAAAGTAATAGATAAAACAAAAATAATGCCCAAGCAATTTTTTTAAGACAAACTGCCAAAGTGTCAGTCCTAAAGAGGTCCAAGAAAACTATTTTAAGCTGTTCGTATTTCTTTCCAAATGTTTACTAGCTGATGAAATGTAGTCACACTGATATTACCACATGCATAAACAAAGTGACTTAAAATGACTCTCTGATGTATGACTAAGGGGCCCTTTACATCTCTCGGCAGCACAGTACAATTTTGTAGTTCTCTTGTCAGTTCTCTTGCTTTCGTAAACCCACCTGAAGTCCCTGAAATTAGTCTAAACCAAAACAAAACAAAACTAGCTTACCCAGCTTAGCACTAGCCGTTCCTTTGGTTGATTTTTAATCTTCATCAAGAAATATTTCTTCCTTATCCTCCAACCTATCATAAAAGGAGATGTGTTTATAGCTACATGATCTAACACCAACTGATTCTGTTTTACTGACCAAATAATTAATAAAAATTAAGTTCAGAAATATTATTCATAGCTATACAGGAACCTGTAAGCAACCATTTGGTAATACAGAAATGGTAAAAGCTGCACTAAAATAAATAAAAAAGAAATTACTCATGGAAAAAGGAAAACAGCACTTCAGTTTAGATTTAATGGAAAAGATAAGAGAGGAATGAATGATGGTTCTGAAACTTAGTTACCACCATCCAAATCCCCAGATGCGTCTGTAACCAAGATTCATTCACTAATAAAAGTTAAGGACTGAATCCTCAAATAGTATGTAAACAGACAAAAAAAGGCATCACCTGCATTTCTTATGCATTTCACCTGCATAAAAGCTTTTTTGGGATACTTATAAGAAAGCATGACAAAGAACCCCATTCTGTGATCCTTTTTTAACACAATGGGCACACCAGTTTCTCACCTATGTCTTTCAATGGCTCTACCACCTCCCACTTTGGCTCTGACCGGAAGAACATGGAAACATGTTGTAAGGCAATCTCTGCAAAGATATTTTGGAAACGGATTAGACAAACATATCAGGAAAGTGCCATACGATTAAGATGTTATTCTTGCAAGTGAAATTCTTATGGTCTATGACTTTCTTTAAAATTTTAATTGTAAAAAAATGAACACAGAGTAAATAAAACATGAGACTCTAGATTGGATCCTGGAACATAATAACATTAGCGAAACATCTAATGAAATCTGAATATAATGAATAGTAATGTGTGAATGCTAATTTCTTAGTTCGGATATAAATGAATCATGCTTATATAAGATGCTAACACTAGGGGAAACTGGGTGAGGGTGTATATGGAAATTCTATACTATTACTGCCATTTTTTTTTCTGTAAATATAAAATTATTCTAAAATCAAAAGTTTATTAAAGAAAGTAATTACTAACAGAATAATTAAACTGGAAGATCTAAAATACGCAAACTAGCTGTCTTAGGCCAAGAATTCAATGTATGTACCAGACATCAACCAGAACTCAAAACTCAAAACGAGTCCTAAGGTCACCCTGGAACAGCATTAAACATTGCTTCAGGTGGTATTTATCCCATCTTCATTCCTCATGAAATTATAGCTTTCACCAACAAAGAAGCGATTAGCCTTAAATATATATGCTGGAAATAAAAGCCAGTGTTTTAGAAAAACATCCATGCGCAGCAACAACATGGTTCTGTTGTGGGAAACCACTGTACATCTGCTTACTGGAAAAAAAAAATCCATCCTTCTCTTTGTGTTTATCATGAGAACGTTTCCCCCTTCTACGAAGACAATGAAAAGAGGAAGTTCTTTAAAGTTCACTGTATAAAGAAATCATCAGAATAACTGTGCTTTTACATTTCCTGCAAAAAGCAACATCTGTAATTTGCTGTTTTCCCCCTCAATGTAGTGAGTGAATGAAAGCCACGTTGGATCCCTGAAAGCAAACAGCAATCCTGCAAATCCATTGTGGAACTGCACTTCTGCCAAGCATCAGTTACATCCCAGGCACCAGGGATTCAGCAGAAACACTTTGCATGTGTTGAAATGACCTAGTCTGGAACTACTATGCCTAGAGCTTGGCAGACAATATTATTTTGATATATTTTAGAGTACATTATCAATTAAGAGATTTGGGGAAGAAAACAATCTTATTGACTCAATATGTAAAGTGTCAGTGCTGTCTGCACCTAAAAGAACATGAGATGACAGATACAGAACAGACTCCATTTACATTTGCTTTAACTACTCCAATGTGACAACCATTTGGAGAGGTTGGGTGTGGCAGCAGCAGATGAATTTTCATAACCAACACTGGAAGCTCTGAACTTTTTCTGTAAGTAATGCTGATATAAAAGGCTTTCAGCATTTCCAAAATAACTTGAACGTAAGCTACTTCAAAAGATATTCTTTTACGTGAAAATCACGACAACATTGAGAAGGATTATGAAAAATAATTTTCTAAATGCGGTTCAGAACTAACAGTGACTCATAATCCCCTACAATCTCATTATTCCACCATGTTTACTGTATGCTACTGTGCACTGTACATTGTTTTTGGAATGGGGGAAGTAGCTGTAAGCAAATGGAACATGTTAAGATTTGTTAGTGACAAATTAAGGATTAGAAAATAGCTTTTTTTCCTTCTTCTTCTTTATCTTTGGGATCAGAAAATTACAGACAGGACATTTTCTTTCCTCTGAGCTATGATTTATTCTCAAGTAAGCCACACGACCACCATGCTCCCAATATTAATCCCTTCCCTCCCCAGATTCAGGTAACACATTTCAATCCTAAACATCTTCTGCTTAGAAGCCTTTGTTGGCGCCCCATGTCCTTACCAATTTGGACCAAGCTTCTAAACCTCACAGTGTTCAACCTAGCTCTGGCTCTACATCACCCTTCTGTCTTTAGCCCCGCTCTCCCCTTCCCCTCACTGCCCAATAATGTGTGAGCCTCACACTCTTGTCACTGAGAGGGCACCTGCCACGGCCCCTGAAGACTGGCCTACCCTAACCCTCAGCATTTTCTATCCCTGCCCATCCAACCTTTGAGGCTCAACCCAAACCTGCTGCTCCCCTAGCCAGGGCTTCCTCCCTTCTTCCCTCCTCTGTACACTCCAGCGCTCCACCTGGCCCTCTACTATGGCATTCTGTCCCACTAGTCTTCCACGAGACTGTGATCGCTGGCTTTAGAAAGAAATATCTTAAACATGGCAGAGCCCACAGCCATACAGAAATATTTACTTCTTTCTCTCCTGGAGTGCTGGCCCTTGCCTCTTGGCCTAGCTAACTTCTACTCACCGCAGGTCTCCATGCGGGTGTCACCCCTTCTGGGAAGACTTCCTCCTCCTTCAGAGCTGGGTCATCTCCACCTGGACCCCCACCCTCGAAGTGCTATCACGTCTTTGACCTGGCACAGTCTTTACCCGTCAAGTCTCCCTACAGAAGTGCCTTGGGGTAGGAGCTGGGTTAGGAGACTATTTCCTGCTTGATGCTGCAGTCATAGTACTTGTCACATAGCAGGTGCTCAATAAATATTTGATGAAGTAAGAACTAACTAAGGGTTCAATGGGCTTCCTAAATAGCTCAGTAGTAAGCAATCTGCCTGCCAACCAGGAGACGTGGGTTCAATCCTGGGTTGAAACAATTCCCCCGGAAAAGGAAATGGCAATGCACTCCAGTATTCCTGCCTGGGAAATCCCATAGACAGAGGAGCCTGGTGGGCTACAGTTCATGGGGTCGCAAACACAACAGTATTAAGGGTTGAATGCATGTGCAATGGATGTGGACACTCGCTCATGAGCACATGAAATCCATGAAAAGGAAAGCATCTGCCCTCCATTTCATTAGCCCAAGGGGGAAACTGCATGCTCTCTAGCCACTGACAAACACTTCCCAGACAGGAAATGCAGAGTGACGCCTTCAAGTCCACCTTATGCTCCCCACAGAGCTCAGACTTCTCAGATCAGAAAGTACCAGCTGCCCCCACTGTGTGCAGCTTTTGACCCCCTAGATCCCAGCCCCATTAAGTGACTGCAGGGAATACAGACCAGCTCCTTTAGTCCCACAACTGGGCTCCAGATCTCCCGCACTACAGTAGCTGGTATGTTACAGCAACCTGCAGCCTTTCTGAAGCACCCTGCTCTTGTTCTGAATATAATCTTACCGTCCCTCTCACCCTCCTCTCTTGCCCAAACCCTCCCTCCCTCCCTCCTCCACTCCATCCTGGAGCCCACTACTATTTGACCTGTTCACAGGACTCTTGGGATTTTAGAGCTAGGAGAGAGCTTTGGATGCTATCTGGTCCACTCTCCCCACCCCCATCTCATACGTTATCAGTCAGGACCCTGAGGCCTACAGAGTGGAGAGACTGCTGCTAATAAGAAAGCTGGGGCCAGGATGCAGGCCTCTTGATTTCTGGTCCAAGTGACTTCTGCATGGATATTAAAAAGCTTACTCATGGAGTGGTTTAAGGTGGGAAGATGGTTATAGTGCAGTGATGGCTATACCTTGCTAACAAGATGAATAAGGTGATGTGTGTGTATGTGTACGTGTTTCTCAACATAAACCCCACATGACTGGCCAGGAGACAACTAATTTCCCTGTACAATAGCTAGCCCTCAATTAGACTTTCTAATTCAAGTGAACAACCCCAAACCAACCTTCAACAAAGCACCAAGGATCCATATTTCCTTTCAGTGAATTTGCTAGTACAAAGAGACTGGAATACCAGACCATCTTATCTGCCTCCTCAGAAACTGTTGCCAAGAAGCAACAGTCAGAACCAGACATGGAACAACAGACTGGTTCAAAATTGGGAAAGGAGTATATCAAGGCTGTAGACTGTCACTCTGTTTATTGAACGTCTACGCAGAGTACATCATGTGAAATGCCAGGCTGGATGAATCACAAGTTGGAATCAAGATTGCCGGGAGAAATATCAACTTCAGATATGCAGATGATACCACCCTAATGGCAGGAAGTGAAGAGGAATTGAAGAGCCTCTTGATGAAGGTGAAAGAGGAGAGTGAAAAATCTGGCTGAAAACTCAACATTCAAAAAACAAAGATCATGACATCCAGACCCAACACTTCATGACAAATACATGGGGAAAATACGGAAACAGTGACAGATTTTATTTTCTTGGGCTCCAAAATCACTGCAGATGGCGACTGCAGCCATGAAGTTAAAAGACGACTGCTCCTTGGAAGGAAAGCTACAGCAAGCCCAAACAGCATATTAAAAAGCACAGACATCACTTTGCCCACAAATGTTCATATAATCAAAGCTATGGTTTTTCCAGTAGTCACATACAGATGTGAGAGTTGGACCACAAAGAAGGCTGAGTGCCAAAGAACTGATGCTTTCAAAATGTGGTGCTGGAGAAGACTCTTGAGAGTGCCTTGGACAGCAAGGAGATCAATCCAGTCAATCCTAAATGAAATCAACCCTGAATATTCATTAGAAGGGCTGATGCTGAAGCTTGAGCTCCAATAACTTTGGCTACCTGATGTGAAGAGTTGACTCACTGGAAAAGACCCTGATGCTGGGAAACACTGAGGGCAGGAGGAGAAGGGGATGACAGAGGATGAGATGGTTGGATGGAAACATGGATTCAATAGACATGAGGGTAAGCAAACTCCAGGAGATAGTGAAGGACAGGGAAGCCTGGCGTGCTGCAGTTCATGGGATCACAAAGAGTCGGACACAACTGAGTGACTGAACAACAACAAAAACAGAAGGAAAGGAATAAAAGGACCAGCAATCCCAGGCTTAGGTCCTCTCCAGAGAGGAGAGCAGGGAGGCGCTGATATCTTGAGAGCTGCTGGTCACCCATCCCCTGGGGAATGGGTGGCATCAACAGTTCTCCTCTGACAAAGCACCTGCAGGCTCACTCAGAGCAACAGGCAGGAAATGTGGCCTTGGTGGTTTCAGCCACACCTGAACACAGACTTCAGATCCTGCTGAAGGGAAGCTGGACAGTGACCACAGAAACTAAGGAGAGGGACAGACAGTATCCATATGAGAGAGGAAATGCCAGAAGCTGGAGGTGCACAGGGTGCCCCTGGGGGCCATGGGCCACACTGTAAGTTTTGGGAAACCTGGGCACGACTACCCAGCTCTTTGGGGAACAGTTCAGTTAAGCTGATGTGGAAGGTGGCCTGGGTTTCCCTTTCCTGAGGCACTTGGTGAGTCAGCGCAGAGGAAAGACAAAGTTCTGACATTTCATGGAAAGGGGGAAATTAATCAGCACTTTTCTGAAAACAGCACCCAACCCTTATTGTGTCATCAGGACTGTGCCCTCTAAATAGCGGCAGCTACTTGAGCACTTATGTTCTGGCAGGAGTCTCCAACAGTTTTCTCATACTCCTGTGCTCATCTCCTTAGGACTCCTGACTGTCTGACATCCTGGGAGAGAGGGGAAAGGTCAGGACAAGAGCAGCATGTAGAGAGGCACAGGAGGAGATATAGGGATCAGACACTGTTCCGGGGGGAGCAGCATTTTAACTGGGAAACATTCAGACACTAGACACTTGTACAATCATACAAATGTGCGACCCTAGGTAAGGCCCTTCTTGGGAGACTGCTCGTGTATGAAATGAGAGGGCTCCCCAGGAACTCACTGAGTTTGGCACAGTTGCAGGATACAAAACTAACACACAGAAACTGGCTGCACTTCTGTATACGAACAAGAAACTATCAGAAAGAAATGAAAGTAAGAAAACAATTTCATTTACAATCATATCAAGAAGAATAAACCCAACTGAACAGGTAAAAGATCTATACTCTAAAATCTCTAAGACACCAATGAAAGAAATTGAAGAGGACACAAACAGATAGAAAGATATACTGTGTTCATGGACTGGAAGAATTAATGTGGCTAAAATGACTGTACAACCCAAGGCAATCTACAGATTCAGTGCAATCCCTACAAAATATCACTAGCTTTTTTCACAGAGCTAGAACAAATAATTTTAAATATTTTTGGAAACAGAAAAGATCTTGAATAGTCAAAACAATCTTGAAAAAGAAAAGCTGGAAGTATCATGCTTCTGATTTCAAAGCACACTACAAAGGTACAATAATCAAAACAGTATGGTATTGGGACATACACAAGCACACACAGACCATGAAGGAACAGAATGGAGTGCCCAGAAATGAACCTGTACCTCTATCAGCAATTAATCTATTAATATGACAAAGGAGGCAAGAATATACAATGGAGAAAAGACAACCTCTTCAATAAATTTGGGAAAACTAGACAGTTACATGCAATAGAACCAAACTGGACTACTCTCACATAATATACAGTTCAGTTCAGTTCAGTCGCTCAGTCATGTCCAACTCTTTGCAACCCCATGAACCGCAGCATACCAGGCCTCCCTGTCCATCACCAACTCCCAGAGTTTACCCAAACTCATATCCATTGAGTTGGTGATTCCACCTAACCATCTCATCCTCTGTCATCCCCTTCTCCTCCTGCCCTCAATCTTTCCTAGTGTCAGGGTCTTTTCAAAAGAGTCAGCTCTTCGCATCAGGTGGCCAAAGTATTGGAGTTTCAGTTTCAACATCAGTCCTTCCAATGAACACTCAGGAGTGATCTCCTTTAGGATGGACCGGTTGGACTTCCTTGCAGTCCAAGGAACTCTCAAGAGTCTTCTCCAACACCACAGTTCAAAAGCATCAATTCTTTGGCGCTCAGCTTTCTTTATCGTCCAACTCTCACATCCATACATAACTACTGGAAAAACCACAGCCTTGACTAGACGGACCTTTGTTGACAAAGTAATGTCTCTGCTTTTTAATATGCTGTCTAAGTTGGTAGTAACTTTCCTTCCAAGGAGTAAGCATCTTTTAAGTCCATGGCTGCAATCACCATCTGCATTGATTTTGGAGCCCAAAAAGATAAAGTCAGCCACTCTTTCCACTATTTCCCCATCTATTTGCCATGAAGTGATGGGACCAGATGCCATGATCTTAGTTTTCTGAATGTTCAGCTTTAAGCCAACTTTTTCATTCTCCTCTTTCACTTTCATCAAGAGGCTCTTTAGTTCTTCTTCACTTTCTGCCATAAGGGTGGTGTCATCTGCGTATCTGAGGTTATCGATATTTCTCCCAGCACTCTTGATTCCAGTTTGTGTTTCTTCCAGCCCAGCGTTTCTCATGATGTACTCTGCATATAAGTTAAATAAGCAGGGTGACAATATACAGCCTTGACGTACTCCTTTTCCTATTGGGAACCAGTCTGTTGTTCCATGTCCAGTTCTAACTGTTGCTTCCTGACCTGCATACAGGTTTCTCAAGAGGCAGGTCAAGTGGTCTGGTATTCCCACCTATTTCAGAATTTTCCACAGTTTATTGTGATCCACACAGTCAAAGGCTTTGGTATAGTCAATAGAGCAGAAAAAGATGTTTTTTTGGAACTCTCTTGCTTTCTCGATGATCCAGAAGATGTTGGCAATTTGATCTCTGGTTCCTCTGCCTTTTCTAAAACCAGCTTGAACATCTGGAAGTTCACGGTTCACGTATTGCTGAAGCCTGGCTTGGAGAATTTTGAGCATTACTTTACTAGCGTGTGAGATGAGTACAATTGTGCAGTAGTTTGAGCCTTCTTTGGCATTGCCTTTCTTTGGGACTGGAATGAAAACTGACCTTTTCCACTTCTGTGCCCATTGCTGAGTTTTCCAAATTTGCTGACATATTGTGTGCAGCACTTTCACAGCATCTGACAGAATGTGATCCACTGGAGAAGGGAATAGCAAACCACTTCAGTATTCTTGCTTTGAGAACCCCACGAACAGTATGAAAAGGCAAAAAGATAGGACACTGAAAGATGAACTTCCCAGGTCGGTAGGTGATTAGTGGAGAAATAACTCCAGAAAGATAGAAGGGATGGAGCCAAAGCAAAAACAACACCCAGTTACGGATGTGACTGGGGATAGAAGCAAGGTCTGATGCTGTAAAGAGCAATATTGCATAGGAACCTGGAATGTTAGGTCCATGAATCAAGGCAAATTGGAAGTGGTCAAACAGGAGATGGCAAGAGTGAACATAGACATTCTAGGAATCGGCGAACTAAGATGGACTGGAATGGGTGAATTTAACTCAGATGACCATCATATCTACTACTGTGGGCAGGAATCCCTTAGAAGAAATGGAGTAGCCATCATGGTCAACAAAAGAGTCCAAAATGCAGTACTTGGATGCAATCTCAAAAACGACAGAATGATCTCTGTTCGTTTCCAAGGCAAACCATTCAATATCACGGTAATCCAGTCTATGCCCCGACCAGCAATGCCGAATAAGCTGAAGTTGAACGGTTCTATGAAGACCTACAAGATCTTTTAGAACTAACACCCCCCAAAAATGTCCTTTTCATTATAGGGGACTGGAATGCAAAAGTAGGAAGTTAAGAAACACCTGGAGTAATAGGCAAATTTGGCCTTGGAGTACAGAATGAAGCAGGGCAAAGGCTAATAGAGTTTTGTCAAGAGAGTGCACTGGTCATAGCAAACACCCTCTTCCAACAACTCAAGAGAAGACTCTACACATGGACATCACCAGATGGCCAACACCGAAATCAGATTGATTATATTCTTTGCAGCCAAAGATGGAGAAGCTCTATACAGTCAGCAAAAACAAGACTGGGAGAGGACTGTGGCTCAGATCATGAACTGCTTACTGCCAAATTCAGACTTAAATTGAAGAAAGTACACTAGACCATTCAGGTATGACCCCTTATGATTATACAGTGGAAGTGAGAAATAGATTTAAGGGACTAGATCTGATAGACAGAGTGCCTGATGAACTACGGACGGAGGTTTGTGACATTGTACAGGAGACAGGAATCCAGACCATCCCCAAGAGAAAAAAATGCAAAAAAGCAAAATGGCTGTCTGAGAAGCCCTTACAAATAGCTGTGAAAAGAAGAGAAGCGAAAAGCAAAGGAGAAAAGGAAAGATATACCCATTTGAATGCAGAATTCCAAAGAATAGCAAGGATAGATAAGAAAGCCTTCCTCAGTGATCAATGCAAAGGAATAGAGGAAAACAATAGAATGGGAAAGACTAGAGATCTCTTCAAGAAAATTAGAGATACCAAGGGAACATTTCATGCAAAGATGGGCACAATAAAGGACAGAAATAGTATGGACCTAACAGAAGCAGAAGATATTAAGAAGAGGTGGCAAGAATACACAGAAGAACTGTACAAAAAAGATCTTCACAACCCAGATAATCTCGATGGTGTCATCACTCACCTAGAGCCAGACATCCTGGAATGTGAAGTCAAGTGGGCCTTAGGAAGCATCACTATGAACAAAGCTAGTGGAGGTGATGGAATTCCAGTTGAGCTGTTTAAAATCCTAAAAGATGATGCTGTGAAAGTGCTGCACATTATATACAAAAATAAACTAAAAATGGATTAAAGACATAAATGGAAGACCTAAAACCATAAAACTCCTAGAAGAAAACACAGGTGATAAATTCTTTGACACTGGTCTTAGCAATGTTTTTTTGGATACGTCCCCTTAGGAAACACGAGAAGCAAAAACCAACCAATGGGACCTAACCAAACTTAAAAGCTTTTGCACAGCAAAGAAAACCATCAACAAAACAAAAAAGCCACCTACTGAATGGGAGAATATATTTGCAAACAATATATTGACAAGTGGTTAATATCCAAAATATAAAAAGAACTCATACAAGTAAATACCAAAAACCAAAAAACCCTATTAAAAAATGGGCAGAATACTTGAATAGACATTTTTCCAGAGAAGATAGACAGATAGCCAACAGGTACTTGAAAAGATGCTCAACATCAGTAATCATCGGGGAAATGCAAATCAAAACCACAATGAAGTATCACCTGACACCCATCAGGATGGCTATCATCAAAAAGACCACAAATGAATAACAAGTTTTGGTGAAGATGTGGAGAAAAAGAACCCTTGTGCATTACTGATGAGAATATAACATGAAACAGCCACTACAGGAAACAATACGGAGAGACCTCAAAAAATTTAGAAGTAGAACTACTTTATGGTTCTTCAATTTCACTCCTCACTATTTACCAGAAGAAAATGAAAACACTAACTAGAAAAAAATATATGCACCACCATGTTCACTGTGGCATTATTTACAATAGCTAAGATGTGGAAGCAACCTAAGCGTCACAGTGGCATATTAATCAGTCACAAAAAAGAATGAAATCTTGCTGTTTGCAACAACATGGATGGATACAGTTGATAACTATATAATATCTTTTTATGGTGACATATGTAAGTAGACTTTTCATGATGATTATTTTGACATGTATAGAAACATCAAATCATAATGTTGTGCAACAGGAACTAACATAGTAGTGCAGGTCAATTATTCTTCAAAAACAAACAAACAAACTCACAGAGAAAGAGATCAGATTTGTGGTTATCAGAGGTGGGGGCTGGGGGTAGGAGGATGGGGAATTGAACGAAGGTGGCCAAAAGGTACAAACTTCCAGCTATAAGATAAATAAGTACTAGGAGTGCAATATACAGCACAATAAATATAACTAACTCTGCTGTACATTATGCATGAAAGTTACTAAGAGAGTAAATTCTAAGAGTTCTTATCTTAGAAGCAATTTTTTCCTCCTACTTTAATCCTGCATCTCTATGAGATGATTGGATGGTCACTAAACTTACTGTGATTCTCATGTCACAATGTATGTAAGTCAAATCACTGCGCTGTACACCTTAAACATATTCAGCGCTGCATGTCAATGATATCTCAATAAAAATGGAAGGAAAACAACAAAAAACTTAGATTAAAAAATAAATAAAACAAGAGGGTTAGTCTAGATACATCTGCTGCAAGATCCCTGCAAGCTCTGATCCCCTGGCAACTCAAGGTATTTCTGGAACAAGCTCCCTCAGAACAGGAGCATATTTCCTCACACCTGTACCCCAACACCCAGTCCTGCACCCAGCACATGGCATGGGCAGAGCAGACAGTCAAGCATACGGAATGGATAGCATCATCACATGTACACTACACCTTGATGTTTGACCTCAAGAGAACACTAGCAGACACTGTCAGGAAACGACGTGGACAAACAAACCAATGAACAGGGCTGAGCTGCAAGGGATTCAATAAAAGTCAACCCAGAGTCCATGGTGTGACAATCCTGGAAAAAGCGAGGTAAAGCAAGGTGAAATGAAAGCCAAGGGAGATCTGCTCTGAAAGAACACAAGTTGTCCTGGGAGCCCCAGGCCGGTGATGCTTTTTCTCCGATGAGCTCCAAGAAACAAGTGGGGTAAAAATGCAAGCCTTGTAACAATTCAAAGTTCAATTTCATAACTTACAGCAAATATGAGTTTGAAATAAACATCCCTTCAGTGGGTTGCTTTCTACAAAGGCATTCTTCTTACCCCTGAAGGCACTTTCACTAGAAGATGACAGGCATGTTCTTGGGCAAGGCTTCTCAAACTTTAATATGCATGCAAATAACCTGGGGACCTTGTTAAAAACCACATCCTGATTCTAGGTTTGGGTTGGGGCCTGAATACTACATCCCTGACAAGTTCCCGATGATGCCAGTGCTGCTGGTCAGAGGACCCATGATGTGAGTAGCAATTTCCAACTGTGGTTTTCAAACTCAGCTGCATATTAGAATCTTGGGGGGGGGGGGCTTACAAATTATGAACCCCATCCTCAGAGATTCAGATTTGACTGGCATGAATGCAGTCTGGGCATTGGAATTTTTTTAGAGCTCCCCAGGTGATTCCATTATGCAGAAAAGTTTCAGGATCCCCTGGTAGACTGCAGTAGACACTGGTTCAATCCCTGATCCGGAAAGATTCCACAAGCCTCAGAGCAACAAAGTCCACGTGCCATAACTATTGAGCCTGTGCTCTAGAGCATGGGAGCTGCAATTACTGAGTCCATGTGCTACAACTACTGAAGCCCTCACAACCTAGAACCCGTGCCCCGCAACAAGAGACGTTACCACAATGAGAAGCCCGCACATCACAACTAGAACAATGAAGACCCAGCATGGCCAAAAATTAATTAATTAATTAATTAAAAATAAAATAAAGAAAAGTTTTATGCCTAATAAGTAGTCCTCTGTTTCCCTCTATCTGACACAAGAATAAAAGTGTCTCCTTCTAATTACTTCAAAAGCAGTGCTCTAAGGACCCAAAACGTAGCCTCTAAACAGTCTATTCTCTTAGCAAGGAAATCAGCTTATTAATGATATCCAGTGTTCCACTTAGACTCTCAGCATGGTTTAGCTTTAACAAATTGGCTGAATTCTAGTCACTGGTTTGGTTTTACAACAGCTTCTACTGGTCTGTTCAAGGCCATGCCAGAGTGTATTAAACATTTAATCACTTATTCTGCTGACAATGGCCTCACAGAACTGCTGCTGGCCGTGTGTGTGACTGGCACCCTTTCCCACTCAGGCCCCTGGGTTGCTGCTCTGTCCAGGGAAGGTTTGGAAAGGGACCACCTGCTCCCTAGGCTTTGCACACAGCAGGTTTCAGCAAGCAACTGAGAAGACACAGGAAGGCCCCTTATGAACCACTATTGTGCTTAAAGTAATTCCCCAAAAAGCCAGGCATAATATATATTGCAAACATAAAAACAGGCAAATATAAATCAAACTGACATTACTGTACAGATCATTACAGACTATTTACTCTCAGTTTTGTCAGGGAAGATAATAATGACAAGACTCTGTACACAGACAAGTTCTCTTCCATATTTTTCTGAACAGGCATTAAAAACATTTTAGAATAATTTTTCTCTTATAGAGACATGGATGGACCTAGAGTGTGTCATATCGAGTGAAGTAAAGTCAGAAAGAGAAAAATAAATAAATATAGTATGTTAACACATGTAAGTGTGTCTAGAAAAATGGTACAGATGAACCTATTTCCAAGGCAGGAACAGAGATGCAGACATAGAGAATGGATATGTGGACACAGTGGGGGAAGGAGAGGGTGGGATGAATTGGGAGATTAGGACTGACACATATGCACTACCATGAGTAAAACAGATAGGTAGTGGGAAACTGCTATAAAATATAGCAGGCTCAGCTCAGTGCTCCATGGTGACTTAGAGGGTGGGTTGGGGGTGGTGATGAGAAGCTGAGGAGGGAGGGGATATATGTATACATACAGCTGATTCACTTTATGCTACAGCAGAAATTAATACAACATTGTACAGCAATTATCTTCCAGTTTAAAAATATGTTCTTCTTAGATCTCTACGGTAAATTACAATCAGGTAAGTATCAGCAGATGAATAATGCCCTAGAACACATCTCCCCATCTGGAAGGAGAGTTTCTCCCACATATATTATCTCCGGCAAAGAAAAGTGCCTCTTTTGTCCCAGGAATGTAGCTGATAGATCCCTCTACTTACCAGTGTAGTTTGCAGAATAGTTGTTTGGATCTAGAAATTTCTTAACCAGCTCACAGTTAGACAAGATATGATTTGTGGTGATAACGTTGAGATAGTTCTGAAGACCTTTCTGCCTCTCAGCTATGAATTCACGATCCATGTTACCAATCAATTTTTTGGGAGGAAGAGGTAGACTTAGGCCTGCAATCTTTAATTAAAAAGAAAAAAGAAAAGTATTATACTCAACGTCATCCCCAAATAAGACACAGTAGCAGAATCCTGAGCCAACAGGTTTCGTTAGGTCTAAAACATTTCAGGATACATCCTAATCAGTCATATTGTAAAAATGTGAAAACCTGTACATCTTAGAACTGATAAAATGCTTTAATAAGTGTAGCAACTTAAAGACTTAATTTTTTAAATGAAATTTACACATGAACATATTTTCCGAGAGTCAAATACTTCTTCTGTTTATTACTGCTGGCAGTCCCATGATGCTCGCCTCCCCCACCCCAGCCAAAAGGTGACATATCCATTCCCCACTTCCCAAAGGTGGTCACATTCAACTCTTTCAGCTGATCTTTTGGAAGAAGCGACGGTTTACATTGTTATGCCTCGATTTTTCACTTTTAGGCATTATCTCTAAGTTTCTCATTATGGGAGATGAGGGTTAAGTTCTCTTTCATAAACTGATCTCATCCACACACATTCTATTCCTAACTCTTCTAACATCATGATGCTATCATTTAAATAAGTGCAGCATGCATGCTTACATTAGGTAAATGATATTCACAACTGAGCCAAAAAGCATGCTTACTACTCCTGTCAACTTTTTTTTTTTTCTAGTTTTCTCTTCAACTCCAAACTCTCCATCTAAGCTTTTCTTCAACGCACTGATACACAAAGATGAATCAATGTCATCTTCTTGAAGAGCACTTTCCAGAGTCCAGCAACCTGTTCCACGCAGGACAGGTGGTCCCTAGACCTGCGGCAAGACTGGCATCCCGGGACCTCCCTTCACCATCATGCTAGAGAAGCCTCTGCCCTTTCTCCTACTAAACCCCATTTCTATATCCATGCCTGCCTTTTTCTTAGATGATACCATCACTTTTGGTGGAAATACCCTCTGTCAGATTCCTAGAAAGGGAGATTTGTTCGAAACCTTGCATGTTAATAAAAAATGTCTTTATTTGGATTTCCTGGTGGTCTGTGAGTAGGGCTCTGAGCTTCCACTGCCGGGGACAAGGGTTCCACCCCTGATTGGGGGCGGGGGGCGTTGATTGAGATCTCACATGCCTCACATGGAATTAGTTAAAAAAAGAAAGAAAAGAAATTATTTTTTAAAAAGTCTTTATTCTACTCTCACACCTGATTGATAATGAGTCTTGATATAGAACTCTAAGTCGGAAATATTTGTTCTTCAGAATTTTTAGAAACTACACTACTGTCTTTTAGTTTCCAGTTCAAACAGTAGTTTCCTGATTCTGTTTTTTTCTGCCTGGAAGCTTTTAGGATCTTCTTTTTGACCTGTTTGTGAATCCCACCTGCCTTTAATGTGGCTCTGTGTTCATTCTCTGTACTGAGTACTCAGCCCTTTCACTCCAGAAATTAATATCCTTATAGTTGTTGGTATTGTCTTGCATTAGGTCATTGTTCCTTTCTCTCTATGTCCTATGCTTTCTTTTTCTGGAACTCCTGTTTTCCAAAGCTGGACCTTCTGGACTGGTTGGTCCTCTCTTCTTATCTTTTTCCCTCCCATTTTCCACCTATGTTAAACATTTTTTCCCTGGGATATTTCCTTTATCTTTCAGGTCTTCTAAAGAGTTTTCATTTCTACTACTATTATCTTTTTATACATATATATATAATTTCTAAATTCTCCTTGCTTTCCTTAATAGCATCCTGAATATCACTCAACTTTTTTGTCTCTGAGATTATAAAATATAATTTTTCTGAGAACCTGTGACCTCAGTCTCTTTAGCTCATTCCTCTTAGGCTGGGCAGATCCCCCAAAGGATATTCCTTGCTCCTCTGCCTGGAGAATCTAAATGCCAGTAATCCTAAATGCCAGTAATCTGGGCACTGGGGGTAAGGAGAGGGTTCAGCTGGGGGTAGGAGATGGACGGGTCTCCTCTTTATTATGTAAATATTTCCAGCTGTGCCTGCTTTCTCCAGTCCGAAGAATGTTCAACCCTCTCCAGAGGAAAAAAACACAGTTTCTCCACTGGAGAAGAGCAGGCATAAATTGCTCGGATGAGGAGCTCTGGGGATCCAACTGCTTAAACATACTTTCAACTCCTGATTTTAGCTTGACCTCACCCCACGTTGAAGGTAGCACTTGGTGCTGTCAATCTTTTGGAGGTTCTGTGGTGTAAACTGGGACCCAATGGGTTTATTCACCCCACTGCCATCTCGTAATTCTGCCTTCCCGTATCTACTTAATTAGTTAGCTCTCATCCACTGGATTTTTAGTTTTTAATGTTTTTGTTGTAATTTTCTCCTCTCCTATTTGTCCTTGAAGGTGTGTGTGTGTGTGTCTGTGTGTACATACACAAGATCAAATTTACTGTTGTTTTAGAGTGGCTTGGGGAGAAAGGAAAAGTAAATGCAGGTGTGCAATCTACTATCATTTTCCAGATCATTTAAAACTTTGAGTCTATTTTTTAAACTTAAAAAACAAAGTATCAGAATATTGGAAATAAAAGCAAAAATAAACAAATGGGACCTAATTAAAATTAAAAGCTTTTGCACAACAAAGGAAACTATAAGCAAGGTGAAAAGACAGCCTTCAGAATGGGAGAAAATAATAGCAAACGAAGCAATGGATAACCAATTAATCTCAAAAATATACAAGCAACTCCTGCAGCTCAATTCCAGAAAAATAAATGACCCAATCAAAAAGTGGGCCAAAGAACTAAACAGACATTTCTCCAAAGAAGACATACAGATGGCTAACAAACACATGAAAAGATGCTCAACATCACTCATTATCAGAGAAATGCAAATCAAAACCACAATGAGGTACCATTTCACGCCAGTCAGAATGGCTGCTATCCAAAAGTCTACAAGCAATAAATGCTGGAGAGGGTGTGGAGAAAAGGGAACCCTCTTACACTGTTGGTGGAAATGCAAACTAGTACAGCCACCATGGAGAACAGTGTGGAGATTCCTTAAAAAACTGGGAATAGAACTGCCATATGACCCAGCAATCCCACTGCTGGGCATACACACCGAGGAAACCAGACTTGAAGGAGACACGTGCACCCCAATGTTCATCACAGCCCTGTTTATAATAGCCAGAACATGGAAGCAACCTAGATATCCATCATCAGATGAATGGATAAGGAAGCTGTGGTACATATACACAATGGAATATTACTCAGCCATTAAAAAGAATACATTTGAATCAGTTCTATTGAGATGGATGAAACTGGAGCCCATTATACAGAGTGAAGCCAAAAAGAAAAACACCAATACAGTATACTAATGCATATATATGGAATTTGAAAGATGGTAACGATAACCCTATATGCAAGACAGAATAAGAGACACAGATGCATAGAACAGTCTTACGGACTCTGAGGGAGAAGGTGAGGGTGGGACGTTCTGGGAGAATAGCATTGAAACATGTATACTATCATATGTGAAACAGAACACCATTCCAGGTTTGATGCATGAGACAAACACTCAGGGCTGGGGCAATGGGATGACCCAGAGGGATGGGATGGGGAGGGAGGTGGGAGGGGGATTCAGGAGGGGGAACACATGTAAACCCATGGCTGATTCATGTCAATGTATGGCAAAAACCACTACAACATTGTAAAGTAATTAGCCCCCAACTAAAATAAATAAATTAAAAAATAAAATAAAATACAGAACTTAACTACAAAAAAAAAAAAAGAGTTGTGGAGAGGGATTAGTCACTCAAGAATGGAAGTAGATTTAAATTAGTGGAAATTGTAGCAAAAATCTTTGTTAAGATTTTAATCATCTTAATTTCGCAAGGACTTATCATAGTTTCAGCAAGAAAGCTCAAACTGAAAAGAAGATGGATTACTCAAAATAGGTTTCCTAACAATAAACAAGGTAAAAAAAAAAAAAAAAAAGGTTTCCTGTAGGTATAAGGAAACAACAATATGGAAGAAGTATTTTCTCCAAGTAGTTGAAAAGTTGGAAAACTCTGTATGTTTAGTGATAGAGCAATGGTTATATGGTACATATGATATTGTCACTTTCTGTAATAATAAGCATTAAAATTATGGTTAATAACAACAACAACAAAAACAAAGTATCAGATTGGTATCATAATTTCGTGAGCAAAAAACTGCTTTCAAAGGCAGTACTAGTCTACCCTTGTGCTCAGAGTGGTCCAAGTGGCATGTGTATTGATCAAGGGAAAGGTCTAAAACAGAAAGGCATCTTGAATCCAGACAAGCATATCATCTAAATCACACATGTGAGCAAACCTAACTAAGCCTGCTTCACTCCATTTTTTCCAACAATGAAGACCTTGAACTTGGCAATTAGGCAAGTCTGAACCTTGAACTTGGATTAGGCCTTGAACTTGAATTAGTCAAGATGAAAAGGCTGGCTGATAATTCTGAACTGCCTGTTTCTACAACATACTTATGAAAATACATCAGAACACACTTAGAGTGAATTTTCAACCATGGCCAAATTCACTGCCAGATAAGACACTCAATTTCAGGCTCTTTTCCTGTCTCATACAATTACGCTTTGTGGAAGAGCAGTTTCTTTATTAACTAAATAAAAAAGTAAAGTTATGAAGAAAGCACATCACTCATCTGGTACACATCCAAGTCAATTGTTTTATTATTATTTTTGTTCAGGAGCACCGAGTAATATAAGGGAATCAATGGTAATGTGTTACTGAAAATATAATTGATTTATTTCTTTTAAAAACTCTTTTATTAAGTTGCAGGATATAATCTCATTTGCATGTCTGTGTGCACCTATGTGTAAGCCCAGGCATACAGTTACATATACACGAAAAATGTCTAAAAGGACTTACTCTACCTGCTTTAGAGTAGCTACTCTGGGAGCGCGTTGGTCGATTAATTTTTAATTCTATACTATGAAATGTTAACATATCTTATTTATTATTTTTTCAATTAAAAAAAGAAAAACACTTTTGCTCATCAGAGTTATCATATATACAAGGATTAAAAAAAAACAAACCATCAGCTAATATCAGCACATCTGCCTGCACTACTCGCTCAAGAGCAGACTCAGCTGAAGCCCAGGTCACTCAGAATGGACAGTCACATCTGACAAGATCAGATTTAAACCCCAATAGGGCTATTTTTCACTCACAGTGGGGATGTCAGAATGAATTAGATAAGCTATCTGTTTCAAACTTGGTGGCCTCCAAGCTTAAAAAAAAAAAAAAAATCATTTCTCTTTAGATAAACTAGACAGCATATTAAAAAGCAGACATTACTCTGCCAACGAAAGTCCGTCTAGTCAAAGTTATGGTTTTTCCAGTAGTCATGTATGGATGTGAGAGTTGGACGGAGAAGAAAGCTGAGCTCCAAAGAATTGATGCTTTTGAACTGTGGTGTTGGAGAAGACTCTTGAGAGTCCCTTGGACAGCAAGGAGATCAAACCAGTCAATCGTAAAGGAAATCAGTCCTGAATATTCATTGGAAGGACTGATGCTGAAGCTGAAGCTCCAATACTCTGGCCACCTGATGCGAAGAACTTACTTATTGGAAAAGACCCTGATGCTGGGAAAGATTGAAGGCAGGAGGAGAAGGGGACGACAGAGGATGAGATGGTTGGATTGGCATCACTGACTCGATGGACATGAATTTGAGTAAGCTCTGGGAGTTGGTGATGGACAGGGACATGCTGCAGTCCATGGGGTCACAAAGAATTGGACACGACTGAGAGACTGAACTGAACAGAACTGAAACGTACTGCTCTGCCCAGATACCTCATCAGCTCTTCCAAATCATCAGGTGAAACAAAGAATTCTTCGCCAACAGCTGTGAGCCGAGTGTCTCGCCATGTCAGTCTGCTAGGCACACGGCAGGTGTTTTCCTGCCCCGGTTTGGGTTCTCACAAGAAATTTTTCTCCAAGTGTTGAAACTCTGCAATGTGTGTGTGATTTTAAAATCTTGCCTTTGACAGGAGGCTAGCATTCAAGAGAAGTTAACTTTCTCTTTCAGCTTTGCCCAGAATCTCTCAAATGCTTACCCATCACAGAATATAAAGTTTAGAACTCCTGTGATTTGTTAGAAAGGAGGGAGAGAGAATCCTAGCACACGTATGATGAAGCCACTGACTTCCTAGACACCTCCACAGGGATGACTTCAAGCCAAGGCACCTCATCAGGACATTTGTTTTTAAATTGCTTCCTTTTTAAAGTGCCCTTTGGATTCCATTCTTGAGTTCCCTGTATAAAGGAAAGAGAACAGGAAAGCCAGCAGAGAAGTCCCCAGAGTTCCTCCACTCATAACACCTGCAGAGCCACAAAGCAAAGTGGGATTGACAGCCAAAGTGGGGTCTCAAGCCCGTAACCTCACCCATGCTAGCCTAGCAAAACCTTCTAAACTCCACGGCAAACTATCAGTTTCAAGAAAACTAGTTTTTTGTCTGCAGGAAAAATCTTCCAACTCTCAATCAGCTAATGCCTCACTTCTGTTAATGATCTGCAAATTGCCTTGAACTCCATTCCAGCAAGTATTCCAGGGAGTGCTAAGTGCTCAACAGACCCTAATTTGTCCCTATTTCCCCCGAGTGTTCAGTAGAGTCTCTCCCATGTGAAAAATGGGCCGCGAAACCAAATCACAAAACATTTGTGCTACAAGGGACCTGAAAAGTCATCTGGTTCAGCCTCTTGGCTTCATATGGAGACAGAGAGGACAGAGAGGAAGTACCAGGGCCCAGGCAGAGGCTGGGTCCCCATCTCAAATCTGAGGGTCCCCTACAGTTCTCATCACTGTAGCTCCTGCTGCTGTCTTTTCCCATGTGTCATTCTATCTTCCTATATGGTCATTGATTTGATGGTGCCTTTAAAATAAGGTAGTGGTTTCTCTTCACAGTTATCACAAGATATATTCGCTATAAAAAATTGGGAAAATACAGCTCTTTTTCTGTTTTTCCACTTATATAACTTGCATGTGCTTATTTGTACTGAACTTGGAAAGTACAGAATGGTATAAAGAACCAGGAAAAAAAAAACAACAAAACCCATAATCATGCCACCTGGAGGTCCCCATTGTTAATATTTTGGCATATTTCCTCCCAAATGTTTTTCCTAAACATTTCATGTAATTATTATATTGCATGTATACTTTTACACACTGCTTTTTTATTTCACTTAGATATTTTTTCTATTGGATTCAAACAACCCTGCATATGTGTATTATATTTCTCTTCCTTCAGCAGGAACTCATTTATCTGTCACAAGGGTAATCAGACACTGAAATTCACGGTCACAGTTTTATTCTGTGGTTTTGGAGACTTTTGGGTCTGTTTTATGGAGGTTGTTTTGAAATTATTTTGCTGCCAAAAAGTTGTATGTACTTTCTTCTGTCTGTTTACTTGGATCCAGGAAAACCTCCCACTGAAGTGCTGTCTGGCCATATCCTGCCCAACACAAGCCAACATCAATACACGTGGATATTTGCATTTGAAATAAGATGCACATTGAAAGTGCCCATTTTAAAAGGGAAAATTATACTGATGTAAAAATAAAATTCTGTTATATTAAATAAGGCCGTTAACTGAATACTCATGGAGATTCAACTTCACATCCCCAAAGCAAGAACAAACAAGAGATAAGACTTTCCTTCCCACCCCATATTCTTGGGGTCTAGGCCCAGACAGTTTCCATTTCAGAAGTATCTCTCTCATGATTCTTACTCAGCCCTGGCTGAATAGCACTGTACAAAATCACGACCCTTTCTTTTAAAACCAGGCAAAGGTTCACTTGTGCATAAAGGTGAAAGCACACAGTAGGCCCAACATTAGCTCCCAGACGTTCATGCCACTTTGAGCACATGGAAATGTCTGGAGAGCCTTGTGGGGAAGCCTTATTCCACTGCTGGAATAAACAGCATGTCAGTCAGTGGCTTACCTACAATAGTCATCAGAGGCCCAGTTTTTGTCTGAGTGGAAGGCCTATGCTCTTAAAATCCACAAGTGAAATCAATTAAAGCCATCTCTGAGAATCTGATCTCTGCCAATATTCTATCTGCATATTTAAACTGGTCACACTACAATTAAAATGGAGACAGACAACATGTGTGAAGCAAGACCATATGTCAATGACATAAAGGTCTGCAGATACTCAGGCCAGTTTTACTGGGTGGAGAATACAGCATTCAGCAGTGTTGTAAATAACGTGAAAGTCTGGACTCTACAAATGCTCTTTTTCCAAAGGCTGGTCAGTAAAAATTGGCCTTTTGATGGAAAGGCAGCATGACACTGCCTCCCAGTCCTCCATCCTCCTGCCCTCTGTGGACAGGATCAGAGTCACTCAGAATCAGTGATGACGGCCAGTTCACCTCCCGGGTGAGCTAGTCGTGAGCTAAGCACTCCGGTTCAAGGGTTTATGCCACCATTCAAAGTCGAGATACAATAAAGGGCCGATGAAAGTAACAGTGGAACTGTTAGTCCCTCAGTCGTGTCTGACTGTTTGCGACCCCATGGACTGTAGCCCACCAGGCTCCTCTGTCGATGGGATTCTCCAGGCAAGAATACTGGAGTGAGTTGCCACTTCCTTCTCCAGGGGAACTTCCCGACCCAGGCATCGAACCGGGTCTCCTGAATTACAGGCAGATTCTTTACTGAACCCTGGTCTTAGCCACCAGGGAAGCCCCAATGGTCTTCAATAATCCATGGCGCTTGAAGACCCATCTGCCAGGTGAGGACGTGGTGGTGCTGCCAGCACTTCCCATGGGGCTCACACTTCTCTAGGATCCTTCGACCACTACCCGTACCAGATGTGTTTCCAGCTCACTCCTCTTTCCATCATGGCCACCAAGTTACAAACATTTAACCGTCTCTAGTTCCTGCTGAATGCTGATCTGTACTGCTGACTATGTGGCCTAGTTTAGAGAGTCTGAGGTCCCCGCTCACAGTGAACAACTCTAGTCATCCATCCAGGCATTTCTAACCCATGAAAAGGAGATAACACACAGCATCCCATGACTTCGGTTAAGGACACAGTCTGGCACAAAGTTAGCCGGCTGTACGGTGACTATTATAAATGACATTTATTCCCCAAGTTTATTTTTAGAGTCACACATCATCTGTTTGAAATATGAGCTTATCTCCTTTGCTAGGGAAATCTGATAACTTCTTGTTCCTGATGTTGCCGTTTCCAACCCATTTCTAAGATACCCCCAAGCAATAAATGTGTGTCATTGGTGTTTTAGAATAATTACCTGCAAGCTGTTGTTCAGCAAATCAAAGTCACTGTATCTCCTAACAATCTGTAAGAAAGAAAACAGTGGTGTTTTGATTCAGCACAAACCATCAATTTTCATTTCCTTATTTAATACTTACTGGCGTTCTACAGTCAAGGCACTTGTATTAAGGGTGCAGGGCTTATACCTGGAGCTTAACTTGTTTCACTTGGCAGCCCCAGAAAACAGACCGAGCAGCGTGCCAGAGTTGGCTGGGCCATGGGAAACTGGTTAATGCCAGCCAAACTCGCAAGATGCCAACAGGTAAGAGAGAAGGATGATGTTTTGAGGGTGAATAGCCCTTCAATTTTTTTTTTCAATTAACTAGGCACCTAGTTAACTAGAACGATGAGTTAATAATTTACCACACAAAAAAATGTCTAACTGAACATGAAATCAAGGTAAATGGATGTAGACAGTTTTGAAGCTATTCCATCTTTGCCCTGAATAAAACTGCCCCTCTTTGAGATCACACCAGTTTAGAGACTGGATGTACCTGCTGGCACCACCCTTCACCACTTCCCCTCCTGGCTAACAGTCCACACCCACTGTCCACGCATTTTCTCTTAGTTATGTTGATGCCACTGATTAGGCCACAGCAAATTACACTAGCTCTTCAGTCAGAGGGGAAGGAAGCTATTTGGCTTCAAATAGTTTTTCTAATGTTTATTGATAATTCACAAATATTAGTGTGCAGAAGAATTACTTGGAGATCATCGAGGACCCTACCCACCCAAAGGGAAACAAATTCAGGAGGTTAAGTATCTACATTTTTATTAAGTATTCCCCAGGCCTCTAAAGCACTGGATTTACAAGACTACATAAAAGGTTGATTTTTCTGGTAGGACACTGTCCTTGGGCCTGCTTGGCATACATATATATCAAAAACTTCAACATGGGGCCATACCTAATAAGGGCAAGGGAGCAAAAGGTGGCACAGAGAATACTTGAATTCTAACCGTGTTCTATCACAGACTTCAGCATGATCTTGGACTAGTCACTTGCCTTTTGAATGTAAAATGGGGCTAATATGAGAACTGGCTTTAATGGGCTAAGTGAATTAATGTGCTTGAACCAGTGCCTAACAATAAATGCTCAGTTCAGTTCAGCCGCTCAGTCGTGTCCAACTCTTTTCGACCTCATGGACTGCAGCATGCCAGGTTTCCCTGTCCATCACCAACTCCAGGAGCTTGCTCAAACTCATGTCCATCGAGTCTGTGATGTTATAATTATTCCAACTAAAAGTAGTTAGAATTTTCAGCCAAATACAAGACCAAGTACGGGCCTTTGAGGTCAAAGACTGCTTAAGGTGAGAGGTAAGGTTCAAGCCGGGCTGTGAAGGACAAGGTAAGAGTTTTGGAAGACGGAACACAAAGGTCATTATAATTACTACCACAGGAAAGAAATGGCTCCTGTATAGAATTCAGCCACTCTCTGCAAGTCAACTGGGATAGAAAGGACCTCTAGATCTATATAGTAAGTTCTCTTTCTCTGAGTCCACCCATCAGGAGAGTAGGCCTTGGAGCTGTAAACAGCCATCACCTGTGGTCAGTGAGGGACCCAGCACTAGAAACTGCCCATGACTAGATTCACGAGTCCATGAACTGCAGCATCCGAACTGCACAATGTCTAGGGCACTGTCTTCTTTCAAACTGGTGGACTGACTACTAACCTGCCCTACCCACACCATGGCTTCAGGGGAGGAGGCTTGAATTATTCAACACGAGGAACAAAACAAGTCATTTGCCTACTCTGCTTACTCTGTGTCCAAATGGGGAACACATTCCTACTCTCTGTGGTAACATCAGACATGAATTAAACCAAACAACTGAGAACAGAAAGGCCTTTTGTAAGAGATGTCTTAGAGCTAAAGTTTTATAAAAGAAATACGATGTATATTTATGTGTGTTTTAGTTTTTGCAGATTTTTAGATGATTCCAGGCCAGAATTTTGTTTAAATATTTTTCCTATGACAAAAAAAAAAAAGCTTACCTGCCAGCTATTTTCTACAGAAATTCCTCTTTGTACCCGAATGATATATTCCTAAAAAAGAAAGACAAAACAGTCTCTATTATAAAACTCTATCATAAAACCCAAATCAGAGGGTCGAAAATATGATGTGAAAGCATCAGATAGAGTAAGCTTCAGAAAAGATTACTAGAGACAGAGAGGGGCATAAAGATAAAAGCGTAATCTCATAGCAAGACACAGCCATGTTGTGGCATGTGGGATCCCAGATCCCCAGCCAGGGATGAACCCGCGCCCCCTGCATTAAAAGCATGGAGTCTTAACCACTGGACCACCAGGGAAGTCCCCAAGACACAGCAATCTTGAATGTGTATGCACATTCAAACACCAGAGCTGCAAAACATGTGAAAAAACTGACAAGGACTGGAAGAAGAAAGACGAATCCACGAGTAGAGTCGGAGATTTCAACACCTCTCACGCAGCAACTGATAGAACAACAGAAACCCAGCAAGGACAGAGGAGAATTCAATAAAACCACTACTGATGAAAAATTAATCAACAGCTGATCTAAGCAAACAAAGAAAATTTTTACTGAAGCCGACCTGGGGACTATAACCCAGGAGACATTCTTTCAGATGTTGGGCCTGTTAGAGGTCAAGGCACAGTTCTACAAGTTTTGTGGACAAACAGTTATTCATCGAATGACGTATTAACCGTTTACACAACCCAGATTGGAAGGTAAGAAACAAGTCATACAAAGCAAGTCGTGGTCATGGTGACTTCTTAATAGAATAAGAAGGAATGTTGTTTCCTAAACAGGTCTAGTTAATGTAGAAGCAGAATACATACTGTAGGGGAAGGCTCTGGGAGGCCCAAATGGGCTGAAAAAAATTTTACATCTCGTTTTTTTCTTGTCCTGCCATAAAATATGAACTTCATTTAATCATCAGTTCAGTTCAGTCGCTCAGTCGTGTCCGACTCTTTGCGACCCCATGAATGGCAGCACGCCAGGCCTCTCTGTCCATCACCAACTCCCGGAGTCTACCCAGACCCATGTCCATCGAGTCAGTGATGCCAACCAACCATCTCATCCTCTGTCGTCCCCTTCTCCTCCTGCCCCCAATCCTACCCAGCATTAGGGTCTTTTCCAATGAGTCAACTCTTCACATGAGGTGGCCAAAGTATTGGAGTTTCAGCTTCAACATCAGTCCTTCCAATGAACACCCAGGACTGATCTCCTTTAGGATGGATTGATTGGATCTCCTTGCAGTCCAAGGGACTCTCAAGAGTCTTCTCCAACACCACAGTTCAAAAGCATCAATTCTGCGGCACTCAGCTTTCTTCACCGTCCAACTCTCACATCCATACATGACCACTGGAAAAACCATAGCCTTGACTAGACGGACTTTTGTTGGCAAAGTAATGTCTCTGCTTTTAAATATGCTATCTAGGTTGGCCATAACCTTCCTTCCAAGGAGTAAGCGTCTTTCAATTTCATGGCTGCAATCACCATCTGCAGTGATTTTGGAGCCCCAAAAAATAAAGTCTGACACTGTTTCCCCATCTATTTCCCATGAAGTGATGGGACCAGATGCCATGATCTTAGTTTTCTGAACGTTAAGCTTTAAGCCAACTTTTTCACTCTCCTCTTTCACTTTCATCAAGAGGCTCTTTAGTTCTTCTTCACTTTCTGCCATAAGGGTGGTGTCATCTGCATATCCGAGGTTATTGATATTTCTCCCAGCAACCCTGATTCCAGCTTGTGTTTCTTCCAGCCCAGTGTTTCTCATGATGTACTCTGCATAGAAGTTAAATAAGCAGGGTGACAATATACAGCCTTGACGTACTCCTTTTCCTATTGGGAACCAGTCTGTTGTTCCATGTCCAGTTCTAACTGTTGCTTCCTGACCTGCATACAGGTTTCTCAAGAGACAGGTCAGATGGTCTGGTATTCCCATCTCTTTCAGAATTTTCCACAGTTTATTGTGATCCACACAGTCAAAGGCTTTGGCATAGTCAATAAAGCAGAAATAGATGTTTTTCTGGAACTCTCTTGCTTTTTCCATGATCCAGTGGATATTGCCAATTTGATCTCTGGTTCCTCTGCCTTTGCTAAAACCAGCTTGAACATCCGGAAGTTCATAGTTTACGTATTGCTGAAGCCTGGCTTGGAGAATTTTGAGCATTACTTTACTAGCATGTGAGATGAGTGCAATTGTGCGGTAGTTTGAGCATCAACAAACAAATGTAATCAGCATTTATAGAACACTCCACTCGACAACAGCAGAATACACATTCCTTTCAAGAGGATATACCAATGGCAAATAAGCACAGAAAAAGATATTCAACATTACCAGTCATCAATCAAATGCAAAGTAAGACTACAATGAAATATCACTGTATTTCTATCAGAATAGCTCAAACAAAAAAATAATGATAACACCAAATGCTGGCTATGGAAATAGCCAAATAGGGAAACTGGATCACATTAATTAATGGTGGGAATTTTAAATGGCATTGATACTCTATAATATGGTTTGGCAACTATTTTTTTTTTTAATTAAAACATGCAGCTATCATTATGACCCAGCAACTGCACTCCTGGACATTCATTCCAGAGAAACAAACTTATGTCTATACAGTAACTTACACATGAATGTTTACAGCTATTTTATTGGTAATAGCCCCAAAGTAGAAAAGCCAGATGTCTTTAGACAGGTGTATGTTTAAACTTTGCTACATCCATACCAGGGAATACTGAAAAAAGAGAAAGAAATATTTGCTCAAATTTATCTGAAAGTGAAGTTGCTCAGTCGTGTCCGACTCTTTATGACCCCATGGACTGTAGCCTACTAGGCCCCTCTGTCCATAGCATTTTCCAGGCAAGAGTACTGGAGTGGGTTGCCATTTCCTTCTCCAGGGGATCTTCCCGACCCAGGGATCGAACCCGGCTCTCTCGCATTGTAGGCAGACGCTTTACCATCTGAGCCACCAGGGAAGTCTACTCAGCAACAAAAATGAATAAACTATTGATACGTGCAACAAACTAGATGAATCTCTGGAGGATCCTGTGTGTGTGTGCTTAGTTGCTCAGTCATGTCAGACTCTTTTCGACCCGTGGACTGTAGCCCGCCAGACCCCTCTGTCCATGGGGATTATACAGGCAAGCATACTGGAGTAGGTTACCATCCCTTCCTCCAGGGGATCTTTCCAACCCAGGGATCAAACTCGGGTCTCCCCCACTGCAGGCAGATTCTTTACCATCTGAGCCACCAGGAAAGCCCTTCTGGAGGATTACACAGAGTGAAAAAGACCATCCTCGAAGACTATAAACTCATGTCTCCATTTATACAATATTTATGAAATGACAGAATCACAGATATGGAGAACAGCCTATTGGTTGTCAACAGTTATGGCTGGGGTAGCAGGGTGTGTGTGGAAGGGAATCAGGTGTGATTACAGGAGGGCAAGGCGATGTGCTACGGTTTGAATGTCTCGGTCCCCACAAGGTTCACATGTTGAAATACTAACTCCCAAAAATGATGGCATTAGAAAGTGGGAGGACCTTTGGGAGTTACTTAGGTCATGAGAGCAAAGCCCTCAAGAATGGGATCAGCACCCTTATAAGAGAGGCTCCAGAGGGGTCCCTCACCCCTTCCACCCACATGGGATTATTTGAGAAGGTGCTAGCTCTGAACCAGGAAGAGGACCACTATCAGAAGGCAGCCATGCTCGCACCTTAGTCTTGGACTTTCAGCCTCCTGAACTGTGAGAAACAAATCTGTTGGGGATTGGCCACTCAGTTTACGGTATTTTGTTAGAGCAGTCTGAATGGACTAAGACATGAGCATGTCTGGGCCGATGGAAAGATGCTGTATCTTGACTGGTCATGTTAATATTTTGGTTGTGATATCGGACAAGTTTAGCAAGACACTACCAATGACAGAAACTGGATAACAGGTACATGGGATCTCCGCAATGCTTCTTACAACTGTATGTGAATCTGCAATTATCTCAAATTAAAAAAATTAACCTTAGGCATTCAAACTTAGTTTAGTAGAGTCAGAGGGCTAAGATTAATGATTTTTCCTGCTCAAAGTTTGCATATAAGCTTTTCGGTTAGAAAAGGCTATGGTTAAAAAAACAGGTAAAAAGGTAGTATAGGTAGTGATAGCAATTTCCAAAGAAACCAAATCTAGTGACACCTCCCCCTTCTCCCAAGCTGCCTGATCATTGGAAGCTGCCCGATCCTGGGGAGCAAGGAGAAGCGAGAGAGTTAAAAATACCATTCCCAAGACTTGCTAAATCAGAATCTACAAGATAGAAATTAGGAATCAGAAGTTTTCATAGCTTCCCCAGGTAATCAAATAAGCAGGAAACAAGAGACCTCGCTCAGCCTCCTGCTTACACACACAGGGAGTTATGACGAAGCACAGAAAAAAACAGTAACTTTTTTCCCTCAAATGCTCAGAATTGTTTTAACATTTTGGGATGGTATGATTCAGGTATTACTCACAGTAACTACTCAACAAATGCTTAATCAACACAGGACTCAACAAATCCTTTCTACTGAATTAATTCTGAATTAAATAGGTTATGTAGAAAATAAAGCCAAATAAGCATTGTTAACTTGGCAGCTGAATTTTAAAATAGATCTTATTACACTATCATTCATCTCCTCTCTGTTTAGTTTGCAAAGGTTGATAAAGTTCACAGAAGCAGAAATTTCTGCCTACTCTGGACTATGTTAAGAATGGTACATTCAACAATATCCACTCAATTACAAGTGAATCAACTACGTGGCTGGCACCCTGCTTAGCTGGTTTCATGTCAGGTTATAATATAAATATTTCAAAACTGGCTTGTGTAGTATGGCAAATCTCTTAAGCAATATGCCAATGCAATTATTTCTGAATACATAAAGATAAAATGCTAAAAATATCTGGCTTTCTTGTATTTGGAAATCAGTCTGTTAGCTCTGACATTTTCTTTTCTCAGGGTTCTCTTACTGGCAGATTGGGCTTTTACATTCTTATAGCAAAGCTAAAATCAGCACATATAATTGAGTACTTCCAAACAACTACACGCAAACAAGTTTTGATGTTCAAATCAGGGGGGAATTGTTTTTTCTCAAAAATCACTTCAAGCATCCATTGCTTCACTATGATCTGTCAGAGGAATAATACTAACTTTCAGAATTCTGGTTCAAGGGTTTCCCTGGTGGCTCAGTGGTAAAGAATTCGCCTGCCAATGCAGGAGACACAGGTTCTATCCCTGACTGGGGAAGATTCCACATGCTACAGAGCAACTAAGCCCGTGCACCACAAGTATTCAGCCTGCGTGCTGGAGCCCAGGAGCCTCAACTGCTGAGCCCACATGCCATGACTACTGGTTCCTGCATGCCTAGAGCCCATGCTCTGCCACAAAAGAAGCCACTGCAATGAGAAGCCCATGCATCGCGACCGCAGAGCAGCCCTCACTCTCCACAACTAGAGAAAAGCCCGTGCAGCAACGAAGACCCAGCACAGTCAGAAATAAATAAACTGCAGTTCAATGCTGAGCACTTGGTAGATGCGAAATAAACACTGCTGTCCTGCTTTATATTCTTTGAGTTTAAAGTTTAGACCTGTGTTTTACAAAGATGTTGCTGCAGATGATAAATATCAGTTAAGCAGTTAGCAGCAGCATGTCCCAATCCCTGTGCTTTTGTTCATGCTAGGGGTATAACTCCCACAGTCTGACTCCGATCTTCCCTCTGTAGATACACAGTTTAGGGGGTTTGTTTTTTAACTTGGCTATAAAATGGCATGGGATAATGTTGAGTTAAAGCATTTGGCAAAAGGAAAGCAGTAACTACAAGATGGGGCTGGGGTCCTGAGGTCAGAGGGGTCTCCCTGGTAACTCAGCTGGTAAAAAAAAAATCCACCTGCAATGCAGGCGACCCCAGTTCGATTTCTGGATCAGGAAGACCCCCTGGAGAAGAGATAGGCTACCCACTCCAGTATTCTTGGGCTTCCCTGGTGGCTCAGCTGGTAAAGAATCTGTCTCCAATGCAGGAGACCTGGATTCGATCCCTGGGTTGGGAAGACCCCCTGGAGAGGGGAATGGCTACTCACTCCAGTATTCTGGCCTGGAGAAATCCATGGACTGTATAGTCCATGGGGTCACGAAGAGTCAGACGGAGATGTCCCCAAATGACATTCTAATTAATGTTTCTCCCAAGACACTCTTTATGTTGACATCAGTGTTTTTTCCCAGAGAAGGTGGATCTGCCCCAGAGATCTGGCAATGCCTGGAGACATCTCTGGTTGTCACAGGATGAGGAAATGCTATGGGAATCTGAAAGCTAGAGGCCAGAGATGCTGCTAAACACGTACGAGGCACACGGGACAGCCTTACAACAAAAGACAACCTGGCCCTACATGTCGACAGTGCTGACAGAGAACCCCAGGTCCAGATTCATCGAGAAAAACAGGTCACTCCAGTCCATGGAGGCTGCGGATGCGGGTGGAAGGGTTAGTTCTGTCATCGTCTGCCCTCTGCTGCAGCCTGCTCCACACGCAACATCGTGGGTGACACGTGCACGCCCACCCAGAGGGCTCGCTTAGTCACTGGTGGCCTCACAAACCTCACTCTGCTTCCCGTGTAAAGACACATTAAGACACCTTAAGGCTCCAGTGTTTCCCTCACGTCCCATCTGCCGTGTGGTTACAGATACAGAAAGACAGTGGGAAATAGATAAGGGTGATTTTGCTCAGAAATGTGTTCATTCCACTTGAAAGGAGCAAGTTCAACCGTAAATACAAAAAAAAAAAATAAAAATTTTTTTTTCAGTGTGCCTGAATGTCACCACCCAGCCTTACTAAAAGGAAATACCTTCACCTCAAATCCCTGATTTGTAAAGCAAATATAGCACAGCTGTTCTACTGCTGCTACCAAGCTGGAAGCTCTGATGAAAACCGAGAGAAGAGAGTCCTGGAAACCAGTAGAAACCCAACGTTTGAAGGCAGGCTTCCACCTCCAGAGCTGCAGTCAGCAGCCCAGAATCTCTCAATGCATCACCTCCATCTCTGCCACCCTCTCTGACGTGGAACAGAACCTGCAGGCTCTGTAAGAGATGACAGAGCACTGGGCACGGAAGGGAGAGCTAAGAGCCCTGTGGGGCGGCTCTGCATCACACAGATCTATGCCGGCTGCCAGGCCTGCCATCTGCTGCCACTTCCCCAAAGGGCCTCCTTCCTGCTCCTCTTCAGGACACCACATCCCTTTATCTTGGCCAGGCGGGTGGCTGTCCTGCAGAGAGCCCTAGCATGTGGGCATCGCAGCAAATCAGTGTGGTGGGGGCTGAAGTTTTTCAATCTGGAAAGGCAACGGGACCACATGACTTCTGATTTAGGATTGGCAAAATTAAGTGAGCTGTCCAAGGTTGCACAGCTGGGAAGCGGCTGATTGGGAGCTGGAACCCACATCATTGATTCCTTGGACTTTCCAACCTGCCAGGCATGGCTGGCAACCCCCAGGGCCCTGGGGATGCCCTGAGCCTGTCTCTTTCTGCAGTCCTGAATGATGGGGGTCCTCACCAGTCTGGGGAACTCAGATGGACTCATTCTGAGGGGGCAGGGGTAGGAGCTGTCATTTCTACAAGAATTTATCAATGCCCCCAATGTAGGCATTTCCCCAATAAGCATCTTCACTGACATTTTGTATTTCCTGAGTTTCCAAAAAGATACTCAAGATTTTACTGCACTGTAGCTGCTATCCAGTGTTCTTGCCTGGAGAATCCCAGGGACAGAGGAGCCTGGTGGGCTGCTGTCTGTGGGGTCACACAGAGTCAGACACGACTAAAGCGACTTCGCAGCAGCAGCTGCTATTCAAAGTTGTATTGGTGTGATGAGATTTCAGGAAAAACTGGGGAGGAAAACTTACTTTGGCCCCAAATTACTTTAGTGAGGCTACAAACACAGACCACTTTGAAAGAAGTGTGTAAAATAAGCTAAAGTCAAAACTTAAAGCCAAACTTCAAATCCACTGAATCGACAGCATTCTTGTCTTCCCTTTAGGCACAACAATCAGGTCCACTAAGAATCAGAGCACAGAGAGACCGGGAAGCTGTTTGGAGGTATTTCACTTGTCAGTGTTCCTACTTCTCTACCTCTATGCAGAGGGTCCCAACCCTGCTACATTCTAGAATCACCCAGAGAACTTAAAAAGATACCCATGCTTTGACCCTACCTCCCAGAGATTCTGATTTAACTTGTTCGGGCTGAGGCACAGGCATTAGTAGGTCTTAAAAGTTCCCCAGTGATTCCAGTGTGCTGCCAGAGGCAAGAATCACTGTTCTAAAACTTCGTACATAGGAAGCAGCTTCATGCTACAAAAATAAAACCCCTCTCCTGAAAGGAAGGGAACCAGTGAACCAAGCACCTGCCACAATTCACAATGCCCTCTGCCCCCTACCGCCAGCTCTCCCCACCTCGCCTCTTCGCAGGGATTCTTTCTCCTTGGGTATGGGAGGTGCCTAACCTGAGCCCTCTAAGCGCTCCCCGCCGAGTCCCTAGGTGGTGGCCCCACTCATGGGATTCGCCAATGTCCCTTCAGGAGAGCAAGGAAGAAACAGGAAGCTTCATTTATAGCCAGGGGCAGAGTCTCTGAATGATCAACACCTTGACTAGAAAACAGGAGATTTGGGGTAGGAGGCCAGGTCTCGGTCTCCAGCGACCAGGCACCACAGCACTCCCAGTTCACTGCCAGACCCCCCAGGGAATGCTGAGCACAAGTGACCCTGCTGGACACCCAACACTGTGCTACCTCCCTGGGCAGAAGCCTGCAGGGGCTCCCACTGGCCACAGGATAAAACCCAAACTCCTCAGCCTGGCATCCATGCTCTTCTATCGCCTGTCTGAACTGTCCTAACCCTTTCTTTCTATTTGATCCCTCCTCTACCTAATCAGACCCCGCAGAGCCTGAACACCCCTTATTTACTTCTCTCCCTTTACTGTTCTGCCTAGTCAAAACTTGGGACATCCAGCTTTTTAACCGTATCAGGGTTATTTTTGTTTCACGTCTGTCTACGTTTGGGGAGGGACTGTCTCTCCAACTGGACTGAGTTCTTCAAAGGCTAAAATCACACATTTCTCTGTATTCCAAACAGCACTCGGCACAAGGTCAGGTCAAGGGGCAGAAGCCCAGCGAATGCTTGGTGACAGGTATCTGTTAACTGATCACGTGCCCCTTCGGGGAACAGGTGGCATATTGCTACCCTCATGTGCACCCGCATCCAGGTAAAGTCTAAAAGCACTCTCCAGAAAATCCCCACGGATCTCCCAGACCCTCAGACTTCATGAAAATCGATACACAGATCTGCGCTATTACACAGTGATAGCAGGGCAGTGGGTGGCATGACCCTGCAGGACAGCAAGCTTCCTGAAGAAATTCTCACGGTTGCAGGACTTCTGCTCGGCGTGCAGGCCACCTGCCTGGCTGCTTACAATCCTTAATATTTCACTGAGAACAAATGATTACTCCTTGCTCTACTAAACAGTCATTATTACTGTTTCACCTGAAGATTTTCAGAGCTAGAACGTGCCTGTACTTTACTTTAACTGCTGTGCAAGCCAATAATGTACAAAACCTGCCCCCAAACAAATGAAAACATTAAGGTTTTAATAAGGCATCTGTTCTGTATGTCTGCATCTCCACTGCTGTCCTGCAGACCAGTTCATCAGTACCATCTTCCTACATTCCATATACATGCATTAACATACAGTGTTTGTTTTTCTCTTTCTGACTTACTTCACTCTGTATAACAGGCTCTAGGTTCATCCATCTCATTAGGACTAACTGTGCGTTCTTCTTTATGACTAATATTCCATGGTATCTGTGTATCACAGCTTCTTTATCTATTCATCTGTCAATGGACATGTAGGATAATTCCATGTGCTAGCTGTTGTAAATAGCACATATATATGGAATCTAGAAAGACAGTACTGATGAACCTATCTGCAGGACAGCAATGAAGATGCAGACATAGTGAACAGACTTGTGGACACAGTGTGGGAAGGAGAGGCTGGGACAAATTGAGAGAGTAGCATGGAAACATACATATCACCGTATGTAAAATAGAGAGCCAGTGGGAATTTGCTGTATAAGGCAGGGAGCTCAACCCAGTGCTCAAGACAACCTAGAGGGGTGAGGTGGAGTGGGAGATGGAAGGGAGGTTCAAAACGGAGGGGACATATGTATACCTGTGGCTGATTCATGTTGATGTATGGCAGAAACCAACCCAATATTGTAAAGCAATTGTCCTCCAATTAAAGAAACAAATATAGTAAAATAAATAAAGGCAAAAAAAAAAGGCATCTGAAGAATCACTGCTATGTTCACCTAAGTTTTGGCAACTGAGTGAAGTCAAGTGTATCTCCTTTTCAACCACATGAAATAAATTTCATTTAAAACCTAACTGGAAAAAAAAAAAAAAAAAACCTAACTGACTGAATCATAGAACCTTCTGCTTTAATTTTATGCAAAACAAAGTCTCCAGTTTCCACTCTGCGTTCACAGAAGGGACAAGGACCACGTCACAAACATGCTTTGATTCTGGAAATGAGAGTCAGCGTCCTTAAAAGAAGGACTGCGCATGTGTCCTTCTCTTAGGCCTTTTGAAGCCGATGCTCTCCTCTGCCAGGGGAGCTGGTCTCCACGCGGACTTCAAAGATAGCCCACGCTGCAGCCAGAAGAGAAACTGCAAAGCAGTGCTCAAAAATGCTTTTGACCTCAGACACGACTACAGGATGGATGCGGTGTTTTAAACAGCAGTTCCTGGAGCTGCTCTCTAGTTCAGAGACCCCTAAATGATGCCAAAACCATGACATAATTTGCTAGGATGGAAACTCATGAATTCCATCTTACATTAGAGCAAAGAAAAGAAACTCTGGAAAATCTGGAGGCTCAATTAAATAGTAATTAAAAATGAAATATGACCTTTGCTTGTTCAATAGCCCCTACATCTCTTAAGCTGATGCCCTAAAAGGGTAGAAATAGATGAACATAGAGAACATGAACTCAGAGAATCACACACGACATATTTAACTGGCTAGAAAACACAAACACACAAATTCTGATCTGGCTGGCAATCGTGACTTTTATGTGGGTTCTGGTGTCTCGGATGGCCAACTTCTCAACCCTCACACTCTCAGCTGCTACCAACCTAAGTACCAGGGCAGAAACCCTCATTTTCCTCGGGCTGCTTCTCACTTTATCCTCGTTTGCCACCGCCTGGAAGACAGGCCACCCCGAGTCCTTCCAGCCGGTCACTGTATGGTGATCAGTCACGACCACAGGGCCTCAGGGAAAGGCACAGCAGCTCTCTGCCACTTACCAGTTTTGTGACCTAACTCCTCTGAGCCTCGGGTTCCTCATCTGCAAGATCATACCTTTCCAACAGGGCTGTGGCGAATATTCAATGACATCTGGTACTTAGAGTGGCCAGCACAAAGACCGGCTTTGTAACTTAGTCTTCTTTCCTGCTAAGAAAATAGCGAAGGACTTCCCTGGGGGGCTCAGTGGCTGAGGCTCCAGATGCAGGGGGCACCGGTTCAATCCCTAGTGAGGCAACTAGATTCCACATGACACGAGTTTGCATCTCACAACTAAGACCCGGTGTGAGTGCAGGCCCAGTCCCTCAGTCGTGTCCAACTCTTGGCGACCCCATGGACTATAGCCGGCCGGGATCCTCTGCCCATGGGATTCTCTTGCCCATGGCAAGAATACTGGAGTGGGTTGCCATTTCCTACTCCAGGGGATCTTCCTGACCCAGGGATCGAACCCGAGTCTCCTGCTTGGTAGGCAGATTGTTTAGCACTGAGCCACCTGGGAAGCTCCCCAAAATAAATATTAAAAGAAAAAATAGCAAAGGCAAGGTGTTCAAGGGGGAATCTGTCATGGCTTTAAGCTGCAAGTACAGGAGTCAGCAGCAGCACCAAGAGCGCCAAGGGAAGAAGCAAAAGCCATTCCCTAAGAACATATAAAACAATTTTTATCAGTCTCCAACTGCTAACAAGGAATACCATTCCTCCAGCCTCAATCGTCCCAGCTTCTACAACCAGTTTTAAAGCAAGCTAATAAAAAAGCCTCCTCCCTAAGATAACCTGAAAGTGAAAGTCGCTCAGTCATTTCCAACTCATTGCAACTTCAAGGACTATACAGTCCAAGGAATTCTCAAGGCCAGAATACTGGAGTGGGGAGCCTTTCCCTTCTCCAGGGGATTTTCCCAACCCAGGGATTGAACCCAGGTCTCTGGCATTGCAGGTGGATTCTTTACCAGCTGAGCCACAAGGGCAGCCCAAGATAACCTGGAAATTGGCAACAAGAGGATGGGCAAGTTATTTATGGTTTATGTACATAGTAGAAAAATATGCAAGCCTTTAAAAGGATGTACTGACATGATTTTCATTACCTGGGAAAAGGTGTGTGCTATGATGTTAACTATTAAAAAAGGATAAAAAATTCTGGGATGACATAGATAGCAAGAGGGAACTACACCAAATGTTAATATCTGTTGTCTCTGGAGGTGAAATTATCTGTGATTTAAATTCTCATAGCTATTTTTTGTTTTCTATTTTTCACTTTATCCTCAATGTGCACATATTACATTTCAAATCAGGAAAAACCTTTTGTTTTTTTCTTAAAGTTCCTTGGTTTGTCATACATATCATTTAAAACATGGTACTTTAAAGAATCTCAAGTAGTAAAGACCAAAATTATCCAAGCTTGGATAAGAGTATTGTATGTTATCAACGATAAATGCAAACTAGCTTCTTTTTTCCTTTGGCAAGGGACCTTTTGGTCAATTTACAATTCATCAGCACTTTTACTATGCTGGGAAGACTGGAAAAACAGAAGATGAAAGTCAAACAAATGAACTCTTCTCCTTGTATCAGGGGCGGTAAAATATTTGGTGGGAGGAAAAAAAAAGCTTGAAAGTAAAAGTCAAGCTAGGGGAGTCCTACTGCTTTCAATAATTTATAGTAGAACTGGTCACCATCACTAAGGATAACAGAGAGTTGACTACACAGAAATTCATTCTACCTGGCCTAAAAATGTCACTGTGTTCTCCTGAGACAGTACTTCCAATTCATAACCAACCACATATGTGACTATGCACACCATGCTGCCATTTCTCTCTTCGGAGCTGAAGGTAATAACTGCTGTTTATGGAGCACTTACTCTACGCCTTCTGTTCCTCAGCTGAGTCCATCTCCCAGCAATGCGTGGGGGGAAGATGTCACTCTTTTACAACAATCCTGGGGCTCAGAGAGGGTAGATGCCCTCAACAAGGGCGTTCAGCTAGTAAGTGCTGAGACCGGCCTCTACCCCAGGCCTGTCTGACCCACGGGCACAGGAGTTCCCTGGTTCTATGGCCTTGGGCAGAATGCTTTCATACCATCTACCCCTCATTCTGAGGTTGGCTGAACAGGCAGAACCAGTCTGTCAAGTTGGGAAGAGGTTGGGACAGAGTGAGGGCAAAGCGAGGAGGGTAACTCCGGCCTGGGGGATCTGAGTTAACGCGGCTGTGGAGCTCTCACAACACAGCCCAGACGTTAATATCCTGCACTTTGCGACCTACTTCCTGCTACATGTACACAAACTGTTGTCTATGCACTTCCAGGATGGATGTTATCTGGGCACTGCATAGAAAGTGTGTATAAATAAGAAAACGATTTTAAACAAGCCCCACCATGAATACTAGGCATGTTCTGAAGCAGAAAGGAGCATTTTTACATGAACGTGTCTGAAGTGGATGCTCTGAATACTCAGCAATCTGAATGGCAGTTGTACCAAAACAGAACAAGGTCTTTGATTAGACTGCCGTGTTTCCACACAACGCTCCCATTAAACGCTAACAACGGTTGCAGGATAAGTGAACCTCTTTCTCGTGTTTTACTGTTAAAACCCGCAGAGACTCTGGATCTCAAAGGTCACCAAGCCCTGCGGGCTTGGCAGATCCTACCGTCTCGCTCAATCTTTCTCAGTCCGGTCGGCAGACTGAAGAGAGTAGTGACCCAAGGATGGGTGGTTGAATGTGGCAGCCACGGGGCACACATGGCCCGTGTTTGACTCAAGGACGGCATTTTAACTCTTGTTTCACTTTATTAAATTTAAGTAGCCCAGGGCTCCCCTGGTGGCTCAGTGGTGAAGAATCCACCTGCTGATGCACAAGGCACGTGTTTGAGCCCTGATCCGAGAAGATCCCACAGGCCGAGGAGCCACTAAGCCCGCGCACAGCAACTACTGAGCCTGTGGCTCTAGAGCCCGGGAGCCACAGCTACTGAAGCTCATGAGCCTGCGCTCCGCAGCAAGAGAAGCCACCGCACTGAGAAGCCCGCGCATCGCATCTAGAGGGTAGCTTCCGCTCGCCGCAATTAGAGAAAAACCCGTGCAACAATGAAGACGCAGCACAGCCGAAAATAAATAAAAATTATTTTTTAAAAAATTAAGGAGTCCAGTAGTTACAGAACTGGCCAATACGGTTATAGATGACATATTTGCAGATATAAATATGTATTTATGACAATATAAGCATACTAAATATAGTGTTATGACTTGCTTTTTTTCACTTACTATAACATGAATTTTTTTCCATTTTAGTAGCTGTACCTCTGGATATTACTTTTAATACCTATACCTGTGCTGTCCCATACGGTAGCCACAAAAAATGTGTGGCTGTTGAGCACCTGAAATGAGGCTAGTCCTAACCGAGATATGTTGTAACTGGGAAATACACACCAGATTTCAAAAGCTTCATATGACAAACAATGTAAAACACATTAACAATCTTTACATTGATTGCATATAATCGATGACAGTATTTCAGAGATAGTGGGTTAAGCAGAATATACTATTTAATTTCACCTGTTTCTTTATACTTCTACTCCTAGCATCTCAAATAGAAGAACTGAGAAAATGGTCACTCAAGTTAGTGTCTGGTTCTGCAGATTGGGGAAGGCCCACTAGTTTGTCCTTGGCTAGGCCTAGGCGTGGGGAAGCCACCAAACAGGTGTGGCCCTAACAACAGATCCAGTGGGAATGGCTCCCGACATCGCCCAAAGGCATCAGATAAACCTTCATTGTGCTGCCCCCCCAGCCTTATGGCCTGGAGCAAGTTACGTACTTTACTTTCCTGCACTTGACTTTTTTCCAACTGAAAAAATGGTGATGATAACTGACACAATTCAGGGGGCTTACGAGGATCAGATGAGAATCTAGAAAAGTCTGGCAATTTTTTATAAAGTTAAATATTCACTTAGCATGTGACTAAGCAATTCCATCCCTAGGTACTTACCCACGAGAAATGAAAACACATCTACACAAAGACTTGTATGTTCACAGCATCTCTATTCATGATTAGCCCCAATCTGGAAACAACCCAAAAGTCTACTAACTGGATAACAAGTTGTGGAACATTCAAACAGTGGAACATTACTCAGTAATAAAAAACATGCAACAGCAGCAACAAAACATGCAACAGAAGAACCACACTCTATCTGTGGAGTATCTCTCTTAATAAACTTGCTTTCACTTAAAAACAACAACAAACACGCAACAGTATGGAGGAAGCTCAAAGCTCTAAACTAAGTGAAAGAAGCCCAGACACCAAAGACTGTATCCTACAAAATTCCATTTATATATGACATTCTAGAAAAGGTGAAACAACAGTAACGTAAAGCAGTAATGTAGTTGCCAGGTACTAACCGCAAAGAGGACCAAGAGAAGTTTCAAGTAATGAAAATGTTACACAGTGGTTACATTTACATGGGTTAAAACTTTTCAAATGAGAAAAGTTAGCACAGGGCATATAAAAAGTGCTTTAACAATGCTAACTGTTCTCATGACAAGTACTGTCTAAAACCAAACTCAGATTCACTGATCTTTCTGGGAAGACCAGCTACCCCCTGCTTACCTTATAGTATTTTTGTAAGCATTTCTAGTGTCCCTGTTTCCCTCCTGCCACCGACTTGAGATGTGGCCTTTCTAACTTCACCGCTTCATGATCACTCTGGACTCTTCTCTTCCTTCCACCTTCCTTATAGAATCTTGCACACGGCCAGCAAATGAAGTTCCTAAAATACCACCTTCTGCCACATGTGTGCTTTGAGCCCCCTCCCTGCTACTCAGATCCTTTAGTGTGGCATCCAAAGGACCCCACAATTAGCTCTAGTCTCCTTTTCCATCTTTTAATCTACACCAGAATCCTCTACAATAAATCTCTGTGTGATGAATGAACCAATGAAGGCAGGGACTGAGTCTGCCTTGCTTAGACCTGCATCCCAAGTGCCCAGGATGGTGCCAGGAACACAAGGGTATACTCAGCAGCATCAGATGAATGAACATAGACCTTCTGCACCCTGAAAATGCATCCTGACCTCAGAGAACAGAGCTGCTCATTCTCTCCTTTTTTTTTTTTAAACTGAGATCCTTTTGGTGGGTTAGTAATAGTTTGGAACAAGATAAACAACTAGGGGCTCTAGAAAGTGTTTCAAAATTTATGTGTTAAAGCTTATAAGGCTTCTATTTCTACTTTAAAAAAATCTGTCAATAAATATTTAAGTATTTTTTCCCTTTAACTCAAAACAAAGGGTCTCCAAGTGTATGCGTAAGACATATGGGAGGCATCACAGAGATGAGATGAGTGTGCTAATAGTTCCCGTTGGTTTATCATGGTTTTGACCATTATGTAGCTTTTAAAATTATTTTCTTCTTAGTCATATAGGGTTTCATTTACAACCATAGGGGACTCTGACCAAAGGCAGATTTAAGGAAAAGCCAATGACAAAATATGAGTTAGCAACAAAGACAAGAAATGGGAATCATTGTAAAAATGGTTATTCTGAAAACTGCCTGAAGCAGCAGGTGTATTTACCTTATCACAATTCTTACTGTAAGATTTCAGAAGCCAGTGTAATTCAGATCCCAAAGATAGAATATTATAATTTTTAAAAATGTGCTAATCTGAATAGAATATTTTTTAAATTTAAAAATCACTTCCAGAGGTGGTTTTTACAATTCAGTATTATTATGAAAAGAGTCTGCAAGGAGAAAAAAAGGCCTGTGGAGTGCTAATTTACAACAAGCTCTCTGGAAGGCTCTGTTAAGCCTTTCCTAGTTCCCCCAGGACAACTGGGTGGGGCCACACCCACCTGGCCCTCTCTGCTCCCAGGCAGAATGACACTTTCAATACCTACTTCTCCTTTGATTTATGGGTCTACCACCTCTACCAGGGTTGTAAGCTCCCTATTTCATTCATCTTTTTAGCTGAATACACAACATAGTGCTTAGCACATAGAAAACTAAGTGCTTGCTAATGTTCCCAACGTCTTAGAGGCTTTCTGACATGGCAGAAACCGTGTGCTTCACCGAACAGACTGCATCCAAGCCTGGGATACAAACCCGTAGCCTGACTGCACTCGTCTTAGGGGAAAGAAAGGCAGTCAGGCCACAGAGAATACGCATGTGTTTCTCAGGAGGCAGTGTTCAGAAGTTGTCAGCTGCCTGTTCCCCCTCCACCCCTACGAACGGTGATGAGCATGGTCACTTGTCAGAGGAAGTGGCAGGAAAAAGAACAAAGCAGAGGGCTTTCTATTTTATTTTTTCACCCTGCTACCTGAGGTCAAGTGTGTGTAAACTGATGTTGGGATTCCTTTGATGACGAACAAAAGCTGAGATGCGAGGAGCTGAAGTGGGCACTGGCCACGGACCTCCTCCCTTCGGGCCTGGCCTTTGGGAACTCCTCTGCTGGTCTGGTGGCTGAGCCTGTGGCCTGCCCACTTGCCTCTTCCACCTTCCCTGCTGCCTTTGAACACCAACAGCCAGCTCTGCTGCCAGGCATGACTGGTAAGGAGACCCTGTGCTCTATCTCTGAGCCTGGCTGCCAGAGCGTGTCCCTCCAGGGTGAAAGGGAAAAACAAGGAGCCGGGGAAGGGGGTGGGGGTGGGGGGTCTTTGAAATGTCACTTGTCTTTTTTGCTATTTTCTAGCAGTCACAAGTAACAGTGAGACGAACTTTTAAAGAAATAATTTTCCTTTTTCCATTCAATGCCTAAAAAAGTACAAGTGCCTAAAAAGTTACTAGGCTCTAACAAATACAGAAGGTAAACTACAACCAAAACAGTGACATCTACGTGCTGAGTTCTGTTCAGAATGACCCATGTGTCTAAGTTCAGTTAATTGTCACACAGAGCCCAAGCATCTTCATACTAACCCCACTTCACAGATGAAGAAACTGAGGCTGGGACTTCCCTGGTGATCCTATGATTAAGAATCCACCCTATATGCTGGGGACATGGATTCAATCCCTGGTTGGGGAACTAAGATCCCACATGCCAAGGGGTAACTAAGCCCTTGCGGCCCAACTACTGAGCCCACGAGCACAACTAGAGAATCCCTGTACCACAAGGGAAGATCTTGCATGCTGCAACTAAGACCCAATGCAGCCAAATTATTTTAAAAGAAGAAACTGAGGCTGGAGAGATTAAGCAAGATCACTAAGGCACTGCCCCACTCCTCCAGCTATTTACAGTTTTATCAGTGTTGGAGAAAGAGGGCATAAACAGAGAACAGGGAATAAGAAATAATCTGTGTGTAAAATGCTTGCGACTTGCACACAAATAAAACTGAATGGGAATGACAGAGGAAGGAAATCACATGTAGTTTGGTAGGTAAGACAGTAGGTAGCAGTCTACAGGAAGGGCTTCCTGAGCTGAGCCCTGAATAAATGCATTCATTCAACAGACTCACGGGTTCAATAATACTTACTGAATGCTTCCTGTCTGTGGCAGAGAGTGTGCTAGTTTGAATCAAAATAGCAATACATAGATAGACATGAAAGGCTGGATTTCAAGTTTAAAAAAAAAAAAGAAAGAAAAGCACCCACAGTGGCTGAACAGTGGCCCGTGTGGCCCTCTCCATTTAAGGAGTGGGAAGGGGAAGAGGTGAGCTAAGCACAGCCCCACTTCTCCACCCCTCCCCCCAAAAAAACCCTCAGCTGAATAAATGAGGAGAAATAGCCTGTTTCTGATGAGCCATGTCAAAGAAATGTGGGCAGCCCTGTTTGAATATCATAAACAGAGGTGCTGCGGTAAGAAGCGGGTCTGAGGCCGGGGCTTTTCGGCACAGAGCCCTTTGCCCTTCCCCTGTGTACTCTGATCACTAAGTCATCTGGCACGCACACCCACACGCACCAGGCAGGCTGCGACCCAGAGCAGTTCTTCACGCTCACAGGACTTAATTCATCTACTGTTCTCAATACAGCTGTCTCTTGAACAGCATGGGTTTGAACTGTGTGGGCCCACTTACACGAGGATTTTTTTTTCTTCTTCCAATAAATATGCACTGCAGTACTACACCACATGTGATTGGTTGAGTCCACCAATACAAAGGGCAGGTTATAAGGTCATATGCAGCTTTCCCAGTGTAAGGAGGGCCAGTGCCAGAACACCCGTATTATTCAAAAGTCATTTTTAGAGGGTTTTTAAGTGGTAATATATGTGACAGTGCAGTGCATTTTTTTAAATGCACATCTCTCATCAATTTAAATAAGTAAAAATTTTTCCAATGATTCTAGCCTGAAGATCCAGAGCCCATGAGCAGGTTTCAGGACAGTGAGGTTCTGAGAGGTCATAAAAATACAGGTAAGACTGTTTACGGAGAATCTGTCCCTCTGATGAATCAGATACCTTGAAGGAGCTGGACCCAAAGAGATAAAAGACTCAGAATATATCCTGGGGTTTTAGCATCAGCAATGTCATAAAACTTTCCAGGGTGAGGGCTAAGGGATCGGGGGCTTATTTTCAAGATAATGAAAAGTGTTCTAAAATTGAGTATGGCAATAGATACACGATTCTGTGAATATACCAAAAAGCCATCGAGCTGTACACCTTAAATGGGTCAATTGTTTGGTATGTGAATTACATAAAGCTGTGACGCAAGGAAACAGCTTCCGGGGAAGACTCCTGTTACTCTGCAGTGAGTTCCCCAAGCTAACATTATGTTAATAAATACCCTGTTAGCCACTAAAAAAATAACTACCGGATTATTTGAAGACAATAATGACAATGGAATTCCCTTTTGCTTTCAACTGTCCTCTTTTGGGGCAAATGCATGATATCATGATCCTGAGCTAGAAATGGCCAGATTTACCTCAAATTTGGTGGTCAGAAAGTCAACCAGATATTAAGTGGCCAACCTGCAGGCACTCTTCCCTCCGCTGAGGTCCGAGTACTTATCCAAGGAAGTACTTGTTTCTTAGCCCTTCATTAAAAGTTTCAAGCTGAAAACACAGGGCCCCCCTCATCACCTCTGAAGAGGAGCCACATCTTAATTTCCCCAAACCATGGGCACGTTATCCATGAAAGAAGTCACTGACAAGGACAAATGCCAGTTTAAGGGGAAAAAACAATAGGAAAAGCCTACTGCTCTCCCTGCCACAACACCTCCCCTAAACTTAATCACTTACGAGTTCTGAAACAATGCCTGTGTCCAGCTTGCCCATTTTCAGGATGGAACAGAAAGGAGCTTCATTTCATATGACGCTGCCTGGAAACTGCTCACACCACCTGCTTGCCGTGGAGAACAGAGGGTTTGTTTAACTTGCCCCAGATGAACCCACTGAGGCGCTCAATCAACAACCTGTATTTTGAACAATCTCAAGATCACAATACACATGGAAGCTATGTACACGTGGGTGGCTATTTTCATTATTCCTCCCCTCCTCGGGGAGGAGGGGGAACCAGGAAGTATCTTTTCACCTAAAATAAACCTTAGCCCCAAAACCCTTGTTTCCTCCCAGTAACTCCAGTCAGGTTATTACCGTATTCTTAAGACAAGAAAGCTTTCTAATGGGATAATCCTCAAAAGAGGTGATGTATAGAATTAAATGTCCTCAGCCCCTACATCAAGGTACAAAACAACTGATTCTTCAGTAGAAAGAGACTGAATCTATAAATTAACTAATTACAAGTCTTCTAAGCATCCAGCTCAGTTTTCTGACTGCATCCATCAGAGGTTTCAAGGACAAGCATAGAAAAATGTATAACCAAGTAGAAGATGAGTGATTATATTCCTGCAAAATCACTATTATTATCTTATTATAATGTGTTACTGCAAGGTAACGATCCTTCTGCTTTCACTTGTCTATGCAAACACTCTGAAAAAAATTTTTTTAAATATTCAGTATAACTTGGTAATCAAAATAAGTTTCCAAATAACATCTCCAAAGGAAGCCCAGATGGATTCGGATATTGAGCACTGGACTATTTAAACTGTCAGGGCCTTCAAGCAACCATGTCTCCTGTTTTGGCATCACATTTGAACGGGTATTCTGGTGATATGGGAATAGAGTTTAAAAGACTATTTAAAAAACGAAAGGTTAGAAGTGGTTGAAGCTCAATAAACCAAACCACAAAAGGAACTTCAAAACTCTTTGTTATGACAGGTAAAGATTCTGGTCAACTTGCATATACCCTGGAAAACAGAAGACCTCAGAATCTGACAGAACAAAGCTCCATGTGAGCAGGAGCTGTGAAGTTCACCCCAGCAGGTGCCTGGCACATGCTAGGCGCTCAGCACATCTCTGTTAAGGGAACATGTATTGTTGAATAAACAAGCTGTGCAAGAACGCACTTTCCAAAATCAAAGTTCAAGGTGAGATCCATTTTCAGTAAAGATTTTAACATGAAATATACCTTTTCCACCAACTTGTAAAATACTGTTATGCCTCAAATACCACTAAATCGGCTTTTGTTTCTCAAGAACAAAATGCTCCAAACGCAGAGTCAACGGGCCCTAATTCTGATGAACCTCAGGTAAGAACAGTTAAAAAGGGAGGAAATGGAGATTAAGACCTATCAAACTACAGCATAGTGACCAGCAAAAATTGGATACAGACATTTGACAACAACCTTCTCCAAAACTGGAGGTTTTCCTCTGGTTTCTATTTCAGCTAGGTAAGCATTTTTCTTCAGTCTATTGACTTCCAAAGCTTTCCCTTTCATGTAGTTGAGAACTTACGTATCTCATTCATAACGCTCCCAAAGTTTCCCACAATTGACCTGGGGGCTTCTTTTACCAGAATCTCTTTTGTCTGGAAAATTCTTCCCTTTCCACTCCCCTACTCCCCTTGTTGAAACCATCTCTAAATACTGTCCTTTCTGATTTTATGGAAGTTTCATTTCCTTGCAGCACAAGCCTGCTCTATTTCCTGAAGCTAAATTCATCGTGTTCCATAAATGTGAAAATAAAATCATTCAAACCACATTCAGGCACAGAACCACCTACCAACCTGCACCTTCTGCCGGTTTTTTCATACCAATACGCCTTTCTGGTGGTGACCTTGTGTTCCCCGCATCCTTCTGGCATCTCTATTTTCCAATCCACTGAATTTTCCCCTCCCAAGACCATAAATTCTAAATCATATGGAACAAAACATTTTCTGCTATAAACCCTGTTTCCCAAGGCTCAACAATCTTGATAAACAAAAGCAACCATGGACAGAAATTAGCTCACTTGCAATCAAAACGTGTTAATGTATTTAACCCTCTGCATCTATGTGGCCATACAATGAATAGATGGAAGGAGGAAGGAATGTACTTTACAAATACTTCGTAAAGACTTTTTCATCTGATCTTCTTAACAACCTTGGAAAGCAGGCAGGGCAGGCATTTTATTACCCCATTTACAGGTGACAAAACTAAACATCAAAAAGCTTAAGTGAAAAAAGAAAAAAGGCTTAAGTGACTTGCCCAACCAATGTCATCACATGACATGTCACCCCAAACACACATTGGGGTCCTGCCTTGTCCAACCCAAAGGATGTCTACCATGTACCCTCTCCATAGCTTTCTGTTCTACATACGGTCAAGGAGTAACTTCACAGAGATTTGGCATGTGAAAGGGAGGATGGTCCTCTGACTTTGGGGATACCATCTCCCTTCAGCTAACAACCCAGAAAACCATCTTCCAACTTCCCAACAGAAAACAATGCCTTTTTCTTCTCTACACCACTGTTAACAACTACTACTTTTCAAAACAATTTCCAACAGTTCCTGTTTTAAAGAGACTTACCCTTAAGACTCTACTAGTCCAAAAAGTTTGCATCAGCATAGGATTTTCTCAATAAAGTTCAGAGCTGATGCAATATTTTTCAGTCTCATATTTTACAGCTAAAATGACAAGAACATAGAACAGTCAAAAATTACACAAGACAATGCTGCATTTTTTTTTTTTTTTTACTCTGCCACATCTGCCTCTGTGTGTCTCCTGTGAGTCACTGTCTTTGGTGTTCAGGCATCATTATAGGAACTCACATTCTCTACCCTAAATTATTTTATTTCTTAAAGAAAACCTCTGCAATAAAAACAGAATCCTATGACATCTTTCACCACTTTGCTGAAGCACCGACCCCTTAACGTAGAGCCTGAGATGTCATGCTGTTCCCATTTTTTATCACTCCAGTTTAACACAAACAGAAACGACGACGAAGGACGGTTACAATTCATTCATTTATTCATTCAACAGACACATGAAATCCTATCAGATGCCTAGAACTGGGGCCCAAAAATGAACAATATTTGTCCCTCCTCTCACAACCTAGTAGAGTGGAAAACTAAAGGAGTAAATACAGAATAAACTGATCAAGGTTAAGATGGAGGTGAACACAGGGCATGGGGCAGTGGCCGTCCAGCATGAAACGCTTTCTGGAAGAAGCAGTCTGTGAGCATTTATAATCAACTCTCACTGGACTTTCAGTACAAAATAACCCTAAGACCCAGCCCCACTCCCTGAAAGGTTATAAGATGTACTGGTCAACAGTCAAGTTAAATAATAATCTAATTAAAATAGCAGAATTTATTCTTGATTCCCAGTCCTAAATTTCAACTCCTAACCCCTATTCCCTTAGGCAGAAATTACAGAGGGGTTAACAAATTCTGTCCCATACAGTGCTTTCTCACAAGTCTGTAGAACAGAATTAAAGACATGCACGGTGAAATAAAATGCACTTTAAAAAATACATGATCATTTTCCTAGACTGGAAGTGAACACTTTGAGGATCCAAGCCCTACAAAGCATGACTGTCAGAAGAGGAAACTGAGGTTCAAAAAAGTCCCACTTTAATACAACAGAATAAAAGATGTCTTTGAAGTCGCCAGAACAGCTTGAGCAAGAAGAGAAACAGAAGGCTATTGTGGGGCTTCAGGCTCCAGATGATGAACCCCAAACACCCTGCAATGGTAAACAAACAAGCCTCTGAGCCGGAATCTGATTTGGTGACCCAACAAAACATTACAATCTAAGGAATCTCTCTCTCTCCCCATTCATTATTTCCCAAACAAAGTCCCACTAGCTAGCAGCTCCTGGTTTTGGGGGGGGGGGGGGTTGCTGGTTTACTGCTAGTAAATTATAATGCACAGTGTGCTTTTCAAAAAAAAAAAAAAAAGGTACAGGCACATGTAAACAACCACGGTTTTAAAGACCCATAAAAGACACTATGTAACAGAAATGAACTCTGTCTGTGTTTACTATGAGGACCTATTACTCCTTTATGCTACTCCAGTGGGTTTTAAACTCAATTGAATGTTACCACTGCCTGCTACAGAGCAAGTTAGAGGAGGGAAGGAGCGATTTCAAACACCTGCCTCAGCAGGAGCCCAAACTGCCTCCCTCACCATCTCCCCGTGCCTCAGGCAAGCAGCTGACCTGGAAAGGGGGCTTCAGACACCGGCCACTCTGCCATCCCAACAAGTAGGCTCTATAAAGTCATCCTTCCATTTGGCCCGGCACACCCTCATCCCCACCACTCGGATCCCCAGCTAAAAGGAGGTAAACTCAGCCGCCCCAAAGAGGAGAAATGGAGAGGGTCCCGAGTGGTCTCTTTCCTCGGCCGGCCCGAGGTGGGCCTGGGGGTCCCTCACCTCCCCCGACTCGGGAGCAGAGCACCGCCGAGCCCCTCCCACTCCCTTGGCCCAAAGGGGCTGCGGTTACCACCCTTGCCCCCTCAGGACTTCGGCTGCCGCCTGGGCCCCGGGGACCCCGGCCCAGAAGCGACGCCACGCCCGAGCCCTCTCGGCCCGGACCGCCTACCCCTGCCCCGGGCCCCTCCCGGGCGACCCTGCCCGGCCGCCCGCAGCCCTCAAGGCCCGGGGCCGCCCCGCGCCGCCCGCCCCGACCGGCGGGCCGCGCACCGTGTGAGACTGCAGGCTCTGGCTCGCCTCGATGGCCGCTGTCAGCGGCACCGTGTCGTCCAGCAGCACCTTGCCGGCCGGCGGCTTCTCCATGAAGGCCATCCCGGGACGCCGGTCGGCCACCGCCTCGGGACCAGGGGCAGGAACCGGGGGCGCCGACTCCTGCCGCCCGCCGGGCTCTGCCGCCGCCGCCGCTGTCAACACGCGCCGCCCCACGCGCCGCCGCCGCCGCCCGCCGGGCCCGCGGGGTCCCTAGCGCCGGCCCTCTCGGGGGTTGCCTGTCCGCACAGGCAACCCTTTCGCGCTGCCACCTCCCGCGGGGTCCTAGGGCCAAACCGTCGCAGCCACCGCTGTCCCGGATCTGCGCCTCCAAGCTCCACGTAGCCGCATCGCAAGCTCGGTACCCTCAGCACCGGCCTCAGACCTCGGTACAGTTTACCCTAAGCCATCACCCCCAGAGGTCCTCAGAGCCGAAGACACGGCGTCTTGGGCTCTAGGTTCCCGGAACGCTCAGGACCAAACAATCCCAAACATCGCCTTGATGGGTTTCTCACATTGGGCCCTCAAAACTGTACACCCTGACTTACAACTGAACCTTTCCCATCAGGCCTCCCAGGCCAAAGAAGCCTAAGACCCAGAAAAAAGGGCCTTCAGGATGGGACTCTCATGCTGTGCCTTGCAGACCCACAAACTTTCTAGAACAAGCCCCTGATTCAGATTTTGTGGGGAACTCTTTAACTTGGCTCTTTAGCCTCAAGAACCTAAGAGCTGGGCCCTCAGAATTGAAGCCCTAAGACTCCAGCACACTCAAACCCAAAGCTCTTTGAACTGGAGCCCCTAAAACCCGGGCATTGGTCCAGAACTCCCCGTCTCTACCCTCTGGCCCAGCACACAAGGCGTTCAAACTTTCAACCTCAGACTTGGGGTGCTCCATCCCGCTGTACTGGCTCCAAGAACCTCAAAACCCAGAGCCAGAGAACTCTGATCAACTCAGACCCAAATCTGCCCCAATCTGCCTGAACCCAAGGCCATAATCCTGACCCACCCACAGTGCTGTCTCCCAGGGCAGCATCCCAGGACGAGAGAGCTGGAATTACCAGCTGTGTGACCTTGAGTTAGTTACCCAAGCCCTCTGAGCCCCAGCTCCCCATCTGTAACACGGAGATAATAAAGCAGATAATAAAGCAGCAGTCTATTAAAACTATGTGTCACTTAGGGAGGGTTCACTTTTTACTTCTGTTTCTTTAAGGCAAATACATTATTTCATTACCAGATTCACAGAAACCAAAATTCGGCTTTAATCATACTGATATCATGTGGGTTGACTGGAGACAAGGCTCTTCTTGCATACTGCTGGGGGAATATAAATTGGGGCATTTATGCATTCAACGATTATTTACTGAGTACTTAACCATGTCAGAGGTCTGGCACTAGCAGCTGGGATTTAACAACACATCGAAATGTCCTCACCCAGTAATCCCACCTGTAGGAGATTATCCTAAGGAAATACTCAAAGATCAGTGCAAATACATAGCACTCAAAGGTATATATCTAATAATAGAAGACTGGACAAACCGTGATACAATCATAAATATTTTACAAAGATTAAAAATTAGATTATCAAAGAATATTTAATGATGTTGGGGAATGCCCTAGATACAACAGTAAGTAGGGAAAAAACCCAATATATGCATTTTATGATCTCAAGATTTTAAAATGTTCATAGGAAAAACATCAGAAGGAAGCCCACCAAAATATTAGCTGAGGGTCTTTAGCAAACAGAATCATGATGCTATTTTGTTTTTCTGCACTTTTCAAAATGTCTCTAAAAATATTTTACTTGTATGTTTAGGAAAAAACATTACAATATTATACAACTGAGTTGCAAAGGTCATCAAATGACAGCCTGTCCTCTTCCTAAGGAAATGAAACTGAAAGTGAGAAATCAGGTATTTGATGGAATGACGCCAGGGACTAACTCTCAATCTAGCCTTTCCTGTTCTCGAGGAATTCTTGCCTGAAGCCTCTGAGAATAAATACTATAGAGAGCCTTATAATCTCATCTACCCAAATCAGTGCCCGAAAGAGCCTAGACTTAACTGGATCCCTGGATCCTCTGGAGACTAGGCTATGATAGTCTGAAAAGCCATTTGGCTTTTGAAGTGGCTCATGGTGAATGTCGGAGAAGGCAATGGCACCCCACTCCAGTACTCTTGCCTGGGAAACTCCATGGACAGAGGAGCCTGGTGGGCTGCAGCCCATGGGGTCGCGAAGAGTCGGACATGACTGAGCTACTTCACTTTCACTTTTCACTTTCATGCACTGGAGAAGGAAATGGCAACCCACTCCAGTATTGTTGCCTGGAGAATCCCAAGGACGGAGGAGCCAGGTGGGCTGCCGTCTATGGGGTCGCACAGAGTCGGACACGACTGCCACGACTTAGCAGCAGCAGCATGGTGAATGTGGAGAAACTCCCTAGTCGAGAGCTGATCTGAATCAAATCTACTTTGCTTCCAGTCTCATACTGGGTAAAGCAAATGAGATATGCAGTACTTCTGTTGCCATATACATAACTACTCAGGGCTGCAAGGGAAAATAAAGCAAGATTTATATTCTTGTATGCTGCCAAATGTTTAGATAGTCCACAGGTTTTTAGCAGCTTGACATTTGGCCAGACTGACTGAAAATAATGAGTTCTAGTGAGGAACGCTTCCAGACCTGGCAACTGTTCTACAAATCAACTCATAGAACCTAGTGAAAAACTCAGTGCTTCCTAAGCAGCATCGCCTCCCCACTCAGAATTATTTTCTTTCTTTAAATAGTCATGATCTGGATTAAAAAAAAAAAAAGAAAATTCAAGTTACTTGTGATCCTTCTTACTTCCCTTACATACTGGAATTTTTTATCACATCGTAGAGGAATTTTGCTCATGGTTTATAAAGTCACATGAACTGTGGCCTCACTAAGAGCCACCCAAGAAATTGATTGTGGCCTAGAAATTGACCGTTTGTGAAGCCTTCTATTAATTCTGTTCTATTTATGTAGTGTCCACATTCATCTTGGGTTTTCTTATGATTTTTCTGCAAAGCAAAATTTCTCTGAATATGTTGAGAATTCTGGTCTGTGTGTGTGTAATCCATAGGAAGAAAAGCCACGGACAAAGGGAGTGAAACATCCGGGACCCTGGAGATACTCAAGTGCAGCCCCAGAGTAATTTCACGGCATTTGCATAGAGTCAGTTAATAAATTATGCCAGCACAGGATGCATTCCGAGTGGCACAGCTGCTCAGTGACTGTCAACCTTTGGTAGAGTATGTTTTAATATAAAAACTTAATAGATGTAATTTAGTAGCAATTTTCTTTGGGAGTAAATTGGTCTCTTAATCATGCTCTAAGAACATAAAAAGAAAAATGTCTTAATAATTCAGCACAAAATGAAAACCTGTGGTTACCTAAGAGGTACCAATGGGCCTTTAGCAGTTCCTTCTTCTTCTAGCTGAATAAGCAAGACAAATGGTGGCTTTCTGCCTGTTGCTACTTAAGATTCACTGCTCAGAAGAAATGAGTGGCATTTCACCAACATGGAAATGTTTCTAATCAAATACAAAAATCTGTCAAGCAATTTTCCAGTACATTAGGCTGAAATTGCTTACGATGGGTATATATTTCCGTGGTGATCAAACATCCTATAAGCTGCAGTCTTATGATGCCTCTACGTGGAAAGCACTAGGACAATCTGCCCTGCTCTTTCAGTCAGTACTCTTGTACTCGCTTCTCTTTGTGACCCTGGACAGTCAGAGCCACTTCTCAATTACTTGGAAGAGGATTTCCTATATGAGAGTCACTCGTGCTGCATTAGAAGAGTCACTCTTTCTGGCAACTTGAGAGAGCTCAAAATGAAAAAGCCAGCTAGCTAGTTTGTGTTCTAGTCAGCTTTAACAAAGCATAGGTGGTCTGAGAATCTTGGCTCAGCATAAAAATAACAAGTCATCATTTACAGAGTTTCCCTAAATCCTTGCCTACTTCTCTGTTCCATCTTTTTTCGGTTTATAAAGATCAAAGAAGACCATGACATCTATGGAGCATTAAAAAAAAAAAAAAGGAAACATTCCTACTGAGAAGCTACTTTAAGTTACACACTATTAATCAGCTATCCATCAGATCTCATATACACAGTCCCCAACATGCCTGACTTGCACACAGTTTCATCTTTAGAGTAACTGTTTCAGTAATTCTGCTCTGAAGACACTCACTGAGTATCAACTTAGAACTAAGTGCAGGCAATAGGTATTGGTAGAAGCCATCAAGTAACAGCGAGGAAAACATTAAAACTGTAACAGGGAATAAGATCCCGAATATTCTAAATAGAAAAAAAATTATGTACAATGGTAGTTCCAAATACGAACGCAACATAAGATACTATTATAGAAACTGATAGTGTGCCAGTATGGGGACATTTTAAGACCCACAGAGTAATGGAAAAAAGAAATGCTCTGAAGCCAGGCAGGCCCACGTGAATCCCAGCTCTACCGCACACTAGCTGTACAACCCTGGGCAAGTCATAGAGCCTATACGATGGCTTGCCTATAACATGGAACAGTAACTTAATAAAACTGTTTAAAGGATTAGAATTACTGTAGAAACTTGGCTTATCATTGAAAGAACGGTAACTTACAGTATCAGTGATCACACCACACTCCACTTGCAGACCCATACTTCAGGACTGCAATTAAGTCCCAGAGAATGAGTTCCACAGTAATAGATGGTCTCAGCATCAAGTGTTTATTTTGTGACTCAAGTTCTCCATTTTGTTTTCCAATGTCACATCCAATTATCTGCCTGTACCGTGCTTCACCTATACATAAACCTTCTTCAGGTGAACCTGAACCTGTGTAAGATTCCCATTCTGAAACTCATAATGGCATCCTTGCTCTGCACCCTGATTTTGGTATTTTCCACATTACCAACACAAACTAGAATGTGGTACAGTATTACACTACTCATTTATACACAACGCTGCCCTCTAGTGATGAGAACAATTCTTTCTAGTAGTCTGTTTTAAGGATCCCCTTGATGTAAACAAATAAAAAAAAATCTAGTTACTGATCCAAGAGCAGGAAGAGAGAATTTTTTTCCAGGAAATGTGGGTGGTCGCAACCAATTAATATGATCTTATCTTCCTGATCAAAGCAACCAGCCATGGTCTAAGCCACCATCTAAAGCCACAGAGCACAGAGGGACGACCTGTATGTTCTACTCTAGATCGTCATCTTAATAGTGCTGGCTGTGTACGGGATGACCAGTAATAACAAATTAGGCATGTTTCTTCTCTAACACCCCTCAACTCTTAAGAACTTGGCCACCACAGTGTTCCTTCAATGTTTTTTATCTTACAATTATTTTAATAAAAGCATGTATTATTTATATAATGGGTGGGGACCCACAAAATATTTTCAAGGGAGAGAAAAAAATCACCTGGATTGCTAAAATAGAAACTCTGCACTCAAGATCTATTCCAGGTTTAGAAAACCAAAGGAGATTGGCTGACATCCTCAAAGACTGATCTGTTCTTTAATTTTTGGCCAGATAGCTCCAAACTCAGGAAACCTGTAACCTTGCTCACAGACAAGAATGACAACAGCAGTAGCTACCGTTTATAGAGGCTGGCTTACCTATTTGTTCCTGTCATCTCCAGCACTCCTGTATGGAGTCATTATCCATGCTTTATAGATGAAACCAAGAGAGCTTACAGAACTGAGTCCAAAGATGCACATAAGCCCTCCCCCAGTGACAGGAAAACCATCCGAAGGACAAGTGACACTGAAGGGTCAATAAATCACCATCTTGGTGTAAACAGTAACAAATTATAATAAACTGATTCAGAAACTGAAGAACAAGATCTAACAATATTTACTGTTAAAAGATAGGTGTTCAAAGATGACCTATCTTCCATCATTGCCTTTAATAATTAAATGCTTGCTACTTATAAACTCAGTGACTTTAGTAAATTCTTATTCTACACAGATATAGGTAGGTTTGTGTTATCTGAATGCAAATCTAATTAGGTTTCAAATCCTAAAAGTAGAACATTAAGCTAAACAATAACTTTCCTAACACTTTTTTCAGGTTTTTTTTTTTTTCTTTTTAATGGCACCTCATGGGAGCCTGGTTAACAATGTGCAACCTTAGAATCACCTCTGATCTCCTCTGTTCATGTGTGTGTGGTTAACAATGTGCAACCTTAGCATCACCTCTGATCTCCTCTGTTCACGTGTGTGTGTGTGCGCACGCGTGCTGTGCCACACGGCTTGTGGGATCCTACTTTCCTGACTAGGGATTGGATCCCTGCCCCTGGCAGTGAAAGCCTACAGTCCTAACCACTGGATCACCAATTGCCTGTATTTTTTCAGTGTTGAAAACCTAGATAGACGATGCATCTACTTAAGCCGGAGTGAAGCGTAAGCGGACACTGGAACGTCTCCCCGCCTGCTCCCTCCCCGGTACAGGTCTATGAGCCCGTCCTCGCTGAAGAACAGCAATCCCCGTTTTCCCCAGAGGCTTTCAATAATAACAACACTGATGCCTGAACTTGTATCTTTAAAGACACATTTCAGGATTTGGGAGCTTCTGGGACCATAACTTTAACCCAGCCTTCCATAACAGTCTTTTTACTTTCTAGTACGTAACATGATACTGCAATAATGGCAATGAACCGCTTCAGCTTTTTCACTTCTGCAGAAGCTAAAACAACTTCCCCAACATATAAAGGGGCTGGAAAGTTAATTTCCTGGGAAAGAAACACACAGCCTGGCCCTGGCATTTTAGTACCAAGGAGAGCTGAAATAAGTCCATTGATCAAAACTCCATGGACAATTGTCTTTCCAAATCTGGTGTGTTTTGCAAAATCTTCATCTAAGTGCAAAGGATTGACATCCCCTGTCAACTCTGAGAAGGTGGCCACGTCCCTCTGTGTGAAGGCCCTCCTGAGTTCAGCCCGGTCTCCAACCCTGAGATGCATGTGCTCTAAGCGCTGCCCGTTCAGCACTGCTTGGCTCAGGCAGATTCTTCTGTGAAGCCTACCCCACCAAAGGCGATGGCTGGACATTACTGGAAACATCTTCAGCACTCTCAAATTCCATCGACAGGAGCTTTGGGGCTGCTTCAGTCTCCAAACATTATGCTGGCACCAAAAAGTACTTCTGAGAGTGAGGAATATTTCCTCAAATTGAAGACTACTCAATTCAATACTAGTTCCCTACTATTGCCAGATAATGCAAGGAGAAATGGAGAAACCTGTAAGAGAGGGAAAAACATTTTAAGGCAGTATCAGGAGAAAATTGCCGGGAAATCCAGGACAGTGTAGAAACATGCTCCGTTTTATAGGAAAAGCCAAATCGATGCGGTAGCATTTTAAAGAGCATCTTGAGAGCTGCTGTTGCTGCTGCTAAGTCACTCTAGTCGTGTCCAACTCTGTGCGACCCCATAGACGGCAGCCCACCAGGCTCCCCTGTCCCTGGGATTCTCCAGGCAAGAACACTGGAGTGGGTTGCCATTTCCTTCCCCAATGCATGGAAGTGAAAAGTGAAAATGAAGTCGCTCAGTCGTGTCTGACTCCTAGTGACCCCATGGACTGTAGCCTACCAGGCTCCTCCATCCATGGGATTCTCCAGGCAAGAACACTGGAGTGGGTTGCCATTTCCTTCCCCAATGCATGGAAGTGAAAAGTGAAAATGAAGTCGCTCAGTCGTGTCTGACTCCTAGTGACCCCATGGACTGAAGTCTACCAGGCTCCTCCATCCATGGGATTTTCCAGGCAAGAATACTGGAGTGGATAGCCATTGCCTTCTCTGATCTTGAGAGCTAGCTTGAGATAAATAAATGGGCATGACAAGCTCAGAGAGAACATTTCAATACATTAGGCACGAGGCATTAAGCAATAAAAGACTTTTCCACAGGTGTTCCAAGTTTTACCCCCAAACCTCTCCCATACAACCTAAAATCTAAGCATTCTGTCTCACGTTTTCATAACTACTGACGCCCTGGGTTTCCCCCTCCCAGCTGGATGGCATTAACCACACTAGATTTATGCAAGCAAAAATGGGACACATATTAATAAGCAATTTGGTCTACTACTCAGCTTCAACTGGAGTATGTGAAGGTGTCTTTACCTGAATCACTCTGAAAGCACAGTTCTTGCCTTTATAGGATCCTAACAGGGTCAGAGAGCTCCACAATTTGACAAGACCACTACGGAAAGATCAAGAAAGCATCAATGAAGATTCGTCCCTGCAGCATCTCACTCGTACTTTTTTTCTGTGATGGGCCAGAAAGTAGTTTCTACCAGAAACCTGATGTAAATAAGAAAACTTTACAAATAAAAGCATACCATGTCAAGGCAGAGAATGGAATGAACCTCAATCAGCCATGTTTGTAAAATACCCACTTCTGAGTCTGCAACCATGACTATCAACTGGGAAACACTACAGCAGTAAGTAAATCCCAAGTCTGGCTCTCTGGACGCTAAGTTCCTGGTGGGTGAGTGTTCACATTCTCCCCCATTTAAACTTCCAAAAGCTGCTTGGAGTTCACAAGGACAAAACTCTCCTCATTCTCAAAAGGGAGCACTTCTGCTGTTTTTTACCATCCATCTCTCTGCTCTGTTACACTAGAAGGGTTCCACCGTCAGTCACACCTGCTGCATATCCTCAGGATGGCTGACAGGGTCTTCTCTTCATAGGTTAGAATGTCCAAAGGTAAGGCAGCACCAACCTAAGAAGAGAATGATACCGTTAGCAGATGTGTATCATCCTTACTCTTGAAGTCTAATTGCTTTTCTCCTTCAAAAAATCTGTATTTTATTTAATGGTGCTGGAGTATGAGGCCCATTTTTTTTTACAGCACCCTCTACCTGGATCATTCTTCCTATATCTTTCCATGTTGCTAAGACCTCTTTACTTTTCTCAAGTCTTTGTTTAAATTGTTCCTTCCCTGATGCCCAAGATTAAGTTCAGTAGCTTGCTATGCTCTTTCACATACAGGACCCACCCTTCTTTTCATAATACTCACCGTTCTTGCCATTAATTGTTCAACATGGTTTCCTACCAACATAACCAACACCAATACCGATAGTCCGTGAGGCAGAAGCCATGTCTGTTTGTTTACAGCTACATCCCCAGGAATCAGGTTTCATACTTGACATATAGAAGGTGCATGGATTTTTTTTTTTCTCACACTTTTTACTTTGAAAAACTAGAGTCATATTACATTGCAAAGAAATGTACAGGAAGGTTCCATGCACCCTTCACTCAGCCTCCCACACTGTCAGCATCTTGCATAACTACAGTATAACATCAAAACCAGAAAACCAAAATTAATAAATCAGAGCTTATTCTGACTTTGCCAGTTATACATGCACTCATATTTGTTTACATGTGCATATGTGTAGTTCTATGCAACACTGTCATATCGATTGTTTAATGTAACCATTACCGTAATCAAGATAAAGAGCTATAGCACCACAAGGCTCTCTTTCAACTTGCCTCCTCAGCCCTCAACCCATGCAAACACTAATCTGTCTCTAGACTATATAGTTATGTATGATAGTTATATTATTTCGGGAGCATTATATAAATGGAATCACTCAACATATCACTTTTGGGGATTGGCTTTTATATTCTGGCTGCACCAAACCACGTGGCATGTGGTTCCCCAGAGAGTGAATCCTGGCCTCTGCAGTGAAAGTGTCAATCCTAAACACTAGGCCTCCAGGAAATGCCAACTTCTGCCGATTTTCTAATCAGACTGTTTGTGTTTCTTTTACTACTGAGTTTTAAGAGATCTTTATATATTCCAGATATCAGTCCTTATGTGGTTTGCAAATGTATTCCCCCCAGTCTGTAATTTGTTTTTTCAGCCTCTGAACCAAGTCTGTTGCAGAGTAAAAGTTTTTCATTTTGATGAGTGCTTGACAGATTTTAATTTAATAAAACATAGGTACCAGGAAATAATTTCCTGAGAATCATCTGTCTTTGTTTTCTCTTTAAAACTCTGTTTGTTTTCAAGTGAATGCTAAAACAGTACTACTCAGAAGTGCTGGTCTGTGATAAGATAAGGAACCACACCAGAGTGGAAATTGAAAATATCAGTGGACATAGTATTTACCTCAGGTCAGACTTTCTCACTGAAGACTGTCTCAGTAAAGGAAATGGTGTGCTAACTGACATTCTGATACAAGCCACTAATCCTCACAGTGGGCAAAAAAAGAAAAAAAAAAAAAAAAAGTTTTGCAGGTTGCCAGTCCGCACCATAGTTTTAGTAGCACTACACTAAACCGTTTGCCTCACAAGTTTCTTGTCAACTAAAAGCCATATTAGAAAAAAACTACTCAAAATTCATCACTTCTAAAACTCTGCTTCTACAGTTTCAAATGTGGTTTTAATATAATTTTTGGAAAAATGTCCTTTCAGTATGTCCTACAAAATCTTCATGCTAAATCGCTTCAGTTGTGTCCGATTCTGTGCGACCCTATGGAGTGTAGCCCGCCAGGCTCCTCTGTCCATGGGATTCTCCAGGCAAGAAGACTGGAGTGGGTTGCCATGCCCTGCTCCAGGGGATCTTCCCAACCTAGGGATCAAACCTGCGTCTCTTATGTCTCCTCCATTGGCAGGCGGGTTCTTTACCACTAGTGTCACCTGGGAAGCCCCTACAAAATCTTAGTGGTGTTCAAACTACCAAGTGATTCCATACCTCACCAAACAAGTCCTTAAGGGCTGAAATAAGCAGCTGTTTGAATTGTGCAGCATTCAGTCCAACCCCACAATCTTGAAATTCTCTGTAAGAAAAAAATTTTAAATGCACTGTGTTAAATTTCATACTACTCAGATTCATAAAAAAGTAATCAAAATAAAACTTAAGTAAATCAACTAAACTTCAATTAAAAAAAATAAGAAACTTAGAAGACAGAACTTACAGGCGGACCTTCATGTAGTGGTACTCAGAGGGATTTTTGTAAACAATTCTTTCATATGTGGTGGCTGGGGCTGGCATCTTTTTCCAGTGCTGATCACATCTACCTTGAGTCAAGATGGCTAAAAATTACAAAGATATAAGCTATTTTTCACTTTTTTTTTTTTAAAGAGAATTTGAGCTGATTTTTTTAAAGAACTCCTAGGACAATAACTCATCTAATTCTGGTCAAGCTGATGTTACCTGTACAGACACAAAGGAAGTTTCTATATTTCACATATGCCAGACCGCTGTAGTCTTATTTAAATCCCAACAAACATTTTCCCTAAGTACCCAGCTCTGTGCTAAATACTTCACATACTTTAGGTCACATCTTCAAAATGATCCCAGCAGGTAAATGCTATTAGCATCCCCATTTTGGAGATGAGAATACTGAGTGCTGGCAAAGATGGCTACTACCTGCCCAAAGGCACAAAGAGATTCCAACTGCTCCTGAGTCCCCTCAAGATCACTCAGGCATGATGCCTCTTAATGCAAATAATAAATAAAAGCATCAAGGAGTACAATCTGGGACCTCTTCTTCTTTACTCTCAGTCAACAAAGAACATGAAGAGGAGAATGAGGGGTGGCAGCTCTGCTGGACTCCCCCAATGCTGGACCTGCCTGTTCTCTGTCTGGAGGCCAGGACCGCACAGGGTTATCTAGCAGCCTCCTAAAAGACTGAGAGCTTCAACAGCAAAGGTCTGAAGAGGAATGTCTGGAATGGACACTCAAGCCATTTCTAACAGATATGGGACTTCCAAGAACTCAGAATACACTGGTCCCCCTGTATAGAATCCCTGTCCTTGGCTCCACTCCCACCTCACTCTCACTCTGGACCACTCCTACTCAGCCTTCACATTTTAACTTAAAGTTCACATCTTCCAGGAATATCATCTCCTCAAGGAGGTCTTCTCCGACACCCAGTTTTAAGTTCTTTTGTTATGGAGTCTTTTAATATTGTCTATTTATTTAATATCTGTTCCCCCTACTAAAGGGACCAGGAAACTGAGGTCCAACCATGGAAAGGGACTTCTTCAAAGTCACATAGCTATAAACCAGCATTTACAAACACATCTCTGGGCCCAGTTCCAATCACTCCCAGATGACTTCAAGAGAAAAGGAGAAGTCAGGGTCAAGCAGCTACATCCAACCATCCATTCAACAATCATGAATATTAACTGAGTCTGACACAGAATATTCAACTAACACTTACTAAATACACGACTGATCAATTGGTAGTAGTGTGAGCCCTGTATATTCACGAGTATCTCTGATTTCAGACTGTACCTACTGCTTCTTTCCCCATCAGAGTCTCCCCTAACTAAAAGGGCAAGGAGAACAGGACTCTCAATCATTCCACTTATTGCCCAGCACACAACAGCTATTTTTGAAGTGTTACTGAGTACTTTAGAAGAGTTGGCTATCTGAGGTAGATGAGTGAGATGGGGCTGGGGCTTAGGATGCCAATAACAAAGACTCACACAGCGTTCTGGAAATGGATAATGGTGATGGCTGTACAACAATATAAATGTACTCAATGCCAACAAACTGTACATTTTAAAATGGTAAATTTTATGTTATGTTTATTTTACAAAGAAAAAAAAAAACCCACAAAACACTTAAGGAGCAGGTGTTTATTGAGCAGTCACTTCTGACTGGCCTCTGACAGGCCTGAGCCACAGCGTCATTGACGGCACTGCCCCCTGCAGGTTATCCTGAGAGTAAAGGAGATGATGGCTGGGAAGCTCTCCCTGCAGCCTGGCACATTCACCAGGCTCACCGGGAAAATGTGAGCACTTCCACGGCGGCTGTCATCACCATCTCTCAAGTCAGCCTTTTTGGTAGCTGCAGAGATACTCATAACCTGACTTATTAGTAACAAGTGTCCCTGCTTCCCTCCCCAGTCTCGTCTCTACAGCAGCCTGGGCGACCCTATTAAAAACTAATCAGGCCACATCATTCCTCTGCTCGAAGCCTTGCAAAGGTTCCCCTCTCAGAGTAAAGCCAAAGTCTTTTCAGCCGTATAAGGTCCAACCTGATCGATGGCCGCTACTTTCAACGCCTTGACCTCGTGTCTTACCACTCTCCCCTGCTCAGTTCCTTCCACCACGCCGGCCTCCCCAGCTCCAGCTTTTCCCCTCCGGTCTCTGGAAGTCTCTCCTAGCTTTCCACGTGCTAGAAATAATCTTCCTCCACACAGCCACGTGGCTCACTCCCTTGCCTCTTTCATGACTTTGTTCAATTTCAGCCCCCGATCTGTTCCAGTGGCATTTTAATCTAATGTCACCGCCCCATGCCCCTGCTCTACTTTTTCCTCAACGCATTCACCACCCTCCAACATTAACTGTCAAGTTCATTTGTTCTTTATTTCAATTTCCCTCCCCAGCCCTACTAGAATATACGCTCCAAAAGAAACAGGGGGGTTTCTGTCGTGTTCTCTGTTGTTTCCCAAAAACCTAAAGCAATACATCGCATACGGCAGGCATTCAGTATAAAATTTTGAGACGAAATCAATGATTAAAAAAAAAACAAAAGAGCTCTCGATTCCCTACTGTTGGGCAGGTGAAGTCGTTTTCAACTTTTTCTGATTAACTTCCGCCACTGATTTCGCGCCCGCCTGAGGCCAGGCGCATGCGCTCTGCACACGTGGTCTCGCTCAGTCCTCTCAGCCGTCCCGTGAGTCTGAGACCGCGTCGCAGAGAAGTCCGGGATGGTCCGCGGGCCGGCCTCGCCTTAGCCGGTGGCGTCCGCGGCCGGAGCGCGAGTTACCCCAGGACGCTCCTCGCTGCCCGCCGTCCCTCCGCCTTACGCACGCTCCCCTGGCGCGCACGTCCATACGTCACCAGTGCGGCCAACTGAGCCCGCTCCCGGAAAAGAGTCGCCCGGCTGTGGGCTTCCGCCTACCCGCTCTCCGTCGGACTAGTCTGACGCCTCCCGGACACTTATTCACTGCAAGAATCCACCAAGACGTGGAGCTACAGCGCAGCCTGCGGCCTGGGGAAACTCCGGGGTGTTTACGTTTGGCTCCTTTCTGCCCCGCCCCCGGATGCGCGACATGGAGAGCGGATGTGACGCCACCGCGCGGAGTTCTCCTAAGGGCGCAGGAGTAACTCTGAATCTGAGACTCGCCATGCTTAGTACCCTCTAGTGCCCACTCTGCAGAAAGCCGTGTGTGCAAATGTCTGCGTGGGGTAAGGGACTCTGCCCAGGAGCTTGTTTCGCAGTCATTCATTCACTCATGCCTTCACTCGTTCAAAAAATATCTGTATCTAGCATCTCTTCTGGTGAGCATCTCCTATGTAAAGCACTCACTTAGGACAGGACCCTTTCTCGGTGTGTGTTGTGGCTCCCAGTGCATAGTAGGTATTCTGTCTGGGTTAACATAAAAAGTCCAGATGGTTCCGTTTCCAAATGTAAACCAAGTATCATCTATTCGTGAATTGAAAAAGTCCTTACTTAATGGGCCCCTATTATGTGACAGGTACTGGGAACAAGATGATATGGCCCCTGTACTCATGAAACATACCGTGTGTATTCAATAATAATAGCTAATATTAATCAAGTGTTTACTTTGTGCCAGGCACTATGCAAAAAACTACATTATCTCATGCAACTCTCACACAATCCTAAGGAGACTATTATTAAGATCCATTTTACAGAGATGGAAACTGAAGCACAACAGGCTAAGATCAAGAGCACACAGTTAGAAGTACATCTGATTCTAGACAGTTCTCGCCACAGTGCACCATATTACCACCAATTATGTGATATGTCAGGGGTATTTATAGGAGAGGGCCTGGGGCTGCCAAAACTTGAATGTAAAGCCCAAGAGGTTGGGGCCTTGTCTGTGTTGGCTCCACCACTGCCATCCAGTGCCCAGCTCTCAACTCCTACCAAGTACCCCTAAAACGAGTTCCCTTGACAAGTTTATGATTAGTCTCTCGATCCAAAACTTTATTCCCTTTCTTGTCCTGCCCCTGTTCCCCTCAGGATTGAAAAGAAGCAAAAAAAGGGGAGGAGTGAAACCAAGCAGGACCCTGTGAGCCCTTCTTGGGTACAGAAGTCCTTCCGTGTGTAAGTAGAAGAGAATTCATCTTGCTCACTTGAGAATTCCAGGGTCTGGCCTTAAGGAGATGGAAACAGCCCAACCTTGGAGTAGATTACTGATTGATTACATATAAAACCATCAAGACGATGCTGACCAGACCGCTGCACAACCAGTCTGGAGATAATTATTGGAACTGACTGTGCTGTTCTGCATGTAGCCCCTTGCTTGGCACTCCTGAAACTCCCCCTTTAAAACCTTTTTCCTCTAACCCACAACTAGGAGATGGTCTCAGACATACATAGTCCATCATAGCTAATATTAACCAAGGGCTTACTTTGTGCCAGGTGCCACGCAAAAGTGCCTGAATAAAGCAACTTTTTTCACTCATCTCTGAGTATTGACTTTTCGAGCAGCAAGCAGCCAAACTTGGGTTCCGTACTGGCCTCGACCAGTTACTTACATGTATCTATGTGTACACATATATACATATATACATAAGTATAATGTCTAGAAGGGTTCCAAGTGGACTGATGGAAGAAGGGTGGGGCTGTGTAGAAGGTGTAGGAGATGCTCACAATGTTTTAGCATCCAGTTTATTTATTTTAAACTGACAAGGCATCACTTTTATAATACTGTTAAAACCTGTTAAATAAAACTCAGGACTTGCCCCTTACGGTCACCAGAGGGAGCCTTGGACCACAGCCATCTGCATGCCCCTCCTTCCAACTTGGAAGAACAGATTTTCCTCAAGATGTCACCTCCCACCCCCACTCCCCAAAGCAGGAGAGAGGGGACAGGGAGGGCAGGTTCACTGTTCCTTATCTGCAACCCTGGAACCCAAGAAAAATCTGGAAACCAAATCTTTCTTCATTTGGCATAATGCTTAATCTGAGCTGAGGTGAAGCGTTTTATAGCTTTTGTCCCATGTGCTGTGGGTATGCACAGAGCATACAGCAGAAATACGAATGCATTAGACCACAGAAGGCAGCCCCAGACCTCACTGGGCGTGTTACACAATGTATGGTGCACATGCAATAATACCTCTGTAAAATCTGAAAATTTCTGAATTCAGGATCACATCTGGTTCTGTGAGGTGTGGTGGGGGACTGTAGTCTGACACTCATAGTTGCCCTCTAGCATTAACTAGAGTTAACTAATCCCAGTCAGCTTTGACTTGGCTTACTGGGATTGTCCTCTTTGTGCCATTTTTTTTTTTTCTTTTTTGGCTGCATCACTTGGCATGTGGGGTCTTAGTCCCCCAACCACGGATCAAACTCTCACCCCCTGCAGTGGAGTCTTAACCACTGGACTGCTAGAGAAGTCCCTCCTGCCACTCTCTGCCCCTAAGAATCTCTTCTCCTCTCATCCTTACTGGAGCTTGGGAGACATCTAGGTGGGCCCTGAGGTTCCTGGTCGTTGTCTTGAGGGCTTAGAGACCAAAGATCCAGAAACCAGGGAAAGAAAGATTCCTCCAGGAGCCAACAGACAGGGCTGTCCTGTTGCTCAAAGGACATCTTTCCCCCCCCCCCCACATAAGGTCCCACGAGACCCTCATCCTATCACAGGCACTGGCAACCCCAAGCCCACAGCCTGATGATGATTTCCAGCCCAGACAGCAGCAACACTGGGTCCCGGGGAAGCTGTGGACACTAGGACCGCAGGACACTAGCCCCAGGACAGCTGCCCTCTGGCCCAGACCACAGCAGGTAATTAGAGGACTTTTCCACTGCCCCATCTGTGACCACTCCCACTGCTTTTTTTTTAACCTCCTTTCAGGGAGTGGAGAGGCTGTATGAACATCATCCGATTTGGGAGGGATGAGAGTGGGGGAGGGAGAAGTGGAAAGTCCTAGTCTGTACGGTTCAAGGAGTGACCTTGGAAGACTGGAAAGATGAAGAATCAGAAGAGTCAGGTGTCCAACTGTTAAGAGGGTATCTGTGTGGGTGATGGAGACAGACAGATATGAGATAGACAATGAAAAACAGATGGGACAAGGGGTGGGGAAGAGAGAGAGACAGAAAAACTTCGGAAACAGAGTCCAAGAGACCGTTTAAAAATGGCCCCAAACCTGGCCAAAGAGTATTTTAGCAAACGTTTCTGAAATAGACCCGATAAACTACTGCTTTTAATAAAAGACTTGGTTTAGTACTGTCGTCAACCCTAGTTGGTGTGCCTGAGGCACAGTGAAGCCACACACGCTGAAAGGTCAGAGTGTGGAGCAGAGAAGCGTTTATGGCAAGGCCAAGCAAGGAGAAGAGGTACTCATGCTCAGAAGACCCAAGCTCTCCCATGGCTCTGAAGGAAGTTTTTAAAGGCAACATTTGGGGTGGAGGCTACAGGGTGCATGATCTTCCGATTGTGTGGTGGTGAGGAAACAGGTGATGTTTCGGGAACCCCGAAGACCAGCCTTCCGGTTCCAACCAGTGTGGGATCTAGTCCTTGTGCTCATCAGGTGATCCCCAGTCAAGAGCAGCAGCCTGACCTCTGCGGCAACCAGAAAACACCCCTCCCCCATCCCAGAAATCTGCTTTGGACAAACCACCCCGATTATTTCCAGAGTGTGGAGGAGGGATGAGGGTACCAGCCAGGTAAATGAGCCCTTCCAGGGACCGCATAACACAAGTTCCAGCTATTAAGAGGCTAGAATGAGGAGGGCCCTTTAGCAACATGATGCTGGAATCCAGGTGAGCTTGTTTCCAGCCTCACAGGCGGCTCAGCAATGGCAGATCCCGAACTTATCTGAATAGGCGGGCCACCTTCCTCAGCAGGGGCCCAAGGTGCGGCCTCAGTGATCTGCAGCTGAAGCAACCACACAATGGCCTGGTCCAGGTGAGCCAACAGGACTCCAGGCTCCACTGGAAGTTAGTCAATAGTGCTCCTGTCTGAACCAGTGAAAGCACTGCTTTTGCAAGTCACCTTCAGTCACAAACCAAGAGGCTCCCCTTGTTACCTGTGTGACCTTGGGCAAGGCACTTTACCCTTCCAAGCCTTGGTCCCCTTGTCTCTTATAGGGCTACATGAGAGTTGACAAGGTGATGCATGGAAAACACAGAGTAGCAGCTAGCACGTTCACCTGATTCAGTCGTGTAATTTACAAGATTCAGCCTAGCCTGACACACATTACAATCTCCTAGTAATTTCCGGGGACTTCCTTTGGACAAAGCAAGTAAGCTTCCCTGGGAAGAAGGAGGAACTCAGGGGCTCAAACAGAAGATAAGACTTACACTGGCAGGCAGCTCATCCAGTGTCTTGCACCAGTCACTCCTGGGGTCACTTCTGCCCAGAACAAGGAGCCCAGACTAATGGCAGATTGAGTTCTAAACATCGCTGGTCCCTCAGCCTCTTCAACGTCTGCCTGCAGGGTCCATTCTCAGCAGTCCTAACAATCCGGCTCCAGGCGGTGAGGCAAGAGCCCATGTGTGATTCCTGGGGCTTTCCACTGTTATTTCAGAAGCTTCCATAAGTCTTTCAGGCAGGGCTGTGATAAATGACCCCTTCCTTCTAAGACTGTCATTAAAGACGCTCCACAGGACCCATCAATAAAGACATTCCACAGGAACCCGCAGGCTCTTCCTAATCACAAAGGCAGGGAGAGGGGCTCAAGAGGGAGACACGCTTTTCTGCTTTTGAGTTTTCCTAGCACCATACGACCACAATTACAGGGTCAAGAGAAAACCTTGAAAAATCCACTTTTCAGGTCTATCAAAAACAGCTCTCATGGGACGTCCCTGGTAGTCAAGTGGTTAAGAATCTGCCTGCCACTGCAGAGGACATGGGTTCAATTCCTGGTCCAGAAAGATTCCTCATGCTGTGGAGCACCGAAACCGATGTGCCACAACTACTGAGCCTATGCTTTAGAGCCCATGCTCTGCAACAAGAGAAGCCACCGCAAGAAGCCCACGCACCGCAACTAGAGAGTAGCCCCCACTCATCGCAACTAGAGAAAGCCCGCTCACAGCAACGAAGACCCAGCACAGCCAAAAATAAATCAATAAACAAGCAAACAAAAGAACTCTCCAGGGACTTCCCTGACAGTCCAGTAGTCAGGACTCCGTGCTTCTACTGCAGAGGGAGTGGGTTCCAGTGGTGCTTTCCAGTGATAGAGGAAGAAGCGGGAGCTGTGTCCTGAAGATCTTGCCCACTCTCCTTCCAAGGGCAATGGCCAGCACGTGCCCCATTCTGGATGACTCCACTGAGGGTGCAGGGCAGTGGCTTCTGGACATGATGCTTACTTAGTTCAACCCAGGAGGTAACTATTCCTGCATCTAACAGGGCTAATAATCTGGGCTCCTTATCCCAGGTCTGGGGCTTCTTCATCTGTCCGAAGTCGTATCTGTCGTGATTATTCTGATTGACTCCTCTAAGAACCTCATTAAGCTCACAGTTCTTGGTGAACATGAGACTGGAACAAGCAACATGTCAAATATATACTTTCTTTTCTGCTTCACTGATTTCTGCTCTCATTATACTGTTTCCTTCTATTTACTCCCCCTAGGTTTGATTTACTTTTTTTATAGCTTCTTAAGATAAAAGCTTAAATTATTTAATTTTTAGCCTTTCTTCTTTTCTAGTATTTGTATTTCAGCCTATAAATTTCCTTGTGAGCACTGCTTTAGCTGCACCCTGCAAGTTTGATGTCATATTTTCACATCTCTTATTTTTAAGATCTATAATCTGCTCTTCCTTTATATGTTAAAATAATCAGACTAAGCCCTGAATTTCAATTTAAACCACAATCTTCACCACAGAAAGTTCTCACTTTATTTCCAGAACTACTGGGCTTCAGACTCTGTAAAAAGATTTGAAAGAGTGAATCTTCTGAGGAGTTTAGGTTTCCAAATGCCACAGAAGAGTCAAAAGAACAGTTTTATGACTCTTCCCTTTTGCTTTGGATGTATAATTTCAACTGAATAAAAACTGCAAACATGGGACATCCCTGGTGGTCAAGTGGCTAAAACTCCGCACTCCAACTATAGGGGGCCTGTGTTGGCTCCCTGGTCAGGGAACTAGATGTCATATGCCGCAACTAAGAGCTTGCATGTCGCAACTAAAGATTCGACATGTCACAACCAAGTCCTGGCATAGCCAAATACATAAATATTAAAATAAAAAAATGTAAACATGCTTTCTGGAAATGAAACTAGTAACGCATGCAAGTAATGTCTTCCAATGCCTGTAGAACAGCCTTACTTTAAAAAACACATTTTGGGGATTCCCCTGTGGTCCAGTAGCTAAGCCTCCTGGATTCCAATGCAGGGGGCCCGTGTTCTATCCCTGGTCAGGGAACTACCCCCACATGCTGCAACTAGGAGTTCACATGCCACAACCAAAAAGATTCTGCATGCTGAAACTAAGACCTCAAGCAGCTAAACAAAAAGTAAAAATACTTCAAAAATAAATAAATAAATAATTTTAAGAAAACAAACAAGAAACACATTTTAAAGTTTACAGAAAATCTTCCAACACTATACTTCATTAAGAGCTTAAAAACAGAAACCACCTGTACGTTGCTGATCTAGACTTACTACATTTATTTCATGTCATTGTGGTCACTTTTACAGCAGTTTAGATTTATTTTCAATTACATTATGGTTCACAGAATTCACAGAATTCATTAACAAACATCCAAAGGTTTTTCAGTAGCACAGGAAGATAGAAAAGAGGTGCTCTGGAGTGGAACCCGAGTCTGATTATTTAGATAGATGTCTAGAATATTATTGCTTTATTAGTCGTTTTTTTTTTTTAATAATAAATTATTCCCAGGAAACCCACCCTGCTAGGGTTCTTTGTACTGGACTGCCCAGGTTCACGTGAGACATAACCTGACACAGGGTGCTGGTCAAATCAGCCCCCTATGTTCTCCGTGGCTTTGCAAGCTGGCTGAGGCAGACCGTGTCTTCTCGTGTGTATTTCCTCCAGCCTGCCGTGTTCCTCCACGGTCCTGCAGTTGATGGGCGGCAGTCACACACGGGACATAAAACTTAAATCAGACATAAACAAGAGGCTTGGTGAAGGGGGGCTAATGCGCCTAAAACAGCCACTGACTATGCGCAGGAGAATGTCTGAAGCAACAGAAACATCTGGAATCTCAGTCTATGAGGAACATCTTACAGGAAATGTCCTCAGTGATCCAATGTGGGCACTCTAACATAAATGTGAAGACTTCTGGGTAGTTCATGGATGGGTTTTCTTTTGTTGTTCCATGTGAATTTGCATTTTGTGAAAAAACATCTTGGAGATTTCTTCATGGCCCCTGAGGCTCTGTGGATCTATGGAGACCAGGGCTGGAGCGGGGGCTGGCTTCCTCAGGGACAGGGGCGCTCCCTCTGCATTTGGAGCAGGGTCCCTGAGAAGTGGTGGCAGAGTCAGGTTCTGGAGACGGGAGTGGAGGCTGGGTGTGGAGCTCATGCTGCGGCCGGGGCCTCAGTCCAGCTTCTTGCTGTTGTCTGTGTTGTGTACAGAAGCTAAGAAGTCGACAAGGAGCTTGGCTGTCTTCCTAGGCCTCTCCATCACCACCGAGTGCCCACAGTTTTCCAGGAGCTCCACCCGGGAGTTGGCGATCGACTTGGCCAACATGTCCGCCCCGGACACATCGAGCACCTGCGGGACGAGAGAGGAAACTAGATGGAAAGGGTTCAGGGGCCCGAACACTCCGTGGACAGAACTCCCATCCACGCCTGGCGGGGGTGATTTTTAGAACCAAGTCACTTCGGTGTCAGGGCTTGTGGCTCTCTGATGGAAGTGACCATGTGCCTCACATTTTACTCTGTAGCTCAGTGGCAGGAGGTATGCTGCTGCAGTGTCACTGCGCTGGAAACACAGGCCCTGCCCTGAGGATGCCCCGGCATGGTGGGGAAGCCAGACTGGAAAGCAGACAAGTGCAGCACGAGGTGGCGAAGACTCTGATAGGGGAGGATCCTGGGAGCTGAGAAGCCCCAGGGGAGGGAGATCATGGAAGAGGGAACAGCACACAGATGGGAGGACATGGCACATGCAAGGGACAGCAAGGAGCCCGGTGCTGTGTGAACGGGGAGGGTGGATCTGTACATCTGGCCGTGCTGGGAGTTGTGCTCAGTCTGAGGGCAGCGGGGAGCCTCGGGGCTGTAAGGACAGTGACGTGATCAGGCTGGGCCAGGAGAATGCACCCTGCGGCTGGTCTAGGGGAGGCCAAGCTGTGTGGAGGCCACACAGGAGAGATGTAAGAGGGGGAGACGAATTATCACAAACCAGAAGACTAGGTCCTGAAGGCCCTCAGGGGATCCCCGAGCTGTGTGACCTCAGACCCTGAAGTGTGTGAATAACAGCCAGTGCTTTTCTAACGTGAAGCCCACCACTTTCCCAGGTTTTCAAACTCCCTTTCTGTTTCACCTGGGTTACACCTTGCTATTACCCCAACTCAGTTAACTGACTTCCTCCCCCTTCAGGGTCGGATCTGTATTCGCCCCCTTCACTTCACCGCTTTCACCTTCACCTCACACCCGCCGGTGGGCCGCCCCAGAAAAGACAGCCCTTCTGCTCCAGCCTTAACACCAAGAGCAAAATCCCAACAAATTCTAGCACTGTCTGCTTCTGAGCTTTATTCTCCTCAACCCAGATTGGTAACACCAAGATTTGCTGCCCACTGGGAAGTGGGGTGAGCAGAGTGCCAAGCACCCAGGGCTGAGAAAACACAAGAAGGAACAGCTGACGGGGAGATTGACGCCATCTCGCCTCTCCCTGCTGGTCCCTGAGAGCCCACATCACCTTGGGCATTTGAGATGAAGAAAGGCCTTCATTGTTCCAACTCTGGTTTCTGACTGAATGACTGCCTGCTGGCCCAGCCTGGGTCCTGCTTCTCCGCTCAGGCATCCACAAAGCTGCTTTCAGTCCCTTGGCTGCTGTGAAGGGAGCACGTGAGTCCTCCCTCCTCCTGATGTCCTGGTTCCTGCGCTGGGCATTCTCGGGTACCTGGCTGATGTTGAGATGGCTGCACACCGGCACCACCGCCCTTCCTGCCCCCTGCACTGGGGGCACAGACCTGGCTTCTCCCCAGTCTCCTCTCCTGGGCCTCCCACAGTCGTGGGCAGTTGAGGTGCAGCCTGATTTCCTGCCTGTGCTCACATCACACACACGGTGGGCATGTGCAGTCTGCCTAGGGCTCACAATGGTGGCTTTCACCTCAGCGTCCACAGGGGAGCTCTCTCAATAGGGAAACCTTTGCTCCCATTTCCCTTCTCACGATGGTCAACAGCGTGAGACGACCAGATACCCTTTGACAGACACTGTAATCCTGTCTGCCTGTGGGCCTTATAAAGGCTGCATTTCCTACCACCCCCTCTTGTTTTAAACTTTCCAAGAATGTTCAGTAAGATATGATTTCTAAAGAATGGTTGCAAACTTTAAAAAGGAAGTTCTGAAGTATAAGTCAGTATTTCATTGGCAGGTTTATTATAGGCGGATTGTGCCCCCTCCCCAAATTCATATGTTGAAGTTCTAACAAAATGTGACTTTACTGGGGAACAGGGTCATCATGGACGTAATTAGTTAGGATAACATCATAGTGGAGCAGGGTGGACTCCTAACCTAGTGTGTGGACCCCTAATCTATCATAACTGGCATCTTACAAAAATGAGAGGTTTAAACACAGAGATGCACAGGAACCGGGACAACATCTTGCGAAGATGAAGGCAGAAGTCACCAAAGTTCACCGCAAACTCCCAGGAGCTCAGGGAAAGGCAGGGAACAGGCTCTGCTTCACAGCTCCCACAAGGAACCAGTCTGCTGCAGCCTGGGTCTTGGACTCACAGTCTCCATAACTGGTGTTGCTGTGTTAGTCGCTCAGTCATGTCCAATTCTTTGCGACCCCACAGACTGTAGCCCGCCAGGCTCCTCTGTCCATGGAGTTCTCCAGGCAAGAATACTGGAGTGGGTTGCGTTTCCTTCTCCAGGGGATCTACCCAACCCAGGGGTTGAACCCAGCTCTCCTGCATTGCAGGCAGATTCCATACCATCTGAGCCGCCAGGAAAGCCCCCAGTGTATCTGTATGCCAGAACTGGGAGCCAACGTAATTCTGCTGTTTAAGCCTCCCAATTTGTGGTACTTTGTTACAGCAGGGCCTACCAAACAGAGCCATCATCTGACAAAGCCTGTCAAAATTTTAACATGCACAAAGCCTTTGATCAAGCTATTCCACATATAAGAATTGACCCTTCAGATACGCTGTCACACTGTAAACACATATGTATAATGATGCTCATCAAGGTGTGGTTTAACGGCAAAAAACTGAAAATGACCTAAGTGACCATCAATAGGGCACTAATGCAGCAGATAATGGAGTACTATGCAGCTCCCAAAAATAACATAAAATTTTGTTTTGGGCAACAACCACTCATGGATGGTAAATCTAGAGGGAAATGTTTGATAAGGACCAGGATATCCACATGGTCTCAAAGTGCCTCCCCGCAGACTGCTTATTACATGCAGGGGGAGAAGTAATGTCTATGATGAAGAAATCAGATGTCACAATCAATCAAAATTCCCATTACCAGGATGTCCCAGGCAGGCCAGAGGTTAAGAGGCTTCCACTGCCTAGGGCACAGTTTCAGTCCTTGGTTGAGGAACTAAAATCCCACATGCCACACAGTGCAGCCCTCAAAATAAATAATAGTTTAAAAAATTCCCACCACTGAAGGAAAGATATTCTCCTTCTGAGGATGTGAAGTCTTATTACCCATGAGATATTCTGGCCAGGGGTATATATCCTGAATTTAATCATGAGGAAACAGCCAGCAAACTCAAACTGAGGAACATTTTGTAAAATAACTGGCTTGCACTCTTCAAATATCTCAGTGTTATGAAAGATAAAGGCAGAAAGAGGGCATCATTTTATATAAAAAGAAACTAAAAAGACATGATATGCAGTATGTGATCCTGGTTACAGGGACAGGAGGAGGAGAATTCTATGCAGGATATCACTGAAACAAGAATAAATTTGAAATATGGACTGTACATTAGTTAAAAGCTATGGCATCAATGTTACATGTCCCAAACGTGACAAGGTACTGTGATCATGTGAGGTAGTATTCTGGTTTGCAGTAAATACACCTTGAAGCATTTGGGGTAAAGGGACATGATATAAGCAGCTTACTCCAAGTGGCCCCAAAACACATATTTCTAGATCTGTCTAGATGAGGTAGTAAATGTTAAAAAGTTGGTAATAAGTAAGATGTGGTACATACATATCATGGAATGACACTCAGCAATAGAAAGGAACAAACTGTTGGCATAGGCAATGATATGGATGAACCTCAGAAACATCACGCTTGAGTGGAAGAAGCCAGATGCAAAAGACTACCACTGTACAATATCATTTTATGAAAATTTTAGATAACTAAATTCTAGACAAGACTTCAGAAACAGAAAGCAGGTCAGTGGTTGAACAGTGCTGGGGCAGGAATGGAGATTAACTGCAAATGGGCAAGAGAGAACTTACATGAGTGACAGAAGCATTCTACAACTGGGCTGCAGTGGGGTGTGCAACAAGGTAAATTTTACAGCACGTGAATTTTTTAAAAAGCAGTTAAAACTGATGAAACTAGGTAAAGTAGATACAGGAGTACTCTGTACTATTTTTACAATTATCCTGTAAATTTGAGATTATTTCAAAATAAAATATTTAAAGCACTAGAATGTGCGGATCTCTTCATGCTGATATGAAATAATTTCCAAGGTACATATTTCTCATATATATGAAGCAATTAAGGTGCGAAACTGTATATACTGCATGTTTGAAAATCTTATACCTAACACTTCTTTATGCACACTGATAAATGCTTAGAACAGAAACAGGCAAACAACAGCCCCTGCCTGCTTTGCGACTGAAGGCTCCCTGGAGCTCTGCCTACCATTTGTTCTGCATGTCACCATCACAACAGAACAGCTGAATAGATGTGACAGAGAACTTATCACCCGCAAAGTTGCAAATATTTACTATCTGGCCCTTTTACAGAAAGCGTGTGCCAACAACTGCCTTAGAAAATGTAAAAGAAACACACACGTACTGTAAGTGCTGCCTTGACGAAATGGGAATTGGGAGACCCAGTGTACTCTTATCCATCTTTCTGTACTCTTTCAAGGTTTCTGTACCATGTCACTATATGGCTTTGAGAAAGATAATTTACGAAAATGCCTTCAATTGTCTTACATTTTAAGAGGCCAATGTCGCTGCCCTCAACTCCCTGTGAGCACCGACACCTGGCACCAGCTGTGCCAGCTCTCCCTGGTACCAGAAAGCGGCCAGGCTCCCTTCATAAAGGACCGCGAGCTTGTCCTTGGAGGCTGGTCTAACTGGCACAGGCAGCCCCAGGGACGCGTCACATACCTGGTCTTGTTTCCCCCAGATGATCTGCGTAGGGACCTTAATTTTGTCCATGTTCTGATGGAGGGAGTATCTCGACTTCTCACTGACGATTTCCAAAAACACTTTGTAGGGAAGGAAAATAAAGTGAGTATGGGCTGTGCTGTGGACACCACTGAGTATAGTAAATATACACTGTATATGTATATATAGGATATATACAGGGTATATAGTCTTTGAGTCTAAGGCACTGCGACTTTCTTGAGGGGTCCCAGAAAGCTCTCAAAGTCTCAGAAATGTAAGGAACAAGAGCCAGCCACCCATACAACGTGTCACAGGCTCAGAGGTCAACACAGGGCTACTTACGCTTTCGGTAGAAGGTGTTGTGAGGGATGCGGACGTCAACAAGGCCCTGCAGGACCTGGGGATAAATAACCCAAAGTCAGAAGGTGATGGAGGATTCGTATCCTCAGGCCTCAGAAGGGTCTGAGACAAAGAGGGGAAATCAGAGGCCAGCAGTTTCGGACGTTGTCAAGGTTTGTAAGGCATGGTCCTCCAAACTCCCTTGATGGCCATGCAATGTAATGAGAACTTAGGTTCATCAGAGGCTTTTTTCTTTCTCATAAGGAAGGAACTCTGGGAATAACTGTGAAGCGAAAGATCCGCTGTGGCATGTAAGCTGCTTCACCTATGAGCAATTCTCTGCTTAGCCTGAGACATAATCAGGATGGAAATAATATCAAGTAATTACTCAGTAAAACCCAATATAGTAGTAAGTAAAGTTGCTCAGTCGTGTCTGACTCTTTGTGACCCTGTGGACTGTAGCCTACCAGGCTCCTCAGTCCCTGGAATTTTCCAGGCAAGAGTACTGGAGTGGGTTGCCATTTCCTTCTCCAGGTGATATTCCCAACCCAGGGATCAAACCTGGGTCTCCCGCATTGCAGGCAGATGCTTTACCGTCTGAGCCACCAGGGAAGCCAATATAAATACCCAACATAAAACAAGGTCTATTAAAAAAAAATTAACTATTGGGGATGATGGGTCTCTTAAGCAATGAAGAAGTCAACCACTGGGGAAGTTCTGGGAAGGCTTTTGATGTCCTGAGCTCACTGTGTGACACTGCCCTGGCCCTCCCTGCTGCGGGCGGTAGGGCTGCAGCACACACCGACAGGCCAGGGCTCCTGGGGAGACCGACCCGGAGAGGTGCTGGGGCCAGAAGGAACATGGCCCGCCTCTTCCCCCACCTCAGGGTTCTTGAGGTAGGGTACAGGGGTCACATTAGCAGCCATCACTCCTCTCATTTTCCTAGGAATGGACTGAACCCCTTCAATACACTCTCAGGAGTCCTGCACACTGACTGAAGTGGGAAGACCCAGTCATAACTGCTCTGGACGAAACTCACCCACTGGGGCATCTGACTATTCTGGAAGTGGAAGCCCAGAGGTGAGACCAATGGCAAACTGTCCAACACACTGTGCTCAGCATCAGGTATTTCCTTTGTTCTACTATCTATCCTGTACCCATGCATCTCTCCATCTTGCATTCATCCATCCCCCTCCACCTCTGCTCCATACCCTTGCCTATCCATCTGTCCTGCATCTCTGACTCAGACATGCACATGTCCACCCATGTGTTAACTTAGCCTGCAGCTGCCCATCCATCCTCCATCCCTGCTTCATGCAGACACGCACCTATCCATCACCCACCCACCCTGCACCTCTGAATCACATATGCATACGTCTACCCATGGATCCATATGTTCTGCATCCACCAATCCATCACCCTCCATCTCTGCCGTTTCCAGACACCTTCCCATCCATCCATGCATTTGGCCAACCATCTCTCTGCACCCCTAAAACAGTGATGCATGCACACGCATCCGTTCACGCACCCCTCTACCCTGCATCTATCCACACATCCATTCTCCATCCCTGCATTGTCCAGGCTTCCTCCCATCCACTGATCCATCCACTCTAAACCTAGGACCTATCTCATGCAAGCACTGTGCTACAGGCTGGGAACAGAATAACCAAAGACACAGTCCTTGCTCTTACAGAGGTAGGAACGGAAGACGCAAACCAGCCAACGCAGTCATTACACAATGTGACACAGTAGGCTGAGTGCCCAGGGGCTCCTCCCTGCCTACAAGGGAAAGACTTTGGGACCTGCATTTTTCTTCTCCCAGTGTCTTCACTTCCCTGACAACTCAAAACATGAAATTTTCTAAAACCCTACTTGGTTACTCTATTCCGGAAAGAGATCAGTGCTGAGAGAGGATCAGTGTAAAGTCATGACTGAAAAGAGAACTTCATGGAGAGAACATACCACAGAATCTGATTCTGTGATGCTTCCTCAGAGATGGGCCATGTCTATTAATGAGTCATGTTCACGACCTCTGCACAGAGCCCATTCTCTCAACTCCCAGGAGGACCCACCCCACCACAAGGCAGGGTCCAGCTCCTGAATCAGAGTGAGATAATGCACTATTGTGAGGTCTCACTCGTGGACTCTCGGTTCCCCACACTATCTCCTGCACAACCTCATTTAGACCCATGACTTTTAATATCATCCTTGGCTGACGGCTCTAATTATACAGCCCAGGCCAGACTTCCCTCAGCTCCACTCGGATTTCTAACTGTCTACATGACACCTGCACGTGATGGTGTCTCAGGGAACTTGAACTTAACACATCCAAAATGGAGCTCTTAGCTGATGCCCCAAGCCCCCCCCCCTTCCCCTACTCAGAAAACACTACCTTGGGACTTCCCTAGCAGTCCAGTGGTTAAGACTCCATGTCTCCACTGCATGGAGCACAAGTTCGATCCCCAGTTGGGGAATGAAAATCCCACATGCCATGTGGTGTGGCCAGAAAATAATAAAAACTTTTAAAAAGAGGAAGAAAACACTACCTTTATCCAACTAAAGTATCAGAAGTCACTTGTGACCCACATTCTGTCATCCTCCACTTCCCACTGGCCAGTAAGTCCTATCTCCTTTCTTCCAAAGCTTCTCGGATCTCATTCTCCACTACTACCCAGTCTACAACACCCTCATCTTGGAGTAATACAGCACACTAACGGGTTTCTCTGTTTCTGTCTGTGTTACCCTACAACTCTTGAGTGTTTCTCCTACTGTATTTAGAAAAACTTCAGTCTCCTTCCCATAATCTCTTAAAAGTTCTACATGATCCAGCCTAGTGGTTCTCAAAGCAGTTCTTGGGATTATAAGACATCAAACTATTTTTATAATAACACTAAATGTCACTTGCCTTCTTCACTTTGATTCTCTCAAAAGCATGCTGATTTTCAGAGTCTACATAATGATGGATAATATTATCATTCTGATAGCTAATGAAATGAGTACTTGTGTATTCTTGTGTTTTAAGTTCTCCTGAGGTTTAATTTCTAATACGGTACACATCAATAGTTACATCTTTCATAAAAAGAAGCTCTTTGGGGTTCTTAATAATTCTTAAGGGTGTTAAAAGTGCCCTGAGACTTTTTTTTTTTTAAATGAGAATCTCTGATTCAGCCCTTGCATCCTATTCCAACCTCACCTCAACCCATTCTTTCCCTCACACTCTGGGCTCCAGTCGCCCTGGCCTCTGCTTCCAGCACCTTGACCTTGACTGTTTTATCCATCCTTGCTCAGCCTCTTTTCTTACAGAGGCTTATCAAAGTTTCTCCTGCCTCTGCTTTCAAGCACATTACTATCTTCATTTCCTCTAGAAAACTTACTACAATATGAAATTGTCTGTCTTGTTAATTGACTGCATCCCCCCCTGGCCTTCTCTGTCTTATTTCTTCCCCAGGGTGCCCAAGCACAGCGTTGGATACATCACAGGCATGGCACTTGCTGAATGAACGAAAGTTGAGGACAAGGAGGGAACGTGTAGGGGAAGCTGATCCTGGCCACCTGAGCGCTGGGCAGAGGCAGGCACACTGCTGTGGGGGCCACATCACCTGCTGGGGCACCTTGAAGCGCACGTAGGAGCAGAGCTGCAGCATCTCACTCATCTCCTCCGGGGTGGTCGGGATCAAGGGGATCTTCTCTACGGCGGCCGACTCCTGCAGTTCTTTGAGCCGTTGCACAAATTTATTATCAGTTGAGTACTGCAGACCTGGGGGATTCAAACCAAAAAAGCTTGGCAATATATCTACCTTCTTACCAAACCCCATTTTATATAGAGAACTTCCAAAATCAGCCCAGACCTAATGTATCTTAGGTGTTTTCCATTGGTAGATTCCTTTTTAATTGGTACTGGCATCCTTGCTCAAAGTCAAAACCACAATTTGAGAAACATAGGAAAGAAATTTTTTTTTTCAGAACATCTTAAGGGCTGGCTATGCAAACTGGGAGCCCATAAGAAATGCAGCACCTCAGCCCCTCCCCTAAGTCTCTTACATCAGAATCTGCAGTTAAGTTGCCAGGGGATTCATCTGTAGGACAGAAATTAAGAAGAGTTTGAGAGTCTAGAAGACAACTTGCCTGAGCCCCTCTCACATCTGTAGGGTTGAGAGGAGACCTGGTAAAATGCATGACTAGAGTGGACTGACTGAGGACTCCTTCCTTCAGCCTGGACCCACTTAATAATCTCTTATTTGGGGTCAGCACATAAAATGCAGTGAGAGTGAGTCCCCTTTGGAGCTGTCCCACACATTGGGGCAGAAGGGCAGGACTGCCCTCTACACAGTCCCTCTTCCTCCGGGGGACCATTAGGCAATCCTGAGCTGGAAGAGCCTTGAGACTGACCATTATTTTCTATCACCTGAAGCATGACACGAGAGTTCACACGAGCTGGTGTATGAAGGAGGGTAAAACTAATTTCATTTCCAACACTGAGCAAGTTTCTAGGTGTTTAACTTAGCTGAAGAGCTAGAGATTAGAAAGAGAGGCAATGGAAGCCACACTGTGCTACAGAAATCCCCATTTCATAAATCTCCTATATTCAGCAACTCCTCTGAATCTAACGTGCATATCATGCAGCTCTCATGATGCCATGGGCAGATTACATGATCTATTTCTTTTTGCTTTAAAAATAATCCTAAACTAAATGTCATGTGGTATATCCTGAATTGGATCCTGTAGAAAGGACAACTGTAGAAAAACTAATGAAATATAAATAAAGCCTGGATTTTAGTTAATAGTAACACACCAATGTTGGTTTCCTGGTTGTGACAAATTTCCCGTGTTATGTGAGCTGTTAAAGGGGAGAACTGGGTGAAGGGTACTATCATTGCAACATTTCTATAAATTTAAAATTATTTCAAAGTTAAAAAAAGTGTATCTTTTCATTTTTGCATACAAACAAATTCAATTCTAACTTTCTAATGGAAACTCAGGTATAAAACTCTTCCCTGGGCAAATGAATATACACTCAAAAAAGTCAGTTAGTCAGTTAAGATCTGACCTTTCATAAGTGATTTAAAATCTTATAACACTCCAGAGGGGCTCCAATACTTCATTTTTTCTTGGCCGAGTTGTGCAACATATGGGATCTTAGTTTCCCAACCAGGAATTGAACCCACGCCTAGTTTCCCAACCAGGGATTGAACCTGCGCCCTCTGCTTTGGGAGCACAGAGTCTTAACCACTGGACCACCGGACAAATCCCCTCCAATTCTCAGACTTTATTATTATAAGATCAAATGACTTCAGACACAGTGCTTGGCAAAAGGAAAAGAGAAAACCCTTTGGGAACTTGCCTTCAATTTCAACGAGCTTAACAGACCCAAAAACTTAACTTTCTGAATGAGTTGAAAGGCTTCAAAGATAAATTTAGTTATGTTTCCGTAGAAGGTGCACAAGTTCAGTTCATGGTTGGGTTCTAGTGGGTAAAGAAGGTAATGGATATGAGTCATATAAAAGAGACAGTGAATATGAAAGGACTTTTCCAAAAACCACAGCTTGAGTTCTGGAGTCAGACAGCATAGGGCCAGTTCCTATCCTGGCTCCAGCACTAACATAATGTGCACCTATAAAATGGGTATACTATCCTTATCTGGATAATAACTACATATCACTGAGACAAACACTGAAAATCTGTACAATTTACTATGTGTAAACCATACTCCACTAAATTACCAGGGATGAAGACGGGAGCAAGAGAAGGAAAAAGAGAGAAAAAATTTTCTTACTAACATACTATAAATTCAAGTATGAAGATTCATATACATGTACACATGTATATAAATTTTAAATCCAACTTTAGTGTTCGTCTCAGTGGCATATATGCTAAAACTGGAACAATACAGATTCAGATCAGCACAGCTCCTGTGCAAAGACGACATGCAAATTCATGAAGTGTTCCATATTTTAAAAATTAAAACAAAAATCCAACTTCAGATAATAATTTCTGAGGACATGTTACAGCTCAAGTAGACATGAATACATTAAAGAACAGAGACACCAAAGTTTGTTGATTAAAAAAAAAATCTTGCAATGAGAAAAGATCTCTGAGTTTTCAGCCAAAAAAGAAAGATGCATAATAACAGTACTTTCACCTCATAAGGTTATGGCAAGGATTAAATTCAAATAACGAGTTTAGCTCATAAAAATTCAATAAATGTTAGATGTTAATATTATCATTATACTTCAAAGTATTTATATGCTATAAAGTTTTATATACTTTTTAATTAACCACCTCCGATTCTTTGTGGGACAAGGCTGGCTCTATATTTTAGAGCTCAATATAGTTAAAATTATGGTTATGCAACTATTGCTTGATTGTACCACTAAGGCAAACATTTTTAGTATCTCTACAATATCGTCAAAAAGATGATTCTAAAAAGACAGTCACAGCAGAAACCGCCATTGACTTCTTCAGAGATTCAGGTCCCGCTGCGTCCACATCACTCACAGGGTGATCTGAGTCTCACAACTCACCAGCAGGGCACACAAGGGACAGGCTGCAGACATCTGACGGGTAGTAAGCAGCATACACCCCAGCCACGTGGCCGCCCATGGAGGTGCCTACCAGGTGGAAAGGCTTTTTGTTCAGCTTGAGGCATTCTACAAACTAGGAAGGGAAATGAGAAAGGGGCTTGGTTATACAACTGTGGACAATGACAATGGGGATTCCAGAGTTGAAAACTTTTGTACTTCCTATGGGGACAAGTGGAAAAGGGCTATTGATGGAACGGGATCGGAAATCTACTTGATTATCCAGATGAGCCCTGTTACATGCATGTACTCCTCTTTACTTGACATAGGTTATTGAGGGGTCATTTGTTAAGTGTAAAATCAACAAAGATCCCTCAACTTCATGGGCCAGCAAATTTTTAAAATAAAGGTCCGAGAGTAATAAATATTTTCTGCTCTGTTGGCCTATTATCTCTGCTGCAACTATTCAACTCTCCTGCTGTAGCACAAAAGCAGCTAAAGATAACATGTAAACAGGTGAATGTGGCTGTCTTCTAAAGACAACATGTGAACAGGTGACTGTGGCTGTCTTCCAATAAACTTAGCTTACAAAACTCAGTGGCAGATCAAATGAAGCCCACAGACCATAGTTTGATGACTGGCTATAATTTACGGTGCTTCCCATCCATCTAAACATCCATTAGTGTAACTATCTAGCCTACTGTCTACCCAACCATTCATATAGCTATCCACCCATCCATCTATTCAACCATCCAAACATCCATTCATATAACTATCTATCCATTCATCTATTCAACTATTTGACCATTCATCCGACCGTCCATCCAACTTTCCATCTATCCAAGCATTCAATCAGCTACCCCCTACATCTACCCATTCATCTAAAAAATATTTATTGGATACCTATTACATACAAGCAGCCATGGTCAGCTGCTCAGGATACAGCAAAAGGTCAAAGAAACAAGGTTCCTTGCTTCCAAATAATACACAGTTTAAAGAGAGGAGAGGAGCAGACATTAAATAAACATCCTTGAATGGGGAAAATACTTACTGTCAACTTGAAGAGTGTGAACCACTACATTTTGAAATGGTTGATGAGCCCCATGACTTTGAAAGCTCAGTCAGAGAGGGCTGAAGATCGATACTGAATCAGAACGAAATGAAAAGAACACCCTCCCCATCCCCCACAACTAGGCAGATATGCTGTTACTGTCATCATGCAGCTGGTAACCAGAAAAATACACTCTAAAAAAACAAACGGTCTTGAGGAATTCTAAACTCTCTTTTTGAAGAGTTGAGAAAATGAGATTGTATTTCTCCAGAAACAACTGCAATAGGCTTAAAGAAGTTGGCAATAAGCCCTGGCCCTCTACAGCTGACTGAGGATGCCACTGGGCTGCTACCATTTTGTTTGCAATTATGAGTCAAAACAGAACCCGCATCGACTGTTCTTCAGACTTGGGGATGCAATGGTGGGCAAGACCCACCTGGGCAGTTTTTTTGGTGGAGCCTCCCTCCTTACCTGGTGTATCCTCTTGACTTGCCCATCTATGGACAGGTCATCCAGTGAGGAGCGGGTGGTGCCCTCATGTCCTGGCATGTCCACACAGACCAGATGCAGGTTCTTCGGGAGGAACTGAGGACACAGAGGCCTGAAGAGTCAGAATGTGGTATGCAGAATATGTCTGCCCATGTTTCTGGGGAGGCTCCCCCATTTACCAAGTGACCTGGACACCCTCCCCACTGGGAAGGCAGGAACCTAAACCACCCCATGTCTTCCCTAGTAACATCTGACATGAATAAACACTGCCAGTAGCCTTACAGAGAGCAGAAGCCCCCAAAATCTAATACACAACGGGAGAGGACTCGGGATGACTGGAAAGGGGAGAACAGAGGTCAGAGGAGCAGGCTTGCGTCCTTCGCTCTTTCTTGACACCAGTTGGCAGGTACTACCTCCTTCTCCTTTCCCTCATCCCTTCTATGCTTACCCCAGTCTCTCAGCCACCAACTTGGAAATATTAATACACTGGGTGATTCTGTTCTCCCAGAGCCCCGGCCAGCTCCAGAGCCCACAGGAGCAACATTTCTCCTAAGAACCATGTCTGATCGCCCTAGTTCTGGTCTCAACTCTTTTTTTTTTACATTAAGATCTAATTCCTTGGGTATTTTTATCCTAAACACCTCCTTCCATTTAAATATGTACCACATTTAACCAGGAATCTAAGCTATATCAGCTATCAATAAACAACGAACCAGTTATATGCAAGATGAAGAGGAAGTCAGAGGTTCATTAAAGCATGACGACTGTCCTCATACTGAACTCTGGAAATAAGAAACTAGGGGATGTGTGAGCCTTTTCGTCCTAATGTAGAGCATGCTTGGGATCAGTCAGGTCCTGCTTGAGGTGGGAGCCTGGGGTCCTTCTCTGCCAGACCTCTCCCAGCTCCCATCTTCACCAGCTGTTCACTCTTACCAACTAAAGCAAGCTGACACAACCAAGTAAACCAGGACAGAAAGTGAGTGATTTGAGAAACCATCCAAGGAAGCTGTCAGATCAAGACTGCTTCTCTAAAGGGCTAAGGAAAAGAGAAAGCAGAAATGGAAGGGAGAGGAGGAGGAGACGGGGAGAGAGGAGGAGAAGCAGAGAAGGGAAGAAGAGGGGAATCTTGAAGTATACAGAAATGCTTTTTAAAACCTGGACTTTGATAGTCATGACAGTCTGAATATGAAGCAGAGAGTATCAGAAACCTCCCCAAAGAAATAGTCCTCAGGTGAAATGGGTGGTGAGGCACTGATTTTATAAATAACATTCAGCTCAGTAAGTTCTGTCTGATAAAAGGATCTGAATAATATACTGCATTAGTTTAGGGTGATTTGAGCCATTATACCAGGTTCCCTCTGCTTTCTACCACTGTTGATGACATCATATTTAAGTAGAACCCCCTCTTTTTTTTTTTTTTTTTTTACTGAGTGACACCCTCTGAGGAGGGAAGGCTCTAGCACCCACCTTGACCATGCTGAGCCACATGTCCTTGTGGGCAGAGAACCCGTGGAGCATGAGGATGGAAGGTTTGTGGCCAGGCCTGCCGCGGAAGGAGTAGCAGAACTGATAGTCTTCGTGGCGCACATAGCGGACCTGCATGCCCAGCGTCCTCCGCCAATACCTGGGGATGGAAAATACAGGCAAAGTCAAAGTCAGGGAGCACCAGACAAGCAGCTTCGGGAGGCGGACTCTGTACAGCTTTACTTTGAAGCAAGAGCAACAATTCTCCCAGCCCTTGTCCTCCACACAGTCACCCTCAAGGACCACTAAGTCAGGCCATTCCAGAAAGTATCTTACGTGAATATTCTGGTATAAATGTTCCTAAGCACGCTATCAGGAGGGGAAAAGGGGACGTTTTCTTAAGAAGCATGACACACAATAACCCTCTGTTAATACATATTTCTAGTAGCTTGAACAGCAGGGCAAAGAAGGCTGTGGGACCTCATGGGTGTGTGCCTTGCTCAGTTGAGTTTCAGGAGAATTCAAAATGGCTGGTGGTAAGGCTGGGAAGGACTCTGGAGAGGCCAAGACAAAGGTGGTTTCCCCTTGTAGAGGGCTGGCTGGCAGCTCCTGGTGGGCCACATTCACTGACACCTGAAATCTGGGCCGAGCAGCCGTGGACTCGTGGGCCTGAGTGCCGCAGTGTGCAGTGCAGCTGAGCAGGAAGACCTTACCACAGAGGTACTTTAATTGGTAGGAAAGGCACCAAAAGACTTAAAGGTAAAGTGTGTTCCCTCTTGTCACCTGCAACTTGCTATTTGTGGAGATGAGGAATCAGACTCTGTCATCAAGGCTGCCATTGCTGGTGGAGGGGTAACTCCACACCCACACATCCCTATATGGGAAAAGAGGACAACCGGAGACTGACTGGCAGATGTCTGAATTCCTTGCTGTCTCAGGATTCCACACACCTCACAGCTGTTGCCTTGAGTGATTCCAGTGAGCGCCTCTCTGTGAGAAACACATTTGCCTATTTGCGATTCTATCTGAACAAGCTGGAAGTTTAATTAGTCTTTCAACCAACAAAATCTCTGCATTTGAGTCTTAGCCTTATTTATTTATCTACTCTTGGAAATGTGTTTTCATTGGGACCCAGGGGATGGGTTGTGAAACATCTCCGTGGGCCTGACCTGTCAGTGAAACATTCATTCTAGTCTTCTTGGGATAGCTTTTAGGAAATTTTTTGTCCCTTGGAGCTGATGCTCTTGCTGGCAGCAGCCTCTTCAGGTCCACTGGTTACAGTTCCTCCCTGGAGGAGAATCCCCCCCTTTTCTTGGGGACATTCTTGCTTCCTGAGTGACCACTCTTCAGGGTCACTAACTGGTTCCTCTATTGGGACAGATCTCTTCCTCTGGTAAGACTTTCACCGCCAGCTGTCTTCTTCAAGATCACTACTAACCAGCTCCTCTTTGGAAGAGGATTTCTTTTTCTTGGGTTTGGAGAAAGATACAGATGGCCTCTTCCCTCCTATTCTCCCAATGGGCCTCCCGAGGCTTCCCCTTTCTTCCTCTTCAGTCTTGCACTCATCTCCTGGCACTCCTCCTGAGCACAGCTGCAGTTTTCCAAAGATGCAAGGGGAACTGCAACCAGCCTTTCTTTTTCTTCTTCAAGCATTTCTTCTCCTGTTTCTCAAGCTTCCTAGTAATCTCAGCATCGGCTTCCTCTGCCTGAACAATTATCTCTAACATGACATCCAGATTCCTGCAGGGCACCTCTTCAGTCTCACAGAAGGACAGCTGCTCCTCAACTTGCTCTTGAAGCTTCTCCACAAATACAGCTGAGGGCACCTCACAGAAGCAATCAGTTTATAACGTGATACAGCATTTGTTTGCCAGGTATTGGAAGATACAGCCTTTGCTTTTGATGGCTGCCTGGCCAATGAACGTGGAGTGGAAGATGAGGCCATATTTTGAGGTGTTATCCCTTGTCTTCAGGGCTCTGGAAACTTGGTCCCTTTCCTGGCCCAGGGAATCACTTACAGACCAGGAATGGCCAAACAGAGTCTTTCTCATATTTAAGTGATACTGTGGTTTAAAAGAAGCTGACTGTTCTCAAGAATTGGATTTTAACTGACAAAAAATTAATCCACAAAAAACAGTGTGGATTTTAATTGTGATGCAGAATTTATGGTAACACACATTTGACTTTGCAGACACATTATTTCCACTATGGTACATAAGCTCAATAAAAGTTATTGAGCCTTCCTCCGCCTTCCACTCCAAATATATTTTTCCTACAGACTTTGGGAGTGAGAACTTGTTTCTTAAGAATTATCTCATCTGCTCTCTGGTTTTACTCCTTACAACATATGGCAGTTGGCTGAAAGCTCAGCTTCTGTTGGTTACATAAGACTTGGCAGTGCTGGAGTTTGGCCTGAAAATGATTTCAATATGAAATTACCATCTAAACAAACTGAACACTCTGCATGAAGAATCCCTCCAAGATGCAAGATAATTAATTCAATCAGAGATTGACTTTGTGGTATACTTTGCACCAAAGAGGTATAGCCCAGACATGCAATAGCAAATAGCCTACGTGGATAAAATAAAGGGAGAGGGAGAGGAAGATATATATTTATATTTACTTGTACTTGCATACAAAAAGCATGGGATCATATACAAGATGCTATTAAGATGAGTATCTGGAGCAGAGGTATGAAATACCCTTGAGAAGTAGGTAGGTGGAGAGGGAACAATGGTGGGAGGGAGACTTATCATGTTCTTTTTAGTACTTTTTCAATGAATATATTGTCTACTCAAAACATTAAAGATACAATAAAATTGGCTAGCTTAACAGCTCTCTATATGACAAAATATGCATATTTCAAATTTCTAAGTCATGACACGGTAACATGAATTTGTTCACTCATTTATATCCCAGCTCATTCATTTTTTGGCTATATGATAGTGAAACTCAATTTCCTCATCTACAATATGGAAAACTGTTGCATTCTACTGAGGATATGGTTAAGACTAAAAGAGATAATCCAAAAAAAAAAATTTTTTTTTTAAATGAGATAAGCCATTACAGTTTTGTTCAATGCCCAACACAGAGGAAGTAGCCAATAAATGGCAGTTTCAGTATTGTATAAAAAAGATTCTGTCCTTCAAATATATCATTTGCCAAAATTCAAGGGAAAAATGTAGAAAATTTTGTTAACACATATGATAGCCATATAAGTGGAATCATACAATATCTGTTCTTTGGTGACTGGATTATTTCACTTAGCATAATGCTTTCAAAGTTCATCCATTTTCTATACTACATCAGAATTTTTTTCCTTTGTAAGGTTGAATAATATCCCACTGTATGTATATACCACATTTTGTTTATCATTCATCGGTTGATGGACATTTGGATTATTTCCATTCTGCTGGCAATTATGAATAACACTGCTATGTACATTGGTAAATAAGGATCTGTTTGAGTCCTTGCTTTCAATACTTTGATGTATATACCAGAAGTAGAATAGTTGGATCATACAGTAATTCTGATGGTGCTCCCCCAGTGCCTTAGCAGTGTAGGAGAATCTGCCTGCAAGCCAGGAGACGCAGGTTGGATCCCTGGGTTGGAAAGATCTCCTAGAGGAGGAAACAGCAACCCCCTCCAGTATTCTTGCCTGGGAAATCCCAAGGACAGAGGAGCCTGGCGGGCTGCAGTCCATGAGGTAACAAACTACTGGATATGACTGAGTGAGCGCGCATGCGCCTGCACGCTCACACACACACACACACACACACACACACAGAATAATTCTGTGTTAAACTTTCTGAGGAACCCCTAAACTTTTGCATGGTAGTTACACCACTTTACATTTCTACCAGCAAAGCACATGGGTTCCAACTTCTCTACATACTCACCAAAACTTGATATTTTTGATTTTTTAAAAAATAACACCTATCCTAATGTGTGTGTAATATTATCACTGAGGTTTCCATTTGCATGTTCCCTAATAACAAGGATGTTGAATATTCATTTCCTTTTATAGAGATACAGTTTATATACCATAAAATTCACCCTTTTAAATGGTACAACTGATGTGTTTTTAGTGTTCACAAAGTTATACAACCGTCACCACTAATCCTGGAACATTTCCATCAAAAAGAAACTCAACTACCCACTTAAAAAGCAGTTAAAATGGTAAATTTTGTATTGTGCATATTTTACCACAATAAAAAAAGAGAAAGAAATCCATACCCATTATCACTCACTTCCCTTTTCCCTCCCCTTGCACCTCCTGGCATCCACTAGTTCACTTCAAGTCTCTATGGATTCTACACATTTTCTATAAATGGGTCTATTCAATATGTGGCCTTTTGTGTCTGATGTATTTTACTTAACATGTTTTCAAGTTCATCCATTATAGAATGTATCAGTACTCCATTCCTTTTTTTTTCAGATTTTAAAAAGTGATTACAGGATTTTCTATTAAATGGTAGTGATACAAAATTCTATCATTTTCTGTTGACCCATTATGATACAATAGTATTAAGCGAATAACAGTTACATATCCACAATAGTAAAAGATGCTCAGTTTTCACAATCAATGGCCAGACAAAAAATAAAAGATAATTACAGTTGCAAGCCATAATGGAAACAGGATTAACCTAACTATATAAAATACTTACATACAATTTGGGGGGTTAAGTAGAGTGATGTGTTAAGTAGAAGTGCGTATGTACACAGGTTTCCACCTGCCCAGCCAGTCTACATCTTTTGGTTGGTGCATTTAATGCGTTTACATATAAGCTTACTCCTTGGAAGGAAAGTTATGACCAACCTAGACAGCATATTAAAAAGCAGAGACATTACTTTGCCAGCAAAGGTCCGTCTAGTCAAGGCTATGGCTTTTCCAGTAGTCATGTATGGATGTGAGAGTTGGACTATAAAGAAAGCTGAGCGCCAAAGAATTGATGCTTTTGAACTGTGGTGTTGGAGAAGACTCTTGAGAGTCCCTTGGACTGCAAGGAGATCCAACCAGTCCATCCTAAAGGAGATCAGTCCTGGGTGTTCATCGGAAGGACTGATGTTGAAGCTGAAGTTCCAATACTTTGGCCACCTGATGCGAAAAGTTGACTTATCTGAAAAGACCCTGATGCTGGGAAAGATTGAGGGCAGGAGGAGAAGGGGACGACAGAGGATGAGATGGTTAGATGGCATCACCGACTCAATGGACATGAGTTTGGGTAGGCTCCGGGAGTTGGTGATGGACAGGGAGGCCTGGCATGCAGAAGTTCATGGGGTTGCAGAGTCGGACACGACTGAGCGACTGAACTGAACTGAACTGATGAGGTAATTATCAATATGTATGATCCTATTACCATTTTCTTAATTGTTCTGGGCTTATTCTGTGTAGGTCTTTTCCTTGTCTTATGTTTCCTGCCTAGAGAAGTTCCTTTAGCATTTTTTGTAAAGCTGGTTTGTTGGCACTGAATTCTCTTAACTGTTGCTTTTCTGGAAAGTTTTTGATTTCTCAACAAGAAACTCTACAAGCCAGAAGGGAATTGCGTGATATATTTAAAATGATCAAAGGGAAGAACATACAATCAAGAATATTCTACCCAGCAAGACTCTCGTTCATATTTGATGGAGAAATCAAAAGTATTTCATTCCTTTTTAAGGCTAAATAATATTACATTGTATGGATAGGTCACATTCGTTTATCCATTCATCTGTTGATGGACATTTGAGTTGTTTATACCTCTCAGCTCTTAGGGATAATGCCGCATATACCAGTTTTCCTGTGGATATATATATGTTTTCTGCTCTCTTGGGTGTTCTCAATTCACCTAAGAGTAGAATTTCTGGGTCATATAGCAGCTTTTTTTTTTTAATCTTTTTTAACCTTTTGTGCAATTCCCAGATTGTATTCCAAAGTGCCTGCATCATTTCACATTCCCAATAGCAAAATATGACGGACCCAATTTCTCCACATCCTTCACTGTTGTTTTTTAGAGTAACTTTCCATGGAAGTATGAAGAATATAGAAAGGCACACATATTATAAGTGTACAGCCTGATGAATCTGCACAAAGTGAATGAGCCCACCATCTGCCACCCAGGTCAGGGTCTAGACTACGACCAGCAGCACAGACGCTTTACCTCCTAAAGGTGACCACTAGCTCATCTTCAAACAAGAGGGTTTTACATGCTGTAGGACTTTATCATACAGTAAGTTCTTATTTGTATTTGACTACTGCCACTTGATATTATGTTTGTAAGGATCATTCATGTTGTAAAATATAGCACTATTTCTTTCCTTACGGTAAATGGTATCAGTAAAAGACTTTAAATGTTCTATTTGTTTGTTGCCATGAAATAAGAATAAAACTGATTTTTTTTTTTTAATGCATCACCACGTTGACTAATGCAAGGTTTCGGACTTTCTTTATTTCCAGCCAAGATTCCTGAACTATCTTTGTTTATTTATTCATTTTTAAATTTATTTATTTTTAATTATACTGTGTAGCATGTGGAATTCTAGTTCCCAGACCAGGAATCGAACCCACATCCTCTGCAGCGGAAGCACAGAGTCTTAACCACCGGACTGCCAGGGAAGTCCCTGTTAACTTATCTTGTATTTAGCAATCTTGCCAAATTCACTTTTTAATTCTAATAAATAATCTACAGATATCACTATTATTATTTCAGACTTTCTATGTACACAAACCATCTGAAACATCAGTTTATTTCTTTTTTTCTAATTCTTATCCACTTCTTTCTTATGTATATGATTTCTTGATTGCACAACTGAGTTTCTTGGGGAAAACAAAAATCTTTTATAATGTCAGTTTTTTTTATCCCGTGAACAGTGTTGACAGTTTATACAATGAAAACCAGAGTGGCCCCTGATGTCACCCACAGTGGTGACGGCATCCTCAGCATGGCTCTCTGTGGACTCTCCCCGCCAAGCACATGGTGCTTCCTGCAGGAGCCACCACAGTCCCCATCGCTGTGGGACTGTGCTGCCACACTCCAGGGACATTTAGACCCAGAGAGAGCTGTTGCCAAGACTGGCTGTGGCCCACTGGGGACACCGCTGCTGAGCCCTGAGGAGCTCAGGAGACCCACAGGGAAGTCCGGGGACAGAGGGAACTGCAGGCAGAAGCACCCTGAGAGGCCCTCCTCACACCCACATGCTCACTCGGCAGGGAGGCTCGGGGTCTTTGGGATGCCCAGCTACCTCTGTGGGCTCCTCTGGGGGCTCAGTGGTAAAGAATCCACTTGCAATGCAGGAGCCACAGGAGACGTGTGTTCGATCCATGGGTGGGGATGATCCCCTGGAGGGGGCCATGGCAACCCACTCCAGTATCCTTGCCTGGAGAATCCCATGGACAGAAGAGCCTGGAGGCCTACAGTCCAGGGGGTCACAAAGACTCAGACATGACTGAGCGACTAAGCAGCAGCAACAGCAGTTACCTGTGCTGCCCGCTGTTACTGTTCATGTCGCAATCCTGAAAATTAACTAGACTAAGCCAGGTCTGCAGGGGGAACCTACAGGCGGTCGTCACGGGCAGCAGAGTGACTGAAGGCCTTTGGAGGAGTAGCTGGTTAAGGAACATGGGAACTGAGGTAAAGCTGCTCATCCTATGACAACCACTGTGTCAGCGTCACTCGTGGTGAGGTGATTTGAAGGAAACAGGCTGTGCATCTCAGTGGGGTGGGGGAAGCCACTCACAGGAATTTGGGCAGCTCTCTGCAGTGGTATGACAGGTTCTAACATTATAATCACAGCCCCCATGCCACAACGCTACCCGGCATAATCCGCAAGGATTTCCAGGATTTTCATCCTCCACAGCCAACTGGGGTTTCTTCTTGGCCTGTGTGGCCGAGTTCATGAAATAAAGAGCATTGTGTTCATCCTCCAGCTACAGCTCTGAGTGGAGTGACAGCCTGGGGCAGGCTTTACAGTCACATGCGTTTATGGGGTCAAAAAAAGGGCTGAGTGTTCTCTGTGGGGCCCCTCTGAATTTCAGTGGTATTACTTGTTAGCAGAATCTGCCTGCAATGCAGGAGACCTGGGTTTGATCCCTGGGTTGGGAAGATCCCCTGGAGAAGGGAAAGGCTACCCACTCCAGTATTCTGGCCTGGAGAATTCCATGAACTATATAGTCCATGGGGTCGCAAAGAGTCAAACACGACTGAGTGACTTTCACTTCACTGAACTTCACTTGTTAATAAAAGTGAATTATTTGCAATGAGGCATTCTTCATAATAGCCAAAAAGTGGAAACAACACAAATGTCCATTTGGATGAATCACATGTGGTATAAACCATATGAGATACACGGGTGAGTCTTGAAAAGTGCAAGAAGCCAGACACAAAAATGTCCCCAACAGGAAAATCCAAAGAGACAGATCACTAGTTGCCAGGGGATGAAGAGAGAAAACAGGGAGTACCTGTTAACAGGTATGGGAGTTCTTTTGAGGGGAGATGGGAATGTTCTCCATTAGATGGTGGCAATCCACAATACTATGAATATATTAAAACTAATTAAATGTATCTTTAAAATGGTGAAGTTTAAGTCACATGAGTTTTAACTCAAAAAAGTCAATTATTTGCAATGACATTATTTTTCTCTTGAAAAATCAAGCATCAAAATTATTCTAACATTCTGAAAGCTTTCTCCATGATGGCCTGAGGAACTTGGAGGTGGGAGACTGTGCAGCACAGAGGCTGGTTTCCACATGTAGTTGGTGGAAACAGCCTTTGGGTAGAATAATCAAACCTCTGTTTGCAGCCACATCCACGGTTATGGGACGCATCGCGGAGCTGCGCCCTCTGCTTCACTTTAAGAAACAGGGAATTTGTGTGTGTAGGTCCACGGTGCCTCTGCAGGACTGAGGGGGGCACACCACCCTGGTCTCTCCATGTCAGGGGTCCCACAGGCGTCTTCGTCCCACCGCACTCCTGCCCTGCTGGAGTGCTGCAAGGGCAATGGCCTCTAAGCAGCCAGAGTCTTAGCTTCATCAACGCAGAGGTGGGTCTTGAGTGACCCACTAAAGGGGTCATCACCTCCCCACAAGAGAGAGTGAAAGATGAAAGCGCCCTTCTGTTCAATTAGCTTCTTTTCAAGGATCAGAGCCTGGCTAGCAGGCGGAAAATTCCACACTCTAATGAAGCAAAAGGGAGCCAGAAGGGAGGGCGGATAAAGGGCAGCAGCACAGTTTCCCTGCATTCTTCCTCGGGGGCTCAGAAGGTGGTCCTATGTTCCAGAAGTCCTGGTAAAATCTCAGTGTGCTTCCCTATGGCACAGAGAGGAACCAGGTCAATTTCAGTACTTCCGTCATCATGGGATGAATTCATGGGTGTGTGAGGGGTGATTTTCTCTGGTAAATGGACTGTGGCATGAAAAGTTACTGAAGCACATCATGAGAAAGTCTCTCTCTTTTCAACCATAAACCTGCTTTCATCAAAGGAGAAAAGCTCTGCAACTCTCACACTTCTCAGCTTTTGTAACAAAGAGAAAGGAGTCAGTCCTTGGCAGGCAATGGTATCTAGGCTAGAATTCATGAACAGAGTGTAAAGCACATGCTCATTTTTACTTTTTATATTAATTCATTGTTTGTGGCAAGGATGACAAACTTTCCACTAAAGGTAGTGATATATATGTAACTCAGAAATTAATGTAAGATTTTTTTTTTTTAAGTTATTTACTCTAAAGAAAACACAAAAGAAAAGTAGAGGTGGTGTGCAAACAGGGCAAGAAGCATAAGAACGATTTAAGAATGACAGAAATTTTGGAAAACTTTTTTCCCTGTCACTTTGAACACTTTTAGAAAAAGTCAAAAAACATTCTGTCCTATCTATGCCATGTCCATAAAGCTGGTCTTTCTAACTCATTTTTCAGTGCATATCACTGTACCTGTCAAAACATCACTGGATCAGAATCTAATGACCAAGAAAAACCAAATGCATTGCTATGAATGCACACAGAATCAGTGACTTTGGGAAAGAGGGTGGTCTCCTGACCAAAGACACCATTGGAAACCTGGAAGAATTTACCTGGTGAGAAGCTACCACTACCAATTCTTCAGGAACATTCCCAACATTCCAAAAAGGACATTTTTCAACTTTTCTGTAAGTTTGAAATGTGTGCTCAGTCACTCAGTCATGTCCGACTCTGCGATCCCATGGACTGTAGCCCGTCAGGCTCCTCTGTCCATGGGATTTTCCAGCCAAGAATACTGGAGTAGGTTGTCATTTTCTCCTCCAGGGGATCTTTCCAACCCAGGGATCAAACCTGTGTCTCTTATGTCTCCTGCATTGGCAGGGAGGGTCCTTACCACTAGCGCCACCTGGGAAACCTCCATGTCCGAAATACTTCATGATAAATGTCAAACAGCCACAACCAAAAAGCAAAGAAGACAGCACGATCATGATACCTTTGAAAATTCTGAACTGTAAAATGAACTTACCAGTAATAGATTCTTATCAGGGCTGAAGGCCACAGGAGAAATGAGGCTACGAATGCCAGGATCGGAAGGGCCAGCGTCCCGCCCGCGATCACAAACATGTTAACCACGTCAAGATCCATCCTGCTCTTTAGGGCTGGCTTATACCTACAGGGGCTGAAAAGAGAGACAGTACTGAAACTCTGCCTCAGGAGACAAGGTGAAGAAGCAAAGTGGAAGTGAGAAGTGAACGACCCAGAATGAAGAGAAGGATCAGGAGGAAAAAAGTGTAGGTAATGAGGATCCTTGAGATGATCCTGGATTTTTTTTTAAGCTATAAAGGAAATTTTAAGAACTGGGGAAATTTGAGTAATGACTGGTTATTAGACAATATTATTAGATCAGTGACTGCAGTGATGAAATTGTGGTTATGTTTATATGTAAGAAAACATCCTTGTTCACAGCATTTGCTGAAGTAAATATTAAGGGATAAAATACAGTAATATTTGCTACTCGCTTTTAAAAGTTGAGGAAGAAAAAAATGTAAATATGTGTTTGTGCACATGTGTGTGTGTGTGTGTATAGAGAAGGGAGAAATAAAGTAACTATGGTGAAATGTACGGGTGAACCCAACTGTAACCTTCAACTTTCCTATTAGGTTTGCAGTTTTAAAAAATTAAAAGTTAGAGAAGGATAGAAGACCTGAAAATAGATAAAGAGAGAAAAACAGACAGAAAGAAAAACAACACATGTGCACATGAATGCTTATCTATATACAGAACATCACGGGAAGGTGTACATGAAACCAGTAATAGCAGTTGCATCTGAGGTGGGGAATCAGGTAGCTGGGAGTCAGGGATAGAGGGAAACTTGCTTTTCACAGTCTACCTTTTATTTTATTTATTTTTAATTTTATTTATTTATTTTTAATTTCTTGGCTGTCCTGCGTGTACATGTATGAAGTGAAGTGTTAGTTGCTCAGTTGTGTCCGACTCTGTGACCCCATGGACTGTGCCTGCCAAGCTCCTCTGTCCATGGGATTCTTCAGGCAAGATTACTGGAGTGGGGTGCCAATAATTTCTCCAGGGGATCTTCCCAACCCAGGGATCAAACCTGGGTCTCCTGCATTGCATGCAGATTCTTTACTGTCTGAGCCACCAGGGAAGCCCTATTCATATACGGGCTATTCAAAAATAAGTAATACACAATAAAAATTAAGGAGAAAACACATCAGAACACCTGAGCTTCCAGTGCACTTTCTGATGCCCTCCCGAAGACTTGGAGGACACGTGCGCAGGCTAGAATGGGAGCCCGAGGAGGGCAGGGACTGTATCTGCAGCACCTAGACTGGGGCCTGACCCATTTCCAAGTGCTCTAGAAGTCACCTCTCAATTAGAGGTCCCCACCCAGCTCTGTCTCATGAACAACATGGTTTATTTTCCCTAGAATTAAAAAAGTATTTCAAGTTCCAACATCCTCCCCAGTAGAGAAGACAACTCCTGCTAGGATCTGTTGGTCAGATGTGGCCCTTTGTCACCTGAGGACTCAGTCATTTGTGTTAAGTGTGCATCTCACTAACATAAAAAGGACTCTTCTTCAAGAAAAAGCACACATCTAGCAAATCATGGTGTTCTTTATATTTCCTGTGAAACAGAGAGCTCTGCCCCATACACCTCTATCAATCGATGTGTACTTCAATTGTATAATGATTTCATGATGGCACAGTATGACCTCACAACCACTGAGCGTGGGGGTCAACCAACTTCTGTAAAGGGCAGGTGATACATAGTTCAGTGTTGTGGGTCATAGGTCTCTGTCATAATTACTAAAGCTGCCTTTGCAGTGAGACAGCAGCTGTATAACAAGCAATGAATGGGTGTGACCGTATCCCAGTAAGACTTTATTTTAAAAACAGGCTTCGGGTTGTCATTTGCTAACCCTTGACACAGTATACCAACCCCATCAAACAGGCATGATGAGAGTTTTATTCACTATTAATAGGCTGAGGCAACAAAGGCACAGAGAGTAACAGATTTCTGACTTGGACTCACTCTCTTTGCTCCTAACTCCACATTCTCTGACTTCTTCTTTTTTTTCAAACGGCCTTTCCTCAGATTTTGTAACATCTTTGCTGTTAAACCACCACATTCATTGCTCCAGATTTCTTCATGAAGATGTGATGTCTCCATTTAGATGTTTGGTCTCTTATGAGAGGCTTGGTGAAACAAGTTCCTTAGTCTAGAGGGGGAAACAGAGGCATCTGTAGATGGTCCTTTCAGTTCCATACACACTCTATCTGGGGACGGTCCTGAGTCTACAGTAATGAAAGCTGCTGCCTTCTCAGTGGAATGAGCACTGTCTGTTTCTGATTCAACTCTTCCCTCAGTTTCTCAGTCACTGTAAACAGCTTTTTTCCAGTCCACTTATATCACTCACGGGCCTCTTTCTTATCCTAGAACCAGAGCTCCTTGAGGATAGGAATAATGTTACATGTGTGTTCTCGGTGCCTAGAAGAGCACAGGACACAAATAAGTTACAAATGAATTAATAAAAGTCAAAGTTAAAAAATGGGTTCAGTCCTGTTTGTTTTAGGGACAGCCATCCCCAATGATGTTGACTATTTTCTCTTTCAATAATTATAAAACTCCTAAGTTCAGTTCAGTAACTCAGTCATGTCCGACTCTTTGCAAGTCTCTGCTTTTTTTAATATGCTGTCTAGGTTGGTCATAACTTTCTTTCCAAGGAGTAAGCATCTTTTAATTTCATGGCTGCAATCACCATCTGCAGTGATTTGGGAGCCCAGAAAAATAAAGTCAGCCACTGTTTCCACTGTTTGCCCATCTATCTGCCATGAAGTGATGGGACCGGATGCCATGATCTTAGTTTTCTGAATGTTGAGCTTTAAGCCAACGTTTTCACTCTCCTCTCTCACTTTCATCAAGAGGCTCTTTAGTTCTTCTTCACTTTCTGCCATAAGGGTGGTGTCATCTGCATATTCTGAGGTTATTGATATTTCTCCCAGCAATCTTGATTCCACCTTGTGCTTCATCCAGCCCAGCGTTTCTCATGATGTACTCAGCATATAAGTTAAATAAGCAGGGTGACAATATACAGCCTTGACGTACTCCATTTCCTATTTGGAACCAGTCTGTTGTTCCATGTCTAGTTCTAACTGTTGCTTCCTGACCTGCATACAGGTTTCTCAAGAGGCAGGTCGGGTGGTCTGGTATTCCCACCTCTTTCAGAATTTTCCAGTTTATTGTGATCCACACAGTCAAAGGCTTTGGCCAAGTCAATAAAGCAGAGGTAGATGTTTTTCTGGAACTCTCTTGCTTTTTTGATGATCCAGCAGATGTTAGCAATTTGATCTCTGGTTCCTCTGCCTTTTCTAAAACCAGCTTGAACATCTGGAAGTTCACGGTTCACGTATTGCTGAAGCCTGGCTTGGAGAATCTTAAGCATTACTTTACTAGCGTGTGAGACGAGTGCAATTTTGTGGTAGTTTGAGCTACCAAGTAGTTTGAGCTCCTCCCAAGAGGAGTCACCTATTTAATGCTGGGTACAATTTATGATGCTAAAAAGGCCTCACTGTCAAGGGGTAAGCAAATTCATGGCAGAGTGAAGGGAATTTTACAGATCTGTTTGAAGACTGTGGGTCACAAAAGAGTTGATGAAGATGGAGGCTGTCAGATTCAAGAGGACTTTTCTTCATCACATAACAGTGCTGAGAGTCACCATGGATTCTGATTCCTGAGCCGCAGGAAGTTAATTACATGATGTTCTTTTAGACTAGGAATTAGAACATTTTATGCCCAAAGCCACATTATGTCACCGACTCTGACACTGGAGATGGGAGCCCCAACTTGAAGGCATGATCATCAAAAAGAAACCTCATTAAAAAAAAAAAAAAACACCTCATGGCCTCATCAGTGCCTGCTATGGACATCACAGTCAGTTTGGGGGAAGGTTCTATCTGGCTCCATTCTTCATTCAATGATAGAATAAAGTCTTTGCTAAGGAGATTTTGCAAAGCAGCATCAATTTAGCAAGTCTTGGACTTGTTACAGAGACTCCTGCCCACTTTCCCTGATGAGGTCAAATACAGACAGGCCATGAGTGAAGCCACTAATGTTTTCTGAGGTGTCTATACAGGTCTAGCCATTATTCCTACCTCTTCGACATACTTCATCTGACAAAGGACTTGTCTTTAAAAAGGCAGCTGCCTAGAAAAAAAAATAAACAAGAAAAAAAGGCAGCTGCCTACCCTGCTGGGGTTTGTTCACAGGATGCTCTAGGTACCCAAGGGGGAAGCTGGGCACAGAAAAACTGAAGCCTTATGAGCCTGGAATCACCGATGACTGAACACCAACTAAGGGGTAGAACATGGGGCGTCCCTAAGCACAGGGCCCACACAACAGACGTCTGCAAAATGACTTCAGGGAGCAGAACGCTCAGGGCTCTCTGACACCAGGTAACACTCCCATACAACCTGAGAAAGACGTCTCTTTTTTCAGTTCTTTTCCCACCTTGCTTAGGTCAAAGAGAAACTCTGAGGGTGGCTATTAAATAGCTAGCTAACTCCTGACCCTCCTGCAGGGAACAGTACTTAGTTATTTAATAACACTGTTTCTCCGTGTTGTTTTTATATATATTTTCAATTTATGGTAGTGATGCAAATTAATTTAAAAGGAGGAACTAATTTAAAGAAAAATGCTAACTAGGTGATACATGGATCTGGTGGACGTCTTGGTGGTGACAGATGAACGGCTGCCAGGATAGATGTGAGTGATGGACAGGCCCCGGGTTGGGGCCGGGGTGCTCTGGCTGGCTCTTCCACACACTGACTGTGAGACCTTGGTTTCCTCATCTATTAATGAGAACATTCATCCAAAACACCTTTTCTGTCTTTTCCTACTCTGGTGACTTAAAACACTTCTGAAATTATGCCAGATAACTGAGGAGTAGGATCTGGCTTGCCCAGCAGGAGAATCTTGTTCCTTCTTACAATTTCCCTGGAACCTAAAACAGTATCTTGGAAATATTAATACTTGGTGCTTGGTAATGTTTGAGTGTTTGATAATGCTTGAATAGACTGAAAAAGAAAAAGGCACTCATTTACATATCTGATGCATCAGGTGAGGCTCCCAACACTTAAAGACAGTGATTTTAGCAGCTCTGCAGCACAGTCTGAAACGAGGGACGTCAGGAAGGAGAGCTCATCTTTATGGCACGAGGGAGGGTAACACACTCTCACCCAGAGACCCAAGCCTGCCACGTGGCCTTCCCCTGGTATCATCTAAGCTGCGCATTTGAGGCCTTTATCTCCAAATGCAGGGACAAAGATTAATCAGACTGAGATAAACATCTGGACTCAAGTTCCCAAGTTAAGTCTGGGGTGAGAGGTTAGCTGTAACGCTTTACAGCTGTCTTTTAATGTACTCACTGACCTTTAAAACCTGTCCTTCTGAGTTCTGATATGTTAATCTTAAGATATAAAGCAAAATTCCAAACATAGAACATAAAACACTTTCACAGAATCTTGCCTCTCCTAGACATCTACTCATATTCCATCAGATTTGACAAACTAATGTCCTGGCCTCTTCAAAATAATGATTATTTTTTAAAAACTGTAGCAAAAATACTTTGGCCACAGATGCAAAGCACTGACTCATTGGAAAAGACCCTGATGCTGGGAAAGACTGAAGGCAGGGAGAGAAGGGGACGACAGAGGATGAGATGGTTGGATGGCATCACTGACTCAATGGACATGAGTTTGAGTAAACTCCGGGAGTTAGTGACAGACAGGGAAGTCTGGCGTGCTGCAGTCCATGCAGTCGCATACAGTCGGAACATGACTGAGTGACTGAACAACAAAATAGCAAAAATAATGACCATGGCCACTACCACCACAGCCAAAGACAGAATAGCAACAGCCTCCATGTACTGAGGGACTGTTGCATGCCAGGCTCTGTGTAGGTGATTTATATACATCCTCTGATTTTATCCCCCACAACACTGAGAGCAGCAAGCATTTCTCCCACCTTAAAGATGGATGAATAAAGATTAAAAAGTTAACAAGTGCCCCCAAGGTCACCTGACTGGTATGTGGCATGGGCTGCATCTCCATCCAGTCCTGTAGGTGTGTCTGGTTCGTGCTATCTTTGCCTTCTCTCAGCACTTACTAAGCAGATATTTACTGTGCATCAGTTACACAAAAGGCATGGAGTTCACTGTCCCCTTCGACATTCTTTGTACTTCTCCAAAAGTATTTTAAGAACAAGTAACAGGCTAACTTTACAAGTTAACAAGTTACCACTTTATTCTTGCTGGTGTCTTTTAAAAACTAGCCAGTGCTGCTTATTATATTTTTTTAATTTTGCAATACGAAAATTCTTTCCGCAGTGTTTTCCACTAGGAAAACACTAAGTTCTTGAAATCTGAGTATAAAACCCCAGCGGTTAAACATTATTGCATCTACCCAGCACTAATTTCTGAAACTAGACTCTTGTAAAGATAAACCAGTTTCTCAAAACTATCAGTAGTGATCAATAGCTAAAAAAAAACTCTCTTGTGTGGAAGTCCCACGATTGAAAAGATAAAATATTAGAGACACGAGCAGTTCACTACTTGTCATATCTATCTCCTTCATTATGGAGGAAAACCACACTGAATGTTCCAAGGAAGCAGTTAAGCTTATCCAGTCCATCACTGAAAGCGTGGCATGACCCTAGGATTACTGCCATGAGATGCTTACCTTTGCCCTCCTGACCTCATCTCCCCTTCACTCTGGCTAAGCCCACTCTTCCTCTATACTCTGCAGCTCTGACAGCCCTGCTGTATAAACAAGCCATGGCTATGAGCATGCAGCCTGGCCTGGTTCCTAAAATTCTCTGCTCCCTCTCTCCCCTGGATATTCCCACGATGCTCTCCTTACTCTCCTTGCTGAATAGTCCCATAATACACTCTTCATTGTCTTCCTTGAAGAACTCACCATATCTACACCCTCCACTACTACCAGGAAATGAAAAAGTCAACATTTCTGGCCAGGACCTTTCTTTCAGACTTTTCCAAAAGCCTGCTTGACTATCTCCACGATACAAAAGTCCTACAATGTCTCAGGGGCATCTCTCCTCTTTCTCCTGACTTGCTGTTTTCTGCCAACAGTGTCCCCACCAGTCTGGCCTCCCAGACTGATGTATCTTTCACTCTTCCTCCTTGCTCATCACTCCTGTCATGCGATGGCCGGGAGATGTCAGCAGTGAAGCCAACTCATCTGAGTCTAGACAAACTGCACTGTTTATATGTGGCTATTTACATTTAAATTAAGTAAATAAAATTCACAGTTCAGTCCTTCAGTCACATCTATCACATCGTAAATCCTTGAGAGTCACATATGAATAAGAGCTAGCGTGTTGGACAGCACAGTTAGTTATGGGGGTTATGGCCCCAAAAGCCTCTTACAACCAATTCCTTTGGCTTAACATTTACTAGGAATACCTCAAGGGAGGAAACATTCCCACCAGATGTAAGAGTTCATATGAGTCAGATCCCAACTCCCTCAACTACCCCACCAGGCCAGGGTCCTCATCTCCCCTTGCTCCCACCTCTGTGAAGGCTGCTCTGTCATACCCTACTCAGTCGTTACCAGCTGACAGAAGAAGCTTCGCAATCCACATCAGGGACTGGGGCCTCTCGTCTAGTGTAAATGCTGACCAACCTGATGATCCCAACTCAACTTCCTGGCCCCCCACCTCTGTTTGCACCCATAGAGCTTCAGGCCTCCTCTTTCTCATGCTGCCCACTTCGTGTGGAGCAAGCACTCCTGATGAATTCCTCTCTGCCTTTGGGACTGATTCAAGTGTTACACTCCCCAGGAAAGCACTCCACTCCCCAGAGGCCCAGGTCTTCTGACTCCCTTCAGACTCAGAGTCCTGCTCCCAGCACAGCATCTGAGAGAGGGGTGGGGGATGGGGTTTGGATACATATCTTGAGCTTTAAAAATATTCAGGGTGGAACTTCCTTGGGGGTACAGTGGATAAGAATCCACCTGCCAATGTAGAGGACACAGGTTTGATCCCTGGTCTGGGAGGATTTCACATGCTGTGGAGCAACTAAGCCTGTGCACAGCAATGAAGACCCAGCTCAGCCAGAAAAAGAAAAACAAACCAAAAAATTTTTGGTTCCAGTCCACTCCCACCAGACCTACTCAACCAGTGAACACCCCACCCGCTAACAGGCTGGCCTGCAGAAGGTTGCCAGGGAGCTTACAGAGTAGCTCCCATCACATTAAGGGCTGTTTCTTTTTTATTTTTTGCAAGCTATGATGTGAAAAATCCATACTCACTCTTCAAAGAGCACAGCCTTCTTTCACAACTGCTACTGGCTCTGGCAGAAGCTGAAAAGGAGACTCTGGAATCACAAGTAAGAAAATGACAAAGCATTAAATCATATTAGAGAATATGGATTAAGTGATAACAGTTGGCAATAATGCCGACCTCACTCGAGGCGGAGCCTTTCCTCCTTTGCAAAGGCAAAGTGCAAATATCCTATGGCTTTAAAGTTGCCCATGCTTTGGGTCACTTTCCCCAGTTAAGCAACCTGCACAAAGGGCAGGCAGGGCATATGAGATAAAAAGCCTAGCCAGGAGGGCATGAAAGTTGAAGAAGGATTCTGTGATGAGAACAAAGTGTGGGACTGAGCTGGTGATTATTATGCCGCACAAATGAGAGAGGCAATGAGGGAAACAGGCATGCTTGGGTAAGAGGGGCTTCTGGAGGCTTCAAACTTAACTAAGACCTTCAAATAAAGATTAAAACTACCCCCTCTGTCTGGGGTTCAGTTCAGTTCAGTTGCTCAGTCGTGTCCGGCTCTTCGCAGCACATGTCCTGAAGCACGCCAGGCTTCCCTGTTCATCACCAACTCCAGGAGCTTGCTCAAACTCATGTCCATCGATTCGGTGATGCCATCCAACCATCTCATCCTCTGTCGTCCCCTTCTCCTCCTGCTTTCAATCTTTCCCAGCATCAGGGTCTTTTCCAATGAGTCAGTTCTTCACGTCAGGTGGCCAGACTACTGAAGTTTCAGCTTCAGCATCAGTCCTTCCAATGAATATTCAGGACTGATTTCCTTTAGGATGGACTGGTTGGATCTCCTTGCAGTCCAAGGGACTCTCAAGAGTCTTCTCCAACACCACACTTCAAAAGCATCAATTCTTCGGTGCTCAGCTTTCTTTAACAGTCCAACTCTCACATCCATACATGACTACTGGAAAAACCATAGCTTTGACTAGACGGACCTTTGTCGGCAAACTCTCTGGGGTTAGGGTTACCTAAAAGCTCTACTCAGAAAGAAAAGAGAGGAAGCTGGCAACCAATGGGCAAATGAACACAATATTTCTACTGGAGTAGCTAACAAGAGAGGACTACAAAGCCCCAGAGCAGGGCTGGACAGGGCAGAAATGCTGGCTAAGGCACCACAGCAGAAAAACCAGGAGACAGGCAGATGGGTAATGGAAAGTAAATCCACAAAACCCCTGAATTATTCCAGAAGGATCAAAGAGTTAAACCTAAGGGGGAAAAAAAGTATGAAAGTTCTAGAAGAAAGCATAAGAACTCTGGAAAAATCTTTCTCAGTAAGATATAAAACCTAGGGGCCATAACAAAGATTAATAAGCTGACTGCATAAAAATCTTTTTAAATGACACACAGAAAGGGATAGCATGAACAAGATTAAAATCTGTTGATACATATCAGGCAACAGACTAATAAAGGGTTCCTACAAATCAATAAAAACAACAAAATCCAATAGAAAAATGGGCAAAAGATCTGAACAGGAAGGAAATCCAAAGACTCTTAGCTAAAAAGATGCTCAATGTTAACCTCATTTACAAGAGAAACACAAATTAAACCTCCAAGGTGATGGAGATCTCTGTTTACCGTATTGGCAAACAACAAAAAGTGTAACAATATACAGTGTAGCTGGGGCTGTGGGGTCTCCCTCAGCAACATATAAATTTACATTCCCATCAACAAAATCTACAGATGGCATTTTGGCAAAATCTTCAGCAATGTAAAATACACACACCTTTGATCGAATCATCTCTAATTTCCAGGAATTTATTTATGCTCATACCTGAACATATGTGAGAATAAGTTTGTGCAGGGTCATTTGTTATAGTATTACTTATCATGTCAAAAAACGTGGAACTCGCATGCCCACTCATAAGGGATATGTTAAGTAAATGATGGTACAACTTTATAAACAAGTTATAGTGTATAGCCATTAAATACAAATAAAATTAATATAAGCCATTACGTATTATAGGTTGAGCATAAAGTGAAATAAACAGGCTGAGCACTCCCAAAAAATAATTATATATATAAGCCATTAAAATAATGAGTCAGTTCTATTTGTCTCTATGGGTACATTATTAACTTAAAAAAGCAAGGAACAGAAGAGAATGGGTAGAATAACATCTCTTGCACTGTGAGAAAGAGAGAAAAATAAGCGTGTTATTGCTTATATATGTGTAAAATGTTTCCGGATGGATGCGGAAGACGCTGAGAACCATATGAGTGGGGCTGGGAAGGGAAGCTAAGAGGCAAGGGGCAGAGATGAGGAAGACTTTTCACTGACATGAAGCATACCTCTTGAGTTGCTACCATGTGTGTGTACAAGGTTTTCCCTCTTTAATTAAAAAATACAATATAGGGCTTCCATGGTGGCTCTGTGGTAAAGAATCCCCCTGCCAATGCAGGAGACACAGGTTTGATCCCTGGTCTGGGAAGATCCCTGCAGGCCACGGATCAACTAAGCCCATGCACCACAACTACTGAGTCTGTGCTCCAGAACCCGGGAGCCACAACTACTGATTCCATGTGCTGCAAGTACTGAAGCCTGCACCCCTAGAGCCTGTGTGCAATGAGAGAAGCCACCACAATGAGAAGACGGCACACCCCAACTAAAGAGCAGTGCTCACTGCAACTAGAGAAAAGCCCACACAGCAACAAAGACCTGGCACAACCAACAATAATTAACTTTTAAAAAATAAAATAAAAAATATAAACTCCTTAAATGCAATGGTCTATCCTATACAGTCCAATAGAGTAGACATTAGCCATGAGGTGGCTGTTTAAATTTAAACTGATCAAAACTCAGTAAAATGTAAAAATCAGTTCTTTAGCTGCACAAGTCACATTTCACAGGTTCAACAGCCACAGAAATTCTATCTCCTTTATGGTTCTGGGAAAGGTACTGTCAGAGGATTCACTCTGTCTTGCTTTGTACCAAATCACTAGCACCTGATGCCCCATGGGGGGGTTTTGCTGTAAGAACCAGCCAAGCCCATGGCCCCCTCCCCTGCCTCTACCACCTGGGGCAGCACTACGGCCAAGGAAACTTGGCCCAGCCAGGCGGGGCCAGTGGACAGAGGATCAGAGAACCAGAAAATCCTGCTACTCAATCCTTGGGAGAAGGGGCACAGCCAGAGGTCAGAGAGGCTGGCAGATCAATCAGGGGCTCAGCTGGAAGGCAGGTAGCTTATCTAACCTGTGGTGTATCTTCTAAAAAATCATACTGGCGAAGAGACAAGGCAATGAGACATGCACCATGTGCCCTGAGCCAGCCCCGCACCTTCACAGCATCAGCCTCTGGGGTCAAGATGCAGCTGTGATGACAGTTTGAAGTAACCACCTGCCTGAAACCATGCTTCAAGCCAGGCATCCCTACAGGGATACAAGCCAGTCTCCCACCGGATAAAAGAGAAGCCAAAAGCCACTTGATCCTTTACCTCTAAGGACCCAAGTCTTCAGGCTCTTGGGGAGCCCAGAACGAGCTCTCATTCAAACACTTCTCTACGAATCAGTGCCAGTGTTTGCACTGTCATTGGCTGAGGTCAGTTCTCAAAGGTAAAGTGCTAGAAAGAGCATCACAGAAGTGACTATCTTTCACATCACTGAAAGAAATTAAAATAGCCCTCTATATGGGTATGCAGTGGCAGAGGCCTGAAATAAAACCTCAGAGCCTGAAAACACTCCCATTTCTCGAAGCAAGTCAAAAGGAAAAGCAGGGTGGGGGTGGGAGGGAGGCTTAAGACAGAGGATATATACAGTTATGACTGATTTGAGTTGTTATATGTCAGAAACCAACATAACACTGTAAAACAATCATCCTCCAATTAAAAAGTAAGCTTAAAAGACTATTTTTTAAAAAAAGGAAAAGCAAGGAGATTACAGAGGGTTCTGACATTTCCAAAGGAGGAAAGTTGGTCTACAGTATTTTATAACTGCAGAGACAAAGCTGGTGTGAGATAAAAAGGAGCTCTCTTATAAACAGCTGGCACTTTGATCAGGATAAGATTTCTGGCTTCCAGCATAAGGTCCAGCATTCAGAGCCCTTTGTGAGCTCATCCTACCTTCCTTAACCAGAAGCTCGTCCCCAGAGATCTCTGTAACTCAGGAAAATCAGCATCAGAAAAAAACTTCATAGTTAAGAATAAAACACAGTTTTCTTTAGAACTCTATCCAAATAAGTAAAAATAAAAAACTGTCAGTTCTAAGATCAATAGCAAACATGGGACAAAATAACTGCTGCCTATGCTAATTCTCAGAACAAAGAAGGAATCTCATGCTGATTGCCTTAAAGTACGCTAAGTCCTTCCCTTAACATCTGGTTGTCACAGTGCTACCATTCAGGGGACATTTTTGCAAAAATATTTTACTTACGGCTTTCCCAAAGGCCTCCCAATCCTTTGATCTTCAGGTCCCTCCCTTCTCTTCACCAGTTAACAGGTCTCACATTGCCAGACTCCCACCCACGACAATCTCCACACATCAGTCAAGCAGCCCCCCAACATCCCTTGCTGTGATTTCATGAAATTCCGTCTCTGTCAAGAGTTATAATTTCACTTTCCAAGATAGGTCTCCCATTTGTAAAATGTCCTTATGACTTGGGAGAGACAGATAAACACGACATGGATGCTCCAGGAGCCTGGCTGGACACCAGGGTTAAAAAGAGAGGAGGTGTGATGGGGTGGGACCCAGGTTCCTAAGTGGCAAGTCCATCAGTGGATATATTCCTGTTATAACTGCCACGTTCCCCCCAAAACCTGGAAACTCTGGGGAATTCGTTACCAGATAGGCTGATAATCTGACCCTCTGGTGGGGGCACCTGAACTCGCTTTGTATTTTTCTCCACTTCCCCCTTTTCTGTTGATCTGAATGAACTATGCACTATCTAGCCCCATCTTCTCCTAACAAATCATTCTGGCAGAACTAGGCGCTATCTCCTTCAGTTAACCTTCCCTCAGGCCCCCAGCCATCAGCACCCTTGCCTTCCTTCTCCATGCCAACAAGTATTTGTGATCTATGTCTTTTACCGTAATACAAAAACACGGGCTGCACCCTGCACTAGGCTGCAAGCTCCTTGAAGACAAGTCTTACTACATCTCTGCACGTGCCATGGCACTTTAGCATCACCACGCGTTCCCTTGGTGGGCACTTAGTATAATACCAAGTGACAAACAGGCAAGCCATGAATCACAGTGCTGCCCCACCAGCGCCACTGCGGACCATTCCTTCACTCTGTTCATTACGGTCACTAACAAAATGAGCATTCCTCATGAGAGTAGCTTTAGAGACTCCAGTTCAGAGGGGCAGCTGAGAGCCAGAGAGCTTAAGCAAGCTGCCCAATGGCACACAGCTCTTCTGTTCCTCTGCTCCACGCCACTGGTGACTCACAATGGCCCACACCATGACATGGAAGGCCATGGACAAGTTGGAGCCTGGCCATCCTTCACATGTCATTCTCTTTTATCCTGTCCCCTATTTTCCTGAAAGATCTACAATCCTGACATGGCAAGCTCCTTCACACCCCCAAGCTTCAGCACAATGGCTCCCCTATCCCCAGCACATCCCTGCTTGGGGGACTTGAGGTTACATCCTTCAAGTCTTGGCTAGGAAAACATTGTGTTGTTGTTGTTCAGTTGCTCAGTCATGTCTGACTCTTTTGTGACCCCATGGACTGCAGCTCGCCAGGCTCCTCTGTCCATGGGATTTCTCAGGCAAGAATACTGGAATGAGCTGCCATTTCCTCCTTCAGGACATCTTCCCAACCCAGGGATCAAATTCACATTTCCTACTGGGCAGGTGGATTCTTTACCACTGAGCCACCTGGGACCACCCCATCCGTAAATGCTTCTCTGAGGGTCAGCTGAGCAGTTCCATAACCTACGTTCACATCTCTGCTCTGTCACTGACCAGCTATGGGACCCTGGCAAGTCATGGAACCTCCTGGAGCCTCAGTGTGGGGACAAAATCAGATGATGCATGGAGACTGCTCAAAGCGAGGACTGGAGGGTGATGAGCACTCACTGCACAGCTGGGAAGCACTGGCCTGCCCTCCCAGGAGGAGCGAGGCAGCAGTGCCACTGAGACCGAGCGGGACCCTGTGGGGCCCTCCTGGGCCCAAAAGCCTTTCTGCGCTGCCTCCTTCTTATTTGTAGGAAACAGGTTTCACTCAGCCTCCTTGACTTTCCCTGAGTTCCAAAGGGCAGATTCGGACAGCTACTCATCAGGGAAGAGAGGGGCTGCAGGAACAGAGGAGCAGTCAAGCAAGAAGATCAGCCTTGGGGCAGAGTCCTGGGTCCTCCTCAAGGAACACACAGAACAATATCTTCGATCTCTCCTGTAGGAACTAAGGCTCCCACCCAGATTGAGAACAGTAACTTCAGGCTGGGTGTAAGATTCCTGGAGCACAGCTTTTACCTCACCACTAACCAAGCAGAAGAAAGCCACAAACCCTGCAGCCCTCACCCCTAATTTGCCTTTTAAAATCATCTCCCCTCAAACCATTGGGGGGAGTAACCTGTTCCCTTTGCTTGGCCCTGCAATAAATTTACTCTGCTCCAAATCTGACATTTTGGTGTGTTTGTCCTTACTGTATTGTGCACATAAACTTGTGTTCAGAAATACACCTCCATCACCCTGCACTACTGCTGTGCCCAGGTCTGTTCAGATGCTTCATCAGTAGGCAGTTCTCTGTCGCCATCTTTATACTCGCAGAGTCTAGCCCATAGCTCAGTTCCCAAACTTCATCACATATCAGGCTTGAATCCTATTCCGGGTGTATCACGAGGCAGACACCCAACACCAGAAGCCAAGAGCCACAGCTTCTGGAAAACCACCTGAGGAGCAAGGCTGCTGTCACTCTGGGTGAACATTTTACAAGAAGAGGACCTCAACCTGCAGCACTGTAAGCACCTCTGCCCACACCTTCTGCAGGCAGTACTGTTTCCCTGAATCAGCAGTTTCCTTGGTACAGCTGGAAACGCAGCCAACCATTCAACAACATGCTACATGGCTTCTGGGACTGAACATATGATCAAGAGGGTTTCCGAAAGTCTAGTTTAGGAGAATATCGTGATCTTTCTTGAAGAGGGGACTACCTCCACGGTTAAGGAAGATTTTGGTTTGCAAAAATTACTTCTAGATTGTGGGTGCTCAGTTGCTCAGTCATGTCCGACTCTTTGTGACCCCCATGGACTGTAGCCCACCAGGCTCCTCTGCCCATGAGATTTTCCAGGCAAGAATACTGAAGTAGGGAGCCATTTTAAAGCTCCAGGGGATCTTCCAATCCGCATCTTTTGCACGCCTGCGTTGGCAGGTGAATTCTTGACCACGAGCGCCATCTGGGAAGCCCCTAGGGGACCCTATGTCTCAATTAGGGTTTCTCAGTCACAGCACAAATGACATTGGGGCCAGATTAATTCTTTGTTGTGAGGGGCTTTCCTATCCACTTCTAAGCATTGTGAGAGTAATTAGCAGTATCCCCTGCCTCTAACCAGTGGAGAGAGGCCCCCAAGTTTTGATAAGCAAAAATGTCTCCAGATGGTGCCAAATGCTCCCTAGGGACAAAGCTGCCCTCAGTGGAGACCCACTTCTACAGGAAGTGAGCCCACTCAACTCCCATCTTTATTACCACAGTTAATCAGTGAGGAACATTTTTAGTCACTGACCAAATATACTTTGAAACATTTTCTTTCAGTGCTCAGGAATTTTTTTTTTAAGGGAACAGTCTTGAAGCTGTTCTCTTTTTTTTGCATTTTATTTTTAATTGGAGGATAATTACTTTATAATATTGTGTTGGTTTCTGCCATACATCAACACGAACCAGCTGCAGATATACATATGGCCCCTCCCTCTTAAACTTTCCTCCCACCTCCCTCTCCATCCCACCCCTCCAGGCTGTCAAGGAGCATAGGCTTTGCGTTCCCTGAATCATACAGCAAATTCCCACTGGTTTTCTACTTGACATATGGTAATGTATATGCTCCTCTGTCCATGGAATTCTCCAGGCCAGAACAATGGAGTGGGTAGGTGTTCCCTTCTCCAGGGGATCTTCCTGACCCAGGGATCAAACCCAGGTCTCTTGCACTGCAGGCGGATTCTTGACCGTCTGAGCCACCAGGGAAGCCCCGTATGTTTCAATACTACTCTCTCAAGTCATCTAACCCTCTCCCTGACCACAAGTCTATTCTTTCTGTCAGTGTCTCCTCTGCTGCCCTGCAAATAGGATCATCCGTACCATCTTTCCAGATTCCATATACATACCTTGCCATGTTCTCAATCCTGTCTGCAGAATACCCCAGGGAGCTTTACAAAAAGAAACAAAAACAGATTCATGGAATTCCTAGGTCCCACCCTCAGAGATTCAGATTCAGCTTGATTGGGGGAGAGGTCAGAGAAGGTTCTAACAGGCAGCCAGATGCACTGCCCAGAGACATTTCGTTTGATTCTCCCTTCTCCCCCATGCTTTGAATCTGGCAGTGTTAAAAGCCAGCGAGCCATTCAGCCAAAATGAAGCTAAGGGGACTTGTCAACATCTTCATTCTTAAAACATTCTCTGCATGCTCGATTACTTGGCCAGCAGATGACTTGCCAGAAAGGAATTTAACCCCATAATCACGTGACTTTCCCATAGCCTTATAGATCTAAAGAGTGCTATCCTATAGGACTTTTTTTTTTGGCTACACCATGCGGTATGTAGGATCTTAATTCCCCAACCAGGGATCAAACTGGGTCCCCCAGTGTAGGAAGTGCAGTCTTAATCACTGGATCACCAGGGAAGTCCCTCCCAGAGGATTTTCTGTGAAGAAAGAAATGTTCTGTTTGCTCTGCCTAATATGGTAGCTGCTGGCCACATGGCACATCAGCACTTGAAATGTGGCTAGTGTGACTGAAGAACAGAATTGTACATTTTAATTTGAATTAATTTAACTTTAATAGCCATATGTGGCTAGAGATCACTGTAAAGGACAGTATGAAAAGTGCTTATGTCCCCGCAGGGTCATAGAAATAAAGAAAAGTTGTACAGCCTGCTAAATTTCATACAACTGTGAAACTTACAAAACTGTGTCTTTTTTTTGGGGGGGGGGAGCAGATAACTATTCTACAATATTGTGCTGACTTTATGTCTTACAACATCTAAACTCGACAGTCCTTAAATTATCAAACAGGATCCTAACATATTCCAGTAAAGAATCAATTTAGGAGAAATTTTTAAATCAAAAATTTTTTTTAATTTGCAGAACTAGCTTCCCATCAAATTCCAAACACTAGCTTTGAGGGTGACATTCATGGCCTCTTCTTCTGTACACTCACCACTGTAATGACTGATCTAGTCATCAGAATAACCAGGAGTTGGAAAAGCATATGGCACATGGAAGTGGATTTCCACAGTTCACTAGCCTACTAGGATAAAGCATTCGTTTGCTTTCCTTTCCTCCAAACCCAGGTAACCTTTGAATCAAACCTCTTACTCCCAAGATAGGCCTGAACCAACCACACACACTGCAAACCAAGGTCATCTCTAATTTTTTTTTTTATTCCCTCCTATCATTAAGTTTCATAATCACTTATAACTGCACAAATCACATTCACGCATTCATTCTAGGTAACACAGATCCTCACAGAAGTAGAAGCTCATAAATTTTTAAAGCTTAAAAAATAGGCAATTTTACCACATGGTAAAGGCAACGGATGATATGCAGTTGAAGACATTCTCACAGGCAGGCCTTTCTGAGCACAAAAAATGCTTACTTCTTCTTGGCCTGAACTCCCCTGACCCACTGCTAAGCAGAATTAGTAAGAGCCATATAGTAATGAGTTAATAATTCTCCAATAATTCAAAGCAGTGGTCACTCTTCATAATAATAGGTACTTACTGAGTGCTTATCACATGCTAGGTCCTGTGCTTTACTTTATCTAAGTCTCACCACTGCCTTCTAAAGCAGGTATTATTACCAGAAGCTGAGGCTCTGAGAGGTTAGGTAACTGGCCCACAGTCACACAGCTACCCAGTGGTAGAAGTGGGATGTGGCCCTGAGTCTCTTTGATTTTTCTGGTGAGACCCCTCAGCGTTATGAACAAACATGTAGTTATAACATTCAGTACCTCACTGAGCCATTCTCCCTGTGATCAGCTGCAACTCAATGAAGGGAGTTTGGGGTTGCAGGCTTCAGAAATTCTGAGCTTATCCTTACTTCAGAAACCACCCCATCCCCCATGGGCCTCTCTCTCTCTGCCCTGGGGCTTCACCAGGCAGGTGGGAAGAGGAGTCTTGGGAACACTAGTAATCCTGCCAGCACAACTGCACCCAAGAGGACAAGGCAGATGTGTGCTACAGAAGTTTCCAAACACCATCACGGGAGTAGAAGGCGGTAGGATCCCAGCTACAGCATCCCAAGGGAGAAAGAAAGACATTTTAGTTGGGAGCAGGGGAGAAATCAGGGGAGTGTTTTCAAGGGGACAGACAAGTTAGACCCTAAGGGATAGATAATGTTTTGTTAAATCAAAAACAAATGGAGACCAGCCTTGAAGATTCCCTGAGCAGATGAGACTAGTGTAGCCACACAAAGTTTAACTTAACTTATTTTGGAAGACTCAGTTATGTCAGTTCTTGCTCATGTCCCTAGAAATCATACGCAAAACCTGAACTGTTTCCCAAGGTTGATATGAGGTAACTATTAATTAATTCCCTATTATTTAAGAAAATTCTAATATCATGGGCTTCGCTGGTAGCTTAGCTGGTAAAGAATCCGCTGCAATGCAGGAAAAGAAAAGAAAGTGAAGTTGCTCAGTCGTGTCTGACTCTTTGTGACCCCATGGACTGTAGCCTACCAGGCTCCTCTGTCCATGGGATTTTCCAGGCAAGAGTACTGGAGTGGGTTGCCATTTCCTTCTTCAGAGGATCTTCCCGACCCAGGGATCGAACCTGGGTCTCCTGCATTGTAGGCAGACGCTTTACCGTCTGAGAGGAAACCCCGGTTTGATCCCTGGGTTGGGAAGATCCCCTGGAGAAGGCATAGACTACCCACTCCAGTATTCTTGGGCTTCCCTGGTGACTCAGATGGTAAAGAATCCACCTGCAATGCAGGAGACCTGGGTTCAGCCCTTGGGTTGGAAAGATCCCCTAGAGATGGAAAGAGCTACCCACTCCAGTAGAATTGCTTGGAGAATTCCATGGACAGAGGAGCTGCAAAACCTGAACTGTTTCCCAAGGTTGATATGAGGTAACTATTGACTAATTCCCTATTATTTAATAAAATTCTAATATTATAACCAACTACTGTAAAGAAAAAATCACCACTGCTTTCTCACTATATAAGCTGCTTTAAAACAGTTTATCCCTGAGCCTCGTTCCACTGTCTTGCTTTTAAGGCTCCTGGTTTTGTCTTTTTGGAGTGTGCACAATAAATTTTTACTAATTACTACTCTGGTAATTTATTAATTTTACTTGTTTTATTTCTGAACGTTTGACAATTTAGACATTAGAGATTCCATGAAGAGCATTCCCAGAGTGGGTGACAACCTAAGGAAAGGCAGCAGGGGGTAGAATGTGTGTTCACTCGCTTGCATTAGAGCAAAGGAAGCAGAAAAGGAAGGACATCACAATGCAGAAGCGGAGAGGGGCAGGGTCTCCAAGATCTCAGACTGAAGGGCTGAGGCAGCCATCAGAGAAGCCAGGAAGTATCAATTAACCATCCCAGGACCTGTTCTGCACCCCAGTCCTGGCACTTTCAGGCTGTGTGGCCTCACGCAAGTCCCTTCTCCTCTCTGGGCATCAATATCCTTGAAGAGGGTACCAAGGATCCCTTACTGGTCTGAAAACCTATTTTAGAAAAATTAATTTATGCTAGGGACACAGGTTACTAACCTCTATAATTTCTAACTTTCTGTATTAAACAATGTTGTTGATAAAAATTTACTAGTTACAGTCAAGTAAGCCCAGTGGTTCAGAATGGGGGCTCTAAGTTGACTCATTGTGTGTCCTGGGAGGGACCCATCTCTGAATCCCTCTCATTTCTCCTCTAAGAAATGGGCACAGTGGTGGCACCTTCCTCATATGGGGCTACTGGTAGGAGTTCGGCAGGTAAGGTTTTCTAACGTGCTTAGGAAAGGGCCTGACACCCTGTTTTTGCTTACTGTATGTCAGCTATTATTAAGAAGAAGCTATTTTTAACTCCCAGCCAGGTGGAGTCTGCCTTTAGGGATTTCCGAGCCAGTGAGAGGTGAGATCTTTTCTTAACCACTCAGGCCCGCGGGCACAGAAAAGGATTCATACAGTGGCCTGCTGGGACAACCTTTCAGTCTACAACCTCTTCCTCCCCCCCTCAGCCTGGCCTCCTTCTCTCCTCTGAGGGTTCAGGGATGCACAACCCGCTCGAGCTCTGCCCTGCAGCCAGCGTTACACAATCCGCATTTCCAATACTGCCAGGAAGCCCTGGGGATGGCGGGGTTGCCGAGCGGTGCGGTCTGGGTGGTTGGACCAGCAACCTGACTGGCGGGTTGAGCGTAGGAGAGGATGCAAACAAACCGGGGCAGGGTGGAGAAGGCACAGTTGAAAGGCTGCTGGAGGTAAGTTATGGTTGGGAAAGGTCTTGAGGGGTGCACATGTCTGGGGCAGGATGGAGGCAGATGACAGCAGCTGGCAAGGCAGGTGAGCCGTAGCCCTTCCCCAGACAGTGGGAGGAACGCGGGTGCAGGAGCCTCCAAACCATCGAGGCACTTGGGGAGGGGGCGCCTAGGGGCTGGTGCAAGCAGCGGGGAGGCCGAATAGAAAGCGTGCAGGTCCCCGACCAGTCCTCACCTTGTCCGGGTGCTTAGGGCAGCAGGCAGCCCGGCCCCGGGAAGTAGGGACCAGGGATTCAGGAACGTCAAACCTATCCAGGCGCTGGAAGGGAGCGCACAGGGGATGATGCTGGGGCGGAGAAACGGAGGGAAAAGGGAGATACAGGTCCCCAACCCTTCTTCGCATCGCGCCATTTGGAGAGAGGTCAGGCAGTCCGGACTCGGAAGTGTAGGGTAAGTCATGGGGCCGTTGGGGGAGCCCGGGGATATTCCCTCAATGCGCACCACCACCCCCCTCACCTCCCACCCCGACCGGCGCTCACCTGACCTCAGTTGTCTGGAACCCCTGCGCTATCCAGACTCGTGTCCTCGGTCCCGGCTCACACTCCCGCCGGCACCCGCTCTCAGCTCCTGGGCCAGCCCTTGGGCGCCTTAAAGGCGCCGTGCACGGGCCTACGTCCTCCGACAGAAAGGCCGGCTCCGCCCCCGCGCTGCTCCCAGGCAGCCGCGTTCTGTCTTGGAGGCCCAAGGGCGAGAACTCCTAGCTCCTCGGCATCACCGGGTCATAGGGCAAAGCCCGGAGGATAAAATTGGTATTTGACACAACCCGATCCCACCAACCTGTCTCTAGACATTCTAGAGAGCCTACCGTGTTCCCTGTGCAGCACCAGGTGCCGGGTAAGGGGAAGGGGTGGCAGAACCCAATCACCCCCGCCTCGGCCCCAAAGCTCTGGGGCCTGGGGAAGGGGCTGGAACCCAAAGGGCCACCCACACTTCCACAGTGCGACAGCAGAATCCTTCGCGGCACTGTTTATTTTGCGTGCTCAAGTCGCTCAGTTTTGTCCGACTCTTTGCGACTCTATGGACTGTAGCGCGCCAGGCTCCTTCGTCCATGGGGCTTCCCAGGCAAGAATACTGGAGTGGGTTGCCATTTCCTTCTCCAGAGGATCTTCCCGACCCAGGGATCGAACCTACATCTCCCCTGTCTCCTGCCTTATAGGCTGATTCTTTACCGCTGAGCCGTTTTACTGAGCACCTATTGTGTGCCTAGCATTGCTGGCCACCGCACCCGCCAGTGACTCGGGCTGGATCTCTACCTCAGGAGGGCTCGGAGGGACAGACAGGTTCACAGGCAAGCAAAGTAACCCTGCCCTATGTGGGTCATCTCATTCGATGCTGTGAGGTGGGCACTGTGCTTTTTCTAAGACAAGGAACTTGCCCTGTAAAGCACAGAACTGGGAATCCCAACCCTAGATTATCTAGCTCCAAAGTTCTTGGGTGCAAAAATAGCCATCTTATAAACTTTTAACCATGGGTTAAATCCCCACTATGGCTATTTCTTCATTTTAAGGACAATTAAACCTCACTAGGCAAAAAAAAAAGGAAGGAGTGTATAAAAGTCATCACCCATTAAAATTCAAATACTGTTTCTGTCTAGTTTATCTGCCACCAAGCCTAGGTTTTTGAACATCTGGCCTCAGTTTACCCCCTCAGCAGCATTTGCTAGCACCCCAGGGGCACTGGGGCTAAACTCTACCACCTCAGCCTTTGCCAAGAACTCTCGTCCTTTCCCACTTGGCCTGGCTACGCCTTCCTCTTTTCCATGTTGTTGTTCAGTTGCCCAGTTGTGCCTGACTCTTCGTGACCCCATGGACTGCAGCATGCCAGGCCTCTCTGTCCCTCACCAACTTCCAAAGTTTGCCCAAGTTCCTGTCCACTGCATCCGTGATGCCATCCAGCTATCTCATCCTCTGACACCCTCTTCTTCTGCCCTCAGTCTTTCCCCCCATCAGGACCTCTTTTCCATACCTCAATTTAAATGCCACTTCCTCCAGGAAGCCTTCCTTAAATTCCCTTTGGACCCACACTATACTGTGGGCTTCTTCCATCAAAGTACTTATTCATTCATTTCACAAATATTTACTGAACACTTACTATGTGCTGGGCCTGTGTGTGTGTGTGTGTGTGTGTGTGTGTGTGTGTGTGTGTGTGTGTGTGTGTGTGTGTGTGTGTGTGTGTGTGTGTGTGTGTGTGTGTGTGTGTGTGTGTGCGCGCGCGCACGCGCGCACAGTGGCAGCAATGGCTGCAGCAGCAGAGGTGTCTTCCTACTGCACTGAGTCCCTGGCTTGCCTGCTTCTTGCTCCAGACCGAGGTGGGACCAGTACCCAGCAGGACTTTCTCAGCCATTTAAATCCACCACAAAGGCAGCCTCGGGCCTGCCAACCTGGCAAAACCTGGCTGAGATGGGCAGGTCTTGAGTTTTAAGAATGGGACACAGATAAGAAGCACCAGAAATGTAGCAAAGAGGAATCTCCAAGGCCAATGGAAGCCCTGTAAAATCTGCCTGTCAGAGCTGCTGGAATGCATCCAGAGTATGGGGCAATCTCCCTGAGGCCAGAGCATGTTGGACACCTCATCACTCAGACTTCAAGAGTTGCATCTGACCTGCTTCATGGAATTGTTCTCAGAGCTTTGGGGACAATTTACTCATCAAAGGCCGTGTACTTTCTCTGGCCTTATTTCTCCTCACCGCCAAAGTCTTTCCAAGCTAGCTGTCCTTCAACACCCTCAGAACAGGTCCAGAGAGGCAGCAAGCGTTAAAACTGACCTTTAATCCTCACTTACCATTTATTAGCAAATCTCAGGCTCAGGGAGCATTCACCAAACAGCTGCTGAGGGGGTGAAGGAATAAATAAGGGAATAAAATTTATGGATGACTTCCTGGAAGGTCCCACGAAACCATCGATAAGCTTCACTTGGTGGGTCTGAACACGTAAAAACACTTACAGCTTAAATGTAATTTTTTTCCTCTCCAAAACCTTAAAAATGGGTAAGTTATCTTTCTTCTAATTCGTAGTTTGTGGCCCTAGAGGCCTCTGAGGGTCTGCAGTTTCTACATTCAGAGAGGCTTTTTCCCCAGAGCTTTATATTTAGATACACTGAGCCCCAAGTGGGGGTCACCTTCTCTGTGACTCCCCTCCACCTGGTGACTGACAGGAGAGAAGCCTTAAACAACTTCGTTTCACAGTGAAGCTCAGGAGGCAGGAGAGGAGGGGACTCATGTGTGATCCCTCCCCGAGTCAGTAACACCCCTGAACACTCACGGAGGAATCAAGGGTGGGTGGGAGGACAGGGAGCGGTCTGAAGGGCCATCCGGGTTCCAAAAGGCACCTTCAGCCATGTTTAGTGTAAACTCCTTATTACCTGACAGGTCTCATCCCAGCATTAGGAAAGGGTTCAGAAACCTCTCCTCTGCCAGCAGGTGTAGCAAATGGCCCCAGGCTTCACCCTGCCATGCAGTCTATAGAAAGCTCCTGGACTCAGCGGCATGACAGTCAGAACGGAGTGATGCCAGTGGTCACCACTGTTTAATGCACACTTATTACAGATTAGGCACTAGGCATCACCTCACTTAGTCGTCACAATCACCCTGGGAGATACGCCAACCCACTTTACAGACAGAGCTCTGAGGGATTAACAGACCCAAGATACCATATCTCAAGATACCATAGCCAGCAGTGGGGTCAGCAGTCAAAGAAGTTCATTCATTCATCAAACATTACCAAGGACCTACTACATGCTGCGTACTCTCTGGGTGAACACTTCCTGCCCCCAAGGACTTAAGAGTCTTTAATAAGATGAAATATTAGTAACTATTCAATCAAGGATTAAACACAAGCTATGGTGGAATTATGAGGAACAACAGGTACAAATTTGGGCCAAGTACAAATGCAACATGGTTGAGACTTACATGCTATAGCATATGGAAATATACATAGGAGAAAAATGAAAAATACATGATACCACATGTATATGGATACCAGCTAGACAGCATCCCTGGGTCTACGGCCAATGCACACAATCCAGTCTGCAAAAATTTACCACATGGCATCTGCAAGCCAACCATTGAGCCCCCTGCACGATATGCTATCCATATGTCACCACCTCGAAGCAGTCTTCCCAGATTACCTATGCAAAAAAGCTAGTTCATCACCCATATCCCTGCAGCACATTGTAAATGATGCTGTATTTACTCGTGTCACTGACTCCTGACTCCACTGATTGTGAATTTCTTTTCCATCTCCATCTCCCCAAGGGCCAGCATGATGACCGGCACAGAACAGGCAAATAATAATTAGTGATCATGTGTTGAGCTCTTCCTGAGTGTCTCACTTTGTGCTCAAGTGCTTTACATATATTATCTCAATGAACCATCCCAACAATCCTATGAAGTGGGTACTATTATTAGCCTCATTTTTAAGGAAAATTAGCCTCATTTGAGGAAATTGAGGCTCCAAGAGGTGAATCTACCCACTATCACTCTGCTAATAAGTGATAGTGCCAGAATCCAAATCAAGTTGTGTATGTCTGAATGCAGTCTATGCCCTAACCACTAAGATGCCTACTGCCATAACTAGTAACGGGATTGGTTATGAAAGATATGGCAAAGTCTCATCTTAAAAGAGGTTATATTTAGAAACCTATTAAATTTTTAGGCAAAAAAAAAAAAAAAATCTTCTTTACAAAAAATTCAAAATACTGCTTATACATTTATTTATAACTTAAGTAATTGCCAAGTATCTGTTTATGCATAGGACCAAAGTTGTAGGGGATACATTTTGACTCTAGTATAAACTACAGGATGAGTTATTATACATCAATGAAAGAGTTGAGGAAATTATATCATGAGACAAGTCAACATATGTCAGAATGTAGCATATGATCATGGAAAGAAGGACTCAATAATCAGGAGGTTATCAGTTCTTAAACTATTGATTCATTTGTTGAAAATGCCAGTTGAGAACAGCCCTAAGTCAGAGAGGATCCTGGATGGGAAGGAAGGGGAAGCCTCTGAGACAACAGTGTGACTGCTGCAGGGGAGCAAAACTTGCCACCCTAAAACATGTCTCTTTGGCATGAGGATTAATTTAGGTTGATTACTTTTAAAAGACAGAAGATTCAGGGAATTTTTCTTTTTACCTCCCCCTTAGCTCCCTAAAGAATTCAGGTAACAGGCCTGTTCCCAGGATAGAGTTATCATCAGACCTATCTTAAGACTCCACTCTGTGTCCACTGTCTCCACCTGGCCCAACAAATACCTATTTACCAAACACATGCTTTCCCATCTTCATGTGACTTGCCTTCTCCCCTTTGAAGACCCAAGCTACTACCTCCAAATATCCTCTGTTGTCTTTAGCCAAAGACGATATTCAAGGTTTTGGCCTTGAATATTGAGGGTTTTGGCCATGTTGGCAAGTTACTCAGTTCTCCTGGGTCTCTCCCATACATATGTGTTATTAAACTTTGATTTTCCTGTTAATGTATTTCATGTCAATGTAACTATTAGACCAGCAAGAAGAACTTAGAAGGGTAGAGAAAATTTTCTTCCTCCCCAACACTACACACCTAGCCCTCTGGCCCAGATTTTCCAAGCACCTCTGTATAAGTTAGAAAATGATAGAAATTTTCCAAAAGATTAACAAAAAGCAAGAGAGACTAATTCTCAAAATAGTTGAGACTGGAATGCCAAAGAAGTTTCATTTAAAAGCAGATTTAGATCAAGAAGATGAATTTAAAAAAGGAACTGAGCACATGCAATACTAACAGATGGCAAAGGGAAAGCAAAGCTACCAGTTCCTGTTTACTTAATCCTCATCACAGCAGAATACTTCCATTTGGTCAGGTTAGAACATCACAAAGAGGGAAACCAAGCCCAGGATAGGAAAAAAAGACATGGAAAGAACACCCAACAACCTGAAAAATTAGTCCCAGTCATGGGATCAAAAGAAATTATTGCCCAGGGAACTAAAAGGATATTTAGATATGATCTCAGAAACATATTCAGTGATCTTCAGTAAGTCATGCCAGAAGACTCTAATTAGAGTAAGGGGTCCTACTTCAAATAGAAAGAGTGATACAGAAATGTAGAGACCGAGAGGTTTGGTGTTGATTTCTAGCAAAGTTCTGTGGTTGATTATGAAACTGAAATAAAAGAGGTAACTACTAAGAGCTCATATGGGTCCACCATACAAACACAAAGGAAGGATATTGCAACAGCGCTAGCATGAGTAGATCTGAAGACTGCCGTGGGAATTGTTTACAGACTTTGGACAAAACATTTTAGATAGGCTTTGGAACAAAACATTTTATTATCTGTTTATGGGCAAGATGAAGCAATCAAGACTGCATAACATCACAGCTCAGCGGATTCGTAGAAGGTTAAACAACAGTGGCCCAACTTTCTTTAATCTGACAATTTCAGACTGGAAGCAATTTTCTAATGGAAACTCCCCAATTCTCCGTCCTACATATTAAAAAAAAAAAATTAGATAAACAGAAATCCAATCTTGTCATTAAATTTTAAATCAAACAAAGGAAAGAAAATCAGGGTTCAAAGTTGTTTCAATAATACAGAATATGCCAAAAACATGGTGAAATTTTGCAGTGCCATTTTTAGGCTTTTAAAATTCAAATGGCATCCCAGCATACAGTATACCAGATATTGTGAGGCACCTTTTTCAAAACACTAAAGAGTAGGGGGCAGTGAGTAGTAAATAAAAGTGAAACACATGGTTGTCCCTAAACCAAATATGTATAGCAGATCCATAAACAATACTGGGCGACTAATCCTTGAGCTCAAAATTGAAGAAGCTGCACCTGAGAGCCTACATTTCTCAGGACCCTCGAATACTTAGAGCAGCCTTGGGGGAGCAGCATTTCCTCACTCCAAGCACAAATAAGGCTGCTGTCTATAAGAGAGCACCCAGGATTCTCACATGTCATGATTAACCAAATATACTGATCTGGAAGACATCTCCGGAGAAATTACTCAGATATATCAACACAGAATGATATGACATGAAAAATATGAAAAAAGATATGGAATGTGCAGGACAGATTGAGAAGATCTAAAAATCCATTTAATCATCAAAGGAGGGGAGAAAGAAGGAGAGGCAAAGTTTGAAGCAGTAATGGCTGAGAATTTCCAAAGCATAAAAAACATGTGACTCCACAGATGTAGGAAGCCTACATATAATGCAGGATAAATAACAGGAAATCCAAACCAAGAAACTTAGTAGTGAAACTGCCAAACACTAAAAACAAAAGATCTTAAAAGCAGCTAGATTTTAAAAAAAGAAAGAAAATAAAAGGATTACTCACAAAAACAAGGAATTAGATAGCAGATTTCTCAATGGCAACACTGGAAGCTAAAGAACAGCAGAATAATATCTTCAAAGACCTGAGAATTGGATACTCACCATTTTAAGAATGAGAGTGCTGCTGCTGCTGCTGCTAAATCGCTTCAGTCGTGTCCGACTCTGTGCGACCCCATAGACAGCAGCCCGCCAGGCTCCCCCGTCCCTGGAATTCTCCAAGCAAGAACACTGGAGTGGGTTGCCATTTCCTCCTCTGGAATAAGAGTGAGATACAGATTAAAGCAAAGTGATTTTACAACTGGAGGACTTGACTAACTGAACTTCTAAGATACATTTCAGAAAGAAGAAGCTGGACTCAATTAAGAACTGAACTGAAAAGAGAAATATGGGGGAAGACATAGGTAAATATGGTCAAATCTAAACAAAACTCTCAGTAAAAAACAATAATGATGACAAAAACCATATATAATTTGTACATTTAACACCAAGTCAGAACTAAAATGCTGGGAACAATAAATCAGAAAAAAGGTGATTGAAGTTAAAGTATCCTAATGCCTTTGCATTTGTGTAGAAAGTGAATTAGTACATTTTCGCCTTCATTAATAAATGTATGTTAAAAAGTCAGTGGTACTCACTAAAGTAAGACATATGTCTATATATATACGTACATACATACATATATATATTTGGAACTAATAGAAGGAGGAAAATGACATAAGTCAACAACAACAAAATAAACGCCAATCTACCCAAAAGAAGTATATTAAAAAGTGATACTCTCCCCCCCAAAAAGATAGTAAAAATAAGGCCAGATATACTAATAATCACAATAAACATAAATTGACACATCAGTTAAAAGTCAGAAGTTGTCAAGTTGAATGTTAAAAAAGCCTAAGAGGCACTGTTTCAAGAGGTACTCCTAAAACATAGGAATTTGGAAAGGTTGAAAGTAAAAGTGCAGAAAGTTATACACCTGACAAACATTATCCAAAAGAAAGGTAGTGTAGCTAAATTAGTGTTAGATAACATAGACTAATACTCCAAAATCACTGCAGGTGGTGACTGCAGCCATGAAATTAAAAGACGCTTGCTCCTTGGAAGAAAAGCTATGACCAACCTAGACAGCATATTAAAAAGCAGAGACATTACTTTGCCAACAAAGGTCTGTCTAGTCAAAGCTCTGGTTTTTCCAGTAGTCATGTATGGACGTGAGAGTTGGACTATAAAGAAAGCTGAACGCAGAAGAATTGATGCTTTTGAACTGTGGTGTTGGAGAAGACTCTTGAAAGTCCCGTGGACTGCCAGGAGATCCAACCAGTCCATCCTAAAGGAAATCAGTTCAGTTCAGTCCAGTCGCTCAGTTGTGTCCGACTCTTTGTGACCCCTTGAACCACAGCACGCCAGGCCTCCTTGTCCATCACCAACTCCTGGAGTCCACCCAAACCCATGTCCATTGAGTTGGTGATGCCATCCAACCATCTCATCCTCTGTCGTCCCCTTCTTCTCCTGCCCTCAATCTTTCCCAGCATCAGAGTCTTTTCAAATGAGTCAGTTCTTCACATAAGGTGGCCAAAGTATTGGAGTTTCAGCTTCAACATTAGTCCTTCCAATGAACACCCAGGACTGATCTCCTTTAGGATGGACTGGTTGGATCTCCTTGCAGTCCAAGGGACTCTCAAGAGTCTTCTCCAACACCACAGTTCAAAAGCATCAATTCTTCTGCCCTCAGCTTTCTTCACAGTCCAACCCTCACATCCATACATGACTACTGGAAAAACCATAGCCTTGACTAGACAGACCTTTGTTGGCAAAGTAATGTCTCTGCTTTTCAATATGCTGTCTAGGTTGGTCATAACTTTCCTTCCAAGGAGTAAGCGTCTTTTAATTTCATGGCTGCAATTACCATCTGCAGTGATTTTCAGTCCTGAATATTCATTGGAAGGACTGGACTGATGCTGAAGCTGAGACTCCAATACTTTGGCCACCTGATGCGAAGAACTGACTCATTGGAAAAGATCCTGATGCTGGGAAAGATTGAAGGCAGGAGGAGAAGGGGACAACAGAGGATGAGATGGTTGGATTGCATCATCAACTCAATAGACATGAGTTTGAGGAAGCTCTGGGAGTTGGCGATGGACAGGGAGGCCTGGCATGCTGCAGTTCACAGGGTCGCAAAGAGTTGGACACAACTAAGTGACTGAACTGAACATAGACTAACAAAAAAAATTATTAAGAATGGAGAGGATCACTACATAATGATAAAGAGTTCAATTCAACAACAAAATATGTCAGTTCTAAACTACAGAAAATATATAATTTATTACTAAGGAAATGGATGAAATCTTTAATCAAAAGAAAACATTAAGTCCAGAAATATTAAGAAAGTTTCGAAGCATAGCTAAACTTTCAAGGAATAGATAGATCATTCTACTCTTTCATAAGTTTCTCGGGAAAATAGAAAGAGAAGACATATTCCCAACTCACTTAATGATGCCAATCTAAATCTGATACCAAAACAACCAGACCAATTATTACTCAAAAATAACTTGAACACACAGAAGTAAAAATCCTAAGTAAAATACTAGTAAACTGAGTCCAGCAACATATAAAAGGATGATACTTCATAACCAAGTTAGGAAAACATTCTTGCAGTTAACCACATCAACACATTAAAGGAAAATTGTAAGATCATCTAAATAGTTGCAAAATTTTAACATAAAATTCAACAGTCCCTCATGGCAATAACTCATAGTAAACTAAGTGGAGAACTTCCTTAACCAGTTAAATGGCATCTACCAAAAACCTCGAGCAATATGATCCTGAATAATGAAAAATTAGGAATACTTCCTTCAAAATCAGAAGTAATTCTAATCAAAATCTCAACAGGGCTTTTCAAGAAAGATGAGCTGATTCCAAGATTTATTGGAAGAGCAAAGGTCCAAGAAAAGCCAGAAAACTCCCAATGAAGAAGAAAAGGTAGCTATCAAGCTTATTTAAAATGTACAGTTATTAGGATAGTATGTATTCAGGCTGTTATTGCTTAGTCATGCCCAATTCTTTGCGACCCCACAGACTGTAGCCCACCAAGCTCCTCTGTCCATGAGATTTCCCAGGCAAGGATACTGGAGTGAGTTGCCATTTCCTTCTCGAGGGGATCTTCCTAACCCAAGAATCAAACATGAGTTTCCTGCATTGGCAGGTGGATTCTTTACCATTTGAGCCACCTGGAAAGCCCATGTATTCAGGTAAGGATAGATAAAAACACTAATGAAACAAAAAACAGAGGAACATACTCATGCACATAGGGTAACTTGGTTTATGACAAAGCTGTCATTTCAGATCACCAGGGAAAGGAAGGCAATTAAGTAAAATTTGCTAAAACAGTTAATTATTCATATTGAAAAAAACAATTTAATGATTCTCACTTCTCCCACAGTAATTCAAGATAGATTAAGACTTCAATATAAAAGGCAAACCTTAAACTTTTAGAAGACAATATGAGAGAATATCTTTAGGATCTTTCCAGCACTTGACACAGTAAGGCTTTTTCAATCTGGTGGGCAAAAGATGGCATCTCACTGCAATCTTAATCTTCATGTCCAAGATTACAGGCTTGAGCAATTTTTCCCAACCCAGGTCTCCCACATTACAGGTGAATTTTTTTACCATCAGAGCCACCAGGGAAGCCCATCTCTTTCTTTAGTATTTTGGAATTAAAAAACACTAATTTTAATTTAGTTAAATTGTTCTTTATATTTAGTGGCCTTTTATGTCTTGTTTAAGAAACCCTTCCTATCTGGCCTGAGCCACATGGCTAGATTAGGGGAGATGTCACACCCCAAGGAAACAAGGGATGCAGGTACTGAATTGTGACTAATGGCTGCTGGGCTGGCAAGAACCCAGATGGTGGTGCAGATGAGGAAACAACAGCTCTGGGTGTCTGAGTCACTTGAACACATTTCTAGAGAAGATGGTGGGCTCTGGTTTCATGAAGCCTACTCTGCCACCTTTTAACTCTCTCTGTAAACCTGAGTTTCTTCATGGAGAGACAGGGGACGATGATGAAGAACTGATAATGGCATCAAGCTCACAGGGCTATGAAGATGATCAAGCCAAACCAAGTGTTTGCTGAGCCTCGTTTTAGTGATGGCAGTTCCATATCACTGTGGCTACATGTCATGTGATCACTGCCGGGTTGGATGTGACTGGGTCTCTATGGAAACGCAACTTCCACTCACTTCTGTTTCCAGCAGAGTCTGCTTCCAATCTGAGAATTAATTTGCAATATGGTTTCTTTTTACTTTTTAAAAAATTGAATGCTCTTTATTCCCCAAAAGGAACTTGTGATTTAAGCAGCAATTTAGGCATTCAGAGATACAATGTATTTTCTTGAGCTTCACAGAAATGGACAACTTGTCAAATATATTTTTTGAGACTTTATCTGCATCATGTTTCCACGTGAGACCTCTGAGGCAGCGCAAAGTAATGGCTGAAAACACAGATTGCTCTCTGGAAGGCCTGACTACCATTTACTAAGTGTGCATTTCTGACAAGTTATTTTCTCTGGGTCCCAGTTTAAACCTCTGTGAAACAGGGGTAATAAAGTATTTAATTCATATATTCTCAGTGTTACTAAATTCTTAACAAAATAAGTGTTGGCTACTATTATTCCTCTCCCACCTACCCATTCCCCTCTGGCCACACCTGTTCACAACATCAGCGCGACCAATTCATCCTGATTTGCTTGGGACTTTCCCTGTCTTTACAGTGAACACCACCCCCAATTCTCTCAGTCTTGGGCCAACCAGGACTGATGACCACCTTCCCTGATTCTGCAGTCAGAGAAGTCACAATAGTCCAGATAAAATGGTGGCCAATGGGACTCAAGAAGGTTTGGGTCCCAGAGTTACACTGGTAATTCAAAATCATGACAGTTTTGTGGCCATGGGATATAGAATGATAGCTCAGAGGCACAGAAAACTCACTGAAACTGAAGGTAAATCCCATTATCTATTTTCAAGTCCCCCAAGGGCAGAAACTGTCTTATATATTTTTGTACCCCTCGCACACTTAGTAGGCTGATTTCTTAAGGCCATGTGCTATGAATGACTGGCCTGCATCTAAATCCAGTTTGGGGATGACTCTGGAGCAGGTTCTGCCTGTGCAGAAAAAAATTCCATTCTTAAATGGGATTCCTGCTTTGTGACACTCATGAATCACTAATTGGTTAAAGATTGACACCTTCTGCTCATAAATACCCTCCTCACCCTGTCTCTGTGATTGATGTGATTTTCAATGGTTTATAAATAACTGCCTAATGCGTGATGACCCAAACGGGGTATCTGCCCCTAGAGAACACCACACACCTACTCAGGTCCCCTACTCACAGCCTGTGGTGTCTCACAAGCTCTCATGTGCCTTTTGTGTGGAGTAAGCAGAAGGCCTCAGAATATGGGGGAAGCTCCATATTTACAGGGAGTCAGGGGATGAGGACATGGATTGTTCTTGGTGTTCTGAGATGGAATACTGATGGGGCCATGTCACTGCTGTGTACCAGGGAAGACATGGTACAGGAGACTGCCAGGCGCTCGGACTCTGGTGTCGAACAGTCCTGGCTGTGCCCCTTACTAGCTGTGAGATCTGTGGCAAGTGAATCACCCTCTCTTGGACTCTAATTCCTTACAGCAAATTGAGAATAGTAGTCATACTTGGTTGTAGGGAGGCTTTAAAAACCTAGTATACGTAAAGAGGGGGCCTCCCTGGTGGCTCAGTGGTAAAGAATCTGCCTGACAATGCAGGAGACCCGGGTTCAATCCCTGGGTTGGGAAGATCCCCTGGAAAAAGAAATGGCAACCCACTCTAGTACTCTTGCCTGGGAAATCCCATGGACAGAGGAGCCTGGCAGGCTACAGTCCATGGGGTCATGAAAGAGTCGGATACAACCTTATCAACAACACACACACGTAAAGAATATGTATAATATGGGGCCTAATAGAGTTTAAAACCCTCAATACCCTAACAGGGTCTGTCACTGCTATTATTGTTTTATATTGTTGTGATCCAACATAAGCATCACATGTAACATTGTTCAAAGGAGAGAAGAGCCCCCAAATCAACAAACGCTGAGAGGCGTCTCAAACAGCAAGTGCTCAATAAATGTTAGCTGTTAAGAGCTTCTAAATCAATCTGCTTCCTGTGTCTCATAATCACATAGCTGCCCTGTGAACCCAAGGAAAAGCTCATTTAAGACATTCTAAGCGGGACTTCCCTGGTGGTCCAGTGGCTAAGACTCTGTGCTCCCAGTGCATGGAGCTGCGGTTCCATCCCTGGTCAGGGAACTAGATCCCACAAGCCGCAACTAAAGATGCTGCATGCTGCAGCAAAGATTGAAGATCCCGCCTGTTGCAAGTAAAACCCGGTGCAGCCAAAATAAACAAAAATAAATCTTAAAAACAAAATTCCACGAGACACGTACATAGTATTCATGCCCAAAATGCATCAGATGATTGCAATCATGGGGAAACCTCAGACAAACTTAAATTGAGGGAGCTTCAACAAGATAACTGGTCTGTATACTTCAAAAATGTCAAGGATATGAAAGACAAGAGTAGAGGAGACTAAGGAGACAAGCCTGCTAAGAACAATGCTTAATCTTGGATTGGCTTCTGTATCACAAAGAAAATCCTGCTATAAAGGACATTATTAGAATAACTGGTAAAATCTGAATAAGGTCTGTAGATTATGTAATAATATCATATAATTGCTAAACTTTCAAGTTTTATAATTGCTATAATATTTTATAATGATAACTATCCCGTGATTATGTAAGAGAATGTACTTATTCTTGGGAATTCACCCTGCAGGATTTAGGGGTAAAAGGTCATAATGTCCCAAACTTACTCTCAAAAGGTTCAGAAAAAAATATATTTAGAGAAAACTAACAAAGAATAGCAAGGAGAGATAAGAAAGCTTTCCTCAGCGATCAATGCAAAGAAATAGAGGAAAACAACAGAATGGGAAAGACTAGAGATCTCTTCCAGAAAATTAGAGATACCAAGGGAACATTTTATGCAAAGATGGGCTCGATAAAGGACAGAAATGGTATGGACCTAACAGAAGCAAAGATATTAAGAAGAGGTGGCAAGAATACATAGAAGAGCTGTACAAAACAGATCTTCACGACCCAGATAATCACTATGGTGTGACCACTCACCTAGAGCCAGACATCCTGGAATGTGAAGTCAAGTGGGCCTTAGAAAGCATCACTACGAACAAAGCTAGTGGAGGTGATAGAATTCCAGTTGAGCTATTTCAAATCCTGAAAGATGATGCTGTGAAAGTGCTGCACTCAATATGCCAGCAAATTTGGAAAACTCAGCAGTGGCCACAGGACTGGAAAAGGTCAGGTTTCATCCCAATCCCAAAGAAAGGCAATGCCAAAGAATGCTCAAACTACCACACAACTGCACTCATCTCACACGCTAGTAAAGTAATGCTCAAAATTCTCCGAGCCAGGCTTCAGCAATATGTAAACCGTGAACTTCCAGATGTTCAAGCTGGTTTTAGAAAAGGCAGAGAAACCAGAGATCAAATTGCCAACATCCGCTGGATCATCGAAAAAGCACGAGAGTTCCAGAAAAACATCTATTTCTGCTTTATTGACTCTGCCAAAGCCTTTGACTGTGTGGATCAAAACAGACTGTGGAAAATTCTGAAAGAGGTGGGAATACCAGATCACCTGACCTGCCTCTTGAGAAACCTGTATGCAGGTCAGGAAGCAACAGTTAGAACTGGACATGGAACAACAGACTGGTTCCAAATGGGAAAAGGAGTACGTCAAGGCTGTATATTGTCACCCTGCTTATTTAACTTATATGCAGAGTACATCATGAGAAACGATGGGCTGGCGGAAGCACAAGCTGGAATCAAGATTGCTGGGAGAAATATCAATAACCTCAGATATGAAGATGACACCACCCCTATGGCAGAAAGTGAAGAAGAACTAAAAAGGCTCTTGATGAAAGTGAGAGAGGAGAGTGAAAACGTTGGCTTCAAGCTCAACATTCAGAAAACTAAGATCATGGCATCTGGTCCCATCACTTCATGGGAAATAGATGGAGAAACAGTGTCAGACTTTATATTTTAGGGCTCCAAAATCACTGCAGATGGTGACTGCAGCCACAGAATTAAAAGACGCTTACTCCTTGGAAGGAAAGTTATGACCAACCTAGATAGCATATTAAAAAGCAGAGACATTACTTTTCCAACAAAGGTCCGTCTAGCCAATGCTATGGTTTTTCCAGTAGTCATGTATGGATGTGAGAGTTGGACTATAAAGAAAGCTGAGGGCAGAAGAATTGATGCTTTTGAACTGTGGTGTTGGAAAAGACTCTTGAGAGTCCCTTGGATTGCACGGAGATCCAACCAGTCCATCCTAAAGGAGATCAGTCCTGGGTGTTCATTGGAAGGACTGATGCTGAAGCTGAAACTCCAATACTTTGGCAAAGAGTTGACTCATTGGAAAAGACCCTGATGCTGGGAAGGATTGGGGGCAGGAGAAGAAGGGGATGACAGAGGATGAGATGGCTGGATGGCATCACCAACCTGATGGGCCTGAGTTTGGGTAAACTTCAGGAGTTGGTGATGGACAGGGAGGCCTGGCGTGCTGCGATTCATGGGATCACAAGGAGTCGGACACGCCTGAGCGACTGAACTGAACTGAACTGAACGATGAAAAAGCGAATGTGGCTAAAGTTTTGCTGGTAAATCTGGATGAAGGATATGTAAGTGAGGGGGCTTTTTTTGCAACTTTCATGCTTGTTTGAAATGATTTCAAAGTAAAAAGTAAAACATAAATAAAATGAAACTGAAAAAAAAAATAAAACGAAACTACCAAACCTTTAAAAGAAGAGTAAGAAACTGCAGTTAAGGAAGCAGCCAGCTCCCTGCTCACCAGTCAGCAGCTATGAGAAGCCTCTTGGTCCTGTTTCCCACTGCCCCTCAGCCCTGTTTATTCACTGTCCCTTTTCATGGTGAGCCTGGAAAAGCCACCTTTCTATTAACAGGCAGCTTTAGCATATTCCACAGAAATGGAGACAGGTCACAGGGCATGTCTACATAGGTGGTAACAAGAAAAGCAACAGGACCCAGCTTAGAGCAAAGGGCAGTGGGAAGTGCTGGGCCTGGGGCTCCAACAGCATCATTTGACCTGCCTGCTACCTTTTAACCTAGATGCCTCATTAAAGCATCATGGCAAAAGGCACTGTGTTGCCAGAAGAGACTCTTCTAGCACAGAGATGTTGCTGCTTCAAGGGGCAAAGAAGGGGAACTGGCTCCCTGGAAAAGGAGCAGTGTTCACTACCAGCCAAAAGAGGGTGCTATTTTCTCCAATATCATCCTTCCCAAGTGTGCCCACTACTCGAGTACACAGATCTGCAGATCCCAGGAGCAGGATCAGCGTGAGTTGAATGAGGCAGAATCATGAAAATGCAAGGCTGGATCTTGTCTTTAAGATATTGATAATTTGATCATTATAGATGTATCTGCATTAATTTGAATAATTATTAAATTATTCAAAACAATGCATAAAATATTATTTATCTTGATTCCTGAGTTGTTCGGCACCCCCTTGAAGTTTGCACCCAAGGCCAGTGCCTCATTTGCCTCATGCTAGCCCCACCCTGGTGAACTTAACCCACTAACTGCAACACCACCAGCTCAGAGTTTGCAACTGGTCAGATGAGGTTGGGAGTTAATGGACCATTTTGTACCCATGAAGATTTGGCAAAGGGAATTAATCCTGAGAACCTGAATTCCTGCCTTTTATGTCACTTCACCATCAGCAACTGGGGCCTGACTTCTTTATCTCTAGGTCTCAGTTTTCCCATCTGTTAAGTGGGAATGGCTATCCCTTATCTGCAGTTTGTTCTGAAGATAGAGCATCATCCTAATAGAACACCCCTAAGGGCCAGACACTCGGCTGAGTCTTCCCTTTAACTATAAACCCACAAAATCTTTACAGCTCTAACATGTAAGAGCTTTAATTATCCCCATTTTCAAAAGTGAGGAAATGGGCACAGAGAGGTTTAGACACTTGCCTGAGGTTGAACAGCTATAAATGGAATTACGCATGCTTTAACCTCCAGCATTCTCAACATGGGGTGATCTCCACCTTCATGGGAGCATTTGGCAACGTCTGGAGACATGTCTGCTTGTCATGACTCGGGGTGGGAGGGTGTACTACTGGCATCTAGCAGATAGAGGCTAAGAATGCTATTAAACATCCTGTAATGCATGGGGCAGCCCCCACAACACTGAATTTTTTGGCCTCAGATAGCATTAGAACCAAGGGTGAGAATCCTGCTCCACTCTGCTCCCGAGGTCGGGGAGTTATACGAGAATTTAGCATCCAGTGCTCTGAGAAAGGCAGATGGTATGGAGTGGTTGCTGTTATTATTTCTTTTGTCTCAGTGGCCTGGGGTCTCCCCCTTGGTTATCCAGGGACCTGAGTTACCCCGGCTCAGAACCCTCCCAAGGGTGGTAGAGAAGCTAGGCTCCAGAGTCAGTCAGAGCATTATATCATGCATTCAACAAAGATTTACTGAGCATCTGCTACATGCCCAGTCCTGCCCCAGGCAGCACAGACACATGAAGGTGTCCATGCCTGTGAGAACTGTCGAGAGTGGGGGTGGAGAGAAAACAGACAACACACAAGCTCATAGATAATAATACAATACGTCGTCACACAAACCATGAAGCAAAGACCTGTGTTCCATGAAAGAGAATAAGAGGGAAGCCCCTCATGGGCTGAGGGGGGCCAGGTAGAGAATGGCATTTAAGCTGAGACTGGGAGGTAGAAGGAAGGAAGAGCCCTGCAGGTGGAGGGAAGAGCTGTGCAAAGGCCCAGAGGTGGGAACTGAAAGCCAGGCAGTGAGGGGAGGCCAGCAGCAGAAGAAGAGGAAAATAGAGGATGTGACCTTGAAGGGGTGAGTAGGTAGAAGCCACCACAAGGAGTTTGGTCTTTATGTCAAAGAGCCTTTGAAGGGCTCTAGTCAGAGCACTGACTGCCTTCAGAGAGCAACCTGCTTGAGGTCCAGACACAGCCTGGTGTGGGAGACACTGTGTGGGGTCCAAACCAGAGCCTGCTTCACCAGTTGGAAACCATCATACAAAGGTGAGATCTGTTGCAATTACACAACCTTACATAAAATGCACGCTCCTTGCCCCAACCCCCAGGCTGGTTGTGAAACGTAATGACTGGAGCAGTCTGCATCCTGTACAAGATCATTGCTAGGATACACTCCTTATTACACACAGTGTGGCATCAGTCACTGGAAACACCTGTTTTGAGTCATGAGGATGTCCTCTGCCAAGAGTAAAAACTTTCCCACCGGCCTCTCATTTCCTTTTTGCTGCTTTTGGATAACTTGACTCGTGACACTTTCACTCCCCGTGGAATCCCCATGTGGCCTTCCTCAAACTCTAAGACATCCTTTGTCTCCACTGACTCCCGCCCCACCAGCACCCATGGTGAATGGCCATGGCTGCCGGGGGTGTCTGGGGCCACGTGTCTCAACCTCCGACCCTCACGTCTGCCGATTCACATGACACACGTACTGACAAGGACTAGAGCTTAAGTCTTTGAGGGGATCCGATTGTCCCTGCTCAATCAGGATGGCGTTTCCCAAGGTGGATGGAGCTCAAAATACTGAAAGGAGTTATGTGAATAAAGGGTTCCATGGACAATAAATTCAGGACATACTGTTTCAACGTAGTTAAGCAGCTTTGTTCCAGCTTTGCAGGACTTTTTAGGACACTTAATATGCTAACATGTATTATAAATCTCCAAGAAGGAGGGATATATACATATCCTTTTTGTCAGAAGCATCTTATACAGTACTGTTTGGAAGTACAAGGCACAGGAGATGTCATCCATAGCCACTGAATGGCAGAAGGAAGGACACCTCAGAGCGTTCAGTGTGGGTCAGGCCAATGTCTGCCTTTCTTTCTAGGCTCCAGGTTTCTGGAACAGACAGTCTCAAACTTCCACTTCCCAACACTGGAGCCCAACAGAAGGAGAAGCAGAGGGTTTCTGCTGTGCCTGGGTCACCAGCGCAGCTTTGTCGCTCCAGCCCCTCATGTTACCAGGGACTCCTGGGGTTGGCTGAGAGTCATCTGAGGCTAAGCTGGCCCAGAAGGATATGTTGGCATGGACATTGTTTCATCAGCTTAAAAAAATAAAAAGCTTTTTAGCACTCTGTCTAATTACTAAACAAGTACATGCTTTTATTTAAAAAAGAAAACTCAAACAATACCTAAGGGTATACAATAAAACCTGGAAGTTCTCTTTTTCCTCTTCTCAGCCCCTGACCTGCAGGTTCCTTATTGAGTTTGGTGCACCTGGTTTGGTGGGGGAGAATGCTGGAGTGAGAATGAGTGGGACCAAATCCCAGCTTTGCCACATGCTAGCTGTGTATCTTTGAACACAAGCCTCAGTTTGCTCACCTGCAAAATGGAGGGACCATGGTAAGGCTCTGGGGGAGTGTGCAGTGAGATGAAACAGAAAGCCCTCGGTGAAGCCCCACACTTAATCTGATTCAGTGAAATCTGACTCAAGATTTTACTTTCAGAATCCAGGCACTTTTTAAAAAAAGTTCAAGTGCTAATTACAGAAAGGGGTCAAACTTTTCATCTGTTCATATGATTTTTTTTGACGTCCTTAAGGGCAGTGTCTATATACATAAACCATTATTCAGAAGTTCCTTTATGTTTTCAAATTAATATTCAAATTGTCAAAGTTAAAAAATGCCAAAACATTAATTTACTCTGATCCTATAGGTTATTTTTGATGCTGAGAATGAAAACCTTTCCCAGGACCCTGGCAGGGTGATTACTGCCTTAGACAATATCATGCTTTTAAGTTCGACATATAAAGGTTTTCTATTCCACTGATAAGTCCAGTTAAGATTGCCAGGTAAAATACATGCTGCCTATTTAAATTTGAATTATCTAAAATTCAAATTGACCTAGTGCTCTGTATTTTTATTTGCTAAGTCTGGCAACTCGACATCCAACAAACTTAAATAATTACCTCTATGGGGTTATAGACCCATTTACAAACATTTTTACAAACTTCTTTTATATACCTATTTCCTTCTAAAGTTCTTCAGTTATCTGAACTAATAAAAAAAGCCATCCTTTTTAATACCAAATAATTCTAAGTCTAATACATTCAACACTGTTAACCCAGAATTCTTATAAATGTTCCAGAACTGTACAGAAACTTCAGAAGGTTTCATATAAGAGTTATAAATCTAAACACATTCCCTCAATTGCACATTTTATGTTGTAGTTACAACATTGCCATTTAATAGGTTAAAATCTTTCATATGTTACAAGGTCATAAAATACCACGTATGTACAAATTCCTTCTTCAAAGACACAAAAAACTGTATCCACTGAATTCTCAACCTTCCCCTGGTCGGAAGATACCCACTCAGCAGGGAGGACAATCACCACCAGCTTTTCACCAGAGATTCAACCAGGCCCAAGGTCTGGACTGTGGCCAACAGGGAGATGAACATCCCCACCAGTTCAGGAAGTCATTATTTCCTTCCGCGTATTCAACACTCTGGGATTATCTCCTTAGAACGCCTGGGTGTGCTTGGCTAGAGATTTGGCCAGGATGCTGACTGGATGAATGTTGGCAATACTTGCATGCTCTTCCCTGTGGCTATGACCACACGCCCATCACTTCAAGAGGGAGTGGTGTGGAGATCCCAACACTGGCTTCAACTTATTCTCATTACTTCCTCTCTTCACAGAAGACTTTTCCATCCCAAGGTCTGCAAATCCTACCCGGGTTTATAAGTTGATTGGACTTTGTACTTTTTTTGCTTTTCAGATCTTCTTATCTTCCTGCCCAAATCTCTAACAGCCATTTTGTTGTTGTTGTTTAGTTGCTAAGTTGGGTCCAACTCATCAGGACCCCATGGGTTGTAGCCCGCCAGACTCCTCTGTCCATGGGATTTCCCAGGCAAGATTACTGGAGTGGGTTGCCATTTCCTTCTCCAGGGGATCTTCCTGACCCAGGGATCCAGCCCACATCTCTTGCATGGCAGGCAGATTCTTTACTGGTGGGAAGACACCAGGGAAGCCCCAAGAGCTATTTTACTTGGACTGAAATCCTACAGTTCTTGCAAAATCTTCCTTTCTTGGGGCCACAGAACTCTCAAGACATTAAATAAAATCAGACTGAATCATGGATCTCCCCAAAGGCTTAACTCTTTGTCCTTTCAGTCCAAGGACTGACCCATCCCAGCAGATCTGCAACTGCTTTTTCCAGCAATACACTGCTGGTATTTGATGTATTAAATTGTATATAGCAAAACTTGCCTTAAAAATTGTTATTCAAACCAGACTTGACTTTAATTACACCCATCAGAGTTGTTGGCATGCTGGAATCTGGGTGCGTCCAGGGACAGCTAACTGCCAGATCCCAGTGACGGCAGAAGACCTGGCAAAATTCCCCACTGCCCCCTGCCTCCTTGTCCTCCCACCCACACACAGAAGGCTCCACACCCCAGGTGCCCTCTGGGGTGGAACATTTCCGAGTTCATCAGTTTCCAGGAGAAGGCATATGCCATGCGATCACAGCAGAAATGACCAGATGTCAGGGTTGGCTTCCGGCTGGGTTAAGAGCGACTTTGCAGAGACTGATGCCTAGATTAAGCTGACCAGTTTCCTCATCCGAGTGACAAAAACAGGGGAGTCTAAAAACTAGCTCATTTCCTTCACTCCCTTGGGGAATGAAACCCACGATCTTTAGTTCCTCAGAGAAGTGAAAGCAGCAACAAGGAATCCAGTAATTCCTGTTATCAGCAAGCTTTACGACTCAGCAGACTCTGAGCAGGTGGCCCGGAGCCCACTCTCCAGACACTGCTACCCTCTCTCCGAGCCCTGAAGTCAGAGGAGCCACGATGCCTCTGGCGCTGGTCTGCCTGCTGCTTCTCCTCCTCTCCACCCACAGCGCCTTGGCCCTCAAGATCTGCTCCTTCAATGTGAGGTCCTTTGGGGAATCCAAGAAGGCAAACTGTAATGCCATGGATGTCATTGTGAAGGTGAGCCCCTTTTCCTGTTAGAAGGACTGCTGGCTACCCCTCATGCTTTCTCTAAAGCTTTCGGACTTTTAAGAGACTCAAGAGGAATTTAACTGAAGTTAGCTCCTAGGGTGAAGGAAGCTTGTGCCCTCTCTCCCATCCCCTCCACTCCTCTCCCTTTCTTTTGCCTTCTCTCCCCCTCCAGCCATCAACCTTTTTCCAATTCCCAAGTCTAATCTTTCTCCCCACTTAGCTAAGACTTCCCTTGGGTAATACGACCAATGTCTTGAGACTCTGTTCACATTCTTCTGGTGGCTGATTCTCTTTATCCTATAGGTTAATTTATTTTTGATGCTGGGGCTGAAACCCTTCCCAAGACTCTGGGTTTTATTACCTTAGAAAACCCCAGAGACACCACATTCTGGTGGGAGCACCAGGGGCCCTGCGTTCACCGTCACCTGGCAGCCAGGTGCGCCAGCTCTGCAAGTCCCTTCTCCCTGAGCCCCTCAGTGCCTTTCAGTAAGATGGTCCTCATGCAACCTGGCTGGCATTGCAGGGTCACTGTGAAAATGTAATGAGTCCATGGTAAGAGCTAACCCTTACAGAGAGCCTTTGCTAAGCCCACTCTGTGCCAGTCACTGTATTAGGCATTTTATATTACGACAACTTACTTAAGTAAGGTATGATCACATCTGTCACATCTTCATAAACACTATTCACCTCCTCACCTACAATTTCTTCCCCATCAGTTTTCTTTTGTAAAATAACATCTTAATTTTTTTAAATTAGGAGTGTAATTTTTAAAATTATAAACATATTTTACAAATCAATTTTATTAAACTAAAAATAGTCAATATGGACTATTCTGAAAATACAGAAACATATTAATACGTATCATATCACTTGAAGATAACAGTTGTTGGCACTTGGGTAACTTTGTTGTGGGTGTTTTTCTATCCAAAAATAATACATAAATCTGCATCTATTTTGCAGCATGGACATACCCTATGTATCAGTTTTTTATTCTGCTTTTATATGAGAAGTATTTCATATGTTGTTAATATTCTTTTAAAACACAACTTTTAATGCCTTATGCTGCATTTCCAACGTGTTTCATTCAACGCTTTCCTATCTGGGGATGCTTAGGATATTTCCAGTTTTTCTGTTGCAATACATCTTCCTCTTTGATCTGCATATGTAATAATAAGGGCTTCCCTGGTGGCTCAGTAGTAAAGAATCCATCTGCCAAGAAGGAGATGTGGGTTCGATTCCTGGGCCAGGAAGATCCCCAAGAGAAGGAAATGGCAACTCACTCCAGTATTCTTGCCTGGGAAATCCCATGAACAGAGGAGCCTTGTGGGTTACAGTCTATGGGGCCAAAAACGAGTTGGACTAAAATAATACAATAACAATATAGTAATAATAATAATAACATTTTGTTGTTTGCCTCCTATATGGCTGGCCCTGTTCTAAATATTCATTTGTCCTCCAACAATCCTGTGAGGGAATGACTATTATTACGCCAATTTACAGATAAGGAAATTGAGATGCAGAGTAGTAGCAGAAACCTTTTTACAGTGGAAGATGTCCCTCAAAGTGAGAAAACTAGATCAAAGGATTAATGCATTCGGGAAAGCAGCACCCAGCTCGCCTTGGTGAACCCTACAAGTCTGACACCATGATATGCAAGCCTGTTGATGGAAGGATGCAGACTCCAATACAGTCTTACTCCTCTGTCACTACACTGGTATATCTTCAGCCCCTGGCACTTCTTAATGGCACCAGGCCAGTGTCGGTGGCCCTCTCTCCTCTGCCCTTTTTAGAGAGGAAACTATAACATATATGTGCTCTGGAAATAGGCCCAGTGGCATAATCCCCCTGCTCCATGTTTCTGGAAGTGATGTGAGAAGACAAAACGAACAATGAGGATGCTCTGTCCTTGACCACCACATCCCAGCCCACAGGACCGCATAAAAGGAAGGTCCTGGTGGCCTCCAATCGGTGCTGGCACCCTGGTCCCCAGCTTACTGCTCATTCTGAAGGAGACCCTCCTGTATTCGTTACCCACTGAGTTCTTCTTTTCTTTTTTTAGCCACTCCCTACGGCAGGCATTTGGGATTTTAGTTCCCTGACAAGGGGTCGAGCCCGTGACCCCTGCAGAGGAAGCGCAGAGTTCTAACCACTGGACCACAAGGAAAGTCCCCACACTGAATTATTTCTTGCCTCTCAGGGCTTGTTCAAAAGTCTCCTCCTCCATGGAGCCTTCCCTGATCCTCTGGGCAAATGTAATTAATTTTTCCTCAACACTCTCACAGGCCTGACTTTTATTTAGCACGACTATCATTGGTCTCTCACTGTAGCTAGTTCTTTCCATTTGCCTTTTTCACTGATAACGAGTCTTTGAGGGCAGAATTGTATTTTAATAGTGTAGCATGGTGGGCTTTGCAGTCATGTGAACCTGATTTCACATCCTACTCTACCACCTACACTGGCTTCATGACTTTAGTCACTCAGTCACTCTGAGTTTGGTTTCCTCCTATGCTTAATGAGTTCAAAATCATAGTTGTCTCAGAGCTGGTGAGGCTCTGAATAGGCTCACAATAAATGTTAACTCTCATAATTATTATAATTGTACTTCTTTATTTCTGCAGTATCCAGCCTGGTATTCTTTACTTACTAAGGCCTTAATAGATATATTTATTATTATTATTGTAATTATTCAAACAAAGCCAACTTGCAGGACTTACAGGAGTCATGGGCTTTTGGTCTGGATTATGGCTGCCTACGGAGAAGGCAATGGCACTCCACACTCCAGTACTCTTGCCTGGAAAATCCCATGGAAGGAGGAGCCTGGTAGGCTACAGTCCATGGGGTCGCTAAGAGTCGGATGAATAAGCGACTTCACTTTCACTTTTCCCTTTCATGCACTGGAGAAGGAAATGGCAACCCACTCCAGTATTCTTGCCTGGAGAATCCCAGGGATGGCGGAGCCTGGTGGGCTGCTGTCTATGGGGTCGCACAGAGTCGGACACGACTGAAGTAACTTAGCAGCAGCATGGTTGCCTAGGTTCGCATTCTGGCTCAGCCACTTTCTAGCTGGGTGATTCTGGATAGTATCTCAGCTTTTCCAGAAAGAACCTCAGGCTCTTTGTCTTTACGATGTATATCATAGTAGTACTTACCTCAGGGAGTCCATCATTTATTTCAAAGGAGAAGATACTTAATTTAACAAAGCACCCAATTTGATACTTAAAACACAGTAAGTGCCCCCAAATAATAAAACAATCAATCAATCAAATTGAAAAATGGGCAATCTACATAGATATTTCTCTAAAGAAGACATACAGATGGCCAATGGACACATGAAAATATGCCCAATGTTGCTAATTATTAGAGAAATACAAATCAAAACTACACTCACTCTAGTCAGAATGGCCATCATTAAAAGGTCAACAAATAGCAAATGCTAGAAAGGATGTGGAGAAAAGGGAAGCCTCTGACATTGTTGGTGGCTCAGATGGTAAAGAATCTGCCTGCAGTGCGGGAGACCCGGGTTTGATACCAGGGTTCGATCTCCTGGAGAAGGGAATGGCAACCCACTCCAGTATTCTTGACTAGAGAATTTCATGGTGAGGAACCTGGTGTGATGCAGCCCATGGGGTCGCAAAGAGTGGGATATGACTGATCGACTAAAACTTTCCCTTTCACATGTATAACTGACTCACTGTGTTGTACAGCAGAAATTAACACCACACTGTAAATCAACTACAATGAAAAAAAAAAGAGTAAGTGCCCAATAAAAGGTTTCATTATCTGTAGCAAATGGCCTCATACCCCCGGGGAATTCTCTCTCTGCAGGTCATCAAACGCTGTGATATCATACTCCTGATGGAAATCAAGGACAGCAACAACAGGATCTGTCCCACACTGATGGAGAAGCTAAATGGGTAAAGATGGGGCCCCTGGCCCCTCCGCCGGCTCAAAGCCAGCTGCAAGGACATCTGAAAATCCCCTGGGAACTGAAACTAGTGTGAGGACCAGCACTGGCCCAGATCACCAGGTCACATGGCCAACACTGCCCTGGCTTTCAATTTTATTAACTGTGGTCCTGAGAATTTTCAACGAGTTAGTTTTAATATGATAAAACAAAAGAGGGAAATGTGTGAGGAGTCAGGACTGAGAGAAATGAAACAGACTAGAAGCTGAGCTGAAGTACTGTTACAAAGAAAAGATTGAGTGCAAATACGAAAACATGATATGCCCACGGGCTGGAATATTACACAATGATTAAAAGTCATGGTTACTATAGAGTAGGTTAGAGCTAAATATCCCAGCATGGAAAGATGGCTACAATACATGGGAAAAAGCAAGTTCAGAACTATATGTAAAAGAGCCCATTTTAGTAATCACACTACGTCATACATGAATAAGGGTGTGGTTGAGTTTGCATGGGCATAAAAGAAAGACAGGAAGGACGTGCTCAACTGTTAAGAGTGGTTGCTTCCGGGGTGCGGTGGGTATGACTGGAGGACCACGTGGAAGGAGGGTGTGAAGAAATGAGAAGCGTTTGCTTTTTATTTCATATGCCTCTGTCAGTTCAGTTCAGTTCAGTCGCTCAGTCATGTCTGGCTCTTTGCAACCCCATAGACATATACCCCATGGACATAAACCTCTGTATGATTTGAGGATTTTACAAAAGTCTGACTTTGATTATTTGATTTGAACTTTTGAGTATTTTATAAAAAGTCTGAAGGCTGAGAGAAACAGCCTTCAATGCTCTCCTTCACAGAGAGAGGCCCTTGGGCTGATGCCAACCACCCCTCTCTGGGCCTCAATTTCTCATCTGAGAGTCCAGACTTGGAGCAGAGCACCTCCTTTTTAGCCTCCCAGGTCTGCTCTTGACAATGACGGAGTGAAGCCCAGGCGCTAGGCACCTTCACTCAGCTCAGACCACGTGGGCTTGGATTCTGGCTTGGCTATGACCTTGGACAAGTTACTGAACCTCATTGCACCTCATTTTCCCTATCTATAAATGAAGCTAATAACAGAACTCATCTTCCTGGGATGTGGTGATAATTAAATTAAATCATGCATGTAAATGGTTAAGCTGTGCCTGGTATGGAGCAGTGGCGACTAAGTGCTGGGATGTTCATCACTAGTAAAAGTAAGGGGATATATGTAATGGCAAGTGATGGTCCAGAGGGCCACAGGAAACAGCTGATACACCGTAACCATACCATAAAGGAAAGGCATCCTGTTAACCAGTTTACCTGTGCCATCTCATTCACTCCTCACAACAACCCTGCAGAGCAGACTCTACCGCTGCTTCCACTATAGCTGAGGGGCTGAGACACAGACTGCAGGCATCTGCCCAAGGTAACCCAGCCAGAAAATGGCTGAATCTACCTTTGTACCTGGGTGGTGTCTGACTCCAAAGCCAGCGCTCTATTGTGAGTCCCCTCAGCCTTCCTTGGAGCGGCCCGGGCCAGTTTTCAGAAGTATGGGGGACGGAGGCGACAGGGGGTTACAGGCACCACCTACAGCTGGGCTGGATTAAGCCCTCCCACCCTCAGTGGTCTCAGTTCTCCCCACCCTCCCTAGACTGTGCTGTGGACTCCAAGCAGAGCCAGGCCTGTTTGTCTCCTAATTCTCTGTAAGCCAGGAAGGACCTTCGTCACTTCATAGCTGAGTCATTACAAGCAGTTTGCCAACCCAGGACTTGGCAGACTAGATTTAGAACAGAGCCAGTCTTTCCAAATTGGAAGCCCAGTAGAATCCACTGTCTGTCCTCCTGGGACCCCATAGCCAGATCTGCCTTAGAATATTCATTTCCAGGAATTTCTGTAGGCTCTAAGTTGGCCTCTAAAAGCCCTCTCTGGTTTCTCCCAATGGAACCTGAGAATATGCCACAGCCTAGACATACCCCAGATCTTCTCGTGGGAAGATGAAGCAGACTCTGCCCAGGGTGGAGTTATCAGCAGGTTTGGCACACACACGTGAGAGTCAAGTCTTCCTGACGAGGGTGAGGCAGAGGATCAATGGGACTTTATGACTGTATCTTCAGCCCCCAGGACAGAAACAATAGCTATTTGGAATCACAGTTTCAGGACTTGTGAGAAAAATGCCTGGGGGTTTTCAGAGCAGAAAAGAAATGTCCAACAAATATCTTAGTAGGTCAGCCATAAAAAGGAACGCATTTGAGTCAGTTCTAATGAGGTAGATGAACCTAGAACCTATTATACAGAGTGAAGTGAGGCAGAAAGAGAAAGATAAATACTGTATTCTAATACATATATACTGAATCTAGAAAAATGGTACTGAAGAATTTACTTACAGGGCAACAATGGATAAAAAGACATAGAGAATAGACTTATGGACATGGGGAGAGGGAAGGAGAGGGTGAGATGTATGGAAAAAGAAAAAAGGAAACTTACGTTACCATATGTAAAATGGATAGCCAACGGGAATTTGCTGTATGGCTCAGGAAACTCAAACAGGGGCTCTGTATCAACCTAGAGGGGTGGGATGGGGAGGGAGACGGGAGGGAGCTTCAAAAGGGAGGGGATATATGTCTACCTATGGCTGATTAATGTTGAGGTTTAACAGAAAACAGCAAAATTCTATAAAGCAATTATCCTTCAATAAAAAAATTAATTAATTAAAAAAAATCTTACTAGGAATCCTGCATATGATAAAGGCTCAGGAGTAACCTGGTGAGGTTTATTCTACCAGGAAGTATGAGGTACAGTCCAGCCACAGGCCAGAACAACCTTCAGGGCTGACTGTGGCCTGAATCTTCTATGGTCTCAGTGATGTCCCACAGGTACAGGACAAAGCAGGTGGATTTGGGGGTGGGTAGGATCTCAATTCAAATTCCAGCTCTGTACTTGAAAACTATAAAAATGGAGTAACAGTAGTACTCCTCTTATCAGGACAAAAAATAATGGCAGATGTCACATTCCCAGTCAGTAGTGGCCCTTCTTATGAGACTCAAAGATTATAATGAACAGAAGCCCTTCTACGTGATGCCATTGGACATACGAAGGCCGATTGGAGGGAGGGGAACCTAGGCAGAGAGAAATGTTTGTTCTTTAAGACGCAATGTAAAATCTTTTTGTTTTCCAGAAATTTAAGAGACATAACATACAACTATGTGATTAGCTCTCGCCTTGGAAGAAACACATATAAAGAACAGTATGCCTTTCTCTATAAGTAAGTATAAATTATGCTTCCTGGAACATGGTTTACTTATCAATATGACCATGAATGGAATAAAAATCTTTTCCTCAAAACCAAATTTAGATGTCAAACCAGTTCTCAATATTGATCAAATTACTGAGCTGTCAAAATTGGGGCTGATGGAAAGGATAATATTAACTCTTTAAAACTAATTTGTTGGATGACTTGGTGACCTGGTCAGGAAAAGAGTTCTTTATCCCTCATGGTCAAGTCCTGGCAGGGGATGGAAACATGAATTGCCCGGCATGGCTGCTCTGGGACATCACATTCTCATTTTCTTCCTACTAATAATTTCTGCTGAGTCTGACCTTTAAGTTTTGAGCTCCCCAGATATTCAGTTCCCCTAGAGCTTTGGCCCTTGAGGAGACTGAGCCTTGTCCTCAGGTAAAAGATCCCTTCCGGCGCTCAACTCTGCAGGGGAGGCCAATAAAGCCTTCAAGAAGCTCTGCTTCTTGAAAGAAGTAAGAAGAGAGCCAACTCATCTAGGAGGACTGTCTTTTTTTCTTTTTTCTTCCAGAGAAAAGCTAGTGTCTGTAAAACAAAGCTACCTCTACCATGACTATCAGGCTGGAGACGCAGATGTATTTTCCAGGGAACCCTTTGTGGTCTGGTTCCAGTCACCCTACACCGGTGAGACCCACAGGCCCCTCTCACCCCTCACTTCCCTAGCAAGCTCATGAATGGGCAGCAGCCCTGAGTTGTGAGCTGTGATCCCAGGGTTTATGCAGCATCTTTAGGGAGGCATTTCGCTTGATATGACCATTAGGGGCTCCTAACACTTGAATGTGGAGGACACAGTATAGTTTGATGACACCAGGCTGGCTGCTTAGAATGCCACAGCTCAAGACTTCCTTGTCTTAGAAGCCACTTTCTGGAATCAATAATAACCTTACTCTTACCTGATAAGAGTAACTTTTGGAGCATTCAGGCTGATAGCAATTATTTAGAAAACCCCCCCAGTCCCAATCAAGGACAGCTGCTCCTTCATTTGAAAAATCTGAACACTGGCCAACAAAGATGGTCTCCCAACCTAGAGCCACACTGCCCCTCCATTAACCACAGAGCAATCTCTCCCACAGACTGGAGGCAGAGAGGAAATCTAAAAGATTGCACCCTGATCTCTGACAACAATAGTATTTGTATTAGTCACTAATAATTATTTACCCGTGATGAACGCCAGGTTCCTGTCATCTTTGCAACACCCAACAAGATAGCAACTAGGAATTGTCTCTGCTTTATGATGGGGGAAATTGAGGTTCAAATAGATACAGTCACACACCCAGGGTCATCCAGCAGTTATTGAAATGGACAAGCCAGGGCTGTAACACAAACTGCCATCTCAGGAGCCCACGCTTTTAACCACCATGCAATACTCAACAGAAAGTCAAGAATTACTTTGCTTTGTAGACTGGAACTATAGAGAATCAGATCTTTTTTTCAATACTCACCACATGGGTACTGGACAAGACAGAAAAGGTCCCTGCCCTTGTGAAGTTATGGTGCAGCAGGGGAGACAGATAATAACTAAATAGAGCTGTATGTATGAACACCTATATCTGTATCACACGAATATTAACATCTTGAACTATGAAGTTAACTATTTCTGCACAGGGTTAATAGCTCAAATCAGAATATTTCAGGAGAACAAACATGGAAGAATGGCAGGAGATTTTCAGCGGGAAACAAACAAACAAAAAACGGAGAAGGAGGTGGGAGCTACTGAGGAACCAGAAACGCCTTTCAGAGAGCACATTCAATAATAGTTTTTGTCACATACGATTCACATTTAGCTGACCTGGCAGTGTTGAGAGAGGCCCTTCCCACCAAACGATTCTTTCTTCTTTGAGACAGTCCTCAACCTTCGTGAACTGCTGAACAGACCTGTTTGTCTGGAGCTTCCACCCTTCTCTACTACCCTCCCTAGCAACACCCACCCCTGCTGGGATGGCACCACAGCTCTGCCATGTTTGGAGTTTTCTCTCCATCTGAACAAGGAAATGTCTTTATGTCCTCTCTGTTTGGGATTAAAGAGGAAGGAGTTCGCCATTTATCTTTTCTTCCTTCATTTATTTTCTCAATCATTCATTCATGAGTTCAATCAACAAACATTTCTGAGCACCTCCAACATGCCAGGCATGGTGCTAGGTTCTGGACCCAAGAGGGTGAACAAGAAGATAAGCCTGCCCTCAGAGAGCTTAGGTTCCAGTGGGCCAAACTAAGAAGCTAAGCAGGTAATTTCAGAGCATGAAGGCAGTAAGCAGGGTTTACTGACTAGCGGGGTAAGGGGCTGCCTTAGACAGGGCAATTGGGGGACGCCCCCACAGAGGTGACAACGGCTCTGACCAGAAGCAGTCAGTCACAGACTGTTGGTGGAAAGGCATTCTGGGGGGAGGGCACAGTGAGCACACAAGCTCAGAGGCAGGAAAGGAGTTGGGATGTTCACAGGACCAAGAAGGGGCTAGGGAGTAGAAAGGAAGAGGGAGGAGCAGAGTGAGAGACAGGCTGCTGGTCTGATGGACTTCCCACTGTGGGACTTCAGCAGTGATAATGGACCCCAGCTCCTGAGAAGAGCGGGGACTCAGGTACAGACCAAGGGAGAGCCTGAGGAGGAGGTGTTCAGAAAGACACCTGCTGTTAGCAGGTGGGCAAGACGCCCACCTCCTCTCACTCAGGCTCCCTCAGTCCCTCCTGCTGGGGAGGCCCACAAAGGACCACTCTGTTTTTTAAATAAAATTGTTCGGGCCTTTTTTCCCCCCCTTCTAATTACAAAAGGCGTATAAACTGAAAACCCTTATTTTTTTTTTTTATTTAGAAAAAGTTTTTTTTTCCCTTAGTACAAAAAGCCAAACAGGCTTAATGTTTTTTTTTAAAATAGAAAATACAAGGCTTTTTTGAAAAAAATGAGAAAATAAAAACACCCACAATGCCAGTGAGGAACACTGTCTACCAGCTTTCTCTTAGTCAGGAAGGGCAAGTGGGAGAAAAGAGGCTTTTGAGTGCTGAAAATGACAGCCTAATGACCATAAGGTTATTTAAATCTCGACCACTGGACCTTCTGGAAATGGGGGGCCCTAGGTGACACAGTCTGTGCCTTTTGGGAGGACAGCCTGTTTCCCTAAAGCAGTGTTCATGGAATCTTGACAGAGGAAATGTGTGACCTCTGCCTCTTTCCTGTTCCTCAGCTGTCAAGGACTTCGTGATTGTCCCCCTGCACACCACCCCTGAGACATCCGTTAAAGAGATTGATGAGCTGGCTGATGTCTACACAGATGTGAAACGTCACTGGAATGCAGAGGTGATGACCCTCTATGTCTGCTGAATTCCCATCTAGCAGGGTCAGAATCTGGTTCCTAGGGAGGGTGAGGAGGCAGGGTCTGTGCAGACGACCACCACTTCAGAGCTTCATTTTAGGCCTTTTCTCAGCCCAAAATATATCTTTCTGCTAAATGTGCCCGGGTACGCTCCCTGTGGGTCTTGGGAAATTCATACCCTGCTCCACTAATAATGGCTGCCAACATTCACTGAGCAAATGAAGAGCTGGTGCCAGGCACTATGCTAAGGCTGGACATGGATAAGTTTACTTAATCCTCCCAACAGCCGGATGAGGTAACGACTTTGATCATTCTGACTTAACAACTGAGAACAGTGAGACAAAGAGATGTCACAAGTCTTTCAGTTACAAGTGACAGAATCCCAAAATGGCTCATGAAAAGAAAGAGCAATTCATTGGTTCAAGGCAGAGTTGGACAAGGCAATCACGGCTTGTCTTGTCTTTCTCCACTCTCCATCACTTAGCCTCCCATTCCCCTGGGTGGGCTCCATTTTCAGGCTGTCTCCATAATGATGGCAAGATAGTCACCAACAGCTTCTAGAGCAACTGACAAATTTTCTGTCCCACAATGCAACAGATAAACTGGGATGGAGTCTTACTGACCAAGTCTGGATCACATGTTGATCCCTGAACCAAGCACTGATCAGGTGGTTGAGATGCTCTGATTGGTTAAGTCTGTGTCAGTTCCACCCCAACCTCATGGACCAAGGTAGAGGAGGAAGATGGTTTCTCAAAGAAACTAGGGGTGCTTTCACAGAAGGGGAATAACAATACATCCACCATCCATCTTGGCCTCCATTATTTCCTTATCTGGAAAACAGGGGTGCCACCCCACCCTCCACCCCCGGAGGCTGTGAGGTGTATGAAAGTCTGTGGCACACATGGAAATGATCCAGAGGGCTCTTCCTCATTCTTCTTTTTCCTTTTAAGATGTGACTCCAATGACATAATCCCTCCACCTCAGTTTTGCTGCTCAAAGTGCAAAATCAATCAAGTAAAGTGTGGACACAGAGCTGGGGCATGGTGCATGCCAGGGGTGTATTTCACTGCTGATTTGTAAAAGGCAGGGTATAAGTAACACTCACTTGTTCCTAAATTATAAATTCCATTCACTCATTTGGCAAGAACTTATTGAGCATCTGTTAAATGCCAGGTACTGGGGAGGCCTCAGTGGTACAAAAGTGACCTAGAGGGGAAACTCTTGTGCTGAGCAAGGGAGGGGCTTTCAGGGAGGCTGATTTGGATTCAGTCCTTAACTTCACCACTTGAACTTCCAAGTCAAGTAGCCTACAGCAGGTCACTATATCCTCTACTCTTTTCACGGGGGACAAAGGTCCCTTCTACCTCTTAGTGCTTATTGTGAGATTTAAAATAAACTTTATAAAACACTTAATGTTTGGCCTGGCACACAGGAAGTGCTCAGTAAATCATGCCTATATAAATAGAAGCTGCCTGACACTCCAGTTAAGGATGACATCCTGTCCTCAACTGCACCCACCAGTCTCAGGGAAAACCATGATACCCAAGGTCAATGAAAAATGTTTTTGAAGAAAACTCTGAGGTCAGCAACATCGCCAAACAATAGCACTAACAAGGAAATCTGTTTCCTCTCATAAGAATACTAAAATTCTGTTTCAAAAGCCCTACAGGGGAAAACACTTCCAAGATAGAAGACTCTGATGGTGGCCTTAGGGCAGAGGTGGAAAGCTCGTTCTATCAGCCCCTCCCCGTAAGCCTCTTCTCACTTCCTCAATAGGCAAAATTCCCACCAAGAGTTAAGTTCCCAGCTGCAAAACGAGAGAGGAAAGAGCAATGCCAAATACACCATCTGAGTTCATTTTTCCTTTCTTGGAAACAAAAGGCATGGATTCATTCATACGTTTATACCCACAGAGACAAAAGATGTGAGGGAATAACTGAGCTGTGTTCTTTCATCTTTAATCTGTACTCCAAATTGGAGTGACTCAGTGATTAAGAACAGGAGGGAGCAGCTACAACAAATATCCTTCTTCCCATTAAGAACATCCTTCCTTGTCATTCTCGCCCATCCAATATTCATCAGAACTGTGGTTCGGTTTTAAACTGTGGCCTCTTCTTTTAAAAAACAAAAAGAAATTAAGATCCTATATTAGTCTGCTTGGGCTGCCATAACAAGTCCCAAAGACTGAGTGGCTTAAACAGCAAAAATTTCTATCCTCACAGTTCTGGAGGCTGGATGTTCAAGACAAGAGTGGCAGCAGGGTTGGCTTTGTCCTCGGTCTTCCCTCTGTGTCTACGTCTTAATCTCTGTTTATGAGGACACAAGTCGTATCAGAGTAGGCCCACCCTATATATAACCTCATTTTATCTATATTAACTCTTTAAAGGCCATTTGAAAATACAGTCTGAGATACTGTAGAACATATGAATCTGGGGGGACACAATTTAGCTGATAACTGAACTATCATTTACTGGGTATGCAACGTGGAGTCACTGCTACCAGTTCTGCATGAAAATGTCAGACAACAATGCCTACAGGAGACAGTTACAAATCCTGTCTTCCAGAATTTCATTTTCATGGGTGACTTCAACGCCGGCTGCAGCTACGTCCCCAAGAAGGCCTGGAAGAACATCCGCCTGAGGACGGACCCCAAGTTCATTTGGCTGATCGGGGACCAAGAGGACACCACGGTCAAGAAGAGCACAAACTGTGCCTACGACAGGTAGGAGGCATCTGCCAGACCACCATGAGCCCACACAGTGCTTGGTGCTTGTTGGGAAAGGCTGCTCCTCCTGGGCAGATGAAGCTCCTGGCTTGGAGAGCCGAGTGCTTATACTTTAGGCCCTTTAGTACCTCCACTGGGTACTTTGTGAAGCATGCAAACCAAATGGCCATATATGGTGGCCTTGAACACATAGCTTAGCTGTGGCAAGAGCAGGCTTTGCTGTTGGACGGGCCTGGTTTCAAATTCTGTCCCTACCACTTAGTAAGTCTGGGACCAAGAGAGTTAAGCTCTTTGTGTCTTTGTTCTCTTACCGGTAAAACAGATATTATATTAAACATGAGGTTTAAACAAAGTAACATGTATAAATCTTATAATCTTCTAACACAATATCTGGAATATGGTTAAGTGCTCAAGATATTCACTGGCTGTTAAGTACTACATCACAAAGACATATTGCAATTTATTCACTCAATTCTCTGTCACTGGGCATTAGGTCATTACCAAGGGTTTGTATTAAAAGCATAGATGCAATGAACCCCATATATATATATATACACACACATATGCATTTTGTGTGTATTTATGATTTCCTCAGGATAAAAGTCTAAAAATGAGACTAGTTACTGCAAAAAAATTTATACTTATAATGCTTCACCATACACTGGGGGTGGGGGAGGGGTGGATGGGCCACACTGTGCAGCTTGCAGGATCTTAGTTCCCTGACCAGGGACTGAACCTGGGCCATGGCAGTAAAAGTGCTGAGTACTAACCACTGGACTGCCAGGGAATTCCTGTGCTGTCCTGGGCTTAGTCACTTAGGCATGTTCGACTCTTTGCAACTCCACGGACTGTAGCTCCTCAGGCTCCTCTGTCCATGGGATTCTCCAGGCAAGAAGACTGGAGTCGGTTGCCAAGCCCTCCTCCAGGGGATCTTCCTGACCCAAGGATTGAACCCAGGTCTCCCGCATTGCAGGTGGATCTGCAATCCTTTACCATTCTAAATGCAAATATATACATCTAAATAACAGCATTCACTAGTATTTATAAACTATTCTTGGAGATATTCAATCAGCTTTCAACTTTGCTCCTTAAGTCAGGAAGTGAAGAGGGACCTGAAGTGTGTGAACATCCATGACTGGTCCATCCTCAGCAGAGACCGCGGTGGGGGGAAGTCCCGAGGAGCCCCAGTCCTCAGAGTGGTTGCCATTCCCCGAGCTCAGCAAGCCACCAAGGAAGCGTGAGATGGACAAGAGGACAGTTCTCACTTCTCTAGTTTTAAGTTTTGACTTTCATTTTCATCCCATGACCTCCTTTGCTCCTCTAAGAGCTTTGAGGGCTAGTGTGCCTTCTGCAGACTTCATCATTACAGCTTCCCTAAATGGAAACAGCCCTGGCCCCTCTGGCCCTGGGAAAAGCAGAACCACGGTGGGGAGTTACAGGAGACTGGGCTGCCTGTGTACTGCCCCCTCCATCCTATTCAGCTACCTTAAAACTAGTTGAAAAGGGTCACTTGCTCCCTCGCCCACTTGCATATGCCAGCTGTGTGGCCTTGGCAAGTTAAGTCCCTTCTGTGGTCCCATTTCTCTTCCCTGGCAGAAGAAAGGGAGGTGACTGAAAACAATGCCGCAGAAGAACAGTGTATCCCAGGAAAAGACAGATCAGATGGGGTGGAGGAGCAGGTCAAAAAAGAGGTTTACTAAAGGACTCCCAGATATTTTTTAAACACTTGTATTTTTTTAATATTTATTTTCATTTATTTACTCATTTGGCTGCACCGGATCTTAGCTGCAGTACACAGGATCTTCAATCTTCACTGTAGCATGTGGGTTCAATCTTCAATTCCACACTGTAGCGTGTGGGATTTTTTTTTTTTTTTTTCATTTGTGGCATGCAAACTCTTAGTTGCGGCCCATGGGATCTGGTTCTCTGACCAGGGATTGAACCCAGGCCACCTGCATTGGGATCATGAAGTCCTAGCCAGTGCACCACAAGGGAAGTCCCAAAAGGACCTCCAGTTTTCACACTTGTATGCCAAAGGATCGGAGAAGGCGATGGCACCCCACTCCAATACTCTTGCCTGGAAAATCCCATGGACGGAGGAGCCTGGTAGGCTGCAGTCCATGGGGTCGCTGAGAGTTGGACACAACTGAGCGACTTCACTTTCACTTTTCACTTTCATGCACTGGAGAAGGAAATGGCAACCCACTCCAGTGTTCTTGCCTGGAGAATCCCAGGGACGGGGGAGCCTGGTGGGCTGCCGTCTATGGGGTCGCACAGAGTCGGACACGACTGAAGCGACTTAGCAGCAGCATGCCAAAGGATGACAGGATTACATGATTTTTTAAACATTACTTTCTTGTTTCAGTGCTCTGAATTTTCTGTTTTCAGTAACAGTATATCTCTCTTATGGTTTGTAAAAAGGCATATAAGGGAGAAGATGAAATGGCCTCAGTGGCAGTCTTTGTTCTGTGTGCTGCGTGCTGGTGGACATGCCAAGATGCTCAGAGCCGGCTGGGCACTGGAGCAGCCTCAGGAAGCTTAGTGGGATCCACTGATTTGCCCACACATACAACTAACACAAGTCCAAAATAGGGGAGCCCTAACTATGCTGTTCTTCACACTCTGGGTCTGAAAGGATGGCTTCAGGAAATCCCCACCTGAGTGCCAAGAGTTTACTTATGGAGACGAGGTCAAAATTCAGGCGGTGTTGGTAGCCAACAAAGGAAACCAGGTCAGCTGGCTGGACTCGGGGAAGGCTCAGTGGACAGTCATGGGCGGGCAGATTGACACTCTTCAGCCAGTTGTTTAGGCCATGAAGACCCTAACACGTCACCACACATAAGATATATCGGACTCCATTTAAGCACCACTTTCCTATTCTGTCAGCACTGCAAAGCGACAGTCTTTTTTCTCTGTATAAGTCTTTAAATCTATTCCATTATTACCGAAATAAAAATTAATTTCAAGAGAAAATTTCACGAAACTGAAGGTAAGGAAACAGCATTACTTGTCATCAATCAAAAAATAATTGTAAAAGTAAGCCCAGTGAAAACAAAAAATGTTAAATTATGCCTTCATTCTCTTGTCAGCAGAATACTCTGTTGGATGAAACAGGAGCGTAGGGAAATATTAAAGCTAAGCCAGGACCTTTTTCTATAATTGAATCAGGAAAAGTGAAAATAACTGCACAGGAAACATCTTTCAGTACTCCAGCCATTGCTATGTGCTGAGATGTCTGCATCTCTTCCACTGCCAGGGCTCCCTGCTCGAACAGGGGACACTGTCCTGGTGCCCACAGGTCACAGCAGGGATGACCCTATTTTTCAACCACAAGTGCTGTGGTGAGGGTCTTTAGAAATGTCCCCTTCAACCCCACTTGAGTTCTTGTGGCTGGACTGACTCAAGTTGGCACAATACTGATTAATAGGAGAAAAAGGAACAAATCTTAATTTGTGCACACAGAGGTCTTATAGAAATGGGACCTAAGTGGTCAAGTTGCAGAAATATCTCTTTTGACCCACCTCCTAGAGTAATGAAAATAAAAACAAAAATAAGCAAATGGAATCTAATTAAACTTAAAAGCTTTAGCACAGCAAAGGAACCCATAAACAAAACAAAGGAAACAAAACCTAAAACAAAATGAGACAACCTTCAGAATGGGAGAAAATATTTGCAAACAAAGTAATTGACAAGGGATTAATCTGCAAAATATACAAACAGCTCATGTAGCTCTATGTCAAAAAAAAACGAATAAAAAAATGGGCAGAAGACCTAAATAGACATTTCTCCAAAGAAGACATACAGATGGCCAAAAAGCACATGAAAAGATGCTCAACATCACTAATTATCAGAGAAATGCAAGTCAAAACTACAATTAAGTAGCACTTCACAAGGGTCAGAATGGCCATCATCAAAAAGTATACAAATACGTGCTGAGAAAAGGGAACTCTCCTCCACCGTTGGTGGGAATGTAACTTGGTACAACCACTATGCAGAACAGTAAGGATGCGCCCTAAAAATCTAAAGATAGAAATAACATATGATCCAGCAATTCCATTCCTGGGCATATACCAGAGAAAACCATAATCCTAAAGGATGCATGCAGCCCAATGTTGATTGCAGCATTGTTTAATAGCCAGGTGAGGGAAGCAACCTAAATGTCCATCGTCAGAGGAACACATAAAGAAGATGTGGTACGTATATATATATACACAATGGAATATTACTCAGCCATACGCAGTGAAATAATGTCATTTGCAGCAACATGGGTGGACCTAGAGATTATCATATTAAGTGAAGTAAACCAGACAAAGACAAATATCATATGATATCACTCACATGTGGAATCTAATTAAAAAAAATAAAGATACAAATGAACTTATTCACAAAATAGAAACAGACTTACATATCTCTAAAACAAACTTACTGTTACCAAAGGGGAAACGTGGGAGATAGGGATAAATCAAGTGCTTGGAATGAACACACACACTACTGTAAGATAGATAACCAATAAGGAACTACTGTATAGTACAGGGAACTCTACTCAATATTCTGTGATAACCTATATAAGACAGGAATCTAAAAAGGAATGAATATATGTATATGTACAACTGAATCACTTTGCTGTATACCTGAAATTAACACAACACTGGAAATCAAATACACTCCAATAAAACTAAATTTTTTTTACCGTGGTCAAAACAGAAGGCTTTTATAATTTTTAGACAAAGAACAACAAATTTGCGAGAAATTGACAGGACAAAAAACTCAGGTTTGGGTGCTCAATTAGTGAAGAATTTAAACAGAGTTTTGGCTTGGGGGCAGTCAATTAAAGAAGTAACAAAGTTTGTTTATACAGAAGTGTTGGCCTGAATTCCCTATTCCTGGAGATAAAGGGTGTCTGTCCTTCCTCTACCTCCAGATGCAGGGAGTGTACCTTTCACAGGGGAGATTTGTTTCCTGCTTTCAAGGAGACAGAAAGGAGTGTTCCTCTTGCATTAGCTGTTTCTTAAGTAATTTTAATTCAAAATAATCATATGCCATTGTGGCCTATTTTGGGGGTGGCCTGCTCTGAGCTTCAGCACAAGCTAAAACCAGGGCTGGACTTTTGAACTCCATGTGAAAGGGCCAAGCAGTTCAGTCATTCCGGAGGTCAAGCAAGAAGCCTGGTTTGATCTCAGAAAACAACAGGGTGGATTAATGTGATTCTTTTCCTTCTCCTTCTCCAGGATCGTGCTTAGAGGACAAGAGATTGTCAACTCTGTTGTTCCTCAACCAAACCACATCTTTGACTTCCAGAAAGCTTACAGGTTGTCTGAAGAGAAGGTACAGCTGTCATCTCATCTTTCTGTGCCACTGTCCTGGGAAGATGGGTTGGTGTCACCCAGTGATGGTTTAGGTCACCAATGGAGACCTGACCCTGGGCCACTGGACCTTGAGTCTCAAAGCCTATGATTTCATGACTTGAAGACCTGCCTCAATTTCTGATTGAACTGGTCCAGGGATGATGCTCCCAGTGTGTGTTCCTTTGAGTGACTTGAGGCATTTCATTCTGAGCCTCCCTCAGCTTGAATTCATTTGTCACTAAAATCAAGGTGTCTCCTAATTCCCAAATCTATTTTCCTTTTCTCTTCATAGGCCCTGGATGTCAGTGACCACTTTCCAGTTGAATTTAAACTTCAGTCTTCAAGGGCCTTCACCAACAGCAAAAAATCTGTCTCTTCAAAGAAGAAAAAAAAGGCCAGTCGTGCCTAGATACAAGGGTGCCATTTTATTAACTATTTCTTGCCTCTATATAAAGCAGCTCCAACAGGTATGAACTGTTCCCTGCGCTCAGGGAACAAGACGGGCCCAAATGCTTCCATTTTTCAACTTGAATCTACTTCATCTTAAGCCAAACTGGGAAGAGTGTCTTTTATTCTCCCTCTTGAGCTCAAACCTCCCCTGAATGTCTAGAAAGGAAACTGGGGGCTTCACATCCTGACCCTACCAGGTGTCACTGCTCAAACGGCTGAGAAGCCACATGAAGAGGAACATCGGCTGTCTGTCTTGACCATCCTGTTCCACAGAAACGACCCCAAGGGCGAAGAACGCCAAGGCCCCAACAGTACCCCATGATTTGGGCAATGAACTGCTTTAGGACCTGGTCCTCCTGTGTGAGGTCAGGCCACCATCACATCTTGCAGGGATGCAGGGTGAGGCCATTCCCACTGGTCGCCCTGCCTCCAAACAGTCCTCCAACTCAGCTAGCTAGCCCAGCGATCACCAGTGTCATCCTTTGAAATTCCAATCTGACCACAGCCCAGCCCCAGCCCCACCCCATTTTTAAATCCTTCAGGAGCTCCTGTCACTACGTGGAGAGAGCCCAGGGTGTCTGGATGCCCAGGAAGGTCTCTATTTCCTGGTTTATCATGTCAGCCTTACCTTTGCCCACCATGGACTGTAGCCCAGCAGGACTGCCCCTTCCCTGCATGCCCCAAGCTCTCCCTCCTTCTGGGCTCAGCAACCCCCATATGCCATACTCCTACTATAACGTACACCTCATTGTGTGTTCACCAAGGCCACTATTTGGGCTCTGAGGGGGCCTGGTGGGACAAAGGCCCAGCAGGCTGGGAGGGACTGGAGGATCCTGTTCTCTCTCCACAGCTGGAGACTTGCAGAGGAGTCCAGCAGCAAGGTACCGTTTTACCAGTATCCACGGTGACCATTTTGGATTGTTTTGCTTTGTCTTCCCTTATAATGTTTCTTTGAGTAGTACATGAGCAGGAGTAAATCTGTAAGCAGTACCAAGAAAGAAGCAATGACAAGGGACACTGTGCCCAGCCCTCCATCTCTGGTTACCTGTCTCAGAAGGGGCCCCTCTTAGCAGCTGACACATTCCACCTGAGAGACTCTGCATAAATAAGCACCGTGTGTAATCTTGAGAAATACAGCCTGGCATACTATATGCGCAGTCCCACTTTTTGCTGATTTTCCTAATTATATTGAGGGTGATGTGACTTTTGATATAAGAATGAGAGACTGTAAGCCTGATATTTGAGATTTGGTTACAGCTGGCTGAGAGAATAAAATCGAAAATGCTCTGCTTTAAACATGCCCTGATTTCTCCAAACATCCAATCAGCCTCAGAGGTCTTGCTGGAACTGGCGGTGGCAAGGCTACAAAGCTTCCATGACCCCTTATGAGCAGTGCTCACAGTCCCAGGAAAACTTCCAGTTTCCAAGCTGCAAAATGGTCAAGCAAGCAATTCACAAATGAGTTCATGGCTGAGCAAAGGGTCATCCCTGCCGGGAGCCAGTTCATGAGATCCCACCCATGACAGAGTCATGAGAAAGAGGACTGATTTGAGCACGCCTTCTCAGGCCTCAGGGAATCTCGGAAGGCTGCCTCAGCGCTCACTTTAAAGATATCTGTCTTTCTGATGTTTGCTATAATACACCTCTTCTTATTTTCTATGACTTCGGCAAAAGGCCTTTCCTGATTCCCTTCTAAAATAGATCATTCTGAAACCTCAAATCAACAAGGCCCCTGAACGGTAGCACCCTAAATAAAATTATCTGAGATATAGAGTATGCTGATCTAAATTCCTTTTGCTAACATATTGGTTTGTTTAATAAATGTACCTGTGCCTTTGGAGCTAATGTGCATAACTGCTCCCTAGTAATAAAACAGCATTGAGAGCCTCTGCACAGAAAGCCCCTATGGGCACAAAACCCTTGGAAGGAAAAAAGGCTTGTTAGGAAATACAAAAAATAGTGCTTTGTGGAACTGTTACTTAATCTATATTTACTCACTATGTTTTTACTCTTAACGTATTTAGCCTATATAATGAAAGCATAATAGTTAAAAATTTATATAAATAAAAGTTTAGCTTTAATACAAATAATAAGACAATTGTTGATTTAACTGATGATTCTTACTTAGAGCTGACCTTCAGCTTACTGTTCTATGACTTTATGGGACCACATTCTTTTCTGTTAAGCTCAAGGCGTAGAGTAAATTACCGAAAACAGGTTTTACCTTGAAACTTTCTATTGATGAATTCTTTCCTGCTGTGCCTTATACAGAAGTGTTCTGACTGATCAACGCTTATCAACAGGAGAGTCACAAGATGTTAGCAGGCCCCCAGGCCGGAGGATGATGCAAACAAAATGAACTAAGATATGCAAACGAAGTCAGTAAGGGTCAACACTGCTGACCCATTAAACTGATCTGGCATGACTCTATGCTTTACATTTGTTTCTATGTACCACTAAAAATATAAAAGCTGTCTTAAAAACAATCAAGTCAGGAGACACTTGGAAACACCGAGACTCGCTGTGTCTTCTCATTCGCATCGCCGACGCCGTCCATCCTGAGGGAACCCCTGGACCTGCTGGAGCTGGACTCCGGCACATCCCTTTGTCCCAAAGGCCAGCAACGTGGCTGGGAAGACTCCTGGGCCAGAACAGGGAGGCAGGGGAAGTGAGCCAGACACTACCTGAGTCTGTCCATGTCTCTGACCTGGTCTTGCCACCCTGCAGCCTCTTTGGCTATAAGACATCTCTCTGTCCCTGTATTGGAGCAACTTACTGGGGCCACGGACATCTGCCAGCTTCCATTCTGGGCAAACTCTGCCAAGCAAGAGGGGACGAAGTGTGGCTTCTTCTCACTGGCTGCAACTTAACAAGCCCCAGACATTCTCCCATTTTTCTGGCTCATCTGGCCTGGCTGGGACAAAGAGCTCCTGTGACTTTTAGGGGAGTGGGGTGTACCCTGGCCCTATGTACTCATCCAGCTTTGGCTTTGTCCAGAGAGTTTGAAACCTTAGGGAACCAGTTACCACGCCGATTTCCCAGGGTCCTGCACCCTCAGAGTTTGTCTCAGTAGGTCTGAGGTGGCCCTGGAACCTGCATTTTTAATAAGCTCCTAAGTGATATGAGGGCTTCCCTGGTGGCTCAGCTGGCAAAGATTCTGCCTGCAATGCGGGAGACCTGGGTTTGATCCCTTGATTGGGAAGATCCCTTGGAGAAAGGAACAGCTACCCACTCTAGTACTCTAACCTAGAGAATTCCATGGACCGTGTAGTCCATGGGGTCACAAACAGCCGGACACGACTAAGTGACTTTCACTCTCTGAATGGCCTAGGTGATATGAGGACCAGATTTTTCTTTCATTATTTATTGGGGACCAAATTTTTCACCCACACTCCTATACCCTCCTAGAGGAGAAGAGTTGTAGCATGGTGCACACCATCACCTCCTAACTGGGGGACCTTGAGCAGCTCACCAGCCTTCAGTTCCCTTGTGTATAAAATGGAGTTAAAAAAGAATCAACCTCCTGGAGGAAGTTTAAATAAGATAATGCACTTAAAACACTATGTGCCGGGACCACCTCAAAAGCCCTCAACAAATGAAGGGGGTATTTTTATTAATAAGACTTGTTTCGTTAAAGGGTAAGCCAGTCAAGCCTTTGGGTATACGTACCCAGTTATTTAAGGCTCTCAGTTATTTAGAATGAATTTCTGCCATACAGAAATCAGGCCAAAGTCCCATTTCTTTTTCACTCACCACAGCAAGCGAGTCTTGAGAAATGGAGATGTCCCTACTTCCAGTCCTTGCTATCTTCTCATTCTCATCAACACTCCTTTCTTACCTCAAACAAACATGCTCTCCAGTGCCTTCGTCCTCTCCCTGTGGGTTGGAGGGGGCAGGGAGAGGGATGCAGAAGGGAGCTTCTCCAGTTCAGCCACCCTGGCTCCCATCTCTGCCTCGGGTCGCACAAGGCAAGTGTAAAGGGCAGATGCAAAACCAAGGGGAAAAAGAATGACAAACTGGAGGTCACACCTCTCTCTCTTCCCTCCCAGAAGGAGAAAAAGTACAAGGGCAGGGGGGTGTGTGGGTGAGAGAGGTCACACCTGTATCAGTTACCAAGTCTTCACCATGGCCCACAAAGCTCTCACAAAATAGTTCTTGGCTTTCACTTACCTTTCCAACTCCACTTTCAACCGTGTACACTCTGTAGTCACACCACTTAGCTTCTTGTTCATACTCTTGCCAGCCTCTGGGACCTTTCACATGCTGTTTCCTTTCTCCTGCATTGCTCTTCTCCCCCTTCACTTAATAAGCTTCTCATTCCTCGAAACTCTGCTTAAACCTTGTTCATTCAGGGAGGTCTTCTCTGGCCAACTCTCCCCAATCTATTTTGGGATCTGCAGGTACATCTTCCCATGGTGCCCTGTGTGTTCCCTTCCTGTACCTCATCACATGTGTAATCACCCGTCCAATGTCTGTTCTCCGTCCCCAACCTACTACTTCTATAAGGGCAGGGGTATGTCTTCTTAGTCACTGCTTAATACATTGTTGTTGGTTAGTTAAACTCAGGGGTTACTACAGTACCATCCTGGAGTAAAATGCAATAGTCTTTACAGAGTTCTCCTTTAAAAAAGACTATTCTGAGCAAAAGGCAGTAAACACTGGGTAGGAAAATTGTTACAAATTTTCTTTTAGAAACTCTCCCAGATAGAAATATCTAATTTACAAAGTTAGGGAATAATTTTTGCTGGTACTAACTAGCGATTAAACAGAAAACTAGCAGGGCCTTCCAGTGCAGTGTAGTTTCTCAAAGAACATGTGAGGGATATAAAACAGAAAGGCAGGGAATCCCTGGAGGGCCAGCGGTTACGACCCCACACCTGCACTCCCCAGGGAGCAGGTTCAGTCCCTGGCTGGGGAACCTCGCGGCATGGCCAAATAAAATAGGACGGCATCAGAGACAGAATTATTAAAAGCTTAAAACCCAGCTAAAGGTAAACCTCAGTACGGTTCCTCAAACGTGCCCCCCCCACCTTCCTGCCTCAGGTCTTTGTAACGCTGTTCCCTCTGCCAAAAGTGCCCTCTCCTCTTTGCCCGGCTAACCTGCGAGAACGAAGTCCCTCACTCTTTAAGTGTAAGCCTTTCAAACACCTCCAAACTCCACGCCAACCTCCCTTCACTGAGAAGCGCACTCTAGTCGCTCTCAGGCGCACGCACGCCGGCCCGCACGCACGCCGCCCCACGCCGCACCACGCCCACCCACGCCACACGCCCCGCCCGCACGCACGCTGGCACCCACGCACCACGCCTGCCCACGCACGCACCACGCCGGCTCGCACGCACCACGCCGGCCCACGCACGCACCACGCAGGCCCGCATGCACCCTGGCACCCACGCACCACGCCGGCCCACGCACGCACCACGCCGGCACGCACGCACGCTGGCACACACGCACCACGCCGGCCCACGCACGCACCACGCTGGCCCGCACGCACCACGCCGGCCCACGCACGCGCCACGCCGGCCCACGCACGCACGTTCGCAAGCATGCACCCACCAGCCCCTTACCAACCTGGTGCACATGCTCCAGACGGCCACGGTTTCTGCTGATTGTTACAAGCCCCGGTTCCTACCTCATCTGAGTTCCCTGATGACAGGAAAAAATATGTGTTCAGTTCAGTTCAGTCGCTCAGTCGTGTCCGACTCTTTGCGACCCCATGAACCGCAGCACGCCAGGCCTCCCTGTCCATCACCAACTCCCGGAGTCCACCCAAACCCATGTCCATCGAGTTGGTGATGCCACTTGCAAAAAATTCTTCTGCTGAGCCTTTTTTTCTCTAGGAACTTCTTTTACTTCCCCATCAAATACTCTGGAAGTTGCATCTTATTTTTCCGTCCTGTTTACGATTCTTGCTTGTTTGAGATATTTTAATAATTTCATCAAAGTTAGAGCTGAAAACGTCACTATTCGGGTGGGGGGGGGGGGAGAATTTTTAAAATATGTATTTGGCTGCACTAGGTCTTAGCTGTGGCATCTGCGATCTTTGATCTTCCTTGCCACACTCAGTCTCTTTAGTCGCGGCTTGTGGGATCTAGTTCCCTTGACCAAGGATGGAAGCCAGGCCCCCTGCATTGGGAACGCAGTCTTAGCCACTGGACCAAGAGGCGAGTCCCTGAAAGTGTCTTTAAGGATAATAATGGCAGCAGCACTTGCCATCTTGCCAAAGCTTACTCTGTGCCAGGCTATTTTTAAGAAATACTATTAGTGCTATTGAGAAATAACAGCACTAAAAATACGGGTTCTGTTGTCATCTCTAGTTTATAGAGGAGGAAACTCAGGCCCAGACAAGTTAAACAACTTGCCCATTGTCACACAGCTGGTGAGTAATGAGGTAGTGCCTCCCCCACGAGACAAAGTAGGCACAGGGCCGAGGGCCACAATACGTTTAGAAGCCACAGGAATGTTTTAATTTGTTTCAGAATGAGAAGGAAAAGAAATTCAAAATTTAGGTTGAAGACAAACATTTTTTTGCATTTAATATTAATATAAGTGTATTTGTACAAGTGTTGTAAAATATAATTTTTAAAAGTGTTTAATGGAAGAGATTCGTGACGGCAGAAGTACCCTAAGAACCCACAGAGGTCATAATGTGACATCGGTGGAGTCAGAAGTCCAATCAAGTAAGTATGCCCCCCAAATTCGTGTTTTCTCTAGTCTAGTCTAACTCCACATTGTTGCTGTTGTTAAGTCACCAAGTCGCGTCCGACTCTTTGCCACCTCAGGTACTGAAACCTGCCAGGCTCCTTCATCCATCAGATTTCTCAGGCAGGAACACCGGAGTGGGTTGCCATTTTCTTCTGCAGGGGATCTTCCCGACTCAAGGATCGAACCCGTATCTCCTGCTTGACAGGTGGATTCTTTACCACTGTGCCACCTAGGAAGCCCAACCCCTGGTGTTTTTACAAGTGTAAAACTGCAGTCCAAGGCCACACAACAAATGGATGGCAGAAAGCAAGCAGAGAAAACAGGTTTCCAGGGGCCAACCGTGGTTAACTACCCTTGTGGTCCAACAGCACCACCTAGTGGTATTTCCAGGAACTTCGCGTGAAAAGGGTGCAGGTCCAAATACTCCCGAGAAACAACTACCAGTCTACCCGTGGACTCCATACTCAGCAGTAGCAGAACTCAAACACACCCCCAGAGCAGCCACAGGGCCCAGTGGGCTCTGGCAGAGATGGGCTACATGTTTGGGGACCCTTTCTCCTCTTCTCCTGGTAACACACCACTCCCAGCCTTCTCGTGTGGGCTCCACTGGGACTGAGCACTTCTGCTCCGGGTCCCTTCAACAGAATGTAGAGTAAGGACAGGGAGGTGCCCTCCCACACCCCGCTCCACTTAGCACCTTAAGAACTTAAAGAGCCCCCTCCCCTGCCCCAGGTCTGCTGCTGAAACACTTACAGGTTCCACTGTTTTCCTTCCCAGGAGTGGCTTGGCTGGCAATGGTGATAGCGGGGGCGGGGAACTCTGCAAATAGCTAGGGTCTCTGAGGGCAGACAGGTCACAGCAGGTGGGGCCCCCTGAATCCCACCTTAGGGTAGACCTGTGCCCCTCCCCTGCTCGGCAGAACAGAGAGGGGGTGGGTGGGGCTGGCAGCATCTCTGCTCTGCAAGGTCCAATGGACCATGATGGGGAAGGGATGGAGCAGCTTCTGAACCCCCAGCTCATTCACATCAGCTGGTCTGTTCGCCTTGAGACATGGAAGATGTTACTTTTGATGTAAAAGCTCTTTGTGATGGGCTGGAACCTGGCATAAGTAGGAGGCCTGGTGTCCTTCATGGCTTCCCCTGGAACGCAACAAGGGCCTGGTAGAGCTGGGGCCACCACACCTCCTGCCAGCCCAGCACAGCACACAGCCACGGTGGCTCTGGGTGCTGGACAGTGAAATGCTCCCATGCAGTTAGTAGCCCCTGACCCCTATCTAAGGCCCCCCTCCCCTTCCTTCTTAGAATCTACTAACTAAATGGTATGCCTGGCAAAGCACAGGAATCCTCAACACCCTGCTTTGACCCCATGGCCAGGATCTGCCCTGATGGGTGGCACCTAGGGTTCTCTAGTTGTTAACTGTTTTAACAGCCTCCCTACCCCAAGCTCACTTCCCCCTCATCACATTTCCTCCCCTTGTCCAGCGACTCCCCGCCCCACTCCAGTGCTCCACGGCAAACGCCTCCAGGGTCCTGCCCAAGGCTGAACTAGCTCCCCGAATGCCCACTGGCTGCAAATCCTGCCTGTTGAATTAATAATAAAAATAATACCACTTCTTGAGCATTTACTATGTGCCAGCCACTAGACGAGTGCTTTCTATGTGTAAAAGTCACTTGGGGCTGACCCAGCTGGGGCCCAGACAGTGCCTTCAACCCCTCTGTTCCATGGCTGTTTACACCCCCCGGGAAGACGCAGCTCCTGTCTGTAACCGCTGGGGAGGGGAGAAGTGGTCAGCAGAAGGTCTGTCCATCTGTTCCCCTTCTGGCCTATGAACCGGTTGGCTTAGGGGCATGAGGCCAGACACAGCTTACAGAATGTTCCAGAGATTCTGGGAGCAACTATGGCTTCAACAGAACACTATGAGGGAAAACTAAACTTTGTCCTGAACCTGTACTGCCCTTGTACCCAGGGGGTCATTCAGAATCAGCTCCTTTGACCCCAGTGCTTGGGTTGCTGGATAAAATGCAGGGTGTCCAATTACATCTGAATTTCACGGATACTTTTTTCAGGATACATATGTCCCATGCCATACTTGGGGCATACTTATACTAAAAGGTTATTGCTTATCTGAAACACAAATGCAAATGGGCAGTTTGTATTTTAATCTGTTCCATCTGCAACCCTGTGCCTGGCAGTGGCTGGCTTCAGAGGCAATGGGCATGGACCCGTGGGCCCAGCAGGAGAGGAGGAACACGGAAACCCTGTGTGATGCCCATCTCACTCTGTAAACGGAGTCAGGCCCTTCTCAGAAGAATCTGATGGAGGAGATTCGACCTGGCACTCTACTCAAACATGCCATTCCAGCAGGCCTTCGCTGACCTCCTTGTGTACTGCCAGAGCAGCCCCTCAGCCTCTATCTCTGTCTCCTAATTTACCGCTTCTTAAAGCCTCAGTTGTGACCCATGGACCGAACCGACATCAGTGTCATCAGGGAGCTGGTTAGAAATGCAGAATCTCGCCCCATCCCTGAGATCCATTGAAAGGTCACAATCCACATTTTAAGAAGATCCCCAGGTGACAATAAAGATTGAAAAGCACAGTTCTGTAGCATGGACCACTGCCTGACTCCACTTCATATATCTGTCACCAGCCCTCTGTGAGGGGCCATGACTGTCTTGCTCTCTGACAGACACTCCAGGACAAAAAGAGGAGCATATATGAGGTGCTCAATAAACATCTGTTGAATGAATGAACCAGAATTCAAACCCAGTCTGATAATATCAACCTGCATAGCTCTATGCCTGTTGGTTCACTGACTCATTTTGGGGCAGAGCTGGGATTCAATGACTCCACATCTCCCTCTACTGGCTGTTCTGAACAAGATTCTACCAGGATTACATGCAGAAGGAACGTGTGTCCTTCCCACCTCATGCAGCTTTCTGAGGCTAACTCCTGCTAAAGGTGTTCTCCCACCAGATTTCCCCCAAAACTCTGTGACAAAGGAAGGGAAGTACTTGTTTGTCCCCATTTTTTGGATGTGGAAACTGAGGCCCAGAGAAGTTAAGGTTCTTGCTTGAGCTCACACAACATGAAAGTCGTGAAGCCAGGATTTCAACTCACACTTCTTGATTCCAAATCAAAGCTTCATTCCCTAGTTCATATTCATTTCGCCCACAGTCCCTGAGTGCCAGCCCCAACCTGGGAGCTGGGAGAGCATTAATGACCTTAACTAAGAAGCCCTGGAACTTCAAGGCCTCACCAGGCTAGAGGGATACTCAAGGAATGGCGATGGTGCTTGTGCAAACTCAGAAAGCTATGAGCGCACAAAGATGGGCTCATCTGCCTGGAGGACTCCTGGAAGACTTCTCAGAGGAGGTGACATCTGAAAGTTAGCCAGCAGAGGGAGGGCAGAAGAAAGACCAGAGTGTGAGAAATCTGGAGCCCTGCTCAGAGCATAGTGAGCCAGAGGAATGTGACGAGGGGCAAGGCTGGGCCCGCCTGCCAAGGCCTGGAATGGCAAGAGGGTGGTGGCCCTTACCCATGTGCCAGCTGTACTCCCAGGATGACACTATCGGATACAGAAATTTCTCCTGCGGCTTCTGCCGATACCACTCCCAGAGGTACAAGGCCCGGCCTTGACCGTCGTGGGAGATGCCTTGGAAGAGCAGCTGCAGGGTGCTGGGGGGGACCTGCCTCATCCCTGAGCCCACGGGTTTGGTCTGATCTGTGGGCCCCTGCGTTGCTCTTTGGGCCTGCGAGCCTCTGTCTACCTTGGGTGCAGGGTCCTGGACACCCACTCCCCTGGACAGCTGATCCTGGAGCCCCCTGGTCTCTGGCCGTCCAGCAGGTACCTCCTTGCTGTCAGGGGAGCTGGTGGCCTGCGATGGCCCCGCTCCCGAGGCTGACTGGAAGGGGGCCTTCTGAGGCTGCTTCCTGGGCAAGGCTTCCTCCTTCAGGCGCCTGTGGCCATAGGTGAGGTTCCAGGCCACCCGAGCGGTGGTCTCCTTGCGGATGTTCTCCTGCCAGCAGGCTTGCTTCTGGGAGGTGAACAGATCCTTCATGACAGTGTGGGGGAAGGGCCGGGGAGGGAGGAAACATTCTGTAGCTTGTGTTTGCACCGCTGGTGCCTCGTCTCCAGGGATACGTGCAGCCAATGAGGGCTGAGTTGCCGAGGCCCTGCTGGCAAGGAGGGGCTGGGCTGCTGGGGTACCGGGGCGGGGGAGGGGGGGCATCCGCAGGCAGTGGGACAGACAGGACTGAAGGCCACACCCACCCAGGCTGCCTGGCAGGGGACCACATTCTCCCCTAAAGGAACCAGGGCCGGCGCCTTTGCCTTTCATACCCAGAGGATCCCCGGTGGCACATAGGGTTCCACAGCTTCTATTCCATCTGGCAAACCCAAGTGTACCCCTAACTGCGTGCCAGGCACCCAAGGGAGTCTAAAAGAGAGGTCCAGTCTCCACTCCAGGAAACTCTGGACAATGTGGCTGGGAGCCAACCCCTCATACAGCTCTGCCACCTGACAGCTACACGGCCTCATCTGTGCAGCGAGGTGATGGTAGGAACTTAAATGTTCAGACAATGACATTAGGACAATGTGTAACCAACTGGGGACAAACAGTGCCTGGCACAGAGGAAGCCCTTGGGAAATGTCAGCTGATGATTAACAAGCACCTACTAGGTGCCAGCTGCTAGGCTGAGGTCCATGTGCCTTAAACCACCCACTTGATTACTGGGGCTCTCATAGCCTCCTCTTCAGGTGGGCAAAGGGAGGCCTGGAGAAATACTGTGCCCTGGGCACACTGCCCATATGTGCCAGGCCCTGGGCTGGGGGCTTCACTGAGTGACCCTACTCAGTGACTTCCTCATAGGCTCTCTTATGCCATTTTTCCAGGTGAGAGAAGTGATGCTCACCACTGTTAAATGGTTGCACTGGCATTGACTCCAAAACCCAGAGCTCCGTTACAGACCCTCCCATGTGACACGTATTGTGAGAGAGGCACAGGCAGGGCGGGGCGGAGGATCCACCAGCAGGACCGTGAAGTCAGCCTCCTGGATCCTCACACTCTGCCTCTTTGACCAGGACCCTCCGGGGTGGGTACCAGAGAGAAGGCGGTTACCCACCGTGCCCTGGGGCCTCTCGCCTTTCCGCTCTGCTGGGTGTGCTCTCGTTTATTCATTCAACAAATATTCACTTTCTCTTGACCCTGTGCCAGGCACCCAGCCAGGTAATAAAGGAGATGAGAAGAGACAGAACCCACAGGCTTCCTGCCCTGTGTTTCTCTGTCCAGGGGAGACAGATACATAACCAGATGGATAGAAGGGCAGGCAGGGAACTGGGGCGATGGTCTGGGTAGTATTCCTGGAGGAGGTGTCCTTTGATTGAGAACTGAACCATGAACACGGGTTCATGGCAACTCTCCTGCCGTGAGGCAGGTTAAGTAAGGATGGAGGGAGTAAACTCTACAGTTAGGGGGCTGGGGGTGCCAAGACCCTGGGGTCAAACAGTGGTGGGGTGGAGAACTCAAGAAAGCATCCATGGCCCAGATCACCCCCACCCACAGACTGGTTAGCCCAGGTGCTCAGAGCACCAGAGGGTGGAGGCGGATATCCTTTTCCCTTGGAGCTTCAGAGACCCTGTGCCTTCCCCACCACCAGGGCTCCCCACGGTGCCACAGTTTGAGTGTCTAAGGCCACCCCTGTGGTCACCGAGGTGACAACAGCCCAGGCAGCTGCCCTGTCACCCAGTGGACAGGCTTACCCCTCCATGGGGGGGCTGTGGGAGGGTGCAGAGAGGCACCCCTAAAGAGCTGCCTTTCCGTGGGCCCAAGGACAGCCAGCCACCCACAAGGCAACCTGCCTTCAGATTCTGTTACCGTGTTAAGGTGTCCAGCCTGGGTGAGGCCCCTTGGAACAGCTTCAGGACCCCAAGTTTTAGTTTAGACTTCTGGAGTTTTAACACAGTCTTGATCATCACTATCCTTTCTGAGCCTGGGCACACTCCCCTGTAAAAAACTGCAGATGATCCTAACAGTGCTTAGCATTGTTACTTCTCTTTTTCTTCCTCTTTTTTGAAACTCATTTGTAAGCCACCAACAGGGACTTCCCTGGTGGTCTGGTGGCTAAGACTCTGTGCTCCCAGTGCAGAGGGCCCAGGTTCTATCCCTGGTCGGGGAACTAGATCCCACATGCCGCAACTAAGACCCGGTGAAACCAAATAAATATCAAAAAATAAATAAAAGCCACCACCCACCCCTGAGAAGGTGTGCGGGCAACCTCCAGGCCGGCCTCTGGTCTATGTGAGCAGGGTCACAGGTGCACCTGAGTCTCCACCTGCCTTCTGACCATGCCCCCAGGCCACCAGGGACCCACGTTGTCCGCCCCCACTGATGACCCAACCCTAATCCTCAGCCTGTAATTTTGTCCAAGGGCCTCTCCTAGGACTCTTTAAAGTAGCTTCTCCTGGAATTAAGCTCTGAGAGCAGAAGAATCGTCTTAGGCACTGAGCGAGTAATAATAATTTTGTGAACCTTGTCAGTGATATTCTTTACAGCACCTTGTTGGTTAATCCTGAGAACACTCTATGGAGTAGGTCCCATTACCCCACGTCACCACCGGAGAAAATCAGGGAGGCGCTGTTTTCTGTGAGTGTATGCGATCGGCCGGAGGTCACGGATTTGGATCTGCTGGCCTTTGCTAATAGCCCCCATGCTAAACGGTTTCTCCACAAACCGTGCTTCCCCCTGTGAGGTACCTCTTCCACTTCACCTCGCTCGGGCAGCTGAGTCTCCTCAAAAGTCATGCAGCCCCTCTCCCGGCAGCTCAGGGTTTGCCCAGGTCAGTTGGGAGATGGATGTGTTGTGAGATCTTTCTGAAGATTCATCTTAGAGTGGATTTCCCCATTATCTTCCCATTTTATGGATAAAGGCACTGAGGCACAAGAGAAGGTAACTGCCTGAGGTGTGTGAACTGAGACTGGAATCCAGACTTGCTGACCTGCTGCTTTCCGAGTGTTTCTCACACGTGAGTTTCCTTTGCTGCTACTAGCGGGGCCTGAAGCAGGCATTTCTGGGGCTTGGTGCCTCTGCCAAGGCTTCCTTCTCTGATATTACCCAATGGCGCCCAGCAGCAGCTTTGCCCTAAGAATGTCCACGCTGACAGGGAGAGGTGTCTGGTGCTTGGGAAGGCAGCGGTCATGGTCAAGGCAGAGGGAGCAATGTGGGCAATAAAAGGCTTGCAGATTCTTTCATCTTCGAGCTTTGTCCTGGGGAGATAAGCAGGCCCAACATACAGAACGCCCTTGGATGCGAGCCACAAGTCAGGCTCGTAAATTCCCCACCTCCTGCAGGCCTGCTTGGGAGAACTCATGAGGGAGAAAGAAGGGGTGTAGAGTGGGCCACCCTAAATTCCTTGCACATGAGCTGGTCCCCTGTGGGCTCAGGGACCCAGACAAAAGCCTTATCACAAAGCAGAAAGGATCTCTTTGTCTAGAAGGATTCCTCCCACCATGTGTTTGGGCAGCACCCCGAGGACAAAGCAGTGGGAAAAAATGGGACTCAGCCTTGCCTTGAGTGACTTGACATTTTCACTCCCTCTTGGAGTTATGATTTGCTATTGTGAGGAGCAGAAAAAAATTAGCCAAACAAGCTGTGTTTCTGGGAGAGTTTTCATTAGTTGAAATTAGTTGGTTACAAAGCCCCATCTTTCCACGAGTTAATGGAGACTTGGAGAGAGTCCATCCTTTTGGTCAAGCGCTAAAGCCAAAGGGCACTTGAATTAACAATATTGCCCATTTTAAAATACAAACTTGGTGGTTGACAAGGATTGAGCACCCATTTCGCCATTAATCTTTACTCTGCTAAACTGCTGTGCAGTTTTCAGGGAAAATTAAATCCCTGTGTGCCCAACTCATTTTACACCAAACTCATCAAAATGTGGCTTTCAAGGCGCGTTTGAAGTCTTAAGACCAGAAATGTGGACAAGGGCCCACATTAACAAAAGGCTTCCTCCCTGGTTGCATTGCTTCCCTGAGTCACAGAGGGAAACCGGGTGAGGAATAGGAGGGCGTCTGGGCGTTGAGGGGGATGGACCTGTTCTGAGCTGGGGGTCTCTGCGTGGCAGCTGGAAGCTGCTGTGTGCCTAACTTCCACTGGTCACCAGAGAGCGATGGTCCAGCCAGCTCTTGGTAGGAAAGGGGCAGAGTCAACCAGTGAAAGTCAGAAAGGGCCTGGCACCCAGTTGGTAAAGGGTCAGGTTTCAAAGTTTTCAAGGTGTTTGTACAAACAACAGCTGGTTCCCATAGCAGCAAGTCCAGGTGCAGATAACAGCTGCCCTGTGGAACTAGCCACTGACCAGTTGAGAAATGCACAGGTTTCATCCTGAGACGTCCTTCATGTAATTGCCGGGGGGAACGCCAGGAGCAGCACCTCTGTACTAACAAGTAGCCTGTGGAGGAGGCCCATCACCTCTGGCAGGGTTTGATCACAGAGAGCAGTGGCCAAGACTCACAGCTCCCAGAGGGCTCTCAGCTGACCCTCACAGCCTCTCCTGGGGCAGGGAGGGGGGGCACACTCTGAGAGGTGAAGCAGCTTCCCCAAGCCACACTCCCAGTGAGTGGCCGAGCCAGGACGTAATCCCTAGGTTACTTGATGCTAAAGTCCAGCTATTAATTTACAAATGCTGCCTCCCCAGAAACCAGCCAGGCTTCAACAGGGTGGGATCCAGGTCTCCTCTTTGAGCAAAGGCAGCCTACCGTGGCCTCTCCAGACCCACTGGAGACAGCCTGCATTCCGCAAAGCCTATGGACATCCTGGAGTCCAGGAACAGACATTCATGGCACGGGCCCACAGACAAGGCTATTCTCTCCAGAACAACGGGCAGAAAGACCCTCCACCCCTCCAGTCCTTCTCTCACCTCTCAGAGGTACACACGCATCACTGTCCTGATCACCAGCTGGGCGTCGGGAAGGAACACACCAATAGAAGCCTTTCTCTCCACCCCTCACCCCCAGTGCAGGGCTGGGGGTCCAGAATGGACTTCCTGTCATCATGGCACCTGCTGGTGCCCAGAGGAGGGAGGGACCCTGAGTTCCTGCTGTGCCTCTGCTCCCACAGCAGGATAAGCAGGGAGGTAGAGCTCCCACTCTGGGGACAAAAGGCAGGGGCCAGAATCTTCCCCCAGTGAGCCTCGAGATGCCAAACATGTCACCGCAGCACCCGAGTTAGCGTCCTCGCCATAAAATCACATCACAGCACTGCTGCAGCGCAGGAGGCAGGGGCTAAGGGTGTCGTAAGCACATGGCAAGGAGAAGCTTCCCGAGCAGCAAGGAGAAACAGAGGGAGGGAAGACTCACCACCAACTCCAAACCCTGCTGTCCCAAGGAGTGACAGGGGACACCACTTCTTGCCTGAATACATTCCCTACAGCGAGGGTTTCATAGCTCATCGGGAAAAAGGCTTTCTCTCTCTCGCTTATAAAACCACAGCCTTCCCCTCAGTGGGTTTCGTATCTGGGACTCTCAACCAGGGCAAACCACAGCAAACTTCCCTGGGAGGCTATGTCGGTGCCAGGGTGCCTCACCTTGATAAACTACCCCCTGGGGCCTGCGGAGAAGTAGAACATCCCCCAGCGAAAAGAAACGGAAGTTCCCTGTTGAGACAAGTGGCTTAATCTGCATCCTTTCGGCCAGGGTTTGGCAGGGTGGGTCAGAGCCTCAAACCACTTTAGGCAAGGACACCATCCAAGAACACCGGGGAGCTTACGGAGCAAACATCGTATTTAATAAGTTATAAGATACAATTTACAGTCGGCATTGGGTTCCAGTTTCGCTTCCATGTCCCAGTTCACGAGGCCTGTGGTCCTTCCACATCAGGCTTCGGGCAGTTCCAGTTTCTAACAGGTAGGCTTTGCCAACATGCACTCCCAGCTGCTGCACCTCAGGGAGGGTCACCCACCTTGCCCTGTGCCACCCACGAACCCAATGGAGATGACAGCACCCACCTCCTGAGGGCTCGGCAGCCAGTCTGAAAGGACATTTTCATTTTTATTCCAAAGCAGGTGTGCAAGAAGGCATGCAAAATGCCTTATACCCCATTTTCAGAATTTTGCAGCTGCCCCTTGCTTTCCAAACAGCCTTGGGTGGCACATCCTCAGGGCTGAATATGCTTTCTTTGTTTCTGCAAATGGTGAAGGGCCACCAATGAGCTATGGTCCTTTCCTCCCCTGTCATTCCTTGACTGTCAGGCCAAAGGTCGGCAGGGGTTTCCTTCTATAATTATTTTCCAGAAAAAGGCTAGGCTGGGGCCAACTGGGGGTGGGTGTGGAGTGTTTTGTGGTGCAGGAGGCCTCCACTAACCCTCAGACCTATACACGGTCTCTCCCGACGTGCTGGAAACTCAACAAACAGACCGATGGCTGGAGCATGGGCTAAGAACAGGGACTCGTGTTGGTTTAAAAAAAGGGGGGGAATCTTTGGCAAGTGAGGAGCTGCTCACTACTCAGACCCAGTGACTGAAACGGACTTTGAAAACAAAAGCAAAGACCTGGCTGTCAAGATGGTCACACGCAATGACCCTGCAGGGAATCAAGCAGCAGGATGAGGGCAGAGGCACCAGGAAGCCGTTTTGGCCAGTCCGGCACCTTGGACTCTGCCCTCGGGGCGGTGGAGGGGGGGACGGTAGTAGTGTTAAAACAAAGGTGTCCACCTAGTACCCTTTTCTCACATGATACGGTCATCTCCTTCTCTAAATGACAGCATAAACTAGGTCTACTCTTTTTTCCTGTCCCTCCTCCCAGCCTTGTTTTGTAAACTGACTAGCTAATTTCATTTCTTAAAAATACGAGCCTGGTCTGTTCTGGTTCTGTCTGGAGGGGGTGATCTGTGCCACAAGAGGTCTGACTGGCCAGGTCTACTGAATCAATTTTCACTTCCTTACTCCCCAACACGTCCCTAAAGAGTCAAGTTTAGAACTTCTTTCTGTACTAAAAGGAAAAAAAAAAAGAGGCAATGTTTTGAGGATGGGGTTTTCAGACCCACAAACAGGCCGGAGGACTTTGTATAAAACGAGTTAACAGACAAGCAACAGAAGCAGCCGCCAGCACGGCTCCCGGGACCCGACGAGAAGTGTTTTAAGGCACAGTGACGTGGAACGGGCTGCCAGGGATGTGCTCCTCTCCCCACTTCACGGCCAGAACGTAATCCCCCCGCTCCTTGACAACGTAGGTCACATTGTACTGCTGGTTGCCCACGTGCTTCATGGAGACTTCTTCGCAGGGGGTGGTGGGCCCATGGACCCCGATCAGCAGCATGTTGGAACCTGGGGGTGGGGGGGGGGGCAGAGGAAGGTGGTGACGTCACGAGGATGCACCCAAGAAGGCAGAGGAAGAGGGGAGATGGGCGCCAAAAGAAAGGTAGCAGTTACTGCCTACACTTCTCGGATGATGCTTGGGGCCAGTGAGAGGTGGGAGAGCAGAGGACTCATACAGGTTCAAATCCCTGCCCTGCTGCTTCCTAGGTGGGTGACCTCGGATGTGGAACCTCACCTCTCTCTGCCTTAGCTCCCCCATCTGTAAACACAGGTGACACTACACCTACCTCCTGGGCTACTGGTGAGGTTTAGAGGAATTGTTACATGTGAAGCCCTTAGCACACAGTAAAAAGGCTGTGTAAGCACTATCTAATCTCATTTATTCTCCTGAGAACCTTCAGGAATATTATTATTCCCATTTTAGAGAAGAGTAAACTGACTTTCAGAAAGACATTTAGTAACTGTCCCAAGGGCACATGGCTAATAAGCACTGGGAAGGAAGGGAGGGAGGGAGAGAGAAATAAGTAAGTGGTGGAGCCAGGTTTCCAGCCAGATGTGCCAGGTGCCAGGACCTAGGCAACTAAATCACTTTGACACCCAAGTAAATACCCAACCAAGTTCAGACTGCAGTTAAAGCAATTAGTGGCAGAGAAGAGGCCAGGTAACTGATTCAGTGTAACGGGGATAATGAAACCTTTCCTATGTACCTTGAGGTCATTTGAAAAAAATCAAGAGGCAAATCATTTAAAAATACTTAGCGCAGAATAAGATAATGAACATATGACACAGAGGGTGGCCCCCACATCCTTCCTTCCCCGCGTAGGGACGGGCTGCCTACCGGCTTTGCTGCAGTCCACCAGGAAGGAGCTCTTCTGGCCCAGGAAGGCCTTCGAGAGCCCTGCACCCTTGGAGGTCACCTTGCTGGCATCCGAGGATGCCTTGGGGATGGCGCTGTAGCAGGTCTCTGTCGAGGACCTGGTCACCGACTCCACCAGGATGGAGGAGGTCTCGTTGGCCGAGCCGGGGCTGACCAGACGCTGGCCTGGGATACAGGAGAGAGGAAACGGGTGTGACTGGTCAGACAAGGCAAGTGCCCAGAGCAGAAATCCCAGGAGAGCCCCAACTCCCCAACATCTGGATCCAAAAGCCACCACACCTCTCCCTCACACCCCCAACACCTGGATCTAAACGCCACAGCTTACGCATCTCAACCTGCCTACTGTCTTCTATGGAGTTCTAGGGTCCTGCCCCACAAAGCTTAAGATCTGGCTTTCTGGGAATATTAGGAAGTCTGGCCCTGGTTGATTTGATGGAAATCCTTGATCTGGAAATCCCTCCCATATAACCACGTGCCATCCTATGGAATGGACATCTTCCATTGACATAAAATATTTCTAAGCTGTGTAGAAGTGTGGGAGAACACTGACAAAATATCAAAAATGATTCCCTCTACATATTATAAAATGATTCTTTCCTCTGTTTTTTTTTTTTTTTTTTGGCAATGCCCTATGGCATGTGGAATCTTATAGTTTCCCGACTAGAGAGTGAACCCAAGCTCCCTTGCAGTGGGAGTACGGAGTCTTAAACACTAGACTGTCAGGGAATTCCCTAACATTTTAAGTTAATTTATTTTTAATGTAATTTTCTGCAATGAACCTATACTACTTACATGACCGTGAACCAAGCAGAAAGAGACACGTTGAAGGAATTCACCACAATATTTATGGTGGTTACCTTGGGTGGTGGGCTGTGAGCTGGTTTTTACTGTTTGGTACTTTTTTCAGTGTTCCGAAGAAGGCATGTTTTTATAAATTTATTTTAAAAAAACTTTTGATTCTTTTAAAAGTGAAGGTTAGCAACGAACGAGGGGATTTTTCAGGCCCTGATCTAAACAAATACATATGATTTCAAATATGTAAGCACTCCTTTTCTGTTAGAGACCTAACATGCTTTCTCAACTTCTACACCCCTGCTCGGCCTGCTTATTCTGCAAGTTTTGAACATGCAGTCCCCGCTGACATGTCCTATTACTTCTTTACTCCAAGATTCAAGGCAGATTCAACGTATCTAAAATCATCCAGTTTCTACTAGTGGTTAGCTCTGCCGATTCTGTAACAAGATCACCTCCCCTGCTAACAAGGGGAAGATTGACTTCAAAGTCATTTGGTCGTTACCTGTCACCTTGGCCTTAAACGGGCTGCCCACGATGTGGTTGGGCCCACCGTATTTGACGCCAATCAGGTAGTTTCCAGGAGCCATGGGGGTGTACATGACCTTGTACCCTTCGGGGGTTTCTTGGCAATCCATTTTAACCTTGGACGGCCCTTCGATGGTGACGGATAATGTCCCTGGCCCTGCTCGGGTGGTATTGATGAAAAATTCTGACTGGATGCCTGGGAGAAAGGAAGCGGGAATAAAGATCACATGAACAGTTTGGAGGGATTGGTGGTGGTGGTGGTGGGGTCTGGGAAGTGTTCTGGGGGCCCTGAAGCCATGGCGGGGCACACAGAGGTCCCGTCACAGAGAGGTCACCTTGGTGGTGTGGGAACCCACCTGTACTAGCTCTGAGTTCCTGGCACAGAGAACTTCAGGCCCTGGGAAATGGTGACCCCTTTCCAAGGTCCAGGCAGGAGTGTGGCTGACATTCTGCCCACAAGCACCTGCCCCCTGCTCTCCTCTGGGCACAAGCCGTGGCTGAGGGCGAGAAGCCCGAGTCCTCATTGTCTGCCCGAAGTGCTGCTTCAGCCCCCAGAGGCCAGCTCTGCCTCCAGGGCTGGGGCAAGCGTAGGCCCCTCTGACCTTTTCTTTCTCCTCTGGGCAGACTTGGAGAAGCCCAGGCAGCCCAGAGCTGCCTCCTTCCTCCTCCGGCTCCTCACCCCAGACACCATCCTGTAGGCGGGCCAGCCGTCTTTCCGGGATCTGCCAGCCCCTGCACTGTGCCATAAACACCAGCCACAAGAAGGCGACCAGACAGCAGCTCTGCTAATTACCACTCACACCACTCTGACTCCTGATCCTGTGCCCAGCGCTTTACACACCCAGTGATTCCTCTTTAGCAAACAACACTGAGGCTTAGGGAAGTTCAACCACATGCCAAGCGGAGCTACAGGAGAAGTGGCAGAGCTGGTGTCGGAGCACGTCTGTGTGGCTCCAGAGCCCCGGCCTGTCTCCTGGCTGCCTCAGATGCCCTAACCCAGCTCCAGGACACTACTTCCTACCTGCCTGGTATACGAGGGCCCCCTGTACAGACATCCCGCCTTGTGATAGAAGGAAATCTGGGCCAAGAGAGAGTGCCAGCCAACGATCACAGTGGCATTCCTGCCTGAGCCCAAGGCCCTGCAAAAGCCCCCAGCCCCCTTTGCAGTTCGAAGCAGGAAGAGGGCCCAGACACTCGCTGCAGCACCCTCTATGGGGCACCCTTGGCATAGCATTCCCATGCAGGGTTGTGCCCTTCCCAGAGCCCCTGACCCCACCCCAGCTGGGAACTATTTTGGTTTAATTATAGCTCTGAGGCCAGAGAAAGAATTATTGTTCTGGTTATCAATAAAACAAAGGAACTGCTATCACGCAACCCCAAACACAACCCAGCTGTTTCTGGAAGCTCCTGAGGCTCCTGTCCCAGCAACCCTCCCCTTCCCATCCTGTTCCCCTCAACTATCTCAAATGTGCCATTCAGAAGCCCTCACAACAGCCGCTGGTGAAGCAAGGCCTTGCAGGTAGAGGGGGGAGGCTGTGCAAACAAGGGAAAGGATTTCCAGGAAGTAGCTGCAAGTGACACTAAGGAAAAAAGATACTTTTAAAGTGAAGATGAAAAGACCTGGCCTTGCTCTTGCTCCATCCCTGAGAAGCATCAGTTCATCATGACTGTGAGGGCCCAGAAAGGAAGACGAGGTGCAAAAAGAGAAATAAGGAATTACAGGACAAGAACAACCTTTCAGGTGGGGTCCCTTGCTATTCCCATTTTACTAGGATGAAAGTGGAGGCTCAGAGAGGTCAGACCACTCATCCCAAGTCACACAGCTGGGGACTGACTGAACTGGGGTTTAAACAGGTCTGTCTAACCCACAGCTAGCGCACTCACCCAAGAGTGGATGGGAGAAAGAAAATCCACACACAGGAGTTCCCTCTCACTACTGCCTCCAGCTAGAACCAGGACCTAGGACATCTGTGGGCATGGCCCTGTTACGTGTTATTTTTCTAGTGTAATATTTGCTTTTTCTGTTTGTTTATGAAGTCGAAAATTACTGTTCTTTTTTTTTTTAATTATTTCATTTTTTGGCTGCACTGGGTCTTTGTTGCTGCTCTCAGACTTTCTCTAGTGTCCCCTCGCACCCCCATGTGTGTACAGATGAGTCCCTGTGAGTGTGATGCAGCCCTACTACCTCCTGAAGGTGGGTGAAGGGTGCTGGGCCAAGGCTGTGTTCGTACACCTCGTGCAGAGTGGGGTTCCTGGAGCACTTCATCAAGAAAATGGCTCTTCTAAGCAGAGAAGCCTGGAACTCCCTGGTGTAATTGCTGGCCTTCTCATCCCCTCTGCAGCAAAGAGTCCCACCCCAAATTCTCCACATTCCCATGCTTCAAAACCTGCAGAATGGACCATTCAAAGCTCGAGCCAAGAGATACAGCAAACCCACCCATAAAAACACAGGGAAGCCCGCTCTGTGCCGAGGGTCAGGATGCGGGCCCTCCGGCGGCCGTACACAGACACCTTTTCATTCCATACACACTGCAGCTGTGTAAGCCAGGGATGGAGATTTGGGAAAAGGCCTGGGAGCGGGAGGGCTAGAAAAACAAGACGCCTTCCCCTTGACAAGAGCAATATTTACACAGGGCTTGAAACAGACGTGCTCTGTACCTCCTGCTCCCGGCTGGGAGTCTCCCTGGAAGACCAGCTCCCTCCCTCAGCAGCATCCAGTGCCTGCAAAGCACAATCTGAAACCCGAGCTCCTGAGAAGGCCTGTGTGTGAACAGCCAAGAGGAAGCACCAGAGGCCCCAGCACTGCAGGTACGATCCAGCAGGGGATGAGGTGGCTGCTGGCAACGCAGGAGACGGCAGTGGCCGCTTGTGGGGCCTGGACTGAGGCCTGCTAGGGCTCCAAGTGCCAGGAGGACCCCGCCTGGGCTTCAAGGGTGGATGGCTCAACAGGAGCCAAATGCCTGCAACTGCTGCTGCCTAGGGACCTTTCAAGGCAGCTGGGAAAACAGGGGTCCTGGTGTAGGACACCCTACAAAGCAGGCCAGGGGTGTAGCTGCTGCCTCGGGGTGAGTCAGCCACTTAGGAAAGCAGCAGAACTAAGGGAGTAAAGGAACAGGCCTTGAGGCTGTGAACCTGGACTGATTCCAGCTCTGCCCCTCCAAGCTAAGTAGTGTTGGGGAGCAATGCAACCTTTCTAAGCCCCACTCTGCTTGTCTCTAAAGTGGACATGGCCCAGGCCAAAGCAGCCCTGTGCCTCTTACAAAGGGCAAGCTGCTGGCCCAGAGCTGGAGCCAGACTGGATGGGCCTGGGGAGATGCGGAGTCCTCACAAAGACCCCGTAGGAAGTACTGCTGAGGCCACTGTTTTGGCCCAGAGTCTTGGTGTGGCTAGCCAGCTGGTGAGTCACTCCCGCACCTGGGCAGGTCCCTCGGGCCCTTAGGATGCTGGCTTCTCAGGGCTGATAGCCAGGCAACCACAGCTGCTCATCCCCTCGCCCATGGGTGAGGGAGGTCCGCTCTGTCTCACTCACCCAACCGAGGAACACTAAGAGCAGAATGTGCACACCCAAGGGACTCAAGAAACTGGGCTGCCTTCCTAAGAGAGCCCAAAGTAACACCCAGACGCCAGCCATGCCCCATCGGATCCACGCCTGCCGAGAAACCCACCCTGGCACCTTGCGTAACAGTGACGCATTGGACATGGCTGACGCCCACCTCTGTGTTCACAGCATGGACACTAACTTCAGCCATCATGAGGTGGGCAGATCTATAGGCCTTGACATGGAAAGTTCCTTAGGATGTCAGGTGACAACAGCAAGTTGTACTACAACACAAACAGCACTAAGACCATAGCTATTTAATAAAAGCAAAACTCCATGTCTGCTTCTTTAATGAACTGACTAGCTAAGCAACCAAGTGACCAAGACTGAAGACCAGCAGAGAGACAATCTGAAGGTCCTCACTTGATGTGTTAGCCATCCTTCCTCCTGGACCCAGAGGGAGGAAGGGAGGAGAAGCAAGATGGAACTTTACCTATTTCCTCCCTGCCCATATTTTTTACAAGCTAACACGTCCTATTTGTGTCAAGGATTAAAGATGAATTTGACTGTTTTGGGATTTTCCCTCCTCTTTTAGGATCAGAATAAGGAGGAGCATGGCTGAGACAGGTCTTACTGCGGATTCAATATGTTTCTAGGAGCCCAGGGACCACTAAGGGAGCTGGCAGGTAGGGGACCTCCTGGATGCCCATTACATGCATCACAAACTCTGCGCATCCTCAAAACGAAAGATGCTGTGTTGAATTGCCTATCAGTGTCCTGATCCTAAAAGGACCTGGCAAATGAAGATAGCTGACTGCAGTTTCCGTGGGGAGAGCGGGCAGCTGGCTTCTCGGGGCTTGCAGAGTTCCATCTGCTTTTCCCTGGGGTCGGCTCATTGCAGATGAGAAGTAGAGGCAGCATGTTACCTGTGGAGCCCCCCTCGAGCCCTGCACCGTAGGCCGACACCAGGGCAGGGTTCCCCGCTTGTCCAGGCTCCCCGACGCGCACTTTGAAGGGACTTCCAACCACGTGGCTCCCATTGAACTTGACGTCGATCGTGTGGACCCCATTCTCGTGGGGGATGAAGCGAACAGCATACTTATCTGGCAGAATGAGCAAAGAAACAGGGTAAAACGGGGCCCGTGGACACAACTGTGATGGGTGGGGACAAGGGACAGGAGGCCAACCTGAGGTTACTAATAAGACCACGGTTCTACAACAAGCCTGGCACCCAGTGCTGGTGATCTAAACCAGATGGGCCTATTTGCATGTCCCTAGCCAGCCCTGCAGGAAATGCATCCACGTCTCGAATGCAGTGTTTAATCCCCTGTGGCCTCAGCCTCAGAGGAACGCTTCTTTTATGGAAAGCTCACTTCTGGCAAAGTATGTCTGCTTGACCACTTGAAGGCAGGGAAGAAATGGTTCCATCGGACATTAACGCTCCTTAAGTAAGCTCCAAGCTAGCAGCTGCCCCACAGGGCAACAGTCAGGTTTCTCACTCTGCGCTTGGGTCACAGCGTATGGCAAGAGGATCTGTTAGCTAAAATGGGCACCTAGAATATCCTCCCATCATGCACCCCCTCAACAGCCCCCTTCTTTCCTGAAGGGCTCTCAGCTGGGAGGCAGAGTCTGTTCTCCTCCAGTCTGTCTCTCAGCCACCCCCTGGCTCCTCGTACCCTCCACCCGCTTTAGAACTTCTGTTGCTCAAAGTTCCACCCAAATCCTCTTCTCTTCTCTTCTGGACTCTCCCCACATGGAACTGCCACCCCTATATCCTTCAGCACTGCACTATTTCCCACCAGTCCCCAGCTGGGACCCACTCCTCCTCTCAGAAAGCCAATGTGTTTCAAGGAAATTGATCCCACACCCAGGCATGATTCTTGATTGGGTCGAGCTAATGGGGAAGAGTAAGAGGAGAAATCCCTTTTCCCCCAAGCCTAAGTAAATTAGCACATAGCATTTAGCCACAGGAAGTGACTCAGGAAGGAGCATGTGTGTTCAGTGAGATAGGAAGGGAGGTTTGCTGAAGGCTTCTGCAAAAGGAGCATCTTCTGAGAAAGAATCTTGAGGAAAGGATGTTTCCCTTGATTAGTGTTGTGTGCTGCTGCAGCTATCTTGCCACCAAGAGGAAGGCCGTTGCAGAATGAGGCCCACAGATCAGAAGAAAGAGCAAAGATGTTTGGGGCCATGGAGAAAGTAGCTGAATGGCTGAATTAAATTGTCACTGAAACCCATCTTAGATCCTGAACAGATCCCTTTAATGTGTGTAATAGACTGCCTTTATTATGTGAGTTGGTTTGAGATGAGTGTTCTGTAATTTGTCACCAATAGCATCTTGACTGTGGCAGGCTGGTGGTCTCAGACACCCCTAGGGCTTCAAATACTGCCTGGGGCTGAGGACACCATCTCTCATTTGGTGGCTAAATCCCAATGCTTAGAAATCTATTAAACATTCCCCCTTGGATATCTTGGAGACACCCGAAAACTCTTCAAAAAATAAAATATTAAACTCTGTAATAAGTCACTGACTAACCCTCGTCCACCCGTGGCCGCTGTCCTGAGTTTTCCTAACTGCATCATTGTCTTTCTACCCTGTCGCCAAGCTACGTGTAACCTTCCTGAATTCACTTTCATTCCTTATGGCCAATTGCACTCTAGCCTCAAGTCCTTCCTCTGCATTTCTAACACTGTTGATTAATGTTGTTTTCTCACATGGACCACTCTGGGAGCATCAGCTCATGACCAAGTCTTTCAGATGAACCAAAGCATTCTTTCTAATGTGGTCAGACTTAAACCATGATCTGACCAGGGCATCCAGGCCCCCACCCCACCTCACTTGTTCCTTCTGAGGCTCCCCACTGCCCTTTTTATTCCCCACCCAGTGGGCAGAAGATATCTAATGCTAACCCAGGTGTCAAGTGTCTACCCTCACGGTGCACAGAGCAGGGGACACAGCAAACACCCAATAAGGGCAGTGATCGCAGAGCTTGTCCTCATGCATCAGGGCCCACACTTAATGTTACCTCCTCTGAGAAGTCCTCCCGACCTCATCAAGGCAGAAACCCTTTTCCTCTCCTGCTCTGATCATCTTTACCATTAGATTCTCAAATCTCCTGTGCTGTTGGTGATCAGCAGGGGTCCTCACCAGGGCACTGCATTTTTCTGGCTCACTCTCTCTAGGTCCTCTCTAGAGTCTGTGCTCCTCCTTGAGGAGGAGTCATGTCTTCCTCAGTCTTACCTTCCTGTCAACTCATGACATTTCATATATGTTCACTGCAAAATGGCCTTGTTAAAGCTGATTGACATCACACAATTCCATACACCAGAGTGGCAAGCAAGAAAATCTCATGCTACTAAGTCCTATTGAGGACCCAGATTATCTCTTTCTCTCTCTCTTTTTTTATTTTGGCAGCAAAGCTTGCAGGGTTATAGTTCCCCAACCAAGGATTGAACCCAGGTCCTCAGCAGTGAGAGCACAGAGCCCTAACCCCTAGACCACCAGAGAATACTGCAGATTACCATTTACATCAATCAACCTTCCCTTCAGAGTAAACTGAGGTCAAAGTGTACTTATTCATTTCATAAGGTCAACAGTAAAAATCTGTGATATTTACTTAAAAGATGAGAACATCACAATGAATATCATGTGAAAGAATCTGAAAAACAACTGAATATAAAGACATATTTGTTTAAAAAAAAAAAAAATAGAAGGGGTGTTATATCTCAAAGCCTGTCCCTGGCAAATGTTTATACCCTCATTTGTAAACAGCATCTGGCAATAGCAAAGGGAATCTGAAGGCCCCAGAGAGGCCAACGACTCCTCCGTCGGGGGAATCACTTGCAGAAACATTCCTGGGTGGGGGCGCAGGCGCTTACCTGGCTCCAGCTCAGACACGTGGCATTCCTCCACGGCTCCAGAGGGGCTGTGCACCTTTGCATCGATCTTGCCTTTTGCCCCGTTCAACCTTATGGCAAAGGAGGCTGGCTGATTAACTTTTAATCCCGATTCCTGAGAAGTCAACACATGAGACACGTTACAGCCCTTGGTGTTCTTGCTCAGCAGCACACACTACCCCGACCCAGGATTCCTGGGGGGACAGTTCTCATGCAAATAGGCCTGGAACATGCTTTATTATATAATATCTGGCAACAAAAGAGCAGGTGAGTAATTCCACATTTCCAGAATTAAATATAAGAAAGCAGAGATAAACATCTGCATAGTCTTGTATCTAAACCATCTTGATCAGACATGGTTCCTGGGCTTGGAGACTCGAGACATCCCGGTCAACAGGATTACAGTTTCAGCATCCCAAACAAACCTGTACAGGCCAGAAAACCCAGATCTTCCAGGTCCACCCCCAGCAACCACCAAAAAAAAAGAAAGAACAAAAAAACCCTTCCATTCTCCACCCCAGTTTGAGGAGTAACTTAGCAGCTGATAAAACCATGCAGTCACTAACATGAAGAAAGTTTTTTTTTTTAATCTCATGGGTGGAGATGGAGAGAACTTTTAATAAATCTGTAAAGGGCTACCCATGATTTTTCTTTCAAGCATTACTTCCTGCACAGTGGTTAAAAATCAGCAGGACCTGGGGTTGCTGCCATTTCCTAGGTATGTAGCTACTGCTGAACCTCTCTGAGCCATAGTTTCCTCATCTGTAAAAATGGGCATGATAACCAAAATCTACCTCAGAGAGCTGGTGCAAGGATTAAACAAAGTTGTGCTTTCAAGGCACTCAGCATAGGGCCTGGGCCATACATCGGATAGTTTTAAAACAGAAATGTCAGCTTCTCCTTATATATTAACACACACTTAGAAGTTTTCAGTGTACCCCCCTCCAAAAAAAAAAAAAATGGGAGAAGTATAGCTTTTGCTCTTTACTGGATGAGTTTCACTCTCCATGGTTTCTCTTGGAAACTGTATCCTCTGCTGGGAAAAAGGGATTAGAAGTTCAGATGCTTGAGATATTTCAAGATTGGCCAGTCTTGAAGAGGAAAATTTTACAAGGCAACAGTTTTGACGTAAACTTGGTTGGACAGCTACTCAGATGATAACTCTCAAGCAGCATGGCTCACAATCAACGTGCCACCGAGGCACCCAAGGGTCTTGTGAAAATGCAGATTCTGATTCAGTAGGTCTGGGCCGGAGCCTGGGATTCCAGGTTTCTAGTAAGTCCCCATGCGATGCTGAGGCTGCTGGTCCAAGGATTACATCTTGGTAAGGCGCTAAAGCAGTGCTGTCTAGTTTAATAGTCACTAGTCACATGTGGTTTTATATATATATATATATATATATATATATAAAGTGAAATATATATATGTATATATGTATAAACTTAAATATATATGTGTGTGTATATATATATATATAAACTGAAATCAATTCAACTGTAAGATTCAGTCTCTCAGTTACACTAGCCACATTTCAAGTGCCCAAGAGCTGCAAGTGACTCACGGCTGCCCCTGGAGATATGGGACATTCCCACTGTTGCAGAACATTCTACTAGACCGAGCTGCCCTAGAGGTTACAGACAAGGGAGGACTGAACCCAAAATTACAGAGTCTTTGATCACCAGACCACCCCCATGCAACCACCTCCCCTACAGAATGCCAGCCGACTCCAATTTTCTAAAAAGTCTCAAACGCAAGACAAAAACAAGCCTGTCTTTCCTAACCAGCCCCAGATGTTGCCCTGTAGCCTGCTAGTAAACCTCCAGAAAATACTTTACATATCCCTTGGCATCAAGTAACAAGGGGAGAACAGGGGACCAATTTGACACACAAGTCCCTCCTGTTTTTGCAGCTGGTTACAAAACCTTAATGGACACACCAGCCTGCTGCACACTTATTTCAATATTTCATGACCACGCTGTCATAATAGGATTCGACAGAAGTCTCTTGGAGGTGACTACTCCCCATCAGCTCCTTTTGGATGGAAAGCATTTACGTTACCTGAATCCGCTTGCCACTAAATCCTCAAGAGGGAGATAAACACCTCGGAAGATCCAAAAGAAATCTTCGAGATGCATGAGGGCAGCTCTGAGCCCCTCAACAAATGCTGGGTTTATCTCCCTCCGTAGGTTTTAGTTAAGTCAGCCACAGAAGCGACTTCTGTTAAGAAGCCTTTAAATGAAACACAAGAAAAACATCTGCACTGCCGTGACCAGTCAGCACGCTTGGTACTCGCCAGAGGCCGCTTCAATCTGCAGACTGTGACTCTGGTTGGGGTTCTGTTTGGGTTCCCTAATGTTTGGGACAACTAGCAGTACCAGTTTCCTTTCGAGAAGAGTCAGACTCTCAAATATAAACCAAGTGCATGGAGCCAGGTCCATGCACCGATGCACCAATCATCAATCTGAGATACAAGGATGAATTCTCATCCATCCATTATTTTCAAGACCCAGGGGCCGCTGATGGTTCTAGAGAAATCCCTTTAACCAGAAATCATCTTTTGGGATTCTGGTGTTATTTCACAGCCAAATTGCTATAGCTGACTCAGACAGCTAGTTATCTTCAGTGTCCTAAGACCCAAAGGCATCTCCAATGTTCTTAGTTTGCTGAAGACTCTAATGCAACCTTGAATGGTGTGCCCTCTTTAAGCCAGGGTGAGAAACTGCACTTCCTGCCATTCTAATAGGTTGGGCTATGTAACCACCTGCCACAATGCCAGGACTGGCATTAAGGTGGCGGCTATTAAGAGCAAGGTTCTGGAGCCTCACTCTAGGTGGTTCCTAGGAGCTGTATCTTCTCTGCACCTCAGTTTTTCTATCTTTAAAAGGGTGTCAAGAAAAAGCTATTCACCAGGCTGCTGCAAGTACTGGGAAGTAACACCGATACAATTCTTAACACAGTGGCTTGCACACACTAATTATAAATAAATCAACCTTGTAAAATAAATCACAATTGACTTTCTCGAGGAAAAGGAAGCCAATAACAGCAAACTGAACATCACAGAACTGTTAGTTTTGCATTTGTTTTGTTTTAAAAGCCCTCCTTATCCCTTAACCAATGATTAACAGGCCTTCTTTGTTTCTCTTGGATAAATATTTAGAAAACAAACTCATTCCCAAATGCTAAGGAGTTTTGTTGACCATGGCTGCTTTTTGCTTGCCACAACAGTCTCCTGTCCTAAATGTGACTCTGCCCTGGGAAAGCTCCCCTACTACTGGTGGCATCTGTGGTCAAAATGCGCCGGGGCCCTTGGCAGAGTCAGAGATTGAAGGGGCCGTGGGAGTCCAGGGCCTCACTGGTCAGGCTGTGGCCAAGCAGATGGATGTTTCCTTGTGTCTCACCTGAAGGCTCAGAACAGTGAGGCGGCGGGCGTCGTCCGAGGGCGCGATCACTGGCACCAGGTAGGGACTTTCGGGAATGTGCTCGTCATTGAACTTGATGGACACCTCGTAGTTACCTGTGGGGAGAGGAGAGTCCCACCATGTCAGAGATTCCGGGAGGGCAGTCCCAGAGCAGCTGCCTGCTTCTGGGAGAAGAGAGACCCCGCGACTGCCCACAACACCCTCCGTCCATGGTTGTGACTGACTCGTTCAGAGAGGGTCACCCGGCTTACACCAGGCCAACGCGATTTTCTTAGTTGAATGAGGGCACGTATTCTGTTTTTTTTTTTTCCCATCTTAGATATTGTGTTTAATAATTTCAAAGACTAAAGTTTTGTGTTTTGCCTATGTATATGTGAACCCATACACACATCAACATCTGGCGTGTTTGCCCAATTTCTTTCCAAAGGGGAGGCTTATGACCAAGTGTTGTATCAAAAATTATATACTTAAAAATAAGAAGGGTTTCTTGTAACCAGGATCCCATTATTGATCCTGAATGATGAAGAGTAGGACAGAAACTGTGAGAACGGGGTAAAAGCAGAGTGATGACTAAAGAAGAAAATTCAGTCAAGGAGGAAGGGCAGGAATCCTTAACCCGGGCCCAGCAGGGCCACTGCACAAAGGGTCTGTGCACAGGACTCAGGAGATCCACCAAACGTGAATGGGAGAAAACGATATCTTTATTTCTACTAACCTCTAACTGTAATTTAGCATTGCCTTCCTCTAGAAATGCTGACAAGAAACCACAGTGCATTAAGAACTCTGATTTTTGTCACCAACAAACAATCACTTTCCAGTTTTATAAGCACCCTGACACAGCAGTTACACTCATTACCGCTTAGAAACTACGGGAGTTAACAGACCTTATCAAGTCATATGGTGTAATGTATTCATGAAAACCTGTATACGTTGCTAAGTGACTTATCTGTTCCTTTAAAGAGTTTGAAAACAATACTTTAATTGATTTCTTTTATGATCCAAAGTAGTTTATTTCATGTGTTTAAAGATATTTCTCGAGATGGTCCCCAGGGGCTTCACCAGATGCCAAAAGAACCCATGGCACAGGAAAGGTTGAGAACCCTGCTCAAGGGAGCTCAGATGCTGAGGCCCCTCTTCCGGGGCAGACACACCAGCCACTGGTCGAGGGCGGGTCAAGAGAGGCTGCTCAGTGGGGACAATGAACCGGCTGAACAAGAGCACACAGAGAGAGGCCAAGAGACCAGGAGGACAAGGACTCCTGCCCCTTCAAGGCCTGGCGGGATGCACCACAGCTGGATTTCCAGGAGACATTCCCATGTGCCCATACAGAAAAACTCCTCTTCTACTGGTGCTAGCCTGACGAGTTTCTATTTCTTACAACCAACCATCCCCAAACAAGGGTAATGTCTTCCATTGGCCCCTGAGTACCTACCAGGTTCCTGGGCAATATAAGACACACCACAAGATCCGTTTTTATGGTCATCGAATGTAATCTCAGCCTTACTGGGGCCCTCTACAGCGATGGAGAGGCCCCCGGCGCCTGCCTCCCGGGTCCAGATGCTGAACTCCGCTGAGACAGAGAAACATCTGGTCAGTGACTGAGCCCTGGTGCTGGGTTTCATCTGTTTCCAGCGCTTTCCTCTTTCTTTAATCCCAAGCAGAGCCCAAGCAAGGGCACTGCAGATGTGTGCTAAGCACCATCCATGACTACACAAAGTTCATGGCATCAGAGTGTCTTTTGAATACACGCAAACCAAGCCAGAACAAGATGAGGTTGTGCAGTTTGGTTTCCACAGATTTTCCCACCCAGCAACTACCACTGCAAGGGACCATTGCCATCAGTTTTAAAGAATGCTAGCATGTTCCATACCTGCAAGATGCTCTGGAAACAGTTTTATGACCCTGATCCTCTCTGAGACACTCAAAACACTCACCCTTAAATTACAGGCTCCAAGAAGTCCCTCAGGGAGACGCTTGTTTAGTTTTGGGTTAGCAAGCAACTCCCAAATGTCTTTAGCCATGGAAGCCTTGTTTTAAAGAAAGCCCCTTCATACCACCAGTCAGAATCACGCATACAAAGTCTTCCTTTCAGAACAGGGCGAAGGGTACAGGGTGCTCATGCCACCAGGCTGAGCTCAGTCTTAAACAAAAAGAAAGCTGCCCAGAACGCTCACCTGGAACTCCGGCTTCTCCTCGCTCCAGGCCAGGGCCGCCTGCCCGGACCTTGTGGGCACCCCCCTCGCCCAGTGGCCCCACAGTGAACTGGAAGGGGCTGCCGGTGACGTGCTGGCCGCGGTACTTGACGCTGACGGTGTGAACGCCCATCTCCTGGGGCACGAACCGGACGCAGTGCGAGCTCTTCCCCACTGGCACAATCTCGGCTTCAGTCACGCGGCCAGAGGGGCTGGTGACGTGGGCCGACATGTCACTGCTGTCGATTTCTGAAACGGGGCAGGGAGAAACAGAGGAGGGTCAGGGCAAGGGCCCGAGGTGGAACAGGACATGCAGGGCAAGCAGCAGAAGGCAAAGTGAGTGCAGCCCAGGGGGGTGGGGTGCTCGGGCTTCCTCTCATCCAGGCTGGATGCCTGCCCTCCTGTGTCCCTCAAATTCCTGGGTGCTTGTCAGCATGGAGAGAGCAGGGCCCTTATGGCCACCCAGTGCAGAGAATGTCCTGGGGGCACTGACAAGCACTTGTACAGCCCTCCTGGCTGGAGGGGAGTTAATTCCACACAGAGGTTTCAAACCAGAGCCTGAGCTGATAGTCACAGAGTGTAAGTAACAACGATGATGGCTCAGACGTTTCTAAGCCAATGTGACATGGGGCTATCGGCATGCTTACAGGGGCTCTTTTCCATAGGTAAGAACGGAAAAAGCACTGTCAAGAAGCACTGGCACTTCTTCTAGGTAACAAGTCTAAATGCATTTAGAGGAGAAAGTGAACTCAAGTCGGTCCCAGTGGCAAAGGGAAAACCACGCGTGAGCAAAGCTTTGAGCAAACTGAAGACCAGAAGCTGCGCTTCCAGAAACATGGCGCCTTGGGTCCCCAGCACTAGGAAGCAGACTGTGTCTGTTCCACATGATGTGCTCAGCCATGCCAGGGACTGTGCTTGCATGACGAGGTGGAGACAGGCGTGCCACAATCCAGGTGACCAAGTAATGCCATCACCGAGGGCAGAATGAAACCGCACCCTCCAGCCCTATGGGTTCCGGGCAGCAACTCATGACTCTGAGCCCTGAGGATGCAGGAAGAGGTTGAGGGGAGGTCACCCCACACGGCCTGGGTCTGCAGGACCTCTGCTCCCTTCTAGTTGACGAGAGGGGACGCTTTAGGTAAAGAAGGGGAAAGTGAGTCTCCACCAGAGTCATCAGGGAACACTGAAAAGAGGGAGGAGTCAAGAGTCAGACGAGACTTGAGAGAAAGGGTAACCATCCTCATCACACAGAGAAGACACAGACAGGCAAAGCGAGCAGGAAACATAATTCCCCAAATAAGGAAAGTGAAGGAATGAAGACACAGTTCATCTGCCGAGTGACTGGAGAAACAGACCTGAAAACCTTCTTTCCATCAGACTCATCAGTGTGTGCTACTCAGTACTGGTGGGGAAACGGAGAAACACCCATTTGTTTTCTGGAGGACTGGCTGCCGAGGCATAGCAGCATCTGAAATGTGTGGGCCCAACAATCCCATTCCTGGGCATCAGTTCACTGTGATGGGAGATGTCACAGGGCACTGATTTAAAGAGGTCAAGGGATGCAGATGAGAGTACCTGAAATGATGATGTATGCACCTAGAGGTGAAATGGACTCTTAGGCAGCCAATCAAAGATGATGCGGAAGTGTATTTTAGTGTGGAAAGATGCCCACAATACAGTGAATCAGTGTGACCAGAGATGGAGCCTGTCTGTCTAGGAGGCTAGAGGCACCCTAAGGTCCAGCTCTGGACCTCAAACATGAACCGCAGTCTCCATGGATGGTGGGATACCAGGTGACATTTACTTCCCCCAGTTTTGAACACATGAACTTTTTTTTCTTTTTTTTGACCACACAGTGAAGCATGCAGTATCTTAGTTCCCCAGCCAGGGATTGAACTGGCGCACCCTCCCTGCAGTGGAAGTTTAGAGCCTTAACCACTGGACTACCAGGGAAGTCTGGCACATGAACATTTATGCTTCTCTTTTTAAGGACTCTTAGTCTGGACGCGACAGTAATGAGGTTTTTACCGACATCCAGAAAGGAAGAAACCAGCAAGTATTGCTGCAAAGGCAGAGCAAATGGACATGGGACAAGTTAGGAAAGACAGGAGACACTGTGGAGTTTTATCTAGAAGCCAGAAGTTCATCACAACGTGAGCTTCATCTGAAGACTATTTAGATTTTCTGTCTCCATAAAATCTACAGCTCCACACAGCACATGCCAGAGGAGCCTCAAGTGACTTACACAGTCACTGCTTAATAGAAAGAAACTGGGCCACCTTTCAGACAGACTAAAGCTGCTGACTGGCTAATTTGGGCATAGGGCTAGCTGTGGCCCACCCACCCACCCAGCCTTGCATCCCAGCCCTGCATCCTAGCCCTCATTCCAATTTTAGGAATGAAAGGGACAAATGGGAATCAGAAGGATGTCACTGGGCTGACACCTCTTTGCAAATATGAATATCAGTAGGGTCACTTCTCTCACTGTTAGTCCAGTCGACAGACAGTGAATTCTCAAAGCTTATCTATTTTTCCCCCATGGGATGTGATAAAGCTATTTTCACCTGGAAGAAGGAAAAGTAAATAGATTTACTTTTCATGGATAGGCCTCTGTGAAAACAAGTAAATACATAAAGTTAAATTCAAAGAGTAGGAAATGGAAACCCACTCCAGTATTCTTGCCTGAAAAATCCCATGGACGGAGGAGCCTGGTAGGCTACAGTCCACGGGGTCACAAAGAGTTGGATACTACTAAGCAACTTCACTTTCACTTTCAAAAAGTAGTCCCCCACAGCAGACACCAGAGAAGGCACTGGTGACCCACTCCAGTACTCTTGCCTGGAAAATCCCATGGACAGAGGAGCCTGGTGGGCTGCAGTCCATGGGGTCGCTAAGAGTTGGACATGACTGAGCAACTTTACTTTCACACATTGGAGAAGGAAATGGCAACCCACTCCAGTGTTCTTGCCTGGAGAATCCCAGGGATGGAGGAGCCTGGTGGGCTGCCGTCTATGGGGTTGCACAGAGTCGGACACGACTGAAGCGACTTAGCAGCAGCACAGCAGACACGGACGGTACCTTCTGGGCCAAGCCCAGACTTGGTTTCCAGTGGCGCCCACTGCCTGGACCCACAAGCCCCTCAGGCTCACCTGGGATTTTCAGGTTCAGGTCACAGATGCTGCCAACAGTGGCCACAGATGGGGCTCGGCTGGTACGGGTGATGCTCTCCTTGACTCTTCCCTCCCCGCTGATTTTCACGGTGAACGGGCTCCCTGCAAAAACCGAGAGGGCCCTTGAGAGCGGCCCAGAGCCCACACACAGTGTTTACGGAAAACCAAGCCTGGGACATGGAGAGCAGAGGGGACCACACGTACCAGGCACGTGCTCGTCAGCGAACTTGGTGGAGACGATGTAAACCCCAGGAACGGTGGGGAAGTAGGAGACCTTGCAGGTGCCGTCCTCTAGGTCCTCGGTCTGGATGTCCACTTTGCTAGGGCCTTCCACTGCCAAGGAGATGCCTCCGTAACCTGCAACACAGTTGTCCGGGGCCGCTATGACTGCAACTCATCATGAAGGGGAGCTTAATATATGCAGAAAGGACCTCCACCCCTGCAAATGCTCCAGACAGCAGAAAAGACAATAACGGTGGCCCTGTTGGACAGCCCTGGGCAGAAGAGTCAATTACTGGTTCCTGCAGTGAAATAAATAACCTGGCTGAATATGCCCTTGACTATACTTTTTTCTCAAGGCTATCTACTAACATCCCACCTGCCACCTTCCCCACCGCTGGGGAAGATACATTCCCCACATGCCTCCAAGAAAGGCATGCACTGCCTGGAGGTCTATTACCAGGTGCAGTCCTGAGAATTTGACATTTCCAACTGCTCCTAGATGCCTTGGCTGTCCTGCCAGGGAACCACTAAGACAGCAGATCTAAAGCTTTAAGAACCTGAAGAATCGACAGAGAACATCAGCCTATCAGGACCAGAAATTCTCCAGCTCCTTCCCTGGGGAATGTGACTCAGTCCAGAAGTCACTGAAGCAGCCCATCACTCACGAAGGCAGAAGATCATGACTCTAGAATGTGGAGTAGCTTGGAGCACGCCAAGCTAACCCCGACCATCCAAGAGCAAACAGGAAGAAATTCCTGATTTCCTTGAAACTCCTGCTCAGCTAAACATGACCTCAGCCAGCTACCCCAACATTCTTAGCTTAGGATGAGGCAAGGAGACCCTGGGAAGCTGAGAACAATGGTGGGAGTATCAATAACAAAACAGCTCACGGCTAACCCTAGGCTGCAATGATAACCATGTCTAAAGATTGATAGCTTGAAGGATGCTCAGAAAGAAAAGAAAGCTGGCAGGATAAACAGGCAAAACAATCTGAGCAAAAAGAAGCCACTTCCAAAGGCCTGTTCCCCTGGGCCCACCCCCGCACACACCTGCATCTCTTGTGTCCACAATGAAGTCAGACATCTCGAAAGTCCGGCCTTCTGACAGGCCACGGCCATAGACTTTGGCTCTGCAGGCATCCCCGATCTCTGACTGGACCACCATGATGGATACGGGGCTGTTGGCCACGTGGTTGCCATTCTTCTTGATGCTGACCAGGTGTTCACCCACCTCCCGGGGGATGAAGGAGATGCCTGGACCGGAGCACAAATTAGGGTTTGTAAGGTGGGAGGGTGATGTAAAGGGGAGGAAGCAGAAGGGAGACAAGCTTGAAAGAATGGAAACAGGACTTCTTTCTTGACTTTCTAGCGACATCCAAGAGGGTTGTCAACATTACAAGGTGGAGGTGCTTGGATTCTGACCATGCACGTGACCCAGCGGGTCTATCACATCATATTCTAGGATGCTACCAATCTCCCACGCAAGGGCTGGGATCCCTGACATGGTGGGAATCCTCATCTCCCACTCAAGAGGGCAACCTGGGCTCACCAATGTGATTGTTGGGCAGCCTCTTCAGGAGACAAGGCTCGTCACGACCGGACGGGGCCTTGATGCTGGCCGTCAAGGTGCTGAGGTCAGTCTCGCTGATGTCGAGCAAGAAGTCGGCGGCTGAGCCCAGCTTCACCTGAGAGCACCGTCTGTTGTCGTCTGGGAAACACCACCCCCAACATAGCTCGGTTACACATGGTCACCCTGACTCTCCAGAGCCCTCACATTGCACACCATTTACAGGTGGACAGGCAAGAATTAGTTAAACAAAGTTAAGTGGAAAAAAAAAAGTGCCCCGGGAAATGAGCAGATGTAACCAAGAAAGAACGATTGCTACTTATGCCTGGTTACGGGGAAGACTAGTAGCTGGCAGGAACTAGAGACCTGGGTCCACACAGACCATGTTTATATCCCACTCAGAGCAGTATTCGAACACACGGAGCACAGTGGGAGTCAGGAGCAGAGATCTGAGTCAGATCATCTCCACCTGAATCCCAGAATACCCATGAGCCTAGCTAAGCCACTGTCTCTCCAACCCTCAGTTTTCCCATCATTAAAAGGGAGACAAAAATCTATCTAGGAGTGATGTTGATGAGCATCTTTGAGCTCATTCACTCATGCAATATGTATTATTTGAATGCCTCTCTTTGAGGGCTTCTTTTTTGGACCCTGAAGTCAGACTGGCACAAATAAGTGCCTGAATAATGGTGTGCTTGCTTTTCCTGGGATTGCCAGCTGAAGGAGGAATTTAGCCCAGCCAGTGTTGGCCTTGCACCCCTAGTTTGTTCCCAAGGAGTTGCTGTGAGACTTAATCTCAGACTTATGCCTAGCCTGCTGCTCCGGGTCTGAGGGGAGAGGGCCTTATTGGAGCAGGAAGCCTCCAGGAAGCCAGGCGACTCTACCTGTGATCTTGGCTGTGAAGGGGCTGCCAGGGATGTGTTTGTCATTGTACTTGACCAGAATGCTGTAGTCGCCTGGCAAGGTGGGCAGGTAGGTCACCGTGCACGTCCCATCTTTGTTGTCAATACAGCTGATTTCGGCCTTTGAGGGTCCCTCGATAGCCAAGTCCAGGCCACCTGTGAATGGGAGGAGAGGGGGAGACCATCAGGGAGAGGGTTTCTTTGTTTCAAAGGGGATCAGCACTCCTCTGGGACAGCCCTGATGCCAGGACGGACAGACCAACACAAGCCATGGGAGCCACGGGCAAGGCGCATAGGTCAGAATAACACAGTGAAAGTGCCATGAGGAGGACACTCCACCCTCTGAATTCTTGCAAGTGACCCTCAAGTTCTGTTCTTCCAGATGTGTGGGACGAGGAAGGGATGGAACTCCACAGGCCAATCACACATACAGAGAGAGTGTCACACACAGACCATCACTGCTGGTTGGGGCTGGATGCCACAGAGAAGATCCCATTAAAACCACACATTAGAAATGTCTGTGATGACAATGGGCATGGGCATAGAGCTTTATCTAGAATAAACTGCTAAATCATTCATGTGGCCCTGGGGATACATGTATAGGTACAAAAAAAAGAAAAACATTATGAACCGAAATACACTTAAATTTCAGGCAAGTCACAAACAACACTTCATAGTATGACTGTGACTTTAATCAGAACACAAAGGACTTTAAAATTTCTGTTCTGGGTAAAAGACAGAGGAGCTCTAATAAGAGATTTATATGAGAGAAAAGACAAGATAGATTCTACCGTTCAGGAGTCTTATTTTTAAAGGCTTCCAAGGAACTGCATTTCTGAAACTCTCCGAATGAAAGCAGATAACTGAGAACTACAGTACCTTCTCCTGCATCCTCAGTGACGATGGTGAAGGTGGCGGTTTTGTTGGCCACTCCGTACACCAGGCCCGGGCCGTATGCAGAAACGCTCCCACTGTTGGGGTAGTTCACGTAGAACTGGAGCGGGCTCTCTGGGTTTGCAAAGAACACACACAATGTTGGGACTCATGGAGGGATGACTCACCTAACAGCAGGGGTAGGCATGTCCCAGGCAGAGCAGAAGCAAGAGGAGACTGCGGGGCTCACCATCCTAGGACACCCAAGGAGGGGCTACTCACTATGGACCCTTCAGTGATTACACGAGACAAACAGTCCTGAGCTGGAGGGAACAGCTCCACAGGGTGGAATGACCCCCACTACATTCAGTGTGACTGGGAGGGCCTTTGGGAAGGACATTTGCTTTCAAAATTTGTGCGTTCAGCCCCAGGAATCCATCTCACTGTGGTCCTCTGGCCCACCTACTCCAACCCCCAACCCTGCACATATACTTCCATTTTCAGAGTGGTCAGATGCAAATTAGGAAAAGACGCCCTAGTACAATGATTGCGGGTTGGTTAAATAAACACTGGACTTGTAGGTCATTAAAAATAATGAGGGAGATCTATGTATACTAACTCAAGAGATTATCCATACGTGTTGCATTAAAAAGAGAAAAAGGTGTTTTTACTATTGTTTAATCATTTAAAAGACATACTTTATTTGCAATGAAAATACTTGTTCACCAAGTTGAAAGATGACTGGGTTTTTTTGAGTATTTTAATATTAGCTGCAATGTATGGCAAAAACTACTACAATATTGTAAAGTAATTAGCCCCCAACTAAAATAAATAAATTTATTAAAAAAAATAAAAAAATAAATATTAGCTGGATCAAGGTAGGGAACTAGCAAAAGAGAAAAAATTAAAATTTAACAATTCTTCCTAAAACTTGTGTCATTTTTGCTATGCTGGAGAAGGAAAGACTTTTAAATGGGAAATTTTTATCCCATTATGCTTTGGTTAATTATGATTAATTAAATACTTGGTAAAAGTAGAAGACAAAAATAAAATGGATAATTGCTATATAATATTAATATCAATATCTCATTATAGTAATACCATATATAATATTAATACCCTATATAATATTAATACCCACTATAATATCTATATAATAATACCCTATATAGTAATATGGCACTAGTGGTAAAGAACCTGCCTGCCAATGCAGGAGTCATAAGAGACTTGGATTCGATTCCTTGGGCAGGAAGATACCCTGGAGGAGGGCATGGCAATCCACTCCAGTATTCTTGCCTGGAGAATCTCATGGACAGAGGAGCCTGGCGGGCTACAGTCCATATAGTGATATATACCCATTATAATATATCCTTATGTAATATTAATACCATTATCCCAGTCCAAAATAGAACAAAATTCCATGTGTATTTGTCGACATAGAGAGACAGTTGTGGAAGCAGAAGGAATACAGTAGAAAGATATTTTTTTTTACTTTTCCTGTATCTGCATCTTTAGAGTATTTAAATAGAAGCAGATAAATACACTGTTCCTTTGAACAAATATTATCCTTACATATAAACTAAATCAAACATCAAACTGGGAGAACTATTTGCAACTCCTATCACAAAGGGCTAATCTCCCCAATATTTAAATTGCCCTCAGAAACTGATATGACAACCAAATCTCCCAGATACGCTCTGTAGGTGTGAGAGGATGGATGTGAAAAGCTATTCACTGCAGCAGGACTAGTGGTTGCAAAACGCAGGGAAGAACTCTACTGGTTCCTCTAGCGGGACAGTGCACACGTGATGTTCATCCGAATGGTGGGACACCGTGAACACACTCTGCTACTCGGACATGCAAAGCTCTCCAGGTTATGTTAGATGAAAAGAGGAAGGTCAGAATAATAAGCAGTGAACACTACTGTTTACAAAACAAACAAAGAGGGATTAAAAATCTGTATTCCCATCTCTTGAAGAGTCTTAAAACTTATTTGTAAATCTAACATAAAAAATCAGTAATGGTCTGGTTCAAGGAGAGGGCAGATAGGCAATATGGGCGAGAAGGAAACATTCCTCCACATCCTTTTTAAACCATTTGGCTAGGTTATGTACTTAAAATATTACACTAAAAAATAAAGAACTATTTAAACAATTTAAAGAAAAAGAAGTAACACTGTGCTGGGCTTCCCCAGAGGCTCAGTGGTCAAGAATCCGCCTGCAATGCAGGAGACGCAGGAGTTTCCATCCCTGGGTTGGGAAGATCTCATGGAGGAGGGCATGGCAAACCACTCCAGTATTCTTGCCTGGGAAATCCTCATGGACAGAGGAGCCTGGTTGGTTACAGTCCATAGCGTCACAAAAATCTGGACACAACTGAGCACAAGCACACGTGTGCTAGTGGATGGATGTGAAACTTGAGATGGCTTTCCTCGCCAAGGGTAGAGTGACAATAAAACAACATATCCTCTTCTCACAAGCTCTTCTCCGGTCCCAAACCCTCATGCTGCTTCGGGCTCTGCAGGCCAGGCTGGAAAGTCCCTCAACAAGTCTCACATTTTTTCTCCCTGCTTCACCCCTTGGCCATGTTAGGCACATTGACAAAGACAAACAATCCCAGATCGAAGAGTCTGCACTGTGACCCGGGACACTCAGCTGCATCATCCCTGCTGGAAATTAGCCAGATCTGCTGGGGTCACAGGCTGCTTGGTTCTGCAGGGAGGCCCACACTGCATCCCCATATCTGCCACCAAGAACCGCACAGCATCTGACTGACGACAACCTGCCAGGTGTGTACTTCCTGACTCCTGGAGTCCTGCGGGGCCAGGTGGCAGAGGCACTGAACCCCACTCACCAGGAATGTGGCTGCCCATGTATTTGATGTGCATCTCATGGAGGCCGACCTCAGTGGGGGCGTATCTGACAGTGACCGTGCCATCCTTGTTGTCCACAATCTCGGGCGTGGCCGTCTTCCCGGAAGGCATGTGGACCTCTCCTGTTGGAGCACATGAAGACAGGGCAGTGACCCCACCAAAGACTGTCCCCCGAGGAGCCGAGCACAGAGGCACAGGTGACCTTCACAACAAAGGTTCTCAGATCCAAGAACACTCACTGCTGTGTAAAACACCAAGCTCCATAACAGGAAGCAGAGACATACCTGCCTTAATTCTGTTCTCTTGTGTTTCCACAAAACGCAGAAGGCAACTCATAAGCATAGGGTCTTTTGAACTGACAGCCATTAGAAGCTCAAACAGGAGTTGAGAAGACCACAGACCAATCAGATCAGTAAAGCATCAAGTCAGAGAGAAGCAGGCATTGAAAGAAGGCAAGAAGTAACTCTTACACAACAGACCTCAGGGACAATGTCACATCTGGAAGAGTGGAAAAGTAAGAAAAGGCAGGAAAAGGTGGGGGAAGAGGAACCTGACAATCGAGAGAGATATCAACACAGTGGCTCTCCCCTATAGACAATTTCTGGCTCTTTCTTCAGTATGCAAGTTATAAATGAACCCGCTCTTCAGAAACACACATAAATACACAAAACATTCTGAGATCTCAGGGGCTCATGGACCAACTCCCTACAGCCAGGGATGCTGGGTTCTGAATCCCAGGTCTGGGGAACAGGTGGAACCAGCTCCTGGGCACCGTATGGATAGCTAGTGAGAGCCAGTGAGGACAGGTGGGCTCTCCCAGTAGCACTTACCAGTGATTTCTCCTTTCCTGACTGCAAACGGAATGACCAAGTCGAAAGGCTTAAATCCCAGGCCGTTCATGTTGCTCACCGGGACATAGGCCTCTTCTGTTACCTAGAAACAGGAAGCAGCGGTCACTGGGTAAAGTGGACAACAGTGTGGGCCGGGGAAGCTGCAGGGGGCGGGTCAGAGCAACTGGGAATTTTGCAAGCTCGTCCAGCCAGGATTCAAGGATATGGCTGCCCATGCATGGTGGGCTTTGTCTAACGGGCTCTGGGGCCAGAGGGGACAGCACCTGAAGGATTGGAGGAGTCATGCTGACCAATTGCTAAAAGTCCCTAGGCTGTTTGCTTGTGAAATTCCCAGCAGTGCCCACGGAGAAAGTGGAAAAGTGAGAGACAGCAATGTCTGTGAGTCCCAAGAGGTTCCACCTGGAAAGGTTTAGTTGCTGGTGGCCTGGAAAAGAAGGTGCGTTTTAAGTGGCAGAAAGGAGCAGCAGTGGCTTTCTCCCTGGACAGAAACCAGATGCACTCCATTTGTGCACAGCCAGCTGGCTCTTTGAATGAGGTGATCAAGTCTGATCAATTAGGTATATAGCAAGGGGTTTTACTGGTGCTATTCATTGTAGGGAGGGGCATAAGGGAGTCGGTTAAGGAAATTATGTACAGCACATTGAGTGAAGGAAACAAGATGCAAAGCAATGTGCACGGTGTAACCTGATGTGTTGTTTTTAATATTTTGCCATTTTATTTTTTGAAATTTTGGCCATGCAGCATGTGGGATCTTAGTACCTTGGCCAGGGTTCAAACCCATAGCTCCTCCATTGGAAGCACAGCATCTTAACTACTGGGTCATCAGGGAAGTCCCTGATGTATTCTTGTTGTTGTTAATTTGGCCATGCCACGTGGCATGTGGGATCTTCGTTTCCTGACCAGGGGTTGAACCTGTGGCCCCTGCATTGGAAGGATGAAGTATTAACCTCTAGACCGAAAGGAAAGTCCTGAAACTGATAGGCTTCTTGTACAAGTTTTAAAATAAACCTAACACTGGCCACCCCTGCAGCATGAGATTGGGAAAGGGGTCTCTTGTTACTTGGTATGTGTCGATAGTAGTCAATGTTCTAAAAGTTTTTATGAATTCATTTTTTCAAAACGAGAGACTTAAGGGACGGGCGCCTTCTCAGTTCCCTCTTCTACTACAATAAAAGGACTGGAGAGACCTCCCTGGTGGTCCAGTGGTTAAGACTCTATGCTTCCACTGCATGGGGCACAGGTTCCATCTCTGGTCAGGGAACGAAGACCACATGCCACACGGTACAGCCAAAACATAAATAAAAATAAAAGAACTAGAAATCCTCCCATATGGAGGAAAACCTTGCCCATGTTTGGTCTTTCCTGTGAATTCCGGCATGTCAGAAAGGTGCTTTACTTACAAAGGCAGCTTGGTAAACTTCAACATTTGAAACAGCACTATTCCCCAATTCCCGGACCGTCTCAGACAGGGGGAGAGTCCAGGACACCTCAGCCAGTAAGATTTTTCAATGGCTATGCTATAGCCTTTGATCAATGGCTTCTCAATGGCAACAGGCAGAGAAGCTGCAAAACCCAAGCCTTGCTGTGCGCACCTGTGTGATGTATTTCAATGAACCAGCCTGCTGGGGCTCCTGCACACACTGGCTACAAAGGAAGTACTGGATGTTCATGTCCCTTTGGCCCCAAGCCTGTAGGGGAAGGCAGGGAAACTACCCACAAGAGGCCAGTTAACAAAAAGTCACCCCATCCAGGAAAGACTGGAGGAAGTTCAAAAAATGAAGACCTAAATCATGTGTTCTGAATATCAACCCTTTCTGCCTTTGGCAGTCACTGGGGGGGCGGGGCGGGGGGAGAGCATTTACACAAAGTAGTCTTGCTTTGTATGCATCCCAGGGTTGGAAGGATATTGATTCCTAAAGAGTTTGGTGGCCTCCACTGCAGGTGTCTGACTCATCTGCTGGAACGGTCCTTGGTGTTCTCTTCCGGCTTTTCTCATTCCCACCCTCTAAATGTGCTCTCTTTTCCCCAGCTCCTTACTCCAGTACGACAGCAACCTCTGCCCCATCTAACCAACCAGAAAAAAGTCCTGTGGGCTAAAACAGATCCTTAAAGCTACAACTGGGACTTCTCTGTAAATTAGGACATAAACTTTCTAGCTCCATCTCTTTCTCTCCTGAAGGAGAAAAACACTCCCAAGTCAACAGTGTCAAACGCTGACAAGTATCTCCATCCTTGAGACATAAAGGGCTCCAGGTCTCGGGCACAATGTTTACAGATAAGCAAACGTCTATGGAAAAGAATAAAGGTGCAGCTGTTTATAGAGTGTGAGACAAATGTGACCTTCTGCTGCAATGGTCTTCACGCCCTTCTCTGTTGCTGTGTAAAGTCAAATCATTAGAAGGAGGCCATGCATGGGGCCAGGCCACCGAGGTCTGTGAACTTTGTGGTCCACTCCCATTACATCAAAGAACATCAGTGAGGACAGTGCTCAGAGACAGTGCAGAGCGGGCAGTCTGAGTTCAGCAGACTTCAGTCTGATTCCTTCTCCTATGTGGCATTTGTAACAGGGCCAACAATGCTTAGTTTTAGGGGTGAAATGAAGGACTGCTCCTAAGGTTTCTAACCCCTTTTCCTGGTGTAAGAACCTAAGTAATCAAAGGAAGATCTAAATGTCACTCAGACTTGAAAATTAAAGGGTCTAGCCATTCTCTGGCCCAAAGGATTTGCATAATGCCTTCCTTTTATTGCAGATGTTCCTAGCTTCAAAAGACAAGCTATTTCTTCCTCCTCATCAAAGTTCTGAATCTTTCCAAAACACAACTGGAGGTACTTTGAATCCTGGGACATTAGAGTCAAGTCTCTAATATCAAGAGCATGGGAGCCTCTCTCCTCCAGGGGAGAAGGGAGAAAGGAGGAGGAAGAACCAGTAGAAGGAAAAACTAATGTTTTACTTATGGACACTTTTTGGGTCAAAGTGTAATTTTTCTGAACTGGGCTTAGGCTAGGACATGGCCTAAGACCCAGTAGCATGATGGATACTTTGAAGCCAATACAATTCCTTTAAACCACTTAGAGGCAAAGTGCCCCTGGATCTCTAGATATTATCACAAGGTCCTGATTGCTTAAGGAAAAAAAATTTTTTTTTTCTAAACAGAAAAAAGAAAAAATGGGCCAGGAAGTCTCAGTCGGGGTTTAACAATCAGCAGCTGTTACTGTCTGTGCTAACAACTACATGCTCTAGAGAAGGTAGTTTCCTTACCATGACAGTGAAGGGACTGTTGGGAATATCGACGCCACCAAAGCGCACATAGATGACGTAGGTGCCCGGCTTGGCGGCTGTGTAGAAGATGTCATAGGTGCCGTCCTCATTCTCGATGACATCGGCCTCAGCTTCAGTGCCGTCTGGGGTCAAAACTGTGCAGGTCACTTTGCCCTTCCCGGCAGTCTTGGCATCAACCACAAAGCCCACTTCCTCGCCGGTTTTCACTGTAGAGGCAATTCCAGGCCCTGGAGAAAAGTTTAGGAGGAAAATATGGGAGCTTCAACCACGAACATCTGCCCTAGAGGCCCAAGAACAAACTGCACACGTTTGTTGTATCTGTGAACATCAGACCTTCAGCTGCCGCTGTGCAGAGGGATGGCCCAGAGATGCCCCAGGGAAGATGTTTCTCCAGGGAGCATTCTATCCATCACTTATTAACTAAATAAGGAGCATCTGTGAGTAGTAGTGACAACCATATGTTAAACCTGCTTTGCTGGCATTCAAGGGTATAGGGATGAAGGTTGACTTTCATCAGCAAACACATACTGGGCATTTAAGTGCCAGATGCATACAACACTGGAAAAAGAAACCAAAGTGTGTGGAAGCAGCAGGGGGTGATAAGAACATGGAGACAGTGAGCAGTAGAGGGAAGATGACAGTCTGGCCCTGAATGACAGACTAAGAGGAGGGGCCAAGTGAGACTCCAGGCTGAGCAGTCTCCTGCCTCAGCTGGGGGAGGCAGAAGAGCCTGGAAAGCCAGGAGGAAGTCCCCACCTCTTCAGAGGCCCTTAAACAGCAAGAAGATCAAACAAAGCAATCCTAAGGGAAATCAGTCCCGAATATTCATTGGAAGGACCGATGCTAAAGCTGAAGCTCCAATACTTTGGCCACCTGATGCGAAGGGCGAACTCAATGGAAAAGACCCTGATGCTGGGAAAGACTGAGGGAAAGAGGAGAAGGGGGTGACAGAGGATGAGATGGTTGGATGGCATCACCAACTCAAAGGACATGAGTTTGAGCAAGCTTCAGGAGATAGTGAAGGACAGAGAAGCCTGGCGTCTACAGTCCATGGGGTCGAAAAGAGTCAGACACAACTTAGCAACTGAACAACAACAACAGATTACCAAAAGGCAATCCAGCTGTCCCTGCAACAGCACAGACCTAAGAGGGGGCAGACTGGCCAGTGTTACAGAATTTCTCAATTTTGTGGTGAGTGCTGAGCTAATATGAACAATCTGTAACCTTGCCAAAGTTTTGACTTTTACAACCTAAAAGCCAAAAGCATTTCTCCATTCAGAAAAAGATGAGAGAAACAGGAAACATCCAGGGTAGACCTCTGTTAAAGCTTTATTTAAAGAGAAGCAAATCTGTTTCCTTTCAGAGATAGGGATTTATGGTTTGAAATCTGCTTGAAGCAGCATCAGAGTTGCCCATGATATTCAAATGGTTGTGTCTTAGAAATGAAGGAACTATGATGCTCAAATACTCCTAGAAAATTCCCGAGACACTCAAACATAAGTCTTGAGTGTTGAGGAAAAACCTAGGTCCTCTAATGGGTTTCTCTAGTGCTGGGCTAAAATGCTCTTGAGTAAATCTCTAAAACTAAACCATCTACTCATGAAAGGCATACACTTGATGTTTTTTATGGGAGCTGCCATCACAGTTGAAATCTCAACAAATCACCCACTTTGCAAGTAATTATAATAGTTTCCACGTGCCAGGCACTGTGCTAATCACTTCTCACGTCTGACCTCATCTGATCTCTCTATAATAGCCCTGTGAAAGTCTCTGATCCTTGGAAGAACTTCATGAACTTAAATGTTTTCCAGAAAGGCCTTCCATCTAAGTCTGACTGAGGCTGAGAGAAGCTGAGCATCTTGCCCTGATCACACAGTGATGAGATGGCATGCGCTGGCTTTGTGATGCCAAAGTCCTTGAGCTGCACTCACCTGTGGCCAGGCACTTGCTGGCATCACCCGTCTGTGTGGCCCGGATGCGGTAGGGAGACAAAGGGATGTCATCCCCGCCGTAGGTGACCCCAATCATATACCGTCCAGTCTTGTCCGGGATGTAAGTGACGGCGTACGTGCCATCTTTATTATCATGGACAATGGCTCTTTTGGGTTTCCCCTCTTGGTCCTGTGGATCACAGAGAAATGCTATTTAGGATGTTGTCATCTAACCATTCAAGAAAAACCTTGACACATTTTGCTCATTAATTAATATGGGGAAAGAATTTCTGGTTTGACACATTTTGGGAGTGGTGGGAAGCAGAGGGTCACAGATCTCTTGAACGCTGTGATGGACGTGGCTAATTTTAGTGATTTTTCTGTCCAAGGAACAAATAGTTCTATTTCAAAATCCACTGACATGTAGGGAGACGAGGGGGCAAAGGCTCCTGCACGCGCACCGTCACCTTCACTCCCCCTCTCTTTACTAACAGGATCCTAATTCTTAGCTAGGCGTGCTGTCCCCAGAACATGAGATGCCACTTCCTAGTATCCTTGGTCGCTAGGTACCTCCATGTGACTCGCGACAAACTTCCAGCACATGAGAAGAGGGTGGAGGTCTTAGGAGGGACTTCTAATTGGGCTGCTTAAGAGAGCTGATTGAGTTGGAAGGTCCCTTCTGCCTCTCTTCCTCCTTCTCGCTTGCCAAGAAGGTTGGATGGCCAGCACAGCGGCAGCCTCAAGGTTCATGAGGAGAACTCAGGGACAGAAGCCACACGCTAGAACAGAGGAGCAGGGAGGTGGAGACTGCTTCCTTCCTAAGTCACACAGCACCCAGGGACCTTATCTGGCCTCCAAGCCTCCCTAACAAGAGGGAACTACGAATGTGTTTAGCCACTCTTATTTAGGGGTTTACTGTGATATAAGCAGAACTTAGTCCTAACTAATCCAATCAGTAATTTTCAACATTCAAACATTTAAAATGTAGGACCAGTTATAATAGGGAGCAAAATACATGAGATTCACCAAAAAGTGGTACCTGGAGTTAAACCCTTAGATTTCTCAGGCGAACATGTTTATTCCCCTGCACAATTACTGACTCTCCAGTGGGAAAATCTGACAAACATTTTCGTGAGATCAGGAACTGGTTGTTAAAATCTGATTCTTATCCCTGACTGAGAAATTAGATCTTACTAATGCAGTTTGGCTCCAGAAAAATCACTCAAAATTACCGTTATCTGAACAGCAAGCAGGCCTTCCCCAGCATCTCTCGCATCGATTGCAAACTCCACAGGCAGACTGGCAGGCACACCATAGGTACTGAGGCCAGGGCCGCTGGCGGTCACTTTGCTGGCATCGTATGTGGGAAGGACCTTGACCTTAAAGGGACTTGACAGACATATGCATATCCCAAGTCAGTACGGATACACTTCAGTCCAGCTACATCTGACCTCTCTCACACAAAGAGACTGGGATTGAGTGGGGGGATTTCTACAGAATTTAGGACTCAAGAGCCTTAAATTCAGAGAAATTTACAACCATGTAACCATCATATAGCAATCAGCTTTCCCTTACTGAATTCCATATGATACCAACTAATACCCATAATAGTTTTGGAAACATGGGGTTAAACACATGTAACCCACTTTTGTTTTGCTAACACAATGGTCACCAAAATGGAAAGGAAAAATATTAAAACTGATGCTTTCAATATTATCCCATCCTCTTATATTCTATATTTTAGTGTGTTTTAGATGATGCAAAATCTATTAATCAAGTATTAATAATATTACATAAATGTAACTTATGATTTATACATTTCCATGGAGCTAGACCTTTATGTAAAATATGTATATTAGGAGTATAGGTGAAACTTCAACTTTTAAGTATGCTAAAAAAAATTCTTTGTAGACTGTTCTGAGAGATAAATAGCTTATATAACATTCTTTGTATTAATGTGAACAAGGAACAAGGTTTTTATCCAACATCTCTTGAGAATGCTATTGTCAACCAAATTCTCAATTAGTAAAAAAGTAAAAAAAATCTTTGCCCTGATTAGAAAACAAGTTGCATAGTCACCAGAAAGAAGACTTTGATGAACTAATGCACTTAATTTCAGCTTATCTTTACGTTAAAGGTGGATTAAAAGAACAAATGTAAGGGGGCACCAAGAAAGGAGACACAAACACCATGGCTAGTGTATTTTAACACTTGTGTAGGGCATGCAGGTTTTCAGCGATGATGACTGGATGGATGAGATGGATGGATACTTGGATAGATGGATGGGTGGGTGGGTGGGTGGATGGATGGATACATGGATAGACAAATGAATGGGTAGATGGATATATAGATAGATAAACAGATGGATACATGGATAGGTGGATGATGGATGGATAGATAGATAGATGGATACATGGATAGATGAATGGACAGAAGGATAGCTAGATGGATAGATACATGGGTAGATGAATAGATGGATAGGCCACCAGAGCAGAGCTAATCATGAGAGAAGTGGTTTTGAGATTGACTTGGACCCCTTCTCTAAGGGTCAGGAGCTTACCTACGAGGGATATCTTCATCAGCGTATTTAACAGAGACCATGTAAGGTCCCTCCTGGGATGGGGTGTAGGTCACCGTATGTGTGCCATCACCATTGTCCACCATGTTCACTGGCTCTACCAGGCCTAAAAACAGATGAGAGGGCTGTTGAACTGCCTGCTCTGCCCTTCACTCCACCCTGGGCTGAGTTCAACAAATATTACATTCATCCCTGAGAGCTATGGGTTTCCACTGATGAGTAACACAAAGGCAAGCAGGCCATAATCAGAGGTCTAAGAAATCACAGGAGACAGGATGGCCAATTCATGGTTGCACAAATGCAACCATGACCCTAAGAGACACCTTTAGCTTTTTGTTGGCTCAAGTACACTCAGTCAGACCGAGAGTATAATTAAGGAGACTGCCTGCACTTGTTGCTGGAGGGCGCATGCTGCAGACATGCTATCCTTTCAAGCTGGTTAGGCATGCTTGGGATGTGGCAATTTCAGTCTACAGCCGAAAGAAGACCAAAGAATCCAGAACTTCGAACCGCAAAAGGTAACCAATGGGCTGGCCAGTCAAGACTTGTATCCACCTTTGAGCAAAAACCACTATGGCGCCAGCATGTTGGGTGTAACATGCAGGGCAAGTGAGAGTACATTAAATCATACTCAAGGCATGCATTATGTTGATAGATTCTAGATCCCAGTTCTAATCAAGAGTCTCAAGAAAGGGTCAGCTGAAGGGGAGCCTAATCAAAGCATGCCATAGTCATGAAGCAGATGAGGCAGGCCCAAGGCAATTTCAGAGGCAAGGCCAGAAAGAGGCACTCAGGTTCCATACATCAGAGCAGCAGCCAGTGGGAAAATGCAAACCTGTCTCCATAAAGTCACCCTTCCGGTCACGTTTAAAGAACCCTGAAATGGCTTTCAAGGGGCTGCGCCTTGACCAGGAAATCCTCTGATCAGCTAAAATTAAAAGGCTGTTATTTTGGTGTCCTCTGTAATAGAGGTAGATGTCTAAATAAAGCTTTTCCCTCTTTCTTTCTTCCTCTTCCTCTCTCTGTCTCTCTCTCTCTCACGCACACACCCACACACACATGCATGTGCAGAGGTCTTGAAGCTCAGCAAGTTGGTGGAATCAAATTCCAGCCCTATGACTTCATTTCCCCAAAACCACTTCTGCACTGAGCTTCAAAGGGCATAACCTCCTACTGAACCCCATTAAGGAGAAAGTTCCTCTTCAAAGTAGGAAGCCCTTATTCACCACTTCTGTGAAGCCAAGAACACATCATTGAGGGAAAATCCAGATAACTCAAGAGATGAGGCAGAGAACGGCATATTTTTATATGCTGGGAGAGGAAGTGCGATCACCTACCAAAAACGGTAAATTTCAACACACATCCGCACTTATCCCAAAAGGGCCTGCTGGCCACACCCAACCCAAATTGCTTTCCAGTCTGCAAAAGGGCAGGTCAAACTGCCAAGGAAGCCCATTCCCCAAGAGACGCCTCTCTCGGGAGCTGGGACAACGGCAAGGCAGTGTGCCATGTGCGCCAAGTATTGGTCATTTCCAGAAATCTGGAGTGTGATCCTACCTGAGCACCAAGGCAACCTGAAGAGAGTTAATGCCTCCACATCCACCACTTGCCCAAATCCAGATCCACTCGCTCACCCACAAATGCCAAAACATACTTATGCAGTTCCAATAATTTCATATGGGAAAGCCCAAATACAGCTTGCTTCACATCACTACTTCAGAAAAAATATATACATAAAATTTTAAAAAGACATTTAGGGTTACATTATTAAATGAGGGGAAAGATAGGCTGCTAGAAAAATAACAGGCCTGCCTACTTTTTAAGCATGAACTTCCACTGTTTAGCTAGCACACGGAGCAATAGAGTAATTTAAGAAATTTAAGTTCACGACTAAACTCATAAGCAAACAGCCTGCTCTGGATCAGGCTGCCCCTGTCCTGGGCAGGAGAGCACTGGCAGGAAGGAAGGGTGTGTACCTACCTCGTGGACCCATGACCCTCACTTCCAGAGGGGCCAGGCCGGCCTTGCTGCTGTCCACCGTGAAGGACTGCAAGACACGAGCTCGGACACCGGAGCCCAACCCAGGGCCAACGATCTTGACCTTGCTGGGGTCCACAACATCCTTCACAGGAACCCGGAAGGGGCTGCCTAGAAAAGAGGTCATGGGATTCTAAGTACAACCCCCTTAGTGACTGGAGAGCTTGTGTGCACCCAGAACCACCCTGTTGCCCCACTTAGGCTCTCACTGTATCAGCTCCTTCTGATTACATATACCATCATATGTAACACAGACTGGAGATGTGTACAAGGTATCAGTAGACTCTGAAGGTAATGAATCCGGACTTGTGCTACAACTAAGGTCTGGCACAGCCAAATAAATAAGGAAAAATAATTTTTTTATATATTAAAAAAAAAAAAGACTATTGAAACTTGCAAAAGGCAGGGAGGTTGAGATTTGAGTAAAACACTAAATACAGAAACAAGAGCTGGGGTAGAACTCTTTAGGGATTCCTCTACCAAGGAAGACCAAGAAAGACCTCCCCAGAGGTCAGCCAGGGACAGGAGCCGCAGTGTCTCCAGCACCACACCTCAGGCTGTCAAGTCCATCACCAAGGAGCAACATTCACCTCTTACAGGAGACCTCATGGTCCCTGAGATGCCTGGCAAAGTTAATGATGTTAACTGCCATGTAAGTTGAGGTTTCTCTGCTTTGTACTATACAACATTTGTACTTTATAGAACCAAGGGTGGTAAATAACAAAGACCACACAAAGAACCAAGGCTTTGGCCTTTTTTTCTTTTTTTTTTAATAATAATAGCCAGGCTTCAGTGGCATCTGGTTTTTCGGCTAAGTGAAGTAAATGGCTGACCCTGGCAAAGACAAGCACCATGCTCCATGCTGGAAACAAAAAGGAGTTTTATTTTAAATACAGTTGAGGAATTCAATGCGATGGCAATGAACAAACTTGAAAGCCAATCACCAAGTTAGCCTCCCATGGAAGTGGTCTGAACTTAGTAGGAGAGTAGCCAAGAACCAACAAGGTATCTTAGGATCTAGAGTGGTGGATACCAAGCAATCTATGCCACTCTCCTGCTCTGTGATCCAGGCAGACATGACCAATCAATCACAACAGCCTTTCTTCCTGATGCACTCATTCTAGTCAATCCAGTGGTTGAAACAGTCACCACCAACAGACCACAGCTGGCCCATCAGAGGAAACCAATATGCCATTGCGGGTAAGACAGATACCTTGTTTGTGTCACACCAGGAAAAACCATGCTAATATTTAACCGACCGGAATTCCTATGAAAGTAAATTAGAACCAGGGTGTTGAATGTTTCATGGCAGAAACTCTACATTCTCTTCACTGTGAAGCCTGACACTAAGACAACCAACCAATGCTTTATTGAATGATTCTGTCTGGGAAAATCCTGGGGTCTAGAAGTTGGCATTTGGCTGTGGGAGGCAACAGAGCCTTAAAAATTTAAATTAAAACAAAAAAGAGGCACCATCTACATCTGATGAGAAAATTCCAACTGGGACTCTTGCTGTTGTTATGCTCCAACTCGGCCATTTAATTCTAGTTCATGAGTCAGCCACAGGGGCCCAACCTCTCACCCGATTCTGCAAGGGGAATTCCAAAGCTGATGGCATCCAGCAGACCTTCTCAATAAAGTCAAAATAGTTTTGTTGCCATCAAAACCAGGAGGTGCTCACCCCCACTGCTGTCTCCCAGTGGGAGTCACCAGGTCATTCCCCTGGTGACAGCCATCCATCCATCCTCAAAGCTCTAGTCTCCCATCCTAAGAACTGCACACTCGTGAAGCTCCAGAAAGTCCCCTTGGCTCTGTATTGTCTCAAGCCCAGCTCTCTTTGTAAACACTAGACAAGAAGCTCACAAACGGCAGGAGCTTTGTCTTGTCCATGGCTGAATTCTCCTTGGCAAGTGATTATAGAAATTTAAAAGTCTATATTGCAAGAGCTGTAAGAACAAGTTTGAGGAGAAATGTCATTATAAATGAACTAAGGCTTCAACCATGGCATCACCAACTTGATGGACATGAGTTTGAGCAAGCTCTGGGGTTGGTGATGGACAGGGAAGCTTGGCATGCTTCAGTCCATAGGGTTGCAAAGAGTCAGATACAACTGAGCGACTGAACTGAATTGAAGGCTTCAACAAACATCTGAGTAGAATGAATTTGAGTTGAATGTCAATACTTCCCAATCAGTATGAAAAAGGAGGAGAGATTACAGGTGTGTGTGCATGTTTGCATACAACAACCAGCAAATAGTCAGTAGACATTCCACTTTCCTGGAAGTCATTCCAGAAATCCAAATATAGGGCCCTCAGCCTGCCCCTTCCTTGCAGTTTCATCCTGGCTTATGGCCTTCAGAACAAATGACCCACCCAAGGTTTCTCCTGCTCTCACCACACCTGAGACAAGGTGTGCTAAGTCGCTCAGTAGTGTCCAATTCTTTGTGACACTATGGATGGTAGCCTACAAGGTTCCTCTGTCCGTGGGATTCTCCAGGCAAGAACACTGGAGTGGGTTGCCATGCCCTCTTCCACAGGATCTTCCCAGCCCAGGGATTGAACCTGCATCTCTAATTTCTCCTGCACTGACAAGTGGGTTCTTTACCACCAGAGCCACCTGAGATAAGCTGACTAAGAGCAACCCTGGAGTCCATAGTCTTGTGTCCACATCATACACACCCACCTACCCTTCTGAATGGGTGCTGGGTGGCAACCACTTCATTAAATAAACAGAACTAGAATCTATGAAGATTCCTTGGCTGGAGCATCAAAGTTAGAGAGCTCTTCACTATATAAGTCATTTTTTTAAATGTCTGAATCATTTATAGCAGTGGTTCTCAACTACAGGTGATGTTGTCCCCTAGCGGGTTTATGACATCTGAAGACATTTTTGGTTGTCACAATACGAAATACAGAAATACCATGTAATGAACAGGAAATTATTATTAAATTATTCCTATTTTTCACATGAGTGTCCATATTATATCATTAGAAATCGATGTATAAAAATTTGAGTTTGTGTGTCGTTATCAGCTACCAGGACTGTCAATGGAAGAAAGAAAACAAGACATGTATAAGATGAGTAAGAACTAACCACAAAATAAACTGGAAATTTTCAACTTTGTAAAGAATCAGCTTTCCTTTAAGATCTAGGTCTTTCAACATGTGAACAACCCTGTTTTCAGTCAAAATTCTAAGCCAATGTTTTTTGCCCTATTACTGGTCCTCTTGGGAATTGAAATATTCTTAGAAATGCAGCCTGAAGGAAAATTCTCCCTTTGCAGCCACTGCAAATATCGTTTTTTCCTATTCAGAGAGATAAGCTATATCAAACCTGCTTTCATGCAAAAATCAGTTCTCCTTTGGGTTCCCCTCAGAAGGACTGCTTACCAGGGATGTGGGCACCTCCGTACGTGATATTCACGTCGTAATCTCCCGGAGCGAAGGGAACGTACTCTGCACTGCAGCTGCCATCTTTGTTGTCTCTGCAGTTTATCTTTGACTCGGACGGTCCCTCCACAGTTATGCCGAGACCCCCAATTCCTGCCCCTCTGTGAAGTGTGAGAAATAAGGCCAAGCTGTACTAGTGGTTCATGCCAGTCTGCTTACTGCCCAAATTCATGTAAATCCCTCTAGAAACTATCCCACCTAGCCAACTGGACTCAACTACTGTGATACCTCTCATGGTGTAATATGAATTTCTCAACAGTGTAATATAAATAAAAACAGTTTTCTCCCCTCCTTTCCAACACTTACCCTTTATTTATCTTATCTAATTGCATTGGCTGGGAATGAAAGGACAATTCAGGTATGTGACTTGTGACCAGTTTTAATAGGAATACTTCTAATATTTCACTTAACTATGACATCGGCTCTATATTTCTGAATTATCAAGTTAATGAGCTTCCATCTAGGCCTGCTTTGCTCAGCAGTTTTATGACTATTATCAAGAGCTTTTTGGTACTTTTAAAAGCATACCTGGTCTTCCTCTGTAATATAAGTCTCTACAGAGGAAGATGCCTCACAAATCACACATCACAAATCAAAAGCCTCTCAAAAGTTGGGAAACTATAAGTAAGTAAGAACTTACTTACAAAACAGAAAGAGACTCACAGACTTATAAAACGAACTTATGGTTGCTTTGGGGAAGGGATAGTTTGGGAAGATCACGCACACACTATTATATTTAAAATGGAAAACCAACAAGGACCTATTGTATAGCACACGGAACTCTGTTCAGTGTAATATGAAAGCCTGGATAGGAGGAGGTTTTTGAGAGAGTGGGTTCATATATATGTATGGCTAAGTCCCTTCGCTGTTCACCTAAAACTATCACAACACTGTTAATCAGCTATACCCCAACACAAAAGAAAAAGTTCAAAAGGAAAAAAAAAAAAGTTGGGAAACCATGATACACCTATTAAATGTTTTGAGAGCACTTAAAATACCTAGGGCTACTCTCCTTTTACGAGTCAACACACGAATCCCAGGCCCTTGCTTACCTGGTGACCACTGTGAAGACGTTGGGCTTGTTGGTGAAAGCCTCCTTCAAACCAGGTCCTTGAGCCTGAACCCGAGAAGGCTGGCAGCCTTCGGTCACAGCGACTTTAAAGGGACTGTTTGGGACGGGCACGTCGTCGTAGGTTACCTCCACTACGTGCAGGCCTGTTCAACACACACAGAGAAGTTTACTCGCACAAGAGCCACTTGTCTGCGGGAACGGCGCTCTAGCATTCAAGCCTCCGTGCTACCTCAAGCCATCGGAAAGGACAGGTTAAACAAATAGCAGTGCTGGTACGATTGGAGTTTAACCATACAAGCTGTTTATGCTTTTGTTCACTTGGCAATCCCATACCAACCCCATTTCCTAACACACACACAAGCCCTCTCCAAGCAAATATCCCTAAGTCTATTTTCAATACAATCATCTTAAACACACCCTCTTGATTTGACAAAATACCCAGTCACTAATCAAAAGACAAAGAAAAGCCATAAAATAGACAAGCATTCATGAAAAGAGACCAAAAATATCTATACCATAATGTCCAGGGATTATATATACAGAGAATGAGGACATATGGTGCTTTTATTTTTTTTATGATTTATGATTTATCAAAATGTTTAATAATTCCTAATATGAAGAAAGAAACTAGACTTCCCTAGAGGTAGAGTGGATATGAATCTGCCTGCTGATGCAGGGGGCTAGGGTTGATCTCTGGTCTGGGAAGATTCCACACGCCAAGGAGCAATTAAGCCCGTGTGCCACAACTACTGAGCCCGCCTGCTCCAACTCCTGAAGCCCATGGGCCTCAACAATGAAGCCACCGCAATGAGAACAGTAGCCCCTGTCCGCCACAATCAGAGAAAGCCCACACAAAGAAAGCAACGAAGACCCAGGACAGCAAAAAAATAAATAAATTTTAAAAAGAAAGAATCATGTTATGAAATTGCGCAAATGAGCAACATGCCATGACGTCACCCCGTAACCTGCTCAGATGAGTCTGAGGCTAAAGTCAGCCCAGCTGTTGCTACACAACAGAGCCAAAACGCCAGGCACCAAGCAGGCAGAGGGCTCTGTTGGGGAGGCAGGTTTCCACACTCCCCAGTCACTGTGCCCATACTTCTGCTGAGGCAGGCAAAGCACAGGGGGCAGGTCTTAGCGCCAGTCACCGGGAGAGGCGGCCTAGCACAGCTCTAAGCAAGAATCATGTTCCAAGGAGAAGACAACTCACCTTTCTCAAAGGGTGTATATTCCACCTGGTAGGTCCCATCAGCATTGTCTGTGACGAAACACTCCGTGGAAGCCCCAGAGGGGTTGGCAATGTGGGCCTTGATGTGGTCGCCTCCGACCTGCGTCAGGGGCCGCGAGTCCACAGTGAAATCAGTGGTAGCTTCACGAAACACATCTGAAGAACAATCACACAGGTAAGAATGTCGAATGGGACTGGTGGCCCAGAGGCTAAGACTCCGAGCTCCCAATGCAGGGGCCTGGGTTCAATCCCTTGTCAGGGAACTAGATCCCTTGTGGCACAACTAAAGATCTCACATTCTGCATGCTGCAACTAAGACTCAGCACAGCCATACAAATAAATTTTTTTTTTAAATATTTTTTAAAAAGAATGAATATTTTGGACAGAGGCTGTCTCAGCAGTCCAGTGATTAAGAGTCTGAGCTTCCTATTGTAAAGCAATTATCCTCCAATTAAAAAAAAAAAAAAAGATTTCAAGTTCCCACAGTAGGAGGCTCAGGCTGGATCCCTGGTCAGGGAACTAAGATCCCACATGTGTGGTGTGGCCAAAAAGGAAAAAAAAAGAAGAATGTAGCTAACACCTCATATTCAGCAGCAAACCCTAGAGCCATGGTTCTCAGCACGTTATTCTAATTTCAGTGACTGCCAAGACAGCCAGTTTCTTTGTCTCAGAATCAGGAATATTCATGTCTTCCCACCTTCAATCTCCCTGGCAAAAGATGATTCTTCCAGGGTAGGCTCCCCAAGTAACAACATAACCACCCGCTCACTTCTTAAGAGAAACGTGAGATTCAGGACAGGTCAAAGGGTGAAGACAGCAAGAGTGGTATCAGCCAGCAGCACATTCTAAACCTTTTTCAGGTAAGCGCCAAAAATGCAATATGTTCTGTATCCACATTTAAAGAAAAGAGAGAGAAAAAAAAAAAATCAAGATCTCTAGCTTTGCCAGAAAGAAAAAAAGGCGGGGGAAATCTGCTGATGGTGCGGGGATTGTGAAGTAACGGGGGCTGGGCATCAGAAACACCACATGCTCACCCCTCCGCTCTGGTCCCCTTTATCACTCACTGATGCAGAGACCACAGGTGAGTTTTCTTCCACCTGGCCTGATCTCTGCAGACATTTGAGTTTGCAGCCCTTACATTCTGAGCTTCAGGGGCATCCCCTAATACTTTGGTGGCCTCCTTCTTTTTTCATGAAACCTACCTTTTCCTTCTATTCCCGGCCCAAAGACTTTGACCCTGCTGGTGTCCACGGCGGGCTCCACCTTGACCCTGGCGGGGAAGTGCGGCACCAGCTCGCCGCCGTACGTCATGGTCAGCGTGTACATGCCGGCTGTCAGGGGCACATAGGTCACCGCGTAGGTGCCATCTTTGTTGTTCTCGATACAGACTTCAGCTTTCGCCCCTGAGTCCGAGACAGCTTCTAGGCCCAGGGCCCCTGGCCCGGCTTCCGAACAGTCCACACTGAGCAGCCCAGTCTCGCCCACCTTCCCGTGCTCGAGGCCTGGGCCTGATGCCACGACTTTGGAGGGGTCGAAGGGCATTTCAATGTCGGCTTTGAAGGGAGAGCCAGGTATGTGGACTTCTTCGAAGAGGATGTTGACGAAGTACTCCCCGGGCTTTGTCGGGAGGTAGGAGACGGAGCAGGTCCCGTCGCCATTGTCCGAGCATTCGATTTTGGCCTCGCACGGGCCTTCCACGGTTAGGCCCAGACCTCCAGTTCCAGCTCCTTTGGTGTCGATGGTAAACTCAGCAGGCTTGCCCACAAGACCACCTTTGAGGCCAGGACCATGGGCCTTCACCTATTTGAACACAGAATAAAAGTCAGACTCGGCCTTATGCTGGTATCAACCACTCAGCAAGCCCTGCTTTCAACAGGCAAGCCTGCACTCAGCACTCAATTGCCCTTGGATGAAGTGGTCCTTCTCCCTGGGGACTAATGTGTCACACTCGCTCACCCACAGTGCCAAGTTACTGCCATGCTTCATTCAGTGGATGCTGAAATGGCTGACAAAGGGAGACCTGGCTGTGAACTCGCTCAACGAGAAAGGGCACGGCAGAGGCGTAGTCCCCTCTCTCCTGCCAGCCTTGCCTCCAGTGCTGGAGCTGGATACCTAACATCCAGTCCAACAAACGCACTCCAGTTTCCTGGGATGAGCACTTGCTGAATGGCTTTCATGGATTTCACTGTTGCTTTGGCTGCTACACCTCCCTCAACAAATTCAACATAATAAAAAACTAAACTGTAATGGTGAATACATGTCATTACAAGCTTGTCCAAACCTGTAGACTATAGAACACCAAGAGTGAGCTCTAACATAAACTACAGACTTTAGGTGACAACGATGTTTGCATAGATTCATCCACTGTAACAGTTTAGCACCCTGGGGAGGATGGTGACCATGGGGGGGTTATATATGTGGGGCGAGGGGAATCTCTGTGCCGTCCTCTCAATATTACTATGAACCTAAAATGGCTCTAAAGAATAAAGTCAGATTTAAAAAAAAAGAAGAACATTTAAAAAAAACTGCTTTTAAAAGAGGGAGTGGATGGGGCTTTCATGTGAGATTCAACAAATGAGACAGTTTTATAGGATTCATGCCATTCAGAACACTGGAGATACTTTGGAACCCTTGATTCAGGGCTACAAGGAAGAAACGATAATGAGAAGAATCTATTTTTCTTTGTGTTAGCCAAGTTTCATTATAATAGCTTGTGTAGGATGAGCTCACTGCATGTGCCAGACACCAGACTGAGGCCTCCACACCCACCATCTGACCTCACCCTGAAGGCCCACTTCCCAGGGAGTACTGTTATGATGCTGATAAATGAAGGTCAGGAGTCCCTCACCAAAGGTTCACAGCCAGAGCGAGAGGAGCAGGACTAGGACCCAGCTTCTCACGGGACCCTTTACGCTAGATTATAGGAGAGAGAGCTACTATCAGTCACTGAGAACTGACTTATCGGTTTGTTTCCTTTTTTTTTTTAATGGTTTCAGTGCAGTTTAATTTCATGGGCATTGTTTTTTTTTTTTTTGGCCCTGCAGCATTTTAGTTCCCTGACCAGGGATTGAACCTGCACCCCCTACATTGAGGGCCTAAAGTCTTTACCACTGGGCTACCAGGATAAACCTAGAACTGATTTTGACCACAAAACAATTTTCTAAAGGTTTTCACCAGGCAGAACCGAAGAAGGACTGTTAAATCTGCCAAGAGAGGACAAGTTCTGGAACAAAAACGAAAAACTGACCTTGGTGGGATCAGGCGGCAGCGAGGCCTCCACCATGTAAGGGGTTCCTGGCACAGGATGTCCGTCATAGGTCAAGTCGATGGCGTACAGCCCTTCCTCCCGTGGGATGAACTTGGCTGTGCTGCTCTCCCGGCCTGCCACGGGTGCCACCAGACATGGCACGACCTTCCTCGAGGGGCTTAGGATCGTCACGTTCAGCTTCCCCTGGCCACCTGCTCCCCTGGTGTCCACGGCGAACTCCTGGTCCTTCCCAACTTCGACTCCTGCAAAGAGAAACAAGCCAGAAGGATGAGCTGACCCTGCAGGAAAAATACTGCAGGGAGCAGAGATGGTTCCTTGGACGCGGAATGTTTTCTCAGCTTCTGCAACAAACGTTGGCTGACTCAGGATGAGAGGCAAGATTGAATAAGAATAATCAGCATTCTAGCCTCAATAATAACCAGTACAAGAACATGAAGTAATCATTGATGATAACGACAGTCATCATTCACGGAATGCATTTTTATATACCAGGCATGAGGACAGCGTATCATCTCTTTTAATTTTCGTCACAACCTTGTAGTGTATGTATTAGTAACCAAAGAATTTAACAGATAGGGAAACTGAGAATTGGAGGGCAGGGGGTGTGAAGTGAGTTGTCTGGGGGACATATCTCACAGACCACAAAGCTGGGAGACTGATCTAAATTGACTTGACCCCATGATCTGCAGTAAGTTATAACCTGATACTGTTGCCGCTGCTCTGCCTGCTTTCATTATTAACTTTGCATCAAAACACTCCCAGAAGCCAATGTTTTATTTACTGGTTCTTGGCAGCAAATTCCATTCTACAGCCAAAGAAGGCAGAAGTCACAGAGCTGGCCAACACAGAGGCACTGAAGCAAGTCCTGAGAAGTGACTCTCTGTACTGTGCTGATACCTGAAAAGTATTTGCAAAGCAGGGCCACAGAACACCCATGTGTTCCATTTGATAATAACAAGGAAGGGACTTTGAATCAAAACAAAAGCACTGGGAGCCTAGGGCCCCCACCACAACCCAGGGAAGTCCTGACTCGGGCAATACAGGGCATGCCAAGATGAATGGTGTCGAGCCACAAACAAAGAGGCCTCAGAGATCCACATCCCAAAGACTCTTTCTAATTGGCTTCATTCTCATCCTAGTCTGGAGTCAAAATCCTCAGTGTCTTGGAGAAAGGAGTACCAAGGGGACACATGAAGGATTAGATAGTGGCTGCTCCCCAGGGACAAAAGCCAGCATCAAGCTCTTGCTTCAGAGCCCCTGGATCTGGGAGCTGGCCTCACTCACAACTTGTACGCTTGGGTCACGTACAAAACCAAAACCCAGAGAAACCCTCATAAGCACAAGAATGCTGTCCTGTGGGTGTATACGGAGCCCCACATGACCCCGAAACTAGGAAAACACAGGCCACTGAAATGCAGTCAGGCTGTGGCCACGCTGACAAAAGGATAGAGGTACGAATGTTCTCCAAGATACACTGATGCAAAAAGGGAAGCTGAAGACACGCGGGTATCTCAGGGCAACCTTAGCACGAAGTAAATGTTGCTAAACATTTTCTGTTGGCAGTTAAGTATGTACAAATGCCGAAAGATGTTGAAGGTTAGAGAACGAACTGGTGACTTTGGTCAACCCAGGGAGTGGGAGAAGTGATGCTTAAAGTAGAATTTACCCTTGTCTGTGACGTTTTTAGATGAAACATGAATTTTCACATGACGTGTAAAAAAAATACTTCTGTGATCATGTGTTAAACTTGAGAAGCTGAGCGAGGAGCGTATCAGTGCCCCTATTATGGTACTCTCTTTACTTTATCATTGATTCGTTCCATTTCATTCATTTAAGTGAAATGAGCTGGTACTAATAAGATCCCTAACAAACTAAGGGAACATCTGGATGGGAATAGGAAGATGCATCATAGTTGTGGTTGCTGAGTGCCTGGGAATTGGCTTTTATGCTCAACTGTTGACCCTAAGGTGGATTCAGTGGTCAAAAACAGTTGGTACAATAGACATTTACCAGAAAGCGGCATGCCTCCAATTCTCCACGTCATAAAAACCTTCCCTGTGAGGCCAGCAGTGACTGAGGGCTGCCTCTGAGTCAGCTCCTGAATTACTGGTTCATTTAATTCTCACAATAGGCCTCTGAGTCTTCTTCCCCCACCTCCACTGAACAAAGGAGAAAAGGGAGGCTTAGTGAGGTGAAGGGACGGCAGAGTCACAGAGCTACTCCATAGCACGGCCCTAATTCAATCGCGAGTCTGTCTGACTGCAGAGTCTCATACGGCAGAATTTGCTCCTCTGCGAATTGTCTTTGAAGGGACTCCAACTGCTCTTCAATGACCTGTCTCCCCCTCCACTCTTGACACACTTACTGTTTTCCAGTCCATTAATTTTTATCCTGCTCAGATCCAGTGGAGCAGCCACACCCACGGTGAATGGGCTTTTAGGGATAGGGTCGCCACCGTATGTAACCAGAACCTGCATGTTGCCCTGGAACAAGAGAGAAAACCAAGGACACGTGTGGGTACCAACAGACTCACTTGATGTTTCAACCTGCCTTCCAGGATTTTCATTCTTCCCAGAGATGCAGGGTATATAACCCCAGCAGATTTAGAAGGTGTCTCAGATATATCTAAGTTTTTAGCCCCATGGCAAGAATGACGTAGAAATCACACAAGAGAAAAGCAACTATTAATAAGAGGGACAGCTTCAAGAGCGCACCGTTGAGGTGTGCTTTTAAGCATTTCCTCAATTCCATCAGAAAATGGTCCTGAGAGGTGGTCACCATTTTCCCAGGCAATAAAACTACAGCTCAGGGAGGTGAAGTCGCTTGTCCTAAGTGTGAGAGCCAGGCCTCACACCTCTGGCACCTGAACCTGAGTCCCAGATACTCCGCCACACAAGCTCCACATTGAACACACGCCCAACCCAGCCAAGGGCAAGGCAGGGGTGGCCTGGGGGCCTCTAACTGAACAAAATCTTTCTTTCCCATGGCCTGGGATTTTAGGCCACTACACTGCAAAAACGAATTCGCAAAGAGTTCGCCTAGGGCCGTTCTAAGACCCCCTGCACAGTATGGAAACTCCCACATCGATGTCAAGGAGAGAAGAGTTGCCAGTGAGAAGGCGGACTGTGCCTGTGGGTTCAGCAGGCCCCTCGCCAGCAGCCCTGTGGCCGAGGAGACACAGCCAGTCCCGGCCCACTCACTGCTGGCTTCCTCTCGCCACGGTCGGCTGAGTGTCTCCATCCACACCAAGGCCCCATGAAAACCCACAGCTGTCTCAGTGGATTAAGGTTGTCCTCACCTCAAACGTCTGGGTATCACATAAGAGGATGTGGGAGGGGAGGAAGCAAGGATGAATCCCCAGAGGGCTCGCTGGAATTCAGCCCCTGCTGAAAGCTGTCACGGATTGAGTTTTAAAAGGGTGTAGCTTTTGACCTATGGAATATTTTCTTATATTCCTTTTGTAATAAAGAAGGAGGGAAAAGTCAAGATAAAAATGAAGTGCCTCAATGAAGGAGAGAATATTGACTTTCTAGGATGGATTCTGCACAAAACCACTGGGTCCCCTGCCCCAAGAGTGTCACATCTCAAGGCTTCCCTGGTGGTCCAGTGGCTAAGACTCTGTGCTCCCAATGCAAGGGGCCCGGGTTTGATCCTTGGTCAAGGAACTAGATTCCCATATGCCTCAACTAAGAGTTCTCATGCTGCAATAAGGACCCTGCAGGCCACAACAAGGGATTCCCTGGGGGCTCAGTGGTAACGAATCCAACTGCCAATGCAGGATATGTGGGTCCCATCCCTGGGTTAGGGAGATCCCCTGGAGAAGGAAATGGCAACTCATTCCAATATTCTTGTCTGGGAAATCCCATGGACAGAGGACCCTCAGGGGCTACAGTCTACAGCGTCACAGAGTCAAACATGACTCTGTGACTCAACAACGAAGACCCAGCACAGCCAAAAATAAATAAATGAAATATATACATATACATATTACTAATAGGGCATTGGGTTCAAAAGTCCTTTCTGAGGGGGCAAGTCAAAACCTGAGGCTGCCCTGACGTCTGCTACTTACTTTCCAGCAGCTCAGTTGAAACCCAACAAGACTTATAGATACAGGAAGAGTCTCAGAATGTTTTTAGAAGAACCTGTGCTCTTGTGATCTTGACCAGTGAGCGTGGCCATGTACCTTCTCCTCGGTAGGAATATGGAGAACTGAAAACAAAGATGCTATTGAGCTGGTGTCGCCAGTGCTAAGGTGTCCAACAATGACCTACATAGCACTGAGTGTCCTAATGAGAAAATGGCATTCACCTATGAAAGCTTCCCTTTTACCATTACTAATAATGAACCCTCGTGAGGACAGAAAGAAACCATAGGGCTCCCTAGGGTTTCTCCCATTGCATCCAGGGCAATGGTAGTTCCAAAGTCCTTTCTGGGTGTGCAAGTCAAAACCTGTCCTGATGTCGGCAACTTAATTTCTAGCAGCTCTGCCGAAACACAAAAGGGTATACAGACACAGGATCTAAAAGCAGACATGGAGATGAAAGGCCACACAAGAACCTGCCCTAGAGAACCTCGCACTGCCAGGGAGATTCCATCTCCAAGAATGTGTAGCCCCCAGTGCAGGGGAACACCCTCACCATTCCCTCGTCCTCACTGCACCCCTCATTCCTCGCTGCACTCCAGCCAAGTCCTCACTGACATGGCCTGGGGTAGGAGTGATGCTTCTCAAACAGTGCTTTGGCAGAAAACATTGCCCTTCCTCTCTTACAAATGGCATTTTTCACACAGGGGGGTTCTGCTTCAAGAATGAAGGGGGACTTCCCTGGTGGTCCAGTGGTTCATGCTTCCACTGCAGTGGGTGTGGGTTCAACCCTTGATTGGGGAACAAAGAACCCACATGTCACACAGTGTGGCCAAAAAATAATAATAATTGTCAAAAATTGTTTTAAAAAATGAAGGATTCTCAGAGGTTTGGAGTGACTGTTTAAAACACTATGCAGAAGTAGCAGAATCTAGTTTTTTCTACAGGAGTATGGGCTCCGCAGACCCTAGAGGTATAGGCATGAATCAAAACAAAATTTTAAGCAAGTAAGCATAAATTCATATAGAGGGGTAGAGTTGTAGGCCCTTATTTTCTAGAACAAACAGCAAAGCATGTGGCATGACAAAATCCTGTCTGTACACCTCTATTTTGTAAAAGGGAGTAATTTAGAGCTTGAAGTACCACTTCAGGATTGAGGGACTAAAAGCTCTTTGAGAAAGACCCCACTGTACCACCTTGTAAAAAAAGGGGGGGGGGGGGGGCGGTAAGGCAAATGGACCAGCAAGGATAAACAGAGGTGTGGCAATTCTTTCCCTCTGAGTAACTAATAAAAGACTCAAAGGCAGCTGGTAAGGAGGGGAGAACGTCTATGAGAGAAGCAGACACTAGGTCCAATTTCAAGAGCTCAGCATTTCTCTGCTAAAACCTAGAATGGAGGTGGGAAAGTTGGGTGGGGAGGGATGGCAAGCTTCCTGCCGGTCCTTGGGGAATCCTCCAGGCCCTCCTGGTAGAAGCAGCCAGGCTTTGTGTCAGCGTTCCTGGAGAGGTTCACAAGGAAAGGGTGAGTCTCTTCCTCTCACAGAGGAGCACAGATCAGAGCTGAGATTATCCCCTGGTGTCCAAAGTGACCCAGCCCAGGCAGGCAGGGGCCCTACCTGCTGGGTGGGTGTGTATTTAACGGTGTGGGAGTAGTCGTAGTTATCGATGATATCCAGATCTTTCACGGCGTCGCCAGCGACAGGGCTGCTAAACTGCACGTTGAGTGGGGCCTTTCCGGCCCCCTTGGTGTAGACAGTGAAGTGGGTGGGTTTCCCATTTTCCACACCTGGGAGGAGACAGTGAAGTGAGGAGACAGGCTCAGCTGGAGGAGTTTCACTTTTAGAACCAGTCTGACAGGTTCATCAACACCAGCTTCCACAGGGCAGGAGGTGGAGACAGGGGCTGGCGCTCAGCCACACCAGCAGCTCAGCTGAGCGCAGCCCCTGCTGAACTGAAGCCCAGACAGAGCACCTGCTCTAGGGGAGGTAGGTCATTTCCGGCCCTGGACCCACTGGGCCCACTGCTTCCAGGGTGACCTCGTGCACACGCCCTCTTACCTGCTTTGCTGAGCCCCGGGCCTTCTGCCTTCACTTTGCTGGCGTCGTGGGAAGGGTCGACCTTGACTCTGAAAGGGCTGGTGGGGATTTCCTGTAGCAGAGATACTGTCTCAGGAGGAAAGTCCCTGAAGCCATTGCCTAAGCTTAAACTTCTGCCCAAAGCCAAGGGGGAGACGTCAGCATTTCCAGTCTAGCAGGTGGTGAGTAACTTCTGAGTAATGATTGGTCAAGTTGTTACATGCTAGCATCAGGTAAGGGCCATCAGTGGTCACTCATGAATCTCTGGATCCTTGACCTCACTGTTAAAGGGCCTGAGTGTCTAGAAACCACCCTGACAACTCTCAGCCTTTAATATCAAATGCTGAGTACTTTTAGGATCCAAAAACACTACCAAGAATAAAACCTCAAACAACAATACAAGGGATGGGAGGAAGGAAATGTCCTGCAAGGACAGCAGAGAGCTAGGGCTTGAGGAATGCAAGGAACTGATTAGCAAGGCACTGACTGTAATGCTTCCAAAAGAATCCTGCAGGGACTTCCCTTGTGGTCCAGGGGTTAAGACTATGCTTCCACTGCAGGGGGCAATGGCTTTGCTCCCTGGTCAGGCAACTACGATCCCAAATGTCAAGTTTCCTGGCAAAATATTTTTTAAAAAATAATAAATCTGATGTTAGAAAAAAAACACCTTGCACTATAAAGGCAGGACAGACAGGTCAAGTGGATGAAGCCAACTCAAGACTAATATTTGAGGCACGGAGCTTTCTCCTGAAGTCCCTATCTTTATGTAAGATGCATCTGAATCAACAAGATTCCATTTTTCCTAAAACAGGTATTGCTCCTCCTTGTCTTCAATATCATATGTAAATATGAACCCTATTTGAAACTTCCAAACTCTTCTTCCTATAAAGGCTGAGGCCAAGATCATTGTTTCAAAGACACTGAAGCAGAACACAATCTAGAAATTCATTAAATTTCATTAAAAAACCTGATGATAGTTTATAAAAATCTAACTTCTTTCCTGGCTTTCAACCACTGACTGACTATGCCTCCCTACTTTCATTAGAAAGTGGTAACATTTTAGTTTCGGGTGTTGTTATTCCTTCTTGGTTTTAAGCAACCAGAGAGGAAAACTATTGGGCAGAGTTCTCAAGATACTTTTCCTGTTGCTAAAAAAAAAGGAAATACACACACAGGTAGCCAGAAAGAACCCATGCCCACAAACCTGAGAGGCAAAGAGAACTTTGATAGTGTATCGCCCGGCGGCAGGAGGCACATATTTGACAGTAAACGTATCATTGGCGTTGTGAATAATGTCAAAATCCACATCTTCCTCCTCATCACTTAATACCCGGGCATCACATTTAATGCCAACACTGACGTCACCTGGAACAGAGGAGCCTATTAGCACTGGTTTACAAGAAACGGCACGTCCCATGCAATCACTTCCAGCTCAAGCTCACACCCCAGAAAAGCAGCTGGGAACTTTCCAGTAAGTAACCTGAGAAAGGGATGGTATTCAAATCAGGGTTTTGGAGAAGGAATGGAGGATTAGCAAAGATCTCACCACCGAACTGACTCAGAGGCTCATTAGATGAACAATCATCTATTCAGGTGGACTGTTGCTCAGTTCAAAGTTCATTGCCCTTGAAATGTTACAAAGAGAACGTCCTTCCCAAGGAGCAACAGGCAGCGCACTGGGAGAAGCCCCCTTTCACCTTCGCCAGCCTCAGTACAGTCCACGGTGAAGTGAGTAGGCTCGTGTGCCTTCAGTCCACTTCTCTCCACTCCTGGCCCAAACACTTTGACCTTCTGGGGATGGCTACCCTGTCCGATGCTGACCTAGAGAGGACAGGGAGAAAAGTTGTAATCAAGTTATTTTCCATGTGGACCCAGTAAAGACACCGTCAGTTGTTAGAACGTTATATGTGGGGGCAATCTATAGCACCCGGCCCTTTTGGCCATGTCATTTCCCAAGGCACACCAAGCATGGTGTTTTCATGTATCTGCCTTGACCATCAAGCATGGGGCCCAGACCTGCCTCAGAACTGGGCTTTTTCATACCACGACCATCATTCCACTTCATGACGTACCCTGTAAGGGCTGTGCGGGATGTTGACACCTCCCCAGACCACGGCAATGGTGTGCTTGATGGCCTTAACCGGAGTATATGAGCAGGCGTAGGTGCCATCCATCCGGCTCTTCATCTGGATGTCAATAGGCTGGCCGTCCCCGTCCTGCAGAAGAGCAGGGGCTAAGTACAGAGCTGGCCCTCACACTGTCTCCATCAAACAGGGTCCTGGGTCTTCCCCAATCACCACTCACTCTTCCAACCAAATTTCATGGAGCGCCTATGATGGGCCATGTTCTCAATACAATGAACACAAGTGATAAAACACTATGTGCATTTATTTATCTTTAATTACTAACAGCAAGTGGTTTCCCAAAAGAAAGCCATGGTCACTTAGTGCTTCTTAACTATAATTTCTGCATTTAAATCTCGGGGCCAAAATTCAGTTAAATGAGATAAATATATTTGCTACACTCTTGTTTACAAACCCTCCCATCACAGCCACACCAAAGTATATTTATGGGGAGAACTGAAATAGACAAGCCTGATTTCCACAGAACACAAATCATAAAGATGAGAAAAGCACCCTGCTTTATGTATTAGAATCCCCTTTAGTCCTCACATAAACCCTTTGAGATAAATAATCTTTTTTGCAACATGTGAATGAGGAAACTGAAGATACAAGGGACTGGTTACTCGCTATTATATGTATCCCGTTACCTGACAATTACCTGCACAGGTGGCAGGTAGAAACTTACCTGAGCAAATATCTTTAAGGGAGCTTTTCCGGCATCCTTAGGATCCACGGTGAACTCGGCCAGGTTGTTGACAATGCATCCGGATTTCTCCAAACCTGGCCCATATGCTTGCACCTGCAGCAAAGGGCCAATAGTGATTCCCTTTCTTTGTAATGCGCTAACTACACTATCAGAAGACGGATGACCAGGGGAGTGGGGGAGAGGAAACTTATGTCTGGCTTCACATACAACGTCCTCTACATATGAACTTTCAAGCTGTGAACTTTCAAAGATGGGAATATGTGTGCCAGCCCCTGTGTGTCAGCTGTTGTAAGGTACTACTGCACTTTTCAATGTAATGTACTGTATGATTAAAACTGTTTATTTTTTGTGCTTGTTTTTTATGTACAAATTATTTGTGTGAAAAGTATTATAAACCTATTACAGTACACACGTACATGAATGCTCAGTCGTGCCCAACTCTTTGCAACCCCATGGACTGTGGCCCACCAGGCTCCTCTGTCCATGGGATTCTCCAGGCAAGAATAATGGAGTGGGTTGCCATGCCCTCCTCCAGGGGATCTTCCTGACACAGGAATCGAACCTGCTTCTCTTGCATCTCTTGCATTGGAAGGCAGATTCTTTACCACTGCACCACCTGGGTAGCCCTATTATAGTACAGCACCATATAGCTGATTGTGTTACTGAGGTACCCAGGATAATATCCTTCGACTTATGAAAGTGCTCTCGGAACAGAACTCATTTGTAGGTAAGAGACTTACTGTACCTACATAACAGGATGGTTATGGTAGTTAAAATGCTAAAGTAATCTGGAACTTGGAGTAGGAAATGGCAACCCACTCCAGTATTCTTGCCTAGAGAATCCCATTGACAGAGGAGCCTGGTGGCTACAGTCCATGGGGTCTCAAAGAGTCCAACACGACTGAGCGACTGAATACACACATACACGCAATCTGGAACTTAAAAACATGCGGGAGAAAAACTCTGCAAAACCTGGCCCCAAACCAGCCCGTGCTCCCTGTATTAATGTGTCAGTAACGCAGTAACCAGTGCATGGACCTCCGGCCGTGCTCAGTTTCAATGCTCCTGCCTGGAGGGGGTTCAGAGCCTTTCCCACTGACAACGGTCTGCAGCCCCCAGAGAGCAAACAACCAGCAGCTGGACAAAGAGGAACAGCTACCAGGCTGGACTGATGTCAGCCTACGGTCAGCTGTCCATGTGGGCCAAAAACAGCACACGTGGGGGGGTGGGGGGGGGCCCGCCGAAAGCCCAGCTGGCTCAGACTTCATGCTAATCAGCCTGCTAACAGGTTCAGAGAAGCTCCTGAAGACACTGCAAACACCGCTTCAACTTAAGAGAAGAGGAGCTAGGGAGAAAAATTAACAAGTCTTTATCTGTGGAGCACCTTGAGATAATACCTATAGAAAGTGGTAAAACTGAAATGGGATGCTTGGGGTACAAGGAAAATAACAGCTTATGGAGCCCCTCTGTGGGCCAACTATGCTAATAAGAGCCGGTTTTGTTCATGTCACCTCCTTGAATCATGCCACAAACTGTAGGAAGCAGCCGCTGGAATTGTTCTCGTTTTATAGAGGAAGATACAGAAGTCAGAGAGGTAAGTTACTTGACGCATGTTAGAAATGTACTAAGAGGAACCTGTTTTTCAGTCACTAAATCACATCCGACTCTTTGCTACCCCATGGCCTGTAGCCCGTCAGGCTCCTCTGTCCATGAGATTTCCCAGGCAAGAATACTGGAGTGGATTACTGTTTTTCTCCAGGGGACCTTCCCAACCCAGGGATCGAACCCACATTTCCTGCATGGCAGGTGGATTCTTTACCACTGAGCCACCTGGGAAGCCCCCTAAGAAGTACTACACCAGGCTTCTAATTCAGGTCTTTTTCGAAATGTCCTAAGCTGTAAAAGGCTCTTCTCGACTGGAGTGGATTACTGTTTTTCTCCAGGGGACCTTCCCAACCCAGGGATCGAACCCACATTTCCTGCATGGCAGGTGGATTCTTTACCACTGAGCCACCTGGGAAGCCCCCTAAGAAGTACTACACCAGGCTTCTAATTCAGGTCTTTTTCAAAATGTCCTAAGCTGTAATAGGCTCTTCTCGGTGATTTCTCCCACCCTACTCAAGGAAACTGTGGGCATAGGAAAGAATGCCAGGAGCCAGAGGAGAGAGGACAGAAACACGACCCGCTGACTCACCAGGTCCGGGTTGTAGTCTCCTGAGGCCGGGTGGATGTAGGCCATGAAGGGACTATCCTTGATGTCCTCGTCGTCACACATGATGTGAACGGCATATTCACCCGGCTCCTTGGGCCAGTACTTGACGTCACATGACCCGTCATTCTGGTCGTCATACTCAATCTTCGCCTGGGAGGGGCCTTCAATGGCAAACCCTGGGGTGGGGAGACCCTCTGGTTACAAGGTATCTAGTCTGGGTTATTATTTATTACCAACCCATTCCTTCTGCCTCCCTGAAAACCAAGCGCTAGCCAGAAGATTGAAATCTGTTAGGGTCCCTTTCCCACAAAACTGAGCTTACTGAGTCTTCAAAAGAGATGGAAGGTTGGATTTTACATATTTTTTTTAAAAAATCATTGAACGGAAAGGTCAACCAGCAAATCTTTCTGTTGGCAATATGGTAACATGAGCCAAAAACCTTAAAACAATACCCACCCATTGTCCCCACCAAATCCACTTCTGGGTTTTTATCTGAAGGAAATAACCAAGGATGTGTGTAAACAGTTAGATACAAGGATATATATTCAGCATTGTTTTTATAGCAAAACTCTGAAAATAGCTGAAGGGCCTGCTGCTGCTAAGTCGCTTCAGTCGTGTCCGACTCTGTGCGACCCCATAGACGGCAGCCCACCAGGCTCCCCCGTCCCTGGGATTCTCCAGGCAAGAACACTGGAGTGGGTTGCCATTTCCTTCTCCAATGCATGAAAGTGAAAAGTAAAAGTGAAGTCGCTCAGTCGTGTCTGACTCTTAGCGATCCCATGGACTGCAGCCCACCAGGCTCCTCTATCTACGGGATTTTCCAGCAAGAGTACTGGAGTGGGGTGTCATTGCCTTCTCCGAGCTGAAGGGCCTAACAGTAGTTATATCCATGCCTTGGATTTCCATAGATGCCATGGGAAATTGAGACAGGTCCTATATTTGCCTGAGGCAGAAAGATAAAAAGATATTTTTGCAGGAGATAAACATTTGTATGCCTATGTACAGGAATAAAGTCTAGAAGGATATATTGAAAGGTTTAATACTGATTCTAGTCTACAAGGATACAATTAAATGTGATTTCCTAATTTTTCCTCTTTGTTTATTTCTATTTGTTAACATAGGGGTCATTAAACTTTAACTGCTGAGCCAGATCTGACCCAATGCATGTTTTTGTAAATAAGGAACACAACCACGCCCCTTCACTTATGCATTACCTATGGCCACTATCAGGCTACAATGACAGTCACATAGTTGTAACAGAGAGAATATGACCTTCAATTCGGAAATATTTGCTATCTGTTCCTTAACAGAGAGAGGTGCTGACCCTTGTTCTAAAATGATCAAATCTACATCAAATGCTTACTTAAAATACACTCAACTATGCTCCAAAGAGTATTCACTTTCCAAACTTCTAATTTCGGCAAACTTCATTCATTCATCTAAACTAAGGATCAGTCAATAATATCTACTGTGTGTCAGCAATTTTCCTGGCACTGTTTTAGGCACGACATCCACAGGCAGCCTTTGCCCTCAGGTCTAGTGGATGAATGAATGCTGGTGCCAGAGGCAGAGGATAAGCAGAACATGGGAACTGTGATTCATCAGGCGTATCCAGAGATGGTCTTGGGTGGTCAGGAGGCCAGGAGGCTCAGGGTAGTGAGGCTCTGAGGAGGCCTCAACACCCAGCCTAACACGTGACCCAGGCGCCCTGCAATCTCGGCCACCAGAAGCCGCTTCCACTTACCCAGAGACCCCACTTCAGAACCAATGGACTCCACCACGAAGTCCGCTGACCGCCCAACAATTCCGCCATGGAGGCCAGGTCCCCACGCACGGACTTTCTGCATGCCTGCTTCAGGGCCAACTTGAACTTCAAAAGGGCTAGAAGGAAAGGAACAGAGGAAGCATTAAAGAGGAGGAAAGAAAGGGCTATATACAACCACAAGCTCTTGATACATGCTCTTTCCACTGGCCTTTTCCTTTTATCTGCAGCCCCAAGCTCCAGCCAAGCCCTTCCTCCATACAGGTTCCCCCACAACCATTGTTACGTCAACAATATCATGTACTAGGACTGTTTCAAGCCACACTGCCTGGCACTATCCTGGTCATTTGCCTTGTATGCGCACCGGACTGTGAGCCCTGGAAGGCTAAGCGAGTGCCTACATTCCATCTGCTGCCAGTGCTAAAACAAGAAAACTGGGTTGAATATGCTTTATCTCAAACATGAATAAACGTGCTTTAATTTCGGCACAGGAGATTTAGAAAACATTGCTTAGATTCTCAGAAGCTTAAAATATACACAGACATCTCTTGAAGTAAATGGAATTTATTCAGAGCCTAAAGCTGCCCCCAGGAAAGCTGGAAAGCATGTGAATACAGGGAAGGCAAGTGAAGCCCACAAGGCAAAGCTATAGACTGTGCCCCTCGCATCCTGACCACACTCACAGCGAGGATTCCAATGTCAACCATAGCAGACTCTGCCATTTTACCCATGGCATTCATGAACAGAGGCACACATCGAAAGCAAGAGAATCTGTTTAAATTAGGGGTATAGACACACAGCCCATTTGCTCTGTATCACTGTTCCTTCTGGCTTGTCTGCCTCCCCACAGCTTTAAACCGCCAGCTTTTGATTTGAAACGAGGCAGCTGAAACCACAGCGACTTTCTGCTGCTTTTGAGAACAGGCCAAATGACTGTGTACTGTTCTGAAAAAAGAAAAAAAAAAAAGCTTTTGACAGAGCAGCTCTCCTTCCCTCCTGCGGCCTGGGAAATGAGCACCACAATCCTGTCCTGGGCCGAGCATGCCTTGGGAGAAGACACATCAATTCCGGCTAGAGACTCACCTCTTTTGAATGTGGTGTCCCCCCCACGTGATGGAGACGCTGTATTTCCCCTGGGTGCTGGGGTAATACTCAAATGCATAGACTCCATCCTGAAAGCCTTTCTGTTTCACCAGCTCCTCCAGACCCTCTGTGGGAAGGAAGCACACCGTCTTTCCAATAGCCATCCAGGCTCAGAACAAGAATCCACAAGACAGGAACAGAAAGACAGCAATAGCTACAAAATAAAACCACGTGGATGGTCTCAGAGTGTAGGATTCCCCCATCCCAAATTGGAAGGTTACTCCAAAGCTGAAAACAGACACATGTCTACTTCAAAATAAGGGGAAATGGAAGATTTCCTAGCTCACTGGCTTTAGAAAGCTTTCTCGTTTATGAGGGGCCTATGAGGTCCTAAACCCCTGGGGCCGGTAATATTTTTCAATGATCAAAAAGCCATCCTTTTTAGCTGCCCGCAAAAATTGCACAGGGAACTCTACTCAGTATTCTGTAATAATCTAAATGGGAAAAGAACTTCAAAAAGAATAGATACATATGTATGTATAACTGAATCAGTTTGCTGAAACTAATATAACAACATTGTTAATCAACAATGTCTGGGGAACACATGTAAACCCATGGCTGATTCATGTCAATGCATGGCAAAAACTACTACAATGTTGTAAAGTAATTAGCCCCCAACTAAAATAAATTAATTAATTAATTTAAAAAAAAATGTCTCCTGCGTCGGCAGATTCTTTACCAATGAGCCACTGGGGAAGCCTAAATTCCAATATAAAATAAAGATTAAAAAAAGGCAAGAAATTTTTTCAAAAACTGTAGAAGGAGTAAATGTTTATGAGTATTTGGCATTAGGATCTTGGCACACCCTTTTCAACTAAAGCTGGACAGTGACAGCATGAAAGCTCTTGTATGCTGTCTCCAAGAGAACAGGTTTCAGAGGCTACCCCAAAACTCCTGACTGAGCCATCAGGCAGGAACTTGTTTTATGTTGAGGCCTGAGGTTTGGCCGGGAAGGCCATTTAGTCAAGTAAGAATCCAAGGTCAGAAAAAAAAAAAAAAAAACATCTCCTCTGTTCCTGTAGCAACAAGCCAAGAGGGAGGCCAGCCCCAGAGCAGCCTGAGTCCAGGTCTGGGCAGTCTAGAACCTTGGCTGCCCTCAGGGCACAGCTGCCCCAAAGCTCAGTGCTCTGAGATCAAATATTAACTTTCTGGAGCTCAGAACACTCCTGCCCCAGCCTGTTAGGAACAGAGGGGAGTGAGAACAGTCCCAGAGCAGGAAGCGAGGATTTTACAAAGCCTGGGAGTAAAACTGACAAGGCTACTGCACTCACAACTGGAAAATGTCGAGCTGCTTCTCTGACCCGGGGCGGGAAACTCATGAAGAGAGCTGATACTTGTCCTTCTGTCTCCTTTCTTAAGAAAGAGCGAGAGTGAGTTGCAAGGTGCAATGCACTCTTCCACAAGTGGCATTTATCTACGGAGAAGACTTAATCGTAGGGAATTTTTCCTCCTTCTATAAGCACTCATCAAAGTAATTAGGTATCTGCCATAATTTCATTGTCTATAAAACGTAACCTGTAGAGGGGAAAATTACTGGATTGGGAGATCAGGCTTGAATTCCAGCTCAGATGCTTAAAAGCTTTGTGACTGTGGACAAGACCCTTCCTCTCTGAGCCTAGGTTTCCTAAAATAAAAAAAAAATGGGCCATTTCATGTTGCTGTTTCAGCTCCAATATTTATTTCTTTTTCCAGAAGCCCTAACATAATGTGAGGCTGTCAATCCAACACTGTTCCCACATCCAGGGCAGATATTACTAAACAATCAGTTTCCTTCTACACGGAGCAGAGAGAGTCTCCAATCTCTGACACAGCTCTCTGGGATAAACTGATCAGAACTGGCTGTGTGATGAGACCCATATGTCATGGCTGTCAAGTTAAGCTGAAATCACATTGAGACAGGGAAGCAAAGGAGCACTTACTAGGACCCTTAATGGTGACGCCGAGCTCTCCACTTCCAGCAGCTTTGGTGTCAACCCTGAAGTCTGCAGTTTCTCGGATGCGAATGCCTTTAGGTTGCAGGCCTCGGCCACTGGCCCGGCAGGCATTTGGATTGCAGGCTGCAAGCACAGTTTCAACATCAATTCAACCTTTTCTTCTTTAGTCTGAGTTGAGTAAGCCAAGGTAACTTTGAGCCACCCGCCAAGAAAATGTTTGCTTTGTAGAGTGTGCAGCAGCTGCCAGAGACCAGGGGTCTCATTCAGGGAGCACACCAGGCTAGCAAATAAAGACACAATATAACTTTGTCCAAGGACTGGGGAAAAGTTACTTTGGCAAAGAAAGCAGGAGCACACAGCGTGAATTTGCTGGACTCCTGGTATTTGCTGAATCCTGGCATTTATCCTCTCGGTGGTAAAAGAGAGTTAAGACCTGGGGTTGGACATTGCTCAAACTTCACTGTCATACTCAAGGGTCCAGTAATTGGGAAGACTGGACTTTTTCAGGTCTACTTGGAAAATGTAGCACTTGAAAGCATCTGACCTGGTTCCAAACTTTGGATCAGTCATTTCTAAAAGTCTAAATGTTGTTCTCTTCCGCAGGAAGAGCCAGAGGATGGTGCAAAGAAAGATCAGATCAACCCCACCTCGACCAAGGCAGACAAACATTTTAGTGCTATTACAAGGTCCTCAGAATGCGGGTGGCTACTCTATAATTAGGAATAAACTCCACTCTCAATTTCATTTCTGGGTCCAGTTAAAAAACCTAAAGTTGTAAGTCTAGGGCAAAGGTAGCTTCTAACATTTCTACATAAGAGGTTCACAAAACGATTCCATGCGGTTTGTCAAAGTTTGATAAAAGACATCATATGCCCTGGGACTTTTCTGGTAACATGAGCAACCTTCTCATTAAATATAGAAATGGGAGATTAATGGGTAAAATGTCAGGTTGTTCCTTTCCAAATCTGACACTGCATAATTGACAGGCTCCCTCTATACACTAGGGGGTCACAGACTCCAGAAGACAAGACTGTTTATCATAAAATCATTTAAGTGGAGGAAGGGTCAGTACATCAACAGAAAAACACTATTAAGTATTAACTAGTACAAGTGCTAGATGGATATGCCAGAAATGAAAAAAGTAATCCACAAGTGAGAGGAAGTCAGAAAACATCATTAAAACTAGGAAAGCTGTTCAACATTCTGTCTTGCATTATGTCAAATGGAGTTCTGTTTCTGAATACGTTTATTTTTTCCCCCTTTGTCAAGGGGAGAGAAGTTGGTCATACCAGAAATAAGTCACAACAGGATGACAGGACTTCCCTTGGAAGGTTTAAATGTATCTTTAAAAAAATAAAAGTCATGGAAATCCTGAGTATGGGCAAGAGTCTCAACATCAGTAAGATAACTGCACTGTTCATATAAACATTAAATGGAACTAAAAAGTTTGAAGGGAACCACCGGATTTTCCACCATCTTGAGATGACCTAGAGATGTGTAGATGTAATTAGAGAGTGAGTTTGGGGTCTGGCCAGACAGGTGGTTCTAACACTTTCGCTGTAATTTCCCAAGGTCACGAAGAGCACAGGCCCGGTGGACACCCAGAGGCAGCACAAAGATGGCAGAGATGCCCCACTCAACAGCCCTTACCCAGTGAGATGCCTCTGGCCCAGTGCTTTCGACCAGGAAGCCAACAGCTTCAGGCTCCAGGCTGGCCAAGAGGCAGGATTCAGAAGAGGAAGCCAGGTCTGCAGGCGCAGATGCACAGAACAGAACAGGGAAAGGCAAGTACTGGTTAGAAAAGGTAGCCAAGTTGGGGGAAAAAAAAAGAGCAACTAAGTCAGAAGGAAAGAGTTTAACATTAGAGAAAAATGCATGCTTCCGGCTGCAGAGGGAGTTTAACAGCATGGTTAAGGAGCTGACAGAGACCACAGTTCTATTCCTACTGACATCTAGTCCAGTGGCCCCCAACCGTTTTGGGCACCAGGGACTAGTTCTGTGGAAGACAATTTTTCCATGGCCCGGGGTGGAGGCGAGTGGGAAATCTAATGCTGCCATTGCTCTGACAGGAGGGAAAACTTAGGCAGTAATGCAAGCAATGGAGAGCAGCTGTAAATACAGATGAAACTTTGCTCTCTGGCCTGCCACTCACCTCCTGCTGTGCAGCCCGGTTCCAGGGGTTAAGGACCACTGGTCTAGTCCACACTCATACCTTATGACACCTAAGCCTCAGTGTCTTAGGTGCCAACTGAGAACAACAATAGCCCCTGGGACACTGTGGTTAGTCTTATGATTATATGCCATCATGCTCTGTGCCTGACAGACAGTAAAGGAGGCTACAGAGGACCTGCCATGTCACTGATGTTAACCTCAGCCACAGACAACCTCTCCTCTACACAGCTTCCATCCTGCATCTTTCACTGAGGATCATGAATCCTGGTAGAAGTGTTCTGGGGGTGGATTAAACAGGTTAATATAAGTAAAGCACTTAGGTCACTGCACAGCTCACAGGAAGATATTAGTATTAGGATATTGAGGACAAAGTAGATACTAGTATTAATGTCTTGAGAATGCCAAAGGGGCCCTGGCAGCAAAATGACAAGTCTGAGCTCAGTGCTGGGCCATGACCATCCCCCTGGCCTCACAGCCCAGTCATGCACAGCCAGCCTGAATGCCAGAACCAGATGCGGTCAGCTACTTCAGCACTCACCTTCCCCAACCTGAACAACGAAGGGACTCTTGGGAATGGTGTCCCCAGCAAAGGAAACCTTGACCACGTGGGGGCCAGGCTGCATTGGTTTGTACACACATCGATACACTTGGTTTCCTCTGTCTTCCACGAGCAACTCCACAGTGTTCTTCCCCTGGGGATCTTCCACCTCCACACCAATGTCGCCCACGCCAGCACCTAGGAGAGAGAGAACATGCCATGAGTCCAAGTCACCCTCTAGAAAGTTCCCTGCTGATGAGAGCGAAAGCAGGTATAAAATGCAAACCACAGGAGACAGAGAGGCATTCAGAAGGTGCATACCCAACCTATTTCCTAGCAGAAATAAGGAAGGTGGAGAAAGGAAAGTTGGTTATGGGGAGAAGGGTCATAACCAACTTTCATTTTCCCACAATCCCTATTTCCTAAAATTTATATATTGAAAATAAAGCTGAAAATTCAAGAATTGTGTTTTATTCATTCCTTTTCTTACCCCTCCTTCTCACCGGAACTTGCATAGAATTTGGTCCAAGAGATGACTTCCAAGCCTGGGCCTTTTGCAGTGACTTTACTGGCATCTCCCTGGGCCTTGTCGACATTCACCTCGAATGGGCTTTTGGAGATGTGCTGTCCTGCAAAGAGGACTGTGACCTATAAATGACAGGCAGAGGAGACATCATCACTTCTTCCTGCTCAGTGAGACCACCTTCTCCTCCATCCTCCTGATCATACACACAAAGGTCCTGGAACCAGGAGCTCTGGGGAAGTGGCCTCAGTGGGACTCCCATCTGACTCTACCAACCACAGATGGTCCAGTTCTCAGATGGTCCAGTTCTCATCTTTTAAATTCTGAGGCTGGGCCTGGGACATCAAGCCTTTAGCAAACTAAAACACATCAGATATGCCTAGATTAGCCTCTATAGTGGGATATGCACAAGCACTTCAATCTCTAGACACCAGACTCTTTAAGGCAGCTGCAAAAGGGACCACTGTCCCTGTAGAATGTCATGTAGAGTTCCAGGATTTCAAATCTAAGAGTCAAAGTATTTTTCAAAGGACCAAGACCATTTACAGATACATGGATTTGAGACATAAGACAGATTTTTATCTAAACTTTGAGTCGAAGTTCTCATCTTTTAAATTCTGAGGGTTATTGGATTGGGTGGGCCACTGCCCTCCACTCTAGTCAACTGGCCTTCTCTGCACTCAGGCTTTGATGCTGACAGAGCCTCTGGAGCAACGTGAAGAGGGATATTTAAGGAAGCACTAAAGACAAAGAGCCCATAGCTCAGCATTTACACTCCAGGCTTGCAGCTACAGTTATTAGTTATCTTGGTGGAGTCAGCAAAATCTTACGACACTGCAAAGAATTTAATGGAATTCAACCAATCTGCATGGAGTAGCGAATGTCTCAAGTCTGATTCACAGGGATCCGAGACTTTTGACAACGAACATGGATACTTGTATCAACAGAAAGAGAAATCAAAAGAGAATTTAAGGAACTTCCCAGATGGTCCAAAGGGGAAGAGTCCACCTGCCAGTGCAGGTCCAACCCCTGGTCGGGGAAGATCCCACATACCGCAGAGCAACTGAGCCCACGCACCACAACAAGAAAAGCCACCGCAATGAGAACCCGGCACGACGCAACTGGAGGAAGCCCCCACTTGCCACAACAAGAGAAAGCCTGCAAGAAGCAACGAAAATCCAGTGCAACCATAGATAGATGGATGGGTAGATAGATAAATAGATAGAGGCGAACTTAAGCAAACCACGCTTCTTCCACATCTATCAAAGTAAGCACAGAAGAGCAGTTCAAGCAAAGGCCATGATGTCTTATCTTACTTTGTGCAGTCCGGTGACCTTGGGCAGATACTCCACAGAGTATGTCTTGTTCTTATCGCTATCAGGGGTCACCAGTGCCTAGGATGGAAGATGAGTGACAGTTAGAGGAGCCACTGGTGTGAGTAAAAGTGTGCTGTGCTCGCCAAGGGCCCAGGGCAAGGTGCCAGGCCAGGAACCTTCCCTGGCTCTTCTCTGGCCCACCATGCCTGCAGGAAGCTCCAGGAGAGAAGCAGCCTGAAGTCACGGAAACAAAGTCACATTAGCACACAGGTATAACCAAGTCAGGCCTCTCCATCATCTCAGGGCTGTTACCTTTCCAGATGAGAGAGACTATGAAGCTAGTAACCTAAACCTTTATTGGCCCAGTAGTTATCAAGAGCTTATGAAACACCAGGCCCAGGGACAGGCACCAAAAATAAATAAGGCACAATTCCTGTTCCAGGGGGAGAAACAGACAATTATGCCGATAAACATAGAACTTCAGATGGTGCTAAGCACTAGGAATAAAATACAGTCTTAAGAAGATAGGTAGACAGAAGAAACAGTATGTGCAAAGGTCCTGAGGGAGGAATCAGAGGATGATCAGCATGGGGAAAGAGTAGGGAATCAGTATTGCTACTGGACTGTATTTTATCAGTAACAATAGTTAAATGCAATATTTTATTGTATTATGTAACGTGTGTCCTTGAGTATCAATTTATATGATACTTCAAACACAACCCTTAGGCAAGTGAATTTAATTGCTATACGACTCAGGATTCTTTTGGTTTTGGTTTGTTTTGTTTTTAAAAAGCTTTTCTTGTGAGCTTTAACAAGAAAAACAGAGACATAGTCCCTGGCCCTGTTATAAGCGCCAAAGGTTCCACGGAACACTGACAGGGGAGGCAGCCTCCTCCAACATACCTCCTCTTTGTTCCCTTCTGGGTCCTCAACAAACACCATGACATCACCTTGCCCAGCGCTGATTGTGTCCACGGTGAACTTGGCCGGCTGCTTTACCATGTTCCCAGTGGGCTCGATACCTGTTCACACAAGCACAAGGTTTACACAAGCACATTACAAACTGGGTCAGGCCCCAACAGTGTCTCCTTCAGGGAAGTGTGACAGGGAACCCATTCCTGCTTCTGCCATGTGGGAGACGGTGACAAACTGTGACAGGGATACTCAGGTCGAAAACTCACAAATCATGGGACTTCCTTCACGATCCAGTGACTAAGACTTCATGCTCCCAGGGCAGGAGGCCCAGGTTTGTTCCCTAGTCATGGAACTAGAACCCACATGCTACAACTAAGACTCAATGCATTCAAATAAATTTTATAAATAACTCAAATTTTGTCCTTGTTATTTAAGCTATATTCAGTTCTGAAATATTCAGAGAACTTCAGTCAAAAGACTACATTATATGACTGTGAAAATGATGTGGTAACTAGAAGTAGGGCTTGCCTTGGGGAAGAAGACAAAGTGTGATTCATTTTTTATTAAAGACCATTGTTTCTTGTTTTGTTTTTGGCCGCACCATGCAGCTTGCAGGATCTTAGTTCCCTGAGCAGGGTCTGAACCCAGATCATCACAGTGAAAGCTCCAAGTCCTAACCACTGGACCAGCAGAGAATTCCCTAAAGATCATTTTTGTGTTACTTAAAATGTTTTAAATATTGCACTTATTTTTAATTAAATTTGTAAATTGAATGATTGAGCAAACTAATTTGAGATAGAGTAGCATACAAGTGTAAGAATTAATAATACCCTTTACTTAGTTCCCCAAATGGATACATTCTACAGAACTCTAGTACAACATCACAAGTCAAGGCACAGTTAAGATACAGAACATTTCTACCCCACAGGGAACTCTCATAGTGATCTTTCACAGCCATCCCTTTTGTAACCCTTCACAGTACTAATCTGTTTTTCATCTCTAATTTTATCATTTGTAAAATGTCATATAATGGAATCACACATTATATAACCTTTGGAGATTAGCTTTTTCCACAAGCATCATTCTCTGCAGTTTCATCGAGGATGTTGCCTGTATCAATAGCCTGTTCTTTTTATCACTGAGTAATATTCCATAATATGCATGCACCACTGTTTGTTTAACCATTCACCCAGTGAAGGACATCTGGGTTGTTTCCAGTTGTCTACTACTGATAAAGCTGCTATAAACATTCATACACAGGACTATGTGCAAATGTTGAGCTTTTATCCCTCTGGATAAATGTTAAGGAGCACAATTGCTTGGGCTTCTCTCAGTTTCTTGAAGCTGTAGGTTTATGTTCTGTTTTTTTGCCAAGTTTAGGAATTTTTCAACCATTCAAGGAATTCACTACAGTGCCAATCTTCAGACCCAGGATCTCTAGCTGGTTGGCCTTAATCTCTTTCTGAGACTCCTTACATTTACCCTGTAGAAAATTCCCAGGGGTTTTAGTTGCACTTAGTGGGAAGCATTAGAAAAAGTACTTCTACTCTATCTTCCCAGAAGTATTTTTTTCTTTTAAGTTTTTATTACTATTATTATTATGGAGAATCCTCAACCTATACAGACACGGAGAGCTATAAAATGAATCCCATGTACCTATCACTTAGCTTCAACTACTGTCAACTCACAGCCTGTCTTGTTTCACCCCTTCATTCTCATCTCTTTTCTCCTCTTGTATTATTTGGATACAAACCCTAGTCCTCTTAGTTTTCATCCATAAACATTCACTACGTATCTTTTAAAGATATTTTTAGAATGCCCACATCAAAAAATAAAAATAATTCCTTAATAACATAAAATGGAATTCCTTAATAACATCAAATTTTCAGTGTTCAAAGTCCTAAATTATCTTACAAGTGTCACAAAAATAAATAAAATATTTTGAATCTTAAACAAAAGTGTAATGAATTTTTTTTAACAGTTTAGATAGGACCAAATAATGTTCACATGTTACAGTTGGTTGCTAAACCTCTTAAACCTCATTTACTCCCTAGATTTCTCATCTCTTCTTTTCTTTCCCATCGGTCTGGGTTGAAGACATTGGGTCATTTGTTACTATATCTGTATTTATATTAGCTTTCCAATAAATAATTTAAGAAAAACTGGTGAGAGATTGTTATATAAAATACCCTGTTAGGTAAAAAAATGTAAATTGAAGAAAATATACAGTTTTAACTCATTTCAGCATAGAAAAATGGCTGGAAAGAAATACCTCCAACTCTGAAGGAAAAAAAAGGGGCTAGCAGCTAGGAAATGGGGCTTTCAATTGTTGTTTTCTAACTTTTTCTTTTGCTTAAAATTTATATAACAATTATGTCATTTAACGAAGATTTGATCATGCACTTAAAATATTTATAAATACCCACTCCATCTAATTCCAACAGCCTGCAAAGTCAGCCTATCCAAGGCCGGAGACTGGGCTCATCTCTGGCTAACCATGGTTGGTTAGGAAGCAGAACCACATCTATTTCAGAGATAATGCTTCCCGTGCAGAGAAACCACTGTTCCCTAGGATTACTCAGAACTAAACGTGCTGAGGGCTTACTATGCAGTGGATGCTCCATACAGAACACAGCTTTCATTAAAGGTTTCCGCTGGCCCATGGATACACGCTATCAGCATGTTGAACTCTACCAGGGAGCCCATCACAGAGACCTGCTTGTGGCTGTAGCTTTACATCACCCCAGCCTTTCCTCCTTTTAGTGGGTCTCAGTGAATGGATCTGCAAACGCTGACCAGCTGGTAACTGCAACTTGGTCAACACCAACTCTTTAAAAACCAGAAGATGAAACATCCTCTATGTCTTGGTTCTGTCAGCAGAAACAAAGCAACATGGCCACACAGGCGAGAACAAACTGCTCCTCCCCTTTGTTTCACAAGGACAAGGTAATACCTAAGGTGCTGCCCACGTGGCCTCACATGTGGCCCTGCTCCCTCAAACCACCATTCTTTCTACTTAAAAAAAAAAATTTACATGTAGAATTACCGTATGATCCAGCAATTCCACTTCTACATATATCCCCCCAAAACTGAAAATAAGGACTCAGATACTTGTATACGTACGCTCACAGCAGCATTATTCACAATAGCTAAAAGGTATAAAAAAAAAACCTGAATGACCACTGACAGAAAAATGGAAAAACGAAATGTGGAATATGCAGACGATGACGTATTATTCAGCTTGAAACAGGAATGTAATTTTTATACATGCAACAACATGAATGAATCCTGTAAACCCTATGCTACCTACAGTAAACCAAACACAAAAGGACAAATATTAATACCATATGAGTCCACTTACAAGGTACCTAGAAGAGGCATATCCACTGAAACAGACTGAGGACAGGAAAAGGGGATGACTGAGAATGAGATGGTTGGATGGCATCACCGACTCGATGGACATGAGTCTGAACAAACTTGGGGAGATGGTGAAGGACAGGGAAGCCTGGTGTGCTACAGTCCATGGGGTCGCAAAGAGTTGGATACAACTTAGCGACTGAACAACGACAACATAGAAACAGAAAGTAGAATGGCACTTGCCAGGGACAGGGGAGTTGTGGATGGAGAGTTACGTTTAGTGGGTACAGAGTTTCAATTTGGGAAGATGTAAAAGTTCTGGAGATGAAGAGAGGTGATGGTTTCACAACACAGTGAGTATATGAATATACTTAATGACTTAGGTGCACCTAAAAAGAGTTAAATTAGTGAATGTTTTGTTATAGGCATTTTACCATGGCACAAACATACAAAAAATACATACATATGCATACATATGTGTGTGTGTGTGTGTGTTTCCTCCCTAAGTATATAAAACTTACAAAGAGTCAAACGAAGGAAATGGCAGTGACTAGCCACATTCCTTAGCTGCAGCAAGAGGTCATTTTCTAGAAAACAGCACTGTGAAAGGAAACCGTTTCACATTAACAACAGGGAACTGGACACCAGCGATAAGCTTATTGCAAACAAGCACTTTATGCCTTGATTAGATTCAATCCATTTGACCAATTTTGTTGACAAAGAGATTTGGCTGATTGCAACTTTTCTGCCTTTAAGGGAAGCATAACCTTTCAAATCAGATTCCTTATTCCTGCCCGTGTCTTTGACTTTAAAAGAACACTTTTAAAGCATGCATGGACATGCCAACTTTCACTCGACTGCACTGCGGGTACGGCTTTGAACAAAGTCCCCTGTCTTGATATAACACAAATGATAGCACAGAGCCCATTTCATTGTCAAAAGGACTTCAAATGGCAAGTAGGTCTGTCCCAGAACTCTCTGTCCTCTGGTCTCAATCATGCTGAAAGAGACGAGAATGAGGCTGAGAACAGCACACACTCAGCACCACTGCCCTGGTCGTGTGTCATTTCAAGACTAAGCTGATGCCAAGTAAGGCATTGCTAACTTCAAAGGGAATGCTCTGCATCTTTAGAAAGTCAATGCCATTAAAAAAAAGAAGACAAGCAAGTTAGGGGAAATTATTCTAGATAAAGAGTTTCAGATAAAGTAACGAGCAAATGTAGAAAATGAGTCTTAATCAGATCTTGGTTTGTAAAACAAGAAAAACTGTAAAACAGACAATTGTAGGATAAGAGAGAAATCTAATTATACACTGCATATGAGCTGTTATGAAATTATTGTCCTATTTTCTTATGTGTGATAATGAATACTGTGGTTACGTAAGAGGATGTCCTATGCTTAGGAAAGGTTTGCTGATGTACCAAGGAACAAAATGTTACCATGCCAGCAATATATTTTTGGATAGCTCAACAGTCACACACATGCATACACAGAGCAAGAGCACACATTAGTAAGTTAAGAGCAGTAGGCAGATTATAGGAAATCTGGGAAAACATGGGAAATACTTTGTGTGTGTGTTATCCTAATTGCAATTATGAAAATAGAACGTAATTTTCCCCCTCACCACAGAAAAGAGAATAAATTATATCCTGTTGTACTAATTTTTACCAGAAACCACACTGGGCTGAAATACAACTGTTCTCTTTAAAAAAGCTAACAGGCTTGAAGTCAGGTGCCAACCAGAAAACCAAATTCCTCAGAATGCCTCTGACCTACTCTAACGTTTTGAGCAGAACACTCCTGGCAGCTGGCTGGGAGATTATAAACAGGATGTCTTAGCAAGGAAGTATCTGCCAGGGGTTAACAATAGCTCCCACTGCATCTGGAAACCTGTACAGTTTTCACATAACCAGAAGGAGAAATGAATCAGCAGTCAGAAGACCCAAGCTCCTGCTGCCTCCCACCATGGTAATCTGGGAGATCTCCACATTCACCTTCTCCCTCCAGTCCAACCTCCCCTTTCCTGTGTGGATTGGGCCTCTGATTGCTCATCTGAAAAATGGAAAGAATAGTCCTTTCTTTATCTCAGGGTTACTGCATCCAAATCACAAAGTACAAACTCATCCATCTCCACTACATTAAAGTGGCACTGTTCTTGGAAGCCTAGATTCACAAGACAGAAAAGGATGGAAATAAACACATGGACCTTTAGGTAAAGAAGAAAGAAAGAAAAAAAGCTATCTGACAAAGGAGGCCTGGGATGTCTTTAAATATTAAGCTTACACATTCTCAATCCTGAATAATCAAGACCACAGAGGCTGATTCATGTTGCTATATGGCAGAGACCAATACCATATTGTAAAGCAATTATTCTCCAATTAAAAATAAATACATTTAAATTAAATACATAAATAAAAATGAATAATCAAGACCAGAAGACAAATTCAAATCCAACACGACCAGTGCTTACCTCTGCCATAGGCCCTGGCTTTCTTGGGGTTGAGTTTGGGTTTAAGGGGAGCTCCAGGCTTGAGCTTGGCTTTGGGGAACTGGGACAGGTAAGTCATCACCGAGTGCTCATCTACATCCGGGTGAATAATTTCTTCAGGAGTGATGACCTAGAATAACGACAGGGTAGATGAACACCCAGAACATAGCACTTTGCAACTACTGAAGTTTTTGCAAACATCTCTTAAACCAACAACTACAAGTATAAAGAAATTGAGTCAGCTTCTCAATAAAGTGAAACTGCATCAAACTGGCATGCCAAAATTTGTTTGTTTGTTTGCTTGTTTTAAAAAAAAAAAACCTTTTAGAAGTGTCATTTGGAAGCTAAGGACCCTCTCCAGACAATTCTGTATGTAATTTCCAGAGGTTCAAACCTCCCCACAGAAAAGGCTACCCACTTTCCTTTCTAGAAAGACTAATGTCTGTCAAGTAAGGAAGAAGAAGAGACAAGAACACATGGGATTAAAGCATATTACCAAAATTTTTGCTCTTTTATCTAGTGTCTACATTTCCATTAACTCAACTTCTACTAAAAATAATTAATAAATAAAACCAAAATGAGATAATGCAATGACATTAGATATGTGGTTTCAGAAACAGACTGAATGCTTGTGTCCTCCCCTAATTCATATGTTAAAGTCCTAACCCCAGGTGTGATGGTATTAGGAAGTGGGGCCTTTCGGAGGTAAGCAGGTCTGGATGAGATCATGAGCGTGGAGCCCCCACGATGGGACTGGCGCCCTTACAAGAAGAGGAAGAAAGACCTGTGCTTAGTCTCTCACCACCACCTGAGGACACGGCCAGAAGTCAGCTTGCCTCTGTGTACAAGCCAGGAAGAGAGCCTCCACCAAGAACCTGATTTCTTGGCATCTTTATCTTGGACTTCCCAACCTTCAGAACTGAGAAATAAATACATGTCTGTTGTTTAAGCCACCTGGTCAATGGTATTATTATAACAGCCTGAGCTAAGACACGTCTCAATACGTTTAAAGCCGTTTTAAAAATAGGAAAGGGGAAAATTTCTCCTGACATTCAGCATAGGAGCAAGATTAGACCCTTGCTAAATAGGTGGACTCCCTGAAGGTGTCATAGCCCCAGTTCCATGATAAAGTCCTAAATAGCAAAAAAGTTCTCCTGCACCCAATAAGCCATACCTCTTCGGAGTAACAGAAGTCTCTCATGCACCAGATCAACCAAATTCAGATGAACAACATTATGTGCCCAGCTTCCCTCACTCCATGGTAAAAGAAAAAAGAAAAACCAAAACAGGAAATATTCTGATAATTAGCCTGCGGTAACAAGATAGCTATTTGGGTTTGTACACTTGCCTCCAAAAAGTTCCGCAAAATGTAGGATGTGCATTGATTTGGCATTTCTTCTAGGCAGCTCCTTCAACAATTTTACACTCTGCCAACATCACATGAACACCAGAGGAGATGAATTTCGTTTAAAGGGAGATGAAAAAAAAACAAATCATACCACTTCCTGAAGGTGGAAGAGCCAAGGAACGGGCCTTGGAGCAGAGATATGATGCCGAAACCAAACCAAAGAAATACAGGCAAGATTTTCTACCTTCCAAGGGATTCTGATACAAGTACACTGACCTCAGCTCTGAATACCAACTTAAGACCTTAACGGAGTCTGTAATGAGGTCATCCATTGCCTGGCACTGGCTACCCATAACTTTTCTTGACCGGGTCTTTGAACATGGGAGTCATGGTGTCAGCAGATGCTATTTAAACTCCTTGGAAAGGCTTAGAAAACTGGACCTCAACTAAGCAACGTGGCTACTGCAGATGGTCTCCAAGACATATTCAATTTCTAAGTTCCCTTGTTTGATTCCTATGTTAGGATTATGGGCAATACAAATTCTCCCACAATTTCCATTAATGGCAGATTATCTTGGTTTACATTTCTTTAAAAGTTCTAAGTGACTTTCTTAAAGATATTGGATTTAAAAATGTTTCACAGTTAAAAAATGGGTCAAATATTGGCAATTTCTTATGGTTAAGGTCCAGATTTGCAGTCTGGCTTCCAAAAATGGCCTCTGTGATCTTTGGAATAGAAATAAACTAGAATATCTGTCCCATGTGACAGTAAAGATTTTTAGGGACTCTACAAGTACCTAGGTGGTGCAGTGGTAAAGAATCTGCCTGCCAGTGAAGGAGATGCCAGAGATGTGGGTTTCATCCCTGGGTTGGGAAGATTGGCTGGAGAAGGAGATGACAAACCACTCCAGTATTCTTGCCTGGAAAATTCCATGGACAGAGGAGCCTGGTCAGCTACAGTCCATGGAGTTGCCAAGAGTCAGACACGACCGAGCAGACAGACAGACAAGTACCTAAGTCAATGAGAATCTATTAAAATGGGTAAATTGAGAAAGATGGAAGAGTGCCCCAGATATTGCTCCTTGAAAGCTGACCATTGAGGAGGTCAGACTGCCTGCAAGACCACAAGGCATTCACAGGGCATCAGAGGAAACCGCTTAGTGGGACAGGATGCTTGGACACGTACCTGCGGGACACCTAGCCAGTCGTCTGCCTGCTGCATGGCTTCTCGTGCATTATCCACAGGCTTTCGTGGATCCCAGGATTCCCAGTCTGGGCACAGACCTGTTAACAGCACACAAAAGATGCTGTTGGTGTTAACTGACTGAAGAGGTGAAAGCAACTCGGTGCCTAAACTAAACTCACTCGGTCTCTTGAGAGAACAGTTTCTTCCCAAAATCTTAGTGAACTGTATGCTTTCTGGGCCAAAAGTATCATGGATATGACTAGGCCAGGGTAGAAATCACTCTGCCTGAGCTGAGACTTCTTCAGGTTGTTCTTCTTGCATTCAGATAGAGGTTATCCGTTCCCTGATGGGGTGGTCTAAATAAACAAACGAAGCCTATAAAGCCATTTGGGCCTGGTGTCTTTTAGGAAGTGAGATTTTTTTGACACATCACACTCATATTTCTCTACTCTGGTGACCAAATGTGTTGGGCTGACACCACCTGAGTGTCCTATAATTTAACTGAATTCTGACAGGATCTACCTAAAAATAACATCAGAAGCCACAGGTTAAGGGCTCAGTCCCACAAGATTCCCTGACCCCTAACTTCAGAGCTCATTCAGAGCTGGGCTTCTGACTAACTAGCTACAAATCAGAGGTTCCTACCACCCCTCCTCAGGTTGGAACATTTCCTAGAGTGGCTCACAGAACTCAGGAAAACAGTTTACTTACTGGGTTACTGGTTTATTATAAAGGATCTTATAAAATGGAAGAGATGCATAGGGCAAGGTGGGAGAAGGGGCAAGGAACTTCCATGTCTTTTCAGGCATGCCACCCTCCCAGGACCACATGTTCACCAACTGGAAGCTTCCCAAACCCTGTAGTTTAGGGATTTTTACGGCAGCTTCATTACATGCACTGATCACATCACCTAACATTAGTTACTAACTCAGCCTCTCTCCCCTCTTCCCTTCCTGGAGGTCAGGAGACAGGGGTAAAGGCTCCAATCCTCTAATCACTGGCTGATTCCCCTAACATCCAGCCCCCATTCTTCAGGGCATTCCAAAAGTTACCTCATTACTATACTCAGGCATGGTTGAAAGACACCACTTGGTAAATTTCAAGGGTTTTAAGAACTCTGTGCCAGGAAAGGGGACAAAGACCAAACATATATTTCTCATTATAAGTTATAATATCACAATCCCAAGCCTGGATATATCTACAAAGACTGGACTAGCATTCTGTATACTTAAAATATTCACTTACTCAAAGATCTAAATCTAGAATCATCTCAAAATCTTTTGGATGCACAAGAAGTACAGGGCTGGACTAAAAATCCCCAGGTTTAAACTGGAAAGAGGCATCCTAAAATGTGTCTTTGCAAGAAAGCAAGGAAGAGGGCACTGGGAAATGAACTAACGCTGAGCTTTGAGTTACTTCTGGATGGCACAGCTTACAGGCTCTCAAGGAAGACGGAGGCCTGGGACCAGTACTCCTTCCCTCTCTCCAGCTGACACCAGCTTACTTAATACTCATGTGCCCAGTATATACAAAGGAGTCAGTAAATGGAAAACATGATTGTCAGAGTAGATTTTTTATTAAAAGCAATTTTAGAAATGCACATAAACACAGGCTCTGTTTTTTCTGTTGAGAGTGTAACAGCAAACTCTACCCATCAATCTAAACCCTCCAGTGAGGGTAATTACTACCCTGGTGTACATTCAACCACTCAGAAAAGAGGAGACCATCAAGGGTGGAAAAGGCTCCAACTGGATCCTGACCAAGAACTATTCCACAGCAATGCAGAAAGAAAAGGGCGGAGAAAGCCATATATAGTCAACCCAGTGGTTGATAAAAATGGGTACTTTCCACTCAATAAATGCTTTTAGATTTTCATGCCAAACCACCTAACAGGGCACATGTTGATGCCAATGGGAAACTAGGCACCCACTGTGGGAAGAGGGGGAAGAAGCAGGACTTGGGGTCTGGAAGCCAAACTCAAGGTCTGCTTAAAGCATGAAGGCCTTCATTCAGAATTTGGGTAAATAACTCCATGCTCAAACAAGTCTATGGAAAGTCTTGTGAGACTTCCCATCAGAAGGCAAATGAAGCCATTTTTAGTTCCTTTAGATATCTTACAATCAGCTAAAAACCAGGACAAATACAGCAATCACAGCAAACCTAGCTTTCCCACTGAAAACCAAGAGGTTTAGGGGTCAACAATCCCCCCAACTCTGGAAGAGATGGCTCAGGCAGCCATGGGCACTTACCTGGAGCACAGCTGTCTACCAAGGCTCCCAGGGCTTTGCCGTCTTGCCAGTTCTGGTTGAAGTTGGTGATGGGCAAGTAGGGGATCTTGTTCTGAATCCACCCGAGCAGCCTCTGCTTTGGCGTCTGCTTCTTGGCATCATCGTCCCCTTCATCCTCCCACACGGGCATGGAGATGGAGTAGTGGAGGATGAGCGTCCACACCAGGCCCAAGATGAGCTTCAGGTTCCCATCCACGATGGCTTTGCTGTCTGAGCAGAGAAACACAGGCTGGGTCAAGCCTCTAGTCACACAGGTGTGAATCAGTCTTTGTAAGAAAGTAAATGAAAACCTCAACTGTTAGAGACCCACACTGAGCTATTTAAGAGTGAAAGGATGTAATGCTGGCATCAGTTTCAAAATACCTGAGGTGCAGAGATGATAAGATTCCAAAACGTTGTTAACCAGTGTCAGTGGATCATGAGTACATGAGAACACATTATTCTGTGGTCTCTATTTTTGATCACTGTTTTGTTTTGGGTTTTTTTTTGACACAGATGATGGGATCTCAGTTCCTGCCCAGGGATTGAACCCACACCCTGTACTGGAAATGTGGATTCTTAACCACTGGACCACTAGGGAAGCCTCCTCATTGTTTTTATTTTTACATGCATTTGAAATTTTCCATTATAAAGTCTTTTTTTTTTAATTTCAAGAAATCATTTCAGAAATATAGACAATAAAAAGAGGTGGCTGCATTCCTGTTAACTAGGCAGTATACCATCTAACAGATTGTGTATACATATATGTGTGTTTGCTGTCCTGCATTTATATTATACTACATGATCAGTCTTGAAATCTTTCTTGTCACTAATCACAATGTCACAGATATCTTTTCCCTCTAAAATGATACTTCTGGTGCTTCTCTGGTGGTCCAGTGGCTAAGACCCCATTCTCTCAATACAGGGGCCCAGGTTTGATCCCTAGTCAGGGAATTAGATTCCGCATGCCTCAACTAAAAAGATACCACGTGACAGAACTAAGACTTGGTGCAGACAAATAAATTAAAAAAAAAAAAAAGGGTGTTTCTGTTTACATACCCATCTACAGGTTTCAGAGTCCATTTTCCCTCAAATCTCACCAATATTGGGTGTTAACAATCATGTTCATCTGTTTCTCTGACAAGTTAGTCATTCATAAAAGAAAGTCACTAAGAGCTGAGCAAAGTGTTGCCAGGAGGACAGGTAACTAGACAAAGGCATGTCTCCCTTTCTAGTCATTTCCCAGCTTAACAGGACACGCCCTGCCACTGGCCAGCCCCTCCTGGAACTCTCACTGAAACTGTTCCTACTTCCCACTCCCCTTGGCTTCCCTGTGACTCTTTCCTCTTTCTAACCTGCAACTACACCCATCAAAATCCAAATATTATCTCCAAGATAACTATCTATCTGTCTGTCTCTCCATTTCCTACACCCTTTTCCCACCAAACAACCTCTGTTGCAATCACCCATTCTGCCAGGACCCCAAAGTGAAAATGTCAGAACCTTCTTGGACTCTCCTTCAAAGCCCTGGTGCAGTGCCCACAATTCCCTCCCTACCTCTTGGCAAATCCTTTTCTACACTGCCCCCTCAAATATGGGGCCCCTCATCCCCTCTGATTCCTCAACAGACATGAAAATCCTCCATTGTTCACAGAACCCAGAACCATCCTTCTGGTAAGGCACCTATGCGCTTCCCAATTCACCAATGGTCTCTGCTGCCCAGAGTCAAACTCTCTAAACATTCAGCACCTTGAGAGACCCACATAGCCTCTACTCAGCCTGCTTTTCCACCCGTCACCATCACCCACCACACTACAATCCGGACTCAAAGACTCCCCATTCCTGAAGCACATCTTGCTTTGAACCCTCCAGACATCTCCACGTGTTCTGTATTCCCTTTGATGGGAAGGTCCTTTACCCTAACCTCCTGCAGGATAAACCTGAGGTCATCATTCAAGGGCCATATCTATTAAAAACAGATAGTGCCCTTCACTCCCACCAGCCTATGTGGTCACCCCAGGGTCCTCTTACGGCAAGGACCATTCTACCCTCAGCCTCCTCCAACCCCCAGGGCTGTGAGCACTGGATAGCGAGTAACTGAACTTTTTTCATCTTGCAGCTCCCCACGCCCTGTCCCTCCCACCCACTGACCGCAAGCCACCTGAATGTTGGTTAAACACACGTCAAACTCCACTGAATGAAACTCAACTGCAACCACATGAAAAATAAACTCACGTGCTCTGGAGGAGTAAATGGCATGCCATTCAAAACTGGAAGGGTGGGGATTTCTTGTTTTTAATCAAACTGTTTATTGTTATGTCCTCTTACAAAGGGAAAAAAAAAACCCTCTTAAAACCCCACACCCGAACCCACAGAAATCAAAGGTAATTTCATGGTTGCAGATTCAGTCACAACAAGACTTGATCATGTAAAATGACAGAGTAAAGATTATCACGAACTGACTGGTAAGACACACTGAATGTAAGTGATCCTCATTCAAAGTTAAGGTACCCAGGGATTTTCTACATGATGAACTGTATGACTAACGTTTACACATGACTGTCCGCATAATTCACAGGACCCAGTGACAAATGAAAGTGCAGGATTCTTTGTCCAGAAGTATTAAGAATATCAAGATGGCAACAGCAGAGCATTAAACCAAGCACACAGAACCCTCGTGAGCATGGGGCCCTGTTACAGCTGCCCAGGCTGTGCAACCACGAAACCAGCTCTGCTTCTGAGGTCCTGTGGTCAAAAAAGGAGCAGCGATCGGCATGAAACACTGAACCCTCCACAGAATATGAACATCCAAGGAATTCATTTTGCTGGAAAGCTGCCAGTCCTTGACCATAACTGAGATTTTTGGATTAGATGCCCTGTTACAAGCGTGTCTTTAAAGTGCTATTGATCAGTGAGTTACTACCTAGGGATGGCAAAAAAAAAATCAGGTCAAACAATTTTCCATGCCCGTTTCCTTTATTCAACTTAAAGGGCAAAGAGCAGTCTTGTGGGGGGAAGGGAGGGGAGAGAAGCAGAGAGTATGTGTACTTATTGCTAATCAGGGAAACGGGTGAGCTGGGCGGGGTCAGATCTTGCAGCAGGCAGAATCTGAACAGGTCAGACTGTCACCCAGCCACAGGCATCAGTGTGCAAAGCTCAAACTTCCCTGAGTGATGTGCTAAATACTTTTCAAATGCAAACTTGAAGATTTCATCTATAAATCAAAACATGAAACCAATTTGCTCTATTTTTACCCGGCTTACACATGTTGGTTTAAAGGAATGAGACATGAGTCTTTTTCAAAACGATTTTGGGGGAAATACGACCCAGTAAAAGTCGGAGTCAAATTTATGAAATGTACAATGCCCAGAACGTCTGTTTCCAATGAATTCAAGGTGGGTGTTCAACCGGGAAAGCCCCCATTAAGGTCTCATTGGGATAAATGATACTTTCGTTCTGCTATTCTAAGAAGCTGGAGGGAGAGCGGTCCTCATTCCAAAAGCAGTTTTGACAGGTGAGAGTTCAAATGCTTCACCGAGCTCTTGGAACAATAAAAAGATGGCGACTTGCCCAAAAAGCCTCCCCCATTCCCACCCACATGAAATAGGAGACTCCCCGCGCCTTGAAAATGAAATGCTACACAGCGTCACAGTGTCCGTGTGTAACCATCACAGCTGCCTACAGAATTTGCGGCCGTGAGCGTGCTCTGTGATGTTTATGTCGAGTGTAAACATGCAGCGGAGATGTAAAAAGAGGAAAGGGTCAGTCAGCTGGAAGCCTCTTGGGCAGCATTCCACCTTCTGAGTTACTGAGAGCCTCTTTCAGGAATAAAATAAGGCAACGCCCAACCTCCTAGAATCTGCTTAGATCGGGTTGGCAACTGGCCACAAGTTTCTCCTCCCCAAATTCAACCAATCACAGTCCCCACATAAATGGCTCCGGACAACACTAGCTCTCAAGACACACACACCTGCTGTGAACAAACCTTCTGCAACTACTTCAAATTAGCCCGAGTTACATGTAAGTGAGGGTAATGTTATTGCTTTTATGTTTGTTTTTTTGGGGGGCTTTTAAAGCTAGAAAGTTAAACTCAAGCTATTACAAATTCTAGGATGGGATGTTTTCACATCTTTTCAGCACATCAGTTCCCCAGTCCTGGTAAGCAGCATTCTGGAATGGGTGCAGGTATGAGGATAGAAACCAGCTACTCTTAGGCAATCTTCAACAGCATTTTAGAAATACCTCCTTTGTGGACAAGTCCCCACCAGGTCAGAGAGACAGTGCTGTTTCACCTCTCTCTTTTCTTACAAGTAGAGTTGTGTGGATCCACACAACCATCGATACTTCTACTACCTTCACGATGTCAACCTCTCTTGGCTGTTGCCAGGGTGTCAGAAGTGGGGACCCAGGAGGAGAAGCCTGGGGGGGACACCATCCCTTATAAGGACAACAAGGCATTCACTAGTCACAGTGCAGCTGGCTGCCAGATCAGAAGCAGACGACACGTGGCTGAAGGAGTCCAGGACAGGTCGGGGTTTCAGGAAACCTCCTTCTAACGTGCTCTTGGGGACAACTCATCAAGGCCATGTGTGTGTGCTCAGATGCTTCAGTTGTGTCTGATATACTGTCTCAAGTCACGTAGCCTTGGGCAGCAGGTGGGCCTCCTCTCAGCCCAGCATCACAGTCATTGAATGGGACTTATCCTAAAAGAGGCAGGCAGGTGATGGGAGGAACCTGGGTCCCAGAATAGAGTGCCCCACCATCCTAAAGACTGAAAAAAAATCCACTGTATTTTTCTAAAAAGCTCTTTGTCACAGAAGTTTGACTATAATAAGAGGATGCTCTGGGCTTTGAAGACCTGAAGTCACAGGGGCCTATTCCCATTTAGGTCAATATGATAAAATATAGACCACAATGAACTGCTGTGGCTGCTGCTAGGTCGCTTCAGTCGTGTCCGACTCTGTGCGACCCCATAGACAGCAGCCCACCAGGCTCCCGCATCCCTGGGATTCTCCAGGCAAGAACACTGGAGTGGGTTGCCATTTCCTTCTCCAATGCATGAAAGTGAAAAGTGAAAGTGAAGTCGCTCAGTCGTGTCCGATTCTTAGCGACCCCATGGACTAAGGGGGCATTATTAATGGATCAGAGCACTGGGGTCATCTGGATTTCCGATTCTGTTTCTTGCTCATGAACTACTCAAGGATGACAAAGGAGCTATTTGAATGAACACATTTTACACACCCTTGCATCAGGGTTAAGAGAGTTCACTCAGAAGGCCTTTTCATGCTAGCAATTTTTCATGAGAAGATTCAGTAGACCAAGAGTGGTCATTGGTGTTAGCACATGAGGTGAAAATCTTTCACTGAGTTGAGAAAGGTGCTAAGGCCCCATCTAGATTCAGAAAGAAAGACTGCTGAAATGGATTACTAATCCTGCCACAAACAAGGCAAGAGGAATATAGAGACTCAGATTACTGTGCAGATTAGCAATGTCTGCCCTGGGCATAGCATGAGGAATGGTGGCTAGGATTTCTTTGCAACAGAATAGAGTAAACCTTCTCAAAATCCCTGATTCAAGGTTTCGTCTATGTGTCCATAAAACATTTCTGGCATGTCACTTTAGACGTCAAATTTTCTAATTTGCCAGCTACTCCTTCTGTTCTTTCTCACTTGCTGGACAATTTTTGCTGAGAATAATTAGAACAAATTACAGTATTCCATAAACATCTTATTTTTATTTTGGTACACAGTTTTGGGTGGACTTTCAGATCTTAGGTACTATGATAGTGCATTGCTTCATAATTTATCCCAAACACCTACTTTCTGATTAAGAGGTATCTTTTATTTTAAAGTTACATTTATGGGAATTCCCTGGTGGTGTAGTATTAGGACCCTGTGCTTCCACTGCAGAAGGCCCAGGTTTGATCCCTGGTTGGCGAACTGCCTGCATTATCCCAGTGGGTTTTCTTTTCAATGCCATTTTTGAAAAGTTACCACTTTTGAGGATTATTTTATATTCAGTAATGAAGTCACACTGAACTAAACAAGATGGTTTATAGTAAAGTGCCTAGAAGATAGTGAGTCTCTTTCCATTCACTATTAGTAGGAAATCTCTGAGACGTTAGAACAAGGAATCTAACCTGTTAGAAAGGTGAAAGAAAGAAGGAAAAATGGAAAGATGCTCCAAAATGGTCAAAGCAGTGCATCTAAACCAGCTTTCTGACCCTAAAATTTCAGGTCCCTGCATTAAGTCATTCCACTGCTGCCTCACAGTTCTCCTGAGAGACCAGCAGGACCAGGGCCGCAGGGACTCCTGAGCTTGAGTCCTGAGTCAAGGAGCCCAGAGTCCAGTCACGGGGAGGTGCGGGTAAACCCCAGCTTGAGTTCTAGAGGCCTCAGCATGGAGGCATCTGTCCCTTACTCACAGCTTCTGGCCACAAAAGCTCTGAGAACACGTCCAGCTGAAATAATAAACGCTGGCTGTGAATGGAGGCCCTCATCACCTTTAACTCCAGCTCAGCTGTCACTGTTCATCCTGTGCAGAACCCACAGGGAAGCCCACAAGGAAAGGAGTACAGGCAGAAGGAATGACCTGAGAAAGACTTCTAAACACGTCCTCTCCTGACATCACCAGCAGCCAAAACAGGACAGCAGCCCTCTCCTGCAGACCTCTCCTCTGGGCCACAGGCTCTGCCTCATGCGAGCCTCACAGCAACCCTATCAGGATGGCTTTTGCAGTTAACCCAATCTTACAGATGAGAAAGCAGAGGCTCACAGATGTATCTCCCAAAAATGACACAGAAGAGCCTAAATTTAACCACAGTTCTCTCTGCTGCCCTCTGAGCTCAAACTCTTTATTTTTTTAAATTCAGATACTGATACTGTTAGTTGCTCAGTCATGCCCAATTCTTTGTGACCCCATGGACTGCAGCCAAACAGGTTCCTCTGTCCACGGGATTTTCCAGGCAAGGATACTGGAGGGGTTTGCCATTTCCTTCTCCAGGGGATCTTCCTGAACCAAGGATAGAACCTGGGTCTCCTACACTGCAGGCAGATTCTTTACCTACTGAGTTACCAGGGAATAGCTGATCTAGGACATGCTGGCATTAAAAAAAGAATCCCATCAAGAATTTCTTTTTTCTTTCCCATTCAGGAACTATAACATGCTTCTCAGATATCAAAACCCAGTGCTTATTTTTATTATCAATACTACTCTAAAGAGAAAGAGGATAAAGCAGAACTATTTCTTTCAGTGCAGAAAGTCATCAAGCTATATAGATATTTTCTGAAGTCTTCTGTAATAGTAATGTTAACTGATGAAAATGTATTTATGCATCATTTTAGCAAGAAAAATTGTGGAATTCCCCTTCCTACTTTTCTGAACACACATGATGTCATGACAGCTCTCACGCGGCAAGCACAGTTATGACTCTCATTCTACAGATGAAGAGACTGTGCACAGGGACAGGACCCACCCCTGGGCAGCATGGCCAGTAAGCAGCTGTGCTTGGGAGGGGAACACAGCAGGCCTTCTGATCTGGCCCCAGTCATTCTCACCACCCATTAACTGCTAAGGCTGTAGGAAACGAATGTGACAAATAGACAGCACGGAAAATGGCAGCACAAGACCAGGAAGGTGCAAGCAGGAGTCAGGGCAGGATCATGTTAGTCCCCTTTGTCTCAACCATGACTCGCTCAGCCTCTGCTGCACCCTAGGGACTGGAGATTCTAAAGATCCCCGCCCTGGCCCTTCATCTGGGAAGTCCTCCATGCAGTACGGCTGATCGGCAGGGAAACTGAGTTAGAAGGGAGATGCTTCAGCTCTGCTCTTGTGGGCCCAAACCAATATATTAACCTGCATTTTCCCTGGAAAACAGAAATTAGGATGCATTTTTACTCATCTGTTCTTGCAGCCAACAAATAACTTCCTAACTGCCTACTGGGTGTCAGGCCCTGTGCCAAATACAAATTACACTTTAAAATAAGAAAATAAGTTAGATTGGCTTTAAAATATTCCACAAAAAGATACAGCATCATTATAATGAAAACCAACATTACCTCCCCACCCCAAGGCAAGACACTGAAGACCTTTTAAGGTGAGAAAAGAAAAACAAACACACACACACTATTTTTTGCCTTTTGTGTCTCATGCTAGGCTATGTCCCCTGAGGGTTCTTTATTCCTTTTACAGTTAAGAATAAAAGCTAAAAAATAATAACGATGATAAATAGGATAGGGATTCATTCTTCTACTGCAAACTTGTAAAAGTTGAGCCTTGTTACAAAAATCAGATCAAGGTGACTTCCTCAGTTTAAAAAGGGAGAAATCGGTTTGCATTTCCCCCTCCATACCTCACCTCATGTTACAACTCATATGAACCAGTCATAGAAATGGCAGCCTGCCCAAAGATTGTGAAGTCATAAAAGGAACAAAACTCCCAATTTAAAGTCTTGAATGGGAACCAAGCTGAGAGAAATTCCAAATAATTTATAACTGCTGGCTCTCACCATTACCAACAGAAAGAAGATGAGGTTGGAGGAGAGGAAGTTCTCAAGGGACAGATACCTATATTGCCATTTTCCGTATCGGGTCTTCAGCTCTGCTGAAGGCTGGGATTTGTTCCCCCTGAATTTGGACCTTCAATCCACAATTACATGAGCCTCTGGATACACATGCCACCCAATCACAGCAGACCTGTCTCAGCCCAGACATGGGGCTCCTTCCTGAAAATTAATTCCACACCACCAGCATCTCCCCCTCCACTGTGTAAAGAGCCTGGGTGGGGGGGCAGGGCTGAGCCTACTTAAACAAAGGGGAGCTCACTTGCTGAAACAACTGGTAGCCAAGTAACCCGGGGGCCAGGGATGCTAAGTCAGTCAGTGAGCCTGGTCCCCTCCCAGGTGCAGCCACGCACTGGCCGTGGGACCAGGACGGGTCCCCACCCTGCTGTCTCTTCATCAGTAAGATGAGCGTCATAACTGGACTCGTCTCATTTCTCATCAAACAGCTGCAAGATAACGTAGTAAAACAGGTAGCAGTCTGACCGATGAGGGTGTCGCCACTTCAGCAAGGACTGTGACAACCACCACTGTGTCACTGTAAACACACAGGAGTGTGGGGACTTCCCCATGTCCCGTGAGCGCTGGGAAAGATTCACTGCCATTCAATTCTGGTTCAAGACCGCTCCGAGTAGAATACCCCAGAACTCCGCCTTCCAACACAGCATTCCATCTGCTAACAACCACAAGAACCAGCCCATCAGGGACCCAGGATTAGGCCTGATAGAATCAAGATGTTCTTTGCTCAGCGAGCTGCTGAATGAACTGGCAGTTTGCTAAAATCTGCAGGCCACCCCGACTCCTCCAGCAGATTCCTGAGAAGTCTGCAGAGGCCAGGCTGGGCCACTGCTGACAGAAAATTAAAAGCAAGGTCAAAATATTCAGTTGGAGGCACAAAGTATTCAGTCAGGTTCCCTAACGTGATTTCTTTTCCTAGTGGGGGAAAGAAGAGGTCTGGGTATTAAAGTGACCTTTAACCATTAAAGAAGCAGTTCATAACTATAATAAAATGGGGTGGGGGCGGGGCGGGCAGGGGAGAGCAGAGACTGAAAACAATTTAAATGCCTTCCCAAGAATAAATGATTAAATAAAAATTATAGAACATTCTCGTGCAGGAGAATAACAGGCCGCTGTGAAAAGAAGGAGAAAGATACGTGTTTTCCAGCAGACGGGGCTCCATGATATATTAAGGGAACAGGACAATGTGTAGAAAAGCTTAGTTCGTGCAATCCTGTTTTTGACAAGGCATGACTCTGGTTCTGACCAGAAAGATCTGGAAGCCTGCACAACAAACAGTGCTCACTGGCTCTCCCTGGGAAAAAGACTCGGGGTGATGGCAAAGATGGGCTTTCTTTTCTGTTGTTACATGCTCCTATGTTGTTTGAATTTTTTTTTAATTTAAATCTTACTCCTTTTTTTGTATTTTTTAAAAACTTATTTTGTATTGGGGTATAGATGATTAACAATGCTGTGACAGTTTTCAGTGAACAGTGAAGGGACTCAGCCATACAAATATGTGTATACATTCTCCCCCCAAATTCCCCTCCACTTTTATAATAAATTTTGACAAACACTCCCCAGAAGAAAGCAGCATAGTAATGCAAACGTTAAGGAACTCTTCACTTGGACAAAGTTGCTTGTCGGGAGCTATAGGCACTGATGTGGGAAAATTGACAGGTTTTATCAAATGATGAAAGCCATGGGTATGACTGGTTGGAACTGGAGTAAAGGGGTGGCCAGCCAGGGGAAATGACATAATCGGGTTCATATATTCATAAAACTGCTCTAGAAGAGATATTTCCCACCAACACTGCCATTGCATCTGAGTAGAGAAGCAGGGGACAGGGGTGAGGGGAGCAGGAGGGAGCCAGTTTCTCATCTTTTCATCTCTCATCACCACAGGTGATGATACCAATCAACAAATGAATACATGAGGCTTTTCAGGCTTTCAAGGCTGTCCTTGTGGTGACTTCCTCTGCTCATCTTCTCACAATTGGCCATCCAATTGCCTTCCCATTCCTCAGCCAGGTACATCTATCCCAGACAAGCAAGCTCCACGCCTCAGGAGGTGGCCTTTGGCCACTTCCAAATAGCTTGCTGGATGAGTGGAAGATGTTGAGGATTACACTGCACAAAGATGGAGACATCTGGGGGCCACTGGGCATGTCTTTCAAGCCATACAAAACAAAACAAAAAAACAACCGTCCACCTTCCTGCTCCCTTCACATCTCTGTAGCCTGAGTGTCCTCCCCATGATGCAGAGGCCCAGCCTCTCATACATGAAGACCTGGGGTCCGGCCCAGTGCAATCCCTCCCACTGACTTCTCATTACTGCTTTATGAAGTATCACTTTATCACTGCTTAATGAAGTATTAGCCCCATTTGCCAGATGGAAAAGCTGGTAAAAAGAAAAGTAATGTCCAGAGTCACGTAGCACATAAGTGGAGGAGGGGATCTGAACTCCAGTATCTGCACTGATCATTCCGCCTGGAGACAAGGCTGGGGCTGCTGAGGAGGAGACCCAGACGTGGACATGATGGTATCTCAAAGGCTTTCAAAACTGGCAAAAGTCAAGGAGGAAATAAATGCTGAGGGGTTACATCATCCTCCTAAAAGAGATTTATCACCGGGCCCCTGAACTCTGTCCCATGATAAATGGCCATGGCAGTAAGATAAGTAGACCAAGCACACAGCAGGTCAGCTTTGCTGCTAAAATGGGAACACGTCCTAACATTCCAGAGGCACAGTGTCCAAGGGCAGGGCCAGTGAGTGACACACTAAATACCCGAAACATCACCCAATCGCAGCTGCCTCCATTGCTAGAGACACACATCCTACTGTCAAATGTCTTCATCACCAGTTCTTCATCTAAACAGTCCCACTCTTGGGTCAGAAGCTGCTTCCTGCCTTAGCGAGAACACCAGCTCTGCCTGAACTTGGCTCTGAGGCATATCTGTCCCACAAGTCACATTCAGAAACCTGGCCCTATCTTCTGACCACCTGGGTCATTTTCAGTTCAGTTCAGTCGTGTCCGACTCTTTGCAACCCCATGGACTGCAGCACGCCACGCTTCCCTGTCCATCACCAACTCCCAGAGTTTGTTCAGACTCATGTCCATAGAGTCGGTGATGCCATCCAACCATCTCATCCTCTGTCGTCCCCTTCTCCTCCCCCCTTTAATCTTTCCCAGCATCAGGGTCTTTTCCAGTGGGTCAGTTTTTTGCATCAAGTGGCCAAAGTATTGGAGTTTCAGCTTCAGCATCAGTCCTTCCAATGAATATTCAGGACTGATTTCCTTTACGATTGACTGGTTTAATCTCCTTGCAGTCCAAGGGACTCTCAAGAGTCTTCTCCAACACCACAGTTCAAAAGCATCAATTCTTCAGTGTTCACCTTCCTTTATGGTCCCACTCTCACATCCATACATGACCACTGGAAAAACCATAGCTTTGACTAGATGGACCTTTGTCGACAAAGTAATGTCTCTGCTTTTTAACATGCTGTCTAGGTTGGTCATTGCTTTTCTTCTAAGGAGCAAAAGTCTTTTCATTTCATGGCTGCAGTCACCATCTGCAGTGATTCTGGAGCCCAAGAAAATAAAGTCTGTCACTGTTTCCATTGTTTCCCCATCTATTTGCCATGAAATGATGTGACCAGATGCCATGATCTTCATTTTTTGAATGTTGAATTTTAAGCCAACTTTTTCACTCTCCTCTTTCACTTCCATCAAGAGGCTGTTTAGCTTCTCTTTGCTTCCTGCCATAAGGGTGCTATCATTTGCATATCTGAGGATATTGATATTTCTCCCAGCAATCATGATACCAGCTTGTGCTTCATCCAGCCTGGCATCTCACATGATGTACTCTGCATATAAGTTAAATCAGCAGGTGACAACATACCGCCTTGACGTACTCCTTTCCCGATTTGGAACTAGTCTGTTGTTCCATGTCCAGTTCTAACTGTTGCTTCTTGACCTGCATACAGACTTCTCAGGAGGCAGGTAAGGTGGTCTGGTATTCCCATCTGTTTCAGCATTTTCCAGTTTGTTGTTATCCACACAATCAAAGGCTTTAGTGTAGTCAATGAAGCAGAAGTAGATGTTTTTCTGGGCCATTTACTAGTCTCCCCCGCCCCTTAAACAAATTTTTCTCTTTAGCCAAATGAATGAAAGAATGAGTGGATGATGTGCTAGTTGTTTCTTCATTTAAACTACCTGTGGAAATACGCATATAACTGTTACAACTTTAAATGTCGGTTTCATAACACCTGAAACCATCTTGAGTGCCACAAGCACCACAACTTAGAAATGAGTGCACTAGACACCAACCGGTTTTCCAAGACAAAAGGCTTTGTGTGGTCAAACAAGCTGAAGACACGTGGAACTGCAGCAGGACTTCTCAGAGCCTTTAATAGCCAAATGTACCAGGACAATCTCCAAGGGAACACCAGGATGTCACACAGTATTTCCCAACTTTATGGGACTAGATAACTTTTTAAATACTATCCCAAAGGACACTATTAGTCTGCAGAAGATATTTTGGAAAGTCTACGTTAAACTGCCTTTCAGATCTCTATAAATACTTCTCCTAAATCCTCCCATAGGCTGGGAAATTATGTTTTAAGAAACTGGTAGATGTGGGGGTGAAGGAGACAGACAAGAGACACAAAAGAAAACAGGAAATAAGTTACAAAGGCTGTCTTTAATCTACAACTGTTGTGGCAGTAATTAAGAAACTAGAATCTTGTGACTTGGAAGCCACCAGTTTCACAGATCAAGGGTGATAAAGGCAAGGTCTCAAAAGGTCGGTTCTCGTTGATAGTGTCAAAGGGGAGCACATTCCTTAACCACAGTGTTTATGAAATTCTGGCCAAAACCCACTCACTTAAAAACCACACTAAGAGACATCTTCCTGATCCTGTGAAAATTGTAATTCTTAAACAGAAGCAAGCCAGACTCCTCCCGCCTGGGTTTGCTTTAGAGCTTCTAATGTCAAAATCCTTCAGACAATGCATTGTCAAGCAAGAAGAGTCAGAGACTGAACCCAGCAATTTGGACTGGGAGAAATGTTGGGGGGGGGGGGGGGGGGGGGCGGTGTCATCCTGATGTGAGCAAGAGGAATATTAAATTATGTGATCTGGGGAAATCTCCAGAACCTCCACTCAAATTCCACTTAGCTCTCAACGTTCTATACAGGGGAGATGGGAGAGCTTAGGAAAAGTTAGCAAAAATATTTGTGAAATAACTGAACCAAACCCAAGTAGCATTCCTAGTTGCTACTGAGGAATGAAATACTCATAAGCATAATAATAGCAACTAGCCACACAGTGTGGGTGCTAATTAAATCCACTCTGTGTGTAGTTCTGGATCCAAATCCGAGGTTTACTCAACTGTAATGAAGCGTCCTAGGGTCAGGACCCAGACTCTGCAGCATCAGTGTGATCCTGGTACTCAGTATGATGCGGCTCACATAGGAAAAAGAAGGCATCTTCTACCCAAGCAACAATCACCCACTCATCAATAAACCAACCAGTCAACAACCCACTGACGCAAGCACTCCAGCCACTCCCCACAGCAGATTCTGACTCTACAACAGCAGAAGTCGCCCTGGGGCCCTTTAGTGAGATAGGTCAAGCGCTCTGCGACCTCAACTAGGTATGGTCTACAAGCTTGAAGAAGTCAAAAGTCAGACCCTTCGCTCTTCATCTTCTCAAAAAAGATTTTTGGGGGCCTATGTCTCTCAGTGGGGATTTGAGGCAGGAGGCAGATGACCCCCCATCCCCACCCCACAGGATAACCAATTGGAGATTCATTCCCTATTGCCCAAAACTCCAAGATAAGAATAGCAGGACAATTAAGGGAGAAGGCTGGGCCCAGCCCAGCCCACATATTTCTCGTTCTTGAAGTCAGGAGACCTCCCTGACCACACATGCGCAGCAACGCTCCTGGGAGGCCAAAGGGTAGTTATGTCAAGGAATGTTCTACCCAGATGCCTGTTCAGTAAAATCCATCTTGGCTAAGAGATAAGTGCGCACATGTGGGAGGATCCTGAGGTATACCAAATATGGACTGTGAACCAAGCTAATGAAAATGACTGGCCAAAAGAAACCTGAAGAAATACCCCATAAATTAATTCAGATCACTACAAGGGTGCAACTCAGGGACTCTCTGAATCTGCCTACGTGTCTATCCACACATATCGTATTTTTTTTCCTCTTAATAAATACTTTGCTTCACTGCTTTCCATCTTTATGGAAATTCTTTTCTGCAAAGTCGAAGGCCAGGGCCCCTGTCACTGACCATTGGCCAAGTAGACAGGATCTGGTGTCCTCACCACTATGACCTAGCCTCAGTCTCTGGCTGAGAACCCAAGCCCTGTTCCAAACCATCGCAGGCTGAGGCCACCCGAGATTATCACCAGCCAATCTGACCAGACAACCAGTAATCAACAAATCTACTACACAACCAATTACCAAGCCCAACTGGAACCCCTTAACAACCCTCCCTCTCCAAATCCCCTCTCTCCTCCAATACTGCTGACCACCTCTGAATGCATCCCCAGCTCACCATCCATCAGCTAATATCAGGCCCACTTTACTGGCTACTTGATCTAAGCCCATGTATCAAAATTCTACTCAAATCTCCCCACTGACCCTACCAGGGCCACCTCATGGCCCTCAGGCACAGCTCTTTGTCAGGGATCTACAAAACAGTTAAAAGCTGGGTACAGGCAGATTGGGGGAATTAGTACCCAAAAGTATGAAAAGCAAAAGAAATTGAAATTAATAAATGTTTTATTAAATGCCTGCATTTAACATTATATATTCTTTAGTAATTGTTAACTTTGACATTCACAGAATTTTCCCAAAAATTTTTTGGCCACCTCACAAAACATATGGGATCTTAGTTCCCCAACCAGGGATCAAACCCACACCAGTGGAAGCATAGAGTCTTAACCACTGGACCGCCAGGGAAGTAAAATAAAGAAGTATTCATAGATGAATAATATAACAAAGAACAGATATAAGCAGAGGCAAAACTATTTTTTTTTTTACGTTTCAAATTATTATACAACATTACACATAAATATATTCTTTTTGCAAAGTGAGAGACAGGTGTGTTTTATTATAGTTGATAAGATGGGCTCAGGGCCAAAATTCTCAAAACATCCTAGCAACTCTGGACACAGTCCAAACTCCTCTGGAAGGTCTCAGTCCCCTTGCAGGAGGTCCCTGCCTGGCTCCCCACTAGCCCTCACCCCACGCCTCCATACGTCCTCTTCTCCACCCCAGCGGCTGGGCCAGCAGCCACCTGCATATCCTTCCAGGTCTTTGCACAGGCTGTCCCTCTGCAAGGAATGCCCTCCTCTCCCATCGTTCACTCGGTGACTCTTTCTTAGCCACTGTTGTTCAAGATTCAGTCTCCTCTGACACATTCCCTTTCCCTTTGGCATCATGCTTCATGATATATATCAAGAATATCCCAGACTTCCCAGGTGGTTCAGTGGTAAAGAATCCACCTGCCAGTGTAGGAGACACAGGTTCGATCCTACATCGGGGAAGATCCTACATGCCGTGGAGCCACTAAGTCCGTGAGCCACAACTACTGAGTCCATACTCTAGAGCCCATGAAGCCCAAGCACCTAGAACCTGGGCTCTGCAACGAGAAGCCACCACAATGAGAAGCCAGCACAGCACAACAGAGAGAAGTCCCTGCTCACCCCAATTAGAGAAAGCCCACACAAAGTAACGAAGACCCAGTGCAGCCAAAAAGGTAAAAAAAATATTCTCTCACAAACTAGAGAGAAGTGGAACTAGAATGAAGTTAAATGTCCAAGACATTTAGCAAGACAAGCCATCATCCTCAACTGGCGTGCTTCCCATGACTGATGGCCTAAGTCAGGGACTCTTGCAGGGGAAGGAGGGGTAGCTGGGGTTGGGTGGGGGGGAAGGTTATGAACTGAAATAGGAAAAAACATTTAATCTTTGTTTTCAGTAACCTCTGACTACAATGTAGCAAGTCTTTTCTATATGAATGTAGACCATAAAACACAGGTGTATTATTAGAAGCACCTGTGGTTTTGCCACCAACGAAATCAGTCTTTTCCCATTATATTACAGTGTCAGTAATATCTCAAAATATCCTCTGTACTCAACACTATGTCAAAATTATGGTGGCCATTAGACTTGCTGCTAGATTTTGTTACTAAACATTTAAATACAGATGTGCATTTATTACTAGATCCAAAATTTATCTCTGGTAACTGTATTTCAACATAGCTGGTTTCCTTTGTAACCCCATGTATATTATCTGATGCATAAAGAAAAAGTGCAGTCTTCAGAGAGTCACAGGAGTCTAAGACATAAGACACACTAAGACGAGAATCCGGGCTCCAATTAATAATTTTTAGAACCAGAAGTTAGAGGACTTCAGTGACAGACGTTTTGTTAAATGGACCACAGATCAGTGGAACTATATCTGCCAGGGCAAGGCCTCATTTGTCTCTCACGGGGACACTTGGAGGTCACTATGAATGGGTGTCCTCACCAATATGGCCCACCTACCACCACCCTAGTTATCCTCTCAGGCCATAGATACAGCCATTTATGTTACTTTCAGCCTGGACAGCTTCTATTGTTCCCCTGGGTCTACAGTAGGGAACCTGAAAACTTTTTTTGTTAAAGGGCCAGAGACGCTTGCTCCTTGGAAGAAAAAAACTATGACAAACCTAGACAGCATATTAAAAAGCAGAGATATCACTGTGCCAACAAAGATCCGTACAGTCAAAGCTATGGTTTTTTCAGTAGTCAAGTACGGATGTGAGAGTTGAACCATAAGAAGGCTGAGTGCTAAAGAATTGATGCTCTCGAACTGTGATGTTGAAGAAGACTCGTGAGAGTCCCTTGGACTGCAAGGAGATCCAACCAGTCCGTCCTAAAGGAGATCATTCCAACACTTTGGTCATCTGACACAAACAGCCAATTCACTGGAAAAGACCCTGATGCTGGGAAAGGCTGAAGACAAAAGGAGGAGGAGGGTGGCAGAGGATGAGATGGTTAGATAGCATCGCTGAGTCAATGGACATGAATTTCAGCAAACTCTGGGAGATGGTAGAGGACAGACGAGCCTGGCGTGGTACCGTCCCTGGGGTTGCAAAGAATCAGACGCAACCTAGCAACTGAAAAACAAGTTTTAGGTTTGACTGGCCATAAGGTCTCTGTCAGAACTATTCAAAACTGCTGTCTGAATGAGAAAGTGGAGACAATATGCAGTAATGGGTGTGGTCTGTGTGCCAATAAAATTTTACAAGAACAGGCAGAGGGCCAAATTTGGCCCCACAGACCATAGTTCAAACTACAGCACCACTACTAACAGCAGAATTGTTCAGAAGAACTTTCTGCCATGATGGAAATGTTTTATATGTGCACCTTCCAATACAGTAGCCACAAGCCACACAGGACTATTGAGCACTTGAAATGTGGTTAGTGTGACTGAAGTGCTCAACTGTACATTTTATTTAATTTGTTAATTTCAACTTAACCACCCATAAGTGGCTGGCAGGTAGCACATGTCTAGATAGTCCTATTCAAGACCTTTTCCACCCTCTTGAGGTTCTTCACAACCTGGCCAATGGCACAACAGATGGTCCATCCCAGCCTCAGCAAGTCCGAAGCACTGAGGCGGGAGGCTGATTCCAGACGCTCTCACATTCCACACTCCCCACACTCTGCCCGAGCAGTTCTGCAGCTCAGAACATCCTGTCTCGACTCTGCCCCTTCCAACGCCACCTTTGCCTCAGGCCTTCCTAGACACCCCAGATGAAATTTACTGCTCTCTGGGAGGCACTGTGAGAAGCCGTGTCCTATAAAACCTGCCACAGCAACTTGGGCGCATTCTCTGGCTGTTTTTCTTCTCTGTGAGATATTTGAAGATAAGGCCATATCCCTAGCACAGGGCCTTTAAAATTAAAAAGAAAGCACTAAGTTTGTGAAATGAACAAACTGTAATTAGAGCTGAGTACTTAACAGAAGCTGTCATTTAAAAACTTATTTCTGGGGAAATTCTCTGACTGTTTGGTGGTTAGGACTCCATGCTTTCACTGCTGTAGGTCCAGGTTCGATCTGCAGTCACAGAACTAAGACCCCACAAGCCAAAAAAAAAATATATATATATATATATATATACACACATATATATATACTTCTTTCGGAAATTAAAAGAGTTACCAGATGAATTTCAGATCTACAAGTACAGAGGGAGACAACCACTTGGGTTAACACCCCATTTGACTACCACCACAAGATCTTACCCTCCCAAGCCTCAATTTTCCTCATCTGTAAAATGGGTTGACAGTGTCTAGACCTGGGAGAAACAGAGAACACTTAACTCCCATTCATTCTTGGCATCAGTGCCGAGAGACATAAACAGCAGTGTCCTGGGAGACACAAATGCTTGCCCCTCACTCCATGAACACAGGGAATAGGGAATGGAGGAGACACACAAAGTAGACTTGGCAGGAGCAGAAGTGAAAAGCAGCAGGATGAACATGGGATTCCTAAACCAGCCTTCTGTACAGTCTATCTCAGGGCAGGCAGGGCATGGTGTTACACAACAGCTGCACTTCCTCATATCCTCTGAGCACTCTGGCCACACCAGCTCTGAAGTCACTTAGGGTGGGTGGGTCACTGTGCACAGCAGACGTTCACCAGCCCACGAGCCACTAAGCTGAGTGCTGCTGCCCCAACTGCTGAGATGACAGCCTGCGCTCCCCATAAATGTCACGGCCACAGCCCACAGAACAGTCCAGAGGCTGCAGCTTTTTGCAGCTTCTGGGACTTCTCTGAACAGATAAGAAAATCCTGCCACTTGTTATCCTGGTTTTTCTGACCCAAGGCCCTGTTTTCCCCTCTTACTCAGCTGTCTTACTCACCAGGCTGGGTGCCAAGTAGCTGGGCCATTGTTAACAATCAAATCCACCCTCAGAGGGAGGAGGGGGAGAGATCAGCCACCTCTGAGGGAATTCAAATGATTGGGACTGGGGCCCTTTTAAGTCGAGTTACAAAGAAAGGCTTTGAACGCCGGCAGTCTTGTTGGAAGGAGTTCTGAATTTGAAGGAATCCCAATCATTTCATATGTTTGTACTGAGAGATATACATATATATATATATATATATATATATATAAAGTGTTTTTTTCGATCATCAAATTTCCCTAGTTATCAAATAGCGTGTTGCAATCAATTCAAATTATATTCACAGTGTGAGAAAAGAAGATGTCTCTCCCAGTGATCCCATCCCTCCAGGCAGCCCCCCAAGAGATCAGGGGTGCTCTACTGTTAACAATGGTCATGACCGTGGTCCCAATCAGGCTTGGCTAGTCCAACTTGTCTTTTTAACCCTCAACACTTCTCCTACTCACAGAAACCATTTGAGTTTCAATCCAAAAAATACAATAAGAATATAAAAGCACAATGCCCCTTCTCCAAAAGGAAATAAAATTTGCATTTCTTGGAGGTGGGGCCAGAATACCATTAATAGTTAAAGCTTTCCCATTGGTTCTAAGGTCGCATCCAGGGTTCAGAACCACGCAGCAGCCAGACCACACACGAATCCAATTACACCAGAATCCCCACCCAGGAGGTCATCCCTCCTCCCTCTCTTTGACAGCAAATGAGCCTGAATCAGACCTCAAGAGGAGTGAACGAGGAAAGAGAAAAGAAAACAAGTGTGGCCTGGAGCCCAGTGCAGCCCTGGCTATTGGGTCAAGCCTCCTTTCTCACAGACTTGTCTTAAAGTAATGAAACCACATTCTAAACAAAGAAAGGATGATTCTGCCAGTTCCTTGGAAGAATGATGCTGCAAAGAATCTGAAGGGTCCTCTTAGAACTGCATTGCAATTCTTTTTCTTTTTTAGAGAATACCCATGAATAATGTGGAGAAGGCAATGGCACCCCACTCCAGTACTCTTGCCTGGAAAATCCCATGGACGGAGGAGCCTGGTAGGCTACAGTCCATGGGGTCGCTAAGAGTCGGACACGACTGAGCAACTTCACTTTCACTTTTCCCTTTCATGCACTGGAGAAGGAAATGGCAACCCACTCCAGTATTCTTGTCTGGAGAATCCCAGGGACGGCGGAGCCTGCTGGGCTGCCATCTATGGGGTCGCACAGAGTCAGACACGACTGAAGCGACTTAGCAGCAGCAGCAGCAGCATGAATAATGGGTAATACCTTTGGACAGCAAGGGGATCAAACCAGTCAATTCTAAAGGAAATCAACCCTGAATATTTATTGGAAGGACTGATGTTAAAGCTGAAGCTCCAATACTTTGGCCACCTGATGCAAAGAATCGACTCACTGGAAAAGACCCTGATGCTGGGAAAGATTGAGGGCAGGAGGAGAAGGGGTTGACAGAGGATAAGATGGTTGGATGGAATCACTGACCCAATGCACATCAGTTTGAGCAAACTCTGGGAGATAGTGAAGGACAGGGAAGCCTGGTGTGCTGCAGTCCATGGGGTTGCAAAAAGTCAGACACGACTGAGTGACTGAACAACAACAACATTAATAATGAACTCCTGTATACAGGAATAGAAGGGTGTTGCAGAAGTGAAGGGCAAGCCAGTCGCTCACTGGAGAGGCCTGGGCACTCCCATTTACGGAAGGGTCAGAGAGATGGCGAGGGTCCCAAATGATAAATGGCCAGGCTGTGACAAGGCATATTCAAAAGTTAAGTCTGACCAGGCCAAACTCTTTCGATGACATCCTCTAAAATACCCAGTCAACAAAAGCCACCCACAGAGTAAGAGCTCACAAAATACTGAGCATCTTGGCTACGGTAGTTTGCCCACAAGAGGCACAAACATCGTGGTTTACAGATGCCAAAACAGAGGCTCCCAGAGGCTGTATTATTTGCCCAGCACACAGGGACACTGTTCCAGTGAGTGGTGGGACCCTAGGGGGATGCTGTGGAAGAAAAGAGGGGCCTGGGAGGATCCACCTCCGCCTCCCCATTATGTGAGCCAACCAGGAGACTCAGGGTCAATGCTTCCAAATTCTAATTTAACAAGAAAGCCAGAGACCATGGAGGCCAGACCTTCAGAAATGACTCTCTGAGCTTCCTGCCTGCTTACCAGAGCCTTCGAAACCTGGGAAAGCATGCCTGCCAGCAACACTTCCAGGAGTAGCCCTGCTCCTGTGGGCAGTGGCTTAAGTGGAACCTCCAACAGGACGCAGAAACCTGAACACAAAACCTAATCAGAAAGAACTCCCACCCATCTTTTTCCAGAATGTTTTATGGGAGATTACAGATAAAACGAAATAGCTATAGTTACCACACTCAGGACTTGTTTGACAGCCCACTCATGCACAACAAATTACCCTCTTGAAAAAAAAAAAAAATGTAAAGTTCACTCTATTTCAAGGTAAAAGGGAGTTTTATGAGTGAGTAAATCCTAAGGACTTGTCCCCACTGCCTAAGCCCTCCCCCCCACACGCGCACAGTAGAAGGCAAGATGACAGAGATGGTGGGGGCCCAGGCGGCACCAAGTGTGCATTTTCGAGAGCTCCTCTGAGCAGTCTAATGAACAATTTCCACATCAGCCTCCCTTCCTCCCCAATTTATGGGCCCACTCAGAGCTGCAAAACAGTCCTGACACCCCCTTTGTAGCTCTTGGAGTGTTCGCTGAGAGCAAGCCAATTTTTCCAGGGCCTTGGGCCAACGGTGTAATCGCACGCTGCGTCAGAAGCTTCTGGTCGTTCTTCAGGATTCAGAAACCTGGCTGGAGGCTGCGCACAGGCAGGGAGGCTCCATCAGGCTTCCTGTCGGAATAAATTCCTCTGCTCCCCACCTGTGAAACTCTATTTCCATTTATTACCAAAACTGGAGCTCTAGCTTTTCCAGCTGATGACATCACTGACAGGCTTCTGACAATGGCTCTGAGAGCTTAAACCTCCCGCTAATACCTAGCAAGAGCACATTCCTCATGAGTGAGGTCAGGTTAGCTAATTACTAATCTGGCCCCTACCCGGCTCGCTAAACCACAGCCTAATGAGATGCTTCAGCAGATCTCTCCTAGGACACTCGTGAAGCTGCAAATAGCACCCTGCAGCAAACACGAAAACCCTGGGCATTTCTGAGCAGACAGCTGGACCTAGGGTTGCCAGATTTTGCAAATAAAATACAGAACATCCAGTTACATATGAATTCAGACAATCAACTATTTAGTGTGTGTCCTGTTCAATGACTTGTAACATGAGAGAACTGCTTGCCATTTTTGGGACATACTTCTACTAAACAGTTATTCACTATTTATCTGAACTTCAAATATAATTGTTTTCTCTGGCAATCTTGGAGGACCACCACAGGGGACTCAACCCCTTTGTTTGACATTGGGCTCCTAAACTGTCAATTACACATTACAACAAATGTGTAAGTTCCTCTAACCCCCGAAATGTGAAATGGTGTGGGGAAAAAGAGGCACACATACCAAGTAGTTTTTAGGGGAAACAAAGATTGGGGGTGGGATGGGGGCTGCTGAATTGCCTGTAGGTAAAAATCACTGTGGACTTCCCCTGGTGGCTCGGTGGCAAAGAACTTGCCTGCCAATGCAAGAGACTCGGGTTCCCATGCAATGTTTTCCAGATCCTTACTCCACCTTACCCCATCCCTTGGGGCTTCCCTGGTAGTTCGGCTGGTAAAGAATCTGCCTGCAATGCAGGAGACCCTGGATCAATTCCTGGGTCAGGAAGATCCCCTGGAGAAAGGATAGGCTACCCACTCCAGTATTCTTGGGCTTCCCTGCTGGCTCAGACAGTAAAGAATCCACCTGTAATGGGGGAGACCTGGGTTCGATCCCTGGGTTGAGAAGATCCCCTGGGGAAGAGAATGGCAACCCACTCCAGTATTCTTGCCTGGAGAATCCCCATGGACAGAGGGGTCTGGCAGGCTACAATCCATGGGATGGCAAAGGGTGGGACACAACTGAGTGACTAAGCACAGCACAGCACACCCCACCTTAAAGATGCCACAACTAGAAGTTGGATGATGCACTGTGAATGTGGTTTATGCAAGAAAACCATGGGCCTCCCGTCAATGCAGTGACTGTCAGAAAACGTCCTGGTTCTACACAAAACAGTGGGTGGTGGATGATCTGCCACCACACATGGGTTCCACAGACACTGAAGAAGTGATTGACACAGAGTGAAAAGCTCAGGTAATATCTGGGGAATGAATCTCTTCTGATTAGGACATTATTTCCAGAATAATGGTGATTCTGAAAGTGGCCAGTGGTAATCCATTCACTTAACCTGCTGTCAGCTTAAGTATACCCAGCACAGAAGAGCATAAATATATATAACTTAAAGATCTCATTTCTTAAATTAGCTCAGTAAACCAAAATGTTATGCACAGAATCTGTTAATATGGACCAATACTCGTTTGTTGAACAGTGAAAAATAAAATCAAGAACATGCGAACTTGAAAATGTATACTTACAGGTTTTAAGTGAAAATAGGATTTAAATTTCTTTTTTAAGGACCAGAAATCCATTCAATCAACATGCATCCACTGAGTAATCAGCCCTGTGTCAAGCACTCCACACAGTCATCTCCTTTCATGTGTCCAACAACCCTAAGAGGCCAAGACCATCATTATTCCCATTTCACAGACAGGGAAACTGATGCTCAGAAACTTGGTCTACTACTGCTGAGATGTAGGGGTAGAATTTCGGACAGCATCTTTCTGACAGTGGGCAGGGGGCAGAGGGGTGTTTGAACACTCTCCAGCCCTTATCTTTCTACCTCCAGACTACACAGTGAAGGAGCTGCTCAAGGTTCTAGACTGATTAGAAAAACTGTCATGCACTCCAACCCAGCCCGCACATGGAAATCCCTCCTCGGCAGCTTCTTAGGGACCGGGGGTCAGGGAAGGGCCAGACTTTCCTGAGACACTTTTCCAGTGGCTCCTATTCAAACACTCCCTTCCTGGCCACCCAACATTTTATTTCAGTTTAAAAAAAAAAAACAGCTTGTAACATGTGAGAATTTCCTGTCCAGTACAGAAGAGTGATTTTCTGAAATCAGTGGGATGTTTTAGAGTCCCAATAATAGTCCTAGCAAGCAACTGCAGGAGGTACTAAAAAAATTATTTTAGTGGATATTTAAAATACACCATACTACCCCTGGCTGCGGGATGTAAATACTTCTCAAGGGAATCATACAAAATAAGACTGTAAAGCTTCCAAATTTGGGAAACTGTAAAAGCCAATGTTTACAGTACAAATGGGAATGAACCCGCCACTAGCTACATTTTAAAAAATAAAAATTACTCACACACCCATATAATTAATTGCTAATTACATAAGAGGCAGTGTTGCCAGCTGGAGATTATAACCCAAGATATGCCCCCCACCAAAAAAAAGCTGATTAATGGGTGAAAACTGTTGGGGACCAAGATATCCATGCAGTCTCAAAAATCACTTACTGATTACAACAGGAGGAAGGTACTATTTCAATGGTGAGCTGGCAAACACCATTTCAATCAAGAGATGGCACTGAGCATCACTAATCATAGGACAAACTGATGTGATGTGCCTCTTGGCATGATGCAAGGGAAAGTGCCCATGACCTTGGGAAGTGCACTTGCCACAAACGTTTAACTTGAATTTAATCCTGAGGAAACAGTCAAATCTAAAATACGGAACATTCTACAGCCTCGGTTCTCCAAGTGTGGTCTGCAGGCAGGTGGCACTGGCGTCACCTGGAAGCCTACTGAGAATGCTAACTCCTAGGCCCCTCTGTGTCTTCCAGAATCAAGAGTGTGTGCTTCACCAAGACATCCTCCAACTCTCTGATTCTCACGCACATAACATTTGAGAAGCACCAATTCTACCAGACAATTGGCCCAACTTCTTCCAAAATGGCCACGTCGAGGCCAAAAAAAAAAAAAAACTTTTTTTTTTTTTTTAAGATGAGGGCTGTTCTAAATTAAAAAAAAAGGCTGAAGTAACTTTGAAACCAAATTCAACTGAATAATCTTCAACTGGTTCCTGAGTTTTTTTAATTGACCATAAAGGACACATGGGAGTTTATGTGAGATATTATTATTGTAACAGAGCTAACTTGTTGGGTATGCAGTGACATTGTGGTTAGGAAACCTGACCTTTATCTTAGAGACACCTGCTGAAGTATGTGGGAGGGAAGGGTCATGATCTAGGTACTCTCAGAGGGTTCCATAAAAGATAGTTCTGTGATGTGGACCCTCAGAGAGAGTGACAAAGTATACAAATGTAGAAAGACATTAACAAGTGGAGACTCTAGGGGAAACTTACATGGGAGTGCACTCTACTGTTCTTTCATATTGTCTGCAGGGTTGAAAGTTTCCAATGAATTTGGGTAGGGCAAGAAAAATTACGTTATTGCTAAAATTAAAAATGTTTAAACAAATCAAGTATTTAGAAAATAAACATAAGGAAAAAGTTCGTTACAACTCTGACTTTTGAGCATCTGTGTTAATTAACATGTATTAATTTTCTTGGCAATACAAGAAAGAGTACACTTTCTCCCAAAGACCAACTTTTCCACCAGGTGTCAAAACATTTAAGAACAGTATCAATAGCAACTGCTTAGATCCAGGGAGGCTGAAAAAGTCTCTCATTTCATCTCCAAATGTAGAGACTGGTTTCTCAGGAAAAAGCTTACCAGGCAAAGGGAAAATAAATCTGAAACCTTTCTAGCTTTATTTTCAAATTCAATCCCTATACGTTCCATCATTTGGCCATAAAAAGGGAAGAAGCATAGTTATAACATGGGTGAACCTTGAAAACATTCTGCTCAGTGAAAGAAGTCAATCACGAAAAGACCACATGTTGTATGATTCTACTATATGAATGTACAGAATTAGCAAAGCTACACAGAGAAAGAAATTTATGGCTACTGGGGCCTGGGAGGAGGGAAGCATGGGGAGTGACTGCTAATGGGTTTCTTTGGAGGGTGGGGGGCAGGGATAAAAGTGCTCTAAAATTCTATACTGGCAATGGTAATACAATTCTGTAAACATACTAAAAATAATACAGTTTGAAGGGGTGAATTTTGTGGCGTTTGAATTATATCTCAGTAAAGCTTTTTTTTTTTTTTTAATCCTATCCATTACTCCAGACTCTAAGTTCTGCCTCATCCTTCCCAGCAGAAGGCAGTTGCAGGCAGGACCAAGCAAAAAGAAAAGAAAAAGTGTTAGTCATTCAGTCGTGTCCGACTCTTTGTGACCCCATGGACTGTAGTCCACCTGGCTCCTCTGTCCATGGGATTCTCCAGGCAAGAATACTGGAGAGGGTTCCCATGCCCTTCTCCAGGGGATCTCCCTATCCAGGGATCAAACCTGGGTCTCCTGTACTGCAAGCAGATTCTTTACCACCTGAGCCACCAGGGAAGCCTTAAACTCAAGACCTGACCAGGCAGGACTAAGACAAGCCAAATCCCAGAGGCCTGGGACCCAGTGGTCTGGGATCTAACATAGCCACAATGCCCTGTGTGACCTTGAGCACATCCTGTCCCTCTCTGAGCTCTTACTTTCCAGGCTGTAAACTCAAGATCTGACCAGAAAGCATTTCAAGGCTCTCCAAGCCACTCTATGAGAACCAACTACAAGTTTTTCACACAGCACAATTAGTGAACTTTCACGGACTCAATAATAAAACTGCATTCAGTTCATCCAAGATCAGGTTTCAGGTTCACAGAATTGCGTTACTTCCTTTAGATGACCTTGGGATTGGAGTATGACATCTCTATTCATACTTAGCATTTGGGCTCAATTCAAAAGACATAAAGACAGAGGCGAAAAGTCATTTTCAACAATGAGCAAGGACTTTTATAGAAGCTTCCCTCAACACGTTTTCAGGATTTCATTTCAGCAGCAATATCATGACCCTCCACCCCCAAGTGCTAATGCTGGAGGAAAAGGCCAGCCAATGACCTGTGAATTCAGTAATTAGGGTTTTTCACACCTAGTAAAGGTCGGTTTGGCGAAGGGACAGCCCTTCATTAGGGCTCATCCCTACAAACTCACTTCTCATCTTCTAAGCAGCAGGAGCCAGACACTGCAGCCACAATGGACAAAACTCTCTGCAGAGCCAAAGGCAACACGCTGGAAGTAATCAGTGCTGATTAGTGTTTGGGGAAATCCTTGGCCTAAGCACACACTTTGATTCAGTTTTTCCAGTCGAAGCCATCCCGAGTCATGCCGACTTGGGCCTAGAAGGAGGAAATTCCCATTCATGCCTCTCAGACGGTGCCGTCTCCTCTGCAGGAAGGAAGGGCCCACGGTGGAGCAGACAGGAGTGCTCAGAGAGGTCCCGAGGTGCTGAGCCTGGGCGGCGCTTCCAGGCAGGAAGCAGGCGACCCTGTAGCTGGGCTGGAACTCTGTCCACTGAAGTCTAGCTTGGGAGACAGGCCCGTGACACTATTTATATCAACAACTAGGATGCAGAGAGAAGGCTTCTCAACCAGATAAGGAGAAGCATCTATCTGTCCCTCCTGGACCATCAGCCTACATCACATCTCCTGTTCTCCTAGAACAGGCTCCACCCACCCAGATTGGTCTTAAAGGGCCCCAGTCTCAATCTCCATAGCTAAAGGACCTGGGGTGGGACCTCCCCCATGAGCTGAATCACATTCTCCCTTGAGGTCTCTGCACATGGCTAGACTGAGTGAAATGGAAACAGCCAGGAGCTGTGGGGCAGCCGTGATGTGTGGGGTGCCAGCAGGGCTCGTCTACAGAGAGAAGGAAACAAAATAGACTCCAGGGAAGCAGAAAGCAGAGGGAGTCTCCCTGGCTTCCTGATTCCTGGTTCCAAGTCTTCCTGAGCCCCACCGCAGGACTGCCCCAGGTCTCTGAACCCACAGTTGTCTGTAAGGGTCACTGGTTGTTTCTGATGCTAGGCATCGGGTAGGGTAAATGTGACAGGTGCCCCTAAGCACAGAAGTTGGTTCAGAGCTAGGCATATATGACTAAAGGGGTCATCAAATCCTGGGACTTGTATGGGAGTCACAAGCAACAATTCTGTGTTTGCCATTCTCGTTCTCTCTCTTTTCTGGCTGGGCTTGAATCTGGGAGGCCAAAAGCTATTCTACCACCATTTGGAGCCCAAAAGGACCAAAAGAGATGAGAAAATCAAACCCTGATGATTCGTTTGAAGCTGGAGACCCAGTCATGCTTGGGAGGGGCTCTATTATGGGACTTTTGAGTTCCTGGGCAAAGTGGTCCTTTCTTTTAAGTAGCTTCATATGGGTTTCTGCCACACATCACTTAAAAAAAAAAAAAAAAAAAACCTGATAAACCTTCCTAACAAAAGAACAATTTTATCACTTAAATGGGCTCAAGTGAGTTTCTCTCACTTCACTTAAAAAGAATGGTGCCTAATACATCGCGAGAATGACTTATCCAGTCTACACAGCTAAGGTGAGAGGCACATTTTCTCAATATTACTCAACACTGCCAAGAAAATTCCGTGAAATTTCCCAATACCGTTCCAGTCCATCAGAAGAACTGAAGAGAAGTCAATGACCTTGGTCAACAGAAAAACACGATCCAATCCTCAGCCTTCTAGAATGAATTCCCTCCCAGCACCATGCTAGCTGCCATAAATATTTCCAGCATTAAATCACCTGTAGGGTAAGAACCCAAGAACTGCTTCATGGCATAAGATGAAAGAGGATAAACCTATAGACACGAAAGCTCCTACAAGGGGAACAGACCACAGCAAAGACTAATGAGACACAATAATCAAACAGCGAATGCAAATCGGGGGTTCAAGAGTGTGAGAGAGGAGAGTGAAGTTCTCTACAGCTGCATTTCCAGGCCAAATTCAGAAACCAAGCTGGGATGGGTCAGAAACTGTTTAGAAGTCAAGAAGACGTGTTCAAACTCGGTGGCAGAAAACCCACAGTAACCAAACCCAGGCAGCTTTGCCGAGAATGCAAAATAGGCCTGCACCTGACAGTCCCATGGAGGGTCAAGGAAAGAATGGGGTCAACTGGGACACTGAAGAAATGAAATGGTTTACCCAACTGGCCACAGAAAGAATCTCAAGAATGCTAAAATCTCTAACCTCTCTAATGAGATTCTCTAAAAAGAAAGCAGTGAGGGCATCCAGGGCAACGCAGCGGGGTGAGTCCCTTACGGGGCTTGCTTGACAGTGTTTGTGGCTGGGACCACACAGCTGCTGACACTCCAGACAGGCTGTGAGGCCTCCTAAGGGAAGCCAGCAAAGACAGCCATGCACGGATTTGTGAGATGGGTTTGTAAAGCACAGCCCAGAGGACTCTGCACAATCACACTGCTGTTTCAGCCTCAGCTTGCTACAAGGAGGGTCCACGGATCCCAAGGCTGCAATCGAGGCTGCTTGGCAAAGGTTCAAAGCAGGTAATGTTTGTTTTCCAGCTGAAGACTGCCTGAGATACCAAAGCAGTGGGAGTGGATAAGCTCCCCGTTATTTGGAAGCTAAGTTAGGAATGCAAAGGTTGGCTTAGACCTCATGGGCTTGCCCCATTGGTGGTGTGGTTTGGGCGGTGGGGAGGCTTGTTCCGGAGTCACACCCTACTGAAGCCTGCCAGCATCCCAGCCTGGGTATGCTTTGGCTTAAAGACTAACAAGCACACCAGGGGCACTGAGCGGCCCAAGACGGATGCACACAGCTGACAATTCATCTCTGGAGATCTTTGCTCACATGCCTTCTTGTTTTGTAAATGACAATAATCTGTATGGCTTCTCTTCTGAAAACAAACAATACAAGCTCCTGTTACAAGTAAAGTGATACTGAATCAAACTAAATTCTTTCCTCCAGAAAGACACCACACAGAGCTCTGGTCTCCAGAGTTCCACGGACTTGGTGCTACTAGTCCAGGCTCAGTCACTTGGGTACCAGCGGGGTGATCTTCTTTGGAGCTTCAGGTTCCTCACCTGTAAAATGGGGATTAACACTATTCCTCTGACTGTGTGCGAAGACTAACTGAGATGAGGCATAAAAAGCCACCGAGTACATACTAGGCACTCAGTCACTATGGTTAGTACTCAAATCACATCCTATCTCACTTATAATGCATAGTGCTCAAGCTTTTTTCTTTTTGTTTTAAACAAGCACATATCTATTTTGCGATCTAAAACAATGAAGATTTAGAGAGAAAAGAAAAAAATCAAATACATTCAAACTTCACCTATGAAGAGGATGGAGGGGGGGAATATGTTTTAAAGAAGCTGTGCCTGAGATCTAAGTCCCTCCCTCCCCATCAGGACTTGCATCCATAGCCCAGAAGGCTGCCCATCCCGCTGAAGGAGAAGGCCAAAGGCTCCAAAAGAGTGAAAGGTAAACAGCCATTAGGCTGCTGGTCAGAGGCCAGTTCCATGGGGGTGGAATGCAGCTGTTTACTCACACACCCCTCCAGTTTCAGTGTCCTATTGGTTTTTGCTCCCTGGGTCAGAGTGTACTATTATCCGACAAACACTAATCCTACAGGCAAGTTGAAGAAGTCAGACATCCCAGCACAGCCTGGAGTTTTGCTGTGGCAGAGTCCCAAGGATCTGGCTTGCCTCTGCCGCATCTCTTCACAATGTGAGATCTCACTTCCTTACTGGGAACACGTGCAAGTGTTGAACAACTGAGGCCAAACCCTGAAGCTCCCCACCCACCAATAAAACACGGTATGGTACCATTCTGGGCAAAGAGGAGAACAGGCAATAAACTGACTGGCATTCTTTCAAGGGCAAATCAGAGTACTTCTGAATCCTTTGCAAGGAAAAGAAGCCCCAATATGTTTCCTAGAAGTCTGATAAGTTTCCAAGAAAGCCACTGTGGTTCTAGTTTGTTGCTCAGCAACTTGAATTACAGTAGAGGAAAAAGTCTGGGAGCCTTCCAGGTGGCTCAGTGGTAAAGAATCCACCTGCCAGTGCAGGAGTCACAGGTTTGATCCCTGGGTTGAGAAGATTGCCTGGAGAAGGAAATGACCACCTTCTCCAGTATTCTTGCCTGGAGAATCTCAGGGAGCGAGGAGCCTGGCGAAATACAGTCCATGGGGTCGCAAAAGAGTTGGACACGACTCGGTGAACAAACAACAACATAAGCCTAATAGGAAATATCCTACAGGGGAAATCAAGGTGTGATGGTGGTAACCTAGTTCCACCCAGTCAGACCTAGCTCCAGGTCATCAGGCCTCTAGGCATCACTTTTCCCACCTATGAAATGGGGGTATCTGCATCATCAGGCCTTCCCTAGATGTAAATTGCAAAGAACAGAGACCCAAGACATCATTTTCCCTAAGAGTTTACTCAAAGGTGGAATCACATTTCTATCATTTTTTTTTCATCTATCAAATCCTAATCTAGCCAAGTCCTTCCTATCAGTCTGGCTTGCATCAGTCATTCAGTTATCCAATTCTTGCAAATCCATGGACTGTAGCCCACCAGGCTCCTCTCTCTATCCATAGGATTTCCAAGGCAAGAATACTGGAGTGGGTTGCCGTTTCCCTTCTCCAAGGGATCTTCCCGACTCAGGGACTGAACCTGTATCTGCTGTGTCTTCTTCATGGCAGGCAGATTCTTTACCTGCTGAGCCATCAGGGAGTCAGAGGCAGTGAACTACCAAAGTCATATATTTTCCACTCACTGTTCTCATGATCCTTAAACAATTCTTACTTTTGCAGCAAACAAAGGCACAACATGGGAGGTTGGGGTTAGAGTATCAAATCATTCAGCATCTCCAGAGATCTGTCTCTTACGGGCGCTATGCTCCTGCTGAGACTCAGCATAGCCATTTCCAAGAAAAGGCAGCTTTTCTCAAGAAGGGGCAGGACAGATGACTGAGGTGAAAACTGCTAGATTTGGGGTTGGTTCATGAAGAATCACATCCCAATTCTAGGCAAGCCTCAGGCTCAGAGTGTTAAACAAGCTCTTCAAAACTGTAGTAACACTTGTTTCCATGGATTTTATTTTTGGAGTGACCTATCCTTTATGGCAAGTGATAGTGGTTTTCTATTTATGATTGTGTTCTACAGTTTCCTTTTGAAATGAAAGAATGTAAAAATGAGTAGATGTAGGGAATTCCCTAGTGGTCCAGTGGTGAGGATTCTGAGCTTCCACTGCAGAGGGGCATGGGTTTGATCCCTGGTCAGAAGACAAAGATCCCACATACCTTCAGGTGTGATGAGGACAAAAACCACACAAACAAAACAACAACAACAACGAAATGAGTAGATATAAAGAAAAAATATGCAGAAAGTAATCCTGGCACTCTTAGCAGGCGGAAATCGTGATGGTAACATAAGAAGATCAAAGAGCTTTGAGGCTGGTCTGGTGGAGGGCTGTGGTCATAAAAAGCATTGTGGCCATTTTATGAGACTTATTACCATTTGTGTGGATGGTGCTGTGGGGACACAAGAAGAAATGATGACCTCCACAGGGGGGATTTGAAGACAGATTCTCCAAGGGAAGAGGCACCTGAATTGGTTCCTAAACTAAGAGGAAAAAAATGAGTGGGGACTTGCCTTGTGGTCCAGTGGCTAAGATGCCAAGTTTCCAAAGCAGGGAGCCTGGGTTCAATCCCTAGTCTGAGAACTAGATCCCACATGCTGCAGCTAAAACCTGATGCAGCCAAATAAATTAATAATAAATTAAATAAATATATATATATATATTTTTTAAAAGAGCACTCAAACAGAAGAGGGAAGAGTAAGGGCCAAGTTTTGGGCTGTGAAGGAGAGCATGCTGTCAGGGTAAGGCGCTCGGGGCAGCTGATGTGAAAACTGAGGCCATCACCAGCAGCCCAATGGGCACAATGGGCTTTGTAGGCTCTTCACAGGGTAAAATTTAAGCCATTGTAGATGAAGGGGAGGCCAAGTTCAGGTAGTTTCCTGGAGACAGTTAAGGACTAAATGGTTACCAGGAGCACCACACTGCAAAGGAACTTGAAAGTCAAGTCTGGGCTCAGCAGGAAAGAACACTATGGGCATCCAGCAGTTTCTGCCAAGAAGAGAGAAAAGTGCAGCCCGATAGTTGCTGCCCCTGATTCCAGACCAGTGCTCAGAGCTTGCAGATGAGGAAACGGAAGCCCAAGGGCAGGGCTGACAAGGAGCACAGTCAGAAGAAGAACTAGGTGTGCCAGCTCCGCGTTCTCATTCTGCGCTCTGCAATCCCCTTTCATCTGAGTCAGAGCATGCAAAGCCACGGGCTCATTACAAAGAATAGCAAATCTGCTCTTAGGTCTTGAGTCAATTAATTAAGAGGCTTAAATTTATGGGTCCAAAACAATTACGCTTTGTAGCATAAGGGCCCTGGTGAGATCACCAGAGAGAAAAGGATGGTCTCATTTGAAAGTACATCCCGGTAGAAAGTTAATCCCAATAAGACTCATTCCCATGCTGCCACCTCAGGTCACGTATATTGTGCTGAGCCACACATCACATGTGGTCAACTCATCTGTCCAGTGACTAGGGTGGTCTCCTCTAGCTGGGGCTTTGATAAGGGAACAGCCTTGACTATACAAAGAGGAATTCTCGAAGCTTCCACTTTACACCTAACAGAACCTTCCAATCTGGAATAACACTCAAGATGACTGAGGCTGCTGGTTTGTCAGAAGTCCAAGCCCCATAACCATGATCTTTTTTAAGTTTTTAATTGAGAGTCACCAAGGCTGAGCTACATTTTCCTCTCTTTCAGTGAAGACTCTGGAAGGTAATCAAATCCCCTATTCCTCACTCATTCCTTCTTTCAATTCTTCCCCTTAGAAAGGGGAGTGGGGTGACTCTTGCTGCCATTTTATACCTTCTTGAGATGGCACTCTAACAAATCTGCAATACTGAGGGTCACAAACGATGTTAATTTTCAAAGGCATGAAAATTATGTCATTCAAAGCCAAACTTTATTTTATATCCAAGTCTAACTAACACCTTTCAATGATACAGATAACGTAAAAGAAACCTCAAGCATGCTACAATTTATGCTTTTTTTTCCTGTTTGATCTGCTTGTGAGGTAAAGAGGTAGTCTTGCTTCAAGGGGGGACAGAAGTGATCACTCTAAGTCACAGGTCATATAATACCACAGCCAATGATACCAGTTTCATGAAATGAAGAAGGTTTCTAAATAACAAAGAGCAACTTAAAGTAGAAATGATCCAGTATGAGAAACCCCTCTGAGATCCTTTCTCCCAGATGTGGGGGAAGACAGGACATGTGATCTAGGTTAAGCCTATACCAACAACTCTCTGGCCAGTGATTGGTTGAGAAGAGGGCAAATGACATAGGCTGATCCAATCAGAGAGAACCTCAGGGATTTCCTGAGACTTCCTGGACCAGGGCCTGCCTCTGGGAAGCATGGGTATGGCTGTGGGGCCCAGGAACTGCTATACCAACCAGCCTGACCGTGAGATAACAGAATCTTTGAGAAACAGAGTCAAGTTTCTGACAAGCCGGAAAGCCCTAGATCAAAATGTACCTGCAGCCTGCCTCACTGCTGGACTTTACAGCTGCAGGAGCCAATGAGCTTCCTTTTTGGATGAGCCAGGATTATTTGGGTTTCCTATGACATGGAACCATACACATCCTCACTGATACATTTGCTTTCAGTCTGTTTCTTCTACTTCCTGGCTATGTGGCAAGTCACTAAACAGCTCAGTGCCTCAGTTTCCCCCCATTTGTAAAGAACAGATAATACATACTTCATAGGGCTGTTAGAATTCATGAGATACTTGATGAAAAGTACCACTTAGCAGTCTCCAGCACATAGCAGATGTTAGTTCTCCTACCTCTCCTTGAATGACAGCTTTGAGACATTCTATTTCATCCTCAAGAAGCACCCACCACTCTACTGGTTACCATGGTATAAGGACTTCAGGGACTTTTTCCTATAAGTAAACTAGTTATAGAATCTGTTGACAGTGAGAATAAAAACCTTTGTGGTGGAAGACAAATAAATAAAAAGTGACTAAAGCCACAGCTGCTTTTACCAACCAGCTTAAAAAGTACTCTTTTATGGGGGGGGGGGGGGAATCACTTCTTGTGGCTAGGATGTGCAAGAACTGGAACTCTCATACACTGTTGGTAGAAATGGAAAATGGAAAACAGTTTGGCAGTTTCTTAAGAAGTTAAACATATACCTACCATATGATCCAATCATTCACTCAGGAAAAAAGGAAATATCTGTCCATATATAGACTTGTACAAAGTGTTCATAATAGCTTTATTTGGAAACAATCCAGACATCATTAGCAGAACTACAGTATATGCATAAAGTGAAATACTGCTTAGCAATAAAAAGAAATGAACTGTTGATGCATGCAATATCAAGGATGAATTTAAGAATAATTACACTTGCTGAAAGGAGTTGTTTGCTTTTTTTAAAAGTATAGACTGTAGGGTTCCATTTATATAATATTCTAAAAATTGTGAACTGACCTACTGACAGAAGGCAGATCAGTGATTATGTGCAGATGGGAGGTAGGAATTACAGAGATGCAAGAAATTTTGGAGGCTGGATAGATATGTTCATTTCCTTGGTTATGGTGATGGTTTCACAATGTTTATATGTATGGATGTGTGTGTGTGTATCTCTAAACACATCAAACTGTACACTTTTTTTTTTTTTAACAAATTTTAAAATTTATTTTGGAATACAAGAAAATTTATAAAATGAAAGAAGATTAAAAACAAATAAGCAATGAAAAAAAAGCAAACAGATCCCCTGACTCTAATATATATTCCTGTGGTGTGGTTTTGTTATTAAGTCATGTCTGACTCTTGTGACCCCAAGAACTATAGCCCACCAGGCCCCTCTGTCCATGGGATTTTCCAGGCAAGAATACTGGAGTGGGTTGCAGTTTCCTTTTCCAGACAAACTGTACACTTTACAAACACTCTGATAGAGACTCAGCAAGATTTCTTTCAGAGCAAAATACGGGAAACATGGCACATGATTGACGCTTAGAAGTTGACATTTTGCCCTTAGTTCAGTAGATACAATCATTTCTTTTTTAAAATGTTTGTACATATACATTGCAAAATGATCACAATAATTCTAGTTAACATCTGTCATCATACACAGCAACACGGTATTATCAACTGTAGCTACAATGCTGTACACTACATCCCCAGGACTTGCTTATTTTACAAGTGGAAGTTTGTAACTTTTGATCTTCCTGACTCATTTTGCCCACCTGTCAACACTGACCTCTGGCAACTATCAATCTGTTCTCTGTATCTATGAGTTTGGTTTTTTATGTGTGTGCGTATATGTGTGTTTTCTTTTAAGATTTCACATACAAATGAGATCAGATGGTATTTGTCTTTCTCTGACTTACTCAACCTCAAGGTTCATCCATATTGGAAATGGCAAGAATTCATTTTTTATCACTGAATATGTGATGTACATATATCACATTTTCTTTCTTCATCTATCATTAAACATTTAGGCTGTTTCCTTACCTTGGCTATTGTAAATAATCCTGCAGTGAACATCAGGAGCATATTCCTTTTCTGAGTGTTCCTGCTTTCTTGAGATAACTACCCAGAAGTGGAATTATCGGATCATAGGGTAGTTCCCCTTTTAATGTTTTTGAGAAACTGTTTTCCATAGTGGCTGTAGTATCCAAGGGTTCCCTTTTCTCCACATCCTCACCAATACTTGCTATCTCTTCTGTTTTTAGATAATAGCCATTCTAACAATTGTGAAGTGACAGCTCATTCATTGCTCCACTTCCCTTTCATTTTTTTTGGATGCACCTTGGAGCATGCAGGATATTAGTTCCCAGATCAGGGATGGAACCCATGCCTCCTGCAGTGGAAGTGGAATCTTAACCACTGGACCGCCAGAGAAGTCTGTCACTGTGGTTTTGATTCGCATTTCCCTGATTAGTGATGCTAAGCATGTTTCTACATACTCACTGGCTATTTGTTTTGTTCTTTGGAAAAATGTCCATTCAAATCCTCTGGCCACTGTCTGGGGTTTTTTGCTTTTGAGTTCTTTATATATTTTGGATATCAATTCTTTATCAGATATAGAAGTTGCAAATATTTTTTTTTCCTATTAGGTAGGTTGCCTTTCCATGTTGATGGTTTCCTTTGTTATATAGAAACTTAACAATTTGATGTATTCCCATTTGTTCATTTTTGCTTTTGTTGCCTTTGAATTGCACACTTTAAAATGTGGCATTTGTTATACATTGGTTGTAACTCAATTATCTTTTTTAAAGTTAAAAATTTCTAAGATTATACGTTCAGCTGCCTGGAACACCAAGACCACGGCCCCGTAGACAAGAACCACAAAAACCACAAAATAGATAAGCTTGATTTTGGTTATAATGCAAAGGTGTTCTTAGAAAGTAGCTAACTGGTAACACTGATTTCATCATCAAACCATTCCCAACTCTGGACTTTCTCCCCTATTTTTAAGAACAATGCAAACATTCCAGCAATCCCTTGAGATAGCTCCTTGAGAAATATCGCCTTCACTTAGACAAAAAGCCATTGACTAGAAGCTCCCAGAGGCAAACATTAGACGTTCTCTTTGCCTTTGAGAAACCCAAGCCTGCCGTGTTCACAAACAATGGAGGGGCCTTACATTCTAAGGTTATGAGCTCAGGAGTTTCAACATGTACTTGGGGAGTGGGGGGGTAGAGCTTTGCTAAGCGTAAATGTCTTCTGTCTTAATATCATCCTGACGTCTTGAGGATGATCTGTTTTCTTTCTAACAAGCTAGGCCCAACAGACAGACAACAACAATACCTTTCAACTTCCCTTGTATTTCAATAATACACTGTACCAGCACTGAAAGTACGTGTGTGAAAGTTGGTCAGCCATGTCCGACTTTTTGCAATCCCATGGATTATACAGTCCATGGAATTCTCCAGGCCAGAATACTGGAGTGGGTAGCCATTCCCTTCTCCAGGGGATCTTCCCAATCCAGGGATCGAACACAGGTCTCCCGCATTGCAGGTGGATTCTTTACCAGCTGAGCCACAGGGGAAGCCCACTGAAAGTATAAAAGGGAAATAACACACACACACACAAAGAGTGGAAAACCCCTGCACATCCCTTCATGACTGCACTCCTTCGCCCCCTACCTCAGGCAATCACTATCCAAAGTGTGGTGATAATCATTCCCATGAACAGAGCTGTATTTCTATTATCTAGGTAAAACTTTATATAAACAGTATCACAGAGTGGCTATCTATCTGCAGTTTGCTTTTTCTTCTCAACATTGCGAAACTAATGCAGGGTGATAAGCCTGGCGATGCTGCTGATGCCTGCAACCATTTAATTGACCCATGTCTGATTTAAGCCACAGATATGATGGGCACTTCTGGGCCAGCTCAGATCTCCTCGCTGGAACCACCTGTCTATGCAAGCACAGGTCTCTTGTTTTCCCTTTTGCCCCTCCTCCCCGCCCCAGAGTCAGCATGCAATGTGCACCCAAGATAGAAGTTCAAAGGAATTCATGTCTCCATCTTTAAGGAGACAGAGAGAAGACGAGCTGGCGGGTCTCCAACTTCCTGTCCTTCTCAAGGTAGACAATTCTAGACGCATTCTGTACGCTCCTCAGGAGATCCCAGCAGAACTCAGTCCCTGCTGCCCACAGCAATGACCTCGATAATTTACCTTAATATTGGTTTCTCCTCCTTCTCTCTTCCACTCATCATCCCTCCTTCCTACTTTCTGGGATCAATTCACTCCCAAAAGGCACCCCCACCTGGGGGCAGGTACCTGTGCCCAGCCGATTCTCAGGTGACCCCAAACTAAGCAGAGTTATAGCTTATTCATTTTTATTGCTCTGTACTCTATTGACATAATTTAAAAGGATATGCCCTTTATGATGGAGTGTTATAAGAAATCAAGTTTTTAAGTGATACTTGATGACAAAGAAAGTATCAAATGATGAAATACAAAACTACATCCAGTCTGGCTCCTAAGCTATTTATAATGTGTTATATACATATAGGTGAGAAAACCAGAAGGGAATGGTAACAATTCCTTGGTTATCTATGAACAGTGAGGTTATCAGCAATTTTTCCCCTTTTACTATTTTTATGCAATTTTCTCATTTCTGTGCAAAAATGTATATTACTCCTAACTAGGAAAGAAACAATAAACACTTCACAAATTATTTCCATTTTACAAATGATATACAATCAGTAGGATTCCTACAAAAAAAAATCAGTATGAAGGTAGAGGTCTTAAGAAGACAGGATAAGTAGAGATGGTTGGATTGCATCACCAACTTGATGGACATGAGTTTGAGCAATCTCCAGGAGTTGGTGATGGACAGGGAAGCCTGGTGTGCTGCAGTCCATGAGGCTGCAAAGAGTTGGACACAGCTGAGTGACTGAACTGGACTGGACTGAACTGAACTGGGCAGGATAAACAGTAGGAAGAATCTGAGAGGGAGCAGAGGGTGTGGACGTGATCCCTGGGTATAAAACAAAGGGGCTGAGGGAGGTAGACAGATGGAGCAAGAAGCCTGTGGAATAAGACACACATCTTCCCCATCACACTCCTCCTTCCCCCCAAGCAAGTCCCAACCCCTTTTCTGATTCCACCTCCTACAACAGGCCCGCCCAGCACCCAGCCTACTTTGTCCTTCCTGGAACAGTTCTGATAGAAGTCTTGATAGAATCTGTGTACCTTCAAGGAAATGACTGTGCACTCAGCTCTGAAAAAGGCCTCATGGTCTCAGGACAATCCATCCCGCTTGCCAGATATGGACTCAAAAATAGGCATGTGATCTAATTTGGGATGATGGGACATAAGGAGGATCTGTTACCACTTTCTGGGAAAGTTGTTCTTGGCTTAAAAGAACCCCCAGGAACCGTCTCTCAACCTCAAAGGAAGAAATCTCTGCTACGGGAAAACACAAGGGGAATCAGTCTTAGGAACAATGAAACCATGAGAGCAGAAACCCAAAGAACCTAGGTGCTTGATGACATCACTGAGTCACTGGATCCCAGAAACCCATAACCCACTCTGTCTGGACTTGCTGACATGACACAATCAATTTTTTGGTAAATGAGCCAGTTCAGGGTCCCATTCCTTGCAACTGAAAGGATTCTAAATGCCCCATTTTCTCCTTGAAGACTCTCTTCTTTTTTTTTTATTTACTTATTTTTGGCTGTGCTGGGTCTTCATTGCCATGTGGGCTTTTCTATAGTTGTGGCAAGCAGGGACTACTTCTAGTTTCTTTGTGAGGCCTTTTTATTGTGGTGGCTTCCCTTGGTGTGGAACACTGGCTGTAGGTGCACAGGCTTCAGTAGTTGTGGGCTCTACAGGTTCCTTAGTTGTGGCACATGGGCTTAGTTGCTCTGTGGCATGTGGGATCTTCCCAGACCAGGGATGGAACCCATGTCTCCTGCACTGGCAAGTGGATTCTTTACCACTGAGTCACCAGGGAAGCCCGAGGGCTCTTCTTGCTATCCATTTCATCCATACACAATGTCTTAGGGGTCCTGACACCATTTGTCCCAAACCTAACACCAATCAGCACCAACAAACCAAACCCCAAATCTGACATCTCCCTTCACCTCACTCACCCAGCAACCTAGAGCAGTAAAAACCCAACCCTTTCAATCAGAAAATTGTGGGATTGATTACCTGACAGTGCTTTCCAAATACTTCCCATGTGGCAAGTACTTTACTCATTAAATCTTCACACCCACTCTTGCAGGTAGAAACTATGATTATCCTCAGTTTACTGGTGAGAACACTGAGCACTAACCCAGAGAAACCATGTAACCCAATACTACACCACACGGTAAGTGCCAGATTCAACCCCAGAGCTGCCTGACTCCCAAGTCCTCACTCTTTACCTTGAGCTCCCCATCCCCAGAAACCCAAGGGAGGCAGGTCATGTCATCAACTAGCAGATGGACAGAAAAATCTGACTCAGCCTCATACCCCCACTACTTAAGAGCACACCATCCATTCCTGGAGACTAGCCAGAGGTAATTAATTCAGAGATCCAATCCTGTGTTCGTCTTGCTTTGTAGGAGCTATGAGACATGCTAATCTGAGGGGAAGGGAGCGTACTGCTAACAGTATATCCAGCATATTTGTTTTACTTAATCTACTGACAGGGACTCCAAAAGAGTTTCAACTCAAAGCAAGCTTTAGGGAGGCAAAATTGGTTACCATCACATAAAGGGTTAAGATGGATTGTTACTATAAGAACTAGGACACAAGTTCAACTAGGATACAGTAGCTGAGACAATGTATCATAGTTCAACTATGATATAATTTCAATATATTTAGTTTCTTTAGAATTATTCTGGACTTGTTTTGTGCTCGGTCACTCAGTCTTGTTTGACTCTTTGCAGGTTGACCCCATGGACTATAGCCAGACAGGTTCCTCTGTCCAGGCAAGAACACTGGAGCAGGTTGCCATTTCCTACTTCAAGGGATTGTCCTGACCCAGGAATTGAATCTGCATCTCTTGCATCTCCTGCATTGGCAAGTGGACTCTTTACCACTTTGCTAACCTGGGAAGCCCAGAAGTATTCTGGACTGAAATAAGTTTATTGTTCATTCAAAACACTCAAATTTAAAAAATCATTTTCTTAGCCACTCTTCCAAGCCCCAATCCCCTTTATGCTCCTAGCCTCCAGCATAGCTCCTGGCACACAGCAGAGGCTCCACAAGTCTTTACTGAACAAAGTATGTATACATTACTACTCTGTGCTACAGGTGAGAAAATTTTACTCTCTGTAAAGCAATTATCCTTCAATTAAAAAATAAATTAATTTAAACATTTTTTATTCTCCTTCCAATTCTTTCTCAACTCTTTGGAGCAGGTCAAAGAGAAAAGTTCAGTGTGCTGTAGGTGACTTTGAACACCTCTTCACCTCTGGCTAATTTTCCTTTTAACCAAAAGAGTAGGCCTCCTGCTGAGAACAGGCAACAGCACCAGCTGGGATTTAATAACACTGTTTGGGGTTTATTTATGGTTACCTTCAGTTTACCTAGTGACACTGCTTTTCCATATTATGAAAGTCTCCTTTCCAAATACATTTTTTTTAAAAGTGAGTCAGTCAACTGCGGGGGAGGGGGGTGAGAGTGAAAATGGACTAAGAGACACGGGAGGTGGCAAAAAGAATAAAGGTGGTTCCTTCACAAATAACTGAATTTGGGGAAACACAGGAATAGGCCAGATCCCCCATTTTACAGATGGGGAAGCAGGCTGAGAGGTCGGGGCTCTCCATCCAGGGATGACAGAAGCAGGCCTAGGACTAGGATACAGTGTCTGGTCCTGCCATCTGCCTGGGACCGGAAATCCTGACAAATCCAACTTGCTCTGGGCCTTTTCCAGGACCAGAAACTGGTCTCCAGATGCAGAGCTGATCTTACTGATAACACCTAACCGATGGTCACCTTTAAGAGCTAGTGAAAAAGAAACAAAAGCCATTGTATAATGGTGTAAATTTTTGCTCTATCACATGGAAATGGTACTGAGGCTGACTAATGTCTTCCCAGTATCAAAACATAAAAATCGGGCTTCCCTAGTGGCTCGGTGGTAAAGAATCCACTGACCAATGCAGGAGACACGGGTTGGATCCCTGATTTGGGAAGATTCCACATGCTGTGGAACAACTACCCCATGTGCCGCAACTACTGAACCCATGCTCCTGAGTCCAGGAGCTACAACTACTGAGCCCAAGTGCCCAAGCCCGTGCTCCACAGCAAGAGAAGCCACTGCAGTGAGAAGCCCACGCACCACAACCAGACAAGAGCCCCCACTGGCCACAACAAGGAAAAGAAATGTGCAGCGATGAAGACCCAGAACAGCCAAAAATAAAGAAATAAAAATAAATGCAATCAATAAAAAAATAAAATAAAAGATAAAAACTGCACTAGTCACTCACTCAAGTAGCCCACCCCCCAAAAATTCTATCTCTGGGAAAGGTGTTGGGTGTTCCCTGCCCCCACAAAAGATGACCTAAAAAATGACACTCCCTAAAAGTCAAGTATTAGAAATGTGGCCCAACAAAGGACACAGCAGGCAGCAGCAACTCAAAAGGTAACTGGGAGAAGTAGGTAGTTACATGAGACACAGATCCCTTCAGCCTGTCTGGGCCAAGACCAGCATATCCCTGACAAGAACTGAGAAAGCTGCCCACCCCCCAACCTCCCCCATCCCCTGGTCTCAGCAGCCACAGTTTGCAGTTGCCAGCTGCCTTCCCTCACCCCTTTTGGGCAACCTTGATGCTGTTTGTATCGGCTGGTGTCACCCCAGCAGTCCAGTTCCCAAGAACTTCTGTAAAAAACATGTCGGTGGCTCCATGAGAAGATATTAGACAGTGCTGGGTTCAAGACCACACCCAGGGCAGCACAAATCCTGACAGGTGGTTCAGGCAGTCCCCCCATGACCCCAGATGCCAAAGGGCCAGGACTAGAAGAGAAAGAAGGTGGTGCCCAGGGCCAGGTCAGCCAACAAACCAGGCTGAAGGAGTGGGACTGGGGCTGTGGGAGCAGCTAGGACAACCTGCTTGGCTTCAGACTGAAAGTGTTCAAGGCAGTGAGCATCACCTCCCCTCCAGCACAGCTGGTTTCTCTTCATCCTCCTCCACTAGGGGCTGAAAAGGGTTAGTGGGAGGGGCAGAGCTTCACAGTATAATAATGCAATGCTGGCTTAAAACTCACCATTCAAAAAACTAAGATCACGGCATCTGATCCCATCACTTCATGGTAATTAGATGGGGAAACAATGGAAACAGTGACAGACTATTTTCTTGGGCTCCAAAATCACTGCAGACAGTGACTGCAGCCATGGAATTAAAAGACACTTGCTCCCTGGAAGAAAAGCTATGACAAACCTAGACAGCATATTAAAAAGCAGAGACATTACTTTGCAAACATTCATATACTCAAAGCTATGGTTTTTCCAGTAGTCATGTATGGATGTGAGGGTTGGACTGTAAAGAAAGCTGACCGCTGAAGAATCAATCCTTTTGAACTGTGGTGTTGGAGAGGACTCCTGAAACTCCCTTGGACTGCAAGGAGATCTAACAAGTCAATCCCAAAGGAAATCAATCCTGAATATTCACTGGAAGGACTGATGCTCAAGCTAACGCTCCAATACTTTGGCCACCTGATGCAAAGAACTGACTCATTAGAAGAGACCCTGATGCTGGGAAAGACTGAAGGTGGGAGGAGGAGGGGATGACAGAGGATGAGATGGTTGGATGGCATCACCAACTCAATGGACATGACTTTGAGCAAGCTCGGGGAGGTGGTGGACAGGGAAGCCTGGTGTGCTGCAGTCCATAGGGTCGCAAAGAATGGACATGACTGAGCGACTGAACAACAAGAGGCAGAACAGTAAGCTGGGGTCAGCCAGCTCGCAAGTGTCAGAGTCAAGACGCAGACCCACGAGCAGTCACCTGGACTCTGGACGATGTTACAGCCACTTCCAGGAGAGCAATATCAGGAGAGAAAGAAATGGGAGCAAAGGACATGCTAGGAGACAAAAAGAAAGGCTAAAGAAGGAAAGGAGGGCAAAGGAGCTAGTCTATATATAGAGAGAGAGCTCTACTAGCCAGACAAGAAGGAAGGGAAAGTCAGGGAATGTGTCAAGAACAGTTGGCACCTGTTTTCTATTCTTAAGGGATATTTGGCCAGAAGACCAGGAAATGCCACTGGCCTATGACTCCTGCCCTCAAAAATCCAGGCTACTTCTTTGTCAAAAAACACCCTAAAAGGTACAAGGTATCTTTGACCAATTTCTGAGTCACCAATTTCTTTGACCCACGCTTCCCCTTACAAGATAATTAGGCCATGTCTTCCTCCAGTCAAAAGTGGCCACCAGTAGCCCAGGAATTAAGAGGAGGAAGGAAGGCAGTGACCACCAGTTAAAGTCCCTTAGTGTCCACCAAGGGCTGGGTCAAGAGCTTTACAGGAATTGTATCATTTATCCTCAATAATACCAAGAGTGGGGTACTAATATAGCCCGGGGCACACAACCTGGGAGAAATCAAGCATCTTGCCCTGAGTCTCCTATCTATTAAGTAGCAGAGTCTAACTGACCCATACTCTTAAGCACCCTGAGGAAATGACTCAGTTTATATTTAAGAGTGGTTTACAGCCCATCTCCTTTGCTTCAAACAAGACCAAGACAGTGTGATTCCAGGGGTCTGGTGTCCTGAGGGCTGTTGAGAAAATGTCTCCAAGAAACCAATGAAGAACTCAGGGCTGCAGACAATTTTCAGACATCTGAGAGTTTGCAGGCAGGCAAGGGTGAGAATTCCATGGACAGAGGAGCCTGGCGGGCTACAGTCCATGGGGTCACAAAGAGTCAGACACAAATGAAGCAACTTAGCATTCATGCACGCAAGAGTGAACCAGCCACATTGTTACCAAGTATATTTGAGACATTTAAACAGCTAAGGGAGCTGAGCAACTAAAAGGTATGTTTTAGATTGGTGTTTCTGTGCTGGACTAATCATGAGACATGGTCACAATGTAATCAAAGATAATTACTATTATTAAGAGACCCTGGCAGTCCCAATAAAAGTTGATCCTAAAAACTTTTAAGAGACAGAAGTGGCTGCAACATCCCCCTCTGTGGTTGACCAAAACATATTTCTAGACGAAGGGAGACTTGCAAACCATGATGAGCCTAAACCAAGACCTCCAATTTTAACGCTGGCCACAGCTCAGCAATAACTCAAGGATGAATCTCGTTACAAACATCAGTATGACCAAAATGATTTCACAAAACGTTTCCAGTCCACAGTCTTTTTCCTAAGAAAATGCATCCCCTTCCACATTCTGATCAAAAGACAGCTGAAAGCAAAACTCTGGAAAAACAGAAGAAAAGACAACATTCTTCACAGGTGATGCACTTTTTCTTTATATTTCTATGTTCCTGTTTTTTAATTTTTTTTTTTACAAAGAACTACAAATGCAGCTTTTACATATTAAAAAAAAGCCCAACTTATTAGAAGTTGAGTTTCAAAGACATGCTGAGCTGACATGTCTTCCTTTGGGGACTGAAATCTCAGGAGAGGGCTCGAGTCACAGCCTGCCACATACTGGCTGACTGGGCGTGCCTCAGTTTCCTTGTCTGTGTAATGGGGTTACCACAATAACTACAGCTCGGGGTTGCAATGGAGTTCCATTTAGCTATAACTGAAAAGGATTTATCCCAATGCCTGGTGCCAGTACGTGCTCGATATATATTTACTATTAACAAAACTATTACTGTGATCATAGTGTCTTTTAGTGGTTTCTTTTGATGTTCATTTTATCTGACCCTCATATGGCAACCTGGAAAATGCCTTGTTCTCTAACAGTTGAAGTAAATTATGGATGTTCGAAAAATGACTACAAAATGCTGAATTCTTCATGTTCAGCATCACTGTCCCAAATGATGAACATTTTGGGGCTTCCCAGGTAGCTCAAACAGTAGAGTCTGCCTGCAATGCAGGAGACCTGGGTTCGATCTCTGGGTTGGGAAGATCCCATGGAGGAGGGCATGACAACCCACTCCAGTATTCTTGCCCACAGAATTCCATGGACAGAGGAGCCTGGCAGGGTCCAGTCCATGGGGTCTCAGAGTCAGACACGACTGAGCGACTACTACTCACTGTCCCCAAAACTGAGGTGTTCTACTGGGACCCCAGATCCAGTCGTCCACTGCACATAACTCCCATTTCTCTGTAGGCTGGTGATCATATATCTTCTGAAAGCAAATACACTGCAAACAAGTCAAAGTACCAAACTTACTATTCAACCCATCTATGCTGGAGGCTGTTTATTTATTCCATAATTTATTTATTATATTCCTACTAAAAGCCAAGCTCAGAGCCCCAGAGGTAAATAAGAGACAGCGCCTGACCTGGAGCAGTCGTCACCCAGTAGGAGAACAAGACAGGCAAGTTAGGAGATCAACACAGCTCAGTAAGCTATGAACTGGAAAGGCACCAGGGGAGGGGGGAGCTGTGGGTACCCTCCCACCTTGGCTGTGACTCCCCATGGCTTTCAAACAAAAGTACTAAGGATAGGAGAGGCGATTATGGTAAGAGATGTGTGCCCCACTGGAAGTGTAACGTGACACCTACATCACTTCCTGTAAAGGATTTCCCAGCAGAAGAGGCATTCCCCCAGTACCAGCCTGCTTGCCTCTTTTAGTGAAGATGGGAAACGTGACAAGCCACTGCTCAGGTGCTTGCAAGCCAGGATCCACCAAGGTTCCTTCTCCCAGAACACTTTCTGGGTTCTGCCCTGGGATGGCTGGAAGCTGCACTGAGCGGCCCCTAGTCCCACCAGCAGCACGTCCTCGGTCTTCCAGCCTCTGCCTCTTCTGACAAGGAATCTTGTAAACAGAACCCAGAACTAACTCTGTTCAATTAACAGAACTGCCAAGTCACAAAAGTCCTTTAGGGTGGGAGCCCCGAGGCCTCAGCACCTGAGGGCCCCTGGGACGGCAGGGCTTGGTCCTCTACCCCTGGCTTGCTTTACCTCACCGAGGGAACAATCACTTCGTTCCTGTGCATGAAGTACCAAGCTGGACCTCCCTGGTGATCCAGTGATTAAGAATCTGTCTATCAATGCAAGGGACACAGGTTCGATCCCTGGTCTGAGAAGATCCCGCATGCCATAGGGCAAGTAAGCCTGTGTGCCACAGCTACCAAGCCTGCCCTCTGGAGCCCACGTTCCACAACAAGAGACCCCACTGCAATGAGAGGCTGGTTCAGTACAACTAGAGAAAGCCCTGTGCCGCTAGGAAGGCCCAGCACAGGAAAAAAAAAAAAAAACCACCAGTCTGAGCTGTGCTCCCAGCAGGATGTAGAATGCCAAATAATTCCTGTTTTCGCAGAATAGCTGATAAATCACTTCAGGGAGGTGCACACAAGCAGTGCAGTACCAGCATGATAAGAACTTGGTTATTTGCTTCAGGGCTGCAGGGGAGAGGGAGGAATCTGATTCTAGTCACTGAGAATCCTTTCATAGCCCAGGCTACATGGGAGGCCTGCCTGAGCCTGGGTCACCAGCAGCATGAGGCAGAAAGCGGCACCACTCCTGTTTGTTGAAGGAAAGCTGACCGCTGCCTGCGTCTGCTAATCTGAAAATCTTAATTTATGGGACGCAGGGAATTTACACAGTCCCTGCCACAGTCCCCACCCATTTCCCTATAGCTCGAAAGCCAAAATTCCACACGGGGTTCCAAATAATTCCAACCTCTTTGGTTGCCTTTATATCTAAACGGAAATTCCAGAAAAGTTGTCTGGCATGGCAAAAGCTGACCAGCCTTATGAAAATACCCAGAAAGGTGACCCATTTAGTCAAAAGCGCTTTCAGATCTCCATGAGAAAAGGAATTCATGCCAGCATAAAGGGCCTTCAGAGAGGGAGAACAGGAGTGTTGTGTTAACGCCCAGACCTTTCAACAAGCCAGCCCTGCGATTTCTGGGGAGGCTGAGCACCTAGAGATGGCCAGCAAGCCCAGCTTGATCGCTCAGGAGCTGTACTGCAGGAGAAGCCCTTTAGGGACATAAGTGCAGTCCATGGCTTGGTGCCCTGGTGGTGCACAGCAAGGGGCCTGCCCCCCAGGCTCCTGAATATGAGCAAGGAACCGCTGGCTTGGATTGGAAGTTTGTACCAGGGCTGCTCGACTGATACAGGCCGAATGCCAGCCAGGAAAGAAAAGTTCTGCTCATTGGCAGTCGCAACCCAACACCCCACCTCCACCCTGCTGCCCTTGCCAGTTAATGTTTACAGGTAGCAGAAGGAAAGGATGTGAGGTGAGGTCACGGCTGACAAAGCACAGCTGTGCCAATGTCGACTGTCACCAAGGATCTCCCAGTATAGCCAGGTCTCAGCAAACCCCACCCATATACCCTCACAAGTGGTGGGCACTGCAAGCCCCACAGGACTGCAGCCAGGAGGCAGCCTCCTCCACACTGCTGACTTCCAGGCCTCGCAAAGAAAGCCCTGCCTGGCTCCTCTAAGACTTTCAGTTGGTCCCTGTTGTCCAGACCTGCAGTTAAATCACTGCCTCTGAAAACCAAACAAAGGCAGGAAAGAACCAGAGAGCTGTCTCCAAGAACTGGAAAGAAGACCCCCATGAAAGCTTTACGGTGCCAGAAGAGGTAAGGCAAATGGGCCCCCCAAAGCCATATTTTATAGAAGGAAATTTCAATTTCACACTAACCAAGTCCAAATGTTCAAGTAAAATAGAAGTGTTTTAAATAAAATAGAAATGAACAGGAGTAAAGCAGTAGAAAATCTCTCACTATAACATTTGCAGGCTTCCCCAGTGGCTCAGAAGTAAAGGGCTCACCTGCCAATGCAGGAGATGTGGGTTCAATCCCTGGGTTTGGGAGTTCCCCTGAAGAAGGCAATGGCAACCCACTCCAATATTCTTGCCTGGCAAATTCTATAGACAAAGGAGTCTGACAGGCTACAGTCCATACGGCTAAAAAAGAATTGGACATAACAGCAATTAAACAACAACAGCAATATATCTATTTCCTGAGTGGGGAACCCAACTTTGACATTACAAAACAGAAACTACAGCTTAATGCAGGCAAGGATCATGGCCGGCATGTGAAGTGAGGCAGATTTGAGCCTCAGTTTTCTCATCTATAACTTGGAAATAGATATAAAGCCACTCTCTCTGCAGGGTTCATAATGAGGATTAGAAGTATTCAAAGCAAGGCACTCAGAACAATGCTTAGCACACAGCAGACACAGGGAGATGCTAGATCTTATGTTAGAGATAGGTGTGCACACAGCAACATTCGGTACATGAACAGCATCATGGTGTGGATTCTTGAAACCAAGAACAGCCAAGGAATATTTGGAGGAGCACACGTGTCCTCCGTGCCAAGCTGTCTACCTGTGCCAGGTTTTGACAATGGGGGAAAGGAGGAAGTCAACACTCTGTCAAAACAGACTCTTCCAAGAACATGGACTCAATTTCTGAAGAAAAGTAGCCAGGCACCTTATAAATTCAAGGCTGCTTTCCCAGCCCCCAAAGAAGAAAGTACTCTGTTTATCATACAATAACGTTGAGTCCATTTGGTGATTATCAAACATGTTTAGTGAATAACTAGATTTACAATAGTAATGTAAAATGGCTTGTAGAAGAACATCATGAGGTGTTACTGTTAGTCGCCCAGCAGTGTCCAACTCTTTGTGATTCCATGGACTATGGCCCACCAGACTCCTCTGTCCATAGAATTTTCCAGACAAGAATACTGGAGTGGGTTGCCATGCCCTCCTGCAGGGGATATTCCTAACCCAGAGATCGAACTCAGGTCTCCCACATCGTGGGCAGATTCTTTTACCATCTGAGCCACCAGGGAAGCCTGCCATTCATTCCCTTTTCCAGTGGAACTCCAGGACCCAGGGACTGAGCCCAGGTCTCCCACACTGCAGGCAGATTCTTAACCATTTGAGCCACCGCCTAGGTCATCATGAAAGACAGTTTTTAATCTTTGTAAGAGCAGGAAATACCACACAATTAGATGGAAACAGCTCATCCCATTGGATTTAATCATTTGGTTAAATTTGTTGGGGGAAGAGGTTATAATTATAGATGTACCTCTTTAATGGAGAAAAATTAAAGATGAAAACTAAATGCAGGGACTTCCCTGGTGGTCCAGTGGCTAAGACTCTGAGCTCCCAATGCAGGGGCCCAAGTTCAATCCCCGGTCAGGGGACTAGATTCCACATGCTGCAACTAAGAGTTCACCTGCCACAACTAAAGATCCTGACCAGGAGCAGTCAAATAATTTTTAAAAAATAAACAAACACAGATTAATAACAATATGGGGGGAAAACGAAATACAGATATACAACCTGTCGGGGGCCCCCAAACAGGGCATATGCACCCCAAGGATGCAAAAGATAATCCATTACAGCAGAAGGGAAACCAGATCTTCTATTTGGATTTGCTACCTAAAAAGAAACTAAACTTTAGTAATATTTAATATAGACTGACAGTGGTATATGTATGCAGCTTGTAAACATATGCATATGAGAAAGGGGTACATTCAATTTTTTTTTTTTTCTTTTCTGATAGGAGTAACTGGAGCAACAGTGAACAGATCCTCAGATTAGCTGAGCCATTTCAGCTGGGTTCACTTACCTTGCCCCAGGCTCCCTAAACGAAGATGCTCTGTGGGCAACCTCTAGCCTCAAAGGGCCGTTTGTGAACCAGCCCCTGCCTACCTCTCCACCACCCCTCCAATCTTCACCTGACACACACTTCTACTTCTGTGCTCACCTGACTAATTCTTGTCAGGCTTTAGGTTTCAGCACAACAGCCCCTTCCTCTAGGAAGCCCTCCAGACTACCCAGTCCAGCCTGACAGAAGGTGCTCTTCCTCCTCAGAAGGCTTGTCATCTCAGTCCTTACCCACTCACATGGTGGTCGGCAGACGGTGACAACTGGGAGCCAACTAGAAGACCAGAATCCAGGGTTCACCCCCTGATCTAGTCAATCAGGCTGACATTTTTAATGGGCCCCCAGTTTCAAGTTCCCAGGTGATTTGTGTGTGCCTGAAGGTTTAGGAAGGACACTCCCTGATGACTTGTCTCTCCTCCGTGCTGAGCAGTAAGGCAAGCCAGGGACATGACTCTCATTTTATTCCTGTGGCCCTAGCATCGAGCCTGGCTCAGAGCTGGTCTTTCATATGCTGGTTGAATGAGGAAAGGAAGAGAGAAAGGATTTTGAGAGGCACCTTGGTAATTCCAAGCTGGAGGGAGGGGGATAACTAACACACCAACTGACAGTGGTAGGAACGGCCAGAGAATAGATTGAGGATAAGACAAAGTCCACTATAGTAATAATGACAATACCAACATTCTGCTGTAACTTAACCAAATCGAATCGAATGCTCTCGGCAAAGCTATGATAGGAGCTATCATTCTCCTCAGTTTTACAAACCTTTCTGAGGCTCAGAAAGGTTAATGCAGTGGGCCAGAGTTGCACAACTGTTATGGGACAGAATGGCGGTGAGAAACAGCTTTGGGTATGTGCTATCCTAAAGGCCATTTATAAAGAAAGCAGGGTGATGCAGTACCCTGGCCATGGAGCCAATGCAAGTGGGGCCCCAAGGCTCCAACCTGAGCAGCTGCTGCCCAAGGAGCAAGGCAGCCATCCTTGACTATCCCATGATATGGCTTCACAGCACAGAATCAGGACCCCCTCTCCGGGCGGGGGATGAAGAGGGAGTGCCCAAGAGACATAATTTGGCTCCAAATCAAAGCTCTCCTTCAGCACAGACTCTCTGAGAATGAAGGCAGCTGCTGACTGGCATGCTGGCCCCACCATTGCTGAAGGAGCTTGCAGACGTCTAGCTAGCATCTGGAAATGATTTGGCCCTGAGATTCCTGAACGGGTGGGAGACTGGAATGACCAGCTCTCAGAAACAAAGATGGAATGAATGGGTCCTGGAGGCAAAAAATCATAACACAACCAGAGGTCACCCCCTGCGAAGGAGGGGACACCCTCTGGGCAATCCATAACCCTATTAGAGGAACAGGAATTGCCATCAGCCAACCAAGCTGGTCTCCCCAGCATGGTGTCAATTTTAAACGTCCTTTCAGTGTGCAAACTCTCCAGTGTGACTTTGGAGAATATTACTGGACAGCACTTTATTTATTTAACCAAACACACAGCACCAACAGTTCATGTGCCATGAACTGTTCTGAGCAGTTTAAAAAACATTAACTTGTTTAGATTTTACAACAACCTTTTAAGGAGTAGCTATTATCCCCATTTAAGTGATAAGCAAACCAAGGCACATTAGTTTCTTAATAGCTACTTAGTGGCAAGTAGGATTTGAACCAAGAATCCTAGCTCTTAACAAACTGACAGTAATGTGTTACTTTGTTACAAGTGGCCCAGAAACTTTTCAGGAAGCCTGCTATCTTGCTACTTTTTAAGCCTTTCCTAGATGTGAGCTAGTGACTCAGATGGTAAAGAATCTACCTGCAATGCAGAAGACCTGGGTTCACTGGGAGAAAGAAATGGCAACCCACTCCAGTATTCTTGCCTAGGAAATCCCATGGACAGAGGAGCCTGGCAGGCTACAGTCCATGGGGTCGCAATGAGTCAGACACGACTGAGCGACTAACACTTTCTTTTTCTTTCCAGATGTGAACTACACTGCCTGAAAGACACTCTGGCATTTGCTAAGTATGTACAGGACAGAGCAGACTTTAGTATTATTTGTACATTATTTTGGTGGGAGTGGGATGGAAGGAAAGAAAACGGAGTGGCTGGGTGACCCACCACCCTGAAAACTGCCCAGTGACCGGAGGTCTCAGAAACATGCACCCCACCCATTCTGGGGTGCTGGCCTGGCACAAGCACTTTAAGCAAACATCAGGGTCAGACCACATCCATTAAAAAGGAAAGAATTCCTTTATATAAAGGATCAAACCAAAACACACCACCCAAATTTCTAGGCTGCCCTGATTGTCATTCCTGGGTTGGGAGACCCCTTCTTCTCCAAGTTGGCTACGCTGCCCAGGGTCAGAAAAGTTTTTGGAAAAACAATAAACCTCCCAGGTCCTGGCAGACAAGTGGAATTAAATATGCTGAGGCCTCATTATGAACTGCCCAGGGTATAAGAAGGAACTTCAACTTGGGATGATGGGCCCACCCATCCAAACATAAACAAACAGCCAGGGACTTCTAGGCAGAAAAGCCACACTGCTCTCAGCATCTGACCACCTATGTCACACAACTGGCGCCTATACCCAATTCTAATGATTCCCACAACGTATGTTGTTGGGAGCTATCCAAAGTATACAAAACCCTGTATAGATACTTTCCCAGATTACAGAAGTGAAATTTCTCCCATTTGGTAGTAGGAATCTCCAACAAATAAACAACAACAAAACCATTGAAGGCAGGGCTGCTATTCCCTCAACAAATTCACCTCAAAACAAGATATAAGATGCAAACTCGGGCTTTCCCACTGGTGCTAGTGGTAAAGAAACCGCCTGCCGATGCAAGAGATGAGGGTTTGATCCCTGGGTTGGGAAGACCCCCTAAAGAAGGCAATGGCAACCCACTCCAGTATCCTTGACTGAAAACTTCCATGGACAGAGGAGCCTGGCGGGCTGCAGACAATGAGGGTGCAAAAAGTCAGACACGACTGAGTGCAGCACAAAGGAAAGAGAAGGGAAGGAAAGAGAAAAGCAAAAAACCAAAACAAAAAAAGATGCAAACTGATTCTGCTCACTTCCTGACATGACACTCATCTCATGGACCCTCTTCACAGTTCAGAGGATTAATCTCAACCCTCACCTAAGGCCTCACTTTGTTCAAGGTCAGAGGCTCAATGTATGGATGTCCAACCATCACCCCTACACCCCAGATTTACAAAACTTTGTGTTCACATGAGCTCTCTGGTGGGACAATGGGGCTGTATTTCACTTGTTTCTGACACTGAAAAATAGGTCAGTTAAGCCTCAAGTCCAATAACTTGTCAGATCTAGGTTCCAGTCAACGTTCACCAGCTGGGTGACCTGCCCAAGAAGTTACTTCACTCCCATTTCCCTATCTTTAAATAGTAAAGGGAAGCCAACTGGCTTCCCAGGTGGCGCCAGTGGTAAAGAAGAGTGGAAAGTGAAGTCTCTCAGTCATGTCTGACTCTTTGCGACCCCATGGACTGCAACCTACCAGGCTCCTCTGTCTATGGAATTTTCCAGGCAAGAATACTGGAATGGTTTGTCATTTGAACCCACCTGCCAATGCGGGAGACGTAAGAGACACAGGTTCAATCCCTGAGGCAGGAAGATCCCCTGCAGGATGGCATGGCAACCCACTCCAGTATTCTTGCCTGGAGAATCCCATGGACAGAGCAGCCTGGCAGCAGTACAGTCCATAGGGTCACAAAGAGTCGGACTCGACTGACACGACTGAGGACGATGATATTAACCACCATCCCCAGTAATAACAATCATTTTCTAAACACTTGGCCTGGACTGGGAAGTGATGGGGAGATCATTACATAGACAAGGAAACCAGATCTCAAGGATTCAAGGTGGTGATCAGCGGGGTCATCAACAGAACACACTCAACACCTAGTGTGTGTCCCAAGTTGGAGCTCATTTGTCGTCGTCAGCACAATGCAACACAGCATAAGCAGGGAAAGCTTGAACTGAAGTCCTTGTGGATGTGTATTTTTTTCTGAAGGGCCTTTACCCTACACAGTTCCAGGAGCAGAGGGAAGAGGCCTCAGGCATTACCGCCCCAGGGAGTCCTGGCCCTTGGCAACTCTCCCCCCAGGCTCCAGAGGCTGGAAAACCTGTTTGCTGTAAGATCTTTCTGGAAAACAACTAGGCAGCCAGCGACAGGAGTCATAAATGTGATCACACCCTTTGACCCAGGAATCCCACTCTGGGGAATATGATCCAAGAAATTATTTAAAAGGAGAAAACAAAACAATGCAAACTGTGGTGGGAAGAGGTCCATAGCGAGAAACTGCCAAAGTCCACAGGCCACAACCAGGGAAGGCAAAGCTAACCCTGGAATGTCAGGACGGTAGAAGTCGCTGTGGCCTGGCTGGGTTCAGGAATGAAAATCATGAGGGTTAAGGAGAAAAATGTCCGGGGCCAGACAAAGTCTAGAATAAGACCCTCAATTTGGGGGCACTGATGGGAAACCATGCTGGAGGCAGCTGCAGCCTCTGTAAACAGTTGGCGGTCCAGGATTTTCTAGTACTGTGGTTTGGGTTTTTTTTGTTGTTGTTGTTTTTAAGAGATTTCATGTCATGTTCAGACACTCCTGGTTTACTTTAAGTTTCTTTGTTCAGTTAATTAAATAAATACACATTTTCAAAGCAAAGAAGAAGGGATCCATGTTGTGCCCAGCCGGCCTTTGAGATTCCTCAGAGGGATCTGAGGAATCTGAAAAGGAAATAATTCCCAGAGAAACTAAGGTTCTCCTTTCCTCCTTACAGGAGATGGGGGTCCAAAAGGCGACAGCATGTCACAAAGCCTCCCTCTGCAGGGAAGCCACCCTTGATGAGGAGGCTGACTGGGCGGTGGCCCAGGAAGCAGCCCTACCTGCCATGACAGGTGTGGGGGAGGGCGGTGGAGACGAGAAGGAGACTCAGCCTGGAACCCAGTTTTAGGCAGGAGAATGTCCCAGCAGCCTCACCTGCGGCCCTTTTTTCCTGCCGGGGGGTGGGGGGGGTGGGGGGGGGGTCACTCCAAGGCCTGCTTTCCTCAGGAAGAGACCTGAGGCAACTACTCACCAGCAAGAGTTCACCTGGCAGAACACACACACACACACACACAATGTAGGTGCACACACATTCTCTGCACACTGACATGCTCTCCACACACATGCTCTGTGTACATACACTCTGCACACCTACACACTCGCGCAGGCACACCCACTACACACCCTTGCCCTGATCCTTACAGTCCACACCCCTCAGCCGCCTTGTGATCCTTCCAGAAGCCCTCAACCAGCCGAGGTCACAGTGGGGACCTCACCCCTACTCTTCCTCCCCCGTTGCGGGGTGGGGGGGAGGCGGGGGAGAGGAACCTAACACCAACTCCCTCCCCGCTCTCAGGAAGACCCTGGTGTGGGGAGGGCGGGGAGAGGAAGACAAAGTCTCCTTTAATTGTCACCCACTTCCTTCAATTCTCAGCTGGACCCTCGCTAGCCTGAGCAAGCCCATTAACCCTCTCCCCGCCCCGCCTCGTCTGCAACAGGGGTCTAACGGCGCCCCAGCTCGCAGGCTGCGTGAGCAGGGAGGTGACTGGGAAGGCTGTTGGCACGCGGCGCGCACTAGCTGGGGCTCCTACAAGGCAGCGGTTATTGTGACCACCACCCATCTCTGAATGACACCTTCGGCGGCGACAACGCGGCCAGAACTGAGCTGGGAGGGAGGAAGACACACCCCCGCGGCTCCCCTTCCCACCTGGGGGCCCACACCCCTTCCGGCGACCGCCAGGTCCCGGTCTCCACCTGGGAGGGAGGCCTCCCGGAGCCTCTCCACCTGGCCTCCCAGCCAACGCCCATTCGGCGGCCGCGGGGCGCAGCGGGGCGAGCGCTCCGGGGAGCGCCGGACGAGGGCTCCAACCCCCAGGGACCGCGGACCCGAGGCTTCCAGTCAGTCCCCCGGCTCCCGCTGCGACACCCCAGCTCCCGCAGCGACACCCCAGCTGCAGAGAAACGCCACAGCCCCGACTCTCCCCGTGCGGCCTCAACCCGAACCTTCAACAGGCGCACAGCCCCGGCGCACGGCGGGGAGCGAGCACACGAGGAGAGCGCCCTGGAGGATGGACCTCTCGAGGGGGCCTAGGTCCCCTTTGTCCTCGCGCCCTCGGGGAACGACGTCCCCGCGTCCCGGAGCCCACACGGAGCCCGCGGCTGCTCGGAGCGGGGGGAGGGGGGGCACCCGACGGGGAGCTTCAGCCTCCACAGGGGCGCAAGCGCAGTGGAGGCTGGAGGACGAGGGGTACCAGCCGGGCCAGGGCACTCACCGATGGACACGAGCTTGATGCTCTCGCGGTCCAGGAACTCGAGCGCCACGGACACGTTCTCCAGCTGCATCTGGCGGAAGGTGGGCCGCTGGTGGTACTTGCGGTACATGTGCTTCTGGCTGAGCACCTCCAGGAGCGCGATGAGCCGCAGCCCGTCGCTCAGGTCGGTCTGCAGGTTCCCTATGCGCTTGTTCACGCACTTAAGGTGCTCGTTGCACCAACGCGTGAAGGTGTTCTGCTGGATCTTCTTCCAGGGCGCGTCCTCCGCCAGGTCCTTCTCGGTTACCGGCATTCTGGCGGCGGGGAGAGCGCTATGCGCAGCGAGCTGCCGGAGACTGGCGTAGGGAGGCCCAAAGGCCGCGGGGAGCGAAAAACCAAAGCGGAGCGGGAGCGGGGCTCGAACTCGCTGCTACCGAAGCCGCAGCTGGGGCTGCTCTGCGCCCGCCTGCCCGTGGCCGCGCGAGGCGTCTGGCCCTGCGCCTGCGCACACGCTCGCCCCCTGCCGCTCGAAGCGGGCATTGCGACCCGCGAACTCCCAAGTCCTCTGGGGTCCCCGTGCTCTGTGCTCACAGCCTCGGTGAAAGGAAGCTAGGCGGGAGATGTCCGGCTTCTCGAGGAGAAAATCACCCCGTTCCAGAGTGAGGGGAAGTGCAGAGGTAGGAACCTGGACAGAATGGGCAGGGACGGTGGCATGGGTCACTCGGGAGGGGTTGGTGGGGAGGGGTATTTCATCCATCTGCAGGTTCAATAAGCTTCAATAAGACCTTTTATTGAGCTACTGCTGTGTGCTAGGCTCTGTGTTAAGGACTTCCCTGTAGTTCAAACGATAAAGAATCCGCCTGCGAGGCAGGAGGCCAGGGTTCGATCCCTGGGTTGGGAAGTCCCTCTGGAGAAGGGAATGGCAATCCACTCCAGTATTCTTGCCAGGAGAATTCCATGGACAGAGAAGCCTGGCAGGGTATAGTCCACGGGTGCGCAGAATCGGACACGACTGAGCAACTAACACAGTCCACAGGCTCTGTGTTGGGCACTGGGGGCATCGTGAAGAAAATGAACATTTAAAAAAATAAATTTATTTGGCTGCCTCTGGTCTCAGTTGTGTCATGTGGGATCTTTCTTTGGCGTGCTCAGGCTCCAGAGCACAGGCTCAGTAGTTGGGGCGCGCTGGCTTAGTTGCTGGGTGGAATGTGGGATCTTAGGTCCCGAACCAGGGATGGAAATTTGTCGTCTGCCCTGGAAGGCGAATTCTTAACCACCGTGACCAGAGAAGTCCCTGAAATGGATATTTTCCTTCTCATATTAACTGAACACATATGAATTATAGTATTATAGTTCGTAGTATTTATTGACTGCCTACTAACTGAAGGCCTGTCAGCCTTCTTAGCACCTGCCAACAAATGGTAAATAAGACAAACTTATAATTTAACCGTGAGGAGTACATAGACTAATAGGAGAAAAGAGTATAAATCAACTATCACAAACACCCTAATGGTGGTAATAGAAATGAACCATAATTTGCCATGTATATTAATGTTCCTTAATGCTGCTGTAACAAACTACCAAAACTTTGTCTTTAAAAACACACACACACACACACACACACACACACACACACACACATTGTTATCTTGCTTTTCTGTAGTTTAGAGTCCGTCTGAGGGCTCACTGAGCTAAAATCAAGGTATTGGCAGGATCCATTCCTTTCTGGAGGCTTTAGGGAAGAACCCATTTCTTTGCCTTTTCCAGCTTCTAGAAGCTTCCCAAATTCCTTGGCGGAGGCTGCTTTCTCTGTCTTCAAAGCCAGCAACATCAGACAGAGTCTTTCTCGTGCTGTCTTCTCTCTGGTTCTCCATAGTCACATCTAATTCTTTTAAGGACCCAGTTGGGAAAAGGGGTTGGGCAGGATGGACAGATGTCAAGGGCTTCCAGCTCTGGGAGGAGCCGGCAGATGTGTGGTTGTGGCATTACATAACGGGTCATTTGTGTACAAGGTGAACCACTTTCTTCAGACAGATTGCCTCACTCACTGGAAATGCTCAAAAGAGCCTTGAGGAAGAGAAGGTATTATCTGGCCCTGGCCCTGGCCCTGGCCCATTGTTAGGATCAGTAACTATTGGAAGAATCATTCCCCTTCTCTGTGATTAAGTGAAGAAATTTGCTGGAGGTCAGCTGGTAAGGACTGAACAAAGCTGGACTTGAACCTGGGTCTAACGCCAAAGTCTGTACCATGCTGTTCCCAGCCTGGACCTTGTCTCTGTCCACACAACCTGAGCAGCAGATTCACTAAAGGCACTGTGGGTAACCTTGCCTACCCCACGTGCAAGGCTTCTAGTTCCTCAAGCTTTCTTAAACCCAAAGGCATCCATCAAAACTTATCAGCCAGTGTCTCACTCCCAAGGGGACCTCCTCCCTGCTAGGTTAGACTGGAGCTAATGCGATCAACTCAGTTCACTCAGCAGCTGATAATGTACTAAGGTTCTGCTTTCTTAGAAGATATGTCTGTTTTCACCAGGTCTTGACACCGATAACTAAGTTCTGCATATAAATATCTAGTCCACGTCACTCTGAGCTGAGACATCCCTGTCTTAGGATGAGTCTGGTGATTCTCCACATCCAATCAGGAGACACCCAAGGGAGCAGTTTATGCGGAGTGAAGGGGACTCCATAACCATGGTGGAGGAGGGTGATCAGTGGCTTTGGAGACAAGGAGAGGAAGCACACAATGTTTTCAAAGGGCTCTCCATCAATATTTGATAAAAGCAGAGGGCAGGCATTTCTGCAGGGAACATTTTCACCAATGCATTCCACAGTTTTGTCGACAAGGATTTCATTTAACAAAAAATACTAGAAATAATAAGAATAGTAGTAATAGTAATAATGGAAGCTTCTGCTTCTTAAGTGCTGATATTCTCATTTAATTATCACAGCAACTCCAGAAGATGTTGTTATTATCCCCATTTTACATGTAAGGAAACTGAGGTTGAGGAGTAGTCAGATACTTAAGGTCACAGAGTGACAGAAACTAGATTCTAAGGAAGGGCTAAAAAAGACAATACAGTAGTCATGATTAAGAGCAGGGACCTGCAGCTACCCTGATTTTGTTTCTTTAGCTGTAACCTACGTTGACAGTGTACCTCCTAGGAATTTCTGACAAATGAGAAACTACGTGTATAACACTTAGCATGTACATGTCAGCTGAGAGGGCTGATACTGCTATTATTGTCATAGACATCAAACCGTGAAGTCTGAAAGTTCCAGGTTTAGAAGCCCACTTTCCAAAGGGAACAGAGACGAAGAACCAGGACTTACAAAGTGAATTTCCGTTCTCACCAGATGCACCTTTCCCCTGGGGTGGGGTCCTTCTCAGTTGTAATTTTACACCAGTGTCCACACCCTGCCAGAAAGAAAGAGAAGCAAAATATAACTGAGAATATTTGCTCTGTCTCCACCCGCTAGAGGAAGAGGAGCTGGTTCTCTTAGGAGCTCCCTGGAGAAGTGGGAGGGCTCACCCTCCTCTGCCAGCCCTGACTGCAGAGGTCTTTGGGACCACATGGGTGGGGTGCTAAGAGGAAGCCTACTCTGGCGGGGAGGGTGGCGGAGGGGTGTTGGGAGAGCTGGCTTCCTCCAAATGGGTGGCAAAAGGCAGAAGTGTTTTGCAGGTCCAGGGGCCCCACCATGCAGCCCTGGATTTTGAGATTTTGAGATTAGGTGGGGGGTGCTAGGAGGCAAGTTGCTGCGAAAAGGTACCCCAACTCTCCCACTCACCCGCTGGCTAAGGTGGAGCTCAGAATAGGCAGAGCAGTGCTCATGAAAGCCATTCTCTACCAGAGCCACTCAACGGGCTACGTGACTGTGATTTTATCAGTGTGATCTCTGATCCTACAGCTGTATTAATTGGCCACTTCCTAGTGCCAGGTACTGAGCTAAGTATCATGTCTGGGAGGGTTTTTTTGTTTTTTGTTTTTAATACTATCCTTATCACTACTAATACTTTTGTTTCCCTGGCTGTGTTCAGTCTTTGTTGCTGCACGGGCTTTCCTCTAGTTGCGGAGAGCTGGGGGCTACTCTCTGGTTGCAGTGCGTGGACTTCTCTTTGCGGTGGCTTCTCCGTGTGGTGGTTTCTCTTGTTGCAGAGCACAGGCTCTGGGTGTGTGGGTTTCAGTAGTTACTGCACATAGGCTCAGTAGTTGGAGCTCCCAGGCTCTGGAGCACAGCCTCAATAGTTGTGGCTGACGGGTGAAGCAGCTCCTCAGGATGTGGGATCTTCCCGGATCAGGGATCAAACCTGTGTCCCCTGCTTTGGCAGGCGGATTCTTCACTGCTGAACCACCAGGGAAGCCCTGGGGATTAATTTTTTTAATCTTCTCAAGAACACTTTGAGCTTGATGCTATTATTATCAGCCCCATTTTACAAGTAGGGAAACTGAGGCTGGAAAAAAAAAAAAGAATAATAACTAGAAATCAGGTCATTTGCTCAGAGTCCCTTGGGAATCAGGTGTCAGAATCTGGATGCAGACCCTGGACTAACCAACTCCAGAGGCCAGTTCTGAGTCTCTAACACCTCAGGCTGCCAGAGCCCCAGCCCCATCTGCCAGGAGCACAGTTTGCCCAGAGAGGGCAAAGGACTGAAGACAGTGGCCATTATCCCCTGGACATCTGTGTGGTATTCATTCAGCAGGAGCAGAGTCAGGGTCTGCTGAGAGCCTTGGATTCCTCCCTCAATTTCCCAGCACAAGGTGGAACTCACTGTTCCAGACCCCACCCCAGTCTTGTTGGAATCACCAAAAAAAAAGAAAAAAAAAGTTTGCAGATGACTGGGCCCTCTTCCTCAATCCCGCCTGGCTTTGACTTCTTTGGAAGATTTATGTGAGTCTGGTTTGCTTTTCTAAAGTGCAGACAAATATCACAGAGTACTTTTCAGCTAAAGAAAACCCTGTCTAGCCATTCTCACCTGGCAAACCCAGTCAGCCTTCCAACTGGAGTAGAACTGCCCTTTTGCGGATGGCTGGACCACTGACAAAGCCCTTTTCCATCCTTATGTTGTTGACTCCCTCCTCCCCCACTGCTCTTCAGGCCAGGATTAGTAGTATTACTCAGAGCGCTCAAGGACAGTGATTGTTTATCTTTATCCCTGGGGTCTAAGAGAGTGGAGCCTTTGTGACCACTTACTGAATTGCCGGGGGAGGAGGGAGTCACTGGCCACTCAGAAAGGTTGTGACCTGCTTAAGGTCACATGGTTAGTGTCAAGGTCATAGTTCAACACTATGTCTTCTGACTCTAAGGCCTGTTCTCCAGGACTCCTTTCAGATATTCAAGCCTGTTTCCTGCAGCACTGTTTCTAACAGCCACGTGTCCCTCGCTTGTGGGTAGAACTGACTTGCACTGTAGTCTTGCCCCTCAAGGTGTGATCCTGCCAGCAGCTCCTGTAGCACCAGGCGCCACCTTGGACCTGCTGAACCTGAAGCTGCAGTTTAACAAGGTCCCCGAGGCAATTCACATGCTCATGAAAGTTGCCAAGTCTCACATTACAGTACATCCATCTGGTGGACCACCTTAGTACTTTTGTTTTTTTTTTTTACACAAGAATGTGATGGATCTACACATAGGCTGATGTGAAAGGATCTCAGAATTTATTGTTATGTGGGGAAAAAGAAAAGCAAGTTACAGATCAATGTGACTTTGTATGATTCAATTTGTGTACACATTTTTTTAAATGAAGGTAACACTAATGCATGTGAATATATGCACAGAACTGATCAGCCAGGCAGCCTATTAGGGTGCAAGACTAGAAGCGGAACCCAAATAGCACTGGCCTAGATCAAAACGCAATGCCAGTTAACTTGCGTGTTCACACTCACTGAGACCTAACCGGTGCTCAGAGGGAAATAGCCTCCTCTGGAGGAAATAAGAACATTCCCCTCCTTGGTGCCACCATGCCAGAGTCCAGCTAGGCGACAGCTCTCTCAGAGCCTTGGTTTGTCAGCTTAGTCCCTGGTCAGAGCTGCGTGCTGGTTCATTCATTCATCACCTGAATCTTGGGCTTCCCAGGTGGCTCAGTGGTAAAGAACCCACCTACCAGTGCAGGAGCCTCAGGAGGGTTCATTCCCTGGGTGGGGAAGATCCCCTGGAGAAGGGAATGGCAGCCCACTCCAGTATTCTTGCATGGAGAATCCCATGGACAGAGGTGCCTGACGGGCCTCAGTCCATGGGGTCTCAATGAGTTAGACACGACTGAGCACACAACACTCACTCACCTGAACCATATGCCCTTTGATATAGCTCCCAAGAAACTAACTGCCTGGACAACTACAATTTCAGGAAAATTCCAGGTAAAAGACCACAGTTCATTTGGTATATGTAATGAATTCTTTGTTTCTAAAAGAAAGAAGAATGATCTATTTTATGAACAGAAATGTCAGTTTCTCCACATCCTTGAACCACTGTTTTTCAAATATCAAGTTGAGGGGATCCCAAATTATTAGCCTGCCTGGAGCACTTCTATGTCTCAGTCTGGTTCTGTGTGTGTACTTAAAAAAAAAAAAAATAGAAACTTTGGAAGCACTTATAGGAAACAGTTACCTAGGAAGTAGAATTATAAGAAGTTTTACTCTCTACCTTAAGGACTTTCTTTCTACCTTAAATGTTTCTCTGTTTTGAAACATGCATTGTTGGTGGGGATGTAAAATGGTAAACCCATTTTGGAAAGCGATTTCTTGTAAAATTAAACATATGATCCAGCCCTTTCACTCCTAGGTAATTACCCAAGGGAAACAAAAGCATGTGTCCATAAAAAGACTTATACTTGGATGTTTGCAGCAGCTTTATTTGTAATTGCCCCAAACTGAAAAAACCCAAAGGTCCATTAACAGGTGAATTGATGAATATGCTGTGGTGCATCCATACAATGAACTAGTCAGTACTCAACAACAGAAACTAAGGGTCTGACACGCACAACCTAGCTAAACCTCAAAATAAGTAACCTCAGTGAAAGAAGCTAGACAAAAAAAGAACACTTGCTGTGTGATTCCATTTATGTAAGACTCTAGAAAATACAAACTATTTATAGTGACAGAACGCAGATCAGTGTGTGCCTGGGGATGTAGGGGGAAAATGGGGAGGGATGGGAGAGAGAGATTACAAAAAAGTATGAGGAAAATTTTTGGAGTGATGGGTATGGTCTCCATTTTGATTGTAGTAATGGTATCATGAATATATATATTTCTGTGTGTGTATATATGGGGCTTTCCTGGTGGCTCAGACAGTAAAGGATCCACCTGCAATGCGGGAGACCTGGGTTCAATCCCTGCGTCAGGAAGATCCCCTGGAGGAGGGCACGGCAACCCACTCCAGTATTCTTGCCTGGAGAATCCATGGACAGAGGAGCCTGGCAGGTTAAGTCCATGGGGTCGCAAGAGAGTCAGACACAACTTAGAGACTAAACAACAGCAGCAGCACAGGTGCGTGTGGCTGGTGCTGTAAGTCTATCACACCGAAAAAGAGAAGGGAGAAAAAGAAAGCAAGAGAGGGGGGAGGAAGGGAAGGAAGGAGAGGGCAAGGGAAGAATGGAGGAAGGAAGAAAGGAAAGAGAACAAATCCATTTTATGTTTATGGGCAGAAAAAAGCAAAGGCACACCCACATTGAAATGTGTGCTCTTTCATTTGTAAATCTCCTAGTTTCTACCTGTCACTGCCGGGAATGCATCCAATGTGCTCTTTAATTCAGCTCATTTTAAGACTATCTGTTCCCTTCTTTTCCCCGTGTCCCCCACCCCACCAAGTGAAGCTAAGTGGAATCCTGCTGAAACGAAGTCAGATAAGGTTTCCTTGCTCCATGACGGCCCCCAGCTTCTCCCCACGGAGGTTACAGGCTGTGAGGAATGTGACGGCGTGTTTCCTTTGGAGCAGACTTTGGCCAGTAAACACACTCTCAGCTCAGACCAGAATCAGTCCAGATAGAAGACAGGCCCTTCCAAAATAGCTGGAGGTCAGTCCCCTGTTCAAAAGCTCGATATAGATCTTTAGTAGTGAGGGGAGGGGAAGGCTTGGCAGTAACCACAGCATTCTCCTTAGTATTGCTAAGGAGAGGGAAAGCTCTTGTCTGCAGAAGCTCATTGAGAAGTTACAAGAGAACAATCAGATCATGGCTGGCCCAACGTAACGAGGTCTCTGAGGGGCCCTCGTTCTCCAAGCGTGAGAAATTTGCACGTCTGTTGGCCTCGATGGTTGACCAGCCATTCAATCCCAGGTTGGTTAGGACCAGAGGGAGTGTACTGGGCCACGTGACTTTCTGGATGCAAAACTTCTCTGGTGACGACAGTGATAATCATGGCAACAGCTCACCGGGGGTGCTAACACATTCTGACACATTTAATTCTCACACAACCCCATGAAGAGTAGGAACTGAGGCCCCATGAAGTAGAACTTGGTTAACTGAGATGTTAACCAAGCATCCTATTAATAGGGCTGACTCCAGGGCCCCTGCTCTGGGCCCCAGCCCCATACTGCCTCCCAGGAAAACATAGGCAGCCCAGGCAAGGCAGAAATTCTAGACTCAGTGCTCAGTCACTCAGTCATGTTCCAGCTCTTTGCAACCCCATGGACCGTAGCCCACCAGGCTCCTCTGTCCTTGAGATTTTACAGGCAAGAATACTGGAGTGGGTTGCCACTTCCTTCTCCAGGGGATCTTCCCCATCCCTGGATCAAATCCAAGTTTCCTGCATTGGCAGGCAGATTCTTTACCATTGAGCCACCTGGGAAGCCTCTAGACTCGGACCCAGGTTCAAATCTGAGTTATGCAGGAATAACAGTAATACCCACCTCACACCTACAAAATCAGGTAGGTAATGAGGGCTGAGCACAGTAGGTGATCAGGAAGTGGTAGCTGTCATAATTTTCATCATCATCACCATCAGTATCAAGAAAATCTTCATCCAATGCTGCTTCCCAATAAAAGAGAAACAAGCCACCTTGCTGTTGATAAGGGTAGGCGTCAATGACAGACTTACTGATCCTTCCTCTGCCAGACACTGTTCCAACTGCTGGAGATGCACTTATACCTCACAGAACCCTGTGAGGAAAATACCATCAGGTTGGGGGTGGGGGACGCTGTAGAAATGATCAATGGTAAAATAGGCTCAGGGATGTACTGTATAATACAGGGAATTAAACCAATATTTTGTAGTAACTATAAATGGAAATTAGCCTTTAAAATTTGTATAAAATTATAAATTTTTTTAAATAAAGGAAGATAAAACAAACACATAAAATACCATCAGGCAGGTGAGGAAACTGGGGCACAGAGAGGTCAAGTTACTTGCCCAAATCACACACTTGGGAGACAGCAAGGCGCGGCCTCACACCCAAGCACCCCCAGAGCCCGCCCTCCCACCCACTGCACCACAGGGCTTCTACCGTTTCTCCCTCAAAGTCTGGCCACACTGAATCATTTCAGTTCCTCAAATGACTGAGCTTTCTCTCACCTCCTGGCGTCTGCACTCGCTTGCTCCTTGTTTGGCACCATTTCTTGCCCTTTCCTCCCAGCCTACGCTGAAGTGTGCTCAAGCTCAGGGGGTCTTCTCTGATCCTTCAGACCAGGCGAGCCCTTCTCTGTGCTCCTGGCCCCAGGTGTCCCCAGGGATGGGCTGCGGTTGGCCCAGGGCTTGGTGATGTGCCCACCAGGAGTCAGCTGTCCTGAACCACAGCTATTGAGCCATTGGTCGGGGATGGACTGGTTCAGTAGTTGTATTCGTTTCCTGTGGCTGCTGTAGCAAACCACCATAAATGCAGTGGCTTAGCTGAACACCAATGTGTTCTCTTTCGGGTCTAGAGGCTGAAAGTCCAAAGTCAGTTTCCCTGGGTTAGGGTCAAGGTGCTGGCAGGGCTAGTTCCTTTTAGAGGCTCCAGGGGAGAATGTTTCCTTGCCTTTTCCTGCCTCTCCTGGCTCTTGACTCTGTCTTCCATCTCCAAAGGGAGCAGCGTGGCATCTTCCAGTTTCTTTCTGTTCTTCTGCTTTGTCATCACATCATCTGGAGGACACCCTCTTAAAATGACTGTTGTGATTACATTGAGCCCATTCTGATAACCCAGGATCATCTCCCCATCTCAAGATCCTTCACTTAATCATGTCTGCACAATTGTAGTCACAAGGTCCGGATGTGGACTCCTTGAGGGGCTATTGTTCACCTACAGCAAGGGTGAAGTGTAAGGGCTTCCAGCCTGGAGGTCCTCTTGAGTTCAAGTGGTTCTAACTTGCTGTGACCAAGTGATTTATCCTCCCTGTGCCTCAGAAGGCAGAGGGAAGGAGGAGAGTGAGCAGAGCAGTTTGAGAACTGAAAGCAATTCGAGCCAGCTGGAGGATGGGGTCAGGGAGGAGTCGATTGGCTTTGAGCCCCAGCTCTGAGTCAGTTTCTGCATCTGCGAAATGGAGACAATAACGGTCCCTACACAGGATGGAATGAGTCAAGCTGTGTGAAGTGTCTAACACAGTGCTCGGCACAAAGCGCTCGACACACGCTGCACGTTAGATGTTGTCTTAGTTTGGGTTTCCTCGCAAGCAGACTCAAGCTTTGGATTCAAATGCAAGACATTTATCTGGAAAGTGATCCCAGGAAGTACTGGCAGGGTGGGAGGTGAGACAGGCAAGGTGGAAGCCCATAAAGGGTGAGTTAATGAGAGGGCTGCCCCTGGAATGGGGAGGAGCTGGGGGCTTTACCATCAGTTATTGGTGGAGGGCTACTGATTGGGGTGGAGGTGGGGGTTCATTTGAGGCCCTTCTGGCTATCCTGTGCAGTCAGAGTGGGGACTTTTCATGATGACTAAACAAGTTAGTTTATGGAAATCACTCACCTGGTGAGCAAGCAACCAGAAAGTCATCGGGCAGAAGGACATGGCTACTGGCAGCTGGATGTAACTGGCATAGGCTGAAGGGATCTGGGTGTGCGCTGAGTGTGTGGTATTGTCCTCAAAAGGACCATCCCGCCTGGGAGCCTTGATCCTGGGGACTAGTGGCAGTGGCAATGACTGAAGAGTGCCGCTCAGGGACTCCCCTGGTAGTCCAGTGGTTAAGACTCTATGGTTCCAGTGCAGGGGGCAGGCATGGTTTGATCCTGGTTGGGGAACTAAGATCCTGCATGCCTCAAGGCATAGCCAAAGTCAATAAATAAAATAGAGTGGCTCTCCCTGTTGTGGAAATGGGCAGGGCCAGGACTGAGGCCCAAGCCTTCTGGGTCCCTTGAAGCAGGTGGGACAGGCTTTTACTCAATGTCACGTACTTTCTCCAGGACAAGCTGGTGTGGAAACATTAGTAGATTCCACAGGTCTTGATTACAGGTGCTTGACAGGCCAGCTCGGCAGCTGAGGGCCCCAGAGGCAGATAGAAAGATGGTGTCTGCGGGTGGGCGAATTCCTGATGGAATTCGCCAGCTGGAACGGCAGGCATGTCCCTGCTCCATGCAGGGAAACAGGGAGGTGTGAAGGGCTGTGCGGGGGCAGGGGTTGTCAGTAAGGGCAGGGAGGAAGATGACCTTTTAAGAACACCAGCTATGAGGCTGTGTGGATCTGGGTGGAGGGCAGGGCTGTTGTGGCTTTCTAAGATGTTTCAGGCATGAATAATGCTCGGATTGCGGGGGTGGATGCGGAAAGTGGGGAGTAGTCCTGAGAGACAGGGAAAGGCCAGCTAGGCTGCAGTCACTGCCACTTGAGGACTCAGAGGCATGTCCCTTAGCAGTGAGGGACGAAGGCTGCTTCCAGTTTCAGGGCCTAGCAGGTACTTCATGGCAGCGGCTGAAGCCCAAGGAACAAGGTTGGTTTCTGACATCAGGCCGAAGCTATGGGACACTGCACCCCAGTATATTCCCAGTCATCTCTCTGCTCCAGACCCTGGAGAAGGGACTACCCTGGTGGACCTATGGTTAAGACTCTATGCTTCCAATGCAGGGGGCCTTAAGTTCCACCCCTGGTTGGGAAACTGTATTCCATATGCTGTTTGCTATGGCCAAAAAAAGAAAAAAAAAAACCCTTCAGAAAAATAAATAAATAATAAAAAATAAACCCTGAAGAAGTCCAGCTAACAGAATGTGGCCCACTGCTGAGAACCTAGGATTCGGGTCAGACCTTGACCTCTTTTGAGCTTCCAAAAATAGGCCTTTTTTGAGGTACTCCTCTAACCCTGGGACCCCCCTGGCTCCATGGTCTGTAGCTATGATCCTTATCTGTCTTCTAAGAGGCAGAAGAGGAAAATTCAGTGTTGCCTGTTAGCCTCCCTGACCAAGGACAGCCTGCGGTCAAGGACGAGACAGCCTAGGTTCTGATTCCAGCTCTGCCGTTCACCAGCTATGTGACCTAGGGCAAGTTACCTAACCCCTCTGAGCCTCCACTACCTTCCTCTCAATACATGCGCTGATTATAATCATATCAACCTGATAGGACTGTGATGACTAAGTTAGTTCATAGAAAACACTCAGCACAGTGCCAAGCACATAGGAAACCACTGACTTCTCTAGTTAGTGTGTATAATCTCATTAATTCTGGTAGCAAGTCAAACTGTGCTCACCCAGAGCACTATATGTCCCCCTCAGAGCAAACCTCACTGGGGTGGATTATGGTGGTGGTGGTTTAGTCACTAAGTTGTGCCCAACTCTTGCAACCCCCATGGACTGTAGCCTGCCAGGCTCCTCTGTCCATGGGATTCTCTAGATAAGAATACTGGAGTGGGTTGCCATTTCCTTCTCCAGGGGATCTTCTCAATCCAGAAATTGAACCTGGGTCTCCTGCACTGCAGGCAGATTCTTTACTGAATGAGCTACTAGAGGTGAATTATAACTTCCAGCAAACTTTTCAGATCCTTCCATAGAAGTTTTTGGGGCCAGGAACTCTGCGTTGTTTGCTCTTTTTCCCAGCACAGCACACAAGTGCTCTACAAATGTTGATTTTGAAAGTGTCCCTGCTTACGGACCAGGAAGCTGTGGGTGGAGGGTTTCAGGGACATATGCATGTTCCCTGGTAATGGGGGCATCTGATATACAGACTCCACCTCATGCTGCAATTCCTGAGCACATTTTGTATGTCAGGGCTTGGGCTGGGCACCAGGGAGAGACACAGAGAAGAAAGTAAGCCTCAGGCCTGACCTTCAGCATCCTTATCTTTAAAAGGGAGATAATACATTTTTCCAAAAAAAGATATCCAAATGGCCACAGGTACATGAAAAGACAGTCAACACCACTAATCATCAGGGAAATGCATATCAAAACCACAATGAGATATCATCTCACACCTTTTAGAATGGTTGTCATCAAAAAAATAAGAGATAATAAGTGTTGACAAAGATGTGGAGAAGAGGGAACCCTTGTGCGCTTTTAGTGGGAAGGTGAACTGGTGCAGCCACTCAGGAAAATAGTATGAAGGTTCTTCAAATAAATTAAAAATAGAACTATCATATGACCCAGCAATCCCACTTCTGGGTATATATCCTAAAGAAATGAAATCACTCTCTCAGAGAGATGAGTTCACATGTTCACTGCAGCATTATTCACAATAGTCATGATGTGGAAATAGCCTACGTGCCATCACTGGATAACTGGATAAAGATATTATTAAGCAAAAAAAAAAAAAAAAAAAAAAAAAAGGGTCCTGCCTTTGGCAACAATATAGATAGACCTTGAAGGCATTATATTAAGTGAAATAAGGCATGCATGCTAAGTCGCTTCAGTTGTGCCCGACTCTTTGCGGCTCTATTGACTATAGGCTGCCAGGTTCCTCCATCCATGGGATTCTCCAGAAAAGAATACTGGAGTGGGTTGCCATGCCCTCCCCCAGGACATCTTCCTGACCCAGGGACTGAACCCACGTCTCCTGCGGCTCCCTGCATTGCAGGCAGATTCTTTACCACTGAGCCACAAGGGAACCCCAGTATAAGGCAGATAAAGACAAATACTGTATGTTCTCACTTGTAGAATGTAAAAGAGTTGAACTCATGGAAATACAAAGTAGATTGCTGGTTACTGGGGCCGGGGGGTGAGGGAAATGGGGAGGTACTGGGTGCAGAGGTGCACGTCTCCAGACTTACAGTGAATAAATTCTGGAGATCGAATGTGCAGCATGGTGGCTGTAATTAACAGTACTGTATTAGATACTTGGGAGTTAAGACAGTAGATCCTAAATGTTAGAACCGAAAGAAAATGGTAATTATGTGAGAAGATGGGGGTATTAACTAACTTTACTGTAACAGTCATTTCATAATATAGATGTATGTATCAAATCAGTGCATTGTATAGCTTAAACTAACATATTGTATGTCAATAATGTCTCAACAAAGCTGGACAGAAAGGAGATCATAGTGTCTGCCTCACAGGGCGACTCTGGGGTGAACTGAGGGGTTTTGACTGCCAAGAGCCTGGCACAGGGTCCATACTGGGGCAAGGGCTTGGTTACTGGGTGCTAGTTCTGGTCTGTGGGTCTTTTCTTGTTCCCTTCATCTGGAATTTCCCTTTTCTCCCTTCAGCTCAGTGACTAACTCCCATTGAGCCTAGCTGTGACCTCCACCATGGAGTAGCCCTGTTCCTCAGGGAGTGTAGTTCCTTCTGTGATCTTAAAATGCCCAAGGTGCTGAGGCACTCCCCACACTGGGTTAGTTCTCTACCAGACTGTACCTTCTGTGAGGAGGGGCCTGGGTCCATCTCAGCCACAGCTGTGTCCCTCTGTCTGGAAAAGGGCCAGCCACATAATAAATGCTGAGTTAAAGAAGGAAACAAATGAGTGGAAAGGTGAATGGATGAATGGATGGATAGATGAATGAATGAATGGATGAATGGATGGATAGATGAATGAATGAATGGATAGGTGGATGGATGGATGAATGAACAGATGGATGATTGGATGGATAAATAGGTGAATGAATGAATGAATGAAGAGGTGCCAGGCTGAAAGATAGCACCTCATCCTGCAGGCTGTGGGCATGCTGGGGTGTGGGGCATCCACAAATGTGTGGCCTGGAGCCTGACAGTTCAGGACTGAGGAATTTACATCCTGTCCCTGCCCTGGGTGGGGTGTTTGCTCTACTCCTGTTTCCATAATGCAGTTAACTGCAAACACCCTCCTTCCAAGGAGACAGATTCTAGAAAGTCAAACAGCCCTTCGCTCCCTGATGAGGAAAAGACTGACAAGGTCTTGCCATCTACCAGTGGCTGGCTTCAGGACCCGCGAGTTTGCTTTCCCCCAAAGCTCACAACCCCAGCGTTTTATTTTTCATCTACATATTGCAAAACATTATACTCACTAGTCTTCTGTTTTATCTTGGGCACTCACAGTCTCCTGTGACTTCTGAACTTTATCCTCCTGAAAGATATCATTCACCAAAAGAAATCATATGTGCTCTGCACTTGACTTTATTTTCATTTGACATATTACTTTTTCATGATAACAGATACTATTTATTTGTGTAACCGCTGGTGGTGGTGGCCAGGCCCTTGCTCTACAGTATTGTGATTTGTTTAATCATCCATCATGTCAAAGAGTTTGTGTGGTTTATAGGGTCTCGCTGTGGTTGGGTGCAGACTAGTGTGGCCAGTGTGCTACTTTTGTATAAAAAAGGTGGAACAAAGTATGTATGTTTACCTGTCTGTGCATAAAATACCTCTGGAATGATTCATAAGAAAATGGTTAACATTGTTACTTGTGGAGATTGAGATGGGGAGAAAAGTTTTGCCTTGTATCCTTTGGTATCTTTTGCACTTTAAACCAGAATTTTTTTTTTTTAAGTTACTTTAATTAACATTTCAAATACCAAGCTTTTGCAACTTCCCTCACAGTCCAGTGGTTAAGACTCTAAGCTTCCACTGCAGGGGACTCAGGTTCAATCCTTGGTTGGGGAACTAAGATCCTGCATGCCAAAAAAAAAGAGAAGGAAAAAAAAGTCCAGGTATCCTGCCCTGTGCCACTTCAGGGTGGCTTAGACTTATGGACTCATTTCCAAAAGCCGAGTTTGGAGAGTGAAAAATAGTCATTCCACAGTGGAAAAGCCTGACAGACACCACCTTACGCACAGGCTCAAGGAGACCCTCACCAGTGGTGTCATGTGGGTGCCACAGAGCCCTGATAGGATGTGATGAGAAATGCCCCTCATCTCTGTGGTGTTCTTTTTAAAAATGTATCAGTTCAGTTCAGTTCAGTCGCTCAGTCGGGTCCAACTCTTTGTGACCCCATGGACTGCAGCACGCCAGGCCTCCTGGAGATTACTCAAACATTAAAAATGTATAACCCCGGCCTAATGGGGAGAAAACTGCACAGACTGGTGGACACTCGACAGGAGATCTGCCCTTGTTCCTCAAGACTGTCTGTGTCTCTTTTTTGGCCGTGCCGTGTGACTTGCGGGATCTTAGTGCCCTGACTGGGAACTGAACTCAGACCCTCAGCAGTGAAAAGCACCGAGTACTAACCACTGGACTACCGGGAAATTCCCAAGACTGTCCATGTCTTGAAAAACAGGGAGAAACTGTTGCAGACTAGAGGGGAGACGTGACAGATAAACGTCATGCTCTTCCCTGGATTGAGTCTTGGAACAGAAAGAGGACATTAGAAAAATCCAAGTGAAACCCAAATCAAGCCTGGAGTTTAGTTAATAGCCGTGTGCCAGTTTCTTGGCTATGACAAATCCACTTCGGAAATATAAATGTTAATAATGGGGTGATAATGGTGTATGGTTATATATTAATAGGAGAATGGCTTCATTCTCAGGAAATAAATGCTGGAAAATTTAGAAGTTAAAAAGAAAAAATTAATGGGTAAAACTGGCTAAGGGAACTCTCCATATTATCATTACACCTCTTCTGTAAATCTAAAATGATTCCAAAAGTAACAGTTCACTTAAAAAAAAAAAAAAGATTTCCCAGGTTTTAAAGAGGAGTAAAACAAAGTGACTAACCCTCCTATACTCTTTTGGAATAGAAGCTTGGGGCCCTCTTTTACTTCTCGGTCTGTGGTTGCAGGAGCATCGGGTGTGATGAGTCAGGCAAGGATGAGGACACTTCCCACATTTCCATCAGCACTTCTGCTGATGCAGGTCTGATTCAGGCCTGGTGTGTGTCTGGGGCTGGGTGAGGCTCTTTCAACATGAGAAATTGCTATTACCAGACAAATAAAATGAATTCCCTTGGTGTTGAAGTTTGCACTTGTTCTTTCACCTTATATGGCATCCAGATGTTTTCTTCCGTGGAAGTGGCTTCAGGCTGAGGGGTCTGGAGGCCAGAGGTTCGGTGTCATGGATCTACCGGGCAGCAAGGTGCCAGCTCAGGTGAACGTTTTTGAATCTCAGTTTCCCTGATTTGTAAAATGAGATGATAAACTCCTCTCTTGTAAAGAACATGGAAAAGCACTTTGCAAAAGGTATGATCAGTTCAGATAGGAGACCTCAAACATTTCTATTGTGAGATTGAGGATAGCATGTGAGTTGTTGAGAGCTGAGGGTGGGGTTGGGTATGGCCCAGGGCAGCTATCTTTAAAATATGCATTTATTTGGGGGTTGGAGGGTGGAAGGAGAGGAATCTCAGATTTCAGTTTTAAAATTCGTGAAACTTGGGGTGGGAAGGAGGTTCACAAGGGAAGGGACATGTACACATATGGCTGATTCACATTGCTAAATGGCATAAATCAGTACAGCATTGTAAAGCAATTATCCTCTAATTAAAACAAAAGTCCAGGAGTAAAGTTACCAAACCTGTTTTTAAAAAGTGAAAAAAAAAATTCATGGAACTTGACGTTCTAGTCCATACAGGGTACACTCTAAGGGCCAGGATCAGCTCCACAGGGATGCTAGTCTGTGCTCGGAAGGGCCCACACTTGATTTAATGCTCTGCGGTCACCATCTTGAAATTCTCCATACTCTCTGAACAAGGGCCCCTACGTTTTCATTCTCCACCAGGCCCTGCAAACTACATAGTCTGTCCTGCTCATGACCCTTGGTGTATGTGTATGATGGCTGCAGGCTGACTGGGGCTTTGCGAGCAAGGAGACAAGTGACTGGGGCTGCAGAGGAGACATGAAGCTGTGGCTTTGGGAAAGCAACTCCTAGAGAAGAAGCTGGGAATGGGAGGTAAGATTTTTCGGGAAGTCTTGTTCTACTAGGAAACTTGTCTTTTATATTCCTAAGAAACCGCCAATAAAAGTTTCACTGCTGACTATGGATTGGATCTGTTTCTGTAGGGAGTCCTGTGTCAGGACTGGGATGGGGGCGGGGCAGGGGTGGCGTATGTGCTGGGTGTGCCCTGGATTCCAGCTGCCATGTTGGGTGTGTTGGCCTGGAGAGGAACACAGACTAAGAAAGCAGGGTGGAAGGGCTCCAGCCATTCTCCTTGATCTGGCTTCTAGGCTGAGTGCAAGCCGGGGATCTGTTTTGTTCTTGGGTCTCCAGTTCTGGGCTTTTGAGGCAGCTCTGGGCCTCAGCGTTTTCTTTATGCCAGAAGTCCACTTGGAGGCTGGCCAGCCCCCTCTCCTACCCCTGACTTTATCCCCAACCAGACCTCTCCCTATGGCCCCACCTGCGCCCTGCCCAGCCCCACCTCCACACCTTTGCCCCCACCTGAAACCACAGCCCTCCAATGCTCCAGTTCAAATCCTACCTAGTCCTCAGGGCCAGGGCTACACCCACCCCCTCTCTCTGAACACTCACAGCACCTGGATGCCGGGACAGTCAGTGTTTGCCAGGCCACTGTCTCAAGGTCTGTTGGTTTTCGAGGGTTTATGTGTTGGGTCTCCGCCTCCCCTGCAGTCCCCATAAAAGTGCAGCTTAGTCAAAGGCTAAAGGTGTGGGCTCTGCAGTCAGAGACCTGAGTTCAAATCCTGTCTCTACCAGTGTGATCTTGGCCACCATACCCAGACATCCTGAGCCTCAGTCTCCCCACCTGGAAGGTGCGGATGGTGTCGTGGGTTTGTTGAGAGAATGTACAAGGGAGAGGACAATTAACTGTGGCTGTTAGTGTTATTATTATTGTTATTGCTATGCCTGGGGGTGGATGAAGAGGACTCTGGACAGACTCAAAAAATATAGACAATAATGGCCAGGCAGACTTAGTGTGTGTGTTATAGGCCGTGTTCTAAGTGCTTTTTAGTAGGAGTCGTATTATCTTTATGATAACTGGGAAGCTGGTATTATTATTTCCCCCATTTTACAGAGGGGGAAACTGAGATGCACAGAAGGTTGTTTAAGTGGTTTGCCCAACATCACAGTGACAGGTAGAGCTGGGATTTGAATCCAGGCTGTCTGGCTGCAAAACCTGTGCCCTCCCCACTAACTCCGGTAGCCCTTGGCCACCACCACCATGCTGCTCCCTGTCCCCAGGGTCTGGGCTGAGCCATTGCCAGCTCTCCTGACTCCTCTGGAAGTGGGGGCACCAGGAAAACACCCTTTGCCTTTAAATACTTTAGCTTTCCAGGTAGCTAATATTTACTGAGCAAAAAGAATGCCCCAGGAACTATGCAAAAGAGTAAGAGATCTTCTTTATTCCTCAAGGCAACCCTAGGAGTTAGGCATTACTGTCATCTCCATTTCACAAATGGGAACTGAGCTAAGAGAGCTTAGATCACTTGCTCGGGGTTGCACAGGAGGACCAGGCACAGTGGGGACTTGAACTGAGGCTTGTGCTGCTCTCCTTCCCAAATGGAAGCAGACAGTGGCTCCTTGGGCCCCATGGGCTCTTCTGTCTGGAAGCCAGCCCACAGTCCACAGCAGCAGACTTTGGGAGGCTGGAAGAGGAATGGCCCAGCCCCTCCCTGCCTCCAAGAATGTAATGAGGTCAGGGTGGGCTGGCCCCAAGCCAGTTACCCCTACCACCACCCCCACCCTACCACTCCCCTACCCACTCCCCTCACCACCACCCCCAGGCTAGAAGAGGCAAGCTCTGGGTTTCTGGAAAGCCTGGTTTTCCTGGAAGGCAGGATGAGGAGGAGCAACTTCACCTCCCAGTGAAGAGCTGAGGGTGAGTCAGCTTGAGCCTGAATGGGTGTTGTCCTGCCTGGAGTCAGGGGGCTGGACCAGATGACTTCAGGGCATCATCCCCTCCAGGCCTGGCCACCTTCATGGTGCAAGACCCGAGAGAGCCTGGGGGATGGCTTTTGCCTTGCCTGTGTGGGGCATTCCATCCATGTTTAGGACCCAATCTCTTCTCAGTTTGGGAAGGTTTTCAGATTTTGCATGGCTTTTCTGCTCACTTCTGCCCCAAATCACCCCCATTTAGACACTTTTTGCTGCACTGGGTGACAGCATCTGTTGAAGTGAACACTGAGAGGGGACTGGGGCTGGGTGGGGCTCCAGTGCCTGATCCTTTGCCCTTCTGGCCCTGGAAGCCCCTGTTTTCCACTTCTGTTGCAGCCACCTCTCACACCCACTGTCATTAGGAACCAAGGTGTGCTCCCCCTGATGGCCACCGTGGTTCCTAATCTGAGCATCCAAAGTAGGGTCTCAGGTGTGTGTTGTGTGCCACTTCTTGGTGGAAAAGGTAGTCACGATGTTTCCTTTTGGATATGGAGGTGTTGGAATTTCTGGGCCACTTGGGAGACTGGAGGGCACCAACCCTCCGGGGTGACCCTGAGCCACCCACTGAACCAGAAGGCACAGCCCTCACTCTGATCAAGCCACTGGTCTGAGCAAGAGGTCACGTCTAACCAATATCCACATGGTGAATGTCACACAAGGAGCTCATTGTGTCTACTCTGTCTAGGGTTTCCGGAAACCCTAGGGGGGAACCTGCAAAACCTTCTCTCTCCTAACAGGAGAGAGCAGAGTGTCCTCCTTGCCACCCTGAGAACTAATGCAACTCCCTAAACATGCCCTGAAGCCTGCAGGCGTGCTCAGCCGTGTCTGACTCTCTGCAACCCCATGGACTCTTGCCTTGCCAGCCTCCTCTGTTCATGGGATTTTCCAGGCAAGAATACTGAAGTGTGTTGTCACTTTCTACTCCAGGCGATCTTCCTGATCTAGGGGTCAAACCCACGTCTCTTGGGTCTCCTACATTGGCAGGCATGTTCTTTACCACTGAGCCACCTAAAATCAGCCAGAAGACAGCAAATGCCCATCAGCAGGAAAGAAGCAGAAGAGCCTGGGCTGGAGAGTGGTTGTTGGCTGGACCCAGTGGGAGATCCAGGCCTGGACCTCAGAATGGAAATCTAGTGAGGGCTAACAGGCAGTAGGCATTTACCATGCCCTTTATGAGGATTATCTCCTTCAGGGCCCCACACACCCCTCCCTACCCACCCCTAGGTCTCCTCAGGGGCAGTTCTTGGTACAGAGTATGTACTCAGTAATTATGTGTCAAGTAGATGAGTGAATGAACCAAAGAATGAAAAGATACAGCCTTTTCTCTCAATATTGTCCTGCCTTTCCTCTTGTATTGCTGAATTTTATATCTCATTGATTATAAGAAGCACATTTCCCAAAATCTTTACCACCTCTGCAGTCGAGTCAATAAATCTCACCATTGCTGTTGACACAGTGGCAGTCGGGGTAAAATTGTCTTTGCCTAAAAAATATCTTGATCCACTTATGTCAACTATGTTTTTCTTTTAATGTACTCATAGATCATACACTGTATGATAAAGGAAACTTCCCAGAGCTAAAAAACCCTGAACATACTAAGTGATAATAGCTTTCTGTCAGTTTAATCAGCAGAATTATTCTTTCTTAGTGGCACGTGAACTAATGTGTCCTTATAATCCATAACATCTTGGAGTCAGTGAAACAGTATGTCATGAGCCTCTGACAACCAAGAATGAGAACAGATAACCAGCACTCTTTCCAGGCTTTACATATGTTACCTAATTACCTAGATAATCACTCCCTAAATATTATATTCCCATTTCATGAATTCAGAGACCGAGGCACAGAAAGATCAAGTAACTTCCTCAAGGTCACGCAGCCAGTGAGAAGCAGAGCCAACACCTGACCAACAATTTTCACACCAGAGCTTGGGTTCCAACCACTGGCCCATTCCGCCCACCCACCCCCTCCCAGGAACAAAGAGTGACACTGTGGTTATCATGTCCTTTTTAAACACCTCGTGGGGTGAACTGTCAGTGCACCAGGATTTACTGAGCACTTACTGTACACCTACTGTGTGATGAGTGAGCCCTGTGCTGGGGACTGTGGAATCCCAGTGAAAAAAGCTCCAGGCCTCTCTAGGTATACAGAACTTTCTTCCACCGTGTGTGTATAAGTGCACATGTGTTCAGTTGCATCTGACTCTTTGCAACACCCCCAGCTAGTAGCCCACCGGTACCTCTGCATATAGGGTTATCCAGGCAAGAATACTGGAGTGGGTTGCTATTTCCTTCTCCAGGGATCTTCCTGACTCAGGGATTGAACCCATATCTCCTGCATCTCCTGCACTGGCAGGTGGATTCTTTACCACTAGCACCACCTGAGATAATGGTCACAGATGATGTCAGCACCAATTAGGTCCTTTAAATAATAGTAGGAGCAGACTGGGGGCTTCCCAGGTGGCGCAACTTTAAGTGATAGTCAGGCACGACTGAAGCAATTTAGCATGCATGAGCAGGTTGGAGGGGCTTGGCCCATGGAACAATCTAGGAGGGCTTCACAGAGGTGGTAACTTAAACCCAGTACCCTCCTCCAGGGCTTCAACCAGGATCTAACAGTGCAGCTGCTCTCTGAGACAGCAGGAAGCAGACGGTGCAGGGAGGTGGTGCCCTTGCCCACAGTCTGCTTTGCCCCTTCCTGGTTGCCACAGAGGCACTTCAGCCCTAATCTTGGCTCCGGCCTCTCTCCTAAGCCTGGCAGGCTATGAGTCAGGGGAACACGATGGCTGGAGCCTCCTAGAGAGCAGACACCCAGCCCAGCTGCTGTGCTCTGTCTGGGCAGGGACAGCCACCAAGTCTCAGATCCTGCCAGCGAGGGTGCCTCCTCCATGCTGAGGTCTTCTCCTTGGCTGGCCTGGATCCAGGACGGGTCTGTTCCTGATTACTCAGGTAGCACTGAGTTCAAGCCCTAGATCTGTCATTCACAGGCGTGAGGTCTGCTCACCCTGCTAAGCTTCAGTTTCCTCTTTTCCAGAATGGCTGTGTTAATAGTACTAACTCTGAAGTCTTTCTGGGAGGACTTGGAGACAAGGCCTGGGGGCCTCGTGCTCAGCATAGCACCTGACAGCTAGTGAGCACTTGGGAATGGGAGCTGGTTGATGGGACCAGGCACTGTGCTGGTGCTGGGTGGGGTGGGAGATGCTTCCAGGACCAGAGAATGGACTCCCAGGAGCCGGATGGTGCACTTCCTCTGAGCCTATGTAAAATGGGGATAACACATTCATGATTCAGTAAGACAAACGTGCATATGCGTGTTGCTCAGTCGCTAAGCTGTGTCCAACTTTTTGCAGCCTCATGGATGGTAGCCTACAAGGCTCCTCTGTCCATGGGATTCTCCAGGCAAGAATACTGGACTGGGTTGCCATTCCCTCTTCCAGGGGATCTTCCCAACCCAGGGATTGAACCTGAGCCTCTTGTGTCTCCTGAATTGGCAGGTGGATTCTTTACCACCGAGCTACCTGGGAAGCCCAGAATTATTCTGGACTGGAAGAGGTTTATAGTTCATTCAAAACACTCAGATGTTTAAAAAATCATTTTCAAAAACAACAACAACAAAAATCATTCTCTTCGCCACTCTTCCAAACCCCAATCCCCTCTATGCTCCTAGCTTCCAGCACAGCTCCCAGTGCACAGCCGAAGCTACACGAGTCTTTACTAAACAAAGTGTCCATATATTACTACTCTGTGCTACAGGAGAGAAAACTTTATTCTCCTTCCAATTCTTTCTCAACTCTTGGAGGAGGTCAAGGAGAAAGGCTCAGTGTGCTGTAGGTGACTTTGAACACCTCTCCATCTCTGAATAATTTTCCTTTTAACCAGAAGAGTAGGCCTCCCTCTGAGAACAGGCAACAGCACCAGCTGGGATTTAATAACACTGTTTGGGGTTTATTTATGGTTACCTTTGTTTACCTGGTGACATTGTTTTTCCATTGTGACAGTGACAAGAAGTCTCCTTTTCAAATATGTTTGTTTTAAAAGTGAGTCAATTGTGGGGGAGGGGGTGAGAGTGAAAATGGAATAAGAGACATGGGAGATGGCAAAAAGAATAAAGGTGGTTTCTTTACAAAGAACTGAATTTGGGGAGACACGGGAATAGGCCAGATCCCCCATTTTACAGATGGGGAAGCAGGCTGAGAGGTAGGGGTTCTCCATCCAGGGATGACAGAAGCAGGACTGGAACTATGATACAATGTCTGGTCCTGCCATCTGCCTGGGACCAGAAATCCTAACAAATCCAACTTGCTCTGGGCCTTTTCCAGGACCAGAAACTGGTCCAGAAGCAGAGCTGATCTTATTGGTAACACCTAAGATGGCTGTCTGAGGAGGCCTTACAAATAGCTGTGAAAAGAAGGGAAGCGAAAAGCAAAGGAGAAAAGGAAAGATATTCCCATCTGAATGCAGAGTTCCAAAGAATAGCAAGGAGAGATAAGAAAGCTTTCCTCAGCGATCAATGCAAAGAAATAGAGGAAAACAACAGATTGGGAAAGACTAGAGATCTCTTCAAGAAAATTAGAGCTACCAAGGGAATATTTCATGCAAAGATGGGCTCGATAAAGGACAGAAATGGTAGGGACCTAACAGAAGCAGAAGATATTAAGAAGAGGTGGCAAGAATACACAGAAGAAGTGTACAAAAAAGATCTTCACGACCCAGATAATCACGATGGTGTGATCACTCACCTAGAGCCAGACATCCTGGAATGGGAAGTCAAGTGGGCCTTAGGAAGCATCACTACGAACACAGCTAGTGGAGGTGATGGAATTCCAGTTGAGCTATTTCAAATCTTGAAAGATGATGCTCTGAAAGTGCTGCACACGATATGTCAGCAAATATGGAAAACTCAGCAGTGGCCACAGGACTGGAAAAGGTCAGTTTTTGTTCCAATCCCAAAGGAAGGCAATGCCAAAGAATGCTCAAACTACCGCACAATTGCACTCATCTCACATGCTGGTAAAGTAATGCTCAAAATTCTCCAAGCCAGGCTTCAGAAATACATGAACCGTGAACTTCCAGATGTTCAAGCTGGTTTTAGGAAAGGCAGAGGAACCAGAGATCAAATTGCCAACATCCACTGGATCATTGAAAAAGCAAGAGAGTTCCAGAAAAACATCTATTTCTGCTTTATTGACTATGCCAAAGCCTTTGACTGAGTGGATCACAATAAACTGTGGAAAATTCTGAAAGAGATGGGAATACCAGACCACCTGACCTGCCTCTTGAGAAACCTGTATGCAGGTCAGGAAGCAACAGTTAGAACTGGACATGGAACAACAGACTGGTTCCAAATAGGAAAAGGAGTACGTCAAGGCTGTATATTGTCACCCTGCTTATTTAACTTATATGCAGAGCACATCATGAGAAATGCTGGGCTGGAAGAAACACAAGCTGGAATCAAGATTGCCGGGAGAAATATCAATAACCTCAGATATGCAGATGACACCACCCTTATGGCAGAAAGTGAAGAAGAACTAAAGAGCCTCTTGATGAAAGTGAAAGAGGAGAGTGAAAAAGTTGGCTTAAAGCTCAACATTCAGAAAACTAAGATCATGGCATCTGGTCCCATTACTTCATGGGAAGTAGATGGGGAAACAGTGGAAACAGTGTCAGAGTTTATTTTTGGGGGGCTCCAAAATTACTGCAGATGGTGACTGCAGCCATGAAATTAAAAGATGTTTACTCCTTGGAAGGAAGGTTATGACTAACCTAGATAGCATATTTAAAAGCAGAGACATTACTTTGCCAACAAAGGTCCGTCTAGTCAAGGTTATGGTTTTTCCAGTGGTCATGTATGGATGTGAGGGTTGGACAGTGAAGAAAGCTGAACGCCGAAGAATTGATGCTTTTGAACTGTGGTGTTGGAGAAGACTCTTGAGAGTCCCTTGGACTTCAAGGAGATCCAACCAGTTCATCCTAAAGGAGATCAGTCCTGAGTGTTCATTGGAAGGACTGATGTTGAAGCTGAAACTCCAATACTTTGGCCACCTGATACGAAGAGTTGACTCATTGGAAAAGACCCTAATGCTGGGAAGGATTGGGGGCAGGAGGAGAAGGGGACGACAGAGGATGAGATGGTTGGATGGTATCACCGACTCGATGGATATGGGTTTGGGTAAATTCCGGGAGTTGGTGGTGGACAGGGAGTCCTGGCATGCTATGATTCATGGGGTTGCAAAGAGTTGGACACGACTGAGCGACTGAACAGAACTGAACCGATGGTCACCTTTAAGAGCTGGCAAAAAAGAAACAAAAGCCATTGTATAATGGTTTAAATTGTTGTTCTGTCACATGGAAATGGTACTCAGGCTGACTTCTATCTTCCCAGTATGAAAACATAAAAATTGGGTGTCCCTGGTGGCTGGGTGGTAAAGAATCCACCTGCCAGTGCAGGAGCCTCGGGTTTGATCCCTGATCTGGGAAGGATCCCACATGCCTCAGAGCAACTAAGCCCCTGTCCCACAGCTATGGAGCCTGTGCTCCAGAGTTTGGGAGCCACAACTGCTAAAGCCCCTGTGCCACCTGGGAAGCCCAAACATGCATATAGCAGGTACTTACATGTCAGATTTTGTGATAATATTGTTCAGGTTTGGCCAACTTGTCTCCATTTTTCAGAAAGGAAAACACACAGAGAGGACTTGTCCCAAGTTCCACAGTGGGAAGGCCTGACAGAGGGCCCTGAGGTTGCATCATCAGCTTCCCTGGGCCTTTGATGAGGAATCAGTGGGTGTGGATGACAAATGCTCAGACTGCCTAGGGTGCTGTAATCACTCAGGGCTCCTGACTCCCTGTCTAGCATGTCTGCTGACTCAGCCTTCCTCCGAATGGCTCCCCCGCCGTGAGCAGAGGCATGCTTGCCTGCCCTGCTTTCAGTACCTTGTGGGGAAGTTTGCCCCCAGATTCCTAATGGGCAGATGGACAGTGAAGCTAGTTGTGTCTCTACATACTATTTCTTTTTAGCCTCATAACCCTGAAAGCATGTATCAGGTTATCATTAGCTCATTAGCCCCATTTTATATAGGAGAAATTCAAGCCCAGAAAGGTTAAGAAATCTGCCTGAGGTCACACAGCTTGGACACAGCAGGGTCAGGATTCTAACTGACCAATAGGGCTGGAGTGGTAGGAAAGACAGTGCTAAACATGGGAACTGGGAGTAAGGAAGCCCATAGACCCTGCTGAGAAGCAGATCCTGGCGTGGTTACATCAGCCAGAAGGGGAAAAACAAGGGAAGGAAGAAACAACAGGAAACCCTGTTCGGGGTTCCTGAGTGTGTTCTCATATCCACTTGTCCCTCATCACTGGCCCAACCCTCAACTGCCAGCACCGACTTTCTCTGCATAGCTAGGGGTCACCCTGTGCCACACAGCAGGTCTCATGTGCCCCGGAACCAACAGTACCTCCCTCCCAGGGTCCTCAAGGGGTCTGATGGGAGATGGCACCCAAATACTCCAGCTCCCTGGTTCCCAAGTCTGCCTATTCCACACCATTTCCCAGTTCCCCTGTGGGGCTGTAACCAAGCTAAACTCAGGTCTGCAGCAAAGCCAGTCTACTGATACAGGTTGTGATAAAGGAAAAGTACAGTTGTCTGTTGCACGGCCAAGCAAGGAGAATGGGCAGCTCATGCTCAAGAGAGCCAAACTGCCCGATGGCTTTCAGGGAAGGACTTTCAGAGGCAACAGAAGCGGTGAGGGCTGCAGGGTGTGTGGACTTTATTCTGATTGTTTGGTGGTGAGGGAACAGGGTGATGTTTCAAGCCTCTCAGTCATCAGCCTTCTGGTTCCAGTCAATCTGGGGTCTAGTGCTTGTATTCAGCATGTGATCACCATCCTCCATCTGTGTGGGTGGGTGGGGGCCTTATGTTTCTGCAGAGCAGTTCAGATTGCTAGGTGTATCCCTTGAGGAGCGACTAGGACTCTGTTTTATCACTGAACTATTATTCAAGCTAGCATTGTTTTTCTCTGTTGTTTTTCCTTCGTTTCTATATTCCCTCACACGGTTTCAGTTCCCCCTTTTCTCTGACATGTTTCAATTCTCAGGGGAAAGGGGGCAGGACAAAAAAAGAGAATAAAGTTCTGGATAGAGAGGTTAATCATAAACTCAGCAGAAGAACTCTGTTTTAGAGAGACTCAGGTTTAGGACCAAGCCCCACAGTGACAACCTGCTCATTCACACACTCGGCACCAATATCTTCCCCCCATCCACTTCCCTGCTTCCCGAGATCCTCGCCTCAAGACCTCTTTCTGGGATCATCTAAGCCAGTAGTCCTCAGGCAGGGGCAATCTTGTCCCCGGGGACACTTGGCATGGTCAGGAGACAGTTTTCACTGTCCAAGTGGCAGAGGGGAAAGATGCTGTTAAACATCCTACAGTACCCAGAATAGTCCCCAGCAACAAAGAATTATCTGGCCTTAAATATCGATAGTGCTAGGGCTGAAAATCTTTGACTAAATACTCTTAATGGGAGAAAGTGAAGAGGAACTAAAGATGAGGGTGATCACCCTCTCGATGAGGGTGAAAGAGAAGAGCGAAAATAGCTGGCTTAAAACTCAACATTCAAAAAATTAAGATCATGGCATCTGGTCCCATCACTTCATGACAAATAGATGGAGAAACAATGGAAACAGTGACAGACTTTATGTTCTTAGGCTCCAAAATCACTGCAGAAAGTGACTGCAGCCACGGAATTAAAAGACACTTGCTCCTTGGAATGAAAGCTATGGCAAACCTAGACAGTGTATTAAAAAGCAGAGACATCACTTTGCCAATGGAAGTCCGTATAGTCAAAGCTATGGTTTTTCCAGGAGTCATGTACGGATGTGAGAGTTGACCATAAAGAAGGTTGAGTGCCAAAGAATGGATGCTTTCAAACTGTGATCCTGGGGAAGACTCTTGACCCTTGGACTGCAAGATCAAACCAATCCATCCTAAAGGAAATCAACTCTGAATATTCACTGGAAGGACTGAAGCTCCAATACTTTGGCCACCTGATGCAAACAGCCAAGTCATTGGAAAAGAACCTGATGCTGGCAAGACTGAGGGCAGAAGGAGAAGGGGAGGATGAGATGGCTGGATGGCATCACAAACTCAGTGAACATGAATCTGAGCAAACTCTAGGAGATAGTCAAGGACAGGGAAGCCTGGCTTACTGTAGTCCATGGGGTTGCAAAGAGTCAAACATGACTTAGTAACTGAACCATAATAACAAATGAAGATGAAGAGTGGTCCCTCCCTGGTGATAACTCTCTAGCATCCAAACAGGCATGGTCCAGCAGAACCCTGGTGTGGAAAGTGTGGATGGAGTAGGGAGCGAGCTCCTGGGGTCCTGTGGCTTTTGCCTGCCTCCATCTGTTCCCCTTCCACCTCCCACCCATCCTGTGTGGTTCTGCTGCTGTTTCTGCACCACAAGATTCCAGGCAAGGATGAGCATATGAGACAAAGCTTCAGTTCAGTTCAGTCACTCAGTCATGTCCGACTCTTTGCGATCCCGTGGACTGCAGCATGCCAAGCTTCCCTATCCATCACCAACTCCTGGAGCCTACTCAAACTCATGTCCATTTCATCCTCTGTCATTCCCTTCTCCCGCTTTCAATCTTTCCCAGCATCAGGGTCTTTTCAAATGAGTTGGTTCTTTGCATCAGGTGGCCAAAGTGTTGGAGTTTCAGCTTCAACATCAGTCCTTCCAATGAATATTCAGGACTGATCTCCTTTAGAATTGACTGGTTTGATTTCCTTGCAGTCCAAGGGACTCTGAAGAGTTTTCTCCAACACCACAGTTCAAAAGCATCAATTCTTCAGCGCTCAGCTTTCTTTATAGTCCAACTCTCACATCCATACATGACTACTGGAAAAACCATAGCTTTGACTAGATGGACCTTAACTGGTAAAGTAATGTCTGCTTTTTAGTATGCTGTCTAGTTTGGTCCTTATTGCCAAATTCAGACTGAAATTGAAAAAAGTGGAGAAAACCACTAGGCCATTCAGGTATGACCTAAATCAAATCCCTTATGACTATACAGTAGAAGTGAGAAACAGATTTAAAGAACTAGATCTGATAGACAGAATGCCTGATGAACTATGGATGGAGGTTCGTGACATTGTACAGGAGACAGGAATCCAGACCATCCCCAAGAAAAATAAATGCAAAAAAGCAAATGGCTGTCTGAGGAGGCCTTACAAATAGCTGTGAAAAGAAGGGAAGCGAAAAGCAAAGGAGAAAAGGAAAGATATACCCATTTGAATGCAGAGTTCCAAAGAATAGCAAGGAGAGAAAAGAAAGCCTTGCTCAGCGATCAATGTAAAGAAATAGAGGAAAACAATAGAATGGAAAAGACTAGAGATATTTTCAAGAAAATTAGAGATACCAAGGGAATATTTCATGCAAAGATGGGCTCAATAAAGGACAGAAATGGTATGGACCTAACAGAAGCAGAAGATATTAAGAAGAGGTGGCAAGAATACACAGAACTGTACAAAAAAGTTCTTCATGACCCAGACAACCATGATGGTGTGATCACTCACCTAGAACCAGACATCCTGGAATGTGAAGTCAAGTGGGCCTTAGGAAGCATCACACGAACAAAGCTAGTGGAGGTGATGGAATTCCAGTTGAGCTATTTCAAATCCTGAAAGATGATGCTGTGAAAGTGCTGCACTCAATATGCCAGCAAATATGGAAAACCCAGCAGTGGCCACAGGACTGGAAAGGGTCAGTTTTCATTCCAATCCCAAAGGAAGGCAATGCCAAAGAATGTTCAAACTACTGCATAATTGCACTCATCTCACACACTAGTAAAGTAATGCTCAAAATTCTCCAAGCAAGGCTTCAGAAATAAGTGAACCGTGAACTTCCAGATGTTCAAGTTGGTTTTAGAAAAGGCAGAGGAACCAGAGATCAAATTGCCAACATCCACTGGATCATTGAAAAAGCAAGAGAGTTCCAGAAAAACATCTATTTCTGCTTTATTGACTATGCCAAAGCCTTTGACTGAGTGGATCACAATAAACTGTGGAAAATTCTGAAAGAGATGGGAACACCAGACCACCTGACCTGCCTCTTGAGAAACCTGTATGCAGGTCAGGAAGCAACAGTTAGAACTGGACATGGAACAACAGACTGGTTCCAAATCGGGAAAGGAGTAAGTCAAGGCTGTATATTGTCACCCTGCTTATTTAAATTATATGCAGAGTACATCGTGAGAAACGCTGGACTGGATGAAGCACAAGAAGGAATCAAGATTGCCAAGAGAAATATCAATAACCTCAGATATGCAGATGACACCACCCTTATGGCAGAAAGCAAAGAAGAACTAAAGGGCTTCTTGATGACAGTGAAAGAGGAGAGTGAAAAAGTTGGCTTAAAGCTCAACGTTCAGAAAACTAAGATCATGGCATCCAGTCCCATCACTTCATGGCAGATAGATGGGGAAACAGTGGTAACAGTGGCTGACTTTATTTTTCTGGGTTCCAAAATCACTGCAGATGGTGACTGCAGCCATGAAAATAAAAGCGCTTACTCCTTGGAAGGAAAATTATGATCAACCTAGAAAGCATATTAAAAAGCAGAGACATTACTTTGCCAGCAAAGGTCTGTCAAGTCAAGGCTATGGTTTTTCCAGTGGTCATGTATGGATGTGAGAGTTGGACTATAAAGAAAGCTGAGCGCCGAAGAATTGATGCTTTTGAACTGTGGTGCTGGAGAAGACTCTTGAGAGTCCCTTGGCCTGCCAGGAGATCCACCCAGTCCATCCTAAAGGAGATCAGTCCTGGGTGTTCATTGGAAGGACTGATGTTGAAGCTGAAACTCCAATACTTTGGCCACCTGATGTGAAGAGCTGACTCATTTGAAAAGACCCTGATGCTGGGAAAGATTGAGGGCAGGAGGAGAAAGGGACGAAGAGGATGAGATGGCTGGATGGCATCACCAACTCGATGGACATGGGTTTGGGTGGACTCAGGGAGTTGGTGATGGAGAGGGAGGCCTGCAGTCTGCGGTTCATGCGGTCGCAAAGAGTCGAACACAACTGAGCGACTGAACTGAACTGAACTAAGTTGGTCATAGCTTTTCTTCCAAGGAACAAGCATCTTTTAATTTTGTGGCTGCAGTCACCATCTGCAGTGATTTTGGAGCCCAAAAATATAAAGTCTGTCACTGTTTCCCTTGTTTACCCATCTATTTGCCATGAAGTGATGGGACCAGATGCCATGATCTTAGTTTTCTGAACGTTGAGCTTTAAGCCAACTTTTTCACTCTCCTCTTTCACTGTCATCAAGAAGCCCTTTAGTTCTTCTTTGCTTTCTGCCATAAGGGTGGTGTCATCTGCATATCTGAGGTTATTGATATTTATCCTGGCAATCTTGATTCCAATTTGTGCTTCATCTAGCCCAGCATTTCTCATTTCTCTGCATATAAATTAAATAAGCAGGGTGACAATATACAGCCTTGACTTACTCCTTTCCTGATTTGGAACTAGTCTGTTTTTCCATGTCCAGTTCTAACTGTTGCTTCTTGACTTACATACAGATTTCTCAGGCTTGGCCAATCATAAAACCCCTTGAGGCATGTGACTCCAGATAAACCAGTCAGAATTTGCTCTGGGACATTTGGGCCAGAGACTTTCCTTCCCCTAGGGCCAGCAAGCTGGAGGACAGGAGCCTGGAGCATTCAGCAGGCAAGCAGAGATCAGTGTCAGACCTGACTGAGAAATGCTGAGGGGGCAGAGGCCTGTCGGCAAATAGATGGTTCAGTGACATAGACCAGAACCTTCCCTTTTTTGGAAATTGCTTTTCTGTCTTGACTAATAGAGCCTTGTCTCTCCCACTGGGTTGGGAATTTCCTGTTCTTTTATCTCATCTCCAAGCACCCCGCCGTGCTCGCTCCCCCCACCCCCCCACCTTCTAAGAGCCTAAAAGAGGAGCCCGCCCACTGCAGAGTCACCCAACTGCTCATTTATGACTGGGGGTTGATCACCTCCCTTCTAGCTTGTGGAAAACACCTGAGCCAGTCTGTCATCACATCATACAGGTGAGGGGACTGGGCTGGAAAAGAACCCTGCCTACCTCACTAGGAGGGCTCCCCTGGGGCAGTGGTCTTCTGTGGCTCCTCTGAGAACTAGATGCAAGCTACGGATGGCTCCTAGGGGTTCACAAAACCGATGCCCATCCCCTGCCTCTGCCTATTTTGGTTTTTCAAGAGAGTTAGTTGTCTGTGAATTTTGGGCTGGGCTGGAATCTGGAATCTACTGCTTCCTGGATGCATCAATCTGAGCGATTCACTTCTCTCTGAGCCTCAGTTTCTTCACTTGCAAAACATGGAGAATGGTAACACTGACCCCCCAGGGTTGTTACTGGAGTAAAGATGAAAGGAAATGGGTGTCAGCAGAGCCCTTAGTGTCTGGCACTTAGCAGATAGTCAACACAATAATATTCTGGAAATATTTTCTGTTTGAAAAGGAAAGGAGATGCCCTGGGCCACCCCTCCCATCCTAAGCCAGCAGTGCAAGGACTCCTCCTGCCTGTGGCCAGCTGTCAGGAGGTTGGTGTGGAGGCTGGACCCTCTCCCACCAGGGACCTCTCTCCCCTGGCCTTTGGTGGTTGGTGGTTTAGGGCTTGGCATTTGCACCCCACTCCCCACCCTGTGGACCCGACACACCCAGACCCCCACCCCTGTGAGTCAGCCCTGCTCCTTAAGGCACGGCAAAACCCACAAGTCACTTCCTGGCCGCTCCAAACAAAGGCCTAGAACCCGTGGTCCAGTAACTGGACCCTTATCGCTCCTGGGGCCTGATAAGAAGGGCAGGAGGGCCTGAGTCAGCCAGGAGTAGCTGTTTCATGACTCTCCCTTGGCCTGCGGCCTGTTTCCAGCCCAACCTGGGAGCTCAGAGCCCCTGTGCTTCCGCTTCTCCTCCACAGTCATGCTGCCCTGCGGGTCTGCCCTTCATCCCTCTGCGTTCTTTCCAGAAGGAGCCAGATAAAAAGTCTGGTAGGAGCAGCCGGGCAGCCATGGAGTGCTCCCTGGAGCTCATCAGATAAGCTCTGGAGCCCAGGGAGTGGGACATGGGACAGGAACAGGGTGAAGAAGGAGGAAAAAGGTGAAGGGAAGGGCTGGGCTGTGCCCTCCTGCTGAATCACTCCTGGGGCAGGACTCAGCTGCAGCCTAACCTCCTAACCTCAGTGGTCCCCTAACCTCCCTCCTGGCCCCAGTCTGATCCATCTATTCCCCACCCAACAGCTAGAACCACGCTCTTTAAAACCACATCTGCTAGAACCATCCCAGCTGAGAACCCTGCTGTAGCTCCCCACTGCCCTTGGGGGAAAGGCCACATTTTCTTCTGACTCCCAAAGCCTCATTACTATCAGGCTCCAGATGGAGCTACTCACAGTTTCTGGAAAGAAACTTCTCATGCATCTGGGTCTTTGCTGCCGGCACCTAGAGGGAGTGGATATCATAATTTTCTGGGTGAGTGGGGTGGAGGTTTGAAGGAAGACTTCCTGGAGGAGGTGGCATTTAAGCTGTCCTGGTATTCTGACAAAAATGATGGAGGCAGAGAAGGAGGCAGGCGATTAACAAACAAGTCAAATCACCTTCCACCTGAACAAGCAGCCTGAACTCCTTCCAGGAGGTGGCTTCTAGTACAAAGAGGAGGAAGCTCAGCACTTATCACCAGTGTGACCTTAGACAATTGTCTATCTCTGATCTCCTGTGAGGCCACTTGTCAGGACTGCCAGGAGAGAGAAAAGCCTACAAAGTATATAAATGTCCAGTAGTTGCTTAAGCCATTCCATCTGCGAGGGGGTTTTCTCTGGATTGCTTCTCTAGTCCAAGTCAAGGGAAAGGGCCAGGCTTAGGGGAAAATGAGGCCAGGACAATCCGGATTTTCCAATTGTTCCTGGCTGCATGTTTGCTCCTCGGGGCTGGGGGGAGGAAATTCTCTGCACAAAGACAGGAAGGCAGAGGTGCTCTATGGCAAAGGCAAAGCTCACAGTGGTGCCTGGTATGATTAGAGAGTTCGCAGCACCGAGAGCCGGGCAAGGGAATCCCAGCAGAGACTCCCTCACCCCAGCACCCCTCACCATCTAAGAACATCGTCTCAGGATGTACAGAGTGTAGACCTGCCCTTGGTCCCTTCATAAAGACCAAGACTTCCAATTCTACTTCTCCACTCTTGTTTTCTTTTAACCAAATTCATAGCTATTGACTAAGGACATCCTATAAGTACCTAGAAGATGGCAATCCCTCACCAACTTTGGTTTTAAAAGAATTCATTAGAGGGACTTCCCTGGTGGCCCAGTGGTTAAGAATCCACCTTCCAATGTAGGGGTTGTGGGTTCAATCCCTGACTGGGCATCTAAGCACTGCAACTAGAGAGAAGCCCATGTGGTAATCACCTGTTTCCTTCTCTTCCTCCATCATTCTTGTCAGAATATCAGGACAGCTCAAATGCCACCTCCTCCAGGAAGCCTTTCCTCAAACTTCCATCAACTTACCCAGAAAATTATGATCTCCAATCCCTCTGAAGAAATAACTAAATGAAGAAATAGCTGATGCAGCCAAAAAAAAATTTTTTTTTTATGTTAAAAGAATCCATTATATATATATGAACTTATATATATGGCTCAGCTGGTAAAGAATCCACCTGCAAAGTGGGAGACCTGCATTCAATCCCTGGGTTGGGAAGATGCCCTGGAGAAGGGAAAGGCTGCCCACTCCAGTATTCTGGCCTGGAGAATTCCATGGACTGTATAGTCCATGGGGTAGCAAAGAGTTGGATACGACTGAGTGACTTTCATACATTCATATATATATATATATATATATATATATACACACACATATATATATACACACACACATATACACACACATACATTTAAACACCTTTATCTTAGAGTACATTATATGTTGTACAATTCACCCACAGGAAGAATATTGTTTGATGAGTGAATTACACAGTGGTTTATTCACCAGTGCAAGCCAGTCTTCAAACACTTCCATTACCCAGTTTGCTCACTTGCAGTCAATTCCACTCCCAGCCCCAGGCAATTACTGGTCTGTTTTCTGTCTCCATAATGTTCCCTTTTCTAGAAATCCCCTCTCTTAAAAGAAAAGTTGAAAGCCCAGGAACAATTCTGCTCTATCCCAGGGCTGAAAAGGGGGACACTTTGAGGGCAAAAAGGTATGTTCTCAAAGAACTCCCAGATGAACTTAGGGTCAGAGAGGCCCGGGTGGGAGAGACCTTTGCACTTTACCAGCTGGCGCTTTTATGTCGCAGACAATAATCAAAGTCACAGCAGAAATGGATGCTGGCCAGGGCCTGGCCTGGCCGTGCTGGCCACATGAGGAGGGAGGATGGATCTGGATGCAGAGGGCAGGAGCTGCTCTCTTCCCAAGGACCAGTGTGTGAGGTGCTCACTATGTGCAAAGAGGTCTTGCCCCACCCAACTTGGATCCCAAAGGCCAAGGCCTCTAATTTGCTCTTTCAGGTTCAGCCAGCCAGTTCTAGTTCTGGCTGGAGAGGCTCTAGTTTCCAACCTTTGTTACTGGGCCCCAAACCCTGTTTCTAACTTACCGGGCTTCATCAGTGTCTGAACAGGAAACTGCCGCTGCACCAGCTGATAAGTGACTGGGGAAATCAGCTTCCACATCAGACCCAGAGCAACCAGCCAGAGAAGAGCAGGGTCACAAAAGCAGGGAAGCAAGCCTGGGGGCTGGGCTGGCATCTGCCTACACATCACTTGGGCAGGTGAAAATCAGAGCGGCCTCCTTCATCCTAATCAGGAACTTGCCGTGTATGCTGGAGGCTGGAGGCAGACATAAATTTCTTTTTTTCTTCAATGACCAGCCTAGGAAGGAAGGGGAAGTTTCCAATGTGTTTTGTATGACAGCCTTTCTCACACTAAAAAGGAGCAAAGTTGTGAGTCTGTGAGTGGGAGCTACTAGACTAATAACAGTGAACATTTATTTATTTACAGCATCATATGTTCTGTTTTAAGCAGTACCTTATGGAGCAGATACCATTATCACCTCCATTTCACACATGAGAAAACTGAGGCCCAGAGAGATGAAGACTGTTCAGAGCCACACACAGTGAGGAGTGGAGCTGAAGTCTGCTGATAGTCCCATTTTTCTACCCGGTACAGTACCGACTTCAGCCATGAAGCTGCCTTGCTCTCCCCGGAAGCTTGTTAATAGGCCTACATGGAATCCTAGAATGCCTGAGACCAATCAAGGTCTCAGGTCTACTTGAGACCTTTGGTAGCTGACACCAAAGCTACCAAGGCTTCTGCTCTTTCCAGCACTTCAAACTGTCCCAAGAAGCCAGGGGTCTGTGATGGTGAGTCCTGGGAAATCAGTTAGGTAAGTGCTGTTACAAGCTGAACTGTGTACCCCAAAAGGAGATGGTCAAGTGCTAAACACCAGTACCTATGAATGTCGCCTTATTTGGAAGTAGGTTCTCTGCAGATGGACTCAAGTTACAATGAGGTCATGCTAGGTTAGGGATGGCTCTAAATCCAATGACCTGCATCCTTATAAGGAGAGGGAGGTCTGGAAACCACAGATACATGCAATACAAGGAGGAGGCTAGGTGACTACAGAGGCAGAGATTGGACTGACATGTCTACAAGCCAAGGAACCCCAAGTACTGCCAGCAAGTACCAGCAGCTGGGAGGGAGGCAGGGAACAGATCCCTCTCAAATCCTCCAGAAAAAAACAATCCTGCCAACACCTTGATTTTGGACTTTTGGCCTCACGAGCTGTGAGAGAATAAATGTGTATTTAAACCACCTAGCTCCTGGTAATTTGTTATGGTGGCCCCAGAAAACGAATAGTCACTTTCTCAAAACTTTCCAAGCAGCCCTGTCATTTTGCTGGTTCCCTCATTAACGAGTTAAATAAATCTTTGACATGTGATCACTACCTGGTTGTATGCAAACCTTTTTTTGAAAATTACACTTTGCCATGGCACAGACCCAGAGCTATGCAGTTCATTCTCACGGTCTGCTAATCTACATGCCCCCTAAAGCCCATCGCTCTGTCCCAGGCACAGCCCAGGCTGAGCCCTTCATGGAGGGCTCTCCACCTAGATGGTGGCAGCAGGGAAACAACCCTCTCAGTCTTGGTCTCTTTGAGCAGCTGGAGGGCAGGGGCAGCCTGAGAATAGAAAGCTGAGCGGCGGGAGGGCTGGGGGAAGAGGTGGACCTTTCCAATCCTGGCTCTCATCTGAGGAGTGGGGCAGAGGAAAAACATTCATAACCCTGGGCCACGGCTGCGTGACACGAAGCAGACAGCCAGACAGCCCACAGAGGACAGTGAGGTCTTGTGGAGGCTGACTCACTGAGATTGGCAGCGAAGGACGTGTATGGAGGAGGTGGGCTCCCCTGAACCAGATACCGCCAGGGTGCACACAGTGAGCCTGGGAGAGGAACACTCTGCCTTCATCCCAGGGCTTATTTCCAAGACCCGTCTTCTCTCTCAGGACACCTTCCGGGCTGGGGCAGGTGGGGACATGTGAGCGGGGCAACGGGCCGGGTGTGAAGGTCATGTCTGGGTGTGAAGGTCATGATCACTATGTGATCAGGAACAAGAATCTGACCCTTATCTGAGCTCCCTTATTTGGAAAATTACCACTGTTCTTGCTAGTTCCCAGGGCTGAGAAAACCCCTCACCCAGGGCCTGGGGTAAAACTGACACATAAATGCTAAAAAAATAATGAAGTCATCCTGAAATGCACCTCCCTTGGCTTTTTTGAGGAAATCATTCTGAGCAAGGAGGGTGAGAGGAAAAGTCAATTAAGTAATTTGTTTTCCAAAAATGAAAAATACCTTGTAATTAAAAAAAATAATTACTGCCTTTCACAAATTCTAACATGTCCCCCCCTACCCCCCACATTTTAACATCTGAAAAACCCAGACACATTTTACTAATTGGTGACATAAATGGATAATTTGGTAGCTGTTTTTCTTCATGGTAGTGTATAAAATAATGGTGTCTTTCAAGCAATGGCATCTTAGATTTATGAAATGTGGTCTAAAATTGATACATGCTCACTGTATAAAGTTTAGACACATGGAAGTATACATGATAAACGTTGCCCAAATTCCATTCTTCAAAGACCCTGAAGACACCAACTCCCTGAAGACAGCCCATTTTGTGTGAAACCACACATTTCTGTTTTCATTTTCTTAACTGCCCAGAAAATCTCCACAGACCCATCACCCACACCTCCTCCAGTGCAGCAGAGCTAAATTAATGCTCACCTAAAGAGGGCAACCCATAGGGACCTCCCTGGTGGCTCGGCGGCAAAGAATCCACCAGCCAATGCAGGAGACACGAGTTCGATCCCTGATCTGGGAAGATCCCACATGCCACACACACAGCAGCTAAGGCCGTGTGCCACAACTATTGAGCCTGTGCTCTAGAGCCCAGGAGCCGCAACTACTGAGCCCACACACCGCAGCTACTGAAGCCTGCACGCCCTAGAGCCTGTGCTCTGCAACACGAGAAGCCACCACAATAAGAAGCCCTCACACAGAAACTAGAGAGTAGCCCCTGCTCATCTCAGCTACAGAAAAGTCAGCGCAGCAACAAACACCCAGCACAGCCAGAAAAAAAGAATCCCCCTTACAATGCAGGGAACATGGGTTCAATCCCTGATCAGAGAATTAAGATACCACATATTGCAACTAAGCCTGTGCCACCACTCCTGAGCCTGTGTGTTTTAGAACAGTGGTCCCCAAACTTTTTGGCACCAGGGGCCGATTTTGTGGAAGACAATTTTCCCATGGACCTAGGGTGGAGGCGGTGGTTTGGAGGTGGTTCAAGCACATTACATTTATTGTGCACTTTATTTCTAATGTAACCTGCCGCTGATCTGACAAGAGGTATCGGTCCGCGGCCTGGAGGTTGGGGACCCCTGCTCTGGAGCCCGAGCACTGCAGCGAAGATCCCAAGTGCTTCAACTAAGATCTGATGCCGCTAAAGAAATAAATTGATAAATAAATAGGCCAACACAGTACATAGTTGGATTTTGTGATCAGACGCCTTCCCCTCCCCAACCCCACAGGCCTGGAGCCTCCCCTGCTGACCAGCCCCCTTGTTAGTGCAGTACCTTGTGCTGACCTGAAGGTGTGGGGCTGAGAGAGTCCATGACTTAAGCCTTTAAAAATAACAAAGTATGTGCAGTGCAGTTTGTAGTTTTACTAGTTTCAGGTGACAAAAACAGGGAAGTGTGGGGTCTCGTCTGAAAAGAGAGAAAGTGGTGGGACATGAGAAATGAGTGTCCTACGCAAGAACAGGCTTTTTAACTCATGATAAGATTCCCCAGGACCACCAGGAGCTGTCATGCTCAGCTCTGTGCCAACTTAATCGAACGGAAGGAGGAGGCACGAGGGGTCATAATAAGTACGTGTCAACTCTGATGAACAGCTGTCAGGAAGCACTGGACTGTGAAAGAGTCTGAGCCACACTTTTCAAAAAAGGGAAAGGTGACTCATTCAAGGTCATTTCACTAGTGATCAGCGGAACCTGCCTGGAACTGAGTCAAGTCCCTAGGCCAGCAGAGCTGGAGCGTTCCCACCACGTCATGTAGCCTCCGGGGGAGGACGCCCTCAGCGTGCTCTGCCCCAAGTCTACCACAGTCAGAACTTCAACGCAAGACTGAAATGAGAGGCGAGAGGGAGGAGGCGGGGGAAACACAGTAGCCTGGGGGCCGGCTGGCTATGAATGAGACTTCTGTTCGCCTGCCCTGTGCATCTGGAATTTTGTATGAAAACAATGAACTGCGAGGAGGTGAAAGTGTGTGCCTTAAAGCAAGGCCACCCTCCCATCCCTGCCCCCAACTCAATTTATAAAAGACCTGCTTTGTGTCAAGCACAGCAAAGGAGAAGCTGGGGAATATGCTGGGGTTTGGGGGGAGTTCAGGTGTTTGGGGCTGACATTACCAACGTCTGGGAGGAGGCAGCTGAGAAAAATGGGGTATCAAACTAGAACCTCGGATTTTAAACTCCAGTCGTTTTCCTAACTGCTCTCCCATTTGCGTAATGCTCTACAAACTTGCAAAATGCTTTCTCGGCCCTTTTCTCCACAGAATGAGAGCTTGGGGAGGGACAAATTTCCTTCCCGCCTGCTGTCTGGGTGCCGCTGAAGGCACACTGCTTTGCCCATCCTTGACAGCTGGGATGGGGTCCTGTCTTCTGTGCCCTCTGGCTTTAAGATCTTCTGCAGGTTAACGGGTCATGATGCTAGCTGCGCGAGGGCAGATGAGAGTGGCGAACAAGCTCCTAGGTAAGGGAACTGGCTTATAGCAAGGCTGGGGGTATGGCAGGGCCTGGAGGCACCTGGGCATGTTTCTGGAATGTAAATCCTGCCCAGGTTTGCCGGCGGGGGTGGGGGGGGGAGAGGAGGTCTTGTGGGGGAGCATTGTGTGAAGCAGGCTGTGGATTGAGTGATGCTGCAGGTCGGGGGTGGGAGGCATCCACAGGGTTGGGAGTGCTGGTTGACAGTCTGGTTGACTAAGGTGTGTAGCTTTTCACTACAGTGAAAAAAAAAAGTGACACACAAGCACTGAGATCTAATGAGGGCCTGATTACATCACTCCTCTTCCTCAACCTCTCCTGGGTCATCTCATTCAGAGAAATAGTTACAATCCTTTCAGTGGCTCTTAGAGCTTGAGTCCCCATGCCTCCTTGACCTCCCTGCCACACTGGCCTCCTAATTCACCCTCAAACATTACAAGCATGCTCCTGTCTCAAAGCTCTTGCACAGGCTGCTCTCTCTGCCTTCCCCCAGACAGTCATTCAGCTCCCTCATTTCCTTCAGACTTCGGCTCAAACATCAGCTTTTCAAAGAGGGCTTCTCTGACCACTTTGCTGGTTTTTCTTTTGTTGAATTTTTTCTTTGCCATGCCCCTCCCCTCAGCTTGTGGGATCTTAGTTCCTGAAATCTTGGGGTGCTAACCACTGGATGGCCAGGGAATTTCCTACTTTGAATGGCAACTGCCTGATTGTGTTCCTATCTGCTGTATCATGCCAAATTTTCCTGCAGATCTTTCCTCTGATCATGATGTTTTATCACATATACAAGTCTGTTCTCTCTCCAAGAGAATATAAGTTTCATAAAGATAAGGATTTGTTTAGTTAACTTGCTAGTGCTTAGCACGATGCCTAGCCTGCAGTGGGTGCTCAAAAAACACTTGTTGAAACGAATAAACCACTGTTAAAACAGCAGGCTTCCTTCTGTACAGTGGTCTGGCATGAGTCCTTTTCGCTTACCTGTGCTGTGTTGCTCAGTCATGTCTGACTCTTTGCAACACCGTGGACTGTAAGCGCACCAGGCTCCTCTGTCCATGGGATTCTCCAGGCAAGAATACTGGAGTGGGTTGCGATTTCCTCCTCTAGGGGATCTTTCCGACCCAGGGATTGAATCTGTGTCTCCTGCCCACATTGGCAGGCGGATTCTTTACCACTGAATTACCTGGGAAGCCCCCTTCTGGTTGCCTAGAACTGACATTTGTTGGCAGTCGCTTTACACCATGCATTGGACTAAGCCCTTGCCATGCAATAGCTTATTTAACCAAGTGCTATCATTACCCCATTATGCAGATGAGAAAACTGTATCCCAGAGGTTAGTTTCTAAACTCTGGTAGTAATGGCAGAGACAGAAGTATGTCTAGATCTGACGACTCCAGAGTGTGGGTTCCTAGCTACATGACACTCATTCCTAATGCAGCAAGAGTCTAAAAAGATAAAACACCACAACTATAGTAGGCTTATAGGTAATCTGTAACTCTTTTTCATATTTTTCTAAATGTATGCTTTTCTCTCTCAGTAAGAAGGTATTTTTTTTAAAGACTTTTTTTTTTAATGTGACCAGTTTTAAGATCTTTATTGAATTTGTTACAGTGTTGCTTCGGTTTTATGTTTTTGGCTCTGAGGCATGTGGGATCTCAGCTCCCAGATCAGGGATCAAACCCCCACCCCCTACATTGGAAGGCGATGTCCTAACCACTGGACTACCAGGGAAGTCCCCAGTAAGCAGGTATTAATTTTATAATCAGAGAAAGAAGAAGGTTGATCTGCTTGTCCATCTGTCCATGAGGCCTGACCACAAAGTGGGGACCCTGAAGAAGACGACTGCGCACTGCCCTTCTGGGAGGCTCTGAATTCCAGAATCTCTGGGAACCTGGTTAAGAGCAGGAGGGATTTAGGGACTCCTGCACAGACAGTGGGGGAAGAAAGACAACTTGCAGGTCACTTGTGAGGACCGCAACTATTACCAGAAGCAGCAAGGGGTAAGATGGGAGAGAAACCGTTCGCTGCATGTGCAACCATGCAACTTTTTTACCTTTTTGATTCTGGCAACATGTAGCCAGAAAAAAAATAGGCTTCAAGGTCTGATACCAGCTTAATCTATGCCACCTTCCCCAAATTATGCTTGGCTTTGAAGCTGTGACCTGGCTTACATTAAAAAACATAAATATTTGGCTGAACCAGGTCTTAGTTGTGGCATATGAACTCTCAGTTGTGGCATGTGGGATCTAGTTCCCTGACCAGGAATCAAGCCTGGGCCCCTGCATTGGGAGCACAGAGTTCAAGCCCCTGCACCTTCAGGGAAATCCTATGGCTTGTATATTTTACTCAAAACTTTTCCAAGAAGACAACCCAGCCCTCTATACCTTGGTGTGAGCTTCTGTCCTGCAGGGTCTAGTCAGGAGGATAGGGACTCTGTGACAACTCTGGACCTAAATCCTCCAGTTGTCAGTAAGCACCACAGTACGGTCTAGAAACTAGCACTTCTGGTAAAGAAGTTAAAAAGCCAAGAGCATGTCTGTTCTTAGGAAAGACACACTAAAGAAAAGGAACATGATGGAAGAGCTGACATTCTCAAACAATTCAGGGAAAAAAGGTGTGTGTGAATGATAAAGCAAATGGGGCAAAGTATAAACAGTCAGTGAATCTGGGTGAATGGTAAACCGGAGGGAGCTCCCTGTGTTGTTCTTACAGTGTCTCTGTGGGTCTGAAGTCACATCAGAAAAAAGTTACAAAGAAAAGGAAGTAAATGTGTGCTGAATTAACTAATGTGCTTAGCTTAGTGTTCAGAGAAGTTGAACAAGAGTCCAATTCCTTGTCTTGTGCTAAACTCATCCAGGAATTGGAGAAAACTGTGATCATCTCACTCCTCCTCCCATCAGTCACTCCGGATCCTCGTAAGCTTCCTGGTATGGAAAACATCCCGCTTGGATAAGAGCTTTGATCATAAAAATGCATAAATGCCCAGAGCCTGAGATCGGAATTTTTCAAAGGGACTGTAGGAGACTGGAAGGGGAAACTTGGTACCTCCTCACGGTGAGGCCAAAGCACGGTCAACATGGGGTAAATCGGAAAACTCACAGGGCAGCGTGGGGGCGTGGCAGGGCAGTGAGCAGACAGTCCTGCCAGGAGGACCTCAGTTTAATAGGGGGTTGAAGCTACACACAGATGACTCCTGGGATGGAAAGTGCTGTGGGGAGGAGGAGGGTCACAGAAAAAGTCCTCCAGGGGCTGAGGGCAGGGAGGCTGCTTGGGGCATTTTTGGAGACTGGGAGAGACAGAGTGAGAAATGCCCTGCATAGAATGTGGCCTCATGATAAATCCCCTTTCGGCTGAAGCTGGCCTGCTGGTTCTGCGCAAAGTGTGGAGGGGCACCCTCTGCATACCCTGCTCCCTCTGTCTCGACCATTTATTACACCTCAAATAAATGTGAGGTGTCCTCCCAAACCTGGCTCTTCCTCCAGGCCTTGCTCCAGTGTGCAAGAAACCATTCACACACGTGACATTTTCCTCCCTTCCCCTTTGCAGTGCCTTCCTGTAACATCCTCCCAAAAGCTCAGATCTTTCCTTCAAGGCCTGTCAGAGTCTTGCCCCCTACCAATTTCTCCGGCAGCTCCCTGGAATAGTCATTTGACTGAAAGGAGAGGCATCAGTGACTTAGCGGTTCAGTTGATGCTTCCTCAGGAGGCATGGAAGAAGCTATTTTGAACTGACCAATCCTACCACACTCTTTGCAGTGCAGACCCTCTGAGAGCCATTTCTGAATATCCTGACGAAGCACTGGTGGCCGGAGGAGGAGCCTCAGACTGGGAGGCGGCCTTGTCACATGGCAGGGACAGTTGAGGGAGCCAGCTCACTGGACCTCAGGCTGGCTTGGGTGGGTGCATTCCCTGGCTGCAGAGTAGTCATGGAAGGAGAGGTTGAGCTCTGGGGAAAAACAGATGGAACCGGGACCTGTGCAGTCAGGAGACACAAGGACTGCAGACTTGGTGGCAAGGAACACTGTCTGTTATAGGAGATGCTGCCACATGCGGCTGGCTGTGTGCTTCCCGCTTGCAACAGGGAGCCAAATGAAAGTGGGGAAGCATATAAAGAAAGATTTGTCTTGGCCCCCAAAAAAGCTCCCAAATGTCCAACCCTCAGGGCAGTCTATTAGGGCGTAGGGTGACCTGAAAAAAATAAGGGCAGCATGCTGGGGGCTTCACAGAGTTAGTCCATTTAAAGGACTGTTGTTCTGTTTTTTTTTTTTTTTTTTTTTTTTGATACAGGTCCCAGAATCTAAAAAGCGTTGAAAACCAAGTCTTTAGTTTGGCATCAAAACTCATCAGGCAGATAATCCTGTCCTGAATTGACACATGGTTATTTATAGCTTTCACTTATTCCACTTAGTTGAATATTCATATGGTTCACTGCAAAAATTTTACATGTTATTATGAAGTATTATATGCACCACATTACCTTTCAAAATGTACAAACTTTCAATTCCAAAACAAATCTTGCTTCTTCCAAGGTTTCATAAGGAACTGCAGACCACTATTAGATGCATCCTGTTTTTCAGAGGGAAAGTAAATAGTAGCTGTGGTTTGTTTTTAGAAAAAATTCAAAACGTTACTGCTGGACAAAATTAAATGTTGGCAACCCTAGGTCTAGTTCCAAAATTTCTGGAACATTTTTATTGTTCTAAGTCCAACTCTGGCATAAGTCACTTCTGGTACTTTACAAATCTAGGCGTGATTAGAACAGAGGTTGCCAGCTTGTTAGTCACACCGGCAAAAAAAAAAAGCCTGCAGACACGTTTTATTTGCTTCAGAGTGCGTTCTCCCCTCCCCTTTTATCTGGAAAGTGAACAGAAAGTCCAGTTTCCAGTTTCTCTTGACAATTCAGAAGATAATGGCAATAGTCATGCCGGGCATGTAATCATCTGGAGCCAAGAGTCAGGTACCCTTCTCTGCTTTCTAGTCCATTTCCTCTGGAACACCCAGCTTGGCTCACGGTCACTGGACAGACTAGCAGAGACTTGATTTTCCTACGTTAAGACTTCCGGTCACCAGCTCCACACGTGAACTGCTCTAGCCAATACCTCCACACAACTAGGAGGCTGCAGCAGAGGCTTCTGGGAAGCCAAGAGCAACTTGCTTGACTCAGTGAGCGCCTTCCCTCGCTGATGACACAAAAGAGCTTGCTTGATTAAGAATTCCTTCTCACTTTCACAGCAGCGGCAATTATCAGGAATACTGTCAGCCTTCCTGAGGCCCAGCTGCTGAAAGTCTGTGTGTAATATGGTCCCTTCGACCACAAGAATGACAGCATTTCATAAAATGGTATTAAAGAATTTAAACAGCTCTTTTTTAAAAAAAGGCACAATACAAAGCAAAATACAGTGATTTTGGGTTACTCAACTGAAACCTGTTCAACCGGAGCCAACACTTTGGTCACAGTGGAGCCTGCATAGGTAAAATACACCACTCTTACAGAGATGGTCTATTTAATCAGAACTCTTTTCTTCAAACACAAGCATATAAGACAATATAGGCAACACTCTTGTACCTGTCATCCCAAATGAACAAGTATTAAATTCTGCCACATGTGCTTTTAAATAAAAAGAAAGCATTCACGTCTGTTAAAGCTGGTGTCCTTTCTCTCCCACCATCATCCCAGAAGCATAAGAACTTCATATAACTTCACATAACTATATGAAGTTAGTATCTACTGTCAGTAGTTAAACATTTCCTACAAAGACAACAGAATGGTTTTTGTTTTTCATTCAACGTTATTTGAGCTCTAGCAGAACTGATAACATACAGACTCACTTCATTAATGTTAACTATTGTGTAGTGTTCCATCACAAGGTCACAGTTCCTCTCTATCCTTATTGATGGACATTTAGGTTGTTTCTAAGTTTTTGCTATTGTACCTGTGTGACCAACGGAACGTTGGCAGAGTGACGGCAGATTCCTTCAGATTCAGACTTCCATCGTCTGTGTGCTCTGTGCTCTCTTCACTCACTCACTCACTCTGGGGCAAGCTAGCTGCTGTGCTGAAGCAGCCCTATGAAGAGGCCTTCCTGATGAGGAACTGAAGGAAGCCTTAGGCTAATAGCCAGGCATCCTTTAGCCCCAGCCAATACCTTGACTGCAACTTTAAGAGACACCGTGGTCTAGATCCACTCAGCTGAGCTGCTCCTGGATCCTCAGAAACTGTGTGAGATAATAAATGTTTGCTATTTTAAGCTGATAAATTTGGGGGTAAACTGTTGTATAGAAATGGGTAACTAAAACAAATTTTGAGGAGTCTGCTATAAAATGAGACCAGACAAACAAATAAATGTTAAACATTCAAAGACAAATGATTCAAGCAGGCCAAAGGTTCTGTTTACTCTGGGTACGATCATAGTATGTACTCTGCTTCCCAGTGCATTCTCACTTCACAAAGAAAGGGCTTTATGTGGACACAGCACATATATAATTCACCACATAATTTTTGGCTAAAGTATTTAAAATACAAAGCTTTTTTTTTTTTTTACTAAAATTACATGACTAAATCAACTCTTCTCATGGATTTTTGTCAGTGATTTTATTAGCCACATAAAGTAATAAATCAGAAACGTCCAACTTTCAAACTACACCAAATTTTGTTTGCAGAAGAAACTGTGGTCAGCTCTATGTACATGGAGGAAAAGAAAAATTTGGTTAAAAATATCCAAAGGGCTTCCCTGGTGGCTCAGACAGTAAAAAATATCCAAAACACATGAACTCTTTGAATTTAGTTATGGAGTCTAAGGAATGGCGGGAATGAGGGAGGTTAAATAAGCATAGGCTAATTATCTCAGAACAAGTTTTCAACCAAAACCAGAATGGTATAACTACGCAAAGATTTATGAACAGTGAAGTAATTTACAGCGGAAACCTGTGATTCAAGAAGTGGAAACGGTCGTTTCTTAAGTGCCTTTGGTGCTCCTTCCTTACTGGTGTTCCTTCATCTGCTTTAACAGCCCACCACGAGCAAGCCTTCTCAGCCCAGCAGGAACAGAACCCTGCCATTTAAGAGGAAAAAATATGCTGTCCAAGCACACATGCTTGCTTCAAATTCTATGTGGAAGAAAATCAGAGAAATACAGAAAAATTTAGGATTAAAACAAATCCACTAGGATGTAATTTCATAGACATCTGAATCTCTGCTAAATGAAATCTGGCTACCTAGATTACTCTGGCCAACTCTAGAGGTCAAATGAAAAGATACAGTGAACAGCAAGTATGAACAGTTGGGAGCATATCCAGAAAAAGTTCCTTTACTCTCCTATCCAGCCCCCAGTCCCTTCTGCTTTTATTCTCAATGCTCTTGTCTTTTTCATATGCTTTATCTCAGTGTCCTTGCATAACAGGGTAACAAATCATATAAGATCTGGGCTGAAATCTTTTGGAAGAAATATGGGGCTGCTCTATCTGCTAAATGAGCAACACTGTAAACACATGTAACAAGATACGGTGATTGCCTTCATGTGCAACAACAACTACAACAAGGCAACTCCAAACAACCCATTAAAAAGTGGGCAGAGGATCTGAACAGACATTTTCCCAAAGATCCACAGATGGTCAATACGAACATGAAAAGATGTTCAACATTACTAATTATAACAGAAATGCAAACCAAAACCACAGTGAGATACTGCCTCACACCTGTCAGAATGGCTATTACTGAAAAGAAATAATGAACATGGAGAGGATACAGGTAAAAGGGACCCCTTGTACACTGCAGCTATGAAATTAAAAGATGCTTGCTCCTTGGAAGGAAAGTTATGACCAACCTAGACAGCATATTAAAAAGCAGAGACATTACTTTGCCAACAAAGGTCCGTCCAGTCAAGGCTATGGTTTTTCCAGTAGTCATATATGGATGTGAGAGTTGGGACTATAAAGAAAACTGAGGGCAGAAGAATTGATGCTTTTGAACTGTGGTGTTGGAGAAGACTCTTAAGAGTCCCTTGGACTGCAAGGAGATCCGACCAGTCAATCCTAAAGGAGATCAGTCCTGAGTGTTCATTGGAAGGACTGATGTTGAAGCTGAAACTCCAATACTTTGGGCACCTGATGCAAAGAGCTGACTCATTTGAAAAGACCCTGATGCGGGGAAAGACTGAGGGCAGGAGGAGAAGGGGACGACAGAGGATGAGATGGTTGGATGGCATCACTGACTCAAAGGACATGAGTTTGAGTAAATTCCGGAAGTTGGTGATGGACAGGGAGGCCTGGCGTGCTGCAGTCCATAGGGTCGCAAAGAGTCGACTGTTGGGAGTACTGAAAAAACTGGTGTAGCCACTATGAAAACAGTATGGAATGTCTTCAAAAAATTAAATCTAAATTAGAACTACTATATGACCCAGCTATTCCACTTCTGGGTATTTATTCGAAGAACACAAAACCACTAATTTAAAAAGATATATGTACCCCTGTGTTCACTGCAGCACTGTTTACAATAGCCAAGATATGAGAACAACCTAAATGTCCACTGACGGATGAAAGGATAAAGATATGGTATATGTGTGCAGTGCAGTAATACTCAGATGTAACAAAGAATGTTACAACATGCAAAGAATTTGCAACAACATGGACAGACCTTGAAGGTATTATGTAAGTGAAACGTCAGACAGAGAAAGTAACTACTCATACGTGGAATCTAAAAAAAACAAACAAATGAACAAACAAAGTAAAACAAAAACAAAGTCACAGATACAGAGAACAGGTCAGTTGTTACCAGAGGTTAAGTGGGTTGGGCAAAATGGGTAAACGGGGTTAATTGATGGCGATGACTGATGGTAACTAGACTTGGTGGTGGTCATCACTTTCTAGTGTACATAGATGTTCAATTATAATACTGCACACCTAAAAATTTAAATCCTTCAATAGCTGCAAGGTACAGCTCAAACCATTTAACAGGGCAAAACTCCAGGATAGTACATAAAACCTTAAACATGCTCTCCCATTCTAGGAAAATCAATTTCAGATCTCAGTGGTTTGTAAATCCAGGTACCTCGAGAAACCAGTCCTGTTCCCCAGACTGCCTCTAAGGGAAACTTACTTTGACTCTGCGACCAGATGTCCCTGGGCTGGACAGCGGAAGGTAAGAGGAAATGTACCCCCTCTCTATGGTCCCACAGGCTCCTATGTCTTCTTCTAGTACCCTAGACCGGGACTGCCAGCCTGCATGCCTGTTATTTCTCCTTCACACCAAAAGCTCTTTGGCAATAGAAACTGAGTACTGGCAGGATTGGCACAATGCCTCACATCAGACACTCAAAAAGTAGTTGCTAAATGAATGGATATTAAGCCAGTAAAGCACAGAGACACAATATGGAGTAGCAAAAAAGGAATCATCTTCATCCTAACTTTAAAACTTATCTGTAGTTCCTACCATGAGTCAAAAATTCTCTGGGTTTTCTCCTGGATAGGCAAAAAGCTAAGAACAAATTGCTAAGACCTCTTCCAGTATTCTAGTTCTACATACATCTGTACAAAGCGTGTTTAAAGATGTAAGACTGATTTTTAAATGAACACACCAGAATCTGTAAATGCAAATGAACATCAACTCCTTTAAACGTAGGTACCGTAACAAGTTACTCATTCAATTATGAAAAGCAGTTTAAAATTCTGCAGAATTCTTTTTGTTTCTAATTTAAAGCAAAACCAAATAGCTTTTTCATTTACAAAAGCAACATATACTTACTACTAAAAATAAATCAGAAATCATAAAAATAGAAAAGAACTGACCCTCAATCATACAGGCAGAAGCACTAGTGTGTAGCCTGGGTACCATACCGTTCTGAGTCCTCCTGCTATAAACATATTCTGTATGTCTACACTTTTTCCCCCTAAGGTTATTCTACACTCCTCCTATTACTTAATATAGTATGAATATATTTCCATACACTTTGCAAGCACAGCAGTCTGCTGGGTGGCGATACTAGTTTATTTAACTAATGACCCACTGCTGGATATTTAGGTAGTTTATCCATCACTATCACAGACAAATGCTACTCTAAACGTCCTGTAGTTAAAATTTTAACACACAATTATGTCCTCAGAATAAACTTCCAGACATGAACTTTCTGGGAGGAAGGCTGTGCATCTTTAACACGGTTGCTCTGTATGCAGTTTTTCCCCCTTTGGTAACAGATTTCCATCCTTCTGACAGTAGATGTAACCATTGGAAGCAGCAGAAAGTCACTGGGGGTCAAGTCTGGTGATTAAAGTGAGCGATCAAGCTAGGCAATACTATTTTTGGCTGAAAGCCTCTGATTATGCGGCAGTGTGACGGGTTTTCATACATGACTCAGAACTGCTCTTGAAGGCAGTCACAACAAGAATTCCAAACTGTTGTAAGCAATTGGCTCATTGTCAAACTATGTATATTACTTCCTAGAGACACAACTATAAAAGGGATGAACAGAGCTTGATGCTTTCTCAGGAGTCATTCCATTGCAGTTCCATCCCATTCACACATAAAGTCTCAACAGATGAGTCATTCAATTCATTTTAAACATCTGTACTGGTTCACCTAAAACTTAAATATCTGCAGTGTTATTTACCACTCAAATGACACTTCACATACATTATCTTTTAAATTTTCATACCATCACTAAAAATATAGATATTATTCTTTCCATTTTATAAATGATGAAGTAGAAACTCATAGAAGACAGAATGATTTGCCTAAGGCAACACAGTTGATAAAAGGCAGAGCCAGGAGGCCAATAAGGATCTGTTTAGCTTTGAACACAACCTTCTTTTCATGTTCTGACCCAACCGTCTAGCGCCTTACTGTAATTTTTAAATGTGTTATAGGATCATTCAATTCTTGACTGGTAGGATTAAAATTTCTTAATGACTCTATCACTACCAGTGAATAATCCTACTCTTTATATAACCTGAATGTAAACTGAACAAAACTGGGAGTACTGCTTATGAATAGGCTCATTTATATTCTTAAGGAAAACTGGCAGTAACTACAAAAACCCATTTATTCAATTTGAATAAAGTAAATATTGATACTAGACTTTACATTTAAAGAGACTTGTCTGGCAAGTGAGTCACATTTTAACAATAACCACAGTAAAAGGGGGAAAAAAAAGACCAGTAAGTTAAATAAAAGGCTAATAAAACCTGGAGGAAACAGCTCAGCGTTTTCTTTTAAACCCTGAAGAACACCAAACGTATATTATGTTGCATAAAGAGTCATTTCAAGAAAAAACAATTAATAACACAATAGCAGAGTCAGTACTAAGAACTTCAATGATATCCAACTCAAAAATGCATAGGGAGAGTAAAGTTATTTTATTAAATCATGCACATCACGTGTGTTAGTGCAAATAGTTTAATCTGTACTCCAGAAATTCTATTGTACTTTATATCTTTACAAAATAGATTTAAACAATTATTTACTTTAAAAAATGTAATTCTGAAGTTAAGCATTTCAGAACAATATTTGCAATAACCTATATACAAGAGGTACTGGGTACCACTGGCATATTAGCATTCTGTGGTGGAGTGGCTTCCTGCAACAGAAAAAGATGAAATGAACTACATGACAGTAGAGATTTAATTCTTTCTTCAATTAAACATGCTTTGAGGAAGAGATGATATGAAAAAAAAAAAACCATGCTTCCTAAAATGCTGTATATGAGAAAGTAACTTGGCTTTTAAAGAAAAATATCTCTTTAAATACATGAGGTTTTAAATACTCAAGGAAATACGCACTCTCATGGAAAGTTTTTCAAAGTTGATGTCCTCCACATCATCAGGTCACATTAAGGCTGAACAAGTGTGCACATATTCCCCAAATCATCACTAGAAAAGAATATTTCCCAAGTGTATTTCTCCTCAAAAAAAAAAAAAAAAAAAAACCCACGCAAATAGTTGTATCTAAGTCTTGTTCCCAATAGCTCAGTGGTTTTATAACAAGTAAAAATGGCGTAAATATGTAAAAAATATATATATATATGTGTATATATTTCAAACCGATAGGCACTGAGCACACAGGGCCTCTCTTCCCATGTATGTATCAGTTGTTTGGTTTGGGTAGTTATCGAATTGAAAAAAGAAAAAAAAAAAAAAAGAAAGAATTACCTGGCCATTAGAATTCAGAGTAAAATACCCATAAATTTAATGTTATAAATAATTTGGTGTACCAAGAAGCCTACTTTAGGCCACCGTAATATTCAGAATTTAAACATACTCATTTAAAAATTACATGAAAAATTGCAAGCAAATTATTGCTTACAGTAGAAGAGTCACAATTTTATATCCTCTTTATAGACAGATACATTTTATATACTTTAAAGCAATGACCCTACAGCTGTATTCTTGCACTTCTGCTGTTTTAAGAGGTAAAAAGGAAGAAAATGGTTCTGTTTGTCCCCAGCATGAGTGTGGTGCCAGCTTCTAGAGGGAGGACGGTGTACGGACTCAAGAAACGCTCTCATGGAGAAGCTCTGGCCAGACCCGGCACGTACAGCACGATGGCTGTCACCGCAACCAGGGCAGCCAACATGGGCATCCAGGGCCAGGGTTTCTGTGTGGAAAGAAACCAAGAGTCAAAGTCACATTCTCCCCTCTTTTTTTTCATACCTATTAACCCCTTGGTTCCACAGAGTCCTGAATACTTAACAGAATATTAGAAAAACCGTATATCTGCATAAGAATATTTTAAAAAGAAAAGAAGAAAAGGTGAGGGAGTGAGGATGTGAGGAGAGCCAGAACAGCAAGAACTTTTAGAGGACCATCCTGTGGAAGCCTAATACATTTTGGGAGAGTCTTGGGCAGTTTTCAGTTTTGTTTGAAGCCTAACAGTGACTTGTCTAAGAAACTCTCAGAGTTCAGCCTGTTTTATTTCCTCTGATAGCCACATATTCAGCTAACTGATGTACATAGATTCCTGGAGTACGTTTCTGCCTAAAATGTTTATTTCTTGATAAAAACCAGACTGACATGTTGGCATAGTGTTACACAAGGGGTTGGTAGGTAAGGTGGTAGAAAAAAAATGGTCAAAGTTTTGATCGTCTAATCTGAAACTATAGAAGACAAAATCAGAAAGGGTCAAAATAGAAAAGTGATATTAAGGTCCATGCCTGTCTGATGCTTTTGGTAAAGACCACGACCAAGGATAATAATGCTGCGCGGTAGTCTTAGATGCTGTACTAACCTGTATGTTTGTTGGAGGCAAGCATGAATAGCCTGTTCTCTGTGAACTATCAGAGGGCTTTACAATATCAGTTTGTTTTGTTTGAAAGCCATATTTTCACTAGTGTTCTAAGTCATACTGGGAAAGCTGGCCTTTAAAGAAATATTGCAATGTTGCAGATCAGGACTCAGGAAGACACAGGATTGGTTGATACTCGCACAAGGAAGTGCATATTGAGGCTGGGATTGTGAGTCACTGTCCATATGCTACTGTCTCATCCTTTTTCATCTTTTCAGCCACAGTGTATATAGGCAAAGGGTTGAAACAACAAAATTCTACACTACGGGAAAAAAGAGGGAAGAGAGGAGGGGGAGGAAAAAGCTTGCTGAAAACTTCAAAGAGGCAAACTCTTCATTTTTCATTCAAATCTGACTGAACATAATTGGGAAGGGGGTACTAAGTTGCAGCAACTCATAATTTACTCCAGTTTGCTAGAGACAAAGACTCAGTTAAAGGCAGCATATTAACATCTGGTTAGATTGGAATTAATTCATGGTTAGCATTACTACAAAGGAAACAAGACAAGATGTTATGTGATTAGTTCAGTTCATTCGGTATGACACAACATGTAGCATACTAAATGAAGGGTTTGCTTCAGGTAACAAAATACCTGTGTGGTTTTGCCATGCACTATATTACAAATATGGCACAAACAGGTGACGGGGACAAACAGACAAGGACTCAACAGTAGTGCTTGTACCTTTCTCTACCACAATGGACCGAAACACCAAAACAGGAAAGCCAGGAATAGGCCGATGAATACGGCTGGGACGGGTTGTAATATGGAAGGCTAAAGAAGGGAAGGGATATTAAAATCATTTTATGCTACAAAAAAAATCAGATAAGATGATTTAGAACCCAGGGTGGGTGGGAGGGAGGGCAGAAAGACATTTTAAAGACATCTAATATCATCCAGAATGATGGGCCAGGGTATGTAAGTTGGTAAACTACCAGTTTTAAAGAATGGCTGGAGGCAATGTGGGTATCCCTAACTGTATAATGAAACACAGCACATTAAGACAGAGCGATGAAAATGCCTCACCAACTGACGCTCTGCTTGATGGTATGGTATTTTTGTTCCATGCTTGGAATCCATTATTTGACAATGTACTCCTTTGGAAATTGCTAAGGTTTATCTTATCCCTTTATCATAACTTTTTTTTTTTTTTAAACCTAAACTTTTTTGCTTGAGACAGTATTGCTTTCAAGCTTAAACATAAATGCCCTGTGATAACACAGCTCCTAAATTAAGCAAGAGATATGACACAATGTATGAGAAACATTTAGTATATAAAGACAGGCAGCTGAGTCTCAAGGCTTTCAGTTATGTTACCAGAATAGAAGTAATTTTTAGCTTTTATTTTACTATTATTATTATTTTGGCCATGCCTCATGGCATGTGGGATCTTTTCACTGGACGGCCAGGGAATTCCCAGTAATTTTTTTTAAACTGGAAGGGAATTACTACAATAAGTGTTATTATAGAGTAATATTTAATTACCATAACTCTTATATAAAAATAGGAAATTCACCCTTAAAGTAAATTATTTGTAGAACTGTAAATATTAATAGCAAGGCTACTTTCAAAAAGGTTCTCAATCATACAGAGGGATCCATTCTGATTATGCTAGATGTCTTCACAGGTTAATTTAGTAGAAGGTGGAATGAAATTCTAACATCAGAGAGATATGAATTAACACAAAAGAGAGAAGTAACCAAACCATTATGATCTGATTTCAGAAGAGTTCTCTAATTGACAATTTTTCAATAAATGCAATCCATTTTTGCTTATCATAAAGCCTTCATAACCAATTCATCAATTTCTGAAAGGCTTCCACCTGAGCAACAAGTCTTTATTTATTTATTTATTTTAAACTAAAACTTTCTTTAAGCAAAGGACAGTTGGGCACAACTCATAAGCATTCTGAGTGTGACTGTGTAACTGGATGGCCATGCAACAGTACTCTTTGGTACTTGTGCTGCAAGTTAAAGCAGAGTGCCTTCCTCCATGGGAAGTGTGTGGCTCACACCCACTGCAGTGTCCAAGCCATGACAGGGGTTTGAAATCAGTCAGAGCACAATCAACCACACTGAACATCCATCAGTTAGGGCCCACAAAGGCAATGATCACCAAAACGTGTAACACGACATTTATTTAGTATAACATCTTTCAAAGGACCATCTGCCTTTCTAGCAAATAAAATACAAATTAATATTGTTAAACTCAATTTATACCACAATGTTCTAACTGCATACACACACACAAACACATACTCACACTCACTCACACACAGCCCTACAGAAACTCACTAATACTTCCAAATATTTATAGGAGGCCCAGAAGCCACTAAGCTTTTTAGGAATGTGCCTCAGAACATGATTAGTATAAAATGAAAACCATCATTAAGTCTCCATTTTTTGATACAATCAAATGCTAAGGAGTCACCATGTATTACTCTTTCTTCAGTGGGTCCTGGGTAGTACGGTGCTTTGTTTCCCAGAGGGGGTAAAACAAGAGCTAGATGAGGCTTAGTGACAGAACTTCAGATCTATCTAGGAAAAGCTGGCAGTTCTTAGGTAAAAAATTTTTTTTTTTTTTTTTTTTTGTAAACAAGGTTCTTCCTTCAGATAGTCCTTAGCCTTTTCTAGGGGTACAGGCTAAAGGGGCAAATTCTTACTCAAAAATTTGACAGCATAATGATTTCATCATGGAATTTCATAATGAAAAGCTTGGTTCATGTGTACTACAGGTCTTAGTTTCTCAAATCAGTTATAAGTCTTCTGAAAAATCAACTTCACGGCTCTCGCCTGCCTCTCAATCAAAGCTAAGCCAAGTTTGCAAAGACTTACATTATTTCCTTTCTCTCGGAGCAGCTTCAGGTTGTCTTTACATTGTTTGAGCTCATCTGTGATTGACTGTTTTTCCTGCTCAGTCATTTCAAACTTCAACTTCAGTTCTGAGAGTACAGTCTGTGTCTTTTCATACTAAAGGCAAAGAAAAAAGAGTGTGCAGACTCAACTTAAAATGGGTATGAAGTTATGTGTTTAGTCAGGCTTAACTACCAGACCCTGTTTAGTCATCTGTACCACCACAGTCAAGTGTTTTGTTATAAGGAGGATAAGGATCATTTGCACTGATAATAAGAAGCCTTTAATGTTAACTTGATTCTATGTAAGAGTTTTCTGGCCTTGGCGTTTAAAAAAAAAAATTAAGAGAAGTCACCATTGTATCATGTGTTTCTAATATAAGGTGTCACTTTTTCCACTAAGTGAGTTAGAGGAGGAAAGTAAAATTCCAAACTGAGCAAAAGGAAAGCAAGTGAAAAGAAACCTCCACAGCCTAATTAAATGGCAAGTTTCGGAAGTCTGAGTTTATATCCTGGTAAGTAATGTCATCAGCCAAGTTATTTTAGTCTTGAAGTAATAACTTTCAATTCTCATTAGACCTCCCTTTACCCAGCATCACTGTGTATTAAAGTGTTCTGGATAAGGAACGTCTAGGCAAATGAAGCAGAGAAATATTATCTAAGGTAACAATCACTGTGACTGGGACATTTCTCTCTCTCGACTTAAGACTTAGAAGCATCAATGACAAATTACTTAAGAAAATCTGCTGCTGATATTTTTCTTTAGTGAAACACACCACCTCCTGCTCTGGAAAACAGTTCACTGTATATAATATAAATTTTCGACAATCTAGCCCTTAAACACGGGTGACATCAAGGTAAAAAGGAGGATGGTTTGGCCCTACATTAAATGCCCCAGGAGGCAGGAATTCGAGACCGGTTTCACTTCTAGATATTGTATCTTCCATGCAAGCTGAGCTCTCCAGCAAAGAGCAAACACTGTTCTGCTGCTGGCTCTGCCTCTGTCTCGGCCTCCACTGCCCCACTCTGTCATTTCTGGAAGTTTTAGAAGGCAGGCAGACAGACAAGGGCTGAGTATAAAATAAATATACCACATGTCTGGCATACCAGAAAGATTTCTCCTCTTCCCTAAACACAGCCCATGAGGCTGAAAAGTCTCCAGTTCCTTTTTGGCTGTATCCTAGGAATTTCTCAATGAAGGTACACCTTTATATGGTGCTTCTGAATAATGCAAACACCTTGGGGGGATATATCAGGCACTCATCATTATGCACTCCAAAGATAAATATTAAAGATGCAAATGTGGAAAAACATTAGTCAGAAGTGGTGCGGGCAGGGACTTAGGGTCAGCAGCAAATTCACCACAGCAGGAAGAAAGACACGGGTACAGAGAGGGAGGCAAAATATGAAAGGAACTCCCTGTTACCTAACCACATTCCCAGAACAAGTTTGGGTAGACTTTTCTCATGTACTTTTTGTTAAATGTTCAAAAAAAAGCTGCCACATATTTAATTGTCAGAACGAAGGTCACCTTCTATAGCCTTAGTTTCACATCTCCCTTGGATATCATTTTGCTCCATCTTGCTTTCTAACTCAGAGGTGAGAAACGAGCTCAGGTCTGATTAAGATGGAAATACCACACGATATTACCAACACCTTTGGTTCTTCTTAAAAATAATCATATCTGGGCTTGCTCAGTTTGTGATATTTTATCCTGTGACAGTGCTGAAGATACAGAATCATTATACTGTGTACATTAAGTATGGTTCTATGAGAGAAAGGAGAAAAAGTGGAAATGTTCAAAGGGAATACATGTGCATTAATAAAAGGTCGTAATTCATTTGCAGTGGATTACACAGATAGAAGAATCTCATTAAAGAACGTTTTAGTTACAGACTAGTATCCAAGAGGTGACATCAGGACAAACAGAAAGAAAAGCAATTTTACATTACAAAGGAGCATGATGACTACACATCATTTCACAATGAAAACACTGAACAAGAAAATAGAAGAGAAACATATTGACAAGATCAGACATATTTTTAAATGTGCTGCATTTAATGCAATCCAGAGGCTATCAACAATTTAGATGCTGTGACAACATGCCACTGCCATTTGTGGGAACAGTCAAAGCATTTCGCACTGATCGCTCAGTGACCAAAAACAGGCAAACAAGCAATGTAACAAAATGGCTAATGCATTCAGAATAACATACAATAGATTTATCTTCCAACCACAGCATTCTTCCCAGATTTTGAAAGAATTATGGCATGTGGACTGGAAGGACACAAAGTGCTTACAGTATTAAATACTAGGATATTTACTTTGGCACAAAATTTGTGTTCCAACCAAATAAAATGAGATTTCTCCCAAAACACATATGCTTAGCAAGAAGATAAAAATGAACATATTACAAAATCAATATGGCTACATGTAAATAAAAAATGTTACAGTTTTTTTTTTTTTCCTTTAGGAACAAACATGAAGACAGAAGAACAATAATCATTTCCAGATTTAGGATACTACAAGGAGAGAAGAAAAATGCAAAGGAAAAACTGCATTGATTAAACAGATCTTCTGAAACAATCTGGGGTAAACCTGTTATTGAAGACAAAAGAGTTGTCTTCAAGATCCTTCTGTTTAAAACCAATCCTTCATTTAAGAGGGTCTACAACCGGGGTGAGCCCTGCCAGGTAGATGGAAATGAATCAGCCTTCTCCACCCACTAAGCTGGCCACAAGTCAATGCAGGCAGTAGTACTAGGCCAAGAGGACTGACTGCAGCTCTTACTGCCCCACGGTCAACCTCGACCATGCCTGTGTGTGTGGGGAGGGGGCTCCAACACCAACTCTCACGATTTTAAGTATGATTTTTTTTTTTAAGCCACCAAAGTTGAGATTTTAAGCAAAATGACATGAAAAGTGAGCATGCCTATTTGTGAAGAAGGGGAAAAAGAGATGGGGGAAAGGAAAAGGTCACAGAACATGAGCTTGACTGGCTGTGTATGAGCTGAGTTTTTTCATAAGCAACTTTTCAGGCTAGTTTCACCTGAGGGGTTTGGACAGCATTATGGGATGGCCCCAGTTTACTTTCCAAAAGTCCCCTAAATTAAATGTGATGCTGCCTGGAAACATGAACAATGAACTGAGTAATCTGGTACAAAGGTCAACTAACTGGTAGAGAAAACCTTTTAATGTAACTTTGTATATTTATATTTTGAGACCAAACCTTACTGATAAATTCTCTATATATGGACCATGATACACAGCTAACAAATCACCAGGCAGAGATACTTCCAATATCAACTCTGTGGCAGATAATACTTCCCTTTATTTCTAACTAGCATGAATATCTGATTTGCTTTTGGCTGTAAGCCCAACCATAATTGGGCTCATAATGTCTTTTCGCTTTACCTCTTTCTGTACATCCTTTGCTTGGTTTTCTGCCTTACTGAGAAGAGTTTTTAAATCAGCTGAATCCCGAAGATGCTGTTCTTTTAAGGATCCCACTTGATTTTCAAGCTCTTTCCTGGTCATCTGCAGGATGCTGAGATCACTGGTAAGCTCTAAACTCTGCTTCTGAGAACTGCAACAGAAATACTGACAATTATTCATGCAGAAACCAGACACAGCAGGAAGTTCAATTTCTTTTATATTTTACTAGGATGAGTGAAATGGATTTCAGAGGAGGAAAGAAAAGTGTGGGGAAAAAAAAGAATGATATTTTCAAGAAGTAAAAAAGCATTAAAACACTAAAACAATGAAAGTTTAAAGCTGTTTCCTATTTTCAGATAATCAAATACATGCAAAGGTTGAAATCATAAAAAAAGAAGTATAAGGTGACTGTATATTTGGTCATATCACATATATTCACTGTATCATATTCAGTATAGGTCTTCTATGAGAAAAGAAAGCACATATTTCAACTAGTTTCTTCAAGAATTTGACAGACAGGATAGGAGCCACTGCCAATTTTAAGTAAAGATAAATCTACTGAAATGAGAAGATGCCAAAATGAGAGGAAAACACAAAACGAAGAACCGGGATGGTTGGGATGTAGACCTCAGATCTGCCTCTATCTAGTTGTGGGATGTTGAGCAAGTCATGTAACTGGTACCATTTCATTCTCTGAGTAAGCCTTTCCTGACCTCTTAGATCTGTGCCAGGCACTGTTTGCAGAGACACAAATAACACAAGGAGAGTCTCAGTGCCCTCCAAGGTCAAACAAGAAGGCTGAACTCAATAATTTCTGAGGCTTTTTTCCAGCTTAAGTTCTGTGATTACTGTTACAACTTGATGTAAAAAAAAAAAAAAAAATCACAGTTATACACTAGGAAAACCTCTTGACAAGCATCAACAGAAATTCTTTGTTCATACAGAACAGATTTATGGACACAGCGTGGGAAGGAGAAGGTGGGACAAATGGAGAGAGGAGCACTGAAACATATACATTACCATGTGCAAAACAGATAGCTAGTGGAAAGCTGCTATAAAGTATAGGAAGCTCAGCTCAGTGCTCCATGATGACCTAGAGGGGTGGGATGGGGTAGGAGATGGGAAGGAGGTTCAAGAGGGAGGGAACACATGTACACTTGTGGCTGATTCATGTTGATGTATGGCAGAAGCCCACACAACACTGTAAAGCAGTTATCCTCCAATTAAAAGTAAATTAAAAAAACAAAAACAAAAAAATGGAAATTCTTTGTTCAATTCCTTCTACATCATGGACAACAAAGAAGAAAAGACCTGTACAGTGTAGCTGTGTTAAGAATTTGGCTCCCATCTACAACAGAAATAGCTAAAGGAGGATACGATTTTTGAGAATGACAGTTATATGCCTCTCAGGATGGATCATAAGTCTCAGACTCAATACCGTACCTGAAGTACTATAGAGTATAAATCTCATGCTGATTGGATGCTAGGCAGATCCTATGTGTGAGTGTGATGCCGTTAGGGGAATATAGCTAGGAACTAAACAGCATATAAGACACTATAAAGAAAGACTAGCTTCTAAATACTACTCAAATGCTGGGGTGGCTTAACAAATAAATTAAGAGAACTATTAAATCAAAAAGTTCAAAGAACAGAATTAATCTCTTAAATAGTTTATGTGAGTTTAGACAGATAACTTGACCACTGATATTCCAACCATCTGGGGCCTAATATTTTTAAACCATATGCTTTAACTCTTAAGGAATTTGTAGGATTGTTTTTCAACATTTAAACAAAACTTGGAAGTAATTTTAAAAATAGCATTTAACAATCTGCTAGTCTTCAATTTATCATGTCTCAAAAATAAGGGATCAAGTCTGAATCTTTAAAATATTAAGTATTCCAAAACAAGAATAATTTAAGATAATTAATACTGGTAATCAAATATCAGTATTTCTTGCTTGATAGAACACCAAACTAAAAGGATTCACCAAGACCCAAATATTACAAATACGAAGAACCTGAGTGTCTTTATCATCTTACACACATTTTATACCAAATAATTTGCCCACATGTTCTGTCAACTGATGACCAGTTGATATGAAATACACATAAACATATATGTGTGTATGTGTCTGTGAGTGCATCCATTTATTTATTTGTTTGTATTTTGGGCCATTATTTTGTCCTATTCATATTTTGAAATTGCTTTTACAAATTTTCATGTTAAAAACAAACAATTGTTTTATTCTTTATTCTTAATTAACTCTAAATATTCAAAGAGGAATACCCATAGAAAAGATTATGGAAAGGTAAGACACTGGAAGAGAAAAAAGTGCTTTAAAGACACTGATATTAAAAAAAAAAAATTACTGATACTGAGCACATAATATTATAGGAAGGAGTTTTACAGAATAGGTCAGTACATCTTGCTCCTTCAATTAGTTCTTGATTTTTTAATATATAACCAATACTGCAATTGCCTTTGTTTTCATAAGATTTCATGAGGAATACTATTTTCTGATATATCTAGTTATCATTTTTCCCTAAAGCTTATTTTCTATGAGAACTGACCTTGATCACTGAGTTTTTGCTAACCTTAATACTCTTCAGGAGTATGAGCACAAGACTAACAAGAGAGTAATGACTCACATTTTTGGTGTACTGAGGGGAGGGAGACAGTTTAAAGAATGGCTTTAATAATAAACATGTACTACCTTCATATTTGGGCTTCCCTAGTGGCTCAGACAGTAAAGAATCTGACTGCAGTGCAGGAGACCTGAGTTCGATTCCCAGGTTGGGAAGATCCCCTGCAGAAGGGAATGGGTGAATGGCTACCCACTCCAATATTCTTGCCTTGAGAATTCCATGAAAAGAGGAGCCTGGCGGGTTACAGTCCACGGGGTTGCAAAGATTTGGACACGACTGAGTGACTAACACTTGCACCTTCATATTCTGAATTAGAATGTAAACACAGCTTAAATAAAAAATATGGAATCAAAATGGGTCAAATTTTAAAGGAAGAAATAAATGTTAAACTATGCAATAAGTGTTAGTAAGAAAACAAGACTCTACCAAATTTGCTGGAACAAATCTATTGCATTCATTGGTTTGCCTGTAGGGTACTGGATATTAGGACAGATTTAATTGGTTTTAGAGAATTTTTGATCTTATACATTATTACTTTTTATACAGCCCTGTTTGATAAGGAAAAGCTTATTCTGTGTCTTTCAGCAGTATCAATTCTTTTATCACAGCCATCTTCTGATGAACCTTATAAACAGAAAGGATCACTGGCATGAAAGAAAAGAAAAACTTATATTTGAAATTTATTAGCATTTAGCTTAAAGGTGAATTTAATCATAGATCATTTGCTGCTTGTTTGTTGAGAGCTTTTGGGAATGGGGGTGGGAAGGGGGCATTTAATGAATCTGTATTCCATGAGTTCACCCAAAGGAAAGGACACATACGTGGTGCCAGAAAAAAAGTGCTTCAGTACTCATTTAGTGGGGTTAACCTACCAAGTAGCCAGAAAAGAGTCTGGCTGAATATTTTGCTCCAAAAGGCATTTAAGTATCAAAACTAAATTAAATTTAGATGAAAATCTAAAATACAGAAATATTTTGAACCTAAATAAGAGTTCATGCATACTTGTGTAATTCTTTTTCTTGCCGCTGCAGTTCTGAAGATAGCAAAACATTTTCCTTTTTTAGAGAACGGCATTCGGTATCCAATAGATTCCATTCCTTTCTCAACTTCTCTAGTTCACCTAAAATAGTCCCAAAACACATTTGTTAATATAGGAAGGTAACTATTTTTTTCCCCCTTATAAAACATAGATTTTATATGGCTTTTCCTTGATTTCTGTTACTTTGCAGTTATGCCTCAGGGAAGTTCTCATCACCCTGAACTTAAGTAATATTTTTTTTTCCTACTTCACTTTTACAAGACAAATTATTTTTAACAGTATTTAAATAAATGTAAAATTGCAAATTTTTTCAATTCACTGTAGAGCTTACAGATGTGAAAAATGTTTACAGCCCCAATATAAAAACACTGCTTTTATACAATCAATTGTTATGGAAGAGAAAATTAGCCTGACTGGGTTATTCAGCACAAGTTATGAAGTTATCAGTGTCAAGCATTAAGAGCTTTATGTAAAGTACATTTCTCACCTTGCAGCCTGGTTGCTTCTTCTCTCTGCTGGTCCTCGCATTGTTGACACCGAAGCTGAAAGCTATTTTGCAAACTCATGATTTCTTTCTCGTATTCAGATGCTGCTTTCCGCCACCGCTCAAGCTCAGCCCGCACTTTCTTAAGCTCTTCTTGTAAAGAAGCAATGTCAGTGTCCCGCTCAGAGGCAGCCTTTTCTGCCGCTTGATGAAGGAGTAAAATTTCATCTCGGGCACTAAGCAATTCATCTCGAGTGCTTGCAATTTCACTGTCCTTCTCCTCCCGGAGATTCTCAATATTGATGTGTAACCTCTGTAGTTGGGCTACAAAAGCACAGTTATTCATCATTTTCTTAGTCCACAGTAATCAGGAATAAAAGAATAGTCCATATGGGACTGTAGTTACTGCACAGCCCAGGCTATCAGAGCCGTTTGTTGCTTTTGATTAAACTGTATGAGCAATCCATGTTTAATGCATAAAACATCAAAATACAGAAACACAAAGAGAGGAAAAAAGCTCAAAGTGATCTTTATTTCTCCCACACAGAGAAAATTACTTCTAACATTTGGTACTTATTTTCCCAGATTTTTTTCTAAGCATTTATACATATATAAAAACAAAAATTGGGAGCGATCATAATAAATACAGTGCTCTCTATGCTGCTGGTGATAAATATTTTTTAACAACAAAACAGCTACATTAACTTTCTTCACTAATCCTTTATTTCAGATATATTACGCTGTTGAGCTTTTAATTACTAGGAACAATACATCTTATAATGCAATCTTGATTTTTTCCCCCCATAAGGGTGAATTCACAGATACAGAATTGCTTGGTCAGATGGTAAACATTAATAAAACCTTTGATATTCTTAACTCAATTTTCTGTTGAATTGTCAATTCCTTAAAGAAGTTTTCTCTGATGGCTTATCTAAAAATAGTCCACTGTCATTTTCTAGTCCTTTACTCTGCTCTTATTGGATATCATATTATATATTTATTTGCTTATTTTTCATCTTTTTCACTACACTGTACATCTCATGTATACTATCCCCAAGACTAGAAGAGTAAAGAATCAAGGATTATCAGTTGAAATAATGAATTAATAAAGTTACTGAATACTGCCTAGTCAGAGGTATATTTTTTAAAGCTCTGGTCTTGTTGATGTGAACTGGAAACAATCTGTATAAAATCATACTGGGTTCAGAACTAGAATACTGGTCTTGGTTACTATAACACAAGAAAATTGTAGGTATAAAAAAATTCCTTAGGTAGAAAAAAACAATTAATTAAGAGGATTTCAGGCTTGGGGAAGAAAAGAGGTTGCCTCATAAATAAACATTAAATACTAGACCATTTAAGTTTGTGGGAAGCAGTAAGAGGTTAACAACCTCAACGTCTAGAAGGGCACGATGGTCAGAGATTATTACATGACCATGGACTTGTGGATAAAATCACGAAATATACATACTGGTACTAGGGGGCACTCAACGATGCTCACATAAGGCAGCTTTACCACAAATGGCAGCACTACATCACAGAACCTTCAGGGATAACTGTCCATACACAATACAGGATGGAAATACAGATGTAAGTCAGATTTATGTAAACTAATGGATACTGGCATTATACTGTAATAAAACTGTGAAGAACTCTGATGAATTTAAAAATTCATCTACCCATCTACCCCAGAAATTCTTGTTTGACCGTAATACAATTAAATTTTTAAAATAACTCAAATGTCCGACTCAAAAAGAAGAAACGAAAACCCAAAAGACTCGTTTTTCTCTGGGTATTTTAGGGCAAATATCCTAGGCCTCACATAATGACTCCCCATTTCATCTCAGCAGGGGTTACCTGTCTATTTAATTTCTTTTTACCCCGACAATCAAACAAATATTTTAAACTAACGTTGGTTCCTTCTCTGACGATGAAGGCAAATTAATTTGACTTTAAGGATTTTACAATGGCACGGGAAAGACATCTCCTGGAGTATCTCACAATTACAGCCTCAAAATACCAGGAGCTCTGGTTCAAAGAAAACCCTGGACAGACAGGTGTCTTTCAGGTCATTTCTGTAAAGACCTTGTGACAGCCCACACAAAGAGATAGCAAAATGGTGGTTATGAAGAGCAGCCTTTACCAATGAAGGTAGTGCAGGGACCACCATCCTGTTCCACACAGTAAACAATTTTTGCTGCAATGCAAGTGTGCTAGGAGCATTAGAAATAAAATCACCAACAAGCTAAAAGTGTTGATGCACCAACCGACTCAAGTTGATATCCTGTCTGAAGGCCTCCTCTATAGTCAGTCACTATGTAACCCAGAAAATGACAGTCTTACAAATTCATATCTTCACTCTTACTCTCCCCACTCCAAGTGGGAAGTACTATTGCAGTACTAGGGAATCTTCCCTCTAAAAAAAAGAAAAGGCCACCAACAGCCAGTTACAGTCTCAGATTCTAGGGAAGAATCAAAGCCATGAAAAATGGGAACCCTTTGCATTCTTACTTTCCATTTCTTTTGAATTACTACAAACAAACAGTAACAATCCCAAATAGCCCTGAAGTGTTCCATACCTTGAAGAACCTGTATTTGTTTACTGGATTCCTCAACTTGATTTCGATAGGCTTTTCTTTCTTCTTCCAAAAGAGCTAGAAGTATAAAGTACAGTATGTCTAATTTTGTGATTTAATGAAAATATTCAGAATTGAGCAACTGGAAAATCCTAAGAAACTCTCTCCTAAAGCTCATGGAAGGAAACAAAAGTTAGGCAGTAAGTATTAGCAGTATTAGCAATCAGGTAGTTTACAAAGATTTTTAGGAGCACAAAACAGTAGTGAATAAATAATAAATGTATCAGCTGAATAGGAGTTTTCTATGCCTTATATGGCTGAGATAATATATGCTGTTTTTTACTTGAGAAGCATTCTTGATAGATGTTAATCAACACTGTGAGCTTAAATTTGAAAACCAGACTTAGAATCCTCATGTTCACTGCCAAGTACATAGTAAGTACTTACTGACAGGAAGTCCACAGTTCCTGGTGGGATGCAAATCTTCCTCCTGGTGAGGAAGGCCATTTTAGAGAACATGAGGATTCTAAGACTTTGTAAGGTACTAATTGACTGCAACTAGACAACTATTGTGAATGATACAAAAAGGTTAGCTCTAGGGGACAGCACAGACTCCAACTGGCCTATGACTATATAGATAAGTGAGCTACTAGAATAAAAAGTGGTTGCGACATTTGAAGATTCTCTACCTTAACCCTGCCTGGCTCTTCTCACTTACTTTAGAATACATTGTAAAATTGCAGGGAATATAAATGTCCCCTATCTTATATTGAGTAGCTAATATTAGGTATAATTAAAACTTAGAAATTAATATTTCTCTGTTTTTTTTTCTTCTATTGTACTTAATATGTAATTAACTCTTAAGATCTTTCATTGGAACAGGTCTTTCTTGATCTTCAGAATAAAGTCATACCACTATAACTCTCTCCACTTTATTGATCTGAATCATAAGCTCAGAGAGGATAAGTAAAGTTCCAAGATCACATATCTAATAAAATCATGGATTTGGAAGAGGATAACCATGCCTCTGGACTTGGGGCCATTCAGTAATATATTGTTGCTTTCACATCCCCTGAAGAGTCAAAGTAATCTTGATCTCACCTTGAAGTTCAAAGCATTTTTGTTTACTTGCTCTAGCTAGTTCCTGGGCTTCAATCAATTCCTTGCGAAGATGCTGAATTTCTTGTTTTGCCTCAATTTCTGACTGTGTACCCTGCAAGTCATCTGACAAAAATATGTTTATTTTAAAAGCAAGAGTTAGTATGATATCATAATCTCTACAACCAAAGATTAGCAATCTTTCTCATGTTTAGACATGCATAGCTAACAACATAGCGCAACTAAGTTTAATAAAATTTAGAAGCAAATTATATTCAGCATTTTAGTCATTTTACCCTGGAGAAAGAACACAAATACAATTAAATATATATTTAGTAATTAATGGCAATGGTACTATAAAACATATACTAGTATATAATAAATTATGTTTCACTTATGTAGAACTTATGCAAGACTTGATATTTAGTAATATGGGCATAATGCTATTATTATCAATTTTGAAATTTCTTGATAACAGGTCAGAAATTTTTCACTTGCAACTTAACTGGAAATGGAAAAACAGAAAGAAACTTTTCCTCAAGAAAAAACAATTTAGCATGATTTCCCCAATTGGGGAATGCGAAATAAAAATTAAGCTGAAAGTGCCACTGTGCTTACTCTGTTGTCACTGCTTCCTCAATGTCACATACATAACAAGTAAATATTTGCTTAATTATTAAATAATGTAACCTAGTGATCTTATCAAAATACATTAGAACCAGCATTACATCTCAAATAAGTGCCCTCCCTCTTTTCTCTCTAGTCACTCTGCTCGTCTTTCATTGTATTAAAACTTTCTACTACTGAACCCTGCCTGAAATAAATGCATCATCAGGTAGGCCATACTCTTCTAGTATATTCTATTATTCTATTCGACTATTACTTTGGTTTACAATAGCTCAGGCATAACAGCTTCAATCCATCAGAAAAGAACTAAAAATAAAATTTCATGATGCAAATACAGCAGGTCTCAGATATTATAAACATGTGTTTTCATCCTCATATCTTACTTCTCCTTGTCAAAAATTCTAACTCTAGGTTCATCTACTTTAGCCAGTCCATCAATTCTTCCTTTGAAAAAGCATGGTAAGGGTGGAGGAAAAACAAGAGAGAGATTTTTCCAGTGGCAGATGCTTTGTCATAGCAACTACAAAATTTCTCTTTCAGCATCACACATGGGAGTCTGCAAAGGTTCTAGCTGCCCATCTCTGGATTTGTCATTATACAGGATAATGTCCTTATTTTTTAGGAGTATTAAAGTAGGAAGTGTCATGATGCCTTTATCTTTTTTTTTTTTAAGTTCATTTACAATGTTGTGTTAATTTCTGTGTATACCAAAGTGACTCGGTTATTCAAATATTCTTTTTCCCTATTTTTTCCATTGTGGTTTATCACTGGATATTGGTTATAGTTCCCTGTGCAGGGAACATATATATTAGCTTGCATCAATTAACCCCAAACTCTTGATCCTTCCCTTCCCTACCCCACCTTCCCCTTGGTAACAAGCCTCTTCTCTATGTGAGTCTGTTTCTGTTTCATAGATATGTTCATTTGTGTGGTATGTTAGATTCCACATATAAGTGATATGGTATTCGTCTTTATCTTTTTGACTTACTTTGCTTAAAATAATAATTTCTAGGCCCATTCATGTTGCTGCAAATGGCATTATTTCACTCTTTTTATGGCTGAGTAATATTCTATTGTACATATGTAACCCATCTTCTTTATCCATTCCTCTGTTGATGAACATTTAGGTTGCTTCCATGTCCTGGCTGTTGTAAACAGTGCTGCAATGAACAATGGGATGCATGTATCTTTTTGACTAATGGTTTTCTCCAGGAATATGACCTGGAGTGGGACTGCTGCATCATATGGTAGGTTCTACTTTTAGTTTTTTAAGGAACACTATACTGTTCTCCTTAAAAAACTAAAAATGGAGAATCATAATTCAAAAAGATATATGCACCTCACTATTCGTTGCAGCCCTATTCACAATAGGCAGGCAGAGGAGCCTGGTGGGCAACAATCCATAGGGTCACAAAGAGTCAGACATGACTTAGTGACTAAACACACACACACACACACACACACACACACACACACACACACTGTTCTCCATAGTGGCTGTATCAATTTACATTCCCACCAAAAATGTAAGAGGGTTCCCTTTTCTGCGTACCCTCTCCAGAATTTACTGTTTGTAGATTTTTAAATGATGGCCATTCTGACTGTGGGAGATGATACCTCACTGTAGTTTTGATTTGCATTTCTCTAATAGTGATGTTGCAGAGAAGGCAATGGCACCCACTCCAGTACTTTTGCCTGGAAAATCCCATGGATGGAGGAGCCTGGTAGGCTACAGTCCTTGGGGTCGCTAAGAGTCGGACATGACTGAGCGACTTCACTTTTACTTTTCCCTTTCATGCACTGGAGAAGGAAATGGCAACCCACTCCAGTATTCTTGCCTGGAGAATCCCAGGGATGGCAGAGCCTGGTGGGCTGCCGTCTATGGGGTCGCACAGAGTCGGACATGACTGAAGCGACTTAGCAGCAGCAGCAAGAGTGATGTTGAGCATCTTTTCACGTGTTTGTTGGCCATCTGGATGTCTTCTTTGGAGAAATTTCTATTTAGGTTTTCTGCTCATTTTTTAATTGTTCATTTATTTATTTATTTTTGATATTGAGCTGTATAAGCTGTTTGCATATTTTGGAGATTAACCCCTCGTCATTGGGAAACTATTTTTTCCCACCGTGAGGGTTGTCTTTTTGTCATGTTTATGGTTTCCTTTACAGTGCAAAAACTTTTAACTTTAATTAGGTCTCATTTGTTTTTGTTTTTACTGTCATTACTCTAGGAGGTAGATCAAAAAAGATATTGCTGATTTATGTCAGAGTGTCCTGCCTATGTTTTCCTCTAAGAGTTTTACAGTGTCTGGCCTTACATTAAGGCCATTAATCCATTTTGAGTTTATCTTTGTATATGGTATTAGGGAGTGGTCTAATTTCATTCTTTTCTGGGTAGCTGTGCAGTTTCCCCAGCTCCAGTTACTGAAGAAGTTGTCTTTTCCCCAGTGTATATTCTTGCCTCCTCTGTCATAGATTAGGGGACCAAAGAGCAGCCTCTTACTTTGCTAGTCCTTCTGACCAGCTGGCTCCCTTCTTGACAATTAGATCTTTTGTTGGCTCCTTTGACCTTCCCATTGCTCTTCTTTCTCTATACATTTCCCTTGCTATCACAGTCCATCCCAATGCAGAGAATTCCCAAACATTTCTTTCTGACCCAGTCTTATCTTTCTCCACATTTGTCCAACATAGCCTGTGCTGTACCATACCTTCCTATTGGTAAATGTTACTGTTACATTAAACAGTCCTATTTGTAAATGTCAGCACTATTTTAAAGAAATGTATGCCTCCCTTTTCACTCCTGTGTACTCTCACTTACTTTTAACCAACTCATTTGGAAGGCCCATCCTGACTACTGCTCCACCCCCTCTCTCTGCCCCTAGCCAGGAAATCAGCTGCACTCTCCAAAGTTTCCACCACACCTACTAAAATACTTATGACTCTATCAAAATGTCTCCTTCTCCCATAAGACTGTAGCCTCCTCATGTATCTTATCTCTGTATCTCCTGGTTCAATAAATGTCACAGAATTAAGTGAAAATGGCTTTCTGGTCCTAGTTTCTGGTTTACACGCCAACTGTTTCTGGTTCCAAGGGTGACAATACAAAACTGGGGGCACATGTGAACATGAAAGGAAGAGCTTTTAATAATTATGCTGGGACAATGGGTATAAATGGTTTCAGGCAAACCAGGACCTATAAAAAACCTTACTGTTCAACATGTGCCAAACTAGAAACATCACATTGTCTACCACATCATTTACACTATGTCCCTTGTTCTTTATATGTCCTGCAAGTTGGCAGTTGAATCTAGAATCTTGACTAGATTTAAGTTCAGTTTTTTGTCACTGAAAACATCACATGTGGTATGACACTTTCAGAGTCATTGGAAATGATACTTCCTCCATGAATTGCCTTTCTTCCCCATCTTTTAAGATAAGCAAAAAGAAACAAATATATAATCTGGACATTCTTTCCCCTTTCTTTGACTCCTAATGGCAACAACCACTGAGAAATAGCTTATCATCTATACCTCTTCTGTTGCCAGTTTGACTAGAAACTCCTCAAACCCCAAGGACAGTCTTATCAGACTTTGAAACCACTGAGGTCTCTGGCACAGTTCCCTAAAGGAAGCAAAATTGCATTAGATACTACTTGGTCTGAATTTCAGTTTTCTGTTTACCTTTTTTAAGGAAATGATTTCAAGTATATAAAAACCTGTGGATCAAGCCACAGCTTTATTTCTCTTTCAAAAATGACATATGTTGACTGAAAATAATATTTCAAGGAAAATTACTACTGTTTCATTTCATTTATAGCTCATGGTGACTGCTTAATCTACTTTAGATGCCTTTCCTAGTCCTAGACGACTAACACAACAGACAGAAAATTATAATTCTGAATAAAGATTGACTGTTTTTTAAAAAGGGAAATAATAAAATTTAAAGACAATGGTTCAAGAAGCCAAGCATAGGGTTTCACTGAATAAAATAAAGGGGCTACTGTCTACAACTCTCAAGGTTTGGCTAGATCTGTCACTTTCCTAATTTTAAACTTTTGTTTGCTTTTTTCCTCAAAGCACAAAAAAAGAAGAGCCATGTCTCAAACGCCAGAGGTCATCTGAGAAGAGTGTAGATCAGCAAGAATATTGGAAACTATGATCATACTTCAACACAGGTTGGCAAGTGGTTCCCTGGACCAGTAATCTTCAGGACTTCTCCTGGTAAGGGAATTCAATCAAAGGTGGTTCAAACAGCCATGTCAGCTTCAGGATCCATGGGATAAGAAAAGAGAAGGCCATGACGCCCAGACCAAGGAATTCTAAGAGAATCTGGGTAACCTCTTTGTTAACCACTTCCAATTCTAACTGTTATGTAGCTAGGAGAGCAGTATGATCATGCAGAGTGAAATCAAGGCTTCCGTGTATGTGTGTCTGTATGTGTATGAAATCAAGACCTCCTTCTGCACATGCGCATGCATGTGTGTATATGAAAGCATGTATGTGCATGCATGCATCCAGTCACTCAGTCACGTTCAACTCTTTGTGACCCCATGGACTGCAGCCCGCCAGGCTCCTCTGTCCATAGAATTTTCCAGGCAAGAATACTGGAGTGGGTTGCCATTTCCTCCTCCAAGGGATCTTCTCGATCCAAGGATTGAATTCACATCCCTTGCAGCTTCTGCACTGGCAGGTGTATTCTTTGTTGTTGCAGTTTTCAATTTTTTAAAATCTTATTTTATTTTGTTTTTGGCAGGTGTATCCTTTACCACTGTGCCACCTGGGAAGCCTAAGGCTCCCTTTATATAATCCAAAACTTGGGTCTGAACTGGGTGATTCCTTAAGAGCCCAGCCAGATGCAAAGGCATTTCTATACAAAGAAACCTCCACAGGCTGCTTTTGCAGCTGATTTCAGAGACTTGCCTGGTATTGGTCCATTGCTACTAAAATGCTTAACCTACTGAGCTGGACTTATATGTCAACTTTTCTTGTGTACAATAAGGCAATTATAAAAGAGACTAAATACTGGCAATCACAGATTTATCAAAAAGCCACTCTAAGGCACTTAAACAGGTAGTTCTTTCAAGAAAATTAATATTTTTAACTTTTGCTGTGTTCCTGTCAGAGACATCAAGGTAAACACAAAAAACCCACAGCTATATTTCACATTCTACCACTTACTGTTTTGCCTTACAAATAACTCTGATTGACATAAATTATTTTACAATTTAAACATTTTTCTTTAAAGTATCTAAGCACCAACATCAACATTTTAAATTTTAGTTTCTGCTACTGTAGACAAGCTATCTTAGTCTTCTAACTAAAACTTAAAACATCATATAATACTTGGAACTGAATTTGTGGCAAGGGTGAATACAATGCCCTGGTTTAAATGTCATAAAAACATGTTAAAGTACCTTTTAATAGGGACACTTTAGCAAGGGGTTCATTTAGGTCTTGATCATCCATTTGGGCGTCTACAGTGGGGGAAAAAAGAGAATTATAAACAGTAAACTCTATCAGCAAGCTATCCTTTTCAAAATAAGTGAGAGAAACTTACACAGCTATTATATTTGGATCATTGTACGTAGTTTTAAAATTTATCCAAATTATCAAGGGAATCATTTGATAAACAGAAGCACTGCTTTCCCCCCCCAAATACAAACTTTGAAATCTCTACCCACACGAACCTGCATACATAAACTGCTTAGTAGGCAACAATAACTAACAATAACACCTGCAGAGTTATAAACATTAGGTTAAAACTCACCTGTAGTGTCGTCACTACTTTTCTCCTTGCTTGGGCTCAGAGTATCTGACAAGTCGGATTCCTTTGCTCTTGCCTGGTTTTCTAACAAGTAGGAAAAAAAAAAAGTAGAATCACATTACAATTAAAAAGCTTGTATCAGTTAAACTGCTTCAGGCTATGCGTGCGCTAAATCTACTGGTATGCAAAATACTTTTAAAATTAACTGAGGTCACTGAAGCTCTTACTTCTTCACCACTCTAGTCCCAAATGGAATGCTGCTTATTACACGGAGCTCAGATTAAATTATAATGTGGATCATGACTGCTGTGCAGAGGGCTGGGGCTTTTGTTCAAGGCTGTCCACTGGCCAACTGGAAACAAAAATGAAGCAAGCTCTGCTAAAATATTCAGAGAACTGTAACAAATATAGCAAAAATTTCCAGGACAATGTGGACATTGTATGAAGATGAGGAAAGAAAATGATTCTATTATATAAAAACACTAGTTAGGTTGCCTTAGTATTTATACTCACAATAAAAACTCTTTAAAAAATTATCACTATTTTTTTTTTTATTAAAAGTAACACTGAAAAAAGAACATTAACAGCTTTTTTATATCTAAAGAAAACACAACAGTACCTGAACCACAGGCCTTAAATTCTTTGCTTAAATTGATATTTCCTTAAACTTAAGGACCATTGTCACTACTTGGCCTATTCAATCTATATTAAGATATAGCTTAAGCCCATGACTTCTAAGGAAGTCTTCATTTCTCCAGCATGTTGCTCCTTTTTTATTGTATCTTCTCTGGAACATATGTTTTTATCATTAATCATGTTCTATTTTATAGCATTTTCTGTATATACATATATCTTATTTCCTCAGTGAGACTATAAATTCAGTAGATATATGATTACTTTTTACAATGTTATGCGCTTGACTATACTGTTTTTGGTAATCTAAGGAAATAATAGGCAACATATAGTATATATCCATAAGGATGTTCACTGCAGCACTGTTCATTACAGAATGGAAAATGTTCAAGATAGATTCACTACTATTAAGTCAAAGTAAAGTCTGTTATGTATAATGTGACTCTGTTTAGACTGAAAAGAACTGTACATTTAGCTATGAATTTTTTGTTTTATATTTATTCAAGTCTAGAAGGATCTACAGCAGAGACACCAATGGTCATTTCTGAAGGCAGGTACGCACATTTACTTTCTAACTTCCCACTGTCATAAACTGTGTGAAAAATTAGAGTGAACATATATTGTTCTCATGAGCAACTAAATCAAGAGAGTTTTCATCTGAGAAGTAGAAACATATCTAAAACCATCACTGTCAAAATAATTAATACAATATTGAAATATAACTTATTACGGCTGTTCCATGTAAGAATAGCCTAAATTTGTGGCTTGTGTAATGAGTGATGGATTATAAGACGCCTTTTGCATCTTTTCTCACTGCCATTTCTAATCAAAGACCAACTGCTGAGAGACAATGAGCTTGGAAGACATGAAGTCACTAATCGCTGAGGCCCATGGGAATCTAATCTGAGACCTCTAGTGCATTCACAGTATGTTCTAGTTTGACATTTCTGAATGTACTAGTTTTGATCACAAAGTTACTGTCTCAAATAAGGGAGGTGAATACATCTTATCAATATATAGAAAGAAAAGAAACCATTCTGTGGGAACAGAAAGGAAAAGACAAAAAAGACTTTTCTAATTTTAATATTCTTGGCAATTTTATGATCAAGATATCAAGGCAAGCCACGAGGAATGTATTTTCAGACATATTCTTCTGGCTTACAAGCAACTTTTATTTCCTATTTGGAACAGTAGCTAGGAAGGTAAAATTGCCTTAGAGGTTTCCGTTAAAATCTTAGTAGAATATAAGCTCCATGAGTGCAGGAATTTTTGTCTGTTTTGTTAACTGCTATATCCTCAGTCCATAGAACAATGCACAGTATGTAGGAGGTGCTCCAAAAAGAGATGATTAAAGACACAATTTACTGCAAGTCAAGTCATGGGCCATCACTGTTGTGTCCTGACACTACAGTTATTATATGGAGGCAAATCAAATTTATTCAAGATGAAACACAGGACACAACAAATGAGTGACAAGAGTCTCTACTATTTAAAACTTCTACTCTTCAACTATAAAGCAGCACCCAACTTCCCTGAATTAAAAGTCATTCAGTTCAGTTCAGTCAGTCAGTCATGTCCAACTCTTTGCGACCCCATGAACAGCAGCACCAGTTGATTTTTTCTGCAGTACTTACTTATTAAAATGCATAGCAATAGTATATATAAGAGGGGTAAACGGAAGGATAGCTACCAATATCAATACCAAACTGCTCCCAAACTGGCAAGTCTACAATAAGGTGACTGTTTTCACTATATCTTCAAGCAGACATAACAATGGATGGGCAAAACAAACATAGGCCAGTTGTTATACCACTGGAACCATTATTTGCAAAGAAAGTAAAGTCAAGAATCAAGGGTGGGGATGGGGGGGAGAAGAACTAACATTTGCTAACAGAAAGGTGCTTCCTGCTTTATAAGCAGTGCTTCATTAAATTTCCACAAGACTCTGTAAGTTATATACTGTCGATCTCACTTTATAAATGAGGAAACTGAGGTTTAAAGTACTAAAGTAAATTGCCTAAGGGCACAAAGCCAGTGGCTGGTAGAATCTGAAATAAAAAGCTGCTGTGTGACAAATTCTTGTATTTTTTCTACTGCTATCTTTAAATCTACCATAAACATAAAATGACTGCAAGTTGAGTCAGGGCTTAAAAAGAAGGCAGGGGCAACCTACAACTGCATTTTGCATTAGGTGAAATATCTGAAGGAAACATTAATACCACCAAGACTTGTAACAACTAGTAACTGGCAATTTCTAGCAACTGATATTTTTCAATGCAGACAATTCTATTAAAAAAATCACCAGTGAAAGTATTTAAAAAATAAAATAATCCAGCCAAATCCAAAAGAAAACACTTTATAGCCAGATATACAGCATTTAAAATGTAATTTATTTCAGCCATGTTAGTTTGTTACAGGGACTAATATACCTCTGCAGGCCAACTGTGGTTAGTGCCAGTAAAATGCTGACAGCTGATAGAAAAATCTCTGGGTATATAAAACTTACATATGTATTAGCATTCATTCTTTCCCCCTTTTCTTTTTTCGGTTGCGCCACTAGGCTTTGCAGAATCTTAGTTCCCCAACCAAGGACTGAACCCAGGCCCTGGCAGTGAAAGTGCTGAGTCCTTACTACTAGGCTGCCAGGGAACTTTCTGTATTACCATTCTTAAAGGATGTATTCTATTCACTTGCATGGACACACTTGCTATAATTTATTTAATAAATGTCCTTATTACTGGACGCTTATGTTTTCTTTTTTCGCTTTTAAAACAATACAAATGTCCTTGTACATCTGTCCAATTTGTTCCTTTTTAAGATAAAAACTCAGAACTGAAACTGCTAGTAAACTGTTAAGCATGCTCTTTAAAGTTTTCAATACATATTTTATAGCCAGATTTCAAAAGGAAATCATAACATTTTCTTTTTCAATAATGACATTGTGTAATTTCAAGGAAATGAATTCTAATTCATAACGCATTAAATGGAAATACAAAGGTAGCAAGATACTTTTCTTTAATTAAAAGCAGCAGTGATCTTTTTAAGGCTCTACATTACATCAAAGTGTTGGGTATTTAACCAACTAATCTGAATAGGTATTTAGTTGATGAAGTAAAAGCTATTTTAAAATCTGTTCTCATCTCACTTTAATAAGATGAAATAAATTGCCATACGTACTAAAAATAGTTCACTGTTCTGAAACTCAATGCCTGTTTGCCAGAACAATATTAGTGATGCATATTTTATGCATTCTTTCCCCAAATATGGCATGTGCCGAGCACAAAATTCCAAATGGAAGCCACCAGATAGTTGGGATAACACTATCCTTTTAAATATTTTTAAAAGCCAATGGATCCAGTTACTTTAATAAAACAGAATTAATGAAACTGAGTACAGCAAGCTTTTCTTATTCATTGTTTTAACTGACTCAAATGATTGTGAATTTAGTTTTAAATTTTATACTGACATGTTCTCCTGATAAAAGTCCTAGAATGAATAATGAACATATTCCACTAAATTTATTTGCCCTATTTCCTTACACATAAAAGTGACTTGACAACATGATGCTTTAAAACTTACTTTTCTTTTCTAAGGTCTGACAATTTTTATTGAAAATAATTAACAGAATAAATTACTTCAAGCAATTATAGGACTATTTATCACAAAATATAAGGTTCTACATAATCACTTTTGTTTAAACAATTGAGATGCCAGCAATTAAGATAATATTAAATATCATAACAAATATTAAACGTACAATAACTAGAAAAAGAGAACCATAAACATTTTTCATCTGTTTCAAAAAAGATTTACACTCTATTTGATTAAAAATTTTAGATCAAAGCTGAAAATAATGCTGGAAGTGAGACAGAGATCACAACAAACCTTTAGTAGCTGACGAAACCTATTCCAAGCATTAAAAAAAACCCACACATATATAACCATTTAAAAAGAAACTTTTCAATGAACACATCCTTCTTAAGAGAGAACTCCAACTGTTTTATATTATTATCTGGTACTGTTACTGGATTGTGAGCTGTAAGACATAAACTGGTGGTTAAAGTGCTATGACCTTGGAAATGTACACTAACCTTCATTATCCAAGAGTTGTCAAAACCCACAGAAAAATGCCACAGAAACCCCACAGGAAACGAACCTTTTGAAAGCTTTGTCTCTTCTACTACTTTGGTTAGGTGGCCCTCGACGATCAGCTTCTCTGCCAAAGAAAATAAACGTTACTATCCAAGCCCAAACTGAGCAGCAAGCATTTCCCTGAGCAGGGCAGTGTAACACATTCCATGACCAAATTTAAAGATGATAGCATTACTCCCATGACTAGGCTTGAACAAAAACTTGAACCTGGAAGGGGGAACTAAGAGAACTTGAACTATACTAGAGGCATCAGGTTAACGCAGAAACCCGAGAGTAAGGAAACAATCTGCCTTCAGTTTTCATTAATTTTCACCTTATTTTATTATTTAAAAACCTTTTTCCCACCTTATTGTAATAGCCTTGCACTTTTTAAAAGACTCAGGAAAAACAAAGCAACTCGCTTTAAATCAACAATATTAACTTGAAATAAAGGAATTCTGGGAAGGTATTTCATTTAGATAAAGAATACAAATCATACCAACAGCTTACTTTTCCCTATTGATAAAATTTAGCAAGAGCTAATTATTTAAATAAATTAAAAAAAATTTTTTTATGGGGCATTCCTTCTCTGTAAGTGTATAGTATAGTTTATCATTTATTTAAAGTTGGATTTTCATATTCTACCTTTCCAGTCAGGAGGAGAATATATCTAATTCTGTATATCACATTATCTGATGATGTATGTTACTTGGTCTCCTTCAATTTACAATTTTGCAATATTTGAAATAATTTCTCTATTCTTCTACCCTTCAACCCACTGCAAGTTGGTCTATACCCATCACCCAACCACTGAAATAGCTCTGCGATCACTCATAATTTTCATTTCATACAGGCTCTGTGTGGCATGTGGCACTATTTGCTCCTACCTCCTTGATAAAAAGAAAAGACAAAGTCATAAATTTAGATAATTTCCAAAGGCATTAATCTTACAAGATATATAATGTAAGCTGTTTTACTCAGCCTCTGTCTTACCCCCATTCCACTCCTGAAAAATCACTTCCCACAGACAACTTTTAACTTTTAGTCATTTCTTTTGGTATTTACAGTCACATTTCTAAGTAATATATTGCTATTTCTTAATTTTTCCATTTTAGGCATTATTTACTGATAATCTCTCACAGATGAGTACGTTCTCATATTCTAATATTCTCAATAAGAGTTACATTTTGTCCATCTGCAATCAGAATTTATGACTATTATCTACATCTGAGTTATATGCCATAATTAAATTTTTCTTCTTGTACAACATTAATGTTTCTAGAACTTATAATGTCCTCTTTTGTTTTGCTCATTTTTAAAAATATATCTCAAACACAGCCCAAGTTCTTACAGAACCCTAAAACTCTCAATATCTTCAAACATACCAGGCAATCTATCATATATTTCTGTCTCTCCCTTCCCCTAGTCCCTTCACCTTCCTGCTCCAGTCTGAGCTATATCCTGTGCAGAATTCCTTGCTCCCAGATTCCAAATATTTATTATTTATTTTTGGTTGCACTGGGTCTTTTGTTACTGTGTGCAGGCTTTCTCTAGTTGCAGAGAGTGGGGGCTGCTCCCTAGTGGTGGTGCATAGGCTTCTCATTGCGGTGGCTTCTCTTGTGGAGCATGGGCTCTAGGCACACAGGCTTCAGTAGTTGCAGCACTCGGGCTCAGGAGTTGTGGCACATGGCCTGAGTTGCTCCACAGCATGTGGAATCTTCTCAGACCAGGGATTGAACCCGTGTCCCCGGCATTGGCAGGCAGATTCTTTTCCATTGCGCCACCAGGAAAGTCCTCCTCTTCCTATTTTATTCTCTTATTTTAGTGTAACATATCCTCAGATAATTTCTGGATAAGACATGGATAGAAGGTAAATGCTTTGTAACTCTTTGTAACTTTGTAACTGTTAAAAAATGCTACTGTTCTATGCTCACATTTGACTGATGGTTTGACAGATATATAATTTCACAGGACAAAATTGTCATTCAGAATTAAAAAAAAAATCATTTCACTGTCTTCTAGCTTCAAATTGGAAGGTAAGTCTACTGCCAGTCAGACCCTTGGTCCTAGGTATGCGTGGTAGAGATTTCTTGTGCTCAGCAGTGCCTGGTTTGCCTAACCTTTCTGGGCACCTGAGAAACTGCACATTGCAAGTCCCTAACTCAAGGAGGTCCATGTGATTGGTTCTAGCCAAGGCGGAAGCATTTAAAAGAGAGCAGGACTTTTCTACACTTGTTCCTTTCCCACTCCAGAAACAAAGTGTTCAGATTAACCTCCATTCCTGAGTAATAATAGGGAACAGAATGTTCTCCCTCACCACGGACATGTAGCATAAATGAAAAGGAAATATTTGTGAGGTCCCTGGTGGCTAGTGGGCTTCCTGGGTGGCTCAGATGGTAAACAAAAATCTGCCTACACTGCAGAAGACTGGGTTTGATTCTTGGGTGGGGAAGACCCCTGGAGAAGAGAATGGCAATCCACTCCAGTGTTCTTGCCTGGAGAATTCCATGGACAGAGAAGCCTGGTGGGCTATAGTTCCTGGGGTCACAAAGAGATGGATATGACTGAACAACTAACACTTTTACTTTCACTTTGGAGGCTTAGAGGTTAGGATTCTGGGCTGTCACTGCCATGCCCTGGGTTCAATTCCTGGTTGGGGAACTAAGATCCCATAAGCCTGTGACACAGCAAAAAAAAAAAAGCAAATGGTTCAATTAAGCTGTTATGATTTCTGGGTTTATTTACCACTATATTATTATCTAGTTTATTATGATTAATAATACAGTACGAGATACTTTGTTTCTCCCTGGCAATTTTCAGAATCTTTTCTTTATCCCTGGTGTTCTTAAATTTCATGTACCTCAGGTATATGGTCTTTTATAAAAAACTGAGGTTAAATTCACATAGTGTATTAATTTTAACATGAACAATAAAGTGGCAATAGTGAATTTAGTATATTCACTATAATATGGAACCACCAGCTTCATCTAGTTCCAAAATACTTCTATCACCTCAAAAGAAAACTTCATACTCATTAAGAATTTTCTTCCCATCCTCCAAAATCTCTAACCTCAAAATCTCTAACTCTACAGCCGGTTTTATGTTTCTAAAGCAAGTTTCTACTCTCATTCTCTCTGTTCTTGTGTTTTATGTCTTTTAGCTTTTACTATGAATGGACCCATTCATCATATTTAATCAAAAGTTTACTGCCTCCTTTTTAAAACTCTTCTCATTTGGCTTCTAGGATACTACTCATTCCTACTTCTTGTATGTACTTGCTTATTCCTTTTTTTTTAGGCTTTCATTGACTGTCTTTTCTTCTGATTATGATCTAGATATGTATAAACATGTCAAAAAACAAAAAAGAATCTCACTAAAAAATATTTGAACAGATATTTTTCCAAAGAAGATATACACATGGCCTATAGGTGCATGAGGTCTTCCCTTGTAGCTCAGTTGGTAAAGAATCTGCCTGCAGTGCAGGAGACCCAGGTTCAATTCCTAGGTTGAGAAGATCTCCTGGAGAAGGAAATGGCAACCCACTCCAATATTCTTGCCTTGAGAATCCCATGAACAGAGGAGCCTGGCAGGCTATAGTCCATGGGGTCACAAGAGTCGGACACAACTTAGCGAAAGGCACATGGAAAGATGCTCAATATCACTAATCATCAGGGAAATGCAAACCAGACCCATACGATAATATCATTTCACATCTGTTAAAATAGCTATCATCAAAAAGACAAGAAATAACATAATGTGGAGAAAAGGGAGCCCTTGCACATTGTTGGTGGAAATGTACATTGATGTAGCCACTATGAAAAACAGTATGGAGATTCTTCAAAATATTCAAAATTGAACTACTACATGATCCAGCAATTCCACTTCTAGATATTTACCTGAAGAAAACAAAAACACTAACTGGAAGAACTATAATGCACACCCTCATTCACTGCAGCATTGTTTACAACAGCCAAGATAAGGCACCAACAGATGAATGGACAAGGAAGTGATGCCATGTATATATATAATGGAGTATCATTCAGCCATAGAAGAGAATGCAATCTTGCCATTTGTGACAACACGGATGGACCTCAAGAGCACAGTGCTAAGTGCTAACACTAAGTGCTAAGTACACACTAAGTGCTAACACAGTGCTAAGAAAAGCCACACAGAGAAAGACAAATACCTTATGATCTCTCTCATATGTGGAATTTAAAACAAACAAACATACAAGCTCATAGATACAGAGAACAGACTGGTGGTTGCCAGAGGTGGGGAGTGGGAGGTGGGAGAAATGAATGAAGGGAACAAAGGGGTAAAAAGGGGGTAGGCAAACTGTAGACTTCAAAAGTCATGTGTGAAAAAACTAATAGGTATGATCTCATATAAGTTAAATTTTTCTACATGATCAAACTCACCATAAACAAAGCTAAAGAGCAAGCGCAAACACGGGAAAATATTTGAAAAACAAACAACAGATAAAGGTTATCAATCACTTCATTCATTCATGGGACCATTAACTAGGGGGTGCCTATTAGACACTGTCCCAGGTGTTGGAAACATTAGGATGAACAAATGACAAAATCCCTGCCCTCCTGGTTCTTGTTATAATGATGCTGGGAGGGCAGGCAATAAAGAAATAAACAGTATGTCAGAAGGCAGTCACAGTAAAAAACAAAGCAAGGAATGAGGAAAGGGCCTGTGAAGAAGGCAAACAAAGATATGACACCTTCCAAAAACTAATAACAGAAAGTCAAATAACACAAGGGAAAGAAACGCAAAGAATAGGAACACAGAATTCACAGGCCAAGAAATGCAAATGTCTAGTAAACCTGAGAAATTCATGGTCTACCCACTAACACAATGCCATGGCATTATTTGCCCATCAGGCTGGCGATATACTGAATTTCAGTACTGACTGCGAGGGGGTGGGTAAATGAGTAGCTTTCTGTCCTTTCAGGGGAAGTGTAAATCAGTATGATTATTTTGTTTAGAGGGCAATTTGGCAGGAACTCTCCCAATGCTGAAAGTATAGGCCTTCTGACGCTACAACCTTTCTTCTGCACATCACATTGGAAAGAGAGAGGCTTGTACAAAGATTTCCAATCATGGTCTGCACTGGGGGAAAGCAGAGTACAAATTTTTATAGTTTTATCAAGCAAGAAAAAGAAAATTGGTCTCTGAGATCTCAAAAAAATTTTAATAGCATTAATTACCGGCTACACTTGAATAATTTCTACATATTGATGCCAAGTCTCGTTCTCGCTCTCTTACATTCCAGAACCCTGATGCCTAACTACTTCTCAAACATCTTCACCCAGAAATCTCACAGGAGCTTATCTCATCCCGCAAAACTGAATTTGTCTTCTCTTCCTTTCTCTGGGATGAATTTGGTATCTCTCCTCTCCCATTCCATAGCTCTTCATTAGTGTCTCTATTAAGCTATACTGCATATGTTTATTTATGTCCATCTTTACCACCATACTATAAACTCTTTGAAGAATATACTCATTACCTCAAATACTATACATCCAATATAGTGCCAGGTACTTTTCATGGATTACCAAGATAAACCTTTAGGTCTAGTGAAAGCAGCAAGGTATCCCATTAATAATTTCTCAACACAATTGTGTCACATAATACAGGTTCTACAAATGCTTGTTGTATGAATATAGCAAATAATGAAACAGAATAAACACAGGTTCTAAAAGCCATTTTAATCTTTCTCTAGGATGTTGAAGACTGAAGTACCACCTTCTTCAAAAAATTATAAACACACATTAGGAGCAATTTATTGCTCAAAACTCTATCATCCTTAAAACAAAATCTTAAGTCCCTACCATGATCTACAAGGTCTGTAAGCCAACTATGGCCCCACAGGGCCAAATTCAGCTTGTTTCCTGCTTGGTAAACAAAGTTTTATAGGAACACATTCAGGTTCATTCACTTACATATTGTCCATGGCTGGTTTCCACCACAATGGCAGAGTTGGTACATAAAACAGAGACCCTTTAACATGCAAAGCCTAAAATACTTACTATCTGGCCTTTTGTTTATTTCTTAAAGGCATTTTTATTTTTTTAAAACTCCTTTAGACTTGCCTTGGGTTTTCATGTGGTTTTTCTCCATCTCACACACTCTTTCCCCAGACACATGTACAACTCACTCAACTTAGTTCCAAATCTGTTCAAATTTCACATAATACTTTTGTTAATACCTACTGCCCTGATAGGTACAAAAGAGTTCCAGAAAAACATCTACTTCTGCTTAATTGACTATGCCAAAGTCTTTGACTGTGTGGATCACAACAAATTGTGGAAAATTCTTAAAGAGATGGGAATACCAGACCACCTCACCTGCCTCCTGAGAAATCTGTATGCAGGTCAAGAAGCAACAGTTAGAACTGGACATGGAACAATAGACTGGTTCCAAACCGGGAAAGGAATACGTCTATAAGGCTATATATTGTCACCCTGCTTATTTAACTTATATGCAGAGTACATCACGAGAAATGCTGGGCTGGAGGAAGCACAAGCTGGAATCAAGATTGCTGGGAGAAATATCAATAACCTGAGACATGCAGATGACACCACACTTATGGCAGAAATTGAAGAAGAACTAAAGAGCCTCTTGATGAAAGTGAAAGAGGAGAGTAAAAAAGTTGGCTCAAAACTCAGCATTCATAAAATGAAGATCACGGCATCCGTTCCCATCACTTCATGGCAAACAGATGGAGAAAGAATGGAAACAGTGACAGATTTTATTTTGGGGGGCTCCAAAATCACTGCAGATGGTGACTGCACCCATGAAATTAAAAGACCCTTGTTCTTTGGAAGAAAAGTTATGACCAACCTAGACAGCATATTAAAAAGTAGAGACACTACTTTGCAACAAAGGTCCGTCTAGTCAAACCTATGGTTTTTCCAATAGTCATGTATGGATGTAAGAGTTGGACTACAAAGAAAGCTGAGCACCAAAGAATGATGCTTTTGAAGTGTGGTGTTGGAGAAGACTCTTGAGAGTCCCCTGGACTGCAAGGAGATCCAACCAGTCCATCCTAAAGGAAATCAGTCCTGAATATTCACTGGAAGGACTGATGCTGAAGCTCCAATACTTTGGCCACCTGATGCAAAGAACTGACTCATTGGAAAAGACCCTGATGCTGGGGAAGATTGAAGGCAGGAGGAGTAGGGGACGAAAGAGGATGAGATGATTGGATGGCATCACTGACTCAATGGACCTAAGTTTGAGTAAGCTCTGGGAGTTAAGTGATGGACAGGGAAGCCTGGTGTACTGCAGTCCATGGGGTCACAGAGAGTCAAACACAACTGAGTGAATGGATTGAACTGAACTGCCCTGATAGCTCAGTTGGTAAAGAATCCATCTGCAATGCAGGAGACCCTGGTTTGATTCCTGGGTTGGAAAAATCTCCTGGAGAAGAGACAGGCTACCCACTCCAGTATTCTTTGGCTTCCCTTGTAGCTCAGCTAGTAAAGAATGCGCCTGCAATGTGGGAGACCTGGGTTCGATTCCTGGGTTGGGAAGATCCCCTGGAGAAGGGAAAGGCTATCCACTCCAGTATTCTGGCCTGGAGAATCCCATGGACTGTATAGTCCATGGGGTTGCAAAGAGTTGGACAAAACTGAGCGACTTTCACTTTCACTGCCTTATAATCTTCCATTTTTTTCTTCAATGGGCTTATCACTACTTGACGTATCATTAGTCTATTAATTTTTTTCTCCTCAAGAGAATGTAAATTCCATGAAGGCAAAGCTATCTGTGTCTTGTTCATTTCTATACACCACAAAGCTAAAATAATGCCAGGTAAACAGGGAAGGTCATTAAAGGGAAATACAGCTAAGGAACTGAGATTAGAATTAACATCAAGATATAACCAGGGGACTTCTCTGGTTGTCCAATGGTTAAGAATCCACCTTGCAATACAAGGGACTCGCATCTGATCCCTGGTCAGGGAATTAAGATCCCACACGGAGCAACTAAAACCCACGTGCTCCAGAGCCCACACACAACAACTACTGAGCTTGCCTGCCACAACTAAGACCCAAGGCAATCAAATAAATAAGTATTTTTTAAAAAGACAGAAAGTAAAAATTAACAAATAGCATTCAACATCAAGCTGACAATTTATCTCCCTTCAGAGAATAGCAGCTCACATAGTAGAAAGAAAGCTTTATTATTACTGCAAAGACTGACTCTGAGAGGTTTCAAATTTTAATAATACAGACTTTCACAAGGTTATTCCTTTCTGCAGCAAAATAAAGTTACTTAATAAAGCAAGTCCCATTGTAGAAGATAGTCTGCCTTTCTATAAAAACAGTTCCAAAAGCTATTTGTCTTAAAACCTACGAATAAAGAAAAAAAAGAGGAAAGAAGATTGGAATTCAAGCATAGATTTAAAATTAAATGAACCAATTTCAAGAATACAGAAAAAGATTTTTTTTTTTTAAAAAAGGAACAGTCTATGTATCAAAACATTACTGGCATGGATTTAAGACTATCTTCCATGCACTTATATTGACAGAAAATCTGGCAGAAATATTGGAAAGCTAGCTGACTGGGGAAATGGTTGGTACAAGTAAACAACAAATAAAAACCTTCCAATGTATCTTAAATTGAACAACTACTCTGAGAACAAAGAAATAAAAAATGAGCTAGTTTAAACTCAAGACTTTCCTGTAATGGGAACATTAACTAATAAGAGCAGGGAACCACACCAAGTGTTTTCTATTCTTTGTCATAAGTAAACTGCTTTGGCTTAGAGAAACAACAGTTTAAAAGATGAAAATTTAAAACTGTTTCAAGTACAATATGCAATCAGAATAAGCCTGAAATTGTTCAGAGAGGCTGATATCATAGAGTGATGAAGAGTAAACAATCACATGAGCATCAGAGATTCAAAGCATTACTCCAAATAAGGCAATTTCTGAGTCAAAGCAAAGCCCTAAGAGAAAGGAGAATGGAATGAGAAAATCATACACAGTCTGTGACTGCAATGTCAAAATGGGATAGGAGGCAAGGAGGGAAAAAAAACTTTTTAAATTAGGAAATAAACAAGTAGAAATAATAGAAGTAAACTATGAAATATTAAGAGAATAAGACTTTAGCCTAATAATAGTAAAAACTATTGGGACTTCCCTTTCAGTATAGTGGTAAGACCATGCTTCCAATGTAGGGGGCGGAGGTTTGATCCCTGGCTGGGGAACTAAGACCTCACATGCCAAGAGGCATGGCCAAAAATAAAATAAATCAAAAAAAAGAAAGAAAAAAGAAAAACTACTAAGTCATATAGAAAGCATTCTTTAAGACTACAAGGACATGAGGCTTATTTCATGGGACTTCTAACTCCATCATCAAAATGAAGATGTCTTTGTGGGGAAGGGGCAGTTTGTCTCCATAAAGCAGATCTTAGCAAAGTTTCTCTGGCATCCAGCTGCTGTGACAAACAGTAGCAAGAGAAATCAAAGAGGTGGGCAGCAGTCCAGAGAAGACTGTTTTTCACTTCATGCCCACCAGCTGATGGCAGGTCTCTACATCCTTAGCTTACCTTTCACCTTTCATCCTTTCACTAAGCACGCAAGTTAATCCAGCAGCAGAATTCACAGAATGTGTATCACACAGAGAACACAACTTTTAAACCAGAAAGCATGTTTGGCAAGCACACAGAAGTCTCAATGTATTCATACAAGTTTATATGGTAAACCCTTAGTGACTAAAATTTGCAAGGAACATGGAATGTGGAGTTCTGCTTAAACCAAACTTCATGCCTGAATCTCTGAAGAAGAGACTTTGCTAGAACTTTATAGCAAGTTTTACTAACGTTACTTATCCTAGATTTTGTATGATGTATTTTTATACTGAAATTTTACTTCACAGGTCTGGAATTATGCAAAAGGTTATATTTAAATCTGTCCAAAATCCTATCTCTGTGCTGAAGATTAAAAGCTTTTCTCCTACAAGAGAATTAAAAGGAGCACAGTCTGTTTTACCATAAAAGGAAAACAAATTGAAGTGTGTTTTGACTGACTTAATTTCCTCAAAATCACCTTGTAAACGGAGAGAGCCAATAATCAAATTGTTCTCTTATGGAGTCATACACATAAACTGAAAAAAACTCGTCAATATGTTTAAAATAAACATGATAAACCCTACAAAAGTAAACTATTTGCTTTCTAATTTTTAAAACATCAAGTGAATCTACAGGATACAAGCACAGTAAATAATGAAAGCCAGGTTCTTAATATTCACTTTTTAAAAGACTGGAAACAAGAATATAAAGTATTACTGCTCACAGAATAAATGCTTCTTGTTCAAGACTATAAATCAGTTCAAGATGCCTATTCAAGAAAACAATGGCAAAAAAGGGTATGTGTGCTTGTAAAAAAATCATCCAAAATTGTTTCACAAGTTCACTTGAGTAAGATTTTTGCTGTATTTGCTTTGCTTGCCATAATACTTATTATGGCACAATGATTTCTACAATGGCATCTTGTCATCAAACAATAAAAATGTCATAACATAATGGAAATGAGAACAAATCAAACCAGAGGTGACTCTTACCACGCCAGCTCCAGCTATCCAAATTTAAGGAGCCAAACAGATTTGGAAAATCTGAGGTACAATGGGCATCCTCATTAATTAAATTCTTGCTACTTGCCACAGAAACTCAGAAACCAATGGATTCAGATAACAAGCTAACTAGCCGAACTCACAACCCAAACTTCTTATACTTAAGAACCCAATGGATTCAAATGTCTAGGAATGCTTGTATTTTATTTTTTCTGTTCTTTGGTTCATTCTTTGTCCACAAAAACAGGGTTTTATATTATTATTTTCCCCTCTATGTACCTACCGTATTTAGCATTTTCCCATGCCATTACATACTCCTTGTAAACATAATCTTATTGGCTGATATCCCCACGGAAGGGATAGCTGTAATCCAAAATTTATATAACTTCTATTCAATCTCTGAATGTTTATCCCCGTAACTATGACTCAATAAAAAATATCCAAACATCTTTTTCTTTATTTAAAACAAACACTGCTCTGTGTTAAAACTAAAGCTACACATTTTACACATTTTATAATAATACCTTAAATTATTTTTGCCAACTGTAGCTTAGTAAACATTATTTTGATAATTCTCTGCTCTTACTTCTTTAGGTTCAAATATGAATCCCAAAAGTTGAAAAAAGAAATAATTTATTTTAAAATGGTCACATGTAACAAAATTAAGTATAAAATCCTCCTAAAGATTTATATTTTAGATCATATATTCTACTTTTAGTTGGTTTCAGTGGGTACCAATTACTTTGCCCAAATCCCTGTGTCAACTGCCTATAAAAGTGAGATTTAGTAATCAGAAGGTAACAAAAAGATGCACTAATCTTCATGAAAAAACTGTTAAAGAACAAAGAAATATGCCATATTTATTAAAAATCCGGCTTAAAGTAGTGTTAAGCTTACATTCAATATTATAATCTCTAAAATGGACACACACAGTTCTTCTAAAACAATTCAATGAAATTTTAGGTTTCCTTAAAGCAACTCTAAGGATTGTAATATCTGATCTGTTGAATTTGTGCCTGCTATAATTACCAGGTGTGACTCTTACAATCCATGAATGCTCTTCAGATTGGCAATATGGGAGCAGAGGGTGGGAGAGTAACCACACATGCGTGCACACCCATCAACTGAATTCAGAAATATTTGGAAAACCACTCCTTTTAAAGAGAGAAAGCAAATAGGAAGAAAAAAAAGAGTCTGACAAAGTGTGTGTCTGATAGGGAAAAGTATAAATTTCATCAATAAATTTTTACTACACATAGTGACCTTTAATTGTTACTAAGAAACTAACAGAATAAGACAACTTTGTGATTTGTTACAGATTTAAGCAGTCACATGATTTTCAAGTAAGAGGGATTTCACAATTCTTTTGTTCAGAATTCAGCAGAGGTCTAGATCACCTCAAAAGCCAACCAGTCTATCTTTAAAATATTATTCTAATTAGGCTTGTACCACTTCTCCAGGGTAGGCAGTAGGTGTCACACTGACTGACAATCTATTACTACTTCTTCTCTAGAAAGCTCTTCCTATCCTAATGCCCAAACGAAATCACTATTTTTGTGACATCACTTAATCGTTTAAGATATCTGTCTAAGAACTCAAAATTCAAAACTGTGATAGAACTAGAACTTTAGTAAAACAGGTGAACATTATTATTGTCTCTTAAGCAGCCAGACATTTAGTTCCTTGACATTCTATTTTACTCGCTACTCAATAATGATTTTTAATTAAAAAGCTTGAAACTTCATCTTTTTTTTTTTGTGAGGAACATGAAATGCTCACCTCCATCTGTGAAAGCAAATGTAAGAGAAACACTTTTCTCACAAGAGAGAAACAGAAACAGTATGTCAAGAACCACTGCTGTCTGAAGATGACCATTGTGCACTTCTACCATAACAAACACATGGAGAACTTCATTTTTCCTCTCATTTTTCAATTTAGACCCTGACTTAATTAAAATCAATGTGAAAAATACTCTGTACTCACTTTGGCATTCTATGAACTGATGAATAAAAGTGCAGTCCCCGCCACTCTTTGAAAGCAAGTGCTCTAATAAAGAAAGAAACACCTTTAAGGATATAGTCTTTGTTGCTGTTTTTGAAAACCAACAGCAAAGGTAGGAAAACCAAAACGTTTGTACTAACATGGGTAACTGAATAAGGTTAATCAAAGTTTACTATATTTTAATACTAATAGCAGACATATTTTGGACTTAAATGAGTGAAAACTATAGTTATGTAATCTTAATTTGTACCCCAAATGGTTAGCTTTTAAAGGTGCAGTTTCTATCCAAATAGCTCAAGAACACCATTGTCATATATTGCTCTAAAAAAGCTTCTCCCACTTTTAAAATGCATCTTTTTTCCATGAGAGCTTAATAAATACCTTTAATTTAAAATTTTTTTATTTCTTATTGAATTGATTTTCAAATGACTGTTTCCTAACAGTCCCTATTCAAAGCTATTCATCTTAGTTAAGAGGCTAAAAAGTAAATATTTTAAGAATACCATAAAATAATGCCTTAAAATTGTAAAGAAACTGATACAATATTTTAATTTTTACACTTTGTTTCAAAAGTAGTCTTTCCTCTTGAGTCACTTAATCTATACTTCATATACTATCAAATCACTACATTGTTTATCTCTGCCTAAATGATTAAAAACAATGCTTGTGCATTTTAAAATAAGGATCTTGCTAAATGATTTTGCTCAGATTAAATACATTTTTCTCCCAAATATGTAAAGAGAATCAAAACCAGAGTCTAATAAAAGTTTCAGCCCTTTTCCTATAGTAAACTTTTAATTACTGTGATTCAAAAAGCCAACTTCTAAATCTAAATAACATCCTTCAAGTACATATTTATATGTTTCAAAACTACCAAACAGACATTGGAAGTTCAATTGTTAAAAATACATTCCAACATGACAACTACCTTGAAGGTGTAAAAGCACAAAAACCTGTCAAAGACAATGAGTCAGACCGATGGTAAAAGCTTCTTTTCTCTTCTCCACCTGGCCTCACTTCATCACCTCAACTTTGCTTTAAATGCATCTCCTACTCTGATCACTGGACAACCTCTCCTGATATCCATACTGACAGCTTTCTTATTTATCATCATTCATCATCAAATCTCTCATTATCCTTTATCTAGCTACATGGTATACAAATATGTATTTTTCTATTTGTTGTTGTTCAGTCACCAAGTCAGGCCAGCTCTTTTACATATATATTATATATATATTTATTTATATATATACACATACACACAATTATATATAGTTGTATATAATTGTATAGCTGCATACAGTTATCTTATTAATATAGAGAGATACAATACAGCCTCAAGAAGAAAAAAAAAGCCTAACTGCAACAGAAATTCAAAATTTAAAAAAAATCTAAAGTTAAATAAAAAAAGTACTTCCTATGTAAGCTATGACAACATTTTCAAAATTCAAACTATACAATATCACTGTTAAATATGAAAACTCAGTAAAACTAAAATTTAGCCTAACTAAAGGACTATATAAAACATATTTGAAACCAAGTTTCAAACTAGCATCACAAGACTTCAGATGAAATTTATTAAGGCAGGACAATCCACCATCACACATTAAGCCAAAAATCAAACTTTTTACCTACTCTGATCTTACTTAATGATTCTACATTAAAATATCTACTATACCAGTTTAGATAAAATGCAAGATTAACATAAAATAAAAATATACATGTGACTTTTACAAAGGTTATTTCCTAAGACACATGAGAGAAGTCTTTTGGGTAGTGCATGTAAGCGATTTGGATCACAGCACTTTTAGTGCTTCATTACGTCAATTCAAGCCCTAGGGAATTCACTTTGCCAAGACTATAAAAGACGTCACTGATCATCTAAACCAGGAGTCACGAATCAGATACTGAAGTGCAGGGGCAGGAGGAGTGGTGATGGTGTCCTGTGATACTAAAGAGGGTTGTAGAAATGCAAAGAAAAAGTAGCACAGAAACATAATAAGAATCACAAGACAAAATGTGTTTTATTTATACATGGGTTACCTACGTATTTCAATTTTTTAGACCTGTGTTGTCCAATACAGTAGCCATTAGCCACATGTGACTACTGAGCCCTTAAAAAAAGTTGCTAGTTTGAATTGAGATGTGTTGTCAGCGTACATTAAATATCTATAGGCCTCAAAAACTTACTAAGGAATAAAGAACGTGAAATACTCATCTGTAATCGTTTAGTATTGACTACATATTGAAATAATATTCTACACACATTGGGCTAAAGTAAACATATTATTAAATATATTATTAAAAATTTAGCTATTTCTTATTGTATTTTTAATGTGACTACCAGAAAATTTTAAATTATGTATGTGGCACTCAGGACAGTTCTATTTGACAGCACTTTTCTAAATACCATCTAAGATGTATTCAAAATATGCTTATTATGTAACATCTTAAAAATTATAGTACAAAGTTGTGCATATAGCAGCTACTTTAGATTCAAGTAATCTTAAAAATGAGTTTACTGGAGAAGTATTATTAATCTTAACTTCTCCAGACATTTTTGAAATATTCTCTTACAACTAAACTTGGTTCTCCCTCTACTGCTTAAAGAGTAATTTTAGTTACAATTATATCTAATAGCATATTATAACTACAGACTTTTGACAATATTTGAATACTTGATAATTAGTGTCTTACTATATCATAAATGTTCAGAATAGACTCATCTTATCCATAATCTACTCTGTAACTAAATATGAAGCTTCTATGCTTATCCAGATATTTACTACTCAGTTTCTTTAAAGATATTCTATTACTCACTCACTCACTCACTACTCAATTTAGCACTAACACCTGCAAGGGAAAAATAATCATAGCTAGGAGTACCCTAAAGTATCCAAAATATTAACATCTTATTCAGTTTTAAATCAAGGAGTTGTCTACAGCTTTTCTCATTTAAATAAACTAGAATTGGCAAAAAATTGTAAGCAGTAATTTGACAACTCTAAATAGCATAAAGTTGGTTCAGTGTACATAAAAAGATTGTTAACTAAAGGAATAGAATGCTCCCAGCTTGAATTAACACTAGTTTTATCAACAAATACATGCTCAGGTCAAGAGGTGATGGATTTGAATTAGAAGTGTATATGCCAGAAAGAGAAAAAAGAGCAAAATAAAAACAACAGAAAATATAAATTCATTTAAGAATGAGAAGCTTTTAGAAGATGAAGTCTTTTTACATATGTTTACTAAATATACTTTAATAATAATGGTGCAATGAATATAAACTACACCTTTAAAAAGTCTCAAGTTGAAACTCAAACTGAAATTTTAAAGTGTCAATGTTATTTCACAAAGCATATATAAAATAGTCAAATAACAATGATTAATGAAACTTTTTAATTTAGAGTTTCAAGATGTATTATACATGGAATATTAGCTCTTGATCTTCCACCTCACATATACACGGTTACCTGAGCCTATTATTCCACTTCCTGATTAAAAACAAACCAACTAAACCAAAACAAACCAAAAAAGCACCCCCTAACTTTATCAGAGTTTAGATGCCACCCAAGAATTATAAAGATATCCCTGATACAGGGAAAAACTATTTAGTATTAAGTTTCGGGTACTGACCTTGGCATCTTCTATATATAAAAACTGAGTTGAGAGGCACATATATTTGTAAACACAGAAAACAATTTTATTCATTTTGTACTCTAAGCATCTAATGCAGGATCTGGCATATAGCTGGCGCTCAGTTAATGTTGGGTGAATGGAGAGGGGAGGACAAATCTTCATGACTGAAGGAATACAGAGACCATTGAGTAGAACACCCATGTTGCAGTAGGAAAACCAACAGTGGCTATACATTTGTGGCAAGAGATAACCCAAGCTATCCAGAAAGAAGGATCAGATATCAAGAAAAAAAAAATAATTTTTCAGATGGCATACATGACTGACTCCCTTTTCTCTGACTGATGAAACAGATAAAGAGAGCAGTTTCGATGACACATCTACAGACTCACTGGACTTTTTTTTTTTTTTTTTCTATTTTGTTTCTTTTTTGGATTTTCAAGTGAACTCTTGGCCAAGAAGGGGGCAGTGCACAAATATTAAAAAATAGTGGCCAATTATCCCCAGAAAGCAGTACTTGATGAAAGAAAATGGTGGTATCGTCTTTGAAAATATAGTAGAGGGCAGGGGAAGCTATATTATGTTATATAAACCAACACTGAAGCTGAACATTATTAAAATCTTACTATTTCAATAACTGAAATTTCCATATAACAAGGGACATCTAACCATAGCTCACAGAATTAAGAATCACAAAATAAAAGGAAGCTTGATTTTTAAAAGATGGGATTTAACAGTCTATGAACAGCATGTTTTCACTCCAAACATTTAACACCTAAAATCCTTGACCTCTCTGTCCTGCTTAAATAGTAAAAGGATATCATGAAAGAAAAATATTTAAGTTTTTTACACTACCTTTTTCTGTGCTCCCATTTATTTTAGGTAAGAAGTCATCAACTTGTATCCCTAGGATTAAGACAGTGTATCATTGCCTGATCAAAGAAAGTATTACTTTAAAACTGGTCTCAAGTGTAACGATGGCATTTTGTATTCCTACTGACATTAAGACTGATTGAACAGTTTAAATTTATTTTTACAAGAAGGGTTCAACTTGCCATTTTCTATCATCTTAGAGAAAAAGCTACAACTGCTTAGTAACCTTTCGATGAACCTCAAAAGAAAAGGGATTCTGCTGGTTCTTGTGTTTTTCTTATTTAAATATCTCTAAGCAGACCATCTCAGATGTATAAGACTGCACAATGGTGCCCACTGGTGGCAATCAAGCATATTTTTAAAGGAAATTTTCTCAAAGAGGGTAGATACTTTACACCTAATATGTAAAACATCCTTCTTAAAGAAAGCAAGTACCCAATGTGAGATAGTAAACAAAAATTTAATGATAAAAATTCAGCTTTAAGTAAGAAATTTGGTGACACCTACCTAAGCTGCTGCATTCTTTAAGAGTTTTCTCTTGAAGATGTTCTAACCGTACTGTAAATAAAAGTCCAAGAAAAAGATATTTCACAGATAAAAAGAAAGAAAAAAATAAATCAGATCAATTTCTGGATTAGCTAACTTACCTTGTAAAGCTGTTAGCCTTTCATTGGTAAAGTCATTATCAGCTTGCAAAGCCTCTATTTTTGCCTGAAGCTCCTGTTCTTTTTCTTCCATTTCATCTATCTTATGTTGCAATTCTTTTTTCTCAGCTTGTCCCTTCTGTTGGATTTCTTCTTGTTTTCCCTCTGCTATCTGTTGAAAACGAAAAAGAATATCCAGCTATTTAATAAAATCTGACCTTATTTTAAGATGTCTGAAGCAGGACTCCTTTTATTCACATAAATGATGTCAAAAGTGATATGTACTGTGTCATCCCTCTGTATCAACTCGGAGAGAAAAACTTGTAGCAAGCAAGCAAACGCAATACATACATAGATTATAAAGGTCAAAATGAAAACCACGTTTTTCAAGAGGGAAATATGGTTTTCCTTGAAATTACTATTGTTTCAATTAGTTTGTAAGTCCTACAGTGTAGCTTATTCTGAAATTTTAAACAAAATTACTTTTAGCTAAAGGAATGATGATTACAAGCACTTTTTAAATGACCTCTTTTTAACAAGCTATATAGGTTAACCATTCACACAAATGGGAGGTATGCTCTGGGCTTCTGTTAACAAATGGGTATCTTCTGGCCACTCAATCTATGGTGTGAATTACATAAAGATGGGTCTTCACAAACTCAGTTCTAACATTTTACAAGACCAACATGGTATTACGTGTGGTCTGGTCTATCTTTATCCTAAATATCCTATAGCTACAGGGAGCTGCAGCCCACGCAGAGCTTGTGGCCTCCTAGAAGGAATCATGCAAAGGTTCTCTCTGGGCTTGCTCCAGCACTAACATAGCTGGGCCCTGAATTTGGGACACCTTAAAGAAAAGCAGGTTCTAGTTTTACAAAAGTCTGAGTATCTTGGGTTTTGCTGATTCTTATCTATTTACTGTTTTTACATATTTTAAAATGCCTATTATGAACTACTGATTATTTACTTTCATCCAAAGGAAATATGTCAGCTTTTACAAACTTTTAATTATCATTGGTAATGGGATTTGGGTTAAATGGAAACTGATTTATGCTATAAATTCAAACCATTACCAAATTTTCCATCAACAACTATTCAGCAATATCTAAATTCTTAAGCTATTCAGCATGTTAGGAATGATTAATTTATATATTTCCAGTCTGAGAAATACATACCTTTAATTTATCAGATAAATCTTTAATCTCATTAACTGCTCCATTATATTTATTGGCTAATTCTCTTAATTCTTCCTGAGTCCGTTCATTCATTTCTTTCAGATGGGTACATTCATCTTCAGTATTACTAAGACTTCGCTGTAATTCAAGTTTACAGATAAATGATTTAGAATAAATGCACATTCTAAATTCAATTTATACAAACGATAATTCTATGGACTGTTCTAAATCAGAATCTACTTTTGACTTTATATAAGGTCGAGTTAAATAACAGAAGAATTTTAATCTACTTCAGGTCCACGCTAAAATAGAAAATACAAAGAACTTGGAAAAACGAAATGTGGAAGGAGGAGAGGTTGATCCTTCATATAATCACACTTTTTAAAGGTCACAGGGTATGAGTTTTGGCCTTGAAAATATTTTAAGCCTTAAAAGCACTTCTTAAAAGCACATTTAATAATGTGCACACAATCAACAAAATTAGAGGACAATTAGCATTTTTCTTCTTTGCACGTCATATTAATGATCTGACAGTGAATCAGTCACTTTGGGATGGGGTTATTATAGAGACTGGGTTTCCCTGGTGGTTCAGACGGTCAAGGTCAAGTATCTGCCCGTGATGCGGGAGACCCAGGTTTGATCCTGGGGTTGGGAAGATCCCCTGGAGAAGGAAACAGTAACCCCCTCCAGGCACAATTTTCCTCTTTGGAGGATGGGGAAGGTAAGAATAGTGGTGGAGCGCTCTGCCTTAAGACCGACTATCCTCAGTCGGAAGAAAAACAAAATTATGTGAAAGGAGATCAATTCCCTGGCACATATCATGGTACATGGTGTGGAGGCTGAAATCTATCCAAAGTGGAAATAGTAAAATGCCCTTTTATTTCCTTAATCACTGACTAGGGATTATAAGCACCAGAACTCGCGTGGTTACGCTGAGAATTCCTAAAATGAAAACAGCATACTGCTCCTTCCCACCAGATAAGACAGGAAAAACTTCCTAGCTATATACTAATACCCAAGTTTGAAATGTCTTGAAATGCTAGCACTTTTAGGCTAAAATTGTAAAGCCATAGTCTTCGTTAGTATCTGTTAAGTTGAAATACCTCAACTTCCGAAAGTTTTCTAACCACATCAATCTTCTCCTGAAGAACCCGCCTCAGGGACTCTTTGGCTGTCGTCTCATAGTTGTGTTTATCCTCCTGTAATGCTATAAGTTCCTTCCGTAAACTATCTTCTGTTTGATTCTAGGATTAAAAAATATTCATAATTATAGTTATTTTTTTTTTAAGTATTTACCATTTGAAAAAAATAACACATTGGTGATGTTCTCTGAGTTCTATATTAAGGTACCTCCAAACAGAAATTATGTCAACTCTGTATTAATTGAAGCTGTATATAAAAGTTGCATTAGTAAATTATGCTCTCACAAGCATATTAACTCATACTTTCAACAGATAAAAGTCAAAATAAACTGAAAATTTTTCCCAAGTATACAAAATGAATGAACTATTCTATTAACACTTGCCATATTCTTTGAAAGCCACAATATTTACACTTACGGGCAAAAATAATCTCTTAACCTCTAAAGGGTGTCAAGCATTTTAAAACAATAACTAAACCAAAGGAATAAGAGTACCCTGAGGAAAAAGCTGATTCTAAGTCTAAGGGAAGAAATGTCCAAGACGAGTCTGGACTACCTTGTCTGTTATCCAAGTCTGCTAGGGTGCTACCAGAAGAACTCAGGTGTCAACCTGAAGAAGGTCCCTGAAGAAGGTCTCCCAAAGATGGGAGAACTGGGAATCAATAAGAAAAACAGAACAGGTTTAACCCATGATATATATATTTAAATCTCACTTGGAGGAAAAAAATACTTCAATGGTCATTCTTTGGTAGATGAAAAGGAGCCAAAACATTATTTTGAAATCCAGTAAATAAAGGGAGAAAATCACTCATCCTTCCCTTCCTAAAGAAAATATTCTTTAGGAAAATAAAATGGCTTATGAGGGGAAGTTTCTCTTTATAGAAGTAATGCATCTACTAAACGAAGGAAAGATAGAATTACAATATTACCATTTTTACAAAATAAAAGAATGAATATAGGAAAGGATAATCAAGGATCACCAATATCTCACTACCACTCTTATATTCTGGCCTGGAGAATTCCATGGACTGTATAGTCCATGGGGTTGCAAAGAGCCAGGCACGACTGAGTGATTTTCACTTTCACTTCACTAATATCTGAAAAAGAAAGACAACTACACAGTACGGTGGTTCCTAGTGAAGGTACACAATACTGATGAAATGTCAGTGAAAAAAAAAGGTGAGCCTAAATCAGAGTTGATCTAAACCTCTAGATCAAACTACAAATTTATGGTGTAGAGGAGGAGCAAGAAGGTTTAAGTATCATTCCAGATTGAGGGAAACTGTACAGGATGAAAGACCTAGTTTCTCCAACAAATATCAACTATGATGGAAAAAAGAGAATTGTATAAGGGTATTCATTATATACCGGAGAAGGCAGTAGCAACCCACTCCAGTACTCTCTCCTGGAAAATCCCATGGACAGAGGAGCCTGGTAGGCTTCAGTCCATGGGGTCGCGAAGAGTTGGACACGACTGAGCGACTTCACTTTCACTTTTCACTTTCATGCAATGGAGAAGGAAATGGCAACCCACTCCAGTGTTCTTGCCTGGAGAATCCCAGGGACGGCAGTGCCTGGTGGGCTGCCGTCTATGGGGTCGCACAGAGTCGGACACGACTGAAGCGACGCAGCAGCAACAGCGGCAGCAGCAGCAGCATTCACTATATACAATTTTTTCTATGTATGTGTGTATGTGTGAAATTTCATGTAATGGTAAAAGATTTTTAAAATGGTGAAAATGTATAGATGTTTTTGAATGTATTCAAAATAACAGTCAAAGAAATGAAGCTACATAAAAACCAATGCATTTTTCTTTTGGTACTTGAGATGGATACTTACTTTGGAGCATGCTTGCAATTGGTTTCCCATAACCTCTAACCGTGATAAGAGTCTATCTTCATCTATTAAAGCCTGTTAAAGAAAAATGAAATATAAAAAAAATCCCAGAGTAGTTAAAAAATAACATATATCAAAAAGGTTGCTACTACAAAAAAAAGAGCTAAAAATCACAAAGTTGACCAACATTCACTGTAAAATGCTAAATTTTCAATATTTGTTCATTAAGAAATCTCTGCCTTTGTCTGCTACATAATTTTAATTTCAGTTTAATAACCATTGAAAGGATATTGAGCTGTGCTTAAATGCTTTATGAGTATAAAGGCAACCGGAATACCTGCCAACTGGTATCTGAAGCCTCTTGGGTAATGGCTAGCAGCCTCTGAAGCGTGGCTAACTTCTGTTCCAACATCTGTTCCCGATGTAAGGCCTCCTAATATTATAAATCACAAAAGAAATTCTAATAACCTCAGCACGATTCCTTTGACAAATAATCAATTATTAGCACATTCTGAAAACATCCTTGTTTCACATCCTACAGTATATCTTGCTTTCAAACCTGATAAATCTACTTTGTATAATATATTTAGCCCACATCATTTTAACCCAGATGGTGCAGTAGTAAAGAATCCACCTGCCAATGCAGAAGCTGCAAGAGACACGGGTTCAATCCCTGGGTCAGGAAGATCCTCTGGAGAAGGAAATGGCAACCCACTCCAGTATCCTTGCCTGGAAAATCCCATGGTTAGAGGAGCCTGGCAGGCTAGAATCCATGGAGGTGCAAAGAATAGGACACAACTGAGTGCGCACATGTGCATACACAACACACACATACACACATCATTTTAGCCTATTTGTTGAGCTGTACGGTAAGTAGTGCTGTTAGGGGTGCTCGAGCTGCAACTTCCTCTGTAACAGGAAAGAGGTCATCTGTTTTGTTTCTTTATTTGTAATTCACAAGAATGAGTTTAAAAGAACAAAACCTAGAATAGAAAAATCAGACAAATGATATAAGTTTGCATTCTATATATATACATTAAAAAAAAATGTGTGTGTATATGTACGTGTGTGTGTGTGTGTGTGTATAGAGAGAGAGAGAGAGAAAGAAAGATAGAGAAGGGAGAGAATACCCTTAGCTCAGAACAAACTCATTCGAAAGTAAATTGGTCAGCAGCAAAAATACTTCGTAATGGCTTAGCCACATGAGCATGACATCTAAAAAGGAAGTATCTTTTCATTTTTTCTTTAAAAAATTTTTATACGTTATATATATTTTAAAAGACAGACTATTTTATGCTCACAGTCTACTCCACTTTCAGGTGTTCTAAATCTCTCTGTGACCATGTAACACTTAGCCACAGCTGAACATGTCAAACATAAGTAAGAGGCCAAATGTTAATTCAATGTAATTGGGAGTCAATGAGTTACATAACTATTTGGCAGCTCTAAAGGAATAGTGTTCCAGAGAAAGACATTGGCAAGCAAAGCCTTATCTCTAGATCACTTGTTAACGTTTGATAGCTGTTAAGAAGGTCTCCTTTACTGCAAGTCAAGGTGAAAATGCTCACACAGCATTCAGTTGTGGTTCTGGCAAAACTTTAAATTTCACTTTCTTTTATTCCTGTCATTATCCAAAGAAGAGCACTTACTACCCTAATACCTCCGAGCTACTTCAACTGAGAAGTGTATACTTGAAACACAGTACTTGAGGTTTAAAGCATGCATTTATTGCTCTCCATATCCTTGATAAATAATGATTAGGGAAAATCTGGTCTAATTAAGAGTTAGAGGAACTGCTTTTTAATATAACTCTGAAAGTATAGATTAAGGAATCTAATAAAAGTCATACCACCTCAGAATCCACATTAAAATACAGCTTACACTTAAAAGTGACTAGGTGCCAAGTTTATGTTAAGCTTCTAAAACATTCCTAATATCCAGGAAATTGCACTAATGCTACAAAAAGTTTTACTTAAAAACAAAAACCCACCAAACCACTACTCCCACTAGATGGTGTAATTTAATCTTTTTTACTCAATTCCATTCAGAGTTTCATAACTCCATGAACCACATCCTAACAGATATCTAACACTTCCAAGAATGGTTGATTAGTTCTGAGATATAAAATGTATCAATTTCAGTTTTTATTCAAAAGGTTTGCAATTTACATTAGAACGTCAGCAATTCCAAGAGATGTATACAGAAAAGACAAGCCAGTATAATTTTCTCTCAAAGAATTAGAAAAAGAACAGTGAAAGATTATGCCACTATGAATATTCAAAGAACTGAATGAAAGCTATATTGACAGCATTAGATTCACAGTTGACGATGACTAGTAACTATAGTACATCAGTTCAGTTCAGTCGCTCAGTCGTGTCCGACTCTTTGCGACCCCATGAATTGCAGCACGCCAGGCCTCTCTGTCCATCACCAACTCCCGGAGTCTACCCAAACCCATGTCCATCGAGTCGGTGATGCCATCCAACCATCTCATCCTCCGTCGTCCCCTTCTCCTCCCGCCCCCAGTCCTACCCAGCATTAGGGTCTTTTCCAATGAGTCAACCCTTTGCATGAGGTGGCCAAAGTATTGGAGTTTCAGCTTCAACATCAGACCTTCCAATGAACACCCAGGATTGATCTCCTTTAGGATGGATTGATTGGATCTCCTTGCAGTCCAAGGGACTCTCAAGAGTCTTCTCCAACACCACAGTTCAAAAGCATCAATTCTTCGGCGCTCAGCTTTCTTCACCGTCCAACTCTCACATCCATACATGACCACTGGAGAAACCATAGCCTTGACTAGATGGACGTTTGTTGGCAAAGTAATGTCTCTGCTTTTCAATATGCTATCTAGGTTGGCCATAACCTTCCTTCCAAGGAGTAAGCGTCTTTTAATTTCATGGCTGCAATCACCATCAGCAGTGATTCTGGAGCCCAAAAAAATAAAGTCTGACACTGTTTCCACTGTTTCCCCATCTATTTGCCATGAAGTGATGGGACCAGATGCCATGATCTTAGTTTTCTGAACGTTGAGCTTTAAGCCAACTTTTTCACTCTCCTCTTTCACCTTCATCAAGAGGCTCTTTAGTTCTTCTTCACTTTCTGCCATAAGGGTGGTGTCATCCACATATCTGAGGTTATTGATATTTCTCCCGGCAATCTTGATTCCAGCTTGTGTTTCTTCCAGCCCAGCGTTTCTCATGATGTACTCTGCATAGAAGTTAAATAAGCAGGGTGACAATATACAGCCTTGACGTACTCCTTTTCCTATTTGGAACCAGGCTGTTGTTCCATGTCCTGTTCTAACTGTTGCTTCCTGACCTGCATACAGCTTTCTCAAGAGGCAGGTCAGGTAGTCTGGTATTCCCATCTCTTTCAGAATTTTCCACAGTTTATTGTGATCCACACAGTCAAAGGCTTTGGCATAGTCAATAAAGCAGAAAGAGATGTTTTTCTGGAACTCTCTTGCTTTTTCGATGATCCAGCGGATGTTGACAATTTGATCTCTGGTTCCTCTGCCTTTTCTAAAACCAGCTTGAACATCTGGAAGTTCACGGTTCACATATTGCTGAAGCCTGGCTTGGAGAATTTTGAGCATTACTTTACTAGCATGTGAGATGAGTTCAATTGTGCGGTAGTTTAAGCATTCTTTGGCATTGCCTTTCTTTGGGATTGGAACAAAAACTGACCTTTTCCAGTCCTGTGGCCACTGCTGAGTTTTCCAAATTTGCTGGCATATCGAGTGCAGCACTTTCACAGCATCACCTTTGAGGATTTGAAATAGCTCAACTGGAATTCCATCACCTCCACTAGCTTTGTTCGTAGTGATGCTTTCTAAGGCCCACTTGACTTCACATTCCAGGATGTCTGGCTCTAGGTGAGTGATCACACCATCGTGATTATCTGGTCGTGAAGATCTTTTTTGTACAGATCTTCTGTGTATTCTCGCCACCTCTTCTTGATATCTTCTGCTTCTGTTAGGTCCATCCCATTTCTGTCCTTTATCGAGCCTATCTTTGCATGAAATGTTCCTTTGATATCTCTAATTTTCTTGAAGAGATCTCTAGTCTTTCCCAATCTGTTGTTTTCCTCTATTTCTTTGCACTGATCGCTGAGGAAGGCTTTCTTATCTCTCCTTGCTATTCTTTGGAACTCTGCATTCAGATGGGAATATCTTTCCTTTTCTCCTTTGCTTTTCGCTTCTCTTCTCTTCCCAGCTATCTGTAAGGCCTCCTTAGACAGCCATTTTGCTTTTTTGCATTTCTTTTCCATGGGGATTGTCTTGATCCCTGTCTCCTGTACAATGTCACGAACCTCTGTCCATAGTTCATCAGGCACTCTGTCTATCAGGTCTAGTCCCTTAAATCTATTTGTCACTTCCACTGTATACTCATAAGGGATTTGATCTAGGTCATACCTGAGTGGACTAGTGGTTTTCCCTACTTTCTTCAATTTAAGTCTGAATTTGGCAATAAGGAGTTCATGATCTGAGCCACAGTCTGTTTCCGGTCTTGTTTTTGCTGACTGTATAGAGCTTCTCCATCTTTGGCTGCAAAGAATATAATCAATCTGATTTCGGTGTTGACCATCTGGTGATGTCCACGTGTAGAGTCTTCTCTTGTGTTGTTGGAATAGGGTGTTTGCCATGACCAGTGCGTTCTCGTGGCAAAACTCTATTAGCCTTTGCCCTGCTTCATTCTGTACTCCAAGGCCAAACTTGCCTGTTACACCAGGTGTTTCTTGACCTCCTACTTTTTTTTTTTTTAATAAATTTATTTATTTTAGTTGGGGGCAAATTACTTTACAATATTGTAGTAGTTTTTGCCATACATTGACATGAATCAGCCATGGGTTCACATGTGCTCCCCCTCCCGAACCCTCCTCCCACCTCCCTCCCCATCCCATCCCTCTGGGTCATCCCAACGCTCCATTCCTGAGCATCTGTCCCATGCATAGAACATGGAATGGTGTTCCGTTTCACATGTGACAATATACATGTTTCAATGTTATTGTCCCAGAACGTCCCACCCTCACCTTCTCCCTCAGAGTCCACAGGACTGTTCTATGCATCTGTGTCTCTTATTCTTTGACTTCCTACTTTTGCATTCCAGTCCCCTATAATGAAAAGGACATCTTTTTGGGGTGTTAGTTCTAGAAGGTCTTGTAGGTCTTCATAGAACCGTTCAACTTCAGCTTCTTTGGCGTTACTGGTCGGGTCATAGACTTGGATTACCGTGATACTGAATAGTTTGCCTTGGAAACGAACAGAGATCATTCTATCGTTTTTGAGATTGCATCCAAGTACTGCATTTTGGACTCTTTTGTTGACCATGATGGCTACTCCATTTCTTCTAAGGGATTCTTGCCCACAGTAGTAGATATAATGGTCATCTGAGTTAAATTCACCCATTCCAGTCCATCTTAGTTCGCTGATTCCTAGAATGTCAACGTTCACTCTTGCCATCTCCTGTTTGATCACTTCCAATTTGCCTTGATTCATGGACCTAACATTCCAGGTTCCTATGCAATATTGCTCTTTACAGCATCGGACTTGGCCTCTATCACCAGTCACATCTACAGTTGGACTATAGTACATAGCCCTGGGAAATCCTTTTACCCATAGAAGGCCCATATTTCTCATATGAAAAATGAAGGTTAGAACAGATTAATCTCAAAGTTTCTCCTACCTCGAGACTTAGAGAATGGATTTGTGGACACTGAGGGAAGGAGAGGGTGGGATGAATTGAGAGAGCAGCACTGAAATGTACACATTATGTGAAAACAGAGCTAGTGGGAAGCTGCTAGGGCCCAGTCTGAGGCTCTGGGGCAGCCTAGAGGACGGAGATTAAGTAGGTGGGTGGGTGGCTGGGGTCGGGAGGGAAGCTCAAAAGAGAAGGGTGTAGTATACGTACGGCTGATTCAAGTTGTTGTACAGCAGAAACTAACACAATACTGTAAAGCAATTATCCTCCAAATAAAAATAAAATAACAAAAGAGGTGAGAAAGTGAAAAAAAAAGTCTTCTACCTCTAAAAATAAGAGAGAGCTAGGTCAATTAATATGACTTCCTACTGAATGGTAAACAACTGCCAACATTTATAGCATATGTTCTACATCCCAGACATTGTTCTAAGTGCTTTACATGTTTTTTTTTTTTCTTTCGGCCACACCACTTGGCTTAGAGGATCTTAGTTTCCTGACTAGGGATCAAACTTGGGCCCTTAGTAGTGAAAGCACTGAGTTCTAACCACTGGACTCCCAGGGAATTTCCTGTTTTAATTCATTTATTCTTTACAATTTTATGATGTAAGTGCTACTATACATGTATCATAGATGAGGAAAGTGAGGCACACAAGAGTGAAAAAACTTTTCCAACAGGTCCAAAGTTAAAGCCACGGATCAAATACAGGGAATTCTGGATAGAGTCTATGTTCTCTAACCTGAAAGTGTGTGAAACCGCTTTTCAATTCACCACTACATTATGCCCAGGGGAAGGCAAGATCTGATTAATACACTGATAATTTTCACATATGTGTACATTTTTAACTGCAGCAGGACTGCTCTTAGTGATTGATCTGTAAAAGAATAGTGGGACCCAGGGTCACTGGTTTGGTCTTATCATTTTAAACAAAAGGCAACTAAAGATGTACATGTGTAAAATGAATCACCCAAGGTCACAGAACTAATTTAGTCTGCATCAAGATACAAACCTCAATCTCTAAACTCCTGATCTGGAGTTTTCCTTAATCATGCTCCCTCACTAGATATTAAAAACCACAATCCAGTCGAAATCTATCCAAATCAGAAAGAAAAAAAAGAAGAAAGAATAACCACTTATATTTTTTCTCGAGATTTCTATTGCTCTTTAACTATGGTATTAACTTCTTCAGGAGCCCATTCTACAATAAGTGTCCTGTCAAGAAATCTTTCTACAGCCTGAGCAGCACAGAACAGTATTCAAGGGCAGAGACTCTGAGGTCTGACTTGTCTTTGTTCAAATCCCAGCTCATTCACACACTAGGTATGTGATATTGTGCAAATTATTTAAACTTCCTGTCCCTCAGTAATGCCATCTATAAAAATGGGTATAAAATATGTATTTTATAGGATTTTTGTAAAGATTAAGTGAATTAATATAGGTAAAGTGCTTGACTAGAGTCTGGCATATAGTAAGCACTATATATTTGCTATTAATAGTTAATATTTTGTGTGCTGACTCACTCAGTCATGTCCGACTCTTTGCAGCCCCATGGACTGCAGCTCGCCAGGCTCTTCTGTCCATGGGGAGTCTCCAGACAAGAATACTAGAGTGGGTTGCCATGCCCTCCTCCAGGGGATCTTTTCAACCCAGGGATCAAACCCAGGTCTCCCGCATTGCAGGCGGATTCTTTACCATCTGAGCCACCAAGGAAACCCAGTTAATATTTTAATGGTTCATATTACTTGCTATTATAACTATTAATAGCAACTAAAATCTCTCCAGGTTTAATTTTATTTAAAACTCACCTTTGGATAAAGAAATACTGTGGAACTTCTTCATATATGAAGGAAAAAAACTTCTCTTGTATAGAACCTTATCTTCTCCGGACTTAACAATCTTGACTTTTTAAATCCTCTTTTTTTTTATAAGAACTATTTTTAATTCCTTTTTTTTTTTACTTTGAAAAGATATTTCCTTTGTATCTGTATGTAGCCAATATTTCTTTAGCCTATATTTGTGAACTAGCAAAATCAAATCTAAGTTCTGCTTTTAAAGGCAAAGAAATCTCAAGATTTACTTTACCTGAAGATACTGAGAAAGCTGGAATAGTTCCTGAGAGTACATACTTGGAGTGTTAGCAGCAACCTAGAAACAAAAGGACATACCATCAACAGTCACACAAAATATTTGCAGAAGATACTAAAGCCAAACAAAGTCCTTGAAATGCCTATTTACTGAAACATGCAAAATAAGTAATTATTTTTCAAATTAATCATTTCCTTTAGTTTTCAAAATATTTCTGCTCCGTGTCTAGAACCTATAGATGGTATTGCATTATACTGATCAGTTTGAGATTTACAACCAGGATGGTATGACAAGTGCTATCCATGAAAACATTCTTTGATAAACAAAATCACAAACTTACAGCACAAAGACAATATAGTCTTTTCTTTACCCAGAAATAATACCTACTAAATCAACAAATCTACATTTTTTCCTTTAAAATACACTGTTAAGTAGTTCTTCAATATGTTAACAAGTCACAATTCATTTAGAAGTAGCCATCTTCAAAATGATACTTGTATGTGGGAGGTGTGGGGAGGAAGCAGGACACAAAATACAATACTTTGTCCAATGGCCAGAGGCAATGAAAAATGGTTTATGGTTTTTTTTTTTTTTTCCTTTTAATGATAGGTTTTAAGAAGAAAAAGATGGGAAATAATGGTGTTCAAACATTATAAGTCACAGCAGAAACGCTTAGAATGCAAGAGTATGGGAAGAAATAACCTCTATAAAGAGTTTCTCCTGGATGTGGAATACAGAACCATAGCATTATTAAAAAAAAGAAAAAGGCACTAACAGGTTGCTATAACATTTTCAATACTATCCAAGCCTTGTATATTAACTTACTAGTGATGTTAACAACTTCATTCCTTATTAAGCTCAGAAAGTCTATTTTTTAAATTAATATTCTAACTAAAAGACAAGAGATGACATTATTATTTTTTTAAAGTTAGTCCTAAATAAGCAGGGCCATTATTTACTTCTAAAATGATTCTTGGTATTGCTGAAGTTGTTGATTAACCACGCTTACTTCTAAAAAAGGAATCTAACACATAACTTTAGTTTCAGGTAGGCTTTCATTCTTTATCCAAATGGAAAGAAAAAAAAAAAAAAGGAAAATATTTCTCCCAATAGCTCCACTTTAATGCCAAAAGGTACAAACAACTTATTTTTTTTGGTATTTAGTAAGAATACCTACAGTTTAATACACCGTTATTTCTAAACAAAAGAAAAATTTTTTTTCTAATAATTAATGCAAAGCTTCTGTCCAAATCAAGTAAAATTGATCTTCAAGGACAATAAAAGAGCAATTTATGTAAGCCTGTACTTCTGTTTTATTTCCACGTGTAAGTATATTTTGAGTAAATGATCTAAACACAAGCTTTCAAATATTAACAAATATTTCTAGGCAGAAACGTATTTCAGAATAAAAAGTAGTGACTAACATTTCTTCCCTATGGCTAACTCTAGTTTAGAGTCAGCCACTAATTGAGATAACAAAGGGTTTTTCCCTAAGAAACATCCACTGTACATTCTCTAGTTACTAAAGATCAGACTAGAATAACTATACAGCCACATGCACTCTTACATTTTGTTACAACAGAGAATTAAGTTTCTAGGTAAAGCATATTTAAAACAAACAAAAACATTTTCAAAAGCAATATAGCTGAATCAGTTTGGAAAAAAATAATCATTAGCAACTTACTTTGTCAACAGGACTTGGTAATGGAGCATGGATGACACTGAAAAGTAAAATTTAGAATTTTTATCTAACTTCCTGACAACAGAGGAAAAGAGTATGACAGCACGAGCATATTTTTAAACCCCAAAGTTGTTACACTTTCTTTCATTTAATTAAAAGACTGAATTATTTGTAATCCTTCATAAACATATAGAATTGTTGGAAAATAAGGTAATAAATACACAAACCTACCTTTTACACATTAATATATTTCTAAATACAAGTTCAAAATCCAAAATATATTAAATGCCCTTGCTAGATCTACTATTAATAAGAGTTATGGTGAATTCCTTGGTTATAAGAACTAAACAGAAAAGAAGCACTCCTTAAACTATCCATTTAAAATTTTGTAACATGTAAATTAATTTTTTTTTAAATTAAGTAGTCCTACACAGAAAGTCTTAAAAAGCAAAGCTCTACTATAAAGAAGGTTAGAATTTGGAAATATGTTCTAGTGGAGTACAACTTTAGCTAATCAAAACATAAGTACTGTTCTTCTCTACCCAGCTACCTCACACACTTAAAAGTTTCTATGTAGTTATCCAGTACTCTTGCCTGGAAAATCCCATGGACGGAGGAGCCCGGTGGGCTGCAGTCCATGGGGTCGCTAAGAGTCGGACACGACTGAGAGACTTCACTTTCACTTTTCCTTTTCATGAACTGGAGAAGGAAATGGCAACCCACTCCAGTATTCTTGCCTGGAGAATCCCAGGGACGGCGGAGCCTGGTGGGCTGCCGTCTATGGGGTCGCACAGAGTCAGACATGACTGAAGTGACTTAGCAGTAGCAGCATGAGGCTAAACTCAGTATATCACTTTGAAATCAAACATTAACACACCATCACTTGGTACTAATCGCCCTTTTTGGCCTTGTAAAATATAAAAGAAGCAGCGTAGTGGAGAAGTTAAGCTACACTGACTGGGTTCAAATTTTGGCTCTACTTAACCAGGTGTATAACCTTGAGCAAGTTATCTAACCTCTATAGGTCTCAGCTTCCTCATCCATAAAATGGGGATAATCATAAAACTAATCACATAGGATCATTGTTGAGTATTTTAATGTGCTAATATAAATAAAAAGCTTAAAACAGTACCTTGTTTTAACAGTATCTTATAATAAGACATAGTAGCACTTGATCACTACTCCTCCTCCCATGAGAACAGAGTAACTATGGAAGCCAGGGTTCCTGCTTAAAATGCCCTGTAAGATACTGTAATGTGAGTGTGTGTAGGGGGGGTGGGGGTGGGGGGGATGGGAGCAGATGGAGCACAAATCAAGGCTGCCACTCATGCCCCCTACCAGGTGTTCCTCACTCCACATCCAAGAGGCCAATCGGGTCATAGTCAGCTTGGTGGTTGATTAGGTAAAGTTTTTAGAAATTCAGCTGGTTCATCATGTAAGTTGCTGATAAACTGATCTTGCAGGACTTAAAACTAGGAATGGCAATTATGATTTCACTGTAGTAACTACAAACCCCTAAGAACAATTTCAATTCAATTAGTCACAAGGACACTAAGACGCTGAAGAAAATGGAATATTAAGTACTAGCACCCACCTCCCTTCTGAGCCCCCATAGTGTGCTGTACAGACTCCCACCAAGACCATATTAATCCCCTGCTCTGCTCCTCTGATTTTACATCTGTGTTCTCAGGCACTCTCAACAGTTCACCTCTGCACCTCTAGAAACCATACAAGGCCCTGACAAATGTGGTGCCGACTGAAGGTTTAAAAAAGTATATACAACTTTAGTTTTTCTTCTCTGCACCATAAAAATGGAACAGATGTTTTAAATGTTAGTTTCTTTTTCTTGATTTCATACAAGTAATACATATTGACTATAGAAAACATGTAAAGTCAAGCATGAGGAAATAAATAAAAATTACCCAATGCCAAAGCAAAAACAACACCCAGTTGTGGATGTGACTGGTGATAGGAGCAAGGTCTGATGCTGTAAAGAGCAATTTGCATAGGAACCTGGAATGTTAGGTCCATGAATCAAGGCAAATTGGAAGTGGTCAAACAGGAGATGGCAAGAATGAACGTCGACATTTTAGGAATCAGCAAACTAAAATGCGCTGGAATGGGTGGATTTAACTCAGATGACCATTATATTTACTACTGTGGGCAGGAATCCCTTAGAAGAAATGGAGTAGCTATCATAGAAAATAAGAGTCTGAAATGCAGTATTTGGATGCAATCTCAAAAACGACAGAATCCCCCATTCAATACCACGGTAATCCAAGTCTATGCCCTGACCAGTAACGCTGAAGAAGCTGAAGTTGAACAGTTCTATGAAGACCTGCAAGATCTTTTAGAACTAACATCCAAAAAAGATGTCCTTTTCATTATAGGGGCCTGGAATGCAAAAGTAGGAAGTCAAGAAACACCTGGCGTAACAGGCAAATTTGGCCTTGAAGTACAGAATGAAGCAGGGCAAAGGCTAATAGAGCTTTGCCAAGAGAACACACTGGTCATAGCAAACACCCTCTTCCAACAACACAAGAGAAGACTCTACATGTGGAAATCACCAGATGGCAAACACCAAAATCAGACTGATTATATTCTTTGCAGCCAAAGATGGAGAAGCTCTATACAGTCAGCAAAAACAAGACTGGGAGCAGACTGTGCCTCAGATCAACTCTTTATTGCCAAATTCAGACTTAAATTGAAGAAAATGGGGAAAACCACTAGACCATTCAGGTATGACCTAAATCAAATCCCTTATGATTATACAGTGGAAATGAGAAATAGATATAAGGGACTAGATCTGATAGACCGAGTGCCTGATGAACTATGGACAGAAGTTCGTGACACTGTACAGGAGACAGGGAGTAAGACCATCCCCAAGAAAAAGAAATGCAAAATAGCAAAATGGCTGTCTGAGGAGGCCTTACAAACAGCTGAGAAAAGAAGAGAAGTGAAAGGCAAATGAGAAAAGGAAAGATATACACATTTGAATGCAGAGTTTCAAAGAATAGCAAGGAGAGATAAGAAAGCCTTCCTCAGCGATCAATGCAAAGAATAGAGGAAAACAACAGAATGGGAAAGACTAGAGATCTCTTCAAGAAAATCAGAGATACCAAGGGAACATTTCATGCAAAGATGGGCTCGATAAAGGACAGAAATGGGATGGACCTAACAGAAGCAGAAGATACTAAGAAGAGGTGGCAAGAATACACAGAAGAACTGTACAAAAAAGATCCTTATGACCCACTTAATCCCGATGGTGTGATCACTCACCTAGAGCCAGACATCCTGGAATGGGAAGTCAAGTGGGCCTTAGGAAACATCGCTACAGACAAAGCTAGTGGAGGTGGTGGAATTCCAATTGAGCTATTTCAAATCCTAAAAGATGATGCTGTGAAAGTGCTGCACTCAATATGTCAGCAAATTTGGAAAACTCAGCAGTGGCCACAGGACTGGAGGTCAGTTTTTCATTCCAACCCCAAAGAAAGACAACGCCAAAGAATGCTCAAACTACCGCACAATTGCACTCATTTCACATACTAGTAAAGTAATGCTAAAAATTCTCCAAGCCAGGCTTCAGCAATACGTGAACCGTGAACTTACAGATGTTCAAGTTGGTTTTAGAAAAGGCAGAGGAACCAGAGATCAAATTGCCAACATCTGCTGGATCATCAAAAAAGCAAGAGTTCCAGAAAACCATCCATTTCTGCTCTATTGACTATGCTAAAGCCTTTGATTGTGTGGATCACAATAAACTGTGGAAAATTCTGAAAGACATGGGAATACCAGACTACCCGACCTGCCTCATGAGAAACCTGTATGAAAGTCAGGAAGCAACAGTTAGAACAGGACATGGAACAACAGCCTGGTTCCAAATAGGAAAAGAAGTACGTCAAGGCTGTATATTGTCATCCTGATTATTTAACTTATATGCAGAGTACATCATGAGAAATGGTGGGCTGGATGAAGCACAAGTTGGAATCAAGATTGCCAGGAGAAATATCAATAACCTCAGATATGCAGACGACACCACCCTTATGGCAGAAAGTGAAGAAGAACTAAAGAGCCTCTTGATAAAAGTGAAAGAGGAGAGTGAAAAAGTTGGCTTAAAGCTCAACATTCTGAAAACTAAGATCATGGCATCCAGTCCCATCACTTCATGGGAAATAGATGGGGAAACAGTGGAAACAGTGGCTGACTTTATTTTTTTGGGCTCCAAAATTACTGCAGATGGTGATTGCAGCCATGAAATTGAAAGATGCTTACTCCTTGGAAGGAAAGTTATGACCAACCTAGACAGCACATTAAAAAGCAGAGACATTACTTTGCCAACAAAGGTCTGTCTAGTCAAGGCTACGGTTTTTCCAGTAGTCATGTATGGATGTGAGAGTTAGACTGTAAAGAAAGCTGAGTGCCAAAGAATTGATGCTTTTGAACTGTGGTGTTGGAGAAGACTCTTGAGAGTCCCTTGGACTGTAAGGAGATCCACCCAGTCCATCCTAAAGAAGATCAGTCCTGGGTGTTCATTGGAAGGACTGATGTTGAAGCTGAAACTCCAATACTTTGGCCACCTGATGCAAAAAGCTGAGTCATTTGAAAAGACCCTGATGTTGGGAAAGATTGAAAGCAGGAGGAGAAGGGGACAACAGAGGATGAGATGGTTGGATGACATCACCGACTCAATGGACATGAGTTTGGGTAGGCTCCAGGAGTTGGTGATGGACAGGGAGGCCTGGCGCGTTGCAGTTCATGGGGTTGCAAGGAGTCAGACACGACTGAGCAACTGAACTGAACTGAACTGAACCCAATGCCAGCACCCAGATATAGGTATTTTGGGTACGTATCCTTTTCTCTGTAGACATGCACATACAAGGAAATGAACTTAGTAAAGTCTAAATAGATGCAAATGGTATTAATGGAGGTTTTTGGGGTTTTTTTTTAATACAGTTTTCTTAGTGATGCAAGAACAATATTTTGTGTTCTCATGAAAATCTCGCTAATAAACAGAAGTCTAAAAATCTAGCAAAACATTCTATAAGATATATATTTGTACTTGACAAAAACTATTGTGGACATAGGTGTATTTTGTTTGAATTATGGAAAAAGTTAATATGCAACAAGGAATTATAGAAAAGAAAAACTATTATTTAGTGTCAGGGTGGTGGGATTATAGGTAATTTCTCTGATTCTTATTATTGGAAAATTATTTGTGAAATATAATAAAAATCAAAGAAGAAAAAAAGAATCAGCTTTTTGAAAATAGAATACCCACTGAAAAACCTTAAAAAAAATATTATATGCTATTTACATAATGTACCTTAAACTCCAAACAGTCTGGCATACTTAAAAGCATCTTGATTGCTAAAAAAATACTAGATTACCATAACAGAAACACTATTCATTGTGTGCTCATTCTGCACCAGGTATTACACCAAATGCTTTAAGTGTACAATCTTGCTTAATCCTCCTCAGAAAACTTCTTTTCAATAGGTACCATTATTAACTTCATTTTTCAAATGAGAAAAGGGAGGCCTGATCAAGTCACAGAATAGGTGGAGTTGGGCTTTGAACCAGACTGTTTACTTCTAAAGACCATTCTGACCTTCCTCCAACTCTAGAGAATTGTCTGTTCAGAAATTCATCTTATTAGCTGTATATAATCAGCTAGACTATGTACAATGAAACTGGCAGTAAAATTTTAAATGATGCTAACATTTAACCACATAAGAAAAACCAAACAAAGAGAAAGCAACAGGAACAAAGATGAAAAGCACTGGGGAAACAAGAGGGACAGGAACACAATTTACTAGTACAGACTTTGAAAAAATTCACATGCCCTGTTGGGTGGAACCACAGAACAGAGATGACCCTTTAAGAAGCTGCTCAAAGTTTCTGAATCCATGAAAGAAAAATCTCATTAAATACAAACATCAAGGTTTTTAAGAAGCCATTCATTATTAGTCAATTAACAGTTACTCTTATTTTTAAAACCTTAACTCTTGACTAGGTCATATTAAAAACTAAGTCACATTAATGTTCCCAAAGTTAATTATACTTTAATAATTAAACTATAATTTAGAATAGGAAACAGATTAATGTTTTAAATTTAAAATGTTTTAAAATTTGTTTTCTTCGGATATCCTAAAAGGTTAAAAAGAAAAAAATGGTAGTCTCTAACTGGAGGATAATATACAAGAATTCTAATGAAAGCCCTATCACAGTAACAGGAGGACTTCTCTTTGCTTCCTTTTTCCTTCTCTCTCTCCTACTCAGCACTCTACTGCACCTTCACATCACTGTTGCTCTCAACCTCCCACCCTTAGATATTTGTTTCTGCTTTTGTAGGACAGAAAATACTATGTTGGAGATAGAAATAAGCCTGTAGCATATTCAAGGTTTTCCCCTCAAAATTGAAAAATGCTTAAGTATAAAAGACTATTTAAGTCCCTCTAACACTTAATAATAATCTGTGAAAAGTACAAGATCAAAATGTATATATGTTTATCTTTTAACGTCCGTATTTTACGATCAGAATTTCCCTCTCAAGTTTGTTTTCCTCTAAGTGACCTTTCCACTGCTTCATTTAAAAAAAGAAAAAAAAAAACCTACAGAATTGGAAAATCCCTCCAAAAACTCCCACCAATATAGATTACCGTGTCAATATCCTCAAAGTCCTGTAAGATTACGATACTGGCATTAACTTGAGAGGCAACCATAGTTTAAGAAGTCATATGACATGCAGATTAAAATGAATACAATTATCATTCATTAATAACTGGCATACTCCAAATAGTCTAAAACACTAATTTTTCATCAAAATATACATTGTAAAGTTAATTTTTGAAACAAAATAACTGTGCTTTCTTATATATTATTTACTAGAATTATAACTAATGTGAAACTGAACTATATTAAACAGAAGTATATTATATTCCAAAAGCACTACATCAATTTTCTAACATTATTAGAGTAATTCTGAAGAATTAACAGTACAATATCATTTGGAATATTATTAATCAATGTAATTAATACAGAAACTTCATAGCACTAAATTATACTCACTCTGAGCGGAGCCGGGCTTCCATACCATCGGGTAGAAAAAGTTTTATTGTGGAAACAATACACCCATGGGTAACTGGTTAAAACAAACAGATAACATGGATAAAATAGTTGGTTAAAGATAAACCTCTGTACCTCTCGTATTTAAACACATATTTTATTCTTAAATTATAATAACTTCTGGGAAAGAAAATAATTTTGTTGGTTTAACAGCAATATTCATTCCCTTGGAGAAACTCATTCCTATCCATATTGAATCACAACTACAAGGCAGAATCACATAAAATTGTCTTGAAAGTGTCCTAACCTCCAATGCTATAGCGATAATCAATAAAAAGTCATTTTAGTATATGGAAATATTATATAAATGAGGGTGGGGGGGTTGTACTTTCTCCCCTATATGCCAGTATCAAAACCTAAGTACAACTATTCCCCTAGTTTAAATTTTAGCCAGTCTTTAGACCTAAATCTCCTGTGCCCAACCTATAACTCCTATCCATACCTCACAAAACTCTAAAATTCTGTATAATAACAGCTTGGACTTCTACAACTCTCTGCTATTTAGTACCAGAGGTGTTAGTGAGAACTCCAGTCTGAAGTTACCAGCTCAGTATTTAAAATTATGGTTTTGTTTTCTTGGTGGTTGTTCTTCTTCCACCTCCAAACATCTTTATGTAACATTATACCAGTCACTCAGTAGACAGTTGCTTTGCTTCTTCCTTCCCCTTTCTGAAGATTTCGAGATAAAACCTCTTAAAAGCAGTACTTCTACAGAATTTCTCTTTATTTTACAGAAAAAATTATTTTCATAGTTTAAAAGTTGATTTAAAAAAAAAATTCTCTATTCAGATACTATGTTCTTCAGGGTTCAAAGAGTTTATTTTTTATTTAGTTTAATAAACTCTAATTAAACGCTCATGGAAGGATAAAAAAAAGCTAATGGAGGGACTTCCCTAGAGGTCCAGTGGCTAAGACTCTGTGTTCTTAATGTAGTGGGGCTCGGATTTGATCCCTGGTCAGGGAACTAGATCCCACATGCCGCAACTAAGATCCCACACAGCCAAATAAATACTAAAAAATATATTTAAAAAAAACAAACAAAAGCTAATGGAGGGTGATGAAGTTATATTACATCATGATTAAATTTGACTAACTGATGCAAAGAAATGACTCCTTAGAAAAGACCCTAATGCTGGGAAAGGTTGAAGGCAGGAGAAGGGGACAACAGAGGATGAGATGGTTGGATGGCATCACCGATTCTATGGACATGAGTTTGAGCAAGCTCCGGGAGGTGGTGGTGGACAGTGAGGCCTGGCGTGCTGCAGTCCATGGGGTCGCAAAAAGTCGGACACGACTGTGTGACTGAACAGAACCGAACTGATTAGAGGAGTGGTGGACATGTGATTGTATACATTTGTCAAACTCAGTGAACCAGACGTGTAAAATTGGTATTGTAAGTAAATTACATCTCAGTAAAACCATTATATAAACGGTAAATGTGTTATAGAGCTAACGCATTATGAGGGCAACTTGTTAAGTGATCAGGTTCATGAACTGTGAAGACGGCATTATTAACACAAAGTAATATGACTATGCTATCATCTGGAAATGCACAGTAAGCTTCAGAAATTTAGCATGGTTTACTCAATACTAATTTTAATAACTAGTTTATTATATGTAAAGTGCTAGCTAGCACAGATTCAAGAATCATCTATGGTATGGAGCAGTCTTCTAAACTCTCTGCCTAACATATAGCAATTACCGCTGCGAACTACTGACCTTCATTTCAGGGCCACCCTCTCGTTTCGCTATTGGTACCGTGTGTGTGTGTGTTAGTCACTTAGTCGTGTCCGACTCTTTGTGACCCCATGGACTATAGCCCACCAGCCTCCTCTGTCCATAGAATTCTCCAGGCAAGAATACTGGAGTGGATTGCCATTTCCTTCTCCAGGGGATCTTCCTGACCCAGGGATTGAACCCAGGTCTCCAGCATTGCAGGCAGATTCTTTACCATCTGAGCTATCGGGAAGTCCCTTCTATTGATACCATAGGTAAACTATACAAAACCAAGCTACCTGCATCTCCAAATTTCTTACTTTTCATAGCCCATGACTTTTACACAAGCTGTCCTCTGTCTATGGTTGTCCTTTATCCTCTTGCCTGTATAACCAAAGGATATTTGTCATCCAGGATCAGACTTTTTACTTCCTTCACTAAAGTTCAGTATTTGAGTTAGCTGTCCTCAGAGCCTCCTATTTCTGCTTATAAGACTAAACACTCTGCACTGTGAATATCTACTATTTACACAATCCTCTTTGGGGGCAGCAATAAATACTGCTTTTTACTTTTTAAATCTGGTAATTAGCAGAATTATCTGGTACAAAGACAGTATTAATAAATGCTCAATAAATATTTCAAGAAACCTATCTCATTCATACTGGGTTGGCCAAAAAGTTCATCCTGGTTTTCCTGTAATAGTGTATAGAAAAACCCAAATGAATTTTTTGGCCAACTCAATATTTTCTAGTTTTCAATACTCAGGGGGTAAAGGTATCATTACTTCAATACTCAGGGGAGAAGTATTGAAAGAGAAGGTATCTCTTTCAATACTCAGGGGAGAAGATGAGCAGGGTTCATCTCTACTTGCAAAAAAGCATGTAATTGCTTCCTTTTCTTGGCAGAAGATAGGGAAGGAATGAATTTATCCCAGCTTGGTGACTCCTCCAGAGATTTATTATAAACAGCCTACAATAAGTAGAGGATCACAAAACAAGAAGACCCAGAAATACTGACAATTTACCAATGTATTTAAATTGACAATAAATGTATTTTTTGTTTTTAAAGGTGTAGAGAGTTACCTAAGGATTTCTTTTGCTCAAACATATTCTAATGAAGCTCAACAACTGAAACAATGTACAAATTTGTAAGGTGAACCAAGGGCTAATACTATCTGGGCAGTACAAGGTTGGTGCACTACTGAAAGCAGTTAGAGACCATGTCTGACAAAGCTGACAGTTTGGTCTAGCCAATCCTGTCTTTGGAAAGGTTCTTATGTCAACTAGATAAACAAATGTATAGAAATGTTAGTTATCTTTTCAATTTGAAAAAGGCAAGTATTTAAAGCAACCAGACAAGAATGTTTTGTTCTAATACTTATATTACTGAGTGTATATAGCAGCATTTCCGCCTCAGTCAGTCTCTCCCATAAGCTTCCATAAGCCTCTTATCCTTCTCCATCAGGGGGCAGACAAAATGAAAACCACAATCATAGAAAACTAACCAATCTGATCACATGGACCACAGCCTTGTTAACTAAATGAAACTATGAGTCATGCCAGGCAGGGCCACCCAAGACGGTCGGGTCATGGTGGAAAGTTCTGAAAAAACGTGGTCCACTGGAGAAAGGAATGGTAAACCTCTTCAGTATTCTTGCCTTGAGAACCCCATGAACAGTATGAAAAGGCAAAAAGACAGGACCTGAAAGATGAACTCCCTAGGTCGGTAGGTGCCCAATATGCTACTGGTAATCAGTGGAGAAATAACTCCAGAAAGAATGAAGAGACGGAGCCAAAGCAAAAGCAGCACCCAAGTGTGCATGTGACTGGTGATGGAAGTAAAGTCCGATGCTGTAAAGAGCAATATTGCATAGGAACCTGGAATGTTAGGTCCATGAATCAAAGCAAATTGGAAGTGGTCAAACAGGAGATAGCAAGAGTGAACATCTACATTTTAGGAATCAGCAAACTAAAATGCTCTGGAATGGATGAATTTAACTCAGATGACCATTATATCTACTACTGTGGGCAAGAATCCCTTAGAAGAAATGGAGTAGCCATCACAGTCAACAGAAGAGTCCAAAATACAGTACTTGGATGCAATCTCAAAAATGACAGAATGATCTCTGTTCTTTTCCAAGGCAAACCATTCAATATCACAGTAATCCAAGTCAATGCCCTGACCAGTTTAATGCTGAAGGAGTTGAAGTTGAACGGCTCTATAAAGACCAACAAGACCTTTTAAAACTAACAACCAAAAAGATGTCCTTTTCATTATAGGGGACTAGAACGCAAAAGCAGAAGTCAAGAAACACCTGGAGAAACAGGCAAATTTGGTGTTGGAGTACAGAATGAAGCAGGGCAAAGGCTAATAAGAGTTTTGCCAAGAGAACGCACTGGTCATAGCAAACACCCTCTTCCAACAACACAAGTGAAGACTCTACACATGGACATCATCAGGTGGTCAATACTGAAATCAGATTGATTATATTCTTTGCAGGCAAAGATGGAGAAGCTCTATACAGTCAGCAAAAACAAGACCAGGATCTGACTGTGGCTCAGATCATGAACTCCTTATTGCCAAATTCACACTTAAATTGAAGAGAGTAGAAAAAACCACTAGAGCATTCAAGTATGAGCTAAATCAAATCCTTTACCATTATAAAGTGAAAGCGACAAATAGATTCAAGGGACTAGATCTGATAGAGTGCCTGAAGAATTATGGACAGAGGTTCGTGACATTGTACAGGAGGCAGTGATCAAGACCATCCCCCAAAAAAAGAAATGCAAAAAGGCAAAATGGTTGTCTGAGGAGGCCTTACAAATAGCTGAGAAAAGAAGAGAAGCGAAAGGCAAAGGAGAAAAGGAAAGATATTCCCATTTGAATGCAGAGTTCCAAAGAATAGCAAGGAGAGATAAAGAAAGCCCTCCTCAGTGATCAATGCAAAGAAATAGGGGGAAACAACAGAACGGGAAAGACTAGAGATTGCTTCAAGAAAATTAGAGATTCCAAGGGAACATTTCATGCAAAGATGGGCACAATAAAAGACAGAAATAGTATGGACCTAACAGAAGCAGAAGATATTAAGAAGAGGTGGCAAGAATACACAGAAGAACTATACAAAAAAGATCTTCATGACCCAGATAATCACGATGGTTTGATCACTTATCCAAAGCCAGACATCCTGGAATGCGAAGGCAAGTGGGCCTTAGGAAGCATCACTACGAACAAAGCTAGTGGAGGTGATGGAATTTCAGTTGAGCTATTTCAAATCCTGAAAGATGATGCTGCAAAAGTGCTTCACTCAATATGCCAGCAAATATGGAAAACTCAGCAGTGGCCACAGGACTGGAAAAGGTCAGTTTTCATTCCAATCCCAAAGAAAGGCAATGCCAAAGAATGCTCAAACTAGTACATAATTGCACTCATCTCACACACTAGGAAAGTAATGCTCAAAATTCTCCAAGCCAGGCTTCAACAGTACGTGAACCATGAACTTCCAGATGTTCAAGCTGGATTTAGAAAAGGCAGAGGAACCAGAGATCAAATTCCCAACATCTGCTGGATCATCGAAAAAGCAAGAGTTACATAAAAACATCTACTTTTGCATTATTGACTATGCCAAAGCCTTTGACTGTGTGGATCACAACAAATTGGAAAATTCTTCAAGCAATGGGAATACCAGACCACCTGACCTGCCTCCTGAGAAATCCGGAAGCAGGTTAAGAAGCAACAGTTAGAACTGGACATGGAACAACAGACTGGTTTCAAATCGGGAAAGGAGTATGTCAAGGCTGTATATTGTCACTCTGCTTATTTAACTTATATGCAGAGTACATCATGAAAGATGCCGGACTGGATGAGGCACAAGCTGGAATCAAGATTACTGGGAGAAATATCAACAACCTCACATATGCAGATGACACCACCCTGATGGCAGAAAGTGAAGAACTAAAGAGCCTCTCAATGAAAGTGAAAGAGGAGAGTGAAAAAGTTGGCTTAAAACTCAACATTCAGAAAACTAAGATCATGGCATCTGGCCCCATCACTTCATGGCAAAACAATGGAAACAGTGACAGACTTTATTTTGAGGGGCTCCAAAGTCACTGTGGATGGTGACTGCAGCCATGAAATTAAAAGACACTTGCTCCTTGGAAGAAAACCTATGACCAACCTAGACAACATATTAAAAAGCAGAGATGTTACTTTGCCAAAAAGGTCTGTCTAGTCAAAGCTATGGTTTTTCCAGTAGTCATGTATGGATGTGAGAGATGGACTATAAGGAAAGTTGAGCACTGAAGAATTGATGCTTTTGAACTGTGGAGTTGGAGAAGACTCTTGAGAGTCCCTTGGACTGCAAGGAAATCCAACCAGTCCATCCTAAAGGAGATCAGTCCTGGGTGTTCATTGGCAGGACTGATGTTGAAGCTGAAACTCCAATACTTTGGCCGGCTGATGCAAAGAACTGACTCACTGGAAAAGACCCTGATGCTGGGAATGATTGAAGGCAGGAGGAGAAGGGGATGACAGAAGATGAGGCGGTTGGATGGGATCACCGACTCAATGATCATGAGTCTGAGTAAGCTCAGGGAGTTGGTGATGGACAGGGAAGCCTGGCGTACTGCAGTCCATGGGTCGCAGAGTCAGACGTGACTGAGCGACTAAACTGAACTGAACTTACAGCATCATTTCCTAAAATGGAGTGCTAGCAGGTATACAAAAAAGGATTTAGGGGTCAGAAAAGTTTGGAAAATACTTGGTTTAGAGACACTGAAAAGAGTTTTTATTTTTTTAAACCACAGTCTTTCTCAGAGCTTAATAGGCTTTGTGTCCATACTGAGGTTGTAAGGTAAGACATATTTTCCAAACTTATTCGACCATTGAGCATCCCCACCCACCTTTTAGGAACACTGGAACTGGTAATGTGCTATAACATACATGGTATACACAGTATTACGAAGAAAATTCTTTGGAAAACGCTGCTGTAAAGCCTTCTATGAAGCACTTTAAAACAAACTGTGATCTCAAAATTCATCCAGAAACACTATTACTGTCACACTGTTACAAATCAAAGACAAAATTGATAAGATACAATTTTAAAGTTTTTTGGGCAGGGTAATGTGGCTGCAGGAACACTGCCATGCTAAATGTACACATGTATTGTAAGCTAAATGCAAAATTTCAGAAATGTTAAAACCTGAAAAACAGAAGTGGTTGAGGAAAACAAGTTGCATGCAAGAGAAAAGTGAAGTCGCTGAGTCGTGTCCGATTCTTTGCAACTCCATGGACTGTAGCCCACCAGGCTTCTCCATCCATGGGGTTTTCCAGGCAAGAATACTAGAGTGGGTTGCCATTTCCTTCTCCAGGGGATCTTCCCCGCCCAGGGATCAAACCCAGGTCTCCCACTTTGAAGGCAGACACTTTACCCTCTGAGCCACCCGGCATGCAAGCCACAACTGCCTGCTGTTATTACGACATTTTACTACAAATTAGAATTAAGACTATACAACCTACCATTTACATGAGTTCTTTCTCTTTTATCTTATACAGATTATTTATTTTGCTTTTGAGTTTAATATATTTACTTTATGATATACAGTCAGCCCCTTCTATTACCTCTTCACAAATACACCACTTAAAGGACTAAAGGTGACTTTGATAAGTTTAAAGCCTCTTTATAATACCTGATTGGGAGACTGAAACTGCTGGGGTATACTGGAGTCTGGTTCTATCTCCTTTTCTGCATTGAGTAGGAAGGTCAATACTATACCCTACTGGAGTGGTTTGAAGGATCTCTTGAAATCATCAGCAGTAATAGGAAGTAAAAGCTCAAAAAACATAAAAAAAAAAAAAAAAAACCAAATGAGCAGTGTTAACATTTCCAGGTTGGGAAATTATTCATCTAATTGCCATTTGACTGCAACCTAAGATGAAAGTTACCAAATGTTCATTCTGGTATTTTTTGCTACATAAAGCTTCTGATTTCAAGACTTTTTTTTAAAGGTTAAAAAAGAGATAGAGCTAGACAAGTACTCACCAGATTAAAAAAAAAATTTTTTTTTATTTTAAAAATTGAAGGATAGTTGAGTTACAACATTGTCTTAAGTTTTTGGTGTATAGCAAAGTGATTCAGCTATACAATTATATACATATTATTTTTCATATTCTTTTCCATTATAGTTTATTATAGGGTATCGAATATAGTGTTGCAATATAATATGACCTTGTTGTCTATCTATTTCATACACAGTAATTTGTATCTGCTAATCCCAAACTCCTAATTTATCCCTTCAACATCCCTTTTTCCTTTTGGTAACCAAACGTCTTTTTTCTGTGAGTCTGTTTGTTTCATAAATAAATTCATTTGTGTCATATTTTAGATTCCACATACAAGTGATACCATGTGATATTTGTCTTTCTCTAACTTCACCTCGTATGATAATCTCTAGTCCATCCATGTTACTACAAATGTCAGGATTTAATTCCTTTTTATGACTGAGTAGTATTCCACTGTGTATATATGCCACATCTTCTTTATTCATCTGTTAATGGTCATTTAGATTGCTTCCAAGCCTTGGCTATTGTAAATAGTGTTGCTATGAACAATGGCATGCATATATCTTTTCAAATTATCACTTTTATCCAGATATAAATTGCAGTGGGATTGCTACATCCATATGACAACTGATTTTTTTAAGGAACTTTCATACTGCTTTCCATACTAGCTGCACAAACTTATATTCCCATCAACAGTGTAGCACAGTTCCCTTTTCCCTATACCCTCTCTAGTATTTGTTATTTATAAACTTTATAATGATGACCATTCTGACCACTGTAAGGGTTGTTTGCTTTTTTATAATTGAGTTGTATGAACTGTTTGTATATTTTGGAAATTAAGCCCTTGTCAGTAGAATCATTTGTAAATATTTTCTCCCAGTAACAGGCTGCCTTTCCTTCTGTTTATGGTTTTCTTTGCTGTGCAAAAACTTGTAAGTTTGATTAGATTTTATCTGTTTATTTTGTTTTTCTTTTTGCTTTTGCTATTACCTTGGGAGACTGACCTAAAAAAACACTGGTATGATTTACGTCAGAGAATGTTTTGTTCATGTTCTCTTCTAGGAGTTTTATGGTGACATCTTATATTTAAGCCTTCAACTCATCTGGAGTTTATTTTTGTGTATGGTGTAAGGGTGTGTTCTAACTTCATTGATTTACATGTGGCTGTCCAGCTTTCCAAACCTTTGCTGAAGAGACTGTCTTAAAATAAACTTTTTTTTGAATTGATATTCTATCACCCTCTCTTCATCTATCAGCTGGAGTTCAGTGGTTTAAAAAAAAAAAAAGGAAAATTCTCTTTAACTATTTATTTATGTCAGGTATAATTCCTATAGTAAAGGTAGCACAAATGCTTTCTTCTTTCTCTTTATCTACCTGTTTTCAGAATGAGAAATGAGTTTGAGAGGTGACCAAAACATATTGGATCTATTTCAATTTACTGCTTTATTTATTGTTTGATGCTCAAATTGACTAATCTTTGATCAGTCAGAATTCCATGTTAAATCTTGAGTCCTTCTAACAGAACCTCAGTAATTTTAGATAGTTCCACTGCTTTCTGATGTGACAAAAATCTTATAAACCCAATTTATACATTTCCTGCCTGTACTGCTGATCCTGTTCGTGATGTCAACTGTCCTGCTGTTCACACTGTTTGCTGAACCCAGGGTTTGGCCTCTTAGCGCTGGAGCTAAGAGGCTGGAAGAAGGTGCGAGGAGCCATAGGAACTGCAGACACATTTCTTCTCTCCTGGCTGACACTGCGGCCATAACACAGCCTTTCTCCTGGCTGATGCAGCAGCCATAACAGCAGCCATACATAATCATAATGTAGCTATAATGTAGCCATAACATAACGTCATATAACGTAAGCGTGATATCACGCCAATGAAGCCCCAATGCAGGGGCAGCCAGTGCTTTCATGGTGAAGCTCATACAGGTGTACCACACAAAGTAGCCCGTGACCGAGTGGGTACCTCATGATGCACATGTGCAGTGCTGTAAGTGATCTCAGCTGTTACACAGACGTGCAAAGTCATTGTTTACAGAACATGGGGTTAGAGGGAGTGAGAGAGTGGGGTGAGAGAGCCTGACTTAATTTCCCACACTGCCCTCGACTCAGAGTCAGCTCTCTCTCCCTATTTCTTTGATGGGAGGAATCCTTCTTACAGACATGCGGATTAATTTGCTACTCTATTTCTCTAGCATACTTGGGAGTGATATTGCTTGTTGGTTTCTTTTTTTGACTTGGTTTGTTCTTTGGCTTTATCTGTTCACTCAATACTCACTGAAAACCTGCTGGCTACAAACGAGTATGCTGGGAATGATGGGGAAAACCAAGAGGACTATGACCAAGTTCCTTGCCCTTGAGCAGATTTCAATTTATAATAGTTTGTAGAGAAAACTAGAAATATCTAACAACAAAGGGGAAAAAATTCATAAATGCTACAAGGCACTGACGGAATCTGAAATGGACAAGGGCAGAAGGATTTATGAAGAGGGTAAAGAAAAAAATAGAATTTCAAAAGCTGGAAATGAAAGGAAAGGCAGAAAGAATGGCATGAGCAAAGAAAAAGAAAACAAGAAGGATGTGAGAATTGAACAACTAAGGTGGGCACCTGGAGGAGAAAGGAGGTAAAGAATATATTTCAAGAATCTTCAGGGGCCAGTCCCATGCTAAGCACACTATACATGCTAACTATTTATGATAAACCAGATAAATAGTTATTTTTATGTTCCATTTTACAGCTGAGGCAACTTAAATCAAAGAAGCTAAGGTAACCTGCTTGAACTAAAGAGCCTCTTGATGAAAGTGAAAGAGGAGAGTGAAAAAGTTGGCTTAAAGCTCAACGTTCAGAAAACTAAGATCATGGCATCTGGTCCCATCACTTCATGGGAAATAGATGGGGAAACAGTGGAAACAGTGTCAGACTTTATTTTTTTGGGCTCCAAAATCACTGCTGATGGTGATTGCAGCCATGAAATTAAAAGACGCTTACTCCTTGGAAGGAAGGTCATGACCAACCTAGATAGCATATTGAAAAGCAGAGACCTTACTTTGCCAACAACGGCCCGTCTAGTCAAGGCTATGGTTTTTCCAGTGGTCACGTATGGATGTGAGAGTTGGATGGTGAAGAAAGCTGAGCGCCGCAGAATGGATGCTTTTGAACTGTGGTGTTGGAGAAGACTCTTGAGAGTCCCTTGGACTGCAAGGAGATCCAACCAGTCCATCCTAAAGGAGATCAGTCCTGGGTGTTCATTGGAAGGACTGATGTTGAAGCTGAAACTCCAATACTTTGGCCACCTCATGGGAAGAGTTGACTCATTGGAAAAGACCCTAATGCTGGGAAGGATTGGGGGCAGGAGGAGGATTAGGGGCAGGAGGAGAAGGGGATGGCAGAGGATGAGATGGTTAGATGGCATCACTGACTCGATGGACATGGGTTTGGGTAAACTCCGAGAGTTGGTGATGGACAGGGAGGCCTGGCGTGCTGCGATTCAGGGGTCGCAAAGAGTCGGACATGACTGAGCGACTGAACTGAACTGAATCTGCTTGAGATCTCATCTATGGCAAATGGCAGCGCTTGGATTCAAAAGAATTTTTTCTTCCTCTTACCTCTAAGTAACACTATTTAACATATATTAAGGGAAGGAATGGAAAAAATCAAAAGGTTGAATCGAGCCCACATTTTTGAGGGCCTCAAGTGTACAGTTAAGCATTTCAAACTTTCTTCTACAGCATGACACAGCCACTTAATACTTCTAAAAGCAGGATAATGACACCAATAAAGCTGTAACAGAAGAATATTCTGGAGGCAGTGGGTTGGCAGAATATGGTGGCCAGAAGTGGACAGCTACTGTAACACTCTAGGTTGGCATCTGGAAAAACAAGTAGAAGCAGGGAAAGGAGGCAAATGTCTAGATGACAAGTGCTGAAGGTAAAGAAGAGACAGGATTCAGAAAAGATACCAATATTCTGTTTACAAAATGACAGAGTAAAAAGTGAAACTGGGAAGTTAGTATAACGCTCTGGCTTGAAGGCAGAAATTAAGCTTTGTACGGAGCAAGTATAAGGTGAAAGAAGGACATTTAAGAGGAAACAACCAAGCAAGAAGCTGGAAATACATGGACAGAACCAGGAAGTATAGATTCACAGAAGACAACATGAGTAGGGAGTCTTAGGACTTGAGGATAAAGGAAAGCACATAAAACAGTTGCCAGAAACTTAATGAAGCGGAGTTCTTAAACCTAGCTGCCCAAAAGAACAACCCAAAGCTTTTTGAGAATAGGTATATTGAGGCCCCACACCTAACAAGTTTCATTCTTAGGGTTGAAGGGTGGGATCCACGTGTCTATAGCTTTAGCAAGCTCTGCAGGTAATTCTGGTGGATACCCAGGGTTGAGAAGACATTTTTTAAATGAACAAAAGAAGACTGCTATGACATCAGAAAGATTCTCTCAGTCAATCTAGCACATTCTTTGCTGAATCAGCTTTGTGTTTTCCCTAGAAGCTGTAAAGTGGAAGCGTGTAAAGCTTCTGGTGAAAGTTTCCAAGAGCTAGAAACAAGCAAGACAGCACAGCCCAAAATCAAGGAGTAGTCTAGAAGCTGGTGAGTATACCTCTGAAATGCCACTGGTGGACTGCAAAGGACACATGGGTAAAGAAGCCTGAGCAGAAGCTACTGAGAAAGAGAAGCAAACTAGATGGCAAGGAAAAAAAAAAAAAGATGGTACAAATAATTGGCAATGGTTTCAGTAATAATTAAAGCACCTGATCCTGAGTTAAGCACTTCATGTTCACTCTTTCAGTGTTCACAGTGATCGCTGTGCCATAATGTGAACACTGAATATCATACCACAAACCTTCAGATGGTTAACAGTATCATGAGTCCCACTTTATAAGATGAGGAAATTAAAGCTTAGACAGGTTAAGGAGAAGTAACGGAGTCACAACAGAATAAAAAGGGCAGCAAGTAACAAGAACGTTGCCAACACCCCATCGTTATATAAACCTCCAGATTAGGAGGAAGGCTAATAAAATCTCAGCTGAGATAAGGTGGTAGAAAGAACTCTTGTAAAATGGCAGATAAAGATTTATGACACATTTTTAAAATTTACTCAACCAATATGTGGCAGTTTAAGCGGGCAACATTCTGCAATAAAGACAGCCATACTGCCTGTTCTTGTACAGCTTACAGGTTAGTGAAGGAGGGAAACATTTGGAGGGGATGAGCACAGTGTGCAACAGGGACATGGAAGGGCACCTTGTCCAGCCTACAAAGGTTTACGGGGGAAGGAAAAAATCACGTGCAAGGGTTTGAAGGCCAGAAAAGACAAGATATACTGTGGGGAGTAAAAGTAATTCAGTGCAACTGCAGCAGAAAACAAAAGGAAGATACCACTGACCTTACTCCTAATAGACCCTTTGCTCATAGGGGCTTAACCCAGGAACAGAGGTGGGTCAAATGGGACCTGGACTGAAGAGCTAACTGGAGTCAGTAATATATGTGAATTTTATAGAACTAAATGGTCCCAAGATCTGCAACAGAGGGTTACTGTAATGTACAACCTAGAAAACTCATGCCATCTGGGCAGCTTGTGGCCTTATAAACAGAGAAGTGGCCAGCAGGCAAGTTGTTAAGGCTCCCATTCCAGGAGGATCTGATAGGTTGGCTTTTTCTATTTCTCCCTTCACTCCCTCTCTCTCTTCCCCTGTCCCCAATCTATTACAAAGTCATCCTATTTGTTGGCAATAACATCTTATATCTATAGGGCAGAGTATTACTAAAGTGCTGACCAATGGATCTTTTCCCTGAAGCCACACTATGCAGGAAGCGAAACATCAAAATCACCTTGTTTTGGAGAGACTGGAATAAAAGAGACGCTGCTGCTAAGTCGCTTCAGTCATGTCAGACTCTGTGCGACTCCACAGACGGCAGTAACATGACATACATTCAGTCACACCACACTCATAGCATTTTTATCAAAAATACTGATTTATGTAGACACACAAATATAGAAACATATATATATATTGTACATACCTTTTAAAAATTTCCTTTTACACATACATTGTTTTATACAAATGCACAATATGTCACGTTCTGGAGGGGTTCTACCGCAGTTTTGTTAGCCTTGCCCCTTTTAATTGGCTCTTGGTTCCTTTACTCCTTCTCTTCAATCATAATCCAGAAAGATTCACATTAATAATTAGTATGTATATGCATTCTTCTATGTTTTCCTCCCATGTTCATATAAGCATATACAAACACATATGTACATAGGCACATGTAAAGGGACTGATGAGACTTTTAAAAATAACGAAATTACGAAAAGTATTCCTTTTCTTACTTAACAATATATCTTATGGAAGTCCCTGCAATTCATATAACCCTAATGTATTCTTTCTAATACCTGCATGAAGGGCAATTTAAAAATTATCCTTCCACTGTTTTTTATCCTATGCACACTGATGAAAAAAATCCTTTTCATAGATCCACACACATTACTTTTTATCATTTCAAGTGTCCAATTTAATATCCTTATTATAAATGTGTTCAAAAGCATTAGAGAGCAACCATTAGAGTCTCGTAGAGAAATGGAAATAAAAACAAAAATAAACAAATGGGGCCTAATTAAATTAAATTTACAAGCTTTTGCACAGCAAAGGAAATCATAAACAAAACGAAAAGACTCGGGAGAAAATATTTGCTACATCTTGCATCTTGCTACAGACAAGGAATTAGTTTCCAAAATATGTAAGCAGCTCATACAATTCAATAATAAAAAAACAAACTACCCAATCAAAAAATGGGCCAAAGACCTAAATAGACATTTCTCCAAAGAAGACATACAGATGGCCAGTAGGCACATGAAGAGATTCTCAACACTGCTAATTACTAAAGGAATGCAAATCAAAGTAACAAGGAGATACCAACTCCCAGAGGTCAGAATGGTCATCATTAAAAGTGCACAAATAAGAGGATGAGATGGCTGGACGGCATCACCGACTCGATGGCCATGGGTTTGGGTGGACTCCGGGAGCTGGTGAGGGACAGGGAGGCCTGGCGTGCTGCAGTTCATGGGGTCGCAAAGAGTCGGACACGACTGAGCGACTGAACTGAACTGAAATTGCTGGAAAGGGTGTGAGAAAAGGGAACCCTACTACACTGTTGGTGGGAATGTAAACTGCTGCAGCCACTATGCAAAACAACACGCAGATTTCTTTAAAAACTAAAAATGGAGTTATTATATGATCCTGCAATCCCACTCCTGAGCATTTATCTGGAGAAAACCATAAGATGTGGTATATATACATAATGAAAGACTACTTAGTCATAAAAAAGAATGAAATAATGTCACTTGCAGCAACATTGATGGACCCAGAGATTATCATACTAAGTGAAGTAAGTCAGATAAGAGAAAGACAAATATCATATACCATTTATATATGGAATCTTAAAATATAATATAAATGAACTCATTTACAAAACAAAAACAGACTCAAAGACATAGAAAACAAAGTTATGGTTACCAAATTGGATAGCATGGGGAAGCTGGGGGATGAATTAGGAGCTTGGGATTAATATATACACAGTACTATATATAAAATAGATAAACAACAAGGACCTACTGCATAGCACAGAGAACTATATTCAGTATCTTTTAATAACCTATAATGGAAAAGAATCTGAAAAACAATGCACATACATACATGAACAGACACACACACACACAGAAAATTGAATCATTTTGCTACATACCTGAATGAATTTATCACTATCCTAACCATAATTTTTTATCTATTGCTACAAATGCAATTACAGGTTTTTTTCTTTGTACTTTATCTGTATCAGAATTTGGCACTAATGAAAGGCTGTCAGCAAATTTGGAAAACTCAGCAGTGGCTACAGGACTGGAAAACGTCAGTTTCATTCCAATCCCAAAGAAAGGCAATGCCAAAGAATGCTCAAACTACCACACAATTGCATTCATCTCACATGCTAGTAAAGTAATGCTGAAAATTCTCCAAGCCAGGCTTCAGCAATACGTGAACTGTGAACTTCCAGATGTTCAAGCTGGTTTTAGAAAAGGCAGAGGAACCAGAGATCAAATTGCCAACATCCACTGGATCATTGAAAAACAGAGTTGCAGAAAAATATCTATTTCTGCTTTATTGACTATGCCAAAGCCTTTGACTGTGTGGATCACAATAAACTGTGGAAAATTCTGAAAGACATGGGAATACCAGACCACCTGACCTGCCTCTTGAGAAACCTGTATGAAGGTCAGGAAGCAACAGTTAGAACTGGACATGGAACAACAGCCTGGTTCCAAATAGGTAAAGGAGTACGTCAAGGCTGTATATTGTCACCCTGCTTATTTAACTTATATGAAGAGTACATCATGAGAAATGCTGGGCTGGAGGAAGCACAAGCTGGAATCAAGATTGCCGGGAGAAATATCAATAACTTCAGATATGCAGATGACACCACCCTGATGGCAGAAAGTGAAGAACTAAAGAGCCTCTTGATGAAAGTGAAAGAGAGTGAAAAAGTTGGCTTAAAGCTCAACATTCAGAAAACTAAGATCATGGCATCCAGTCCCATCACTTTATGGCAAATAGATGGGGAAACAGTGGAAACAGTGGCTGACTTTATTTTCCGGGGCTCCAAAATCACTGCAGATGGTGACTGCAGCCATGAAATTAAAAGATGCTTACTCCTTGGAAGGAAACTTATGACCAACCTAGACAGCATATTAAAAAGCAGAGACACTATTTTGTCCACAAAGGTCCGTCTAGTCAAGGCTATGGTTTTTCCAGTGGTCATGTATGGATGTGAGAGTTGGACTGTAAAGAAAGCTGAGCACTGAAGAATTGATGCTTTTGAACTTGGTGTTGGAGAAGACTCTTGGAAGTCCCTTGTACTGCAAGGAGATCCAACCAGTTCATCCTAAAGGAGATCAGTCCTGGGTGTTCATTGGAAGGACTGATGTTAAAGCTGAAACTCCAGTACTTTAGCCACCTCATGCGAAGAACTGACTCATTTGAAAAGACCCTGATGCTGGGAAAGATTGATGGCAGGAGGAGAAGGGGACGACAGAGGATGAGATAGTTGGATGGCGTCACCGACTCAATGGACACGGATTTGGATGGACTTCAGGAGTTGGTGATGGACAAGGAGGCCTGGTGTGCTTTGGTTCATGGGGTTGCAAAGAGTCGGACACGACTGAGTGACTGAACTGAACTGAAAGGCTGCTGGCTCCTTTAAAGGATTTTCAGAGCTTCTCACCTTTAGTTATATTGGATTATTTACACAACACTGGATTTATCTTTTTATTTTAATAAGGCCAAATTTAACTTTGAATGCATGTTTCTAGTCAATTTTTAATAACTTTTTTATTCTCTTAAAAAAAAAATTAACTTGAAAGTTCTCTACATCTTGGGGTAATTTTGCCAGGAAAATATTAATTTACTCTATTATTTTTTGTTGTTGCCACAGTTTGGCATGTAACAGTCTCTAAGAATTCTTTTGGTATATCCAATATCCGTTTATATCTCCTTTCTCATTCCTTGTATTTTTTAGCCTAATAAAGGAATCAAGGCTTATGAACTACCCATTTTACTGTTTTGTTTTAAAGAACCAGCAAGCGGGTTTGTTTACCCCTTCTAAATTTTTTTTGTTTATTTCATTAATTTCTGCTTTTCATTTTTCTTCTTCCAAACTTTGTTTTCTTGTTCTTTTTCTAATTTCTTCTAAGTGCCAAGTTCCTTCATTGTTTGTCTTTCTTTTTTAATAATGGAAAAATCTTAAGATTGTAAATTTTTATCTGAGTAAAGGATTTAATGTATTTTGGTAGGAAAGTCTCCTTTCCTTTCCACATAGTTTGAAGTTCTTTTTATGATTTCTTTGATACACCAGTTATCCAACAGTGTTGCACAATTTCAACAGGATTTTCCAACTGATATAATGTTTAGCAAAGAGCAACATTTTTTTTTTTATTTTAAAGCATATGCTTAAATAGTAATACTCAATTCATGACACAGCTGAATCCCAAGAGGCCATGCATAATATAAGTCAACTTTTTCAAGCCCATTAAATGCCAAAAGAAACATTTTAAATGATGAAGAAAATTTTCTTAATTTCCTTAAAGTTGGCATAAAAGATATGCAAATTTTCAAAGAAGCCTGCAAGAACTGATGTTGCTGAAATAATACTGTACTAACACTTAGTCTCAGTTTTCCTCTTAGCTTTCTACAGTATTTTCTAAAGTGTCCTGCACAGCAAGATGGGGAAGAAAAGTGGAAACGAGTCTGGAGACACCTACATTCAATCAATTACCCCCTTAGAAACCTGCACATATGTTAGCATGTTAAAAGCTCTGAGAAGTCTTGCCTACCTTTGGTTAACTAAGCATTTCCTAAATGTATTTGATTACTTCATTCTTCTGCAAAGTAACACCTGTTTATTTTCTTTGAGAAATCCAAGGCAAGAAAATAAATATTCCTTGGAGAGAAAGACAATGTAGTTAAATTCTGCCTTCTCTGGGTTATTCACAGCCAGGGTTCAGTAAATGTTTGCTGAATGACTCAGTAGCAGAGGAGATGTGATATGGCAACAGCAGATATCAAAGTGTCCACTGCAGCTGTTCTCAGTATAGTTATACAGAAGTGGAGTTCTCTTAGTAAGAAGCACTCAATATTTTGCATCAAAATACCAATTTTCTCTTCCATTTTACAACTGTAAATGAAAATTCCTAAGACCTTGGCCCTGCACACATCCATGTATCAAAACCTAACACCCTGAGAAGGCCAATAAAACCCAACAAAAATAATATATGTAAATGTATACACATACATACATACAGGGCTTCCCTGGTGGCTCATATGGTAAAGAATCTGCCTGCAATGCGGGAGGCCTGGGTTTGAGACCTGGGTTGGGCAGATCCCCTGGAGAAGGGAATGACAATTCACTCCAGCATTCTTGCCTGGAGAATTCCATGGACAGATGAGCCTGGTGGGCTACAGTCCATGGGGTCACAAAGAGGTGGACACGACAGAGCAACTAAGACACATATATTCACAGACCATCATCACCATCACACCTGGATTCCCTTGTCTACTGTGCAAAATGTTAGAGGCTCATGACTTAGGGTATTCAGATCAGAGGATGCTCAGAGAAACAAAAGGAAAAACTTGCCAATCATTCCACGGTGCACACTAAACTATGAAAAGTGGGACTGCATACTTTCGGTTCCTATTTTTTTAGTTTTATGATTCAGTCATTATCATTTCAGTCATAAGCTATACAGTGAACTAGGTAGGGCCAAAAAGCCTCAGAATTGTAAAAATAATCTAAATTTATTTAGCCACAGACTTCTAATTTCAGAAACTGAGACATGAAATTTTACACTTGTAGTAGCTGCCTACAGAATTCTGACTTTGTTTGGGGCAACAATGAATGCACAACCAAAGGGATAAATCATAATTGATCTACGCTAGTCATGGATCTCCTGCTCCCCTTGATCAGCTAACTTCCTTCCCAGGCTCCCCTGTAACTATAGCTAAAGCTATATACATGACCCACCCACGTAGACAGTGAGCAAAAGAAGGAATCTGCTGGAAGGAGTCTATGAAAGATTGTTCTTTCAAATATAAAAAGAAAGTCACACTAGAAGGTACTTTGTCCCCATCTCATCTTTTTTGCCTAGGACACTGGTGTGGGGAAAATAATGCCTGGGGCTGAAGCCATCACCCTTAAACCATGAGGTGACAAGAAAAAGCTTAAGAAACTAACATATAAAGGATAACAGACTGGGAGGACAGTAAGATTCTGGATTCTTGATCATATTACAGAGCCAACTGAACGAAGTCTGAACTAATCTACTTCCAGGCTTATTGTTAATAAGTTAATAATAGGAATCTTTATGGTTTGGGGCTTCCCTGGTGTCTCAGAAGGTAAGCAATCTGCCCAGAATGTGGGAGACTCAGGTTCAATCCCTGGGTCGGAAAGATCCCCTGGAGAAGGGAATGGCTACTAACTCCAGTATTCTTGCCTGGATAACTCCGTGGACAGAGGAGCCTGGCAGGGTACAGTCCATAGGGTCACAAAGAGTCGGATACGATTGAGTGACTAACGTTTTCACACTCATCCTTATAGTTTAAGCTCTTTTTGGTTGAATATAGTGTCACTTCAGCCAACTGCTTCTTAACTGATACAGCAGTGCCCTATGTTTTGGTACTGTGATAAAGATAATAAACTATTTAATATTTCAGAATTTAAAATTTTAGAAAAGCAACAGGAAAAGTGAGACACTCAACATTTCACTGCATGAAATGTCACAGTTAAATTGCTTTTATAAGCATGAAATGTTTTGGTAACATTAAACAACAGAATAAAAAATTTAATAAGACAAATAATAGGAAAAATCGATCCATACCCGTACCTTTCCGTGTGTTCTCCGTCACATCTACCCCAAACTGGATAATGTCACCAGAAAGAATTTCACATGGTGGACTTTCTTCAGAGCCTCGACTCAATCTCTGGCTATTTATAAAGGTACCATTACTACTTTTAGTGTCTTGAAGATAAAACTGCAAAAATAAAATTTAAAAAAGAGCCAAAGATTAATAGTAATAATTCCAAACCCACTTTAAAAAAAAAGTACTTCCAACTTTGCAAACTACTACAGGTGAACTTTTTCCCCCTATCAATTCAAATTGCTTATTTCAGCTAAGATTTCCCATTATATATAAAATCAAAACTTTAAAAGTGGGAGATTTAAAATCCAGTGGGACAAAATGGTATATCACTTCAGAAACCAGTTTATAAGGTCCCGAAAATGTTAGAATGTAAAGCTAGCATATAACCCTGCAATTCCACTCTGAGGTATATACTGAAGAGAACTAAAAACACATGTCCTCACAAAAACTTGTACACAAATGTTCACAGGAGTATTATTCATTAGAGCCAAAAGAATGGAAACCCAAATGTCCATCAACTGATGAATAGGAAAATAAAATGTAATATATCCATATGAATTAATTATTTGGCAATAAAAAGTAATGAAGTACTGATTTATGTTACAACATGAATAAACTTTTAAACATTATGCTAAGTAAAAGAGAGCAGTCACAAAAGACATATGCAATTCAATTTATATGAAATATCCAGAATAAGCAAATCCACAGAGATAAAAAGCACATTAGTGGTTGCAAGGGGTTGAGGTGTCAGGGCAGAGGAGGGGAGGGGTGGGTTGGGGTGAATAACTGCTAATGGGTATAACGTTTCATTTTGGGGTGATTAAAAGGTTCTAAAGTTAGATAGTGGTGATGGTTGTACAACTCTGAATATACTAAAATTCACTGAATTGTTCATTTTAAAAGACTGAATTTATGGCTTATAAATTATATCTCATAAAACATTTTCTTAAAGGTAATTATAAAAAACTCTAATTTTATCTTCTTATCTCACTTTGACTTTGTAACTCTGCTGCTATAATTTATGGGTTAAATCAAAGGAAGTGTTATTTACTCCATAGGCAAGGACAATTGGTATTAGGTAATACCTATATGAACAGCTATTAATGAACTAACATACTTGGTATCAGGACCAACATGTCTTCAGTAAATTCTTTGTGATAAACAGATTGAAGACATGAGAAACTAAAATACTGGAATCAACTGTGAAGGTGTCACTTTCTAGCCCCCACTAAGCTTGCCTTTCATCACTTGGGTAATCCTCCCTCTTAAAAAGGGAAGGGACAGCAGGAGGCACAGGAAGCCTACCTATTTATCACCTATCTATCCCCAAAGAAATTATCAACAACTGGGATCACACACAACAGACTGACTAGGAAGAGAACAACCAATAAAAAAAGATGTACCTTTCTTTTTGCATTTTTCTACACTCTCCAGCCCTGCTTATTCTAGTAACACATTTTCACTGAATTCCTTCCTAAAGAAGAAAGGAAAGAAGAAAACTAATATTTATTAAAATACATGTTGCACGACCAGGCCCTCATTTAACCTTAACGTTAAAGGTATGATATAGATATTATTTCCATTTATATATGAGAAAAGTAGGGCACAGGCAAGTATCTTTCCAAAGGTCACAGAGCTATGGAAGACAAAGGCAGGGATTTATATAACAGAATTAAAAGGGATATTTCTCCCCATTACTTCATACTGACCTTCATGTTTCATTTATCCTTCACTCCTCCCATAAAACCCTCTTCCAAAATGAAACAAAAGAATAAGCGATTTGCAGGCAATATGAAAGTGACATTTCTTTTCATTAATTCCTAGGCGACAATTTAAAGGCCACCAGGCTGGCTATAAATGACTTATTCTGTTTATAATTCAAGAGAGACCAACTGTTACTTTGGCTAGCGGTTTAATATTTAATTACAGGCCATCAGGAAAGAAAATTGTGTTGATATTTTACAAGTCCATTTGAAATTTAAAGGCCTTAACATTTCACACCAGAGAGATAAGCATAGGCAACATGCTCAAGAAGGAACAATGATCCTCAAGATTTTTCCACACTGGAACCTACTCTTAAACACTGTATAAACAAGCTTGTTTTTTTGTTTTTTTAATAGATATATTCTTAGGAAATGTGGCAATATCTGAATTCTGGTTTGGTCATTTTCAGTTGAATGTGCCTTGGCAAGCCATATAAGGGGATTATAGATTTACAGTGGTTTTTAAACTTCAAATTCTGATCCATTATTGTGTTACTAATGGGTGAGATGGCTGGATAGCATCACTGACTCGATGGACATGAATTTGAGCCAACTCCAGCAGATAGTGAAGGACGGGGAAGCCTGGCATGCTGCAGTCCATAGGGTTGCAAAGAGTCGGACACAACTTAGGGATTGAATAACAACAATAGTGTGTTACTAAGTCAATTTATTGGGCTGTGACTAGTGGTTTAAAAAAAAAATGAAGAGAACAGAAGTAAGAATATATGAAATGAGGTTCAGTACTGTTTAGCAAGCTTTGCTTGAAAAACAAAAATGTGTGTGTTTTTCTGTATACACATACGCACACATATATCTCAACACCTCATGTCTGTAGCTCTTAACTCTAAAACCACAAATTTTCAAATTAAAAGAATTTAATCAATATTAACCCAGGTTCTTTACAGTCTAACATGTCTATTATTATGTCCAAAGCATACCCATAGTACCTTTGACCTCCAGTTAGCTTGAAAACATCATTTACATTAGTTGCTCACTGTTCCTCTGCTCTCATCCTGCTAATGGCTTCCAAACGTCTTGTAATAAAGTTCAAAGTTCTTACTATTACAGCCAATAAAACCCCACATGACCTAGCTCGTGGTTCCCTCTCCAAACTCATTAACTTCCACTATTTTCCCCACTAACCTCCATTCGTACCCCAGAGCCTCTGCATTTGGGCATAGCTAGACAGAAATAGTTTACTTCCCTGCAGAAATATTTATATTGATTTACCCTTCTCTCCTTGGTGTTGTGAAAAACTGATATTAAAAATGTTTCTGCACCTTCAATGAAACAATCTGCCACTATTCAGTTTATACTGTACAAAAGCTATTCTATTTACTATCAGGTTAGGTAGGTGTAGGGCTTCCCTTGTGGCTCAGTTGGTAAAGAATCCACCTGCGATGCGGGAGACCTGGGTTCCATCCCCGGGTTGGGAAGATCCCCTGGGGAAGGGAAAGGCTACCCACTCCAGTATTCTGGCCTGGAGAATTGCATGGACTGTATAGTCTACAGGGTCGCAAAGAGTCAGACACGACTAAGCGACTTTCACACTTTGACTAGGTAGGTGTAAAGAAGTCAAGAGGCTGGGAAGTGACTGTGTTTGCAAGGGACTGGGAAGTGACTATGCTAACAGTCCCTGGATGTACTTCCCATGGTAGGTATGTCATTTGGTCCTTTGTCACTTTCCAACCAGAAATTTCTTTCTCCTCTATGCTGATACATCTTTTTCCATCAGGCTTTTCTTTTTCTCCCATTTTTTTTTACTACACTGGAAAAAAAAAAAATCCTATTGAAGCTTTAACTATCTTTATTTCCTAGTAGCCTAAGGAATGCCCAATCCATCTCTAGTGTTTGCATTAGCCACTGGGCATTCACTTTGATGTTGAACAGGTGTCTCAGGAGCCCTGAATTTATAAAACCCTCTGTAGCTTGTGGCCAAAGTCCAACTCGCACTGTTTTCAAACAGGCTTTATCCTCATTTAACCCCCTGACTTCCCCTGAATTAAAGTTAAGCTCCCCCAAATCAGGCATTGATGGCAATCCCTGAAATGAAAGGCTGTCCTCGCTCTATCAGTCACTCTCCTGTTTCTCGCTTATCATGATTACTTTCGAAGACACAAGCATAGCACTTCACAGGTTGCATAATTTGCTCTTTGGCCTTCAGAAAGTTTCTGCTATTCATTCCATAAGCAAACATGTTCTATACCATTAGCAACTTCACCTCAATGTGTAAATGCTTTCATTTCCACTATAATGATAAACTGCTTCTTTCTAGCCTTCTCTAAGTTGACAGGTTTTGCAGTATCCAACTACCAACAGATTTTTTAAAGTTTCAGAACGAAGCACAAACACGGGAGACATGTCATCAGCCAGAGGCCAGAAATTCCAAGTCCATACAGGGAAATTTTAAAATATGAATGCAGAGTGGATCCTGGACTCTTGGTGGTAGATACTACATTGCAGATTTTTTTAATTTACTTGAATCACCACCTAAAATCAAAAAGAGTGACTAAGACAGCAAAACCAAAATCCCATCGAGAACATATACAACAACAGGTGAAAATTATCCATATGAAACTCAAAATAAAAGTAGGAAAAAGCATCAACAGTTATGAGACCTGCATGAAATCAGCATCTGTGCAGGAGGATGCATACAGAAGCAATGGGCATTTAAAAGACTCAAGTATCTCAGAAGAGTCACTGTCTATTCACTGGACAATATGATAGCCAATTTGAAAAGAGAATCTGAAAATGGGAAAGGTTTAGTCCAATCCGCTAACAAGTGAGTGTGAGGTAAATTCTGAAAAAGGATGGAGCAGTCCAAGTCATATAAATTTCTAAAACCAACCTACCAACCAAAGTTGCATTCCAGGATAGGGCTTTCCCTCAAAAGCTATAGGGTTTGGAACCAAAATTGAGCAGGGTAGAGACAGCAGAGACAGGAAAGAAAGATCCAGATAAAAGTAAAAAAGAGGAAAGGAAGCCATTATATTTTTAAACAGTTTACAAAAACAACAGAAGAGGGAGCTCTGTGACTTTAGAAAAGTTATCCGGAATCAAGACTCCCTTCTCTAAGTTCAGGAAAACAAATTTTACATAAAAATGAGTAACAGAAAAATATCTGTGTCCCATCTCACAGCTATTTTAAGAAAAAACAAATAAAAAGCAAACAACACTCCCTACACATAATGAGAGACATAACTTGGGAATAGATCAAAATTACACTATTTCAGAACAAGGTAAAAGACATTAAGAAAATAACTCAAGGCATGGAAGAGAAATATAAATTACAATTACAAAACTGTAGGAAAGAACTCAAAAAAGAAACAGGAAAAAAGGGGAATCATTTCAGGAATGAGTACAAAATTAGGACATGAGTAACTAAATAATACCGGACCACCTGACCTGCCTCTTGAGAAATCTGTATGCAGGTCAGGAAGCAACAGTTAGAAGTGGACATGGAACAACAGACTGGTTCCAAATAGGAAAAGGAGTACGTCAAGGCTGTATATTGTCACCCTGCTTATTTAACTTATATGCAGAGTACATCAAGAGAAATGTCTGGAGGAAGCACAAGCTGGAATCAAGATTGCTGAGAGAAATATCCCATAACCTCAGATATGCAGATGACACCACCCTGATGGCACAAAGTGAAGAAGAACTAAAGAGCCTCTGGATGAAAGTGAAAGAGGAGAGTGAAAAAGTTGGCTTAAAGCTCAACATTCAGAAAACAAAGATTATGGCATCTGGTCCCATCACTTCATGGGAAATAGCAGGAGAAACAGTGCGAACAGTGTCAGACTTTATTTTTTTGGGTTCCAAAATCACTGCAGATGGTGACTGCAGCCATGAAATTAAAAGACGCTTACTCCTTGGAAGGAAAGTTATGACCAACCTAGATAACATATTAAAAAGCAGGGACATTACTTTGCCAACCAAGGTCCATCTAGTCAAGGCTATGGTTTTTCCAGTAGTCATGTATCGATGTGAGAGTTGGACTATAAAGAAAGCTGAGTGCCAAAGAACTGATGCTTTTGAACTGTGGTGTTGGAGAGGATTCTTGAGAGTTCCTTGGACTGCAAGGAGATCCAACCAGTCCATCCTAAAGGAGATCAGTCCTGGGTGTTCATTGGAAGGACTGATGTTGAAGCGGAAACTCCAATACTTTGGCCAGCTGATGCAAAGAACTGACTCACTGGAAAAGACTCTGATGCTGGGAATGATTGAAGGCAGGAGAAGAAGGGGATGACAGAGGATGAGATGGTTGGATGGGATCACCGACTCAATGGACATGAGTTTAAGTAAACTCTGGGAGTTGGTGATAGACAGGGAGGCCTGGCATGTTGCAGTCCATGGGGTCGCAAAGAGTCGGACACAACTGAGCGACTGAACTGAAATGAACTAAGTAAAGCAAATAATGCCTTAAGAGAAGAAAGAAAAAAAGGAGAAAAATTGAATCAAAAAGGAAAGAAGAAAGTAAAATCAGCAAAATGGCAGAGTAGGTGGCTCCAAGCTCTCATCTCCACACAAATGTTGAAATACATGCTCAAAGAGTCAGAACCAACTATGTCAGAACTCTGGAAAACAAAAGTTTTACAGCGACTACGTGAACACTGAATCAAGAAAAAGGCAACTTAAATATGGTAGGAAATGGCTGTAGCATTCCTTACCCTTGTCCCCTTTCCTCCCTCTATAAAGCAGAAGCCTTGAAGACAGATATCAGCCTGCATTTCCACTATGGGACACAGCTACCTGGTTTCAGAGAGAGCAGAGCAGACCTAAACTGCAAATTATTGTGTCTACCTACTCTAATGTGTCTGGGTGCTACCTGGAAGGACTAACTCAGAACTCACCCTATGCTGGAAAGGCAGTGGCTTGGTTTGCTGAAAAAGTGGGATTTATCCAGAGTGGTTCAATATAAGTCAATCAATATAATATACCACAGTAATAGAAAAAAGGAAAAAAGATGAAACCATAAGATCACCTCAACTGATGTAGAAAAGGCATATTTGACAAAATGCCACACTCTTTCATGATATTTAAAATATGCACGCACACACAAAGAAAGTTAAGACTGAAAGGAACTTCCTCAACATGATAGAGGACATTTATTAAAAACTCACAGTTAACATAATACTCAGTGGTAAAAGACTGAAAGCTTTCTTCCTAAGATCAGGAACATGGCAAGGAAGCCTGCTTTTTACCACAGCTACACAATACTGTACTGAAGTTCTAGCATCAGCAAAAATGAAAAAATCCAAAAAGGAAAGTAAATCGTGTCAAGAAAGAAATTCAATTTATAATAGCATCTAAATAAAATACCTAGGAATAAATTTAATCAAAGACATAAAAAACTTGTACAATGAAAATTCTAAAATACTGCTGAAAGAAATTAAAGACAAATACAGGCATAGCTTGTTTTACTGCATTTAGCTTTACTGTGCTTCACAGATATTTCATTTCTTACAAACTGAAAGTTTGTGACAACCCTGGGTCAAACTAGTCTATTGGCATAGTTTTTCCCATAGAATTGTTTTTTAACTAAGGTACGAACATTATTTCTTTTTAGACGCAATGCTACTGCACACTTAATATAGTGTAAATGTAACTTTTACATGCACTGGGAAACTAAAAAATTTGTGTGACTCACTTTATTGTGATACTTGCTTCACTGCAATGGTGTGGAACTGAACCCACAACATCTCTGAGATATGCCTGTAAACAGAAGGACATCCTCTGTTCATGGGCTGGAAGACTAAATATTGTTAAGGCGTCAACAAGACCCAAAGTGCTCTATAGATACAACACAATCTCAATCAGAATTTCAACTCCCTTTTTATGGGGAAGTGGAAAGGCCAAACTTCAAATGCTTATGGAATTGCGAAGGACCCCAAAACAATCGGAGAAGGCAATGGCACCCCACTCCAGTACTCTTGCCTGGAAAATCCCATGGACGGAGGAGCCTGGTAGGCTACAGTCCATGGTGTCACTAAGAGTCGGACACGACCGAGCGACTTCACTTTCACTTTTCCCTTCCATGCACTGCAGAAGGAAATGGCAATCCACTTCAGTATTCTTGCCTGGAGAATCCCAGGGACGGCGGAGCCTGGTGGGCTGCCGTCTAAGGGGTCACACAGAGTCGGACACGACTGAAGCGACTTAGCAGCAGCCAAAACAATCTTGAAAAAGAAGAACAGGGTCTATCCAACATGAAAAGAACCTTTTCCTCAACAAATGGTGCAAGGACAACTGGATAACTACTTGCAAAAGTTGGACCCCTACTTTCCACTATATACAAAAATTAGCTCAAAATGAATCAAAGACCTAAATATAAGAGCTAAAATGATAAAGTTCTTCTTGGCCATGACTTTTTAATACTGCTTTTAAATTTTTATTTATTTATTAGATTGTGCTGGGTCTTTGCTGCTCTGTGTGGGCTTTCTCTAGTTGCAGTGAGTACAGGTTATTCTTCATAGTGGTGCTTGGGCTTCTCATTGTGGCGGCTTCAGAGCACAGACTCTAGTCCCATGGGCTTTGGTAGTTGCGGCATACAGGCTCAGTACTTGCTGCTCATGGGCTCAGGAGTTGTGACACACAAGCTCAGCTGCTCCTTGGCATGTGGGATCTTCCTGGACCAGGGATCGAACTCATATCCCCTGCATTGGCAGGTGGATTCTTATCCACTGCACCACCAGGAAGTTCACCATTACTTTTTCAAATAACTTTTCTGCCCCTTTCTTACCCTCTTCTAAGATTTCCATAACGCATAGTGAAGTGAAAGTTGCTCAGTCGTGTCTGACTCTTTGCGATCCCATGGACTATATAGTCCATAGAATTCTCTAGGCCAGAATACTGGAGTGGGTAGCCTTTTCCTTCTACAGGGGATCTTCCCAACCCAGGGATCAAATCCAGGTCTCCCACATTGCAGGCAGATTCTTTATCAGCTGAGCCACATAATGCATATGCTGGTACATTTAATGGTGTCTCATAGGTCCCTTGGGTACTGTTCATTTTTCTTCACCTTTTTTCTTTCTAGTTCTGCCCTATCTTGAAGGTTGTGGTTTTTTTTTTTTTTTTGATTCCTTCTTCCACCTGCTCAAATCTGTCATTGAACCTTCTACTGATTTATTTCAGCTATTGTTCTTTTATGATTTTCATCTCTCTACTGCACTTCTCCACACATTGTTCTCCTGCTTTTCTTTAAGTAGTCCATGGTTTCCTTCAGCATTTTGAGCATACTGGAAATAAAGTCTTTGTCTAATAAGTCCAATGTCTGGGCTTCCTCAGGGATGGCTTTTGTCAATCTGAATTTTTTTCCTTGTGATTGGGTCACAATTTCCTATTTCTTCAAATGCTTTGTAATTTTTTTTTGAGAACTGGACATTTGGAATATTGTAATGTGGTAACTAAAGAAATCAGATTCTCTCCAACCCTAGGGATTGCTATTATTATGTGATGAAGGCTGTAGTCAACAATTTATTTATTGACTTTTCCAAACTATACTATACTATTTATTGACTTTTCTATACTATTTTGCAAATAGTATATTCCTTGTCATGTATTATCACTGAAGTCTCTGTTTTGTCATCTCCATGGTCATCCGGTGGCCTGACAGAGATTTCCTTATACATCACGATCCAATAAGAAAAGGGTAAAAGGATACGTCTCTTTAAATCCCCTTGGCAGAAGCCAGGGAAGTCATTTTAGCCTGTGGGGTTTGAAACAATGGCCAGCCTCTGGGCCAGGCCCTCAGCAATCAAAAGCAGCAACAAAAACATACAACCTCAATTTCTGAAAGACAAGCAAAGCCACACCAGGAATCAGGGGCCACCACACCCAGTTTTCCGCCAAGGGTTAGGAGATGGAAAGTGGTAGCCACTATGCAAAACACTGAAGTTCTCAAAAATCTGCCATCCTTTTTCTTCATTAAGCACTCCCCTGGATGCTGTGTTTGCCTAGACTCTAGAATTGCAAAATAATTGCTTCAGTCATGCTCCTTAACAGTCATCTTGGGGAAGAAACCAATTTTTGGAGCTTCCTCCTCCATCATTTTTTATGGCGTCACTCCAAGAGTCCCTCATCTATAATAATAGCTACCATTTGTTGACTGCCTGCTATGTGCAGGCACTTCTGATCTTCACAACAATCCTACCAAATAGCTATCACCATCTCCGTTTTAAAGATTAAGAAACTGAGACTTGAGTATATTAAGTAGATTGCCATGATCACAGAGATATTGCAGATCTGACAGTTATTCTCTCAAAATCTCCACACTGCCTTCCTTCTTTCCTACTTAGACTAAACACTCTCTGGTCTTTGAGTCCAAATTCATGAAGTCCCACTTTATGAAGTTTTCCTGAACCAATCAGAATAGGAAGAGCCAATTTCCCCTCTAATTACACCATTAATACAAATCACTTAATTTATCTGATGTTTACTTGGCACCTGTCTGGAGAGACTACACACCCATAAAATCAAATGTGGAGCAACTCTACACTGAGAATAAATTCAGAGAGTATGAATTAAGTATCAAAATCCTAAGAGGTTGGTGAGAAAATAAAGTTATACACAGTAAGTTGCTAATGAGGCACTTAAGAGTGAGGGAAGTGATCTGAATGAATGGCGAGGAGAAGGAGGAGATGGAGGAAGAACAGGTATTACAGTACATATATATATATATATATACACACACACACACACACACACACACACACACACACATACACATATATATATATTATACATACATATATATATATATATATTTAAGACCCAGTCCCAGAGGGTAACCAAAATCAAAGGAAAAAGTGGGGAAATGTAAGAGTAAAGTTATAAGAGAGGGCCTTGCGCATTGTACTTAGGAGTCCAGATTTCTTCAGACAGAAGCCACTGCTAAAGGATTTGTTGAAAATACTGTTTTAGGGAGATTATTCCAACAGCTCTGATAATCGAGCAGCTGTGTGTAGGATGAACTGTAGCGGGAGTCACCAGAAATAGGGAGATCCATAACTTGTACTTTTTTGCCACCAACCGTTTGGTTATTTCTTAGAGTACACAAACTTAGTTTATATGCATGTTCAATATGGATTTGTTTATATAACTTTCCTGGCTTCCTGACTAGCAAAGCACCACATGTTTCAGAGGCTGGAATTTTTAAGTTGTGCCACTGAAGGGGGATATATAAAGTTTTATTCACATGCTATAGGGAAACACAAAAGTGGTAAAAATGTTCTCACCAAAATGAAATCTCCCAGGTACAACTAAAATGAACTTGTTGATAGAGCAAATGGGTATTGTGCTACTTTAAATACACAATACTCGGACAAAAATTTATAGGCCATGATTTTCCTCACAAAATGTTACCTTAAATCATCTTGAAATCAGCTGAAATAATAAAATAACTGCACCTCCACTCTATTTCTGATAGTTAAAAAGCCTCACCCAAAGAATAACAGTCTTGTTTGCCACAAAATGAAATCATTGTGATCACATCTGTGTAAAATATAGAACAAGGCAACTACATTTAAAGGATGTAGCCCCATATATTGTTTACTAATGCAAACTATGGGAGCAATCTTAGGACAGTTGATAATGATTTATATAGTCACTAGGAGGTAGGGGAGAGGGAGAAAGTTAAGAAGTTTTTTCCATTAAAGACCGCCAAAATTGACAAAACAGGAATCTAGATCTTATTTAGGAAAAGGAAAAAACCCAAAAAACTGTCCCCACACAAAACAGCTTATTTGGCAAACAAATTCAATGGAAATGTTAAAAGATGCAAATAGTACATCTGCCCCCCCAAAAGAACATTCCCAACTTTTAAAAATGCTTAAAAGGTAATGAAAATAACTCTGATGGTCTTTTCCATTCTTTAAGTACAACCATTCAGATTGGCATATAATTTCAATGTTTAAGGCACCTTGTTCTTTACTCGTGTCTTCCCACCTTTAGTGACGGTTAATTCTTCAAGAGATTTGTCTCCTCAAGGCTTTGACAATTCATACATCCATAGGTAAGTTCTTTAAAAATTATAATAATTCTACTTTGAAAGAGAAAAGGTAACAAAGTAACTGAGGGCTATAAGTAAATATATAGAAATATAGTGATGCAATTTATGAAATAATCTTTTTGGCTGAGATGGGACATGACTATTGGGACCAAAGAAAATAGTGCAAAGGCTCCCATTTTTCTGCCCACACATGATTCAGGTAGTCAAACATCATCTATTCCCAATATCTCTCATGACATCCTCTGTTTCTCAGGATATGTAGGTAATGCCCCCAGCTAACAGTCACTAACTCTTTTTTAAATTTTGAACTGAAATTTAATAATAGAAAGTATCACATTCAAATTCCACCTCCACCTAGGGTTAAACACAAGGCCTGAAACATTTTTTTTTTTCCCCATAGTTTTAAAAACCCAAAGTTAAAGCTGTTAGCAAGTTTTCTTTTAAAAGGATCATTGCTTTCTTTCACTATCATGAAAGGCAACATCCCTTATATCCAGAATTCACCTGTGTGTATGGAAATTTTAGTCACAGAGCAAAACCAACGAAAAGTTAACAAAGAAGAGTTAATTGTTCAATAGTATCAAAAGGACATCACATAATTTACAATAAGTATGAGCTTTTGCTGCTGCTGCTGCTAAGTCTCGTCAGTCGTGTCCAACTCTGTGCGACCCCATAGACGGCAGCCCACCAGGCTCTGCCGTCCCTGGGATTCTCCAGGCAAGAACACTGGAGTGGGTTGCCATTTCCTTCTCCAGTGCATGAAAGGGAAAAGTAAAAGTGAAGCCACTCAGTCATGTCCGACTCTTAGCAACCCCATGGACTGCAGCCTACCAGGCTCCTCCGTCCATGGGATTTTCCAGGCAAGAGTACTGGAGTGGGGTACCACTGCCTTCTCCGATGAGCTTTTGAGTGCTTACCATTTGATTGTATGAACTACCTTCCATGCCTTTTTCCACTTACTCTTTAAAATAGTACAATGGCAGAGATGTTTTATTATCCCAATACCACATATAAATAAATTAGGGCTTAAATAGGTTAACTACCCTGCCAAAGGGCCACCTCTCAAGCTAGTAATGGGAAGAAATGTACATTCAAACTTTTTAATCTCAGCCATTCTGCTAGGCTACGTATGTTTGTCTGATTCTTTAATATCCACTATGCATAATGTTTCTACCAACCATCATGTGAAATAGGACTGATTTTGCTCATTTTATAGATCAACAGGTTGAGGCTGAAACACAAGTAACCTATCTAAGTAATCTATCTACGCAGTTCAAATAAAATAAATAATAACAGCAATCAGACTTGTTGTGATGCAGTCACAATAAAATAAATAAAACTCAGCATGTACATACGACTCTTTGCGAATATAATAGCCTACTGAATAGCACTGTAATCTTTCAGTACTCTTCTGGGCCTATGGGAAAAGAATCCTTCCTCAGAAATAAAAAAAAAAGAGAGCGGGTATATGTAAAACAGATTCACATTGCTGTACACCTGAGGTTAACACAACACTGTAAATCAACTATGCATGAGTGCTCAGTCATGTCCGACTCTTTGCGACCCCATGCACTGTAATCTTTCAGGCTCTTCTGTCCATGGAATTCTCCAGGCAAGAATATTGGAGTGGGATGCCATTTCCTTCTCCAGGGGATCTTCCTGATCCAGGGATTGAACTTGCATCTCTTGTGTCTCCTGCATTGGCAGGAGGATTCTTTACCACTGCACCACCTGGAAATCAACTATACTCTAATAAAAATTACAAAAAAAATTTTTAAAAAGAAGTTAAATTATATGCCCAAAGAATACACAGAAAGTAAGAACAGCAAACAAGGTCTATCAGACACCTCATAACCATGGCAAATCACCTGAAGATCAAGATAAGTGATATCCCTTTTAACTCAGTGATATCCCCAGCCCTTAACAAAATGCCTACTGAAGAGATATCAAACAAGTAATTTAAATAAACATTTTATGAGTGTGATATTTACAGCCGCCCGGGCTCACTCCATCATTTACCCACCATTTCCTGAGCACCTCTGAACAGGAATTCAGCCATCAGCCATGTTCTAATAATAGAATGAACATGTGACTTTCCAAAGTCACTTACAGCAAATACAAACAGTAAGCATAATAAATACCATTGGTAGTAACAATGTCAGTAACCCCACAGGGCATTCAACATGTCACCAACTCCTACAAATTCTGATTCAGAAACACCTCTCGATCCCACACTGCCTCTCCCTCTCCTTCACTGTTCTAACCGAGGTCCATAACAGTTGCAAAGATGATGGCTATGATTCCACAGCCTCCACCCTCTACACTGATGCTAGATTTATTTCCTAAAACATACACCTGATCATTTTGTTTCCCTTTGTAAAATGGCTGTTGACCCTTTGTTGCCGTCACAATTAAATCTAAGAGCTCTAATAACTTTTCAAATCTTTCAAAGTGACCTCAATCACCCTATCAAACTGGATTTTCCACTCTTCCTAAAAGTACCATCCAATCTATCCCTGCGTAACTACTTGCAATTTTCTACACAAGTCCCAGGTCTGATGCTTGAATATGCTGTGCTTGGACCCAAAAAGCCCTTGCTTGCACCCACCCACCCACACTCTTTACTTGTTAAAAGCCTCTTGTTCTTTCTGAAGCCAAATTTAAACATCTTAACAAGATTTCTCTTTCTGATAACATTTCTCACTAAACAATGCTACCCCTAAATCAGAGATCAAGGCTTTATTTTAGGTTAAGCTTCTAATTCCCAAACCTCTATGTCCATATGGTTCAGATCATACTCTGAAGAGCACTACTGATTCCATCTTTTCTAGTCTAAAACATTTAGTCCCTGTCAGAAAGTTCCAACAGACATAAGTAACAAATGACATTTTAAAATATATTATGAATAAATGAAATAATTCATGCTCTAGAATGGAAGCTGCTGAGCTTTGATATACAGTAGGATAGGCCAAACTGTATTACATCCAAATAACAATGTGCTATACATTAAACAGAGAAAATATTACAGGTGTGAGTTCAAGCTCCATCACCTAACATACCGTGTGACCTTGAGCATGTTATTTAACCTCTCTGGGCAATCCTTTAGTTATAGAGTTATTTATAAACCCCTATTTATAAATTGAGGTTAGTATCAATATGTACCTCAGAGTGTTTGTTGTAAAGGTTAAATGACGTTAAGCATGTAAAGTATTTAGCACAGTATTTGTACATAGTAACTGCTAAACAAATGGCAGCTACTATTACTAAATTCATAGAAAATGCTCAAATATTTAAGCACTTAGACTTTTTTCAGTCAGAGAACTGATGCAAGATTTTCCTTTATACCTTTTACTTATAACCTTCCTTAAGCTAAGGTTCTCAAAAATAATTTGCCAATTAATTACTTAAACAGTAAACAGCTGATAGAGATAAAAATAAATCAGTAACAGCTGAACTCTAACACATACAGATGTTAAAAATAGCATGCCATTGCCCCATTACCGGAGAAAGCAATGGCAGCCCACTCTAGTACTCTTGCCTGGAAAATCCCATGGACGGAGGAGCCTGGTCGGCTGCAGTCCATGGGGTCGCAAAGAGTCGGACACAACTCAGCGACTTCACTTTCACTTTTCACTTTCGTGCATTGGAGAAGGAAATGGCAACCCACTCCAGTGTTCTTGCCTGGAGAATCCCAGGGATGGGGGAGCCTGGTGGGCTGCCTTCTATGGGGTCCCACAGAGTCGGACACGACTGAAGTGACTTAGCAGCAGCAGCAGCAGCCCCATTACACATGAATATTACCATAAATAACCACAACCTGTGGAAGCAGCTAAATCTGTGTCTCACAGCATAGACTGAAAACCATTTATAAAAATATGAAACACATATCACAATATGGATCAAGGAATTCCCTAGTCAAAGTTGTATCAAAAGGGAATTACTACTCTCAGGTATATGTAAATACACTTAGAATATATTGCATAGTTTAGCAATCCACAGGTCATTTAACAGTGTGAACCAGCTTCTAAATAAATTAAGCAAGTGATATTTAACAGATGTCATAGTTTCATTTCTAAACCAGAGACCTATTACACTCCTGGCCCTGAGTGACAGAGTTGGAAGTCCAGTCAACCAATGGAATAATGCTCACTGAAGACTATAATTCACTCAGTTCAAAACTCAAAATGCTCGTTAGGACACTGAGCAGCATGTAAATTACTATGGCAGGGGCAGAGAGCTTCCCATTACACCCTTCTCATTTTTGGTTAAAAACAGAGAGAAAGAGACATGTACAGGAAAAGGGCGAATAAGCATCTAATTTCAAAACGTTCTAGAGACCAAAACCTCAGGGAAGATGGACAACCATCAAAGTGGTCAGTATCAGTCTGGCAAAGATTAAGAACAATGATATCTGGATCTGGCAAAAAACGTGGAGAAACAGCAGTCTTATACACTGGGAAGTATACTGGGCGTGTATGTACTGGCCATGATCCCTGCCCTTAAAATAGAGCAATGTTATATAACTGGAAAAGCGTTAACATCAACTTCTTATACAACACATATAAAATGATAGTATAGGTACAGCACAAAATTTCCTGACAGTGGATGTAAAATATGAAAAAAAGAAGTCAAAAAGGATACCAAAGCTTTTGTGGATACCAAGTGACTTAGAAGGGTGTACAGGTAACCCTTGAACAACTCTGGGGTGAGGGGCACCAACCTTCCATGCAGTTGAAAATCCGAGTATACCTTCTAACTTATAGGCAGTCCTCTGTATACATGGTTGCTTCATATCTGTAGGTCCATATCCAAGGATTCAACCAACCATGTGAAAGCACTGTTGTATTTACCACTGAAAAAAAATCTGCATATAAGTGGACCTACACAGTTCAACCTAATGCTGTTTAAGAGTCAATTGGGACTGCCCCTATGTGAACTGGGAGGGCTGAAGGTGGGAAGGTTTTTTATTTTTTTAATTGAGCTGGGGAGATTATCAGGAGTTCAGTTTTGGACGTATTAAATTTGAGATGTGTATTAGATATTAGGTGGAAATGTCAAAAAGGGAGTTGGTTATGAACCTAGAGTCCAGGGAAAAAGTCTGAGCTTGAAATAAAATTTTGGTTGTCATCAGCATATACTAAAAACTGCAAGTCAAGAAATAGGATGAAATCATCAAGAAAGCAAGTACAAATAGACAAGAGGACCAAGGACAGAACCTTGGAGCTGTCCAAAGTTTCTAGGCAGGGAGTTGAAGATCAAGCAAAGGAAACTTAATACGTGGTCAGTGAAGTAGAGGAGAACCACGGGAAAGGGGTATGTCCTGAAAGCCACTGTGAAAGATGTTTCCAGAAACATGGAAGAGATCAACTATGTCAAATGATGCTGAAAGATCAAGGAAGATTAGCTGCAAGAATTGACCAATAGAAATAGCAACCTGGAAGCCACCGACGACCTTGACAAGAACTGTGTGGATGTAGTGGAGAATGAAAGCCTTGCCAGAGTGATTCTAGAGAAAATGGAGGGAGGGGAATGAGAAAGAACACATACAGACAAATCTTTTTTAAGGAGTTCTGCTCCACAACGAAGAGGAGCTCCTGCTCACTGCAACTAGAGGAAGCCCACACACAGCAATGAAGATCCAGGGCAGGCAAAAATAAACAGGCGAATAAATAAATTTTGTTCATTAAAGAAAAGTCAGGTCAAGATAATAATTTCTTAATAAGAGAAAAACTACACTGTGTCTTATACTAACAAGAACAGTCCAATCAAGAAGAAGGGTACTCGGCTCAACCCTGAGGATTTGGAAAAGGCTTCCTGAAGGAACTGTCCCACGGTGAGTCATGCAGACTGATTAAGAGTGAATCAGGATGAGAGGGGAGGGGGCTGAAACAGCATCAACAGAGGTGAGAAACGACCTAGTGGGGCTGGGGGTGGAGGGTGGGATGGGGTAGGAATGGGAAGCAGAAAACTGAGAACACAAGAAGACAGGCTGGAGAGGTAAGCATGTATCAAGCAGTACACCCTGTGTCATATAAATCATAGGGGACTTGCAACTAAAGGGTTTAGGTAGGTAAATACTAAGATCAACATTTCACTCAGGGAGGGAATAGCTGGAGGGGTACTAGACTGAAAGCAGGGAGACCAGTTATTAATACCAGTGACAGTTATTGAATACAGAAATAACAAGGTCCTAAACTGGATGGTGTTGGAAGTAGTTAAAGGGATTTAGTGACACATCTTATGTGCTCAGTGATGAAAGCAGCAGTTTCTAGTGTGAGCTACTGGGCAGAAGATAATGCCATTACCTTAACTGGAACTACTGGGGAGGGGGTGGTGAATGATTCATTTTAATTTGGGGAATATTGTTTTTAGAGTCTCTACAGGACATCCAAGTAAATACATGTAAGCAGGCAGTGGGTAGAAAACTCAGACCTTAGAGCTCAAGATATCTGAGAGGCATGAGCACTTGAGTAGTAATTAAAATTATCGTAATACATGTGATCCAAAAAAACTTATGAGGAGACAAACAGTGACTGACTTTTAAGGAACATTAGCATTTTATGGAGAGTCAGTGGAGCAAATGCTTGAAGGAATTTCAGACAGAGCAATCAAAAAGGTATAGAAAAAAATAAGAAAAGATGTAACCAAGAGGCCAGGGAACTACCAAGGACTAATACCTCTATCCATTTATAAAGAGAGTATAGTGACCTGAATATGCTGGTGGGAATTAGGAGATCAAGAAAAATCCAATCACATTAACAGTCTGGACTTTCCAATTCTGTTGTATTAATTTTTCAAGTATTAGTACAATCCACAGGCCATCTCTTCTGAGGGTCCTAAGTAGTCAAGTCAATTCGAGTCGAAAAGACTAAAGGAACTAAATACAGTTGAACCATTAACTCTTGTAGAAGATTATTTACAGTTTTAGTAGAAGAATATTTATGGTTTCCCTATACAAAAAAAAATCAGTAATGTATTTCTTATTTTTTTTTTTTTGAACTTTTTACTTTGTATTGGGGTATTACCAATGTTGTGATAGTTTCAGGTGAACAGCAAAGGGTAACGTATTTCTTAATAAGCAAAAAAATCATTGTCAAGTATAATAAAATGAATAGGAAAAATAGAAAAAAATGTTGGCCTTTTATCATGCCTGTTTCTTGATTGTTACATAATACTCCACCTAAAACTTTACATAAACTCAACTAACAATAAATCTTATGGCCTTACAAAACTTAAGGGAAAATATTAGCAATACAATAAATATTTATCAGGAATGGAAAGAATTTCTAACATTGGAAGAAAAAAGATAAGATACAGGGGGAAGTAAACAGAGCAAAGATCAATTTCTGTTTCTTGATTTCAGCTGTGCTTTATCACTTTTGGGCAGACAGTCATACTAAAGCATCACTTACTCTTGGATGGCTGTACTGTACTAACTGGGAATGACTCATAAAATGTTCAGTCCCACCCATACAGAAGACCTCTGCAAAGAACTTAAAAGAAAAAAGAAAATCAAACGGAAGCATATTTTCAGATGAGCATCTAATACAAAAATCATTAAAGCATAGAAAAGATGTGACAGAATTATTACTTGCAATGAGAAAGTTAAAAGCATTTTCTTGGAGTGGGATGGGGGCAACTCCCAAGATGTGAGTCATAGGATTAAAGAACAATCAGATCCAGGATTTAGCAAAAGCTGGAAAAGCAGGATTCAGATTGTATGCAGCTCTCTAGGCTAGAGAGGAAATTAAGAGCTGAGTTGGGTTAGCGCCTCCAGAGTCTGGGTGAATCACAAGAGACACAGCAGAGAAGCACAGCCAGACTGGAATTCAGCACACAGGAGAAATCTGTAGCTGTTATCTTTTGGTTTATTTCCTCCTTATTAGTTTGCTATTAAAATATGTTAATTGCATTCAAAGAAGCTAAGATGAAAGTTAATTCAGAAACTCACTACTGGTAGGATGTGGGCAGCTTTGCTACATGCTTCGAAGATGCACTAGAACAAAACCCAAAGCTAACATCGCTGCCACCTTTCTAGCACTACGTACTTTGATCTTGCTAATTTAATAGAACCATCATTTTGTAAGATGTTTATTTCTATAGTTACTAACAACGATGAGTGTCTGTTTACTACATATTTTCATCTTGAATGAACTAACTGTACAGTTCTTTGGTCTATCTACAAAAATCATGTTGACCTTTTATATTGGAAAGGGTATTTTGTGTGTCATATATATTCATTTTTCTGTCATAATCAATGCAAATGATGCTCCATTTCCATTTTTATCATTTTTCATGGAACTAAAGTTTTCAATGTTTATGTAGATCTTTTTTTGACTTCACTTGTTTTAAGGTTCTAGTAGTTGCTCAGGTACAAAGGAATCCGGAAGGGAGTTCCAGTACTGTACAGACATACTACATGTCTTAGAACCTTTCACCTACCTGACCCAATCATTCTGGCTTAACTCTTTTATTTTATTTAGATGTGTTTCTTCTCAAGTATGGTGCTATCATCCATTCTTTAAATGAAACATTTTTTTATTGCTAAGTAATGATATAAAATGTAATGGGCTCCAAGCAATTCTACAGCTAGGTATCTAGTCAACAGAAATAAAAGACACAAAGAACTGTACACAAATTTCCTAGGAGCATTGTTCATAATAATCGAAAGTTGGAAGTAATCCCAATGTCCACCAACCACCGAGTAAGATACGTTAGCAATAAAATAAACTATTGATACATTCTATAAAAGAGAAGAACCTCAAAAACATAATGTTCAGTGAAAGAAGCCAGACACAAGTAACAGCATATAGTATGATTTTATTTGAAATTTCTGGAATATGCAAATCTATTGAGGCAGAAAGCAGATCAGTGGTTGCCTAAGCCTGTATGTGAGATTGAGGACTAAATGTGAACAGGTACAAGAGAACTTTCTAGGGTAATGAAAATGTTTTACAGCTAGATTATGGTGATGGCTACAAAACTATAGATTACCAAAACCCAATAACTTCAATGGGCTCCCCTAGTGGCTCAGACAGTAAAGAATCTGACTGCAATGTGGGAGACCTGGGTTTGATCCCTGATTTGGGAAGATCCCCTGGAGAAGGAAATGGCAACCCACTCTAGTATTCTTGCCTGGAGAATCCCCATGGACAGAGGAGCCTGGCAGACTACAACCCACAGGGTCACAAAGAGTTGGAGACGACTGGGCAACTAACATAACATAAATTAACTTCAAGTAAACTCAACTTACTTTTACAAATGGGTAAATTTTATGGAATATACACTATACTTCAATAAAACTTTTTAAAAAGTCAGTGAACAGTGCAAGGGTGAAAAGAATATACAAATATATAAAAGCACATATTAAATAACTTTGAAATACAAAAAAGTAAGGAATCAAACTTGTAATTGATAAAAGTATCAGAAAGTATTTTAAGTAATATTCAGTTCTTCCAAAAGTGACCTTAAGAGAAACTTTTTCACAAGCTGATCATAGGAACATTAGTTGGCACAATCTGTCTGGAAAGCAGCTTGGCAAAGTATACCAAGGGAGCTCTAAACCAATGTCCCCTTTGATTCACTTCTGAGAACTCAGCCTATACAAGTAATAAAAAAATATAAGTAAAGATCTAGGTATAAACATACTAAGCAAAGCAAAATTTATAATCGTTTTAAATGACAGAACCTGTTAAAATACTCAGCAGTGGAAGAACAGTTAAGCAAATTACAGTTCATTCATGAATATCATGTACTTTTTAAAAATATCTGTGTGCCTGTGGCCCAACATACAGCATGACACCACAGACTGATTACATTCAGGAGGAAGATCTTCTTAGAGGAAGAGATTCACTGTTTCCAGTGGGTCATGGCTAAGACCGCACTGGTGGCTACCTGTAACTTGGTAAATGATGGTACATTTGAAATTCAGAAATGTGATCTTCATGGCTAGAAAGAGGGCTCTCCTATCACAATAGTGCCTGTAGTGAAGAGACGCAAATGCTACAGGATGATACAGCCTGTTTGCCAATGAAATTAAACTGAAAATTATTCATGGTTTCTGTCACTTATATAATAATGTCAAGTAGTTTGTGGGGGACTTGAGGTCAAGATAAATATCATAAACCACCTCATCACAGTCAATTGGGCTCATGACTTTCAACTTTATGTGTGGATTCTCCGTTGTAGAAACTTGCCGAGTGTACAGCACAAAAAGAAGGTTGTGCTAAGTGAAAACTGGGGTTAATACACATGTACACCAAGACCTCTCTGGGGACCAGGGCATCGTCAGAGCTCAGGTCCCCTTGGGAGCTTGTACTGGTCTGGCCTGTAAGCACAGTCACTCCTCAGTATCAACGGAGACTGGATGCAGAACTCCCACTGACAGACACCTCAGGGGCTCAGGTTCCTTATATAAAATGGTTTTGTATTTGCATATAACTTTATACACACCCTCCCGTACACTTTAAATCATCTCGTTGTTATTTAGTTGCTCAGTCATATCCAACTCTTTTGTGAACCCATGGACTGTAGCCCGTCAGGCTCCTCTGTCCATGGTATTTCCCAGGCAAGAATACTGCAGAGGGTTGTCATTTCCTTCTCTAAGGGTTCTTCCCGACTCAGGGATCAAACCTGTGTCCCCTGCACTGGCAGGCAGATTCTTTATTGCTGAGCCATCAGAGAAGTCCATTAAATCATCTCCAGAGTAATACCTAATACAATGTAAATGCTATGCAAATAGCTGCTGGTGCATGGCAAATTCGATTTTTGCTTTTGGAACTAACCAGAATTTTTTCCCCCCTCAAATATTTTCAATCTGTGGTTGGCTGAATCCATGGATGCAGAACCCATGGATAGGGAGGGCCAACTGTATAATGGAAAAACTGAGATGTTTGATTGTATATTTGAAACATAAAATATGGAAGCTTTGTGGAAACGACCATTTATTTTCATCTGGGAGAATAACCACTATGGAATGGGAGCATCTGTTGAGAGCAGTAGCCAGCAGTGATTATTACAAGAAAGGCAATTTTATTGCTGGGCTTAAGTCAGATGGAATGATGTGCTACATGTCCAGGAAGCAACAAAGATTTCAGCTGCCTATTAGAGATCTGTACAGGGGATCATACTGATATAGACCTGCAGACTCACCATCATGAAGAGTCAGTTACCATACAAAAGAAGAAATACAAAAAGTGAGACAATGACTCTAATATGCTTCTCCAAAATAGAATAACACACCGCAATACTGCCAGTGTTGATGAATGAAAGGAAACTGATGTTGAAATGAAGAAAGGAATTGAAAGCACAGTCTAGTTTGCCACAGTTGACCCCAAACAACCTTTAGAAGAGCTAGGCCATCACTTCTACTCACTTCTACTACCTTCTGAAGTTTACAGATCAAGTGAAGACTGTAAATTTCTATTATGCCTCCAACAGAACATTCATGGTCAACTTTAAGAAACTTTGTGTTCTCAACTTTAAAAGAAATAAAACCCATGAAACAAACCAGCAAACAGTTTGTAAATGTGTTTATGCTACGCTAGAAAATTAAGCTTAAAAAGATTGGGGGAAATGTAATGGGATCCAAAGGTCCAGTGGCACAGTGAAAAGTACATCTCCCTCTGTCCCACAGTTTCCTAACTTCCCTCTACAGAGGTGGAAACATGTTACCAGTTTAGTCTCAATAAAAAAACTGAAATCTTAAAAAGCAAAACAAATCAAGAACACAAAAGACAATTCAAGATGTTTAAAGGAAAAGCTCATAAACTTACATTCAAAAGAAAAAGAGAAATATTTTGCAATTAACATAAACCAAGTAGCAGAAGATACAAAAAGTATAGGCTTGGGGAATTGGGAGACGTTGAGTCAAACCCATGGAAAGATAGAATAAGGTATTTGACATGCAGAATAGTAATTTTCTTATACCTATACTTATAAAAACAACTCATCTTAAAATAAAGTCCAATTCCGAGGGCAGGCAGAGATCTCTCCCACTTTTGTCAGTGAGTCACAAAGCTGTCTCAAACTGATTCTATCCATCAAGCCAAAAGACACACCCACTCTCCTGTTACGAGAGTTATAGCTAGTTATGTTTAATGAACTAGTACAATTAGAGGAAAATATCTTATATTTGTTATAAGTAACAAATTGTATCACTTAACTGTGGCAGTCAAACTACTACCTTTTGCTTCCTGGCAATGTTAACTTTATTAATTTATTCTCTAACAGAGAAATAATGACCTCTCACAGTGGGCTGCCTATTGTAGTTACTCCATGCAGAAAAGGAGACAGCGTCTAAACATCTAAGAGTAAATGCATTAAAATACAAATTTCATCTCCATTTTGACTGCCATTATAAACTGAGGTATCACAGAGTGACTTGTTCGCAGACAAAAATTTCCAAAGCAACGGAACAGCTGAGTCACTATTCACTAAAGGCCTAATTAAGTGTCTCATACAGTCAGCGAAAGAAAATGATATAATATTATAAAAGTCATCTATTTCTGGAGCCTCTGTTCAGAGTTCCAAAAATGAATCTCAATATGGTTGCTGATTCTGAAAGGGATTTTCACATACTCAAATTTACCTCTAAAGCATTTGGGTACATTCTTTTTCTGAGGTTAAATTAAATACCATCCATGTATCAATGAAGTTACACCAGAGGTGATGATCTACTAACTTCTGAGTTTACAATAAATTGTTAGCTTTTTCTAGAATGGGCAAGTCAATTGAGCTGTAACATTCCCTTGGTCTTTATGACATTTCCTAAGTTTAAAATGAAACATCAGTTGAAGAAATATAGGTACAGTTTAGCAGATAATGCAACCTGATTACAAATAAAGCTGCACACATTAGCTTCAGAACAAAAAAAAAAAGTCAGAAAAAGCCATCAAACACAAGGTTTTTATTGCTGAAATGGTCTATAAAATATCCTCATGGATGAGATAATATAGGACCTCAAAGAAGCTACGTGCACAAAACACAAAACAAATAAGGCAAACTGAGGGTAGGGCCAAGGAGTCCAAAACACTCTGCTTCACTAATCAATGGGCTTCCCTGGTGGCTCAGACAGTAAAGAATCTGCCTGCAATGCAGGAGACTCAGATTCGATCCCTGGGTCCAGAAGATCCCTGGAGAAGGAAGTACCAACCCACTCCAGTATTCTTGCCTAGACAATTCTATGGACACAGAAGCCTGGTGGGCTACAGTCCATGGGGTCGCAGAGAGTCGGCCACGATGGAGCGACTAACACTTTCGCTTTCACACGAATCAATAGCCTCCACAATCTCAAAAATATCTCAACAGAAAATTGGCTAAACTTTCAAATGACAGACAAATTTAAGAATCATTCGAGTAAAAATAATGGCAATAAATAATTGCATTAGAAAGGATCTACATACTAGTAAAAACAGTTAACATTTATTGAATTCTTACCATGTGCCAGACTCTATAAATTTCTCTGCATTTTTTAATTCACTTAATTCTCACAACTCCCCTGTGAGGTACTGTTATGATCCCCACTTTAAAAATAAGAAAACCAAGGCTTCTCCGGTGCCTCAGTGGTAAAAGAATCCATCTGCCAATGCAAGAGACACAGGTTCTGCCCCTTTTCTTGTAAGATCCCACATGCCATGGAGCAGCTAAGCCCATGCTCCACAACTACTGAGCCCTTGCTCTGGAGCCAGGGAGCTGCAACTACTGAAGCCCCTGCCATAAAGCCTGTGCTTCATAACAGGAGAAGTCACTGCAACAAGAAGCCTGCACACCACAATTAGAGAGTAGCCAGCCCCCACTCGTCACAACTGGAGGAAGGCCCATGCAGCCATGAAGACCCAGCAAAGCCAAAAAAAGCAAATGAAGAAAAGAAAGAAAAATAAGAAAATTGAGACAGAGTTTCTGGCAAATTACTTGCCAGAAGTCACCAACTAAATAAGACATAGGATGGGAACGCTTGTAATGATATCAGGTGTAGTCCTTAATGCCCTACTTCTGACCTCCCAGGTCTTAACCATTCTACTCTACTGCCTTTTAGATGTTGGTCTATTTCCTCAATTTTACAGATGAGGAAACTGTCCCCTGAGAAAGAGAGAAAATTCATTCAAGGTTGAAAACCATTTAATAACAGTGCTAGTACTATGATGCAGTTTTCCTATTCCCATTATGCTTTCCTATTTCACACCAGGCTTTTCCTATTTTTCTATCATCCTATTAACCTCTTTCACATTGGGCTTTCTGGTTTTTTTAGAAATTAATGTGCTTTTTTTTGACTATAAAATACTTATCACCAAAGTCAGGAAAGTACAATAAAATACAAAAGAAAAGTAAAATTATTCCTCTGAGCTTCCAAGGATAACCAGTGTCAACACTTTAACAAATTTATTTATATGCACTGCATATAAAACCACTTCCCTGACTCATATTCTTAGAGAATGTTATAGACCTGGTTTATAAATAGCTATATATTATTTGACTTTTTCATTTAAATCATTATTTTCCCAAGGCATTAAATGTTTTTTTGAGTATGACTAAATGGCTATATGCTGCTGCTAAGTTGCATCAGTCGTGTCCGACTCTGTGCGACCCCATAGACGGCAGCCCACCAGGCTCCACCGTCCCTGGGATTCTCCAGGCAACACTACAAGAGTGAGATGCCATTTCCTCCTCTAGTGCATGAAAGTGAAAAGTGAAAGTGAAGTCGCTCAGTCGTGTCCGACTCTTCGAGACCCCACGGGCTGCAGCCTACCAGGCTCCTCCGTCCGTGGGGTTTCCCAGGCAAGAGTACTGGAGTGGGGTGCCACTGCCTTCTCCAAATGGCTATATAACATTTCATAAATTTCATTAATATATTTAACCATAGTTTGCCCTGCTGACTAGATATGGAAGACTTCTTACAATTAATCTCTGTGATGAAACTGTTATACATATAACTTTATGCAATATATCTGATAATATTCTTAGATTAAATCCCTAAAAATAACATTATTGAGTGAAAGGGTATAATAAAAGGTAACACATATGTGTTGTGTACTATTGCCAAGCTACTCTAAGTGCTTCACAGATACTAGCTGGTTTAATCATTGCAACAATTCTATGAGAGAGGAAATGAATATCTAGCGAGAACAACTGACTAACCCAAGATCATACAGCTAGAAAGTGGCAAACCCAGTTGGTCAGAATCCAGGATCCAGGCTCTTCGTCATTATGCTGGACATTCCACACTTTCTCAGCCACCTGAGGCCAAGTCTCCTAGACATTTACTACATTTACTTCAAATGTACAAAACTCATCTGAGGAATCTTTTCAGTAAGTGTCTCAGGAGATTCTAAGGTTTGAAACCCACTATCTTAATCCAAAAAATTTTAAATAGTACATCTTATAAATCCTTCTCATAAAACCATTGACAGTTATATTGGTTCATGTTTAAAATACAAACGGGAGGGCCAAGTAACAGAACACTCAAAAATGGTTAATATAAGTCTTCCTAACCTAGGATTAGGCAATGACTTCTTAGATATGATATGAAAAGCACAAGGCATGATATAAACTTAAAATTTTAAAGTCATTAAAGTTATTTTTAAAATAAAGGATAAATTGAACTTCAGAATTTAAAACTTCTGTGCTGTAAAAGACATCATAAGAACAAATATTATGTAATTCCACTTACATGAGGCACCTAGAATAGGCAAATTCATAGAATCACAAAGTATAAACAGCAGTTATCAATAGCTGGGGGAAAAGAGAGGAGTTATTGTTTAATCAGTAAAGAATTTCTGTTTGGGATGATGGAAAAATTCTGAAAATAGATGAAGGTGATGGCTATGGAAAATCCCAGGGACAGAGGAGCCTGGTGGGCTGCCGTCTATGGGGTCGTACAGAGTCGGACACGACTGAAGCGACTTAGCAGCAGCAGCAGCATACAACACTGTGAACATATTTAACTTGTACACTTAAAATGATAAAAATGGTAAATTTTATGTTATGTGTATTTGACAATAATAGTATTTAAAGGCACCCTTATAACAATCTACAAAATGGGAGGAAATACTTGCGAATCATTCATCTGATCAAGAAACTGGAGGCAGAATATACAACTCAACACTAAAAAAACAAATAATCCAATTTTTTAAATAGGGAAAGGATATGAACACATTTCTCTAGAAAACTATACAAATGGCAAGTACACAAAAAGATGCTCAATATTATTAGTTAGTTTTGGGGTAAACACAAATCAAAAACACAGTAAAATACTCCATATTCACTAAATAGCTACAATAAAAAAGTTAAGAACAAGTTTTGAACAGGAAGCAGAGACACTGAACCTTCACACACTGCTGGTGAATGTAAACCAGTATAGCCACTTTGGAAAACAGTTTGGCAATTTCCCAAAATGTTAAATGTGGAGTTATTAATACTGTATGACTCAGCCATTCTTACTCTTAGAGATATAACCAACAGAACCAAAAACGTATGTCTACAGAAAAACCTGGACATGTATGTTCACAGTGGCATTTTTCATAACAGCCAAAAAGCAAAAATGACCCAAATATCCATCAACTGGTCAATGGATAAATGAAATGCTGTATATATCCCTACAAAGGAATATTGTTTGTCAATAAAGGGTATGAAGTACCAATAACGCTACAACAGGGACAAATCTTCAAGACTAATGCTGAATGAAAGAAGTCAGGCACAAGAGATCACATGTTACATGATTCCATTTATATGAAATTTCCAGACAGGCAAATCTAGAGAGACAGAAAGTAGATTAGTGGTCACCAGGAGCTGGGAGAAGGCAATGGCATCCCATTCCAGTACTCTTGCCTGGAAAATCCCATGGATGGAGGAGCCTGGTGGGCTACAGTCCATGGGGTCGCTAAGAGTCAGACACGACTGAGCGACTTCACTTTCACTTTTCACTTCCATGCACTGGAGAAGGAAATGGCAACCCACTCCAGTATTCTTGCCTGGAGAATCCCAGGGACGGCGTATCCTGATGGGCTGCCGTTTATGGGGTCGCACAGAGTTGGACACGACTGAAGCGACTTAGCAGCAGTAGCAGCAGCAGCAGCAGGAGCTGGGAGAAGAGGAAATGTGGAGTGACTGCTCGTGAGTACAGTTTCTTTCAGAGGCAGTGAAAATATCCTGGAACTAAACAGTAGTAAGGATTGCATAATTCCGTGAATATACTTAAAAATAACTGAAGTGTATCGAAAAACTAAAAGTAAACTAAAAAATATGGTTAAGAAATCCATGATAAGGACATAAATGTTGGAATAAAGTGCTCAGAAGTGGTATTTTAAGACTGTAAGCAGTATATGAAGCTTGAGAATGAGGGGAGGGAGGTGAATCTGAAGGATAAAGGTAAAGTCTTTATGGAAATGGTAAATAATGGAAACAAAGATGGCAATGTCAAAACTGTCAAGAAAATTAAAAACTAGGAAAGTACAGTGTCACACACAAAACAAGTTAAATTCATACTGAGTAAAATGGAAAAGTAAGTTTCAGAGTAGAGAGAAAACAAAAATAACAACCAAAATTATTCAATGAATCATGACCCTGATGACTTTAAAAAATAATCTGTTAGTAAATAAAAAACAAAGTTAAGAAAATATATAAATGATCCACATTTATAAAATTGAAGGAGATATGGCCAGATTTCACCAAGTGGAGAGCACTAGTAAAGAAGGGCAAACTGAGTACTTTGAGACATATTAATAGCTTTACAATTAATAGATTACAATTAATTAATAATTAATTAATAATACAATTAATTAATAGCTTTACAATTAATAGACATATTAATTGCTTTTACACAGCTAACTTATACGACAAAATGAACTGAGTTATGTTGAATTCCCTGTCAACAAATCAGAACCACTCCCTCTTGTCCTAAATAGATTGAGGTGATGATGAAAGATGGATGATGGCACACTGCATGCCAGAATGTCAGCTCCATGGGGGCGGGGACTTGTTTTCTTTAACTAGAACAGTGCTTAGCATATCACAAGTGCTCAACACACTGGCTAAATGAATCAACAGCACTTTGAAATCTACAGAATACTGTGTGTATATTTTAGAAATTCACATGTACATTAGGGAATTCTTCACATCTAAAAATCCTGTGAAGAGCCAGAGAAAACTGAGCTCCAAAACTACAGAGTTTCAGGGAAGAAAAGAATTCCCCTTGAAATACCACACTGACTGGAGACAGACAAGAAGCCTAAATAACTTGCTTGTATTGCTAAATGCTTAAACACAATCATAAATTTCTTTTATTCTTTTACACTGCCAGTATAATGAAAAATAAGAGTCCATACAAATTTAAAGAGTTAACTCTTTAAATGGTAAAAATAACTATATACACTTAGAATTCATCATGCTCAAATACAGAAATACACAACACAGAAGACAAATCCCCTAAAGACAAAGATACGATATAAGTAAAATGTAATAAATAAAACCAATATCTAAGAGATATAAGGAGAAAAGAGAAAACCTGTCAAAACCTATTCAATACTAACTGCACTTAGAACAATGAACACGGAAGGAAGACAAAATCCTCCAACTTAAAGCAATTTGACTCAGGATAATAGACAAGAAAAAACTACTAGACGGTGATAAATATCTTAACAATGATAAAGACAATTTCTAACAATGTTTGATTCAGTTATTTATAAACTGACACACAGAATCAAAAACAAATACATCTTCTGATGGAAAAAGACACATACCATGTGATTTCAGTCATGTATGGAATATAAAAACAAACAAAATAAATGAACAAACCAAACAAAAACAAACATGTGGATACAGAAAACAGAGCAGTGGTGACCAGAGGGGAAGGGAGGGAGCAAAATAGATAAAGAGGGGTCAACTGTACAGTGATAGATGCAAGCTAAATTTTTGGTGGTGAGCATAGTGTAGGGTTTACATAAGCAGACATATGATGTTGTAGACACAAAATATATAATGTTATAAACCAAATTACCTCAATTTTGAAAAAGACACATCTTATTTTAAAGTATTACTACATGACAGGCATTATTACTATACCTGTCACAAAAACAGTAAAATCAACACCAACAAAACAAACTGTTTTATATTAAAATATCACCAAGAAGGTTGCATTTAAATATTTAATCAACACAATTATTACAATACTTTTTATTCTTTAAATCAAAGTACTCTATTGTTAAAATGATGACAAATATTACTTGTTAGTTCACCTCACCTTTCTTTTTAAAAAAGATGCTGGAAGGCAATATACATGCAATTAAAGCTGTAGTTCAAGTTCAAATAATTCCCTTTGAATACACTAAAAAAACAGCCCACCAGAACATCCTGCTGTATTTCTCACATTTGAGTACTGTTTTAGATTTACTCTAAGAACTTTATCAGAATCTAACATATCAAGTAAATTTTGAGATGAAATGGTGTTTTGCTTTCCATTAGAAAACTTATGTGTTTACAAGGATCAGTTTCAACTCTAAAGTTTAGTAAAGAAAATAAATTGGTTCAAGTAGGAGAGATTTCTATTATTAACAATTTTTGCATATTTAATCTGAGCAAACTTGAAGCTATGTGAAAAAACTTAAGCAATTTTGGGCACTTTCTGTTAATACAGGAGTTCGCTTGATAGGTTTTTTGAAAACTATGCTGACAATACCGAATGAACTTCTAAATAACCACAAATTAGAAAATGAATCATACCTTAAACTTTTTGTCTCGTTCTCAAGTTGTTTTTCAAGACCTTGAGAGATTAACACTGTTTCAGGCACATTATCTTAGTAGCAAAGCCGATTTACATTAAGGAAGTGACAGTGCAGATTTGGGGTTTTGACATACATGCTTTACAATAGAAAACATTGCGCAAGTAAAAAAAGTACTAAGGCTGACAACTGCAACACCTGCTAAATAAAACAACTTTTTTTTTTTTTTTTTAAAGTAAGACTGTTGCTATATACTTATTCTGGGCTCAAATTCCTAAAAAGCCATTCCTCCAAAATCTCCTTCCATTATCCCATGCTCAAAACAATTGTTTTTCACCCTAGAACTCATAAAATGTATTCAAAATACATACTTCAGCACATCTTTATTATTTTTACATTAATAGATATAACTCTCCGAAACTTAAAATATTTTATTTGACTTCTTTGCTCCAAAGTAACTTAATTATGTTTTCCATTAAATTTAGAGTGAATTTTAAACGTATCTTTCGGCTCAAGAGGTAAGGAATTCACCTGCAATGCAAGAGATGCAGGAGATGTGGGTTTGATCCCTTGATCAGGAAGATCCCTTGGAGAAGGAAATGGCAAAACACTTCAATATTATTGCTTGGAAAATCCCATGGACAAAGGACCCTGGGCAGGCTACAGTTCATAGGGTCACAAAGAGTCAGACATGACTCAGCACACACACACAACAACAATCTTATGTGTAAAATTAACTACTTAACTCTTTTTATTTTTAAATCTACTTTTTTTCAAAATCTTTTTTCCATTTAGGTTATAACAGAATACTGAGAAGAGTTTGCTGTGCTATACAGTAGGTCCCTGCTGGTTACCTATTTTAAATATAGTGAAAGTGAAAGCTCAGTCGTGTCTGACTATTTGCGACCGCATGGACTGTAGCCCACTAGGCTCCTCTGTCCATGGAATTCTCCAGGCAAGAATACTGGAGTGGGTTGCCATTCCGTTCTCCAAGGGATGTTCCCAACCCAAGAATCAAACTCGGGTCTCCTGCACTGCAGGCAGATTCTTTACCATCTGAGCCACCAGAGAAGCCCTTTAAAAACAGTAGTGTTAATTAACTACCTTAATTTCTAACTACCCTGTTTATAAAAGAGTTCTACATACATGACTTCAGTTTACATAGTATAAATTCAGAAAATTATTAGTCATACATGTTTAATAACTGCTGGATATCTTCATGTCTACTTAATGCTGAAGTACATTTTAATAAACAGTTACATATTCAGCAATGACCTACCAGAACAAGAAGAACAACAGGAAAACTATCATAAAACTATATACACAGAAAATAAGCTACCAAAGTACTATAAAAATGAATAGAATTTGATTACTCACAAAACATATCTCTAAAACAAAAATATTCAAATTTTACCATAGTATTTCACCTTTTTTTCAACCTTGATGTATAAATTCCTATCAGTTCAGTCAGTCAGTTCAGTCGTCATGTCCGACTCTTTGCAACCCCATGGACTGCAGCACGCCAGGCTTCCCTGTCCATCACCAACTCCCGGATCCTACTCATACTCATGTCCATTGAGTTGGTGATGCCATCCAACCATCTCATCCTCTGTCGTCCCCTTCTCCTCCTGCCTTCAATCTTTCCCAGCATCAGGGTCTTTCCAATGAGTCAGTTCTTCACATCAGGTGGTCAAAGTATTGAAGTTTCAGCTTCAGCATCAGTGCTTCCAATGAATATTCAGGACTGACTTCCTTGAGGGTGGGCTGGCTGGATCTCCTTGCTGTCCAAGGGACTCTCAAGAGTCTTCTCCAATACCACAGTTCAGAAGCATCAATTCTTCGGCGCTGAGCTTTCTTTATAGTCCAACTCTCATGTCCATACATGACTACTGGAAAAACCATAGCCTTGACTAGATGGACCTTGCTTGGCAAAGTAATGTCTCTGCTTTTTAATATGCTGTCTAGGTTGGTCATCAGAGAAGGCAATGTCAACTCACTCCAGTGTTCTTGCCTGGAGAATCCCAAGGATGGGGGAGCCTGGTGGGCTGCTGTCTCTGGGGTTGCAGAGTCAGACACGACTGCAGTGACTTTGCAGCAGCAGCAGCAGGTTGGTTGTAGCTTTTCTTTCAAGGAGCAACTGTCTTTTAATTTCATGGCTGCAGTCACCATCTACAGTGATTTGGGAACCCCCCAAAGTAAAGTCTCTCACTGTTTCCACTGTTTCCCCATCTATTTGCCATGAAGTGATGGGACCAGATGCCATGATCTTAGTTTTCTGAATGTTGAGCTTTAAGTCAACTTTTTCACTCTCCTCTTTCATTTTCATCTAGAGGCTCTTTAGTTCTTCGCTTTCTGCCATAAGTGTGGTGTCATCTGCATATCTGAGGTTATTGATATTTCTCCCGGCAATCTTGATTTCAGCTTGTGCTTCATCCAGCCCAGCATTTCACATGATGCACTCTGCATATAAGTTTAATAAGCAGAGTGACAAAATACAGCCTTGACGTACTCCTTTCCCAATTTGGAACCAGTCTGCTGTTCCATGGCCAGTTCTAACTGTAGCTTCTTGATCTGCATACAGATTTCTCAGGAGGCAGGTGAGGTGCTCTGGTATTCCCATCTCTTTAAGAATTTTCCACAGTTTGTTGTTCTTTAATAGGTATGTGTTTGTCAGGGTGAATACTAAAATATTTAACCTTTTGTTGAAGATTATAAAATGTATGCTAAAAGGTTAATTCTGGCCAACTGTAAAGTAACTCTCAATCATCCCCACATTAAAGTGTCCACTGTGACATTCACATATTTTGGACACAGTAAAAGCTGGATATGTATCCAGCTACACACAAACATCCCCCCACCATATACACATACACACACACACGCAAACTCTGTATAGAAGTATTTTTTTTCTACCAACAGAAATGTATAGATAAATTCCTAGCTTAAAAAACTTAATATCAAAAAAGTGTATCGTTTATGACTACTTAATTTCTAGTATGTGTGGAATCACAAAGTTTGTGGGTTTTTTTTTAAGATTTATTTACTTATTTATTTTTGGCTGTGCTCGGTCTTCATAGCTGTGGGCAGGCTTTCTCCAGCTGTAGCGAGCAGCAGCTATGCTTCCCCGTGGTACTCAGGCTTCTCATTGTGGCGGCAGCTCACGGGTTCTAGAGCATGGGCTCAGCAGTTGTAGCACACGGGCTGAGTTGACTTGTGGCATGTGGGCTCTTCCCTGAACCAGGGATGGAACCCACGTCCCCTGCATTGGCAGGCGGATTCTTAACCACTGGACCACCAAGGAAGCCCTGGAATTACAAACTTTCAATATATACTTTTGACCTGTGTGATTCATGTGCCATTTGTACAAGTTATATTTAACTCAATAAGATTTCAGTTTACATTTAAGTCTATTGAGAAATTAATGTGGACAGGGGGTGCCTGTATGGCTTTTCTCATTCCACATTTTCTCCTAAAGCATGTGGGAAACCACCAGTCTCCTTGGAAGTAGCAAAAATTAAAACTGGAGGTGGGGGGTACCATCATTGAAGTATACACACACTTATCTTTCATATGGAAAAACCCTTAATTACCTTCTGCATCCACTCAGTCAAGCACTTTGATAGCTGTCACACTGACTAACTCACAGTTTTCTTAATCCATTGCAGTAAGATTCCATACCCACCACTCCACTGAACAGCCCTCAAGTCACTGATGAGACTACTACCTGCCAAATCCAAGGAACACTTTCAGCTTTTACAAGGTGACCGTTGAGTATTCTATCAGAAACTCTTCCCTGCCTTGAACCTCACTAATCCAATCTTTCCTGGTTCTTCAGCTTCTCTGGTTGTCCTTCCAAGTCTGTTTTCTTTTTCCCCCACAGTGGTTCAAATTTTGATCACCCCAGGGTTCCCTCCTAGCTTCTACCTTACTAGAGATGTATACACTTTCCTGGGAATACTTCCTACAGCCTTCACTGTATCAGCTGATGACTCCCAAATTTGTTTCACTCCATACAGATGGTTTGGTTGCACTCCAGCAATTTCTCTCGAACTGTCCTTTTTACTCTAACATTCTACTGGGTTTCCTTGCTTCTAAGCACAATTTCAATGTCTTTCACATTATCACCAAGACTGCAAATCTTAAAAACAATGATTTAACCGTATAATTCTATTAAAATCTTTTGGAACGCCTCACCACTTGTTCTAAAGGAAAAAGTAGCATGACGTTAAAATCCTTCACAGCTTGGTTCTGAACTACCTTTTCTGCCTCATCTTCTGTTCCTTCCCTAAATAATACCACACAAAGTCAGCTCTCAAACAAGCCACCTATTTTTACTCCTATCAGTACTAATAAATCTATCACTCAGGCTGCCTAAAATGTACTTCCCACACATCTGCAAGCTAAAACACATTCTCCTTTTAAGATGTGTTTCAGATATCAATCACCTCCAGAGAAGCCATTCTATTCTGCCTTCACGGCCTTGTCAATTGGTCATTCCATTCAATTCCAGCATTCCTACAGCAGTTCATCTAGTACCTCTCCAAGCAATTATTTCTCTGAATTGTAAGTTTGGGCAGACATGTCCACTTACACAGTATCCCTGAAAATAGGGGTTGTATCTTTTTGCCTCTGTATCCCTGTTAGCTAGCAAGCATGTCACATCAGTTCAGTTCAATCACTCAGTCATGTCTGACTCTTTGCGACCCCATGGACTGCAACACACCAGGCATCCCTGTCCATCACCAACTCCTGGAGCTTACTTAAACTCATGTCCATCAATTTGGTGAGGCCATCCAACCAACTCATCCTCTGTCATCCCCTTCTCCTCCTGCCTTTGATCTTGCCCAGCATCAGGGTCTTTTCCAATGAGTCAGTTATTCGCATCAGGTGGCCAAAGTATTGGCGTTTCAGCTTCAGCATCAGTCCTTCCAATGAATATTTAGGACTGATCTCCTTTAGGATCGACTGCTTTTATCTCCTTGCAGTCCAAGGGACTCAAGAGTCTTCTCCAACACCACAGTTCAAAAGCATCTACTCTTTGGTGCTCAGCTTTCTTTATAGTCCAACTTTCACATCCATACATGACTACTGGAAAAACCATAGCTTTGACTAGATGGACCTGGGCAACAGAGATGCCCAATAAACAAATGCTATGTAGTTTATGTCACTCTCTATTTTAAATACTCTAATGTTTCACAGATGGTCAACAGGCACATGAAAAGATGCTCAACATCACCAATCATCAGAGACATGCAAATCAAAACCAGAATGAGATATCATTTCACACCTGTCGGAATGATTATCATCAAATAGACCACAAATAATAAATGTGCCAAGGATGTAAAGAAAAGGAAATACTTGTACATCATTGGTAGAAATGTAAATTGATGTAGTCACCGTGTAAACAGTATGCTGCTGCTGCTGCTAAGTCGCTTCAATTGTGTCCGACTCTGCGACCCCATAGATAGCAGCCCACCAGGCTCCTCCGTCCCTGGGATTCTCCAGGCAAGAACGCTGGAGTGGGTTGCCATTTCCTTCTCCAATGCATGAAAGTGAAAAGTGAAAGAAAACAGTATGGAGGTTCCTCAAAAAACTAAAAAGAGAACTACCATATGATTCCAGCAATTCCACTCCTGGGAAAGCAGCCGACAAAGAAAATGAAAACACTAAATCAAAAAGATACATGCTCCGCAATGTTCACAATAGTATTATTTACAATAGCCAAGATGATACATGCACTCCAATGTTCATAATAGCATTATTTACAATAGCCAAGATATGGAAGCAAAGTAAGTCTCCATCAACAGATGAATGGGTAAAGATATAGTGTATATAGATACACACACACACACACACACACACACTGGCACAGTACTCAGTCATGAAAAGGAATGGGAAAATTTCCATTTGCAACAACATGAATAGACCTAGAGGTTATTATGTTTACTGAAATGTCAGATAGAGAAAGACAAATATTACATGTCACCACTGACATGTGGAATCTAAAGCAATAAACCAATGAATATAACAAACAGAAACAGATTCATAGGGACTAATAGTTACCCAAGGGGAACGGTGAGGAGAGAAGGGCAAAACTGGGGTAGGGGCTTAAGAGGTACAAACTAAACTATGTGTAAATATTAATTAATTAATTTATTTACTAATAAATAAGCTTCAAGGATATATTATCAGCACAGGCAACAGAGCCAATATTTTATAGTAACTTTGAGTGGAGTATAATCTATAAAAAAATCTGAATCAATACATCATATACCTGAAACTTATACTGTAAATCAATAATATCTCAATAATAAACACTATAATGTTCAACTCTATGAACCAATATATCCCACTGTTTTATTTTAAAATATGATCAATACAGATTTAGTTCATGACAAGGCAGATGAATAAGCAAAATAAAGCTGATGAATAGATGTTTGGAAAAAAAATCACTTATGACTAAACCCCATAACTCAATGTCAGAGTTATTCACAAAAGATATTAGATAGTACATCAATGATATTCTCTCATAAAAAGAAGAACATTACTTTAAACTATAATTTCTTTATGCCTTAATTTTCTCAGCTCTGAGAGAGATACAAGCCATTTAACTTGTGCATATTGGAATACTCTTAAGGGAGTAGGAAACTTCATTTTTGCTAAAACATATTCTTCTTAGCTCTCAAGGCTACATAATTTTCACTCTGAGTTGGGAAGTAAGCTGAGTGTAGTAAAACATATGACTGGACTCAATTATTCCACTGATTTTACCTAAATGAATACTAACTACACTTCCCTGCCTAGTTGTGTCATGGTTAGCCATGTGACTTCCTCTAGCCAATGAAATGTGAGTGCAAGTGACATGTTCCACTTCTGGGCAGAAACTTTAATTGTAATTCCATGGCTCTGCATAGCTCTTCTGCTTCTACTACTTACTATCAAACCGTATATGCGATAGGTATTGTCCCTTCACCCTGCATTCCAGAAAGGAGAACAAAAGTGGGTGGAGCTGCCATCTTCCTAAACATTTAACATGAATAAACAATAAATCTTTTTTGTTATAAGTCACTGAGATCTTGGGGCTGTTTATTACCACAGCATAACTAGCATAAACTAGCCAACACACTGGGTTAGTTGTTCTTCCTTTATAATATCATAATACTCAGGCACATGCCACTATAAAAATACTATACTACAGAGAACAGACTTGAGGACACAGCAGGGGAAGGAGAGGGTGGGACAAACTGAGAGAGTAACATTGAAACATATATACTGCCATATGCAAAATAGATAGCTAGTGCTGTATAACATGGGGAGCTCAACCCAGTGCTCTGTAACAACCTAGAGGGGTGGGATAGGGTGGAGGGTGGGAGGGAGGTTCAAGAGGGAGGGGGCATATGTATACTTATGGCTGATTTACGCTGTTGTATGGCAGAAACCAACACAACATTGTAAAGCAGTTATCCTCCAATTACAAGTTAAAAATACAAATTAAAAACAAAAACTCTTCTGAAGATTTCTTATTGCCTTATTCAAATAGACTTTTAAGAAGGCAAATATTTGTTTTGTCTTTTTTTTTAATCTCTAACACCTGATGGTAGAAGACTGTTAAGTTTGACAGTTTGCTGAAAGAACTATAAAAGTACCCATCTACATTTTATTTTCCAGTAAGTAAAGCAACTGAAAATTTTGAAAATGTAATACAAAAGAATTTCACATTATTTAAAAAAAAAAGCTGAGGAAATCAAAATTGCTTATTCTGTAAAGAAAAGTCGAAGAGATCTGATGACGACCATCTGTTATCTTATCTTTGGTCAAGTATCAACATTTTTGTAAAAGTTTTCAACAACATACGTATCAAAGATTCCAACAATACCATTTTACTCTCAACACATTTACTTGATACCCAGAAAGGAAAGAAGAGAACTGTGGGAGCAGATGTCCAAGCTGATGCAATGTATAGTTCACACGCTTCCTCACAGGTTCACATTTACATATGTTTAATTATTTTGTTTCTAAACAGTTCCTATAGGAATGGCTGACCCAGAAAACTGACAAATAACAACCCATAAGAAGAACCAACACTTAAAATGCATAATTCAGTCATTTTAAAACTGCTAATCTAAAGTCACTCAGCACCGGAGTTAAAAAAAAAAAAAGGTATAACTTCTAATGCCTCTAAGTATTAGTAAATACAACTAAGTCATTATGACAGCATTATGAAAAGTCACTCAGCACCGGGGTAAAAAAAAAAAACATATAACCTCTAATGCCTCTTAGTATCAGTAAATACAACTAAGTCATTATGAAAAGTTTATGTCCAATATCATATAATATTACTTAATGTGGAATCTAAAATATGACACGAATGAACCTGTTTATGAAACAGAAACAGTCTCATACATGTACAGAAAAGACTTATGGTTGCCAAGGTGGGGTGGTAGATTGGCAGTTTGGGGTTAGTAGATGCAAACTATTATATACAGAGTGGATAACCAACAAGATCCTACTGTAGAGCACACAGGGAACTACATTCAATATCCTGTGATAAACTATAATGGAAAAGAATATAGAAAAGAATGTGTGTGTGTATATATATATATATTATATATGTATTAACACAACTGAATCACTTTGCTGTACAGTAGAAATAAGCACAACACTGTAAATCAACTGTACTTTAATTTTTTAAAATTATTTTAAAAATAAATTAAAAAGAGAAAAGGTTACATCCTTTTCATGATTCAAAGCAATAGAGAAATATTCAATCACTTCAGAAAAATTTCTATCACCCAAAAATTATTTGGAAGCAAAAGGTATAAATTTTCAACTCATCAGAAAATCCAATCTCCTAAAATGACTTATTCTCTCAGGGTGTCAGGAAATTATGGTTTAATTATGACTGGTACAATTCCTAACCTCTACAGACGAAGAGATGTACTTCAAAATCTCTAAAAGTAAGTAAATGTTTATGTTTGCTAAATCTTGCTAGCATTTTATTCCATACTGGAGTACATGCACTAAAAATTACATAAGGTGCTGAAATGGAAATTTTCACAGTAAGTTAATACTTAATCTTTCTCTTTTTCCTACACATTGGTACTATTTTTATTCAAAGCATCTAAAACTATAACAGCACTTCAACTGAGTTTCACACTCATTTTATAAGTAAAATTCATTTTAACACCTGTATGGGCATATGGGCAGTTTATAAAGATCACTAACCAAAAACATCATACAGGATATTTTCTATGTGTTTCTCTTTTTCTCTTTTTTTTTTTTTAAGGTAAGGTTTTATTTTTTATCTGTTAGCTGATATCAGTACTCTAAACAGGAAAATAAATGCCTAGGAAAAAAACTGATACCTTATTCCACTTACTACAGAAATGTATGGTTAGGTTAATATATTTTCATTTCTCAGTATTCCATCAAAATAGTATATTCATACTGCCAACATGATCTGCATAGATATTAACAATGTACAGATTTTTAAAATATGAATAATTTATAAGTATTAAACCATAATCTCTAGGGGACTGGGCCTAGGCACTGGTATATTTTAAAAGCTCTGGATGATTCTAATATGAAGCCTAGGATGCATATTATATTTCTTTCCATGTCCCTACAAAAAAATAACAACTAATTCTTTCACCTTAATTCTGGATCAGTTTTTAAGGGAGTGGCTTTAAATATTTTCATAAAACAGTACATAGATTTATATTATTAATCTCCATTTCAACCTCTGGAGATTTTGATTTAAAGAGTAATTTTTATCATGCTTATAAAATGTGTCTTTAAAAGACAAGTTTTAAAAGAAAAAAAGGAATATTTTGGCCGTCTAAACACTAACTTTTCCTACTTTTAAAGTTAAATGATGTCAGAAATGTCAAAGTCACAGTACCAAAGCAGTTTATAAATTATAAAACTGTTTAAACATAAGGTTGTATTATTTTAAAAACCCTCCTCATTAAAAGGTAAATTCTCTCTATAAATGCACAATACCCAAAAGAGGCTGCTGAAGGTAATCAAAGAAGAACTGAAGTAACACTAGAAAAGGGGAGATTCTGGAAAGACTGAGAATCTAACTGAAATAGTCCTCTTTGAACATAAATCTTTATTAATTAATGATATAGTATTCCCAAAATTTCTCTATTTCAAGAGATTATAAAACCAAATCTCCTGGAAATGGAAACATCCTTTAGCCAATAAATAAATAAAAGGACATAAATATGAATCTACCTAAAAGAGCCACGCTAACCATATTTTCTTTTCAAATTAATAAATTGTTTTTGTTGATTTATTTAGAATAGGTGGTACAGCCGCACAGTTTCAAAAGAACTAGAAAGGGACATAGGCTGAAAAGTCTTCCTGCCACCTTTATCTCAGGTCAGCTCAGTCTTCACCCCCCATCCTACTCTCCAGTAACCACAGTTACTGATTCCTTTGTATCCTTCCAGTATCTTTATGCAGAAACACATGAACAATAAATATAGATTTTCGCTCCTTTGCACAAAAGGTAGATTATTATATACACTGTTCTGTGCCTCGTTTGTCGTGTTGTTCTGTTACCTGACAATACATATCTTGGAAAATTCTCCCTTTCAGTACAAAGACATCTTCCTCATTCTTTTTATAGACTTTATGATGAAGCAGAATCTCAGAAAGTCAGCCTCTTTACTTCATATCTCATCCTATAATGCTCTTGTGATCACCTCAACAAACACATACATAATGTAGCTGCAATAAGAAATTTTTGGAATTTAAAAAAATCTTACATTGTGAGTTTTTCATTATAAAGAATTTATTAGTGAACAAATAAAAACTGTGCAGCCTGATGAATCACTACTCATGTAACTACCAAGATCACTACATAAAACATTAATAACACATCATCTATGTGACTGCTAACATTTCATGATCTACCAGTATCCAGGAAATATGTCAGAGAAAATTAAAAGTGCTGATTTCCTAAATTTTCATTGGGGATACAGTTTGGGTGCATATGTTTCTTACATTCCATTTCACACAGCTTGATTTTTGTTATTTTTTTAAAATGTTTAATTAAATAGTTGATACATATAAAAATAAACATGAATAACAACTAAAAAAATAATAAAAAAAAAAAATCCATGTCCTTAACACCCATCCTGAGAACCCCTTCCCTACCCCTCCCATGGCTCAAGCAGTATGTTTAAGGGTTAAGAGGACAGACTCTACAGCCAAACTGTGCCTGAGTTTGAATATAAGTTTACCACTTACTAGCATTAGGATTTGGGGAAGTTAAAGTTTTCTGCACTCTTATTTATAAGCCCTTTTACTTATAAATGAGAATAATAATAATGTCTGCTTTACAGCAAGTACTCTTTAATTATGAGAATTAAATAAGTATATATATGTAAAGTATTTAACATTTTCCAGCATACATTACGTAAAATTTAGCTATTTTTATATTCTCTCTCTCTGCCACCATCGCGAGGAACTGTGTTTACCATTCTATTGCTATATAAGTAGTAAAATGGATGTATGAATAAGTATTGTGATTTTTAAACTTTATACTAGCTGGCATCATAGTCTAAGAATTCTTTTAACTTGCTTTTTTAATTCAAAATTTCTCAGATTCACTACATTGACATACACAGCTGTTATACATTCTTGTTCATTTCTGTACAGTATTCTAATTTACAATAGTGTAAATTAGAAGAAATGTGTATGTATTTCTGTCAATGGGCATCTAAACTATTTCCAATTTTTCTACTGTGAAAAATGCTACTACCGACATGCTTGAGCATGTCTCCTGATACAGATTTGTAAAAAGAAAAATTGTCCAGCATATATATCTAGGTGAAAAACTGCTGGGTCACTAGATATATACAAGTTTAACATTATAACTATGTCAACTTGTTCATTAAAATGGTTATATTATAGCATCACATGCTTTTATTAGAAGAGGTTTTAAATCAGTGATCTAAGCTTCCCATTTAAGAAACTAGCAAACAGAAGAGGAAATTAAACCTGAGGAAGGTAGAAAAATGGATACAATAAAGATAAGGGCAGAAAGACACAGAACAGAAAGTAGAAAAAATAATAAATAAAAATCTATTTTAAATATTTGATTCTTTAAGAAATCAATAAAGCTGATAAATGTCTAGCCAAAATAATGAAAACAGAGAAAAGATACAAATTACCAGTATTGAGAATAAGTAACAACACTACTGATTCTACAAATATTAAAAGGATAATAAGGTAATGTTATAATGTTATGCCAATAAATGCAACAAATTAAATGAAACAGACAAATTACTTGAAAGACACAATCTAATGAAGTTAACATGAGAAGAAAAAGACCTGAAAAGTTATATAGCTACCAAAGAAATTAAACTTACTGTTTAAAACATTCCAACAACAAAAAAAGACAGATCCAGATGACTTCACTGGTAAACTCTAACAAGCATTTAAGACTAATCTTTCACGAACAGAGAAGCAAAAAGCCTGAACAAAATATAAGGAAATCAAATCCAGCAATGTAAAAAAGGATAATACATACAATCAAGTGGATTTTATCCCAGGAATATGAAGTTAGTTTAATATTCAAAACTCAATCAGTGTCACTCATCATATCAACAACACAGCATCAGAGGTCCGATTGCTCTACAGTGTCACCCCCACTTGATACTATCTAACTTTAAGATGAGTATGTATGGTGTCCCAACGTTTCCATTTACAGTTCCCTAGTACTCTTGCCTGGAAAATCCCATGGACGGAGGAGCCTGGTGGGCTGCAGTCCATGGGGTCGCTGAGAGTCGGACACGACTGAGCGACTTCACTTTCACTTTTCCCTTTCATGCACTGGAGAAGGAAATGGCAACCCACTCCAGTATTCTTGCCTGGAGAATCCCAGGGACGGCGGAGCCTGCTGGGCTGCCGTCTATGGGGTCGCACAGAGTCGGACACAACTGAAGCGACTTAGCAGCAGCAGCAGCAGTTATACTGAACATCTTATTAGCCGTTCTTACTTCTTCCGGGAGTCTCTTTTGACCACTGTTTCCATTGGGTTGTATTTGGTACTAATTTGGACAAAGTTCCTTTTACATTCTGGATAGCAATCTTTTACAAGTAATGTGTACTATAATTATCTCTCCTTATTCTTTTGTCTTCATTTTTTTCTTCCATTTGAATGAAAACAATTTTAACATATTTCACTTTATGTATAGTTTACTTCAATGTGTTGTTTTTGTGAATTATTTATGGTATTCTTCCCTAGTCCAAGAAAAAAAGATAGTCTATATTCCCTTACAAAGTCTTAAAAAAAAAAAAAAATTTCTTAAGTTAGTATTTCTACAGTCTCTCTGAAGAAAGGTAGTGTACTGGCAATAACTTTTTCAACTACATACCAAGCACAAGGCACTGTACCTAAGCTGTAGGGATACAAGGCAGCACAGGCTACTGTCTTTTCTACAGATTGCAAATTTCTTAGGGCCATAATAATTAAGGAGTTGATAATATATAATCAAGAATAATATAATTTCCAGAATAATATATAATGAAGGGGTAAGCTTTGTGATAAACATGATCCAAGTTCATTTGATGAAGACAAGGGGTAAACTAGTGAGAATTGTGGCAATCAGCAAAATGTTGTCATAACAGCATTAAACTTTGATCTAATAAATTCTGATTTAGAATAACAAAATCCAGAATTTATCCAAAATATATCTATACTTAAAATAGCCAAGAGATTAAAGATCACAAAGTATGAATTAATGAAAAATTTGCAAGTGATAGCAATAGAAAATGGAAAATAAAAGGAACAATGTAAAACATACATAAAAATTATATCATTTTTTATTTTGTGCACCTGCACTGCTTAAGGCTATATATAAAACTCAGACTTGCCCAGCCCAACTCTGCAGATAATCAGAAAATTAAAAAGCAAAAGAAAGCTGACACGTTAGGTGAGCTGAGTAACAGTATTAACTGCTATTATCAGGGTTATTACATAGTCATAAACCTGGAGCTATGACACTGATAACAGAAAATCAGAAAAGAAAACGAGTATTCCCTTTTAACAAGTCTTTTAAAGTGGCTTTAAAAAAAAATCGTTTTTTTCTCTAGTTCCAACATTCAGATACCTACACTCCAAATATTTTGTCCTGGGGAATAATATTTTGGCAGCAAGCGTCAAATATCAGAATTAAAGACATATGTATTTTTTATACACACACACATACATGAAACAGGGTAACAGTAATCAGTAGAGATACAATGAGATATGTAATTTACTTACCTATACTTCCATGTTGCTATGACAAAGCAGTAGTAATATAGATAGCAAATAGTAAAACTAGGAAGCAATAATGACTAACTTTTATAATGGAACCACCTCATAATGGAAAATGCTTTTTAATCAGTTTCTCACACATTGTTCAAAAAGTTTACCTATTGTTATATCAGCTTTCAAAACAGATGCAGCTAAAACAAAGGATAAAATTCTGATACAATTCTCAAATCAGGTAAGGGGGGTGGGAATAAATGAACTATTAAAACCAGAAACAATAGGAATAATAAACCTAAAAAAAATGAAAAAGAAAAACCACAATAATGCCAATAAACTTCACTGACGCTTATCTGAAAACTGCCTCCATACAACTGACAATTATGAACAAAAATCTCAGCTTACAGCATCAATTTAAAATGGCAAGAGCAGTACTACTACATACATTTTATGCTTTAAAATCTACATCTACTGAAGTAGGTGCTGTCACTTAATATTTGCCTCTGACTTGGACATTCATATACAATATTCCCTTCATTATCCTTGTAACTTCTTTCATTTTTCATTCAAAATAATAAATCTATACTTCTGACAATATCAGAAATGGCATTTAAGTTTATTCCAGAATTTAGAGTAACTGACCAAAAAATACCTTGAAATGAGGCACACAAGTGGAATCTTTCAATATATCAAGAGAAAAAGAATCTTGAAAATAAGAAATCATACTTGGGAAACTTCGAATTTTGTCTACTCACTATGAATCAAATCCTCAGCATTTTCCTATCACTTCTTTATTAAGTCCACCTTAATAAAGCAGATGGGTATTTCATAACCCACTGGAGAACAAATCAGCCTAGTTATTAGGGTTATTTGGTTGGATTAAGGGGAGGCATGACATTCTCCTAAATTACAAACCAAGATTCTTAATCCCAGGGCTTGGGCCTTGGTTCCTTCAAGATTTCTGCCCTATTGCCCCATCAACTCTTGTACCTTCCCAGTCTTCCTGAAATGCAACCTGACAACTTCACCCCTGTCACTGCACCCCAACTAGCTGGCCAATCCAGTATCAGAGCTCCAGACTATCCCTCTGGCTTCATGCTTTTCACGCAGACTTTTATGCACCAAGGATACCTGTTCTTTTCTGCCCTAAATCTTTAGGGTCCAATTCAAGCTTTCTCTACCTTAACGACATAGAGCTCTTAATTCCATTTAGAACTTAATTCTTCCCTAGTTGTTTATGGAGTTAGCTTTGGCTTCCCGATTAAACTACAATAAGCTCCTCGAAGATCAAAGTAACATCCTAATACTTTCATTATGCCCCATGTTGCCTAATACAGCATATACACTTTTACATTTCCTGATTAACCAGATTTTCATCATATAACTTACTCAACTCCTTTAATTCCATATCAAGTAAGGTAGGCCAAGTATGCTAATCATTTTTTGTTCCTTTTAAAGGGAAACCATACAAACTTGGTAGTGCTGGATAATGGATACTAATAAGACTATTTGAACTGTTTATATTCACAATACTTGTGTTACTAAATGTGTGGCTGTCTTTTCCAACACTACTTTTCCAACTTTCTAATACAAGCTGTTCGTTCGTGTTTGTGCTTAGTTGCTGAGTCATGTCTGACTCTTTGTGACCCCATGGACTGTAGCCCACCAAGCTCCTCTGTCATTGGAATTATTCAGGTGAGGACACTGGAGTGGGCTGCCATTTCCTTCTCTAGGGGATCTTCCCAACCCAGGAATCAAACCGGGGTCTTCTGTACTGCAAGTGGATTCTTTAGCAGCTGAGCTACCAGGGGAGCCCCAATACAAGCTGAGTGTCCTACAATTCAATTCTAATGTTATCTACCTGGAGTGAATTCCACATTCAAAAAGTTAAGGGCTCGTTCCCACAAGACTGCCCCCACTTCTAATGCCAGTCAAAGTCCCAGGTTGTCACTGACACCTCCAACAAGGATATAATTTAGGAACGGTCAAATGAAAGAGTTGCAAAGAATAAGATATGGAGGAAAGGGCAAGAAGGTTCCATGTCTCCTCAGCTGAGCCACTCTTCCAGGACCTTGATGTGATCACCAAACCAAAAGCTCCCAGAACCTCACTGTTCAAGAGTCTTTATAGAATTCAGACTTCATTCAGCCTGCTACCCCTCCTCTTCCCAGAGATGGTAAGCAGGTCTCACAGTTCCAGCCCTCTAATCACTTAGTCTTTCTGGTGACCAGCACCTTCCCGACCAGCACCAGCTATCCAGGGCCTCCCAGCCACCAGTCATCTTATTAACATACAAAAGACACTCATACATTCGGGAGATTCCAAGAGTTTTAGTTGTATGCCAGGAACCTCAGACAAAGACCAAATACTTTTTTACTGTGTCACAACTACTTCTTTAACACATTCAAAAAAGTTCCAAGGTATCAAATAATTTACTTAGTTAAGGAGACTCTAAAGACGGATATTCAAAGGAGAGAAAAACTTCTTAATCATGAAAAAGCATACTTATGAAAAATAAGCTTATAGGTCTTACTGTGGAAACACATCAACTAAAAATACAAAGAAAAATTAAAATAGATACAAGTTACTGAGTACAGATCTCCCTAGACTTACAATGATGTTACGTCCCAATAAACCTATTGAAAGTTGAAAACACATTTCATACCTCTAACCTACTGAACATCATAGCTCAGTCTAGCCTACCTTAAATGTGCTCACAACACTTAAGTTAGCCTACAGTTGGGAAAAAAGGTCTAACACAAAGCCAATTTTATAGTGAAGTGCTGAATACCTCATGTAATTTATTGAATACTATACTAAAAATGAAAAACAGAAGGGTTGTGTGGGCACAGACGGTTGTAAGTGTATAGGCTGTTTACCCTTGTGATTGCATAGTTGACGAGGAGCCGTGGCTTGCTGTCACTACCCCTGTATCCCAAGGGAGTACCATACCACATACTGCAGGAAAAGATCAAAATCCAAAATCTGAAGTACTGTTCTACTGAATCTATTATCACTTTCATACCATCATGAAGTAAAAAAATCCTAAATCAAACTACTCTCAGTCAGAGACTGTTTGTGCTTATTCCATGCCAAGCATTCTGCTAACTGCTTTATGTGAATTCTCATGATCTCTACAACAATTCTACAGGGCAAATCCCACTATTAGCCTCCTTTACAGATGAGGGAGACACGATTGATGCGACTTAGCAGCAGCACAGATGAGGGAAAAGGAGACACAGAGACTCCCCAAGGTCACACGTCTGGCAAGCAGTGGAGCCAGGATTCCAACTAAGGTAGCCCAACCCTAGAACTTCTACCAGCAGTGTTCAACTAGCCCAAAGATTTGACAGCGGCTTTATTCTCCCCTCCTCAATTCTGCTAACTTCTGGATTTGCATTTCCCAAATTACATCATTCTCCTTAGGTTTTTCTGCCTTAAATACACACTATTCCCTGGGGCTGGAAAGTCCTGCTCTTTTTCTATACAGAGAGTAAAAAACTCACTCTTCAAACAGTAGCTTAAAAACAACTTTCTCTGGGAAGTTCTCTTCACTCCTTCCATATTTTCTATCCCCAATCCTAGGATAAGGAATACATCATTCCCTTAGTTCCTTGGAAACAGTGATTCATAAATACGTCTATTGTTGGACTTATTTGTATTGTAACTGTATTTTTCAGTACTACCTACTGGGCACTATCTGGTGGCTCAGTGGTGAAGAACCTGCCTGCCAATGCAGGAGACTCAGGTTTGATCCCTGGGTCGAGAAGATTCCCTGGAGAAGGAAATGGCAACCTACTCCAGTATTCACACCTGGGAAATCCCATGGACAGAGGAGGCTGGCAGGCTACAGTTTATGGGGTCGTAAAAGAATGAGGATGGAGAATCCCAGGGATGGCGGAGCCTGGTGGGCTGCCGTCTATGGGGTTGCACAGAGTCGGACACGACTGAAGCGACTTAGCAGCAGCAGCAGCAAAAGAATGAGACACGACTTAGCAACTAACAACAACAACTGGGCACTGCAGTGCCCTGTACTGCACACATGAGACACTTAGATACTTGTTAAAGACCAGGAACGGTCCAAGTTTAACTACAACTATGAATACTTCCTTAGTCAAGACAACATCATTCATTCTAACAATATTTTACCATGCTCAAGGCAACAGCAACCCACTCCAGTACTCTAGCCTGGAAAATCCCATGGACAGAGAAGCCTAGTAGGCTGCAGTCCATGGGGTCACTAAGACTGAGCGACTTCACTTTCACTTTTACTTTCATGTATTGGGGAGGCAAATGGCAAGCCTCTCCAGTGTTCTTGCCTGGAGAATCCCAGGGACGGCAGAGCCTGGTGGGCTGCCGTCTGTGGGGCTGCACAGAGTCGGACACAACTGAAGCGACTTAGCAGCAGCAGCAGCAGCATGAGCCTGCATATACAAGAGATTCACTGGTGTGTAAAATTATTATCTTAAGATCTCCAGGTTCAGATTGAGACTTATACAATGCATCTTTCCATCTTTTCAACTCCCACATGAAGACTTCGGCACTACAACTTCTCAATAATACCAAAATTTTGTCACTACTTCCTTAGTATCAATATCTTACTCTTGGTTAGACTTCTGTTTCAACAAATGTAAAATTTCTAAACACACTCTCCATCTACTAAATTTAATAAACAAAAGTCTAACCAAGAGTATAAGGCATTCACACTAAGAAACTAGTGACAAAAATTAAGCCACACCGCACTTCAAAAGCTGCTCTGCTGGTCCTACCCACTTTGAACTCTACACTCTTCCACTTCCTTACATACTACTTGGTTTCACAAGTCTATTACGGCATCTAATATCTCTTTTTCCATAAGAGCTTTTTTTGAGATTTAATTCACATACCATACAATTCACCAATTTAAAGTGTACAGTTCAGAGCTGTGCAACCATCAATCACAATTAATTTTATAACATTTTGATCATATTCCAAAAAGAAACCTGTACCGATTTAGCAGTCACCCCATGTATTTATCAGCCAGTGTTCTCTAAAGAAACAGAGCTAAGAGGATGTAGGTGTGTGTGACACACACATCATATACATATGTACATACAGAGATAAAGATTTATTTTAAGGATTTAGCTCCCGTAACATGCTGGGGGCTGTCAAGTCTGAAATCTCCAGGGTAGGCCAGCAGGCTAGAGAAGGAGGAGCTGCTACTGCAGCCTGGAATACAACGGCCCTCTGAAAGTAGAAATCCTTCGTGGGGGGAACCTCAGTCTTTTTTCTTAAGGCCTTCAACTAATTGGATAAGGCTCATTCACATTCTTGAGGGTAATCTGCTTTATTCAAAGCCTACTGATTTAAATGTTAATCACATTTTAAAAATACCTTCACAGCAACATCTAGAATGATATTTAACCAAAACTGGACACCCTGGCCTCTCCAAGTTTACACATAAAATTAACCGTCACACTTCCTTGTTACTTCTGCTCCTCGTAACCACTAATCTACCTTCCTTCTATGGAATTGCCTATCCCGTTGTTGTTTAGTCGCAAAGTTGTGTCCAATGCTTTGCAACCTATGGACTGCAGTATACCAGGTTTCCCTGTCCTTCCCTCTCTCCCCGAGCTTGCTCAAACTCATGTCCATTGAGTGGGTGATGCCAACCAACCATCTCATCCTCTGTCACCCCCTTCTCCCACCTTCAATCTTTCCAGCATCAGGGTCTTTTCCAATGAGCTGCCTATCCTATACATTCCATGTGTGTTACTTGCTTAGTCGTGTCCAACTCTTTGTTACCCCATGGACTGTAGCACTCCATGGACTCCCCTGTCCATGGAATTCTCCAGGTAACAATACTGGAATAGGTTGCCATTTCCTTCTTCAGGGCATCTTCCCACCCCAGGGATTAAATGCGGGTCTCCTGGATTGCAGGCAGATTCTTTACCAACTGCATGTAAATAAAATTAAACCATATGTGGCCTTTTGTGTCTGGCTTCTTGCACTTAACATAGTTTTCAAGGTTCATTCATGTTATTCCATGTATCAATATTTCGTTCCTTTTAATTCCCAAATAATATTTCTTTATATAGTATACCACACTTTATTTATCCACTCATCAGTTGATAGATAATGAGTAGTTTCTTTTTTCTACTGTGAATGTCTGTACAAGTTTTTGTGTGGATGTATGTTTTGATTTCTTCCAGGTATATACATAGGAGTAAAATTGCTGGTTTATATGATAACCCTATAACATTCCCTTTTACTAAGCAAACTTTTCCAAAAAATTCACAGCTATAGATTTCATTTATTCTACAACCAGCTACCACAGCTATACTAGTAACATACAGCATGATCTTACCTTCTATCCCTGAACTTTTGAAGTGGAAGGAAACTTATATTGGCATCTAATAATATAGTTAATATTTCTACATTTAAATAGTTAAAAAACAAATTAATTCATTGTTTTCTAAATTAGATTTACTTATGGGGGAGGTTCATATATATAATTTAAAATACAACCCCAAACATACTATACTCAGAAATTATCCAATGAAGGATGTGGAGAGAAGGGAACTCTGTACACTTTTGGTGGGACTGTAAATTGGTGCAGCCACTGTGGAAAACAATATGAATATTATTCAAAAAGCTAAGAATAGGACTACCATATGATCCAGCAATTCCACTCCTTGGCATCTAGCCAAAAAACCAAAAAAGACTAATTCAAAGATACATGCATCCCAATGTTCACAGTAACATTATTTACAACGGCCAAGATATGGAAGCAACCTAAGTGTCCATCAATGGACGAATGGGTAAAGAAGATCTGGTACATATATACAATGAAATACTACTAAGCCACAAAAAAGAATGACATTTTTCCATATGCAACAGCATGAATGGACCAGGACGGTACCATGCTTAGTGAAATAAGTCAGAAAGAGAAAGACCAACACTGTATGTTAGCACTTATACGTAGAATCTAAGAAATAAAGCATACCACTGAATATAACAAATAGACACACAGATACAGAGAAGAAAACAGTGGTTACCAGTGGGGAGAAGGAAAACACTGGAGTAGGAGATTAAAAAGTACAAACTACTATCTGTGAAATAAACAAGCTATAAGGATAAATTGTACAGCACAAAGAATATAGTCCATTTTTTATGGCAACTTTAAATGGAGAATAATCTTTAAACGGAGAAGGCAATGGCACCCCACTCCAGTACTCTTGCCTGGAAAATCCCTTGGGCGGAGGAGCCTGGTAGGCTGCAGTCCATGGGGTAGCAAAGAGTCAGACACGACTGAGCGACTTCACTGTCACTTTTCACTTTCATGCATTGGAGAAGGAAATGGCAACCCACTCCAGTGTTCTTGCCTGGAGAATCCCAGGGACGGGGGAGCCTGGTGGGCTGCCATCTATGGGGTCGAACAGAGTCGGACACGACTGAAGCGACTTAGCAGCAGCAGCAGCAGCAGCAGCAGCAGCAATCTTTAAAAATCATGAACTACTGTTATGTACCTGAAACATATTTTCCAAATCAACTATACCTCAATAAAAATAAAGTATGTTTATAAATTATCTAATAAAAAAGAGCACTTTTTTAGCATATTATAAAATATACTATATAAAGTATAATATACTTTTTTTTAGTATATTATACTATCTGAACAGTGACACAATATCTTTACATGCAGAGTTTTCTTTTTCAAATTGTAAAAATTTAAGTGATGAATAAATACTATTTGAGAAACCGACCTTCAATTAAAGCTCTACACAGATTTACTACAAACAATATCTATGAGTTAACAGACAATAAGGTTTTTATTTCAATTTTTTTCTTTCAGTCTATTGCTCACTAACTGGTTGGTGATGAGATTAATATGACTAATTGTGTAGAGGTGCTGAGGTAGCAAGCAACAGAGTGATCAAGAGCATGCATTTTGCAATCAAATGACTGGGGTTCAAACCCTGACTTCACCACTACCTGTGTTACCCTGAACAAAAAATTCCTTCACCTCCCTGAAACTTAGTTTCCTCACCGTGAGGATAATAATAGTACCTACTGCAAAAGTCTATTGTGAGGATTAAATGAGAAAACATACATAAAACTCATTATACTACCTGGTAAGCACTCAATGAAGTGATATTAATTTTACAGCAGTCTGGATGCTGGTCATAACTTAGAGCATATTAACACATTTTAGATAAGCTTATCGCAATTCACTTGATATCATCAGCTAACAGGTACATTTAGAACTATGATCCAATTGCTTATGGAAAAAAAAAACAACAAAAAACTATTTACCTATATACCCAAGTAGACAAATGCACAGTAGAAGTTCTGAAAATTACATACCAAACTAATAGCAATGGTTACTTCTAGAAGGGAAGAAGGTAAGAGGTACCTATGTGAAAGATGATGTACATATACTCCACATACTTCCCTATTGCTTCAATTTTATAAGAATGTATTCTTGTTACTTGTGCAAATAAAAAAATAAGAAAATAAATAATAGCTTGAAAGTCCATATTGGAAATTCATTTATACTTGGCTCGGCTAGAATAAGTCAGTAGTTATAAATGTAGATAAAACCACAAGCCTGAAAGTACAGATAAAACCTTAAAGCGAATAAACAAGAAAACAAACTTTCCTATGTTTTTAAATTAAAATCTAACCCAGATTATACATTTTACAAAGGATTCAGTAGAATCACCAAAGTTTTCCACGCTTTTAAATGCCTACATAGACTTTCCTTTTTCCTCTACACCTGTCAGTTGTTCTCTTTATAAAGTATTAAAAATTTACATGGCAAACAAGTTTTTCCAAGGCCGTTTCATTTATTTGCATAAACACTCAAATCCAAATCAGTTGCCTGAATGCAAACTTAGAAAAAAATACATTTATTGCTAGGAGTAGTAGAGGTATGTTTAAAAAATACTAGCTGACTCAGAAAAATAATTAACTCAGATTCTCTCAGTCTTTGGAAGTTTGTCATACAACAAGTTTTTCAGTCATACTCCCAGAAAATAATAGATTAGATTATCCTTAAGAGAGCAAAAGACAGATTTTAATTATAATTGTTCCTTCCATAATAAAATAGTTTAGAATAAATGTCTAGCAGTTAGCTTTTATTTCAGAGGGAAACAATCTAGATTCTGGTTCCACCTCTCTATAGCTACTAAGAGATGACCTTGGGCAAATAACCTCTAAAGAGCAAACTCTTTTTTCATAAAATGGAACCAGTCTTCCATTGCTCTACCTACCTCCTACGTGTTATACAGATAGAGTGAAATTAGAAAGCATGCTGAATATTATCAAATCCTTTAAAGTATTATTTTGCATGAGAATGGATATAAATGTAATGGCTCAAAATTATATCACCAACCACAAGATTATCTAAGATGCCAAAACACCTGGCAAAGTGTCTTGCACAATGCAAATTCTCAATAAGTAATGATTTAAACGAGCACTACCTATTGGAAATAGAGTTTGTGATCTCAAATTGAGAACTAACTCAAATGACCTTCTGCTCTTTGATCCTCCTCAGGATTTGCAGAAACAAGAGACTGCTTCATTGTTCATTTCACTCATTCCAACATTTATGTACTGTCTAGTCCCTTGTTCTCAAGGGCACACATCTGGCTGAGCAACAGTATATTTGCATCAGAGTTATTTTCTTGTTTGTGTCTCACAATGAAATTATATACAAAGTTCTATGGGAACATAGAGGAAGAAGCAATTAATTCTTCAGTTAGTGGGAGTAGGGAAAGGCTTCACACTGGAACTGGGCCTCAAGGGACAAAGGGGAAAAGTCATTCTGGAAGACAAAATAGCAAAAAAAAAAGAAAGGAAGGCACTTTTTCAAGAACAGTGAGGACTGTCACATAGCTACTGCACAGAGTCTGGGGCAAAGGGGAAAAAAAAAGAGTAACAGAAAACAAGAGCTGGGGAAAAAAACGGAGATGAGAGATGGATTTTGAAGGCTTTGCATATCATGGTAAAAATCAATGGGGGGAAAGATTAATGGTGCAGCAACCTAGATTTTGAATAGGGGTATATAAACTGTTCATCTACTAGCAGTGGCAGTGAGAGAAGCATGGGCAGGAAAGAGTCTTTAGAATACTTCTGCAGCTAACAAATGCCACCATTTTTCTCAATTCAAGTAGCTGACATACATCAAGAACCAATCTCACAATCTTTTCACTTAAAACTGTGAATGACAGACACCCTCCTCCCTATTTATAAAAAAGAATAGATACTAAGCTTTAACACAAATAGCATTTGAGAAAGCCAAACAGGAGCCTGAGAAGGTATAGAGTAAATTCAACCCATGGAGTAAAGTCAAATAAGTAGAACAAAAATGTTTAAAGTGTATACACAGTCCATATTTTAAACAATGGATGGATAAAATGAAGAAAATATTTCATTAATTTTCCACTACTGTGAACAGTAAGACAGAAGGAAATGATTACGTCCTGTGGATATATAACTGGGCCTTCCGAACATGTTTAAAGTAACCCATATTCAACATGTCAAATACATTTCTCACAAAAATCAGCTCTTTCTGACCTTTATAACTTCTGTCAACAACTGCAACAAAAAAATTAGGCATCTGTTGAAACAACACACAAATAAACAAAATCAGTGAATATAGGATCTGCCACTCTCCCCAAAAACTGAGGCCAGGATCTCTGCAGTCATACAGGAAGAAGACAAAAGAAAACAATCCTGGTTGTCAAATTCTGGAGATTTCTCCCTTGCAATGACTTTCCTGCAGTGTCCTTGAAACATACCACATCATTCCTGCTTCTACACCTTTACTTGAGGCATTAGATTTCTTCCCACCCAAAACTCCTTTCTGACTGATTCTGGCTGTCTACATTCTGCCCTATTCAGAAAGTCCTAAGGTCTTAGCTCAAACTGCATCTCATCCATGAAACCGTCCCACAATCTCCAGTCCATATGGCACTTCTCTCCTTGCTGAAGTCCTAACAGACAACACACTTGTCTTTTTTTCACTTTCTGGCATTTAGTCATTTTCATTCCTACTGTGAACCTGGCCTGTACGCCTACAAAATGGCATTGTATCTAAGCTTTCACAAAGCCCTGGAATAGCAGAGTGGTTAAGTGCTCGGATTCAGGACTTCCCTTGTGGCCCGGTGGTTAGGACTCTGAGCTTCCACTGCAGCAGGGGCAGGTTCCATCCCTGATAAGAGAACTAAGATCCTGTGAGACAGAGGCCAAAAAGTCTTAGCCACTGACCAACCAAGGAACTCCCACCTATCTTAAGATACTTAAGTATTAAATAAGCTAACATGTAAAGTATTTAGACAGCATGGTAACAGAGTACAGAATAACGTGGTAGAAAGTAACTTAAGCTAATGGTTACCCATTTTCCTTGTTCCAAGTCACTCTACATATTGTTCTATCACTCGTAAATTATGGTTTGGTATGTCAGTGCTCTGCACAGAACTCTCCGTCTTTCCATAGTCCATGGGTCCACGTCCTCGAAAAATAAATAAAGGCACTCCACAACTTGGCTCCACACTCTCTGCACAGCTTCAGTTACTCAACATCTACTTCATAAGAAGTAAGGGAAAACAGACACATAAGGCAGGGACCCTCTTCTCCAGGGTCTGACAGCTAATCACAAAAACAGGCACAGACATGAAAACATACACACAACGAATGTTCTCTCACAGCTATCACAGCAACTCTCCAAAAGGGCCCTTCAGTCCAACAAAATCAGTTTCCTTGTCTGTTTTATTCCACCTTCATCCTCTCATACACAAACACAACCCAGAAAAGCATCTTCTCTTTACCTGTACCCATCCACTCCTATTTTAAAGTCTCAAATTCCATCATTCTCTTGCCATTTAAACTTAAATAATACTATCTTATCTCAAATCAACTGTTCTCAAGGTGTTTGGTCACCCTCTCGATCTGAAATATAAACTCCTAATAAGGGGTAACAATTTCTCACCAATTCTTAGGATTTTTCTCCCCCTTCCCTCACCCACCACTACATCCTCCACTAAAACAGATCATGATAGAAGAGGTGCTCCAGAATGTGTTGAATTTAAATTTAAACAGTGAAACTGGGAGTAGACAACTACTACTACTACTTACTACTTGGTAAACTACAGTGAGACTGGAAACAGACTGCTGTGTCAACCACTAGACTATCACTGGTTCACAAAGACTCAAATCAAACAGAGCCACCCAAATCAGGAGGCAGTCCTGATTTACTAGCTCTTCTATGTAACCACCATATGGACAGATTTGCTTGCTCAGTGGTACCCTGAGTCAACAGAAAGATTATAACATGCTATTATCTGCCATCTAATTTGAAGAGTCTGACCTCCAAAAAGGAGTGAAAGATGATACACAGGGCTGAAATCCAAGCTGGGCAATATCCACCTGCTACATCACTGAGTAGATGATTTGGGGAAGCTTATTAAATTCTACTTTGTGCCAAACCTGTCACCCTCTAGCATGCAGGTTTTAAATACCATTAAAACATTCCATAAACTTAGCATTAAAAAGTGTCACCGAGCTCTCCATCTGCCTACACTTTGCAGATTTCCTATGATAAACATGTATTGCTTGACTAATCAGAAAGTTTTAAGTGGTTTTTATTTCTTTCAGCTTTTAAAGGTTTTCCCTTAATGGCAAATGCAGAATTCAACACTCATAAATTGAAAGTCAACCAAAGGGCATATTACTTCAATTCTCCACTTCCCAGGTAAGGTGCCAATTTGGACAAAATTGTAGAAAACTTCGTGTGTTTCAATTTAAAAAATTACTTCCACACATGCCATCACATGAAAGAAAAAAATGTCACACTAACTTCCTAAGGTTCCACAGCACTACAGCAAATTGCAAAGACCTGCCTAGATGGTTCCCTCTACTCGCCACTCCAAACACCTTCTTCTCTAAGGACTGAGCCCTTATTAAGGGCAAGCAACAGGGTCCTAAGTGATTTACATGATTATCTGAATCAGCGAAAACAACAGTAGATACTATTACTATCCCCAGAAGAGAAATCTGAAGTTTAAAACAGGCTGAGGAAAAACAAACAAACTTACCTGAGTCAATGCTTACAGACGGAGGGGATTCTAGTATTATACAAAGAAATTTGCTGGGAATATATATTAAGCCCTAGGGACTTTGTTATGATACAATTGTAACAAATCCTTATACTGGAAATTTCATACAGAGAAAACAGTAAGTGATACTTGGTCAAACTGTGGGTTTTCTTTGTAACTCTATACCTCACAATATATGGCACATAACAGATGCTCAATAAAAACCTACTGTCTGTTTAAACCTAAATTTTAAGTAATTAATTCCTAGAACAATTTGATCACATGGCAAGATCTGACAGGTTATTTGTTTTAACTAGATTAGGTGGTACAATAATCAACAGTTATATCTAACCCTAAAGTAAAGGCTTCACATCCTGAGTATGTTTTAGCTAATAAAGCAAGCAAGAAAAAAAAAAAAATTCAAATGGTAGAAATAAGCTGTGATCCTTTAAAGATAAGGTTTTCTAATAAATTCCATTCAAAAGTTTAACATATCATATCAATTTATACAAAAACCAGTTACTATTGATCTATTCTTAGTCATCTCAAAGTAACTGATTATTCAGGTTTTAGTGTAACCATGAAAAGCACTGTTCATGCAATCACTGTTTTTCAAATAAGAAAAAATCTGAGCCTCCTTTAAGTATTGAATCAGAATAAAGAAGGTGCATGTGCAATGTACTTTAAGCAAACTTATTATCTGATTAAGTTGCACCTTAATTGTTACCAAGGGACATAAAAAGACAAAAATGTAAAAGCTGGTTAAGGCAACTAGCTGATAATGCTGTCTGAATTTGTCTGCTGGCAAGATGAGTTCTTTAAATAACTATGGGTAATCTATGAGGTCTTTTAGGCACCCAAATTTTAGTTCCCAGGGAGAAAAGGATCTGTTCCACAGGTAAGAAGCATCTGGTGTTACACAGAAAAATAACATACTTTTTTAGTTCTCATCCTACATACAGAATAGGATATAGATATTATGCAAGCACAGAGCACTTGAGCAATCTTTTCCTCCTTTCTCTGAACAACAATTTATATAATAATTCCTTGATTCAGGAGTATTGCTTTCTCTCTTCCTTTTCAGGCTCTCAGGTTTCCTTCATTTCAAAACACAACTCTTCTAAAAGATTTAAATTCTTCTTTTAAAAAAGACTTAATCATTAAACTCAGAAAGAGGGTCCAAAAAGTCAGGAGGTAAAACTGGAGATATTCTTATTAGTCTTACATAACTTATTCTAAGTTGGAACTGATTCAGTAGCTTAACTAAAACTTGAGATTTAAGCACAAAGATGAGCTCTTTAGTGTATTCCCCACATACAAAGATAGTTTTAAAAATTGAAAGGGTCTTTTTACTCAATTTTTTTTTCTTGTATTCTTAAGACATAAGCACCTACATGTACAGTTAATTAGGGTGCCAACATAAAAATGCTAAAGTACTCACACATAATGAGAACTAAATTCATCCTATATCTAGGTAATGCAATAATTGACAGAGTTGGATATAATTTCAGAAAATAATTTTAACAATGATTTCTAAGTATCACCTTTGTAAGTATGCATTAGTTGTTTTTAATAAGTGCTGAAGGGAACATCAACAGTGATTTTCAAAAACAATTGGTATATGTTCACCCGACTCGCAAACAAAACTCTGAAATTATAAAGTTACAGTTGTTCATGCTTAATTAGCTTTGATAACTGCAAATTACTCCTTCATAGGTAAATATGTATTAAGTCTTTTAAAATTATAAATTTACACAAACACTGTCCTTTGCTAGAAAGGTCCTCAGTTAAAAGCTATGGTGTTAACTATGTCTCATCACTGAGACACTTGAGCCCCAGGGTAATGCTGGCCACAGATTCCCTGCATTGCTCTGGGAAGTGCTGCTTTCTTCATCAAGCACTGAACTGCAAATTCACCTTTCGGAAAAGAATGAAAGCAAGAAGTCAAGTTTCACTATCTAGTTTTCTAAAACGAATTAGGGTTTAGGATTTCACTGGGAAGGACCACGTTATCAAGATGCCATCGCCCTCTCGAGGTATTTAATTACAATTCCTTCTCTGTTTTCCATTCAACCACTAGAACCAGACACACAAAAAGTTGGGTTTCCCCGCCTTGCTGAAAAGTCTCCCCTGGGTGCAAACCCTAGGATCCTACATACATTTACGCAGAAAGGGCAAAGGGAAACGAAAAGCAAAGATTGTTAGACAACTTAGTGACATTACCTTGCCCGTCTTGTGATCAAACCAGACGAGAGCATGGTTCCTGGACAGCACTTTGCAATCAAAGGTAGCATTATTCTGCGCTGGTCGACAGCGGGCCACGGAACGGCCAATTTTAATGGGCTCGTCCAGGTAGACATGACGCTCCTGAAACGGGTGTGAGTTCGGGCGGCAAGTGAAGATGGCCAAGGCTGACGGCATCGAGGACAGACTTGGGGGTGTCTCTCCTACCAGGGACAAAGAGGAGTTCCACCGGATCCGAGGTGCCCTTCACAAGCCTAGACCCCCTTATCCCCCCCCAAATTTTAAATTAAAGCAAACTGCACATTGTCTAAGCATAACCAGTGAACATCAACAACTCTTCACTTGGGTGGGAAGACAAGCCAGCGCAAGCCCCATCACCTCCTTGAAAACCCAGCAGCGCCTTGATCACCCAAAAGTCCCCAACTGGCGGCTTTCAGTCCATCTTCTTCCCTGGGAATCAAAGGCTCAAACATCGGACAGCTTCGGCCCAGAAAACTCCTGGAAAACAGTTTGGGGGCTGGAGGTATCCAGGCAGATGAGTCACACGCCAATTCTTGTGTTTTGTTTGGGATCGCGGCCGCTTTTCCCCCTCGGTGGCGGAAATGTTGCAGCACTGCAGCATGAAGGAAGGGTCGGTGCGGCCAGAAAGGCCCTTGCGGGCGGAAGAAAGGTGTAGCTGAACACTCCTGGGCGGCCACCGCCCGTCCTCGAGGGCCTCGGGAGTGGTGGGACGAGGCGATGGAGGAGGCGGCGGAGGGCTCTAGACGGCCGGCGGGACAGTCTGCATTGCCCCCGCTGCGCGGAGGCCGCCCGGGAGGTGGCACCGGGTGCCCGGACCGCCCGGGCTCAGGCGGCGGTGGCTGGGGTCCTCGGCACGAGGAGCTGGGGTCGGCGGGGGCGCGGGCAGCGGCCGAGGCGGGACTCCCGGGCACCTGGCGGGCGTCCCCGCGACCAAGGGCGGGGATCCGGCTCCGCAGGCGGGTGCGAACCGAGCAAGGCGCGACCCGGAGGGAGGCTCCGGGGTCTCGGGCCGCAGGAAGTTGGTCCCCGGACGCCTGGGCTCCCGGCTGGTGCTCAGCACACCGGTCGCCTCTTCTCAGGGTCGCCCCCGCGAGGGTCGCATCTCAGGGGCGGCAGCCGAAGCTCCGGGCGGACGAGGAGGTGGGGGAGGGAGGCTGGCCCGGAGATTGGGGGAGAGGCCTGGAGGCCCCGGGTTGGGTCCGCCGCAGCCTCCACCACTCGCGGCCGGTGGGACACGCTCAGGCTGTGACCGACGAGGCAGGAAACTTTCCGACCTGAGGGGGAAAACATCAAAACAAACGGCCGTCAGGCGCCGGTGCTCGCCCGCCTCAGCCCTCGCCCCTCTCAACCCACCCCAGACAAACCCCGCGAATGGCCACGACCTCGGCCGACCTCTCTGCGGACGGGCTCAGGGGATTGGGAGCCCGAACGCCACGACGGGTCCACCTTCCCTTGCCGCCGCCGCCTCAGCTTACCTTGCCAGCGCCAGCCGCCATAGTGACTCTGACTGAAACCTACCCGGTGCACCGCCACGGGAACGCGCACCCTTCAAGGGCCCTCCTACAATTAAATTCCCACAAGCCTTAGGATTTGTGCCTCTAAGGTCCATTCTCCCCGTGCTAGGTATCCTGCCCGGAAGAAAACTTTCTTAGTTCCTGCATTCCATTTCAAATGACCTTACTATAAACTGGGCCTATCTTGTCCCCCAGGGCTCCTAACTCAGATTCTACCCCGGAATGAGTGTTATATCAGAAAAGTTAACATCACGTTGCTTCCAGAAAGAGGTCGAACAATTTCGAATATGAAGAAAGGGTTATTTCCTACACTCAAAATAGTAAGGTAGATGAGGAGTCATTAGTCTCAAAAGGGAAACACTTCGCAAAATCTAAACGAAATTTTCAAGAAAAAGATAGAAGGAATGAGCCATACTCATTTAGAATCAGTGGTGACTTCATTCTTCAGATTCCTTTGACAACAGGCTTCACCACTGTGTGACCTTCGGCACATTTCTAAACCACGTCAAGCCTCGTTTTGTCATCAATTACATGGAGATAATACTTAACTCAACTGTTGTGAGAATTCAAGGTAGTAATCCATTTGCTCATAAAAGAGTAAGGACAGTGCATTTCAGTTCCTATATCCCTGGAAACACCTAGGTGCATAAAACCTCAAATTTTTCTTCTGAGATTACACCTGAGTACTATGAGCTAGGGATGGGGAGAGAAGGGTGACAATCAGAGGTAACTTCACTTTGATGTAATCAGGGCTAAGCAAGCACTGGGTGCTAAAGGAGTCAGAGATGGTCTTCTATGGAAGGTAACTGAACTGAAAGACGGCTGGTAGGAAAACCACAATAAATACAGTATTTGATGAATGGCTTCATAAGTTTCCAGGGAGAAGAAGAATAAAGCTCTTTGAAACAATGGGCCAATATGCCTGGCACATAATAGTGACTAAATAAATATTTGATACATGAATGAAAAGTACATACTGTTACGAATTATTATAGGATAAAGTATTCGAATATGTGTTATATTATAGAAGATTATAAACACCTTGTATATTTTTCTAACATTCTTCACTATTTCACCAAATATGTACTGAATTACTATTGTGTTCCTGGTACTGTATTCTGGAGAAAAATAAGGATGTGTTGAAAAGTTTTAATATAAGAGGATGAAATTTTTTTCATTTGTAGTAACTTTTAGGCTTTGTGGAATAAAGTGATATAGGACTCTCCACATAACCCTAATGAGTTCTTTGCATGAATTTATAAGTCACTTAACTTATAAGTCTTTTCATTCATTCACTCTATAAATATTTAATTTGAAGGTGGGAAACAGCTACTGCCATAGGGCCTGGAAATACAATAATCAAAAGAAAAAAAAAAAGACTCCCTTGAGTTGTTCACGATTTAGGTGATGACACATTACAATAAGATTCTTGCTGTAATGAATTTATCAAGGATAATGGGAGCATGGTAGAGTAATTAAACTGACGTGAAAACTTAGTAGGAATCAGGGCTTCCCTAGTGGTCCAGTGGTTAAAATTCTGTGGTCCCAATGCAGGGGGCCCAGGTTCAATCCCTGGTCAGGGAACTAGATTCCACATGCCACAACTAAGAGTTCATAAGGAGAGGTGATCAAGCATAAGGAGAAAAAAAAAAGTATAAGGAGAGGTGATCAAGAAAGAAAGACATAGAAAAGTAGTTTCAGTTGCTGAAAGACTTGCAGGCAATGAATGCCGTGGTCTTCAGAATATTCCCACCTTTCTCCTAGAAGACCAAAGTAGAATCATGAAAATTAAGGTTTCACCAGAATTGAAAGAGACGCGTGTACCCCAATGTTCATCGCAGCACTGTTTACAATAGCCAGGACATGGAAGCAACCTAGATGTCCACTGGCAGACGAATGGATAAGGAAGCTGTGGTACATATACACAATGGAATATTTCTCAGCCATTAAAAAAAATACATTTGAATCGGTTCTATTGAGATGGATGAAACTGGAGCCCATTATACAGAGTGAAGTGAGCCAGAAAGAAAAGCACCAATACAGTATACTAATGCATGTATATGGAATTTGAAAGATGGTAATGGTAACCCTATATGAGAGACAGAATAAGAGACACAGATGCATAGAACAGTCCTGTGGACTCTGAAGGAGAAGGTGAGGGTGGGACATTCTGGGACAATAACATTGAAACTTGTATATTGTCATAAGTGAAGCAGAACACCATTCCATGTTCTATGCATGGGACGGATGCTCAGGAATGGAGCGTTGGGATGACCCAGAGGGATGGGATGGGGAGGGAGGTGGGAGGGAGGTTCGGGAGGGGGAGCACATGTGAACCCATGGCTGATTCATGTCAATGTATGGCAAAAACTACTACAATATTGTAAAGTAATTTGCCCCCAACTAAAATAAATAAATTTATTAAAAAAATAAATGAATAAATAAATGGAATCACACACACACACACACACACACACACACACAAAGAAAATTAAGGTTTCAGAAGCAGACATTGCATCACCACTTAAAAGCACTGTAAATTATGAATTATTTAGCTTCTCTAAGTTTCAATTTCCTCATTTGAAAAAAAAGTAGATAGTACCCCCACAGAGTCTTAGGATTAAATAAGATAATGTTAGGATAAAATAAGTTAATGATGCTTAGAAAATAGTAGATGCTCAAAGAAGGTCAGTTTCTATTATTATTACTAATATTAAGAATTCTTCCAGCCTTCCACATACAGTAAGAGGCAAGTTGTATTATCTCTGATTTGCATATAGAGAAAGGTATTCATAAATGTGGAAACAAAACCTCTTTATGTTCAATTCTACTACAGTCTCTTAAAATGAATGTTAAACAAAGAGAACACACTTTTTCACATTTTTTTCCAAAGAAAAGCTGGGACGCTATAACCTGGAACGGTAAAGAATCTTATGAAGCTATGGAGGGTGCTGGAAATTCTAAAATGGCATTGAAGGCGTTCTTCACCCACTGGTATTCGGTAGGCACAAAAAAGGCTTAAATTAAGACATCTCAAACATGAGATATTTTGAATTCTAAGACATGTGGGTGTTGCTGTCTATGATTCTGTATCCATACAATATTTTAATTAAATAAAAAGCATGTTATGTTTTGAGAAATGTGGAATGATAGTACTTCCCAATGAGGTAGCTTTCTCTTCCTCTTTTATTTTTACTTTTTTAATAAACTGATCATTACTACCACTGCTATGATCCATGCTACTTTTCAATCTAAGAAAAAGAAAGGAAGAACTGCAAAATTATTTCCCTAGTATCAATTATTAGCATTTCAGATGTGTAAGAGACAACTCAACTTACAGAGTTTACTTTGTAAACTCATTTAATATGTGTTTGATAATCATCGAATTGGATTTTAACCAATGACACATGATATAGTGAATAACTTGCATAACTGCTTAAGGAGAGTATCTTGGTTGCAAACATGTACAAGTAAGCGAACTAATTAAAGAGGAGAACTGGAGTAGTCAAAGATTAAAATTGAGAGGATATACTATTTTTAATGGCACACACTGGCTTCTTGAAACTGAAGTTTAATCTTCTTCACAATAAGAAAAGCTCTCCCAACACCACCCCACCCCCTTCCGATCAGGGAGATGTCATTTCCCAGGTGCCCAGGGTGGAGTTACCCAAACATTCCAGAGGTACTGCTCATTGGTTTTTGGCTTCCTGGTTCTTCAGGAAATAAAAGAAAAACAATTACCTGCAGACAAGTAAAGAGATTTATTTTTCACGTAGCAGTCTTTTTCTGTGAATATAAAAAGAGGGAATCCGAAGATTAACTCTCAGAAAGATCATGGACAACTAATCAAGTTCCCTCCTTCTGCAGGCAAGGAACCTGAGGCTCAGAGAAGGAACATTTATTGAAAGGGTTTTCACCATACATTTTCCTCACAACATCTCTGCGTGGTACTAACCTCAATTTATAGGTAGGGAAAGTGAGACTAAAGAGATTAAGCGACTGATTCTAAATCGCCATGCTAGACCTAAAGTATAGGCTGTGTTTGTTGTTCTTTTTGAAAATTTTCTTTACTGATTTTTTTATTGATAAAGTGAACACATATTCATTGCATATATTCATATAAGCAAAAGTAAGGAAAGTAAAAATTCTCTCTATCCTCATCACAAATCCTCAGTCCAGGGCTAGCTACTGTTAATAGTTTATTAGCTATATCCTTCCAGATGTTTTTCTAAGCCCATTTGAGGCATGCCCTTTTAAAAATATCATATTATCAGAAATAGGAAAATCAACATTAGGAGCCTTATTACTAAACGTGATAATTATTATTGTTGTTGCTGTTGTTCATTTGCTAAATCTGATAAATATTTTATATCAATAGCAAAAAGCTTGGATTAGGGGGAGAAAGAAGAAGATAAGAAACTGTATTTTTTCGGTCACTCTTGTGTAAGTCCCCTTTTGATTACTGGGAGCGTTCTCTTGCTTTTTATAATCAATTTAAGAATGTTAGCTGGAATGCAGCAAATGCTTAAAAATAAAAGGGATGGGTCAAAAAGCCACATGAGGCATTTTCTTTCTCAATTTTTACTGGTATATTTGGGTTTGTTTTTAAATAACTTAGTTACCAATTAAAATATCAGAGACTGTTTATACATTGTGGTTTTGTTCATCTAGTGATTTTTTAAAAAAATACTTACAGTATATTCTTTATTTTGAGAAAACTACCAGTTTAAATCATTGTTATTTAATATTAATAGAATTATTTTTATTTCCTTTTAATAAGCTACATTAGAGCTTTTGTTTCAGATAAATGCATTGTTTCTATAACTATACAACAGTGTCATTGAAAATGGTCAAAAGCATCTCACTGATAATTCACAGACTTCATAGATGGAATCTTTTATTGCAAGCATTCCTAAGACATTTGGTTGAAATGGAGTAAAGAGACTACGCAGTAAAATAAGTCTAGAGTTCCTGTTCCCACCAAGGATGCCCAGCATATAAGGCTTGTTGGGAGGAGACCATTGGCGGAGTCTGCTGGGCTTTGTGTAGGGCCGATTTCATAAGTGTGTGAACTCACACGGGGTCTGCATTGAGAAGGACTCTGCTGTCTTGAAATTCTTAATACTTTTTTTTAAACAAAAGGTCCCTCATTTTTACTTAAAATTAGAGATACCAAAGGAACATTTCACGCAAACATAGGCTCGATAAAGGACAGAAATGGTACGGACCTAACAGAAGCAGAAGATATTAAGAAGAGGTGGCAAGAATACACAGAAGAACTGTACAAAAAAGATCTTCACGACCCAGATAATCATGATGGTGTGATCACTCACCTAGAGCCAGACATCCTGGAATGTGAAGTCAAGTGGGCCTTAGAAAGCATCACTACGAACAAAGCTAGTGGAGGTGATGGAATTCCACTTGAGCTGTTTCAAATCCTCAAAGGTGATGCTGTGAAAGTGCTGCACTCGATATGCCAGCAAATTTGGAAAACTCAGCAGTGGCCACAGGACTGGAAAGGGTCAGTTTTCGTTCCAATCCCAAAGAAAGACAATGCCAAAGAATGCTCAAACTACCGCACAATTGCACTCATCTCACATGCTAGTAAAGTAATGCTCAAAATTCTCCAAGCCAGGCTTCAGCAATACATGAACCGTGAACTTCCAGATGTTCAAGCTGGTTTTAGAAAAGGCAGAGGAACCAGAGATCAAATTGCCAATATCCGCTGGATCATCAAAAAAGCAAGAGAGTTCCAGAAAAATATCTATTTCTGCTTTATTGACTATGCCAAAGCCTTTGACTGTGTGGATCACAAGAAACTGTGGAAAATTCTGAAAGAGATGGGAATACCAGATCATCTGACCTGTCTCTTGAGAAACCTGTATGCAGGTCAGGAAGCAACAGTTAGAACTGGACATGGAACAACAGACTGGTTCCAAGTAGCAAAAGGAGTACGTTAAGGCTGTATATTGTCACCCTGCTTATTTAACTTATATGCAGAGTACATCATGAGAGACGCTGGGCTGGAAGAAACACAAGCTGGAATCAAGATTGCCGGGAGAAATATTAATGACCTCAGATATGCAGATGACACCACCCTTATGGCAGAAAGTGAAGAAGAACTAAAGAGCCTCTTGATGAAGGTGAAAGAGGAGAGTGAAAAAGTTGGCTTAAAGCTCAACGTTCAGAAAACTAAGATCATGGCATCTGGTCCCATCACTTCATGGCAAATAGATGGGGAAACAGTGGAAACAGTGTCAGACTTTATTTTTTGGGGCTCCAGAATCACTGCTGATGGTGATTGCAGCCATGAAATTAAAAGACGCTTACTCCTTGGAAGGAAGGTTATGGCCAACCTAGATAGCATATTGAAAAGCAGAGACATTACTTTGCCAACAAAAGTCCATCTAGTCAAGGCTATGATTTTTCCAGTGGTCATGTATGGATGTGAGAGTTGGACGGTGAAGAAAGCTGAGCGCTGAAGAATTGATGCTTTTGAACTGTGGTGTTGGAGAAGACTCTTGAGAGTCCCTTGGACTGCAAGGAGATCCAATCAATCCATCCTAAAAGAGATCAGTCCTGGGTGTTCATTGGAAGGACTGATGATGAAGCTGAAACTCCAATACTTTGGCCACCTCATGCGAAGGGTTGACTCATTGGAAAAGACCGTAATGCTGGGTAGGATTGGGGGCAGAAGGAGAAGGGGACAACAGAGGATGAGATGGTTGGATGGCATCACCGACTCGATGGACATGGGTTTGGGTAGACTCCGGGAGTTGGTGATGGACAGAGAGGCCTGGCGTGCTGCAATTCATGGGGTCGCAAAGAGTCGGACACGACTGAGAGACTGAACTGAACTGAACTGAACTGTGCCCCATCAAATTACAGAGCTGGTCCCATACTGGGCATATTGTTTTGAGAACCCAATCTGCTCTGTACAAGTGCAGCATGCTAAAAAGGAGAATGCATGAAATGCTAGGACAAATTAGTAGGCTGTTGACAGTGAACAAACATTCCTATAGAAATGAGAACTTTTCAAGTGAAACCAGTTGGGTCCATGTCTCTAACTCCTGGAATCGAATTATATAACTTGGTATCAGCATCAAAGACGGTTGCCAGAGAAAACATGCCTTGATTTTGTAACTTATCTTCTCACTCATTCTTGAAAATGATAATTAGAATGTGAAATCAACATACATTCTCTGTTCATTCGAGTTTTGCTTTTTACTATAGAACATTTCGAATGTACAGGAAAACTACAATTACAATGAATGCACATATATACTCCTCTTTGACTTATCATTTGGCCATTTTGCCTTTTCCATGTATCTGTGTGTGTGTGTGTGTGTGAGAGAGAGAGAGAGACACACACACACACACACACACACACAAACCAAACTTTTCACAGTGAGTTGCAATCATGACGCTATTCTGAAATGTCTCAATGTCTACTTTCTTACAATAGACATTCTCCTAAATAACTAAAATATAGCATTTTTTTTAAAATATTTCATTTATAATGTAGAAAGCTTGGAAAGCAGAGAAGTATAAAAAAACATTGCCTACAATTCCACTGCCCAGAGATAACCACCATATGTAGAAAAATGCCATCACCTTGTACTTCTTTGTCCACAAAGAATGAAGCATCTCTACCTTTTTTCACCCTTACCAACATTTTCCATGCCTCCTGTGGTAGGCAGAAAAACGACCTCTCAAAGATGTCTATATTCTAATCCAGAGAACCTACAAGTAAGAGTATATTAGGTTACATAAGGCAAAGGAGACTTTGCAGGTACAATTAAGGGTGCAGAGTTTGAGCTGGGAAGATTATCATGGATTACCTAAGTGGATCTACTTTTAATCACATGAGTCCTTAAAAGTGGAAGAGGGAGGCAGCAAGTAAGTCAGAGAGATGTGACATGAGGACTCAACCTGTTGCTGACTTTGAACATGGAGGAAGAGGGGCCACGAACCAAGAAATGAAGGAAGCCTCTAGAAGCTGGAAAAAGGCAAAGAAACGGATACTCTCCTAGAGCCTTCAGAAAGGCCAATGCCTTGCTTTTATCCTAGTGAGACCCAGTTGGATTTCTAATCTATAGAATTTTCAGAAATTGTGTTAGGCCACTCCATTTATGGTAATTTGTTATAGCAGCAATAGAAAATGAATATATCTTCCCATTTGTATTTGCCTTTAAAATGGAAGTCTTTTATTCTTTAGGACATTTTGACTGAATGATTTTCTTCTTCTATTTGGTTTTGAAAACAATAATGATTAACACAATGAGAAAATAAAGGCAGAACTCCCGGGTTTTGCTCTGAAAGGGGGACTAGATCTTTTACGGTTGTTTTGACCAGTGCTGGGCTGGTACACTCACAGACCACTTATAGATTCATAGAGCAGGAGGAGGGATTGTCCTCTAGACTTTTTAAAAAATTCACTTGAAACGTGAATTATGGAAACTGTTTTGAGGAAAACCGTTTACTTTCCATCTCTCACAGATCTTTGTACTTGTCATTTCATAGCACCTATAACACTTTGTAATGGGATACAAGTATAACATCTTGATTAAGGTCTGTTGTCCTTCTGGACTTTAAATTCTATAAGAGTAAGGAACCTGTTTGCTTTTGCTATGTGCCTAGCACAGAGTTGACCTAAAAGTATTTGTTAAATGATTGGATCTTTAGTCATGCAAAAGCCTGGTTCTTGAGTGGCTAATGAGAAGCTAAATTGCTCTGTGTAATAATATTAACAGTAATAAACTATATATAATGTTAACTATATATAATATTTATATTATTCTAAGAATATTAAAATTAAAAAATTTTTTAAGGAAGAAAAAGTTGTTTTCAACAAACACTTGTGAATTTCTTTGAAGATGATCATGCTTTCTTGGAGATTTTTTTTTTTTCTTCCTGGATGAAGACTCAGACTACACTGTCTGAATGTTATTCTGGAGATACCAATGTGTCCTTGCATATGAGTGAGTTCCTTCCAAAAGTCCTCTCAGGAGGTCAGGAAAGACAACGAGTGGTGTCTTCACTTCCTACTGGTGGGAAACCCAAGAATCAGTCAGGCAGGGAGCCCACTCTGGACTACTGTGCTCAAGTCAGATTATATTTCACCACTCTACCCAGATGGACACTTTGGGGGCAATGAGTTAAAATAACCACTAAGTGGTGCCTCCTTGCTGGAGATATGTCTAAGAACTACAACTAACAGGTTGTTTCAGGGAATGGGAAAGTGGAATGTCATCAGTTAGACTGAACGGCACAGTGATGAGCCTGGAAATCCCTTTCATGCTAAGCTTTGAGGAAGGGTGTACCAAGGCCCAACTTTTTCCTATGCAACCTATTTCGCAGTTCTGTTTCAGCAAGTGTTGCAGAAAGCAAAACTTTTTTCAAGTCAGCTGTTACTGGTTAGAGTCCTTTGTTTGCAAACAACAGAAACTACCCCTGGCCAACATAAGCCTATGGAAAGTACTGGAAAGACATGGGGTAGCTAAGAGAATGGAAATAAACATTGAAGAAGTGAGTCTCGGGAAGGATGGGAAGCAGAGCTCAACAAAAACCTGTAAGTAGCCTCCTTAATTTCAAACTACCACACAATTGCACTCATCTCACACGCTAGCAAAGTAATGCTCAAAATTCTCCAAGCAAGGCTTCAACAGTATGTGAACCATGAACTTCCAGATGTTCAAACTGGATTTAGAAAAGGCAGAGAAACCAGACATCAAATTGTCAACATCCATTGGATCATCGAAAAAGCAAGAGAGTTCCAGAAAAACAACTACTTCTGCTTTATTGACTACGCCAAAGCCTTTGACTGTGTGGATCATAACAAATTGTGGAAAATTCTTCAAGAGATGGGAATACCAGACCACCTGACTTGCCTCCTGAGAAATCTGTATGCAGGTCAAGAAGCAACAGTTAGAACTGGACATGGAACAACACACTGGTTCCAAATAGGTAAAGGAGTACGTCAAGGCTGTATATTGTCACCCTGCTTATTTAACTTATATGCAGAGTATATCATGAGAAATACTGGACTGGATGAAGCACAAGGTGGAATCAAGATTGCTGGGAGAAATATCGATAACCTCAGATATGCAGATGACACCACCCTTATGGCAGAAAGTAAAGAAGAACTAAAAAGCCTCCTGATGAAGGTGAAAGAGGAGAGTGATAAAGTTGGCTTAAAGCTCAACATTCAGAAAACTAAGATCATGGCATCCAGTCCCATCACTTCGTGGCAAATAGATGAGGAAACAATGGAAACAGTGACAGACTTTATTTTTTTGGGTCCCAAAATCACTGCAGATGGTGACTGCAGCCATGAAATTAAAAGACGCTTACTCCTTTTAAGAAAAGTTTTGACCAACCTAGAGAGCATATTAAAAACCAAAGACATTACTTTTCCAACAAAGGTCCATCTAGTCAAAGCTATGGTTTTTCCAGTAGTCATGTATGGATGTGAGAGTTGGACTATAAAGAAAGCTGAGAGCTGAAAAATTGATGCTTTTGAACTGTGGTGTTGAAGACTGTTGAGAGTCCCTTGGACAGCAAAGATATCCAACCAGTCCATCCTAAAGGAAATCAGTGCTGAATATTCATTGGAAGGACTGATGCTGAAGTTGAAACTCCAATCCTTTGGTCATCTGATGTGAAGAATAGACTGATTTGAAATGACACTGATATTGGGAAAGATTGAAGGTGGGAGGAGAAGGGGACAACAGAGGATGAGATGTTGGATGGCATCACCAACTCAGTGGACATAAGTCTGAGTCAACTCCAGGAGTTGGTGATGGGCAGGGAGGCCTGGATTGCTGCAACCCGTGGGGTCTCAAAGAGTCAGACACGACTGAGCTACTGAACTGAGCCTCCTTATCAACTCAATCTTTTCCAATCTTTGAGGCTCTCTCCTCGATATTCAAATGTCCGGGTTTCCCTTGAGGTGCAGTGGATACTGGGTTTTCCTGGTAGCTCAGATGGTAAAGAATCTGCCTGCAATGCAGGAGACCAGGGTTCAATTTCTGGGTCGGGAAGAATCCCTGGAGAAGGAAATAGCAACCCACTCCAGTGTTCTTGCCTGGAGAATCCGATGGACAGAAGAGCCTGGTGGGCACAGTCCATGCAATGGATAAGAATCCATTTGCCAATGCAGGGGACAAGGGTTCAATCCCTACTCTGGGAAGATTCCATATGCTGAGAGCAACTAAAGCTTGTGAACCACAACTATGGGAGCCCACGTGATCTAGGGCCTGTGTACCCCAACTAATGAGCCCCTGTGCCACAACTACTGACACCCAAGCACCCTAGAGCTGGTGGTCTGCAAACGAGAGAAGCCACCACAATGAGAAGCTTGTGCATGGAAACAAGGAGTAGCTCCTGGTCACTGCAACTAGAGAAAGCCCATGAGCAGCAACGAAGACCCAGCACAACCAAAAATAAATAAACAAGTGGAAAGAGTCTGTTCTTTATTGAAAAAAAAAAATTCAAATGCCCCAGAGAAGCTGACTGACTGAGGCTGGGTTACATGCCCATTTCATGGACAGAAAAGTGCTGAACTTTGAAGCACAGTCCCACTAACTCTGTATCCAATGGGAGAAGGATAGTTTCCTAAAGCTGTTGACGGAAGGAGGGGGAAGGATTGCTGGGCAGGCAAAAGCATGAGATGTCTATTCATCAGCTTATCCACTGAGTGCAAATACAGGAAAATTATTCTTCTTCTTGAGCCTCATACAAAAAGGTATACCTACCAATGGAATCCAGGAAAGTAACTTCTTGTGTGATCTTAGACAAATCATAAACCCTTTCTGGGCCATAGTTTCCTCATTTATAAAATCTATTGAATGGTTTGGACCAGATGATACCAAGTGGCTTGTAGAGAGGAAAGAGCCAGAAGAGAGGATCTCCTCGCACATACTAGCAATATGACCTTGACTGACTAATTTGCTAATTCTAGGTTTCCCTGTGTGTAAATGAGGTGAACTAGACACTTTCAGGTTACTTCTAGCTCTTAAAGTCAATGATTCTCAAAAAAGAACAGAAGGTAGCCAGGTCAGTCTTTCTCCTCAAAATCAACAGATTATTCCCATTTTTAGGGAATATATTAAGGGATAAAAGAGCATTACATATACAACCTACTCTTAACTAATCCATTAAAAAAAACTCATGTAAATACATACATAAATACACATGTACGTATGTGTGTGTGTAAACAAAGTTTCTCCAAATGTTAAAAAATGGCAAAATGTTAAAAAGTGGTGAATTTGAAAAAAAAGTGTGTGGGAGTTCTTTGAGCTATTCTTGAAACTCTTCTCTAAGTATAATTATTCCAAAATGAAGCAAAAAAAAAAAATCAATGGGAAGGGCAAGAGGAAATCTGTTTATGCGTTTGCATGTCCAAAGGCCTTTTGATGAATTATTTGTGTGACAAGTGAATATTTGTATGTCATATTGCTAGATCCAAACTCTCTAGGGGAAGTTCTTAGTGCCAAAGCATGGACTCTACAATGAGCTACTACTAGTGTGACAAAGCTCCTCTGTAAACCTGGAAGACACTGGATAGGCCTGTCTATTTACTGCTCCTGAGGAGTCTGACTAAGTGGGTGGAGATTTCCTGTTGGCTCTTAGGCTTTTCTTTTGTTTTAACAGTGGTTTTAGGGGAACATACTTCAGACACGGCATATATGTGTAATGCTTTGTACTTTTAAATATTCATCTATAACCCAACAAATTCCTCTACCAAGTACTTACTAACTTGATTCAAAGCCAGATGCTTCACACAATCACTGCAGGATCATATTAGCAAAATATCAGGGTTAAACTTGGGGTCCATCAAAATTGTACCAGTTAAATAAATTACATTCACACAGTAGTATATTGTGTAGATAGTTAAAAAAAAACAAAAGAATGAAGATGCTAAGAGTGGCTATGTAATGATTTCCAAGCTAAAAATAAATGAAGCATCTCCATATGAATAAATATGGAGCAATCTCCAAGGTATATTTTTAAGAGCAACATGCAAAATTACGTGTAGGTATCATACAATTGTATTTTAAAACTGCTTGAATGAGTAAGTGATGAGTGGACAATTAATATTTTTGCCTGCTCAGCATATGCCTGTATATATATGCAGAGCGTTTTCTGGGAAGAGATACAGGAAATCAGTAACAGTGGTAAACCCTGAAGAATCAAACACTGGGTGAGAGATGTAGGGAAGAAGGACACAAGGGAGACTTGCTTTTCACTTATATCTTTTGAGTTTTGTACCAAAGTTAATGTAGGACTCAGTGCTCCTTTGGGAGTAGATCTTATGATCCTCCCTCATTATGTAGGCTCAAGTAAGGATAAATCCCTGTAGTCAAAGAAGTTGTCCTGTTAGAGTATGAGAATTCTACATATTGGGTTCATGCCTTATCTTTTCTGTTCCCAGCAGCTAGTCTTAACTTTGCGTGGGCGCAGGCTAAGTCGCTTCAGTTGTGTCTGACTCTTTGTGACACTATGGACTCTAGCCCACCTGGCTCCTCTGTCATGGAATTCTCCCGGCAAGAAAACTGGAGTGGGTTGCCATGCCCTTCTCTAGGGGATCTTACCGACTGAAGGATTGAACCCATGTCTCCTGCATTTGCAGCAGGTTCTTTACCACTAGCACCAACCTGGGAAGCCCTCTTATCTTTGCTTAGTAGTTATTTATTGAACTGAGTTCATCGGGACTGATGTGCTTTTAGGGGCACTTATGAGCCCTTCACCTGTTTCTCTCTTCTACCCTCAAGAAAAAATATAAAACAAACATTTATTTTCCATCTTTAAGCATTTAAAACATAGCCAGTCAGTGGATGTAAATCCGTGCCTCCTCTTTGGATGGCATTTTGGAATCATAAATCAGCCTGTAAAATGTGCTCATGTTGTAACCCAGTACAGCACTGTTCAATGATAGAAATGGATCATACATGTGTATGAAACCATTTTTATTGAATTTCATCCACAGATCACTATATGTATATATGCACAGATATCTGGGAGAAATTTCATAGAATATTTTTAAATGTTTATTCCTCCACGATGGGTGGTTTTTAATGTCCTCTCTTTATTTTTTCATATTATTTACACTTTCCTGGAGTATACATTATTATAATTTTTACCAGAAAATTAAACTATTAAAAAGAAAAAGGTGGGAATTCCCTGGTAGTCCAGTGGTTAGGACTCTGTGCTTTCACTACCAAGGGCTTGGGTTTGATCCCTGGTTGGAGAACTAAGATCGAAAAAGCTGCCAGTATGGCCAAAAAGAAAAATAAATAAAGAAAAAGAAAAAGCATTCAAGTGATTTCAATAGTTTTACTCTTTGACTCAACAAATATTTGTTGATTGCCACACAGTATTCTAGAATTGTCTTTGCTATTTTACAGTCTGCAGAATTTTCTGTGCACTCATTTGAGACAGCACTGAAACTAAGTACTTATAAAGTACTTTTGAAAAATATAAGCTCCAGAAAAAAAAATCAGAACAGCAGTTGTCTCTTATGGAAGTTGGAGATGGAGATTAACTTGGAAAAGATATGAAGGAAACTTTTAGGGTGATGGGTAATGTTCTAAAGGTATGGGTCACAGAGGTATATGTATTTGTCAAAACTCAACACATTTAGCACTCTCCTCTATATGTCAATTTTACATCAAAAGGAAAAAAAATGGATTTTAGTAAGTTATATTGATATCTGGAATTTACTTTGAAATGCACCAAAACCAATATAGATTAACAGAAGTTTTGAGGAATAGATAGATGAATATATAATAAAGCAAATATAATAAAATGTTAATTGTACAATCTAGTTGATGTATGAAATTCTAATTTTGCACTTTAACATTTTTCATAATAAAAGTTTGAGGAAAATATCACTAATTATTATTGATATATTGATATGTTGAATATGCTTATATTTTATTCTTATAAACCAAATTCAACTGACAGTTATAGAAGTTGTTTCCGCCTCCATCCCCCACAAAAAAAATTCAAGCTTTCTGGATAGTTAAGCATATCAATACATATATATGACATAACTAGTGACAGGGCTGTCTTCATGATTATGTTTACTATGCAGTCATACAAGGCCCCTCACTTGGTTTAATGCTTTGCTGTCACTGTCCTGAAATTCTTATTACTTTTTAAACAAAGAGCCCTGTACTTTCATTTTACACTGAGCCCTGCAAATTCTGCAGCTGGCCCTGACTACTGAGGAATAATAATATTACTAACATACATTATCTTCTCTTTTTGCCAGGCAATTTGTTAAACACTTTATATACACTATTTCATTGGATCCTCAAAGAAAGACTAAAGAGGTAGTTACCCTTAATGTCCTCAATTTACAGAGAACATAATGAGGCTCAAAGAAGTTAAGATATTTGCTGAAATTCACACATTTAGCATATCCTCAGTATGCACAGTAGCATAGTACACATGGTAGATACTCAATAAATATTTACTGAATTAATAATGATAATAATAGTAATTATTATAGCAGCTCCCATTTATTGAGCACCTTCCAGCAGCCTAGAATGCTCTGACTGAAGCCTGATACATTCTCCCTAACCCTGACTCCCCACCTTTGGCATCACTATGTCAAGACCACATTCCATGCCAGCCTAAAATAGGTCAAGTCATTACAAATCATAATCAGATAGTTCTTTAATGCCTGTCTTCCGTCGGACTGGAATCTCAATGAAGACAGTGAGTCATTTTTACTTGTTCACCATTCTATTTCTACCGTGAGTGCTGCAGCTGGAGCACGACCTGCCTGCCAGGACTTGATCGTGTATTTTTTTCATTTAATACTCAACTCTGTAAGGTAGAGATTATTACCATCATTTTACATCATTTACAAGACTCAGAGAAGTTCAGTCTGAGTTACCCCACCATAAGGGAAGCATCTACCATAAAGTAGACTTACATGAAAATCTCTTGTCATTTCATGACAGCCCACTGTTTCCACATGACAATCTGCTGGACATTATTTTCTATTTCCAGGCATTATTTATTCCCTTCAGCTCCTATTTTTGCTCTCTGACCTCTGGGCTCTCTAATGAAGAGGAGACATGCTTTCCAAGAAGTAATTACGGCAGGTGATATAACCAGACAGGCAGAAGCCAGGATTTTATTTTTTAACCTTGATGAGTAAAGCAGCTGGGAAAACTACCTTCTAAAAGCAGAGGATCCAATTTCCCCTGCAGACTAACTCTCCCTAAGTGCTGGGAAACATCCTGACGGAGTCTCTATATGTAAATATAAAGCAATCCACCGAAGTCTAGCTCTTGTAGAAAGCCTGAAATAATTAAAGGTAAAGCAAATGTAGATGTTTCAGGCTGTTAACAAGACATCTCTTAGTAGTTTTTGTTTCTGTTTTTTTAATTGGAGGAAAATTGCTTTACAATGTTGTGTTGGCTTCTGCCATACAACAACATGAATCAGCCATAATTATACACATATCACCTCTCTCTTAAGCCTCCCTCCCCTCCTCCCATCCCACCCCGCTAGGTCATCACAGAGCTCCAGGCTGGGCTCCCTATGTTGTGTGGTAACTTTCCACCAGCTGTCTGTTTTACACAGGGTAGTGCATGTATGTCAATGCTACTTTCTCTCTCAGTAGTTTTATGCTTTGATGAATTATGATTTCTATAAGGAAATGTTTTTCCCTAAGTGTGGATTTAGACTACCCTATGCTTAAACATTACCACATGCCCTTGTAGAATACAGAGGACTATTCTTTGGATTATTCTTTGTTTGGGAGGGTCATAGAAGTGGGAAGAAAAGGAATGCTGGAAGAGAGCACAGGCTTATTCTCTTCAGCCAGTGCTGGAGAACAAGAAACAGAGAGTGCCTGGCCCAGCATGCCAGGGCGTGGATCGTGGAGTTCTACCTGTGGTGGTATTTACAGACTGAAAATCCCAGACCTGAGAAATTAGACTAATGACAGATTGTGTGGCACTTTGTTTTTTATAGGACATAGGGCATCTGCTGATGGTAGTTTCCAGAGGACCTAGGTTTGTACCATTCTGAGGATAAGTTTAGACTGTGGACCTCTCAGAGTAGCTGCTACTAATAGCAGTGTAAGTCACCCAGTCTATTTCACTTCTTTTCTGATATTCCCAAGCCTTCTGAAAAGACTTGCTGACTGTTGCAACCTGGCCTCAGTTGTGTTCTTGATCTTGTTCTACTTTTCTGGAAGAATATCAGTTCAGTTCAGTTCAGTCGCTCAGTCGTGTCCGACTCTTTGCGACCCCATGAATCGCAGCACGCCAGGCCTCCCTGTCCATCACCAACTCCCAGAGTTTACCCAAACCCATGTCCATCGAGTCAGTGATGCCATCCAACCATCTCATCCTCTGTCATCCCCTTCTCCTCCTGCCCCCAATCCTACCCAGCATCAGGGTCTTTTCCAATGAGTCAACTCTTCACATGACGTGGCCAAAGTATTGGAGCTTCAGCTTCAACATCAGTTCTTCCAATGAACACCCAGGACTGATCTCCTCCAGGATGGACTGGTTGGATCTCCTTGCAGTCCAAGGGACTCTCAAGAGTCTTCTGAGAATATCAACCATGTCCCAAAGTCAATGGTAGAAGGCATGGGCACAGTCAATTGTCTAAGACAGCAGTGTCCACTGTCCTCACAAGGGTGACAGACAGTACAGCTTCAGCAGGTCCAGAAAGTTGGGGCAGAAGTACAGGAAGGACTGTTCCTGAGAACAGAAGCGCTACATCAGAAATATGAAGAGGGACTTCCCCAGTGGTCCACACTCCCAATGCAGGAGGCCTGGGTTTGATCCCTTCTCAGGGAACTTGATCCCACATGCAACAACTAAGAGAGCGCATGTTGCAACTAAAGACCTGGTGCAGCTGAAATAAATAAATTTTAAAAAGAAAAGAAATATAGAAGAGGAGGTTCCTTTTTCCAGGAAATAGGCCATGAGTGCTTAAGCTGTCATAATTTGAACAATAAGGTAAATATTATCTTATTTGGTAGTCACTGGCTAGTAAGGTATCAGGAACTATATTTGTTACTCTGTATGCCATAGCCAGTCTCCAAGAAGGTTCCTAAAGATCTTTTATTTATTTATTTATTTTTAAATATTTATGTCTTTATGTGGTCTTCTTCTACAATGAACCAGGGCCAGTCCATGTGAACAACAGCATATAGCAGAGGTTACTGTGGGTGACTCCCATGGGTAGTTTGTAAAAGATTTGCAACTTCTGCTTTGGTCTCTTGAATTGCTTGCTTTGGGGTAGGCCAGCAGCCATCTCATGAAGACTTGAAAGCCACTCTGTGGAGAGCCCTGCAAGAGTAGAACTGAGGCCTTTGCTCAACATCCAGGACCAACTTGCCAGCCAGATGAGTAAGCCATTGAAGGTGGATCTTCCAGCCCCGTTCAAGCCTTCAGATGACTGCAGCCCAGCTGACATTTGACTAAGCTTCATGAGAACAGCCTATTCAGAACTTCCCAGGCAAGTGGCTTCCATATTCCCAACCCATAGAAACTATAAGAGATAATAAATGTTTATTATTGTTCTAAGCCACTAAGTCTTGAGGCAATTTGTTATGAATCAATAAAAAAAACTATACTGTAGATTCTATAGAATAAATGTCTACATGAAACTCTGCCTATATAGGTCAGCAATGTCTTCAGAAAGAAAAGAGGGGGACATGAGGTGAGTCTTCAAAGATAAGAAGGAGCTTGCAGGTGGAGGTAAAGTAGAGAAAGGGGAAACATTTTAGGCTGAAGGAGCAGCTTGACTATAATGCCAGAAGTAAGAGGCATGGCTTATTTGAAAAAACAACAATTAGTTCAGCATGACTGGGGTGAAGTATGTTTAAAGAATGAGGTAGAGAGAGATAGAGGAGTAGACAGGATCAAGCTCACAAAAAGGACCCCAAGTGCCATGTTCATGTATTTGTTTTTTATCCTGAATGCAATGAGGAGCCACTGAAGAATTTTTAAGCAGGCAATGGACATGATCAATTGTACATTTTAGAATAATGGTCAAATGCAAGTTGGGCTGGAGGCAGAAAGAAAGACCATTTAGAAGCAACTGCATGTCCAGATGAGAAATGGTTACTGCCTGTATTGAGGTCTTAGCTTGTGAACACAGGACAGGGAATGGATTCAGAGGACTTTTAGGAGGTACAATTTTCAGAATGTGAGGGATGAGAAAAGGGGAAGATGTGTAATCCAGAAGGAAGAGCAAGCTTTGAAGGGGTGAGTCTGAGTGGTGGGTAGGATGTCCAGGTAAACATGTACAGTGGGCAACTATAAACACTGGTCTGCATGGAACCCAAGAGGGAACAAACTCAGGCTGAAGATGGACAGTTAAATTTTGAAGGTTTTTTCATACAATTATTCCTCACTAAAAGGTAAGTAATTCCATGGGTGAAATGAAATCAAAATACAATTTGGAGTTTTAGATTTGTCTTTCATTGAGACAAAGCCATTTAAAAATAAGATTTATAGGACTCCTCTGGTGGCCTGGTGGTAAGAATCCATGTCCCAATGCAAGAGACACGGGTTTGATCCCTGGTCTGGGAAGATTCCACATGCCGGCAACTAAGTCCCTGCGCCATAACTACTGAGCCCGAGTGCTGCAACTCCTGAAGCCCACACACCCTAGAGCACCCTAGAGCCAGTGTCTGCAACAAGAGAGGCCACCACAATGAGAAGCCCACACCCTGCGAGTAGAGAGTAGCCCCTGCTTGCCGCAACTAGAGAAAGCCCATGGGCAGCAACAAAGACCCAGTGCAGCCAAAAATAAATAAATAAATAAGTTTTAAAAGATAGAAATAAGATTTACAGTAATAACCTAGGATAGGATTAGAGGAATGAAGTTAGAACCAGGTAGTGAGGATAACTTGAAGAACACTTTGTAATATCTTACAGTTTTGCTGGGAATTCAACCATCAGCAGAATCTGGTGACTAATAAAGAGACTGAAGGAGAGAGAAGGTCTAAAAAAATATTCCGTCCCTCCCCAAAAGTTTCCTTTTTACATTTACTTTTTTCATCATGTAAAACATCACATGATCTATGCTCCATTTCTACATCACTGACTTTAAATTTTTATGAATTAACATTTGCTTCTGTTTTCATCTATTTTCCAGTAAATCTGTATCAGTTTCATGATCTTTTACTTCCTCCCCTTTTCCCCTTTCTCCTCTTCCTGCTTTCTGAGAACAAAAGAAAATAAAACCTCTCCCTTTAGTGACTAAATAACAGGTGTAGTAGAGTTCTTGAGTTTTTTATTTGAACACTTTAGAGCCATGGTGCCGTTCTTGATTTCACTGTCAATAGCTGTCTGTCTTTGAAAATTTTTTTTTCAACTAATAGTGATTTTCATCTCTAAGACCTAAGTTTGGCCTAGTACCTAATACTCCAAGAGCTGGACTTCAACTAGCTCACCTGATTTGACCTGATCTACTTATCCAAGAGCTATGTATTTAGAAATATCACACAGATAAATGCAGTGTCCATAGCACGAGAATTTCAAGGATTAAATAAAATGTAACTTGCAGGTCATATAGTTTTGTAACCAAGTTGAGAAGAAGGATCATTGTGATAAATGTGCTAAAATCCCAGACTTCAAACAGTACTTTTTCTTTTGGCTGTTTCAAAATTATTTCTGCCTCAGTAAACATTATTATCAGGGCCTCCCTGGTAGCTCAGTGAGTGGTAAAGAATCTGCCTGCCAAGGCAGGAGACATGGGTTGGATCTCTGGTCCAGGTAGATTCCACATGCCGCGGAGCAACTAAGCCTGTGCACCACAACTACTGATTCTGTGCTCTAGAGCCCGGAAACCACAACTACCAAACCCCCATGCTGCAACTACTGAAGCCTTTGTGCCCAAGAGCCCATGTTCCACAACGAGAGAAGCCACAGAAATGAGAAGCCTGAGCACCACAACTAGAGAGTAGCCCCCACTCGCTGCAGCTAGAGAAAAGCCCATGCAGCAGTGAAGATCTAGCACAGCCAAGCATAAATAAATAATTTTAAAAATTATCATCAGTGGCATTTGTTTCATCTTATTTGTGGAAATAACCGTGGTTTTTAAAAATTACCAGTTAATTTTTGTTAGTAAGAAAGCCCAAGAAAAGTAACGTTAAAAATAAGTAGATGGATCTGAGTGCTTCGTGGTTAGCATCAAGAGGCATCACTTAATGTACTTAACTTTTCATCATTTAACTGATGAAAATGGAGGCTTAATAAAAATTTTCTAAGGCGCAAAATGTCTAATGAATATTTTAAATTTAGCTTTAGATAAAAAGAGTTTTACAGCACAGTTAAAGGTAAAACTGCAAAATCCTGGTAATAGATTTTTTTTTCTAAGATGAAAAAGTTCTTTTTGATTGCATAATTGAGACACACTTATTTTGAAAAATTCAGTTGATCCAGAAAAGGAGGAAATAAACTAAATTACATAAAACTCACCAGCCACAGATAAGTATTATCACAATTTTGTGAACCAGCTTCCAATCATCTCTTCATACACATATTTGTGTATGCATATGTACGCCCAGAGTGTGATTTATACAGACTCATACCCTGCATAACGTTCTACTGATCCTTTCATTTTGAAACAGGTTGTGGATACCTTTCCATACCCATAAATATAGATCTGGTCCAGCTTTCTAAACAGAGACACAGTATCACGCTCTCTCTAAATACCAAAATTTAATTAACCGTTCCCACACTGTTGAACATTTGAGTTGTCCCAAGGCTTTCCTTTAATTAGCAATGCTATGATAAACATCTCTGTCATATTTCTTTTGTTTTTTTATATGTTCACAAATTCATTCACTCAAATAAAACATGGCTCAGAATCCCCATTTATCAAGGTGGACAAGAATTATTTCTGGGATTCTTTTTCCCACTACTTCTAGGGTATGAGTGGTCCTCATACCATACCATGATGAGATGGCTGGAAAGGATCAATGGACATAGTTTGAGCAAACTCCAGGTGAGAGTGAAGGACGGGAAGCCTGGTGTGTTGCAGTCTGTAGGGTTGCAAAGAGTTAGCGACTGAACAACACAACAACAAAGACGTCTAGGGTATGAGTGGTCCTAGGAAACTGGATTGGGATTATGCTGTTGACCCTCCTTGGTCTGGCCAGAGAAAGCCCTCTCCAGAGGTCTTTTCCACTCCAGGCAGGCAGGCAAAACGACCCCCAGCACTTTTAAAGCTGCTTTCAGGGTCTCAGTGCTTGACGACATGTCACTGAGCCATCCCAACCTGGGTCTGTTCTTTCCTGGGTATCTGAGAGCAGGAGATACTCAGAAATCCTAAAATTCCACAACTCCTCCCAGCCTTAGTGTTATCTTTCTACTAATGAAAACTATTTTCTTGAGGACATGGGTAAAAGGAAGAACTACCACTCAATGTCTCCACATAAACTTATTAACAGACAACTAGACAGTTGACTTTGGAGGAGTTAGGTAATCTCCCAAAACCCCAAAGTCTTTATCTATAAGCTAACAAACAGCAACTCTGTCCTGCCAGTTAAAAGAGACCAGAAACTCTGTCTTTAGCTCCTCTCATTCATTAACTCCCACTCATATTCTGCCTCTTTCAAAATAGATTCAGAACCTGACCACTTCCCTGTAGCTCCTGTGCTTTCACCTTGGGCCAAGCCTCCATCATTTCTCACCTGGATCTTTGCAGTAGCTGCCTAACAGGTCTCCTTGATTCTGCCCCTGTTTCCCTGTCATCAATCTTTAAGGCAGTAGCCCATGAGTTGTTTGAAAAGGATGATGGCTTTCCATCTAACTTTGAAGAAAAGGCAAAATTCTTAGACTAACCTAGAAAGCCCTCTTATACGATTAAGCACCACCTCTCACACTTCTCTGACCACTTCTCAGTTCCAACCATCCTCTTCTTCAGTCACACTCCCCTGCCATAGCATGACAAGCATGCTTTTAGCATTAGATGTTTCCTCTGTCTCTATCCTCAGGATGACTGTTATCTCCAGACAAGTATTTGCTCAATTACCTTTATCACTATGCCGAGTCTGCCTCATTTTTCTCCACAGTGCTTATCACTGACATATAGTATGTTTACTTCTTTATCTCTGGATAAACCTGGAATATGGGCCTCCCTAGTGGCACAGCTGGTAAAGAATCCGCCTGCAACGCGGGAGACCTGGGTTCAGTCCCTGGGTTGGGAAGATCCTTTGGAGAAGGGAATGGCTACCCACTGCAGTATTCTGGCCTGGAGAATAACATGGACTGTACAGTCCACGGGGTCGCAAAAAGATGGACACAACTGAACAACTTTCGCTTTCACAGCTGGAATAAAAGCCTGAAGGAAAGGCCTTGTCTCTTCAGATTTTCAGTGCCACTTGCTGTTGTTTAGTCACTCAGTCATATCCAGCTCTTTGCGACCCCATGGACTGTAGCCCAACCAGCCTCCTCTGTTCATGGGACTTCCCAGGCAAGAATATTGGAGTGGCTGCCATTGCCTTCTCCTGGAGATCTTCCTTATCCAGGGATGCAACCCACGTCTCCTGCACTGGCAGGCGGATTCTTTACTGCTGAGCCACCAAGGAAGCCAACATCAGGGGCTCAATAAATATTTGCTGAACAAATGAATGGACAATCATAATAAACATTCTTTTTTTCAGAATTATTCATTCTGATAATGTAGTACTTATTGAACAGTAAGGACTTTGTAAATACAGATAGTGGTTATATCATCATTATTATATTTATATGAGACTTTGAAGACTATATTAGAAAACAGATATTTTAGCAAAGAATTGACTACAGCAGAGGCTTACTACACCTGTAGTTAGGTGTGACCTGCACCAAAAAAAGTGTGAGAAACCTAGATATCGGTAAGAGATAGTATTGGAAATATAGGTTTAAGTGTGGAGTGAACTGAATTCAAGGGTCAGAAGTCTAGATTTGTCCCTAACAGTGAGGAACCATCCAGGATTTTCAGCAGAGGGAGATATGATAAGATCTTGGTTTCTGAAGCTTCTGTGGTGATAATCAGTTATCCTGTGTTGCAAAGCTGCATTTTTCTAGTTTGTGGGAGGTGTGTTTGTTAATCAGAGAAAACTGTGTTTCTTTAGGAAACTTTGTTGGACCTTTCTGTCTGTTGGAACCTAGCCTGTGACCTTATCTAGGATCACCCACACCCACTCACTCTTTTCACGCAGAAACCAAAGATGCTCCATGTGAAGAAAAAGAAGGCTAAGAGCCAGAGCCTTGGTGATTCACTTTTAGTTATTTTCCCTTTCATGATTCTAATTTGCTTTGGATTAAGTCTTCTGACTGTGGCTGTATTTCATGTCTTGGTTTTCCACTTCACATGCAATTTCTGACTATATCTCTTTACATTATATAACCCCACTCTCACTTAAAATTTTGCCATCCAAAGAGTGGTCCTGGGACCAGCAGCATTGGCATCACCTCAGAGCTTTTTAGAAATACAGAATTTCCAGGGCCCACCCAGCCCCTCTGAAATAGAATCTGCATTTTAGCAAGATCCTTGGTGATATATATGCACATTCATGTTTAAGAAGCACTCCACTTAAGCATCCCTTAACCAATGGCTGCACCAGTGGCCCCCAGGGGGCCCTCATTACCTCAAATAAACATACAGAATGTTTGTTTTATAAACAGACTTCTGGAAAAGTCCCCTTAGCCACCGTTTCCACCTGGAGAGCTTTCCACACTCTATCTTCTGTATAGAAAATCTGAAGCAGCGATGCTCTAAATGTTCAGCATTTCTCAAGGTACAATCCTCAGATCACCTGCATCTGAATAACCTAGAGTTTGTTAAAAATGCAGATTCCCCATCCTGCCTGTGTGTGTGTGCACGCTCAGTTGCTCAGTTTGTGCCCGATTCTCTGCAGCATCATGGACTGTAGCCCGCCGGGCTCCTCTGTCGATGGGATTCTGCAGGCAAGAATACTGGAGTGGGTTGCGATTTACTCCTCCAGAAGAATCTTCTCAATCCAGAGATGGAACCAGCATCTTTTGCGTCTCCTGCACTGGCAGGTGGATTCTTTACCACTGAGCCCCCCGCCCCCCCCCCCGCATCCTACCTACATCTACCAAATCTGACTGTTTAAGGGAAAAGCACTGCAAACTGATTTTCTTTCTTTTTTTTTTTTCTGGCTGTCTAGTTCTCTTTCACAGTGGATGCCCTCTTGGGGTATTAACATCATAGGATTTTTTATTTTAAGATTTCTTTATTTTTATTTTTTGGCTATTGTGAGTCTTTGTTGCTGCACATGGGCTTTCTCTAGTTGTGGCAAGTGGAGGCTGCTCTCTAGGTACATGTGTGGGCTTCTCATCGAGTGGGCTTCTCATTGCAGTGGCCAGTGTCTTCCTGGCAGAGCATGGACTCTAGCTGCATGGCTTCAGTAGTTGTAGCACATGGGCTCAGTAGCTGTGGTTCATGGGCTCTACAGTTCAGGCTCAGTAGTTGTGGCACACAGGCTCAGTTGCTCCATGGAATGTGGGATCTTCCCAGACCAGGGATCGAACTGGTGTCCCCTGCATTGCAAGGTAGATTCCTAACCACTAGACTAATGCGGAAGCCCTGCTTTTTCAACTAATATCTGATGCACATCAACAATTAAGGGCTTCCTTGGTGGCTCAGCTGGTAAAGAATCCACCTGCAATGCGGGAGATGTGGGTCAATTCTTGGGTTGGGAAGATCCCCTGGAGAAGGGAACAGCTACCCACTCCAGTATTCTGGCCTGGAGAATTCCATGGACTACTAGTCCATGGGGTCACAAAGAGTCGAACATGACTGAGTGACTTTCACACTTTCACCAACAATCAAAGAACCATCAGAGAACTCCTGGCTGCAGAAACATATGCAGCTTGAATAGCTCCCCCTTCTTGGTATTGAATCCTTTTTCCAGCTTTGACTCCACTCCCTTATCCAGCCATGCTCTGTTTTATTTGGAATACAGTAATTTAGTTCTGATCCTATTGTTAGTGCTATTTTTGCAAGAGAGCCCATACAAATGCTGTTCTGGTACCTCTTTTTCAAAACTATGTAAATAGCATTCCAGAACTTCTTGTTTTACTAGTTACTGGTCTTAACATACAAATGAAATGTAAATGTTTCTATCAAATAATGGAGAAGGCGATGGCACCCCACTCCAGTACTCTTGCCTGGAAAATCCCATGGACAGAGGAGCCTGGTAGGCTGCAGTCCATGGAGTCTCCAAGAGTCGGACACAACTGAGCAACTTCACTTTCACTTTTCACTTTCACGCATTGGAGAAGGAAATGGCAACCCACTCCAGTGTTCTTGCCTGGATAATCCCAGGGACGAGGGAGCCTGGTGGGCTGCCATCTATGGGGTCACACAGAGTCGGACACGACTGAAGCAACTTAGCAGCAGCAGCGGCAGCAGCTATCAAATAATGTTTATTTCTCTGCTTCAGAGTATTTTCTTATGCAATAGAAAAAATTATTTTTCTTATGGCTGATGCTTCTTTAAAGTCACTGTGTTCCTCTTTACCCATGTCTTATATCAGGACAGCTAGTTTCATAGTCAGTCCTATTGGAAAAGTACTTGGGAAGAGGAAAGGGGGAATGGTAGATATATTATTTACCAGTTTTTGATATTATATAGCTAAACATGACTTTATTATACCATTCTCTAGGGTCTAAGAGTTGGGGGACAGGGATAAGTACTGAAACAGGCAGCTGGTGCCTGCAGTTTGCTGGTCTACCTCTTCATTGCTACAGATTATCTCAAGGGTTTCTACCACGGACATGAAAGGTGAGAAGACTGAGTGAAAGAATGGCAGTGCTAGTTGCATAACAATTATGAAATGAAATTGCACAGTTTGAATCCACATTAACAGATATTAAATGTTACAATAATAAAATGACACCTCTTGCAAATAACATTTAAACAAAGTCTGAATCATAATGAAGGGGGATCAAGAGAGAATAAGGGACTTCCTGGTGGTCCAGTGGTTAGGAATCCATCCTGCCACCGCAGGGGGCATAAGTTTGACCCCTGATCAGGGATCTAGGTGGGACTTCTGCACCCACCCCCAACAGTGCTGTTTTAGATCTTAAAGCCTTCCTTCAAAAAACTAGAAAATCAAAACTAAAAATCTCTTTTCTCTCTCAGAGGGTTTCAAGACTTCAAGGGCTTTCTTTAATGAGTCTATCTCTATGCATCCTTTTTTTTTTTTTTTGGCTGTACTGCATGGCATGCAGGATCTTAGTTCCCCAACCAGGGATTGAACCCAAGCCCCCTGCAGTAGAAGCCCAAATTCTTAACCACTGGGCCACCAGGGAAGTCCCTATGCATCTTATTCGGAACTCTCAGCAAGATTTAATCTTATTCTTTTAGAGCACCTATAGCACTTCCTTTTCTCATTTCCAATTTTATTACCCTTCCTTGATTTGTGGTCATATCTGGGTCTCTCCTTCTTGGTTATACTTCCTTGGAAAGTTGTAAATAATTTCCTTAGCAGAAACTGTGTATTCTTTTTTTTTATACCTATCTACAATATTTATTGCATTCTTTATGCTCAGCAAAGTGAGGCCTATAAAAGTATAAATTATAAAGCAAACAGTTCAGCTTGGAAGAAAAATCTTACCCATGTAAAACTGTAGCACTTACTGTAAGAGAATATGTTAGTGTATGACTAACAGAGACATGAGCCTTGATCCCATATACAGTTCTGTCATGGGAGAGGAAGAAGTTGACTGGGCTAAGCAAACTTAGCCTTAGGATCTACAGTAAAAATCCCCTTGGTTTAGAGAGGGTAGATGCCCTCAGTAACATCTTCGCAGATTCAAGGAGAAAATGAGTGCAGTGAATATCTCCAACCTACCATGAGTTAGAGTCAAGCTCTTGGTTCAATTTTTCTGGATTCCGTAACTGTCATGATTTATGTAAGCATCAAGGGGTGAGGAGCACCTGAAGATTAATCATTAACATCAGCCAAATTGATGCCATTCTAGTCAAGTCATTATTATCTCTCACCTGCATGGATGATTGACATTGTTTCTTAAATGGTTTTTCCACTTCATTGTTAGTCTCTTCATCTTCTGTGTCAGGGGTCCCCATGACCACCTCCCATGTTTAATAATTTGCTAGGAAGACTTAACAGGACTCAGAATACATATAATCATACTCATGTTACAGAAAAGGGGTTCTAAGCAAAATCAGCCAACTTCCAGGAGTCTTATCCCACTAGAATTACACAGTATGTACTTAATACCCTGGCAAAAGTTGTGACAGCAAAACGTTGCCAACCAGGGATGCTTGTCTAAAACTCAGCATCCAGGGTCTTCGCTGGTGGTCCAGTGGTTGTGAATCCACCTTGCAATGCAAGAGATGTGGGTTCAGTCCTACATAGCATGGGGCAACTAAGCATGTGAGTCACAACCACTGAGCCCACACACCACTAAGAATGATCCCACATAATGCAATGCAAAGATCCCAGGTGCTGAAACTTAGACTAGATGCAGGCAAATAAATACATAATTAAAAAAAACAAACAGCTTGGTGTCCAGAGACTGGGGGCAAATTACATAGACATGTTCTGCCTGCTGTTTAGTCACTCAGTCATGTCCAACTCATTGTTACTCCATGGACTGTAGCCTGCCAGGCTTCTCTGTTCATGGGATTTCCCAGGCAAGAATCCTGAAATGTGTTCTCACTTCTTTCTCCAATGTTCTGTTTCACAGGTACTAAAATTTCATATTCCTCAAAGGAAAGCAGGTCTTCAGCAGACAGCACATTTTTTAAAATACAAACAGTTTAAGCAAAGTGAACCACTCTTAACAATTGGGTTGTGGGAAATCTCCCAAAATCCAAGTTTCCAGACACCTGCCAAGGACAATCTTTAAAGTCACGCTTTCAAACGACAGTAGTCAGGCCTTCCATATTAACTCATTTCTGCACATCCTCTAACCCATTCTCCAGGCAATACCACAAGGGATCTTCTTAAAATATAAAGCTAATTATGTGTGTTCTATTTTGGACTAAAATGCAAACTCTTTACCATGGTCCACAAGTCCCTGCATGATGTCAACAACTCCTTCCCCTCAAACTTATTTCTTATCACTCTCCTCAGCATCACCCTCCAGCCACAATGGCTTCCTCTAAGTTTTGAAAATATCACTGCTCAGTAGAACTTTCCACAATAACAGAAATGTTCTTCTGCACTGTCCACCAAGCACACATAACTTCTGAGCACCTGAAATATGACCAGTGTAACTGATGACATGAATTTTAATTTTAATTAATTCTAATTAATCTCAATTTACAGATCAAACTAAATGCTCAAATCACATAGTTTATCAAATCAATATAAAACACACAGCACAAGGCAGAGGAAAAGAGAAATGGTAAGTTAGCACACTATTAGGAAAGGATGCAAGAAAGGCAGAAGGATCACACTGCTGAAATCCTGGGCTATGTAGGGACTTCCCTGGTCGTCTTGTGGCTAAAAATCCACTCTCCCAATGCAGGGGGCCCAGGCTCAATCCCTGGTCAGGGAACTAGATCCCAGATGCTGCAACCAAGAGTTCACATGCCGTACCTAAAGATCCTGCTTGCTGCAATGAAGATTCTGCATGCAGCTAAGACCCTGTGAAAATACATAAATATTAAAATAATGTACTTAGCTGCTCAGTCGTGTTCGACTCTTTGCGACCCTATGGACTGTAGCCCACGAGGCTCCTCTGTCCTTGGGGATTCTCCAGGCAAGAACACTGCAGTGAGTTGCCATGCCCTCCTCCAGAGGATCTTCCCAGCCCAAGGATCAAAACCAGGTCTCCCGAATTGCAAGCGGATTCTTTACCGTCTGAGCCACCAGGGAAGCCCCATTAAAACAATAACAGTACTTATAAAAATGTTATGGGTTATGGAATATTTTTACATCTTTCAACTCTCTGCTGTGTCAGCCTTCTCTGTTCATGAGCCAGAGTTGAAGTTCAAGCAACAGGGCCCAACAAGAGGGCCCACAGACAGAAGGTGCCCTGGGCCAATGGTATTCACTTGCTTTACAAGAAAGACATAGGGACAAGTACACCTGATCAAGAGCTATACTTTGCCAATTACCCTGCTGAACAGCTATGAAGTTTTGTATTTTGGTCAGAGGATACATGGACCAGAATAGTTATTACCCATGGGTGGCTGGATTAAGACCTCATAAATATTAAGTGCTCATGTATATTTAGTGTATCTTGGACATTAAATATCTCATATATATTTAATGTGTCATGAATATTTATTTAGTGCTTACATGCCTTATGTATCTTTAGAGCCTTTTGGATATTACTCTTGATCTTTTAATTGCTTTCTATTTACATTTAACACACATGCTCTACCCACTAACTACTTATCTATATGTAGCACATTTTATGAGTTTCATTTATCCTATTTGCTTTTTCTTTTCTTCTCTGTCATAACTCCATATTCTCAAAACAGTATAACCAATGCACATTTTACCTCTGCACCTATTTCTTCTCTGTCACCCTCCTCTGGCTCATCCCATAACAAGCTCCTATAGTCGTTAAGTCTCATTGGAAATGTCACCTCCTCTGAAAGGCCTTTTCTGATCATCCTGTTATAGAGTGAATTGTGTCCACTACCAAATTCATAGGTAAAGCCCTAACCCAAATATGACTGAATTGGGGCTTTTAGGGAGGTTAAATGAGGTCCTAAGGATGGAGCCCTAATCTGATAGGATTTATGTTCTTATGAAAGAGAAAGAGGCACCAGATCTCTCTCTCTCTTTGTACACACTAAGCAAAGGCCATGAGAAGACACAGCAAAAAGACATGCCAGGAAGAGAGGCCTCACCAGAAACAAACCCTATGGCACCGTGATCTTGCACTTTTGATCTCCAGAACTGTGAGAAAATAAATTTCAGGTTTCAAGCCACCCACGTGTGCTAAGTCGCTTCAGTTGTGTCTGACTCTTAGCGACCCTATAGACTACAGCCTGCCACACTCCTCTATCCATGGGATTCTCCAGGTAAGAATACTGGAGTGGGTTGTCGTACCCTCCTCCAGGGGATCTTCCCGACCCAGGGATGGGACCCAGTCTCTCATGTCTCCTGCACTGGCAGGCAGGTTCTTTACCACTAGCACCACCACCCAGTCTGTGGTAGTTTGTTATGGCAGCCTCTGAACAGCTTTTACTCATGACACTTCTAATACTGAAGGTATGAATATTTCCTCACAGTAAACCAATTCGCCAACTCTTCAGACACCACATGGGTACTCAACAATTCAATTCTAACATTATGTACCTGGAGTTTGCATCAGATCCCACAAGATAAAGGATTCAGTTCCACAAAACTGCCCCCACTTCAGACACCAGTCCCAGTCCCAGGTACTTCTGACCAACTGGTTGGAAATCAGGAGTTTCCATGATTCTCTCCTCAGGTTTGTGATTTGCCAGGACAGCACACAGAATTCAGGGAAATACTTTACTTACTATTATTGTTTCTTGTTTTGTTGTTTTAGTTGCTAAGTTGTGTCTGACTCTTTTGTGACCCCATGGACTGTAGCCCGCCAAGCTTCACTGTCCATGGGATGTCCCAGGCAAGAATACTGTAGTGGGTTGCCATTTCCTTTCCAATTTACCATTACTAGTTCATTATAAAAGATACAACTCAGGAATAGCCAAATGGAAGAGATGCACAGGCAAGGTAAGGGGGGAAGAAGAGTAGAGTGTCCATGGTCTCCCCTAGCACCTCCATGTATTCACCAACCCAAAAAGCTCTCTGAACCCCATCATTCAGGGGTTTTAATGGCAGTTTCATTATGAAGGCACAACTGATTAAGTCATCAACAATCAGTGATTAGGGCAATCTCCAGCACCTCTCGCCCCCCTTCAGTGGAATTGAAAGTTGCAACCCTCTAATTATGCCTTGATCTTTCTGGCAAGCAGCCCCAGTCACCAGTCATTTTGGGGCTCCCAGCCACCAGTCACCTCATTAACATACAAAAGTCCTTCTTATCTCTCCAGAGATTCCAAGGGTTTTGGGGGCTGTATGCCAGCAAACTGGAACAAAAATCAAATATTTATTTTTATCATATGACTCAGCCCCAGCAGACTAATCAAGCCCTTCTCAAGTAGGTCTTGCCCACCCCCATTAATCTATATTTTATCACAATATTTACTTCTTCATATGTAATTTGTCACCATTTTAGTTTTTTGCTTGCTTTTTTTTTTCTTTTTTACCTGTTTCCCCCAACAAACTAAAAGCTCTGCCATGCTGCAACTACATCTGTTTTGCTCATTTTGTAAGCTCAGCAAGTTGTCGCTGAATATTTATGAATGAAACTTCAAAGCACATATTTAAAACTGAGAGGGTGAGACTCCAAAGTACATATTATTATTTGACAACAAACAAACAAACCCATAAATCAGCAATCCTGGCTCTTGAAAATTATTTCCATAAAAAATTATTTGTAGGGGTTGCCATCTCAGCAACACTGCAAAAATACACACTTCACAGCAATTCTTTCCAGGAAGAACTGGTTTCTTTGTAAGTTCTTCACTAGAAGGTATCTAAGAACAGTAGTTCTAGTCTGGAGTCTCTTTATTTCTCTTACTTTCCTTAGACAAAACTCTTACACAAGAATTAGAGTTTGCAGTGTACTTAGTCTTTTGCACAAGTTGGCACTGCCCAGTTGGGATATCAAAGAAGACTTTCTGGATTAAGTTTAACTTAGGTAATTTTAGTTGTGCTGTCAGACTCCATTAGTTTGCCCATATTGCAGAAGAGAACAAACATATTCAAAACAAGCTGGTGGATTTTTATGAGGCAGGGTTGCTGCACAGTCAAGATTAGACTTAAAAAAAAAAAAAGTCAATGAGAGAAAAATCATGACAGGAAGTCAAAGACAAAGTCTCAAAATTGAGGCACAGCCTTTCTGGATTGCTTCTGTACATGATAAAAAGAGAATCAAGCTTATTTTATTGCGGTCTTTGAGATTTGCCTCTCCATTTCAGATTGTGCGGAGGAAAAATTACAGTTTGAAAAACTTCTTGGTATTTTGCTTTTCTCCTAACAGAGGTAGGGCGGGGTAGTAAGAAAGAATGTTGGATTGTGTCTAAGGAGGTCTGGCTCCAAGCAGGATTTTGCCACGGACTTGCTGTGGGAAATAAGTCACTGGCTCTCTGAGCCACAATTTCCTCAACCATGTGCTGAAAGAACTGTTGGATCTCTAAGAACTCTAATAGCTACAATAATATGATAGAATTTTTTTTACCTCCCCAAGATATTTTTTATATTATTCTCTAATTCTTAGAAAATGGTGTATAACTGCTAATAGCATTCATGCTTGGTCTGCTCTGCTAAATTATACAGTCCTAGAAAACATCATATTCAGCTTGCTATCCCTCACAATTTAAGACTATAACTTTTATAAGTTAAATATTTGAAGGAAGGAAGGGAGAATGAATTGAACTACCTTTTTTCTGAAGGTTATTTTTCAATGATAATTGCTGCCTAACTTTGTTTATATATATATATATATACACACCTATCTTTTAGGTAGGTGGTGGTGGTGATTAAATGATTATATGATAGTAATGGTATCTCTCCCCTGCTTTTTCCAATTAAAAAATAATTTGTGGATTATTTTATAATATAAAAAACCAGAACCAATGCACTATGTGAACTAGTATTCTACTATACTGTTTTGGTAAATAAATTCACAGGGAAGATTTCCTATGAGCAACTTGATGTGATAAAAGGCTAATGGAATGAATCAGGATTATTTACCATGTATAACTATATTAGTCAATGTTCCTGTAGTTGCCAGTGTCAGAAGATCTAGCTCAAACTAGTCCAATCAAAAAGGAAAATTTGACATGTATCTGAAAAGTTCAGACTTGTCTAAATCCAGGGCCAAATGGTTTCCATAAGACTCAGTCCTACTCTTTCCATTTCTTGCTTTTATTTTTTTTTTCCTGTTGTCTTCATTCTGGGGTCATTTCTTCCTTTATGGGGGTAAGGCTGCTAACAGCTCCAAGTTAGTCTCTCAGTAATGCTGGTGTTAGGACAGTGCCTCTTTCAGAACCGTTGTAATGACTCTCAGAATTGACTGCATTGTTTGAGTCATGCATGGGGCTGTGCCTGCCTTCATCATTGTTCTAGGTTTATGGAATACACTGATTGGCTAGGATTGGGTTGTATGCCCGCACAGGAGTTCAGGAGTAGCAGTTACCTCCTGCTGAATATGAGAATATGATCATGGGATGGCTTCTTGTTGGAAAACTAGAGACTTTTTTTTTTGTGTGTGTGGTTATCCATGCAGCTTGTGGGATTTTAGTTCCTGGATCAGGGACTGAACCCTCAGCAGGCAGTGAAATTGTAGAGTCCTAACCACTGGATCTTGAGAAATCTGTATGCAGGTCAGGAAGCAGCAGTTAGAACTGGACATGGAACAACAGACTGGTTCCAAATAGGAAAAGGAGTACGTCAAGGCTGTATATTGTCACCCTGCTTATTTAACTTATATGCAGAGTACATCATGAGAAACGCTGGGCTGGAAGAAACACAAGCTGGAATCAAGATTGCCAGGAGAAATATCAATAACCTCAGCTATGCAGATGACACCACCCTTATGGCAGAAAGTGAAGAAGAACTAAAGAGCCTCTTGATGAAAATGAAAGAGGAGAGTGAAAAAGTTGGCTTAAAGCTCAACATTCAGAAAACTAAGATCATGGCATCTGGTCCCATCACTTCATGGGAAATAGATGGGGAAACAGTGGAAACAGTGTCAGACTTTACTTTTTTGGGCTCCAAAATCACTGCTGATGGTGATTGCAGCCATGAAATTAAAAGACGCTTACTCCTTGGAAGGAAGGTTATGACCAACCTAGATAGCATGTTTAAAAGCAGAGACATTGCTTTGCCAACAAAGGTCCATCTAGTCAAGGCTATGGTTTTTCCAGTGGTCATGTATGGATGTGAGAGTTGGACTATAAAGAAAGCTGAGCGCCGAAGAATTGATGCCTTTGAACTGTGGTGTTGGAGAAGACTCTTGAGAGTCCCTTGGACTGCAAGGAGATCCAACCAGTCCATCCTAAAGGAGATCAGTCCTGGGTGTTCATTGGAGGGACTGATGCTAAAGCTGAAACTCCAATACTTTGGCCACCTCATGCGAAGAGTTGACTCATTGGAGAAGACCCTAATGCTGGGAAGGATTGGGGGCAGGAGGAGGAGGGGCCGACAGAGGATGAGATGGATGGATGGCATCACCGACTCTATGGACATGGGTTTGGGTAAACTCTGGGAGTTAGTGATGCACAGGAAGCCCTGGCATGCTGCGATTCATGGGGTCGCAAAGAGTAAGACACGACTGAGCGACTGAACTGAACTGAACCACTGGATCCCCAGGAAATTCCCAGAAAATTGGGGACTCTTAAACAGAAGAAAAATGGGTGATAGGCAAGTAGGAGCAGTAGGAATTCACAACGAACAACAAATCTTAGCTCTTCAAAATAAGCTATTTTTAATTCTGTTTTTATATAAAAGTAATGAACTGAGAAGTCAACTCTAAAGACAAACTTGTTTCTAGCATCTAACTCCTAAAGCTTTCTGATGCAGCTTTGTACACTGTTAAAGCTTTAATGCAAAAGCTGACTCATGTCATTTATGACTTACAATTTGATCTAACTACAGTGCCTTGAACAGATAAGGGTTAATTTTTATGAAGTTCAGAGGCAGGTTGTTGCAGGCATTAGTTTGGTGCCTTATGGATGTGAGTCTCTTAATATTTTCCTTATGGTCTCAAAATGGCTGCTGCAGCTCGGGGCTTAATGTCCAGGTTGGCAGTAGAAGGAAGCAGAGGAGTACAAAAGAACAAGAACTGCTTGATATCTATCTATATCTATATTTATATATCTCCTTTTTTTTTTCTGTGTGCTTTTAAAAGTGTATAACCAGATGTTCTAATCAATACTCTTGCATACATCTTATTCATCTTATGGTCACTTGTATCTTCTGTGGAGGTTAAGAAATAGTCTGTTAGATGGGCTCAGTGCCACACCAAATTAAACCAGGCTGCATAACTAAGGAAAAGGGGGATAATGAATATCAGGGGACTGTCTCGGTCAGCTGGGGCGGCTACAACAAAACTGGGTGACTTAACAGATATTTCCTTCTTACAGTTCTAGTGCTGGCTAACTCAGTTCCCTGGTAAGGGCACTCTTGGCTTGTAGATGTCCCCCTTCATGCTGTGTCCTCACATGGCAGAGAGAGAGTTCTGGTTTCTTCATACAAGGACATTAATCATATCAAGGGGCCTCACCCTCATGACCTCATATAAATGTAATCATCTTCCGGCTCCAAATACCATCACATAGGAAGTTAGAGCATCAGCACAGGAATATTCAGTTCATAACATGCCACCCCTGACCCCTCCCGAAGTTTACATCTGTCTTCCATGCAAGATACATTCACTCAATCCTAATGGCCCCCAAAGTCTTAATTCATTCTAGCTTCAACTTTAAAGTCTAAAAGTTCAAAATCTCATCTAAATCAGGTATGAGTGAGACAGGAGGTATGATTCACCGTGAGGCAAAATTCCTCTCTAGCTTTGAACCTATGACATCAGATAAATTAAGTGCTTCCAGAATACAGTAGTGAGACATGTACAGGGTAGACTTCTCCAAAGGGAGAAATTGGAAGGAAGAAGAGCATATCAGATTCCAAGTAATTCCAAACCTCTAAATAATATTAGATCTTGAAGCTTGAGAATAATCCTATTTGGTTTGATCCTTTGCTGTCCAGACCCAATGGGGTGGTCCCACCTCTGCCGCTATGACAGGTGGGGGGGTCACAGTCCCAAAGTTGTGAGGGGTCCCACCCTCCAAGCTCCAGATGGCTGCTGTCTAGCCTACTGAATCAGAAGCAACAAACCTCCCACCCTTGAAACTGAGGATGCAGCCCCAGTCATCTCTGAATCACCTTTGTGGGCATCATTCCTTTGCCTTGAAGAACAGCACATGTGTGCAACTGCCTAGCTCCACAATCCAGTTCTGTAGGGTCTAAGAAGTCTGACAGCCTTCCTTCCTTCTGTGCTGGGGTGGCTGATCAGGTCTGTGGTTCACACCCATACTAATATCCTAATCAAACTGCTGGGCCACACCCTTAGTATAAACAGGGTGAGAATTTTCCAACTTTTAAAGTTCTAGTTAATTTTTGCTTAACAATTCATTGCTTTGACTCATTTCTCTCTTTTGCCTTTAATGCTAAGCAGTCAGAAGGAACCAAACTGCTCTTTTATCACTTTGATTGGGAATCTCCTCAGTTAACTATCCAGTTTCACAACTTGCAAGATTTACCTTCCATAAAACATTAGAATATACTTCAGCCAAGTTCTTTTGCCAGTTTATAACACGGATCACCTTTTCTCCACTGTTCAGTAATGTGTTCCTCATTTCCATCTGAGATCTCACCAGAATAGCCTTTGCCACCCATATATTTACTAACGTTCTATGGATGATTTACATGTTCTATAAAAAGAGGGAAGCTTTCCCGCCAGCCCTCCCCTTTTCTTTGTGAATCCTCACCAGAATCATTGCCTTTAATGGCCATATTTCTAGCATGCACATCACAACTTCTCCAGCCTCAACCCCTTGCACAATTCAAAGCCACTTCAATGTTTTTTGGTATTTATTACAGTAGCACCCCACTCTCAATTCTGAAATCTGTATTCATCAGTCTCAAAAGAAAAACATCCAAAAGGATGGAAATATACATATGGAGGATGAGACAGTTGAATAGCGTCACCAACTCAATGGACATGATTTTGGGCAAATTCTGGGAAACAGTGGAGGACAGAGAAGCAAGGTGTGTTACAGTCCGCGGGGTCACAAAGAGTCAGACATGACAACAGAGAGAGGGGGGGAGCGAGAGACTTATCGTATGGAATTGGCTCATGTGGTTGTTCAGGCTGAGGAATCCCATGATCTGCAACAGCAAGCTGGAGACCCAGGTGAGGCAATGTTAGGTAGGTATAGTAGGTATAGAACACAGGTATAGTTCCTGTGTGAGTCCAAAGGTTTGAGAATGAGGAGAGCTGAAGGTTTAAGTTCCAGTTTGAGTGTGAGTCCTACCTAAAGCAAGAAAAGACTGTTGTCTTAGTTCAAAGACAGGCAGAGAATGAATTCTCCTTTATTCAGCCTTTCTTGTTCTCTTCAGCCCTCCAATGGATTGGATGAGGCCCACCTCCACTGGGCAGGACAATCTGCCTTACCCAAGTCTACCAATTCAAATGTTAATCTCATATACAATCACCTTCATAAACACACCCAGAATAATATTTAACCAAATATCTGGGCACTCCGTGACCCAGTCAAGTTGACACATAAAATTAATCACCACAGTGGCATAGTAATTTCTGCCACAAAGACATTAGTGAAAACATTGTAATTCACTTCTTTTCCTTTATGTTTCAGTTGTTTTCTTATTATATATACATAAAGAAAGGTTTTAGTTAAATAGATATTACACAGATAAAATAAAACAAATGTTTGCTGCTGCTGCTGCTAAGTCGCTTCAGTCGTGTCCGACTCTGTGTGACCCCATAGACGGCAGCCCACCAGGCTCCGCCGTCCCTGGGACTCTCCAGGCCAGAATACTGGAGTGGGTTGCCATTTCCTTCTCCAGTGCATGAAAGGGAAAAGTGAAAGTGAAGTCGCTCAGTCGTGTCCGACTCTTAGCGACCCCATGGACTGTAGCCTACCAGGCTCCTCCATCCATGGGATTTTCCAGGCAAGAGTACTGGAGTGGGGTGCCATTGCCTTCTTCAAAACAAATGTTTAATTCCAAGCAAAAAATTTCTCCTATATCAGGACACCAACTCTAGTGTCTTTTTTTTTTTTTTGCATATAGTCTATATGAACAGAATCATTCATTATATTTTGTGACCTACCTTTTTCTAAAAGATATATAATTTGAGCGTTTCTCTGCTACAAAATATTCTTCTATGACATTTTAAATGACTGCATAATAGTCTATTGAGTGGGTATATGACATTTTTCAGTCAGTCTCCTCTTGTTGGACATTTAGGTAGTTTCCAATTTTTCACTATCATAAGCAACTCTATTACACTCTCGTTACCTCTTAATGTTTAGTTAATGAAAGCAATACATGCCTTCTCTAAATAACAACACAGAATTGTGCAAGATAAAAGCAAAGCTCCTTATTTCTGTTCACCAGCATTTCTTTTTCCCAGCAATTCTATTCCCAATGGGGCAACCAATGATTAAATAGTTCATCGTGTGTCTTTCTGATATTTTTTGTTTTCTGACTTCTTTTTCCCTTTTTCTTCCATTCTGTTAACCTATAGACTCTTGTTTTCTGCTCTTCTCATGCTCAGCCTTGAGCAGCCTCTTCACCCTTATTTGTTGCTTAGTCTGGAAAACCAGGGTTTCCCAGGTGATGCTGTGTGTGTGTGTTAGTCGCCTCACCTGGCAGTGTAGGAGATGGAAGAGATGTGGGTTCGATCCCTGGGTCGGGAAGATCCCCTGGAGAAGGGCACGGCAACCCATTCCAGTATTCTTTCATGGAGAATCCCATGGACAGAGGAGTCTGGTGGGCTACAGTCCATAGAGTGCCAAAGAGTCGGACATGACTGAAGCAACTTAGTACGCCCTGAAAAATCAGACTAGCACATCTACTAGGATTATTTAGACTTTGTCAAAATATTTTATGAGTGATGGCCTTACATCTCTCTGACTAAAGAGCATGAACTTCACTGGTTGCTCTTTCTGTTTGGCATTTTGTAATGGGCCTTTTAAACCTGCCTCCTGGCACTAACTGGGTCAAACAGGTGTAAAATAACCTTCAAATACAGTGAGGTGTTACTATGTTTACTTTTTGTAAGCTAAGAATGAACTACACTTAAGAAATACTTTTATATTAACTTTTCATGTGTTCACAGAACTCATCATGAAAGGAACATTTCGTAAAATAAGAATACTTACAGATATATATATATATTTAGTGTTTTGATTCATTCAGTAAATATTTAGGGACTTCCCTCATTGTCCAGTGGTTAAGAATCGGCCTTTCAATGCAGAAGATCCAGGTTTGATTCCTGGTTGAGGAACTAAGATCCCACATGCCTTGGGAAAACTAAGCCTGCGGGCCACAACTACTGAGTCCGTGCCACAGTGAAGATACAACACAGCCAAAAAAAAAAAAAAAAAAGAATGGCTTTTTAAAAAGTTGTAAGTTTGTGTAAATCAACTATACTTCAACAAAATTTTTAAAAAGTAAATATTTACTGAGTACCTGTCACATGTATAGATATTAAGAACGTCAAGATGAAAAACCAAAGCTCTTCCTCTTTTTTTTTTTAAAGCTTTCACAAGCACTATTTAGGAAGCACCTAACAATATATTTTGTCTTCTTTGCCTGGATCCTCCCTTCAAAATGTGCATTTGAGCATTCTGTCTCTGAGATGTGTGGCAGTAAACTCAACTCTCTATTGATAACACATTGGCACCTGAGTTTCTGTATTTCTCTCTATGTTCTTTCCACCACAAGCGTAGTTACACCCTAGGAGCTACAACAGCATTTAGCTCAGAATCAGGAGGGAAGTCCTCTGGCTGCCAAAACAGGTGGATATCTAGGGCATTTGGATCCCCTACAGGTCCTTTTGGTAAAACTAAGTCTAGAGACCGCGGCACTGCACTTAACATCATTATCTAAAGTTCACCCTTTCTTTTTTTTCCTTTCTTCTTTTTCAACTATGAAAATTGCTGAAATGCCAGGAGTTTGGTTACGGGTGAAGAGGGAAGTCTGGAATGTTTTTAATCCTGCTCTCAGTATTGTTGGTAATACTAGAAGAGCAGCAGAGCCATGAATCCAGGCATGCTCTTGGCTACAGCAGACTACCCAGACTTAAGCGCTCCTCACATGAAAAAAGATCCAGGGCTTTAGTTGACAGTAAATGCAACCTGAGCCAGTGATGTGACCTGGCTGCCAAAACTAGCAAATGTGATCTGAACCAGCATTAATAGAAGACTGGTGGCTGGGACAAGTAAGGTAATAATCCCAGAGTACACCCTGCAGTGGTCGGATCACACCTGGAGGATAGTGTTTCATCCTGGGCACTGCATTTTAAGAGTGATGTTGACAAGCTGGAGTATGTCCAAGTTGGGCAATAGGCTGATGAATGGCCTAGAAACTACATCCTTTGAGGAATAGTTAGAGGAACTGGGGTAGTTTACCCAGGAAACTAGAGGCCTAAGGATGTGGGAAAACCACCTTCAAATATCTACAGGGCTATCATGTAGAAGAGTTGGCCTCTTCTGTATAATCTCAGCAACCACAACTTAACCAATGAGTGTACATTACAAAGCAATTGATCTTGTCTCCATAAAATGAAGCACTTTCTAGCCCTCATGAACACTCAGAAAATAGCAACTTTGCAAAGTAGTGACTTTACCTTCAGTTCATTGCAGTTCAGTCACTCAGTCATATCCGACTCTTTGTGACCCCATGGACCACAGCACGCCAGACCTTCCTGTCCATCACCAACTCCCAGAGTCTACTTAAACTCATGTCCATCGAGTCAGTGATGCCATCCAACCATCTCATCCTCTGTCATCCCCTTCTCTCCTTGCCTTCAATCTTTCCCAGCATCAGGGTCTTTTCAAATGAGTCAGTTCTTTGCATCAGGTGGCCAAAGTATTGGAGTTTCAGCTTTAGCATCAGTCCTTCCAATGAACACTCAGGACTGATCTCCTTTAGGATGGACTGGTTGGATCTCCTTGCAGTCCAAGGGACTCTCAAGAGTCTTCTCCAACACCACACTTCAAAAGTGTCAATTCTTCAGTGCTCAGCTTTCTTTATAGTCCAACTCTCACATCCATACATGACTACTGGAAAAACCATAGCTTTGACTAGATGGACCTTTGTTGACAAAGTAATGTCTCTGCTTTTAGATATGCTGTTTAGGTTGGTCATAACTTTCCTTCCAAGGAGTAAGCGTCTTTTAATTTCATGGCTGCAGTCACCATCTGCAGTGATTTTGGAGCCCAAGAAAATAAAGTCAGCCACTGTTTCCCCATCTATTTGCCATGAAGTGATGAGTCCAGATGCCATGATCTTAGTTTTCTGAACGTTGAGCTTTAAGCCAACTTTTTCACTCGCCTCTTTCATTTTCATCAAGAGGCTCTTTAGTTCTTCTTCACTTTCTGCCATAAGGGTGGTGTCATCTGCATAGCTGAGGTTATTGATATTTCTCCCGGCAATCTTGATTCCAGCTTATGCCTCATTCAGCCCACTGTTTCTCATGATGTACTCTGCATATAAGTTAAATAAGCAGGGTGACAATAAACAGTCTTGACGTACTCCTTTTCCTATTTGGAACCAGTCTGTTGTTCCATGTCCAGTTCTAACTGCTGCTTCCTGACCTGCATACAGATTTCTCAAGAGGCAGGGCAGGTGGTCTGGTATTCCCATCTCTTTCAGAATTTTCCACAGTTTATTGTGATCCACACAGTCAAAGGCTTTGGCATAGTCAATAAAGCAGAAATATATGTCTTTCTGGAACTCTCTTGCTTTTTTGATGATCCAATGGATGTTGGAATTTGATCTCTGGTTCCTCTGCCTTTTCTAAAACCAGCTTGAACATCTGCAAATTCACAGTTCACGTATTGCTGAAGCCTGGCTTGGAGAATTTTACCTTAATAAGGGGTATTAGAATGGCAACTGGCTGACCAAAAAAACCCAGAAAATTCATGAATAGGATGAAGGGTTTGGAGAGACAATCTGATCTAAGAGCCTTACAGATTCAAAGGTTCTAATGACAGAACCTCAATAAGGAAGGAAGCACTTGTAACCTTTTCCCCTTAGATCCCATACAAGTATTAAACATAAAAACTATGTTAAATTGACTCTAAACAACAAACTGTGGAAAATTCTTAAAGAGATGGGAATACCAGACCACCTGACTTGCCTCCTAAGAAATTTGTATGCAGGTCAAGAAGCAACAGTTAGAACTGGACATGGAACAATAGACTGGTTTCAAATCAGGAAAGGAGTATGTCAAGGTTGTATACTGTCACCCTGCTTGTTTAACTTATATGGAGAGTATATCATGAGAAATGCTGGATTGGATGAAGCACAAGCTGGAATCAAGGTTGCCGGGAGAAATATCAATAACCTCAGCTATGCAGATGACACCACCCTTATGGCAGAAAGTGAAGAAGAACTAAAGAGCCTCTTGATGAAAGTGAAAGAGGAGAGTGAAAAAGTTGGCTTAAAACTCAATGTTCAAAAAACTAAGATCATGGCATCTGGTCCCATCACTTCATGGCAAATAGATGGGCAAACAATGGAAACAGTGACAGACTTTATTTTCTTGGGCTCCAAAATCACTGCAGATGGTGACTGTAGCCATGAAATTAAAAGACGCTTGCTCCCTGGAAGAAAAGCTATGACCAACCAAGACAGCATATTACAGAGATATTACTCTGTCAACAAAGGACTGTCTAGTCAAAGCTATGGTTTTTCCAGTAGTCATATATGGATGTGAGAGTTGGACTATAAAGAAAGCTGAGCGCTGAAGAATTGACGCTTTTGAAGTGTGGTGTTGGAGAAGACTCTTGAGAGTCCCTTGGACCTCAAGGAGATCAAACCAGTCCATCCTAAAGGGAATCAGTCCCGAATATTCATTGGAAGGACTGATGCTAAAGCTGAAACTCCAATACTTTGGCCACCTGATGCAAAGAACTGACTCTATGGAAAATACCCTGATGCTGGGAAAGATTGAAGGCAAGAGGAGAAGGGTACGACAGAGGATCAGATGGTTGGATGGCATCACTGACTCAATGGACATGAGTTTGAGTAAGCTCTGGGAGTTGGTGATGGACAGGGAAGCTTGGCGTGCTGGAGTCCATGGGGTTGCAAAAAGTCGGACATGACTGAGGGACTGAACTGAACTGAAGGCCAAGTATCAAAGTTACGAGGGTGGAAGGAAAAAAAGTCATAGGAACTTTCTGTTTTCCCTGGTGGTTATGGGTTTTGTGTATAAAGATTTGAGTAGTAATGTTTATTTGTTTTTTCCAAAGCAGATTTCTTTTTCTCTTTTAAGATTCTTTAAAGCCCCGGTTTTCTTTCTTTCTCATCAAACTTATGGTCCTCTTAATAGTTTTCAGAATACTACATTTTGAAAAGATTGCTCTTAATCCAAAATTATAAAGTAGCATTTCAGGAAATGGCAAAGAAACAGACTTGTGGAACAATAGGTGTTTAAAGCTCATTAATCATTAATAATGAGGCAGTGTCCAGTAAGGTGTGTGCATTGTGATAGTTTGACTCTTCCCCACAATTGGTTATGTAAGTAGCCTCGAATGATCATTTCTACTTTACCACTGCACAAACATAGTGTTGGAGCAGTCTGCCTACCATGATCGTGGATGGAGCATGTGCTAAAATCCAAAACTTTTGACTTCTAGTGTCCTAATACTGTTTTTAATACCAAAAACAGTTAGTGTCCTTTCCTAACAGTAGGTCTAGAGACTTACTTAAATGCAGAATATATTTTTTCTCTTAACTACAGTGGTTCTGGGTAGGAAGGCAGATAGCTTTGGCCAGAGTTGCCCTTTAAGTTTAATGGTTCCAGTTCATTTTCTGTCCTAAAGAAAGTCTCCAGCAAACATCACTATTGATGTCTGAGGACATTAGAACTTCTCCCTGAAAAGAGAGATGCTAACACTTATTTCAACTTAAAATCCTATGGGTATGGACAAAACAGTTCTTGTCAAACAGGGTAAATTTGACTGGGTGGTGCAGCAAAATGCTTAGGAACTGAGGTTCAATGAGAGAAATCTGGGTTTTAAGTCTTTGTTCTGCCACCTACTGGCTGTGACATTATTGACATCTTGAGGAGCATCAGAGTTCTTATCTGTAAAATGGAATAATAATAGGACCTATCTTTTTGGCTTCCCAGGTGGTGCCAATGGTAAACAACCTGCCTGCCCATGCAGGAGGTGTGGTTTGATCTCTGGGTCGGGAAGATCCCCTGGAGGAGGGAATGGAAACGGAAACCCACTTCAGCATCCTTGCCTAGAGAATCCCACAGACAGAGAAGCCTGGCGGTCTGCAGTTCATAGTTTCACAAAGAGTTGGACATGATGGAAGCGACTTAGCACACACGCATCTTTTTGGCTGTTAGGAGAATCAGATAAAATAATCTGTGTGGAGACTTCCCTGGTAGTCCAGTGGTTGGGAGTCCACCTGCCAGTGCAGGGGACACAGGCTCAATTCCTGGTCCAGGAAGATCCCACATGCCTCTGGATAACTAAGCTCCTGTGCCACAACTACTGAGCCCAAGCTCTAGAGCCCCTACACCGCAACTACCGAACCCGGCGCCTATGGTCCATGCTCCACAAGAGAAGCCACCGTAATGAGAACCCCCACGCACCACAAAGAAGACCCAATGCAGCCAAAAAAAAAAAATAACTATTGTTTTAAAAATTAAACACAATGGAAAAATGCAGAGATGGCCACAAATAAAGAAGAATCCACCTCGTAAAGCAGGGGACACTGGAATTAAGATCCCACACGCTACATGCCCAGGGCAACTGAGTCCAAGTGCTCTGGAGGCCGTGTGCCACAGCAAGAGCCCGAGTGCCACAACTAAGATCAATACAGCCACATAAAAATTTTTTTTAAAGATAAAGTGTGTAAAAGCATGAATACTGTGCTGTTTTTGAAAAAGCACGTTTCTTGTGAGTTATTATCCATTGTCTTTTACTCACTTTCCTATTGGAGCATTACTGTGTGTTTCTTATTTACTTCCATTCTTCAGTTTATGCTCAGCATAGTAGGTACTGAATGAATCCTAGTCAGTAGTACCAGGGTGGATCCATAATCAGTCAACAGACCAAGTGCCTCCTGCTTACCCAGCCCAAAGCCGATCTTCAAGAATACTAAGCTTCACGAGACTAGCCTCTTGCTGAGAGACAATAATCCATAGGTTGTTGTAGAGGTGCTCCAGAAAGGTGCAGAGATGTGTGAGTGTTGAGTGAGTCACAGGAAACCAGACCGAGAAAGATGGGAGGGGACTTTGTGGAGAGGACACTGCTGAATGAACGCACAGCAAATTGCCTGTGCATTGCGTGCATTGCAAGCCTGCATCAGAGTTTTAATACTTGCTTGCCTAGTCAGGTAACTTCTCAGAACGTCAGTTTATCTAAAAAGATGCATACATATCTAGTATATGTCTATCCACTAGATTCAATGAAGTAATATTTGTAACTACTTCCTTGGCACTTCATCTGTCACAGAGTAAGCGTTCAATAAATGCTAGCCATTGTTACCCGTATGTTCTAACAATTTTGTAATACCTTATAATTACGAACGGTGTCATTCCAAGAATAAATTGTTTCCCTAGTCGTTGGACTGCGAAGAAGGGTTTCAGGATACACTGCTTCAGGCTTGACGAGCTTTAAAGGAAGGAGGTTAGAGCGGGCTTGACAGTTTCAGTCAAGTGCCTGCGCGACGTTGCCAAGTTCGGGGGGCGGGACCAGGCTAGGCGCGCAGAGCCGGACTCCCAGGGTCACGTGTGCTGCGGCCCCTCCCCGGCCGGGCCCGACCCCGAGGCTGCGACAGCTGCGGCTGCGCCTGCGCGGAGCCCAGCGCGCTCTGCGGCGCGCGGTCCTCCGTGGAGGCGGCGCGAACGGCCAGGGGGCGGCGGATGGCTCTGCGGGGCCTGGCAGGCTCGGGGCCCGGCTCCCAAGGGCCGTTGGACGAGGCGGTGGCGGCGGGACAAGGAGCGCGAGGCGCCGGCAGTGGTGGTGGCGGGAGCCACGCCAGAGGACGATGAAGAGGACGAGGGCCGCAGCCGGGGCCTGCTGCGCTGGGACGGCTTCTCAGCCTGGCTGCACTGCGTGTGTGTGGTGGGCTTCGACCTGGAGCTGGGCCAAGCCGTGGAGGTGAGGCCCGGCCGCACCTTGTCCCCGCGCCGGGGCGGCCCCGGCAGAGCGTGTGACCCGCCGGCCGGCCGGCCTGGACCCCGGCCGCTGCGCATCCGGGCGTGGCCGGCCGCCCCTCCGCTGTCAGCCGGGCTGCGGTCCAGAGGCAGTTCCCGTGGGAGGATCGTGGGCTGTGGCTAAGGGTGAAAAGTTCTCTCTAGGCCCCTCCTAAATACTTGATGATGGTCGTATTTTCCTTTTCTTTTAATCCGGTGTCACAGGAATAACTAGAATGGTTAGCGGCACCCGGAGAAGACCGCAGGCAGAATGTTTGGGACTTTTTCAAAAAGCGAACAATGTCCCTGACATATGGTGAACTATAATATAATAGCAAAACCTAACACAGCCAACTTCTTTTTTTTGACTCAGATTGTTTTGGTCATTTGCAGCGACTCTTAGAGCATTCCACTCAGCCTGAGCCATAATGCTTATCTCAGCAGAGGCTTTCGCCTTTTCCTGCCTTTGTTCCTCATTTCTGTTACTTCTTGATGTTGCTTCTGAAACGGCCTGAAAGCTACTATCAAGAGGAACAGAAGGAAAATCATTCGCTTGTGAATTTGTCGAGTTTTCCATCTTTCTAGCGCTTTGTTAAAAGGCATTGTAATCTTAACTACTCTTGACATTATTTAGGGCCCCTTTTGTAGCATAAGGGACTACTTGTCTTTGTGCATCCAAGAAAAGAACGACCGATGCTTAGAAGATATGTTTGTTTTGGTGGCAATGACAGATTTTAATGAATCATCTCATTCTGACTTCAGTGGCATGTGTTGTCTATGAAAATTGTCCAGGGATGTATTTCCTAATGTTGAGTGTGTAGTCAGCCAGCCTTGTCTGTATTTTATGCAGCTCGATACACATTGCGTGCTTGTGCTTGGTTGCCCAGCTGTGTCTGGCTCTGCCAACCTTTAGACTGTAGCTCGCCAGGCTTCTCTGGCCATAGGATTTTTTACGCAAAAATACCATTTCCTTCTGCAGGGAAATCTCCTGACTCAGGGGTCGAACCTACGTCTCCTGTGTCTCTTGCGTTGGAGGCAGATTCTTTACCCGCTTAGCCATTGGAAGATCTAGGTATTAACCTGGTTTCTGGACATAGGTATATGAAGGATATACTCTAACCTATATTTGTAGATTAAGACTACGACTTAGAAGAGAATCAAGAATTAATCACACTAGAGGATAGGGCTAAATGTAGTGCTCGGCACATGACACTGTTCAGTAAAAAACTGATGGCACATAAACAGCACTTTAAGATGAAAACAACAGTTCCCGAAGACTACAAAGAAGAGATTTGTAAGTCATCTATCATTTACATTGATGTATTAACCTGAAGCTATATATATAGCAGAATACAGTTTAGTCAGAAAACATGCTGTAGGAGATTACATGTTTAAATAGTTAAAAGAGATCCATTTAGACTCACCTTTTGGGCATTCTTTATAACACTTCTGTGTTTTTTCTGACCAACTAAACAATACTTAGCAAATATTGAGGTGCTCAAAAAATGTGAATCACTGAGACTAGACTATTTTGAATTTCATTTCCTATTTCTTTAGGTCTGTGGTTTTCTTTTTTTTTTTTTTTTTGACGGTGCAACATGCACATAAGTTACAAACTTCATGAGCTCTCGCCATTAGGAAAATACTAATACAAAATCTTGTATATTCTTCTACTAACTGCCTGGGGAGCATTTATGGACCTCCTGATCCTTTGTCCTCAGATCAAGAATCACTGACTTTAGAAACTATAGGGTGAGGGTGGAGAAGGTTCCCTAATAAAGGATCCCCCCCAAAATACATTAAGAGGCAACACAACTTAATTTTGTTTTCTTTTCCTGAGAAGTGTAGAATATTGCCACTTTTAAAATGAAGAAAAAAAGTATAAATTAACAATATAACAAAATAGTTGAAATATTTATTTCACTTTTGTGTTATGGCCATGCATACATACTAAATTGCTTCATTCGATGTTTGACTCTTTGCAACCCTATGGACTGTAGCTTCCCAGGCTCATTTGTCTGGGATTTTCTAGGCAAGAATACTGGAGTGAATTTCTGTGCCCTCCTCCAGGGGATCTTTCCGACCCAGGGATCGAACCTGTGACTCTTAATGCCTCCTGCATTGGCAGGCGGGTTCTTTACCACTAGCGCCACCTGGGAAGTCCCATTACCACCATATCAAGGCCAAAAATGGACAGGAGGGGTGGCTGTAATAGGGCAAAAAAGGTAAGTATAGAATTGTGTTGGGTAAATGGATTAATAGCCTCAGCCTTACTTCCTATAATGCACAACTATAGGGATTCAGAAGGGAAGTTAATTGAAAATAGCTTAAAAACTAAGTTTGGACAGTATATCCTCCACCTCAGTCCTGTTAGCAGAAATACAGTTACTGAGTCTTAAGCTTGAGAGAGACTTAACAAGTCTGTTCTGCCGTGACAGAAAGTACCATTTGCAAATTTTAAACAAATGCATAAACTATGCCACTTACCTAAGCTTAAATCCTACTTAAGTAGAATATTGATCAAAAACTTAGATTCTAAAGCTGGACTACCTAGGCTTGAATCTGTGTGACTTAGGGCATGTTACTTAGCTTTCCTGAGCCTTACAGTCCTCTGTGACAGGTTAACAGTGCCTATATCATGGCGTTGTTGTGAAGGTTAAATAACTTAATGTTGAAGCATTTGGAACAGTGCCTTGGATTCAGTAAGATCTATGTAAGTCTGTGTTTGGGAAGCACTGAAAATCTCTTTTTCAATGAAGAGAACCCCTAAGTTTAGCTTTGTGGAGATGAGGCCTTTAAACCTTAGTTTTCTCACCAGAAAAATGAAGTTGAAATACTAGAATCAGTTTTGTTTTGTTTTAAATTGGGGAACTTTCTCTGTGTAAAAGAAAAAAATCAGATGTACCTTAGTGGCTAATGTGGTTGAAATGGGGCCTGTGTGTATATATTCGTTTTTGAACAACGGAATCTAAGCTACAGCTTAGGGAAAAAAGGCACACTTGCTAAGGCCACGGAGGTACTTCAAGATGTCCACGGTACAAACCTAGAGGACGTAGAGAAAATGGCTAGAATCCAAAACCAGGAAAGCCTTTTCTTTATGCTCTTGTTTTATGGATTTTGTTCACACTTCATGCTCCATTGCAAACTGACTTTTCTGCTTCTGTGATCATTATGGCTAAGTTGCCCTTTTCAGCCACTTCAATGGAGAGAGTAAATGTCATTCCCATTCCAAACACCAGAGGAAGATACTCAGGCCTGGTTTGGGGCAGATTCTCACTGTGCTACAATCAGCTGAAGACCTAAGTGGTTGGAGTAGTGGTCTGTGTTGCATAAAATGTCCCCTGGCAACCCTGACCTAGAAAGGAACAGTGAAGGGGCTCTTTTGAGCCGGGAAGAGACTACAAAAGGTGTTGACTACAGGAGATGTGCCCAGCTTCTTTCTCTTCCCCTGGTGTGGCCCTAGCATCACCACTGTGACACCATGGGTTCTGTAAAACAAGGTTTGAAATCTTCTGGATTTTATATACTCTATGTCACTTCCAGCTCTGTGAAATTACCTGATTATATGGTAAAGCCTTCATTATCTGAATTTAGAATTGCCTCATTTATTCCATGTTTTTTTTTTTTTTTCCTGATTGAGTAATAATATGCTCATTGTTGAAAATCTGACAAGAAAGGAAATTATAAATACTAGAAAGCGTCACTCATAATAATACTAAGAGATTGCTATTTGGTATTTTTGTTAGTGCTTTTTTTTTCTTTACATAATTTTGTATCTCTCAAGGATAAATTTGAATATTAAGAGCAGCAATCGTCTCAAATTTAAGTAAAGAGAAATGGATTGTAAGGAGTCTTTTGGAACGCAGTTGCAGGAAGCAGGGTTGAACATCATGGGATTTGGAAAGCCCCAGGCTTTTGCCTTTGTCTCTGTGGGGCTGTGTGGTCTTTTGTCACTGCTTCTCTTTGCCTGTCTGTTCCATTCTTTGTGCTGAGGCTGGTTTCCTCTGCAAGGGTCTCAATTTCTGCTCCCCCATTTCACCTGACTTTGGGTTTCCATCCTACTGATTTTAGCCAAGCTTCTATTTTTGTATTCTGGAACCAGGCAGAAGCTCAATTCAAATACTAGAGTATCTGATTGGTTCAGCATGGGTCAGGTGCTCACTTGTGTTTAATCAGCTGTGGTAAGGAGACAGGGTTTCAGTAGTGGCCACTTAGGTTCACCCCAGCAAAGGGAAGGGATGCTTGAAGGCATGATCTGGGCAGCAATCTCTCAAAACAGGTCTGCTTTAAGAGTCTGCCTTTATTGATAAGGATTCTCATAAACAGTTTGCCATAGCATTAAAGAGTCTTCATAAATATAGTTTTATGGACCACCACTTATTTAACCATTTTCCCGAATTTAGATATTTTAGTAATTTCTTTTTTTCTTCACATTGTGAAGAGTTGTTTGCCACCTGTACACTCTTCCTTAGAGATGGTCTTCATTTTTGAGAGCCTTTAAATCCCTGGGTTAGGAAGATGCTCTTGAGAAGGAAACGGCAACCCACTCCAGTATTCTTGTTTGGAAAATTCCGTGGACGAAGGAGACTGGTGGACTACAGTCGGACATGACTAAGTGACTAACATTTTCACTTTCACTTTCATCTTTCAACCTCTGATTCAGTTATTAAATTATATAATCTGGAGATAATCTGGAAAGTTGTATTGTCAAGTTATTTCTTTCACCAGTACTTTATGTTTTATACTTACTATAATGAATGATGTGAAACGGAAAACCGTATCTAAAATTTACTCTTTAAAAAGCTTTTTTTTTAATTGGAAGAAAATTGCTTTACTCTGTTGTGTTGGTTTCTGCAGTACAACAATACAACAATACAAATCAGTCATAATTATATATAGAGATATATATCTATATATAGTCCTTCCCTCTTGGGCCTCCCTTCCCTCCTCCCATAACAACTTCCCACTAGCTACCTATTTTACACATGATACATTTTACTCTTTTTTTTTTAGAGAAGTGCTTTACTGTCCATTCCATGTTCAAACTGATCAGGTTTTCTAGTAGCATAATTTACATTAGATCTTCAGCAAGCAGAAATTTTAGACTTGAGGATACTGTGATTTCTGGCCACTTTTTCCACTTTTTAAAATCAGTAAACATTTTCATTGAAGCGTAAGATACATATAGAAAAGTGTACAAATCCTAAGTCTATATTTTGGTGAATTTTCATAAATTGAATGTGCCATGTCACTACAGTAGAGATCAAGAAGCAATATTATTACTGTCCTCAAACTTTCCTTAGGTCCACTTTCAGTCATGACCTATTTCCCTTTCCCTTCTGCCCCTGGCAACCACTATCTACTTTGCCTCTATGGATTCTCTTTTTCTGTGTATTTCATAAGAATGGAATCATAGAACATGTCGCCTTTTGTGTCTCACTTCTTTCACTTAGTATGTATTCAAGGTTCATCCCTGTTGTAGAATGTATTGCTACTTCATTCCTTCATATGATTGAGTTTTATACCATTATTTGGGTACATCACATTTTATTTATTTGTTCATCACTTAGTGAAAATTTAGATTGTTTCCACTTTTTGGCTGTAATGAATAATGCTGCTATAAACATTCATATACAGGTTTTTGTGTGAATGTATGTTTTCACTTCTCTTGGACCTATACACCTACAAATAAAATTGCTGAGACATATGGTAATTCCATGTTTAATTTTATGAGAACCTATTAAATGGTTTCCCAATATGACTTCATTTTTTCTGTTTTCATCAATGATGTATGAGGGTTCTAATATCTCCATATCCTTGCTACCACTTCGTCTGTCCTTTTGATCATAGCCATTGTAGAAGTATGAGGTGGTATCTTACTGTAATGTTATTTGTATTTCCCTAATGAGTAATGACATTGAGTATCTTTTCGTGCATTTCTTGGCCTTCTGTATATCTTTTTTTTGAGAAATGTCTAATCAAATCCTTTGCCCTTTTAAAAATTGGGTTATTTGACTTTTTATTGTTGAAATGTAAGAACTCTTTATGGATCCTGTAGTCTAGACCCTTGTCAGATTTATGATTTGCATCCATCTACCCATCCGTCTATCTTGTCTATCAATATGGACTCAAGGATACTTATTTTATTATTTGAGTTACTACTGTTGTTTATGTTTTTGGGCAAATTTTTCCAGTTTTGAGCATTGTTACTTTTTTCTTTCAGATTGGTTTCTGTGTCCAGAAAATCATGCCTCCTCCTTTTTAAACACTTCTTTTCTTTCTAGCACCACAAGATGCTCTAGGCTCATCGTATATTTTTCCTGCCCCAGCCCTGTTATCAGCTACCTCTCCGAGGAGCCCTGATTCTTTTTACCGAAGAATGATACTTAGTAATCAATATTTGGGTTTTAGGTGTTCTTATTGCTACTGGGTGTCATTGCTTTATTTTTCATATTTAAAAGTCTCTTAAAAGAGACACCATATTGTATTTACTATACCCTAAAATATTTTTCAGCCAGTTAAAACAATTACATAAGATAATACCAGTTGAAAAATGTAGACTTGTTTTTTTGCCTATAAATAGTTTTCATTTGCAATACATTTTATTGTTTGTTCATTGAAGACATAATTCTCATTGTGTTTAGAATTCATGCTCTCCTTAAGGTTTTGATGATGTTTATATATGAGTTGATGTTTCTGTAGGAGATCAAGGCAAGTGTTTCTGGGGAAATACAGTCTCTTTCAGGTCTGGAATACCAGCCAGGGTCATGCAGTAGAGACAAACATGTAGTCATATACGTCAGGTTGACGCCCATTTTGCACACAACTTGGGTGCATGGCAGGAATTAATTTTTTCCATGTCCAAGTGATACTGGCAGTAAGTTAGCTGGTATTCCTAATTTTCCTCCTCCTGGGACCATGATTATTTTCATACTGAGGTGGGAATGCTAGGTATGTAAGAGTAAGTAGCAGAGAGATGTACCTTTTTTTTTTTTTTTTTAGTTCTACCAGTTTATTGCTACCAACCCATCTCCCTCCACCCTCATGCACGCGTGCTCAGTCATGTAACCCCATGGACTGCAGCCCACCAGGCTCCTCTGTTCATGGACTTTTCCAGGCAAGAATACTGGAGTGGGTTGCCAAGAGATGTACCTTTGAATACACCCATTTAAAACATTTTGTAATACTCTTTTCCAGCAGATATATTAATATTTTTCTTAGGCATATTTTTTTCTGTCATATCATGATGTGAAATATGTCATCGTATTTTGTTGCTGTTCAGTTACTCAGTCGTGTCCAACTCTTTGTGACCCCATGGACTGTAGCATGCCAGGCTTCCTTGTCCTTCACTGTCTCCCACAGTTTGCTCAAATCATGTCCAGTGAGTCAGTGATGCCATCCAACCATCTCATCCTCTGATACCCCCTTCTCTTCCTGCCCTCAACCTTTTCCAGCATCAGAGTCTTTTCCAGTGAGTCAGCTCTTTGCATCAGGTGATCCAAGTATTGGAACTTCAACTTCAGCATCAGTCCTGCCAATGAATTCTCAGGGTTGATTTCCTTTAGGATTGACTGGTTTGATCTCCTTGCAGTCCAAGGGCTCTCAAGAGTCTTCTCCAGTACCACAGTTCACAAGCATCAATTCTTTGGCTCAGCCTTCTTCATGGTCCAGTTCTCACATCCATACATGACAACTGGAAAAATCATAGCTTTGACTAGATGGACCTTTGTCAGCAAATTGATGTCTCTGCTTTTTAATACACTGTCTAGATTTGCCATAACTTTTCTTCCAAGAAGCAAGCATCTTTTAATTTCATGACTGCAGTCACTGTCTGCAATGATTTTGGAGCCCAAGAAAATAAAGTCTGTCACTGTTTCCATTGTTTCCCCATCTATTTGCCATGGAGTGATGGAACTAGGTGCCATGATCTTAGTTTTTTGAATGTTGAGTTTTAGGCCAGCTTTTTCACTCTCTTTCACCTTCATCAAGAGGCTCCTCAGTTCCTCTTTGCTTTCTGCCATAAAGGTGGTGTCATCTGCATATCTGAGGTTATTGATATTTCTCCCAGCAATCTTGATTCCAGCTCGAGCTTCATCCAGCCTGTTGTCATATTTAGGCCTTAATAATTATATCAAATAAAACTCAGTTTTCTCTTGGGTTATTAACTGACTACCTCTCTTCTTTTTGTTGTAACATGGGGGATCTTAACATAGGTAAAAAAACCAGACTAACACTAGTTGATTCTCTCTGTTTCCCTTTGATGCCTCCTAGGACTGCCAGTGGCTGGGGAGACAGAGATGCCTTTACTTGAGCTATGGAGTGAGAAAACTCAAGTGAAAGGCATCTCCAGGTACTGGAGCCAATCTACAGTTGATTAATTCCCATGTAGATATCAGGAGCTAACAGACCAAACTAATAGTCATTGCCCAAACTTCTATTTTCCTGGAGGAGGGCATGGCAACCCACTCCAGTATTCTTGCCTGGAGAATCACCATGGACAGAGGAGCCTGGTGGGCTACAGTCCATAGGGTCACAAAGAGTCAGACACAACTGGGTGACTAAGCACAAACTTATATTTAAGCTTTTTTTTTAAAAAGCAAAGTATGTACATAGAAAATAATTCTAATAACAGTAGCAATTTGTGCACTTCTAAATACTTGGTGGTGGTTACTTTTCTTTCTTTTGTTTTTTAAGTAGGGAGTAGAGGTTTTTAAAGTTAAGTATGAATTTTTCTGATTTTAAGTACAATGTGGCCATTTCAGTAGCTATAGCATATAAATATGCATTGTTTCTTTTACAATATCATATTTGTTCCAAACTAAGACACTGAGTAGTTCTAACAGAGTACATTAAAATGAAATTCTAGATACTCTTTGACAGTGTAGTACAATCAGAGTTTTTAAAAGGCGGACTTTTTATTTATTTATTTATATTTTGCCCTTGCTGTGCGGCTTCTGGGATCCTACTTCCCTGATCAGGGGTCGAACCCGGGTCCCCTGAAGTAGAAGAGTGGAGTTCTAAGCACTGGGCCACCAGGGAATTCCATAAAAGGCAGACTTTGATAGATTATGCAGTTTTCATATCTTTTAAAAAAGTTGCTTATTAATAAATATATTTGCTTTTCAGTTGATGTTTTAATTTGAGGAAATAAAAATTTGAAGGGCATTCACATAAAAGTGATTTTAGAGCCTAAGATTAAGCTGTTACAGACCACTAAAGTTGTCAATATGTTGTAGACTAGCAAACTCAAGTGTAATTTACATGTAATGAGATTTTCATAAATATGGCTAGATTATAAGTTTGCCATTTCTCCTTCAAAGGTAACAAAGGAAAATGATCTCAAGGTGAAGCAAGGAAGATCTATGTACACTTAAAGAAGACAACATTTTACTAAATACTGAGTTGTCGAATAACATGCAATAGAATAGAACTAATGTGAGAGTATATCCACTGATTGAAGAAATATTTCTTTAGTGTCTAATATGCACCAGAAATAGTTCTAGGTGTGAAGAGAGAGTTGAACAAAACAGACCAGTTTCTTACCTTCATGAGTTGTGGAGACAGAGGTTAAGTCAGGTTGGTCACAACATGGGATACAAAGCAAAATAGAGCAAATATCCAATTGGTGTCATCCTCTATTCCAGGAATAGAATGGATGTTTTCATGTAACATACCAGCTGGGTGTTTTCATGTGACATATCAGCTCCGTAAATCCACCCCATACCCCTGAATTGAGAAGGAAAATATGTCACATCCTGGCTGTGGGGGAAGAGGGTTGTGATTGCATGTTAATGAGTGCCACTATGGGTGGGATGAGGAGTGGTGGCTTGTGTACTTTGATATCAGACAGACCTGAGTTCAAGGCCTGGCTCTGGCACCTACTATATGAATAAATTTTAGGAAAGTTATGTAACTAATGTGTACTTGTCCCCTCTTCTGTAAAGATGAGAAGAATTGACAAGAGTTGTTATGAAAATTAGAAACTCGAAAAGATGCTCAGAAAATGTTAATTCTCACCTTTTATCTTACCTTAGTTTTCTTATATATAAAATGGTGATACCATTTTACTAGCCTTGTCTACTATTGTGAGAACTAAATAGATGAAATAAATATGTGAAACCACTTTAATATGGTTTATTATGTGCTGTCTCTCTCTCTCTCTCTGTAGTCATTAAGTCATGTCCAGCTCTTGCGACCCCATGGACTGTAGCGTGTCAGGCTCCTCTGTCCATGGGATTCTCCAGGCAACAATACTGGAGTGGGTTGCCGTTTCCTTCTCCAGGGGATCTTCCTGACCCAGGAATCGAACCCTAATCTCCTGTATTGCAGGCAGATTCTTTACTGGCTGAGCTATGAGGGAAGCCCCATTATGTGCTATTACTAGATGTTATTTCTGGAAATGTAAGATTTTCAGACTCTTGGATTCTTCCAGAACTGAGAAGCCATGGATCCCCACATTAGCAAGCCAGTATTAAAACAGTTCAGCTACATTTTGTGTGTGTTTTTTTCACCTTTTGGTTATCAGCCACTAGCTAACCTGCTCCTCAGAGTACCCCTCTCTTCTTCACATTCCAGAGAATCTGTACTGGCCCAACTTGGGCACTGATATTTGGGCAGAATTTTCATGCCCAGCCACATCTGGGCAGTTGATTGATGTATAGAGTGGGTGCCCTTGGGTCTGGTGTTTGCTAGTGCTTTTTGTGGCCTCGTCTTGCTTCCTTTGTGGGGGCTCTGAGGCAGGAGTTTCCCTCAGAATGTGGCTGTGGTCACTGTAGGCACTAAACCGAGCTGTCTAGGAAAGTGTTCTGATTATTTAAAGGGATTGGAGAAATTGGGATAGGCTTTATGGCAGGAAGATGGCCTCTGAGATTTCTTAAACTGCAGGTAATTATTTTTTCCTTTTCCTTTTACTTTTAATAAGTATTGATTTGTATTTCTTGGAATCAATTGAAAATTATTTCTTGAAGTAGCTACCAGCTGATCAAGTTTTCTTTAGATTTTAGGCTACAAAAAAAATGTTTTTATAAACTTTGAGTTGCTGGCAATTCAATTGGTAAATTTTTTTAAACTTTTTATTGAAGTTTAGTTGACTTATAATGCTATGCTAGTTTAAGGTATACAGGAAAGTGAATCAGTTATATGTGTACATATATCCACTCATTTTTTTTCTCATATAGGCCATTACAGAGTACTGAGTAGAGTTTTCTATGCTGTAGTCCTTATTGAAAGTGAAAGTTGCTCAGTCGTGTCCGACTCTCTGTGACCCCATGGACTATACAATCCATGGAATTCTCCAGGCCAGAATACTGGAGTGGGTAGCCTTTCCCTTCTCCAGGGGATCTTTCTAACCCAGGGATTGAACCCAGGTCTCCTGCATTGCAGGTGGAATCTTTACCAACTAAGCTATCAGGGTAATGATCAGGTAGATATGAAAAAGATGGAACAATTGTTTATATATATTTATCAAAAATACTGGAGTGGGTAGCTGTTCCCTTCCCCAGGCGATCTTCCCAACCCAGGTATTGCATTGCAGGTGGATTCTTTACCATCCGAGCCACCAGGGAAGCCCATAGTCCTTATTAGTTATCTATTTTACATGTAGTAGTGTGTATGTATCAGTCCCAATCTCCCAGTTCATCCCAGTTCAGTGCCCCCTGCCATTTCTGGTAAACATATGTTTGTTTTCTTTATCTATGACTCTACTTCTGTTTCGTAATCAAGTTCATTTGTACCTTTCTTTTTTAGATTCCACATATAAGCAGTGTCATATGATATTTGCCTTTCTGTGTCTGAGTTATTTAGTATGACAATCTCTGGGTCCATCTGTTTTGCTGCAAAGGGCATTATTTTGTTTTTTTATGGCTGAGTAATATTCCTTTGTACATACATACCACTTCCTTATCCATCCCTCTGTTGATGGACAGTTGCTTCCATGTCGTGGCTATTATGAATAGTGCTGCAGTGAACATTGGGATGCATGTGTCTTTTCAAATTATGGTTTTCTCTGGGTATATGCCCAGGAGTGGGATTGCTGGGTCATACGGTATTTCTAATATTTTAAGGAATCTTCATGCTGTTCTGCATAGTGGCTGTACCAATTTACATTCCCACCATCAGTGTAGAAGGGTTCCCTTTTCTCCACAGGTAAATTATTCTTGATAACTCAAAATTTCACCCAAGTTTTAGAGATAACTTTGGTTTAAAACAATTTTTTTTTTTTTTTTTTGCCAAATGTAAACCCTACTCAATTCTCCCAGCTTATCTTGTGTTTCATTGTTAAATTTGTGAACTATGTTTCTTAAAACAATTTGATAGTAGCCGGCTAGTATTTTAGAAGTACCTACTAATGTTTATAATATATATTGCATATATTTATCTAACAAAATTTAACTTGTTTTCTTCCAGGTAATCTATCCTCAGCATTCCAAACTTACTGATAAAGAAGTAAGTAAATATATTGCTCTAGGTTATTTACTGTTGTATTTCTGTTTTTATTGTGTATATGTGTCAGCATATATAGTTTTTGTTTTCTTTTTCAGAAAACCAATATTTGCTATTTGTCTTTTCCAGATTCAAATTCAGGTAACTATTTTTCATGTGGTGTTTCTGAATTTCATATTGCGAATACTGATTTTATTCTTAATATGTGAAAATTAATTAAAATAGCATAGTAGGATGCAAAGTCATTTTCAACCTAACGGATTAGTGATTTTGATTCCTAGTTTATGATGTCTGGTCACATCTTACTTATGTTGGTGTTAGTTGTTCAACTTTTAAAGTAACTGTTATCTTGTAATGAGGTAAAATAGCATGGAGCAATAAACTGTTGAAATAATGGAGAGCCTGAAAATCAGCCACATTGGTATGTTTGAGGATTTATAGTAAGTAGTTTTCTTTTAGTTCCAAGAACTCTATAAAAGTAGGGATTTTAAAAAATATCAGGGTGAACATGGTTATAAAGCCTGGCCATCAGTTATTTGCAAAAGTTTATATGAGTTAGTATATATAAAGCATTTGGAATAGTGCGTGACTATAGAAAGTACTTTATAAGTGTTTGCTATTATTAAACTTGGTTTTGCTGGTCTCTTTCAAAACTCTGTCTTTGTGTGACCCTAATTGTTGAAATCTTTCAGGTTGCCTTTTATGTTTCACTTTCAAAATAGTTTTTCAGGCTTATCGTGACCAGAGCACAACTTCTTAGACCACACAGTTAGAATCCTGTGACTCAAAGGCACTTCAGATTCCTTTTCCTTTTGTGGTTACTTGTAGTATCCTGTTAATTTAGTTTAGATAATCTGATTTGGGAGACTTGACATTTTAGTTTTTTTAAGCATTTTCTCTTTTCCTTATAAATGCTTCCAGAGTTTTTTCCTATACATTTTGAACTCAGCTTTCATGAAATATGTAAGAAAAAAAAATAATTTAGTAAAAAAAAAAAAGATGGCTTTGAGAAATCCCAGGAGGACTTTTGTTGTGACCTGGATTATCGGACTCTTTTTGCATGTTTTGCCTGTTAATGAAAGAATGATAGAGGCGTTATAGTTTCTCTCCTTATTTCAGGTAACATTTTCCTTACAAAGCGCACCCATGTAGTTCTGATTTAGTGAGTGTTGGATTGGACTTCCATGACTCAGGGTCAGCTGAGTTGTATGGATTACAGGATAAACAGACTTTATGGGATTGGAATCCCAGTGGATTACCCTGCACACTCTTCTCTTTCAGATCATGGCTGGTTTTCATGGCTCTCTTTCACCTCTCTACATGCACATAAAAATTAAGAAGTTAACTGGATAGTCTTCTTTTCTAGTTTTGTAGTTAGTCTCTGTATGAGTCATTTTCTTATTGGAAGGTAAACTCAAGTGTAAATCTGTGAAAATGAGAATTTGTTCAGGGAATTCTATGGCGGTCCAGTGGTTAGGACTCCATGGGGCCAAAAAGAAGAATGTGTTCAGTATTTTAGGCATTTGAGTGACCCATGTATGTTTTGTAATGCCTTTATACAGGCTGCACATCAAATTAAGTGTGCTTCATTTTATTCAAAGTATGGTTGGTGCTTAGAAGTCAAATTGACAAAAGATCTTAAAAATCAGTATCTTGCCATCTTAACAGATGAGTGTTAATCTAGACAGCAAGAGACTCTGCATTTTTTGTATATTTGAGATCGCTATTCTCAATTGTGATTGTCCAAATAGTTTGTTTCACTTATGCGTTTGTTAAATGGAAGATGAAATCAGTACCGTGCCAACTTTGGAATGGATTTGATTTTTCCCAAGATAGCTGTATTGTTGCAGAAGGTGGAGTAGAGCAATCTTTAGAAGAGAATCATAATCTAGTTTCCATGGTGCACACTTAAAAAAAAGCAAAACAGCATTTAGACTCTATGGTAAGTTATACAGATAACAAAGAATTGGGAATTCTCAATGGGAGGATTTGGCAGTCCACTTCCTCTCCCCACTACCAACACATACATCTTAGATACTGTGACTTTAGAAAAAACTTTGGTTTGTTTTTAGATTTCAGTCTTTTGTTCCATTTGAATAGCTTTTATCTGTAGGAGCCCATGTTTAAAGGGTGTTTTCTGTCTGACAAATATTTGTCAGCTATTTTTCTCATTATTTACTATTAATATCATTTGAATATATGCATTCCTGAGGGTTAAGCTGTGATGGATACCCAAGGACTATAATCACCATGTTCTAAACATGACCAGAGGGAAAACTCAGCATTAGTAGAGAGTTTCAAGTAAAGATGAATCCAAGGGAAAGATTAATCCTTATTCTGGATGGATTAGATGTACAGATAATATTTGTCTCAACAGATTTTTTTTTTCTCTGTAAACAGCTGGGATATATCGTCGTGTATTTTACGCTTCTCAGTGGTGAAAGCGGTGCTCCTCACATTCTCACACTCGTCTGTGTTGAAGGACCATTTGGATTTTTAAAAAATTTCCAATCTGTTGTGGACCAGTGGTTTTACAGAATGCTATATACATGAATTTTTAGAACCATGAAAAGGGGAAAAACCAAAGAAATACAAAATGAAAGTCCAGATTTGTCATGGAAATATCAAATTGCTGTAAGGGTTTCTAAATGTGTACTCTCAATTTGAGTTTTTATTTTGTCTTGTATTGTAACAAGAGTCAGTCTGTGGACTACACTTTGAGAAGCTCTGCTCTAAACTCCTGTTTCTCAGCATTTCCAACTCTCATCACAGAGGCAGTAACTACATAGAATCGAAGGCCAGGAATGGGGCTCATGCTTCAAGTCTCATGTTTTCGTTTATTAGTCTTACTCTGATCTGCTCTCTAGCTGTTTTCTGCTAAAATAAAAATACTCTGAAGTTGTCTCTTCCCTTTAGAAAAAAATATGTAAGTTTTTTCCTCAAATCTCAAGTAATATTTTTGATATGGGAAAGTGTCTTCTGTTTACCTGTAGCTTTGCAGTCTTGGTTTGATTGGCAGATGTAGAAGATAAAATCATCTGTGCCCTTGATAATTTTAAAATGGGAGGAGAGCTGTTTGTGGCATACCATGTGGCATTTGTATGGGAGTTGCTGAAACTGACAGGATTGGCCCAGAAACCAGTGAGTTCAGCAACTCTTCAGAGGGGTACTTTTTAGAAGGATTTTCTGTGCCTTGGATTCCTCCTCACAAACAGGACTAACAATGGGAACTTACCTGAGAAACATGAAGACCAAATGAGTTAATGTGTCTAAAATGTTCATGACAGCACCTACCACAGAGGGAGCACTCATTGAAATTGGCGATCAATTCATGTATTGTAAGCTGGGGGTGGGTGGAACCACTTCTGAAGCAGACAAAATAACAACCAAGTTTTGACCTGGAATTCTGTTTGATTTCGCTCCTAACAACTTAGTTGTTTGGAAAAGGATGTTGGAGGAAGGCTACAGGAACTTTCTTGGTGTAAAGAAGGTCGGATTATTCGTTCTGTTTTTGAGGCTAGTAAAGATTATGTTAGATTAACTTAAAGTGGAATTTTCCTCGGGCTTTGGGGGTTTGCTGAGCAAATCTGCCATTTCCTTATTACCTGCTACTTTATCAAGGAAAGGGTTTTTGTTGTTCTTAATCAAGAAGCCATGTAAAGGTATATTTTCTTTGGAGAGCTGCCACTTAATCTTAAAATTTGTGTAAGTTCTTTATTCCTTGATTTTAATAAAAAGTAATTTCCATTTGCTTTTTCCTGTTTTTTGTTAAAAATCAGAAAGCTGTGGTGCACGTTGCATGACTTTTAGGTATTTTTGGATCTTTACATGTCTTTCATTTTCTTAGTGAATATATTGGGTAAGATGCTTGGAATTCAGTAGAATCATAGTTTGGTTGTGGAGTTTTATTTGAGAATTATTGAATATAACTGCCAAAAGTGACTTTTGAGATCATGTTGTGATGCCTCTTACTTTTGTTGACAAGTCACTTAGGCTAAGTAACTCGTAGAAGGCTGATTATTGATGGACCTGGGACTAGCTCCCATTGATCGTGGCTCCTTTTTCCTCAGATTGTAACTTTTCCCTCACATTCGCAGTCATACTTAACCATCATTCATGTGTAATCATTATATTTCTTACATAGGAGTTCACTCTATTATTAAAAATAGGCAAACTGGATGGGTCGTACTAACAAGGTAAATTTATTTTTGATGAGGTTGTAGGATATCAGGATTGCCTCACCCTCCACAGGGATCATTTTCTGAAAGGCAAATATAAACAACCTGGTTGCCAATCCGTAATGCCTCTTTTCCTGTCCCATTAATAGTGAAGTCAGGATAGAGAACAAAGGTCTGCCCAGGTAAAGAGTTGATATTCCTTTAGTAACCTTTTGTGTGTGAAGTGACAGACTTCTGAAATATGAAATGAGAACCATTTACCTCAGTTCACAAAGACATTGGCTAAAGCCTTTGTGGCTAAAGCCTTTGTGACCTGGTGATCTAGCTTCCTGACCAGTTCTGTACAACTTGCAGGTACAGCTGTCACTGGAAAATTCTTACAGCATGCCTATGATTTGGGAATGGAGCTGGGTGGGTAGGGATGAAGGCCTGTGGGAACTTCATTACTTTCTTTCCATAAAGCTCAGCATCCCTTCAGAATTTATACTTCTCTTTCTTAAAATCCATTGCATTTTCTCTGCTATATCTTGCTAAGTGTCTCGGAGAAATTAGTGTGTACTTCTCAGTGGATCTGTCTGTCTTCTAAAGAGAACAACTGAACCATCTGTATATAAATCCATTGGACTAAAACAATGCTAGGAGTATTTTCCATTATTTCTGGTCTCATGTGTTTTCCTTATTTTAAACCGTCAGCTGTAACAAGTAAAAAAAACTGATTTGACTCATTCTCCAGTCCTCTTTGTTTCTTCCCTTCTCCACCAAAGAAATACTAGTTTCTGTAATTGCATGTAGGTATATAAACTGAGTTGCTTTTTAAAAAACTCAAACATAATATCAAGTTGGCCTTCCCTGATAGCTCAGTTGGTAAAGAATCTGCCTGCAATGCAGAGACCCTGGTTCTGTTCCTGGATAGGGAAGATATGCTGGAGAAGGGATAGGCTACCCACTCCAGTATTCTTGAGCTTCCCTTGTGGCTCAGCTGGTAAAGAATCTGCCTGCAATGCAGGAGACGTGGGTTCGATCCCTGGGTTGAAAAGATTCCCTGAAGAAGGAAAGCCTACCCACTCCAGTATTCTGGCCTGGAGAATTCCATGGACTGTATAGTCCATGGGGTTGCAAAGAGTCGGACATGACTGAGCAACTTTCACTTTCCCTTCTTTTTTGAGAACTTCATGTGCTAAAGAAATAGAAGTACTTCTGTGTGTAATAATAGTAAGAAACTCTTGAGCACATTCTGTATTTAATATAATCTTATTATTTCTAAATACAGTAACTAGAAAGAATCTGAGTGACAAACTACTTCTTGTGTCTTTTACTTTTTAGAGCATATACAGTTTTTGTAATTATTGCCTGACAAGGTAATGTTTTAAGAGGTTTGCTAAAATGATTAAAATTTTAAAGCTTTATTTATAATTGAAATTATTAAAATGGGAAGTCTATTACTTGAACTCTTCCTGAGTCTGCTATATCTTTTTTTTTAATTCTCATTGTGAAATATAAAACTCACACAAGGTCAAGAAAGAGAACTTTGCTAATACCACAGAAGTCGTCTCATGTCCCTTCCAAAACACTATTTCCTTCCCCCTCTCCTAAGGTAACCACTATCCTTGATTCTGTTTTTCTTTTGATTAAAATATTGTAATGTAATTTTAATAATTTATATGCCATTTACAGTTATTGCAAAATATTGACTGTATTCTCTTTAATGTACAATAATCATTATAACCCCTCTCATATCCAGTAGTTTATACCCCCCACCTTCCCACTCCCCATATTCCCCCACCCCAGTCCCCACTGGTAACCAACCATTAGTTCTCTGTATCTGTGAGTCTGCTTTATTTTGTTAGTTTTGCTTACAGTTTGTTTTATTTTTTTCCCTTCTACATAGAAATGATATCATACAGTGTATGTCTTTCTCTATCTGACTTATTTCACTTAGCATAAAGCCCTCCACGTCCATCCATGTTGCTGCAAATGGCAAAAGTTCATTATTTTTTTCTGGCTAATATTACATTGTGTATATATGTGTGTGTGTGTCACATCATCTTTATCTGTTCATCTGTTGATGGACACTTAGATTGCTTCTACACCTTGGCAATTGTAAATAATGCTGCTGTGAACATTGGGATGCATGTAGCTTTGCAAATCACTATACTGATTCTTATTGTATTAAGTTTCTTGCTTTTCCTTATAGTTTTATCACCCAACTGTACATTCCTAAACACTATAGTTTGCCTGCTTTTTTTTAAAAAAAAAAAAGCTATATAAATGGATTTGAACAATTTGTATTCTTTTGTATTTAGTTTTTTTTTTACCCATTACGTTTGTGAATCAACATTACATGCACACAGTTTTCAAAAAGTTGTAATTACATGGAGAAAACGGAATAGGAAAAACAGTAGAGACATAAGATGTTTGTTTTACTAATGACTTTGCCTCTAACTAGAAAAGATGGTTTTGAGCAGGTCACCAAAACTGTCAAGGTCTCCTTTTTCTTCTCTAAAACATGATAGAATGGGTTTCAATAATTGATAGGACCTCTTTAGCTCTAAAATATAGTGAAACTGGATAACTAATGTTATACTGTGCTGTCCTTAATTTCTTTCATTTTTGTTTTCATTAGGTTGTCTTGGAGATACCCAGTTTTGTTTTAGATTTCGACAGTCTTCTGGGAGGAGGGTGTCACTGCATTGTCTCCTGGATCAATTTGACAAAGATTTACCAGTTTACTTAAAGGTTGGAAAAGTAGTAATAGAAATAATGTCCATGTGAGAGGAAACTTTAGAACCGAGTTGCCTCTTACAGCATTCAGAAATACTGTGCTTTTGTTTTCTTACTGTATTATATACTGCTGGATTTCCTAAGTGAGTCTAATTCATTAGGATTTAGTACGTGAGTGAAAGAGATTTTTTAAAGTTACTGTTCTTAAAACATATTATAACACCATTGTGAATAATAGAAATTAGAATGTTGAGGTAATTTTCTTTCACTTGTTAATAGCTCTTTGTTCAGATGTGGAAGCAGGGTGAATATCACCCAGAGTTAAAGATTCCCTGTGGTAATCCCTACCAGCTTTACAGTACAATTATAGTTGTCTTTGTTTGATTTTTATATGAGCTTTGGTTTACAGTTATTGTCTGCTAAAAACAATGTTAATAATTCAGATGATTCCAGAGTGGAGAATTTCTGTTTGGTACAGTAGTTCACACTTTAACTGCATGAAGAATCATTCTATCTGGATGTCCTACTAGCACAGCCAATAAGAACTTGACATCTTTTCCCTCAAATAAGTATTTACAGCTTACCTTCCGTGTTCTACCAATGACCCTAATCTTCTTCCAGTAAGCAAAGCCTTTAAAAAAAAGTCTCTAAAATCCTTTAAAATGTCTCTTATAGCCATCTATCCTTTCCATGACCTTGGCTATCACTACTAACATATTCTTTCAGCTGCTGATGGCTTTTTTATGTTCTTGGCATTGTATCAATAAGCATATATTATCTTACTAATGATATTCCCAGGTGGCTCAGAGGTAAAGAATCCAACTGCCAATGCAGGAGATGTAAGTTTGATTCTCAGGTCAGGAACATCTTCTAGGTGAGGAAATGGCAACCCACTCTGGTATTTTGGCTGGGACAATCCCATGTATAGAGCAGCAGGGGGTGCTGCAGTCTGTGGGGTCACAGAGTCAGAAGCGACTGAGCACGCACATCTTATTAATCCTCCCTATATTGTTCTGAGAGAGTTCCTTTTGCAAACTTGAGGGCTACTGAGGATTACAAAATTTGCCCAAAGACACCCATCTCCTGTCTTTTTCAGTGCAATATATTTTATACACTGTTCCTAGCTAAAGTGTACATAATACATTACGTAAAACAAATCTAAAATGATTACCTGTCGCTTAATGAATAAAGAGCTAATGATGGTACTGTTTCCTGGTTCTCACTTTTTAGGCCTTCCAAGATAAAACTTTACCTTTTGAATTTCCAGCTTAATCTTCTTTCTATACATGTGTCATATTTTAGCTAAATTGAACTATAGCTTTTCCCTGAGGTAGCTTGTATTTTTTTGTCCCTGCATGGTTTTGCTCAAACTCTTGACCCTCTAAACCTGAAATGTCTTTGTTTAAGTCATATCCATTCTTCAATACCTAATTCAAAAACATCTGCCTCTGTGAAATCTTTACTGATCACTCTAGATAGGTAATCTCTTCCCCCTTGGCAGGAGGGAAAAAAACTACTTTGTGCTTTTTTCATGATACTTGCCCTCCTTTTACATAATAGTCATTTTTGTACTTTTCTTTTCTCTCTTAGTTTGTGATCTTCTTAAGAAACTATGTCTTATGCATCATTTTATTTTCTCTAACACAATGCCTTATTCAAAGTAGGTGGTCATTAAATATTTGTTTAACAAGGAACTGGGCCAGAGTTTATTCCATTAGGATGTAAAAACTTTGCAAGTTGTTTTGGAATGTAATTGCCTTTCAAATTGTATGTTGTTAAACGTTCCAGTGTTTCATATTATTGAGTGAAAAATACAACAGTGTATGTAAGATTCAGATTAGCGTTTAACTCCTTTTAATTTCTCTGTTGAAATTTTGTATTAGAATACCTCAAAAATTGTAGGCAGATTTTTAAAACATTAAGTGCACCATTGGGGAAAACAGAATTTGATTATTTTCAACTTCCGTTAACTACCACGGATATAAATAAATATAAACATTAAGTTATAGAAGGTAAATCTGTATGATAGCTTTGTACATTAAGCTATAATTATTTCATCTTTGGGCAAGTTAGCAGGTTTCTGTCTGGGAGTTATTATCATGATTGTTGTTTACATTGGTGGAAAAGTATAACTAGCTTTTTGTGTATACCTCATATCTCAGTTTGAGTTTATAAAGAAACTTGCCATTAATAGTAAAGAGTTGATATATATGTATGTTTTTAATTTGTCACTTCTTTCATAGAAAGATCCTGCCTATTTTTATGGATATGTGTATTTTCGACAAGTTCGGGATAAAACTCTAAAAAGAGGCTATTTTCAGAAGGTAATTTTCATATACATTAGTGGAAACATTTTTACATCGTGGTTAGAAGAATAGAAATTATTAGAATGAACAGTCTTTTAAGTTTCATATTTCACCTTTAAACATACTGGAATTTATATTTTATCTTTTTTTTTTTAGATTGTAGACATCTACCCTTAAATTTTTAACTGCTATTGAATTTTTGCCTTTCTGCTATCTATGTGCTAGATTCCTGACAGTAAGTTACAGTTACTGTATGAAACTGTCAAAACTCAGAAGAATCTGTTTAATTTTCACATTTTCAATTCAGTCACTCAGTTGTGTCCAACTCTTTGTGACCCCATAAATCGCAGCACGCCAGGCCTCACTATCCATCACCAACTCCCGGAGTTTACCCAAACTTGTGTCCATCAAGTCGGTGATGCCATCCAACCATCTCATCCTCTGTCGTCCCCTTCTCCTCCTGCCCCCAATCCTTCCCAGCATCAGGGTCTTTCCCAATGAGTCAACTCTTTGTATAAGGTGGCCAAAGTATTGGAGTTTCAGCTTCAACATCAGTCCTTCCAATGAACACCCAGGACTGATCTCCTTTAGGATGGACTGGTTGGATCTCCTTGCAGTCCAAGGGACTCTCAAGAGTCTTCTCCAACACCACAGTTCAAAAGCATCAATTCTTTGGCTCTCAGCTTTCTTCACCGTCCAACTCTCACATCTATATGTGACTACTGGAAAAACCATAGCCTTGACTAGACGGACCTTTGTTGGCAAAGTAATGTCTCTGCTTTTTAATATGCTATCTAGGTTGGTCATAACTTTCCTTCCAAGGAGTAAGCGTCTTTTAATTTCATGGCTGAAATCACCATCTGCAGTGATTTTGGAGCCCAAAAAAGTAAAGTCTAACACTGTTTCCCCATCTGTTTCCCATGTAAGGGAAAGAATGAACAGATTGTGATATAGTTACAACGATTAAAATCTGCAGTATGTTTTTTCGAAGAGCCACTAAATATACATGACCAACCTCTTAGACATTACTGCTCCCACTGTAAATGTATAATTTTTTTGTTTCTAAATATATATATATACATGTCAGTTAGTTTGATCCCAGCTAACAGGGACACACTGTTACCTACTCTAACTAGAACATGCCCTGGCCATGTATTGATGCTTGTTGGAAAGGTGAAAATTAATTCTCAAGAAAAACAGATTTTTTTAAAAAGCAGCATAATCTATATCTGAAGTGATCACAGACTATAAAGTGACAATTTTTAAGAATGTGGCTAAAGCCGTTGAATCCTAAAATATAACAGTCATAGGTTTTAGTTTGAAAAAGCATCATCATTTGCAGTTTCTTTATTAGGAAGAGCTTATCTGGCCAATTCCTAATACTGCTTTGCTGACAAAAATAGTAGCTAGGGTTTGAAATTATCCATGATATTGATTTGTTTATAGGAAATTCTTTTTCTTGGAGAGCGGGAAAATCTGTGACTATGTCTTTATGCTCTTAAAATGTAGTAATAAAGTTAAACTCCCAGTGTTCCGCCACTCTAGTTTTATATTCCTTTTAAGTATCTCCTGTCAAAGCCTTTTTATTTTAAGATCCACACTTTTTGCTGAATTTGACTTGTTAGTAATTGATTACATAAGAAATGACAAACTTAAATTATAGTCATAAGGAAATTAAACTGTTTTTTTTTTTTTTCCCTTCCAGTCCTTGGTTTTGATCAGCAAGTTACCTTATATTCATTTTTTTCACACTGTGCTCAAGCAGATAGCACCAGAGTATTTTGAAAAGAATGAACCTTATTTGGAAGCAGGTAAGTTAAACATTGTATGAGTTATGTTCCTCTATATAGGAGTTCTAAAATTTTTACTGGAAATGAGTGAAAAAAAATCAATTAAGAATTTTGAGGGCTATGTGATGGAGAGAGGTCAAACTATGCTTCCGGCATATTTACCTACAAATAACAAAGACCCTATCTTTTATTAACTCCTTTTGAAATATAGATGATGCTTATGTTTTGGATAATAATAAACAAATATTGAGTTGCCAGTTCTGATACTTAGAGTACTATTAAACAGAAATCCTATGTCACTTGATACAGAAAGAAGACTTCTGCTAGGTTGTGTGCTTTTGTAGCTGATTTTAGTAGTAATAAATAAGAAAACGTCTTTTAAAACCTGTTAGTTTCAAAGCATTTGTTAGCCAACTTATATCCTAGAACATTGGTGTGTATCTTGTGAAATACAAGTTATTTCAGTACTTTGGCCATTTATCTTCCATCCTTCCCAGTATATTTTTTCTGCCATATAGGAAGCAAACAGTGGAGTTCTAATTTCTAATGTTCCATTTTTAATATTTTAGTATACTAAAGAAATATTTTACTGTATTTTCAGCTTGTAATGATGTTGATCGATGGCCTTCACCAGTGCCAGGGAAAACATTATACCTGCCTATTATGGGGGTAGTAATGAAGGTAATGATAGCTTGCATTTCATTTGTCTCTTTTTTTAAAGAACTGTAGGAAGTTCACACATGCATTTTGCTTTTTAACTTCCTAATAACATTCAGTCCTGTTGCTGCTTTCACTTATTTGTCATTGATGTAAGGAATTACAGAGATACCACAATTTATCCTGGTGCACAAAACTGTCACACAACTCCACAGGTCACCAGTCCTGTTTGCATCCTGTAGAGTGTGAGGATGGTGGTGTTATTCTTATATAATACTTGTGAATGTGGATGCCACCTCCTAGAACTGTACAGCTTCGTAGTCCTCCAGAGATGGATGCTGTTGCAGAGCACTTGTAGAATTGAGTATGAGTTAGTAACATTTAAAAGAAATTAGGAAAGCTGTTGATTCTCAGTCTTACGAGATCTTTTTAATGTGTAATTTCAGGCTAACATGTCTGTCTCTGGATATTGTTCTCTATTAAGCTGTGTGTTTTTTGTTTTTAATATAATGAATTAACATTTTGTTCTCAAGGTTTTTATAAATGTGCTGTAAGTGCTTTTGCAGTTCATTTTCAAGTTGGACTTATTTTTGGCCATGTTCTCTCTTTGGATGTCCTCATTTCTGAACAATTTCTATTCTTTTTTTCTCCCCCTCCTAAATAATCTAAAGTTGCTCTGGGTTGAGAGTTCTCATGGTTCCCTGTGAGGTATATCCCGTAGTTTGGCAGGCTTGAGAGGGTGTCTTTGGGCGTGTGTATATTAATGAAGCAAAGACTGGAACAATAAGCAGGAAGTGGTACGCAGTTGATGTCCTTTTCTGTTTTTCAGCACATTCGCTTCTCAGTGGGTTAGTGATTTCTCTGTGTGTGGGAATGTGGAGACCTTGGTTCACTTACCTTCTGCTGTGACTGAAAATAAATACAACTTTTATTTTGAATCTGACATAAGTGTTTTGTTTTCATGGCTTTTTAGGCATTGCTGAGTATACCCTTTCAGCTTCAGGATAGACTGGGTGCTTCTGATCCCTCCTTGTATTGGCACTCACAAATTACTGTATAAAAAAAGGTCATTCTTTTGTAGCCAGAGTTATTTTCTTCTCTTTCAGGTCCGGATTCCCACATGTCATGACAAGCCTGGGACAACTCAAATAGTGCAGTTAACTCAGCAGGTAGTATGGTACTGTGGTAGAATAATCCAGCATATATAGTCTCTTTAGCAGAAATTTTCAACTAGAAAATTTAGAATTTCTTAGATTTATGTTGCATTTCTGAATATCACTGAAATATCCCATTAAATAATTTTTAATGAATTGATAATAAACTTCCTAATGTTGCTCCGATTTTTTTTTTTTTCTTCTTTCTCTGGTAGACACTGGAGAACTCAGAATTTATACTGTAATTGTGAGGACAAGGAAAAACCTATCTTTTGAAAAAGATTAAACAAGGTTTGATTCTAACAAAACCTCTAATCTTAGAAGAATGGTCAACAGACTTCTGTTTTGGGGAAACTAAATCAAAAGGATTCTGTAGTTATGATTGCTTTTCATTTTCCCCACAGTTACATTTGTTTGTGGGTGGGGATGAATTTTTCATTTGAAATTATTTAACTGGTGTATTAGCAGTCCCATTGCTCTTTGAATTAAATAAAAGTGGAGAGCAATAGGAAAACTAATTTTGCCTGTTGTATATATCAGCTAGTATTATGGGAGTATTTCATACAGTTGAGAATTAATCTGACATCTGACTACTGGATTAATGCTTTATTTGTGGAATCTGTGTCATCCTTGACCTTTTGCTGTGTTAGGGGAGACTGATAATACCCATTCTCTTTGTGGCTGCTTCTGGAGGAAGAGAATCCTAAAAGACAGAGAGGGCAACATGGCTTATTGATCATGAGTTAGATTTTAAAAACCAGTTTCTGTAAATTTCAATGACATCTTGTCAATTTGTCGTTTTTATCTCTTAGGGAGACACTCATATATCTGTTATTTTACCTACTGTTCATGAGGTGGATCTTTTCAGGTAAAGAATAAAAAATTTTGTTAACTTCCTTGTCTTATTTGCTTTATGATATTGTTATGAATTTCTTTAGAAAATGAATGTTCCTATATCAAATGTGGGAAAAACTGGAAAAAAACAGTCATTATGTTTCACATGTTGTAAATCAATGATTCATTCCTGACTGCACATCATTTGCTTTGACTCCTAGGGAAATTTGTATATAGACAGAGTATTACATGGTAGAAACAAATTATTTTTTTGTTTGGTTGGGTGTGAGAATAGTAGGCGATATTTTTGTCCCAGGGATGGCTTTTTTGGGGGACTTGCAGTTGGATTGGGACCATAAAGCATGATTCTCCAGAATGGGAATATAAAAGTGGTGCTAAAGAAAGATTTTAGCATTTTAGACATTTAGCTCTGTTATTTCTCTATAGAGCCCTCATTGTAATTAACAGCGCAGTAATTTAATGCATACCACCAGTGTCTATTAAAGGTTTCCTCTCTTGAATATTTAATACTTATCTCCCTCTCAATAAAAACTACTTTGTATAACAGATATTACTAGTACAATACACAGCTTTCAGAGAGTGCTTCATCTTGTAACTGTACTTCCTATCTGTTTGTGCCCTTACTAATAACATATTACTGTACGTCAGAGAAAAACTAGTTGGCAACTTTGATGCCTTAAGGGCATCCTGCGATTAAAGTCAGTTGATCAGATGTTTTTCATATAGATATTTTCCATTTTTCCTTTGCTTATTTTAAAATTATATATATATGATATGTAAATTATTATTTAAAAATTATATAATCATATATTTTAAATTTTTATAAATTATATATATATTCCACTTTTCTGTAAGCTCATGATTATTTCAAAATTTTATGTATTTATTTATATAAAATTTATGCATCTATATAAAATTTGGAAACAATCACAGATTTACAGGAAAATGGTCAGTACAGTACAGAAGTACAGAAAACTTTTTTTTTTCTGGAACCAATTTATAGTCAGTTGGAGACCTGATGCCCCGATCTTCCCTAATACTTCAGTGTCTGTTTTCTACAAATAAGGACTCAGTACAGCCATAAACACTGGGAAATTAACAATGAAAATACCATCTGCTACTAAGATCACATTCAAATGTCGCCAGTTGTCACAATATCTAGTTCAAAGTTGTCTGTTGCATTTAGTTGTCATGTGTTTTCAGTCTTAGTCTGGAACATGTCCTCAGTCTTCCTTTCATGCCCTGACATTCTTGTGGATTACAGGACAGTTATTTTACAGGAATTCCCTTAGCTTAGGTTTGCCTGGGGTTTACCTGTGATTCGACTCAGGCTCTGTCTTTGGTCAGGAGATAACCAAACCTGCCTTCTTACTGATAATGCTCACTTTGATCATTTCATTAGTTTGGTGTTCCCCACCTTCTCCATTAATAAGTTATTCTTTTTCCTTTTGTATTGTTTTTATTTTTGTGGGTTTTTTTTTTTTTTTCTCTTCCTTCACATGTCTTTTGTTGCCTTTGAGTAGTTAAAATTAACTTTCCCTAACTTCCAGCTCACGAATTTGTTTCGTATTTTTATAGTTAAAAGTTATTTGTGTTTTTTTCCTTTCTTTTTCTTTCTTGTGTGTATATGTTTTCAACTAGGTAGATCAGTTGTGATTTTTATAAATAGATCAAGTAGTTTTCCTCTAATCTACTAGGAAAAATTTTGACCTGGCTAGGAGGAAATTGCTAAATTAGTAAAAGTTACTAGATGTAACTTAGGCTAGGTAATGTACCAGAGTTTTGTTCTTATATGCTTCTGTCTAATTCCAGGGCTGCTGTAAAAATGTGTAGCATTTCTGTAGGGAAAGGATCTTCCTAGGAAATCATTCTGTTGTTTGGCATTAGAACCCCACTCCATTATGATTTCTTTTCATCCATTCTTTAATGTTGAAAGCGTTGACATTGAAATTAAGTAAATCTAGTAAACATCCTTTAGAAAATTAATTTTTTCTTGTTTCCTTCAACATACTTAAGAAATTCAAATGTAACGAAGCAATATTGATAAACTAGATATACCGTATGATATAGTAATTTAATAATTATCTTGTTTGCTTTTATTGTTAGCCATTCTGTGTGTCAGTATATTGCATTTAATTTTGTAAAATTGGAATAAAATCACTATATATTTTATGTGGATAAAAGGAACTTATATCTCTATGCATCACCATATTCTGTGTAAATGGATTTGTATATCAGTTCAAGGTATACATAGCTATAAGAATTGTATCAATATGAAGTTTTCAGATTCACTGTGTAGGAACTTAAACCCGGGATGGATAAGTAAGACTGTCTCTTCTGTGTAAACACCTTCCAGGTGTTTCTGCCCAGTCTTCCTTCATAGTCAGATGCTTTGGGAGCTGGTGCTGCTGGGTGAGCCCCTTGTGGTCATGGCACCATCACCATCAGAGTCTTCAGAGACTGTGTTGGCACTTGTTAAGTGAGTATGTTTGGTTCCTGATGGTGATAGTTACAACACTTTACCATCTGTGATTGTTTGCACACTCAAAATAACCTTGTGAGAAGGTAGTACTCATTATAGCACCATTTATTGATGAGAAAATTAATTCAGGCTCCATTAGGGTTGGAACCATGTTTTGTTTTGTTTTTTTCTAAATAATAAGCATGCTCATTCACTCACTCAAAGTTGGCACCTGATAGATATCAGTAGTGCGAATGGTCAGTGTCTAGTAAAAGGCATGTAGTTAGTGAATGACAGAGTCAGAATTTCACCCCAGCTTCTCTTAAATCCAATGTGTTTTCTGTATTTTAGCCACCCAGTAATTATATATCGCCATTTGTCCTGAAACAAGCTTACCATTTATTGAAATAGATAAGTGATCTCACTGGGGTAAACTGTGTATAGAGGTTTTATAGTTATTGTGTAGGGCCTTTAATTTCTGTCCTTTGTTTTACATGTGTTTCTTGCTCCACAGCTGTATTTCTCCATTAAAGTACTTCAGTGATTTCCGACCTTATTTCACTATTCATGATAGTGAATTCAAAGAATATACTACCCGTACTCAAGCCCCGTGAGTAAACAAAATAACCTTTATTGACCAAGTATTAACCTTTATAACCAAAGTATTTAGAATTAATTTTGGTAATAATTTAAAAGTTTAAAATTTGAACTTGTTGGCAGATTGATTTTGTAAAGGAACTTTTGAGGAGCAGCTGGTAATGATTTCACATTTCAAGAGTCAGTATCTTATTTTCTGTAAATGATCTTCTTTACCGGTGGAAGCCATATTGTCATTAATAGCTAGCTACCCAACTGTACTTTTAGTTCTATCTTCACTTCACGACCTCTTACAGCATCAGTTATCTTTTCTTGCTCTGTAACTTCCTTTTCCTTCCCCTTCCTCATTGAATCACCATACAAACATATAAAAATTCTTCTCAGTCTATAAAAGGGGAAGAAAATATCTTGCCTTTCCCTCTTAGCTCTTGCTCTATTGCTCACCTTTTTTTCATAGCCTAGTTTCTAGAATAACAATAAAAATTTCCATTTACTGTCTCCACTTCTTGGTTTCCTAGCTGCTTCTCAGTTCATTGCAGGTTGATTTCTTCATCTCTGCTGAAGTTGTTCTTGCTGAAGTTAAGAAGACCCTTCTCACTGCCTTGAACCTGTGGACACATTATTGCCCTGTTTTTTTGTGCCTTCCCTTTTCTCATGACTTTCAGTCCATTGACCTTGAAAACATTTTAATCTCTGATGCCATCTCTCCTGACTGTCTGGTGGTGCACTCAGTCTTCTCTGCAGATTTCTCTTCCTCTGCCAACCCCTTAAATGTTGGTGTTCTCCAGTATTGTGTTCTGGGTTCTGATTTCAGACTGATAATTCTTTCTGAACAGTCTTATCTGTACCCACAGTCTCTGTTAACACCTATATACTGATGACTGAAATCTTTGCAAGGTCTTGACCTCTATCCAGGTTTTTGTTTTTGTTGTTTTTTTACTGTGTGGCCACCTGGACATCTTAATGGCACCCAAAACTAACAATGTTCAAACTGATTTCTTTTTTGTCTCCTCATTTTATTCCCTAGTTCCATGCCTCTTCCTATTTTCAGGAATGGTACTTCTTTTTACTTAAGTTATCAAAAACCTGAATTGTCATAAATTTCTCCTTTTTAATATGCTCCACATAAAGTTTACCCAAATTCTGCCAGTTCAACATCCTAAAATATCTCTCATAAATTTGTTATCTTTTTCCAAAGCTCTTTTCCTAATCTTACTATTTCTGCTGCTAAGTCGCTTCAGTCATGTCCGACTGTGCGACCCCATAGACGGCAGCCCACCTGGCTCCTCTGTCCCTGGGATTCTCCAAGCAAGAATACGGGAGTGGGTTGCCATTTCCTTCTCCAATGCATGCATGCATGCTAAGTAGCTTCAGTCGTGTCCAACTCTGTGTGACCCTATGGACAGCAGCCCACCAGGCTCCTCTGTCCACTGGATTCTCTAGGAAAGAATACTGGAGTGGGTTGCCATTTCCTTCTCCAGTCTTACTATTTCTAGTCTTTTTCATATCTGCTGTTTCTTTTTCCCAAACTTCTTCCCCTTTTTGTACAGCATCTTCCAAATCCCCCCACCAAGTGATCTTTCTAGTAAGTACATTTTTATTGATGTAACATTCATCTACTTGGTTCTCTAGTAGCTTCTGTTTGCTTACAAGATAACATCTAAATTTCCTAGCATATAAAGTTGGTACTTGATGATCTGGCTAGCATCTGCCCATCTGCTTTCATTTCAAACTGTTCACGCTTCCAGCTTTGTGCTTTAAGAATGCGGAATTATATGTAGTTTTACAAGTAGACCATGATCTCACTTCATGGCTTTGCACATACTATTCATTCTCATGTATCACTTTTCTTTTATACCCTTGACAAAAAATTCCTGTCATAACTTATATAATACTATATATCAACTATACTTCAAAACAAAACTCCTATTCATCTTTCGTGTCTCTGTACACATGTCATTGTTTTGGTGAGTCTGTCCTTTAATCCCCTGGGCATAGTTTCTCCTTTGTAATTCTTGTACATTTTATACCACCTTCACTGTATTCTAATTTCTGGTATTCTAATTGGGTATGTATACCCTTTTTCCTGTGTGGCTTAAGAAAGACCATGTCTTTTCATCTTTATATACCTCATGCCAAAAATAGTACCTGGCATGTAGTTGATACGTAGTACCAGTAAAGGAAAAGATTATCAATTGTTCACTCAAAATAAATTGTAAACTGGTGGAACATGCATTTTTTGGTGACTCTGGTTTTGTTTTGTTTTTATGTAGGCCCTCAGTCATATTAGGAGTAACCAACCCTTTTTTTGCAAAAACACTCCAGCACTGGCCACACATTATTCGAATAGGAGACCTTAAACCTGCAGGTAAAGCTCTTGGTGTTCTTGTTTTAATGTGTAATGTGGATGAGCAGGTTTATTTCTTCCTGTTTGTTTTCATTGCTTGGTTACTTTTTAGTTAGTTAGTTAGTTTGATGGCAAACTTCTTTGAGGCAACTGTAATAAAAGCCTTTGAAGAAGAGCATGACTTCCAGTTAAAATGTACAGGTTCTTATATGTATAACCCATCATGTCCTCCTACCAAAAATGTACCTACAGTGTTATATGAATTAATTATAACAAAATGAAACCTCAAAAATTTGAGCTACTTTTTATATATGTCCAATTAAACAAGATTTTTCCAATGTTGCTTGAATAAAACCTTAAAGAAAGTTCATGTTACTCAGTTTAACACAAAATTCTCAACTAGGAATTGAAAACAAGAATTATACATTTCTGTGGTACTGATACTGATTAAAGAAGTGGCCATAGGTTGTGCTTTCATTGAAAAAAAAGACATGTACCTTTACCGTGGGCTTCCCTTGTAGCTCAGTTGGTAAAGAATCTGCCTGCAATGCAGGAGACCGGGGTTCAATTCCTGGGTCAGGAAGGTCCCCTGGTAAAGGAAATGGCAACCCACTCCAGTATGCTTACCGGGAGAATCCCATGGACAAAGGAGCCTGGCAGGCTACAGTCCATGGGGTCACAAGAGTTGGACATGACTTAGTGACTAAACCACTACCACCTTTCCGTGGTACCTTTCCATTCATGTTTAATGAATATTTATTAAATGAGTAAATAAATTCTAACCATTGGCAATTTTGTTAACCTAAATGACAGTTTAGTGGTGCCTCTGACATTTTCTCACTGGACATTCTTGAATTTTCTATGCAAATAGTTAAGATGTGAGCTATCCAAAATGTTCTTTTAATGACTTTATGATATGTTACTTATAAAGACTTTTCTTTTGGCATTCATGTATTATATTTAATACATTATTTATTTAGATTATTTTACAAAATGTCCTTCCTGGAATATAAATAAATCTGATAGACATATTACAGTCAGGAAATAACATTGTAAATCCTGTTATTTACAAATATTAGGCTCAATCTTAGACTGAAATCCTTAAAAGCCTTATGAAATAGGGGAAAGGGCAAAGGACTTTACCTTGACAGTCAGATCTGTATGACCTTAGGCGGGGAACAGCCCTTTAAGCCTTGGATTCTTTGTCTGCTGGGAGGATTAAACACAGTACTTGACTCATGGCACTCTGGAAATGTCAATGTTGTGATCCTTTGACATTTCATTAGTGTTCTGTCTGATAATTCAGAACACAGCAGGGACTAGAGTCTTATCTATGAGAAGGTATGGAAAGTTGGTTTTTATCATAATTTAATCTTGATATTTACTTTCTTATTTTAGTCCTATTAATCTAGACCATTTGATTAATTGTAATATAGTAGACTACTGTTTATTGTCCTTTTTCAACGAGAAAAGCCTATCTGTTGGGGATGTAAGTATTATTATTAGAAGCTTTTGCAAAGATCATTGGTAAAGTGGCATGAATTGATAAGCCTGCTTAACTTTTTAAGAAAATGCCAAACTGTTTTCCACAGTGGCCCACCGTTTTACATTCTTACCAACAGTGTATGAGGGTTCCTGTCTCTTCATGTCACATCCCTGCCAACATTTGATATTATCTCTTCTTTTTTTTTTTTCTAGTGGGTTTGAAATGCTGGTTTTAATTTGCTTTTTCCTAGTGACTACTGATGTTGAGTATCTTTCCATCTACTTATTAGTCATCTTATTTGTGAAATGTTGATTTAAATCTTTTGTCCATTTAAAAATTAGATTCTTTGTCTTCTTTAGTTATAAGGGGTCTTTATGGATTTTGGACACAGTTTTTTCTCAGATACATGATTTGTAGATGTTTTCTCACAGTATTTGACTTCTCCTTTTGTATTCTCAGTGATGTCTTTGGAAGTGCAAAAGTACTTAATTTTGATGAAGTCTAGTTTATCAATTTTCTTTATTTCTTTTATGAATTAACCTTTGATGTTTATCTAAGAACTCGTGCCTAGCCTAAAGTCACAAAGATTTTCTTCTATGTTTTCTTCTCAAAATGTTATTGTGTTAGCACTTATATTTAGGAACCACTCCAAGTTAATTTTTGTGTATGATGTGGGGCTCAGGGTATAACATCATCTTTTTTTTGCACATTGATGTCAAGTTGTCTTAGCATCATTTGTTGAAAAGACTATTCTTTATCCATTGAATTGCGTTGATACCTTTTTTTGAAAATTGATTGGCCATAAACATAAGGTTTATTTCTGGGCTCTTGTTTCTGTGTCATTGATCTTATTTTTATACCAGTACATCTTGATTACTGTAATTTTATAGTTTTGACATCAGGAGATATAAATCTTCCACCTTTACTATTCTTTCTCAAAACAGTTGTGTCTCTGGGTCTATTTTGGCTATTTGCATTTCAATATACATTTTAGGATAGCCTTATCAATTTCTGCCAACTGGGCAGAAAACAAAAAAGGTAACTGGAATTTTGATAGGAATATATTTGGTTACATGGGGAATATGCAGTCACCTTGGGGGAGAAGTACCATCTTAAAGATACTGAGTTTTTCAGTCCAGGAACTTAGAATGTCTCTCCATTGTTTAGATATTCTCTAATGTTTCTCAGCAACATTTTGTAGTTTTCAATATACAGGTGTAATTATGATGTTAGATGTAGGTTTTTCATAGATGTCCTTCATCAAGTTGAGGAAGTGCCTTTCTGTTCCTACTCTGTTGAGAATGAGTATAATGAATTGGTGTTAAATGTTACATGCTTTTTCTATATCTGTGGAGATAATCATGTGGTTTTGTCCTTTATAATAAAGTATATTGAATTAATTGATTTTCTAATGTGAAACTAACCTTACACTCCTTAAATAAATCCCATTTGGTATATAGTCCTTTATTATTATTATTATTGATACAAAGAAAAGTAAATACATTTTCCTGTTCTGTGGGTTGTCTTTTCACTCTCTTGATAGTATCCTTTGATGCACAAAACCTTTTAAATTGTGACGAAGTCCAACTTCTCAATATTTCCCTTCGTTGTCTTTGGTTTTAATATCAAATTCATGAAAATTCATTTATCTTTTAATTTATGAGTATTGGGTATATTTCTTGGGATAGTTTTCCTTTCTGCCCAGTGATCTTGAGACCAAGACCAATGCAAATTTCTCCACAATTTATAAAGCTTAATAGGTCTGCTTGGAATCCTGACTTTGAAAATTCAAGACTATCTTAAGTGGATCAGTAAAACTGCATAAAAAGTATGTTCTGTCCAATTAGCTGGAAAGGCATAGCAAAACTGAGATTTTTCTCTCCTGGGCCCAGAACAGAGGGAAGCCTAAAACAGGGAATTCCAAAACAGAGCCGCCGGAACAGCAACACTCCTGGGCAAGTCTGGGTCAGTCTCTTCTGAGGTCACTGCTCCTTTCTCCTGAGTCCTGGTGCACACGGTTCTGTTTGTGTCCTCCAAGAGTCTCTTTCCCAGTCCTTTGTAAGTTCTGGCAGCTCTATGGTGGGGTTAATGGCGGCCTCCTCCAAGAGGGCTTATGCCATACCCAAGTCTATCCTAAAGGAAATCAGTCCCTAATATTCATTGGAAGGACTGATGTTGAAGCTGAAACTCCAATACTTTGGCCACCTGATGCGAAGAACTGACTTATTTGAAAAGACCCTGATGGTGGGAAAGATTGAAGGCAGGAGGAGAAGGGGACAACAGAGGATGAGATGGTTGGATGGCATCACCGACTCAATGGACATGAGTTTGAGTAAACTCCGGGAGTTGGTGATGGACAGGGAGGCCTGGTGTGCTGCAGTTCATGGGGTCACGAAGAGTCGGACACGACTGAGTGACTGAACTGAACTGAACTGGGCCCAGAAGCTTGTAGCTTTATCAGAAATAAATATATATATATGTGTGTGTGTGTGTGTGTGTGTGTGTGTGTGTGTGTATAGTTTTAATCCTGCAGAAGAATCATGCCTCCTGTTATAAACGGATTACTTCTTGTGGATTGTACCTAGCTTCAGTTCACCCAGATCCTATTAAACGAAGAAACATGATGCTAGGATAATGACACTTAACAAGCATCCCTCAGAGAGAAAGCACTTCTACTACTGAATGTTGGATCAAATTATAAACTGAATTTCTAAACAGAAACTGGGTTTGATGATTTCATGAAAGGTAAAACATTTAACCTAAATGTAGAAGATTCTTAGGCAGATGTGCAGAGATGCAATACATTATTAACAATGTTAAGCCCCTCTCTTCTGTGCTTGTACATAACAGACATTGAATAAGTATTTTTTAATTAAAATAAACATCCATAGTTGTAAGACTTTAGTTCATTTTCTGGCATTTTTGTTTTATTTTCCAGACATATTTGACAAATATCATTTAACCTTTTTTGGCAATAGACAGTGTGTATTTACGACTAGTTTTCTGTATGTCTGTTGGGTACTACAGTGTAAGGATTATGGTGCCTAGGGTTAGAGTTCAGTATGCATCTTGCATCTGATGAGGTTCCTTTAATCAGAGGCGAATTGTGGCTAGTGAACATTGCTGCACAGGTGATATTCTTGTTTTTGTCCTTAAAAAAAAAAAAAAAACGCTGATATGATTACTCTGTATTTTCATCACTACCTAGAACTTACTGAATGTAAAAAATATGTAAAACCTACTGCCGAATTATTCTCCTCCCTGATATTTGGCTCCTTGTGCGTGGGGAGTTTCAGGAAATGATATATAATAAATGGCGTTAGTGGATATAGGAATTGCAAAGTCTTTTGTGATTTGGAGCAGAAGGAAACAAAAAGTAGGCACATAAATATTTAGATTTACTCAAACTACATGATATTCTTTGAGTTCTTAGAGTCAGAGACAAGTGATTTGAATTTAGTTATCTGTTAGTTAAATATGTATTATATATCTGCAGTTTAACAGAAATCTGATGAAAAGCCCCTCTGAGCCCCGGAAAGCAAAACCACAAGATAAGATTCAAGATGAGAGACATTCTCATAGGAATTAGTATGTGGGAATATATAGAATAAGTTGATAAAGTGAAAACTTTGAGCTACAGAATCAAAAATATTCCAGAAATCTGAATGTTTCTGGACTCTTTCGTGTTCTTTCTCAATCTGTCCCCAAAGTCTCCTATCTTTATCTCCTCCAGACAGCTTCAGAAGCTCACTTTCTTCTCCTTCCTTGCTGCACACATCTTCAGATTGTGTTTCTACCCAGGAGAAATATTCAACAACGCACATTTTATCCTCTGTCTTTACTCTGTCTCACGTCATACTCCTTTGTGCATCCCTGGTCAGTAACCCAGAGTCGAGTCCCCTGGTGGCTCAGATTTGTGGGTGTGCCTTCCACTGTTACCACCAAGTGGCAGTGTTCGTACACGGCGAAAGCAGAATTTGGGGCGGTACCAGAGAAAAAAACAAACTTTGAATACTACAACTGCATATTAATTTAGGAATTGCTTTCAATTCTGTTTACTCTTAAATGGTATTATATTTGACGTCATATTCAAAATGGTATTTTAGTCATGTTCCATATACTTAGAACAAATGATTTTAAAGCTTAAGTTGAATGATGAAAAGGGAAATTTTAAGTAATGATCAGTATTAATGAAATCAAGTATCCATTTTATATAATTTACATAGATTGTTTCTGTAATGCTATTATAACCCAGTGGTACTTTTATTCAGTTTTAAAGTACTAGGAATAAACTCTTAAATATCAATCAATATTAAGAAGAATACCTTAGCTGCAACATCCCTGACTAATAAGTATTAAATAACAGCCAGTGGATTATCAGTCTTAGAACATTCCAGTTTTGTGATACGTGAAATTCAAATAACTACAAGAATCTCTATGATGTTTCCTTCAGGTGAAATACCTAAGCAGGTTAAAGTGAAAAAACTGAAGAACCTAAAGACTCTGGATTCTAAACCTGGTATTGACTTTTACTAATTTTTAAATATATACTATATGGGTAAATGGGTCCCACTGCTTACCTTCTTTTCTTTTCTTTACTTCTTAGGAGTTTATACTTCTTATAAGCCATATCTAAATAGAGACGAAGATATCATAAAACAATTACAGAAGGTGATTACTTGCTCATGTATTAATTTAAATGTTCTTACTCAGGTATGCAATATCCAGTAAGGCAATATGTGCTTTATGTGCAATCACGTGAAAAGAGGTCTCTCTTCTGAATGAATGCCTCATAAAAATCAGGAGACTAATGTAGCAGCAATTATGGGCTAGAAATATGGGGGTTTCAGCTACCAACTAGTGCCAGTTTTCCTGAAAACTTAGCAATTATAGTGAAAAAGTTATGGACTGTACTATAGGTAGCTTAGTACCTGACGATTGGGATAGTTAGCTTTGTTTTGGAAAATACATAGTATTCATACAGCAAGTATGAAATAAAGATAGTCATTGTGAGCTAATATTTTAAAGGATGGGATGAATCTCTTATATTTTGTTCTAAGGATTTTTTAATAGGATATTGCATAGTGGATTTCACATTAAATTACTTCAAGATGAAGTTCTAGGTTTTTTTTCATATCAAATAAAAATACATAAATTTATATATCAGCTAAGCTTCTATAATCATTATTTTCTATTCTCTGACACTAGAGTCTAGGTTCTCATTTTTCCTTCTTTTAAGGGTGTACAACAGAAGCGTCCTTCTGAAGCTCAAAGTGTTATCCTCCGACGCTATTTTTTGGAACTGACACAAAGCTTCATCATTCCATTAGTAAGTTAGCATATGTATTTGCTTAATTTAATGATTTGTTGAAGAGCACATAAATGTTTTTTCCATCCACCAAAACCTTTTCTTAAATTGTTTTGGTTGCTTATGTGTGTAATGGTTAAAATAGAGCTCTTTGCAAGACACCCAGACTCTTGGTTCTGGTAATTAACTGTCACTTCTTCTCCTTGACTCTCAATTTCTTTATGTGTAAAATGTGACTAATTACACTTTTGCTAAATACTTTTCAGGGTTGTGAATCTTAGAAGATAACCGTTATGAAATGTTATATAATTATTTCATTTTGCACCTTAAAATGTTCTACTGGAACTTCTTTCTCTGATGTTATTTTCTTGAGCATAATTTGATATATCTGTTAGCATGTAGTTCTATGATGTAGTTCCTTATGTGTCATTCATTATCTTTTCCTCAGTCTGTCACATAGCAGCACTCACTCAATAAATATTTATGAATTAAATGGCTAGGTGATATGGTTATTCAGTGAAATTCAATGAAACATCATGTTAAATTACTAAAAGATGTCTCAGAGTATAAAGTAATAACATGATGTGGTCCTGGTCTGGAGATTGCATCAGAGAGAAACTCGTATAGTTGCTAATGTAATCTATCTAAGAATATTGTAGGAGGGTAACCTGGAAATCTTTGCTATTATACTTTGGGAAGAAATGTTCTCTCTTGGTCTGTAGATGTCAGGTTATATTGTTCTATTTCAATCTGCTTACTTAGGCAAGTGAACTTGACTGTAATGCTTAATTAAGAGCATGGGCTAAAATCAAGTAGACCTGAATTCAAGTTCAAGTTGTATGAACTTGGGCAGGTTATTTAGCCTTTCAATGCCTCAGTTTCCCAATAATACCTACCAGAAGGGATGGTTGCACAAATTAAAAGAGATCATGCATGTAAAATGCTGAGTAAATTTTCTGGTACACAGTTACTTGATAAGGATAATTAGCATCATTAAAAATAGATATTTCTGGGACTTCCCTGGGGGTCCACTCTATAAGACTTTGCCTTCCAGTGCAGGGAGTACAGGTTCAGTCCCTGATCGGGTAGCTAATATCGCTCATGCCTCTTGGCCAAAAAGCTAAAACATAAAATAGAAGCAATATTGTAACAAATTCAATAAAGACTTAAAAAAATAAAAAGGTAATAATAAGTAGTTCCTTGGATTATTTTAGATTTAGTTAAATTTGTATTGAAAGTCTGATTTCTCAATTGAGTCTAAGGTTAGTGTATCTATTGAGAGGAGTGATGGTGTTGTTGATCCCCATTGAAAGAGCATATGATAAAAAACTTGGAAGCGTCCACTTTTTTAAAAAAAGTATTTATTCTTGGGTCTTCCCTGGTGGTCCAGTGGTTAAAAATCTACCTTGCAATGCAGAAGACACTGGCTCGATCTCTGGTCTGGGAAGACCCTACATGCCGCAGGGCTACTAAGCCCGTGCTCTGGAGCCTGAGAAACACAACTGCTGAAGCCCGTGTGCTCTAGAGCTTGTGTTCCGCAACAAGAGAAACCACCACAATGAAAAGCCTGCGCATTGCACTGGAGAAAGTCCACACACAGAAACGAAGCCACGACTAAATAAAATTTTAAAAATACTCGTTTGTTTATTTGGCAGGGTCTTAGTTGCATCAGGATCTTTAGTTGCAGCTTGTGGGATCTAGTTCCCTGATTAGGGACTGAATCCTGGTCCCCTGCATTGGGAGTGCAGAGTCTTAGCCACTGGACCACTGTGGAAGTCCCATGCACACTTTTTTAAGTAGGTCAGTTTAAACATTTTTGAAGACATCTCTGGGCAAGAACACCTAACTTTGACTAACCTTTTTTTCTTGGACTTAGGAAAGATATGTGGCAAGCTTGATGCCTTTGCAGAAAAGCATTTCTCCGTGGAAGGTATAACTATATTCTATTAAATTCCTCTATCAGTTCTCTAACTACAGTTAACTTCTGTGACTATATCCATTTTCAGTTTTTAAATTCAGTATGTCCTGTTTTCTAGAGTCCACCCCAATTAAGACAGTTTCTTCCAGAAGAATTTATGAAAACACTAGAGAAAACAGGACCTCAGCTGACCTCTAGAATAAAAGGCGACTGGATTGGACTTTACCGGTTAGTCCTTTTTTTTTTTTTCTTTTCTATTTCATCCATCTATAGAGCTTTATTTAAAAATGAAACAAAAAACTGGACTTAAATATATTCTTTTAAAAAAAAATTCATTGTTTCGTATGGTTTTCCTAGCTATAGGTAGAAAAGGTATTGAGGAGAGAAAGTTAAGTCATATCAAACTTTTTTTTTTTTTTTAATTTATTTTTATAGGCATTTTCTAAAATCTCCAAATTTTGATGGTTGGTTCAAGACCCGGAGGAAGGAAATGACCCAGAAACTGGAGGCACTCCATCTAGAAGCTCTTTGTGAAGAGGTTAGAAAACAGCGTGTTTGTATGATGATTAACAGCTATTGAAGATAACTCCATAGGGACTGGAATGTTCTGTCCATATCCACTACTTTATAAATAGTAATAGCTAACTGTTCTAGATCATGTGTGATGTGCCAGGGACTGTGCCGATCCTCTAAGTGGATAAAGTCTTTTACTCTTCACAGTTCACTGAAGTTGGTATGTTATGATCTGCATTATGGTACATTTGAGGATTACAAATTAAGTGATTTGCTTCAGATCACATCACTGCTAAGCAGTGGAACCAGCAGTGTGCTCAAGCCCACTTGCACTGGCTCACAAGAGCTACTTGTGTGCATCTCTTCCTAGTTCTGTATTCAGGGATCTCAGATTGTAGCTTGAAATCAGCTACAGAGGAATACTTATACCACAGAAACTGGCAAAGCTACAACCTAAGAGACTTTTCCTGGAGAACTGGTTGTTAAATAGCATACCACTGGATGAAGTTAGGATTCAAATCCAAACAGTCTAACTTGATATCTTTTCCACCGTGCCTTATTCACCGTTCCAGTTATTATTAATACATTTTTCCTGTATTTGGACTTTTCCACATTCTATAAATTGTCAGCAGACTATTTTAAATTAAGCTACTTTTAAAAATATAAAGGATAGGGACTTCCCTGATGGTCCAGTAGTTAAAAATCTGCCTTGCAGTGCAGGGGACATGGGTTTGATTCCTGGTCATGGAACTAAGATCCCACATGCTGTGGAGCAACTGAGCCTATGCTTCACAAGTGCCCTGCAATGAAAGATCCTACAGACAAGTAAAATACATTTTTGTTAAATATATAAAGGATAGTCTGAAAGTATGTTTAGCTTGAGATGGGTTAGCCTCAGTTTTAACTTTTTAATCGTAAACTCCCAGTGACTTTCAAAGAAAGAATACCTTGAAGATAACCACAGAGAAGCCCATGAAGAGATTATTTGAAGATACAAAGTTTATACCCAGTAATATATTCATGTTGACAATTATCTTGATGTTAGTTGATGTTCCTTATAAATTACTCACTACTTACGGGTGGGGGTTAGTATTGTATCTTAAGTTCCAAATTTGTTTTTCTTGATTGATCTAAAAGGGGCGCTTCAGGAAGGCATTTCTTACATTGTGTTTTACTTCCAAATATTAGACAGTCATTCTGGCTAACATCAAAAAGTATCTGTTTCTCGCTGTTAAAATAAATATCATGTACAGAATTATTCTTACACTGTAATGCTGTGTCTGGGTTAAAATCCTGTTTCTGTCCTTCCTTCCCAATAGCTTTACCTGTTAAAATAGCATGATTTCAATATTATTTTGAGTATTTATTGATTTGAGATTTGTTTATTCTTCTAGGACTTACTTCTCTGGACCCAGAAACACACAGAAGTAGAAACAGTGGACCTTGTATTGAAGCTAAAAAATAAGCTGGTATGTAGCCAAAACGGCCAAAGATCTCATTTGCTCTCATTTGAGGTGGTAGTCTGTGATGTATCACAGAAGTAAATTTTTAAATGAGAGGACCTGTGATTGGTCAGTTGATGGTCACTGGACTGAAAATAATTGTCACTCAAGCAGATCATAATGAAGCCATATATATATATATATATTTTTTTAGTTGTTTACATGGAGTCTAATGAGCTTTACAGAAAACATTCTGATGTATATTTAATACCACATGGTCTGTGTTGGTATTATCTATGTTAGTATTACACAGAAGTTTTTTTTTAACTCAACAATTGTATTGTTAAAGTGTCAGGTTCTTTGCTCTTTTTTTAATAGACTCTGTTAATTCTAGTCTCCGTCTGAAGTTTTCAAATCTTTGACCATTAAAACTGTTTATTTAGAGAATATACTGTGTTAATCCAGACACAAAAGATAACTTAAATGCTTCCCAAATGTTCCTTATATAGTTACAGGCTGATCGAGAGCATTTACCTGTGAAACCTGACACTATGGAAAAGTTACGGACACACATAGATGCGATTATCTTAGCATTGCCAGAGGACCTGCAAGGCATATTGCTCAAAACAAGCATGACATGATATTTGCCAAGATTTTCCAGCCAAAAGGATTGTACACCATGAAGCATACTGACATTTCAACCAGATGCACAAGCTCTCTCGGAGTGGAAAATAGCGGTGAATGCTCGCTACAGGGTTGAAAGACTATACTGTATAAACAGACATTTTTAGTGCATTATTTTTAAAATCAGATATCTGTGGTGGTTCCACTTTAATACTGAAACACTGAAAGGCATTTCTATATTTTTAATCATGTTCTAAAGTGCTCTTATGAGAGACCTGTGGGGCCATCAGTTTAAGTGATTCCAAACTGCAGTGCTGGCATTGCAGGTATTTTTTTAAATTGGTGCTTCTTTGCCCAATCATGTTAAAACTCAGGGGGATATAAAAATAACATTCACACTGGCTGTCTTCTTAAGAAGAAGGAAAAGACTGAACTGTCAGACTGTAGTTAGAAGTGATTAATGCTTTTGTAGTGCCTTCCGTGGTCCTACATGTTTCACAGAAGCCCAGCTGCTAGTCTTGAAGCTTTTTCTTAACTTTATTATAATATGTAGTTTTTTATAAGGCATTTTTTGAGTAATCATTGCTTAAAAATATATTTTTTGCCTCCTATTGTGTTTATTATTAGTGGCATTGGTGTTTTTTTAAACTGTCATATAGGTTTCATTTCATTATTTTCTATACCATTTTCAAATTTAATCTTAGTTTCACTGAAGTGAAGAAGGCATCTAGTATTAATTATGGAAGAGTTTATTTCCTCTTACCCTTTACTAATTGAGCCTGAGTTAATTGGCTTGGATGTCTTTCAAAGACATTCTAATTATAAACCTCATAATCAGCTATTTTTATAAACTGAACTGTTCCTTTTTTAAAGGCATTTTTATACCTTTTGTGTGATAGTCATTTGAGTGATTCTGAGATTGATTTTTAGCATTGTTTGTTTGGTAGGGTTTCCCCGCCCCTTCAAATTAATATTTCTCAGATTACTTTCCCTGCTGTTGATGTGGGAACTTTTGCCTGAATCACTGTTGTATCTAAGCTAGTTTTGTTGTTTTTGTTTGCTTCTGTTTTGTTTACAGTATACTACCTTGCCAAAAATAGAAGATTGTGGTTTGGTAGAATAAGGTTCTTTCCTTTGGTGTTTGAATAGGAGTGTCCTGAAGAAGCCACTATTTAAAATAGGCATCCATGACATAGCACATATGTAAATACCTGTGTCTTGAATTACCCTTTACGTATCCAAATTTGGTTGTAGGTTATAGAAGAAATGGCTTCAGGAGCTATCTCTTAGTCACTCCCAGCCTAAGAATGGGTCCTTGGTGTATGTAACTGTGGTCTTCTATCCAAATGTGCCCTTTTCTCATGGATGTAAGTCTCTCGAAGCATACCTCAAAGTCTTGGAAAGAATACTGCATTTGAAAGAAGTCATTTGCCTTGGATCACATGAGTTATTTTGTGAAGCAACAGTTGTCCTTGTGGAAAAGGGGCAGCGACTTTTATATGCTAAAATGTTTAATATCTTCCTGGGAAACCTTATTTAGGTATAAATGGTGATCTTATTATTTTTCAAAAAGGCATATTTTAATAATCTTACAATTTATATGCAGTTTGTGACCAGAGTTTGCAAGTTGTTAGTGTCATATCAAGGATCTTTTAAATTATACCACTACAGGATGTATCATTTCAAGTTTATTTTGCACAGCTAAAGAGTAGCAAAGAATGCCAGTTAGCATAATAATTGTATCTACATATTTACTATACCTAACAGAAAACCTAACACATACTGAAAACCTTATCTTACTTACCTGGTTTATCTATTAATTTCAAATTATGTACTTGTAAAAATAACTTAAAACTGCATTGGGAACCTGACAAAGACTGAATGGTAACTTAATTTTTTGTGTGATTTTTAAAGTTGCCTTTTTTTTTTTTTCCTGAGGAGACATTGTTAAGATCTAAAACCTGCCATTTAATGTTTATCTTCACCTCACCAGCATCAGAAGGAATCACTTGCTTTCAGGGTGTTGTGTAATGCCTAGTGCCTTCTGCTTTCAGTGAAAGAGCTTTTGAGAAGGCATTTATGGTCATTACTGAAAACCTAATTAAAGGCCTTGGATTTTAAAGCCGTTGGATATTTTGTATTATTTCTGAGCAAGATTGGAATGCGTGAAAAAAATGCAGGGTAAATGGAACTTTTGCATTACGGGATTCCTTTTAGTTTCTACTTATTTTTCTGAATTCAAATGAAAACCTTTTTCTGCTTACTTTATTATGAACAGATGAATACTCCATTTTATTAACAGATCACAGAATTAAGTGATTTCATATCTTTCCTACCAGTGTATTGATTTTTGTGAAGTGTTCTGATGAAAAAAATTTTAGCTTAATAATCTAGGTATTGTTAGATTCTCCACTTGCTACCTTTTCTTTTTTAACCTTAAATCTCAAATTTCATTTCTTTCTCTTCTTTTTTTGCAAGTAGCTAGTATATAATACTATTCTTTGGATTTTATTTTTTAATAAAATATATTAGGTGTTACTCCTTTTTGAAGTTACTAGGTAACATCCTTCAAAGTAGACTATACAAGATGTTGGTACATTTGAAAGAAATGCCATTAAAATGTGTCTTTTTTTCCTCATTTGCTCATAACCTAATTCACTTGTTTTTATACACCTAAATTTTACTTTCTTCAAGCATAACTTTAGGGGAAAAAAATTAACTAACTTTCTAATATTAGTCATTTAAAAACAGATAGTTGAAGAAGAAAAAAACATGTTAACTCATAATAATGACTAAACTATCACAAATAATTTCTCTTCACATATTAAACATATAATACTTATACGCCACCTACAACTTGGTTGAATTATGGTATTTATTATAATATCAATAGAAATTAGCATTTGTTAATAGAACTCCAAGAATTTTTTTTCCAATTATTCTTTTTGTTTTTTTTTTTAATAGATAAAGAGTTTGATACAAGATACAGAATCATGATTCCTAAAATTTATCCTGCATCTAACTAGTTTTTAGTAAAATGAGCTTAAGGTTGATGGTTGATTAAGTGAAATAAGTTTATGACTTTTATTTTGCAGTTATAATACTGCTTATCTCATGAGGCACAAATGTTGAGGAAAAAAAAAAAAAGATGGCAGTAGAATTCTGCTATATCCTAGTCTTTAGTGTTATTTCTGGACTTTTGAACACCAGCCTTTCTCTTACCCATTAGTTGAATACCATGCTATGCCTTTCTTCAAATTAAGATTGATGTTGTCTAATTATCTTAGGTCTCATTCCATTTGGCTAGTGTCATCACTAGGCTTGGATTCTTTTGCTTGTTTTTTTAAATTAATTTTTATTGGAGTGTAGTTGATTTACAATGTTGTGCTAGTTTCTGCTGCCCAGCAAGGTGTATTAGTTATACATATACACATGTCCACTCATAGACTGCTTCCCTGTGTAGGGCATTACAGACCGTTGAGTAGCAATCCCTGTGCTATACAGTAGGTTCTTGTTGGTTATCTGTTTCACATATAGTATTATGTGTATGTCAGTCCCGGTCTCCCAATTCATCCCTTCCCTCCCCTTTCCCCTTTAGTGACCATAAGTTTGTTTCTTATATCTGTGACTCTATTTCTGTTTTGTAAATAAGTTCATTTGTACCTTTTTTTTTAGATTCCACATGTAAGTGATATCATATGATATTTGTCTTTCTCTGTCTAACTTCACTCAGTATGACAATTTCTAGGTCCATCCATGTTGCTGCAAATGGCATTATATCATTCATTTTTATGGCTGAGTAATATTCTAATAATCTTTCAAAGAAGGTATGTACCACATCTTTATGCGTTCATCCATCAGTGGACATTTAGGTTGCTTCCATATCCCGGCTATTGTAAATAGTGCTGTAATGAATATTGGGGTCCATGTATCTTTCAGAATTATGGATCTCTCTGGGTATATGCCCAGGCATTGTATTGCAGGATCATATGGTAGCTGTATTTCTAGTGTAAGAGAGCTCCATACTGTTCTCCATAGTGGTTGTACCAATTTACATTCCACTAGCTGTGTAGGAGGGCTCCCTTTTCTCCACACCCTTTTCAGAATTTATTGTTTGTAGACTTTTTGATGATGGCCATTCTGACCAGTGTGAAGTGATAGCTCATTGTAATTTTGATTTGCATTTCTGTAATAATTACTGATGTTGAACATCTTTTCATGTGTTTTTGGGGCCGTCTGTATGTCTTTTTTGGACAATGTCTACTTAGGTCATCTACTGATTTTTTGACTCAGCTGTTTGCTTTTTTGATAGTGAGCTGCGTGAGCTGTTTGTGTATTTTGGAGATTAATCCCTTGTCAGTTGCTTCTTTGCAGATATTTTCTCCCATTCTGTGGGTCGTCTTTTCATTTTGTTTATGATTTGCTTTGCTGTACAAAAGCTTTTAAATTTAATTAAGTCTCATTTATTTTTTTAATCTTCATTACTCTAGGAGGTGGATTAAAAAAACACCTTGCTATGATTTAGGTCAGAAATTTTCCTCTAAGAGTTTAAAGTATCTGTGTTTTGTTTTTTTAATTAATTGAAAATGTTTAATTCTATTAATGATGCAGAATTTCCAAAAGCCAAACAAAGTCTTTTGTGTGTGTGTGTGTGTGTTTTTTAATTAGTTTATTTTCTATTTTTTAACTTTACAATATTGTATTTGTTTTGTTATACACTGACATGAATCCACCATGAGTGTACATGTTTTCCCCCTCCAGAACCCCCCTTCCACCTTAAAGTATCTGGTCTTACATTTAGATCTTTAATCCATTATGAGTTTATTTTTGTGTATCGTGATAGAGAATGCTCTAATTTCATTCTTTCACATGTAACTGTCCGGTTTTCCCAGCACCACTTACTAAAGAAGACTGTCTTTTCTCCATTGTATGTTCTTGTCTTTGTCATCATACCATTTCTGCTTAGCCATTAGAAAGCTAAACTTCATGAGTCCCTCATCTTTTTTACTGTCCCTCATATTTTTCCATATCCACAGGATGAATAGTTTGTAGTATCAGTTGCTTCTATATTGAGATGCTTTTGAAAAATAGTAACTTTATATTCTGGAGTTATGATACTTTCTATTGAGTGGAGGAAGCTATTGAAATGATTGATTTTTTTGGTATTAATTTTTATTGGAGTATAGTTGCTTTACAATGTTGTGTTAGTTTCTACTGTACAGCATAGTGAATCAGCTGTACATATACAAACATCCTCTTTTTTTTTTTAATAAATTTATTTATTTTAGTTGGGGGCTAATTACTTTACCATATTGTAGTGGTTTTTGCCATACATTGACATGAATCAGCCATGGGTTTACATGTGCTCCCCATCCTGAACCCCCCTCCCACCTCCCTCCCCATCCTATCCCTCTGGGTCATCCCATTGCCCCAGCCCTGAGCATTTGTCTCATGCATTGAACCTGGAATGGTGTTCTGTTTCACGTATGATAATATACATGTTTCAATGCTATTCTCCCAGAACGTCCCACCCTCACCTTCTCCCTCAGAGTCCATAAGACAAACATCCTCTTTTTGGATTTCCTTCCCATTTAGGTCACCACATAGTATTAAGTAGAGTTTCCTGTGCTATATAGTAGGTTCTCATTAGTTACCTATGAAATGATTGATTTTGATTGAATGAAATGGGTAAATATTTTACAGCCAAAGGCTCTGGTGATAGAACCCAGAAATTTTTTTTTAAACACCTTTATTGAGGTATAATTGATGTCCAATAAACTAAACACAGTGTACAATTTGATGTTTTGACATTTGAATACACCCATAGAACCATCAGCACAGTCATGATGGGAATATATCTGTTCACCCCCACCTCAAATTTCCTTATGCTTCTTTGCACTCCATCCTGCCTCACTTCCCAAACAATCACACATCTGTGTTCTGTCACTGTAGATTAGTTTGTGTTTTCTAGCATTTTACACATGGCATATACCTCTTTTTTTTGATCTGGCTTTTTTTTTTTTCTAACATCTAAAGATAGTATTTATTTGTCTCCCCTCTGTTAAACCCTGAACCAGTCCCTTTCCCCAGGCTCACTGGGGATGTGTAGGAAAAGGGTTATACAGGTCAGATTAGACATGGGAGAAAGAGAGGACTCCTTAGGCATGGCAAAGAAGATGGAAAAGACTGTCATCAGGAAAAAGAAGTCCCATGGCCTCCCAGAAGGGCGCAGAAAAAGAGGTGTTGCGTCAGGGAAGAGTTCCTGGCATAACCAATGATGAGGCTCCCAAACAAAGTCCTAATCCCAGCCACCCCAACTGTGGCAGCCCCAGCCACAGTAAATTTGCCTGCTGTGTCAATGTCCCTGAAATGGCACTGATTTGGAAGTTATGCCTAGGGATAAGTAAGGTCAAGGGCCCTGAGGCTGCCAAGCTGCTGAGACTCTGATCTGTCAGCTGTTTCATCACTACTGCAGACTGATCCACTCACAGGCACTCCTGACAAGGGAGGGGAGTGAGGGGCTGTGGCAGGAAAAGTGGCTCTCAGTACGGAGAGTGATCTCATTTCCCTCTCTCATCATAATTGAGATTCATTCATATTGTATGTCTCAATAGGTGATTGTTTTGTTTTTATTGTTAAGTAATATTCCATTTTATGGTTGCAGTACAAAATTCTTATCCACTCAGCTATTGATGGACATTTGGGTCCTTTCTAGTTTTTGTCTGTTACAAGTTAAACTCCTGTGAACACTCATAGACAAGTCTTTGTATGGACATATATATCCTTTTCTCTTGGGTAAATACCTTGGAAGCTGAATCAGTCGTGGGTGAATGTTTAACTTTTCAAGAAATTGCCAAACTGTTTTCTAAAGTGGTTGTACTAATTTGTTTCCACCAACTGTATATGAGAGTTCCAGTTTTTGCACATCCTACTCAACACCTGGTATGCCCAGCATTTTTAGATTTAGCAATTCTAATGACTTATATTTTTGTTCTATTGGGATTGTAAGTTTCATTTCCCTCAAGACCTGTGCTGTTGAACATCTTTCCATTTGCTTTCCATTAGTCATCTGTATCTGTTCTTTGATAAAGTATCTGTTAAAAATCTTTGCTCTTTTTGAAGACTGAGTTGTTTAATTTCTAGTGGTTGAATTTTTAGAGTTCTCTCTAAATTCTTGATAGAAGTTACTTTTCATATATGTGGCCTACGAAATTTTTCTACAGCTTATGACTTTTTTTTCATTTTCACAACAGCGTCTTTTGAAGAAGCAGAAATTTATGGATTTCTACACAAATTCCTGCTGGAATTTTGATGCGTATTGCATTAAATGTCTGGGTAAATTCTTAATGTCCTCTGGTCTATGGACAAAATACACGTCTCCATTTATTTGTGTCTTCTCTAATTTCTTAGCAATGTTTTGTTTTCAAGGTACAAATCTTTCACATCTCCTGTCAGACTTCACCATAAGCCTGTTGTGTTTTTGATATTGTTGTAAATGATGTCATTTTATAAAATTCAGTTTTTAACCTTTCACTAAAAAGCCCAGCTCAAAATTCTAGCATATACTTGTATATTGATGTTATATCTCACAACCTTACTAAACTCATTAATTCTAGTAGCTTTATTTTGGCATATTCCATCAGATTCTTTTTTCAACTTTTTCTTTTATTTTTGGTTGTGCTAGGTCTTCCTTGCTGCCCAGGCTTTTCTCTGGTTGCTGCGAGTGGGAGCTACTCTCTAGGTGTGGTATGTGGGCTTGCTGCAGTGGTTTCTCTTGTTGCAGGGCATGGGCTCTGGGGCATGTGGGCTCAGTAGTTGCAGCTGCCAGGCTTTAGAGCACAGGCTCAATAGTTGTGGCACATGGCTTAGTTGCTCTGAGGCATGTGGAATCTTCCTGGATCGGGGATCAAAACCCTTATCTCCAGCATTAGCAGGTGGATTCTTTACCATTGCACCACCACGGAAGCCCTCCATCATATTCTTAACGTAGGAGATCGTGCTGTCTGTGAATTAAGAATGTTTTACTTCACCTTTCCAATCTGGATGGCTTCTGTTTGGTATTCTCGCCTGACAGTAGTGACTGGAACCTCCAGTAGAATGTTGAGTAATATTTATGAGACTAGACATCTTTCTTATTCCTAATCTCAAAGGAAAGCATTCATACTTTTATCATTAGGTGTGGTATTAGCTGTAGGTTTTTTGTAGATGTCCTTTATGAAGTTGACGAAGACTTCTGTCCCTAGTTTGCTGAGTTTTTATCAGGAATGGACTTGGGATTTTGTTTAATGCTTTTTCTGAACTATCACGGCGATCATATCATTTTGTTTGGTTTTGTCTTCAGTTTGTGTGTATGATTTATATGTTAACACAGAATGACTTTTGGATGTTAAACCAACCGCATTTCTTGGATTCAGTCCCAATTCGCCTTGATATGTTATCCTTTTAATACAGCTTTGGATTTGATTTGCTAAATTTTTGTTTAGAGTTTTTGCATCTGTGTTCATGACGGGTATTGGATTATAGTCTTCTTGTCATGTCTGTCTGGTTTTGGTATCATGCCTTGGAATGAGTTGAAAGAGTTTGTGTCAAGATGGTATCATTTCTTCTTTAAACGATGGTTTGTGAGAAGGTGTTTACAGTTTCAATTTTTAAAAAATAGATACAAAGCTATTAACGTTATCTCTTTCTTCTTGAGTGTGTGCTGGTATTCTGTGTCTTTCAAGAACTGCATCCTTTTCATCTAAGTGGTGGTATTTATGGTAAAATTATTCATAGTATTTCCTTGTTAGTCTTTTAATATCTGTAGAAACTGTAATGATATAAACTTTCTCACTCCTGATATTGGAGGCTTATTAATTTTATTCATCTTCTATAAAAGTCGATTTTGGTTATGTTGATTTTCTCTGTTTTTCTGTTTTCCATTTCATTGGTTCCTACTTTTGTCTTTCCTCTCTTCTGCTTACTTTGGTTTTAATTTGCTCTTCTTTTTTTAAGTTTCTCAAAGTAGAAGCTGAGGTCATTGATCTGAGACCTTTTCTCTAACATAGGTTTTTAGTGCTATACATTTTCCCCTAAGTACTGCTTTAGTGGCATCCCATAAATTCTGGTTATGTTCTGTATTTATGTTCATTCAGTTCAAAATAGCTTATAATTTCCTTTAGGACTTCTTTAATCCATGGGTTATTTAGAAGCATTATTATATTTCCTTTTTTAAAAAACTATTTATTTGCCTATGCCATGTCTTAGCTCTGGCACACAGAATCTTTTTTAGTTGTGATATGTAAATTCTTAGATGCATCATGTGGGATTTAGTTCCATTACCAGGGGTGATGGAATCTGGGCCCCCTGCATTCAGAGCATGGAGTCTTAGCAACTGGACCCTCAGGGAAGTCCCACGTGTATTATTTCCTGTATTTAAATATTTATAGATCTTTTGAAAATCTCTTTCTTCGTGGTTTCAAATGTCATTTAATGTGGTCTGAGAATATACTTGGTATGATCTGAATTCTTCAAAAATTTAAGGTTTGTTTTATGGCCCAGAATACAGTTTATCTTTGTAAATGTTCTGGGTACACTTGAGAACAATGTGTATATTGCTGTTGTTGGGTGGAGTGTTATGTAAATTTCAGTTAGGTCAAGTTTGTTGATAGTGGAGTTCATGTTGTTGATTTTCTGCCTTCTTGTTCTGTCAATTATTAAGAGAAGGGTATAGAAATATCTTGATCATAATGGTTAGATTTGTGTATACTCTGCTCACATGTCTTGTCTGATATTAATAGAATTCCAGGTTTCTTATGACTAATGTTAGCATGATATATCTTTTCCATACTTTTAACCTACCTGTGTTTTTATATTTAAAATACTTTCGTAGGTAAGTATAGTTCTTGCTTTTTTTTTCCCTAGCCATGTTGCACACCTTGTGGAATCTTAGTTACCTGACCAGGGATTGAACCCGGGGCAACTGCAGTGAAAGCACCAGGTCCTAAACACTGGACTGCCAGGGAATTCCCTAGTTCTTGCTCTTTCATCCAATTTCACAAATTTTATTTTTTTGGTTGGTATCACTATAGCATTTACAATTACTAATTATTGCTATGGTTACATTTGAATCTATTATCTTGTTATTTGTTTTCTGTTTGTCTTATCTGCTCTTGTTCTCCTTTTTTCCTTCTTTTGAATTAATGGAATATTTATTATCTCATTTTATATTTTTTGTGGGATTATTAGATATAACTCTTTTTATTTCAGTGTAGTTGCTTTAAGATTTATAATATGGGGGCCTCCCTAGTGGTCCAGTGGTCAAAAATGTGCCTGCCAATGCAGGGGTGATGGATTTAATCTGTGGTCAGAGAAGATCCCACCTGTCTTGAAGTAACTAACCCCATGTTCCATAACTAATGAGCCTGTGCTCTAGAGCCCACGAGTCACAACTCCTGAGCCAGCAAGCTGCAACTACTGAAGCCTGTGAGTCTACAGCCCATGCTCTGCAACAAGAGAAGCCACCACAATGAGAAGCTCCCACGAAGAGGAGTCTCTACTTGCAGCAACTAGAGAAAGCCTGAGCGCAGCAACAAACACCTTGCAAAGCCAAAAAAAACAAAAGATTTACAGTATGCATTTGTAACTTATGAGCCTCCCCTCAAGTGATATTATTCTATGCCACATATAGGATAAGAACGTTGTAATAGTGTACTTCTGTTTGGCTCTTTCCAGCCTTTGTGATACTACTGTATATGAATTTTATTTTTGTACATGTTACAAATACCACAATACATTATCGTTATTTTGTTTAAATAGTTTTTTTTTAAGTGTTAATAGTAAGAGAAAACATTCTTACATATATGCTGTTACACTTAACCTTTTCTGGTGCTCTTTATTCCTTGTGTAGATCTTTATGGTATATATTTGTGTAGGTCTTTTTGTATAGATATTTATGATATCATTTTCCTTTTGCCTGAAGAACTTTCTTTAACATTCCTTATAGTGCAGATTTATATCTGAAAATATATTTATTTTACCTTCTTTTGTAATGATTTTTTTTTTTTGCTGGATATAGATTTCTAGGATGACCTTTTTTTCCTTCCATTATTTTAAAATGTTTATCTACTGTCTTCCTCCTTGCATTATCTCCAGTGAGAAATATGTCATCTTTTAAGTTTTTTTTTAATTAATTAAAAAATTTTTGGCTGCACCTTGTAGAATGTGGGATCCTAGTTCCCTGACCAGAAATAAAATCCTCACCCTCTGCTTTGGCAGCTCAGAGTCTTTTTCATTTGTTTATTTATTTGGCTGCACTGGGTCCTTGTTGCTTTGTGTGGGCTTTCTCTAGTGTGATGAGTGTGGGCTGCTCTTTATTGTGGTGCACGGGCTTCTCATTGTGGTGGCTTTTCTTGTGGAGCACAGGCTCTAGGCACTCAGGCTTCAGTAGTTGCAGCTCACAGGCTCAGTAGCATAATTATTCTGTAGCATATATAATCTTCCCAGACCAGGTATTGAACCCATGTCCCTGCATTGGCAGGCAGCTTCTTATCCACTGTACCACTAGGGAAGTCCTGGAAGCTCAGAGTCTTAACCAGTGGACTGCCAAGGACGTCTCAAGAAATATATCATCTTTATTTTTGTTTCTATGTAGTTAATAAGTCTTTTTCCCTGGCTGCTTTTGCTTTGATGTAGTTTTATTCAGATTTCTTGTGCAGGGTCAATGGAACTTCCCGAATATGTGGTTTTATTTGTTGTTCAGTCACTAAGCTGTGTCTGACTATTTCTGATCCCATGAACTGCAGCATACCAGGCTTCCCTTTACTTCACTGTCTTCTGGAGTTTGCTCAAATTCATATCCATTGAGTCAGCAATGCCGTCCAACTATCTCATCCTCTGTCGCCCCTTTTCTTGCCCTCAATCTTTCTCAGCATCAGAGTCTTTTCCAGAAAGTTAGCTCTTCACATCAGGTATCCAAAGTATTGGAGCTTCAGCTTCAGCATCAGTCCTGCCAATGAATATTCAGGGTTGATTTCCTTTAGCATTGACTGGTTGGATCTCCTTGCTGTCCAAGGGACTCTCAAGTCTTTTCCAGCACCACAATTCAAAAACATCAATTCTTTGGTGCTTAGTCTTCTCTGTTGTCCAACTATCATATCTGTGCATGACTACTGGAGAAAACATAGCTTTGACTGGACAGACCTTTGTCAGCAAAGTGATGTCTCTGCTTTTTAATATGCTGTCTAGGTTTGTCATAGCTTTTCCCAAGGACCAAGTGTCTTAATTTCTTGGCTGCAGTCACCATCCACAGTGATTTTGGAGTACAAGAAAATAAAATCTATTACTGTTTCTGTTTCTACTTTTTCCCCATCTGTTTGTTGAATGGTTTGCCTTGGAAGCAAACTGAGATCATTCTGTTGTTTTGAGATTGCACCCAAGTACTGCATTTCGGACTCTTTCATTGACTCTGAGGGCTACTCCATTTCTTCTAAGGGACTCTTGCCCACAGTACTAGATATAATGGTCATCTGAACTAAACTTGCCCATTTCTGTCCATTTTAGTTCATTGATGCTATGAACTAAGATGTTGATGTTCACGCTTGCCATCTCCTGCTTGACCACATCCAATTTGCCTTGATTCATGGGCCTAACATTCCAGGTTCCTATGCAATATTGTTCTTTACAGCATCGGACTTTACTTTCACCAATAGACACATCCACAACCAAGAGTCATTTCTGCTTTGGACCAGCCTCTTCATTCTTTCCGGAGCTATTTCTCCACTCTTCCCTGGTAGCATACTGGACACCTACTGACCCAGGGAGCTCATCTTCTGGTGTCATATCTTTTTGCTTTTTCATATTGTTCATGGGATTCTTGAGGCAAGAATACTGAAGTGGTTTGCCACTTCTCCAGTGGACCACATATTGTCAGAACTCTCCACCATGATCCGTCCATCTTGGGTGGCCCTACATAGCATGGCTCATGTGATTTTATAGTTGTAATCAAATGTGGAAAACTTCTGGCCACTATTTCTTCAAGTTTTTTTTCTATCCCTTCCCATCTTTCAGGAACTTCAGTTATTCATGTATTAGTCTGTTTGAGGTTATCATAGTTCACTGATGCTTATGTTTTTGTTTTCCTCTTCTTTCTCTGTGTTTCATTTTGGATACTTTCATATTTCTATGCCTTTATTTTCTCTTTTATATTGTCTAACCTGCTGTTAATTCTATCTAGTATATTTTTCATCTCGGGCGTTGTAATTTTGATTTCTGAAAGCCTGATTTGGGTCTTTCTTTTGTCTTCTATGTCTGTATGTACTTAAGATAACATCTCTGTTAGTTGAGTTCATTCTGATGAACTGCCTCATTATTATGGGTCATGTGTCTCTGCTTCTTTGTATGCTGAATAATCTTAGGTTAGATGCCAGAATTTTACTTTGTTGGATGTGTATATTTTTGTGTTCTTACAAATTTTTTGAGCTTTGCTCTAGGATGCAGTTAAGCTTCCCAGGTGGCTCAGTAGTGAAAAATCTGTCTGTCAATGCAGGAGATGCAGGAGACGCAGATTTGATCCCTGGGTCGGGAAGATCCTCTGGTGTAGGAAATACCAATCCACCCCAGTATTCTTGCCTGGAAAACCCCAGGGACAGAGGAGCCTGGTGGGCTTTGGTCCATGGTATCACAAAGAGTCAGGCTCAACTGAGCACACATGCAGTTAAGCTATTTGGAAACAATTGGTCCTTTCAGGTCTTTTGTGACTTGTTAGGTTGGTTTGAAGTAGTGTTCAATATAGAACTAATGCTTCACTACTGAGGGACCTTGAGTACTCTACTCACCATCCCATGAATTGTGTGTTTTTTTTAAAGTCTGGCTGATGGGAACAGGCAGTGTTTTCTTTAACCATTTGATGAGTCACTCTTTGACTTTGGGTATTTGGCTCATATCCATATGAGTTCTTTGGGGAGCCTTCTGCAGATCTCTTTGTGTACAAGGTTTTTCTCTGTGCTCTTTCCTCTCTGCCTTAAAGTTTGGTTTCCCTAGACTTTCAGCTTCAGGAGTTTACCAGCCTACTCCTCTCTTCCCCTTTCTATGCTGCGTGTGGCCTGGAAACACTCAACAAGGCAGTAAACTGGAGCAGTCTCAGATTCAGACTTTGTTTTCTGTCTTTCAGGAATTATTTTCCTTTCATTGTTCGGTGTCCAGTATCTTGAAAACCCTTGTTTCATAAATTTTTTTTTTTTTTCAGGTAAGAGAGTAAATCTGGTCTTTGTTACTTGATCTTGATTACAAGCGAGAGTTCCAACAGTCTGGTTTTAACTGTCCTTCCGGTGAATCCTGATGCATGTTAACATTTAAGTACCATACATATATTTGAATTTAATGTTAGATAATTAATTCACTATCAACCATCATTTACCGTGAAGATAGAATTACACAAGTCAGTAAATCTAATATTTGGAAGAAAAATCTTTTCTAGTAAATTAATTTCTGTTTTGTAGCGTGTAATTGCAAAACATTTGGAATATTTATACAATCAGGATAGATGGAGCTGAAGGTTTTGTGAAATAAAAAATGATCTTGATGATATTATGGTACATACAGTCTTAGACATTCAGCTTTCATGTCTTCATGCTGTGCTGTGCTCAGGCACTTAAGTTGTGTCCGACTCTTTGCAACCCTATGGACTGTAGCTCACCAGGCTCCTCTGTCCATGGGATTCTGCAGGCAAGAATACTAGAGTGGGTTGCCATGCCCTCCTCCAGGGGATCTTCCCCAACCAGGGATCAAACCCGCATCTCTCGTGTCTCATGCATTGCAGGCAGATTCTTTACCCACTCAGCTACCTGGGAAGCCCCTTCATGTCTTTAACCATTGTTAAACAAAATGTCATTCCTGGGAGAAGTTGGAACAACAATTAAGTCCTGGTTTGCTGTAGTGGGTAAGGGGAAGCAGATGACTCCATTTTGCGTTTGCGTCTTCTTTAATAACTACCCCCCTTTTGATCATACTCTCAGCATAACTGAGATGTGATTAAAAAACAAAAAAATTAAGGCGTTAGTGCCCCTCTCAGCCACTGCTCTGCATCCATGGGTCATGACATTTTTGCTTAAGCCCTATGACATTTCACAGGTCATGGTTCATAATCCTTAAATTGGTTACTGTCTTTGCTCCTTTTCTCTTGTTATCGACTTAGGGAGATATTTCACATGGAGGTTAGTAGCTGCAAATATGCGTTAAGACTTTTGAGAGGATACAAAGCACCATTGGGGACTATTATCATTATGGTAAGTAGGATAATTTCCAGTGTTTGGAGTGCACTTTGAAGCTATGATCTCTAAGACCCAAACCAATCAAAGAAAGACCCCATTCAGAGTCATCTTAAGCCAGGTGACTTGTTTAATGATATGTCACTTAATTGCAACTCCCTTGGAAGTGTTAATTCACGTACAAGAGGTGATGTTGGCCACAGCGCAAACACATCCTAACTTGGCAAGAGGATAATTGAGGGCTGCTCTGTTATCGAGAAAAACCTCAACCAGAGTCCAAGGATCTTTACTGGGAAGCTACTGCTTAGCAGTGGATTTCTTGCAGTACTTTCGAAAGTTAAGGAGAGGTTCCTGATCATAGCCTCATTTGTATTTATTCCTAACCAGGGAAGTAGGGACCTGCCAAAGGAAGCAAATTAAGTGCCTCCTGGTAGGCCCTTTGAAGAACAGTTAGAGTCATAGTTAGATTACTAAGTGTCACTGCCCAGCTGTGCACCAGCTACCTAGGCCTTCATAGCCCAAGGAGATGATAATTACCCAAAAGATAAAGCTTGTCACTAAGGTGGCATTGTAAATGGATTAATCGGCAAGAATTGTTTCATTTGCCTGTTTAAAGCCAGGAGTCAATTAATTTTTTTTCCCCTAGCCAGAAATAAAAAGTTTTTCTAAATTCTAAAGATTACCTTCCTTAGCAATGGCCCAGAAGTTGTGGCTGATGGAATTATCTTTCCAGGTCAGTGCCAGGATAAAGGAAAGAGAAGAAAAGGTTTTGAGTTCAGCTGAAATGGGAAGTCTTGCTCTGTCTGGCATCTTGGAAGCAGTCGACATCGATGTCCACTTGTCACCACGATGTCATCCTTGTCAACTTGATGTAGAGGTCTCCAGGGTTTGTACAGGACCAGAAGTCAGGTGGAGCCTCCTTTAGCTACATGATATAGATATACAAGGTTCACTGCCTTCTAGTTTTGCAGCAGAGTGAGTGGCCAAAAGCACTTGGTAAGTTCGCTTTCAATGGGACTCGAGGGCGGTTTTCTTCTGATGATGACTCCGTAATTTTTCCAGTCACTGGACTCCAGACCGTGACCAGTAAGGTTTCCCTAAATCGGAAATCAGGGAAAGCTTCTTTAACCTGTTGATAATAGGCTCCAGAGTAACACAATAGCTGGTCATACTAGCAGGAGGCTACAAAGGATCAGCAGAAGGTGGTATACCAATAGACATTGGTCTGACCATGATTATCTCATGTGGAGTGAGTTTATGTTTCCCAAGGGTGGTGTTACGAACAGTCAGCAAGACCATAGGCAATACTATAGGCCAAGGGGAGTCCAGTCTCTAGCTGTATAACAACATCTCAAAGACTTAGCAAAATTAGAGTCTACTATCTATAAAGGAACAAACATAATTTTTCTCTCTATAATTACCCCCATTTTTTACTATAGGTAATTAAAGTAAAGCTAAATTTGTATTAACCTCAGCCTGATTATTTATACATGTGCAGCAAGAAACAGTGGTTGACCATATGAGTTTTTTTAAGATTGTTTTGCCAGAACCTTGTTAGTAAAATAACAGCTTGCCCAAGCAGTTTCTTGAGGCTCTCTGATTATATAAGACTATGTATATTTCCCTCAAATGTGACATTCCAGTGAAAATCTTGGTAGTTGTGTCTTTTCACAAGGAGAATAGATTATTTTTCTTTTAATTTCCTTTGCTCTTCAAGAAAACAAAACCTGTTATTTTACCCCCTCTCTTCCATAGGATTCCATGAATTCTAACACAGCCATAAAAGCAGTAGATTTTCGAAAATGTACTCCATAATGTTACCCATGTTGACAGGATACAATCCAGAACAGTAATCCAGGTTTTATGGCCCTATCACTGGCCTCCCTTGTTAGTGCCGAAGTAGAATGGACCTCATCCACATGTGCCACAATCTTGACAGACCCTGTTGCTACTGCCTTTGCAGCGAGAGCATTTCCCTGATACTCAAGTTCAATCCTTTTAGTGTGAGCCTCAACTTTTTGGGCAGACAGCATTATGCCAGGACATATCAGACTTTCCAGGAATTTTGTTCAGTTTCTGGAATACTTCAGTAGGTGCGGAAACAATGGAAACAGTGAGAGACTTTATATTTGGGGGCTCCAAAATCACTGCAGATGGTGACTGCAACCATGAAATTAAAACTTTTGCTCCTTGGAAGAAAATTTATGACCAACCTAGACAGCATATTAAAAAACAGAGACATCAGTTTGCCAACAAAGGTCCATCTAGTCAAAGCTATGGTTTTTCCAGTAGTCATATATGGATGTGAGAGTTGGACTATAAAGAAAGCTGAGCGCTGAAGAATTGATGCTGTTGAACTGTGGTGTTAGAGAATACTCTTGAGAGTCCCTTGGACTGCAAGGAGATCCAACCAGTCCATCCTAAAGGAAATCAGTCCTGAATATTCGTTGGAAGGACTGATGCTAAAGCTGAAACTCCAATACTTTGGCCCCCTGATGCGAAGAACTGACTCATTGGAAAAGACCCTGATGCTGGGTACGATTGAAGGCAGGAGGAGAAGGGGACATCAGGATGAGATAGTGGGATGGCATCACTGCCTCGATGGACATGAGGTTGAGCAAGCTCCAGAAGTTGGTGATGAACAGGGAAGCCCGGTGTGCTGCAGTCCATGGGGTCACAAAGAGTCAGACACGACTGAGCGACTGAACTATAACATATCTATACAGATATAAAGAAAGCTTAATGTTACTTACTTAACTATGTAATTTAACATATTATGTAAGCCTGAATTAGTATAACATCTCCCTTTTTATGAGGTGAGAGAATAAATTATAGGAGCTTTTTCAGGGGCCCCCTGAGAAATCTCATTAACTAGAGATTAAAAGGACTTTATATAGCATTTGATTTGAGGAAGCTGTCAGATTAACAAAAGTTTGGATGCTTGACTAAATAGAATCACATATTATTGTGAAACATTGTGAAACAATACTTAATTATCTATTTGGCCAATTATCAATTTATCAGATGAAATCAAGTTGTAGTTTTATGTAAGTATACTACTAATATTGAGCATAATTTAAAAACCTGTATAGTTCAGTTTTAGCCAATTTGTTTATACAAGGGAAGATTCTCTCTTACTCTCTTCTGAAATAATCAAAAGTTCTAATTTAGACAAAATTACTCTCATTTCCTTCAACAAAGATACATCTTTATTCCTCAACTTTTCCTTAAACAAAAATACATCATACTGTCCTTACATATATAGCTGAACTCTTCTAGTCGTCTTAATTACATGCATTAATTATCATTTTTAACCCTTGGAAACTTTAATTTCTAGAATCATGTCCTTCTTTTTCTTTAGTTTTTCTGTACTAGGAAGCTGAAAGTAGATGAACCTGTATTTTGTAATTAAAGTATCAGTATTTTACTCCATTTGGAAATGATCCAGATATTCAGTAAACCTCTATTATTTAACCTATAAAATCCTTAAAGTTTTTAGTTACCAAAGAGATTTGGGAAAATGTTTTAAGGACACCTAAAATACAATTACTGCTAAACAGCTCACCTAAAACCTTTTAATCTTACATCTATTACTTGCTCCCAACAGTCATACTTCGATTACTTTCCTATTGACAAAATTTTTAACAGAGACAACATGAACCTACCTGATCAGTTAATCCAGGTAAAATAAAAAATTTTATACTTGATGCTGCTAACTCTACAAACATGCCTGTTTTAATTACACCAGTGAATTTAAACTAGCTTTTATTTATCTTATATCACACAAACCTGGAAAGCACCTGGGGTTAGTTTTTATTAATATATTTCTGAGTTTTAGATTATCCAATCTTTTTTATTTGAGCTATATGTAAATTATATATTATTATATATATATATATGTATATATACATACATATATACACACTTGTTTTTAAGCCAATCAAATAGTCAAATAGAGCACTTTACAAATTAATTTTGATAATACCATCCAGACATAGAGAATGTCACATATTTATGACATGTGTAAACATAAATGCCCATAGTCACAGAGACCTCATAGTTACTAGTATTTGTGTAAAAGTCACTTACAAGTTTTTTGTAAAATGACCTTTCTCCCTTTTGATGAGAATTACCTCCCTGACATTTGCATCATGAAGTATGGTTTTTAGGTCCTAGGAAAAAATGAGACCTAAAATCTATATCACAAAGACACAAAGTATCTAAGTATCCTACAAGATGGAATTTGGGCCTATCTGTAGGACAGTTCTGTTTGCAATGTCACAATGTCTACAAGCATTTTAAGATGAATTAGGGGAGGTTTTAGGATTACCAGAAAGGACTGACACACCCATTCACCTATAGTTGGAATGGCTTTTTCCCTTTGGGTACAGTTACCTTAGAAGAGAAGGCCAAATAAAATGCCTGGCAGGCCCCGAACATCAGCTTCTCCCATTTGGCCAAATTTTTAATCCTAAAGTTATCCAGTCCTTTCAAGTATATTGTCAGGCTTCATCCAGGAGAAATATTTCTGGTGGTATTGAATAACCTCATCAATTTTAACTTATGTTTCTCCTCAGCTGTTTGAGAATATACATACCAGTTTGCCAGAAATTCTTTAATAAGAGTTTCATAAGTTCTGAAAGGGACCCATATGGGGCCATTTAAATTGATCCTAAAGAATTTACATAGGGCTTTTGAGGACAGTTTTTCCCAGTGTTCTAGTTGATTGCAATTGAAAATTTGGGGGCCAATGTTTTGGTGATGAAGTCCTATGAGGGTATAATGGGTATGGCCTAGGTGTTGTTTTCAGATACCTTTAGTGTTTAATTTTGCACTAGCCTTTTACAACAAATATTTCAATGAGGCTATTTTGGAATTTCTAAATCTTTTGGAGTCTTCTTCATGCTAATTAAAATAGGTATTCCATTCTGTTTATTTGATATGGGAATGCATACTTTTCAGTGTTTTATCTTTTTTTTTTTTTTTTTTTTAGTGAAGCAAGTAAAGTGTTTATTAAGAGGAAAAAGAATGTAATATGTGTGGATAGGCACAGGGGCAGACTCATGGAGAGAGAGAGAGTCAGTTGCTCCGTGTACTTTTAAAATGATTTTATGTATTTGGAACATTCCTCATAATGGTCATTGCAATTACAGGTTATTTTTAGTAAAACTTTGATAAATATCTGCACCTTCTAGGAGCATAGTTCTTAAACATAAAATAAGCAAGTGTCCTGGAAGGTGGCTCACTCAACTCTTTGGCTATAAAGGACCACATTTTGTTTAGCCCAGTGTTTGGGTTTTTCAGAGCCCAACCAATCAGCTTCTGAGTACTTCCAAGACTTCACTGGCAACCAGCCTTTATTTAACAGCTACTTGAGGCCTTCCACTGGATTGAATCCAACTCTGGCCAGTAACCAGCAAAAATTCCCTTGGAAGTCTGGATTGGGGAAAGCAAAGAACGAGCAGACCTCAAGGAATGGGGGCTATGAATTGATTCCAAATAACTGGAAAACTCAGCTGCCACCAAAAGTCCCCAATGTTGAGTTGGGGGAAGGATCTATGAGGTGGGGTTTTTCTGGGGAAATTTGGTCTGAAAGGCCACAGGCTTGGTTGGCCTAGGGCAGAAGCCTCTACCAGCTTGACCTGCCCTGTAAAGGAAAGCTAATAAGATCTGGAGTAGGAACGCAAAAAACAGCTCAGTGGAGAGGAACTGACTGATGGTCACTGGAAAGGGCAAGAAAGACCACGAACTCAAAAGAGTTGGAAGGCTGCACTTCTGTTTGTTATTGTCTTTGGAAGTTCACTTCAGATCCAGTCTTGCCACCAATCTGTTAAAAATATAAAATTCAACTGAGTTTTGTAAAAGATCTAATTGACTATTCCATGACTTGAGTCTGGCAACATCCCCACGGCTAAACAGAAGGACAGTCTGAAGGGCTGTACGAAATGGAAGGTTTTTATAGGCAGAAGAAGGGTGAGACAAGAAGGTATTAGCAAAAGAAAAGAAAGGATAGTTTTAGGCCACCTTCTTTTGGGGAAGAAAAGGACTGGCAGGGGTCTTTATCATGCAGATTACCTCACTATTGTTGATGAGTAAATTTTAGATTGGTTGTTTTAAAGGTCACATTTCGGGGAGGGGTTGAAACTGCAATTCAGTCTTAAATTGGCTGTAGTGGAATGTGGGGTCTGCAAGTACACAAATGATTCCATTTTGACCCTTTTGCTTCTTTCTTGGGCTTTCCTGATGGCTCAGACGGTAAAGAATCTGCCTGCAATGCAGGAGATCAGTTTCATCCTTGGGTCAGGAAAATCCCCTGGAGAAGGGAACAGCTAATCACTCCAGTATTCCTGCCTGGAGAATTACATGGACAGAGGAGCCTGGTGGGCTACAGTCTGTGGGCTTGCAAAGAGTGAGACACAACTGAGTGAAACTTTTATAACTGGTAGATGGTAAATACAAATCTTAGTAGAATTAGTGGTCTTGTTGTACGAAGGGGGACCCTTTCAAGGGCCTGAGAGGGGGCCTTTATTGAGCCCTGGAAGGGGTCTCCCTTCCTGCAACAGTCTCAAGATACAGTCCTGCCATAAAATCACTCAGCTTTAAAACTAGAAAACCAGAGTACTAGTTCTGGAAGTCAGGAATGTGACTGCAATAAATACTTTGAAGGAAGCTAGTCAAGTCCTTGGCATTCCCTGTTTTTAAAGTTTCCAGTAAGAAACCTTAAATGAATTTGACTTATGTATACAATGGATGTCACCTCTAAGAAGCAGGGGCTTCCCTCGGATCAGATGGTAAAGAATCCGTCTGCAATGCGGGAGACCTGAGTTCGACCCCTGCTTAGAAAGATTTCCTGGAGAAGAGAATGGTAACTCACTCCAGTATTCTTGCCTGGAGAATCCCCATGGACAGAGGAGCCTGGCGGCTACAGCCCATGGGGTTGCAAAGAGTCAGACACGACTGAGCAACTGCACTTCCTTTTAAGAAGCAAATAAAGCAGGAGAATTGTTTTAAATTGGAGAAGTAGGCAAATGTTGACTAAATAAATAAAGTCAGGTGGACTTTATATTCTTCCAAGTCAGCAGTGTCTACCAAAATTAAAAAACAAACAAAACACTGACTCCTAGGTGAGATGAGGGTATAGATTCAAATAAACAGAGCCTCCCACCACATATAAATGGAATAAATTAAAAAAAATTTTTTTATAAAGAAGGCTTACTAGTCTAAAAGGCAGTGAGGTGACATGTTTGGCCAAACTATCCAAAGATTCTGGGAATTCACATACTGTTCCCCTTTTGGAAGAGAAGGTAGGTGATGGACACGATTCTTTGTAGAAACATGGATATTCTTCCACTATTGCAGACAAATAACAATATTCAGAGGACACAAACTTTTAGAAAGATAAATGATGGATTATAATCAGAGAATGAGATCAAAATGGAGTTTATAGAGGTTGAGAAATGAAGGCAAAAAGTTATATTATATGACTAACAGGTGTACTAGAAGCAGAGCTGAGTTTTTTTTTTTTAGAGCTGAGTCATTTTTGAACAAAGTGAGTGACATGGATTAAATTGTTGAGAGGATTAAATGGGATAATGCATGTTACAATGCTTAGCTATAGTAAGTGCTCAGTAACATTCACTGTTGCAATTAAATATTAGAATATTAGCACTATTTATAGAATATATATTCTTTGAAAATTTCAGAAGAGGTGAAATGGTTTCCTTAAGCTTGCATTCTAGTGAGACAAATAATCAGCAAAAATAATTACATTATTAAATCTAACAGACTAGAACATAAATAAATACATGTGAGACTGAAAAGCTCTCATTCTAAAAAAAATCAAAGATGAGGAAAGCAATACTTAAGTGTAGTGTGCTGTTTAAAAGCATAAGCTTTAGAGTTGGAGCAACCTTATAATGCAATCCTCAGAGTTGTTAGGATTTTAAATGAAGTATATAGCACTTGGTACATGGTAAGTGATCAGTAAATGATAGCAAGTTTTTCCTCTGGGGCTTAACTTCCTCACTTTTAAAAATAAGAAGGCAGTAGTACAGTGGGTAAGGATGTTGACATGAGAAGAAATGGTTTCTTGTCCCAGTTATTACCTGTGATACCTTGGGTAGGTTACTTAACCTCTCTGACCCTGATTATCCTTATCCTTACAATGGAGACATTTCAGTGGACCATTAACATCCTGTTTTGTAATCTCCATTAGCTTCTTGATGTGCAGCAAATCTTAAGTGGAAATCTGAAAAATCTACTCTGACATCTTATTTGATGTTCTGGTTAATGTTTTAGAGGCTAGTGATGGAAATCAGAATTCTCTTCGGCTGTCTTGCTTAACTAAACAAAATGTGGATTACATTTTGGAAGAAGTTGTGAGGAAGGAGATCCATTTCATTTGTCTTGAGAAGTTTAGAAAATCAATTTAAGAAGACTGGTGGAATCAGGTGAACATTGTTTAATTATATATATATACATATATAAATTTTTAAAATCTTTATTTATTACAATATTGCTTCTGTTTTTTATGTTTTGGCTTTTTGATAACAAGGCATATGGGATCTTAGCTTCCTGCTCAGAAATCAAACCTGCAGCACCTGCATTGGAAGGTGAAGTCTTAACACTGGACTGCCAGGGAAGTCCCAGGTGAATGCTGTTTTAAGGAATTCTCTATAAACCTCAAAGCAGACAGGCATGCTTAGTCACTGAGTGCTGTCCAGCTCTTTGCAACCCCATGGACCTGCCAGGCTCCTCTGTGCATGGGATTTCCCAGGCAAGAATACTGGAGTGGGTTCCCATTTCTTCCTCCAGGAATCTTCCTGACCTAGGGATTGAACCCAGGTCTCCTGCATTACAGGCAGATTCTTTACCAGCTGAGCCACAAGGGAAGCCCATAAAAGCTACTTAAAGGATACACAATTTTTTTTTAATCTAGCAAGCTTCCAAAATGCAATTTTTAGTTCTTCAACTGCTAAGCAATTCTTTACATGTCTTTCCAGTGAAGAGGAAGTTTTCTTCTTGAAGACAGTGTATAATTCCTTTTAAGTTAAATTCTAGGCAAATATGTGGATCTCTTAGGTAATTGCATAGATTTTCAGTTAGTACAAAATTAAATAGTATTTTGTTGCACACTAGAAATTAATAAGCATGTCTATTAAATTGCTTTTTAAGAGTTAAAAAATCTGATTATGTTAACTCAATTGCTTTCCCTTTGCATTTCCCTTGTTTTCTTCAAATGTATATTTAATCACATTTCTTTTCACATTGCTTAAGAATTTATTATTGAAAAATTTGAGAATTTAAACAGGAGGAACCGAATAAACTCACTGTAATCTATGAAGTGGCTTTACCATATCCACCGTAATAAGGAAGTTTTTGGTTTTGATTGCCCAGGGTCACTCCTAAAATATGAATTTCTAAAGGGTAGTTCTACCAGATGGAGTTTTACTGTGTAGGTCTTCAACAACATAAAGCTTACTCATTGTGAAACTTTGCAGGTTTTCTTATTCAGCCCCATCCTGCAGAATGCACCAGCTGGAATAAACAACTACAGAACCACCTAGGACAGCACAATTAGGAAAAGAAATTAAATATCCTGGTAATTCGTCTAACAACTTAATTTATCATTGTTGTAAATTTATAAAATTGCAGCTAAAGCTGCAATAGAAAAATCGGAATAGCTGGACTTGTGACCAGAGGAAAAGAAAGAAAGGAGTATTTAAGTATTTCTTTTGGGAAGTCCCTGGCAGTCCAGCGGTTAGGATTCTGCACTCAGGGTGGGGGTTTAATCCCTGGTTGGGGAATTAAGATCCCACAAACCATGTGCCAAAAAATACTTCTTTTAAAAAGTTGATGTTTCCAGTTTTCTCCATTATAATGCTGAAATGAATAATGAACATCTTACTGTATCATTTGGAAACTTGGAAATTTTGGTACCATAAATTATTGGAAATTTTACAATTTGGTAGGTTAGTTAAATAAGTTATCTTACATGCATACAATGAAATGCAACCCTTAAAAAGAATGAGTTAAATCTATAAATACTGATATGTTTAAATGGTCACAGTATATTATTACATAGAAAAAGAAGTTGCTTAGCAGTGTAAAATCCCATTAACATTTATTTAGAAAAGTTGGTATTTCATAGAGTAAAATCTGGAAGAATAAATTTTAAGCAATGATGAGCTTATTCATCAAATTCAAGTTTTTTTAAAAAAAAATTATCTAAATGGTACATGAATAAATTCATCTTGTAGAAATAAATTAATACAGATTCACAGATACTTGTATTCAAATGTTGTTTTATTCATAAAAGTCCAAAACTTCAAAACAACCCAAATGGGCTATCAATTGATGAAGGGATAAAGAAACTGTAGTATATCCACAATGGAATATTACTTGGCAATTAAAAAGAACAAAGTATTGGTACGTGCTATAACATGGATTAATCTCAACATCATTATGCTAGGAGAAAGAGTTCATACACAAGACTCTGACCGTTCTGTATTACTCTGTAAAATTTACATGAAATTTTGGAAAGGGCAATCTGTTATGACAGCAAGGGTGGTTGGCCAGTGGCTTGAAGTGCAGGAAGAGGATGACTACAAATGAGTATGTGAACTTTGGGGGGTAATATAAACAATTAATATCATGATTATGGTGTTGACTACAGTACTGTATGCACTTGTGAAAACTCATAGAATTGTACACTTAGGATTGTGTTGCATGTAAATTATATTTCAAAAAAGCGAATTTTTAAAGTATAGATAAAACTGTGTTTTAACAATCACCCCCAAAGTTGGTTCCCTCACTCTCTAGGAAGGTGCCCTCCTCCCCTCCACATAGGTTAGACAGGTAACCAATGTCATTACTGCAGTTTCTTTTTCAAAGTTATTGTTCTGCATTTACACACACACACCCACACACATTTTTATGTTACTTTACTGTGGGGCTTCCCAGGTGGTGCTAGTGGTAAAGGATCCGCCTGCCAATGCAGGAGATGCAAGAGACTCTGGTTTCATCCCTGGGTGGAGAAAACCCCCTGCCAGTAGGGAATGGCAACCCACTCCAGTATCCTTGCCTGGAAAATTCCATGGATGGAGGAAACTAGCAGGTTACAGTGTATGGGGCCTGAGAGAGTCACACATTGACTGAGCAGCGGAGCAGATACCACTTTACTGTACTTAGTAATTATTTGGTATTTTACAGTAACTGTACTTTGGAGATGTTTTCATTAGAATTTATAGTTGTACATCATTCTAAATCCGGAGAGTATTCTTAGAAATGGTATGGCTATACCATAATTTATTCAGCTGTCCCTCAATCATTCAACTCTATTTGAGTGATTACAAAGTAATATAAAAACAGACTAGGGTCCAGTTCTGTAGAGTTTTTACGCAAGTGGGAGAGGGGAAGAGGGTTATCAATAGTAATATCGAATGTGAAATCATAACTATGAAGAGCAGATGGTTTGTGTCATTTATCTAGTCAGGAGGTCAAGAATGTATTTTCCAAGGGAGTTAAACATATCTGAAAGGTGGGTGAGCATGTCTTAGCCAGCATAAGCGTCGAGGTGGGGAGGGGGGTGCCGCTAATCCTAAACTGCACCAATGGTATGGCGGAAATACATGAGAGGTGAAGATTGTGGGGAACTTTATATTTTTAACAAGATATATACTTTATTTTGTAGACAGGAAAATATTAAGATCATAAATATTTTTGAAATGAGGCTTTCCACGTCAACATCGGGAATAAATCCTCCATGCTCCTTTTTGGAGAGAAGAAAAATAAGACTTCCCTGTTGGCTTTGCTTAAAAACCTGCAATAGAGGATGTAAATGTCTCGGAGCTCTTTGTCTTGACAGACGATTAGGGATCTTTATTATGACCTGGAGTTGGCGGGTTCGAAGCGTTTAGGCCTAGCTTCATAACGGGCTGCTACAGCCTGGTTCTCTGTGCACTGGGTTTTGAACAACTTTTCTCCTGAGAAAGCAAGGTTTGTCTTCACGCCTCCATCAGGGCAAGTGTCTGATTCGCCGGGTGAAACATGTACCTTCGGAAACCAGGAAATCTCCAACGCGCGTGGTGTGGAAGAGGACACGCAACGCGCGAAAGAACGATGTTCACTACCTAACCCATACTGCACAGCCCGCCTTTACGGAAGGAAGGAATACAACCTCCAGGATGCGTTTCTCTGGGCCGAAACGGCTCTCCTTGAGCCTGATTGGACGTGACGAAGCAAGGCATTGTGGGACTGTGTCCGTCGTCCAGTACACGGAGGCTAACTGGCCTCGCCCAGCTCCAGGAGCCACGTCCGGGGGGCTACGCCGGCCAGAGGCGCACGTCAGCGAAGATGGCCAATCCCTCTCCTGCGCAGGCGCAGTGGTTCGGGGGCGGCGGGCTGGGGGTCGGGAGGAGCTCCTCGAGGGGAACAATGCGGTGCAGGGTGGGCGGTCGCCTCAGATGTGCCGAAGAGGTTGGGCGCGGTTTCCTCCTCCTGAGTTTGGCGTTTTTCTCCTCGTCTTTTTGAAAGCCCGACACCATTGGGCGGAGATGTGAGGGTAGCGAACTCGGGGATCTTGCGAGCCCGGAAGAGGCTGGCGAGGCCCATTCGGAGAGAGCGGGTGTGGGCAGCGGCCGGGGGGGGGGGGGGATGCCCGGCGACTCCAGCCTTCCTCCTCCCCCTTTCCGCCCCGTGTACACACGCTGCACACACTCCCAGTGCCGTGTGAGCCAGCCGCCGCCGACTGCCCAGAGCCGGCCCAGGCAGGAAGTGGCCAGGCCCAGTGCGGTGGCCCGGGAGCACCTCGGTTTCCGTGGAGTGCGGAGTCCTTGGCGCGCTGTCTCTGCCAAGCTTTGCTTCGCTCTGGATCCCGCCTCATATATGTATATATACACACATATACTCTTTTCTTTATTAATGTCCTTGAAAACTGGAGATTATCATGACTTTCTTTTCGCCAGTCTCAAGGGCTAAATATATTTGGTTAACCAGAGAGTTTTTAAAGTACGGAATTTTTATTCAGCTGGCTAGAGTTTAATGGCGAGGGTGCGGAGAAGGCTTAGAAACTTTTTTTTTACGCTGGTGACAAGTTTTCAGTAAGTGAACATCATGACGCATAATTCTAGGGAGACCTTGTTAAGTAGTAATTACACGAGTGTTTTTAAAAATTCTTACGGAAGGTGGGCTCTTAAAAAATTACTCTTTAGGGTCGGTGTTTTGGTCTGCTGAGGGACAAGGGGGCTTGTCACTAGAGTGATGTAAGCAGCGCCTCCCCGATGGTACTGTGAGTAGTTTTTACATCATAACTTAGGTCTGTGAACCTAAATAATGCTATGAGGAACCTCGCTAAATTTAAACATGGAGTTTTGTTGGTTCATTAGCTTGTTTTCCAGAGAAGTGGAGTAGGGGAGGGTTTTATTTGAAAGTTCCCCGAAGCAAGGTTCAAGATCCGTGATGGTTAAGGGTATGCACATTTGCTTCTTTTTTCACTTGACTCTAATTCCAGCTTACTCACAATCCCTGCAACAATTGTTGATAATTCATTTGCAGAGGTAAATGAAAGTGTTTTCTCTTTCAAAGTTTATCAGATTTCAGTTATGAAAAAATTATTTTTAGGAGGGTAAGCATAATGTTTGAGCTTTAAAAGTTCCTGAAAGTCGACAGTCCGAAATATTTGAAGTCAATGGGAGACCTTTGGACTGTCATAAATGAATTTCCAGCATGTTCTTTAAAGAGATTACCTAGTGTGTGTTTCTGTTCTTGGGAAGTGTAGTGTGTTATATTTGAAATGTAGTATATAATGTTTTATTTAAGATTTCTTGTAAATAAATTGTTGTTTTTCGTTTCATTAGTCTTTTGTAATGGCTGAAAGTTCCAGAAAAGAAAGGTAGAATTATGTATGGTCTAAGCACTTTCAAATATTGATATGTATTAGGGGAGCATTTCTCCCCCTTGCTCTCCAGAAATGATTGAAAGAAAGTGGAAGAAGAAAAGTAACTTTGAGCATTTGTGCAGGGAATAGAAGTCATGATTTGAAATTATTTAAGTCATTTCACGTTAAATTTTTTATTAGTCAGGTTTGCTATTCTTGTTTTGCACTTTAATTCAGGATAATTAGGTTTCCTTGATTAAATATAGTGAAATCACAAGGTCACCTTTTATGGTAACTCATCAAATGAAGCTTTAACCTTATGGGGAATATGTGTATGGATAGTGAAATAGGTGATTTGGAAGTTTGATCACTCTTAGATTTTTATATCTAGCTTTATGAGTGATAGCATAAATAATGTGTCTGCCCCATCCAAGTTTAGAATTAGCAGTTAAAGATTATTTTTCCATTATTAATGTTCTCTGACAGGCATGTGTTCTTCCTTTTCCTTTATATGGCTCAGATAAAATTCATGCTTTCTTGAGTCAGTGACTTTTTCAGATTTTACCATTTTAAAGTATTATTGAAAGGTAGCAGTTAGCTAATGAATCTGGTTTGCCAAATTACTGTGGAGTTTTACATTTTATTCCTGCACATGCTTTTTTGAAAGCTAAAGTAATTTTAAAAGATGTTTGAAGTTGCACTTTATGTTAACTAATTAAAAAATATAAAATAACACGGTGTATTGAATGTAACATCAAACTATACATTGATAGAAATTATTTAATTTTCCTCCAAAGGGAAAATCACATGTGAATGATTATGACTGAGCTTAAATTCAAAGTCAGCTAGTTACCACCTTAAATTTCTCATGTAGTTCCTTTATTATCCTGTTTTCAGTGTGATCTCCATATTTTGATTTGTGATGAGATGTGATTTTGGTAAATGACTCTCTAAATATTGTTTATATTTGAAAACTATGTTATGTAGAGGAATTATTAATTCTGCTCTCATTAAACTTGCAAGTTTTTGCCTGTTAAAAAGCTGAAAAAGTGTTGGCTTTCAAAAAAATTGCTAATCCAGTGTAGATTTGTGTTATTTTACATGTGATTGGCTTTTTCTGACCAGAGAAATTCAGGAGGAAGGATCTTTTGCCAATTTGAAAAATACTGACTATTTTAAAGAGAGTGATCTTTCACACTTTCCCCTAACATATTTTATAAATATATTTACTATGTAATTTAAAACTTTTGGTCCTGATTCTAAAAATGAGGTCCTTTTTGTTAAATTTAGAAGATGTGAAAAAGAATAATTGATACCTTATAATTCCACCATCCCACTATTAATATTTGTTATATTTACTCTTAGCCTTTAAGAGGAAGTTTTTGTTTCTCCAGAATTGAAGTTGTGGTATATAGCCTTGTGTTCTTTTTGACTTAGTTTATTACCTTTTTCTTAGGTCATTAACTGAAGACATAATTGCCATCCTTTAAAAAAGGGGGGAGGTCTTCTGATTAGTTACATGATAGAGGGAAATGATAGAAGAGGCAAAAATCCTTAGCTTTATGCCATTAGAAGTTGATGCAGCTACCCTTAGGTGCACCCTCATGCATTATTATGAAGTATTTCTATCAGACTGATAATTTGCTACTAATTAATAACACAGTAATCAAAGTGCTGACATCCCTGGGCTGTTGGGTAGAAGCAAAACCCAAGCTCCTTATAATTTTCCTATACACCTGTTAGCGTCAGTATCAGTTTTGATAACTGAACCTCTGAGGAATTAGATAACAGATTAATGTACTCGGGGTCCACCAAGAAAACCTGAGGGAGGAATGTTGATATATGAATACTCTGGCATCAGACCTAAGATTGCTTTTAATTTTTTAAAATTTGTAAATTCATATAATACTCATTCGTTTAAAGTGTACAATTGAGTGATTTTTAGTATATTCACAAAGTTGTATAACCATTAACACCATCTGTTTTTTTTTTTTTTTTTTTTTTTTTTTTTTTTTGGTGGCTGTGGGATCTTAGTTCTCTAAGAGGGGATCTTACCTGGACCATTGCAGTGAAAGCCCCAAATCCTAACCATTAGGCCACCAGGGAACTCCTACCACTGTGTTAATTCTAAAACATTTCATCAGCTCAGAAAGAAACTCCACCACTTTAGCAGTCACTCCTGCTCCTCACCCTTCCCTCTTGCAACAAACCACTTTTCTGCTTTCTGTTGCTGTGGTCTTGTTTGTTCAGGATATATGTGGCCTTGAGTGTCTAACTTCTTTCGCTTAACATGTTTTCAAAGTGCATTATACTGACACATTATAGCATGTTATCAGTACTCCATTCCTTTTTATGGCCAAATAGTAATTCCATTGTATGGATATATTCCACAGTTTATCATTCATCAGTTGATGGAAATGTAGTTGTTTTCACATTTTGGTTCTTACAAATTATGCTACTGTGAACATTCATGCAGTTTTTGTGGAGGCATATATTTTTAATTCTCATGGGTAAATTAGCTAGGAATGGGATTGTTGGGTCATTCTGAATTATGTTTTACATATTGAGGAACTGACAAACTTTTTCAAAGCAGCTACACTTTTTCACATTCCTGCAGCTATGGATGGATCTAGTTGCTCAAAAAGATCTTTTGTTTTAAAATCTGTTTTACTACTCCTGTGATTCTGAAAACATTTCTGAATTTCAGATTTTGCATCTAAAAAATGGAGAGTTATTGTGAGGGTTAAATTACAAAATGTATGGAATCACCTGGTATTGTATTTGGAACAGAATAAGCACTAACAATTTATTTAAAAATTATTATGAAGTTTTATTTCAAGCTTTCTTGTAGAAAATTTGAAAGATAAATCATGAAGAAAAATATCCTAACTGAAACTTTACTTACTGAAAATATACTTGTTTCTTTTTGGTCTTTTTTCTTTTTTGCACTTGGTTTTTTCCCAAGTTGAGGTAATTGTAATCTGCTTTCTTTAACTTAAAAGTATTTCTAATGATTGCCAAAAGATTTTGGGGACAGTTTTGCTGCTTTTGACTGTTCCGTTGAAGTGTAGGTCTAGTCAAGGAGAACAAGTAATTCCAGTATATCTTTCAAAACAGTGACTTGTTTATGAGGGTGAGAGGGAGGCGGGGGACATTACTGGACTGTACAGATTAGTCTTATCTTGGCTAGTTGCGGATTGGTTATAGCTTCATTTCGTGGAGAAATCTCCTTGCCAAATATTGCAACATTAAGAAAATACATACTTAAGAAATCACTAAAGTGGCACAGAATTGTTAGACCAACATTTTTTGAATAAAGAATTGTATAATGAGTAATGGTATACATTAATTTGTGCATCTGAAACTTCATGATAAAAATACCTCAGAACTTATGGCTTGCATTTATACAACACTTACTTTAGATGCAACTCAAAAAAGATAATCTTTGTGATTTTAGAGTCTTGTATGTGGCTGTGAGCCACTTAACTCTTGTCTTAAAATTTTAAAAATAGCTTATAGATGCTTAAATACACTTTATGGATGCACTATTTTTGTGAATGCTTTCCTCTTTTTTCAATTAAAATAAGCATATAAAATATAAAGTCTCTTAAGCAGTCCTGATGAGTTTTCACTAGTCCCAACAGTTTTTAATAAAGGAAAGACATTACTTGGGAAATATTTTCTTTTTAATGAAATCAGTGCATGTTTATTATGTAAAACAGTTCTAACTATATAGAGTAGAAAAATATTATGCATACAAACAGGTATAAACTGTCATTTAAAAAAAAGTTTAATTACCTGCCTGCTTTTGTATAACCTAAAGTAGTTATGTAGTCATTATTTGTCCTGGATTTCTTTCATTCCTTGTCAGTATTTTTGCACTTACATTGTTTTTAAACTAAGATTTGAGGTCCAGTTGGACCTCCAGTGAGGACAAGTGTGTACATGAGTTCTCGAAACTAAACACAAATTAAAAAAAAATTTTTATTAATTAATTAATTTTTGGTGGTGCCAGGTATTTATTGCTGCCCACGGGCATTCTCTAGTTGTGAGTGGGGGCTACTCTCTAGTTGCGGTGCACAGGCATTTCATTGCAGTGGCTTCTGGTTGCAGACCATGGGCTCTTGGCACATGGGCTCAGTAGTTGTGGTGCATGGTTTTAGTTGCCCTCTGGCATGTGGGATCTTAGTTCCTGGACCAGGGATCAGACCCGTGTCCCCTGGGTTGAGAGGAGGATTCTTAACCACTGGACCATTAAGGAGTCCCCACAAGTGTTTTTTTCTAATCAGCATTTCAGTTTCAGTTCTTCTGACTCTGGCTAATGGTATTTGGACTTAGGTAAAGATGAATTTTGCTTTATTTTAAAATTTGATAAAAACTGCCTGAGGAGGATTTAGACTCAAGATACTTAGCTTTTTCCAACAACGAAAAGGTCCTGTTGTTCACCCCTTTGTTGTCTGTGTTTTTATTGAAAAAGCCAAACTCTAAGGTAGCTACTTTTGTTTCCTTGTGTATTTTTTAGAGTTATGTTTTCTGATATGTTTGCTACTGTTCCATAGTTAAAAAATAAAACAGGGGCTTCCCTGGTAGTCCAGTGGTTAAGACTCCGCACTTGCTCTGCGGGGTAACAACGGGTTCGATCCATCCCTAGTTGAGGATAAAGCAGTTCCTGTTAATGGTTTGTTTTTCTTACGCCCATGAGTGAGGGCTTAGAGTGTGGCTATTCACTTTAAGTGTCATAATATTTTGGACAGAATAAACAGTTTCAGTATGAAGAAGTGGGGAACAGTGTGATTCGAGGATACAGGAGTAAGAGAGCATAAAATGCCTGAGTCTCCATGGAGATCGTTGTTTTAACTGCCTTTTATTTAATATGTAGTTATCTTGGCTTCCCTGGTGGCTCAGATGGTAAAGAATCTATCTGCAATGCAGGAGACCCCCATTCAACCCCCTTTTTTTTTTTTATCTTTTACCAGTGCTCTTTATTTCTCCATATGGATTATCTAGAGTCCTTTCACTTAAGTTTGAAACTCCTTTTAGTATTTTTTTGTAGGATAGGTTTGCTGGGAACAAATTCTCTTAGTTTTTGTTTGGAAATGTCTTACTTTCTCATTTTTGAAGGATAGTTTTGCTGGACGTAGGATTCTTGATGGATGTTCTTTCTTCCATTACTTTGAATATAACATCTTGCTGCCTTCTGGCTTCCATAGTTTCTGATGAGAAATCAGCATTTAATCTTATTGAGTCTTCTGTACACGATGAATCATTTCTGTCTTGCTGCTTTCAAGATTCTTTCTCTAGCTTCAGCACTTTGTTTACAATCTAAGTGTTAATTTTTTTTGTAGTTCATCCTACTTCGAGTTTTTCGGCTTTTGGGGTGTGTAGATTAGTGTTTTTCATCAACCTTGGGAAGTTTTCAGCCACTGTTTCTTCAGATATTCTTTCTGTCTCTTTCCTTTTCTGGGGCTCTCATTATGCATATTTTGGTATCCCTGATGGTGTCCCTCTGGTCTCTGATACTCTGTTTAGTTCATTATTATTTTTTCCTTTTCCTCACTGTGAATAGTCTCAGTTGACCTATCTCAAAGCTCATTGATTCCTTTTTCTACCAGCTCAGATATGCTGTTGAACACTTCTAGTGGTTTTTTTCCATTTCGATATTGTACTTTTTAACTCCAGAGTTTGTTTTTAATAGTTTTCATATTTCTATCTGATGAGATACCTTCTCATACTTTCCTCCAGCTCTTTTTCTTTTTAAAATTTTATTATATTTTATTAATAAAATAATAATACATTATATTTCATTAATTTTTTGGGAGTATAATTGCCTTGCAATTCCAGGGTGATCTTGAAGCTCTCCCCATTGTAGGCTACAGAGCAGAAAGGATTGTTATATAGGTAGAAGGAGTTTGAATAGCCTACTCTAGTCTTTGATTTCGTTTTGGACTAACTGATAAATGTTAAACTACTTGCACAGGAATGTAAATTAGATAAGTGAGGTGATTTTTTTTTTTTTTTTTTTTTAAACAGCATGGGTTTCCTTTGTTAAGTCATCCTCTGAAGTAAATATCCTTGCTTAAGTCAATACTCAGTTGAATTGATTTTAAAGTCTGTGATAGTGTTAATGTAGGCGACTAAATGTGATTCCTTAGATGAATAATGCATTCAATGAGGTTAGTAGATATCGGGCTTCCATTTTTGAAGGCTTTAGCAAGTAATGTAGTATGTGCAGACTTTCAAAGATTCATACTTAAACATTTAATTTGCCTGTCACCCTCTTCTGTGTCTTTTTGTTGTAGTATGGATTTTTCTCAGAAGCAAGTACATTCCTCCCTACTTATATCCACCTGCCTCAAAGGAATTTTAAGAATTTAGCCATTACTTACATTGGAGATGAGTATGACAGGGCAGTTTTCACAACCCAGATTTACCAGTCTTGTATCACTTCTGCACATTTGATGTTGAAATGGATTAAGATACGGGTGAAGTTGGTCTCATCTTTGTAATTTAAGATGGGCATAGTTATATACAGTTTTTCCTCTAGCGTTAAGACCTTTACTTAAAATTTTCTTGTATATTAAAGGGAATTGACTTTGTCAATCTTAAAGATTGCTGTTAATTTGTTCTTATATGTTCTCTGATCCCATTTCTAATTTGTGTTTTTTAAAATGGTAATATTTCATAGAATTAATGGGGACTTGAAAGAGATCTTAGATTACTTGATCTGGTCCCTTTATTTTACAGCTAATTTCTCTGATCTCTTTCCTTAAGTGACCCCATGCTGTCTCTCTAGGTCTAGAAAGGAAAATGGAAATGGCTTTTTTAGGATGTCTTCGGGAGTTAGAAATGAGATTTCATTTCTAGACTAGTCAACTTTTGCTTTCAAGCTAAAAATTTGTTGTAAAATTGTTTCTTAGTGTGTCCTTTTGGTCTAGATTTAAAATCTGTAATGTCTTTTTCTAGTTGGATTGGATGCTGCTGGCAAGACGACCATTCTGTATAAACTGAAGTTAGGGGAGATAGTCACCACCATTCCTACCATTGGTAAGAAGGTTTACAGTGATTTTTATTTATATCATAATAATGTATTAGAAAGTGAAATAGAATACAGTTTAATTTTGACTTTTTTTTAGAGTAGTTTTTGGTTCACAGAAAAATTGAAAGGAAACTACAGAGATTTCCCATATGTCCTCTTCCCCTGCACATGCATAGCCCTCTCCATCATCAGTATCACTTATTTTATCAATTAATAAACATACATTGACACATTGTAATCATCTGAAGTCCATATACCTAAGGTTTGGTACATTGTGTGGGTTTGGACAAATGTACCATTAATAACATATGCATCATTGCAGCCATCTTGGGTTTTTACCTTTGTTGATTATGTATTAGGACTTAAAAAAAACAAAAAACCAGTTCGGGGGGAATTCCACAATCAAAGGGGTTGTTTTCTGAATGACATTGTGCACAGAGGTCTTTTCTTTTTTTCTTTTTCCTATGTAGGTTTTAATGTGGAAACAGTAGAATATAAGAACATTTGTTTCACAGTATGGGATGTTGGTGGTCAAGATAAAATTAGGCCTCTCTGGAGGCATTACTTTCAAAATACCCAGGTAAGTAAGGAATGCTATACATTGTATAACTTCTCTTTATATGTTTCATGCTGTAAAGTTTAATATATACTGTTTACTTGGATATTCATGTTCACTCTGTGAGTTGGCATTCTTCTTACCTGTACTTCCATGTTCTTCAATGGACTCTCTCCTTCATGCCTTTGTAGACTAAATTACCTAGGGTAGAAAAGTTACATAATTATCATAGTAATATTTTGGAAGGTGGATTGGAGTGTCTCTCAAGATTGAATTAGATGTCTCATCAGTAGTTCTGTTGGTTTCATTCTTAGTGTAGAATCTTAGAAGTGAGATCTTTCTTCTAAAAGTATAGCTTTCTGTCATTGTAGTTTTTAATGAATGTTCTGCAATTAATAGTTCTTCATTTAACTCAGTTAAGCGTTTATTAAAATAAGTGAGGAAAAAATATACTAAGTTAGAGCTTCTCTGTTGACTGTGAGGTATTTTTGTGTTATCATGTAGTATGTATAATACTGACATGGAAGAGACTTGAGTGATCCTATGGAGCAGGAATTCTCCAATTTGACTGTGTATTTTAAGTCACCTGGAGAGGATTAAAAGCCTCAAAAACCTGAGCATAACACCTGACCACTTGAATCAGAATCTCTGGCAACATAAACTAGACATCGGTAGTGTTTCTCAAACTTTAATCTGCATATGAATCACCTGGGTATTTTGTTAAAATACAGGTCAGTTCAGTGGGACCTGGCTGAATAAGGTTTGAGATTCTTCATTCCTAGCAAATTCTCATGTGATGGTGCTAATGCTGCTGGTTTGGGACCTTAGGCTCTCTTACTGGGTTTTTCAGCAGTAGCATTTTTGACATTTCAGGATGGTTAATTCTTTGTTAGTGAGTATGGGGAGGGCTCTCCTTTGCATTCATTGTAGGGTGGTTGGCAGCATTATTGGCCTTTATCCACTAGTTGTAATCTACTCAGTCATAGTCTCCCCTACCCAGTACAGTTGCAACAACCAAAAATGTCTCCACGTATTGCAAAATATTTCCTGGAGACAAAATTGCTCCCTCTTATGAACCACTGGGGTAGTCTAACTCTTATATATGAGGAAACTGAAGCTTGGAATGACTTAATTAAGACTGGAGAGCTGGTTCTTGTTCTGCATTTTCAGTTAAGTAGGTCCCAATTCTGGTGATTTCTGTCACGTGAGGGGTTTCTCATTAGTTTTTGTTTACTACTGGAGTTGATAAAGGTTTGTAAAAAAAAGTAATGTGTAATGTAAGCACTTCCTATGTTTAAGATGTGCAGATGCCATTCTTGATTCCCCCTCTTATAACATTGTATACAAGGGAGGTTTATTGCCACCAGGTATCAGTGAATACTCTAGGTGAGTGGCTGAAACAACCAGGTTTAAGCAACATGTCATGTTAAGTGACATACTTTTTATTTAAAAATAATCTTTCTGTTCATTAACATGAAAGTGAAAGTGTCAGTTGCCCAGTTGTGTCTGACTCTTTCTGACCCCAGGCACTGTAGCCTATTAGGCTCCTCTGTCCGTGAGCTTCTCCAAGTAAGAATACTGGAGTGGGTTGCCAGTCCCTTCTCCAGGGGGAGTCTTACTGACCCAGGGATCAAACCTGGTTCTCCTGCATTGCAGGCTGATTCTTTACCATCTGAGCCACAGGGAAGCCTGTTCATTAACATAGCTGTGATGAGAAAATGTTTTAATATGAGTTATATTTTAAAACTTTGTTACAGAAGTTTTCAAATATATACAAATGTAAAGAATAGCATAATAAACTCCCACGTATCTATCACTCAACTTCAGTTATTAGAATATGGACAGTATTGTTTAATTGATACTCCTTTATTATATATTTCGCCTTTTGGATTGTTTTAAAGTAAGTCATAGGCATTTTTTTAGAGACCAGACTTTTGAAATAAATTTGGTATGAAATAAAACTACTAATCCTAAACCTTTAATTCTTTCTAATTTATTTAATTTTTATAGTTTTATTGAAGTATAATTTAATAGTGTTTTAATTTCTGCTGTACAGCAAAGTGACTTAGTTATATAGACATGTATTCTTTTACATGTTCTTTTCCATCATGGTTTACCACGAGGCATTGAATATAGTTACCTGTGCTATACAATAAGACCTTGTTTATCCATCCTATATATACTAGTTTGCATCTGTTAATTCCAGACTCCCCAGTCTCCCCTCATCGCCCCCATCTGTCAACCACAAGTCTGTTCTCCATGTCTATGAGCCTGTTTCTGTTTCGTAGATATGTTTGTTTATGTTGTATTTTAGATTCGACATATAAGTGGTGTTGTATGGTATTTGTCTTTCTTTTTCTCACTTTCTTCACTTAATATGATGACCTGTAGGTCCATCCATGTTGCTGCAGATGGCATTATTTTATTCTTTTTTACAGCTGAGTAGTAGTCTTTTGTATATATGTGCTACATCTTCTTTAATCCTTTCATCTGTTGATGGACATAGAGATTGTTTTCATGTTTTTAAGCCTTTAAGTCTTGACCAAAGGTAACCCTGGTCGTATTCCTTGACTTGTTTAGACTGCTATTTAATTTACTTTTAACTTGTAATTAGACTCATTCCTGGCCTCTCTGAACCACCCTAGAATTAAAAGTTCAAGTACTTCTTCCCAGGGACCTCAAGGCTGCTGGAGAAAGCTTTATGATTACCTGATGTAATCACCACTAAGCTCTTAAAGCTATCTTTTGCAACATTGATGATCAGTTCTTTTAGAAGCTAATTATTCCATTTAACCATACTTTCTCATAACTTATATTAACAATCCATGACACATTGTTTATTGCAGTAAAGTCCTCTTCTGTACAATTGAAATTATTTTCCTGTTCTAAATAAATAAGTAAATATTTGGCTTTTTAAGTAGTCTTTTCTTAGACTAGCCATTTTTAGAATCCTAACTTTTCTATCCTCTTGATTGTATGCTGTCTCAGGAAGTGAATAACTTAGAACTTAATTCTAGAATAACCTTCCCTCTCAATGTTATGTTGGGACTGACAGTGTTATTTGCATTTTAAACAATAAAAATAGATTGTTAGTAGTCCAGATAAAATTAGATCCGTTTTAGAGGCATTACCTCTTCTAGAGAAGTAGGTTCTAAAACGGACTAATTTTTGAGATAGGAGGACAAGGAGACAGTTACTAAATGCCTGTGATATATATACAAATGTTAGATTCTTTTATACCTCTGTGATTATGTTTAATCTTTAATAGGCTTAAAAAGTTGTTAGTATTTTATTTTATAGAATAGGAGGCATGTTCAAAGATTAGGTAATTTATATAATTAATAACCAGTGCTTAGATCTGAATTTGTTATTTTTCCACTATGCTATTGTTACTTCAGTTGCTCAGCTGTGTCCAAATCTTTGTGACTCCATGGACTGCAGCACGCTAGGCTTCCCTGCCCTTCACTATCTCCTGTAGTTTGCTCAGACTTAGATCCATTGAGTAGTGTATGAGGCCATCCAGCCATCTCATTGTCTGTTGCCCCCTTTTCCTCCTGTCCTCAGTCTTTCTCAGCATCAGGGCCTTTTCCACTGAGTCAGCTCCTCACATCAGATGGCCAAAGTACTGGAGCTGGAGCTTCAGCTTCAGCATCAGTCCTTCCAGTGAATATTCAAGGTTGATCTCCTTTAGGATTGACTGGTTTGATCTCCTTGCAGTCCAAGGGACTCTCCAGAGTCTTCTCCAGTACCACACTTCAAGAGCATCAATTCTTCGGTGCTCAGCCTCTTTGTAGTTCACCTCTCACATCCGTACATGACTACTAGAAAAACCATAGCCTTGACTATATGTGGACCTTCGTCGGCTAAAGTGATGTTGCTGGTTTTTAATATGCTGTCTAGGTTTGTCATAGCTTTTCTTCCAAAGAGCAAGCATCTTAATTTTTGGCTGCAGTTACACAGAGATTTTGGAGCCCAAGAAAATAAAATCTACCCACTATGATATACTGGCTCTCAAAGCACCAAAATTTTTTTCAAAGGGCAGGGTGTTTAAAATGATTTCCTGCAGAGATAAAGGAAACAGGCTTGAAGTTTTTTAGACCAAAAGAAAGTATATGTCATTTAATGTCCGTAGGCTGAAATACTTATTGGCATAGTACCTATCAAGCTCTATGGTAATACAAAAGGATTAATCCCTTAGTGGATTTAATGAGATGACTTACACAAATAGTAGCACAAGACAGTTTGTGATAAAGTGATAGAAGATTAAAAATACTTGGGTCAGGTTGTGGGGGGAATAATAATACTTGGTACAATAGGGATAGATTTTAACAAATATGCCCTGTCTCTCTCTCTAACTTAAAATTGTATACTTTTCCATTTGAAAGTTTTTCAAAGAATCTTAATTCAACTAATTCTTTCCCAATTAGTATAAAATTTTAATTCTTTTGTAGTATAAAATTCTAATATATGAATATCTTTAAGAATGGTTAATCTTCTTTTTTGTTAAGAATTTCTTGCTTGATCAAGTCATTCTTGAATTTTTCTTGATATATTTGGCTTAAAACTTTCTTGCCCTGATTCTGGAACTGGCAGGCAGCATTCCTAGAGTAAGACTTTCTTTTTATATGAACCATATAAAAACTACTGAAGTGCCCTCTTTCTTCTTTTTCTAGTGTCATTTCGTGTGTGCCTTTGAGTAAGCTAACTCAGTTTGTAAATTGAATCTTTAGGATTGTCCTTTGATCTAAATTGGATTAGCCTTCCTTTATACTTATGTGCCCACTTTGTGGCCATTTTGTTACTAATACTCACCTGCACTTGAACTTGTAAGGGCAGGGGAAAGAGATAAAATTTATTCTTAGTGTGATTGAAAAAAGAGTAAGTTGTTTTTTTTTTTTTTTTTTGGAAATAGCATTGATAAGTTAAAAAGCACAAATAGTGCTCAAATCTGTTTTTAGTTTTTATTGCTGTCTTTTCTTTTTTTAAAGTAAAGAAACTTTCTTCCTAGCAGTTAACTCTTGATATGGTTTTGCTCCCTGTATAATTAAGTTTCATGTTTATTTTATGTTTTAAATTTAACTTATAATTTATTTAAACAATTTTTCTTCAGGGTCTTATTTTTGTGGTAGATAGCAATGATCGTGAAAGAATTCAGGAAGGAGCAGAAGAGCTGCAGAAAATGGTGAGAATATTTTTTAAATTTATCATTTCCAAGATACGTTATTTTCTGGGTGACAGTGGTGATATTAGTGGTCAGTACATTTTAACTGTAATCTGATTACATCAGTGAGCTTAGAAAGAACCTTGAGGAACTATACTCACAGGTTCTTAAGACTGCACCTGAAAATTTATACTCATGAATGAGTGACTGCTTCAGTAAGTTGGGAGGAAAGCCCAGTTTGTAGAATGCTCTGTGGGTGAATCTCCAGTTTTGAAGCGTTTGTGACCTTGGAATCCTTGTTCCTAAGGTCATTGGGTTCAGTTTTCTCTATACTATATCTATAATATATAACTTCAGAATGTTTTGTAATGTCAACCATGATAAAAAATTCCACCTATAGCATTTTGGTTGATGGTGGCATTTTGGCCTTGCCATATATTAGATTAATATTTTCATACATTCATATTGTTAAAAATCCTGGGGGGCGGGAATTGTTGAGGAACTTTGCCATGGTTTCAGACTTACAGCTGTGAAATATTTACTGAAATACTATCATTCACTGCTCCTAAGAATGTTGAGTGAAGTTTATAAAACCCTAGTGCTGGTATATGTGTAACTGGTGCTTTTTAAGTCTCAGTTAAATATTACCCCTTCTACTCTTCCTTTTTTTTTTCCATCTTTTTTTGGTAAAGTTTTATTGATATAATTCACATACCATAACTTCACTCATTTGATATATACAAGTCAATGGTTTTTAGTATATAAAATTGTATAATCATTACCACAGTTGAATTTTAGAACATTTTCATCACCACCAAAAGAAATCCTATAACTATTAGCATTTGTCCCCCATACCTTCCCTCCGTTCCACACTCCCCCCGTATATACGCATATGGTCTTTTGTTAACCTTTTAAAAGGTTCTGTTGCTTTGTACTTAGCATAAGTTTCTGAGTTTGGTCTCATATCAGCATTTGATTCCTACCAGTTTCAGCTTTTGGTATTATTCTTGTGTTTTTCATGATACTACTATGCCCTAATCACTATATTATTTTGTTTGAGCCAGCTGACTAGAAAGTATAAAAGTCCAGTAAGACTCACCATGTAAATAAGTTTACAATTAAATACCATAAGGTTCTCCCCTAAATGTTTATTCCTGTGTGTGTTTCTTGTCCTTACCAGTCCTGATCCTCTGTGGGTGACTGTCAAGACTGAATGAATGATTTACCTTAATTAAGTGTAGGTTGATTTACTTAGAGAATAGTTTTGTTTTACTTGTAGGTGTATGATTATTGGTTCAATGTTTGATAATGTATTTAATATTAATAAATTATGTATATATGTAGGAAGACAGTGTTTTACCTAGTTTGTTACAATAATTGAATTTTGATTTGATAGTTGTTAAAGTCTTAGTTTTTATTTTTAGCTTCAGGAAGATGAGTTGCGAGATGCAGTGTTGCTGCTTTTTGCAAACAAACAGGACTTGCCGAATGCCATGGCCATTAGTGAAATGACAGATAAATTAGGTCTTCAGTCCCTTCGTAACAGAACAGTAAGTATTTGGAATTTCAATTATTAGGACAATTTTTTAAGCTAGTATTTAGTTTAAACATTTATAAGTTACTTGTCCTCTTTGAAATAGGTAGTAAGCACATCTTTTTAAAAGCTACAGGGACTTCCCTGGTGGTCCAATGGTTAAGACTCCACTCTTCACTGCAGGGAGCATGGGTTCGAGCCCTGGTTGGGGAAACTAAGATCCCGCATGTGTTGCAGTGCAGCCCAAAAAAACCTATAAGAGATTCTTGCTTATATAAAAATGAGCTCTTTTAGGCTTTATTTGAAACCTATCTTTTATATAACTCAGCAGCACATATTTTGTGGTTAGATTTTCTTTTTAAAACTCCAGTATTAGATGTATTTTAAATACTATTTGGTACTGTTCCCATGGTAGCACTAAACTTGTGCAGGGACTATAACTATGATATTAAACAAGTTTTGAGTTTTGAATTATAAAAAAAATACCTATTTTCTCTCCAATAGCTTATCATTTTAGATCAGTTATTCAAGTATTAGCAAAATACAATATACCATTTTATATACAAAAATATCACAAACTGTTTTTGTAGCTTGTGCTTTACAGTAGTTTTTCATTAACTTGTCAACAAGGCAAATACTGTGGTATGACAATAACTATTCACTGTTTAACATGCCCCAAGCTAATTTAAATAAGACAGACTAAACAATGCCAGTTTTCCATGCTGAGGAGATATGAATTCATGCTTTTTCCCAGCCTTCTAGATTATTAGGGTCTTTGGTGTTCATGTAATTGGCAGCTTATGGTAGACTTGAAGTGACTTTGCAACATTACAACAAAATATTTTAAGCAAAGTAAAACTTGTCAATAAAGAAAATTAATAAATCATCCCACGCTGCTGCTGCTGCTGCTAAGTCGCTTCAGTCGTGTCTGACTCTGTGCGACCCCACAGACGGCAGCCCACCAGGCTCCCCTGTCCCTGGGATTCTCCAGGCAAGAATACTGGAGTGGGTTGCCATTTCCTTCTCCAGTGCATGAAAGGGAAAAGTGAAAGTGAAGTCGCTCAGTCGTGTCCTATTCTTAGCGACCCCATGGACTGTAGCCTACCAGGCTCCTCCTTCCATGGGATTTTCCAGGCAAGAGTACTGGAGTGGGGTGCCATTGCCTTCTCTGAAATCATCCCATAAAGATAATTAAATTACTTTCTAGGTCTGTTTCTTGGTATTTGTAAATTTTCACGGCATTTGATATAGTTACTGAAGATAACATTCTTAGACATTTTAAAGCGTGGAACTTTTGGGGTGCATGAGACTAAAGACAGTGAAATTCTTGGAAAAGCTTGCCTCTGAAATATCAGCAATTCCTACTTTTTGAAAATTTTGCTTCCTCTACTCTGAACTTAGTTTTATGAGAAACAAGAACCAGGGGGATATTATTAGTTATTAATACAAATCTTCCCGTGAACATTCAGATAAAGTAGTAGTTGGTTAAATGTAATGAATGAGTAGCAGAACTTCTGTTTCTCTGCCCTTCATTGATTCCCAGCTTCCATCAGTCTAGCTTACCTTGGTGTGGTTTGGATATGATAGCTAATTAGTTCTGTGCTAGATATAAAGAGTGTATATGCAGATGTTTATGTTTTTTAATCCTCAGCAGTTACATGCTTTTTATATTTTATTAGATGTAAAATTAGTCATTTGTGAGATACAATAATACTTTAACTCACTGACAACTTTAGTTCCTATGACTTTATGTATTTTTTTCCTTTTTTTCTATACATTTATGGTACCTACTAATTCCCCTGAAAAATAATTTTCTGAATAAGAAATGTTAAACATTGATTATATTAATCAAGCATTTTCTTGTTGTCCTTTCTTTACAGTGGTATGTTCAAGCCACTTGTGCTACACAAGGAACCGGTCTGTATGAGGGACTTGACTGGCTGTCAAATGAGCTTTCAAAACGTTAAATGAAGCTGGATATCTAACCAAGGACATGTTTGATAGAATTGGTCTAGGCTTGTTACAACAAAATTAGTTTGCATCTTGGTTATTAAACAGTATCTGGGACTGGTTTGGGCAGAATATTACTGCGTTTAAACTTATTTTGTTGCCAATTATTGTTTACCAAGTATAGTGTTGCCATTTAGCAATATGCTTGGTTTTAAAGAGATTCTCCTTAACTTGGGAAAAAAAAAAGTGTCCTCTTTTAATTTTACTTCCCTTAAGCCTAAATGCCTGGACATAGCTAATGTGACACCTTTAAATAAATCCATTTTGAATGTTTGTTTTTTTTTTTTTTTTTTTTTTTTGAGCCCACAAGAAATAATGTTTTAAAGTTACCCCTTGCTACTTTAATGATACCTTTATCATTCCTGGGACAGTCTGCTGATTTAAAAAAAATGTAGCATTCCATTTGTATTTATTTTCCCCCCTTGCCAAAAAGATTTTTTAATACTGCTTGTACCAGCCAGGGAAATGCTCCAAAACACTATTCAGATCTTGCACTGAGGAACTTCTATTTCTCCCCCCATTGTTATTGACTCCTGGCTTCCATCAGCCAAGCTTACCTTGGTGTGGTTTGGATTTGATAGCTAATTAGTTCTGTGCTAGATGCAAAGGGTGCATATGGAGATGATTTTTAATCCTCAGCAGATTGTCTTCCTTTATATTGTATCTTTTTTATGTTGCATGTTGCTTTTGGTATCAGCCTGACTCTTTGCCCAGTATATGATAGTTCTGCTGATGTTTTATTGTTTATTGGTGAACATATCCTCATTAAGAGTTTTTGGAAAACTCATCAAATTCAATGAATAAGTTTTCTTCATAACCCATTTGGAATTATTCCTAATAAAATGATAAAAACATGTAATGGTGTTTGTTTTTCGTAAGTCTTGAAGATGTTTGAAATGGATTTTTCTTATTTAGCAGAGTTGATTTGCATTTATTACATACTGTGAACAATCATACAGATCCCACTGAGTTTACTGTTTGAATTGGAAGTAAAATATGGGTTGCTAATCATGTGTATAATAGAGTGGGGAGCAACTTCAAAAATTTAGTGTTCTTTGATAAAACACCATTTTGATGCTGTACATTTCTAAAGTCAGATCAAGAGTAAAAAGCTGTAATAAAATGAACTACCCCCAAAGTATATATGCATATATTTGTTTCACAGCTCACATTAGTTAAAAAAACATCCAAGTGTTGTTTGCATGGTGTAATATGTAGGTTGTTAGTGATGCTGCTCTCCTGTGTAGGAGAACAGAGTTCACAAGCACTTTCTTTTTTAGCGTCACAAATTTCAGAACTTCTGCAGAAAGTGACTAATTCTTTGTCATAAGGTATGTACCTCATGAACTTAATCTATGAAGTTACTAAGAATTCAACTTGGTAACCCAATGAGTAACTTGGTTTTTTACTATAATTTATATATTTTATAGACCTTGCATTTGTATGATTATTAATGGCTTAGATAAATTTATATATTGGAATCTTATTTTCAAAACCAAATACATGCTTGTAAAATAATGTGTGTTTTTGCATTGTAAAAAAAAAAAAAAAAAACGGGACAAAGTGAAAGAAAATTAGAAAAAAGTAGTTGGTGATTGTCAAATGGGTTGCTGGGGGAAAAATGTATGCTAAACTTGTGTCATTTGTTGTAAGTTTAACTTCTCTAACTTCTTCCCTCTGAATAAGAAAGGTCTTATTTCTTGAATAAAACTTGGCTAGGGTGAATAGTGTGAGTGGTTTTATGGGGCTCAACTAGGAGATGCAGAACTTCAGTAGGTTCAGTGATGGGATCATAGTTAAATTAACACTATTGTATTAATTAAAAAAAAATAGCTAAACCAAGTTAAGTCAAGGGTGCTTTCATGAACTCTGAAGACAGAATAAAGAGAATCCATATAATCTTACTTTCAGCATATGGCAGTTCTTACTACACCATTGTTGGAAATGACTGCACTAGGAATCTAAAATTGCCTAGTTTTCACTAAATGGGCTTTATAAAGATTTATGTGATTGCTTATTCTTATTTATTTTACTTTTTGACTGTGCTGCTTAGCATGTGGGATCATAGCTCCCTGAATAGGGCCAGTCTGAACCTGTACCCCCTGCATTTGAAGTGTGGAGTCTTAACCATTGGACCATCAGGGAAGTCCTCTTTTTGTTTTTCAAAGAAAACATTAACTTGCCAACTTGGCATATTTTTACCCCAAGAAATTACTGTTTTCTTTAGTCTTGGTGGTAGTTTCTTGGTTTTATTTTTAAATTAAATTGAGAAGTTCTTTTTTTTTCCATGTAGAAGTGAGTAAATAATTGGGAAGAAGTGTAAATTGAAAGAGTCCCTAAAATGCCTTTCACTGTGCTAACATTTTTTGAAAACAATGCAGACTTACAAAATCACTTTTCACTGTTGTGGTTTACTGACATGATCAGTACCTATATTCGGTGCTTACTGTTGACACAGATTTTAAACTGTTGATTAATCAAAAAGAGGTCTTTGTGACCCTTTTGTCTTATCTAGAACAATTGATTATACCCATAGACTATACAGTATTCTGTCTAGTAATTGTTAAGTATGTTAACAGAGAAACTGAAGAGGAATTGTGGTTCCTTTAAAAGCTGGCCAGCAGCATTAGTTGAGGATAGAACCATTTTCTGTCCATAATATTCCCCACTGTCTTTTGTCTTAACCTGTCGTTCAGTTGCTTTTCTGTGGTGATATTGTTCTTTTGTTGCAGATTTATTTCCATGGATTTCTCCCCTTTACCTTATGTATTGTTCATTGAAAATAATTTAGTGAACATTTTAATTTTCCAGATTATCAGTGTCTCATTTACTGAGACATCATTTTTTTTAGTATATATACAGAATTATCTCATGTAGTAATAATTATTTCCAGATACTTGCTGGGTAGTAATGTCTGCACTTTCATTTCTGATAGGTAATCTGTCTTTCTCAGTCTGGCTAGAAAATTAACAAATTTTATTCCTCTTTTCAAAGAACCAGCTTTTGGTATAGTTGATTTTGTCTGTTGACTTCTTGTTTATAATGTCATTGGTTTCTGTTTTGTTTGTTTTTGGCTGCACCATGTGTGGCATGTGGGATCCTAGTTGTCCAGTCAGAGAGGAAGCCATGCCCCTTGCAGAGGAAGCAAGGAGTCCTAACCACTGGATCTCCAGGGAATTCCCTAGCTTTACATTTTTAATCTCATTAATCTAAATATTTTACTTTAAAGGCTACATTAATATGAACATTAATAATTGATCAGGACTTAGTGTTAAAATTTACCCCTGAGAATTACTTAAGCTCAGACATATATTTATTTGATAAATTTCTTTAAGCATATACATTGTGACATTGTATTTAGGTACAGAAGTTACTACTATGGAAAGTTACTTGGCTGCTTTTGTTTCTCACTGTTAATTTTGGACAAATATCCCTTTATCTTAGTTATTCCCACAAACTATGTAAAATGTTATATTCTAGTAACAAAGATTGTAAGAAATCAGTAGCAGAAGCAATAACCTGGACTCATGTAAAAAAAAATAAGCTAGCTGTATGAGTTCGTTGATGCCTGTGTGGGGTTTTTTCGCCTGTACTGGGTCTTATTGCTGGGACTGCTCTTCAGTTGTGGCTTCTCTTTGTTGCGCAGCACGGGCTCTAGGGGTGCACAGGCTTCAGTAGTTGTGGCTCCTGGGCTCTAGAACAGACTCAATAGTTGTGGTGCTGAGGCCTAGAGCTTAGTTGGCTCTGCAGCATGTGGGATCTTCCTGGATCAGGGATCGAACGAACTCCTGTCTCCTGCATTGGCAGGAGAATTCTTTACTACTGAGTCACCAGGGAAGTCCTTGCCTGTGTGTTTTAAAAGGACAGTGGAGGCAGGTACCTTCTTCTCAGGGATTTCTGGGCTGTTCTTGTGGTATGCTTTTTCAGTTACAATGGACTGGTGTGATGGGGCTTAGCACTGCCATCTGCAGGTAGGGAGCTGGCTCTCAGGAACTGACCAAGTACTTTGATGGCAGTATTTCCCTTTAAGCTGAGTGCCATTCTACTAACAGGGATATATTAAGCACAGACTGAGCAAGGTGTGCCTTCTGTATAGGCCTCGAGAGGTGAGATACGGTTTTTTTATTTTTGAAAGAAGGATGATCAACAGTAGGAAATCAACTCTTGAAAATGGGATCCAAAGACAAAAAAAATGGCCAATAAACACATAAAATGATGCTCAACATTATTAGCCATCAGGGAAATGCAAATCAAAATCACAATAAATTGCCACTCACTAGGATAGCTGTAATTAAAAGATAGTAAAATACCAGTGATGATGTGGAAAAATTGAAACCCTCTTGCATTGCTGGTGGAGTAATTAAAAGATAGTAAAATACCAGTGATGATGTGGAAAAATTGAAACCCTCTTGCATTGCTGGTGGAAATACAAAATGCTGCAACTGCTTTGGATAGCAGTCGGACAGTTCTTCAAAATGTTAAAACACTTCATATGATCCAGCAGATCCACTCCTAGATACATGTCCAAGAGAAATGAAAACATGTCCATTCAGAAACTTGAACACAAATGTACATTATTTCTCATAGAAGCCAAGATGTAGAAGGTATCCAAATATCCATCAGCTGATGAATAGGTAAAATGTGGTTATGTCCATTCAAAGAATATTCCTCATAAAAAGGAGTGAAGTACTGATAAATACTACAACTTGAAAGAACCTTAAAAATACATTAAGTGAAGCCAGTTAAAAAAGACATCTATTATTTCATAGGGGTTGGGGAGTGTCTGCTGTTGAGTATGGGGTTTCTTTTTGTAGCCAGTCCTTGTTCATTGACTTGACATGCAGTGACAAAAAACTCTTCAAGAGAAAAAGATTAATTTTGTATTGGAAGAGCAAAGCATTATGGAATTCTTTCATTTAGGATGAAAAGGACACAAGCCAGGATGCAAAAAGCCAGGTTTCTTTAGGTATGTAATGAAAGGATATGAAAAGGGGTAACATAATTATTTAGACTACTTAAAAGTTCTACAGCTTTAGCAGAAATATTCTTTGCCTTAATTATTTAAAACACCTTGCTTAACTCCACTTTTTGGAGGAAAACCAGCTTTATTTCTAAATGATTTTATCCCTAGATAGATACACTATTTCTTCAAATTACTCTATAGGAAAAATAAAGTTTAAATACAATATATTATTTTAGAAGTATGTATATTGTTCATTTGGTACAAGAAAGCCAACTAAATAAAGCCTATCCAATTCCCTATTGAACCATGTTCAGTTGTAAAAGAAGACAAATGAAGTGAAATCAGCAAAAATGCCAACTAGAAATAATTAAGTACACTAGGGAGATACACAAAAACACTAGTGTAACATCATTAAAGTGAGTTACTGGGCAAAGAATGGATTGCATTATATAAAACCTTTGACCTACAATCAACACAAAATGGGCAGAAGATGGAGATTAGTGATTCAGCTTGTTTTCTAGTGAAGTTTCTAAAGCAAACTGAAAATTGTGAGTAAAAGCTTAACACAATGTTAACATCAATTTTGAATGACCTAGAGTTTTACCATAGAATGAATCCAGCTGGCAGTTGTTATTTTGAGGGTAGCATCAGCCAATAAGCTGAAAGACTTAGTATTTTTAAAGCCTACATTTTAAAGATTATTTATATGCAAAATACTATTTTATCATCTGGCTTCAATATGATTTGATACACTGAAGATGGCCAACTTGCAAGTTTTTTGCATATAAAAATTTTCAGTGTCATATTAGCTGTGTTGTCTTTTTTTAAATGTGTGTTTAAAGCCTACCTTGAGTTTAAGGTTTTCTTTTCAAAACTTGAGATTTTTAATAAGCAGGGTTTAGGGTTTTTTTAATGATTATGTATTATAAACTTGGTATATTACATTCAGCAATGGCCATCTCAGTTTCTCAGGAATTGATATTTAGACATTATTGCTATCTACTACTGTGAACCAAAACTGGGATTTAAAAAGCAGTAGGTAACAGTGAAGCATGGCTAAACCACAACCTTGTTAGTAAAAATTGTTCAAGATGAGTCCTCTAGGAAAACATTATAGATTGGGTAATACACTTGTGATTAGTTTATGACTGAAACAACATCATTAGACTAAACAAGTTAAAAATGGTAGAGATACCAATTCACATACACTTGCATGACTACAAAGTAAAATAGGTTGATGAGAATGTGGAGAAACTGAAACTTGTGTATTGCTGGTGGGAATGTAAAAAACGTTGCAGCTGCTCTGGAGATCATTTTTGCATTTTCTCAGAAAATTTCTAAGTAGAACAGCCATATGGACCAGCAATCTACTCATAGGGATATAACCAAAAGAACTGAAACAGATGTTGAAACAAAACTTGTATACAGGTGGTTTATAAGCCTTATTCACAATAGCCAAAATGTAGAAACAACCAAAATGTCCATTTGTACAGACAAAATATGGTGTACCCATACAATGAAATATTATTCCGCTATACAAAGAAATGAAACGCTGATGCATACAACATGGATGAACACAGGCTAGCTGAAAGAAACCAGACAAAAAGTCATGTAGCGTATGATTCCATTTATATGAAATATCCAGAATAGGGAAGTCCAGTGAGGCAGAAAGCAGATTAGTATGTGCCAGGGGCTGGAGGGTAAGAGTAAATTAATGGGTATGGAATTTCTTTTTGGGGTGATGAAAATGTTTTGAAAGTAGTTAACAGATGGTAGCCACAGAACATCGTGAATGTACTCAATGCAATGGAATTACATACTTTAAAATGGTTAGTCTTACATGAATGTCACTTCAGTTTAAAAAATGTTTTGGTATTATCTCAGAATGTAGTATTGTTATTCTGAAGTTAGTGCCTACAAAAATCACCCGTTAATAACAGCTCTTAAACCTTCAATGTAAAAGCATGTACTTTCTCGTAAAGTGGGACAACAGAATTTGAATATTACCAAAATCAGTTCAACCTCTTAATATTGTTTCCCTTTGCAAAATGAAATCTAAATTGCATTTCCTTAGTATTATATTGAGCAAAATATTAAAATTTTCAAAGCTTTCCATTTTTTTTCTTTTTGTTGCCTGGCTTGCGAGATTTTAGTTCCCTGACCAGGGTTAGAACCCAGGCCCTCAGCAGTGAAAACCAGAGTCCTAACCACCGGACCACCAGCCAATTCCCATGTTTAAATGGGATTTAAATTTTGTATTACGTTTGGAAAACTAGTTGGCTCTTTTTTAGAGAAAAGATTTTCCCTATTGAGTTGTCATGTGGGTACAAATAATAAACTAATAGTGCAAACTTCTCTCTTTCATTATATATGGGTTTTGGTTTTGTCTCAAACTAGTTTGTAGGGAATTTCTGCCTGCATTTCATAGCTGGAAAATACGAGATCTAAAGCTATCAGTTTCCCCCAGGGAAATTTCCCCACAGTAGCATTCTTTGGACTTCTCTACCTTGAGTTATATTCTTCAGAGATCCACCTTGAGCTGAAACCACATTTTGATGACTCAAAAAAGTCACCAATGAGTAAAATTCTTAAAAATTTGAAACTGATCTTAGTTTCTAGAATTTAAAAAACATCACATTATAGTCAGAAATGGTTTGTTTGCTGAAGAATTATAAACTACCAGTTTGTATGTTTGAGTGGCAACTGTTTAAGAATTCATTTAACATGAATAATGTATTTATAGTGTTCTTAAGTATTATAGTTTGTAATCAATAATATAAAATTTCAAAACGTTAATTCCTATAGCAAAAACAAGTTCTTGCTAGTACATTGTACCTTGCTGGTTACATAGTACAATCTGATTCACTAGAATTGCTCGACTTACCATATTTAATTACATGTACTAAAAAACCCAAATGTAATAGAAAAATTCAATCACAGAGATGGCTTTAAACACTTAAAAATTTCTGAAATAACACTGTGTTCTAACTCATATACAAGGACATTTTGGTATGCTATTTATACAATTTTCTTAGTGGTCCCTAACTTTGGGCTTCCCAGGTGGCACAGTGGTAAAGAATCCACCTACCAATAAAGATGCAGGTTTGATCCCTGGGCCAGGAAGATACCCTGGAAAAGGAAATGGCAATCCAATCCAGTATTCGTGCCTGGGAAATTCCATGGACAGAGGAGCCTGGTGGGCTACAGTCCATGGGGGTCAGAGTGGGACACGACAGTGACAGCACAACTTTGGATTAACTGTAAGAACGTAGCTGTGTACTAGAGATTTGACCAGAGTTTACGGTACTTCAAAATAACACTCTATATTCTAATATTCTGAAATGCCTGTGTGATCACTGTCTAGTCAGTAAATACCAAATTTGAAGAATAAGGATGTGGATGTTTAATAAGTATGTAGAATTTTTGCGACAAGAGTTCAATATAGCTAGCTGTAGTGTTATTAATAATACAGGACTTGTATGTTTTTCTCATGGGCATGAGGATGTCATATTACACTTTATGTTTCTCAGCTTTTTGTTTTCTCAGCTTACTGTCAAAGTCCTGTCAATATGTTTGTTAGAAACAAAACCAAATTTTAAACGGAAAAAAAAATTGCAAAAGAATCAGATTCTGGCTTCAATATATTCTATATCTGTAAACTGATGTTAAAATGCTATTTAGGAAGGCACAATTTGGTAGCTTCAATTTTTCATTCATAGCTTCTTCTAAACAAGATTCCAAAAAACTGCCACCTTAATTTTTTGCTTCAAGTACTTTTAAGCACTTCAAGGTTCAATCTGAAGTGCAGGTAAAACCCTCTCACTTTCAAAATTATTAAGTATTAACAATACACTGGATAGTGAGCAGAATATGAAGATGCAGGCTACTTCATCAAAAGAGGAATGTTCTTACCAGGCTTAGAGATTAAAGAAGGTGAAACAAAGGGCTTCATGACTGGAAAATCAGAGCTCTGGTTGAAGTGAGCTCTAGCTAGCTAAGCTAGAAGTTAAATGCAGAAATACAAGATGACATTATGGTTATCCTGAACATGAGGCTGCAGCTAAAGCATTACAAATAAAGTATGGTGATAACCGAGTTAGAAAAGCTTAATCAGTAAAACTATAATTTGTAATTTTCAACAATTTGGCTTCATATTTAAAAAAATTTTTACAGTATATAAATTACATGTACAATGTTTTCCTGTAACTCAAGTTTATTCCAGAGATGCTCAAAAACCCCATTACTACTCTCCCTTTCTCCTATTTAGAAAAACCAACAATTTCAAAAATACTTGCAGCACAGAAATACTACGTGGTTCATCCACTATTTCAAGCCTGTATCAGTAGGCAGTTTTTCAGAAGTAATGCATTGTGCTATTCTCCTAATACCTAGTATGATAGGGTCGAATACCCTGTTGATTTATGAACATTTTCCATGGGCAAGAGTGTTACAGACAATAGGATCAAGTTGACAATGTTACTGTTCACTTTGAATACTAAATTGTGCTTGCATCCTAAAAGTTAAGATAAACTGCAGTAAGGATGGGACTGTAAGTATGTCCTTTATGCCATACACTAAAAATTAAGTCCTAAAAATTAAGACAGTGAAAATACCTTATGTTAATTGAAAAATAAAAGATGAAAACCAATAGGAATTGGTAATGGTGTACTTTTTCGTTAAAGCTCTGAAGTTGTATGAAATTGCCAACCAAACTGAGGTAGAGATAGGCCCTAATGTTATTCCTTCCTTGTGTTAAAACTTAGTCCTCTCACTTCAACTTGTATGTGCTCTCCCCCTAATTATATATACATCATTTAATTTGAAGTGTGTTATGATAGAAAAATCACAAGATCATTCAGGTTTCTTTTTCTTTACAAAATTCTTAATTAGCAAAAAAAAAAGTACTTATAAAATGTACACAGTGTTCTTCCTGCCAGCCATAAATATTTTTGTTTTTCCTCCAAGTGTAGAAAAAAAGGGTAGAGAAACTGTATGAAGCAAACATTATGATAGTCATGTAATGAAGACACTAGAACATAACTAATAGGATAAGAATAATTTACCTTAGTGTCTAATTTTCCTCTTTGAAAGTTATACATAAGCTCTGATTCATATTAAATCTCCTACTAACGCAGACTTAAATTCTATTAGACACAAATCTATTTCCATTTTAAATCACATACAAGTGCTATGTGATCAGATGGATGGGAAACGCTAGGTAAGGCTTGGTGGGTGGTAACTTCTTCATGACTAGGTAATGGAATCACCTGTTCAACCTCTAAAGCATTTAGGTCAATGAAAATATAATCCAGACACCCATGAAAGCCACCAACATAATTTGTGTAAGCAGGTTCACCACAAGCACTTTTCAGTTTGAAGAAATGGCTAAGAGACATGTTGCATCGTTCCTCTTCCCCATTGGAAGTCCAGTCTTCATGATCCTCTGCAATGCTGCCATTGATGACAAAGTGATACATTCCTGTTGATGGGGTACTATTAAAGTCCCCACAAAATATAACTGGTATGCCGGGATACAGATCACAAGAGACATGTCTAATGTGAGCCAAGGCTACTGCCATTTGAATGAGACGAATGTACCCACCTAGGAATATAAAAAACATTAATGTTAACCTGCCTTTATTTTTTTTATTATTATTTTTTTTAACCTGCCTTTAAAAACAATTAAAAACCCAGAAATTATAGTATCTGGGTAACATTCAGGATACTTGTATGTGTGGGGAGGAACTGGAGGAAGGTGGTTAAAAGGTAAAATTTCAAGTTTCAAGATTAATGATACTGGGTAATACACAACATGATGGCTATGGTATTTAATACCGCTGTCTGGTATATTTGAAAACTACTAAGGGAGTAAATCCCAGAAGTTCTCATCACAAGGGAAAAAAACTTTTTGGGGGGTGTTTATATGAGCTTATGGATGTTAACTTATTGTGATAATCATTTTGCAATACACATAAGTCATTATGCCATATACCTTAAATTGTACAGCACTGTGTATAAACTGTATTTTGACAAAACAAAAAAAGATGTATTTGTGTAAAACAGCTTTTACCAACTTTAAGTTACCATGTTCAAGCCACTTGTGAAAATCAACAAAACCTACCTTTGGGGTGCCAGTAGAGATGGGTATTAGCAACACATATCTTTTTAGAAGAGTCCTTTGTAGACTGAAGAACAGAAACCTAAGATAAACAGAAAATGCTGACTTCAGTTTCTATTTCCTGTTGTGAAAAAATTTTTTTTTCAAATCTAAGACTATATGATGAACTGACATTTTATTCCAAATCCTTCCCTGCTGATGAAGTATGATCGAAATTATGAAACTTAACTTTTAAATTTTGGAATATTACATGAATGGGATTCAGCATAATAGTTTAATAACAACCCAACACATAGAGGTAGCACGAATACAGTTAAGATGGTAACACTAAGGTTGGAGATGCTGTTTTTAAGTTTAAGTGTAGGCATAGGAGTCAGGCAGAAGTAGCTTTGAATACCCACTGTACCATTTATAGCAGTGTGACCTGGAAAGTGACATTTCTTCTTCCTAAACCAGCTTCATCATGAGTGAAAAAGAGGCAATATCATCCACTTCAAACAGAACATTTAATTGTGTGAATTCAATTAAATGAGATTACTCAAGAGGTGCATGCTACACAGTAGGTGCTCAAAAAATGGAAGCTACTCTTCTTAATATGAGCAAAACCAGTTACCAAAAAAATGGACAGAGTTTTAGAGTAACATCTATAAAACGGGAACAGCAGGATTACTATGAGCCAAAATTAAAAGCTAATATTTATGGAGCACTTCGTAAACATGCTGGAGACTTAAATTTTAAGTTCTTCAAAATGTGTCACCACAGTGTTTGGTAAGTAATAAGAAAATATTAGCTACTAAATTATCTTATTTAGCTAAATACACGAAATCGTAAGCATGTGTTTTTTCAAGGTAACCTGAAGCGTTTAGGGCACATTTCAGGTATTCAGGATTTGCTCAATGAATGAATGAAGGCTAAATGACGTGCTTAAGATTCAAGAGCAAACACTTTTCAGGAGAGTCTGGTCTAGTTTCATCTCTATTATAACCACTCCCACCCCTTCCAGAAGGAGTATGTACAGAGACTGGCGGAGTCACTTCACCTGAACGACAGAAGACCTCTGGAGCACCCTTTCTTGCGCTGATGGGTACAAAGCTAGTTTCTCCAGCAGTTCCTTGTGAAGTGGGTCGGACTGCAGGGCTTCGTGGAAAGCAATGTCATGCTGGCTGAGGAGGCTGAACTTGGACTTTCTGTAGAAAGTGGCCAGGCCTTCATGCTGCTTGATTCGAAACACGCCCTCCAGCCCAAAGGCCTCGAGGGCCGGCACCAAGCTGTCTGTAAACACGCAGCGGTCAACTTCCTGCAAACAGATGAGGTCGGCGTTGTAGCCCGTGAGCTCCTTCTGGATAAGGTTCTGGCGGTAGTCGAGTTCCAGAGCGTAAGGGGCACAGTATGGGTACAGGACCGTCCGCGAGAACTCAGTCTGGGCGTACGTGTCAGCCAGAACGTTGTAGGAGACTGTGCGGACGATAGCGTCGTCCGCCACCTTCTTTGTGTAGAGATGCCGGTGGTCAAAGGTGCAGGTGCCGGGCCCAGCCTCCACCGGACACACACTTTCCAGCTCCCGGCTTGGCCCGAAGCGCTGCCCGTTGCCGGGCGTGCAACGAAGCTTGAGCCGTAGCCCGATGTCGGCATTAGATGGGGTGTAGACGCGCTGGTCCACACCTGTCTCGGTCCAACCAGGAGAGGGCGAAGAGGGAGACGATGACGAGGGGCCTCCGCCCCCGGGCTCCGCCGCTCTGGGTTTGGTTTCCTTGTACCAGCGAAAGAGGGAGCCGGTGGGATCCCCAAATTCGACGCCGAGCTTGGGGCACACCGGGAAGCCGGCCATGAGGTAGCGCGGCAACTGTAGCTCGGTGAAGGTGGGCGGGTTGCGCTCCACCTTGTACTTGACATCACCAATCTGCAGCACCGCACCGTCCTGCCAGGCGTCCACATTGAGCACGTCGTCGGCTACTGCCTCCTCCCGGTAGTACAACTTCACCACGGGCTCGCCGGCGGCAGCCGGCTCAGGCCCAGGCCCCGCGCAGGCCACGCCACCGTTGGCGTTTGGCCGGTTCTTCCTGCTCTTCTTGGCGGCGGCTGCCTTAGCGTGGCCTTTAAGGGCGTTGGTAGCGATCCGGCTGAGAGCCCGACCCAGCGGCTCGCTCTGGTCGCGCTGCATGTTCTTGTGGCTGCCGTCGGCCAGCGCGAATGACAGACTTAGCTTAGGCTCGGAAGGCACACAGCGCACCACAGCGCGCTCCATCGTGCCCACCGAGGTCTCAGACGCCGCCTCGGTCCGACCGTGCCGCTCCACCGCCGTGCGGACCCCACGAAGCGCGGCGCGGACGCCTGGGAGCCTCCACATGAACCTGGTGTCCCAGGGGCTGCCAACACCCGCGGCTGAGCAACCGCCAAGTGTCAAGCAGAGACAGAGAAGCCGCAGCCGCCGGTTCCGGGAACCGGAAGTGGTGGGGTGATATCACGGGTTTCGCTTCCCCGAAGGAGACATGCGTGGTCCCTGGGTTTTGACCGCTTACCTTCTGGTGCTCCCTGGTGCTGCCTTGTGCTAGGGCGTAGGGACCTCTACCCAGATTGCCAGCCTGTGTTCAGGTGTGGAAGGTGTTGCTTAGTTCTCAGTAACATTGCCAACGTTTTTCACCCTCTTCTGAGGTGTGGAGGGTTCACCTCAGGCCGAGCCAGCGCCGACGCGCTAATAAGAGCTTTTGTGGTATTAACTACGAACGATATATAATAACTCCCAGTTAGGGAGCAGTGACTGTGCTGAAAACATACAGATATGAGGTCCAAAGAGATTCAGTTACGTGCTCAAGGCCAAACAGACGTTGCTGAATGAGTGACGGGAGACAGAAGAGCTAGTGAGTAAAAGGAAATGAGAAATGCAGTTTCTTTGAAAACCACATGAAAAAAGGGACAGATTTTGTGTTAAATAGAATTAAGTGATTAACTGAAGGAAAAAAAAACAACTCTTGAAGATTCAAAGAAGAAATTGAGAATTGGATTTGTTTGCATCCACTTTCCCGTCTCCTGCAACTAGAATATTTATTGAGTGTCTAATAATAAGCCATACTCTTTTCCCCTGGCTTACAGTGAGGAAATTAAGCCTTTTTTCTAAAAGAAGGATGAATTTTGCAGTCGTTTGAAGGCCCTCTCCCAAGGCAGCAAGCATTTGCCAAGGTGACTGGATACCTGATGGTATGTAATGTGGGGCTACACTGAAGGTATAAAAGTCATTACATTGTTCAGCTGACTGCCTGAAGAAAGTCTCAGTACTCCAGTTCATAGCACCAACATTAGCAAATATAAACTTTGAACTGGCATTTTTGTTCATGCAGTTTTGCAGAACTCAGTCAACCTTAAAGACATTTAAAGAATATCAGTCAATTTAAAGAAAGATAAGAGCCCTGTTAGAAAATGTGGGAATTCCCTGGCAGTCCAGTGGTTAGGAGTCCACGCTTTTAACTGCGGAAAGTGAAACTGAAGTCGCTCAGTTGTGTCCGACTTTTTGTAACCCCATAGACCTTAGCCTACGGGGCTCCTACGTCCATGGGATTTTCCAGGCAAGAATACTAGAGTGGGTTGCCATTTCCTTCTCCAGGAGATCTTCCCGACCCAGGGATTGAACCTGCATTGTAGGCAGACGCGTTACCATCTGAGCCACCAGGGAAGTCCTTAACTCCTGAGGGCCTGAATTCAATCCCTGATAGGGGAACAAAGGTCTTGCAAGCTGTGAGGTGCGCCAAACAACAACAACAACAACAAAAATAACCCCGAAACAAAAACCCTATTAGAAAAAGTGACTTTCCTTAGAGTAATCTAATCTGCTTTAACTCTGTAACAGAGTCTTAATCCCAGTTTGAGACAGATACTTTGAAGTGTCATACTTTCAGGGTTTATTTTTTAGGTTTTTGGGTTTAAAAAAAATTTTTTTTTTTCAAAGAGTAAAAACATATCCGCAGTGAAAAATGATAATATTCCCACTCTGACTCCTATACATATGCAAACATTTATGAATTTATACCCTTCCCCCCACTTTTTTTACCCAAAAGGAATGTAGTATACCCATTCTTCAGTATCTTCACTTTTCATTATCTGCTGTTATTTCCTTCAAGAGAAAGTTTCTGCAGGTTTTCTGAAAGTGTCTCAAATTCACATAGAAAGTTTAATTTGAACTCAAAAGACTTGAAAATAATAAATAGTGTGTTTGAAGCTAAATTTTTATGAGGCTAAATGGTAGCATAGTTATAATTACGTAATTGAAATTTGAGATTGGAAGACTGAACCAATACTTTGTTTTCCCGATACCAAAAGAAGTGTAAAAAATAACATTTTATTCATACATTCTCAGTTTATACCAAGAAACATAAGCTGCTGCTGCTGCTAAGTCGCTTCAGTCGTGTCTGACTCTGTGCGACCCCATAGACGGCAGCCCACCAGGCTCCGCTGTCCGTGGGATTCTCCAGACAAGAACACTGGAGTGGGTTGCCATTTCTGTCTCCAATACATGAAAGTGAAAGTGAAGTCGCTCAGTCGTGTGGGACTCTTAACGACCCCAAGGACTGCAGCCTACCAGGCTCTGCCATCCATGGGATTTTCCAGGCAAGAGTACTGGAGTGGGGTGCCATTGCCTTCTCTGGAAACACAAGCTAACTTTTACTAATCAAAAGCTATGGTTGATGGAATTATTTTTGTTACTTATAAATATATCTGCAGACATTAGCATGTGAAGACAGTTTCTTGTAATTACCTTCAGTTAATAAATTGGCATAGATCATTAATATATTTCTATTTTTTATAAACTTAAGGTCAACATGAAACTGTAGTTTTGAGTGATAGCACTCAGAAATTTTGAGTAGTACTTGGTGATAATCACTAGAGGGTAATCTATTTTCTTATATATTCAAAATTTAATAATTTCTATTTGCTTTCTAACAAATCAATTTTTTTTTAACATTTTCTTGAGTTTTACTGAGATATAATTGATATAAAAGATGGTATTAATCCAAGATGTACAATATAATGATTTGACATATGTATATATTGCCAAATGATTACCACAGTAAGGTTAATTAACGTTCATTACCTCAGTAGTTACAATTTTTTTCTTGTAGTGAGAACTTTTGAGGTCTATTCTTTTGTAATTTTCACATATGCTGTAGTCACCATGCTGTACATTCCATTCCATTCCAGAACTTGCTTATCTTACAACTGGAACTTTTTACCTTTTTGATCACCTTCACCCATTTTCTTCATCCAGCCCCCTCCATCTGTTCTCTGTATCTGTGAATCAAATTTTTTTAGATTCCACATATAATTGAAATCATACAGTATTTGTCTTTGTTTGACTTACTCAGCATAATGCCCTCGAAGTCTATCCTTTGTTGTCACAATGGCAGGATTTCCTTTTTTATGGCTGAAAAATAATATTCCATTATATATCTGTTAAATGTATCTATACATCAATATCATATCTACATATCATGCATTTCCTTTACCCACTCATCCATTAATGGACACTTAACATTTAGGTTGTTTCCATGTGTTGGCTATTGTAAATAATGCTGTGGGCATGCGTGCTAAGTTGATTAAGTCATGTCCAACTCTTTCCAACTCTATGGACTGTAGCTTGCCAGACTCCTCTGTCCATGGGAATTCCCCAGGCAAGAATACTGGCGTGGGTTGCCACGCTCTCCTCCAGGGGATCTTCCTGACCTAGGGATTGAACCCGAGTCTCTTATGTCTCCTGCATTGGCAGGTGGGTTCTTTAATACTAGCGCCACCTGGTAAGCCCAAATAATGCTGCACTAGACACTAAACAATGGCAACCCACTCCAGTACTCTTGCCAGGAAAATCCCATGGATGGAGATGCCTGGTAGGCTACAGTCCATGGGGTCGCTAAGAGTCGGACACGACTGAGCGGCTTCACTTTCACTTTTCACCTTCATGCATTGGAGAAGGAAATGGCAACCCACTCTGATATTCTTGCCTGGAGAATCCCAGGGACGGGGGAGCCTGGTGGGCTGCCGTCTATGGGGTCGCACAGAGTCGGACACGACTGAAGCGATTTAGCAGCAGCAGCAGCAGACACTAAACGTGCAGATAACCTTTTTAGGATATTGATTTTGTTTCCTTTGTGGGTGTATGTATAACCAGAAGTGGAATATGTAGCTGAATTGGTAGTTCTTTTAATTTTTTGAGTAACTTTTGTTTCTGTACTGTTTTCCAGAGTGGCTGCGTCATTTTACATTCCCACCAACAATGCTATTTTTTTATTTTAAAATATTTATTGTAACATAATGATTATATATTAATAATACTATACAGCATAGTATATATAATACATAATACAGCTATATCATTTGTTTCATTTTTAAAATTGAGATGCAACTATCAATCAATGTAAGTATAGTAAAAGTGAAAATGATAGTCACTCAGTTGTGCCTGACTCTTTGAGATCCCACAGACTATAGTCTGCCAGACTCTGTTTATGGAATTCTCCAGGCAACAATATTAGGATGGGTAGTCATTCCCTTCCCCAGGGGATCTTCCCAACCCAGGGATCAAACCTGGGTCTTCCATGTTGCAGGCAGATTCTTTACTGTCTGGGCCACCAGGGAAGCCCCTAATATAAGTATAATTAATGTTAATGTAACAGTAAAGAAAAACTTATTTTGAAGGGAAAAATCAAAGAACTTATGTAAAACATAACACAGTTTAGCTCCATAAAGAACTCTTCAGCATATAGACTTTTTTCTTTTTTCTGCACACTCATTTTAAATTTTGAAATGAACAATACATAGTTTAAAGCATAGTAAGTTAGTCTCATAAGTTCTCTTAGCATCGTCAACATTTCTATTAAGAAAAGAAAAAAATTTGTATAGTATTGGAGAATCACATTTTAGTGTCATTACATTGGTGCTTTTAAATAATTAAGGTTTTGTAAAATATAATTATCTGGTTATAAATAATATTTCTAACCCTTAGACTCAGAAATAGAGCCTTTAAAGGAAGCATTTTAAGCTGCAAATTAAATATGTTTAGATAATGAACATATTTTTTCCTTTCTTTCAAAGCAAAATATTTAATAAAATTCCAGATGTATCTTTTGTAGACATTGATAGGCTGATCTTAAAATTTATATGGAAATGCTGTTAATGGACATTTAACATTAATTAAATGTTTAATTTAATTAACATTAAATAGTTACCTAGAATAGTCCAAATTTCTACTTTTTATAAAAGAAGAACAAAGTTGGAAGGCTAACACTACTCAAATTTAAAACTATAGTTGACCGCTGAACAGCATGTGAAATTAAGAGCACCAGTCCCCCTCTCTACCCCATTACATATGAAAATCCATATATAACTTTATAGTCGGTTCTCCAAATCCTCTGTTTAGCATCTGCTGATTCAGCCAACCAATCATCTTGCATAGTACTGTAACATACATTTAGTGAAAAAAAATATGTATATAACTGGATAGTTCAAAACTGTCTTGTTCAAAGAGTCAACTGTATAACCATTTTTCCAAGACACTGTAGTACTGGAATAAAGATAGACATGTAGATTAAAGGAACAGAATTGATTGTCCAAAAATAAACCTTTACATTATGGTAAACTGATTTTTCCAATAAAGATGTCAAGGCTATTCGGTGAGAAAAGGACAGCGTTTTCAACAAAGGATACTGGAACAACTGAATATCTATATGCAAAAAAATAAACTTGAATCTGCATCTCTTACCGCATACAGAAATTGACTCTAAATGTATCATAGACCTAAATGTAAAACCAAAAAGTAGAAGACACAGAAAATCTTCATGATCTTACCTATCTTTCATAGATAACAACCTCAAAATCATAATCTGTTAAAGAAAAAATATCTTGTTTGACTTTATACAAATGAAAAAATTTTACTCTTCAAAAGACATGATTAAGAAAATGAAAAGACAAGCTACAGACTGAGAGAATATATTTGCAAATTATCTGATAATGTGTATCCAGAATATAAAGAACTCTTACAACTTCATGATGAAAAGCTAAATAGTCCAACTTAAAAATGGATAAAAGATTTAAATAGACATTTCATAAAAAACTATGTTAATGGATAATAAGCACACGAAAAGATATTCAACATTATTTGTGTTTAGGGAAATGTAAGTTCAAGCCATAATGAGATAACACTGTATGCCCATTCAAATACTTGTAATAAAATAAGACAGACTATCAAATGTTGACAAGGAATGTGGAGGAATTAGAATCATTGTATTTTTTCTTTTTGGTAGCAATGTAAAATCTTTCAGCCACTTTGGAAAACAGTTTGACATTTTCATAAAAGATCAAATAGGCTTATTATTTATCCCAGCAGTTCCTACCAATGAGAAATAAAAGTGTATGTTCATCCAAAGATTTGTACACAAATGTTCATGGGAGGATTATTCATAGTAGCCCTAAACCGGAAACCATCCAAATGTCCATCAGCTTCTGAATGAAAAAACCAAATGCGATATCCTCATTTAATGGAAGACTGTTGTTGTTTGGCTAGTTGCTAAGTTGTGTCCGACTCTGTTTTGACTCCATGGACTATAGCCCACCAGGCTCCTGTGTCCATGGGATTTCCCAGGCAAGAATTCTGGAGTAGGTTGCCATTTCCTCCTCCAGGTAATGGAAGACTATTCAGCAACAAAAAGGAGTGAATTTCTGTCACATACTACATATGGATGAACCTCAAGCACATCATTCGGAGAAGGCAATGGCAACCCACTCCAGTACTCTTGCGTGGAAAATCCATGGATGGAGGAGCCTGGTAGGCTGCAGTCCATGGGGTCGCTAGGAGTTGGACACGACTGAGCAACTTCCCTTTTACTTTTCACTTTCATGCATTGGAGAAGGAAATGGCAACCCACTCCAGTGTTCTTGCCTGGAGAATCCCAGGGACGGGGAGCCTGGTGGGCTGTCGTCTATGGGGTCGCACAGAGTCAGACACGACTGAAGCAACTTAGCAGCAAGCACATCATTAACTGAAAAAAGCCAGACACAAAAGACCACATAATATAAGATTCCATATACATGAAAATTTCAGAAATTGTAAACCTATAGAAACCAAAAGCAAATCAGTGGTTGCCTAGGACTGGAGGTGGGAGTGAGGATTGACTGCATATGAGCTGAAGGGAACTTTTTGCAGTGACAGAAATGTTTTAGAACTGGATCCTGTTAATGGTTGCACAACTATAAATATACGAAAAATACCCATTGAATTATATACTTTAAGATGGTGAATTTTATAGTATTTATACCTATAAGAAGCTGTTTGGAAAAAGATATGCATTGAATTAGTCAAGATTTAATGAGGGATGCAGAACAAGTAGATTATATATATGCCGTATACATATCCAGTATTTGTATGTTTATGTATATGGTTTATTACAGGAAACTAACTGGCTTATGCAACTTTGGGGACTAGTGAAGCAAGTCCAAGATCTGTAGAGATAGGCTGTCAGGAACGGGAGAGCCAAAGAGGGGAGAGTGATTGTAGACCAAGCTGCTGTTTGGAGTCTAACTCCGGGCATGTCTAAAACTTTTAAAAAGAACTTCCACTGATTGAGTGAGGCCCTCATAATCTCCCTAGTGTAGCATCAGGGACTTGAATTACATCTGAAAAATCTCTTCACCACAGCAGTAGATTAGTGTTTGAGTAACTGGACAAAGGTGTGTGCAGAATGTAAAAAGCTACTGTCTGCCTTTCAGTCCTCGTAATTTACCTAACCAGATTGACATGTCAAAAAACCATCACTAAGGGGACTTCCCTGATGGTCCAGTGGCTAAGACTCTGTGCTCCCAATGCAGGGGGAGTGGGTTTGATCCCTGGTCAGAGAACTAGATCCTGCATTGTTGCAACTAAAAATCCTGCATGCTGCAACTAAGGCCCCGAGCAGCCAGATAAATAAGAGTAATTATAAAACCAATACTGATTAAAAAAAAAAGTCTTTCCCAACTGAAAACCCACATGAAATTAACCAGGTTTATGTTTTAAAAAAATACGTATATGATAGTGCTTGTATGTGGAATCTGAAAGATGATACAAATGAACTTAACAAAATAGAAATAGACTCACGGATACAGAAAACAAACTTAAGCTTATCAAAGGGTAAAGGGGGAGGATGAATTAGGAGTTTGATTAAAATATACACATTTACTATATATAAAATAGACAACCAACAAGGACCTACTGTATAGCACAGGAAACTGTACTCATTATCTTGTAATAGCCTATAATGGAAAAATATCTAAAAAAAGAATATATACAGATACATAACTGAATCAGTTTGCTGTACACTTGAAACTAACACAACATTGTAAATCAACTATATTTAATTATAAAATTTTTAAAAAGACACTGTGACAAAAAAAAAAAAAAAAAAAAGTGTTTTGTTTTCTACTAAAAGATAGTTTGCTTTTACAAGGTCTGAGGAATTTCAATTTGTTCATTCACTGACTCAAATGATGTTTTTTAGAGGAACTATTGTGTGCCAGTATAGGCTGTACTCTCGTTAAAAAAAAAAAAAAATTCTTTACAAAGAAGATGCTCAAATATTTATTGAATGACTGTGCCACCAATACACCAGTAGATTTTATTCATCTACCGATTTTACTTATGTACATGGTATTTGTGTAGGCTATCATCACTTAGATGGAGTATCCATTGTGCAGTCTCAAGCAGCAACGTTTCACGTTTCTCTCTCCACGCATATTCAAAGAAGGTACACACTTAACCTTTTCTGCCAAGAATTTCCTGAAGGAAAAGCTCGGTCTAAACAAATAGCAAATAGAGAAACAAGATAAATTAAATTCTTGATTAGTTATAATATTTACAGGGAAGTCGCCATAGGACACTTGAAGACTTGATCCTCCTTGGCAGTGAGTGTTTTACATAAATCTGTTTTCCAGCAATTCCACTGCCCCTTCCAAGGGAAGGCAGTTAAATAAAAAATCTCATTCACCCACCCTCCATTTATTCGAGTAATGAATTATTGTTATGGAAACCCTAATCTGTCACAGCTCAGCAACTGCCTCTCCAGACAACATTTACCCTGTCTATCCAGTTGCGACCGCGCCAGTTTCCATGGCGACAACTTTGTTTCTGCGCGGCGACCGCCCGGCTCGGCAGGAGCCTGTGGGGTTCCGGTCGTTTCAGCCATCGTTTCCTTTTTTCCTTTCACCACTGGAGAAGTTCTCTGAACGTTTCCGTCTTATCCGAATAGCCGGAAAGAAGTGAAAGCCATCTCAGGTACTTTCTTGTCCTCAGCTTTTCTCTTCACCCCTCTCCCGGGGCAGGAGATTTTGAATTGGATACCTGCCCAAATCGTCTCCTTTTCAAGGCAGGATTCCCCGAGTTTTGTGGACATCCGCGGCAAATGCAGTTGCTATCACAGTTCGTTGTTCAGCACTTATATAACATTTCAGATTTCTTAGGCATTTACTATGCCTGTGTTTTGCTTGATCATAGTGTTGCTTTCTAGGAAGGTGGAAAAGCTAAGATAAAATACTGATGTTTAAAAATATTAACGATGTAAAGTCTCAGCTTTTGGGGGAAAGGGATTATACCTCGACAGCTGGCTTTTGTTGTTGTGATTTGCATTTTAGGGAAAATTTGAACTCAAAATTTCAGAACTGTAAGGGTATTTAGAGACCATCTAATCCAGTTCCATAATATCATCCACGAGGAAGCCCTTACTCACAGGCAAGGGACAGCTTCATTTCTTTACAGCAGTGAGTGTAGATCTCTAACAGGAATCTCTACCCATTTATCTCAACTGCCATTCTTGGGAGGAAGATATAAAGAGATCTAGAACTTTTGATATTGATATGTAAGATATGTTATGAATGTATTGAGACTAGCTTTTACAATAATGGCTTTATGGACTTTTCTCTTCACAGTACAGAGTATTTTATTCTTTAGGGGATCAAGATGTCAGATCCAAACAAAGCTGCCATTGCAGCAGAAAAAGAGGCTCTGAACTTGAAGTTACCTCCCATTGTTCGTCCCCCTGAAAACATAGGTGTTGATACACCAGCACAAAGTAAGTTGCTGAGTTACAGAAGATCGAAGGAGCAGCAGAAGACAATTAATCAGTTAGTGTAAGTAGCATATTAGTAAATAATCCTTGTTTGGAATTTGAGTGAAATAATTGGTGTTTGCACACTCATAAAACGTCTTAACTATTTCGGTTGTTCATGAACAAAATAACATCTTCAAATTCAATTAGGAAACAAGTGAAAAAGTAATAGTAATGAGAATAAATGTTGTACAGTGCTTACAGTGTTTATTCTAAGCATTGTTTTTAATGTTTTACGTATACTTCTAACAACAGCCCCATAAGATGGGTACTGTTGTTAACCGCTATTTGTAGATGAGTGAACCGAGGTGCATCCCAGGGATGGGGGAGCCTGGTGGACTGCCATCTGTGGGGTCGCACAGAGTTGGACACGACTGAAGTGACTTAGCAGCAGCAGAACCAAGGTGCAGAGAAGTAACTTGCCCGAAGGCCTCACAACTTGGGTTTGGACCCAGACAGTCTAGTCCAAGAGTTCACATACTTTGAAAACCACACTATTCCTCCTCATGATATATGATAACCATACTGGTCCCTGAAAGTAAAAGCAAGTAACTGGGCCTCTACAAATAGCATTGCCCTTGAGCAAACACTTAGTAAAAAATGTTGAAACTACTTGTACTTAAACTTTTTTTCTATACAGAAGAAAATAGAGTCTAACATCCTGCCCTTTCCCCTCCAATTTAGTGGAAATTAAAACTAATTTAGGGACTTCCCTGGTCTTCCAGTGGTTGAGAATTCGCCTGCCAATGCAGGGGACATGAGTTTGATCCCTAGTCTGGGAATATTTCACATGTTGCAGGGCAACTAGGCCTATGTGCCACAAGTACTAAGCCCACTCACCAAAACTACTGAAGCCCATGAGCTCTAGAGCCCACACTGTGTAACAAGAAGAGCCACCACAATGAGAAGAGCACGCACCACAACTAGGGAAAGCCTGGGCATGGCAACGAAGACCCAGCACAGCCAAAAAACAAACTAACAAAGAAACACAGCTCATGTAGGCACCAGCTACCAAAGGCTGTGATAAGGATTTACTGAGAATTCCCTAGGTACCTGACTCTGCTCTGGGAATAAATAAGAAGAAAAAGAAGTTGAGCTCACCTGTCAGATTTGAACTTAACACTGAACTATAAAACAGGGAATTTCTCTCTGGTGGATTTCTGCTTATCCTTCTGCATTCTCTTTCCCTTTTTGGTCTGCCTCCTTTATATATATTTTCACAACTGACTACATTTTTCTCTCTGTTATATTGTTATGATCATTTTGTTGCTAGTTAAAATAAGTTAGGGGTTTCCCCGATGGCTCAACAGATGAAGAATCCGCCTGCAGCACAGGAGACACAGAAGACTTAAATTTGATCCCTGGGTCTGGAAGATCCCCTGGAGGAGGGCATGGAAACTCACTGCAGTATTCTTGCCAGGAAAATCCCATGGACAGAGGAGCCTGGTGGGTTACAGTCCATGGTGCAAGAGTGGGCTATAGTCGATGGTACAAGAGTTGAACACAACTTAGCAACTAAACCACCACCGCTATTAATCATATAACTTCTTTAGAATTACATTTTTATTAGTCAGTCAATCTTCTAATCATACTTAAATCCAAATGTATAAGGTATATTAATGGTAGTATAAATATTGTTAGATACCTTTTACCCCTTTCGTTTCTAAGACTCTGATCAAGTTTCAGTAGACTTAGACTAGAGAATAAAGGAGTTCCTTAGGAGTTACATGTTGTTCTTGCTCCAGAAACTTTCATAATCTCAGAGTGTCATATTGAACTACTTGAAGTTCCATGAAAACATTGTATGTTTTACATTTAGTGAAAAAGGAATTTCACAGTTGCTTCCTCACATTTTCTTCACTGGAGATTATTTTTCTGCCTGAATACTTAGACTGTTTATTCAAGGCTTAGGTTTTAAATCACCTTCTCTGGAAATCCTTCTCCTAATCCCTTTTGTGCAGCTTTAACCCTTTCTGTAATACATATTTCTCTTACATTTGTTTAACAGATATTAAGTATCTACTGTTTCACAGACACCTTGCTTGTTACTAGAAAGACCATAGAGAACATAACATAAAAGACTATAGTCTTTTCAGAAGCTTATATTCTGGTGGGAGGAGGAAGATAGTAAACACAATTTAAAAAAAAGATTATATTAATCCTTTAGATGGTGATAGAGAATGTGAAGAAATAAAACAGTGGGATAGAGAAGGTGTTTCTAGTAACATTGCAGGTAAGTCCTGTGGACATGATATTTAGAGATTTAAAGAGTAAGAAGTTTGTCATTTAAATAAACATGGGAACACCACTCTAGCAAAAGGGATAGCAAGCATAAAAGCCTTGAAATATGAATGCTTTCAGTGTGTTTTAGGAACTGACAAATTGTCAATGGCACTAGAGCATCAGGCACCTGGGGACAAGTAAGATCAGGTGAGGTCTGTGGATAGAGTTCCAGGAATAAAGTGGGATATAAGGAGTCCTGGGCAGAACTGGGCCCCTTGCTGGGAGCGGGTCCTGGGAACACTTGACTGAGCAAAGATAGAAAATTATTCTGTAGCTTTCCAGATTTCCAGGGATGAGCCACTTCCTTGGCCACTACCTCCCTCTTGATTCAGACCAACCTTTCTCTTTTTTACCGCATGTAGTCTCTCACCCAGTCCTTTGAAATTATCCAGTTTTGTTTATCTGCTTTTGACTGTTAACACAAAAAGGAAAAACAGGGAGTGAAAAGGCTCCCTCTTGTATTCTTCTCAGCTCTTTTTTATTGATTATTTATAGCAGAAGGAGAAAACACACTCCAGGAAATTATTGCTATATTAAAGAGTGGTATTTATATATAAAGAGCTCAAGAAAGTTAGACATATTTATGTTGAGATTGTTACAGTGCAAGGTAGCTAGTGCCAACTGGCATACCAAAGGATAAGGCAAATTCCTTGAAAGTATTGATTATTGAGAGCAAGGCTGCTCAGGGAAATAGTGACAGATAAAGGGAAGTCTGGCCTGGGCCTTATTAATTAACAAAGAAAATAGGAAGAAGGATATTCCTAGTATGTTTTCTACTCCATGTGAGAAAGCCTTTGGAATTTAATTTAGTCAGAGCCTCTAGATGAAAGTGAAAGAGGAGAGTGAAAAAGTTGGCTTAAAGCTCAACATTCAGAAAACTAAGATCATGGCATCCAGTCCCATCACTTCATGGCAGATAGATGGGGAAGCAGTGGAAACAGTGGAAATGGGGGCTGACTTTATTTTTCTGGGCTCCAAAATCACTGCAGATGGTGATTGCAGCCATGAAATTAAAAGATGCTTACTCCTTGGAAGGAAAGTTATGACCAACCTAGACAGCATGTTAAAAAGCAGACATTACTTTGCCAACAAAGATCCATATAGTCAAGGCTATGGTTTTTCCAGTGGTCATGTATGGATGTGAGAGTTGGACTATAAAGAAAGCTGAGCGCCGAAGAATTGATGCTTTTGAACTGTGGTGTTGGAGAAGACCCTTGAGGGTCCCTTGGACTGCAAGGAGATCCAACCAGTCCATCCTAAAGGAGATCAGTCCTGGGTGTTCATTGGAAGGACTGATGCTGAAGCTGAAACTCCAATACTTAATCCACCTGATGTGAAGAGCTGACTCATTGGAAAAGACCCTGATGCTGGGAAAGATTGAGGGCAGGAGGAGAAGGAGACGACAGAGGATGAGATGGCTGGATGGCATCACCGACTCGATGGACATGGGTTTGGGTGGACTTAGGGAGTTAGTGATGAACAGGGAGGCCTGGCGTGCTGCGGTTCATGGGGTCACAGAGAGTTGGACACGACTGAGCAACTGAACTGACTGATTATGTGCCAGATACTATTCTGGGTATTGAGTATAAAGCAATGAATAAAATGGTCTATAACACATAATATGTCAAATGGTGCTAAGTAGGACGAAGCAAGGAAAGTGAGGATAAAAGGGATGGATAGTGAAGGACGTGCTACTTAGGATAAAGAGTAAGGGAAATCTCTGACAGGGTGACGTTTGAATAGAGATAGTATTATCTATATACTATAAGGGCCCATATCAGATTAACTTAAAAGTTGTGATGTTATAATTGAAAATTATGGGCTATTATTTATAGTCTCCTTTTATCTTACATGTGAATAATATGAAAATTAAGGACTCATTGATAATGGTAATTGAGATTTATTTTTTATAGAAAATTCAGTAAGATAAAGAACTCTTGAATATCTCTTAAGCATAACTGAAAAAATATTCAAAAAATATTCAAATAATAATGTTTTAATATATCTTAATGTTATATTCAAGAGAGTCATACATTTTTCTAACTGTAAATTTCAGAATTGAAGGAGCCAAAAGGAATTTAGACAGAACACTGGATAAAAGAACACTTTCATCACCAGAGCCAGATTATCCTCCAACTGTAGGTTCATATTTTCTCTTTGAAAACTGTGACTATATACTATTTTAACTATTGTTTTAAGTCAATCTCAATATAACTAGTATTTTTAAAGAATAATGCATATATTTAAAACTATTTATATTCTTATTAAAAATAGTAAAATTACTTTAAAAACTTTCTTGATTTAATTGTATCTTATTTGTTTGCTTTTGACAGATGATCAGTGAAATTAAAAAGAAAGGAGTGAGTTGAATTTTTTATGTTTCTTGTTTTGAAAATGTTCAAATTGCAACAAAGTAGTTCCTTCTAAGACCACCTGCTATATTTCATCCTAGAGAAGAAATTTAGAAGCAGATTATTTCCTCTGTCTACATGAGGAACAAGCATGCCATGATGACAATGCAGGTTTTACGAGTTACATTCTTGTTGCCATTCATTATTTGAGGCTTAATTGTAAATATTTTTTGTTCTTATCCCAAAGAATTGAAAAAAATTTTCAAAGTGGTAGTTATAAAGGAAATGCATTTCCGCTTTTATTGTGCTAATATTGATGTAATGATGACTGCTTATTTAGAATCTGTTGTGTGCTACTCACATGCTAGATGATAGAAATTAAAAAAAAAAAAAGACACTGACTGCATGGGTGCCAAAGTGGAACTGTGATGTGCTTGTTGGAAAGGTGATAACATGTAAAATTTATTTAGCAGTAAAGGATATGGAAAGTTATGGAGCTGGTTACACAGAAGAGAAATATATGAAGCATATTCCCAAATGGGGCTACAGGCTCTCTAAATCCCTTAAATTTCCCTCTCAGGATAGAGGACTAAGGGTACCTTCCTACCAACTGCGTATCTTTGGAAGAAACTCGTTTTAGCTATTCCAAGTTTTTCTGTCTTTTAAAGTTTTCTTCTCCTCCCTCTGCCTCCCAACTTTTCTAGAGACTTTGGCTGTGGATTTGTCCCTTTACTAGGTGTAAGAACCCTAGTAAAAACAATCCCCAAACATTTATAAATATTTAATGTGAGGCTGGGTGAATGGCAACTTATTTTTGGGTGTATGTGTTTAACATCCTCATTTTTTCCTCTACAGTTTTTGCCTTTAGTGTCTTACAATCCAGAGTAGGTAGCTGGGTATAAAATAATCATTCACGCTTAAAGTCACTGCTCTTGGCAATCTGGCTTCTAGGAACTTCACCACTTCATCACTAATGTTACTAATGACCACTAGTTGCCAAACCAAAAGGATGTTTTCCCAATATTTCTCTCCCTAGACCTCCAGCTAACTTTTTAAAACCTTTTATTTTTACATAATTGAATACCTGTTATCAGTGTAACAGAATAGATGACTCAGAAATAGACCCACACAACTATAAACAGTTGTTTCTGACAGAAGTGCAAAAAATCAGTTCAATGGAAAAAGGATAATCTTTTCAACAAATGAATGGAGCAATTGGACACTCATTAAAAAAGAAAACAACGAAAGAAATAGACAACAAAAACCTTCAAACCTCAGCCTAAACTTTGCACCTTGTACAAAAGTTCACTAAAAATTGATCATAGATTTAAATGTAAAACAAAACTATTAAAAAAAACTTTTAGAAGAATATCTAGGAGTAGGCAAAGAATTCTTAGACATGACATCAAAAGCACAATTCATATTAAGGACCTAAATGTAAGACTGGAAACCATAAAACTCGTAGAAGATAATATAGGCAGAACACTCATTAATATAAATTAAAGCAATATTTTTTAGATCTGTCTCTTAAGGCAAAGAAAGCAAAAGCAAAAATAAACAAATAGGTCCTAATTAAACTTAAAAACTTTTGCACAGCAAAACCATCAACAAAATGAAAATATTCCTACTGAATTGGAGAAAATATTTGCAAATTATGTGACTGATAATGTATATAAACAGCTCATGCAACTTGATATCAAAAAAACAAACAGCCTGGGACTTCCCTGCTGGTCCAGTGGTTAAGAATCTGCTTTCCAATGCAGGGAACGTGAGTTCAATCCCTGGGCCGAGAACTAAGATTCCCACATGCAGTGGGGCAACTAAGCCCACATGCCACAACTAAGACCTGATGCCCCCAAATAAATAAATATTTTAAAAAGCCTGATTAAAAAATGGGCAGAAGACCTGAATAGATGTTTTTCCAAAGAAGACATACAGACGGCCAATAGGCGCATGAAAACATGCTCAACATTTGTTCATCATTCACTCATCAGAGAAATATAAATGAAAACCACAGTGAGATATCACATCATGCCTGTCAGAATGGCTGTCATTAAAAAGACCACAAACAACCAATGTTGGTGAGGATGTAGAGAAAAGGGAACATTTGTACACTGCTGGTGGGAACATAAATTGGTGTGGCCACTATGGGAAACAGTGGCGGTTCTTCAAAAAACTAAAAATAGAACTACCATATGACCCAGCAGTTCCATTTCTGGGTATATATCCAAAGAAAACAAAAACACTAAGTCAAAAAGATAAGCGCACTCTAATGTTCACAATAGTATTATTTATGATAGCCATGTAAAAGAATGAAAAATTTCCATTTACAACACCATGGATAGACTTGAGGTTATTATGTGCAGTGAAATAAGTCAAGCAGAGGAAGATAAATATTGTATGTTATCACTCATATGTGGAATATAAAAAAATAAAACAAATGAAGGAACATAACAAAACAGAAACAGACTCACAGATATGGAGAACAAACTAGTGGTTGCCAGTGGGGAGAGGAAAGGGAGGAGGAGCAAGATAGGGGTAGAGGATTAAGAGGTACAAACTACTGAATATAAAAAAGCTATAAGGATACATTGTACAGCAAAGGGAATATAGCTAATATTTTATAAAAACTTTAAATAGAGTGTAATGTATAAAAATTTTTAATCATTATGTTGTACATCTGAAACTAATATATATTGTAAATCAACTATACCTCAATTTTAAATAGCACAATCCGTGGAAAATCCACTAAATTATATGTCATCACGGAGAAGAAAATGGCAACCCATTCCAATATTCTTGCCTGGAGAATTCCATGGACAGAGGAACCTGGTGGGCTACAATCCATCGGGTTGCAGAGTCAAACACGATTTAGTGACTAAAACAACAACCACATATGTCATCAAAATTAAAAACTATTCTACGTGAAAGACTCTGTTAAGATGAAAAAACATGCTACATACTGCAATAACTTTTTGACAAATCACATATCCAATAAAGGATTTGAATTTAAAATATTTAAGAACTCTCAAAACTCAACAGTATAAAAATAATCCAATTAGAAAATGAGTAAAAGACACGGATAGACATTTTACCAAAGAGGATATATGGATGACAAATAAGCACACCAAATGCTCAATATCATTAACTATTAGGGAAATGTAAATTAAAATTACGACAAGTTAATCACTACATACCCATTAGAATGGCTAAAAAAGAAATAGTGACAATTCTAGCTGACTTTTGACACTGCTGAATATTCGTTTCTTTTAAATGCCCTTATACTTATTTTTCTGGTTCTCTAAATATTGTTTCTCTGTCATCTTTATGGGTTTCTCTTCCTTGTCTGACTGTGGCTTGCTATTCTTTCCTTGAATCTTCCTGGATGATTCTCTTCTTTTCTGATTTCAAGTACCTCTCATATTTTGATGACTTCCATAGATTTTGATGCACAAATACCTCAAATTCAACATGTCAGAAAAAATGAACTTATCAGTTTCTTCCGTAAGACTTCTATTCCTCTTTATTATTTATTCTAATTATCACTATTTATCCAGTCACTCATGCTTGAAGCACCAGTGTCTTAACTTCTTTTGCCCCCTTTCCCACTGCCCACCTGCCATATAGTTAGTCCCTGAATGCTACAAATATTTTTCCAATTAGTCCTCTTCTTGCCCTTGCCTTAGATTGGGCCTTCATCTTTTGCCTGGACTATAGCAGCCATCAGTGGCTTCCTGTAACCTATAGAATTAAATCTTAATGTGCATGCAAATCTTTCTGTAACGTGACTCCTACCTATTCTCCTGCCTCTCCTCTTGCCACTCTCTCTATCATATCTTATGCTTCACCAACACAGACTGGCTTAGTCATCCTTGAGGAAATATATCATTTCTCACCACACTGCTTTTGCCTGGCACATCCTCTCACCATCCATCCTTCCTTTTACCTGGCTGTCTCTACTTCAGCTCGGTTATCCTCCCCAGGAAGTCTACCCTATTCCAATGGGTTTGGGTAGATTACTTCTTATTTGGTCCTATTATGTTAATACACTGCTCATTTTTGTTATTTTACTTGGCACATTGTTTTAGGTATTCCCTTGATCTTTTTATGTATTACAGTAATCTGTTTTCTAGTTTTGAGGCTAGGAATTGCTTCTGTTTGAACATCTTTGTGTCTTTAACAACTATGTTATTGAGTACCAATAGTGGATACTCAATAAATGCTTGTTGAATTAATAAATATAAATAATTATGTTCAGTTAAATACAACAGGTATTGTGACAGAAGTATGAAGAGACTACAGTGGGGACCTAAAGTAGGAAGTTTTCAAAAGAGACTTTGAAGTACGTGATTTCACTTAGAAAAATCGGATATCTCTTTGCTGAAGGAAGAATGTATACGCCAGTTGTAAGCGTCAAATATATATATATATATATATATATATATATATATATATATATATATATATATATATTTACCCATATACATATATGGGTAATATATATATATATATATATGGTGTGCTGTTTATAATATATATATACATATGGGTGCTGTTTATTGAGATGGCTGAGACTCAGATCAGAAAACTGAGGAAGGAATGGATTAGAAACTAGGAGATCAAGGGATGTCTTTTGGCTATGCTGAATATTTCAGGAAGAACTGAGTTCTAGAGATAAAGATTTAGAACACATCAACATATATAGTTTATATTTATGGTCATGAGACTAGGTGAAATCACCTAGGGGGAGAGGAAAGAAAAAGAGTGATGAGAAGATCAGGTTCATAACTAGACGGAGTCAGTCTGTTAAGACATTGGGGACCACCACAAGACTTTTAAGATCAAGCAGCATATTAGTGGAATAGACATAGAAAATAACTCTCTGGAAAAATTTTGGAGCAAGTAACTAATTGAAAAATACTTTAAATTAGATGAAAAAATGTCCAACCAGGCCATTCCTTAAAAACTTATTATTTTGAAATAATTTCAGGCTTTTAAAAAATTATAAAAAGAGTACAAGGTATTCTCCTGTATAGTCACTTGTTCTCATAATAGTAATATTCTTGCCTGCAACAATGATTACTATGGTGGTTGCCAGATAGTAATTTTCTCACCATTTGTATATTTTTTAGTTGGAATTTTGTACTAAGGAAGAACTTGGTCTTTTTTCTCTCTTCACTCATTCATTTATATATCAGTATATGGGCTGTGGGTTTCCCAGGTGGCGCTAATGGTGAAGAACCTGCCTGCCAATGCAGGAGATGTAAGAGACGTGGGTTCAATACCTGGGTTGGGAAGATCTCCTGGAGAGGGAAATGACTACCCACTCCAGTATTCTTGCCTGGAGAATTCCATGGATAGAGGAGCCTGGTGGGCTACAGTCCAAAGGGCCAAAGAGAGTTAGACACAACTGAAGCAACTTAGCACACGTGAGCTATGGAGTCTTATTTTAGCTATTGAATTTAATGTGCTGTTATTATGGTCCATTTTGATGTTCAGCTGCCCCAAATTTGGCCACTGGGAGCCCATCAAGTTGCCTGTTACGTTCTTTTTAGCTTATCCCACCAACACAATAAGATGTTCCAGCCTTGTACGGTATTTTTCGTGTTCTAATCCTGAAATTGTCATTTCTCCAAGGATTCTTGGATCTTTTTTTAGTAGAAAATGGCATTTAGAAATTGGGGCATAAGTGTGAACTGTGTGACTGAGATGTAGTTGCTTCTTGGTTCCTTCAACTGAAAGAGCCAGGAAATTATCTATCTACCTATCTACCCATCCATCCTTCCCTCTGTCATCCGTTTGTCTTGAAAGCCTTGAGTTTATGCTGATGCTTCCTATTCCAATTCAAAAGCAGAGTTCTAGCCTTCCCTTTTTGCGTGTTTGTTACTCCCTTCTCTCACATTCAGAAACATTAATTTTATGAACCATAATATATTTACTTATTTTATTAAATTCTATAATACATGTAGACAGTTTTTAAATTGCTAACTCATGTGAGGAATCTACTCACTGTAGTTCAATATTTGTCTATAGTTTTATGTATTTAGCTTGAAGGCATATATCAAAATACTGTGTTCAAAAATTAGTTTGGTTATTTCTACACTCTTTTCAGTATTTTTAATTTGAAATCCATTTAGGTTCATTTGTTTCTTTCTTTTTCATTTTGGCCTCTTCCTCTCATCCTTACCAATTTTCTTTATTCATGTTTTTGAGCATGTGAAACGATAGCATATTTTACAGTCAGAACTGCATCCAAATCTATACTCAAAGACTTATCCTTCATCCCTTCTACCCTGTTCCTCCACCCTGTACTTTCTATCTGTTACAACCCACTCCCTTTTAAATAACTGATGACATTGATTTCTGATTTATCCTTTCTGTGTTTAATATTTCATGAAGAAATAGATTAATGTTCTTATTTTCCTTTGTATCTTACATAAAATGCATCATGCTGTATTCTTTTTCTTTTTAACTTCACAGTACACCCCAGAAATCACCCCATATACATTTATAGAGATCTACATTTTCTCCCAGATTTATTGAGATGTAATCAACACATAACATTGTGTAAGTTTAAGGCTTAAGATGTGCTGACTTGATTTCCTCATCCTTTTTTATTGCTGCACAGAACACACCAGTGTGTTATTTATTCAGCTGCTCTCAAATATTTCTAGCATTCTGTTGCAATGCGTAACCTTGTGTAAGTGTGTTTTCATATTGTTGGAGGTGTGTTTTCAATTTCTAGAAGTGGGACTTCTGGATCAATATGTAGTTTAGTTAGAAACTGCAAAATTTCTCTCAAGAAGGTTTGTGCACGTTTGTGCTCCTACTTGCCAAAGCTTGTGAGAGTGCTATCTGATTCACCATAGTCTTACCACAGAATATAGGGGTCATATTTTTTATTTTTTGTCCATCTGAGAGGTGACAAATGGTATCTCAATGTAGTTTAAATTTGCTTTCTCTAATTATGAAGATCAAACACCTTTTCGTATGGTTAAGAGCCATTTTGTTAATATTTTTATTGTGAAATTGTGGTTCATGTCTCCTGTTCATTTTTCTATTTATTTCACCCTAACTTTTATTTAAAACTTAAAAAAATTGTAATAAAATACACATAACATAAAATTTACTATCTTAACTATTTTAAAGTATACTGTTCAGTGGTATTAAGTATTTTCACATTGTTGTGCAACCAATCTCCAAAACTGAAACTTGCAAAACTGAAACTCTACACTCATTAAACACTCCCCATTTCCTTCTCCCCCTAGTCCCTGCCAAGTACCATTCTATTTTTTGTTTTATGTATTTGACTACTCTAAGTACCTCATATAAATGAAATCATAAAGTATTTTTTGTCATTGTCTTATTTCATTTAGCATAATGTCCTCAAGTTTTACTCATCTACTAAATTTTTAAGCATTCTTTCCATTTCATTTGAGACATACGTTGCAAATATTTTCTCCCAGATTGTCAGCTATCTTTTGACCTCTTTTATTATGATGAGTTTTTGCCATGCAAGCATTCTAATTTTATGCAGTCAGAATTTTTTAATTATTTTCTTTTCTTTTTTGTACCTGGAATTTGAATCATAGTTATGAAGTTTTCCCCTACACTCAAATATAGAGGAATTTTATCAATTTTTTTCTAGGCCTTGTATAGTTTTATTGTTTCAGTTAATTCCTAATCTATGTGGAATTTATTCCTCTGTATGTTGGAAGATATCTGTTAAATTAATCTTTTTCCAAATGGCTGACCAGTTGTCCCAGAAATATTTATTAAAATCTTCATCTTTGCTTCAGTGATTTGGGGTGCTACATGTATTATATGCTACATTTTCCTATGTGTTGTATCTATTTCTGGACTTTCTTTTTTTTGCTTGTTTTTTTTCCAGTGGTCTGTCTATTCATGTACCTATATCACACCATTCTCATTAGGGGGACTTTATAGTATGCTTTAATGTCTCCAAAGGCAAGTTCTTCTTCGTAAATTTTCTTTCTCAGGGATTTCTTGGCTACTCTCACGTGCTTATTTTTCCACTTGAACTTTAGGCTCAGCTTGTCCAGTCCCTTGAAAATGTGTGTAGATACTTTTATTGGTATTGCATTAAATTGATTGGGGAACAGATTAAAAATTTTGTGATGTTAAAAGATCTTTACCAAGCTCAGGTACTGTCTTTTCATTTGTTTATGTCTATTTTTGTCAGACTACTCTTTGTTATGGGAGAATTTATGAAATTATATTATGATGCTGTTGTACCAGAATATTATCTCCAAGAGGGTGGGGCTTTGTTTACTACTATATCCTGAGCATTTGGAACAATACCTTTATATTTGTTGAATTAATGAAGATTTGTTAAATGAAGGAATAGTAAGTTAGACAAAGGATCTTTGTTTTGCCTTGAGAAAGTGAAGAGTATACTAAAAGCATTAGTTTGGAGAGAACTCATCATAAGTAAATATATGAAATATTTTCTTTGTAGGTCGTACATTAGGGTAAAATATTTTTATTCTAAAACCATGTTATTTATTATAATATTTTTATTCCAAAGTGCTACATTTGCACATATATCATTGAAAGGCTGTACCATTTAGAACATTTATTTTTTTCTTATTGTATTCTCAGTTCAACTATATTTATTTGAAGCAATGTGTAGAGAGTAGTCCGATAGTACCTATTCAGCAGGAATGGCTGGATCACATGTTAATGCTGGTACCTGAGCCTTTGAAGGAAGGGAAAGAACGAGAAGAACTTGTTCAAAGTCTCATAAACGAGGTGTCAAATGATTTTGAAAAAAGCATGAAGAGATATTTGGGTAAGTAGCATTTAGCACATACTAAGCTTGCTTGTTCCCCTGCCCATCCCAATCAAAAGCAGAAATATGAATAATAAACATTATATGTTTAGCTGTATGTATTTTCATTTTTAATTTTGACCCTATAATCTAATCAAATCTTTGTAATTCACGGGCACCATTTTTAAGGGCACTTTTTGTGATTTTTAATGTGCTTATTAACTAATAGTTTTTTAACTTGTTACTTTGTCTTTATGGTTGTAGTTATGTTACTTATAACTAAGTAACATATTAGTTATTTAGTATGAAATATTAGTAAGAAATATAAGAAAGAAAGAAAGAAGAAATGTGTTTGGGGAGATTTATTAGAGAAATAACCTTTGAAATTTTTAATTGGATTAATTTTTTAAGTTATTATGCCAGTGACCTTGGTATAGATAAGATGAAAATAGTTGAGGACTTATTAAAATTTTACTGTATTTAAATTCATTTTAAAAGTAGGGCAAAATAGTGCCAAAAGCTTAATTTTGTTTCAAACAAGGGACTTTTTTCTTATACTCATTTTGATGTATATTAAACTATACTACTCATTATCAAAAGTTGAAACTTTCATTTTAGTTAGGTCTTGCAAAGATTTTCAAGAAGTATTTATCTATCTATAAAATACTGTTTTTCTTTTTTTTTAGTGAGAAGTGTCCTTGTGAGACCTGATATTAATTGGCTTGAAGATGAAGGTGGCCCTTTACCTGAATCCCCTGTGTGAGTAAATCTTTTAAAAAACAGTACTGCATCTAGGTTTTGACAACAGACTGAAAATAAACTGATCAATCTTACATTCAAGGCTAAAATTATGAAGCTCAAAAGTGTTTTGAAAACATGTAAAAGAATTGTAATACTGTTTTTTTCCTCCGCTAAATGTATCCTCTACACTGGAGTTACCTAGTTGTTGCTTATACACTTATGAGAACCTTTATGGATGTATAACTCAACTTGGTCTTTTATAAGTAAGCTTTGGAGCATGCCAGACAGATTTCTCCATCTCTTCTCCCCAATCCTAAAGACCAAGTTTGTTTATGTAGGGTAACTGAGCCAGAGTGCAGTGGAAGTTAAGGAACTCACGCATGGCCCATCAGCCTTCCTTATGCACCAATGATCTCTCTATTCTCTCTGAAGATAATGAACTCTCAACATCTCGATGTATTTTTGTTACATGCTTATCTACTAAGTTTCCCATTGCTGACCACATTTCTCTGTTCTCAATCCCCAGTCTTCTCAGTTTGATACTAATTCTATGCCATAAATATTACTTACTAAAATTTAGGATGTGTCATTTGAATCCTGTTTGATACAGTGTTTTGCTTTTCCAGAGGCCTGGATTATTCTAAGCCTTGGCATTCTAACTATCTGCAGACAAGAAACCAAATATTAGATAATTTGCACATTGTTCATCCAACCATGAAAATGTTACTGGACCTTGGTTATACAACGTTTGCCAATACAGTTTTGCTAGACTTAACTGGAATTAGGTAAAATCCCATATTTATTAATTAACACTTAAAATTTGAATGTCTTCTGCTTGAGTCTTTATATTTTTGACTACATAATTTTTACAACTGATAAATATTTAGGAGTTTTTACATTAAAGAAATTTTTAGCTTATCTTACTCGCCTCACTCATTTGTATCGTGATCAGTTTGTTTGCTGTAAATCATTTTTTTTCTCATAAACAGAGCTAAAGGCCCAATTGATTGTGAATCACTAAGAAATGATTTATCAATACAAGCTAGAAAGGCAGAAGAGAAGATAATGAACACTTGGTATCCAAAGGTTATAAATCTCTTCACCAAGAAGGAGGCACTAGAAGACATTAAACCTGAGAAACTGGATGCATTTTATAACTGCGTTTCCACACTTATGTCAAATCAGGTAAATAGATTTTGTATATTTTAAATGATAATGTTATTAAAGTTAATTTAGCATTTTATGAGGTATAGTGCTATATCAAATCCCTTATGAGTATACGGTAGAAGTGACAAATAGATTTAAGGGACTAGATCTGATAGAGTGCCTGATGAACTATGGACAGAGGTTCGTGACATTGTACAGCAGACAGGGATCAAGGCAATCCCCATGGAAAAGAAATGCAAAAAAGCAAAATGGCTGTCTGAGGAGGGCTTACAGATAGCTGGGAAGAGAAGAGGAATGAAAAGCAAAGGAGAAAAGGAAAGATATTCCCATCTGAATGCAGAGTTCCAAAGAATAGCAAGGAGAGATAAGAAAGCCTTCCTCAGTGATCAGTGCAAAGAAATAGAGGAAAACAACAGATTGGGAAAAACTAGAGATCTCTTCAAGAAAATTAGAGATACCAAAGGAACATTTCATGCAAAGATAGGCTCGATAAAGGACAGAAATGGTGTGGACCTAACAGAAGCAGAAGATATTAAGAAGAGGTGGCAAGAATACACAGAAGAACTGTACAAAAAAGACCTTTATGACCCAGATAATCACGATGGTGTGATCACTCACCTAGAGCCAGACATCCTGGAATGTGAAGTCAAGTGGGCCTTAGAAAGCATCACTACGAACAAAGCTAGTGCAGGTGATGGAATTCCAGTTGAGCTATTTCAAATCCTCAAAGGTGATGCTGTGAAAGTGCTGCACTCAATATGCCAGCAAATTTGGAAAACTCAGCAGTGGCCACAGGACTGGAAAAGGTCAGTTTTCGTTCCAATCCCAAAGAAAGGCAATGCCAAAGAATGCTCAAACTACAATTGCACTCATCTCACACGCTAGTAAAGACATGCTCAAAATTCTCCAAGCCAGGCTTCAGCAATACGTGAACCGTGAACTTCCAGATGTTCAAGCTGGTTTTAGAAAAGGCAGAGGAACCAGAGATCAAATTGCCAATATCCGCTGGATCATCGAAAAAGCAAGAGAGTTCCAGAAAAACACCTATTTCTGCTTTATTGACTATGCCAAAGCCTTTGACTGTGTGGATCACAATAAACTGTGGAAAATTCTGAAAGAGATGGGAATACCAGACCATCTGACCTGCCTCTTGAGAAACCTGTGTGCAGGTCAGGAAGGAACGGTTAGAACTGGACATAGAACAGCAGACTGGTTCCCAATAGGAAAAGGAGTACGTCAAGGCTGTATATTGTCACCCTGCTTATTTAACTTATATGCAGAGTACATCATGAGAAACGCTGGGCTGGAAGAAACACAAACTGGAATCAAGAGTGCTGGGAGAAATATCAATAACCTCAGATATGCAGATGACACCACCCTTATGGCAGAAAGTGAAGAAGAACTAAAGAGCCTCTTGATGAAAGTGAAAGAGGAGAGTGAAAAAGTTGGCTTAAAGCTCAACATTCAGAAAACTAAGATCATGGCATCTGGTCCCATCACTTCATGGCAAATAGATGGGAAACAGTGGAACAGTGTCAGACTTTATTTTTTGGGGCTCCAAAATCACTGCTGATGGTGATTGCAGCCATGAAATTAAAAGACGCTTACTCCTTGGAAGGAAGGTTATGGCCAACCTAGATAGCATATTTAAAAGCAGAGACATTACTTTGCCAACAAAAGTCCGTCTAGTCAAGGCTATGGTTTTTCCAGTGGTCGTGTATGGATGTGAGAGTTGGACGGTGAAGAAAGGTGAGTGCCGAAGGATTGATGCTTTTGAACTGTGGTGTTGGAGAAGACTCTGGAGAGTCCCTTGGACTGCAAGGAGATCCAACCAGTCCATCCTAAAGGAGATCAGTCCTGGGTGTTCATTGGAAGGACTGATGTTGAAGCTGAAACTCCAATACTTTGGCCACCTTATGCGAAGAGTTGACTCATTGGAAAAGACCCTAATGCTGGGTAGGATTGGGGGCAGAAGGAGAAGGGGACGACAGAGGATGAGATGGTTGGATGGCATCACTGACTCAATGGACATGAGTTTGGGTAGACTCCGGGAGTTTGTGATGGACAGGGAGGCCTGGCGTGCTGCGATTCATGGGGTCGCAAAGAGTTGGACACGACTGAGTGACTGAACTGAACTGAACTGAAGAGAGACTTTTACTAGTTTAATTAAAAGGACTTTCCTAGAGAATGTATTTTTGAACTTATGAAATTCCAAGTTAATTGATTCTCATTTTGTTCTTAGTAAAATCTTGATTTGAAATGTTATTGATCATTTTTAAATGACGGAGGATATGAATTTTATACAATTATTTTATTGGCTTCTTGAATTTTTACTATTGTGAAAATATGACCCTAGAAAAATAATTTTGAATAAAAAGTTTTCCCTTTTGTAAAGATCTCCAAAGATTCCATAAATTTTTTTTGCCTTTTTAAAGGTAATGTATATGTGTATACATATATATATAAATCTGATATGTAACACTGTAATGAATATACATGATTTCCTTTTTACCTTTATCCTCTTAAGAGGACTATGGTTAAATCATAAGAAGTTAAGAGATGAAAAATGTTGTGAAGGTATTTAAATCTATGTTTTTCTACTTTGTTTACATTTCTAATAATTGGTTATATATAAGAAAGTATTATTCATCCTTTGGTAACTTATAGTGCACATTTCTAAGTTCCAGTGGCTTCACTCTCAAGAAGTAGTATGCTGGAAATCTGATGCTCCAGGAGAAAAAATCCTGATTTGTAGTGCTTGCCAATTTCCATGGTATAAATATTTCTACCATGGTGATTTTCAGGCGTCCAAGAGTTTAGTATCTTGCTCACAGAATTCTTGAATGTTTAACAATTAGCTCTTGTAATTGTAGGAGCTAGCTTTAGTACATCACTCTCACTTGCCCCAAATACATATCACCTCACGAAAGCAAAAGTGAAAAGTGAAAGTTGCTCAGTCGTGTCTGATTCTTTGTGACCCCATGGACTATACAGTCCATGGAATTCTCCAGGCCAGAATACTGGAGTGGGTAGCTTTTCCCTTCTGCAGGGAATCTTCCCAACCCAGGGAATGAACCCAGGTCTCCTGCATTGCAGACGGATTCTCTACTAGCTGAGCCACAAGGGAAGCCCATCACCTCATGACACCCTCCAAACTGGGTTTCAGGCCTCTCCACCCCTCAGTCTTTACCGTGCGGTTGGGTCTTCTGGAACTTTTTCTGTACCAGGGACAAAATTACTAAAGAATGTGGAAGATTCTAAGTTGCCATTTTAAGACTGTTGATATTCTATAGAAAAATTAAAGTTTGCATATATTGTTCTATTTTAAACTGTATTAAGAACATATTGTGCTGAATGAAGATAATTTTCAGGACTAAATGGATTGGTAAAATGAATTAATTATAGGCAATAGCTCACTGATCTAAACTTTTAGTTAAAGGTTTGTACTTTCTAAAATAGTAATAACTTATGGTATCATGCAGCTAAAAGATCTCTTAAAGAGAACTGTAGAAGGATTTGTAAAACTCTTTGACCCAGGAGATCAAAAAGGGCTGCCCATATTTAAGATGGAATTGACCTTTGATGATGATAAAATGGAATGTTATCCTACTTTTCAAGATTTGGAAGATGTTGTCTTTGGTTTGGTTGAGCGAATAGCTGAAGCTCTGCAGGTAAGTCTTTATCCTTATTCGTTGGGTTTCTTTTTAAAAAAATTTTATTGGAGTATAGTTGATTTACAATGTTGTTAGTTTCAAATGTACAGCAAAATGAATCAGTTATACATATACATATATCTACTCTTTTTTTTAAGATTCTTTCTCCATGTGTGTCATTACAGAGTACTGAGTAGAGTTCCCTGTGCTATACAGAGGTCCTCATTAGTTATCTACTATATTTATATATATATATATATATATGCATATGCATACATATATGTAATAGTGTGTATATTTCAATCCCAACCTCTCTATTTATCCCTCCACCCCCTTACCCTCTATGAGCCAAAAGCTTTTTTTCTACATCTGTGACTCTACTCATCAGATTTCTTTCAGTTCAGTTCAGTTGCTCAGTCGTGTCCAACTCTTTGCGACCTGGTGGACTGCAGCACACCAGACTTCCCTGTCCATCACCAACTCCCAGAGCTTGCTCAAACTCATGTCCACTGAGTCGATGATGCCGTCCACCATCTCATCCTCTGTCATCCCCTTCTCTTCCTGCCTTCAATCTTTCCCAGCATCGGGGTCTTTTCCAATGAGTCAGTTCTTCTGCATCAGGTGGCCAAAGTATTGGAGCTTCAGCTTCAGCATCAGTCCTTCCAATGAATATTCAGGAACTGATTTCCTTTAGAATTGACTGGTTGGATCTCCTTGCAGTCCAAGGGACTCTCAAGAGTCTTCTCCAACACCACAGTTCAAAAGCATCAATTCTTTCGGTGCTCAGCTTTCTTTATAGTCCAACTCTCACATCCATACATGACTACTGGAAAAACCATAGCTTTGACTAGATGGACCTTTGTTGGCAAAGTAATGTCTCTGCTTTTTAATACGCTGTCTAGGTTGGTCATAGCTTTTCTTCCAAGGAGCAAGTAGTCTTTTAATTTCATGGCTGCAGTCACCATCTGCAGTGATTTTGGAGCCCAAAAAAATAAAGTCTGTCACTGTTTCCATTGTTTCCCCATCTATTTGCCATGAAGTGATGGGACTGGATGCCATGATCTTAGTTTTTTGAATGTTGAGTTTTAAGCCAGCTTTTTCACTCTCCTCTTTCACTTTCATCAAGAGGTTCTTTAGTTCCTCTTGCTTTCTGCCATAAGGGTGGTGTCATATGGCTCTTTTTAAAACTTTTAGTTGAATATAAGATCTACAAAATGTTATATGTACATAACTTGTTTTCTTTTCAGTCCTTCAGATTTTTGTGAGCTAAAAGTGCTTTCTCTTTGAGCAAAGTTTCCTGGACTTGAGTGACCTTTTTCTTTTTAGAACTTTTATTGTAGTTATGAATTATTTATATATTATTTTTATGTTGTGGGTTATGAATATATATGTATTTATTTACAATTGATATTTTATGTGTTTAATGTTACCTACTGAGTTTGTGAACTTTTTTTTTAATAATTTATTTATTTTAGTTGGGGGCTAATTACTTTACAATATTGTAGTGGTTTTTGCCATACATTGACATGAATCAGCCATGGGTTTACATGTGTTCCCCATCCTGAACCCCCCTCCCACCTCCCTCCCCATCCCATCCCTCTGGGTCATCCCATTGCCCAGCCCTGAGCATTTGTCTCATGCAATCGAACCTGGATGGCATTCTGTTTACATAGATAATATACATGTTTCAATGCTATTCTCTCAGATCATCCCACCCTCGGCTTCTCCCACAGAGTCCATAAGACTGATTCTATGCTTCTGTGTCTTTTTTTTCTGTCTCGCATTATGGGTGTATCGTTACCATCTTTCAAATTCCATATATATGCATTAGTATACTGTATTGGTGTTTTTCTTTCTGGCTTACTTCACTCTGTATAATGGGCTCCAGTTTCATCCATCTCATAGAACTGATTCAAATGTATTCTTTTTTAATGGCTGAGTAATATTCATTGTGGGTATATTACCACAGCATCCTTATCCATTCGTTTTCTGGATGATGAACGTCTAGGTTGCTTCCATGTCCTGGTTATTATTAAACAAGTGCTGTGATGAACATTTGGGTACACGTGTCTCGTTAAATTCTGGTTTCCTTGGTGTGAATGCCCAGCAGTGGGATTGCTGGGTCGTATGGCAGTTCTATTCCAGTTTTTTAAGGAATCTCCACACTGTTCTCCATAGTGGCTGTACTAGTTTGCATTCCCACCAACAGTGTAAGAGGGTTCCCTTTTCTCCACACCCTCTCCAGCATTTATTGCTTGTAGACTTTTGGATAGCAGCCATTCTGAAGGCTGTGGGAAATGGCTACCTCATTTTGGTTTTGATTTGCATTTCTCTAATAATGAGTGTTGTTTTGGAGCATTCTTTTAATATGTTTGTTAGCCATCTGTATGTCTTCTTTGGAGAACTGTTCAGTTCTTTGGCCCATTTTTTGATTGGGTCATTTATTTTTCTGGTATTGAGCTGCATGAGTTGTTTGTATATTTTGGAGATTAATTTGTTTGTCTGTTGCTTCGTTTGCTAATATTTTCTCCCATTCTGAGGCTTGTCTTTTCACCTTGCTTATAGTTTCCTTTGTTGTGCAAAAGCTTTTAAGTTTAATTAGGTCCCATTTGTTTATTTGCTTTTATTTCCATAATTCTGGGAGTGTGGGTCTAGAGGATACTGTGATGTGATTTATGTCGGAGAGAGCATTTTTGCCTATGTTTTCTAGGAGTTTTAGAGTATTCTGGTCTTACATTTAGATCTTTAATCCATTTTTGGTTTATTTTTGTGTTATTGGTGTTAGTAAGTTGTTCTAGTTTTCGTTCTTTCACAAGTGGTTGACGTTTCCAGCACCACTTGTTAAAGAGATTGTCTTTTTCTCCATTGTACATTCTTGCCTCATTTGTTGAAGATAAGGTGTCCACAGCATGTGCGTGGATTTATCTCTGGGCTTTCTATTTTGTTCCATTGATCTATATTTCTGTCTTTGTGCCTAAGTACCATACTATCTTGATGGACTGTGGCTTTGTAGTAGAGCCTGACTCACAGGCTTGATTCTCCAGTTCATTATTCTTTCTCAAGATGGCTTTGGCTATTTGAGGTTTTTTATTTTTCCATACAAATTGTGAAATCATTTGTCTAGTTCATGTCCGGTGAAAAATTACCATTGGTAGCTTGGATAGGGATAGCATGAATCTTATAGATTGCTTGGGTAGTATATCATCTTTCACAATATTAATTCTTCAAATTCCATGACACGGTTATTTCTCCATCTGTTTGTGTCCTCTTTGATTTCTTTCATCAGTGTTTTATAGTTTTCTGTATATCAGTCTTTTGTTTCTTTAGGTAGATATATTCCTAAGTATTTTATTCTTTTTGTTGCAATGGTGAATGGTATTGTTTCCTTAATTTCTCTTTCTGTTTTCTCATTGTTAGTGTATAGGAATTGGCAAGGGGATTTCTGTTGTGTTAATTTTATATCTGCTAACTTTACTATACTTCATTGATTTAACTCTAGTAATTTTCTGGTGAATCTTGAGGGTTTTTCTATGTAGGAGGATTCATATTATCTGCCAACAGTGTAGAGTTTTACTTCCTTCTTTTCTATCTGGATTCATTTTATTCTTTTTCAGCTCCGATTGTGTGGCAAACTTTCAAAAACTATGTTGAATAGTAGTGGTGAAAGTGGGCACCTTTGCCTTGTTCCTGACTTTAGTGGGAAATGCTTTAAGTTTTTCACCATTGAGGATAATGGTTTGCTGTGGGTTTGTCTATATTAGCTTTTATTATGGTTGAGGTTATGTTCCTTCAATTCCTGCTTTTGGAGGTTTTTGTTTTTTTTTAACTAAATGGATGTTGGAATTTTGTCAAAGCGTTTTCTGCATCTGTTTGAGATAATCATATGTTTTTTATCTTTCAATTTGTTAATGTGGTGTATTACATTGATTGATTTGCAGATATTAAAGAATCCTTGCATTCCTGGGATAAAGCCCACTTGGTCATGATGTATGATCTTTTTAATATGTTGTTGGATTCTGTTTGCTAGAATTTTATTAAGGATTTTTGCATCTATGTTCATCAGTGATATTGGCCTGTGGTTTCTTTTTTGTGGCATCTTTGTCTGGTTTAGGAATTAGGTGTTTGTGGGCCTCATAGAATGAGTTTGGACGTTTACCTTCTGCAATTTTCTGGAAAGAGTTTGAGTAAGATAGGTGTTAGCTCTTCTCTAATTTTTGTAGATATTCGCTGTGATGCCATATGGTCCTGGGCTTTTGTTTGCTGGAAGGTTTTGATTAAGTTTTGATTCTGTGCTTGTGTTGAGGGTCTTGTTACGATCTTCTATTTCTTCTGGTTCGTTTTGGAAAGTTATACTTTTCTTAAGAATTTGTCCATTTCTTCCAAGTTGTCCATTTTATTGGCATATAGCTGTTGGTAGTAGTCTCTTATGATCCTTTGTATTTCTGTGTAGTCTGTTGTGATCTCTCCATTTTCATTTCTAATTTTGTTGATCTGATTCTTCTCCCTTTGTTTCTTGATGAGTCTGGCTAATGGTTTGTCAATTTTGTTTATCTTCTCGAGAAACCAGCTTTTAGTTTTGTTGATTTTTGCTATGGTCTCTTTTGTTTCTTTTGCATTTATTTCTGCCCTAATTTTTAAGATTTCTTTCCTTCTACTAACCCTGGGGTTCTTCATTTCTTCCTTCTCTAGTTGCTTTAAGTGTAGAGTTAGGTTTATTTGTTTGATTTTTTTCTTGTTCTTGAGGTCGGCCTGTTATTGCTATGAACCTTCCCCCTTAGCATTGCTTTTACAGTGTCCGTAGGTTTTTGGGTTGTTGTGTTTTCATGTTCATTCGTTTACTATTCATATTTTGATTTTTCTTTTTTGATTTCTTCTGTGGTTTGTTGCGTTATTCAGAAGCGTGTGGTTTAGGCCTCATATGTTTTGGAATTTTTAATAGGTTTTTTTCTTGTAATTGAGATCTAATCTTACTGAATTGTGGTCAGAGAAGATGATTGGAGTGATTTCCAATTGTTTTGAATTTACCAAGTGCTAAGATTTATGGGCCCAGGATGTGATCTATCCTGGAGAGGTTCCGTGTGTGCACTTGAGTAAAGGTGAAATTGATAGTTTTGAGGTGAAATGTCCTATAGATATCATTTTAAATCTAGCTGATCTATTGATATCATTTAAAGTTTGTGTTTCCTTGTTAATTTTTGTTTAGTTGATCTATGCCACAGGTGTGAGTGGGGTTTAAAGTCTCCCACTAATTATTGTGTTATTGTTAATTTTCCCCTTTCATACTTGTTAGCATTTGCTCTTACATATTGTGGTCTGCTTCCTATGTTGGGTGATATATATTTATAATTGTTATATTTCTTCTTGGATGATCCTTTGATCATTTTATGTAGTGTCCTTCTTTGTCTCTTTTCACAGCCTTTATTTTAAAGTCTATTTTATCTGAAATGAGTATTGCGACTCCTGCTTTCTTTTGGTCTCCGTTTTGAGTGAAATATTTTATTTTCCAGCCCTTCCTTTCAGTTCCATATGTGCTCCCTTGGTTTGAGGTGGGTCTCTTGTAGACAGCATATATAGGGGTCTTGTTTTTGATTATCCATTCAGCCAATCTTTGTCTTTAGGTTGGGGCATTCCAACCATTTCTGCATTTAAAGATAATTATTGATAAGTATCGGCCTGTTGCCATTTAGTTTGTTGTTTTGAGTTCGTTGTTTTATAAACCTTTCTGTGTTTCTGTCTAGAGAAGATCCTTTGCATTTGTGAAGTGCTGGTTTGGTGGTGCTGAAATTCTCTCAGCTTTTGATTGTCTGTAAAGCTTTTGAATTCTCCTTCATATGTGAATTGAGATCCTTGCTGGGTACAGTAGTAATCTGGGTTGTAGGTTATTCTCTTTCATTTAGTTTAAAGTATGTCCTGCCATTCCTTTCTGGCTGAAGGTTTCTATTGAAAGATCAGCTGTTATTCTTATGGGAATCCTCTTGTGTGTTATTTATTGTTTTTTCCCTTGCTGCTTTTAATATTTGTTCTTTGTGTTTGGATATTTGTTAATTTGATTAAATGTGTCTTGGGGTGTTTCGTTTGGGTTTATCCTAGTGATTTTGCCTGTTTGGACTCTCTGGGTTTCTTGACTTGTGGGACTATTTCCTTACACCTCATTTTAGGGAAAATTTTCAACTATTATCGACTCGAGTACTTTTTCATGGCCTTTCCTTTTGTCTTCTTCTTTTGGGACTCCTATGATTCGAATGTTGGGGGCATTTCACTTTGTCCCAGGAGGAGGTCCCTGAGGTTTTCCTCATTTCTTTTGATTATTTTTTCTTTTTCCTCTCTGCTCATTATTTCCACCATTCTATCATCTACCCTCCCAACCCCCTTTAATTCTATCTTCTGCCTCTGTTATTCTACTGTTGGTCCCTCAGAGTGTTTTGATCTCACTTATTGCATTTAGTCATTAATATATTGACTCTCTTTTATTTTCTTCTGGCCCTTGTTAAACTTTTCTTGTCATCTTCTCAATCTTGTCTCCAGGCTAAATTTATCTGTAAACTCCATTTTAGTTTTCAAGATTTTGGATCATTTTTATTATCATTATTCTAAATTCTTTTTACAGGGTAGATTCCCTATCTCCTCCTCCTTTTGTTTGGTTTGGTGGGACGTTTATCATTTTCCTTTACTTGTGAGAATTCTCTGCTTGTCATCTTGTTTAGATTGCTGTGTTTGGGGTGGCTTTCTGTATTCTGTAGTTTGAAGTTCCTCATTTATTGTGGACATTCTCCCTGTGGGTGGGGTAGGACGGATTGGCTTGTCTAGGTTTCCTGGTTAGGGAAGCTACGTTGGTTGTTCTGGATGGGTGGAGCTGGGATTTCTTCTCTCTGGAGTGCAATGAGTGTCCAGTAGTGAGTTTGAGCGTTCCGTGGTTTGGTGGATTTTGGGCAGCCCCATATATTGATGCTCAGGGCTATGTTCATGCGTTGCTGGAGAATTTTGTGTGATATGTCTTGCTCAGTAACTTATTGGTTTTGCATGGTGCTTGGTTTCATGTGTAAGGTATGGAGGTTTTGGATGATCTCTTATTTAATTAATGTTCCCTAGAGTAGGAAGTTCTCCGGTTGTTCTCAGGTTTTGGGCTTAAGCCTCCTGCCTCTGGTTTTCAGGAATTTATTCATTGCAGTAGCTCAAGACTACTCCATCTATTACAGCACTGGTAATAAAACTTCTAGGTTAATGTGAAAAGATTTTCCACAGTGGGAATACCCAGAGAGGTTGACCGAGTTACATGGAGAGGTGATGGGGAGGGAGGAAGATAGAGGTGACCAGGAGGAGAAGAGAGGGACTCAAACATGGAGGAGAGCAACTAGCAAGTAATACACTTCCCTATGTGCTCTCCAACAGTCTGGAACCTTCAGGAGAGGTTCACGGAGTTCATAGGAGGAGGGAGGAAGGAGATAGAGGTGAGATGAGGAGAAAGGGGGAAATCCAAGGGTAGGAGAGAGATCGTGACAGGTACTGTGTTTCCCCAAAGTGTTCTCCAGTGCCAGAACACCCACAGAGATTCAAAGAAATTGGTGTTGAGAAGAGAATGAGGAAGAGGAGATAGAGGAGCCCTGGGGGAGAAGAAAGAGAGTCAAAGGGGACGGGAGAGAGTAATTCAAGCAGTAATTCACACTCCTGAGTAAAAATAGATTACTAAAAGATTGCGTTCTTAAATGTTACAAAATTGATATAAAATATTAAAACAAGGATTAAAAATCTAGAGTAGAGAGGTTTGGACTCTTAAAAAAAGTACAATATTTAAAGAAAAAACCGAAATCACAAAAAGTTAAGATAATATATATTGCAGTTTGCTTTACAAATAGGGTCCTATTTTTTTTTGCAAGGTAATACTGGGGTTTACAAAAATGAACAATTAAAGGGTGTGTAATAGAGGACTTAAATAAAAAAGAAAAAATAAAAAAAAAATGGATAATAGTAAAAAAATAATTCTAGGAATTTCTCTGGAGCTGTTGCAGGCAGTGTTGGGGTCAGTTCGAGTTTCGATAGTTCCTTGTTTCTGCTTATACTTTTCAAGATTCTATAGGCACTTTCAATTTAGTCCAATGTTAACTCAGTGATTTTTAATCTGTTGCACCTGTCACTTACAAAGCGGTTCCATTTTGTTTATTTGGCTTCTGTTTGCAGGTTCTTCAGTGTCTAATTTCTGCCATGACCACAAGGGGTGGAGGTGGTCTCTTTAGGTTCACTTGTTTCAGTTCGTACTTTGGGGAGAGAGGAACACTTGCAAAACTAGTTATCACTGGCGGATGTGTGTGGGAAATCGCAGTTGTCTCGGGCCGCATTGGGTTTGCCCCCACTCACAGCCTGTGTGCTTTCCCAGTCTACCTGCTCAGGCTTCAGGTTAGTTCTGCTGGGGAAGTTGGGCCCTGAGATGCGTTGCATCTTCCCAGGTCTAAGCCACTCCAGGTTCGGGTTCTCGGGTATTCCACAAAGATGCAGACTCGGTTTGGGTGCCCCAGCGGTTGTGCCAATCCCCCTCATAGCAGCTCAGGCAGACAGGTGTTTGGCTGATTCGCACTGTTGAGGGCGGTTGCGACTTATCACCTCCCTGGTTCCAGCCTCATTTATGGGCGCGCCTGGCTCCGGTTTGTTTTGTGTGCCTATGTGTCAGTTCTGGGGAGCTGGCTCTGTCTGCGGCCATACTGGCGGATGTCAACCATCCAGAATCTCAAGAAAGTCTTTGCTCTCTGGGGCTGAGTTTTGACCTTTCTCCGCTCTGGCTGGCCCGCCTGCCAGCCCGCTGTGTTGGTGGGGGAATGGGGCGGTTTCACAGACGGCTTAGCTCTTCTCTGGTATTGCTCAGTCCTTTGTTCCGTGGTGCGGGCCGGCAGTGCCTTTAGATTTGGGCTTTTCGCGGGGATAGTTCTCTCTCTCTTGGCTATCCCCACAGTTTTAGGTTGCTATCTCACGGTTAGCTCCCTCAGATTTGCCCTCAGGGCATTCGGGCCCGATTCCTTACCCTAGTAGTGCCACCACTTCTCTCGTTCGGCCCCCACTTGCTGGTGGGTGGATGCGAGCGTCTGGGTCTATCTGCTGGGAGTTGCTTTTAGGCACATAATCTGATTGGGTTTTTATATATTTTTTTTCCTCCCTGTTATGTTGTGCATTCTGAGATTCGAAAATTCCACAAACCCACGGGTGAAAGGGTTTCCTGGTGTTTGGAACGTCTCCTCTTTTATGACTCACTCCCCGGGAGGGTCTCCATCCCTAACTCTTTTGCCTCTCTTTTTATCTTTTATATTTTTGTCCTACCTCCTTTCGAAGACAATGGGCTGCTTTCTGGATGCCTGATTCGGTCCTCTGCCAGCGTTCAGAGTTTTTTTTTGTGAAGTTTGCTCAGCGTTCAAATGTTCTTTTGATGAATTTGTGGGGGAGAGAGTGGTCTCCCCGTCCTATTCCTCCGCCATCTTCTGTTGTGAAACTTCTTAAGGAAAGATCCAAGTGATATGTGTTCTTTCTAGGCTTTTCTTGTAATATAATCAATTCAACATTTATAATTCCTTATAGATATTTGTTTGAATGATAAAAACTAAGCCAACTAAGGTTTTATATTTTAAATCATTATTTTTGCATCTGTTATCTTTTCCTGGACCATTGAAACCTGAAATGAATTTAAGTATAATATAGATTACATATTAGATCAAACTGTACAGATATTTATTTCTGAATTGTCTTTTTTATATCTGTTAGAATGTCTAAACAGTACCCTCTGGCTATCGGAAACTTCAACACCTGTGAATCTTGACACAGAGCTTCTGAAAACACGTGTTACAATGGGCTCATGATACGCTGAAGGTGCAGTACATCATTAACTTAGAAGGCTCAAGGAAAACATATGAAGACATATGGTATATATGACACAAATATTTATATCTCTTTTTTTTGTCATGAAAGAATTGCAGTTTATTTTTACTAGAATTTGTCAGATTACTTGGTTGTCTGGATCTGTTATGGAAAGACCTAGGAGAGAGCAAGACAGTGAGCATAGGCATGGCTTCTGTTAGAGTCATGGATCAAACCCAAAGAAGCCTGATTTGTTATTCGTCATAGGGTGTTAAGTAAACTGGAGCAGGGCCATAAAGTTCAAAAAAGAGAGAAAGGATGTTGATATCTGCAGAAAGTTAATCAAGGGCAAAAAGCAAGGTAATTCTAAACATATTTCAGCTTATCATCTCTCCAGTATGTTATGGGTTAGAATAAAATAGTTGAGTATTTGACATCTATGAACCCAATACCTTTTATTAACGGCTTATCTGTGAAAGTGTTAGTTCGCTCAGTCATGTCCGACTCTTTGCAACCCATGGACTGTAGCCCCCAGGCTCCTCTGTCCATGGAATTTTCCAGGCAAGAATACTGGAGTGGGTTGCCATTTCCTTCTCCAGGGGATCTTCTGACAGGGATTTGAAACCTGCATCTCGTGCATTAGGCAGGCAGATTTTAACATGCACCACCTGGGAGGCTCTAAATGCATTAGTTCAGAGTAGTGTGAAAATGTTTAGTCACTCAGTTGTGTCTGCGACTCTTTGTGACCCATGGACTGTAGCCCACCAGGCTCCTCTGTCCATGGAATTCTTCAGGCAAGAATACTGGAATGGTAGCCATTCCTTCTCCAAGGGATTTTCCAACCCAGGGATCAAACCCTAGGTCTCCTGCACTTTGCAGGCAGATTCTTTATTGTCTGAGCCACCAAGGAAGCTTTTATCTGTACTCTTAAATTATTTATATAAACTATTATTTTTATTTTAAAAGTCTATCTTTTATCTGGTTTTCATGTTAGGTTTATTTTATGTTATTACATCTATTCCTGTTAATGTTGGTATTAGTCTATTAAATAAATATTTAATTAAATAGTGCTGCTTCTAGTCTATGACTATATAAAAAGCACTTTATCTTTTTAAAAGAGTGTTATTGAGATTTAAATTAGATTATTAATTTTCAGTTGAAAAGTACAGTTGGCTCATTGATGGGACTGCTGTTAAGATGATAGAGACTTTTCAGGCAGAGGATCATACTTTTGATGAATACACAGAGGTATGTGTTAATTCTGTTTTTCATTAATGCTTTTTTGAATTTATTTTTAAAATTAAGATTTTTAATTCTAAAAAATAAATGTGTCAGTCCGAGTTAATAGAATTTCTTATTCAAAACATTATTCTAGTAAACTTATATGTTCATCTAATAATTCTCTTATTCATTTAGCTCATTCATTGACTCAACAAAAATGCTTTTCAGCACATTCAGACACATAGCAATATTTTGGTTATGCAAAAATAAATAATATATAAACATTATCCTCAAGAGCTTATATTGGACATGGAAACCAGACATAGAAATAACAACTGTGAAAGTGAAAGTCGTTTAGTCGTGTCCGACTCTTTGCCACCCCATGGACTGTACAGTCCATGAAATTCTTCAATCCAGAATACCAGAATGAGTAGCCTTTCCCTTCTCCAGGGGATCTTCCCAATCCAGAGATCGAACCCAGGTCTCCCTCATTGCAGGCAGTTTCTTTACCAGTTGAGCCACAAGCGAAGCACAAGAATACTGGAGTGGGTAGCCTATCCCTTCTCCAGCAGATCTTCCCGATGCAGTAATTGAACTGGGGTCTCCTGTATTGCAGGAGGATTCTTTACTAACTGAGCTATCAGGGAAGCCCAACTGTAATATATTGAAATTAGTACTAGAATGGAGATAGGGACAAAGTGGTGTGGAAGCTCAGAAGAAGGAATGGCTACTTTTGCATCAGTAAATTGATGAAGATTTCTAGAAAAAGCGAAAAGTGAGCTGGGCTTTGAAATAGATGTTTGTAGGTGGAGAAGAGAAGAAATGTAACATAAGACACGGCCAAAAGCATTTAGAGGTGTTCAGAGAACGTTGAATAAACCCCAAATGGCTGAAAAATGAACAGAGGAGCCTCGTGGGGCTACATTTCATGGATTGGGAAAGAGTTGGACACAATGAGTGACTGAGTACACATGCAAGGCTGAAGAATAGGTAGTTAAGAATACAATATCTAGGGTATTTTGTGTTTCTGTATAAATTTTAGAATAATTGTGTTCTAGTTATGTGAAAATTACATTAATACTTTTAAAATAAATTTATTTTTATTTATTTATTTGGCTGCTTTGGGTCTTGGCTGTGGCACGTGGGATCTTCATTGCATCCTGTGGGGATCTTTCATGGCCTCTACATTGGAAATTCACGTCTTAGCCACTGGAATGCAAGGGAAGGCCCTGACTGTGTTTTTTTATTTTGTTTTGTTTTACCAATGTATGGGTCCTGCTTTCTTGTTTCTTTCTGTTTCATAATTTTCTGTTGGAATCCGGACATTTTAGGTAATATACTTTAGCAACTCCAGGCACTGGTCTCCCTTCCAGTTTGCTATTTTTATTTGCTTGTGTTTGTTTAGAGACTGGGCAGGTTATTTTAGTGAAGTCTTTTTCACTCCCCACACCCTCTGAAGTACCAAGTGTTGCTCCTCAGGGAGCCACAGCATTGGGTATGCTGAAAGTCATCCTGGAAAGGCCATGATTTCAAATGTCTGTCTTCTCTCTTTCTCTGCTATACATAGCTGTTAGTCTTCACTTACTGCTGGTTAATTGCTGTATTGTTTTCAACAATTCCATAGAGGTATAAGTTGCTCTACTGTAATCAAATTCAGACTCCCTTGAAAAAGCAGTTGCCAGAGTCAGTGTTTGACAGTTATTCTACCCCAGGAGGGATCCTACCAACAGTCTCCTTCCCTGGCTCTTTCTCTCAAACTAGCTGGTCTGTAATTTAGTCTGAATCTTCACCAAATCACTGAATGTTCCTCACAGTTGCTCCTTACCACAAGCTCCACTGTTTTTGAGGGCACAGTTAGGCTTGAATTTTTCCATGTTCTATTGCAACTGAAGTCAATTCCTTTGGGAAAAGATTAGGAGGTATCTGTTTTATGACATACTTCTCCTTCACTTCCAGGCAAAATGTCTGGGCCAAGGCCTTGGAGCTGGGAATGGGGATAGTGATAGGCTTCTCTCAGTGACAATCCCACTGAAGAAGTCGAGGACTCAATGGAGTGTGTGCGTTCTAAGTCACTTCAGTCATGTCTGCCTCTTTGAGCCCCCTATGGACAGTAGTATGCTAGGCTCCTCTGTCCATGGGATTTTCCAGGCAAGAATACTGGAGTGGGTTGCCATGCCGTTCTCCAGGGGATCTTTCCAACCCAGGGAATTGAACTCGCATTTCCTGTGTCTCCTGTATTGGAGGCGGGTTCTTTACTACTAGTGCCACCTGGGAAGCCCAGACTCAGTGGAGTAGAGAGTACTAACCTGAGGTTAGCCTTGTCTCTTTTCTGCTATAGAGCTGCCACCTTCCCAGCGAGGGCAAGTGTGATTGGTGTCTCAGTATTCTCAGTGGTACCATGACCAAGATCCACCCTCCCTTCCATGAGTGGTATTTGTGTGGTACAAGGGAGTTCCCACCTTCCAGTTACATTCACCAAGAACCTAGCTTTAACAAAACTAGTTAAGCCATCCAGCTGAAACCTGGGTGGTGAGAGAGCCCTCTGTTCTTGACTGTACTTGTCTGGAGTGGAGTTTCTGCATTCTGAGCTGGCAGCAGGGAGGGAGAAATCCAGGTTTAAATACCACAGATTCTCACTTTTCTTTCTAAATTCTCATAAAATTTCACAAATAGATGTTTCTTCATTTTCTGTATACTCTTATAACCATTTTCAGCAGTTTTAGATTAAATCCTTGTTTTTAAAGTAATGTGTTAGTCACTCAGTCGCATCCGACTCTTTGCAATCCCATGGACTGTAGCCCACCAGGCTCCTCTGTCCATGGAATTCTCCAGGCCAGAATACTAGAGGGGGTAGCCATTCCCTTCTCTAGAGGATCTTCCCTGGTGACTCAGACGGAAAAGAATCTGCCTGCCATGCAAGAGACCTGGATTTGATCCCTGGGTCAAGAAGATCCCCTGGAGAAGGGAATGGCAATCCACTCCAGTATTCTGGCCTGAAGAATTCCATGGATAGAGGAGCCTGGAGAGCTATAGTCCATGGGGTTGCAAAGAGTTGGACACAACTGAGCAACTAACACCCTTTAATATTCACCACTTTCACTGGGGACCAGGTCCACAGAACTCCTCACGTTGTCATGTCAAAAGTCTTCTCTGAGTTTCTTTCTGTAATTTTTAAAACATGACTTCTTTTAAGATTTTCTCTTTTTTTTTTTTTGCTTCTCAGCTATTTGATTGTGAAGTGCTTTTTTGTTGTTTCTTTTGTATTCCTTCCTCTTGAGAAGGTTGAGATTCTTAGACCTGTATAGTTCTTATCAAACTTGGAAAATATTCACACATTATTGCTTCATTTAAAAAAAATTTTTCTCCTTCCCTCAATTCTGGAATCCCAGTTTTATGTATTTTAGACTGCTTAATATTACTTCAAAGGTTACCGAAGTCTATTCAGATATTTGCATTGTTTCCAACGTGTCATATTTTCTTTGATCCAGACCTTTTATTTTCCATATCTGTTAATTACATCCCAGAAAAAATGGGTGATGGCCCTTGAGGATAAAAAAGCATCTGTTCTCCTTATTCTGATGCCATCAGTTCAACTGACTATTTGGTATATTTTTAACCAAGAACCAAGACTACTCAGTGTAGCCTTTGAGCCAATTAATTAATACCTCCAGTTCCCTTAAACATTGAAAATTTTAAGCACAATCAACTAAATACTGGAGACTACAAAAATAAAGTAGCCTTCAGAGAGAGGAAAATGAAGAAAAAGTCTCCTTAGGGAAGAATAAAAAGAATATGAGGCATTTTGGTGGGGGGTGAAGGTGAGGTGAGGAGGAAGGTAGAGAGGCAACATTAAAGATGGAATGTGAAATTAAGTCAAAGTTGCCCAAAGTTGACAGGTATGGTTCACTTTCCATAAAGCCTGTCACAATATAACTTGTCAGGTTTTCTTCCACACTACTTTGCTTAAATAAAAAAAAAAATATCCCAGTGTGTCTAGGTATTAAGAACTTGTATAAATTCCAATATCTTGGAACTTTGGTAACAGCAGGGCACAATGTTTCTCTCCTGGCTTATTTTGACCAATACCAAAAAGTTTCTTATATTTATTTTCCTGAAGACTGAACTAGAATTTTCAGTGAAGCTTAGTAATGGCCAAGCAAGTATAAGTCAGCTACACAAATTGTCACATGATAAAGATTTGCTTTTAAACTGAGAGTTAGGTGGCTTTGATCATATTCTTTTTAATAGTTACTGAGGGGAATTTCACCTTGTGACCTGTCCAGATATTTTTGATGCTATAAATGGCATTGTATTGGATATTTACTGTTAAATTGGTAAATTCCTTAATTAAAGGACAGGAGGGGAAAGTTGGTGCAACAATGGGAAGAAATTTAATCCCTTAGAAAAAATAAATGGATTTATACTTATAGCATATAATTAAGAATTTCACCATAATACTGTACTGTCAAATCACAGATGAATTTGAAAATTCTAACCGTTTTTGTTTTAAATCCTTTTCTAAAGTTTATAGGAAAATTTTTCAATCTTGCTTCAGAAATAATGCTTTTGCCTCAGTGGGTTCATTTCCCTATGTTGCGTTTGGATTGTGAAGATTTGAAGACAGGCCTAACAAACAAAGCAAGAACCTTTGCAAACATGTTGCTAAATGATATAGCTTCAAAACATAGGAAAGAAAATGAAAGGTAAGTACAATCAGTTGCCAAACTCAGAATTTTAGGGTAAAAGAAATACTGAGTTGTCAAAAAAAAAAATTCCACTGGCCTTCTTATAAGAAAACCCAAATGAATTTTTGGCCAACCAAATAGTTTGCTAATAGCAATTCTTGTTTAAAAATATAATATTAAAATATAAGTACTTACAATGTTTTTTCTCCAGTAGGGATTAAATAAGGACTTCAATAAGGATTAAAACTAATATTTATGTAAAAGCACTTATCACAGTGCCTAGAACACAGTACTCAAGAAATATTAGCATTTATTTTCCCAGAAGCAATGTGAGAAAATTATATGCTTTGAAATCAGAGAGACCTGGATTTGAATCCTGGCTCTACCATGAAATAGTTCTGTGACTCTAGGCAAGTTACTTAATTTCCTTGAGCCTCAATTTCCTGCTGTGCCAGTTAAGAAAAATAATACCTTGCCCTGCAAAACTGATGTTAGGATCACAGATAGCATTTGTAAAGGGTTTAGCACCATGGTTGGCAGAGAATAGGTACCCAAGAAAGGGAGCTATCACATCAATAAATATTTTCAAGTCAATAAAAAAATATATGACCATCAGAAAGTTAAGTATTGGTTAGCCATATTTTGTACAAAATTTTATTACACAATGATGTTGAAGATGGTAAAGTATCAGACACTTCCTTTCTAACAATCCCGTTGAGTAATAGCAATGATAATACCATAGTTAATTTTAAAAATGATTTATGTTTGACACGACTTTTTGGTGTTTATTTCTGTAATATTGGTCACTTTTCTGAAAAATTCTATTACTTTCAACAAAATAACTGTCTTATTATAAACTCATGACATAAGAGCAGTTGAAAAGTTGTCCATTTTCCTCTGCCTCGTTCATGCTTTGGTTTCTTCCTAAGTTCCATATGTGAATTAGATAACATCAAAAGAAGGAAATGGGAACTTCCCTGGTGATCCAGTTCCTAAGACTCTCTGTTCCCAATGCAGGGGGCCCAGGTTCGATCCCTGGTCAGGGTACTAGATCCCACATGCCACAAATGAAAGATCCCGCATGCCATGACTAAGACCCGGTGTAGCCAAATAAATAAATAAATAGTTTTCTTTAAAAGGAAGAAATGTGTACCACTATGTTAAGCATAATTTATTAAATGAATTAATAATTATTAAAGAGCAATTTTCTTACTTCATAGTTTGGTTTAGTATCTGCTTGGGCAAACTTGCTCTCACTAATCTTGTTTGCCCTCTTTCCTTTTCTGTTTTGTTTTGCTTTTGGCCATGCCACAGAGCATGGGGGATCTTAGTTCCCTGACCAGGGATCAAGCCCGTGCCTCCGGCAGTGGAAGCACGGTCCTAGCCATTGGACTGCCATGGAACTTCCACTTCCTTTTCTTTTAATTGTATTGTTGCTCCAAAGGGACTCAGATTCTGCTCTAGTAAGAAGAAAGCACCCATAGTAGAATCATCTATTTTTTGCATTATCAACGTTAATACATCCTTCTAAAAAACTATTTTTCTAAATAATTTTAAAGATTTATTTATTAATATTTGTTTTTGGCTGTGCTGAGTCTTTGTTGCTGTGTGCAGGCTTTGTAAATTGCAGCAAGAGGGTACTACTCTTCTTTGCAGTGAGCGGGCTTCTTACTGTGGTAGCTCCTCCTGTTGCAGAGCACAGGCTCTAGAGCTCAGGCTCAGTAGTTGTGGCACATTGGCTTAGTTGCCACCTGGCATGTGGGATCTTCCTGGACCAGGAATCGAACTCATGTCCTCTGCATTGGCAGGTGGACTCCCAACAGCTAGACCACCAGGGAAGCCACTCCTAAGATATTGATAATCAAAAATTAACTGTCAGACTTCCTTGGCGATCCGATGGTTAAGAATTTGCCTTCCCATGCAGGGGGTGTGGGTTGGATTTTGGTGAGGGAGCTAAGATCCTACATGCCTCATGGCCAAAAAACCAAAACGTAAAGCAGAAGTAATATTGTAACAAATTCAATAAAGACTTTAAAAATGATTCACACACACAAAAAAAAGCTTTAAAAAAATGCTGTCAAGCCCTACGTGATCTGATTTCTGTGCATCTCTACAACTTCATGTTATATCCTCTTTTTTGTATTCACACTGCTCTGCTTGCCATTCCTAAACTATTCGAAGCTTTTTGCTACCTTAAGCTTTTATCCTTGCTTTTTTTCTTCCTTGGAAGCTTTTCCCCTGATATTTGTATGATTCTTTTTTTTTCTTTCTCTCATTTTGAATTATAACCTCTCTATGGAGATCTTTCCTGGTCACTTTATATAAAATATTGGTTCCTTCTCTATACTCCATCATTCTTTGTCCCTTTACTTTTTTTTTCTTCATAGAACTTTTTACTACCTAACACTGTGTTATATATGTATGTATTTTTTGTCTCTCTCATCAACTTGAATGTAAGGTTTATGATGGTAAGACTTGATCTATTTGGTGTTATATCTCCAATGCTTAGAACTTTGCTTAGCACACTGTAGGTATTCAATTATTTATTAAATGAATGAATAAGTATAATTACATAATATAAATGAAATACCTGCATGAACTAAAATTTATTTTTAAAATCAATGACCTCTTTTGTACGTTGTTTTTGCAAGTAGTTTTTCTGATATTTCTAGCAATGGCATGACAATACTGATACTGCAAAGCATAGGGAAAAAATCCTATGAAATATATCTTAGTTAAATAATGGGTATAGGTATAAGGTATCTATTAATGGATTCATACATACATAGTCTTTCTGAAAGAATCATGAATTTTAAAAATATATACAGAGGTTTGATCTTTTCAGTTGCCATATTTCACAAGGGACATTACTACTACTAGTAATAATTAAGCTGATGATTATACTAACATTATAGTTACCAGTAATTGAGAGTGTACTATGTGCTGGGATCTTTTGCATTCATTATTCATTATTGTGTTACAACAATCCCACAAGATGAATTTAATAGCTTCATTTTTCAAATATGGAAACTAAGCCTAAGAAATTCACATAAGTACTCAAAGCTAGTAGCAGCTGAGGCAGGATTTTGATATAGAGCCGCCTGATTGATCCAAAGCATGCTCTATTTCACACTGAAAATTTTATAGATTTTGCCTTAATTTTATAGATCTTATAAATCTATGGTGTATCCTGAGTTGTGTCAGTTAAGTTATACCTAAATATTTTAAGATACCTAACCAATTGTTTTTAGGATCACAGTTCCTATTTTATAGCAATCATAATTGAGTGTAATATAGCATTAATTACTGTACCTGTAATAAAGCAAGGTATTGTGTCAGTATTTGCAGTGAATTTGAAGCAATTAAAGAGCATGCATTAAAAGTTCCTGAGACAACAGAGGAAATGATGGAGCTTATATCTTATGTAGAAAAAGCCCGAACTGTAGGAATTCAGGAACTGGTTTCACGAATCAAGGTAGGAATTTTTTAATTTACATATTTTAAAATATTGTTTTTAATTGTGAAATATGGTACACATATTGAAAATGAATAAAACATGTGGTTAAACAAAGTTATAAAGTGAATACCTATGTTGCCACCATCCAGGTGAAGAAATAGGATGTTGCCAACACCCTAGAAATCCTTTGCATATGACTTTCTGACCATAATTGCTTCCCTTTCTCCACCTCCTAGTGGTGTCAACCTGGTTTCTACAGTAATCATATTTTTCCTTTAGTTCCTCCATATGTGCATCCTTAACAAAGGTTTAAAAAAATTTTCTTTTATAGTTTCTACATTTAGTAGTACATATGCTCATGCCTTCCCCAACACAAGGTTATGTACCTATTCACCTATATTATACTCTAATTTTTGTTTAAAAATGTGAAATGCAGGGGCCTCCCTGGTGATCCAGTGGTATACAGACTTGCTGTACACAGGAGACTAACACAAATTATAAATCAACTATACTCCAATAAAAATTAATTTAAAAACATTATTATGATTGGATGTTGAATTTTATTTTTTGCATCTATTGGTATGATCTTATGCATTTTCTCCTTTAATCTATTAATACAGCTAGTTACATGAAACAGGTTTTATTGGGTTAATTTCTATGTGCAATATAATACATACATAATGCATTCTGAACATTATATATATTATATACATATACATCCTATGTGTATCTCAAACAAAAACTCTTAAATTAGCCTTTGAATCTGTATTTCACTTTTTAAAATTACAGCACTGCATACAGATCAATGCATGTAATAAGGGGTAAAGATATTTACTGTCTTATTCAGGTAAATCTATTGATTTGAAAGAATTTTTTTTTTTTTTGCCAGTCACACTTAAACTCTTTCTGGACAATTGCTATATGCTAATGGTAGGCAAACGAAGTGCTACTGTTATTGAAGATTCAAAAGTTAAATACATAAGAATAAAACTGTAAAATCCTTAAAAAAAACAAAAAAAACAAAACAGGGTTGCTGGGAAAAAGCCACATATTTGATCACTGTTTTCAGTCATATACATGGATAATCAAGTACTTTTATCTTAAGTCAATTGCGAGTGAAAACTATTAAAAAGCTTTAATTTTGGTATGTGTTTGTGTGTGTGTTAGTCCTTCAGTCGTGTCCGACTCTTTGTGACCCCATGGATGGTAGCTTGCCAGGCTCCTCTGTCCTGTATTCCCTAGGCAAGAACACTGGAGTGGGTTGCCATTCCCTTCTTCAGGGGATCTTCCCAATCCGGGGATCAAATCTGGATCTCCTGCACTGCAGGCAGATTCTTTACCATCTGAGCCACCAGGGAGCAAACTAAATGCTCTTAGTATAAAAGTCTTCAGTTGTGTGCTATGAAGCCAGATAAATAATCCTATAGTTATTGAAATACTCATGTGATTTGGGTGATATGAAATATCAGTTAATAATCTGAGTCAGATTGAAATTTGAAAAAGTATTAGAAATTGTTGTTGTTTCTCTTTTTCATAATCCTTTAGGGGTTCCCTTGTGGCCCAGCTGGTAAAGAATCCGCCTGCAGTGCGGGAGACCTGGGTTCCATCCCTGGGTGGTGAAGATCCCCTGGAGAAGGGAATGGCTACCCACTCTAGTATTCTGGCCTAGAGAATGCCACGGACTTTATAGTCCATGGGGTCGAAATGAGTCAGACACAACTGAGCGGCTTTCACTTTCACTCACTTAGATTTTCTACATGGTTTAATATATCTGGAGTTTCTTCTGTAGGAATCCAAACGCCGGATGAGTTATTTTTTAGATGTATTTCTATTTCCTCCAGAAGACTTAGCTTTAAATTCAACTGTCCTTATGTGGCCTTGGAAAATTAATCCTGTCTTTGATGAAAATGATGAGGTAAACATATTTTTCCTTATGTATTTTTGTATTCTGGTATTTTAAGTACAATGTTCATTTAATTTTCATACATACTTGCCATCTACTTTGTCTGACATATACACACTGCTATATTTATTTAGTTAGTTTTGGCTGCATGTGGGCTTTCTCTAGTTGCAGAGAGTGGGGGCTACTTTCTAGTTGTGGTAGCTTCTCCGTGGGTGGCTTCTCTTGCTGTGGAGCACAGTCTGTAGGGCTCACAGGCTTCAGTAGTTGTGGCACAGGATTAGTTGCTCTGAGGTGTGCAGGATCTTCCCAGACCAGGGATCAAACCCATATGTCCTGGCAGGTAAACTCCCATCCACTGTGCCACCAAGGGAGTCCCTTGCCATCTACTTTTAAAAAGTAACTTCATGTGTCAGGATGAGTTTGGGATTAGCAACATTTATGGCCCTGCAGGCTTAAGACAGGCTTAACCCACAATGTTTTAAAAAGTGGGACTGACATTAAAAAGTTTGAACTATTATCAAATTAATAATAGGGGAGTTCCTGGTCATCCAGTGGCTAGGGCTTCATGCTCCCAATGCAGGGGACCCTGGTTTGATCCCTGGCCAAGGACCTAGATCCCACATGCCATAGCTGAGAGTTCTCAACCTACAACCAAGAAGTTTGCATGCCCCAATGAAGATCCCTTGAGCCACAATGAGGACCCAGCACAGCCAAAATAAATAAATTTTAAAAAAGGAAATTACTAAAAGAATAATAATCATAAGCACTGTGCTCAGTACTTTCCATTTATTAAATCATTTAATACTGACAAAAATCCCAGGTGCTCCTATTTCCCCCATTTTATAGCTGAGAAAAATGAGTTTCAGAGAAGTTAAGTAACTTTCCCAGGAGGAAGTTGCAGATTCAGGATTTTATATAATACTGAATATAGTTCAGATTTTGAAAAAGTCCTAATGTAAGCTAGTTTTTCCTAAATTGGGAAGTGAGATGGTATAATAATGAAGAGCATGGACTTCAGTCAGATAAGCCAGAGTTCTAATCCAGATTTTGACTTTCATGATCTTGTGACATGGGACATGCCTCTTAACCTCTATATGCTTAAATTTCTTCATCTCTGAAATGAGGATATAACACTCGTGGTAATGTAGGTAAAGTGTTTAATAATTCTTGATATAACAAGTGCTCAATATATGGTAGGTTTTATTATTTTCCCAGAATCTGTTAAACAGTTAAAATATCTATTTAAAATAAGAATTATTATGGTCACTTTGGAGATACAGGAAATTTTTTCTGTGTAATTTATTTCTTTTCCTTTTATATCAGTCAATGTTTTATTTTTATACAATGTTTTACTTTTATTTTGCTGATGTTTTTTGTTACTGTACAAAGCATTCAGATTTCTCATATGATCATTCTTTGCTTTGTAGCAAAATAATAAACATGGTTAAATTGTTTTCTTTTAAAGCTCATTGAGAATGCTAAACATAGAAAAGAAAATGAACTAATAGCAAAGAGAGAGAAACTGATTTTGGAAGTAGAAAAGGAATCACGGCGCATGGAAGAGTTTGCAGAATTTGCAGAATTGGACCGCATGCAACAGGTCTGAGGAATATAGACAGTAGCTGTGGCAGGCTGGTAGATAAGTATAGGACATGTTTGTATAGGGTTTCCCAGGTGGCTCTCGTGGTAAAGAACCTGCCTGGCCAATGCAGGAGACATAAGAGACACAGGTTTGATCCCTGGGTTGGGAAGATCCTCTGGAGGAGGGCATGGAAACCCACTCCAGTCTACTTGCCTGGAGAATCTCATGGACAGAGGAGCCTGGTAGGGTACAGTCCACAGGGTCGCTAAGAGTCAAACATGACTGAGGCAACTTAGCACGCTAGCAGGCATGTTTGTATAATATAGACAAGCATGTGCTTACTAAGGCAAAAAGGGGCCTGATTTGTAGGCCTGGAACTGCTGCTAATTATGTAATCTTTTTTGTGGGTTAGTTTTCTTTTTGTTAAGTAGACATAGCCGTATTTTGCTTTCTGTCATAGTATTGCTGTGAAGTTGATATATGAAGCTGCTATATGTATATATATATGCAAGGACATAGCCTATGAAGTATCGTTTAATCTTATTTTTATAACATTACTTGGATATTTCTTGAAATAAAAAAATGCTTTGCTTTCAGTATGTGACAGATGTAAGACAACTACAAAAACGTATTCAGGAATCTGAAGAAGCAGTTCAGTTTATTAATAAAGAAGAGGAACTTTTCAAATGGGAACTGACAAAATATCCTGAACTGGATAAATTAAAAGTTAACATTGAGCCCTATCAGAAGTTTTTTAATTTAGTTTTGAAGTGGCAACGAACAGAAAAACGGTAATTTCTGGTAATGTAATAAACAGTTCAGCAAAGATATAAAAAGATTTATAAAACGTACATTGATTTTTATTGCTGTTGTTGTTGGCTAAGTGTTTAAAAGTAGGACTTACCTGTCCATTTGATAGAAGAACCAAATATCGTATAGGAGAAGCGTCAAATGTTGCTAGGGTACCACCTAACCTTAACCTTATTAATATAATATCTAATTAAGTCTCATTTGGGTTTTCCATATTTGATTCCATTTTTAATGCAGTTAGTTGATTTGACTCATGCTTAACACCAAAAATTAGAAGTATGGAGTCAAATCAGCATTTTATTTGTGTACCATTAGCTGTCCATTGACAACCTGATTCATATTTTACCACATCCAGCATAGCTCAAGTGGTAGATTTACTATTATCTCTGTCATCAGCTCTGTGTGACTGAGAAAAACTGTTAACTGCTCTCTTAGTTGTTTCTATTACAAAATGAAGGACCTAGCCTAAGGCCTCGTAACATACCAAAAGTCTCTAAGTTTAATATTATTTTTTCTTTCAGGTGGATGGATGGAGGGTTTTTGGACCTTAATGGAGAAGCCATGGAAACTGATATAGAGGAATTTTCCCGGGAAATTTTTAAGACTCTGAAATTTTTCCAAACAAAGCAAAAGAAGGAATTGCAAGAAAAAAGAAAAGCAGCAAAAAGACGATCTCTGAAAGAAGAGAAACTTGAAGAAGAACCAAAAGAGAATCCTACCATTACTATGTGCACTATAGTAATGGAGCAGATAAAAGTTTTTAAGGTACGAACACATTTAATGACATTTTAGAAAGCCCTGCTGGAACTGTTTGCAGCAAGTGCTAATGAAGAGAAATGGAAAAAACTGGAAAGCAAAACCAAAGCTGAATCCAGAAAACTTGATCTGTTTCTTAGTACATGCTTCATTCTGTCCTGAGGAAGTCATCATGATCAGTCCCTTCACAGAACACGCTAGAACATGCTTGACGAACAGAAGAGACTATAATGACCAAGTACAATGGTATGAAGAGGATAAAAAAATTACCGAATAAACAAGTTAGCCTCTACTATGAGCAGCAGCGCCGAGTAGCAGTTACCTGAGAAAGCTTTGAAGTCATACTACCTAGGTTTATATCACAGTTCTGTGCTTAGTAATGGCAACATGCCACTTGTGTAAGATATTTAACCTCTCATGTCTCAGTCACCTCATTTATAAAGAGAGGATAATAACAGTTTTTGTGGCAGTAAATAATGCATCAACTTCTCAAGGCAGTAGTGGCAGTGGTTCCAGTCTAGTGGCAGTGCCACGTTTCCACTGTCAGCATGCTTAGAGTGCAAACTGTCATGGGATCTTCATCATTGTTTCAGTCTATGTCTAGCACTCTCGAGAGTCTGTGAGCTGCCTGAAAAAAATTTTAAGCTACTTAAAATTATTTTTAATATTTAATAAATATACATGGCTTAAAAATATAAAAAAGATACACCTGAACAATATCCTTGCTATGTTATTACTTTCTTTTGTATGTTTGAGTTTTTTTAACACATATAATAATATGAATATATTTTCTAAACCTCCTATCTTTTTACATAAAATTAGCATACTGTATGTATTATTTCCCCCATTGTTTTGGTTAATTTATCTTAGAGATGTTTTCTTGTTGTATATAGAGTTTTTTCATTATTTTTTTACACCTATAAATATTATATATTGGTGTAGAAATTTCTAAATATGAAGTGGGAACTGCAAGGTAAATTGCCAAAGAGTAAATTTCAGGTTCAAGTCTGTAGTTGAATTACCTTCTGTATGGGTTTCACCAATATATATTTGCACCAACCTTGACAACAGAGTGTCCTCATACTTGGGTTTTTGGTAATCTACTAGTAGAACTTCATTTTTCTTATTACATAAAGTGTTAAGCATAAATTAATATATTTAAGAATATTTTGTATTTCTTTGCTTGTGAACTATTTGGTCTTATCGTTGTCCATTGTTTTATTTAATAATTGGTCTTTTTCTTACTGATTTCCAGGACATAATCAGTTCTGGAAACAGGACTAGGAAGATTAGGCTTTGTATGTTAATATTTTATTGAGGATTTTTGAGATTATATTCAGGAGAGATGTTGGTCTTAATTTTCTTGTAATATCTTTGTCAGGTTTTGTTATCAGGATTATGTTGACCTTATGAAACAAATGGGAAATTCTATCTCTATTTTCCAAAAGAGATTTGAATAAAATTGTTATCATTTCTTTTAAAAATATTTTAGAGAAACATTTGCCAGTGATACCATTGACTTGGAACTTCATGGAAAGGATTTTTAAAGCAGCTTTATTTTTTCAAAATAGATATAGGAATATTCAGGTTTTATGTTAATTTTGTGTCAGTTTTAGTAAATTGTAATTTTCAAGGAATTCTTCCATTTTTGAAAACTGTTAAATTTATTGCCATAAAGTTGCTCATAACATTTATTTATTATCTTTTAATGTTTCTGGAATCTTTAGGAGTAACTCCTTTTTCATTCCAAATATTAGTAATTTTTATTTTCTCTCTTTTTTCTTCACTTAGAGATTTAGTTACAGTTTATTGTTAGCATTTAAGTCTTTGGTCATGTTTTAAATTTATCCAGATGATATTCCTCTTTTCCTTTCTTATCAGCAACATCCATTATTCCTGTCTTCATAGCAGTGCACCATCACAATCTCCGAAAGTCATCTTGAGATGGAAGATAAATTGTCCCATACCACTAGTAATATCAATAATTTTTTTCCCTGCGATTTTCTTTCTTTATTTTTGGCTGGGGCACATGTGATCTTAGTTCTTCAACCAGGAATCAAACTTGTGCTCCCTGTTGTCACTAGGACTTCTAATACTAAATTGAATAAAAATGGTTAGAGTAAGCAACTTTGTCTTGTTTCTGAATGTAGAGGAAATGTTTTCAGCTCTTTACCATTGAGTTGGATAATAGCTGTGGGCTTGTCATATATTGTCTTTAATATATTGAGGTATTATCCCTCTGTACTCACTTTGTTGAGAGGGTTTTTTTTTTTTTTATTATAAATGGATATTGAAGTTTGTCAAAAGCTTTTCCTGTATCTATTGAGATGGTCATATGATTTTTATTCTTTAATGTGGTTAAAATTGATTACTTTGCAGATATTGAATCATCCATGTATCCCTGGGATAAATCCCACTTGATCATGATGTATGATTCTTTTAATTAATTGTTGAGTTTAGTTTGTTAATATTTTGTTGAGGATTTTTGCATCTGTGTTCATCAGTGATGTTTGCCTGTAATTTTCTTTTTGTGTGTTGTCTTTGGTTTTGTTATCCAGGTGGTACTGGTATTGTAGAATGAATTTGGAAGCATTCCTTTCTCTGCAGTTTTTTGGAATAGTTTCAGGAAAAGTGTTAACCTTTCTTTAATTGTTTGGCAGAATTCACCTGTGAAGCCATCTGGCCTGGGCTTTTCTTTGTTAGGCATTTTTTATTACTAATGCAATTTCATTACTGATAGTCTGTTCATATTTTCTATTTCTTCCTTATTCAGTCTTGGAAGATTTTACATTTCTAGGAATTTATTAACTTTTTCTAGGTTGTCTATTTTATGGTGTATAATTGTTTGCAGTAGTTTCTTATGATTCTTTGTATTTCTGTGGTGTCAGTTGCAACCTCTCTTTCATTTCTGATTTTATTTATTTGGGCTCTCTTTTTTTTTTCTTAATGAGTCTGGTTAAAGGTTTATCAATTTTATCTTTTAAAAGAACTAGCTCTTAGCTTCATTGATCTTTTTCTTTTTTATTTTTAGTTTCTATTTTATTTATTTCCACTCTGGTCTTCATTATTTTCTTCCTTCTACTATCTTTGGGTTTTGTTTGTTCTTCTTTTCCTAGTTCCTTCAGGTTAAGGTTAGACTGAGAATTTTCTAATTTCCCTAGGTGGACTTGTTTGCTGTAAAATTTCCTCTTAGAACTGCTTTTACTGTGTCCCATATATTTTGGAATATTGTGTTTTCATTTTCATTTGTCTCATGGTATTTTAAAATTTCCTGTTTGAGGTTTTCAGTGACATGTTGACTCTCTCTTTTTGTGGTAACTGTTACATGGTTTTGGTTTGTAGTTACCAGGAGGTTCATTTATAACAACCTATTATAGATGTCTATTTTAAGTGGATGATTTCTTAAGTTTGAATACCTTACATTTTCACTAACCTCCCCAAATGTTTTATCCTTTTTACATCTGTTGATTTTGGCCTTAACTGCTTTTGCAGATAGAGATGATTTTTACTGCTTTTGTCTTTTAACTTTCCTCCTAGCTTTATGAGTGGTTAATTAACTACTTTTTCTCCAGGTTTGCCTTTACCAGTGAGATTTTTGCTTTGTTTATTTATACTTTTTATTTCTTTTAACATTTGTTGTAAGATCTGTTTGGTGGTGATAAATTCTTAGCTTTTTGCTTGTCTGTGTAAGTATTTGTCTCTTCTTCAGAGATGAAGATAGATCTGAATAATAACCTTGCCAGGTAAAGTTTTCTTGGGGGTAGTTTTTTCCTTTCATCATTTTGAATATATTGTTCCACTTCCTTCTGCAGAGTTCTTGCTGAAAAGTCTGCTTAGGGTCTTATGGGAGTTCCCTTGTACAATACATAACTAGTTGTTTTTCTCTTGCTGCTTTTAAGATTCTCTATCTTTAATTTTCATCATTTTAATTATAATGTGTCTTGGTGTGGACCTGTTTGAGTTCATCTTGTTTGAGATTCTCTGTGCTTCCTACAGCAGGGTATTTATTTCCTTCTCTAGGTCAGGGACGTTTTCAGCTAATATTTCCTCAAAGAAGTCTCTGCTCCTTTCCCTCAATTTTCTCTGCTGGGGCCCCTGTAACATGAAAGTGAGTACACTTGATGTTGCCTCAGAAGTCTCTTAAACTATCGTTGTTTAGTAAAATCCTTTTTTTCTTTTCTCCTCCTTAGCTTGGGTGATGTCTGCTACTCCGTCTTCCAGATCACTGATCTGTCCTGTATTATCCTATCTACTGTTGATACTTTCTAGCATATTTTTCATTTCTAAGTTAATATAGTCTTCAGCTCTGATTGGTTCTTCTTTATATTTTCTAACTCTTAGTTGAAATTCTGTGTTTGTCCATTCTTCTTCTGAGTTCATGGAGCATCTGTATATTACCTTGAACTCTATATTGGGTAGATTGCTTATTTGCATTTAATATAGTTCTTTTTCTGAGGTTTTGTCTTGTTCCTTTGTTTGGAACATATTCCTCTTGTCTCCTCATTTTGCCTAATTCCCTGTTGTCACGTTTGTATATTGAATAGGACTGTTACGTCTCTTGATCTTGGAGAAGTGACATTATATAGGAGACATCCTATATGGCCCAGCAGCACACTCCATTCTGGCTACTAGACCTGTCTGCTCCAGGGGTGTCTCCTATTCATACCACATGCTTCCTTATGTTGTGGAAGGGCTAACTGTTGAGGGTATAAGTGGGGCTAGCCCTTGGCCTGTCTGGCTGCAATGCTGTGACTCATGCAGTTATTGTCAGTGCCCTGGTGGGCATGGCATTTCCTGGTGAGGCTGATGTGCAGATGGGCAGTGCACCTGCTTCAGGTTCATTGTGGGTGGGGCAGCCTCTCTCTGTGTTTGACTGTGTAGCCTGGTGGTGCACAGTTGTTGGGGGCTCTCCAACGGCCAGGGCAAGCCCCCAGCACTAACAGGCTAGAGGGAGAATTCCTAAATGGCACTTGCTGGTGATCCTCACAATGTCTGCCACCAGCATCTCTGTCCCCAGGGCGAGCCCCAGAGGCCTCCTGCCTCTCTGATAGGCTCTCCAAAATCAGCAAGTGCGTCTGACACAGGTGCCTCTCAAACTTCTGCCTGTTTGCTGGGACTTGGACCATGTAAGCTTCTGCCTGTACCCTTTAAGAGCATAGCCTTTGTTTCCTATAACCCTCTGTCTCTCCTGAATGGAAGCCCAACTGGCTTTCAAAGCCAAACATTCTGGGAGGCTTGTCTTCCCAGTGCAAGACCTCCAGGCAGGGGAGGCCAAAGTGGGTCTTAGACCCCATGCTCCTGGAAGAGGGACTCTGCAGTTGTAATGTTCTTTTCATTCATGTGTCACTGACCTCAGGGTTTGGTTTCTGACTAGACTGCATCTCCATCCCTTCTACCTATTTCATTGTCATTCTTTCTTTGCCCATTGGAGGAGGTGAGTTCAGGGTCTTCCTACACTGCCATCTTGATCCCACTCCTCCTCCGTAGCTTTTAATTATTTATATTACCTCAGTGGCTGAGAGACTCAGTACAGTGTTGATTGGAAGTATTATGGGTGTGCTTATGTTGTTCCTAATAGTAAAGGAAATGTTTTAATATCAGTATCATAAGTGAAGAATTAAGTGTTTTTGTTGAGTAATTTTTTATTTCCAAATGGTTAGATTTTGGTATTTTGGTGCAGGCTTTTATCCCATTTATGCTATGTATGTGTATGTATAGCTATATATTATGTTACACTACATATTTCTCCATATAATTATAGAATAAACAAGACTTTGTATTTCTATAATACTGTGATAGTTTTAGTTATTGTAGTTCTAGCATATACTTTAATATCTTATAGAACATTTACCACTACCCCTCCTTTTTTCACTCTTACAGTTTTCTTGGCTATTTCTACACATTTATTTGTGCCGATGAACTTTAGAATAATTTTGTTATTTTCTCTCCCCTCCTGAATCTAACTCATTAAATATTAAATGGACTCATTAAATGAATTATATAATTTCAAGTGTATGTGTATGAAAGTCAAGTGAGTGACCCATTATTGTTTCTATTTTCATCATTAGGATTACATCCCTACTGTCTCTATCCTTTGCAATCCAGGAATGAGAGCACGTCATTGGAAGCAGTTATCAGAAATTGTCGGCTATGACTTAACTCCAGACTCTGGAACTACACTGAAGAAAGTTTTAAAATTAAACCTTGCACCATACTTGGACAAATTTGAAGTGATAAGTGCAGGTGCAAGCAAGGTAAATATGCAGATCACCTGAAATACCTTATTTGATGAGTCTGTCAAATAATCATAGTTTTAGTTGTGGTTGAATGTGTAGTTTGGGATAGCAGTGGGAGAAGCTGGGGAAAAGTAGTAGAAGGCCACTCGTGTTTTTCCCCCACAAAGTCTGTACTTCTGTATGATTCCCTTGTCCTGAATCCAGAGTAGAAATGGTTCCTTTGACCTCTTCTTAATTCTGCCACATTCTGATTTGCTTGGATGATATGCTAGCCTTGATATATATTTTTTTCCATTAAGAACAGAAATGGATGAATGTGTATGTGGCATGTGATGTGTATGTATTCTAGGCAGAGTAAGTATGGCCCTGTAGTCTTCTTGAATACATTGAAAACATCTTCAGACTGTAGACTGCAAAAAGGCACCTCAGGGAAAATCCAGAAGGTCTTTCATTCTGTTGTCTGTTTTGATACTGACAGCTTTGAAAACAAGCAAATTTTTAAAAACTACATTGTCATTCACCATAGGAATTGTATAGTTATTTAAAACCTGTTCTAACTTAAAGACAGTTGCAGAATATCTTACAAAAATGCACCAAATGCTTACTGAATTCACTAGGGAAAGTCTGTACATACAGTAAATAAGATTCCTTATTCATCATCCCATTCTTTCTTTTTTTTCCTGTTTAGGAATTTTCATTAGAGAAAGCAATGCATACAATGATGGGAACTTGGGATGATATTGCTTTTCATATAAGTTTATATCGTGATACTGGAGTCTGTATTCTTTCTTCAGTAGACGAGATTCAGGCTCTCCTTGATGATCAAATTATAAAAACTCAGACAGTGAGAGGCTCACCATTCATCAAACCATTTGAAAAGGAGATCAAGGTTTGTTAAATATGATAATCAACTCCTGGTCATTTATAAAGATTGCAATTTATTACATATTTACTCTTGTGGGAATAAGTAAGTTTATTGGATAGCTTTGTTAAAATATAGGAACAGATATCTACCTTAAAATTAATGTGAAAATATATAGAACAGATGAGGCATTAACTCTAATGATTTTGAAAAGAACAAATGATGTTTTATTAAGAAAAATAACAATGACAGTGATAGATTTGGAAGGAAGGAAAACAGTTGGTATTATTTAATCTAACTTTAGATAGCCTAGGTCCTGTTTCATAGTATATTCTTGTAACTTGTAGCAAAGTTCTATATACTATATATTTGAGAACAACTAGCTTGAGAATCCTTTAGAATAATTAATGAATTATTTTCCACTTAAGAAAAACAAGTGATATTGAGACTAAGATTATTTAATGTCATATCCTTATAGTTGATGTGAGTAAATATAGAAAGCAAATAAATTATAATAACTAGGAGCTTTAGTCTCAGTATTCTAACTGGAGACTATATAAAGTGGAGAAAAGATCAACAACAACTGGATTTTCTCCCTAGTATTTATTGACTTCTAAATATGTGCCAGATACTACTCTAGGAGCTTTACATTTATTAACTCATTTAATCTTCAGAGCTGACAACCAGGATAGGCACATTATTATCCGTATTAATAGAAAAGGAAACCAAGGATAGAAAATTTACCCAAGTTCACACAGCTAATAAATAACAAAGCTGAAATTCAAAATAAAGCAGTCTGGTTTTAATTTAAGCATAGTGTTTTTATGGGGCACCTTAGCTTTGACTATTTGGAGAAGACAAAGAGTTGTGTTCTTATAAAAGGACAAAATGCTGCACATCTTCCCTTGAGTCAGGCCAACTTAACCCTTTCCTGATAAGATGTCTTTTGCAAGTACTTCTTTGACAAGGGAAAATTTATAAGACAAATTTGAAAGCTCTCTTAGAGGTTTTCAAACAAAAATTTGAGGCCAATCTCTTGGTATATAGGATCTCAGGCGTTAGATTTAAGAATCAGAGAGAGATTATATACATGATCCTTGGCTAAGGAAATATCTAGTGGATTCTTGGAGATGTGTAGTAATAAGATTCCTCCCTCCAAATTGTGTTGATGTAGAGCAAATTGTGTTGACATTTTTCAACGTGGCAGTAATGACATTTTGGGTTAAATAATTCTTTGTTGTGGGAGTTGTCTTGTATTTAGCAGCATCCATGACCTTTGTCCACTTGGTATAAGTAGAACCTTCACCCCACTAGTTGTGACAAATGAAAATGCCTCCAGACATTGTGAAATGTCCTTTGGGGTGAGGGCAAAATAGCCCCTAGTTGATAACCACTGGTGTGGAGCAGGATATATTCCTGGATGCTTTTTAAACTTGAGACAGTTCACCTAGGGATTAGGAAATTGGTCTAAATAACTATAGTCATTTGCAGTTGTGAGTTTCAATGATTTAGGAAAACTTCAGACCTCCTAGTTTTTCAAAGCCAGTGTGAGACACCCAAAAGTGACTTTGAGCTGTTTTGCACTGATTCAAAAATAACAGTAAATTTAAAATGCATAGCCTTTGTTATAATTTATAGGTTTCCTTTAATAACTGGAATTCAGTATAATATGCTTTCCATTAAGGCCTGGGAGGACCGTTTGATTCGAATGCAGGAAACGATTGATGAATGGTTAAAGGTACAAGCTCAGTGGCTATACTTGGAGCCCATTTTTTGCTCTGAGGATATCATGCAGCAGATGCCAGAAGAAGGGCGCCAGTTTCAGACAGTAGACAGACACTGGAGGGATATCATGAAGTTTTGTGCGAAAGATCCAAAGGTGAAGCGTTTGTTTTCTCTCTTTCAAATAAAGGGGAACCTTTATTTCTGGCTATTACAAAAAGCATTTTACTTTTTTTCCAACTACAGAAATAAAACCTACTCATTGTATACAAACTGGAAAGCTCAGGAAAATAAAAGGAAGCATAAATAATTTTACTTTTCAGTTCTTAACATACACTATTCATAACCCTTTAATATGTGTGGTGGAGCTGCTTGAAATGTTCGTTTAACTTACTTGGCTTCTAGATTGTATACTCCATGCTTCCTCTTGTAAAGTAAACAGTAAAGGGGGACTTCCCTGGTGGTCCAGTGGCTAGGACTCCATGCTTCCAATGCAGGGGGCCTGAGTTCGATCACAGGTCAGGGAACTAGATCCCACATGCCACAACTAAGACCCAGTACAGCCAAATAAATAAATAAAAATAAATATTCAGAAGAAAATAGTAAAATAAAATGAAGAAATCCAGAGGGTGGGTGAGAGAGAGGGAAAGAGAGAGAGAATGAATATGAATGAATATGAGTCATGCAGGTGATTCACCTGACATTCTCCTCAGTGACTCTATATGCTTGGGGTGATGGGAAAAAGAGTCAGCAGTTCTCTCAGTTGGTCTCACTTGCTATATGTCTCTCCTAGTGAGTATAGCACCCTGCTGAATGTGATTTTAATGCTGAAAGGCAGACTATGTATTTTTCATACACATAGATACATATGCACTTTTTAAAAAAATCTGGTACTTAGCCTAATAAATAACAATTTATTTCAATGCTGGATGAAAAAGTAGCTGTGCTAGACTGTTGAGAATTAATAGTACTAAAATTTATGTTTGAAAGACTTCCCTTACATGTTGATTTTAGAACCTTTCTAAAACATTATTTCTTAGAGAACTGAAATCAGAAGTTTTTTTTTTTTTTTTTCTACAAAGGACTACATGGTAAATATTTTAGGGTTTATGAGACTTACTGTGTTTTTTATAACTACTCAATTCTGCTATTATAGCAAGAAAGTGGCCAAAGACAAAATGTAACTGAATGGATGTGTCCATGCAATAATGTAAGTGTTTATGGACACTGACATTTTCATGTGCCATGAGATGGTTTTCTTCTTTTAATTTATTGAACTTTTTAAAAGTGTAAAAGTAGATTGTTTATAATTGACAGTTGTAAATGTAAAAATTAAATCACAAACCAAACTAGTATATTCTTCACATATCATTCAAAAGAATACAGGAAAAATGAAAATATGTATGACAATCATAATTTCTCATTTACAACTATCAACTTTGGGTAAGAATACTTAAGATTTACTGAATTTTAATAGTTTTACATTATGAAAAATTTCCTGACAATTTTCATAAGTCTTTTGACATCTTAACATTTTTGACATATAAGTTAATGTTGAGATCTTATCATTATATCTGGTATATAAGTTCTGACCTGAATGAATGGGCCTTTTTTAGGTTCTCGCTGCTACTTCTTTAACAGGTTTACTGGAAAAATTGCAGAACTGCAACGAACTTTTGGAGAAAATTATGAAAGGCCTTAACGCATATCTTGAAAAAAAGCGACTTTTCTTCCCTCGGTATGACGAATAATCAATTGTGCTATCATTAAAGCATTTTCTGAGGTGTAATGAATTATAACTAAAGCTTTTGTGTTTGAATGATTTTCCCTAGTTTTTTCTTCTTATCTAATGATGAAATGCTAGAGATTCTGTCAGAGACCAAAGATCCACTTAGAGTTCAGCCTCACTTGAAAAAATGCTTTGAAGGCATCGCTAAATTGGAGTTCCTTCCCAATTTGGATATTAAGGCCATGTATAGCTCTGAAGGTGAGCGAGTGGAGCTGATTGCACTAATTTCCACATCTGCAGCTCGAGGTGCTGTGGAAAAGTGGCTCATTCAAGTGGAAGATTTGATGCTTCGAAGTATTCACGATGTGATCGCTGCAGCCAGACTGGTGTGTTTCCTAGAATTTAATGTATATCCTATATTCTGTAAATGCTTTTTATTTTTTTAGGAAATTTTTGAATGAGTATCAGTAAATTAACACTTAAGGGTCTTACTCTTTTAAGCCATTTATTATTATTTTTTTACTCTTTGTTCCTAACATTATTATTAAAGTAATAATAGTAGTAAGAATTAATAATAATATGCGATTAAGTGCTCCAAAAAAAAAAAAAAAGGTGCTGTGAGAAAGAATAATAAGGTGTATCTAATTTGGAGGGGGGAAGGTAGGTTGCTAGTGACAGACTCTTAGAGAAAGTAAAATTGAAACCAAGACCCAAAGAGTAAGTAGGAATTAACCAAATAGAGAGCAAATGGAAAACCATCTAGGGTATCCTGTGTGAAGGCCCTGGGGTCAGAAAGAATCTCAGACATGGGTGTTAAATGCATGATCTGGTTTACTTATTGCTGTTTACACTCAAGCAATTACTTAAAAACTCATAATGAGATAAACATTAAAGGAGGATCTATAATATTTGAGAGAAATATAATACTAGGCACTACATGTACCTCACTTAGGCTAATTCAATTAACATGATCTTGAATGATAATAAATTTCAGTATATTTCTTCCTCTAGGACCACAAAGGATCAGTTGTGTAGTAAAAATATCATTTTAAAAGGCATTTCAGGGTCTTCCCTTGTGGGCCAGTGGCTAAGACTCTGAGCTCCTAGTGCAGGGGGCCTGGGTTTAATCCCTGGTCAGGGAACTAGATCCCACATGCAGTCTTATAAGCTGCAACTTAAGTCTGGCTCAGCCAAATAAATATATGTTAAAAAAAAAAAGGCATTGCAGCCTTATATCCAGCAACTCACTTTGAGTAAGAATCCTTTTTCCTTCACCAAGAGCCCTATTAGAATCATCTTGCAATGTCTATTATGTTCGTTTTCAAAGTTCCTGCAAATGAATCTTGACTTTTTCTCTCCAGTTGCTATCTATGATTCCAAACAAGTTAAATCACAAAGGAAAGAATCAGCATTATCCATGAAAGCATTTCCTTAATCCGTGTAGAAATTTACCTTCTGTGTACCTAGCAATGGCTCATCCATTCTTTGAAACTTAGCCTTCTTTGAAACCTAGGTCAGTTTGTCATTTGCATTTATTAATAAATATTTATAAATATTATTATAGATATTATAAATGTTTGATATTTTAGAAATGTCATTGAGTTCCCTAGTGTAGTTCAGACAGTAAAGAATGACCTGGGTTCGATTCCTGGGGCAGGAAGATTCCCTGGAGAAGGGAATGGCTACCCTCTCCAGTATTCTTGCCTGGAGAATTCCAAGGACAGAGAAGCCTGGCGGGCTACAGTCTGTAGGATTGCAAAGAGTCAGACAAGACTGAGCAACTAACACTTTCACTTTTTTCATAAATATTACTAAAAATGCATTTTAATAATTAATATTTGTATCCTTATGCTTCCCTTGTGGCTCAGCTGGTAAAGAATCCGGCTGCAGTGAGGGATACCTGGGTTCAGTCCCTGGGTTGGGAAGATCCCCTGGAGGAGGAAATAGCAACCCATTCCAAAATTCTGGCCTGGAGAAGTCCATGGTCTGTGTAGTCCATGGGGTCACAAAGAGTCAGACACAACTGAGCGACTTCACTTTCACTTTCATCCTTATGCTTAGCATTCTTATATTGAAGATGGTCTCATTGTATTAAAAATATAGTTTCCGAGGAATTCCCTGGTGGTCCAGAGGTTAGAACTTTGTGCTTTCACTGCGGTGCTCTGAGTTCAATCCTTGGTCAAGGAACTAAGATCCCACAAGCTATGCAACACAGTCAATAAATAGACAAATATGTGTATACACATGGGTATAAAGTCTGTTGGTATCAACCTTATACTTTGCTCTGCATTTGTTTCTTTTTTTTCAGTTTTTAATTTGGTTTTGTTGTCATTTACTTTTGAAACAAGTTATTTTAAAAATTTTATGTACTTTTATTTTTTAATTGGTGGAAAATTGCCTTAAAATGTGTTGGTTTGTGCTGTATGACAACATGAGTCAGTCATAATTATATTTGTATCTCCTTCCTCTTGAGCCTCCCTCCCCTCCTCCCATCCTGCTGCTCTAGGTCATCACAGAGCACCAGGCGGCAACAAGTTATTTTTAAAAAGACTACCCCTCCAATAAATCCATTTAAATGCATTTTGAACATAAAAAATTTTAGAAGAAGTGAAAGTATACTTTGAACTCATAACATAGATTGTTCAATTGTGTATCACTGAACAAATATATAATTGTTCAGATTATATACAATGATCATACAAGTTTTTAGAAAAACTATGGATAAATAATACAAGGGTTCTAGCTACTAAGTCAGTCTAGCTACAAGATGGTGTAGTCTTCTTTTTAGTTAAATCTTGGCATCAATATACATAAATTGTTAGACTGATTTCTTTTTTAACTTTAATAAACCCTCGTATCTCATTATAATAGAAGTAATGTGTATATTATGTAGAAAAGTGACAACTCCCCACAGCAAAGAAACATAAAAATCTTATGGAAAATAGCTTCCCAAAGAATCAACAATCAGATCCATCCAGAGATAATTGATTATTGACATACGGGTGTTCATTTTTCTATTCTTTTATCAATAAACAAATATTTTAAAAAATATGACTTGTAAAAAAATTTCAAATCTTTTAAATAGTCATCTAAAATTTTTCATGAATATATTCTAGCCTACAAATGTAACCAATATCATACTTACTTATTGTTAATCATTAAGCTTTTTCCTCTTGTCACCTTTTAAACTTAGAAGTACACTTTAATTATTCAGGCTTATCCAGAATCTGCGAGAAGAGACTGGGTTCGAGAGTGGCCTGGCCAAGTTGTACTTTGTGTTTCTCAAATGTTCTGGACCTCTGAGACACAGGAAGTTATAAGTGATGGAACAAAGGTAAAGCATTATTTTAAATAACATTCTTTTCTACATGCTATTTTTGTTTTTTTAGTTAGCTTATTTATCATTTTCAAGGGCAATCTTCCCCTACTTTCTACATGTAGTATTAAAATTGCACAATTATTTAAAAATTTGTTCTTAATTTTTATTATGCATAGACAAAAGTTACTATGTTCTAGAATTCATTTTTATACTGAGCTATATTGTGAAGTCAGAATCATTTTGTTAAAGAGTAAATGTATAAAATGCACACTTTTGTTACTATATAACATTAGTTTAATTGCTTTCTTATTTTGTAGGGATTAAAGAAATACTATAAGGAACTTCAGAATCAACTAAATGATATTGTGGAGCTGGTAAGAGGAAAACTATCAAAGCAGACCAGGATTACTCTGGGGGCTTTGGTTACTATTGATGTCCATGCTAGAGATGTGGTCATGGACATGATTGATATGGGTATGTGACTTTTTTTTAATATTGAAGATAAAATATTGATAGTTTCTAGAAACAAGAACTTATATGTCTTTTTCTCTCTCAGCAGAATTTATTTTATATGATCTTTTCTATAAATTAGAAAATGTGGATTATTTTAATATTAATACTGTTGTAAAAGATGATAAAATATCTAGTTTTCAAATTATTTCCATTTCAGGATTATGTGTCTTGTTTTACTTTATTCCTTCCAGGCGTCTCACATGATACAGATTTCCAGTGGCTTGCTCAGCTTCGATATTATTGGGAATATGATAATACTCGAGTTCGTATCATTAATTGCAATGTAAAATATGCTTATGAATATCTTGGTAACTCACCTCGACTTGTCATTACTCCTCTAACTGACAGGTGTTACAGAACATTGGTACGTGTTTAAATTATTTTAATTTACACATTATAGATTACTGTTTGGTTTGGTGTCATATTTTCTTGTCCAAATTTAACACGGCTATCCGCATTTCATTCTCTTATCTGTATAGTTGACCGTAGCTATCCTTTCCTAATCCCAAATTCCCTTTATGTGAAGTTATAATAATGAATATTTACTTCTGAGTGCTTTAGTAGAATATGAGTGTGTTTGAATTCTACTGTTTGAAAGTCATGAGCCACTCCCTTTGGGGATAATTAGAAAAAGGAAGGTATTGGAGATTTAAAGAAAAAGCCAGAGCTTCAGAAAATGGCATCAGTTTTTTTCAGTGGACTTCTGGGAGAGATGACAGGAAGATGAAGGAAGTACCTGTGAGCCTTAGAACTCCAAGTTAGTGTTGTTGAGTAGGAGAGGGAGAGCTGAAGTGTAAGCAGGTGCTGCTGAAGGCTGTTGTTGGGAAGCTATGGAAGATAAAGCCAAGACTACAAAACAAACAAACAAAACACCTCTGGGAATAGGGTTGTGAGATAAGATACAAGACTTTCAGGTTAATTTGAATTTTCAATGAGTGAAAAATTTGTTAGTAGAAGTATGTCCTGATTATTACATGGGCATACTTATACTAACAAATTATCCGTTGTTTATCTGATTTTCAAATTTAACTGGGCATCCTGTATTTTTATTTGCTAAATCTGGCAACCCTATCTGGGCATTAAGGAGGAGCCCCAGGAAACTAAACCTAGAGGGCAGGATGGGGTGGGAGGTGGGAGGGAGGTTCAAGAGGGAAGGGACGTATGTATACCTATGACTGATTCATGTTGGTATATGGCAGAAACCAACAAAATATTGTAAAGCAATTATCCTTCAGTTAAAAAAAAAAAAGAAAGAAACACCAATCCACTTGTACTAAGCAAGTTAAAGTGTCTTTGAGTTCTCGGTAAGCAGAGATAAAACGGGGATTATTGGGCAAATGATTGTCTAGGGAATGTTCTCAGTAAAACCCTGTAAGAAAAGGAAGAAAGCAGAGGGGGAAGCTAAGCAAGGATGTGGTTTCTGTGGATGTACGGCCTAGCCTGATCTCACGGGTAGCTTTGGAGCATGAACAGCATCATTAGACATACTTCACTTTAAGGCAAAGAGGTCTAACTTTTCTGTCCCTTTATTGTCACTGGCTGTGGGTCCCTCCTGAGGCTAGGGGTGTGAAAAAGCATTCAGATGTTTGTGAATGAGGGAGCTCCTGCCTGAAGGCAAATCTCAGGAGACAAGGACAGTTATGAGCTATTTGTAGATGACACCCACAGCAATCGGAAGGACGGAAGCAATGACTAGTAAAAGAATCTGAGTAAGATTGTAGTGCATCTGTGATAAAATGTTTCACCAAATCCTCTTTCTCAAGAAGCTACTTGAAGGCCAGACCATGTCTGTCTTGTCCTCTACTCTAATGATGGACAAGTACATAAGTTACTCCCTAGGATTTGTAGAGTAAATGAATCTCAAGCTGCTGTGTCCTATCTCAGAGCTCACTGAACAACTTTGGACCCTAGCAACTTTGAGGTATAAAATCAAAATCACATTAAACACTTGTATACAACACTAAACACTACACTGGAAAAATCTCCTACTGTAGTTAATATCCATAATAAAGGGAACACATTTATAAGCATTTTTTGGAAATTTTTATAAAGAAAGGAGAGACTGAGGTTTCTACCAGTCACATTAATGGACATTAACAGTATAGCATTTACTACAAATTTATGATGGGTAAAGTATCATTGATATTGCATTTATTTAATAAGCTATCTCTGTTGTTTGATTTTAGTAAATGTGAAAATATTTAAGGTTTTCATAGGTCTATTCATTATTTTTAAAAATGTTTAGTTTCTTAGAGCAGTTTTAGGTTCACAGAAAAATTAAGCAGAAGGAACAGAGAGTTCCCATATACTCCCTGCCCCGCCATATATACAGTCTTGGCCTTTTAACCCTATTTTATCTAAAAGCAGTTAAGTTTCACAAACTCATATTGTTTTTCATGAAACAAACTTAATAGTTAGAGAGAGCTGACTGTAACTTGTACGCTTCTAAAAATTTCCAGCCATTGTTATAGTCACTGTGTGGACTCAGAAAGAATTCAGATACTGCTGATGTTCCTCTTAAGGAACTTAAAAACTGATTGGGGCAGGGGGGTGGGGGATGTACTTAGTCAACTGTAATGTAAGTGTTACTGAGCTATGTAAGTGTTATTGAACTACGTTCATTTGCCTAACTTATCACAGCAAGCCAAACACTGAAATGCTGAGGTTTGCAGCAGAGAAAGTGTTTATTCACAGAGCAGCCAAGCAGGGAGACAGGAAAACAACTTAGATCTCCCTCCTTGAAGGCTCAGGGCTCAGGGTATTCATGGGATAAAGCTGAGGTATGGGAAGCATGGGGAGGCTGTTGTCGCTCTGCTCACATGCAGCCAGGCCACAGGCTTTTTCATAGGAGCAAAGCTCAGAAAAGAGCGGAGTTAGCTTGCTCTGAGGGTGGAGTTTTTGGCCTCTGACATCAAAAGATCACTGAGCTGAAACTTGCCCCTGTCCAGATGGAGGATCATTGGTCTTAACCCTCTTAATCAGCTCAAGCTTGATTTGACACAGAAGACTCCAGATTTGTAAAAAACAACTTGGGCAACCACCCCAGTGCCCAGGCTATGCTTGGAGGATACGCCAGCTTATATAAAAACAATAAAAGTGGAGTCCAGTAGGCAAAGGCAGGTCACAGTTTACCATGCATCAATGGGTAACTGGTAACTACTCTGGGTTTCACAATGAAGGTGATACTACTAGTAAGAGAAATACAGAGCGGTGCTATGGGGATGGAGAAAATGAAGAACATACCAGAGTGGAATGCAACAGCCAGGGTGAATTACAGACAAAAGTATATAGTAGAGCATCTCTTTATTTTCCCACTAATGGGCCTCCATGTATTACCCTCAGTTTTTGGTGTTTTCTCTCTGTGCAGCTAGCTATCAAGATTGTCATAATTGGTCTCTACAACCATTTCTGTAAGCACTTTTTTTTTTTAATGACATGTTATTTTTAATGTTTATTTCTTTATTTTTGGTGTGCTATACAGGCTTTTTCTCTAGTTGGGGCAAGTGGGGGCTACTCGCTAGTTGCGGCCCACGAGCTTCCCACTGGCGTTGGCTTCTCTTGTTGCAGAGCAGAGGCTCAAGGGCATTCAGGCTTCAGAAGCTGAGGCTCCCAAGCTCTAGAACACAGGCTATAGTTGTGGTGTGTGGGCTTACTTGCTCCAAAGCATGCAGAATCTTCCCAGATCAGGAATCACCCCCGTGCCTCCTGGATTAGCAGGCAGATTCTTTACTGTTGAGCCACCAGGGAAGCCCTCCGTAACCACTTTTAATTAAACTTTTCTGATCAAATGTTAACACTTCAAGGCTGGATTCTCTTTGTTTTTAAAAAGGCAAATGGAATACATATGAAGTATTAGACGATAAGGAGATTTTCATACATTTTAATTTTTTTTAGATCTTTTCAGTTCAGTTCAGTTCAGTCGCTCAGTCATGTCCGACCCTTTGCGACCCTGTGCACCACAGCACGCCAGTCCTCCCTGTCCATCACCAACTCCCTGAGTCCACCCAAATCCGTATCCATCGAGTCGGTGATGCCATCCAGCCATCTCATCCTCTGTCATCCCCTTCTCCTCCTGCCCTCAATCTTTTCCCAGCATCAGGGTCTTTTCCAGTGAGTCAGCTCTTCGCATCAGGTGGCCAAAGTATTGGAGTTTCAGCTTCAATATCAGTCCTTCCAGTGAACACCCAGGACTTATCTCCTTTGGGATGGACTGGTTGGATCTCCTTGCAGTCCAAGGGACTCTCAAGGGTCTTCTCCAACACCACAGTTCAAAAGCATCAATTCTTCGGCATTCAGCTTTCTTTATAGTCCAACTCTCACATCCATACATGACTACTGCAAAAACCATAGCCTTGACTAGATGGACCTTTGCTGACAAACTAATGTCTCTGCTTTTTAATATGCTGTCTAGGTTGGCCATAACCTTTCTTCCAAGGAGTAAGCGTCTTTTAATTTCATGGCTGTAGTCACCATCTGCAGTGATTTTGGAGCCCAAAAAAATAAAGTCACCCACTGTTTCCTTTGTTTCCTCATTTATTTGCCGTGAAGTGATGGGACTGGATGCCATGATCTTAGTTTTCTGAATGTTGAGCTTTAAGCCAACATTTTCACGCTCCTCTTTCACTTTCATCAAGAGGCTCTTTAGTTCCTCTTCATTTTCTGCCATAAGGGTGGTGTCATCTGCATATCTGAGATTATTGATATTTCTCCTGGCAATCTTGATTCCACCTTGTGCTTCCTCCAGCCCAGCATTTCTCATGATGTACTCTGCATATAAGTTAAATAAGCAGGGTGACAATATATAGTCTTGATATACTCCTTTCCTGATTTGGAGCCAGTCTATTGTTCCATGTCCAGTTCTAACTGTTGCTTGCTCACTTGCATACAGGTTTCTCAAGAGACAGGTCAGGTGGTCTGGTATTCCCATCTTTTTCAGAATTTTCCACAGTTTGTTGTGATCCACGCAGTCAAAGGCTTTGACATAGTCAATAAAGCAGAAATAGACATTTTTCTGCAACTCTCTTGCTTTTTCGATGATCCAGAGAATGTTGGCAATTTGATCTCTGGTTCCTCTGCCTTTTCTAAAACCAGCTTGAACATCTGGAAGTTCACAGTTCACGTATTGCTGAAGCCTGGCTTGGAGAATTTTGAGCATTACTTTACTAGCATGTGAGATGAGTGCAATTGTGCGGTAGTTTGAGCATTGCCTTTCTTAGGGATTGGAATGAAAACTGACCTTTTCCATTCCTGTGGCCACTGCTGAGTTTTTCAAATTTGCTGTCATATTGAGTGCAGCACTTTCACAGCATCATCTTTTAGGATTTGAAATAGCTCAACTGGAATTCCATCACCTCCACTAGCTTTGTTCGTAGTGATGCTTCCTAAGGCCCACTTGACTTCACATTCCAGGATGTCTGGCTCTAGGTGAGTGTGAGTGATCACACCAGCGTGATTATCTGGGTTGTGAAGATCTTTTTTTGTACAGTTCTTCTGTGTATTCTTGCCACCTCTTCTTAATATCTTCTGCTTCTGTTAGGTCCATACCATTTCTGTCCTTTATTGAGCCCATCTTTGCATGACCACTTTTTCTTGGTGCAGCTACAGCAATGAGTTCTAAAAAATCAATGAGGTATGTAATTGCATTACTGTCTCTGAAGCTACAAATAAGACTGAGTCCATTTTATTAATATAAGCAATTGTCCTATTATAGAGTTGTTTGTTTTCAGTTAAGCATGGATTCCTTTTCACATTTATTTTTCTGTTCAGATCGGTGCCTTCTATTTAAACCTTGGAGGTGCTCCAGAAGGGCCAGCAGGCACAGGAAAAACGGAAACCACCAAGGACTTGGCTAAAGCTCTTGCTGTACAGTGCGTGGTATTCAACTGTTCAGATGGGCTAGATTATCTAGCAATGGGAAAGGTAAAGTTACATATTAAATATTACAAGTAGTTTATAGTTAGGTCTAACTGGATAAACTGAAGCAAATTCATATTTAAAACGCTGATTGTGGTTTATGCGTTATTTGAACTCTTTTTTTTAATGGGTAAAGGCATTGTTTTTATCCCTTTGGGCTTTTTATTGAGCTTAACTTTCAATTTGACTTAAAAGCTTCCCAGGTTTCTCACACAGTAAGGAATCTTCCTGAAATGTGGGAGACCAGAGTTCGATCCCTGGGTCGGGAAGATCCCCTGGAGATGGAAATGGCAATGCTCTCCTGTATTCTTGCCTGGAGTATTCCATGGACAGTATACTCGACTCGCAAAGAGTCGGACATAACTGAGCAACTAACACATACACTTCAATTTTGACTTAAGAGGTTAAATATTTGTTTTAACAAAAGATGCCCTTTCCTATGAAAATCATCGTTTTTCTTGTCATTAGTTTTTTAAAGGATTGGCTTCTTCTGGTGCTTGGGCTTGCTTCGATGAATTTAATCGAATTGAGTTGGAAGTGCTATCAGTGGTAGCTCAACAGATCCTTTGCATTCAGAGAGCCATTCAACAGAAGCTGGAAGTGTTTACTTTTGAAGGGACAGAACTTAAGCTCAATCCAAACTGTTTTGTAGCTATTACCATGAATCCTGGCTATGCAGGACGTTCTGAATTACCAGATAATCTTAAGGTAATATATATATTTTAAAGAGAGTAAATTTGGTAATCAGCATAATCTACTCAAAATGGTACAGTTTTCTCACATGTATTTGTAATCTCCCTTTTACCTTTTCCATTTGCTGTAAGGTAAACCTGTAAAGACTTTTTTTAATGTCTAAAAAAATATTAGAATGTTAGAGTACATAAAACTGCTAAAATGCTACTGAACAAATTAAAGAGTTAATGAAAAGGTGCTGCACTGGGGGAATAAACTTGAATATCAGCCCATTATCTTTGGGTGCTTATGCTTTGCTTTAAAACCTATTTCCTTTATGTAAATAATGTAATTTCATTTGTTTTATGCTTCAGGTTCTTTTCAGAACAGTGGCTATGATGGTTCCAAATTATGCCCTCATAGCAGAAATCTCCCTCTACTCCTATGGATTTCTGAATGCAAAACCTCTGTCTGTGAAGATAGTAATGACCTATAGGCTCTGCTCAGAGCAGCTCTCATCACAGTTTCATTATGACTATGGAATGAGAGCAGTAAAAGCAGTTTTAATAGCTGCTGGAAACCTAAAACTAAAATTTCCAAATGAAAATGAAGATATACTTGTAAGTATTAAATATATATGTTGTGAAAGTTTCCATAAAAAGATAATTTTTTTCAGCAAGGTTGATTGTGAACTATAGATAGGCAGATAAGAGTTGTTGCTTTGAGCCTTTTTATGTGGGGTTGAAATGACAGTTTTGAGGTTCTGGTTTTCATTATAATTTATAGGAATCCAAGGACCTTTCTGTTTGATAAGCGTAGTACTGGCTTTTTAGTATAGAGATTACATGAAATAATATGAACAAACTTTGACTTTGGTGAGGTGGGGGCAAGAGGAGGGCTAATACTGGCAATTAATCTGTATTACATTTTTTGGTTGATTTTTAGCTCCTTCGATCAATTAAAGATGTAAATGAACCAAAGTTTTTATCACATGATATACCCTTATTTAATGGAATAACTAGTGACTTATTTCCTGGTGTTAAACTTCCTGAAGCTGACTATCATGTAAGTAAACCTCTGAGAGTGACTTGTTCTTCAAATAAATTCATCTGGTGACTCAGTAATTTTTCAAGTTTAATTAAATGAGTGAGTTATTCTGTTAGGAAGATAAACCTCTATTTTGGCCACTCTGATTAATAAGGAAGAGTAGATTTTAGTGTGTGTGCTTAGTTGTTCAGTCGTGTCTGAGTCTTTGCAACCCCATGGACTATAGCCTGCCATGCTCCTCTGTCCATGGGATTTCCCAGGCAACAATAGTGGAGTAGGATGCCATGCCCTTCTCCAGGGAAACTTTAGTACTTTATGTTATATGATACCAGGGTTAACGAGTTTCAGGTCAAAGATAATGTTGCTATAAGAGAGCACATTTTATTTCCTGTATTCTATCTAGTGATGTATAATATTTACTACTAAATATACTTCCCTGGTGGCTCAGATTGTAAAGAATCTGCCTGCAATGCAGGAGACCCAGGTTCAATCCCTGGGTCAGGAAGATTCCCTGGAGAAGGGAATGGCTCCCCACTCCAATATTTCTGCCTGGAGAATTCCATGGACAGAGGAACCTGTGGGGCTACAGTCCATGGTGTTGTGAAGAATTGGACGTGACGGAGCAACTAACAGAATGTCAATCTCAACCTGATAAATGTGTCCCTTAGTTTTTCAGGGTTCCCTAAGAAACTGCAAATTTCTCCTCATGGGTTTCTAGGTCCCCCAGTGAGAAGGGGACGTGTATTCCAGTAATGCCTCTGTTCCCATCAGTTACCGCCAGGAGAGGGTAAAAGCCTAGTTGGGCAAAAGTGGGGGCTAACTTTGCACCTGGTTGGAGCACCGTTGGGGAAAGCAATGGTGCTTGTTAACTCTGGTATCATATAAAGTACTAAAATTTCCCTGGAGAAGGGCATGGCATCCTACTGGGGTAACTGATTTGGGGGTTTCTATTTTGACAGCGTAAGGTGTGTGTTGGGGGGCAAAAGCTGAAGAAGATGGTGAGAGGAAGAAACGGAGTTTGAAAGAGGGAGTCCATGAGAAGATCTAGCTCCAAATCTTTTGGGGGCAACACAGAAATAGAGGCTTAACACCAACAAGACTCACTCAGACTTTTTTCTTCCGTAATTTAATTTTATGCTGGAGTATAGTTGATTTACACTGTTGTGTTAGGTTCAGGTGTACAGGTAGGTCTTCCCATGTGCTGCTAGTGGTAAAGAACCCCCCTACCACTGCAGGAGACACAGGAGATGTGAGTTCAAGCCCTGGATCAGGAAGATCCCCTGGAGAAGGAACTGGCAACCCACTCCAGTATTCTTGCCTGGAGAATCCCATGGACAGAGCAGCCTGGCGGACTACAGTTCACAGGGTCACAAGGAGTCGGATGCGACTGAAGCGACTTAGCATGCATATGTACAGCTAAGTGATTCAGTTATATATGGATATGTATATCCATTCTTGTTCAGAGTCATTTCCCATATACTTTATTACAGACTATTGAGGAGAGATCCTGTGCTATATATGAGTAGGTCCCTCTTGCTCATCTATTTTATATAAAGTAGGATCTAACGTTGATCACAAGTCCTGAATGATCCCTCACCTCCATGTGTCTCTCTCACCTGCCCCTTGAGACCACAAGTCTACTTTCCGAGTCTGTGACTCTTGTTATTTTGCAAAGAAGTTCATTTCTATCATGCATTTTTTTGAAGGATCCACATAAAAGAGATATCACACGATATTTGCCATTCTCTGTCTGATATTTGCCATTCTCCTTCACCTAGTGTGACCATCTCTGTCCTTCCATGTTGGGGCAATAACGTGATTTTGTTCTTTTTTTAAGGCCAAATAATATTCCATTAAGTATATGGACCACATCTTCTTTATCCATTCAGAGTTTGGTAGACATTTAAGATGCTTAGGTGTCTTGGTTATCCTACATAGTGCTGCAGTGAGCTTTGGGGTGTATGTACCTTTTTGAACTATGGTTTTCTCAAGGTATTCTCCCAGAAGTGGGATTGCCAGATCAAATAATACCTTTGTTTTTCCTGCTTTGAAGGAAACAAAATACTGTACTTCACAGCACTACCAATTTGCATTCCTTCCAGCAGTGTACAAAGGTTGCATATTCTCCATGCCCTCTTCAGCATTTGCTGTTTGGAAACTTTCTGATGATGGCCATTCTAGCTGGAGTCAGCTGATAACTCATCGCAGATTCTAATTTGTAATTGTCTAATAATTGGCTTATCATTGGCTTTTTTCTTAACAGTGTAAATAAAATGTACTTGTTGAATTTTCTTCTTGAAAGCTAGCCCATTCAAAAATTCTTTATCCGTGATCTTTGTGAGGACATTTCTTCAGGGGCAGGTATTATTTATTTGCAGCAGTACAAATCTTGTGGGTGTTAACTATGGTAACAACAGGGAGTCAAGTTGCTGTTATGAGAAACGGCCACAAGATGGGAGTACTTCCCCGTTCCCAATCTGGAAAATAGACCTGGAGCCTTTTAGACAAAGTTGTGTTCCTGATGGTAAATGAGAACCGAACGGGGAGAGCAAAGACCCAAGGGCTTGTGTCTCTTTACCTCTGCCCCTCTTCCTTACCTATTCTCCTCCTCCCACCCACCTCAGCCAAAGCCCAAGCCCTGCAAACGTGTTTTACCAAGAGTATTGAGGGTCAGTAGGTAGGGTGACTCTAAACAAACTGGCTTTACCTGGGACCACACCACGAGGAGCTCTGGAGCGTGAAGATTCTCAGAGATCTTCCTGGCATGCCGCTCCACTGTCCTTTGGAGACATGAGTCTTGGCTTACCTGAGAAGGGCCCACCTGCATGCTGAAGCAGTGGTTTTATTCAGAGGGTCCTGGCACTTCTGGTAGAAGTGGGGATCATTTGCTGGCACGACCTCCTGAGTAGCCTCAAACTCACACCACTCTTGCTTTGGGAGCCGAGTCTACTCAGGTCTAGGGATAAGAAACCAGCCCAGGTGACTCACGTCCAGGAGAACAGAATAGATGTTTTTTGCTCTAATGACTGTTTCATTTATTGGATATTCTATTGCAGTGGAGTTGACATGCATCGTTCTCTTTGTTTGAGTTCTTCAGCTCCTTGATTCATTTATACATAGACCTGTACCTGTAATTTTGCAGATTCTCATCCCATGATGGTATTGCAGAGTGTTGAGTCAAATTTCCTGGGCCCTTCTGTGGATCTTTGGCTATGATGTATTTTTATGTGCATTTCCAGTAGTTTGGGGCCTCCTCATTGATCCTGCTCCCTGCTTCCCCCTGCCAACCTCCCCATCTACGCCTTGGCAATGGTATGCTTCATGTGTAAGCCTGTGAGCCTGATTTCTGTGTGGGACACTACTGGGTTTCGAGCATGTTTTAGATATCACCTGTAGGTGAAATCAGTCATACTTGTGTTCTCTCTGCCTCACTGGACTTAGTGTGAACCTCTCCTGGTCCATTGAGTTGCTTAAAACAGCATGATTTCATTGTGTTTTTGGGCTGAGTAACTGTCCACTGAGTATGGGTGGCAGCCTCCTTTCTCTGTTCATCTGTCCTCAGACACTTGGGTCGTTTCTCTGCCTTGGCTATTGTAAGTAATGCAGACACGACCGTTACAGTGCCTGTGACTTTTGCAAGGATGCTTTTCTCTGGGTATCCTTCCAGGAAGAGATGCATGATCTTTTGTAGCTCTGTTTTTCTTTTCTTAAACGAACATCCAGATTGTTCTCCAGAGTGACTGTTGCCAGTTTACAGTTCCACCTCAGCAATGGAGAGTTCCCTGTTCTTCCTCCACCCCACTCTCCGACCCGGGGAGCCTTTTTTAAAGTGTTGATTTTGTAATGATTGATGCCGGAGGATACCTGGGTGTCTTTATCTTGGGGTCTTTCTCCTCCTTAGAGATCCTGAGCATTTTCATTTCAGGTGATTTTTCTCTGTGACAAAGAGTGTGAATAAAATGTGGCTGTTGAAATACACATGTGGCGGATCGGCTGTATTTTGAGTTAAGTTTTCATTAGGTGCTGCCATGGACCTTTCTTGGTGGGGGAGGTCATCTGCATCCCCAATCCTGTGAACCTTAACTACTCTGCAGCCATCAGTCTTCTCATTGCAGTTCCAGAAAACTTCCACAAGGCGGCAGCACTTCTTCATGCCCCACTTTGTTCACTGGGTCATCCGTCCTGGGTTGTCAAGGAGAGTGGAAGGTGCCCAGGGGCTTATGTCTCTTTACCTCTGCCCCCTTCCTCTACCCCTTCTCCTCCTCCCGACCACCTCAGTCAAACCCCAAGCCCTGCAAAAGTGTTATGCCGAGGGTCCTGAGTGTCAGTTTGTGGGGCAACTGTAAGCAAGCTGGCTGTAATCAGGGACCACAGCCCCGGGAGCCCTGGAGCCCTACGCCTCTCAGAGCTTTTCCAGGCATGCCACTCCACCGTCCTTTGGCGGCTTGAGGCTCGACTTAGGTGAAAAGGGCCCGCCTGCATCCTGCGGTGGTGGTTTCATTCAGAGGGCACCCCCCATCAAGTTCTGATGGAAGCGGGGCTCATTTGCTGGCACGTCCTCCTGAGCAGCCTCAATCCCACCCCAGTCCTGCTTTGGGAGCCGAGTCTGCTCATGTCTAGGGTTGGTCCAGGTCCCAGAGGAATCGTTATGGTTGGAAGTCCACTATTTTTTCTTATTTATGTCTGCCTGAATGTACTGTGTTCTTTCTCCTCTGGTTGTTTTAAATGTTTTCTCTGTTTCCGTTCTTGACTCTGTGCCAAGTTTTGTTTATTTTGTACTTATCCTGCTTGGTATTTGCTGCACTTCTGCTATCTGTGTATTACTTTCTTTCTCCAGAATTCTTACTGATCATCTTTTAAAGTATTTCTTCTACCCAATTTTCTCTCATCTGTCCTTCTGGGGCTCCAGTTACATGAATTAATATTTTTGACTATTTTATATTGTCTCACATGTCTCTTACAGAGAAGGCAATGGCACCCCACTCCAGTACTTTTGCCTGGAAAATCCCATGGACGGAGAGGCCTGGTAGGCTGCAGTCCATGGGGTCGCTAAGAGTTGGACATGACTGAGCGACTTCACTTTCACTTTTCACTTTCATGCATTGGAGAAGGAAATGGCAACCCACTCCAGTGTTCTTGCCTGGAGAATCCCAGGGACGGGGGAGCCTGGTGGGCTGCCGTCTATGGGGTTGCACAGAGTCGGACATGACTGACGAGACTTAGCAGTAGCAGCAGCAGCACATGTCTCTTATGATCTGTTTCTGTTTTGTTTTTCATTGTTTTTATTATCTGTGCTTTAGTTTGGATACTTTTATTGACTTGTCTTTAAGATTCATGATCCTTTCTTTGGCTTTGTTCAGTCTACCAATAAGCCTCTCCAATGAACTGTTAATTTTAACAATTTTATTTTTTTCAGCTTTATTTTATCCATTTTGGTTTTATTAAGAGGTCTCATTTCTTTGCTTAAATTATTCATCTTTTCATCTATTTTTGTAATATTGTCTATGTTCTTTTATACATTTATAAAAGTCATTTTATTTTTTGTCAGCTAATTATGACATCTGAGTCATCTGTGAATTATTTTATTTACTATTTTTTCCCCCATATGATCAACAGCTATTTTTTCTCATGGTTGTTAAAAATTGTGTAGAAAATAAGAGAGTGAACTGGTAGTATTTTCCTGTAGGAAAACCATGTTTTTTTTCCTTAAAGATAGCTAGATTGAACTGCTGATCTTTTCAACCAGGAGTTGACCTGAGCCAGAGTCTTGTTGCACAAGTATTGATAGTTAAGTTTATCTCTGATTTCAAATGTCTTTAGAGTGAGAACTGTCTTAGTCTATGATAGGATCCTTCCTCTAGCAGCATTTTGGGATAAAATCATCCAAAGGCTAAGAAAATCTCTTTCTGTGGGGGTTTGTAACTAAGCCTTTGATTTCTTGTGTCACTTCACACTCAGCAAAAGCAGTTCAGTTCAGTTCAGTCGCTCAGTCGTGTCTGACTCTTTGCGACCCCATGAATTGCAGCACGCCAGGCCTCTCTGTCCATCACCAACTCCCAGAGTCCACCCAAACCCATGTCCATCGAGTCAGTGATGCCATCCAACCATCTCATCCTCTGTCGTGTCCTTCTCCTTCTGCCCCCAATCCTACCCAGCATTAGGGTCTTTTCCAATGAGTCAACTCTTCGCATGAGGTGGCCAAAGTATTGGAGTTTCAGCTTCAACATCAGTCCTTCCAATGAACACCCAGGATTGATCTCCTTTAGGGTGGATTGATTGGATCTCCTTGCAGTCCAAGGGACTCTCAAGAGTCTTCTCCAACACCACAGTTCAAAAGCATCAATTCTGCGGCGCTCAGCTTTCTTCACCATCCAACTCTCACATCCATACATGACCACTGGAAAAACCATAGCTTTGACTAGATGGACTTTTGTTGGCAAAGTAATGTCTCTGCTTTTAAATATGCTATCTAGGTTGGCCATAACCTTCCTTCCAAGGAGTAAGCGTCTTTTAATTTCATGGCTGCAATCACCACCAGCAGTGATTTTGGAGCCCAAAAAAATAAAGTCTGACACTGTTTAAACCAGCTTTATATTTGAAGCTCCTCCAGATTTATATATCACAGGAGCCTACATGGTCATTAAAATATCTGTCAATTCCTCCTTACCTCAGCAAACTCCCTCTGTAGTATAGCGGGTCAGTCCAATGCCTACCTGTCTGTACTTGCTTCTAGAAGTAAAACTAGCAGTTGGTCTGTGTGAAAGGCTAATCCCTTTCTGAAATTTAGTTCCTTTAGACTTGTGCTCAGTGCTCAGCTGCTCAGTCGTGGCCAGTCTTTGCAACCCCTTGGACTGTAGCCCACCAGACTCCTCTGTCAGGAGAATTTTCTGGGCAGGAATATTGGAATGGTTTGCCATTTCTGAAATTTAGTTCCTTTAGACTTACATGTATCCAAAATGCTCCTGTGTGTTTACAGTTTTTATAATTTTTTTAACCTCTGTATATTTCTATTTATCATAGTGTGAAGGATTGTTTGGCATGTCCTTCTATATCCTAATCAAAAGTGAAATTCTGGAAAAACTAATAAGACAAGTTGTTTTCATGCAGCATACACCCAATGCTATGGTGCAATGATCATTGATAACTTATAATGGGGAACACTAGTTTTTTAAAGTATTTTAATTCTATTTTTTCCTTTCTTAAGTAAAAAAGTTTAAGAAATAGTTTACAAATATAAGAAGACACAATTTTATTATTTATCTATATAAGACATGAATGATATGATTTATAATAGCATTTTATAGAAATGCATTCCATTTTTCTTTTATTTTAGGAATTTTTGGAATGTGCTCATGAAGCCTGCAAAGTACATAATCTTCAGCCTGTTAAATTTTTTCTTGAAAAAATGATTCAGACATATGAGATGATGATCGTTAGACACGGGTAAGATTATAGATAGTTAGATGTCATAGTTAGCTGTTATTTTTTAAGTTAAACTATTAAAACAACTAAAATTTGTAAACCAAGAGTCAGCAAATTTTGCTAGGTGCAGTAAGGAGCAACCCTCCACCCCCACTCTACCCCAACCAATCTCTATTCCAGTGACTTAAAAATGCTCTATTTCTCTCTCGTGCTACATGTCCAAAAAAGATTGGAAAGAAGTACTCATTCAGTCAGTGATGTAGCACTAATGACCCTCCACAGTTTGCCCCTTTGATCATCAAATATGTTATTCGTTCTACTTCATGAACATAAAATACACTTTTACTTTCCCAGGGAGGCAACCTGAAAGTTCCAATCAATGAACCAGACTCAAAGTCTAGAATCTCTAGATGATGTGTGATAGTCTGTGTATCAGATTTGGAAGCTGTTCCTATTGCTCCAGAGATCTAAAAATAGAAAAACAAGTTATCTGCCCTGCACACATCCAGTATTATAATAGTGGGTTTACCAGAACATGATTACCACAGCAAATACTCACATTCGGAAACTGGAGAGACAAAGCCAATACTTGTCAGTAGCAGTTCTGAAATTCAGCAAGGCATGTTGGACCCTAATTCCAGAGATAGACTGACTGTGAAAGTACTTCAGTAGTTTGTACAGACCCCTCCAGGGAGTCAGAATCATTTTATACATAATTTATTGTAAAGGATATCATTAAGTGGCTCTGGCCATTTTGTATTCATGATTATATATATATATGTATTTTTTTTTTTCCTCCTGAGATAGCCTCCCCTACCAATTGTATAAACTGAGATCCCCATAAAGCCTGGGTATACTTCTGTTTGACTTTGCTCCTCGAGAGGGATTCTCCAGGAGCCTGTCCCCTGAGGACTTTGGCTCAACCTTGTGAGGGGTCTCCCCTCTCCATGTTCTTCCCTGGTCACATGTGAGGTGGATAATAGAGCAAATTTCCTTGAGAGCTGAAAAACGTTTTCAGCTGGCTCTCTACCTATGGAAAGTTGATGTCTCAACTTTTTAAAGGCAGAGTTTTTTTTAAAAAAAGCTCTTTGTATTATATAAAATTTCAAACATATGTAAAAATAGAGGGAATTAGTACAGTCAACCCTCATGCATTCAGTAACGAAGAGTCTTTTTTACATCTTGAACATTCACATTGTGTTTTAGCCTAGACTTATGGTTTTTTGTCAGTCAACTCTCTCAGAAACTTAATAAGCGTTTTTTCCATTTGATTCCAGGTGTGCCAGGAGCCACCAGAATGGTCCTTATTAAGTCATACCTTTCTAAACGTCCTTGTAGTATCCTTGAACCTATCTGGCTTAGTTGGTAGACCCACACCCTTAATCTGTTTTCCCTAAATTATTTCACCATCTGGAAATGATTGCTGGGAACCATATTAACCGTTCATATCTTTTAATGAAGTGATACAATGGCCCTGCTCTTGATTTGGTCTTTGATACTAGGCTAAGCTGATCTTTGTTGTTCAAAGATTTTCTCAACTTATCTCTTACCAGTTGCAGATGAGAATAAATCACCTCATTCAGTCTCTCAAGTCTCTATTTCTCAGGTTTCTCTACTTTCATTCCTGCTTGCAAAGTGGCCATATTTTCCTAAACTCATTTCTTTTTGTAGTTCCTTGTTAAATGCATCCCTCAGCTGCCAATATATACTAATAATTTTCTGTTCACTATCTTTTCCCCCTAAAACCACAATTTCAATAGATTTATTATCTCTCTCCCAGATTATCTCAAGGGATAAATTTACCAAATGTTTGATCATTGCATAGCATTAATTCCCAATCCTTTAGCCTCTGTTAACAGTTAATTTGCCACCCACAACTTAGCCTCTAAGCCAGTGCCCTTTATTTTAGTCTCTCTCTCTCTCTCTCTTTTTTTTCTTATCATGGCAAGAATGCCTTTCTCCCTCTAGGTACCAATTTCTATCAGTAAGGATGGACTAGGTTATTCCAGAGAAACAATCTGTACCCAAAGTTTAGTGACTTGAGAAAAAAGGTGTATTTCTCAATCATACTGTTTTCAGTATAGTTTAACAGGGAGGTTCTGCTCATCATAATTATTCAGGTCCCAGGCTGTTGGAGCAGCCACCATCTCAACACTGTGGGTCACAGCTTGCTAGAGGGAAAAAAGGGAGCTTTGTAAGGTCCCTTATGGGCAATTATCTCTCCTTTACCAAGTAACACTCATCATTTCCATTTATTACTCCTTAGTCACCTAGCAATCCTGAAAGAGAGCAAGGAAGCCTACTATATGCCAGCAGAGAGGAGATTCAGAGTATTTTGCCAAGAGTACTGTAGCAAGTGAAAATGAGGAAAAGTGAATCCTCTCCAGCTCCCTGCTTAGGAAACCCCAAGTCATTAAAATTTTTTTCTTAAGTATGCAGTTGTTTCCATTTTCATTTGGAAAATTTTTATTCTGTTTTATAGATAAAGGTATTAATATTGAGAATTTGATTTAGAGATCAGTTAAATGTCACCACCTTATATCTGAGACAAAGTAATACAATTTCAAAAATTATATGTAGTAATTATCATAGGGTGAAAATTTATATACAAATATTTAGGTAAATAATTTAACTTACCATTATTTTTGAGAATCTTATTGTATAATGACTTCTTTTCCTTCATAGTTTTATGTTAGTAGGAGAGCCTTTTGCTGCTAAAACAAAAGTTCTGCATATGCTGGCTGATACTCTAACTCTTATGAATGAACGTGGCTATGGAGAGGAAGAAAAAGTCATTTATAGGACTGTAAACCCCAAATCCATTACTATGGGCCAACTTTTTGGACAATTTGACCCAGTGTCCCATGAGGTAATCCACAGTAGAAACATTCTCTACTCTTATTGACAATGCACATTAAGCCAAGAAATTTGAAATATTTTTATGTTATCACTTTATAGCTTTTTAAAGGAAGCTCTCCAATTCTTCCTTTTTTCCTCCTTCAGTGGACTGATGGCATTGTGGCTAACACTTTCAGAGAATTTGCCTTGTCAGAAACACCTGACCTGAAATGGGTTGTATTTGATGGTCCCATTGACACTTTGTGGATAGAGAGCATGAACACAGTACTGGACGATAATAAAAAGGTAAACCACCATGATTAAAAGCAAAACAGATGCACAGTATGGAAATACTAACGCTACTGACCTGTAAACCTGAAATGGTTTACATGGCAAATTTATGTTCTTTATCTTTTTACCACAATTAAAAACAAAGTAGATACTGACATGCTTAAGCATGTTATATGTCCAACAACTAAATCCCAATATTTAAAATGAAGCATGCAGCCAATTGAAAAAGTTTATATTATCTTTTCAATGAAAACTATGCTGTGGTAAATTCTTTGCTTAGTTTTTCTTTTTTTATTAGGATACAAGTATATTAAAACTACTGCATTAGCAGGAAGGCATAGTAATGTAATGGGTGATAATAAGTTATGTGACTATAGTCTTAAGGTTTCTTGTAGAACTTTAATATTTTAGAAGAAAACAAAAACCCTTCTTTTTTGAAAACATAGACTGCTTCAGTGCTTATATGTGGTACATAACCTTATAGCCTGTGAGATTTAAAAAAATAAGAAAATGGAAGTCTTCTTATATTTATTTTAACTGAGATAACATATGTAAAGTATAAAATGCATACCAAAGTTTAGAGTCTATGATTTTTTTTACATACGCATACACCCAGATGACCATAATATAAATAAAAATATCTTAAATTTATTGCTCCCTAGAGGGTTCACTTATTTCCCTGTGCAATCTGTACATCTTCCCAAAGGCACAATCGTTATTCTAACTTGTACTGTGATAAACTAGTTTTGCCAGTTCTTGAACTTACTGTAAATAGAATCATACCATACAATGTTTTCTTTCTTTTGGTCAGTACGACAACCTATGATATTAATATTGTAGTTCCATTTTATTTCTTAATTATTCTTTTAATGTCTGTATTAGTATTCTACTGTATCAATATACCACAATTTATTTTTATATCTAAATGAAATAATTATGCTACTAAGTAAGCAAACTAGTTTAATTAACATTCAAACATATACTCCAGTACTTTATCATAGGTGGTTAGTTGTTTGTTTATATTTTTTTCATTATTCAGTCATATTGATTGGACTAAGGGGGAAGGAAAACAGACAAGAAATAGTGATGATTCAGAAGAAAAGGTTAATCAGTTTAGTCAAGTCTAAGGTAAGAAAAACCCCAGTAAGACAGTAGGCGCTGAGAGAGGGCATCACAGGGCAGACAGACTGAAACCACAATCCAAGAAAATTAACCAATCTAATCACACAGATCACAGCCTTGTCTAACTCAGTGAAACTAAGCCATGCCATGTAGGGCCACCCAAGATGGATGGGTCATGGTGGAGAGTTCTGACAAAATGTGGTCCACTGGAGAAGGGCATGGCAAACCACTTCAGTATTCTTGCCTTGAGAACCCCATGAACAGTATGAAAAGGCAAAAAGACTGGACACTGAAAGATGAACTCTCCCCAGGTCGCCGTTATATCTACTACTGTGGGCAAGAATCCCTTAGAATAAATGGAGTAGTCATCATAGTCAACAAAAGAGTCTGAAATGCAGTACTTGGATGCAATCTCAAAAATAACACAATGATCTCTGTTCGTTTCCAAGGCAAGACATTCAGTATCACAGTAATCTAAGTCTATGCCCCGACCGATAATGCTGAAGAAGCTGAAGTTGAATGGTTCTATGAAGACCTGCAAGACCTTTTAGAACACCCAAAAAAGATGTCCTTTTCATTATAGGGGACTGGAACGCAAAAGTAGGAAGTCAAGAAACACCTGGCGTAACAGGCAAATTTGGCCTTGGAGTACAGAATGAAGCAGGGCAAAAGTTAATAGAGTTTTGCCAAGAGAACGCACTGGTCATAGAAAACACCCTCTTCCAACAACACAAGGGAAGACTCTACACATGGACATCACCAGATGGCCAACACCAAAATCAGATTGATTGTATTCTTTGCAGCCAAAGATGGAGAAGCTCTATACAGTCAGCAAAAATAAGACTGGGAGCTGCCTGTGGCTCAGATCATGAACTCCTTATTGCCAAATTCAAACTTAAATTGAAGAAAGTAGGGAAAACCACTAGACCATTCAGGAATGACCTAAATCAAATCCCTTACACTTATACAGTGGAAGTGAGAAATAGATTTAAGGGACTAGATCTGATAGCCAGAGTGCCGATGAACTATGGATAGAGGTTCGTGACATTGTACAGGAGACAGGGATCAAGACCATCCTCAAGAAAAAGAAATGCAAAAAAGCAAAATGGCTGTCTGAGGAGGTCTTACAAATAGCTGTGAAAAGAAGGGAAGCGAAAAGCAAAGGAGAAAAGGAAAGCTGTACCCATTTGAATGCAGAGTTCCAAAGAATAGCAAGGAGAGATAAGAAAGCCTTCCTCAGTGATCAGTGCAAAGAAATAGAGGAAAACAATAGAATGGGAAAGACTAGAGTTCTCTTCAAGAAAATTACAGATACCAAGGGAACATTTCATGCAAAGATGAGCTCAATAAAGGACAGAAACGGTATGGACCTAACAGAAGCAGAAGATATTAAGAAGAGGTGGCAAGAATACACAGAAGAATTGTACAAAAAAGATCTTCATGACCCAGATAATCACGATAGTGTGCTCACTCACCTAGAGCCAGACATCCTGGAATGTGAAGTCAAGTGGGCCTTAGGAAGGATCACTACGAACAAAGCTAGTGGAGGTGATGGAATTCCAGTTGAGGTATTTCAAATTGTAAAAAATGATGCTGTGGAGGTGCTGTGCTCAATATGCCAGCAAATTTGGAAAACTCAGCAGTGGCCACAGGACTGGAAAAGGTCAGTGTTCACTCCAATCCCTAAGAAAGGCAATGCCAAAGAATGCTCAAACTACTGCACAAGTGCACTCATCTCACACGCTAGTAATGTTCAAAAATCTTCAAGCCAGGCTTCAGCAATACGTGAACTATGAACTTCCAGATGTTCAAGCTGGTTTTAGAAAAGGCAGAGGAACCAGAGATCAAATTGCCAACATTCGCTGGATCATCAAAAAAGCAAGAGAGTTCCAGAAAAACATCTATTTCTGCTTTATTGACAATGCCAAAGCCTTTGACTGTGTGGATCACAACAAACTGTGGAAAATTCTGAAAGAGATGGGAATACCAGACCACCTGACCTGCCTCTTGAGAAATCTGTATGCAGGTCAGGAAGCAACAGTTGGAACTGGACATGGAACAACAGACTGGTTCCAAATCAGGAAAGGAGTACATCAAGGCTGTATATTGTCACCCTGCTTATTTAACTTATATGCAGAGTACATCATGAGAAATGCTGGACTGGATGAAGCACAAGCTGGAATCAAGATTGCTGGGAGAAATATCAATAACCTCACATATGCAGATGACACCACCCTTATGGCAGAAAGAGAAGAACTAAAGAGCCTCTTGATGAAAGTGAAAGAGAAGAGTGAAAAAGTTGGTTTAAAGCTCAACATTCAGAAAACTAAGATCATGGCATCCAGTCCCATCACTTCCTGGCAAATAGATGGGGAAACTGTGGAAACAGTGGCTGACTTTATTTTTCTGCCCTCCAAAATCACTGCAGATGGTGATTGCAGCCATGAAATTAAAAGACGCTTATTCCTTGGAAGGAAAGTTATGACCAATCTAGACAGCAGATTAAAAAGCAGAGACATTACTTTGCCAACAAAGGTCCGTCTAGTCAAGGCTATGGTTTTTCCAGTGACCATGTATGGATGTGAGAGTTGGAGTATAAAGAAAGCTGAGCACCAAAGAATTGATGCTTTTGAACTGTGGTGTTGGAGAAGACTCTTGAGAGTCCCTTGGACTGCAAGGAGATCCAACCAGTCCATCCTAAAGGAGATCAGTCCTGAGTGTTCATTCGAAGGACTGATGTTGAAGCTGAAACTTCAATACTTTGACCACCTGATGCAAATAACTGACGTATTGTAAAAAACCCTGATGCTGGGCAAGATCAAAGGCAGCAGGAGAAGGGGATGACAGAGGATGAGATGAGGACGACAGAGGACATGAGTTTTCATAAACTCCGGGAGTTGGTGATGGTCGGAGAGGCCTGGCATGCTGCAGTCCATGGGGTCGCAAAGTCAGACATGACTGAGTGACTGAAGTGAACTGAACTGAAGGAGTCAGAGCCTGTTGGAAGGATTGTTTCATATCAGATGAGAGGGGAGCAGGAAAGGTGAATGTGTAGCTTTAATAGTGGAAATTTTTGAAGGCACATCTTTCTTACTCGATGTCCTCATGAGGTGATTTATTAGGATTCCATCTCACAAGACAGTGGGTGGGTGGCAGTGGTAGGGACTCCAAGCCCCTGACAAACCGTTTGCATATGGAGCATGCCAACAGTGTACCTGGTCAGGGGCAGATATGGGGCTACAGAGGCGACCTGGACACCAAACGTGGGGCAAGAAAGGAGGCTGTGGTGATGGACCCGTAAAAAGGGGCCCAGTCTCCCCAAACCTGGTAGGCAGAATAAGAAAAATAAGACTCATACTTCTCATAAAACGCCCATTTGCTGGGTACTTTCTTTCTCCTTATCTTGAAAAATAATAAAAACATGGGAAAAAATCTCCAAAGAAAAGAAAGGAATAAAACTGTAAGAAGGCAAGAGATGGGAGGCCAGGGGGAGCCTGACCACGGTAGGGCTGGGGCGTCTGCCCCCTGCGCCTTAGCCTCCTCCCTTCTTGGCCCCGGGACTGGGCTCCCAAAGCCCCACCGGTGGGTCCCTGAGAGAAGGTGCGGGGCCTCGCCGGGGTCTCCAGGCGCCAGAGGAAAGAGGCCCACTGGCCTGCTGCTGGGTTCAGTTCGGGTTTGGTCTCAGCGAGAGGGGGCGCCAGCTGTGCAGTCTCTCGGGGTTCAGCCCCCACAGGTCTGGGCCCCAGCTGAGGCCGGCAGTCCCAGGTGCAGCTCATGGGTTTGATGCGCTCCGGCTGCTCTCGTAAATGCGGGAAGGGCCGTGCGAGGGCGTCCAGGTGCCCGCAGTGCGTCATGGCCTCGTACGGGCAGGCGGGCGGCCGTCGGGGGCGTCTGTCCGTCAGGTAGCTCTTTCCAGCCGCGGGGCGACGTCCTTCAGGGATGGATTCTTGGATAAGACACTTGCCCGGAAGAGTAGATTTCCCAGAGAAGGATCTGGAAACGCCACACGTCCGACTCGGTGGAGAACTTTCTCTCTGTCAGCGCCTCGGTGCCCCCCGTGACGTTTGGCTCGTCCCTCTGATCTGAGGTGCGTGCTCCTTCAGCTGCCTGAGGCCCTCGTGGGTGCTGAGCTTGCTGGCTTGGTCCAGGATGCGGTGGCGTCCCCGGCGCTAGCTGGTGATCTCCCGCACCAGGACAGGCCTGTCTGGTGGGCACAGCGGCTACTCTGCCTGCTCCGCCCCGTCTGGCCGTGGAAACAGGCCGTGAGGCTGAGTTCCGTGCCTCTGCCTTCACGCCCTCCGGCTTCTGGACGTAGTTGGCTGGGGCGATGCCCTCGTGGCCCACTTTGTTCTTGGCTTTGTACCAGTTGGGGTCCTTAGTGACGGCCACTTGGTGAGCACGTCTTCTTTGCCGAAGGGAGGGCCTTTCTTGGTAGCGCGGTGAAAGTTGTACTTGGCGGTAGGGGGCCAGGAAACCTGAGTTGCTGACATCTCAGAAAATCTGGCGTTCCGCCAGTCACAGGAAGGCCGACCTGTCACTTGGTACCATGAGAGCGCTGCCGTCCCGGCCCGCTCACTGCGGGCAGCATCAGTGCCCTGCGGGAGAGTCCATGGTGTGGGGAGGGGCGCAGGGGTCCTGGGGCTGCGGTACAAAGAAGTCTGTGTGCGAAAGAAAGGGGAGGAGAGACAGCCAGACAGAGGCAGGGGGTCGAAGAGGGAAGAAAGGAAACCACAGTGGTTCCATCTGGGGACATCGCGCTGGCAGCCCCGGGCTGCCCCCGGCCTCTCAATGGGGGCCAAGGGGTCCCGGCGGCCACAGGCTGGCTGGGGTGGGAGGGACAGGAAGCCCGGGTGTGGCCCCGACACCGCGGCAACCTGAATTGCCGACATCTTGGGAGATTTGACAAATCCTTTTGACGATTTATTTTTTTCTTTGTGAAGCGGTGGAACGTGGTTCTTTGTACACTCGAGAAAGGGGAAGATTTAAATTAGACATCAAGGAAAATGGAAAAAAGAGCTGCCTAGGAAAACGAAGAAACATATCTGGGTGTTACAGAGAACCTGATAGACTTGAAGACCATGAATTCTAAGTTTAGTGCCAAGGTCTGCCCCTGTGAGATTTTCTCTACCAATCTAAGCACTTTAGATGTGGGTGTCGTTCAGGTTGCTAGACTGGAAATACAGAAAGACTTTAAATATATTGACTCCAGGATGCTAGAAATGCTGTACCACAGAACAGAAGCTACCTAATGAAAGAAGTGAAAACAGGGGAATGAAAATCTCTGTGAAAATGAAGAGCAAATTTAGTAGGAGTCAAAGACTGAGAGAGCTGTATAGATAGGAGACATTATTAAAAGTTAATGACAATTACAAACGTGGAAGCCAAGGAGATTGAGAAAATAGAATAGCTTTAATAATAATGAATAAGATAGTTATTTGGCAGAAAAGACACAGTTGATAAATTCAGTTTTTACATATTTGATTAAAGAGGAATGTTTTAGATTAAAAGTGACCCAGAGGAGACTGCAAATCCAATGCATAGTCCTTGATTGAATTTTGGTCTGAATAAATCAGTTTAAAAGACATTTCTGATACAACTGAGAATATTTGAGTATTGGCTGAGTATTAGATGATATTAAGGAATTATTGGTAATTGTGTTATGTGTGATAATGTTATTGTGGTTATACAGGAAAGTCCTTATTTTAAAAGATTAATATTGACTTATTTGGATGTGAAATGCCATGATATTTGTAATGATCTTTAAAATGCTTTTTAAAAAGACAAAGCAAATATGGCAAAATGTTACCATTGGTTAACTCTAGAAGATGAGTATGTGAATATTCATAGTATTCTCTATTTTTTCTATTTCTCTTTTTTATTAATAAAAAGTCTTACAATTATAAAATCTATAGTATTTCATGTAATTTTTTAATAACAAAAACTGACATTAGTATAGGATCTTATAGCTTTTTCAATATATCATGTAGTTCCTGTCTCCCCTCCTTATATGAGAGAAGACAGAGCTAGACTTAGACTTTAGATTGAAGATTTTTCTGGCTTCCATCCTAAGACTTATCCTACTATATCCTAGGAGGTACTTTAATAAATAGAATAAACTTCTATCTGAGAAGTTTGAGATTTTTTTTAAAATAAACTTCTGAAAAATTGTTGCCTTCAGCTTTGCCTTATGAGTGGAGAAATCATTCAGATGTCCCCTCAAATGAGCCTCATCTTTGAAACAATGGACCTTTCCCAGGCCTCAGTAAGTTCATAATTTATTATAATAGTAGTTTGTTCATTTGTTAACTGAGTCATAAGTCTTTTTTTCTCTATTGTTTGTTTCTTTATTAAATCTTAAATTATTGGAGTGTAGTTGATTTACAGTGTTGTGTTAGTTTCAGGAATAAGTCATTTTTATTATGTGTCAGAAAGTGAGTTAGGCACAAAAAATACAAAGATGAATAAGACAGTGTATACTCATTTAGAGAGGATGAGAGGCATGCTAATATATAATATATGTATGTATATATATATATGTGTGTGTGTATATGTATATATCCTGATATAGAGGTACATGTTAGTGCTCTAAGAATATGGAGGGGGCAAGTGCCCAAGCGAGGAGTGGGCAGAGGAAGAGGACATGGGAAAATGTTTGAGTGTTTGATCTGGTTTTGAGGGGTAAGACTTCTCCGTGGAGAATGGCTGGGGCTTGGCACTCCAAATCAGGACAAGATGTCTTGAAAAGACTTGGAGCCATGACATATCCGGGGATCTGTAACTGCAGATAGTTTCATCTAGTGTATGTGATGCTGTAGAGGAAGACAGGAGCCAGATCATGACGGACCTTATAAGTGAGGCAAAGAATTCTTTAAAACTACCAGATTGGAAAATGAAAACTTGTCTTTTTTCCTCTAGCCTGCCACTGTAAGCCGCTGTGGCATGATTTATTTGGAGCCCTCACAGTTGGGATGGAAACCACTTGTGTCTTCATGGTTGAATTCACTGAAAGGACCTCTACAGGAACCAGATCACCAAGCTCTTCTGAGAGGACTTTTTGACTGGTTAATACAGCCCACTTTAAAGCTCCGTAAGAAAAAGTGCAAGGTAACATTATAATTCTCTTATCTACCCTAATTTCTTTACTTTCCATTCAACTTGACTAAAGTCAGAATGGTAGGATAAATAAATCTTTTCTCCTTAGACATATAATATCCACTTTTTTAAAAAATCAAAAGATTTATTATGACCATCCATGATTCATATGCAAGAAATAATACAGAGAGATCCCACATACACTTCACCTGATTTTCCCCCATGGCAACATTTTGCAAGACTGTATTATAATATCACAACAAGAATATTGACATTGATAACGTCTACTGATCTTATTTACATTTCCCTAGTTATCCTTGTACTCATGTGTCCTGGGTGTGTATGTGTCTGTATTCATGTGCATGTGCATTTACTTGTTTTTAATTTTAATATTTATGCTTAAAGTGTACAAGATGATTTGATATACATACATGTAGTGAAATGAATGGGCTTCCCTGGTAGCTCAGCTGGTAAAGAATCCACCTGTAATACAGGAGACTCTGGCTTGATTCCTGGGTCAGGAAGATCCCCTGGAGAAGGGAATGGCTACCCACTCCAGTATTCTTGCCTGGAGAGTAACATGATTATCATAGTCAAGATAATTACCATATCTCCTCAAATAGTTAACACATTTGTGTGTATGTGTGTGTGATGACAGCACCTATATCTACTCTCTTAGCAAATTTTCAGTATTGATACATATTGTACAGTATTACTAACTGTAGTTATCATGTTGTACATTAGATCTCTAGACTTATTCATCTTGCATAACTGTAACTTTGTACTGTTCGCCCATCTCCCCATTTCTCCCACCACCTCCCCACTTGTAACCTCTGTTTTACTCTGCTGCTTTTTATGTATTCAACTTTTAGATCATGCATATAAGTGAGATCATGCAGTTTTTTCCTTTCTGTATCTGGCTTATTTCTCTTAGCATAATGTCCTCAAGTTTTGTCTATGTTGTTGCAAATGGCAGGATTTTCTCTTTTAAGATTGAATATTATTGCATTGTATATCTACCACAATATCTTTATCCATTCATCCACCATTGGACAGTTAGGTGTTTCCATATGTTGGCTGTTGTGAATAATGCTTCAGTGAATATGGGAGCACAGATATTTCCTTGAGGTACTTATTTTGTTTCCTTTGAGTGTACACCTAGAAGAGGGATTGCTGGATCATATGGTAGTTCTATTTTTAGTTTTTTGAGGATCCTCCATACCTTTGCACTAATAATGACTGGACTAATTTACCTTCCCACAGCCAGTGCACAAGGGTTGTTTTTCTCCACATTCTCACCAATACAGGTTATCTTTTATCTTTTTGATACTATCCATCCTAACAGGTATGAGGTGATATATCATTGTGGTTTTGATTTGTATTTCCTTATTGATTAGTGAGGTAAAACTGACTTTTCCTATACTTCTGGACCATTAGTATGTTGTCTTTAATTTCAGTATCACTTCTTTCCAGAGATCATTTGTTTTATTTTCATATCTCCTAGCTTAGTGTACAGGTAGACTGTATTTTTGATAAATGTTTGTTGAATAAATAGATGAATAAATAACTGTTACAAACTTCATTTCTACTATCTCTAAAGCACTGTTTATTCTCTTACTAATTTTCATTTCTCAGAGAATTCAGAATATGTTTCACACAATTATGTAATTGTATTATGCTAGACTGAAATATTTGAGAGATTTTTATCATGCCTGCAATTTAAATTGTTTAACTTTTATAGAGACTGTGAAAAGTATGTTTTTTAAAGTGAAACACTTATTTTCTTTTATTATGTACATAAGATGAAAGTAAAGTGTCTTATTCTTTTCACTTTGAAGGAACTGATTCCAACAAGCGATAGCAATGTGGTGGTCTCTCTCACACGCCTCTTTGAAGTACTGCTCTGTAACGTGGTGGAGAATGATCCTACTAGCAAGCACATTCGTGTTTGGATTATGGTCGGTTTTATATTGTGTTTTTTAAGTTATAGAATAAAAGGTGCCTCTGGCAAATGTTGCTTGTCTTGAAAGACATTACAAGACCCAGAGCTATTTTTTGGTGAGCACCAAAAGAATACCAGAAGCCATTAAAGTTGCCCTGATCTGGTGTTCTAATTTATAAGACAATTTAGAGAAAGTAAAATACATCAGAATAAATCAAAATGCCCTATTATTTATGAACGATCATAATTTGATAAACAATAGAGTGACTTAATACTAAACCAATATGAACTTTAGGTGAATGGATCTTGTCTCAATGTTAAGCTAGAGTGTAAGCTATAACAAAGTGACTACAAAAGACTAGGAGCAGGCATCCAACCAGCTGGGTGGTGCATTGCAGGCAAAATCCAGAGAGGATATAGGTAGGAAGGAGTCAGTGGTCCAGGTTAGTTAATGTCTAGAGATCAGAGAATGCCAGAGAATCAGGCTCTCAGGGAGCCAAACGAAAGAGGTGTTCTGTTCTCTCCCCTGGTCTATGCTACTTTCCTGTCTCCCACCTATTCTCGGATTCCTTAACCTCCTTTATGCAATCTGTCTACTCTTCTACTCTGTGATAATAGTGGTTCCCTCTCATTGTTTTCCCTTTACTTTATTGCCACAGAAAATTTTCTCTTAAAACGTATTTGATAGACTTTTCTCTCTAGATAAGGCATGTACCTAGAGCACAAATCAAGACAAAAGTAGATTTTCCATCCATACCAGTCCCCCAGCCACCCTCCATGCAACCACCATTACCAGTGCCTCATGTAGCCTGTTAGAGATATTTGATACAGATCCTCTTTTACAGTGGCTCAGATGGTAAATAGTCTGCCTGCAATGCAAGAGACCCAAGTTTGATCCCTGGGTCAGGAAGACCCCCTAGAGAAGGGAATGGCTACCCACTCCAGTATTCTTGCCTGGGAAATCCCATGGACAGAGGAGCCTGGTGGGCTACAGTCCATGGGGTGGCAAAGAGTCAGACACAACTGCGACTCACACACACACACACATTTTTTGTACATGTTAACATACTATACATACTGATTTGCATTTTTTCGCACTATATATTTGGGAGATCTTTCCAGATTAGTATTGTGGTACCTTTTTTAACCTAAACAGCTATACATATTCCAGTGTATGTAGCTTATTCCAGTTAAGTTGATCTCTATTTGATTTGCCTCAGATATTTTGCTACCACAAACAGTGCTGCAGTAAATATTCTTGTACATTTATCATTTTAACCAGTGGGAATATATTTGAAGATAAACCCACTAAAAGAGGAACCCCTAGGTCATTTGGCATGAGCATTTTAAATTTAGACACATATTGCCAGAGGAATGACTTTTTATGACTGAGATGTGCTCCATTCCACATTATTTGTAAATCTGATCTTTAACAAGTAGGTTAACTAGAACTCAATATGTTAAATTTTAATCTGTTAAAAATCTCTATTAAATAATTAAACTTTTTCCTTTTTAAACCAACAGGCTTGCTTTATATTTTCTTTGATTTGGTCCATTGGAGGAAGCTGTGATACAGATGGTCGCATTGTTTTTGACATTTACATACGACTAGTCATAGTGGGAAAAGATGAAAACAACCCAATACCTGAATCTGTGGGTAAATGGGAATGCAACTTTGATGAAAAAGGCCTAGTCTATGACTACATGTATGAGGTATGATGTAAGATGCTTGTTATGATAAACCATAGAACACAAAGTCTTAAATCAGTGGTCAAAACTGGGTTCCCATCCTAGAGTTACTCTGACTCCTGTGGTTAGCATTTTAGTCCCTTCTCTTTCATTTCTCCTCCTATAACTTCTGGGCTTCCCTGGTGGCTCAGAGAGTAAAGAATCTGCCTGCAATGCAGGAGACCTGGGTTCGATTCCTGGGTTTGGAAGATCCCCTGGAGAAGGAAATGTCAACCCACTCCATTATTCTTTCCTGGAAAATCCCGTGGACAGAGGAACCTGGCGGGCTGCAGTACATGGGTTTGCAAAGAGTCAGACACGACTGAGTGACTAACACACTAACTGATAACTTGTGGACAGTATAGATCCACTTGCTTGAAGAATTTTTATAACTTCAGATTTATGTTAAATCTGTTTTCTCAAATTTAAAAAAGAATTCACAAAAAGATTCTTTTAAACAGCAAGCATTCACATAATCATTGATTCATGCAGATTTTACTTCACAAAGCCATAAGGTCTGGATAGAGCCTTATTACAATTTTACATGAATCTCAAGGTCTGTAGATGAAAAAGCAAACCTAGAAAGGCTACTGGCTAGCACAGCCAGGACTTGAACCCAGTTCTCCTGATTGCCAGTGCAGAAAGGTCTCCCTAAAACCATGCTAACGCAGAATTTTAATAAGACCAGAAAGATATTTTCATTCACATTAGTCACAGTGAGAAGTCAATAAAATAATGTCTAAAACTAAAAAATCAAGAGATGATAACCCAAGCATATTCTTTAAGAGTTGAAGGTAAATATCAAAACATCTAGCTGAAACAGGCAAAGGTAAGTTGCTGTTGGAGAGGAGAAAATGAGTGGGAAACTGCTCTTTTTCCTTGACCTTGTAAACGTGGACTCTAAAACATGTGCATATATAGCTTTGATTAAAAGATAAAACCTCAGAAATTAAGAACATGAATTACTAAAGAATCATTCACCCAAACTTGCAAAATTACCATAATCCAGACACAAACCATATACATATACAATTTGTTAGAAAATATTGAAAAATTCTTGGATGCTTGCCATAGCCCTGAAGCGGGGCCCGAGAGATCTCCTTCTTTGCCAGGTGTTAACTCTTTTGTTGCTTGATGAAATGTGAGAAGTCAGTGAGAGACATTTAGGATCTCTGGGGAAGTACAGGACAACCTGGAGAGGAAGATACCTGAGTGGGGGAATGTGGATTCCCTAATCAGGATCACTCAGGGTGTCAAGACAGCAGATCTTCAGCCCATGGTTCAGAAGAAGTTCAATAATATATCAATCGGTTCAGACTTTCTAATATGTCCTGGCTGAATATCAGCCTGGATCAATATGCCAAACAGAATAATTTTAGAGAAACAAATATAATGCGTTTATTTGATATTTTGTTTCTCTTGAGATTATTGTCCATTTGCTTTAATAGCCAAAGTCCTATTAATTGTAGTTTCAGCCACATCAGAGTGGCTCTCAAATAAATTCTTGATAAATGCACAAAGACATCTTCAAGGCATTTTGGAAAAATTAGAGTGTTAAGAGGACATAGAGGCAAAAATATCTGAAATTTTGTATATTTTGAATTTATGATAACTAGATTTCATTAAGTTCTTCAGGTTATCGTTGAAAAGGAAAATTAAAACTAAATGTGTATTTCTTACATTGGATGGTGGATTCATGGGTGCTTGTCAGTCTGCTTCATGAATTAAATACATTGTATACATTATTTTGGATGAATCTAATATTTCACAATAAAAAGGAGGAAAAGACTAAATACAGTTTAAAAAAGCATATGTGATAACTATGTTAAAAGACCTTGTTAGATAGCAAGTGCATGGTTATAATATTTTAAAACTTATGTTCTCTTATAGTTGAAAAACCGAGGTCGCTGGATCCACTGGAATGAATTAATTAAAAGTACTAGTTTAGGAAATAGACGTGTCAAGATTCAAGATATCATAGTCCCTACCATGGACACAATTAGATATACATTTCTAATGGACTTGAGTATTACCTATGCAAAGTAAGAAACTGTTATGCATTTTAAATATTGCAATACTTTTCTTATAGAATCATAGGATTTTTTAAGTGAACCTCAGAATCCATTTTCAGATAACTGAGACACTGAGCAACCCACTAACATTTCCATAGTGATGTCTGATGCTCTTAGTAAACCTGAAATCCAGAGTCCCTGTCACCCACTCCAAACCTTTGCCATCCTACTTTGTTGCCTCATAAGCCACCTTTTATTTCTCTTATTTGTAATAGTGGACTAAAAGTCAGTTACAGTGTTAATGTTAAAAAAACAGGCATTCTATTCATAGGCTCACCATACTCCTTAGGAATCAGACTAACATTGATTCTCTCATTTGGCATTGTTCAAATACGTCCTGTGCCAGTTCTTCATCATTTAAGATGAACATAAAAGACTCAGACTTAAATCAGAAGAGCACCAAAAAAGATGAACAGCCTAGCACATACCATAGGCATATCCATAACAATTTTCTTAATAACATTTTCATAGTTATTTTTCTCTTAAAACACTAGCCATTATTTATCATTAATTTTATAATGTTTAAGTTAGACAAGCTTACATAATATGCATGAATGTCATGGTTTGTTTGTTTCTGATGAAGAACCTGTTTCTGAGTGAATTTTGTGACAGTTTTATCTCATGTGATTAAAAAAATAAAGAAAAATAGCTTATGAGGGAGCATAGTTGTTCAGTTGCTAAGTTGTGTCCAACTCTTGGCGACCTATGGGCTGTACCACACCAAGCTCCTCTGTCCTCCACTATCTCCCAGAGTTTGCTCAAATTCATGTCCATTGAGTCAGTGATGCTATCTAACTATCTCATCTTCTGCTACCTCCTTCTCCTTTTGCCTTTAATCTTTTCCAGCATCAGGGTCTTTTCCAATGAGTCATCTGTTTGCATCAGGTGGCCAAAATATTGGAGGTTCAGCTTCATCAACAGTCCTTTCAATGACTATTCAGAGTTGATTTCTTTCAGGTTGACTGGTTTGTCTCCTTGCAGTCCTTTGGACCATAATTCGAAAGCATCGATTCTTTGGCACTCAGTCTTATTTATGGACCAACTGTCAACTTTATGAGTGAAATAGGGAGGATCATTATTTTGTCCCTATTTTTTGTCCCATGGTTGCATTTTTGCATTTAGAGGCTAATGTTAAAACCTTAAAATATTAACAGCACCAAAGAATTGATGGTTTTGAACTGTGGTGTTGGAGAAGACTCTTGAGAGTCCCTTGGACAGCAGGGAGATCAAACCAGTCAATCTTAAAGGAAATCAGTCCTGAATATTCATTTGAAGGACTGGTGCTGAAGCTTGAAGCTCCAGTACTTTGGCTACCTGATGTGAAGAACTGACTCATTTGAAAAGACCCTTATGCTGGGAAAGATTGAAGGCAGGAGGAGAAGGGGACGGCAGAGGATGAGACGGTTGAAGGGCATCAACAATTCAATGGACATGAGTTGGAGCAAGCTCCAGGAGTTGGTGATGGACAGGGAAGCCTGGTGTGCTGCAGTTCATGGGGTCACAAAGAGTCAGGTATGACTGAGTGACTGAACTGAACTGATTAAAGTCTTCCTTAGACATGTTGGGCTTCCCTGGTAGCTCAGCTGGTAAAGAATCCACCTGCAACACGGAGACCCCAGTTTGATTCCTGGGTTGGGAAGATCTGCTGGAGAAAGGATAGGCTACCCACTCCAGTATTCTGGCCTGGAGAATTCCATGGACTATATAGTCCATGGGGTCACAAAGAGTTGGACACAACTGAGTGACTTTCACTTTCACTTTAGGCATGTTAGGTATTTGTCAATTCTCAGGAGTTCCTAGTATAGGAATTCTTTTGTTCCATGAACCCATTTGTCAGAATAATGCTTTCAAATGAATAAGTAAAAACATAGGATTATAAAGGAAACCACATATTAAAATACATTTATTAACATATTGAAAAATTTGAACTCCAGCAGTAATATGTGTGCTTCTTTATTAACATGTTAAATAATAAGATCTAGCAGTGAGTCTGATGATGATCATAATTCTGAAGAAGTAATAGGTGTAAGAGATATTTTTGAGATATCTAACAATTATATTTAGTATAACATCTATGATGTCTGTTGATGACAAGCACACAGGTACTATTATAAGTTGCTCCTTTTTCATTAAGGGTAGTGAAAGTAAAGATACAGCCTTTATGTCCTCTAAGTTCTGAATACTGTAAGAATTTCTTCAGTTGGCTCATCGACCCCAAGTTAAGAAAGGTTTTTTATTTCGTAAATTATCTTAATAAGTAGTTTTTCAGAACATGAGTGTTACTCAGACTGGAAAGTGTAGATGAATTCTCAGGCATCACTATAATTCTAAATGATCTGTTTTTTGTTTGTAGTATTGATTTCATGTTTCTATTTCAATGATAATCTTTAAAATTAATATTATAGTAATTTGGGTCATATAGATGACTTTTTGTATACTGAATACTGCTGTTCAGTTTTAATGCCAGGCTGTGTGTTTGTCTTCATGTCGTGCGTAGTGCCACGTTATCACTTAGAGTGATAGTATTTAATGTTCACTTCAGTATGTCTCAAACTGGAGTTCTCCAGGTTTCTGTGAACATAAACTCAGGAGTTTCTTCCCTTTAAATCAGTTCAGACTACTCAAAAATGAGAAACCCTACTTGAAGCTACTAGAATAGAGAATTCCTTAGAGTTTGCTTTTAGATGGGTATTTTCAGTTAGTTACACTGACTTGATTAAAAAATGCTATTGACGGGTAGATACACCTGTTACTTTTTAGAATTCACTGCCATTTACTTTCTTACAGAAACCTTGTGGTATTGAGATAACTGCACAACAGCTTCAACCTCTCTCTTTGTCATCACCCTGATATTCCACACTCACCTGTATCTCAAACTAAAAAGTACAAATATAGCACTTTCTGAGGAGACAAACGCTGGCTTTATTTTTTTTTTCTGAAAAGTTAAGCATGTGACTACTTGTTTTAGCATATAACAATGTTACATCTGTCCAAATAATAGTGTGTTACTGTCTATTTTGAAAGTAAGCAAAAATTATGCCAGTTGTTACTTTTATCAGTCTTTTATGAAATGACAATGATAAATTAAAATGTGAGTTTTTGGATGAAGATGATTTGGTTATTATTTATGTTTTCAACTAACTCCAGCCTTCTCTAGTTGAAATATATTCTGACTTTTTCCTTTTCTGATGATATGTTCATTGTTTCATTAAGGCCGCTACTTTTTGTGGGTCCAACGGGTACAGGAAAATCAGTGTATGTGAAGGATAAGCTGATGAATCACTTGGAAAAGAACCTGTACTTTCCTTTTTATGTTAATTTCTCTGCACGGACCAGTGCCAACCAGGTTCAGGTTAGTTAAAAGTTAGAAACATGGATCTATCATTTTTAATTTTTTTACTTATTTGATTAGCATTTAAATCTGTATTTTTTTCTTTATAAACAGCTTGGTAGTTTTAAAATTTTTTATTGGTGTACAGTTGATTAACAGTGTTGTGTTAATTTCAGGTGTATAGCAAGGTGAATAATAAAACTGTATTTTAGTAAATCTTCTATGAATTTAAATAAAACTTCAAACATTTTATTTTTGGCTTTAAAGTAATTTTTAAAAATGACATTTTAAGGACAAATTTCAAGAGAACATTTTTGCATTAATACTGAATTGTTGAGCTTTGTCAGCTTTTTTTCTCCCCAAGCCCAAGAAGCAACAGTTGATTTCTTAACTGGAGAAGTGTGAAGTATAAGGGAGGGAGGGAGGAAGGTAGAGAGAGAGGTTTTTAACTTGTTCTTTCAATACTCTCCCAGATGGTCCTTAGAGGCATTTGCTGCTTACTGAAGTTCTGTCAGTGAAAGATCTTTCAAACCATAGACTTCTTATTGTGTGACCCACCTTTTACTCCTAGAGGTGCCAAGGTGAAAGTACCGCATGAGATCTTTTCTAATTACCATTTTTATCTTCCATTCCTGGAATTATATCTATCCATTCTCTCCTGACCTGTGGTGCTTATTTTCTTTGTTATAAGCTTATAGAATTCTCTGATTTCAAAATACTACAAATTTAGATTAGTGCTTTTAAAAATTAAGTTAAAGTTAATAGATATGTTGGGGTATCTAGTGTGGAAAAAGTTTTGTGTGTGCGTGTGTGTACAATGTAAATGTGTAAATAGGTGTGTACATACCAATTCTGAACGCATAGAAGCGTTTCAATATATGCTCTTTGAATGATGTTGAATATGAAGTTTCATATAACCCTAAAAATGAATAAATTTAAATGAATAACATGGTAATGCTTGACATTATTACCTTACATAATTAGACTGTTAATTTTTTTCTGGTGTTAAGTATGGCTTTAAATATACTACACTTTCTTCTTTATATTTTAGAACATTATTATGGCTAGACTGGATAAAAGGCGCAAAGGAGTTTTTGGACCACCTATGGGAAAGAAGTGTATAATTTTTATAGATGACATGAATATGCCTGCATTGGAGAAATATGGAGCTCAACCTCCTATTGAATTACTACGACAGTTTTTTGACTATGGGAATTGGTAAGTATTTACCTGAAGTTTTAAGTAGCTATGTTGAAGTAACTTCTTGTTCTCTTTTTCTGTTTTTATTTTTTCACATCAAAATAATACATTTTTGCTAATTACTTAATGGGAGAAAATGGTTGTTCAGATTTTCTTATATGGAAAATTTTGGAATACCTTCCTATACTTTTTTATATCATGGAAGAATAATCCACCAGTGGAAATATATTTGTTTAATAATGTATTAGTTTTTGCCCTTTTAAGCTACTACTTTCAGTTATTAAAAAGAATTTACCAATTATATCTTTTACTATCACCCAGCACTGAGAATTTATGGATAGTCTCCAACCTAAGTAACCATAACCAGCACTCTATGTTTCCACCATTTTAAATTCCTTATATTATCTATGATTATTTGGGACTACCGTGTCTTTGAGATGGCTTGGTTTTGACAGCAATTTCATGAATAACTCTTCCACTCCTTCCACCCTATTTTACAATAATATGATTAGTTTCCAACACATATGACATTGTATGTTTTAGTTAGGATGAATAATTCTCTATTTCCTCCTATTAAAATATTTTCCTAATCCCTATTATGCTATGATTTTTATCTCAAGGCAAGGATAGATTACTTATGAAACTAAATCATATTTTGGGATTATATATTTTTTTGTAATTGCATGCCCTGGAATCTTGCCTTCAGGAGATAACCACCGTTAATCGTGTATTCTCTATTCTTCCAAGGTTTTTTTTCTATATAAATATATTTTTATTTTAAAAAAGACCCATGTTGCACATAATGTTTTATAACTTATTTGCACTTAATATATTTAACTATATTATTTATATGTTTCATTCACCTGTCCATATTATTGGGCTTCCCTAGTAGCTCAGACGGTAAAGCATCTGCTTGCAATGCAGGAGACCCGGGTTTGATCCTTGGGTCAGGAAGACCCCCTGGAGAAGGAAAGGCAACCTACTCCAGCATTCTTGCCTGGAGAAATCCATGGACAGAGGAGCCTGGCCGCCTATGGTTTATGGGGTCACAAAGAGTCAGACACGACTGAGCAACTAACACACACACACAAGCATCCATATTATTTGTCTATCTCATTTATTTTATTGGCTTTTAATACTATTTAGTTTTGTGAATCTTACTTTAATTTATTTAACCAGTCCCTTATTGACAGTTATTAGAGTTGCCAAAAACCAGGTCATATTTTCATATTTTCTATGGTGCTTTTAGACTAAAGACTGGCTATATAGATTTCTCCCACCATCACCCCCCTTTTTTGCAAGAACTTCAATGTTAAAGGACTTTATGATCTATTGGAAATAGGCACCTTTTCACTCTGAGCAGTTCCCACTAAATTGAGTCATTTTATACCCTTTTTTGATTAAAAAAGCTTTGTTATTCCCTAATGGGCATCTTTTTATGTAACAAAAATGTATAGGTTCTCTTTATATATCCTTCTGTGCTCTGAAGATGAGATTTGAGATGAGAAAAAGGAATCAGAACTTATCTGTAAGTAGAGTAAGTATATAGTTTATTGTCTAAATAAGGACATTTCTGAGAGAAAAGGGAGGATGTTAATAGTTACTACAGGATAGGCACAAACAAGAATTTTCTTAGACAAAGTGGGACATATAGCCATCTTGCCTATAACCGGCTACAAAAAAGATTGATCTCTCATCCATACTTCTGGATTTGGAGTGTAAGACACAAAGCAGAGAGTTAAATGGAAAGAAGAATTGGAAAAAAAGAAAGGCAAGAACAAGAGGAAGGGGCATTCTAGATACCCAGAATCTGGACAGCGTTATCAGTGTCAGTGAAAGGAAAAGCAGAGTGCTGCTTTAACACAAGTTTTCTCCACAGATGATTGGTTGCCTGAGGTGGGGTGGAGCAAAATAGGTAAAGGGGGTCAAGTAGGTCAGGGGGTTGAAATGTACATCATGCTGACTATAGTTTAATAATATTGTATCACATATTTGAAAATAGCTCAGAGGATGAATCCTGAAAGTAACCATAAGAAAAAAAATTTTGTAACTGTATCTGGTGACAAATGTTAACTTATTGTGGTGAACATCTTGCAATATATGCAAATATCAAATCACTATGTAGTACACGGAAACTAATGTTATGTCAGTTATACCTCAATTAAAAAAAAGAAGTAAAAATTATAGGAATCCTTAAAAAAAAATAAAAACTTCTCTTTTACTCCGATCTTTTACTCTAATCTTCTTCCTTTTAGAAAAGCTAAAATCAGATAAAGTTTCAAAGGAGCTCTACTTTTCAGCCCATCTTGTTGGCTTTATTACTGACTGTTTTGGGATTTTTATGTGTTTTCAAGGTATGACCTGAAGGACACAAGTAAAATCACATTGGTTGACATAGAGCTGATTGCTGCCATGGGCCCTCCAGGTGGTGGAAGAAATCCAGTCACTCCCCGTTTTATTCGGCATTTCAACATCTGCACCGTTAATACTTTCAGTGATGAAACTATGGTCCGAATCTTCTCATCAATTGTAGCGTTCTACTTTAGGACTCGTGACTTTCCTCCTGAGTACTTTTTAGTTGGGAACCAGATTGTCACTGGGACTATGGAGGTGAGCAAAGAATGCAGAACAAAGTCTTTAATATTACATATATCTGCATTTGATCCTTCGGTTTTTGTTTTTGTTTTCTTCTTTTCCCCCTTAGCCATCTACTTTTTGTCTTCACTGTCAGAAAGGTTTGAAAACAGGAAGATTGTAGGCTTTGAAATTGGAGAATCTGGCTGGATTTGAGTCTTGACTACTATTTCTTAACTATCTAGCCTTGTGCAAGCAACTTAACCTTAGTTTTTTAATCACTAAAATGGGAGCTAATATCTATTTTACAAAGGTTGTTATAAGGAAATCATCCAGAACCAGTATCTGCCACATTGTAGGTGTTGACTTAATTGTTGGGTTCCTACTCTAGTATTTATTAAATTTCCCTTTTCTCTCTGTTTCTTCATGTTTATGTAAAAAAAAAAAAAAGAAACTTAAGCAGCTTATGAATACCTTATTTTGCCAGACTACATAACTTAGCAGTGGAAGTGAAAAAAAAAGGTGGGACACAAGGGTGGGACTAGAAAACAAGACTGTCCATATGGCCAAAGAGTAGCCCTTAACTTACTCAAATGTGTGTTACCTGCCTCTGTTCAGAGGCCAGAGCTAGCTGATGGTAAAAGGAAAAAAAAATTTAAGATAATTTAGGGATAATCTCATTGAACTAGGCTTTCTGGAGGTTGAGATCACTGCAACCAGAAGCAAAAAGCCCCCTAGAATCATTCCATCTGTTCCAAAAGCATTGTGTCTTTCTAAAGTTCTTCTGCCCCTGTTCTGGTGAAATAGTGTGTTGTTAAAATAGAGAAACTAAAATAGCAAAGTCCATTGTAATTACTATACTTATTCTGATACAGAAAAGTGCTTCTCTTTATAAAATATATTTGTATTTCTATTTATAAAATATGATATTTGTATTATGTATTTACATATCCTGGAAAGAGAAGGGAGTTGGTTAGGCAGAATAGAATACAGAAAGGATCCTCTGGATTTTTTTCTGTCTTTAATACACTTGATAACACCTACCATATGTGCAGATTAGGCGAGGAAGATGAACTAGAGAAGATATAAATTAAATAAATTTATAAATTAAAAAATAATTTTATTTGGATCTTTTTCTATATTATCAAAGATTTAATTTATCTTTCTTCAAGAGAATGATAAGCTTAATGAATTCCACATGTAGTAAAAATATACTTCATTTTGATATTATAGCCAATTAAGATAGAAGAAAGAGAAGGGAGAGAGAAAACGAGAGAGAAGGGAAGGGAGAGAATATGTTATTTTTGTAGTCAGTGGTGGTCAAAGAAAATTGTTTCATCATCTTCTTCATTTCGAATGCTTCAGAATACATTGTCTGATTTCACTTTCTACTGAAGTTTTTGTACACTGTTTAATCCCAGATCATTCACCTTTAAATGGAACAACTATAATTACTGGGAAATAAAAGCATTGTCACTTTTTGGGCTTGGATGGAATCAGATGATATTAAGTTCCTTCAACTTTATAATTCCTGGTCAAGTGCTGTAAAGCAAAATAAATAGATATGTGCCATGCTAGACTCAGGACTCTACAATTTTCCAAGCCAATATAATCTGATAGAATAAATAAAATGTTTTATATAATATACTTTTTGTTACAGCATATTATATTGTTGTTGACTTTATAGTACAGTGTTGTTGGTTTGCTGATTATAAGCATTCGATTTTTTCCTTTGTTACTTTTTTCACATTCAGATATATAAACAATCCATGGAAAATCTTTTGCCCACTCCCACAAAATCTCATTACACTTTCAACTTGCGGGATTTTTCACGTGTCATCCAGGGCTGTTTGCTCATTGAAAGAGAAGCTGTGGAGGGCAAGCACACTATGATCCGTCTGTTTGTGCACGAGGTTCTCCGAGTGTTTTATGATCGCCTCATAAACGACAATGACCGATTCTGGCTGTTCACTTTAACCAAAAATGTTGTAAAGGACCATTTTAAAGAATCATTTGATAGTATCTTTTCACATTTGAGGAAAGGGAATGCACCAGTGAGTATATTTAGTGCTTAAAAACAAGTTAAAACAGTCTAATAGCATGAATTATTACACCAACTTATCTTTAAAAGAATGCTATTACTCCTTCATGATCATATTCTTTTTAACTTTCCCCATAGATCGATATTTAGCTTGAGAAGATTTGATTTCAGAATAGTTATGTATATAACATAGACGTTATTTGTTAGGGACTGAATGAGAATAGTAGATACAAGGTGCTTAGCATGGTGACTATCCCTTAGTAGTTACTCACTAAGTGGGTGCTTAGGGTGACTTTTCCAGTGTGGGGGGGGGGGGGGGGAAACTTATACGACAGAAAAAAGCTCTTCATTTCCTCAGGATATAATGTAATTTCAGGTGTTAATTATACAACTGTATTAGTTACTACCCAAATGTTTAAAAGAATTAAATTTATTTTAGAAAAAATTTTAACTTTTGTAATTCATTGATTTCCATTTTATAGATAACTGAAGAGGAGTTAAGAAATCTCATGTTTGGTGACTATTTGAATCCTGACCTTGAAGGAGATGACAGGGTTTATATTGAAATTCCAAATATTCATCATTTTAGTGATGTTGTGGACCAGTGTTTAGATGAGTATAATCAAACTCACAAAACAAGAATGAGTCTTGTCATTTTTAGGTACCTGTATTTGGTGTTGATGCTTAAAATTACTATTTGTAAAATTTTATTGTGAAATGTTTAGAATGTAAAAAAAGTTTTTTTAAATTTGAATTTATTTGAATATTTATTTAAATTAATTTATTTGAAATCTCTAGCAATTTATTTGAAATCTCTTGTGTAGCCAACCCTCCCTCACTGCATTCCCATTGTTCCTTGCAGGAGTAAAAAGAAACTCATGTGTTTCTTTAGATTTTTACTACATGTGTGTGTTCCTAAGGGCTTCCCAGGTTGTTCAGTGGTAAAGAATCCACCTACCAATGCAGGAAGCGCAAGTTCAATCCCTGGGTTGGGAAGGTCCCCTGGAGGAGGAAATAGCAACCCTCTCAAGTATTCTTGCCTGGGAAATCCCATGTACAGAGGAGCCTGGTGGGCTGTAGCCCATGGGGTCACAAAGAGTCGGACAGTTAGCGACTGAGCATGTACACATATATGTTCCTAAACATACAGGCAGTCTTATTTTGCGTGTTTAAAAATCATATAAGTGGTATCATACTGTGCATATTCCTTTGCAAGTTGGTTTATTCCAGACTGTGAAATTCACAAAAAACAAATTTTTACTACTGTATTGCATTCCACTGTATAATTTTAACACAATAGAATCACTCTTCTGAGATAGATTTCTGTTTCAGATACTAAGTACTGTAAACTAGGTAACTTCTAGTTTTTGTAATTATGAAAACGGGTTGAATATTCATGTCTCCTTGATTACATGTGTAAGGATTTCTCTAGGCTATATTCTTGGAAGTGGAATTATTATGTCATGGTATGTTAGCATCTTCTACTTTACTAAGTTTTGCCAAAGTATCTTCAGAAATGATCATTATTTTTAAGAACTTCCATTGTTTCTCACCCTTGCCAACACTTAGGATTGCCAGATTTGGTTAGTTTTGTCAGTATCACACTGTGTCTTTAGTTTTAATTTCCCTGATTACTAGTGCAGCTACCTTTCCTGAATGTATTATTTAGTATATAATGGACTTTCTAGTTCTCACATAGAAATCCTAGTATTAAAATGTTGAATAATTTTTTTCTTTTTTTCTTTTTTTTTTACCATGCTTGTGATATCTTAGTTCCCTGACCAGGGATTGAACCTTGGCCCTTGGCAGTGAAAGCACAGAGTCCTAACTAGTGGACCACCAGGGAATTTCTGAAGAAATCGTTTAAATAAAAACAATATACTCCAGTACAAATAGTTAACAATTTCATTTAACTTTGTAACTTACATATATTAGATTTCCTGAATTTGTACTTCAAATAGTTTTCCTTTACATCAAATGGTCGAACTGTAACTGCATTTGAAATACCACACTTATTCATGATTACATCTTTAAAATTGAGTTAGTAACATATGGGACAGCAAAGTCCATCCTTCTAGGAAAGTAAAGCAATAGTTATGGGTAAATAAACATTTACATTCGTATTTTCAAGTGTAATAATATCTATATATCATAGGTATGTATTGGAACATTTATCACGAATATGTCGGATTCTGAAGCAGTCTGGTGGAAATGCTTTGCTTGTTGGACTTGGAGGAAGTGGTCGTCAGTCTTTAACTCGTCTGGCTACATCCATGGCAAAAATGCAGATTTTCCAACCAGAAATTTCAAAGAGTTATGGTATGAATGAGTGGAGAGAGGACTTGAAGGTAAAATCATGAGGAAATCTAGTGTGTAAAATAACATCCGTGCATTCTTTTATCTGTAAAGAGAGAGCCAACCTGTATAGCTAGCTGTGTGCTGAATGCAACGATGATAATGGTGATAATAATACTATCCCTAGGCAGTTACTGCATGTGCTGAGCACTCTTTGAAGTGCTTTACATATGTGCTTTCTTTCTACAAGTATGACAATTCAGTGTAGCAGGTATGGTTGTCTCTGTGTTTTACTGATGGGGAAACTGAAGTTGAGAACAGGTATGCACAGCAGAGTGGGATTTATAACTTAAGTCTTATCCATTGCATTCTTACCATGCTGCTGCTGCTGATGATTCTATCTTTATTCTAGTTCAGAAAGGCCTTATTTCAGACAAATGTGTTTTTTCGGTAGACTGTTAGATATAAACCTCAGTGGTGATGACGATGTCATCAAAGTTGTCAAATCTTAATAGTTTCTTTAGAGCTGTGCTGCTGTTCCAGTAACCAATAGAATAGTGGAGGGCATACTTGGGGCTTCATACACACGTGCCTGTGGTTCTGCTGGCCCTGGAAGAGAGATGACCCAAAGTGGAAAAAAAACAAGAGAGACTTTGCTGGACCTTTTAAACTTTCTCTGACCCTCATGTACTAAATAAGTCTACATCTTAAAAGTGAGTGTGGAGAACTGGCTTTTATATCTCCATTCTTAGATGGACAGATTCTTTCTTTTTACAAATCCATCTTAGTTCCTGAAGTGAGACTGTGAATGGGCCCTCTTAAATCATAAGCCTGCCTCTGAATCAATGACCGTGCCTTGGGGCTTGGAAAACTGGCCAGTTGGAGTCTCCCACTGGAGGGATGGGTGAAATGGAGGCCCAGATTGACAGTGCCACCAGAATGGGAGAAGTGAAAGTGAAAGTTGCTTAGTCATGTCTGAATCTTTGTGACCCCATGGACTATAGTCCATGGTATTCTCCAGGCCAGAATACTGAAGTGGGTAGCTGTTCCCTTCTCCAGGGAATCTTCCCAACCCAGGCATCGAACCCAGGTCTCCTGCATTGCAGGTGGATTCTTTACCAGCTGAGCCACAAGGGAAGCCCCAATGGGAGAGGTACTACTCTAAAACTGAGATGCTGTTATCAAAAGAAAGGAAAGGGGAAGGAAAGCAAAAAAAAAAAAAAAAAAAAACAGATTTCCACCAGATTCTGATTCTAAGTACATTTTTATTTTAAGGCCCTTTTAAGGAATGTGGGCATGAAGGGCCAGAAGACAGTCTTTCTAATCACGGACACTCAGATTAAAGAGGAAGCTTTTCTAGAGGATATTGACAGTGTACTCAATACTGGAGAAGTACCTAATATTTTTGCAGCAGATGAAAAACAAGAAGTGATGGAGGTAAATGCTTTTCAGGGAGTGCTGCTCCCAACTCAGAAATGTTACCTTGAAACTTTTCTGTTCTTCAGTATAAGTATGGCTTGTGCAGAGAATTTTGGTAATCAAAAACTTAATGTATATTTTATTTTAATACTTTTTTTGGTGAATTTTAAGTAGTTATAACTGTAGAAGTATAGTTATGAGACAGAATTTTAATTAAACTCATCTTTTTCCATAATGACAGTGTTTCATCCATTTGATCTTATTTAGCATGTTTTATGAGTGATTAAAGATTTAAAATCATGTCTTTTTTCCTTACCTGGAGAATAGGTGCTTTACACTGCTTTGTCAGTTTTTGCTGTACAGCAAAGTCAATCAGCTGTACATATACATATATTCCCTCTTTTTTGAATTTCCTTCTCATTTAAGTCACCTCAGAGCATGGAGTGGAGTTCCCTGTGCTATACAGTAGGTTGTCATTGTACAGAATAGTGTGTATATGTCAAAAAATAAAATAAAATCATGTCTTATGGTTACAGTGATATGAGAAAATATAGCCTTAAAACACTACTTGATTCACTTTTATAGTTTGCCACTAATTAGTAAAATTTTCAAAGTTTAATAAAACTACTTGTATTGATTCTGGTACATCTGGGAATCATGCTTTGTGATTTAGTTGAGAAAGAAAAAAATACATTTTTGATGCACCCACTACTTCAGATGTCCTGACCTTTGACCACCATTTCTCAGATCTTCCCATACAACATTTCAGCTGGTAGTTTCCCCTTTCCTGTTACCATAACTACTTTTACCCACAGAATACATCACTCACACCAGGATGCTTCATTCCAGCCTCCAGTGATAGTATCTGGGGTAAAATGGACTCCCCCTCGTAATTCAAGCACCCTGCTTTTCTCATCTATGAAATGAAACTATTATATGCACAAAATAGTTCCTCCTACACAGCACCATCAAATGAAATAAGGTAGTTATGGAATGTCAGGCACTTAGAAAGCCCTCAGTAAATGTGATGCACAACCAGTTCATGGCCTGGAGTGGGGAAGGAGAAAGGAAAAAAAAAAAAAAATCCAAGTTCTCTACTTATATCTGGGTAGCATCAAGGTTGTGGCTAAAGGTTCCTAAGAATGGTGATTCTCCTAACCCATAGGAAAAATATATTCCCTACGCTTCTTTCCAGGGAAGGGGACCCTTTGGGGAATGGGATTTTGTAAACTTTGCAAGGCTTTTCTGCTCACTTTAATGGTTGTTTATCTTTTTCTTCTCATCACTTTGCTACAAAGCTTGTCCATGGCTTTACTATTTTACGGTATGATCCAAGAATAGCTTGAAGAACTTATCCCCTTCATATTCCACCCAAACCTAGGAACACCATATCAATTTATCCACAAGCAAATAGCCATGGTCAGAACTCAGAAGTATCAAAGTGCATCCTTTTTTTTTTTTTTTGCTTGCTTTATACTAATATTTAAAAATATAAAAGGTATACAAGATAAGTTATATTAATTTCTTTGCATACCCTGCACTTTGAAGACCAGGTCTTGGACTTTGCTTATTTCATCCATCTGACACAGATTTTACTTGAAACCTCCTAATAACTCATCTATAGAACTTGGGCCTGATCCTGCCTACTGATCACCTCTTATAGACTCAGCACAGTCTCTGATGTTAGCATTACAATTGTAGCTTCAGCCTTCTATTTCCAGGCTACTTTTCCACTATTCTGTTTGCACTCCTTGCAGAATTAAATTTCTGCAAAGTTTTTCTCAATTTTTCAGTGACTTATTTACCATATTTAGTGATATTTTCTCAGTTCTCTTTTAAAATTATCATTCATCTTGGAAATAACTCATCATTCCTCTTTTAAAATACGATTTTCTTTGCTGTGAAAGTTCCCTCATTTGTTCCCTGTCTCCTTCAATAACTACTCTTTTTTTTGCTCCCAGAATCAATTGTGCTTCCAAAGTATTAGTATTTCTATATGCATGTAGATGTTACTCCCTACTTCTACTCTAGAAGCATTGACCTTTGTTACTGTTGTTGTTTAGTTGCTGAGTCATGTCCGACTCTTTGTGACCCCATAAACTGTAGCCCACAAGGCTCCTCTGTCCATGGGATTTCCCAGGTAAGAATACTGGAGCGGGTTGTCATTTCCTCCTTCAGGGGATCTTCCTGACCCAGAGATCGAGCCTGCATCTCCTGCATTGGCATGTGGACTCTTTACCAGTGAGCCATCAGGGAAGACCACATTAACTATTATTTCTGTGCAAATAATGCCTATATTTATATCACCATCTTGGCCCTTTCTTGGACTCTTGTTCTACAGTTACAACCATGATTTACCTTTCTGTGTTTGAATGTCCCCCTGTTAACTCAAGAGTTAATGGAGGTAGACAACCTGAACATAATTTCACAGATTGACACTGATCATAATAATCTTAATTTGAGAATTAATGTCAGGATGAATAAACAAAGTTGATTTACAGTTTGCCATAGATCAATATCTGTCACATATCTAGAGTAGAGAGTTCTTTTAGAAATAAATTCATTATCATCACACTGCAAATTGTATGATCATTGTGATCACTTCTGAAATTTGCTATTGAAAAAAATTTAAGTCTACCTTTTAAAATTTTATTTTCTTTTAAAAATCTGTTTATAAGATAATTTATTGAGTATGAAATCTTTTCTACTTTGAAGAAGGAGAAAGTTAGGATATAGAAAGCTGAAAAGTACTTACCTATGAGATAAGAACTGTTTTAAGTGTTCACATGTAGTAAGTCTTTGATCACTCAACAATCCCTTGATATATTGGTAAGTACTCGTTCCCCCATTTTATGGATAAGGAAACTAAGTAACAGAGAGATTAAGTAACTTGCCTCAAGGTCACATAGATAATCAGATGCAAGCTGGAATTTGAATTCAAGAGGTTTGGTTCTAAAGCCATCATGCCAGACCTCATGTAAGATGCCTTTTTCATATAGAGATATTAATAGGTTGGCCAAAATGTTCATTTGGGTTTTTTGTACACTGTTATGGAAAAGCCTGAAAGAACTTTTGGTCAATCCAATATAAAGGAAAAAAAATAGAAGTAATGTATAATCTCATTGGGCTTCACTGGTGGCTAAAGAATTGGTAAAGAATCCACGTACCAATGCAGGATATGCAATGGGTTCAGTCCCTGGGTTGGGAAGATCCCCTGGAGAAGGGAATGGTTACCCACTCCAGTATTCTTGCCTGGAGAATTCCACAGACAGAGGAGCCTGGCAGGCACAGTCCATGGGGTCACAAAGAGTCAGACATGACTGAGTGAAATAATCTCATTACCAAACTCTATTATCATTTCAAAAAATAACAAACATTATAAGAATAAAGTCAGATAGTTCAAATAGCGGAAGAATGTCCAAAATGAAAAAAAATGATATAAGCCAAGAAGAATATCCAAAATAAAACATGAAATCCCTCTCTTTCATTCTTCTTTAAGTCCCTCTCACCCAAAGGAACCACTGTTAATAGTTTTTTGTGTTTGCTTCCATAAAAAGTGTATGTTTACACATATACACCTATGTATTTTTTAGTTTAACAAAAAGGATCATATTATGCATACTCTTGCACAGTTTGGCCTTGCATTTTTTCTTGCTGATCTTGCCATAACACATGTTGATGCATCTCATTATTTTTAACAGTTGTTTAAAATTACAGTGTATGAATGTTTTATAATGTTTTTAACTGGATGCTTTAGTTGTTTGGATTTTTCCCTCTTAAAACCAGTGTTGAATTGTAGTGTCCCGTATGTATATCTTGGTGAACTTTTTGTGACTATTTTTATAAGTTAAATTTTGGACACATACTATGTTGTAGTGCCTGTTGCAGGCAGATTCTTTACCATCTGGGCCATCAGAGATAACTAAATCTTTCAGACTCTTAACAGAAATCTTACTCAACTTCTATTAATATCCATTTATCAGTGTACTCTCTGCACCAGCATGAAAAGACTCCATTCATTACATAGAGGAGGGTTGTATAAGGAACCAGTAGAATGTATCTTATATATATATATGTATATATATGTATATATATATGTATGTACATGTATACATATATATACACATCCATATGTATATGTGTAAAGATATTTAGAGACAGATATATCTTTATCTATTTAACATATATTTATTATAAGGAATTGGCTTACATCTTTACGGAGGCTGATGATTTTCAAGATTCGCAGTTGGCAAGCTGGAGACCCACTAGAGCTGATGGTGTCATTCCAGTTTGAGGGCCAGCAGCCTTGAGACGTAGGAAAAGGTGTTCTGCTTGAGTTCAAAGGCAGGAAAAAAACTAATGTCCTCACCCGAAGGCCATCATGCAGGAGGAATTCCCCCTTATTTGAGGGAGGTTCAGCCTTTTTGTTCTATTCAGGCCTTCAACTGATTAGATGAGGCCCACTTACATTAGGGAGAGCAATCTGCTTTATTCAGTTTGTTCATTTACATGTTGAACCCATCCAAAATGCACCTCGCAGAAACAACTAGAATAATGTTGGACCGAATACGTAGGCACACATAAAATTAACCATCATAAGAGGATAGCACACGCAGAGGTGCAACAGTGGGGAGAGTGTGGCTCATTTGGGAAAATAGTTAAATAGTTTGGTGTGGCTGACTGGCAGTGAGGGAAACAGGAGTTAAGTTGGAGCTTTGAGTGGGTGCCAGGCTATAAAGGAATGTGTAAATGTGCCTAGGAATTTTGTTTTATACCAAAGACATTGCAGGGGCATTAACATGTATTTAGTTAGTCTACGTTTTAGGAATAACCCAAAACTCTTGGAAGCTTTATGGTGGATGATTTGGAATCAGGCAAAACAAGAGACAGGAAGACTAGCTGGGTGACAGTTTCAGTCATGCTAGCAGTGAATGATACAGGCTATCACCTCTTTTAAACAGGGCAAATCATCACTGCCTGTGTAAAACCATTCAGTATTTATGTTCTTGAGAAGGGTAGCTCATGGTGCCTTCTATTTATTTGTTTTATGCCTGATGTATTGTGGACTATAGATTGACCCTGGATAATTTCTTTTAAAAATAATTTTCTAATACTAGTGCATTTTATTCTCTTTCATCATCACTGCCTGTGTAAAACCATTCAGTATTTATGTTCTTGAGAAGGGTAACTCACGGTGCCTTCTATTTTTTTTTTTTGTTTTATGCCTGATGTATTGTGGTCTATAGCTTGACCCTGGATAGTTTCTTTTAAAAATAATTTTCTAATACTAGCGTGTTTTATTCTCTTTCATCTTTATCAATTGCATGTTTGAAAAACAGTAATTCTGCCCTTTTGAGGACTGTAGTGGGTTTCAGCTAGTGGATGTTTTAGAATTTATACAACAATGAAAGTCATGTGAAACAGTTTTCCTTTATGCAAACTGTATCTTAATATTGCTTTCATTAAGTAGCCCCAAACCAAAACCAAACAAACAAAGCCTGTTAAAAGTTTTTCTTTGGTGAAATCTTATAAGTACAATTCTATTTCTGCATATGTTTTTTATAACCATGAGACTTTCTGTTCTATTGTATGTGATTCATACTTATTGGGGGAAATTTTAAGAAAGAAGGAACTAGGAGTTGTGAATAGATAAGGGAAGTTAAATGGATAACAGAGAGGAACCAAGATTTTACAGTGAAACAGTGGGGATACAGGAACTGTGTCAGGGGCACTGATGACATTGTTTGAGGCCTGAGTCTTTTAAGGCTGGGAAGTGAGTGTGAACTACTGTGTGTCACATAGTCGAGAAGTCACTGACTTTTTGGATAGATCTCTGTTCTCCGAAATAGGGTGTAAACTTACCAGAGGTGCCAAAACAGTTCAGAAGATAAGGGTAGAATTTACTGAAATACTCACTTGTGTATGAAATATCTCATGTGAATTGACATTGCTTCTCTGGTGGCTCAGGTGGTAGATAATCTGCCTGCAATGCAGGACACCCCGGTTTGATCCCTGGGTTGGGAGGATCCCCTGGAGAAGGGAATGGCAACCCACTCCACAATTCTTGCCTGGAGAATTCCATGTACAGAGGAGCCTGGCAGGCTATAGTCCATGGGGTTACAAAGAGTTGGACACAACTGAGCAGCTTGCACTTTTACTTTCACTTTCCCACTCAGTTTGTATGTCAGATGGCCATATGTCGTAGATAGTATGCAAGGGACCCTCAGGGATTCTTGCAGTGAGCTGAAAATTGAAGATACACAATGCAGTTATAAGTGGACAGTAAAAAACTGTCATAAAACTAGCAGGAGCTAGCTCAAGCTCTGTGTCAGCTACATTTTAAGATCAAAAACAATGACAATTTAACAAGATCTGGTGAGACATTGGTTAAAACCCTGGTGGCTCAGACGGTAAAGAGGCTACCTGCAGCGTGGGAGAACTGCGTTCGATCCCTGTGTCAGGAACATCCCCTGGAGAAGGAAATGGCAACCCACTTCAGTATCCTTGCCTGGAAAATTCCATGGATGGAGGAGCCTGGCAGGCTACAGTCCATGGGGTTGCAAAGAGTCGGACACGACTAAGTGACCACTTTCACTCGGAATATGAATTTGTATCAACTTTTTAAATAATAAAGCTTATTCCCAGGGTGTGTCATAACTTGCAATATTAGCTTATGATGTCATGGTTACCTATCAACAGCCATTTTCTACCCACTCCATCTTTGCTGACAGAATTCTGATTTTGTTTGGGAAATTGCTACCCAAGTAGGCAGAGACTAATAGGGATTCATTCCTGGTTGGCCTAAGTCACATTGGTGCTCCCACTCCTCTTACTGTTGACTGTTTGACACATGAACCTTTTCATGACCTGCTCCTTACCAGTGGATCTGGATTTAAAGTCTGCCAGGGAGCTTTGGGGAGAAGCTTTTCAGAATAAAAAGAGTTACATGATCAGAAAATGGTGCTTATGTTGACATTTTACAAAAATTCGTTTCTATTAATAACGAATCTTTAGAAGCCTTTTTTGAGGTTTAAAAATATATTGGTACAGTAATACCATATGAATAAAATTAATAAATGTGTATATACTGGTAATGGGTGCTTAACATTTTTTTTTTAAACTAATGGAGTATTTGAACAAAAAGCTTGATTTTTACTAGAATAGAGAGCTGAACACTGAAAAAATTGATCTTAAAATGCATATTGTCTACTATAAAGGAAAAAAATTACAAGCATCTTGTTGAATCTAAATGGAATGAAGTTGGGGAATGCTCTATTGAGCAAGTGAAGATTAAGTACTCATTTAACATAAATTATTTTATTGAGTAAATATTTCAAATATTTACTGACAAGAGCTGTTTAAGCACTGACGGTAACAGCAGTGAGGTAAGAGTCCTTGCTTTTGTGGATTTTACATTTTAGTGGTGAGTTGGTGAGACAGACAAAACCAAATGAATAAATATATGTCAAATATTGGTAAGTGCTAAGAAAAAATTCAAGATAAGGGAAAGAGTAATGAGGGAAGGAATGCTGTCTTAGAAAGAGTGCTTTGGGCAGACCTACCTGGTAAATTTGCATTTGCACAGAGATGTGAGAGAGTTGAACCACATGGAGATCTAGATTAGGAGGGTTCTAGTCAGAGGAACAGCAAATCCAAAGATCCAGGGCCAGAAGCACCCTTGGTGTATTCCAGGAAAAGCAAAGGAACCATCTCACTGAGATGGGGAGTACTGGAGGAAAAGTGAATTTGTGGGGAAGAAAATCAAATGTTCAACTTTGGATGTTGTAACAAGTAGGAATTATGATGAACTACTAGTAACAGAAAGTGAAAGTCGCTCAGTCATATTCAACTCTTATAGTCCATGGAATTCTCCAGGCCAGAATACTGGAGTGGGTAGCATTTCCCTTCTCCAGGGGATCTTCCCAACCCAGGAATCGAACCCAGGTCTCCCACATTGCAGATTCTTTACCAGCTGAGCCACAAGGGAAGCCCGCTAGTAACAGAAACCTAAACTAAACACATAGGGGTTTTTTCCCCCTCTCATACAGAAGAAAAATCTGAAGACCGGGACTTTTGTGACTTAACACAGTCATCAGAATCCCATGTTCTTTCTTCTTTATTATCCTCAGCGTGTAGTTTCCATCTTCAGAGTTGTCATATGGCCTAATATAGCTGCTAGAACTCCAACTTTCACATCTGTGTTCCAGGCAAGAAGTAGAATAATAGAAAGTAGGGCACAAAGACCCATGCCAGCTCTGTGTAACTCTGATGTCCCCACCCAATAGATGCTCATATGTCATTATCCACTCTGAATTGCAAAGGAGTTTAGGAAATGTAGTATTATAGCTGGAGATATTGTTATCTAGAATAAAATTGGAGTCTTAAGGAAAGGGGGCTGTTAGGTATTAAGAGGGCAACAAAGCAGCCCGTACCATGGTCATACTAAATTTGGGATGCCTACTAGACATCCAAGTGGAAGAGATAGAGAAGTGATGTGATATTTCTTTGATATGTAAGGTATTATTGACCTTTCCTATATTGAGCTATCTTTAATTTTAGTGTATAAAATACTTATTATATCTTTCATAGATTTACTTGTGACCTTAGTCCCTCTAATTCTATTTTCCCTATTAAGATTTTAATTTTCTCAACCCCACATTCTTCTCTCATAGGAAGACAATTTATATAATTTGAGTGTGACTAATCATTTTAAATTTCACTTGTTTTTCTTTTTATTATTTTTAGCCATGGCCTGAAGATGCTCTTGAACTTGTAGCTGTGAAATTCTTAGAAACACTGGAGCTCACTGATGTTGAACGACGAGAGATAGTTCCAATCTGCAAACGTTTTCACACTTCCATTATGAAACTTTCAGAAAGGTTAATATTAATAAATTTTAAAATGAGAGTAATGCCTTGTATGTTAAAGCATCTCTTTTGTGAGAAACTGCAAATTTTAGTAGGATTTCTGTGTCTTATAATTCTCTTTAATCATTTAATTAGTTATGGCTTTTAAGTATTAGAAAGCTACTTGATCTAGGTTTAACAAAGAGCAGGGTATCTTACAAAGTTTAAGGGAAAGAATATAGCTGGATCTTAGAAATCACTAGAAGCAGAAGTTAAGCCACCAGAAACCCAGAAATTATTTTTCTCTGTTTCTTATTCCTGTTTCTCTGTGGCATCTGCTTTTTAATCTTTTCTCTTTCAGGCTGAATTTTCTACTTTCCCGTGTATATGGAGGAAAACTGTCTGCCTCTCAGTTCTCAAGTCTACTTCTTGCAATTCCAGCTGATTAGCTCTTTACAGCTTTCTAGTCCAAGTTGATTTCAAAATGTGATTTAGCCTTCTTTGTGTCCAGTGCCCAGTCTTGGCCTGATCTGCTGTGTGTGGTGTGGCAGGTTTCATAGAACAAACATTGCTGCTGGGGCACTAGTTGGAAGTTCTTAGACAAGAAGGAAGATGGTTGGTAGGCTGTGGATACCTTAAAAGTAACAGTTTTACATCTGTTCATCTCTGAGATCTTCTTGTCATAGGTGCTCATTGTATATTGCCTATCCAGAATTTTACAGCCAGCTAGCATGTTTGGCTTGGGCAGGTACACCATGAAGGGGGCTCTAGTCTACATACTCACCATGAAACATCATTGCATCCATTGTTTTTATGTGTATGAACAGTAGTCTTATATTCCTGGTCAAGCTCCATTTAACCAACACGTGACACATGTGCAAGGAATGATGACTTGTTCTTGTTGTCCTATCTGTGGTCCTCTTTCCTTGTGTACAGTATCTTGGGTCTGTTACAGGGTTAGATCCTCCTGGCATATGAAACATATAAAAAGGCCTCTATCTTTCTTGCCATAGGTCTCTCTTGAGACAAATCTTTGTTGATTGGTGCTTTCTTACTACATCATTGCTATTTGATACTAATATTTTGCAGACTAGAAATTAGGATGTGGTTCTGTGTAAAGTTAAGTACTCAGCAGCTTCTGAATAAAATCAACCTTTATTCGTAAACATTTGTTGTTAATGCTGTGTTGAATTTACTTCTTACTTTGTAAAACCCATTATTTATAGTAATGCTGTCTGCCTCTCTTTTAGGTTCTTGCAAGAGTTAGGACGACACAACTATGTTACTGCTACTTCTTACCTTGAACTCATTGCCTCGTTTCGACAACTGTTGACTAAGAGGCGACAAGCTATAATGGAAGCAAAACAGCGCTATGTGAATGGACTTGACAAATTAGCTTTTGCTGAGTCTCAGGTAAATTTGAGGAGCTGCTCAAGTGGAAATATAAGAAATATAAGAGATACAATTTATTGAGAATACGTTATGTGCCAGATACTATGTTATGTACTTCATTTGCATTCCTTTAATTATTCCTCGTAATAACTCCATAAGGTAGACGCTTTATGATCCTCATATTACAGATGAGTAAAGTGAATTTTAGAATTTTAGAGAAGTTCATTCAGACTGCACAGACTCAAATACATCTGGTTTTATTCTTAAGTTTTTGGCATTTGGAGAAAGTACAGTGTCAGGGTTGACTTTTTATTATAATAACTGGTTAAATATAAGATTTTTTTTTAAATGAGTCAAGTAATACTTATTAGCATTATTTCAACATAAGCAGCAGAGTGGGTGGTATGAATGAATTGTACACCACACATAATATAATAGGGATACCCAGAGCTGCTAGCATTTTTCTATCTGACTTTTCTTCCATAAAAACTGCATTCTTCCATTGCCCTGTCATACTCAAGAAAGATAAAGTCTTTTGTGAAGAAAACTGGCCACACTCTCATGGCTTTGTTTATCATGTGAAGAACTGAAAAAAAAAAAGTTAGGCTTTTCTGGCCCTGATTTTAAGTTTCGGTTTTCTCTGCTTGGCTTCTATAGCTGTTGTAGTTATGAAAACTAATGACAAATTGTCTATTTAGGTTGGTGAAATGAAAACAGAGCTTGTCCAACTACAGCCCAAATTAGAGGAAGCAAAAGTTGAAAATGCAAATATGATGCAGGTAAAGTATCCTGAATTTTTAAAAAATTGATGACGAAAGACAATTGAAATACATAAATTCAGGCTTGATAAGCCTTAAGTCATTTGCGACAAGATCTTTGGGACGTTACTCTTTTCAGTTGATTCACTGGGTTCCTTGGAGGTTCTGTTGTTTTTGAAGAAAGGTGGGAAGCCTATCACTAAATTAGGTCACATATATTTACAATTCTCCTCATTTTATCCTTCAAAATGATATGTTTGGTGTCCTAGTTTTCAAATATTCTTTTGTCTCTAGAATAGAGAAAACAATAGGATGTTTAAGCAAATGTCTTTATTTTTTTTTCTCCCTTTTGCTTAGATTATCGAGATAGAATCTGCACAAGTGGAAGCAAAAAGAAAGTTTGTGAAGTTTGATGAAGAGATAGCCAGTGGAAAAGCTGAGGAAGCCCAAGCTCTGAAGAATGAATGTGAAAGTGATCTAGCTGAGGCAATTCCAGCCTTGGAAGCAGCCCTGTCTGCACTGGATACACTAAAGGCAAGTGTTGGAATGAGCTTGTGTTTTATCAGCGACTGTAACTGTATAACAGAGATTTGGTTAATTCCGTGTAGTTCACTTTCAGTGGGTGCTATTATATTGTTATCATCCAGTCAAATTAAATTTGACTCTTAACAATTCCTCTTTGATATACTGTTATCTTATGTTTTTGCTTTTCGTATATTTGTTTATAATTTTCATTCAGGATATTCCAGTGGGAATGGAACAATCTCCAAGAGGCCAAAGTGGTTCTGTACATGAGCCAGGAGGCATTTGTTAAATAGAATATGGAGTCACCTCTCTGCAGCCTTCTGGTCATGCACGTACAGAAAAACCTTAAGATCATTCCCAGTGTAGGTGTGAGTTGCACCTGTCTGCATTAGACTGTTGTATATTTCTCTTTATAGGATCTTTAGGCAAAACCTGAATAATCTCACCAAACAGATCAGAGAGATGAGCTTCTATTAACTAGGGAGGCCCAGTGTAGTATGGAAGTTCAGGATATCCAGTCCCCACTCTATGCCTTTTTTCCTAATCAGTGCCCTAACTTTCATGTAAAATACCTGACAAAATGGTAAGCTCAACCTGTCAGTAGTTCAGCATCTTGCAGGATCACTGAAGTGATCTGATGGTAGAACCTAATGACGCAGCTCCAGCTGCGTAGGAAACTAAGATCTATTGTTGTTAGCTTTCCAGCAACTGCAAGGGAAGTCAGAGGATATTGGAGAGGATAGTAAATAAATGGACCTGTCGTATCTGTCATAACAATATATGCCTTTTTAGAAAATAAACCTCGAATTGGAAACTATCTCTTCTTTCATTTTTGGTGGGTAAAACTAATATGTAAGCAAATATGTAATTAAGCCTTTATCTAAATTAGGGTTCTTAAGATGGATTCCATGTGTGGGCTTGGTATATCGTTGTATAAAAATTTTGTGTATGTGTGCAAAAATATTTTATTAGAAATGTTCTTAGTTGACATCGTATTCTCATAAGGATCTGTGAACTCTCAAACACTTGGGAAACATTGATTTACTGTGCTTCAATTTTTTGTTACCTTTTGTATAACCACACAAAGCAAAAACCAGTTACAGTTTCAGGTGAAAATCAGTGCTGTTATTACTCTCCAACATTATAAAATAACTGTCATTATTTACAAATAGGCTGTCCTAAAGACATCCTGTTTTCTTTTGATTTAGCCAGCTGACATTACAATCGTGAAATCAATGAAGAATCCTCCATCTGGTGTTAAACTAGTTATGGCTGCTGTTTGTGTTATGAAAGATATAAAACCAGAAAAGATTACGGATCCTTCAGGAACTGGAGGCAAGGTAATAACTAGACACAGATTTATATCACATTCATGAATATACAGAACACTTGACAACAACTATTATCAAATTAAATGTCAATAGTACCCAGTCCAAGGAAGACACATTGAATATGTATTCCAGGGTAAAGTGAAGGCAGTATACTGTGCTGTGTTTAATCACTCAGTCGTGTCCGACTCTTTGCAACCCTATGGACTAAAGACCACCAGGTTCCTCTGTCTATGGGGATTCTCCAGGCAAGAATACTGAAGTGGGTTGCGTCTCCCTCCTCCATGGGATCTTCCCAACCCAAGGATTGAACCCAGGTCTCCCACATTGCTGGTGGATTCTTCACCTCCTGAGCCACCACAGAAGCCCGAAGGCAGTATAGTATCAGAGAAATGTAGTTCCAGTTGTTTTCACCTCCTTCTCTGGCTATGCAGAATTCGCCACTCTACTGGAGTGGAGTTGAGTGAACAGAGAAATAGCTGTGATTTTCTTGCTAAGAGCCTCAAGAATGTGACATGGTTATACAGGTATTGTTTCCAAGCATTCAAGAAATTCTGCTGAGGTAATGAGTACTGTGATGTCGTTAAAACTATGTGCTTGGGAGCCAGAATGTCTGTATTCAGAAATCCTGACCCTCCTAGCAGTGTGACCCTGGGGAAGATGCTTAACCTCTGTGGAACTCTGTAAAAGGAGCATTGTCATAGTACCTTCCTCACAAAGTTAATGTGAAGATTGGATTAGTTACTACATACCAAGCTCTTAATGTATAAGGCCTTTCACACAGTATGCTGTCTGTGATAATAAATGCTACACATTTATTACTAAATGTTAGCTGTTATTATTACAATTGTTATTCAAAGGTATATCCCTTAAAAAGAAAGGCATAACATCTGAGCTAAATTTATAGACTTATTTTCTTTTCACGGATTTTTTCTTTTTCTTTTCAAGTTTTTACAGTACCTAGGTTTGAATCCCTGAATTGGAGAATTGGAATTTTTGTGGGGGGCCCCTTCTGTCCTCCACTGAGATAATAAAGATTAAAAAAAAATAGGCTTCTACCTTATCAAGTTACTCTCACACACACACACACCACACACACACACCCCTATCAAGCTTCTGAAATTAAGAAAAAGAATGTTCAGCTAGTTATTTAACATTTTTTATTTTATGAGCATGAGCACCGTGTGCTTTATCTTATAACTGACTGAGCAGTGTGTAATCTTTGTCTTTTTGCTTTCTTTTCTGTATTCCACTGGGGAAAATCTAGGTAGGTTAGGGGATTTTCTGTAAGAAAAATGTTTGCTACCCATCCTAGTCCATTTGGGCTACTCTAACAAATTACCATAGATTGGGGTGGCTTATCAACAACAAACATTTATTTCTCACACTTCTAGAGGCTGGTAAGTCCAAAATCAAGCCTGCAGTAGATTCAGTGTCTGGTGAGGGTTCAAGTCCCGGTCTATAGACTACTGTCTGCTTGTGGTGTCCTCACATGGTAGAATGGGAGGGAGCTCCCTGCCCCCTATTTTATAAAGGGAACTGATAACATCCATGACTTAATCACGTTCCTAAGACCCCACCTCCAAATACTATTATACTGGGAAGTAGGTTTTAGCATAGGAATTTGGGGAGAGGACACAAACTTTCAGTTTATAGCACTACCTTTCTGATTTGAAAGTCAAGATTAAAGGAAAATAAAAGTTGAAATAATAAAAATATTTTTTCTTACATGAAATTTTGATGGTATTTGTACCAGCTGCTTTTCTTTAGTTTTCTAAAAAGAAATGATCATATTTTTTGCCTGTCGGTGTTTTTTTCTTTTTAATTAAACTTTTAAAAAATTTACTTATTTTTTGGGTTGTGCTGGGTCTTTGTTGCTATGCACAGGTTTTCTCTAGTTGTGGTGCACAGACTTCTCACTGGAGTGGCTTTTCTTGTTGTGGAACAAGGGCTTTAGAGCACAGGCTCAGTACTTGTGACGTGGTACATGGGCTTAGTTTTTCTGTGGCATGTGGAATCCTCCCGAAGCAGGGATATAACCCCTGTCCTCTGCATTGCAAGATGAACTCTTAACCACTGGACCACCAGGGAAACCCTCAATATTTTATTTTTAATAATAAGTTCAATATGTAAATCATATGCATATTTTAAATATTTGGTATACTTAACATGTTCTCAGAGAGAGGAATCTCTTTATTTCATTTCCAAGGACATGTAAGTAGATATTTTGAAAGTTCAGTGTATAGTTTCTCTGGATTAGTATGCCTTAAACCTCAAGAAGAAAAGTTTTATATCAAACATATTTAATTGTACATATAATGTTCTGTAAATTTTATTTATAGATATTAGATTACTGGGGACCTAGCAAAAAACTTCTGGGAGATATGAATTTCTTAAGAGATTTGAGAGAATATGACAAGGACAATATTCCGGTGAGTTTCATTGGATTTTTTTTCTATAAATGTAATTTTGCCAAATACATAAAATCTTTAACATTTTTCAATATTATATAAAATGTAAGAAAATAAAGTGTCAGTAGAATTAAAATAGTAAAGGAATATTTGTTAATGACTATATTATGAATTCTCATAATGCATAAAACCACTCCTCTTTCAGACCATCCAAAGTCATTGAATAAATTAACTGTTTTAGTGTATTACTGACATGAAAGAGTTCTCAAAGTGTCTTCTTATGATAGTTTATTTCTTAACAAATTGGATACACAAATTTCAGAAATTAAAAGTATATAATTTTTCATCCAAACTTCTATTTATTTATGTTTAGTTGTTCTTTTTCCTTGTTTACATATGTTTTCCCAAACTGCAAAGGTCTTTTAATTTTTTTAGAAGACATATCTTGTCTACCTGTAATAAATTTGCATATTTTGCTCACAGATATGACTGCTGCAATTATGCTTTTTTAAAAATATCTCAAAGTACTGACTTTGGTTTTTAAAGACAGCATAACTGTTTTATATACTCTTTTTTAAACTATATATGATCAATTTTTCATCTAATGATTGTGTGGTGTATGTTGAAATTTTAAGATCTAAATCTTTGTTGCCCAGGTGACTGTTATGCAGAAGATTCGTGGTGAATACTTAACAAACCCTGAATTTGATCCTCCTAAGGTTGCTAAAGCTTCCTCTGCAGCTGAGGGTCTGTGTAAGTGGATCATGGCTATGGAAGTGTATGACAGAGTTGCAAAGGTATTTTGAGGATCAGCACATCCATTTTCTATTGAAATATTCCCATAAATTAAAATCTATGCCTTTGAAATGGAGAAGGAAATGGCAACCTACTCCAGTATTCTTTCCTGGAGAATCCCATGGGCAGAGGAGAGTGGCAGACTACCGTCCATGGGGTCACAAGAGTTGGACACGACTTAGGGACTAAAGCAACCAATGCCTTTGAAAACTCTAAGGTTAGCTTCTGTTGAGTTCTGCCTAACTCTTTTCCCCTCATATTTAATAAAAAGGTTTGTGATTTTAAATGTTTTTTTTTTTAATCTGTTGTTTTAGGATTGAAGTTCTTTCTTCAATTGGAAAAAAAAGTGGTGTTTTGAATTCACTGTATTAATGAATATTCGGTGAAAAAAGGAAAATTGAAATAAATTTGTTCATAATAAAAGATCTATGCCCTTATTTACTAGTTCAGAAGTTTCTAAAAGTGATCCCACGGAGAATTTGTCCTGCTCCAGCATAATCAGTTCAGTTCAGTTGCTCAGTCGTGTCCGACTCTTTGCCACCCCATGGACAGCATAATCATCAAACGTTAACTGAGTGTCTAGTGGATGAAGAGAATGCTTACGTGTGACATAACCTGTTGGGACCAGTATACATGAGAGCAGGGAGATCAACAGAACTGGCCAGAATGACCTATAGTTACAGGGATCTGGGGCAAAAGAGAATTAAGTTTTATGGGGAGACAGCAGAAGCAAAGAAAAATCTAAAACATCAAAGGCCAAGTGGCAGATGAAAATCTTGATGCAGAGGTCAGAAGTAAGAAATTCCAGTAGGGTTAAGAGGAGAAGCATGGACTCAAGCAGTGATAGGGAGTTTTTTTGGAGTACTCCCTGGGGCCACATTACAGGAGAGCAGAGAATGGATAAGAGCATTTTGTATGGCGTAGGAGAAAGCTTCAAGAGAGAGGGGACATATGTATACCTATGGCTGATACATATTGATATATGGCAGAAACCAATATTATAAAATAATTATCCTTCAATTAAAAATAAATAGATTTTTAAAAAGAGCATTTTGCAAATTTGACAAGCAAAGGACCAAGGAAGCACTGGCCTTGCCCTCTGTAACTTGCAGAATTCTACCAAGGGGAGCAGAAAATATATATAAAAATGCCCATGGAAATACATGATATTATGTGTTTAGAAAAACCTTAGAGTATAGAATGAGTAATCAGGCTGTAACAATTGAAAAGATATTCCTAATGAGGCATACATGCTTATAGAGAGGTATGGATTTTTTTCATTTCAGAGGAGTAGACCAGTATACACCTGTTAAAGAAATAAAATTAATTCTATCTGAATGTTCTTCCATTTGAATATCTTGTCCCTCCTCATAGTAATCCCAGCAGGTCTGCAAGCTGTCAACTCAGCCTGTTTCTGCATGTCCCACAAGACATGTGGAATATTCTGGATTCTTTCTATAAAGCAGAGAATCTAAGGTATTCTGCATTCTGCCTTCAGGATGTCTGCCCTGAGGAGAGAAAGCAGGTCATTCAGTATCTGATTCTCTGCTTCACTCTTCCAGCCTTCAGCTCACTCATGGCAATGTGTCAGTAGACTTAGGTCTCCCTTCTTTCAAATGGACATATACTCTCTTTGGTCATTTTGTAAATTCCTTATACTGGTGCCTTATAGTACACTCTGACCAAATTGGCCATACCCCATTCTTCATATACTGATGAGCATAATAAAATAAAAACTTTAGAAAATTGTTTTTCTCTCAACAAAGCGTCACTTTTCACAATTTGTTGAGGAAAATTCAATTTTGGTAGTGAAGCTAAACACCAAGTCTTTATTTCTCTTTGTATTACTGGTACTGTCTTAATCTCCTCAAGGCAAATGTAATCCTCAGCTGACTGAAAAATAAATCAAAAGCTTGGAAATGAAAAAAAAAAAAAGCACATTCATATATTTTTAAGTGTTTGTCATTTCTATTACATGTTTTTCTGTTTTGTGACAGTTCAAAGACAGCTCCTGATTGTATTGAGATATTTTTCTATATATTATGCTGTTTTGTGACATATCATTAGAGTAACTTGCCTATTTTATAGATGAAGTTTGCTGGTCCAGGGTGATTTTATATATTTTATAAGATATAGAAATATATTTTACTTTATTTGCATATGAAAATATAAGATTTAAGGCATTTAAAATTTGCACGATTTATTTTTATAAGTAATAAATGTATTTATAATCGTAAATAAACATTTAAAATTCACGGTATCTATAAAGGATTGTGTTGATTGTCAGTGTTATATAGTACATATTATAGCTGCGTGTACTGTTCCCAAACAGGTAGTGGCTCCTAAGAAAGCCCGCTTAACAGAAGCTCAGAAGTCCTTAGCTGAGACAATGGAGCTTTTGAATCAGAAGAGAGCAGAACTAGCAGAAGTAGAGCATCATTTGGAAAATTTACAAAGAATATTTCTTGAGAAAACCGAGGAAAAAGCTCGTTTAGAAGACCAGGTGGAACTTTGTGCTAAGAAACTTGAAAGAGCCTCAAAACTAATTGGAGGACTAGGTGGAGAAAAATCGAGGTCAGATTTGTATTCATTTTAACAATGTTTTAAAATGTCCGGCTTGAATATGCAACTCTCTTTTCGGTATTTATTATGATTGCCATGCCATGCCATGGCGTATCTGACTCTTTGTGACCTCATGGACTGTATAGCCTGCCAGGCTTCTCCGTCCATGGGATTTTTCAGGCAAGAATGCTGGAGTGAGTTGTTTATTTTGATCACTGATTTTTAAATGGCTGGTTGAGAATATGGGACTTTCTATAAAGAACCTGGCTAGGCTTCTCCTAACAGAATTTCATTGTCAAGGACTGTGTTTGCAACTTGCTTTCAAATGTTAAAAAAGAGAGAGAGAGAAAGAGAAAGAGGCAAATAAGGCCAAAGATAAGTTTTAATCTTAGTGGTGAGTATGTGGATGATCCTAGTGCAGTTCTTTCCAATTTTATGTTCAAATGTTTTGTAATAGTGTTTGGGAGGGAGTAGTGAATATATGGTTCATTTTGTTAAGTTTATTTTAAACAACTGACTTGATATAACAAAGCCAGTTAGCTTTATTCTAATCTATTTATACTAGCCAGCCAACTATCATAGCTATTAATTGTATTTGTTGAATGAATAGCATGATAAAATAACACGCTTTTGACAATACTTCATAGTGCAGATAAGATGGTTTTGAAATGCACTTTTTATGGTAAAAGTTTCATTAAATGGAAAAAGATACCAACCTTAGCTGTAGTATGCCAACTGCTATACAACTTAAATGTAATTTTTGGTAATGAATTACAAATGTTCCTAGGTTTTTCAGAAACAAATAGCAGGGCTACTAGGCCAAATCATCCTGAATAAAATTATTAGACAAAATTCTGGTGATTTTTTTTGTTTCTGTTTTGCCTGTCCCGAAGGAACAAATCCTATAAGAACTGCATAATATTCTAATAATGAAAAATGCATTATTGTTTATAAAACATAAATGTGTATTATAGCATATTAGCGCTAGAAGGGACCTAACCACCTCATTTTATAGATGAGCAAGTGCCCAACTTTTCATGGCATTCTGTTATAGAATTTGGACTAGAAACCCCTGGCCATTTCGTTACTATCTTTAATCATTCTCTTTGGTGAGGCTATTTTGCCTTTGATTGGTCTCCCAGATGGTCTCAAGCTGCAGATGACCTTCAGATAGTATATGAAAATTTGACTGGTGATGTCTTAGTATCAGCAGGAGTAATAGCCTACCTTGGTGCTTTCACTTCTGGCTTTCGACAAACATGTACAGAAGATTGGAGCATGTTGTGCAAGGTAATGGTTTTATATTTTCTTAAGAGTTTCTTTTTAGAACATTTAAAGTATATGTTGGGGTATTTGGGGGGAAAGGATGATAATAAAAATAGAGAAGGAAAGAAATGACTGAAAATATGAAGTTTTTTTCCTTCTTATTTGATCAGTAAAATATTTCCATAGTCTAACTTTTCATTCAGTTTTTTCAGTTCTTTAGAATTATTAAATAATATCTAACAACAAATAATATATTAATTAAAATATTTTTATCAAGAAGATAAGAGAAAATGTCAAAAATAAATCTGTGTATTTCTAACAGGAGAAAAAAATCCCGTGTTCAGAGGAGTTCTCACTGAGTAAGACCTTGGGTGATCCAGTAAAAATCAGAGCCTGGAATATTGCTGGATTGCCTACAGATACTTTCTCTGTAGACAATGGAGTGATTGTTAACAACTCCAGGCGCTGGTAAGGAAGATAATATTTTTCAATTATTTTATTTGAAACTTTTCGAACATAGAGAAAAGTTGAAAGGATTTCAGAGTAAGCACCAATATGGCTACTACCTCCTAGATAATACAGTTAACATTTCATTATTCTTGTCCATCGCTCTATCCATCCATCAACTCATCCGTTTTTATGTATTTCTACATATGTTGCAGACATGGATGTACTTCCTCCCAAATACTTCAGCATGCATATCGTTAAGTAAAGTTCAATATTTTTTTTCTTTTGAGGTAAAATTTGCATACAATTAAATATATAAAATTTAATACAAATATACAAAAATATACAAACTTGTGAGTTCTAACAAAGGTATGCACTTGTGCAACTCAAACCTCAGGGTTTGAGTCAGGGTATAAAATAGTCTTTTTTGTCTCATCCCAGTAAATCCCCTCCTTCACCCCATAGGAAATGATTATTCTGGTTATTTTCCGTCACAGGTTAGTTTTGCCTATTCTAGAATTTCATATAAATGGAATCATACTGTATGCCCTCTTTTGTGTAAGGCTTTTTCCACACAGCATAATCTTACTAATTTTTGTTGCTGAGTATTATTCAGTTACATGACTCTGTAACTGTTTATATATTTTCCTGTTGATGGACACTTGGGCTGTTTCCAGTTCTTAGCTATTTAATGTATTGATTTTAGCTAGGTATTTCTACTCATTTTCATGATACTGTAACTAATTTATGCAATTTCATGTAAATCTTTTATAGCTGCTATCATAGTGTGATAACTGTATGAGCTTTGCAGATGGTTTTTATTATCTTTTTATTTATATCACTTTTGGAAACTTGGGAAATTATTCTCATCTGAGAGATATTTTCCTGTAAATAGTTATCTAGTCATATTACCATCTAATATAAAAGTCTTTTCTTGACCTTACGTCAAACAAACTATGATGGACATAATATTTAGTTTTTATATTTATGAGATACTATTTTAAATACCTTATATCCTCACAAATTCCTATGAGTTAGGTCTTATTATTATTATTCCATTTTATAAATGAGACAACTGAGGCCCAGAATAAATTAGTAATTTGAAATTTAGTGAGATAACTGAGCTAATAAATGGTGTAATCAGAATTTGAACCCAAGCAACTTAACTTCCAAATCCTAATTCTTACTTACTGTGTTAAGTGAAATGTGGAATAGGATATCACATTTACTGCCTTTAAAACTGTAATGGAAGTTTCAGTCTTCTTTTGGGATATAAGATACGGTAAAGATACAAAGAAGTCTTATATTCTGAAAGTTTGAGATATTGTTTGTCTATATTCTTTGGAAACCTTACTAGATACTTCAGGACATCTAAGTCTCCTTTATATTGATAGTATTTTTTACTTGAGAGTGAACATCCTTAGGTTGAAATATCTAGGCAATTGGTAAAATCCCTGGTAGCTCAGTGGTAAAGAATCTGCCTGCCAATGCAGGAGACATAAGAGATGTGGGTTTGATCCATGAGTAGGGAAGTTCCCCTGGAGGAGAGCATGGCAACCCAATCCAGTATTCTCGCCTGGAGAATTCCATGGACAGAGGAGCCTGGCAGACTACAGTCCATGTGTTATAAAGAGTTGAACACAACTGAAGTGATTTAGCAGCAGCAGCATTATAATCTGAGGAAGTATAATTAGCTAGTCCCAAAAATGTGTTCTCTTACAGAGCAGGGAATGTTCTATTTAACAGAATATTAGACCCTAAGTATTAATTTTGTTTTAGAATTCTTTTTTATGCATTTGGTGGCCATTTTGATTTTTAAAATAGCAGTTAAAAATGTTAGCAGAATGTCTATTAGGCTTAATGGAAATCCAGAGAAACCAGAAGTTTCAGAGTTGTATGTAAATTGAAGAAAACAATCTGTCATTTTCTGGCAGAAAGATAACTCTTCTAATAAAGTAATACTTCAGTGGTGTTACTACTTTGTACCTGATATTTTTGGGCTGGGTGATCAGCAGGTCATGGATTGTGTCAATTTTGAAGGATAAGTCTCCATCCTTATAGACTAGACTTCACTTCTTGTCACTTGGGACCAAAGTGGTCATCTATGGCCATCATCATTCTTGACACTAGTCTGAGTGGTGACAGGCTTAATCTCCTCTCCCTACCTCCTGACAGCAGAACCCAGTAATGTAACTTATGTTTACTCATTTGGTTACTCACTTTTGAGTATCTTAAGTGTGAAAAGTGTGTGTGAAAGTGTTACTTGCTCAGTCGTGTCTTACTCTTTGTGACCCTATGGACTTGTAGCCCTCCAGTTTCCTCTGTTCATGGAATTATCCAGGAAAGAATATTGGAGTGGGTTGCCATTTCCCCTTCCAGTCAATCTTCCCAACCCAGGAATTGAACCTTTGCCTGCTGCATTTCAGGCAGATTCTTTACTGTCTGTGCCATCAGGGAAGCCCATTTTAGATGTACCTCAGAGAAAAGTTGGGCTACCAGACTTTTATAATGTGAAAATTAGTATCTTTCTCAATCACTCTCTCTCACTGTCTCTCTCAGGCTGTAGGACCTACCTTCCTTGTTTTTCTCCACTGCTTCATTAGTCTGTCTCTGATTATTTGCTGACTCAGTTCTTCTGTACACATGGCCATTCCTTAACAAAGCCTTAGTTCCTAAGTTCACAAAACACATCTGTTGAATAATATACAAAAACCAAAACCATGAAGTACAACTGCAAATTCCATGAGAGAAAAATCTGATTAGTCTGGCATGGGACAAATATCTACCCTAGTCTTATCACCTATGGCTGGGGGCTGAGCCATTATGGTAAAACATGTAGGTATAGGTCAGGAGCATTAAAGTGAGACAAACAAAAAGTGAAAGTGTTAGTCACTCAGTTGTGTCCAACTCTTTACGACTCCATGGACTGTAGCCCGCTAGGCTCCTCTGTCCTTGGAATTCTCGAGGCAAGAATACTGGAGTGGGTGGCTATTTTCTTCTCCAGATCTTGCCGACCCAAGGATTGAATCTGGGTCTCCTGCATTGCAAGCAGTTTCTTTACCGTCTGAGCCACAGGTCAGGAGTATAGTTCTCAGAAAAAGAGTCATGAACTGGGAAAGAACAATTAGGACCCTGTTACTTTTTTGTATCTTTGGATGTGATGAAAGGTAAGGATCTAATTTTGTTTAATTATTTTATAATGATAACCATTTACCCCAGCAGTGTTAATTGAGTTATTCTTCCTTTCCTCACTGATTTGTAATGTTATCTTTGTCCTTTAGTCTTTCTTGTGCACTGGTCTGAAAATGTCTTTTTTTCCTCTCTCTATTTTTTCTTGAATTTTATGTCATGCTTATATGCAATAAAATTCAACCTTTTTAGGGCACTTTTATGAAGTTTGACTAAAGCGTGTGGTCATATGACCCCTGCGACAATCAAGATGCAGAATATTACCAACCATCTGAAGCTTTTATGTATTTACTGAAGCTTTTATGTATTTATTTTTGGTTGCACTGGGTCTTCGTTGCTGCACCAGTTTTTCTCTAGTTGGGACGAGTGGAGGCTACTCTGTAGTTGTGGAGCACAGGCTGTAGGGCTCAAGGGCTTCAGTAGTTGCAGTTCCCAGCTCTAGAGCACAGGCTGGCTAGTTGTGGCCCACAAGCTTAGGTGTTCCATGGCATGTGGGATCTTGCTGGATTCGCACCTGTGTCTCCAGTGCTGGCAAGTGGATTCTTTACCACTGAGCCACTAGGGAATCCCCATTTGAAGCTTTTAAACGAGAGGGATCACATGACTTTTTTCCCCCTATTTTTTAAAATAGAGATTATAATTGACATAATTCTCACTTGTAATCAGAGTATTTTGATTATTTCTACTTAAATGGAATTATTCATACATTTAGATTTAAATTTGCCATCTTGCTAGTTCTTTTCTGTTTGTCTCATCTGTTATTTTTTCCTTTTAGCTTCTTTTTTTTCACCTGGCTTTGGATTAATTAGGTTTTTTATGAATCCATTTTATCTCCACTACTTGCTTACTGGTTATACATTCCTTACTTTTAATGTTTTCTCTAGAGTTTATAATCAGTTCAGTTCAGTTCAGTCACTCAGTCATGTCCAACTCTCTGCAATCCCATGGACTGTAGCACGCCAGGCTTCCCTGTTCATCACCAACTCCCGCAGCTTACTCAAACTCATGTTCATTGAGTCGGTGATGCTATCCAGCCATCTCATCCTATGTTGTCCTCTTCTCCTCCCTCTTTCAATCTTTTCCAGCATCAGGGTCTTTTCCAATAAGTCAGTTCTTCCCATCAGGTGGCCAAAGTATTGGAGTTTCAGCTTCAGCATGTCCTTCCAATGAATATTCAGGACTGATTTCCTTTAGGATGGACTGGTTGGATATCCTTGCTGTCCTAAGGACTCTCAAGAGTCTTCTCCAACACCACAGTTCAAAAGCATCAATTCTTTGGCATTCAGCTTTCTTTATAGTCCAACTCTAACATCCATACATGACTACTGGAAAAACAGGTTTGACTAGATGAACCTTTGTTGGCAAAGTAATATCTTTGCTTTTTAATATGCTGTTTAGGTTGGTCATAGCTTTTCTTCCAAGGAGAAAGTGTCTTTTAATTTCATGGCTGCAGTCACCATCTGCAGTGATTTTGGAGCCCAAAACAATAAAGTCTCTCACTGTTTCCATTGTTTCCGCATCTGGGGCCAGACTATGGTAGGGGTAATGAAGATAATGGCGACCTCCTTCAAAAGGTCCCAGGCATCCACTGCTGCACTCAGTGCCCCCAACCTTGCAGCAGGCCACCAATGACCCACACCTCTGCTGGAGACTTCTGGACACTCACGGGCAAGTCTGGGTCAGTCTCTTGTGGGGTCACTTCTCCTTTCTCCTGGGTCCTGGTGCACACAAGGTTTTATTTGTGCCCTCCAAGACTCTGTTTCCCCAGTCCCGTGTAAGTTCTGGCAGCTCTGTGGCGGTGTTAATGGCGACCCCCTCCAAGAGGGCTTATGCCATGCCCAGGTCTGCTGCATCCAGAGCCCCTGCCCCTGCAGCAGGCCACTGCTGATCTGTACCTCTGCAGGAAACACTCAAACACAGAAATTAAAGATGTATATTATAAACACTAATATTATCAAATAACAATATACTGCTACACATATAGTATAAGAATTTTTCAACAGTGTAGTTCAAATGTCTTTCTCCTATTTATTGTGCGTTATGCTATAATGAGCAATATTGCATAGGAACCTAGAATGTTAGGTCCATGAATCAAGGCAAATTGGAAGTGGTCAAACAGGAGATGGCAAGAGTGAACATCGACATTCTAGGAACCAGCGAACTAAGATGGACTGGAATCAGTGAATTTAACTGAGATGACCATTATATCTACTACTGTGGGAAGGAATCCCTTAGAATAAATGGAGTAGCCATCATAGTCAACAAAAGAGTCTGAAATGTAGTACTTGGATGCAATCTCAAAAATGACAGAATGATCTCTGTTGTTTCCAAGGCAAACCATTCAATATCACAGTAATCCAAGTCTGTGCCCCGACCATTAATGCTGAAGAAGCTGAAGTTGAACGGTTCTATGAAGACCTACAAGACCTTCTAGAACTAACACCCAAAAAAGATGTCCTTTTCATTATAGGGGACTAGAATGCAAAAGTAGGAAGTCAAGAAACACCTGGAGTAACAGGCAAATTTGGCCTTGGAGTACAGAATGAAGCAGGGCAAAGGCTAATAGAGTTCTGCCAAGAGAATGCACTGGGCATAGCAAAAACCCTTTTCCAACAACACAAGAGAAGACTCTACACATGGACATCACCAGAAGGCCAACACCGAAATCAGATTGATTATATTCTTTGCAGCCAAAGATGGAGAAGCTCTATACAGTCAGCAAAAACAAGACTGGGAGCTGCCTGTGGCTCAGATCATGAAATCCTATGGCCAAATTCAGAGTGAAATTGAAGAAAGTGGAGAAAACCACTAGACCATTCAGATATGACCTAAATCAAATCCCTTATGACTATACAGTGAAAGTGAGAAACAGATGTAAGGGACTAGATCTGATAGCCAGAGTGCCTGATGAACTATGGACGGAGGCTCGTGACATTGTACAGGAGACAGGAATCAAGACCATCCCCAAGAAAAAAAATGCAAAAAAGCAAAATGGCTGTCTGAGGAGACCTTACAAATAGCTGTGAAAAGAAGGGAAGCGAAAAGCAAAGGAGAAAAGGAAAGCTATACCCATTTGAATGCAGAGTTCCAAAGAATAGCAAGGAGAGAAAAGAAAGCCTTCCTCAGCGATCAATGCAAAGAAATAAAGGAAAACAATAGAATGGGAAAGACTAGAGATCTCTTCAAGAAAATTAGAGATACCAAGGGAACATTTCATGCAAAGATGGGCTCAATAAAGGACAGAAATGGTATGGACCTAACAGAAGCAGAAGATATTAAGAAGAGGTGGCAAGAATACTCAGAAGAGCTATACAAAAAAGATCTTCATGACCCAGATAATCACGATGGTGTGATCCCTCACCTAGAGCCAGGCATCCTGGAATGTGAAATCAAGTGGGCCTTACGAAGCATCACCACAAACAAAGCTAGTGGAGGTGATGGAATTCCAGTTGAGCTATTTCAAATCCTGAAAGATGATGCTGTGAAAGTGCTGCACTCAATATGCCAGCAAATTTGGAAAACTCAGCAGTGGCCACAGGACTGGAAAGGGTCAGTTTTCATTCCAATCCCAAAGAAAGGCAATTCCAAAGAATGCTCAAACTACTGCACAATTGCACTCATCTCACATGCTAGTAAAGTAATGCTTAAAATTCTCCAAACCAGGCTTCAGCAATACGTGAGCTGTGAACTTCTAGATGTTCAAGCTGGTTTTAGAAAAGGCAGAGGAACCAGAGATCAAATTGCCAACATCTGCTGGATCATCGAAAAATCAAGAGAGTTCCAGAAAAACATCTATTTCTGCTTTATTGACAATACCAAAGCCTTTGACTGTGTGGATCACAATAAACTGTGGAAAATTCTGAAAGGGATGGGAATACCAGACCACCTGACCTGCCTCTTGACAAACCTGTATGCAGGTCAGGAAGCAACAGTTAGAACTGGACATGGAACAACAGACTGGTTCCAAATAGGAAAAGGAGTATGTCAAGGCTGTATATTGTCACCCTGCTTATTTAACTTATATGCAGAGTACATCATGAGAAACGCTGGGCTGGAGGAAGCCCAAGCTGAAATCAAGATTGCCGGGAGAAATATCAATAACCTCAGATATGCAGATGACACCACCCTTATGGCAGAAAGTGAAGAGAAACTAAAAAACCTCTTGATGAAAGTGAAAGAGGAGAGTGAAAAAGTTGGCTTAAAGCTCAACATTCAGAAAACTAAGATCATGGCATCTGGTCCCATCACTTCATGGCAAATAGATGGGGAAACAGTGGAAACAGTGGCTGACTTTATTTTTCTGGGCTCCAAAATCGCTGCAGACGGTGATTACAGCCATGAAATTAAAAGACACTTACTCCTTGGAAGGAAAGTTGTGACCAACCTAGACAGCATATTAAAAAGCAGAGACACTATTTTGTCAACAAAGGCCCGTCTAGTCAAGACTATGGTTTTTCGAGTGGTCATGTATGGATGTGAGAGTTGGACTATAAAGAAAGCTGAGCGCCGAAGACCTGATGCTTTTGAACTGTGGTGTTGGAGAAGACTCTTGAGAGTCCCTTGGACTGCAAGGAGATCCAACCAGTCCATCATAAAAGAGATCAGTCCTGGGTGTTCATTGGTAGGACTGATGTTGAAGCTGAAACTCCAATACTTTGGCCACCTAATGTGAAGAGCTGACTCATTTGAAAAGACCCTGATGCTGGGAAAGATTGAGGGCAGGAGGAGAAGGGGACGACAGAGGATGAGATGGTTGGATGGCATCACCGACTCAATGGACATGGGTTTGGGTGGACTCAGGGAGTTGGTGACAGACAGGGAGGCCCGGCGTGCTGCAGTTCATGGGGTTGCAAAGAGTCGGACATGACTGAGCAACTGAACTGAACTGATTGTTTATTTTATTTTTCATGTCATGAATCCCGTAACACATTGTTACTATTTTTACTTTAGACAGGAATTATAGTAGAGTGATTAAATATAAGAAAATGTCTTTTATGTTTATGTTCTTTTTTTTTTTCCCATTTTAGGACTTTTGGGGTTTTTTTGTTTTTTTTTCGGCTGCACTGCATGGCTTGCAGTCACTCAGTTCCCCAACCATGAATTGAACCTAGGTCACAACAGTGAAACTCCAAGTCCTCAGTACTGAACCGCCAGGAAATTCCCTTAGACTTCTGTATTTCTTTATGTTTCTCTCTGATTTCATACTTTTTCTGCCTAACATATATTTTTCAACATTTTTGGTGTACAGGTCTATTGCAATTAATTCAGTCAGCTTTTTTATTTCTTTACTTCATCTTCATTTTGAAAGATATTTTTTTGCTGGGTTTAGAATTCTGAGTTGACAGTTTCTGGATTCTTCTGGTTTTGCTTCTTTTCCTTTAAAGATGTCACTCCATTGTTTTTAGACTGCATAGTTTCTGATAAGCCTGCTCTAATTTTAGTTCCTTTTTCTGTAACTTTTTTCCTCTGACAGCCTTCAGTTGTTTTTTTTTTTTCTTCTATTCTTTTCTTTCTGTTTTTAGTTGCCTGCAGTTTGACTGTGATGTATTAGTATCTTGGAGTGTGTGTTTGTTCATCTTTGTAGTTCTCCTGACTGAGGTTCTTTGAGCTTCTCAGATCTACTTCTTTTTATCCCTTCTCTCTTTCTGGGAAGAAAACTTACATTTGTGAGTCTTTTTGGTATGACCCAAACTTTCAAACGCCCTGGTCTGCTTTTAACCACTCTTTTTTTCTTTTTGAGTTTCAGACTGGATAATTTCGATAAAACTATCTTCAAGTTCATAACTATTAACTGTCTCCTTAGTTGTATTGAGTCTATGCAGGCATGAAAGAAATTCTTTAGAGTTGACATATTTTTTATTTCCAGTATTTCCATTTAACTCTTCCTTATAGTTCATCTTGGAGAATGCAATGGCACCCCACTCCAGTACTCTTGCCTGGAAAATCCCAGGACGGAGGAGCCTGGTAGGCTACAGTCCATGGGGTCGCTAAGAGTCGGACATGACTGAGCGACTTCACTTTCACTTTCACTATAGTTCATCTCTGTGCTGAAGATCGTCTTTTGAGGCATATGGTCCACTTTTTTCACTGGCTCTTTTACATTTTAATCACAGTTATTTAAAAACTACATATCTAATATTTCTAATGTTTATGTCGTCTTTGAGGCTGTTTCTGTTAGTTTCTTTTGTCTCTTGAGAATGTTTTGAGTTTTTTTCCCATGCTTATTTAAATATTTCATAATATTTGATTGAATGCAAGATATTTTCAGTCTAACAGTAGGAACTGAGCTTAATGGTATTAACTCCTGGAAATGGGCATGCCTCTTCTTCTGTCGCTCCACTAGTACAGAGGTTTGAGTCAGTCTAATCATCAGTTGAACTAGGTTTGGATTTTGTTGTTGCTCTGGTAAAGTTCAGGGGACCAGTGGTGTCAACTTAATCTAACCATGGGTCTGTGCTGAGAATGAGGGATAGCTTTCTGGAGTGTTTTTCTCAGTGTTAGAGTTTTACCTTCAACTTTCAACTGTTGCTGAATGCCCATGACACAGAGAGGGTCTCTCTCTATTTTTGTTGTTCCCCTAGAGATAGATTGCTTTTGTTCAGTACTCCATGTTAGGCTGTTTTGAGGGCAAAGTGAGTTGTCTGTTACTCTGATTTCCTAGTCTTAGGAAGGCCCTGTGCATATTGGGCCTTCGGTGTAGGATATTTTCAGCCTGCTGGCCCTTCTCCATGTGACAGCTAAGTTTGCATTCTGCCTTGGTTGATCTTGAACAGGAGTTTCACACCCCCTCCTAGAGTTAACGGATTTCTGCTTAGTGAGGGTTGGTAAAGGTATGTTTTAGCCAAAGACATTTTTCTACCTCTCCTCCAAGGGTTGAGTTTTTATTTTGCTCTTGCCCCAGCTACAATGTATATTTTGTCCTTACTTCTTCCAGGATTCATACCAGTGTTATTGGCTCAATATATGTCAGTTTCCCAGCTGGAATTTCCTGTACCATGTACATAGTATAAACTTGCCCCTTGAACCTGCATAAACTATTGACCCATGGCTACAGGTTCTCAGAGAACTTTTTCCAAGCTGAAGATGAGACAAGAATCAGAACACTTCTTTCTGATCCCCTTGTGAATAGAGTTGGATTTTTCCTATGATTCACGAAGACTTCTGTGGGTTTAAGCTTAATACAGAGATTTCAGTTTTACTTTCCTCCTACATGTGGGCTCAAGGAGCCCTTAAGTTATTAGTACTGACACTCTCCCCAAAGCTAGCTGTCATTTCAGGTCACACATACAAAGCTGTTTTTCTGGCACCTGTGTTTTTCTGTCCTTATGTATGTATAGTTCAAATGTATGTCACCTATGTATTTTTGAAATGCCATATTTTATCCACCAGTACTTGGTAGCAGAAGGAATTCTATTGGTTACTTAGCCACTCATGCTGCTGAAACTATCAGTTCAGTTCAGTTCAGTTGCTCAGTCGTGTCCGACTCTTTGTGACCCCATGAGTCGCAGCACGCCAGGCCTCCCTGTCCATCACCAACTCCCGGAGTTTACCCAAACCCATGTCCATCGAGTCGGTGGTGCCGTCCAACCATCTCATCCTCTGTCATCCCCTTCTCCTCCTGCCCCCAGTCCTTCCCAGCATTAGGGTCTTTTCCAGTGAGTCAACTCTTCACATGAGGTGGCCAAAGTATTGGAGTTTCAGCTTCAACATCAGTCCTTCCAATGAACACCCAGGACTGATCTCCTTTAGGATGGACTGGTTGGATCTCCTTGCAGTCTAAGGGACTCTCCAGAGTCTTCTCCAACACCACAGTTCAAAAGCATCAATTCTTCGGCACTCAGCTTTCTTCACCGTCCAACTCTCACATCCATACATGACCACTCAAAAAACCATAGCCTTGACTAGATGGACCTTTGTTGGCAAAGTAATGTCTCTGCTTTTCAATATGCTATCTAGGTTGGTCATAACCTTCCTTCGAAGGAGTAAGCATCTTTTAATTTCATGGCTGCAATCACCATCAGCAGCGATTTTGGAGCCCCAAAAAATAAAGTCAGCCACTGTTTCCACTGTTTCCCCATCTATTTCCCATGAAGTGATGGGACCAGATGCCATGATCTTAGTTTTCTGAATGTTGAGCTTTAAGCCAACTTTTTCACTCTCCTCTTTCACTTTCATCAAGAGGCTCTTTAGTTCTTCACTTTCTGCCATAAGGGTGGTGTCATCTGCATATCTGAGGTTATTGATATTTCTCCCAGCAATCTTGATTCCAGCTTGTGTTTCTTCCAGCCCAGCGTTTCTCATGATGTACTCTACATATAAGTTAGATAAGCAGGGTGACAATATACAGCCTTGACATACTCCTTTTCCTATTTGGAACCAGTCTGTTGTTCCATGTCCAGTTCTAACTGTTGCTTCCTGACCTGCATACAGGTTTCTCAAGAGACAGGTCAGATGGTCTGGTATTCCCATCTCTTTCAGAATTTTCCACCGTTTATTGTGATCCACACAGTCAACGGCTTTTGCATAGTCAATAAAGCAGAAATAGATAGTTGATTATTAATTCTTCTTGTGCTTGCTCATAATTTCTAAATGTTTGTCTGTTTATAATATTATACAGTGGTTGAGAGTAGTGCAGACTCTGGTATCAGGATATTTGGAGTCAAATATTTCTCTCATTTTCTCTCTTGAAATGAGAGTAAATAGTGCCCCATCTGTAAATGGGAATAAATAGTAACTCCAAACTCATAGTAAATTGTAAGAAAGTGCTTGAGAAAGAAAGAAAGTGAAGTTGCTCCATCATGTCTAACTCTTTGCAACCCCATGGACTGTAGGTCCATGGAGTTTTCCAGGCAAGAGTACTGAAGTAGGTTGCCATTTCCTTCTCCAGTGGATCTTCCCTGACCCAGGGATCAAACCCAGGTCTCCCGCATTACAGGCAGACGCTTTACCATATGAGCCACCAGGGAAGCCCAAGAAAGTGCTTAGCATGTGATAAGTGCTCAGTAACTGTTAGTTTTTAAAAATAATTATATTCTTCAAATACCTTATTTTAGTATCTATATCTCAAATTCTGACTTTGCTTGCTTTTTAACCACAATGAAAATACTTACTGTTTCTGCTTTATTATTGTTTACTAATACAACACTGACTACTTAACAGCAAAGCTATGTTTTCCCCAAAATTACTACCACTGTTAGAAGCATAAATCAATAATGATTTTTTCTTTAGACTGCCCTGCTTTTGGATCTCAAAAGTAGATGAGTATTACTCTCATACCTACAGTCAGGTACACATGGAATACAAAACCCTGCATGAACTTATTTTTCAGTTAGACGCAACAACTCAGTTTTCCAATTGTATTTGTAATACTCACATAAAATTGTATTAAGTAGGAGTTGGATTTCTTTTAGAAAAACAAGATCTCTATATTGCATTACTGAGAACATTGATTGATTTAGGTATTACCAAGATAAGCATTCAGTCAGTTCAGTTCAGTCGCTCAGTTGTGTCCAACTCTTTGCGACCCCATGGACTGCAGCACACCAGGCCTCCCTGTCCATCACCAACTCCCAGAGCCACTCAAACTCATGTCCATTGAGTCAAACATAAGCATTAGAAAAATTTAATTTACAGAAATTATTACTTTTTGTAGGGGAATGAACAAATACCATATTTTTTCCAATAATAAAGTTGTCAATGTATGGCAAAAATCACTGCAATATTGTAAAGTAATTAGCCTAATTTAAAAAAAAAATAAAAAATAAAATAAAAAATTTATAAAAAAAGGAGGGGAAAAAAATGTCCCTTTAAACAGGACCTTGAAAGGTACTAAAAGCATCTAGTCTAACTACTAGCAACTTTTAAACTATTGTGTGCAAAATAACTTTCTCATTTCCAGAACACTTTTCATCTGTTTGCTGTGATAGCAAAGTAAATTTTAACTGGTATCTGGACTTCTTGTGTTTTCAATAGGATTTCAGCACAGTTTGAGTGGAGAAAGAGAACGACCATATAGCTGTTGTTGAATTGTTTTGTCTTTTGGAAAGGAAAGAAAATAAAAGAACAGAGTTATCTGGGATTAGTTGATTAAAGAGTTTATTTTTAGGCTAAGGGAAAGGGGATTTTTATCCCTAGAAATTGTTGAAATAGAAGGAGAATGTCTGGGAAAACCAAAGTAACATGAAGTGAAAATTCCCCTTTCTGTGTTAATATTTCAAAAAATAATTTAACGCATTGTACAGAATACAAAAGGAACCCAGGACAGTCAGTATCATCACTGAGGAAGAGGAAATCTCATCATATATTTATTCTCTGAAACTATGAATTGTATGTTCTTGAACACGAAGTCTTTTACCATACTTACATAGAAAAAATTTCCTAAATAGATCTCAAATATATACTAGACTAAACTTGGAAACTTAGTTTATGGTTCTACCCATAACCTAAAGAAATCCATTATAGGCCAGTAGATCTTTTATTTTCAATTCTTCTCAGATACATAGGATTATTTTTCATATTATGTTAACAGATAAGATGTGCTATAATTACTATGAAGACCATGTGTTAAATTGGAAAGAGCACAGCTTACACATTCCTAAGATCCTACTTCTGACATTAAACTAGTTTTTTAACCTTAAAACCTTGGGCAAAGTACTCCCTGAGACTTAATTTTTTCATTTCAAAAAAATGGAAATGAAACTCCTTTTTCCTTTTCCTCACAGAACTTTTGTGAAGATTTATCCTGATAATGTATGTGAAACACTTTGTACAGATTGATGGTGATATTTATTATTTAAATTATATAATTTTAGATAAATCTCAACATCTATTTAGTCCCCTCAAATTTTTTCTTATTCTATTTTAGGCCTTTAATGATTGACCCCCAGGGTCAAGCCAATAAGTGGATCAAAAACTCTGAGAAAGAAAATCAGCTTAGTGTTATTAAACTATCAGATGCAGACTATATGAGAACACTGGAAAACTGTATTCAGTTTGGAACTCCACTTCTATTAGAAAATGTTGGTGAAGAACTGGACCCATCATTGGAACCTTTACTACTTAGACAAACTTTTAAACAAGGTAGAAGTCAATTGGTATTAGTTGCTAGAACTGAAAGATGATTGGATTATCTTTGAGGCTTATCTTTGAAGGGAGAAAAATACTACATAATTTTAATAATAATCTTAATAATGCAGAACTTCTGTGTCATTGTTATGCATGAAAGGAAATTTGAACAAGTATCAGATATTCTAAAATAAATACCTTGCCTTCCTTTGATTGCCGTAGTCACTGTTATTTAGATTGCTCAGTAGAGAACACACAGAAGTTGAATCCAGCCTGAAATTCCTTTATCTTATGACCAAGGACCACACAAAGTCCATTACTATGAATAGTAATGGCTAATGTGGACCAGAGTTGACTTTAGGTAAACATTTTCCACCTTATATATCTTTCTGCTTATAAAATTTTTTCTCTGTCAAACTCTAGTACTTTTAAGAGCTTTAGTCATATATAAATAATTTTGGAACCGTTATTGAAAATTAATAGAGGGAGTAAGATCAAAAGGAATCTTAATTTAGAAGACTGCATGACAACCAGAAAAAATATATTATTTTACCCCAGAATTAATGATTCATGCTGTATAATTGCTTACTTGCCTCTGTGTCTGTGACTTTTGCAACACTTGTATTCTATTTGAAATTACTTTATGACATTTTACTTGTAACCTAAGATGGGTTTTAACAGAAGGGGAAGGGCTATGTAACTTTGGCTTATTTATTATTCATTTTTCTCTGAAATACAGGTGGTGTTGATTGCATCAGACTTGGTGAGGTCATTATTGAGTATTCCTTTGATTTCAAGTTTTATATCACCACAAAGTTGAGAAATCCACATTATATGCCAGAGCTGGCTACAAAGGTATCTTTGCTCAATTTCATGATAACTCCAGAAGGACTTGAAGATCAATTACTTGGTATTGTTGTTGCAAAGGAGAGGTATGTATTTTCTTAGATACTTTCAGATAGTCTAGAAAAGAATATTTGTAGGCCATAAAGTTGGCTTGAAGCTCAGCATTCAGAAAACTAAGATCATGGCATCTGGTCCCATCACTTTATGGCAAATAGATGGGGAGACAGTGGAAACAGTGACAGACTTTATTTTTGGGGGCTCCAAAATCACTGCGGATGTTAACTGCAGCCATGAAATTAAAAGATGCTTGCTCCTTGGAAGAAAAGTTATGACCAACCTAGACAGCATATTAAAAAGCAGAGACATTACTTTGCCAACAAAGGTCCGTCTAGTCAAAGCTATAGTTTTTCCAGTAGTCATGTATGGATGTGAGAGTTGGACTATAAAGAAAGCTGAGCACTGAAGAACTGATGCTTTTGAACTATGGTCAGAGAAGACTCTTGAGAGTCCTTAGGACAGCAAGGAGATCCAATCAGTCCATCCTAAAGGAAGTCAGTCCTGAATATTCATTGGAAGGACATGCTGAAGCTGAAAGTCCAATACTTTGGCCACCTGATGGGAAGAACTGACTCTTTGGAAAAGCTCTGATGCTGGGAAAGGTTGAAGGTGGGAGGAGAAGGGAACAACAGAGGATGAGATGGTTGGATGGCATCACCGATTCAATGGACATGAGTTTGAGTAAACCCTGGGAATTGGCGATGGACAGGGAGGCCTGGCGTGCTGCAGTCCATGGGGTCGCAAAGAGTCGGACATGACTGAGCGACTGAACTGCACTGAACTGAATACTTTTGTTATGTGATTATTCTGAAACCTTGTCTAAATTTTATTGTTGTTGTTCAGTTGCTAAGGTGTGTCCCACTCTTCATGATTCCATGAACTGCAGCATTCTAGGCTTCCCTGTCCTTCACTGTCTCCTGGAGTTTGCTCAAATTCGTATCCACTGAGTCACTGATGCTATTTGACTAACTCATTCTCTGCTGCTCTCTTCTCCTTTGCCTTCAGTCTTTCCCAGCACCAGGGTCTTTTCTAATGAGTTGGCTCTTCACATCTGGTGGCCAAAGTACTGGAGCTTTTAGCTTCAGCATCAGTCCTTCCAGTGAATATTCAGGATTGATTTCCTTTAGGATGGACTGGTTTGATCTCCTTTGTCATTATAAATTAAATAAATATTTAATTTTTTAAAACAATCATTCTATAACAAATAAGTTATAAGCCAACCATGTTATAGTGGGCTTTTAGTATGGGTAATAGGATTTAGGTGATGTGCCATGACTTTTGACTTGTATCTGATGGTTTGAAACAAAAAATTTCATTTCTTGAAATGTATGTTTTGGACAAAATCAGAAATGTGTTCAAAAACATATACAGAATATTAATGAAATAATAAAATACTTAGGGCAAGAATGAAAAAGCAGGATACAAAACTATATATGATAGGGATAATTTGTTTTTCTCAAAGTTAATACATGAATGGATATCCATATATATGAAAAAAAGATTGAGAAAGAATATACCAGAATATGAATAGTGATAATCCTTAGGAATGTTAAGATTATGGATATCTCATCATTTTCTTTATGTATTTTTCCATTACTAGCATGTGTTATTTTTTTAAATAGGAAAACATAGTATGATCCCTGGAAGGGTTACTAGTAAAGAATTGCTTCCTGGGATTTCCCTTAAAGTGGCTAAGACTGTAAGCTCCCAATACAGGCCCATCTTTTATCCCTGGTCAGGGAACTAGATCCCATATACCACAACTAAGACCTAGCACAGCCAAATAAATAATTATTAAAAAAAAAAGAATTGCTTCCTGAAGGAAATCTTTGACTCAGCTTGAAGTTTAATATAACCCTATCAAGTAGTCAATTAACTGAAATCAAATTATAAGTGAAAATATGTACCATGAGGTACTTTAGTTATTTTCAATATTTATCCCATTTGCATAATATCTAAGACAGAAACATGTCATAACATATTCTATAACATGAATTATGTTATTTGAAGTTTCATACCATCTTTGTTAAGGTATTAAGTGCCAGTTCTGTCTGTTACTTTGAGCCAGTTGTATGATGAGTCATCTTTTCTTTCTCTGCTCTTGTAGAAGAGATGATGAAAATGAGACTGAATATGATTAAGCCAAGGAATAGAAGTTTCATATTCTGAGTTCCAGCTCTTATTCTCACACAATGAGCTAAGCCATATGGATAAACTTAACATATTTTTAGACTTAACAGAGTATATATTATTGCTGCATTTTACATATTTATAATTAATGCTTTTTTTTGCTTGAATTTCTCAAATTATCATTTTCATGGAAATATTTTTTCCTTAAGATAAAGAGGTTCATCATCTTAATTTATGTTATGTCTCTACAAAATTATTATATTTAAATGCCTAGAAAATTGTGATGTCTGATATTTAGATAAAATACTACAAATTTAAATCAAATGTTTTTATCTTTTTAGACCAGAGTTAGAAGAGGAACGAAATGCTCTTATTCTTCAGTCTGCAGCTAATAAGAAACAGCTGAAAGATATAGAGAAAAAAATTTTAGAAACATTATCATCTTCAGAAGGAAACATTTTAGAAGATGAAAGTGCAATTAAAATCTTAGACTCTGCTAAATTGATGTCCAACGAGATAACCAAGAAACAACAGGTAAAAAAAGAATCCTAGAAATTTGTTTGATTCTTTGGAGTCCAGTTTGCTCCTACTTCCTAAGTAAAGTGCTGTATAGGCTTATGGGAAGAGGAAAATAATTCATTAAATACCACAGCATATAAACTAGTTTTAAACTCATAAGAGAATATCTCTTACTGTTGAATCCTTCAAAACCTGTGTCATCTGTGTGGTACCTATAAATAGAAGAAATAAATTTGGAGTGAAAAAAAGTTTTAGTATAATTTTTGTTATTCCACAGGTAGGGTAAGCGAGTCAGGTTCATTCAAGTTTTGATTGACTCCTCAACTAAAACTTCAGTTTGAGAACTTGGCTTGCCTCTGTTCCTGGTTGGAACTTAAGATGTATGAGGTCATTGCTGGTTAATTGGACAGTAAGTGGTTCTAGGAGCTTATGAGGATGTTCTGGTGTTGCCTTGTCATCTGAGAGGGAGGAGGTATCAGAGTTGGGAGTGGCAGGTAGAGGAAGGAAGACTCACACAGTAGCATACTTATTGCAAATTAATCTAACACAGCCAAATGGTATTTTTAAAATTTGTTTCAAACGGTATTTTTATATTGTCTTAAAAAAATATAATCCTAGTGTTACAGGTTAAAGGAGCCTTAGCTATTAGTCATTTTAGCATTTCATAGTTGAGAAAAGTAGGGCCCAGAAAAAGTAGTTAAGCCCCAAGTTTACACAATGAAATGATAATACAGACTGACTTCAGTAGACTTGCTTTAATGATTTTCAGACCCTTCTATCCTCTTTGGTCTACCCAATGACCTAAACATATCTTTAGTATTGGGATAATTAAAAAATAAAAAGAACCTAAGTAGAAATTTCACTAATTGCTCGGCATCCTTCTGTTTGCACCCTACCTCACTCACCCCAGTTTTGGGGTAGAGGACTTCCCTTTGGGATGGGTTTAGTTTTATGTGAACGTGATGGAAATGACTCTCTTTGGGTGTACTGTTTTGTTTTGTGCTTGTGTTTTTCAATTCAAGAAAGCCAAAAGGAGTAGTGTCTTAGAGGAGCCTCTTATCTGGGGACCATGGCTGAGATATTCAATGATGTCTGCCTTCCCAATTACTCTCTGTTAGAACAGAACCCATTCCTCACTTTCCTCTCACCACATGTTTTTTCAAAGGGAAAGAAAAGACAGAAAGCATTTATCAGCTTATTTTCTATTAGGCTCAAAGAGGAAAGTAGATATCAATATTTATTTGTTCAAATACTTTATCTTACAAAGAGAGAGAAATTTAATCATGTCTTTTTGACTGCATCTCTTTGATCTTTAAAAACATAATTTAAAAATCACTATATATTTTGATTCACAGCTTGCTCTGTATCTGGCCATGACTTCTATTCCACCCACTCAATGTCAGAAAACACATCTTCACAGCAAGTCTTCGCACATAGTCTAAAACCCAACTTTCCTTTTTATCCCAAACCGTAATATTAAACAAATACAAGGGAAACTTTAAGAATTTGTTCTATAGGTTTCAGAGGTCTCCCCCGACAAAAGTCGTCATGACTGAAATATAGTCTGGTGGATTCTAGGAAATATTATATATATAATATATTTATATTTATATTATATTAATTAAATAATTTAAATATATTATATATATAATATAATATAACATATAACATGTAATATATATAATATAATAAAAATAATATAATATAATGTAATATATATTATATAATATGATAGATATAATATAATATATAATTATATGTACAATATATAATATATAACTATATGTATAATATATAAATTACATAATATATAATATATATAATATATAATATACATAATATATAAAAATATATAAATATATAAATATATAAAATATAATATATAATATATACATATATCATATGTATAATATAATATATATAATATAATATATATCAATATATAATATGTCATGTATATTATATATTTTATATAATATATTGATTTATTATATATGTTATATATAATATATCATATATATAACATATATGATATACATAATCATATATATGATATATAATATATGAAAATATATAATATATATCAATATATGTAAATATATCTATATATAATATGATATATATATATAATATATGATATATATATAATATATACTTTATATATATTAATAATATATAATATAAAATGTATACTTTATATGATATGTATAATTTATATGATATATATAATATATATGTAGTACATATATATTATATACATAACATATATTAACATGTATAAATCAATATATATTTATATCAATATATCAATGTATATTAATAATATAATAGATCATATGTAATATATATGCTATATATAATATATACGATATATAATATATGTAATACATATATATTGTATAACATATATGTAATATGTAATATATATTATATATGTATATCACATATAATATATATGATATAATATATTATTAATATATATTGATTTATATTATATATTTATATGATATATATATTATGTATAATATATATTTATATATATAATATATATCAGTTCAGTTAAGTTCAGTCGCTCAGTCGTGTCCGACTCTTTGCGACGCCATGAGTTGCAGCACGCCAGTCCTCTCTGTCCATCACCAACTCCTGGAGTCTACCCAAACCCATGTCCATCGAGTCAGTGATGCCATCCAACCATCTCATCCTCTGTCATCCCCTTCTCCTCCTGCCCCTAATCCTACCCAGCATTAGGGGCTTTTCCAATGAGTCAACTCTTTGCATGAGGTGGCCAAAGTATTGGAGTTTCAGCTTCAACATCAGTCCTTCGAATGAACACCCAGGACTGATCTCCTTTAGGATGGATTGATTGGATCTCCTTGCAGTCAAGGGACTCTCACTGTTTCCACTGTTTCTCCATCTATTTCCCATGAAGTGATGGGACCAGATGCCATGATCTTAGTTTTCTGAATGTTGAGCTTTAAGCCAACTTTTTCACTCTCCTCTTTCACTTTCATCAAGAGGCTCTTTAGTTTTTCTTCACTTTCTGCCATAAAGGTGGTGTCATCTGCATCTCTGAGGTTATTGATATTTCTCCCGGAAATCTTGATTCCAGCTTGTGTTTCTTCCAGCCCAGCGTTTCTCATGATGTACTCTGCATATAAGTTAGATAAGCAGGGTGACAATATACAGCCTTGACGTACTCCTTTTCCTATTTGGAACCAGTCTGTTGTTCCATGTCCAGTTCTAACTGTTGCTTCCTGACCTGCATACAGGTTTCTCAAGAGACAGGTCAGATGGTCTGGTATTCCCATCTCTTTCAGAATTTTCCACAGTTTATTGTGATCCACACAGTCTATATCATATATAATATACATATATATTATATTATATATTGATATATATTGTATATATAATATATATAAGATAATACATCACATATACATATCAATATATAATATATATCATATATATCATATAATATTATATATCATATAATATATAATATATAAGAAGATATATGATGTATGATATATATAATATATGATATATTATATATAATATATATAATATATAATATACATATAAAATATATATTATATATTAGATTATATATTATATAATATATTGATATATTAGATTATATCTTATATATATTACATGATATATATGGTATATAATATATACAATATTATATATATTATATATTATATATATTATACTAGTACTATATAATAATATATAATATAATATATAGTATATATTATATATTTTATATGTAATATTTATATAATATATTGTATATATTATATATCAAATATATTTATATTTTGCATTGATCACTGAAAAGTAGTCATTTCTTTGCATTGATCACTGCCATGGTAAATAGTACCTAGCTGAAAAATTAAGGGTTAAATAACAGAAGATTTAAATGAGAATCCTAAGATCATGAATTCTTTTGTAAAGATGTCATTCATTTCCATTGTTGATAACTTTGTTTTACTTACAGTCAAGATGGAGCTTCAAAACTTGCTTTTAATTGTAGTTATACTGTAATTTGGGGGAAAGTTTGCTTGTAAGGAACACAAACCCACTCAAATTGGGAATATTTCATTTTCCCAAGTGTAGGAAGTACATGGAGGCCTCAGGAATGAAGGGAAAGTGTTAAATTTCTATGCTCTTTGTCTCTCCTTTTTCTAAGGTTGTGTGGTCCTCATACATGCTTCTTTCTGCTCCATCTGGAGACCAAGTTCTTTTCTGTATAACTTCTGTACTGTTACTTTGTACTTTTATCTTGCACATAGAAACCAACTCTGATACCATTACCTTTTAGTTCTAAGGCTGAGGACCACTGATTTCAGTTTTTGATGCTCCTGAAGATCTAATTCTCTGGAGGGAAAATGTATTAGCTTATATTGGGTCTGGTTCTATCCCTACCACCTGATTGAACAAGCTGAAAACAGGATCATTCAGTATAAACATGGCTACATAGGCAACTTATTCAGCCGAGTCTGTGGATAGCATGTCCAAAGAAGGGAGAGTGGGTTTGAAAAGTGTTCTACACATTTTTCCTATAGAATATCAACCTATCATACTGAGTTGTCATTGGAATGACTATTGTCATGAAGAATTTTTTTTTCTTTTGGAGGTTGAATATCTATCTATACCCCTATTAGAAAAAGTTAAAATTATGAGAATAAAATTATGAGATAATTGATGAGTAGTTACACCTTTTATCTGTAAAGATATTTTTTTTTCTTTTACCTTCCTTTTTTCTGCTCTCTCTTCATTCTCTTCCCTCTCTCCCTAGTTCTTTACTTCCTTTCTTTCTTTATAGATGTTAGCATAATAAATCCCTTTCATGTAATCCATGCCCCTATAATTTTGTCATTAACTTAGGGGATATTTTTTGGAGAAGGAACTGGCAACCCACTCCAGCACTCTTGCCTGGAAAATCCCATGGACGGAGGAGCCTGGAGGGCTACAGTCCATGGGGTCGCGAAGAGTCGGACACGACTGAGTGACTTCACTTTCACTTTTCACTTTCATGCATTGGAGAAGGAAATGGCAACCCACTCCAGTGTTCTTGCCTGGAGAATCCCAGGGACGGTGGAGCCTGGTGGGCTGCTGTCTATGGGGTGGCACAGAGTCGGACACGACTGAAGCGACTTAGCAGCTTAGCAGTAGGGAATATTTTTAATATAAATTTCATTGTATGAAAAATATATAATTAAAACACATCTCCTATTTCTTCATCTTGATTTTTCTCTTCTTCTAGATTGCAGAAAAAACAGAACTCAAAATAGCAGAGTCTCGAGAAGGTTATAGACCTATTGCTAAACATTCATCAGTGTTATTCTTTAGCATTGCAGACCTGGCTAACATCGATCCCATGTACCAGTACTCTCTCATCTGGTTTGTGAACCTTTATATCAACTCTATTCATGACAGGTAAACATTCTCTAGCGTCATTCATTCTCCCTAGGTTGTATTTTCACCATCCTTTCTATTTAAAATATATAACTTTTCTTATTATTTATATAATACATATTCATTATTGATCATTACAAAATATGGGAAAGTGAAGGAATGAAGGAAGAAGTGAAGGAAAGAAGGAAGGAAGGATGGGAAGGAAAGGAGGAAGAAAGGGAGGAAGGGAGGCAGGAAGGAAGGAAAGAAAGAAGGAGAAAGCAAGCAAGCAGACCTCTCTTCTATTCCAAGTTTTACTTCTCTCCTACTCAAGATTTAAGCATAGAGGGATTAGCTTTAGTCCTTTCCCCGCCTTTCTTTTAAATATTTTGCTAAGGCAATAACCTATCTTTGCTAGCAACTCCAGTTTATCTTCCTCCAGCCTTGAGGTCCCTAAGAAGTTTCAGCTCTACGTTTCTAATCATTTGCTAGATGTTTTCACTTTAACCAATTAATGAATGTACACAGATCTTGGAATTAGACTGGAGTAAGGGATTAAATTTCAGTTCTGCCACATAATAGCTACATGAATATAGGCAAGACAGTTAACTTTTCCGTAATTGCTTCAATTTTCCTTATCTATCAAATAGGGATAATAATAGTACCTACCTTTAAGAGTTCTTTTGAGAATTAAAAGATAATATTTGTAAAGTATTTTTAACAATGTCTGGTATTAAGTAACTTGTTAAGTAGAAAAAAAAATATGATTTGAGCCTAGCATTTGTGTTCTACATGGGCTCTTGGTAGAACAGTCCTTCCTGAGTGATTGAAATCCCTAAGCTTTCCCAGCTGGGATTTGGAATTTGAATTAACTCACCCTACATGATGGAGGATATTCAAGCTGAAGAATTGACATAAAGGTCAATAACAAGTCGACGAAGATGTGAAGTCATCAGAACCCCCATGTAATATAGTGCATCCACTTTGGAAACATTTTTAGAAGTGTATGTATCTGAATCACTGTGCTGTACATCAACTATACTTCAGTTAGAAAAACAATAATGCTGCAGTAAACATAGGGGTACACATATCTTTTGAGTTTGTGTTTTTTTGAAGTTTTTTTTGGGTAAATACTCCGAAGTGTAATTGCTGGATTGTATGGTAGTTTTATTTTTAATTTTTTTGAGAAACCTCTGTATTGTTTTTCATAATGGCTGTACCAGTTTACATTTCCACCAATAGTGCATGAGGGTTCCCTTCCAATGATAACATCTTCTATAACTATAGTATAGTATCACAACCAGAAAATTTACATTGGTACAATCCAGAAAGCTTATTCAGATTTCACCATTTTTTTTATATGCACTCATGTGTATGTATGTGTGAATGTGTGTGTAGTTTCATGCTTTTAACAGTGGTTATTTTGATAAAATAAAACTTGTATGTTAATTCATATATAACTTATTTTTTCTTAGCTTTACTTGACTCAATGTATTTTCCTTTTTTTAACCTTTCAGTAACAAATCCAAAATTTTGGAAAAGCGCCTAAGATATTTAAATGACCACTTTACGTACAACCTATATTGTAATATATGCCGATCACTATTCGAGAAGGACAAGCTACTGTTTTCCTTTTTGTTATGTGCCAATCTTCTTTTGTAAGTTACTTGCTTTTTCTTAATTTTAAAAACCTACCTGGAAAACCTAATCAGTGGCTTCTCACAGTAGGATATTTTTTTTTTTTACTCTGCTTAGTCATGAATTTAGTTGTTCATTTCTCTCTAGTGTTGGTGTTTTTATGTTTGACTTTTAAATTTGGGTTATACAAAAGAGCTCAAAAAATGTTCAACAGTCTAGTAAATTCCTACAAAGCAAAGCAAAAACCTGTGTAACTACCATTCATATCAAAAAATAGTTTTCTTCAGGGAATTCCCTGGCATTCCAGTGGTTAGGACTTGGCACTTTCACTGCTGGGCCTGGTCAGAGAACTAAGATACCACCGTGTGGTGTGTGGCATGGCCAAAAGAAAAAAAAAATAAGGTTTTTAGATTGGCTTCTTTCATTTAATATTCATTTAAAGTTCTCTGTGTCTTTTCATGGCTTGATGATTCATTTCTTTTTAGCACTAAGTAACATTTCACTGTCTGCATATACTACAGTTTATCTGTTCACCTGCTGAAGGACATCTTGGTTGCTTACGAGTTTTGAAAAGTATGAATAAAACTGCTGAAATCATTTGTGTGCAGGTTTTTGGATACATGTACGTTTTAGCTTATTTAGTTAAATAGTAAGTGTGATTGCTGGATTGTGGATAAGCATATTTAATTTTTTTAATTATTTTTTAATTGAAGGATAATTGTTTTACAGAATTTTGTTGTTTTCGTTCAAACATCAGTATGAATCAGCCATAGGTATACATAGGTCCCCTCCTTCTTGAACCTCCCTCCCATCTCTCTCCCCATCCCAGCCCTCTAGGTTGATACAGAGCCCCTGTTTGAGTTCCATGAGTATGGAGAGAGTAACATGGAAACTTATATTACCATATGTAAAATAGATAGCCAATGGGAATTTGCTGTATTTAGTTTTGTAAGAGACTGTCTTCCAAGATACTCCGTGTGGCACCGCAGCTTTTTAGGAACCTTGGCTTGTGGTCCTTGGAGTCCTTAATGTTGATACTGACCCATATTCTGAAAGAAGCAGGAACTCAGAAGCCAGCACATATTGAGCAGAATAAAGTGCTGAAGGAGTAATTTACTTTCTTACTTATGGGACCATTAAATTATTAAAAGATTTTCCTTCTTGACTCATATTTTCTCTGTGAAAATTACTTTGAAAATGGGTCCTAAGTGGAAGTTTAAACCCATTTTACATAACAGGTCCCAGAAGAGACCCAACAGCATATAGTGTACATCTCATAATCCATTGCGTTCTATCAGCAGTCAATGAGATTTCCTGTTGCTTCACAACCTTGCTAGCATTTGGTCTTGTCAGTGTTCTGGAGTTCACCATTCTAATAGATGTGGAGTATTGTCTTGTTTTAATTTTCAATTCACTAATGATACATGATAATGAAGTTTGCTTATTTGCTATCTTTATATCTTTTTGGTGAGGTGTCTGTAAGGGCTTTTGTCCATTTATTAATCGGTTTGATTGTTCATTTTTTATTGTTGAGTTGGGTGGCAGTCCTTTATCAGATGCCTCTTTGGGAAATATTTTCTCCCAGTGTGTGGCTTGCTTTCTCATTCTTTTGACAGTGTCTTTTGCAGAGCAAATGTTGTAAAGTTTAATGAAGTCCATCTTATCAATTCTTTCTTTCATGGATCGTGCCTTTTGTATTGTATCTAGAAAGTTATTGCCATACCTAAAGCCTCCTAGATTTTTTCCTATGTTCTAGGAATCTCATAGGTTTGCATTTTACATTTAGGTGTGTGATCCATTTCAAATAAATTTTTATGAAGGGTATATATATATATCTATATCTATATCTAAATATCTATCTATATAATTTGTATATGTTTTTCTTATTTTCCTTTCTTACACAAAGGGAATACACTACTAATGTTCTTTTGCACCTTTTTCTATTAATATAAATGGAATTTACTCAATAGAGATACGCTTTTGTCTTTTCAGCTTTATTAGGTATAATTGACATATCATGCAGTCTCCCCATTGTAAGAATACAGTTAGGTGAGTTTTTTGTACACTTATACAATTGTGCAACCATAACCAAAATCCAGTTTTAGGATACTTCTATCATCCCCAGAAGTTTCCTTGTGGCAATTTAGTCAACTCCTGCTCCTACTACCAGCCCAAGTAACACTCATCTGCTTTCTGTCTCCATAGTTATTCCTATTCCTGAAATTTTATGAATGAGACATTCAGTTCAGTTCAGTTGCTCAGTCATGTACGACTCTGAGACCCCATGAACCGCAGCACGCCAGGCCTCCCTGTCCATCACCAACTCCTTGAGTCCACCCAAACCCAGGTCCATTGAGTCGGTGATGCCATCCAACCATCTCATCCTCTGTCGTCCCCTTCTCCTCCTGCCCTTAATCTTTCCCAGCATCAGGGTCTTTTCCAATGAGTCAGCTCTTCGCATCAACTAGCCAAAGTATTGGAGTTTCAGCTTCAGCATCAGTCCTTCCAATGAACACCCAGGACTGATCTCCTTTAGGATGGACTGGTTGGATCTCCTCGCAGTCCAAAGGACTCTCAAGAGTCTTCTCCAACACCACAGTTTGAAAGCATCAATTCTTCGGTGCTCAGCTTTCTCTGTAGTCCAACTCTCACATCCATACATGCCCACTGGAAAAACCATAGCCTTGACTAGATGGACCTTTGTTGGCAAAGTAATGTCTCTGCTTTTTAATATGCTCTCTAGGTTGGTCATAGCTTTCCTTCCAAGGAGTAGGTGTCTTTTAATTTCATGGCTGCAATCACCATCTGCAGTGATTTTGGAGCCCAGAAAAATAAAGTCAACCACTGTTTCCACTGTTTCCCCATCTATTTGCCATGAAGTGATGGGACTAGACGCCATGATGTTAGTTTTCTGAATGTAGAGCTTTAAGCCAACTTTTTCACTCTCCTCTTTCACTTTCATCAAGAGGCTTTTTAGTTCTTCTTCACATTCTGCCATAAGGGTGGTGTCATCTGCCTGTCTGAGGTTATTGATGTTTCTCTCGGCAATCTGGATGGCCCAGAATATGATCTATCTTTGTAAATGTTCTGTGTGCTCTTGAAAAGACTGTGTAATTTTGCTGTTCTTGGGTGGAATGTTCTAAAAAGTCGAGAAGGTTAAGATGGTCCATATATCTTCCATATTCTTATTGCTTTTCTATTTGTTCAACTATTGAGAGAGATTTGGAATCTCTGCAGAGATTTCTCCTTGCAGTTCCATCAATACTACTTTGTGTTTTGACGTTTTGTTATTAGATGTGTAAATGATTAGGACTGTTATGTTCATCTGATAAATCGATTTGACCTTTTAAAATCCCTGGTCATACCATTGCTCTGAAGTCTACTCTGTAGCCCCTCCAGCTTTCTTTTGAGCACTGTTAGCATCATATATATTTTTCCATACTTTTACTTTTAACCTATTTGTTTTATATTTAAACTATATTTGTAGATAGCATGTAGTTGGGGCTAACTTGTTTTATCCAATCTGATAATCACTACCTTTAATAAAATTATTTAGACTGTTTATATTCAATGAGATAATAGAGTTATATTTAAATCTACCATCTTATGATTTTATTTTCTGTTTTGCCATTCTGTTCTTTCTTGCATTTCCTCATTTTCTGTTTTTCTTTGAGTATTTTTGTGACTGCATTTATCTCCTTTGTTCATTTATTAGCTATAATTTTATGTTTTATTATTTTAGTGATTTGTTAGGGTTATAGTATATCCTTTGATTTGCATATGTGTATGACAGGTATAAGGTAAAAGGTATAAGGGGAGACAGAAAAGTATATATATATTTATGTGTGTGTGTATGTGTATATATATATATCATATATATATATATCATATATATATAAAAGGCCTTGAAACAATATACTTTCATCTCTCCCTTATAGCTTTTGTTTTATTGTTATATATTTCACTTGTACATATGTTATAAAGCCTGCAGCATATTGCTCTTTTGCTCTAAATCGTCAATTATTTTTTAAAGAGACAAATTATAGGAAAATACCTTTTATGTTTATCTACTAGTTAACCATTCCTGATGCTCTATTATTTTTTGTTGATTCAAATTTGCATCTCCTTGAAGCTTCCTTTAACATTTCTTATAGTATAAGTCTTCTGGTAATGGTATACTTTCAGTTTTTATAAACCTCAGAAAAAGTCAGTGAATTTTTCTTTCAGATTTTAATTTTTTATCTCTGGAAGCTTCATTGATTATTTTCTTTGTATTGCCCACTTCTCTCTTCATTATGTTCATGTTTCACTCTCACTCCTTCTGCATATTTATAATAGCTCTTTTAACATTCTCGTCTGCTTGTTATATCATCTCTACCACTTCTCTGTCTGTGTCTACATACTCATTTTTCTCCTGGTTATGGATGCTATGAATTTTACTTTGGTAAATGCTGTTTTTTTTAATTTCTTTCTCTAAGAGCTCTAGACTTTACTTCGCGTGTACTTAAATTATACTGAATTGTTTGACCTTTTCAAGCCTTTTTTTTTTTTTTTACACTTGCTTACAGCAGTTTTAGAATAGACTTTATTCTACAGCTAGGCTAGCTTCACTACTAAAGTATAATCCCTCCAGTGTCACCACTGAATTGTCCTGGTGTTCAATCAAGATTCAACTCTAGTTGGCAATAACTCATATCTTAAGTCCTGTGTGAGTTTTGATAGCTACTTAATTTACAGCTCCCCAGAGATTCTTCGCCTGGGTCATGGAGTTTTACCGTCCACATACATAATTTGGCATTTAATGAAAGAATCAAGAGGATATGTATGCAGATTTCTGGAGCTCCTTTTCCATGAATCTCCCTCCCTCTGGTACTCTGCCCACAAATTCCAGTCACCTTAGCCTTCCTTAACTATGACCTCTTTCTCTTCACCTCCACAGTACTCCTAGTTTCTGATTTTGATTTCCCCCTCCCCCACTTTATAGTTTGAAAAGTGCCTCCAGGCAGATAGCTGAGGCAATCATAGGGATCACCTTGTCTCCCTTTTTTTCAGGTACCACAGTCCTTCACTGGCTGTTATAATTTCTAAAAATAATTGTTTCTTTGGTTTTTTTTTTTTCTGGTTTTTCTAGTTGTTAATAGCAGTAGTATAAGTCAGTTCTGATTGTTTTATCCACGCTATAGAAGCAGAAATTGATTTCATTTAATGTTAAAACAACAGTCCTTATTTTGGGACCACAGGGCAAAGAAAGAGATTGAGTACCAAGAACTGATGTTTCTTTTAACTGGAGGAGTAAGTCTTAAGAGTGCTGAGAAAAATCCTGATCCATCTTGGCTACAGGATAAAAGCTGGGAGGAAATTTGTCGTGCAAGTGAATTTCCTGCCTTCAGAGGACTCAGGTACTTGTTTAAACATGATGACTTAGCACTGTATGGTGATGGGTAAATCTGTAATCTAGTGATCTTTAAAAAACAGTTCTAAAACTGTCTTGATTCATCTCCTCATTCAATGATCTCTTTCAGTTTTTCTCAGTGAAAGGATAATTGTTAAGCTTTTCTTTCCTTTAGGGATCATTTTTATGACAATGTATCTGAATGGCGGGAGATCTATGACAGTAAGGAGCCACACAATGCTAAATTTCCAGCACCAATGGATACAAGTCTAAATGAACTACAGAAAATAATCATTCTTCGGTGCTTAAGACCTGATAAGGTAAAAAACAATGGGTTCTGTTTGGAACCCAGACAATTTGCCACTTATAAAATACTAGGTTTAAAGTTACTATTATTTGGTACTTTAACCTTCATTTCAGATGCTCAGATGGTTTCACTGAGGTCCTTGGATCTGTAGGTTTATAGTTTTCCTCAATTTGAGAAAAACTTTGGCTATTATTTCTTCAAATTTTTTTTGCCCATGGTTTCAATTAAATATATATTACACTGCTTGATGAGGAGGGCATGGCAACCCACTCCAGTATTCTTGCCTGGAGAATCCCCATGGACAGAGGAGCCTTGGGGCCTACAGTCCATAGGGTCATACAGAGTCCGACACGAGAAGTAACTTAGCATGCATACTACTTGATATTATACCACAGGTGTCTGATACTCCGTTAATTACTTTAAAATTTTTTGTATCACTTTGCCTCAGTTAGACAGTTCCTATTGTTGTCTTTAAATGTGATGATTTCTTCTTTTGTAGTGTCAAATCTGCTATTGTTGTTCATTCGCTAAGTTGTGTCTGACTCTTTGTGACCCTATGAACTGCCGCACACCAGGCTTCCCTGTCCTTCACTGTCTCCCTGAGTTTGCTCAAACTCATGTCCATTGAGTCAGTGATGCCATCCAGCCATCTCTTCCTTTGTCTGCCGCAAAGTAGACAGGCTCTAAATGGCTAAAAATCTGCTTATTTAGGCTATGTTTAAAATAGTTGACTATGTAATATTTTGAATTTGGTGCCGATGGACTTTTGAGCTAACAGGTTTTAGCCTACTGTGAAAAATAAACAATCTAGGGATGAGTACACAGAGGCTATTGTTGTCCCATTTATTTAACCATCTGATAAGAGTGGCTCAGATGGTAAAGAATCTTTCCTGCAATGTGGGAGTGCTAGGTTCGATCCCTGGGTTAGGAAGATCCCCTGGAGAAGGGAATGGCTACCCATTCCAGTATTCTTGCCTGAAGAATCTCATAGACAGAGGAGCCTGACGGGTTACAATCTATGGGGTTGCAAAGAGTCATACACGACTGAGCAACTAACACTTTCACTGGTAGGTGAAAAATGGCATCTAATATAATTATAATCTGTATTTTTCTTATTTTTAAGTATTAGGGTATAGACTAAGCTGCTGGAACAAAGAAACCTAAAATACAGTAGTTTAAATGAAATAGAAGTTAATTTCTATCTTTCCTAACAGCCCTGAGCAAATGCTTGAGGGCTGGCAGGGTACAGAGGTTCTTACGATCATCCAGAGACTCAAGTTTCTTTTCTCATGTTAGAGAAGTCTCCTGAAGTTTGGTCCTTGTCAGCAGGATTGAAGCTAGCTCATGAACAACACGTCTGTTGAACAGGAGAAGAGAGTGTTGAAGGCAAACAGTTTCCTTATAAAAATAGGATCTGGAACTCCATATATAATTTCTATTTGTATTTCTCTGACCAAAACTTAGTCACTTGGCCACATCTAGCTGCATGAAAGGCTGGGAAAACTTGGGGTTCTATTACCAAAAGGAGACACAGAATGGGACAGTTTGCTGTCTCTGCTATACTGAATGAGGTCGAGCATCCTTTCACATGTTTAAGATCCATTTCTATTTCATTTTCTATAAACTGTTTCTCTTCTTTGCCCATTTTCTCTTGGATTGTTAGTCTTGTCCATTACTTTATAGGTACTTTTTATATATTGGGAAAACTAGTACTTTATATATGATATACTGCATGTTTTTCTTGTCCGTTAGACTCATAGTTTGCTCTTTGTCAGTTTCCAGGAAAAAAGTTGTTTTGTGAGGTAAAAATTACTCTAAAGATTGTATATTTTCTCTCTTCAACAGATAACTCCAGCTATAACTAATTATGTAACTGACAAACTAGGGAAAAAGTTTGTAGAGCCTCCACCATTTGATTTGACAAAGAGTTATTTGGATTCAAATTGCACTATTCCCTTAATTTTTGTGTTGTCTCCAGGAGCAGATCCCATGGCCAGTAAGTACATATACTATCAACTTTTGTTGTTGTTTCATCCCTAAGTTGTGTTCGATGCTTTTGTGACCCAATGTACTGTAGCCTGCCAGGCTCCTCTGTCCGTGGGATTTTTCCAGGAAAGAATACTGGAGTGGATTGCAAGCTCCTTCTCCAGGGGATCTTCTGACCCAGGGATGAAACCTGTGTCTCCTGTGTCTCAGGCGGACTCTTTACAACTGAGCCACCAGGGACGCCTACTGCCAACTTTAAGAAATTATAAATCATCTTGTTCAGTATCTATTTCCTGGATGATTATAAATCTCTTAGTAAATTTGGTATTTATAAGGAAAAGTAATAACTAGAATTTTTCAGTTAAATACTTGTATATACTGAAACAAAGCATATTTTATAATTTTAGAATAAGCAGTGAAACCGTTTATTTTTATGCCCTCTTAGGCCTGCTAAAATTTGCAAATGATAAAGCTATGTCTGGAAATAAATTTCAAGCTATTTCACTGGGACAGGGACAAGGACCCATTGCAACAAAAATGATTAAAGCAGCAATAGAGGAAGGAACTTGGGTTTGCCTACAGAATTGTCACCTCGCTGTCTCCTGGATGCCCATGTTAGAAAAAATATGTGAAGATTTTTCTCCTGAAGTCTGTAACTCATCCTTTAGGCTTTGGCTCACAAGTTACCCATCTCCAAAAGTATGTTTATTTCTTATGGATTTTAGCACATTTATTTGGTTAACTATTACATTGTATATCTTAAATGTTTAACATTAAGAGATGTTAAAAATATTTCTGGAGTCCTCTCTTATACCTACTTGTAATCCACTCTTGTATGCATTTTTAAGACTTGAGTTGGTTATCTAGAGTAATGCTCTTTGTTTATTTTGTCTCAGTTCCCAGTAACAATTCTACAGAATGGAGTCAAAATGACTAATGAACCTCCTACTGGTCTTCGGCTAAATCTCCTCCAATCTTACCTCACTGATCCAGTTTCTGATCCTGAGTTTTTCAGTGGATGCGAAGGAAAGGAACTGGTAATATTCAGCCTCTGGAACTTTTAAAATGTGTTTACAGTGAAAAATATGAGAACATAAATATTTTATTTGATATTAAACTTTATGCATTTCCTAAGAAGACAGAAATTGTACCTATCTTGTTCATCATTTTATTCCCAATAGTTTGTGTTATGCTTCACGTGTAGTAGATATTCAAATAAATATTTGTTGAGTGAATAAACTGTGGAAAATTCTGAAGGAGATGGGAATACCAGACCACCTGACCTACCTCTTGAGAAACCTGTATGCAGGTCAGGAAGCAACAGTTAGAACTGGACATGGAACAACAGATTGGTTCCAAATAAGAAAAGGAGTACATCAAGGCTGTACATTGTCACCCTGCTTATTTAACTTATATGCATAATACATCATGAGAAACGCTGGGCTGGAAGAAACACAAGCTGGAATCAATATTGCCAGGAGAAATATCAATAACCTCAGTTATGCGGATGACACCACCCTTCTGGCAGAAAATGAAGAAGAACTAAAGAGTCTCTTGATGAAAGTGAAAGAGGAGAGTGAAAAAGTTAGCTTAAAGCTCAACATTCAGAAAACTAAGATCATGGCATCCGGTCCCATCACTTCATGGCAAATAGATGGGGAAACAGTGGAAACAGTGGCTGACTTTATTTTTCTGGGCTCCAAAATCACTGCAGATGGTGATTGCAGCCATGAAATTAAAAGACGCTTACTCCTTGGAAGGAAAGTTATGACCAACCTAGATAGCATATTAGAAAGCAGAGACATTACTTTGCCAACAAAGGTCCATCTAGTCAAGGCTATGGTTTTTTGAGTGGTCATGTATGGATGTGAGAGTTGGACGGTGAAGAAAGCTGAGTGCCGAAGAATTGATGCTTTTGAACTGTGGTGTTGGAGAAGACTCGTGAAAGTCCCTTGGACTGCAAGGAGATCCAACAAGTCCATCCTAAAGGAGATCAGTCCTGGGTGTTCATTGGAAGGACTGATGTTGAAGCTGAAACTCCAGTACTTTGGCCAGCTGATGTGAAGAGCTGACTCATTGGAAAAGACCCTGTTGCTGGGAAAGATTGAGGGCAGGAGGAGAAGGGGACGACAGAGGATGAGATGGTTGGATGGCATCACCGACTCAATGGACCTGGGTTTGGGTGGACTCAGGGAGTTGGTGGTGGACAGGGAGGGCTAGCGTGCTGGGGTTCATGCTGTCACAAAGAGTTGGACATGACTGAGCGACTGAACTGAACTGAACTGAGTGAATGAACATATCTTAGTTTGTACAAAAGTCCAACAGTGCCTTTGATTAAGATGATTAAGACCCAAGAGTAGCAGTCTATTTTCACATTATTTTTTATTGTTTCAAAAATATGTGTGTTAGGTACTAGATATAAGGCAGTGAGAATAAAATAGACACCTCCACCACCAAAAAAAAACCTGTCTTCATGGAAATTCTAATAATACTGTGTTGACGTATTGATAACACTCTTCAGTGTTGTTGTTCAGTCACTAAGTCATGTCTGACTGTTTGCGACCCCATAAACTGCAGCATGCCAAACTTTCCTGTCCTTCACTATCTCCCTAAGTTTGCCCAAACTTATGACCATTGAGACAGTGATGCCATCCAACCATCTCATTCTCTCTCACCCCCTTATCCTCCTGCCCTCAATCTTTCTCAGTATCAGAGTCTTTTCCAGCGAGTGGGTTCTTTGCATCAGGTGGCCAAAGAATTGGAGCTTCAGCTTCAGTACCAGTCCTTCCAATGAATATTCAGTGTTGATTTCCTTTAGGATTGACTGGTTTGATCTCGTAGCTGTCCAAGGGACTCTCAAGAGTCTTCTCCAACAGCACAGTTCGAAGGCATCAATTCTTTGGCGCTCAGTTCAGTCACTCAGTTGTGTCCAACTCTTTGTGACCCCATGGACTGCAGGACTCCAAGCTTCGCTGTCCGTCAGCAACTCCTGGAGCTTGCTCAAACTTATGTCCGTTGAGTCATTGATGCCATCCAGCCATCTCCTCCTCTGTCGTCCCCTTCTCCTCCCGTGTTCAATCTTTCCCAGCATCAGGATCTTTTCTAATGAGTCAGTTCTTCTCATCAGGTGGCCAAAGTATTGGAGTTTCAACTTCAGCATCAGTCCTTCCAATGAATATCCAGAACTGATTTCCTTTAGGATTGACTTGTTTGATCTCCTTGCAGTCCAAGGGACTCTCAAGAGTCTTCTCCAACACCACAGTTCAAAAGCATCAATTCTTCAGTTCTCAGCTTTCTTTATACTCCCAACTCTCACATCCATACATGACTACTGGGAAAACCATAGCTTTGACTAGACGGACCTTTGTCAGCAAAGTAATGTCTCTGCTTTTTAATATGCTGTCTAGATTGATCATAACTTTTCTTCCAAGGAGCAAGCGTGTTTTAATTTCATGGCTGCAGTCACCATCTGCAGTGATTTGTGAGCCCAAAATAATAAAGTCTGTCACTGTTTCCATTGTTTCCCCATCTATTTGCCATGAAGCGATGGGACCAAATGCCATGATCTTTGTTTTTTGAATGTTGAGTTTCAAGCCAGCTTTTTCACTCTCCTCTTTCACTTTCATCAAGAGGCTCTTCAGTTCCTCTTCACTTTCTGCCATAAGGGTGGTGTCATCTGCATGTCTGAGGTTATTGATATTTCTCCCAGCGATCTTGATTCCAGTTTGTGCTTCATCCAGCCTGGCATTTCGCATAGTGTACCCTGCAAGTAAGTTAAATAAGCAGGATGACAATATACAGCCTTGATGTACTCCTTTCCCAATTTAGAACCAGTCTGTTGTTCCATGTCCAGTTCTAACTGTCGCTTCTTGACGTGCATACAGATTTCTCAAGAGGCATGTAAGGTGGTCTGGTGTTCCCATCTCTTTAAGAATTTTCCACGTTTTGTTGTGATCCACAGAATCACAGGCTTTGGTGTAGTCAATAAAGCAGAAGTAGATGTTTTCCCGAAACTCTCTTGCTCAGCCTTCTTTTATTTATATTCTTCAATGTATCTGTATGTAAAACAGTTTTGCACATGTTATTGAGGACAGTAGCAGTTCCAATAAATAGCACTCTCCTTCTCTGCCCAAATTCTTACCAGTTAAGAAACAGGAAAAAAGTATAAATATATGGGAACCAAATTATAACCTTAATTACTGATATAGATTAGGTTGGAAGATTTGGCTTGTATCTGTGAAGAAATGAACTTAATATTACAGAAGCCAGAATGAAGCAGATTTATCTACCCAGAGGAACAAAGGAAAACTTCCTCCCCAGCAGGAAGCTCACGTCTAAGAGAGAAAAGGGAAAAGCTGAGCAAATCTTATTTGCTTAATTTTTCCCAAATTTACCCATTAGATAGGTACTCCTCTCTCTACCAGTGAGTTTAAGAACATAGAAAATCCAGAAGTGTTACATTAATTGAGGTTTCCCTACATGGAAGGAAGCATCACTACTAAGAGAAAACCATCCTCTCCCTTTACACACAATGCATGCTATGATATTTATCATATTTGCCTATTTGAACTGGAAAAAGAATGATATTGCAGATAACGGGTCAAATTCTTTGGAAGCCAGCTCGTTTCTTTCTGCTTGATGATGCTTTCTGTGTGACCCCAGTTCTGAGCAATAATTTTATTTGTAATTCTGGGACAAAGGGAGGGTTTTAGCTGGAAAAAGGACTTAGTAGAGTGGAGAAGGTGATATAATGATCCTCCTACCCATCTTATGATTGCTTCTTTATGTCTTTAGTTGTGGAAAATCTTTTCTGCTGTTCTTCAGGTTGTTCTCATAGATAGCTGCTCTGTAATTTTGGTGTGTCAAGGAAGGATATGAGTTCAGGGTCTTCCTATTCTGCCATCTTGGCATATCTCTACAGCACTATTGCATTTTATTAATGTGTAGTGTTACTGCAGTTTGTCTAGCTTTGGAGTGTTTTGTTAAGTCATAAGATTTTTGTTTGTTTTAATATAAAGTGCCCACTGTTAACACTCTGGCTTCTTCCCCTCAGACTGTTCCCTGAAGGTACAATTACTCATTCTTTTCAGTGCCACAGTCCTGATCAGATTCTGTGTGATCCTTGCCTACCTGGCTGGTTTTCCTGCCAGATTACAAGCCCCTGGTAATTTGAGGCTTTGTTCATTCTTTTCTCTGTCCCCCCTGGTGAATGGCTCCAAGCAGACGCTCTGTTGCCTTTGGTGGCCTTGTACCCAGCTAGCTGTGGTGAGATCCATAGTAGGTTCTTAAAACATGGAGTCTGTTTAAGCAGGGTTTGTATCTGTGGCTGATGTAGGGGGCACTCAGGCAGTGTGGGAGCCGTTTGCTGTGTGGACACAGCAGTGAGGTCTGCTTAGGCCTCTATCTGCAGCCTTCCAAACTGTCAGTGTACAAATGCAGACTAAGGGCAGTGCATACGTGTTTGTACAAGATGTAGAAGTCATGAGATTAATATTTTTTATAGTAAGCATTATTTTAGATAGTCTTTCTAAATAAAAGTTTGTAGAGATATATGATCATAGAATCTCACAATGAAAGGTCATCAGCCCCCTTCACTTTAATGATGGAAATCTGATCAGAATTTTCTCTTGTTGCACATTTTTGTTTTAAAGGCTTGGGAGAAGTTGCTGTTTGGAGTTTGCTTTTTTCATGCACTTGTGCAGGAGCGAAAGAAATTTGGTCCTCTTGGGTGGAATATTCCATATGGATTTAATGAATCTGACTTACGCATCAGTATTCGACAACTACAGGTAAAATTAGAAAGACTGATATTGATGGGGGATCACTGTGTACCAGCCCCTAGGCAATTCCCTTCACTTAGAATAACTTATTCACTTCTCTCAACAACACAAATAGTTGGCTGGATGGCAGTAATAATTATTACAAAGGATATTTTTCCCTCTGAGTTTTTCTGCCGCAAATAATGGGATTCAAACTGATCCAAACTGGCTTAATCCATAATGAAACTTTTTATCTCATGTGCAAAAGAGTTGCAGAGGAAAGACAGACTCTGGAGTGAGTTTTTCAACAAAAGTGTTGCTATCAAAGGCCCTAGTTCTTTCTTTTGGCAGTGCCTTCCTCAATGTTGGCTTTATATAGGTCCTCACTATACTCTCCTCTTAGCTTCCTCTTGGTCAAATCTACAATTTAGCTCTATCAGTCAACAAAAACAGTAGAAAAGGAGTTTATTGAAAGAATATTGTATAGGTCACAGAATCACCAAGATGTCTGGACAGCCATGGCGTCCAGTGTCATATCTAGAATCATACCATGTCTGGTAAGAACATTCCTTCTACCTCTGTTAAATATTAGACACCACAGCCCTCATAGGTGCCGCTGAGACTTTCATCTGCTGCACAGTCTCTGATGTCATCAAAAAAGATCTTTTGCTGTCCCTGCTTCTTTTCACACTAAACTCCAGTTGGATGGCTACATATGAGATTCCAAGCCCAGGTCACAGGCCTAGGCTTTAGCCATAAGGGGACTGAGAAAGTGAGTTATCAGTTTTTTTCAGTTTCTGTAGACTTGCAATGAAACATGAGATGCGTGAGATGGTCAGCATCCTCCGACAAACAAACAAAAGAACAAATGTCCCCTCTAAATTCCTACTCACTCAGACTTTGAACTAGGCACATTACTTACATTAGTTGCATGAATTCTAATCCTCACAGCAACACTGTACGGTGGGTATTATCCCTGTTTTGGAGAAAACCAAAGCTAAGAAGTAAATTTACCCATTGAGGTAGGATTTGAACTTCAGGTCTGTCCGACTCCAGTACTTTCCTATCATTTCTGTCATGTTTTACCAACCATATCAATCCAACTAGAGAACCACAGGATACTGTATGTTCTGCCTCTTTGCTGTGATAAGGGCCTTAACAACATGAGGCTTTAAGACCCCCTTGATGGTAGTTCTTCCAGCCCCACTTCCATGTGTATAGATTGATCGGTAATTGATTGATTGATTGATTGATAGATATTTAAAGCCATGTTAAAATGGAAATGAAATGAAACACTCTATGGTTTTTCTCATTTCATTTTTGCTTTATTTCAGTTATTTATCAATGAATATGATACAGTTCCGTTTGAAGCGATCTCTTACCTGACTGGAGAGTGTAACTATGGAGGAAGAGTGACAGATGACTGGGACAGACGTCTCCTCTTAACCATGCTGGCTGACTTTTATAACACACACATAATCGAAAATTCTCATTTTAAGTTTTCTCCTAGTGGAAACTATTTTGCCCCTCCCAAAGGCACTTATGATGAATACATTGAATTCATTAAGGTAACTGATATCACTGAAAATCAGGTTAGATTCAAGTGTGATTTTTTTAAAAGCAAAAAGTGAAGTAGTCCCTCATGATGTATAGAATTAGACAAGTATTAGGTAACAATCAGCTTTCAATACAGTGTTTTTTTGTTTCTAGTAGTTATTGAAAATTGGAAAAGTTTGATCCCTCTGTTTGATGTTTAGTTGATTTCTAACCCTTTTCGGTTTGCACATGTCTACCTTATGAATTAACATACCCAGTTAAGCTGTAATGCTTGTTGAATTTATTTTCTGGTAGAAACTTCCTTTTACTCAACACCCTGAGATATTTGGATTACATGAAAATGTTGATATCTCCAAAGATCTTCAACAAACGAAAATCCTCTTTGAGTCCTTGCTCCTCACCCAAGGAGGCTCCAAACAAACAGGATCCTCAGGAAGCACTGACCAGATTCTACTAGAAATTACCAAAGATATTCTCAACAAGGTAATATTTAGCTTAAAATGTTTTACTTGGAATATAATATAAATCAAAATGGCACAGAAATGTCAATCTGAAAACTCCAGGTAGCAACGTTATGCCTGAGTGAGATACTTTGTTTTCTGAACATTAGTTTCCAAACTGGAAAAGTGGTGATCATAGTACCACCTGTGTAAGGTTCTTGTGAACATTCAGGGTATTATTAATTTGAAGTGCTTTGCATAATGCCTGGAAAATGTTAATTTCCTAATAGCTAGAGTTATGGAGCTACTGAATATATGATTTCTTATCATTTCTAAATAAAAATGGTGGGCCTACTCTTTTTTTAAATGGGAAAAACTGTCTGAACTTGCCAGTTCAAGAATGGAATGCTTTTTAATCTATACCTTCAGAAGTGAGGAGGCACAGGGAGATAAGAGCAGCACTAAATTAGCAGCTACAGCTTTTCCCCCTATACTGCATTCCAGTGTGCTTAGCCCTGGTAGAATGGAATGATGCTCTCTTTTCTCACTTTTTTCTGCCTTAAATTGAACAAAGAACTACTAAGAGGACTTTATGGCCCCAAGCACAGATCTTCACAACTCCTCTCCAGGATGAGTACTATAATTATCCCCGTATTTCAGCATCAGGCACTCTGGCAGAGCACAGCCTGACCCTGCCCCATCTCCCTTGTAAGTCCACGGATGGCACTTGGTCTACTCTCCCAGTAGGTACCCTTGCCTTACACCACTCTATAAGCAGAGCCTACTCACACTTAGAAGCTTAAGTCTGGCTGTGGCCACTGGAGATAAGTAGTGAGCGACATTGCCTGCTGCCCTAGGGTGAAAGCAAACTAATGTTCTTCCACCTCTACCTGTGGACTGCTACTTCTCACCCCCAGACCCTTCGGCTTGTGTGATTTATCTCTTTAGAGAAAGGTTCTTGTCCTCCCAAAATGGTGGCTCTTACAGGATCCCAATAGGAAGTTACCTGGCAGTGGCATATGGGACTTAATTGGGGTAGAGTGGTTGTGCCGACCAACCATTGGTGTCATACTTTGGATGATGCCACCTAGTGTGACTTAGAATTCTTTTGCACCACCAAGGACCATCACTTGGGGACAGTCTGGGTGCTCAACTTTTTAGTTTGACACCTTCCTCATAGGGAAATTTCTCATAGGGAGATTCCTCTAAGAATGCAAATGCCAGTGACAGGGGGCTTGCTCACAGCCCCAAAGTCCTCGTTATCACTTCTTCTAAACCATCTCTGAGATGCCGCATTAAAATCAGACACTCAGTGACTTTCTTTCTCCCTAAGCCCTGGAACCTTGCTACACTTACACACTGATTATTTGGTAGTGGTGTAAACAAAGCTATTTTGAGCCTGTTGATAATTTATTGAAATAAATATAAAACAGTTGTGAAATGATATATCAGTTTTATTAATGGAAAATAAAATCCAATTTACAAAAGAAAATTACACAACTTTTTAGAAATGTGTATATTCTACTCAGTGCTATATCCTATAGGAAAGAGCATGGGCCTTACTGTTAGAGACCTATGGATTTAAACAGACTGCTTCTAAATTGTGTACCTTTAGGCATTTACTTCACCTCTATGTACTTAAATGTTCTCATCTGTAAAATGGAGATAATGGTGGCCACCTGAAACTGTATGGCAAGGATTACATAATATTTGGAAAGCACTTAGCATAATTCTTGGCACATAGTAAATGCCTAATGTTAACCATTATTATAGCAGAATGAAACTGTTCATTTTGAGAGTGATATGTGATCTTCAAATTTTATTCTCTTAGCTACCAAGTGACTTTGACATTGAATCAGCACTGCTCAAGTATCCTGTGAGATATGAAGAGAGCATGAATACTGTGTTAGTGCAAGAAATGGAAAGATTTAACAAGTAAGGAGCTCTACACCCAATGATTCAGAAAGCCACCAACCAAAGTTGATAAAAAGATACACCAGGTTGAATCAAAATTTTAAGAAAAAATTATCAAAACTTGCCATTTCATTAGAATTTGTCTCCTTTTTTAGATTTGCATATTGCCCCAGAAGGGAGCATATCTTTTCTAATGTAAAAATGATGATGAAAAAAGAGATCTGCTATTACTGGTTAAAAATATTCATTAATCATAATTTTTCATCCATCCATTGCTCTTCTCCTCAGGAAATAAAGCTGGAATGACCATTATCCAAGCCTATGTATAGATACGTATTTAGTTATTTTTCTGCCCACTTTCTTCCTAAGTCTAATCTAGGTTGGTTAGGTACCCTAAAATAGCAAGTAGGTTATTTTGAATTTTTAAATTGAATTTTCTAAAGCTCAATACTGGCTTAAGGAATGGAGAATTGTTTTGGTTATGAATTTTCTAGTGTTTCCAAGTTTAACTTTCCAGACTTATTGATTTTTTAAAATAAAACACATGAAAACCGTATGATGCCTTAATAAATTTAGTATCTCGTATACAAAGACCATCTAGACTTGCCTGGTGGCTCAGTTGTAAAGAATCTGCCTGCCAGTGCGGGAGACATGGGTTTGACCCCTGGGTCAGGAAGACTGCGTGAAGAAGAAAATGGCAACCCACTCCAGTATTCTTCCCTGGCAGATCCCATGGACAGAAGAGCCTGGCAGGCTAAAGTCCGTGAGATCGCAAAGAATCAGACATGGTTGAGCAACTAAACAACAACAACAATACAAAGACCATACATATTTATACATAATAACATATTGTCTATCAGTTGTTTAAGCTTATAGCCTAAAACCCTCACTTGAGGTATATTTATGATGTTCTTAGAATTTTGGGCCTAAGTGGGAAGCAAAGTACTTATAAGGGTATGAATGAATATACACTTTAGATTTTTATGCAGTGTTTCCAAAGTTTCAACCATTGCATTGTCCCTTTATAACTTTTCCCATATTTGCATGTCACCTGTAACATTATTTACATGATATTTTTCCTTAAATCATTCTCTGTTTAAATTAGCCTGGTCTTAATCAATAATACCCAGAAAGCAATTTAATGTGCAAGTTATATTATTTTCTATATTTAAAAATGCATATGTAATAATTAAAATGAAAAATGTTCATCCAAGTATCACCTAAAATTACCTTACATCATGAAGTGGGAGGTGACCACATTTTGGGAAATACTCCCATAAAGCCGTGAATGATATCCTGCTCTTTCTTCTGGATAGACTGTATATTGATATTTATTATCATATATATGATGATGACACAATTGCTTTCCTTGCAGCTTAATTAAAACTATATGCAACACTCTACGGGACCTTGAAAAAGCTATTAGGGGTGTGGTCGTGATGGATTCTGCGTTGGAGGCACTGTCCGGCAGTCTGCTTGTTGGAAAGGTTCCAGAAATATGGGCGCAACGCTCATACCCAAGTCTTAAACCCCTAGGAAGTTACATCACAGATTTTCTAGCCCGGTTGAACTTTTTACAGGTTAAAAGTTATACATAATTTATACATACTATTTCATTTTTCTGCTTGACTGAAGAGATACTAGAAATTGTCTGTGGTCACTTGAATGTCTCTGAGTTAGATGGAAATGGATAAGTAGTTTCATGGTAGTCTAACCAAAATTTTAGAGTATTGAGAAGTACACATATTTCAAAATGCTAAGTAGAAAATTAAAACTTTATGTTATCCAAACTCAAGTAATACATGACAGTTATATTTCTGAAGATTCTGTTTGTGGTTTCTGTGTCCACAACTGGTCTTATGATTTTGATGCTGACAGTAAATCACAAAAACAGGCTGAGGCTTGGATTAATCAATAATTGGCCATTATATAGAAATCAGTGCGTCTTATCTCTTATCTCATAAAGCCAGGGAAAAGGTGAGTGCTTTGAAATCTCTAAACCCTTCACCCCGCAAACTCACAGGTGAAGGATATGTAGGCAGCACACCGTTTTCCTCCATAACTCCTCTGCTTCTCCCCATGCTATGGTTGATACTTACATGAGGGTAGTTGGTGGGGAGAGCCCCCAGAATACATTTTGGAAATTCATATATATGATCTTTTAGTTTTCAGTTGCCCCTTGTTGTATGAAAGCTCTATTAGTTTTACTACAGAAGCTAATAATGAAACAGCCATATTTGTGAAGATGTGGATAGAGAGGCTTTCTCATAAACATCCCTTTTTAATTTTTGCCAGTCTGATAGGTCAGTCCTATCTTATTGTTTCAATTTGAGTTTACTTGATTTTTAGTGAGGCTGTGCTTCTTTTTGTATGTGTTCTTGCCATTTGTCTTAATATTTTCTCCTGTGAATTGCTATTCATCTCCTTGATCAATTTTTCATTGGACTATTTTTGTTTCTTTTTATAAAAATTTTGAAGGTTACTTTCCATTTATAGTTATTACCAAATATTGGCTTTATTCTCCATGTTGTACCAATATCCTTGAGCCTGTCTTACCACCCAATAGTTTTTGCTTTCCGGTTGTCCATCCCTATATTGCTGCCCATTCCCCCAACTGGCAACCACTAGTTCTCTATTTTTGTGAGTCTGCTTTTTTTTTTTTTTTTTTGCTATATTTACTTAGTTTGTTGTATTTTTTAGATTCCATATATAAGTGATATCATACAGTATTTGTCTTTATCTGACTTATTTCACTTAGTGCAACATACTTCAAGTCCATCTTTGTTGCTTCAAATGGCAAAATGTTATTCATTTTAATGGCCAAGTAGCATTCCATTGTATCTGTATACCCTGTCTTCTTTATCCATTCATCTATTGATGAACACTTAGGCTGCTTCCACATATTAGCAATAGTAAATAATGTTGCTATGATCATCGAGGTGCATGAATCTTTTCAAGTTAGTGGGTTTTTTTTCAACATATATCCTAGAGTGGAGTTTCTGGGTCATATGTTAGTTCTCTTTTTAGTTATTTGAGAAACCTCCGTACTGTTTTCCATAGTGCCTGCATCAATTTACATTCCCATCAACTGTGTACAAGGGTTCCCTTTTCTTCACATCTTCGCCAACATTTGTCATTTATGTTCATTTTGGTGATAGCCATCCTGACAGGTGCAAGGTGGTATCTCAATGTGGCTTTGAACTTGCATTTCTGTGATGATTAGTGATGCTGAGCATCTTTTCATGTACCTGTTGACCATCTGCATCTGCTGTTCGGAAAAATGTCTGTTCCGTTCTTCTGCCCATGCTTTAACTGGGCAGTTTGTTTGATGTTGAGGTGTACGAATTACTTATATATGTTGGGTACTAATCTCCTATTGGTCGTATCATTTGCAAATATTTTCTCCCATTGAATAGGTTATCTTTTCATTTTGTTGATAGTTTCCTTTGCCGTGCGAAAACTTTTAAGTTTAATTAGGTCCCATTTGTTTATTTTTTGCTTTTATTTCTTTTACTTTGGGAGACAGATTAAAAAAAAATACTGCTGCGATTTACGTGCAAGTGTGTTCTGCCTGCGTTTTCCTCCAGGAGTTTTATACTGTGTGGTCTTACATTTAGGTCTTTAATGCATATTGAGTTTATTTTTTTATATGGTATTAGAGAATGTTCTAATTTCATTCTTTTACATGTGGCTGTCCAGTTTTCCCAGTAACAATTGTTGAAGACACTGTCTTTTCACTACTAATGATTCTTAGAATTAACAAATTAAACAAATGAGCGGTCTGGAGTTTTTCCCCCCCTTTTCTCATTTCTCTCTCACCGTTCACCTTGCTTATCTTCCTTTCCTCCAGCCTGTGCCTTTATTGTTTAAGTTTTTTGCACACTGGCTGGCATCTCAGATTAAATCCAGGATCCAACATTTAGTACGTATGTGACATTGAAGAAGATACTTGTCGGGAGCCGCGTTAGGCGTTACTGACAAAATGGAGGCACGGCCCCAACCCCGTCTCCTCATCCTGCAGGCACGGTCCCGGGATGAAGGAGTTAGGTCTTGTGATTCTGACTTGTCCTTTCCTTCCTTCGGTTGAGTTGGCTGGAAAGAATGTTAAGGTGCTTATTGTTCTTGCTTGAGAAAGCACAAAGCCTTCTGCAGTTGCCCAGGAAATAATCCATAAAGTTACATTTGTTCAAGGACCTTTACAAAGAATGTTCCAGGATGAGCATGTAGGCTGCAGCTTGAGGCCATGGGAAAGATTGTTATTGAGACCTGCTTGTGAGGGAAATGTTTATGGCAAAAGAAGGTTGCTGAGTTTAGGGTTTAGGAATAATTAAGAATAGTTAGAAGCTGAAAGTTTAAGGTATGTTGTAGTGTTGGCATATTTTACTATAGCTGATAGAGACTAGAAATTTTAGAGATACTAATAGCTAGAAGCCTTTTTAGGAGATAATGAGCTTAAGTTACTAGGGGATAGCAGGATTTAGAAAGATAAGAAATAAACTGAGGAATGTGGTATGCAGCCCAGAGACAAACATGAGTTACAATGTAATCACAAGGACACTTAAGAGGGAATCTGAAGGACAACAATGATTTATGGAGACAGTAAATCTGGGTGAGGGGAAACTGAAGATGGCAAACCTCTGACCTAATGCTTTTGTAAAAGTATAAAAGAAAACCTGATGCTTAAAATAAACATGCAGTTCTGCACTTTGAGTCAGAGGCTGCATCATTCTTCGCCAACACCATTCATCCCTTCAGGCTGATTCCCTGGCTGCTGGAGCTGGACTCCGGCAGATACTCATTTTTTTGCACCCTGATTTCCTCATTGGCAAAATGGGAGGAATAATACCTAACTCACTGAATTATGGACTAAATGAGGTGATGCATGTAGATCACCTAGCTCCTGGCATGCACTAAACACTCAGTAAATGGTAGCTAATTCAGAGATTTTATGGATATCTAAGTAGCTGACCCAGACATTCATAACATTCTTGGCTAAATGAAGACCTGAAGTGAGCAAGGGAATGTTTTATATGCTTGCTTTCTGGGTTCTTACAGCTTTCTCTGCATGGTGCTCGTTCTGCTTGGCTTGTACCCTTACTGAGCTCCATCTCTTTATTTACCTCTTCTTGATCTGGCAGCTTGTACAGTTGCAACATCTCCAGCAGTGGTTTGTTTTCTTCTTCCCAGGAAGCAAATCTGACTCCTTCCCATAGTGTGCTGCTCACTCAGAGACAAAGTTCATTTTATTGATTAATCTGTTCATTCAAATGTGAATTGAGACTCACTTTGTCAAAAGCATCTTGTTGCCAGGTTGCCTTCAGTTTGCCAAGAGCCCTCAGGAGGATAACCTATGTATCTAAGAAAAAGTTAATTCAGTATAGTAAGGGATGTGTCATAAAAGACCAACATGTAAAATGCTCTGGGAATTCAAAGAAGGGAGAGAGTTTTGTTAACATAAGAAAGCAGTTGGTTTTTGGATGAGGTAGCATGTGAGCTGGTCTAAAGGATGAATGGTTTTGGACACTACAAATAAAGGAAGAGGGCTTAGAGACACCTGTAGGATGAAAGACAGTATATCGTTTAGGATTGATTATTTTGTAAAATTTTTGATGAAAGCAAAAATTAAGTTCATTCCCTCATGTAACTGAAAAATCCAGGGAGTAAAGTGACTCCAGGCAGCTTTTGACCTAGGGTCCAAATGCAGTTACCTAATCCTGGCATCTTGCACTTCATCGCTTGGATTCAGTCTCTGTGGGTTAACTCCACTCTGTGTTAGGTTCTTGTTTGATGGCAGCAGGATAGCAATGGAAGCTCTGGCTTCATATCCACAAAACTGTTTAGAGTGAATCTTTTTCCCCAGAAGTCCCAGTAAAAGTCTGTATGTCTCTGGCTTTGATTGGGTCACATGTCCATTCCTGAATCAGTCACTATGACTGGAGTATGATCAGCTTGGCATGAATCACATGCCCACTCCAGAATGTAGAGCTCCACCACCAGAGTGGTGTTTCAATTGAAATGTTAGGAGGGTTCATCCCATAGAGGGATAGAAGAGTCATGCCACTTTAAGATAAACAGAAAAAACAACAGAAGTTTAGCAAGTACAGAGAAGAGGCCACCATTTGATCAGAATGTCAGATGTTTAAAGGGGAACTAAAAGGGATGGATATATAAATACAATTTGGGACCAGCTTATGAATTATCTTGAATGGGAGACTTGAGGTGTTTTAGGCTTTACTTGGGTAGGGTAGTAGTAGATCACTGAAGTATTATATGAGATGTTGAGCCTGATCCAAACCATGCATGGAGAGGTGTACTCTGGCAACATCATTACAGATGTATTGAACAGAGAAAGGGAAGAAACAGAAAGAGGTACACATGATTCAGAAAGAAGACCAGGATATCTAAAGTGGAGCCAGAATCATGGTGTGGAGGCAGGGAGTTTAAGAGGATCAAGGAATTGGAACCAACACACGAGGGCTGTAGTTAGACAATATATAGGATTTCTGAAGATGGCTGCTTTTGAGTGGGATTAAGTAATATAGTAAGCCCTCAAATAATTTACATTTGTCTTTTTACAGAAGATTTTAATCTTTCACAACAAATAAAGTTTGTCAGGTTAATGTTAGAATTAGTTTGAATTTCCCAAGAAGAGGAACTAGAAGGGATAAAAGGTAGGAGGGCCAATAAAGGTTGTATGTTTGGTGTCAGGAAAGAGAGTCCTGTGGTAGAAACTGTGGGCAGCATACACAGAAACCAGAATCAGTAATTGTATGTCAGATAATTCTTGAGTAAGTAAAAGGAACATAATGTTTGTTTTTCCTTTATAGGACTGGTATAATTCAGGAAAACCTTGTGTGTTTTGGCTCTCAGGCTTCTTTTTTACCCAAGCCTTTTTAACTGGAGCAATGCAGAATTATGCCAGAAAATATACCATCCCCATTGACTTACTGGGATATGAATTTGAGGTACAGTAAACTACTTAAACTCTAGAGCATATCATTACATCAAAGGAATGTATTTAAGCAAGGAGGACATGAAGAATTCATATTTTTATTGCCCATTGCAAATAATTCTTATCCTTTCCATTCTTTGTATTTATGAAGAAAGTATATAGTATTTGCCTTGCTGTCTCTATGAGAGAATTTTTATACATCTCAATATTCAATTCAAATAATCCAACACTGCTTTTCTGTTTTAGCGGAAATCAATATGATGTACAGTAAAACCAGATAAAATTCTTTAAAAAGAACTGTATTATTTTACAATTACATTTCACTGAGAAAAAAGTATAGTTTAAGAAGCTATTATATGGACAAGTTTCTATGAATGTGTTCTGAAAATTTAGGTAATTCTTTATGAGACATTTATCTAGGGAGGAAATCTCTACTAGCATTTGTTTCTGCCTTCAGGTTATTCCTTCTGATTCCTCTAAGGAAGCACCAGAAGATGGTGTTTATATCCACGGATTATATCTTGATGGAGCCCGCTGGGACAGAACAAGGTCAGTAGTTTCAACTGCAAAGACTCTTCAGTTGTAGCTGAATCATAGGTGAGATAAGCTGTCTGCTGCCCTTCACCCCTGCCATCCTCCACAGCCAAAAGTCTTCTTCTAGAGAATATGACAAGTAATAAATCATATTAGAATTCTTGCCATAAATCATTATTCAGGCTGCAGCAATTAGTAAGTGAGTAATTTTAGGTTCTGAACAATTTTGAGTTAATATTTAAATGGACTTACCAGTATAAAAGTTAGTTGAATTTATTTTCCTTCTTCTGTTTTATGAGTTACCTTCTGTTTTGTAATGTGTAGGAGCACCTCACTTTTAAATAGTTTACAGTTATAGTAAAGTTCCCATTTCTACTGGTGAATGGAAAACTTTTTCTTATATTTTGATGACATAATAAATAAATATTTAGAATAAATACTGAGGGAATACCCTGGCTGTCCAGTGGCTAGAACTTGGTGCTTTCACTGCAGTGGCCCAGGTTCAATCCCTGGTTGGGGAACTAAGATCCCACAAGACATGTAGCACAGCCAAAATAAATACTGAATTTCCAGCATAGGAAACTAATCAATGCTTAGATTTGTGTGTGTATATGTGTCTGTGTAGACAGACAGATAAGAGAGAAAGGGAAAGATTATTTCCCTTGGAGCCCTGCTCTTTAATAATCCATTACTTAGCATAATCTTCTATTTCCAGAGTCAGGGTTAGACTTTCCTGTCAAAGGAGGGTTAAAAGTCAAGGCAGGGAAATTTGCTTAAGAAGAAGCATGAAGGTGGTTCTATAGAGATGGTTCTAAGACAGCTAAATGAGGAGAGTTAGCTGCACATAGCTCATGTGATTATTTCTCTCTTTTCATTTTCATCATTCTCATGACGTTTCTCTTCACTTACTTTTTCTTATATATGTATTCATCTTTTCATTTCTTTCTTCCTTCCATCTTGCAAGCAAACAAATAAGCAATGTAACATAGAAAAGATAAACTACATTTTCTAGATAGAAAGCTCTATGTTTGAATCCTGACACTGGCAAACACTGGCACTTAAGAACTCTGTTACTGTGAGAAACGTACTCAGCCTCTCCGAGCCTCCACTCTTCATCTGTGAAATAGGAATTGGAATGGGGCCAAGACTATTGTGAAGGTCAAATATAACAGCATAGTGTCTGCCTCATGGACATTACTTTTAAAGTGGCAGTAATTGATATTTGTCCACTATTTAACACATTACCTTTCCATAATTTTCTTCTGTTTTTCTCAGTTCTTCATTGCCTTTTACTTGGTTTTGTTTTGACATTTTTTCCCTGCCTATCTCTGGTCCTCTCTTGTATTAAAAGCCAATAGCTAAGTCACAATTTCTAAGATGCAAATTTTGTTTTACTTTTAATAAACATCTATCAATTTCTCTTCACAGTGGATTGCTTGCTGAACAGTACCCCAAACTTCTGTTTGACCTGATGCCCATTATATGGATAAAACCAAGTAAATACATTTCTAACAAAACTTTGTAGAGTTTTATGGAGCATAATGATAGATATTTTTAGCTGCTTTCCGAATAAGTCTCTGCTTAGAGCTATTAGAATTTGTTCAGTTATAGTAAATACTGATTTAATGTTTATATTGGAAATGTATTCTTCCCCCTTTTTTGTGTTGCATTTTTATTATTTTATGACTATTATTTTGCCTCTTGTTGCCCTTGTCACATGGGATATAACATTTTCTTTGCCCCTCCCCTTCACTTCTCCTTTTTCCAAGTCTAGAGCTTTCCATCAATATTTTGATTGTGAAGTGCCTTTGTACACATCTTAGAGACACAAACAGGTTTGACACATAGTCTCCAGTTATTGACTAGAGTTTTCTGGCTATAAGAAACTCCTAGGCCTGGGAACCAGCCAGGTGACCCATGCTGCTAGGGGTGGAGACCAGCTTTGCCCCCTTGTAAAACCTACATGCTCCCTCCTTTTTGCCATCATCATTTTCCCACCAAATGAGAACAATTGAGGCTCATTCTTTTGTCCTTCCTCTCTATTTTTTTTAAATTCTCAAATAACTATAAACGAAGACATTTACAAATCACCCAATTACCACTCAACCTATTAAGTGTTTTTTATTTCTAAAGCAGTTTATTTATAACTATGATGTGGCCTCAGTTTAGAAAGATTCCTAATATCTCATATCTGGCTTTGCAAGGATTGTGTAGAGATTCTTTTTGTGAGTTAGTGTATTTTTCCAAGTAATAACCTGGTGAAAACTAATAGTAACTTCAATTTCTTCTGATTTATGGATTTCTTGTATTAGAACTCTCTAAGCAACCGTGTTTCTCTTTCTGCGTCTCTCCCATTACCTATGCTGTGTTTTGTTTCTCCTTCTTATCTCCCAAGTCCTCTTGAGTGTTTCCATACTTGCTAAGTGATCAGGTCTTTAAAATCATGTACCATATTGAAATCACTTACCTTGTTTCACAACCATAATTATATGCCAACTATTAAAAAAAAAACCAAAACAACAACTTTAAAATATTCAAGTATCATAATCATGATCTGAGATTTAGTACTGTTCATTTTATTACAAGATAAATAGTTGTTCTTTTAGTACCAGTGACTGTTTTCCCTTTATCAAATGACTGTATTTCCTTTTTTTCAAGCTATAAAGTCTAAGATCGTGAAGTCGAATGCCTATGTCTGTCCTCTTTACAAGACAAGTGAACGTAAAGGAACTCTTTCCACCACAGGACATTCTACTAACTTTGTCATTGCAATGTTGCTGAGAACAGACCAACCCACTCAACACTGGATCAAACGTGGGGTTGCTTTGCTTTGTCAATTAGATGACTAAATTGGACAACTTAATAAAACATCTGAAAGAAGTTACAAAAAATATTGCTTTTGCTTACTTGAAAATATATACATTATAAAACCCAAGAATCTTGGTGTAATTCTTTAGATGATCTGTGTGAATTTTTCTTTACATTGTTCTCCTCCCTGATGCAGCACTCTCAATTGGAGTACAGCCCTCCAGATGGATTCTTGAGACCACAGACAACTGTGAAGAAGAACATGAAATGTGTATTGGAGTCATATGGAAAATCTTTGAAACTTTTATTTAGTTCCTTTTTTTATTTGATATATATGTGAAAAACAGATTTGGGAAGACTAGCTGAATGAAATTTTAACTAATATCAAAAATTATCTCTTTCACAAATGTTAAGTCATTTCATCGGCTTCAGTAATAATTTACTTTCTATTCAACTATTGTGATTATACATAAACATTTAAAATACATAAATTGTAAATAAGGAAAATACTGAAACAATTTCAGAACTAAACCCCTTCTGCCTTACTCTTAAAATGTCAGATCCATTTTTCTCACAGTACCCCTGTGACAAGGAAAGGAAACTGAAAGCACTGGGGCTGACACACAAAGGCGGTGAGGACTGGAGGGAGATCCTGCACACTGGAGGTGGTATCATGCTTCTTGGCATTTGCTTCACATTTAATTGGAAATGCCAGGTGGGCCCTGTGTTATTTTTAATGGTTATTATTCTTATTATTTAGTATGCATTCATAATACTAGTGTACATTATCAATTTTTAAACATTTCAACAAAACCAAATTATAGTCAAAATTTTATTATCTTATGTGGAGTTAATTCCTTCCCAAAGATTCCCTGGATATTTTAGGCTGCAGCTCTGTAATCCAAAGAAAATGTAGGCGCAGCTTCCCAGTGAATCAGGACCATAGGGACAGTCATTTTTGATAATTCAGTCAGAGCAAAATGTTTGGCCTCTCTTACATGAAAAATTGCTTCTGGTTTGCCATGGCTATGTGCATGAGTCCTCAGAGGAAGAGTTCACCTCACATGGTCAACCTCCTGCAAAAGCATTTTATTCCAGGAATGAAATGTTTCATCTTTTAAATTTCATGAATACAGCAGTAAAGAAAAGAGACCATGTTTCCAAACAGAGCTAAACCACATGTAAAAAACAAGGGGAATGTGCCAGACTGTCTTATGATCAAGTATTTATAGTAAAGCTATTAATGGAATAGTCACTACTGGGCAGTGGAGATCCTAAATATAAGTGAAAATTCTGACGTGCTAATCCTTAACAGTGAAAACTTCGGTGCTGTCCTAGAGGATATAACAAAAGGTAAAACGTCTTTGGTATGTGATCAAACCTATTCTATGTTAAACCTGAAGTGTTCTTTTAAAGCCATTGAGATATTGCCTAATAAAATATATTGGGGCTTTCCCCCCACTCTTTCAGTTGAATGTTATATTATGAGAGCACATTTACTCCTATAACATGTTTATTTTTAGTATTTACTAAAATGTTTTTAGCATAATACTCACTGCATGTAGAAAAGATATTCTTTTGAGTGAATGCTACAATAACTGAGAAAAACTCATAAGCTAAGTTTAAAATAGATCGATATGAACATTTTCATAGTTAAAATGGCACTGACTTAAGGTTTATGTGAAAACTTGTGTTTCCTGAGTAAGCTTTTAAATAGATGGTTACTCATGGAAAATTTCTAATTTATGTTGAATCTCTGGCAGTTCAGAAAACTCTTTGGAGTTTTTGAAAAATTGGTAAATGGATATTTTGTGTTCTAAATTTTGCATTTTTTCATTTATCAATCCTATGATTTATTTTAGTTTTCTGAATTTCATTTATAATTTTTATCAGTTGATAATCTGTTTCCACAACTGGAAAAATATTTTTAATTCATTTTGACTTTAAAGTAAATCTGTCTGCATTCCACATGGATAATTACACCAGTGATGAAGACATCGATGATGACTTGGACACCCAGCTCATCATTCAACAGAGTTTACAGGATATTCACAAGCCAGGAACTGCACAGCAGTCACCTGAGGATGAGAGGTAATGGTATCTCTTTGGCAATGCATTATAGGTATTCAACAGTTGAGACTTGTCATAAGCATGATGCTAGTGTTATGACAAAAACAGAAGAGAGAGTCAGAATCCAAGGAGCTTTCATTTAAATAGTATCTATGAGATGATGTCTGACCAGACAGGGGAAATTAGAAAGTAATGCAGAATTTAATTAGGCAGTAAAGAAAATAGTTGGAGAAGGTTAGTTACAAATACGGATGAGGAGAGGTAGACTGGAAATCACAAAGGAGAAACAGATGAGAATTTGAAGGGCTAGAAAACTCTAATGCATCTTGTTTTGGGGGAGCTAAGGAAATGTATAAATCCACCAAGACACAGAAAGTTGTTGTCAGTGGGGTGGGTGGGATAGGGTAAAGTCTGTTCAAATCAGAAGGAAAAATTGTGTAAACTTAAACCCAGAAGAGACTACCCCTTTGGAAGGGTGCAGATTCAGAGTTCTGGTATGACAGCACTAGAAAAGGACTCCATGGACCCCTCTTCTTATTCTATCCCTTTCAGCTTGTGGTAAGATGTGATGGTGACAACTAGAGAATTGCCCTGGATATTGCCCTTGGCTGTCTGCAGCCAAGCACACCTAGTCAAATGCTGTCTGGCTGGTCAGCAGCTTCAAGCCCCTGAGTAGTTATCAGGGGTGATAAACCGTTTGCTTGGGATGGTGACCTCTATTTGCCTGCTGGAGGTAAAATTGGATAAATGTGTTTTAACTCCAAGAGATTTTAAAATTAAATGTAGATATGTTGAAGTTTATCAAACCTACAATGGGTTTTTTTTATTTTTTAAAGTAACACTCACTTGGAGTGATTGTGTGCCACATTTTTGAGCATTTCATAAATATTAACTCATTTAAATTTTAATTCTCATTACCTCCCTATGTGGTAGGTACTATTATTATCCCCACTTAGAGGTGAGGAAACTGAGGCATACAGAAATTAAGCGATTAACCCAAAGTCACAGAGCTAGTAAATAAAGAGCCAGACAACCTGGCTTCAGAGTCTTTGTTCTTTATCACACTATTCCTACACTTTTGTGTTAAATTTAGAAATAATCTTTAAAATAATCTTTAAATAGTTAAAAGCTTTATAAAGAAATTTGATTTCATTGGATTACCTGTTATATTAACCTTGTGATTAACTTTGAAGTCATGATTTTACATTGAAAGGTAAAAGAGATTTTAATTAAGAGTATTGAAATGTTTCAAAGAAATTAAAACTGACTATAGTTATAAATTTCAGTTATTAGATTTGAAAGAATTGTGTGATACTTAGCAAGGTTTGCTGATTTGATCAGGTACTTGAAGAAATTAGGAAACAAGCATATACTTGAGACAGGAGGAATAAAGCGTTCCCCCCCCCCCCCCAAACAGAAAGATGTCCAGTCCTAATCCACAGAATTTATGACTATGTAACCTTACATGGCAATGGAGAATGAAGGTTGCAGATGGAATTAAGATTGCTGATCAGCTGACTTTAGATAGGGAGATTATCCTAGGTTATCCAGACAGGCCCAGTGTAATCACAAGGGTCTTTAAAAGTGGAAGAGAGAGGCAGAAGAAGGAGATCCTGAGAGATGGCCAGGTAGAAGGACATGGCCCAACATTGCTAGTTTTGATGATGGAAAAAGGGGTCAGTGACCTAAGAGATGTGGGTGGCCTCTAGAAGCTGGAAAAGGCAAAGAAGGGGATTCTTCCATAGAGCCTTCAAAAGGAACACAACACTACCAACACATTGATCTTGGTCCAGTAAGACCCATTCTGTACTTCTGCACTGCAGAACATAATAAATTTGCCTTATTTTAAGCCACTCAGCGTGTGGTAATTGCACACAGCTGTTATAGAAAACTACAATGCTAAATCAATAAGTACAGTTTTAAATGTTTAAGAGAATTTGATTGACCAGGTTGTAAGCAGGACAGATTGTCTAAGGGAATTTATTTTCTTCAAGGTAGGTTCATTGAATAATCAAAAGAAAAATGGAAAGGTGACAATCGTTATTTACTAGATTTAAAAAATAATGTAAGATCCATAAATTGTTCTTTAAAACTTAAGATATTTTAATAAAAATATTATTTTAAAAAACTGCTAATAGTGTGTTTTGAGCACAGATTCTGACCGTGAATATTTTTTAAAAATCTTACACCATGATTATTTACTGTTTTTAAAAAATAATTTTTGCTAAAATCAGTGACACTATAGAGTGGCCATTTAAATTTTAATGTGATAATATGACATTTCAGTCCTAGACTGGTTTGATTCAGTTCAGCAAGTATCGATTGAGGGCCAGCTGTGATCTGGGTTCTCACAGTTCTTGCCCTAAAGAAACTGATGAGGAAGACATATGAGAGAGGAGTTTCTTTGGAGCACATAAAGGGTTATACTACGTTTTGAAGTGTTTCTATTATGCCTCAGTTATGGCCTCATTATAAGTTCACTCCTGTTTAACTACTATTGCCTCTACCCTTTCCTTTTGCTTTATATCCTTAACTTTTTTCCTCAGTTTTGGAATTTGTCACATATTTTTTTCCTCTGCAGATTTTTGAGTGCTTACTATAAGAAGATAATTGAAACAATAGAGACAGTTAAGTACTCTTCTTATTCTGTCCCCTTCAACTTGTGGTAAGATGTGATGGTGACAACTAGCAGCATTTTCCCTCTGAGCTCAGGAAGCCTAGAAACAGGATCTCCCAAATGCTGAACACTGTGGGGTCCACAGCTGATTGTCAGGAGTCTGATATGGCCTTTTTTGAGAGAAACTGCTTCAGCATAACTTAGCAAAGAGCTCCCAGGCTCCTTGGTGAACAGGACTGTTTTCTGTATGTAGTAAGGTAACAGGTATTCACAGACCCAGGGGGTATGGAATGCTAGATGAAAGACCTTACAGCTTACTTCCCAGCATGTGTATTAGTCGCCTAGTCATGTCTGACCTTTTGTGACCCCATGGACTATAGACTGCCAGGCTCCTCTGTCCATGGAATTTTCCAGGCAAGAGTACTGGGGTGGGTTGACATTTCCTTCTTCAAGGAATCTTCTGTACCCAGGGATCGAACCCAGATTTCCTGCATTGCAGGCGGATTCTTTATTGTCTGAGCCACCAGGGAAACCCTAATTTGCCCTATGCAATTAAAAAGGTGGTGCCAGAATTTCATTCTCTCATGTACTAACCTTGATGATGGAATTCAGAAGCAGTATGGGCTGCCTTGTACGTGTGCCAAATGTGAATATGTCCTCATTTGACATACTAATAGGTAAGGAAGATGTGTTGTCACAGTTGACTAAGTACCATTCAGCTTTTGATGAAGCAGATGAGATAGGCTGGCTTCCTCTCCATAAGGCTGCAGTACAATTAAATAAGAACATTTTGGAAATCACCCTGAAAGGTAAACTCCCTTTACAACTCTTCTTGATGCTTCTGAGAAATAAGTTTAAAATTTATTTTCAGATTTTAATCTGTGTGCTCTAATGGATTTATTTCAGCCTCAAAACTCAGTGTGTGGGAGCAAACCACCCACAATGGTGAAACACCACTGTTTTTGGCTGTCAGCAATTGCCTCTTAGAAAATGTCAGTTTTCTTCTTCTCAATGGCTGCAATCCAAATACCAAGAATGTCGAAGGCAATTCACCTCTTATTACAGGTAAATCAACACCTTGGCTCTGGAGAACAGTCTATGGCCCTGTGTCTCCTCTAGACCCAGGGGCTTCAAACAGGCAGTTTTTTGATGCGTAGGTGCAGCAATGTCACTAGTCCCAAATGACCACATGTGGTATCTGACCCCCAAGAAGCTTTGTACAGATTGGCCCAGGCATATCAACTTTCATTTAAGTCAGTGAAGCAAAGTGTCTGCCCAGTTATGAGCTGGTTGTTTTGCCTGATACCCTAGCTGAACAAGTTAATCTTGGTATAAGAAATATAGAAGAGGAGCAGAGTAGGAAGAAGCAGCCAGTGGTTGGGTAAAATCAGCAGATTAAATATGAATGACTAATTTTGCTGCCTCCTGAGTCTTCAGGAGAAGTACAGTTCATTAAATGTTTTAAAGGGTTAAGATACAGAAGAATGGGAAGACTGGAAGAGGAGACAACAGTAACATGATTTTTAAAAATCAGAAGAGCAGATAGATCAATGAGTAATAAGTGACAAGAAAGCCAAATCTTAAATTGGAGTGGGGAAAGCCAAAAACCAGTGCAGTTGTATCAAAAGGCCTGGAAACTGTTGGCTACAGTTACCTCTTGGAACACAGGGATGAAGAACAAGCAGCTAAAATAGAAAAATTTATTGAAAACTATTAAGAAACCAGTACTCCGGAATCTAGATTATTTCTCCCAATCTACCCTACTGGGTCAGATTCCTCCCCAGCAAAATTTTGGAGGTTTATTCTCTGAATAGTGTGAGCAAAGATTCTCAGGACTGGAGATTATTAGGCAAGGGCAGGAATACTGGATATGAAAAACTGGAGGAATTAAGCAAACACAAGATGAGATCTCCCAGCTCTCCTCCACCAAATTCTAGAAAGCTGGCAGCTAGAACTTCACCCTCCAAAAGAAGGCTTTTCTGATTGGCTCAAGGAGAAAGAACTAAAGATAGTGAAATAAAAGTTGCCCAACAAATGGCCCAGGCATATCAACCTTCAGTTAAGTCAATGTTTAGAATTTCCAATCAGATTTTTAGTTTCCAATTCTTAATCATGAGCAGATATCCAAGGACTGTCTGAGAAAAGTCTCCAACAAGCAAAGATAAACAACTTGGAAGAAACAGATTATTTAGGGAAAATAAAATGTAAGGGAAAGTTATCATTAATTTTCTCAGAAAAATCAATGGAAATTAATAAAATCTCAGGACACTACTAAAAATAACAAACACTCTTGAAATTAAAAATATGGTAGAAATTTTTAAAAATGCTATAAGATAAAGTTATGTAAGCTTTATCTTACATAACTGAAAAGAAGGAGAAAAGAAATGAAAAATAGGAAAGAAAAATAACTAAGAGAACTAGGATGACAACTGAAGAAGGGCAACATGTGAATAACAGAAATAGTAGGAGAACCCACAAGATGGAGGCAGTATACCATCAATGAAACAAGTCAAGAAAGTTATTTCCTAAAACAAAGGACAAGTGTTTCTAGAATGAAAGGGCACAAAGTGCCAACTCCATGAATTAAAAAAGGACCCAATAGGGTTTGGGTGGACTCCAGGAGTTGGTGATGGACAGAGAGGTCTGGCGTGCTGCAATTCATGGGGTCGCAAAGAGTCGGACATGACTGAATGACTGAACTGAACTGAACCCTTGGGTACTCCATATTTCTAGTCTTAGAGCAATTATAGCTCTTTATATGGCACATTATAAACGGTGGTGAGCAGAATTCATCCTGATTCAGTGTCTGACACCTAGCAAGATTCCTCAGACACAGTTGGTGCCAACAATTAGTGAATGGATAGAGAGATGGATAAATTAAATTCTAGAATCTTAAAGGACTAAAGATTATCATCCAAATGTGAATTAACAGCATAAATGCAGAAATACCAGTAAGAGAATTTGGTTTACAAAGTGTGAGGTTAAAAATGATTTCCTGATTATAGCTTTTTTTGCTTTTCTTTATGTAAAGCATTACAAACATTTCTGGGGCTGTACTGGATACTTAAGTTCCTATTTTCTTGAGAACATAAAGATGATAGGTGAAAACCTTGTTTTTCAGCCCATAAGTAGCCAATAGACAATGAATAATTGGTCATGACTTAAAAGCAAGTAGCCCTATTGATATAAAACACTATTAATATTATTTGATATGTGCCTCATTTTTTTCCTAAGCACAAATTGTTGGCACATGGAGGACAGGTAGGAAGAACTTCTTAAGAAGCCTGAGGGAAACTAGCTGATCAGATACTCTGGCCTGAATTTCCTGTTGAACATGATGCCTCCCTCACTTCAATTTCCCAGCTGTTCTACAGGACTCCTATGATATGGCCTCCTTGCTGATCAGCCATGGAGCCAATGTCAATCTGTTGTGTGCCAACAAGAGGACAGCGCTCCACGAAGCAGCCAAGCTGGGCAGACGGGACATAGTGGCACTCCTGCTGGCTTCCGGGGCATACCCTGACCCACAGAGCTCCTATGGATTCACTCCCCTCGCTCTTGCTGCCCAAAGCGGGCACACTGAAATCATGGAACTCTTACTGCAGAAAGGCAAGACTTTTCTATACAGTCAGCACACTTTTCCTAAAGGGTAACATGACCAAAGTGTTCTCCTCTTCACTGAGAGCTTCAAAGTAATAGAAGTTAACATTTAATTTAAGCTTAATTTAATATTTCATGGAAGTACATGTTAATACATTAGCTACTGAAAAAGCCTAAAATAGGGATTGAATACTTCTTACTTTCTCTGAAGTAGATTCCCTGCAATTACTAGGCTGCAGATTACTCTTTTACTTAATGTTCCCTGACCATGTTAAGAGGATGGCTGCTTTCTGTTTAATTTTTTTGTGTTACTGTTCTTTTTTAGATTCATAGAAGGAAAGACTTCACAAAATCCTATATATCTTTTCTCTGCTTAAGCTACCTCTACATGTTTTCTCTGCTTGAGCTAAGTGATAAGGCAGTCCAATCTGTTACCGGATGAATTCTTAGGAAATTCTTCCTGATTTCCTCTTTGTGAGTCCCAGTTCTCCTCTGTAGTAATAAAACTCTGAGAGAAGGGGAAAGAAGGCAACTTACATGTGTTGACTACTTTCTCAGCACCAGGTATTAAGCTGCTTATTTTACCTCAGACAATCTTCTGCAAACCCTGTGAGGTAGGCATTATCCTCATTTTACCCTTGAGGAAAGTGAGGCTCAGCAATGGTACCAGTTGCAGGACTTCCCTTCAACACATCCTCTCCTGCCACCAGTGCTGTAGCTATGGACATCTTAGATCCTGGTTTAACTCGCAGAAACCCTGGCTCAGAGAACTTTGGCATTTACTGTCTTTGAGGAGACCACCCCCCCAACATTGATGACACTGTGAGAAGCAACAGTGTATTATCTAAAGCTTTTGTTCAAAGAAGCAAATCTTTCCCAAGATTTAATAAAGTTCCAATATTAGAATTATCTTCTTTATTCTCCTCCCCATTTGTGTCCAGAAGCCTTATTTCTTTCTCTAACAACAGATGGTCCTGGTTTCCAATTTTCTAGACTGCACAGAACAACTTTCTGCTTTTTAGACTTACCTAAATCCTTCCTATCATACAAGGAGAGGCTAGTTCCTGATCAGTGGCCATAAAACATTTCAAGTAAAATGTTATGAGTGCTGTCAGAGATGGCTCAGGTCATTAGCTGGAAAAACAAAGTAAACACTGGATCCTTCATTTGCACAAAAAGAGTAACCTTTTGTGTAGATCATTGATTAAAATATAAAGAAACAAGAGCAGCAACAGATTTTAAATCCTTAACCTTTAAAAAATAAAACGAACCAGTATGGGTTGACCTCAGTGAGGGGGCATCTCCCTTAGGTAAGCCCCTTTACAGTCATTGGCACATGGCTACTGAATAACAGAGCCAGGCTTGGACCCCACAACTGTCTCATTCCAAATCACACTAGTTTACCACCCTGCACTGCTAGACTGGTAACATAGCATCATCACAGAAACAGGCCCTGGGTCTGGCCCACCTGGCATGAATCCTGACTACCTTGCTGACTAGTTGTGCATCTCTGGTGAAGTAATTTAATCTCAATGAAGCTCAGTGTCTTCATATTTAAAAGTGCAGACGTTAGCATCTACTTCCTAGGGTTGTTGTGAAGTTTAGAAATTACTATATAAAGGAACTAGCACATAGTGGGTACTCATTACGTGGGGGCTTATTAGCCACTTCTGAAAGCGTTCTGGAACTGGGGTTCTGGGGCAGCCGCTTTATATTCTAATGATTATGGAGTCCACACTAAGTTAAAGTCATCATAGCTTTTTTTACATGAGCTGTGAAGGGGACCAGAGTGTCCTCCTTTTCTTTTGTCCATTCGAATGCTACTCTTTGTTGAAAGCCCACTTTACTCAGAGGCCTTCCAAAACTGACCCCAAATTCCTCTCTCTTTCCTTCACTTCCTAGTCCCACTTACAACCCCAGCCCCATTCACAGCCCCAGCCCTGAGATCTTCAAGAAGACAGCCTGTGTCTATACTCTTATTACCCACAACATTCACAGAGCACTTAACTCACAGGGTACCCTTTTAACTATCAGCAGTCTCCAACTTCAACTAAGAACAGCTAGTGTCTCTTAGTATGCACAGTCTCCTAGAAACAAGTTAAAACAGAACAAATACCCTTTTCCATCATAAGATCTTCATTAGATTCATGGTGACATAGTTCAACAGGACGGTTAGTGCCATCTTATATGTGTGTTATGACGTAAGCAAGCTTTTGTATGCAGGTCTGAAAATAAAACCGTCTATAAAATTATTTCTCCTGGGATTCTTAAGTTAGAAACATGTAGCTTATAAAATTACCCTGAAAGCCAACATGTGTATTTATACTTTAAGAATACTTAAGCAATACAGTGAAAAGACTCTTCGCATAACATCACTCTTTCTCCTCCTAGGAGCTAATGCTCTTGGTCAGGCCTCTGACTCTTCTTCCATCTTACTTGAAGCTGCTAGCGGAGGAAATCCAGACTCTGTGACTCTCTTGCTAGAGTATGGAGCTGATGCCAACGTCCCTAAGAATTCAGGTTACCTGCCCATTCATGTAGCAGCTGACAGAGGTCACTTGTTGTAAGTTCAACCACACTATTGCTAATAGAAATAGTAATAGCTATGGGGTTGGGGGGTGGTTTCTGGGAACTTGCTATTCTTCATCTCTGATCCTCCAACTTCAACACCCCCTTTTAAATTAAGAAACTTTGGACCAGCTAGGAATTGGTAAATTCAGATATCCTCTGTAGCCACTGAAGAGACATAAAACTATCTTATTATCAGGTCATTTGGCAATGCCGGGAGCCTTGGGTCTCACTGACTGGGATAATTCTGAGTTTTTAACTTAGACCTGTAACTTTACCTGGTATCTGAGATTCTGCATGCAGGAACTATGCCTTTTTTTTGGTTGGGGTGTCTAAATACTACCTGATACTAATACCACCCAGTGCTAGTATAAAGCAATTACAAACAGGTCAATGCTGCATCTTAACAAAAAAAATTTTAATGCACTTTGAAATTCTTTCTCAGAGTTCTGAAGATTTTGGTTCCAGTTACTGATTTTGCTGCCATTAAGCGGAGTGGCATCAGTCCAGTTCACTGTGCAGCAGCAGGAGCACACCCCAAATGCCTGGAACTTCTCATCCAAGCGGGATTTGATGTGAATTTCATGCTCGATCAGAGAATCCGCAAACACTACGATGACCACAGGAAGTCGGCTCTGTATTTCGCTGTGTCAAATGGTGACCTCTCTTCAGTTAAGCTGCTTCTGAGTGCTGGAGCTCTGCCTAATCAAGACCCAGTTAACTGCCTCCAGATAGCCCTCAGGATGGGCAACTATGAGCTGGTAAGTCTGCTGCTACGGCACGGGGCCAACGTTAATTACTTCTGCAGAGTCAACCCTTTACATTTCCCATCGGCACTGCAATACACATTGAAAGACGAAGTCATGCTCAGGATGCTGCTGAATTATGGGTATGACACAGAGCGATGCTTTGATTGTCCTCATGGAGACAAAGTTCATCCTTTCTATGCTTTTGAAGGCTGGACGTCTACAGTTATCAAAGATACTATGGTAAGTAAACACCGTAGCAGCTGTCACCCTGTGTCGTTACTGGTGGCCCTGAACTACAGCAACAGATAAAATTCCATTCTTTCCAGAAGCTCTGGTTGGAAAAATTTTAATATGATAAATATATGATAAACCTGATGACAGAAAGATGGAAAAAGTACAGAAACAGTTTAGAGGAAAAAGTGATTTAACTCTACTCAGGGAATTTCACAAATGAAGCAACATCTGCACAAGGTTGTGAAGGATGATTGTAGCCTTATATGATCGGTTATGCTTTTTCTTTGAAGAAGTGAGTTATCTAGCTAGAATGTTTCTGGGTTCCCTGTACTCTAGGTTTTTTACTCTAAACCATTTGATTAATGATTTTCTTTTGGTTACTTTCTGGTGAAAAAAGAATCCCAGTTAATGTTGCTAACTTCCCTCTTCTTGAGACATTTTTCTCTTTGCTTTCATCACACCAGTCTCCTACTTTCTCCCTGCCTAACTGGTCACTTCTATTTTCCCCAACTTGAGCCTTTCCCCTGACTTTTCAAATACCTGCCACCCTTCAGGCCTCATCTCAAGTGCTACCTCTTCAGAGAGGCCCTTTCCTACCCATCTTATTTAAGGTAGTTCTGCTTCCTAATCATTCTCTTTAATGCTTTTATAAACTTTTACCAGTTTATAAGGTTTTATAAACTTCTACCAGTTTCTGAAATTCTTTAATATTTTACTGATTATCTGTCTTCGCTACAAATACATGAATGTAAGCTTTTGTTCACCACTTTCATCAGCTTACAGATCTATGCTCAGAGTAGATGTACTATAAATACTTGAATTTATATTGTTAAAATCTGAAAATATAAATAAAATGAAAACAAACTTTGGATCAACTCTGGAAAGTAAAAAGCAAGTATTTTAATATTGTATGTTACTTTTAGGTTATAATTAATGAAAGACTTGGTTAATTTAGGTAATATGTCATCTTGTATGGCTTCCTCACTTTTCATATAGTATTATTTGCCTTACATGGGCATCTTGTCTAAGGACATGTAAATCACTTAAAGGTGGAAACTATCTTATGCTTCAAGTATCAGGGTGGGACTATGTTATGATAGAAAACCCCAAATAAAGGTGGCTCTAATAAGATGGCTTATTCCCCTTTCATAAAATAAAGGCAAATGTAAATAACATTCTAACTGGACAGTTCCATGATTCACAGGAGAAACTCACACCCACACCACAGTGAGCAGGATAGCTGGCAGGAAGGAGTGCACACTTTGCTCTTCTGTAACGTCATTCTGGGAGTTGCTCACACTTCCACTGTCATCCCATTGGCTAGGACATGGTCAGGTGGCCACATATAGATGCAAGTGAAGCTGGAAAGGTAATCTTTATTCCAGACAGTAGTGGGCAAACAAAGGGGATAATAAATATTATCTAACAGTCTCTTTTAAATCCTCATTGTATCTTACAAAGTTCAGAAGAGTTAGTAGTAAATATTTTTCCCAATGATCCCCTGGAAGAGGAAATGGCAACCCAATCCAGTATTCTTGCCTGGAGAATCCCAGGAACAGAGGAGCCTGGAGGGCTATAGTGCATAGGGTTGCAAAGAGTTGGACACAACTGAAATGACTTAGCATGCATGTATGCATTTTTCCCAATGTTAAGAGTCAAGAGATATTTTCTTGTTCAACACCTTCGTTTATAAATGAAGAACCTGAAACCTTTGGTTCCTGACACTGAGTTTAGTGTTCTTTGATGACTATGTTAAATCACAGATACGTAAGTTTTTCATTTACTTTCATGGTTCTGATTTTCTTCCTCAGTTCTGTGAAGTAATAACTTTGTCGTGGCTGCAGCATCTCTCTGGGAAGGTTGTTCGAGTGATGCTTGATTATGTTGACCAAGTTAGGATCTGTTCAAAGTTGAAAGCTGTGCTCCAAAAACAGGGGCTCTGGTCAGAAATCCATTTTATCTTGAGTAAGTATCTTTCTTGAACATTCTTACCAAAAAATACTAATTGAACTCTTGTTTTGCAGAACATTGTTCTCTTCAGTTAAAAGCTTGACCTAAAGAAACCAAGAAAAAGACTATTCCTACCTAAAAAATGTTATTGTATATACTTAAAGTGTACTTATTAACCATTTCCCAATAGATGAAATCTGTTACATAATAATTATATAGGTAGATGATAATTTTCTCTTGATCCTATGGAACACCATAGACACAGGAATTAAAAACTATGAAATGGGGCTTCCCTGATGGTCCAGTGGTTAAGAATCAGCTTGTCATTGCAGGGGACATGGGTTCAATCCCTGGTCAGCGAACAAAGATCCCACATGCCGTATGCCGCAACTACTGTGCTACAACAAAATGAAGATCCTGATAGTCGCTAAAAACTCAATGCAAGCAAATAAATAAATAAATATTAAAAAAAAACAACAACAACTGTGAAATGGCACTAAAAGCAGGGATGAGAAAATGCTAAGATCTAAGACTCTAAAGGATAGTAAATGACCCTTCAAAGAAAATTGTTTCACAGCAGCACCTCAGTCAAACTAAGAAGAATTTCTTTTATCTAATTTCCCCATGGAATCTTTAGTTTTTAGCCTGACTGCAAGGAGCAGGACAGGGGGTTAATACATGTAGATGTAGGAGCTTTAGGTCTCACAGGCCAGACCTACAATTGATGCCAGTCTTTGGACTCTAACATGACGTGGTCTGAAACCATAGCTACAAGATTTGCAATGAGAAGTGAAAAGCTATTTCCCAATTTAGTCACAACAAAGGAAAATCTTGGTGGCTTAAGTATAAAATACATTTGCTAAGATCACTGAAAAATCAATCAATTCTTATTCCTTTTGGATAATGTGCCTGTTTTGCATTTTAGCAAACCCTCGCTCTCTCAAACATTTGTGCCGCCTCAAGATCCGGAAGTGTATGGGACGTTTACGTCTGCGCTGCCCTGTCTTCATGTCATTTCTCCCATTACCCAATCGTCTAAAGGCCTATGTCCTTTACAAAGAATATGATTTTTATGAACAAGGCATTTTCACAGGAACCTGGTAATCAAATTATTCTGGATGAAAAGGTATGGATCTGCAAATGTCTTTCTTAAAATTTGACTTGTATTTCTCACTTCACCTGGCGACTAAAATCTCAATGCAGTCTAAGTTCTTCAGAAAGTCACTCTGAACATAGCCTCTCAATAGATGGCTAGCATTCTGAAAGGCAGTTTTATAAAAATAAAACCCAAAGTAAAAATTTCAATTAACTAGGATTATCAGTTCTAATGCTATATTGATCTTACATTAAATGTATGAATTCATATTTTTATATGCCCAAAATAATAAATGCTACCTCTGATAATTCAAGATAATACTTTTTATAGAGAAATACATATATAAAACGCCTTAGTAACTACAATGAATAAAGTATTGACCCAAGTACATGATCCTAGAAATTAGCTGTTCCTGTACAGAAGTCCCAAGACCAGCTTAGTGTCTATGTGTAGAGTGCAGTATTGAGGTAATTCAGCTGAAAGAGAACCTTCAATTGCGGTTTCATCATTAACGGGATACACGTATTCCTTCTTTCCACAAAACCCTGGCTAAGGGTTACCACTTACTGGTTTATGTGATCACTGGAATAAAAACTAAAAGTGTTTTCAAATGGACGATGGTTTATGATTTCTACACTGAGTCCAGTCCAGCAGACAGAGAGGAGTTGCTCACTGATAGAAGCAGTTATAGATATTAGTTTACAATTCTGTTTCTATATATTCTATGTTGCATTTAAATACAGGTTTCTGGATGTGGAAGTGAGGAAAGAAACTGAGAAGACATTCATTCAGCCACACCTGTGTACCACTATATGACACATCAACACAGAGAACAGAGGGGCAGGATTATGGCCACAGCTATAGCTTGATGTTTGTGTTCAGTCTTAGCATACATTTTTTTTTTTTTTTTTGGCATAATATAGTCCTTCTTAAGGAAACTGAAGCTATATGATTTCTTTCTGATGTAGGGATTCATGGCGATATAGACTATTTCAGTAACTACAGACTTAAAATTACTTTTATAATACAGTTTTCACATAGAAAATTTGCAAAACTAGCTGGCATGAATAGTTTTTATTTTTTTTAATCAAAGTGTGGTGTCTGTTTATAAACGAGTGCTAGATTATATGTATGTTCATATACAAATATATTTAGGATATACATGCACCTAGATAAATTATATAATTCTAAAGTTAATTTCATCTACTCCCTGGACCTCCTATGAATGTATACATTCCATAAAATTCAAAACAAATTAAAACAGAAACTGCCAGTAGAAAAACAGAACTTGGTAAATGTTATAGGGAACCACAGAGAGCACAGCGGATGAATATTGATTAGTATTACAACTACAAGCCCAACCCACATAAGCTGGCGTACACAATAACCTGGTCCTTTAAACTACAGGAATTCCTTTGAATAGGACCAAGCACAGCAAGTATACACTGTAAGATGTCTAGGGTAATTACTGAAAAGTCCCAAATTTTTCTAAAAGGAAAAAAGTCACTAGATATGAATTAGTACTATTTCCCCATGAGTGACATTCCCCCCCCCCATTTTAGTTGTTATGGGATTGCAATAGAGTTAGATGTGTAATACTATCATAAAAGATTAAGAAAAAGTCCATTTGTTTTATAAGCATCATTTGAAATTACTCGGAGCAATAAAATTCAGAGTATATACCAGATATTTCATACCAAAAAAAACTATAAAAAATCATGGACTTTATTATACATTAAAAATCTCCTAACAGCATATTTCCTGAAGCCTTATCAGGAATACTTATTTTGACATAATGAAAAAATAAGTTCTCCACTCCACATGTATACCACCATTACATAAAGTCAGGTTCTTCAAATTTAATTCTAAAGAGAAATGTAGCGTAATTCTTAATTGCATGTACATGGTTAATAGTATCAGTGAAATAAGAATTAACCAATTCACTTACATTACAAAATCACCAAATATACAAAGCGGTTTTGCACATTAGTTATAACTTACTCCCCAGTTCTCATATTAACCTAAGTAAATTACACAAGAGATTAGTTTAAAAGTATAATATAGTTCCAGTTTCAATTTTTTATGTATTATTAATTACTATGGAAGAAAAAAAAATCTCATGAAAGAAGAGTAAGCCAACCTTGCTAAAAATAAAGTCAAAGACTTGCTTGCTGCAGTGTGTTTGAATATTTAAAGTACAGTTTGAATGCCTGGAGACTGTTATCAAAGTCAATGTTAATATTTTTATTTTATTAATTTGGGTGACAGATTTTGCAAAACACAGGCTCTTAGTCTGTCAGCATGTATAAGAGGATTCAACTCAAATACTTGCAGTTCCTATATGTAACTCAAAATGAACCCAGATGCCTTTACCACACATGATTACATGTGACATAGAATGGTATGAACACCCTAATATCCTTTTCTCAAGCATAAAAGTAACATAAATTTACCACCTCTATACTGTGGAATCTGAGAATTCTTTTGAAATTAAACACAGGTTTAATCATGGCAAAAACTAGACTGGGGACTATGTTCAAAGTAACAGCTTGAGTTCCTTGTTAGCAAGTTTTCTCAATTTTACAAGGGGGAAGGAATAATTAGTTTGCTATCTGTTGACTTCATTACCATAACTATAAAAGTACTGTTGACACAGGGAGCACAAGTACCTAGCAGAATTAGGTAGACTTAATTTCTTTCCTTTTAAAGAATCAGTTTTGTTAATGTCTAAAAAACATTAAATGCAAGTTAGAATCTGAGAAAGATATCCCAAAATCTAATGCCGTTACCACCAGAGCATCCAAAAGCTTGAAGGGATTTCAAAGGGGAACAAAGATCAGCTTGAACGTTATGCAAAAATCCATGGGGAGCCTTCTTTAAACAAAACATAGAATTTATTAAAGTTGATGCTTAAGTATCTGCCGTAATGGAATAGTTCACATGGTTCTACAGTAACGAAACAGAAGTTGAATCATCTAACATTTTTAAGCCCACACATGACTTCTGTTTGGCATTGGAATGCGCTCTGGTATCACCTACGGGCACAAGTTTGTTAATGTGGAAATTCCTAACAAGATATGACTTAAGAGAAGCCACAAGTTTGTCCAGCATCCCTAAGTCTCAGTACCTTTACCTTTCATCTACATTTTGACCCAGAGTGGTCACCAAGGGCAACGCTTTGCTACTATGCAAAGCACCAGCCTGGTTAACACTGTCTCCTAATGCTGACCACCTTCCTTGCATGGTGGCTGACAAGTTACACCTGAACTAAGTGAGGTGGCAACCTTATAGTATAAACAAAAGACTTGCTGAGACAAAAAGCTTACTAATCCTCAAAAAGGTCTTAAAAGCAGAATGTGCCATGGCTAACCAAATGCTGATCACAGAAGAAATTTCAATTTCTACAAAAAGGAATGATGCACAAACTACTGTGAAAGCATTCCCTTTAGCAAGGACAAAATAAACTCTTTTCAAAAAGTATTCCATAAATTTCTACTTTTTTACTATATGTTTTGGTAACATAAGGCTTCAAAATAATGATTATTAAATAATCATTATTCCCATTTGGTACATGGCTAGAAAAAAAACACCACAATCCTATATATAATTATCTATTCCATTCCTACAGAAAACAGTGTATATACATTGTGAAACAGCTGAGAACTATATGCCATTTCTAAATCAGAACTAAGAAGAAAAAACTATATGTCAAATAACAAAAGGCTTTTTTCCTTGTAAAATTAGTGGCTAATCTCTTGAAAATTTTAAATATATGACTATGTAAAATATTTTATTCAATATATTTAACGTGGCTATATGTACTTTTACATGTGAAACCCAGGAACATAATTTCTATCAGCAATGTTAAAAATCCAAGTTTAAAAAAAAAAATCAAGTTCTGTCATAGAATTAGGCAGTAGAGAAGTGTCATTTTAACCTTGGCACCAGGTTAAAATCCTTCCTGGGTTGACTCTCCTCGACCAAGCACTCAGTTGCTTTTCAGTCTTTCATGGAATTAGACCTTTTACTATACTCATTTAAAGAGGGTAAGTATTTACAATAATTAGTGCAAATTATTCTCTGCTCACCTATTATTTGCTACACAGATATAAAGTGATCAGTATTTTATAAAAACATGGAATTATGAAAATACTGTGGGTATCAGTCTGAAATTTAAAAGATTACATTTTTAAACTAAATTCTAGGAATTTTTACTTTAAGCAGGAAACATAATTGCTATAGAACTTCTTTCTAAATGTCCCTTGATTTTCAATAGAAATTATTTCACACAATGCAGAAAATACAATGTATTTATCCTGTAACAATCTTTACATGTTAAATCCTAATCTAAAACTTATTTGAACAACAACAAAAAATTCCCTTTTAGTAAATTCCAAAATCTTATTTTAACCATTACCGCTCTGCAGCAATAATTCAAGTCCCAACCTGAGAACTAAGAATGTGATAATAAATGCCAAGGACTGTAGCAATCTTGAAATGAAGACACTTAAGCTTCTTTCCCACTGGCATCAGGTATAGTACATCAGAGAAATGAGAGCAATCCAAGAAAATGCCCTGAAATCTACAGTACCACCTGCCACAATTTGAAACTTTAAGTCTAAAACCTCTATTTTATAAAAGTTCTATTGCACATTTAACATTGTTAAAATATTGGCAAACTTGAAAAATTCTCCATATAAGGATTTTAAACCTATTCAGTCAAAAGCTTCCTCACTGCCAGCAAAATGTTCCTAATGAAAGACAGGGAGCATAGCCATGAATATCTGAAGCTGAAGAATAAATGATTTCTTATGGTCACAGCCAATTACAATGCAAGGTAATAAGTTCACAATTGGAAGGAAGAAAAGGCTTGAGCAACTGTAATTCCTCAGCAATCTACTTCAGGGATATGAACAGGTTTCTTTCAGACATGTGGGATTTAAAGTTACTGCATAGTGTATTATTTCTAAGGGAAGAAAAAAGAATCAATGCAAACCTAAATTATCAAGGTCAATATTAGTTTAAAAAATGAAGTTAAACAAGCAAATACAAATTTTAGTCTCCTCCTTGATAGCTCAACATTGCTGTTACCTTGTGCCATTTTACCACAGAAATTGTCAACAAATTCCAAGGGGGGAGAAATATCAACTAAAAAGCAAGGATAAGTTTATGCTTCTGACTCTCTCTTCTTTCCTTCTTCTCCCAAATCACTCTCTTCTGACTGGCTACTGCTAAGGACAACAAACTGCCCCTCGCTACTGGCTTGGTTTGGTCTACTGGAAGCAGCTATCAACCGACTTTGTTCTTCTAAGTCCTATTGGAAAAGACAGAAAAGAAACTGAGTTAATTTATATGCAATCACATGGAAAACTAAGCAGTTAAATACATACTTGAGAACAACTTCCATACTTTTGTCATAAATATGTATGCATAATTCCGGCAACTTATTGAAAACAAAGACTACACAAACCATGTTAACACGGAAGTATATTTTGACACCCTTCTAGAAATCCTATCAAAGTCAACATTTCGTCATCTGCATTTTTATGGTTAACAACTTACATTCAGGCCATTATTATCTCTCACTATAAACTAGAGAAAGTATATACAGACATACATACTTAACTACCATTGATGAAAGCCATACATATCTTCTCTTAAAAGACCTGTTTTGAGGAGATAACCTTCCAACCTTCACTGGAATATTAATTTGTTTGCTAAATAGCAAGTCACACTAGAAGAGGGCGACAGAGGATGAGATGGTTGGATGGCATCACTGACTTAATGGACACGAATTTGAGCAAACTCCGGGCGACAGTGAAGGACAGGGAAGCCAGGCATGCTGCAGTCTGTGAGGTTGCAGAGAGTGGGACATGACTTAGCGACTGAACAACAACAAGTCACACTACATGTCAATATAGCTATGATGTAAGCGTTGTATCAGAAGACAGACGTCAGGAATTCCCTGGTGGTCCAGTGGTTGCGACTCTGCACTCTCACCGCTGAGGGCCCAGGTTCATTCACGGTGGGGGAACTAAGATCCCACAAGCCGAGCAGTGAAGCCAAGAAGATGGATGTCATCCTTTTCTACTATGCTGTGAATCATCTGTTTATGACGTAGCTAAGCGAATGGAAATGGAACCTTCACTTGAAAATTCCAATATGAAAGTCACAGTGCTGAATTAAGGAAATTCTTTGTAAACATCGTATCTGGTCAGAGACGATCTAGACATTAGGACTGCATACCTTCTCAATTTGTTTTTGTTTACTGAGTTCTTTTTGTTGCTTCTCTTTTACTCTCTCTATTTCTTTTTGTTTTTCTGATGCCCTGCGATCCTGAAGAATAGATGAATACAGCTAATGAATTAAATATGAAATAACTAACTTTTCAATTAATATTACCTTTGTAACCTTTTCAAATTATAATTTGCATTTATATGAGAAAGTACACCAAAAATTTACCTCCTAATGTTAGCCATTTATCCAAATTCTAAATGCTATATATCAGCAATAGCATCTACTGTTAACTTTGTATAGCAAAATCATTTTTATTTACTTGTTAATATGAAAGATCTTATATTACTTGAGTTAATATTCTTGGATAATTAAGTATCTTAGATTCTTACCAGTTCTGCATGCAATGCTATCTGCTTTGCCAATCCAACAGAATCACAAATCTAAAGGCGGAAAAAGTAAGAAAAACTCAGACAGTTCATACATCAAAGTGGTAATTTCAAGTATCCAAATGGCTGATGTAACTAGTTTCATAACTCATTATAATACACTTTTTCAAACAAAAGTTGATTTAAGAATGTTCAAGCCCCCAAACCAAGCCTCTGTGTATTTGCTTCAGTCTGTGAGCTCCTACCACTGGCTCTCACGTCTTTCAAGTCCCTCACTTCTTGTTATCTCAGATTCATCACTAAGATGGTAAAGCTGAAAAGAACAAAGCAAGCAGCTACTGCTGCTATTCTAAGCTGGAGACATTTGGAAATGGCTGATTATGGGAATATTTTGCATTCCCAAGACAAGTTAATGAAGCCAGAATATTTCACCAGCTCTCACTGGCCAGGAAGACACAGGTTTGTGGAGTCAGATAGCCTAACCCATTAGCTCAGCTCTCTTCAAAACAATAGGCTTTGGAGAAGTAATTCAGTTGGACTAGACAAAGTTTGGGAGTTTTATCCAGCAATCTTAATAAGAACTTTGACACATATTTCACAATAGAAACACATTTGGAAAAGCCATGTACCTTTTCACCCTCGTTGTTTGATTCAAATATATAACAGACTGATGACAAATTACTTTCACTTCTCCCCCCTGATGTCCGAAGAACAAATCCAAAAAGCCTCTTATTTTCCTGATGAGTAGCATACAGAACTACATTGGGTAATGGAAACTGCACAGAAAACATCAGAAGCAAACAGATTTTTTTCAAACCATTATAACAGCGCTTCTATATATGACAAACTCATGTACTTAGTTATTAAATAGCATAAACAGAACATTAGAGTCAATCATTTTTCTTAATGGAATGGTAATCCAAGAACAAACAATCTCACATTTGGTTTGGATTGCCAGGAACATTAAAAGGTTGTTGAACACTGAATTTATTAGTCATTAACACATTTTACAAAGTCAAATTCAGTAACAAATATGGTCTCTGTTATTAAATGATTAAACAGAAGCATACATCTGCAGATATTTGAAAATAGATAATTATAAAATAAACTCAACCATGTTGGCCTTTTAATTCCTTAATTTGTTAGTTTCTTTGTTAGTCACTCAGTCGTGTCCAACTCTTTGTGACCCCACAGACTGTAGCCCACTAGGCTCCTCTGTCCATGGGATTTTCCAGGAAAGGATACTGGAGTGGGTTGCCAGTTCCTTCTCCAGGGGATCTTCCCGACCCAGGGATCTTCCTGATCCAGGGATTAAAGCCGGGTCTCTCGCATTGTAGGCAGACACTTTACTATCTGAGCTACCTTCTTTAGTGTATGCTATATGCTCCCTAACTGATGGATAAATATAAATACTAAATATCACACCAGACTTCACTGATTCTTTCAACTACATGGAATGTTACAATTTTTTTTGGAGAGATGGCCATAGACTCAATTATAACCACCTAAAAATCAATCATAATTCATGCTTCCATATCCAAATATACATAATCAGGATTATCAGATGTAAGATGTGTATATGTACAAAGAGACTCAAAGCTTTAAACATGCAGAACTCACTGTGAGCCTTGTAACTTGTGTCTGTGGATCAATTAACCTATAATAATAAATAAAAATTAGGGAAAAAATGTTAATTATGCTAAAATTATGTAAATATTTTTTCCCACAGTTTTTTGAGGGACAGGTTACTACTTACTTTAAACAATCACAAGTGACTAATAAATGTGATTCTGTCATACGAAAGATGTTATGGATGGCCCGGGCAGCTAAAATTTGGCGCATTGTTTCATAAACAACATCTGGATTGTCATCTGATTTCACCTCCATAGAACCAAGGAATCGGACAATAAACAACTGATGAAGAATAGATTCTACAACAAAACAAGGTACATTATGTAATTTTAAATTCCACATTTCTTTTCCTAGGGAATTAAATACACTGCCTTCTTTAGGTTTTCCAATGAAATATTCAATCCAGCAGAAGCACTCAAAAATAACTCCTAACTACAGTGTTCATGTTACAGAAAAAGTAAGATCTCAAATTCCAACAGCAAAAGATTTTGCTTCAGCAACTGGTGGTTTTGAGTTAAAAGAATTCCTTTTACTATTCTGACAGCTTTACTGTTAGTTTGAAATTATATCAAAGTAAATAAGTATGGGGAAAAGAAAAAAAAAATCATGCTCCAGAACCAGAAGAAAACAGCTGTTAGGAAAGGTCAAAGGATATCTTATACAATGAGAATCTGACTATGAGGTCAAAAGTATGATATTCTATAATTTTGTGTGAATAATGAAATCTTAAGTCTGAGTAAGTTCTGTTGCTTTATGTGCACTATGAGTAAAAAGAAAAAACTGAAGTAAAGATACCATTAAAACACAGCAGAACAAATGTAAACAACAAATTCTCACAGTTTACTGCTCTGAGAATCTCTAACATATAAGAATACTACACTTATTTTACCTTCAGTTTCAGACTTTGTACCTCCTCCAGATTCTCCAAATGGATTTGTACGCCTGAAAAGTATTTTAAAAAATTATGATCCAGTGGTCAGTCACCACGAGCCAAAGGGAAGCAATCTCAATCACTGAACCCAGAGTTAAAAACTAAAAGTCAGAAAACCTTGTACACACATTTTTTAAAAGCTCAAAAATAACCCTTCCTGTTAAGGAACACTACTGATAACCAACTTTCTTGTGACGAAGGCCCCTGCCCTCACACTAATAGGCTGAACTCAAAGTTGCTATATTTCAGAAGATGTAGACAGATAGGCTGTTTAGCCACAGACATACAAAAATCAACATCATAATAAACCATGCTGTAAAAGTTCCTGAATTTAAATAAGCTAGGACAGAGAAATGGCTGATTTAGCTTCAACTTTAGTTACATGAGAAAAATGCCAGGAATTTCCTTGGATTGTGGGGAAAAAAAAAACCTTTTAGGTTCTCTAAGTATGTGACGCAAATTAACTACAATAATTTTAACATTTTCTAGTATTAGACCTGATTTCTCAAGGCACACATAACAGAATGCAAGAAGAACAGCTAACCAGAGATGGAAGCAACTTCCTTTCTAAGTGTGCTTGGCCCATGACACACCCACAGTTAAGGAAGAAAAGTACAATCCTAAGTAGGATTTATAAGCAAACAGAGAGCTAAGTGGTTCTAAGATAACACTGGCTTTCAGATAACATGAAATTGATCTCCCTAATATGTGTCTGACCTATTATATCAAATGCTAAGTATATTCCTATGATCAAATGTAAATTATTCTTTCTTTGCCTCAGTCATGTATACCCAAATTACTACATTATCAATTTATTAAGTGTCCAACCTACTTAATAAATGATTTGCCTTAAGCCATATTTCCCTCATCCATAACCAAAGAAAAAGCTTAACTACTTTGACAAGGATTTATCATTATATAAATAAAGATAATTCATTAATAATTCATAGCATGACAATGTCTTAGTACCTTGCTGGAGATTTCTTATTCTAACACAAGATAACATTTTCCAATAAACCTATGGCACATAATATATTACTCTCATACATTAAAATATTGTCATGATATCAACTTCATTGTCACAGGACTGTCACCTTTCTTCTATAATTTTAAGAGTAAAGACCTTAGAAGTAGGTCTGATAAACCATTCAGAATTGAATATTTCTAAAACTAAATTATCTGAACTCATTTAACTGAGGCAAAAACAGAGAAAAGCCTTCATGATTCTTCTTCAACTATCAAAATTCTGTTAGGTAATTACAGAAAGAAAAACATAGCTGACGCACAAGATATGTGAGAGATGGCTCTCAACTGTAGAAATGGACTCATAAGCCTTACAGCTTTACAGACCTATCACCCACCTGCCTCCCTGGGCAGAGGCTTTTGCCTGGCCAGACTGATCTTCACACACAGGAGAAATGATGTCAAATTGTATTGGGGTATCTGGAGCAACAAGAGAATCTAGAGAGAGGGCAGCCAAATTTGTGGACTCAGATCCTAAGGATCCTGAACTGCTGGTTCGAGCTGTGGGTGGCCGAGATTGTCTAAGCAGAGAAGAAAACAAGAAGGCATTGCATTTAGTTTTCTCTTGGAAATTAAACACTGAAACCACGAGAAAAAAAAAAAAAATTTTATAAAGCGATGATAAGAACAAATTTTAATAAATACAATCCCAAATCACAGCTACTTTATCAAAAGATTTCTTTCCAATTACTAAGTTCAGAAACATAAATCACTTTAACCTAGGGATAAACACTAAGGAAATTTGGAATCCTTATTTATTTAGTGCTCTTGCTGGTGAATTCACCAATTTGAAAATACATTTTGTAGAACTATTTTGTACTAATGTAACTAGCACTGCTAAAATCCAAGTGTTTGCTAACACTTTCAATAGCGCATATAGTTCTTTAAATAACCCATAGTCTGGTAACTCACCCTGCCGGCCTCAGGCTCTCGTGCCTCTGCTGGAAAGATGGGGAAGGAGTGACAGCCTCCAAAGCTGACTGATTTACTCGTGCAGCAATTTCCTATTTTTTTAAAAAAGGACTAATTAGTAAAGCAAGAAAACCAACAGTTTAACTCTGAATTCTCAGAGTGGTCTTGAGTTATACTTAAATTGTAAACTTAAATTGTACTTTTGTAAAAGTTACTAAAGTAGTTCCACATTTTCTAGCCTTAGTATTAAGATATATAATTAACTTCACAACATTATAACTTAAGTTTCTTCTTACTTCCTATAAATCTAAGCGGAAAACCTGATTTTTTTTCTACTAATATATATAATAGGAAATATTGTTTTTTCTTTAAATTTTTAACTCCCAGATTTTTGAGATTAAGGTTTGTATTGCTAGCACCTAGTACAGTGCCTAGCATATGTGCACTCAAACTTGCTAAGTACAGAAATTTAAAAGGAGTAAGAAATAATCACAAAATATTAAGTATATGACTATGATGCTGAAGTTTACATAATTTTACAGAATGTATTTATGCTCAGAAGTAACTGTGTATTTACTGATAAAGTTAATATGGATATTTTTAGGCCAGATTTGAAAAAAAGTTTCCATAAGAAATATTTTAAAACTTATTAAATAATTTAACTTATTTAAAACACGAGCTAAATAAAACAGTATGTACACTAGAAAAAATAATCACAAAACATTTTTGCACTTCTGTGTCTTATAGTTAGGCAAAAATATGAAGACAATATCACAAAGTGATTAAATATTTATTCTCTCATTAATATAAATAATTCTGGATAATCTCAAAAATATTAAAACTTTGACTACTGATAAAAGTACAGTAAGTCTGAATTATTCAAATCCAAACTCTGTATTCCCTTTGTATTCCCTAGATATTAACAAGTCATCTAATTTGCATTTTAATATTTTGTTGTTTCCAAGTGACATAACAGAAAGAAAAACCTAGATTGGCAGGAGATCAAGTTAGTAAAAGCAAAACCCTCCTCTACAGTTAGCACTGATTTTCTTAAATTCATAAGCTCATTATAAAACATTCAGGAGCAAGTTAAAAGATTACAGAACTTGAGAAAATGTAATAAAAGCCATATAAGCCACCAAATTACTAAATTTTGCCAGATCTGGATGGCATAAAATAAAAATATTACCTCTGGGTTTTCACTTAAATATATTTGTTTAGATATGTTATTTATTGTACAGATCCACTGCAAGAGGAAAATAGAAAAATATGATTAGTATTTTTTTCTACAGTGCTTCCCTTCTAAAAGAGAGTATTCAATATTTAACTAACATAGAAGTTTTAGTAGAAGTAACATATAATCTTTCTTATAAGATACCTTCCTGTATCTTATAAGATACCATCCTATATACAAAAGCATGTATATGTATAATACTTGAAGGTATAACAGAACACTGAAGAGATTTGTTATTTTTAAATCCCATATTTCATTAAAAATATAGCTGTCATATTAAATTATAATTTAATAGTCTGTATTTATCTTTTTAATATCACATCCTCCTCTAATCCTGACCAAATAAAACAGTCTGGACTCAGATATCATGATTAATACCAATGTAAAAAAAGTTAAGAGCTAAATATATTCCTTGTGAATGTATTTTACATACTTCCCTTTCAGGTTTATAAATAACACAGAAAATACTCGCTGCCCCACATACTCTGCTTCACACTCAAGGATTCTGGTACCTGAGGAGCCTCACAAAACTAACCTAATATTTATTCTGTTTGGTAAAAACCCTGCAAAGAGCAGACATATATCTGTATTCCTCAGGGACCAAAAGCAGGCTTTAATACCTACTCTTTTCTATAAGAAGTAAATAAAAGTTGATCTCTATGTAATTTCCAACATTGTCTTCTACCAAGACAATTATATAATACCAAATAAAATGGCTCAGAATCAACCTTTTAAGAGTATGTTTTCATTGAAGATTTCTCAAGACACAGTTTTTCAATTGTCAGTTCTTAATAGTAACTTACCTTCCATATTTGGTGTACTACAAGTAAAAGTGGAGCCAAAAACAAAAGAGTCATGAGGAAGAATAAACACTCCCAAATTTTTGTTTTTCTTTCTTTCATTTCCCCAAGGTTTTAAGCCTTAGTTGCTTACTGCCATGCTACATCTACTGCTACTATGTTCTTAATGCAGCAAAAACTGTCTCAGAGGGTTGGTAAGAGAAGGGAATAAACTAAACTCTAGCCTCATGATACTAACAGCCTGCCAGAAAGCAGCAGTCACAAGGCTATTTCTGAATCTGAGCTTCTAAAAGGACAACAAGCAATGATCTCTAAGGTCTCTCCTCATAGGTACACTTATAAAATTCCACATGAAACTTAAGAATGTTGCTTGAGGGACAATTGACCTTTATGAAAAAATTAACCAGGACTTCCCAAATTTCTGAAATGAACACATCAATATGTCTTGTCTTCAGAAAAATAGCTTAAGGTGATGCTAAAGAAATTAAATTAAAGGTGATGCTAATGAATAGATAAAATTTTACCTCTTCATGGTCTTTTTTACTCTCTGCTTGCAAAATTGAAGACCTGAAAAAAAAAAAAAAAAACAACCCAGAAAGTCTGACATTCACCTTTTTTATGAAGTACTTTTAACATGAATGAGAAATTTTTACCTTTAAAGATACACATAAAACCAATCAATATCAAAAAACAAAACACTACAGAAAACATATAACCAAGGAGACTAACTACCAGAGGTATTAGGACTTAGATTTTAACAACTCTTCACTTTGTCTGCCTATGCCAAGATGTACCAAAAGAGAAATGTGCTGGTTTTCAGAAGGCAGACTATAGACAAGGGACACTGACATGAAGACAATGCATTTCAACTTTCTGACACTCACCACATATATTTCAAATATAAATCAGTGGTCTTAATAGAAAACACTAATTTTACTTCATTATTTACTATTTTTCCTTGAACACTGTTAAGTAAAACCTTTCAATATATTAGTCACTAGCATAAGGAGACGTAGCTTTTCTACAGAGGTTTATATTTTCTTCTTTTTTCTTGGAGGATAATTGCTTTACAATATTGTGTTGGTCTCCGCCATATATCAACATGAATCAACCTCAGGTATACATATGTCCCCTCCCTCCTGAACCTCCCTCCCATCTCCCACCACCCCATCCCATCCCTCTAGACTGCAAAGAGCACTGGGTTGAGTTCCCGGTGTCACAAATTCCTACTGGCTATCTGTTTTACATATGGTAATGTATATGTTTCCATGCTATTCTCTCAATTCATGCCACCCTCTCCTTCCCCCACTGTGTCCACAAGTCTGTTCTCTATGTTGTGTTACCATTGCTGCCCTGCAGGTTCATCAGTACCATCTTTCTATATTCCACATGCATGCGTTAATATATAATATTTGTCTTTCTCTTTCTGGCTTACTTCATTCTGTATTATAGGTGCTAGGTTCATCTATAGAGATTAATATTTTAAGAGTTAGGAAAAAAATTGTTTTTGCTAATTTTGCATCACACTGGGAATATGAAATAGGAAATCATGTTAAGCATTAGCAGAAAACTAAAAATATAAAAATATAAATACAGCCAGTAACATTAACAGTTTGGTAATTTGGACAAATGAACACAGGGACTCCCAACATCTAGTGTCATAAGTGTTACACAGTAATTGACATCCATTATATGTTTACAGAAGGACTATGAAATAAACATTCAGTATTTTCTCAACTATTTAAAAAATACTTAGAATAAAATATCCTTAGAATAAAATATAAAAACTGTACAGCAATAACCAAAAAGTTAATTGTTGCTTCTGGTTAGTGAGGTTTTTTTCATACTCCCTTTTATATTTTTTTCATACTCCCTTTTATATTTTTTCTGTTTCTCAAAAATTTGTTTTAAAAGCTATTTTATGGGATTCTTGTTTAATGCAAAGGTAATAGAAGTTTTTAAAATGGCATATAAACATAAATGGCCTAAATAATTAATATGATCACAAATATATGATTAACACTTAAAAAGATTATTATTAGCACCTACTACATACTAGATTTCTAGTCTTCATAACAATTTATAAAATGGAAATGAAGACCCTCCCTTCCCCCATCTCACAAGTAGAAAAATGAAGCTTAGAGAAGTTCGGTAACTTGTGTAAAAATACAAAGTAGCTGGTGGATCCAGAATTCAAACTTCTTGACCCCATGTTGAAACTCTTTATACTAACTTGTGCTGCCTTCCCTACACCATGCTGGACTTTCAGTGACCAGTCTCTTAACATGAAATCACATGTCTTTACCACATAAACTTGCTTTGACAGCTTCAAAATATTAAGACATCATTTATGCAAATCAAAAAGGAAAATTCAACTAATTTCTACAAAAAAAAAAAATTATCCTAATACATAATAATTCTAAAAGATCTACACAATGTCCGAATGCAAAGGAATTATCCTACATTTCAGTAGTCTAAGATATGAGTTTTTTTTAATAGTAGAGAAATATACTAACTTTTTGCCATCAAACGAAGTGATCTGAAAACAGTACCGCCTGTCTTCACAGTCCACAGCCATTACTGAGCAGTTGTCTATGTCCATGGCCAGGCCTCCTGCTACGTCTCCACGGGCCTGACTCATTAGGTTTCCACCCTGCGTGAAGTAAAACTGTCTGTCCCAGGTAGATGACACCAAGCCTGTTTTACTAAATGAAGAAAGTACATTTATTCTTTAATAACAACACACGTAAAATCTCATCACAAGCCAGACACAAGATAAAGCCCATCACAATGACTCTCCAGGCAAAAAGGCACCAATGTGCCTAAAAAACATAAACATCAGTTTTTCAGTCATAAATTCACATATGCTGACCCCCTTATGTGAGTGTGCATGTATATATTTCCAAAACAAGATTGGAAATGATCAAATTACAGCTATTATAATGATGCTCCATAAAATATAGTTCAACATTCAAGGGAATAAATTCAAAACAAAAGAATTTATTTTACTTCGAGGGTTAACTTGCTTTATCCTTTCTTCAGGTAAAATCTAACATTTGACTTGATGATGTGATTACCTATATTTTAAATTATGATAATGATTATCATGACATTCACTTGTTATGCCATTTATTTAAACTCTAATTGGTTTCACTGTTTACAATAATTGTAAATCATTTGATAAAAATCTAACTAGAATTTTACTTTTGAAAATTACTCATGTACCTCATCTGTCAAAAAGTTGACATAAATACTAATTGTGGTATTAGTAAAAAGATTCTATAGTAAAATCAAAACAATTTGGAGATATCAATTATATATTATATTGACTTGCTATTGCCTTAATTGTTACACATTATATGAAAATAACAATAGTTTTCTTACTTCCTAGCATTAAGATATCCAGCCTTTCGGGTTAAGTTTCGATGAACAGGAAATTTTGTGGGATCTGGGTCAGGCACGTATAAGGGGTCACTGGCTACTTCCAAGTCCTCTATTGTCTGCTGCATGGTCTCTACATCACTGTCCATTTCCCTGCGAACACTAACAGAAAAGATAATTTACTACCAACCACAACAAAGAACACCGCACCAATCTCATTTATCTGTGTATTTGTTCTGTATGTTTTCCTAAAGAATAGCAGTAGCATGGCTGGTTAAAGTAGCATGCTACAAAGCAGCTTTACATTTTGAAACTTTAGATATTTTGAAAACAATACCAAATTCCAAAACTAATCAATCCACACTGAATGACTCACTTTGGAGGAATTTTCAAACTGCTCTGTCCTGTGCCTTTAAACAGTAATCATTTTCATCTCTCTCCATATCACAGATTAACCACATGACTGCTCAGATTTTGAAGCTGATTAGAACTGCTTTTTCTCTTTAATCTTTCATGGCTTGGAAATAATCTCCCATCCATATTCTACAATTCAGATAATTGTGAAGATAATTCACTTATGGGTAATTACTATTAGGTGCCTGTTATATTCAGACACAAAACCTAGTTTCAGATCAATAAAAATACCATCTGATTTGACACTGTTATGAAATTCAGACTTCAAATGCTGTGGAAAAAATGGTGAGAAAACCAAGAAGCATCCATAAGCCACTCAAGAAACACTCCCATGGCAAGGAAAACAGCCCATCTGAAATTAAGTGCTAAACATTTTTAGATTATGGTATTTAGCTGTTAGCTTATTCTCATAACTTCATTTTCAGTTTTAAGGAAGAAAATACTTACTTCTGTACACTTGTTCCAATATTAGTTAAGAATTCTTCCAGTTGGTCATTGAGATTTTCAGAACCCATCTTAAAGAAATTTATCTGGGACAAGAGGGTGTGGGAGTGGGAGGGTTAACAACAGAAACACACACAAACAAAATACTTAGAGTGAATCATATACACAATTGCCAAGATACACAGTTAAGTAAAAAGGGTTATTCCCATTTGTGTAATAGGTTGTAGTTTACAATGATTTTTACTGAGCATAGAGTCACTGAAGAGACTACACTTAAATTTCACCATGCATCGTCTTATATAGTAATACATACATATGGTAAGTAAGTTTTTAAAATTAGAAAAGGTATTTTAAAACATTTCAAGTAAGTCATACAGATAAACTATTTCGTGTTTACTACAAAGATAAGTAAGTTTTATATCAGAGGAATAATAAGCACTCATTTTCAAAGGAATATTCAAATTTCATAAACTCTTCCTCTTAGGGCACGGCCATTTTGTTTTATGTTACTCAAACTTAATTTTCTAGCCTCCTTCCTGATGTACAACTCTTGGAATACTTTGGAGTTTATCCATTCATTTTAACTCAGGAGGTATGCAAGGAACATGAGACAGACTCAAGCATGTCCATTCTCTTTCAGATTTATTATAAAACAAGAGTGATCGGAAGCTTGAGCAATAGGAGTAGCTCCGGAGTTCCTTTAGCTTTCTGTTCCCCATCCTCAACTGAGATGGACAAGGTCTAAGTCCAAGGTAAGTGTGTTTAATTTACCCTAAAATATCTGAAATCTTCATTTGCAAGGAAAACCCTTCTAACTTCCTTAAGACAGCACACTGACAACATTTTAAAAAATGCTTTAAAAACAGACAAAAATGAGTATTCTGACCTTAGTTTGTATTATCTTTACATTTAACATAAAAATCAAACTTAAAAGAAAGTTCTTAGGGCAGTTGCAAACCAAAACACAGTACAGTATTCACCTGAGCTTGCATATACCCAAGTAGAGGTTCTAACAATGCTATTTTCTTTTTGTACTGAAGAGTATTTAATGCACAAAAATAATGCATCATGGTCTGGTGTTGTTTTTTTCTGGAAGTGTAGACATCTTCTGTTACTTCGTACTTCACCTTTGAGTGAAAAGATTAAAAATACAATTATTTATTTGATTTTAAGTTACCTTTAGTAGTGGCCAAGGGGAAGAGACTATCCAAGGAAAAAAGTGCATTGCCAGCAATTGTACATAGCTTTCTTATTTTCTGAGATAAAAATTCTGCAGAATATTGGATAAGATAGTTTTCCTGTTTTACTACCAACCACTTTCTTTTTAAAATGCACATTAAAAGCAGAATTCTGCAAATAACTAAGAATGGTATAGTGACTGAACTAAAGCCTGGAGGAAAAGAAAACAACAGTCTGGTTTTAGCTTAGCCATTAATCTTTGACCTTTTCGAGTTCACAGCATACCATTCTCCTCCTAGTTCTCTGGTTCTCTCCCTCTGTGCCTTTTCTTATATTGGTTTTTCTTCGCCCACACTTAAACCGTGTCCCTTGTACTCATATGACAAATAATCATCGAGCACCTGTTACATAATACATTCTGTCTCTTCTCTTTTCCTGCTTTCCTTAGAATACCAAATCAAGTATCAAGAATATTCCAATACACCAATGACTCCCCAGCTTTTATCTCCTGGCCCTCATTCTCCCCGTTTTCAGAGGAAGTAGATCTCCAGGGGGGTTCTTTATGGGGGTGTGTGTGCTGAAACCGTACACAACTGAGGACAGTATGCTCCCTACAAAACTTGGTCCTCTGCTTAGCTCTCTTAATTTTTCCTGGATCCATCCCATCATCCAAGAATTTTAGGACTCATTTTTTATTCCTCCTCCTACCATAAGTCTTGTCAATTCTACTTACGAAGTATCTCTGAAAAGTATTGCTTCCTCTCCACTTTCGATAGCAACCTTATCTGAGGCTCTTCTAATACCTCTGCAAACTATTCCAGTACCTTTTCATTGGATTCCCTCTAGCTTTGTCCCCTTCATATTTCCATTAGTATTTTAATTCTGTTAACACAATTTCATGTTGTTACTCATTTGCTTAAGATCCTTTGGTGGCTGCCTACTCTCAATAACATGTATTTCAGTCATTAGCACAGTAACCTGGCCTCAAACTACTACTTTCTTGTCATTTAGTCATACCTTCTCCCGATACATCCTGTGCTCCAGATGCACTGAAACGATTACCTTTCTATTATCATAATTATTGCAAGAAATAATAATAATTGCTACAAGCCAGGTATTCTGTATGCATTCTCTTTCATCTTCACCACTACTGAGTTTTTGAGAGAGAAATTAACTAACCAGCGTATGACCTCAGGCAAATAAGCACAGAGCTGAGATCGGTTCCCAAGCAGTGTGACTCCAGAGCCAGTGCTCTAACTTTTACACTCTCCAGACTCTACCATGTGTTTCTGCAGAGGCTGTTTTTCTTCCAGAAATGCCCTCTCCCCTAATCCTAAACCACTGATATCTGCTCATCTTCAGTGCAAATGGCACCTCCTAAAAGTATAACCTTCCCCAATTTACCAGTCAAAAGATATGCTGCCCTGTCGGTGCTCTCCCAGCATTTTGTTCAGACTCCTTTACTGCACTTGCTGCTGCTACTGCTGCTAAGTCGCTTCAGTCGTGTCCGACTCTGTGCGACCCCATAGACGGCAGCCCACCAGGCTCTCCCGTCCCTAGGATTCTCCAGGCAAGAACACTGGAGTGGGTTGCCATTTCCTTCTCCAATGCATGAAAGTGAAAAGTGAAAGTGAAGTCACTCAGTCATGTCCGACTCTTCGCGACCCCATGAACTGCAGCCTACAGGCTCTTCTGTCCATGGGATTTTTCCAGGCAAGAGTACTGGAGTGGGTTGCCATTGCCTTCTCCAGTTAACTCCGTGTTAATCCTTGTATTCTGGCAGCTGCTCTAGCTACATGCCTTCATACAGGAAGCCTTTAATAAATGTGGATTATCCACTCATTGAAGACAGAAGTGGAGCCTATTCACATCGTTTCCCCATATTCACCAATATGTAGTAGGTGCTCAACAAATTTTTCAAGTAAATTAGTGGAAATATTTTTTAAAAAATACTTGTTAACAGCCAGAGGCAATGTAAAACAAAATTCATCCTCAGAGTCTTTAATTACTTCTTGTGTCAATATAACAAACAAATGTAGATCTTAAAATGTACATATTTTATTAATATCTGCACCAAATTGAGTAGTCAAAGAAAGCAAGCCTGTGTACTGATTTTGTGAGAGAACTACCCCCTTTCTGTGTCACAGTGGCTGCTACACAGTCAATCATACCCAACTGTGGAATCCCACAAGTGGTCATTGTGCCCCTACGAGCAGATGCAGGTGAGGCTGCAGATATAATTCTCAGGCAAGGAGACTACCTCATTCACAAATATCTAGTGAAGGCCTACTCATCTATCTATCCATCCACACATAACATACATATTCTCTGTGAAGGAGGAGGTCCTCATGGCAGAATTTCATTCAGTTAAGTATGTAACAGTTCAACGTTTCCACCACAGTATCTCAGAACACACTTTTGAATACATATATATAACAAAACAAATGCAATGTGATCAGAATACAAAGAGAAAGGGGGCAATGTTACACCTGGGCATCAATTACACTTTTGGAATAGTTATGTTTACTTATAAAATTGTATCAACAGAAAAATATTTTGTTTAAAAAGACAACTATTAATTATCTGATAATTAACAGAAAGGCTCTAAAATAACTGCAGGAAAGAATAAACTAAGGGTAATACAGCAAAGTGTACGAAGTTACTGCTGGCAACCATTTTTTTATTTTTTTTGGCAACCATTTTTAAACCAGAAAAAGTAGACCATCTAATGAAACAGTTGTTAATTGCAATTTGTTTTTGTTGTTTAGTTACATCTAACTCTTTGTGACCCCATGGACTGTAGCCCACCAGGCTCCTCTGTCCATGGGATTTCCCAGGCAAGAATAACTGAGTGGGTTGCCATTTCCTTCTCCGGGGGATCTTCCTGACCCAGGGATTGAACCCGCGTCTCCTGCATTGGCACACAGGTTCTTAACTACTGAGCCACCAGGGAAGCCCGTTAACTGTGACACTGAAGGAATAATATGTACCAAACCTTGTCATTTTCTCTTTTTTTGGACAATCTGCTATATCTGTTAATTGCAGCATCATGATCTGGAAAACAGAAATGACTATTAACAACAATGCAGTAATACTTTGCAAAACTTATAAGTGCTTTAATGGGTTTCACATGTGCATCTTTCAACAGATATAATGAAGCAAAATAACAATTCTCTACTATGTGATCAGTGAACCCATATGTTCCTCACGGCCACACAGAAACACCCTAAAGTATGTTTCTATTTATTAAATTGGTAAAAACATTTAATTTCAAGGAAACAGCAGTCTACTAAAAGTTTTTTTAAAGTATTTTTAGTACAAAAACAGCACTCATTAAAGAAAATTTGAAATATACAGGAAAATAAGGAAGGAAAAATATATACCACCTTCTCAGGTATCATGAAGGTAACAAACCACAAGATTTAACTTCCTTTAAAATTTTTCTTCTAGGACAAACAGTGCAACTTAAATAACAACAGATTTAAATAATATTCACTTAAGTTTTTAATTAGGTTCATTTCTTTTCGATTACTACATAAAATCTAGCTACAGGTCTGTGTTGATAAGGAAATGCATCATTTGCATCATTGCAAGAAATAACTGTACAGAGTAATCAGAGCTTACCATTACTTGCAATCTGAAACACTTCCTTTAATGTCAATATTTCTGGAAAAGTTCAAGAAAAATTTAAGTTTAGCATATTTATGAACTATCTTAAATTATGTTTAGAAATTTAAGCTACAATTAAAACTCCAAGTAATATTTCAAACTTCAACATTTAAAGTGAAAAAGTTACTGTGTTTCAACTAGCCCTAGGGAACATTTACTTTCATTAGCAACTGTTACACCACCAGAAATTGTACTTGCCACAAATTATATGACAGAAAAATAAATTTTAAAACTACTGAAAATTCTCAAATATACAAATATCCTGATTTAGTACCAGAATCCAACTTACTGATCTTCTGATATTGACTCTAATAAGTTCAAATGCTGAATGAGAAACATTTTATTGACAAGATTTTGATGTTCAGTCCCCTTAGACTGAGAAAAGAGGTCTTGTTTCTTGACCTTGGAAAAGATTATTCTTGAAGATTACCAACACATTTTAATTCCATCTCTAAAATACATGTCTTTATTCCATGTATCATTAAATACTTTATCATCGCTGATACATTAGCTCAATATTTTTATTCTATCTACGTACTGTATAGGTAAATCTGTATGACTGAGACTGTAAATTGTAAGAAAGCAAAGCTAAGTCTATAAAGCTCTCATTTTATCACCTGATAATACTAAATGGGGGGAAAAAAACCCACCACAAGCTACTGAGACATGAGGTGTTAGATGGGCCAGCCCCCATACCTCCCATCACTCCAACCCACTCACATAGCTCATCTCCTATGCCACTGTCCCAGCTGAGGCCTTGGTCACACCTCACCACACTCTCACAACTTCTGGGTCCATTCTCCTAGCATCAAATCCATCCTCCAAAAACAGTTAGAATAGGTCCACTTCTTAAAGACCTCCATTGTCTTCTCTTTACTTATAAGCTCAAGTCCAATATCTTTAGCATGACCTAATCTATTTCTAGAGGTGTCTCCCACCATGCCTCAACACATCCAACATTGCAGCCACACTGAATTTCTCAAAGCAAGCCATGTATTTCTACAACCCATAACTTTGTGCTTTCTGGTCCCTCTAATAAAACAATGACTGTCTTCTCTTGGCAAATTCTTCTTCATTGTTCAATGCTCATGTTACATCTGTGGTGAAGCCTTCCTGATACCCTCCTCTGAGCCAGCCTTCACAGCACCATGCTCATCCCAAATTACAAGAGACAGAGTACCATAATTATGTCTACCCATCTCCTTCTCTGAGCTTTTTCAAGGGAAGTGGCATCTTACTCATATCAGTACTCCTCAGTATATAGCTTAACATCTAGCATAAGCCCCTATAAATGTTTAACAACTGAAGTAAAAGTGACATTTGCTACAGTCAGAAATGGTTAAGGTGTACAGTAATACACATTTTATAAGCAGTGATCTTCTGACAGCTAATGAAAGTAAACATAAGCTTAGTTCAATACCTTTCAGATCTCTTTCTTTAAACTGGGTAATGGGGAACATCATGGCATCAGCAAGCTGCGTTGAAAGTACCGCATGACAAGAGCTAAGCTGGTAAAAGATCAAAAAACCCAAATAACTAAAAAGAGACAATCAACCAGCATTATGGAAATTACAGAAAATCTAGTAAGAAGGTGTTGATACAGGGACTTCTATGGCATCCAACAGTTTAGAGTCTGCGCTTCCAATACAGGGGTCATAGGTTTGATCCCTGGTTGGGGAACTAAGATCCCACTTGCCCTGTAGTGGAAGCGCAGTTAAAAAAAAGAAAAAAAAAAAAAAAGATGCTGATAACATTTACATAAGGGAACACTAATATCACATGATTTTGTGACAGTCAAAAAAATTCCATTTAAAATTCTCAGAAGAAAACATGTGATAACCTTGGATTTAGCAATGGTTACTAAGATATGACACAAAAGCACAAGCAACCAAAGAAAATAGAAACTGGACTTCATCAGAATTAACTTTTATGCATCAAAGGATACTATCAAGAACACAAAAAAACAACCCACAGAATAGCAGCAAATATTTACCAGTCACATATCTGATAAGGGACATGTATTCTTTAGAATGAGGAACTCCTAAATATAGTACTAAAACACAACCCAATTAAAAAACAGGCAGGGAATTCCCTGGCAGTTCTGTGATTAGTCAACAGCTTAACTCTTCTCTCCCTGCGTACATCAAACAACAGAATGAAAGGCTGAATGTTACGTGAGAGTAAAGAGAGCACAATTCTACACTTACTCCTTGAAAACAATTTGCTTTAATCAGACATAGAAAGTGTTATTTTTATAAGACAGTCACCAAGATTTGGAAACAAGGTCCTTCTTTAAACAGTAATCTTTTATAATTGAGATTTACTCATAAAATCATAATAAAAGTTCCCAATAAAAGCTAAAAAACTTGAGTAACTTAATTATAAGATCACTTATCCAAGCAAAATAAAGTAAGCATTTACCTCATCTATAACTTTTGAAAATTGGTGCAAAGTAGAACTCATAACTTCATCATCACCCCCCAGTGGAAAACGCTGAAAAGTGAGAAACAGAGATGAAGTAAAGGTCCAATGCTCTATGTCTATTGTGAGTGGCATTATAATTTTCACTTTTAACTAACTTCAAAAAACTTCACAAATTTTGAATACAAGCTCTAAAAACATCATTTTTATAAAATAGTGTAATTCATAGAATTAGTACACATTAATTAATATGTTTGCTAAGTAACCAATCAACATGATATTTAGGAATGCACACCACAACAGGAATTCAGAGATTTAAAATTAGCTCCAGTTCCTCTGCTGGCCAGCTGCGTAACCTTGAGCAAGCCTCAGTTTCTTCATTTGAAAAAAGAGACAATCAGATAACCTTTGTCTCTAACATAAAGTCATTAAAATTAGACATAAGTGCATAATGGAATTTCAAAATTACCTTCTATGAGTTCTAAAATGCTTAGAATTACTGAAAAGAAATTCTGTTTATCTATATAGATACTGTATCACTATACATTTTAAATCATATTTTTAAAACTTTCATATACAGTACCTGTTTTTCATATTCTTTTAAAAGTTTTGAAGTCAGGTGTGTTGCTGCACTTAATTCATTCTGGAAAAGATGAACATTCAAATTAACACAACAGTACAGATAAAGAAAAAAAGTTTTAATTGAAGATACCTATGCCACTTTTATTCATCACTTAAACACTGTACAACATGTTCTCTTAAATCACTGGAAAGGGAACTACAACTAAAGCACTTTAAAGGGAGACTCAAACCATGAAATAGACACCATCAAGGAATTCAGCAGTGTTTTAGACGTGTGCTTTTTCTTTTCAGCTAATAAAAACTAATAGTTAAAGCTAGAAGTAAGCTGTATATGTTATTTAGCAAAATCTTAAGACAGTCTACAGTGTTGACTGATTATCCCTGTTCTCTACATGCTGATACTAGACCATGAAGCATTTAATACCATACAACCAAAATGTGGTCGACCTAGTCATACAGTACAGCAACACAGCTATATGAGGGTAATACTTTTTTTAAAAGACTTTTTTCAGTGATGAGTATAATGACAAATGTAATTTTTCTTTTACACATTAATCTATGTAGTCAGAAATCAAATTCTTGAGAGACCTATCACTAAGAAAAATAAATAACTATCATGGTAACTTTAAAGTACCTAATGAACATTTGAGTTCAGAAAGAAGAGAAACTAAGGAGAAAAAAAAAGAAACTGGTGCTCTTAATTAATCCCAAAGAGAGTTTATCATATGATCCAGGTTGTTGTTAAAGCTTATAATTAAGGTGTATAAACACAGGCTCAAATCTTTTGTCTGTTCAACTAAAAAATCTAGTTGCCTTCTTTTAAAATTCATCTCCTGATACCTGGGAGCTCTATCTAATCTTTATTACCTTCTAACTAGATAGAGGCTAGCTACTTTCAAGTCCTCTGCTCAAAAAGGGGAAGTATCCCATAAGATTAAAAACATGATTAGAGAAAATACTGGTGCCAATATGAGGTTTTTAGTCAAATCTTGGGCAAATATCACTATCAATGAGTTTCACTAAGAAAGTCCTTATTGTGTTTGGGGAAGAGGGGCAGATGCTTCATCACTTTTGTAGTGCTACAAACTATACACCAGTAATGGAAATGTGAGCTCTGTAATACAAAATACTTAATCTTCATTCATCTATTCAACAAATGTTTATTACTCTGCAACACAGGGCTAAATACCAGTAAATAAGAGACATACTATTTCTGTCCCCATGGGCTTAAAGATTCGTTTTATAAATGGACTGAGTCAGCCTTTAGTTCTTTACCTGTGCATCATAAATCCGATGCATAGCCTGATACAACTGGTTCATATAGTTGGAAATAGCTGTGGCATCTTCTTCAAATACACCCAGTAAAGACCTTGTCTGTATAAAATAAAAGCAGTAAGTTTATGTTAACCATTATATAAATCAAGTGGAAATCTTTTTTTTTTTCCCCTAAAGGAAGGAAAAATCATAGGATACTAGAACTCTTAACAGTTCTGAGTTTTAATCTATTTTTTCTCTTTTGATAGAAATGCCAAGATGTCGGAGTTCTTTACTCTCAATTTCACTTCATTAAAACAGAGATTTTCCAACTATGTCACACAAACCTTAGGAGGAGCAACAAAGGTATATTTTTATGAATTAGAAAGTCTGCAATTAAACTAAGAATAAATCTACAGACTCAGATAAGACTAAATTAACAGTACTGCATGTATAAATATTTTAAATATCTTTTCTTGGGATAATTTAGTATGATTATTTCTCTTTTTCCAGTCTCTTCTAGTTGTACGATCGATATCAAATCCCTCCCCACTGCAATCCAGAATCACACCACAGTGCCCCTTTCCATCCCCAACATGGCCTATAAAATGCTAACAAGGTTTTTTCTGAGTGCAGACTTTGGGATTACTTTTTCTTCTTCTTTATACATTTCTATATTGTTAGGCTTTTTTTTTTGCACAATGAGCATGGACATGTAAAAATTACCTGCACTTTCAGAGTAAAAACTTGTCACTCAGTTAATGTTAAGACTGTTAGAGATAAGGAAACAGCATATTAAGGCAAACTATGATCACCTTTTTATATCCCATAGGCAGGGGAAGAATTGAATTTCAACAATTATTGAGATAATTACAGCTTAAAATCTAAAAAGCAACTTCATACTTTTATTGTCAGTCAGTTCAGTCACTCAGCCGTGTTCAACTCTTTGCAACCCTATGGACTGCAGCACGCCAGGCTTTCCTGTCCATCACCAACTTCCGGAACTTGCCCAAACTCATGTCCATGGAGCTGGTGATAATATCCAACCATCTGATCCTCTGTCGTCCCCTTCTCCTCCTGCCTTCAATTTTTTCCAGCATCAGGGTCTACTTTTATTGTACAATTAGTTAATTTACACCTTAGCCTCAGAAATTGGTTTTTAAAAATCAACTTCTTCCTTAGCTTCCTATTTTCAGAAGAAGCAGCTAAGTCACTATGATTTTTTTAAAAAAATAAAGCAGCACAAAATCATGCTAGTATATGAATCCAGTTTATCTCAGTCCTGTACTTCCCAATGCCCCAGAGATTTAAAAATGAAAAAAATTTATACAATCTGAAAAGACACCAAAGTATGCCTCAGAGATTTAAATCTGACAGAAATTTTTTTTTTTCAGCTCTAGTGCCCTACTCCCATTCCCCAAGTGCTATTTTAAGATGTAAAAAAGAAAATGTCATGAAATCTTGTTTAGGTAGTTCCATTCCTAAGAAAAATCTGCCACTTAGGTTTTTCTTTTTATCTTCAAAAATGATCATCCTAATTCAAGGAATAAAACATTATACAAAAATGTAGTAAACTTAAAAAGATGTTCTTAGCCTCAAACAGGGTTAAAACAGCTTCCTTGTGTTTTTAAGTTCATAATATCAAGTTCAAAATTGTATAATGACTGTTAAAAGTTAGCAGCGTACACAAATGCAATCAATATGGTACCATTTCATGGAATCTATGATGACATCCACTATGAGCTGCACCGGTTTTATGGTGGCTCAGACAGTAAAGAATCTGCCTGCAATGCAGGAGACCCAGGTTGGATCCCTAGGTCGGGAAGATCCCCTGAAGTAGGAAATGGCAACCAACTCCAGTATTCTTGCCTGGAGAACTCCATGGACAGAGGAGCCTGATGGACCAGTCCATGGGGTGGACATGACTGAGCAACTGAGCATGCATGTATAACAAACAAAATAATGCTGGCAATTAAGCTATGAATTCAGATTTTCTTATGTTTTGAAGTTTTTACTTTATATTCATGGGAACAGATCTTTGGCAGAATTTTATATATAACTCTCATATAAACACAAAAAAAGAAAACTCAAGTTGCCTAAATTAATACAACTCTAAAATTTCAACTCTTTTTTTTTTTTGGCTGCACCATGCTGAATATTTCTTTCCCTGACCAGGAACTGAACCTGTGTTCCCTGCATTGGAAATACAGACTCTTAACCACTGGACCACCAGGGAAGTCCCTATAATTTCAACTCTTGTATTTTTTTGACATAAGAGTCATCACTAGATATGTTTTCACATCCAGTATTATTCTGTGGCACAAGCAGGTGACAAATATTTCTTAGAAGCGCTCCACTTTTATCTCCAGTATTTTCTTCCAAACTATTGATATCCAGTCAGCAAGTTTTGATGGCAACACTTGCTTTACTTTACCAGCTGTCAAAGAAATATTTTCAGACAAAAAACAAGACTGATAATCCTTCAAGTGGTTGTTAAATTGACTTGTTGGCTGAACGTTGAAAAGTTGCACTTGGTCAGCCATGTCACTAGGAGAAATAATCAAGTGTGTACCTTTGTAGGCAATTACAAGTAAAATAACATCAAGTATAAGAGGCATCTCAGTATAAGAGATATCAAAATGTGAATTAAAAAAAGTACACCTCATAATCTATGAGTATTTCACATTATGCCAAAGAGAAAAGCCTCCATTTGGGACTGGAGTTTGTCTTCCCAGTTCTAGCTTGGATGAATCATTAATATTTATCTACACATAAAATCAATTATTTTTTAAAGATCATATCTGTTCTTACTAAACAGAAAGTTTCTGACTTAAAAACAATATATAAAGATGGATAAAGTATCTAGTATAGGCTTCATATTTCCTACTTCAGCAAATGATATCTTTTGCAGAATGGTACAGTTTGAGCAAAATAAACCTAAAAATGTTTTTGTTCAATTATCTGGATTTGGACTTGCAAATATACCTCAATTTTAATACTTAGTTACTGTAAAGTAAAACTAAAAAGAGGGGCTTCCCAGGTGGCGCTAGTGGTAAAGAATCCGCCTGCCAATGCAGGAGACATAAGAGACCAAGGTTTGACCCCTGGGTCGGGAAGAACCCCTAGGTGGCATGGCAACCCACTCTAGAATTCTTGCCTGAGAATCTGTGCACAGAGAAGCCTGGCAGGCTACGGGGTCGCAAAGAGTTGGAGATGACTGAAGCAACTTAGCGCACACAACAAAACTAAAAATAATAACCGTAATTCAGGGCAGTCTTTCACAACTTCCAAGTTCTATTTTATATAGCAGTTGGCAGGCCACGTTTGACTAGGATTAAATAATCTAATAAATACATCTATATCAGGAGCTTTAAAAGTTTTCCTCCTTTCTGTTATCAACTTCTTAGACTCTATGCTACATAAATCCTGTACAACGACATTGTACAATAGACAAGGATCAAGACCATCCTCAAGAAAAAGAAATGCAAAAAAGCAAAATGGCTCTCTGAGGAGGCCTTACAAATAGCTGTGAAAAGAAGAGAAGCGAAAAGCAAAGGAGAAAAGGAAAGATACACCCATTTGAATGCAGAGTTCCAAAGAATAGCAAGGAGAGATAAGAAAGCCTTCCTCAGTGATCAATGCAAAGAAATAGAGGAAAATAATAAATGGGAAAGACTAGAGATCTCTTCAAGAAAATCAGAGATACCAAGAGAACATTTCATGCAAAGATGGGCTCAATAAAGGACAGAAATGGGATGGATCTAACAGAAGCAGAAGATATTAAGAAGAGGTAGCAAGAATACACAGAACTGTACAAAAAAGATCTTCATGACCCAGATAATCATGATGGTTTGATCACTCACCTAGACCCAGACATCCTGGAATGTGAAGTCAAATGGGCCTTAGGAAGCATCATTACGAACAGAGCTAGTGGAGGTGATGGAATTCCAGTTGAGCTATTTCAAATCCTAAAAGATGATGCTGTGAAAGTGCTGTACTCAATATGCCAGCAAATTTGGAAAACTCAGCAGTGGCCATAGGACTGGAAACGGTCACTTTTCATTCCAGTCCCAAAGAAAGGCAATGCCAAAGAATGTTCAAACTACTGAACAATTGCACTCATCTCACACGCTACCAAAGTAATGCTCAAAATTCTCCAAGCCAGGCTTCAGCAGTACGTGAACTGTGAACTTTCAGATGTTCAAGCTGGTTTTAGAAAAGGGAGAGGAACTAGAGATAAAATTGCCAACATCTGCTGGATCATCAAAAAAGGAGGAGAGTTCCAGAAAAACATCTATTTCTGCTTTATTGACTATGCCAAAGCTTTTGACTGTGTGGATCACAATAAACTGTGGAAAATTCTGAAAGAGGAGATGGGCATACCAGACCACCTGACCTGCCTCTTGAGAAACCTGTATACAGGTCAGGAAGCAACAGAACTGGACATGGAACAACAGACTGGTTCCAAATTGGGAAATGAGTATGTCAAGGCTGTATATTGTCACCGTCCTTACTTAACTTTTATGCAGAGTACATCACGAGAAACACTGAGCTAAATGAAGCACAAGCTGGAATCAAGATTGCCGGGAGAAGTATCAATAACCTCAGATATGCAGATGACACCACCCTTATGGCAGAAAGTGAAGAACTAAAGAGCCTCTTGATGAAAGTGAAAGAGAGTGAAAAAGTTGGCTTAAAGCTCAACATTCAGAAAACTAAGATCATGGCATCCGGTCCCATCACTTCATGGCAAATAGATGGGGAAACAGTGGAAAACTTTAATTTTGGGGGGCTCCAAAATCACTGCAGATGGTGACTGCAGCCATGAAATTAAAAGATGCTTACTCCTTGGAAGGAAAGTTATGACCAACCAAGATAGCATATTAAAAAGCAGAGACATTACTTCGTCAACAAAGGTTTGTCTAGTCATGTATGGATGTGAGAGTTGGACTATAAAGAAAGCTGAGCGCCAAAGAATTGATGCTTTTGAACTGTAGTGTTGGAGAAGACTCTTGAGAGTCTCTTGGACTGCAAGGAGATCCAACCAGTTCATCCTAAAGGAGACCAGTCCTGGGTGTTCACTGGAAGGACTGATGCTGAAGCTGAAACTCCAATACTTTGACTACCTGATGCGAAGAGCTGACTCACTTGAAAAGACCCTGATGCTGGGAAAGATTGAAGGCGGGAGGAGAAGGGGATGACAGAAGATGAGATGGTTGGATGGCATCACTGAATCAACAGACATGAGTTTGAGTGAATTCTGGAAGTTGGCGTTGGGCAGGGAGGCCTGGCATGCTGTAGTCCATGGGGTTCCAAAGAGCTGGACACGACTATGCAACTGAACTGAACTGAACTAATGCTAGATAAACAGTCCAGATAAGAACAAAAATTTATGCCCCAAAGCATTAATCTCAGCTCTCTATATAAAATTATAAAAGTCCAACAACAGGACAACCATATTAACTCTGTCAAGGAAACATGCAACCTTTGAGTTGTTTATTCAGTATATAATAACATGTGAAGATACTTAAGTTATGATGTGTAGTTAAAGCCAAATAAAAATCATTATGCACAATATAATCTCAATCACATTAAAAGGTGTAAGAGAAAGAAAAAAAACCTATAAAAAGAAAGCAAACTATTAACAGAGTTTGCTGCTGAGTGCTCGACAGGTAACTCTGTGGTTTCTGTACCTTTAATTTTCTGAAGCAAACAACTATTACTTTTATAATCAAGTACAAAGATTAAAACTTTCACTATCTATAATAGCTGAAATTTAGAGAGTTAAGTGACTTGCCATAACGTAGACAGTACCAATTGGTAGTAAAGACTAAAACCCTTATATCCTAAATCCCAAATCCAGGGCTTTCATTCTTGCCACAAATTTTCCCCTAGAATTGCTTTCCAAAGTCTTCCCTTTCTAAATCCCAGTTGTCCCAATTAACTTTCCCAAATATTAACTAGTTCAGATTTATTACTTCTAGAAATTGAAAGACTATCAATGTGGCTATTTCATTAAAAAGTAATACTAATATAGCACATGCTTGTAAAAAAACAACAACAAAACTAATGCTCAAGTTGTAAACTTACTGTGTGAAAAACTCAAGAAATTAGATAAGTTAACAGATTATACCCTCCTCATAAGTCATGGCTAAGGGCACTGTGTAACCCATTCTGAGCAGTCTTTATGAGCAGCTATAAAAGCCAGGCCAGGTAAGAGAAGAAAGGTAAGGCAGCCTGTTGAGTTTCATAAAAAAGTAAAATGACAAAGTGTACCTGACCAATACATCCCACAAAATTTTTGCTAAACATCTGAAGCAAATGTAGCTTATAACTTTATACTACAGAAGTCATTAAATATTTTAACTGGCTATTATTCTGGCAGTCAAAATAAGCCAAGAAGTCGGTCTCTTTTATCAGTATAGGCTGATAAGAGTACATTACCAGTAGGGATCGGGCCTGTGGAGATAACTTTCAGCGTGAAAAAAGCCCCAATCAATTCCACAATCAGAGCCCAACTCCAACTTGGCAGTCAAAACTGGCACCATATCCATGGCAGACAAGTCATACAGGAAGGTGGGATCTAGCCTCTCCCTCCTGTTCTTCTGGAGTCATATTAAACCATCAAGACACATGAAATATGTGCAACTGTAGTTCTAAATGGACATTTCAGAAAACTGTCTTCATTCTAAGTGGTAGCCTAACAGCAACATCGTCTCGAATCCCTTACTGTGTGAGAAGACAGGCCTAGGGATGAAGTTTCTCAGCCCAAGTTCCAGCCCCCACCAGCATGTTTTTTTTTTAACATAGCTGATTTCATTCTTCAGTACTGAAGACGTAAGTCCCTGTTACGTCTTCCTATCTTAAGGAAGAGACTATCAAGCTAGAGCAACCACACCAGCATTATTCCCAATGCAGAAAACACGGGGCTTTTATTTTGATGAGTTTACTAGAGCCAAGTCGGCAACCCGGGCGCAGCAGTCGTGGAGCCGCAAAGGCGCCGTCCACCTCTCGGCGTGCACGGCCCGAGTGACAGCGGCTGCACTCAGGGTCACGACACTCGGCCGGGACCCGTGACGGGCTTCGCCGAGGGCTTTCCGCACGGGCTAATCAACAGACTTGCAGTATTCCCCACCACCCCAAATTGCCCATTTCCTTCCCTAGCTTGATCAGAAATCATGAAGTCTACAGGGTCTTTTCTCCTCCTGGATTTCCTCCGAAGAGGTTTTCGAGAAGAAAATTCCAGGATCTGGATCTATCACCTCACATCACGGCAATTAAAAAGCATCTTCTGTCAAATACAAGGGAGCCCCAGGCGCGTAGCGACCGCCGGGCCCACCAGCCACGGCGGCGGCGGTTCGGTCGCCGCCCGCCGACTCCCAGACCCCGAGCGCGGCTCTCGGCCCAGCGACGCAGGCCCACGCGGGCCTCGGGAGGGCGGCCCGGCCTCTGCAGCTCCGGGCGCCGCCCGCGACCGGCAGGGGTACTGGGGGGCGGCGCCCACCTGGGCCTGGGCGGGCACCTGCGGCCGCGGCGGCGCCAGGCCTGGAGTCGGCCAGCCCCGATCCTTCCCTCGCCTCCCGCCGCCTAACCTGTGGGCTGTCCTCCAGCGTCTCCTCGATGGGCAGCTTGTCGATCCCCGGCATCGTGGCAAACGGAGGGCGGCGGCAAGAGACGAGGCGGCCGCCCACAGCTCCCCCGCACCCGCCCGCCTGCAGCAGCTGACCCCGACCCGCCCTCTCTCGCTGGCTCCGCCGCCCTCGCCGGGGGCCGAGCGGCCGCGCGATTGCGCGGGAAATCCCGCCCCGCCGGCCTGCCTGCCCCGCCTCTCTGCGTGCCCATTGGCTCGCGACGACGCCCGTCAGCGCAGCGGGGCTGGCCCGGAGGTTCCTTCACTGCTCCCCGCTCCCCTGAGAGGTAGGGACTCCGAGGAGGCGAAGGCGGCTGAGGAGGCTCTCTTTGCGCACCTCGACACCTACCCTTCGCGAGCGATTGGCTAGAAATCGTAGGGGACCGTCTTACCTCAGCAAAGCGTGCGTCTCCTGGAATCAGAGCTTCGAGTGAGGACCGTTTTGGGGAAATTGGGGCGGTTTTACTTCTCCCTCAACATTTTTCGTCAGAGACCACGAAAGAGGCCTCTCTGCTGGCGCCTTTAGTTTCCTCAGATTATAACCTTCCCAACTGCCCGCAGCGTCCAGTCTCCCCTCGCCAGCAAAATGGTGCTGGCTAACTCAGATGTCTGCGAGATTAGCTGTGTTGTTAACTTGGCTTCCTGGTAAATTCGTGGATAGTAGACTCGAAAAGAATTTTTTCTGAGCACTTAGGTATCAATATATTCATTTAAAAACCCGTCTTTGCTGCCAATTCATCAGTTCTTACCTGTCCTTGAGAGACTGACATGCCACAATTCAGACTTTCATATTTATTATTAATCACAAGTGAAAATATCTTTTTAAAGTCAATGTACACTGATTTATTATGTTAGCAACTGATTAGCATTTCTGTTAAAGTTTTGGAAGAACATTTAAATAGCTTCTTCAGCATCTAAGAGCTTTTTTTTTTTTTTTAATAGAGATAAGGTGAGCTCTACTTCTAGAACTTGATCTAGATTAGAACTCCTGTGTCTTTTGTCCATCTTTGTGTCCAGATTCTTCATGGAAGAATCATTATACAAAGAAAATGGCTAAATTACTACTGTCGTCTAAATACCTAGCCATTAATCCCACTAGTCCATGCCATTTTCATTTAAGAAATATAAGAAATGCCTAATAAAGACTATTAGTTGCCCCATTCCACAGATAAATTGGGATGAATCCAGGTACAGTGGAACAAATCCAAATACAGTAACTGGAATGGAAGTTACTTACTTTAAACTAAAATACTAGCTTTTCCCAGAATCTCTTAAAGGAAAAATAAGTCAAATGTTAAAAGTTTTCCCAAGTAGACTTGCAGTATAGTTTCGCAGGACTATTCATAGCTTTCAATAACTTTCAGTAAGAGCTCTCCCCTTAAATTGTTTATCAACGAGTCACCCTGTATATGAGATCTTTAGTTTCTGAAAGGTAGTTTGGAATCAGTTCCTACAGTGTTATTGGTTGCCAGCTGCTTGAATGTACCCGGGATCAGCATGGTACAGATCTCAGCAACACAACTCTGGCCTTGGACATTTCTTGTCTACTTTATCAGCACAGTGGCATGCAACCTGACTCTGAATTAAGAAGACTTTCACAGTAAGTGACATTCTTGGTTGAACTGTGATTAGATTGTAAGTGAAGGAAAAGAAAGTTAGTGCAATTGTTAAGAATCAGGAGTAAGTGACAAATGAAAACAAAGTGTAAGAAAGAAGAGGGATTATACGGTGTAACTGAAGTTTGGCCTGTTAACTTGGCCAAACTAAATAATTCCAATGAAAAATTATCTTAGGTATCTGAATTACCTGGGTGGGGTATTATCATCAAGTTAAATGGTTTCCTTTTTTGTATGTTCCATGCTTCTAAACTGTATTTTTGTAAAGGGTTCTCAAGAGGCTATTATGTTATCAGAGAGGGGCAAGGAATTCTTCCTGGGTTCAACTGATTAAAAAGCAAATAAAAACAAGTTTTCTATTTAGTTGTGTGGAGAGGCAGTTCAGTCAAATTATAAAACTAGAAAGACTCTTAAAAGGCTTTCTACTTGGATTCTATAGCTTTAGGCTACTGTTCAGTCTGCTCATCCAGAAAAATAATTGTATTTCCTATTTTAAAACACGCCTAAAGTTGCAAGATTGCAGTTTCCTTTGATAGCTAGTATAAGTTTAATCAGCCTAAGTTCTGTACAGTTGATCAAACTCAATTTCTTTTATAGAGGAAAGGAAGCTTGTTCAGAGTATGCCTCAGGGGTTCCTAGAGACTCACGTGTGGGTAGCATAGTAAAAAACTTTGGCCAGCTAGTTAATTTTATGGAAGGTGAGGCAGGATTAAATGACATCCGCCAAAGAATTCACTGAGACGTTTCACACATATAATTTACAACAAAAGATGTACAGTTTGGTAAGTAGAGTTGTTAATTATTTATCTCTTAAAATTATATTTGATCTTTTTATAATTAGGTTTTTACATGATACTTCTTGAAGTTCTGGTCTGTGTTATTGTATAATAGGAAAGGATCCAATAACTGAAATGACACTGGTGTTTTACTTTTTAAAATGATCCCCCTAGGTTAGTGGTTACCAAACGTATGCACACATAAAAGTCATCTAGGGGAGGTTGTTAGAATACAGACTATGCTATCTTTAGCCCAGCGGAAGAGTCTGATGCCACTGGTCAGAGGTAGGGCTGGGAATCTTGAACGTGAGTCCAAAGCAGCTCATCCTCAAACCACATGTTGAAAATCTCTCTCCAGAATGGAAGACAACCATTTCCCTTACCCAAATAACTGTATATTTTAGACTATTAAAGAGTCAAGTAAACATTTAGGAAAGTCTTTAGTTACAGCTGAGGGTGGAAAGGGGGCACCATTTCCAGAATCATCTAGAGAGCTTGGGAATCCTAATTCTTAAAAATATCCCCTGAAAGACTCCATCAATCTCAAATTCTGGGGTAATTCACACTCCCTTTAAGAGCATAATGTATACCGCAAATAATTCTAGATGTTACCTAATAAATCACTCCTTAATGAGACTCACTTTAACAGATAATTCAGGTTTTTTTCTTACATCCAACTGAGTTGAACAAAATTCAAGAGTGTATTAATTGGTAATTGGGGATCCTGAGTCACATCTATCTACTCTAAAACATTTGAACCAGTGGTAGAGGTGGGAAAAGCTTTGGGCAGTTGGGAGTAGAATAAAATGTTCTGAGCAATGTGTTGCAAAAAGAGGTGGGTGGGCAACCAGGACTATCAGATTCTTCACTGTGCCAGTGCAAGCCACCCTCTGTCCTTTGATCTTAATATTAATACTATTGTTGTTTTTGCTGTTTGCCACAGCATCCTTAGATTGTATATATATGGCTAAAGCATAAATCCTTAGAAAGGCAAATTCTATAGCTTCTACTTCTTGACTCTGAAAAGAATGAAAATTTCTAGGATAATTGTATATGGCTGTTTCTTTTATGGTCGCCTTGATTCATTTTTGAAAGATGAGGACGTTGTAAACTAATTTTTTGGAGCAATCTGAGAACCTTGAAACCAAGCAGCGTTATTCCTGTTTCTTTAGGGAGGTGAATAAAAACATGAGCATGAACTCATGGTCATGGACTGTGGAGCCAACCTAGCTGACTTGGAATCTTAGCTTCAGTCTTTACTAGTTTTGTGACTTTAGGCAAGTTACTTAATTTCTCTGTATCTCCATTTTGTCATCTAAAAAGTAGGGCTTAATGTAGAGAACCTACATGGTAGAGTCCAGAAGATGTTTAATTAGCTTTCAGAATAGTGCTGGGCACAATAAGTTTTCAGTAAAAATAAGCTAAGTATTCTTTTCATTATTTACTGTTAAATTTTAAATGTTTTAATGCTTTTAAAGCAGCTTTCATTTTCTTCATTTCCCCCTCTTTATCATAACTAAAGAAACCATTATTTTCTAAATTAGAAGACTCTCTTCATTGCTTGCTAGTGTTTTATCACTTTGATTTAGAGACTTTTGCAGCCAAAAAAAAAAAAAATTCATCAATATATATTGTGTTATTCTGGAGAAACGGTGTAGGTACAAAACCAGCAAAGGCTATTACTCTGTTTTTTGGCCTTTGTTTTTTGGCAGTGGGGAGAGGAGAGATTCCCAAAGGTTAAAAGACATAGACCTTCATGACATTACTACTCCCCAGAAGTTCTCGGGAGCAATAGGCAAGTCATTGGAGAAGAGATTGCTGTTAGAGAAGCCAATTAGTCTCATGACTAGTAAAGTATTGAAATCATTTTACTTTTTCTTTTTTAACTTTTTATAGTACTACATAGGGCAGTAAAAAGAGTTACTGAGAATTGAGTATACCAGTACTGTTCGTAGCTCAGTTGGTAAAGAATCTTTCTGCAATGCAGGAGACCTGGGTTTGATTCCTGAGTTGGAAAGATCCCCTGGAGAAGGAAATGGCAACTCACTCCAGTACTCTTGCCTGGAGAATCCCATGGACAGAGGAGCCTGGCGGGCTACTGTCCATGGGGTCACAAGAGTCAGACACGACTTAGTGACTAAACCACTACCAATGTAGTTAAGTCTCACAGTAAGTCAGCACATCCTTCCAAGAACACTAGATGGTGCCCTAAATTTAGTTTTGGGATTTTAAACTGCCTCAGGAAATGGATGTCTTCATTCAGTAAATATTAGGTAATGAACAAAATGTTAAAAATCTCTGCTCTTGTGGAGCTACAGTTTAGTGGCGATGGTAGGAAGAAGGACAATGAAATATAAATGTAATATGCAGTATAAGAAATATAGTATATTAGAAAGTGGGGAGTGCTATGGAAAACAGGGAAAAGGAGGTGAAGAGCAGTTGCACTTTTAAATAAGCTTGTCAGAGTGGACTTCATTGAAAAGGTGACATCTGAACAAAAATGTGAAGGAGTCACTGGAGTGAGCGATGGGGACATCTGAGGAAAAAGTGTTTCAGGAAGAGAAACAACCAGGGTAAGATGCCCTATGCCCTAAGGCAGGAGTGGCCTTTATATTTGAAGGATTGCATAGAGATCAGAGTGGCAGGAAAGGGGCGAGCCAGGGTGGAGGAATCTGTTGGGCAGGAGGAAGAGGAGATGACATCATGTAAAGCCTAATGGCCTAAGTGAGGATTTTGACTTCTACCCTGATTTTGGATAAAAACACTTTTAATTGAGGTTGTGATTTGAAACAAACGTTGGAGAAGCTAGATAAACTACTGATATGAGATATCATAAGTTATGCACAAATTAACATTGTCTTAAGTAAACATATATGAAATGTACTGATTTAAAGGAAAAATTATATGAGTGATTTAGCTAAGTCATGATCAAAATAATATAGGGTCAAAAATAATGTCTTAATAACAGAAGACAGTGAGTTCATGTAAAAACAAGTGTATGGTTTTTCCTGTTCCCTTTCTGAATAATTAAGCCCTAAAGCCATGTGTGCATGCCCAGTTGCCCAGTCACATCCAGCTCTTTGTGACCCCATGGTCTGTAGCCCACCAGGCTCCTCTGTCCATGAGATTCTCCCAGCAAGAATACTGGAGAGGGTTGCCATTTCCTCCTCCAGGGAATCTTCCCAACCTGGGGATCAATCCTGTGTCTCCTATGTTTCCTGCATTGGCAGGCAGCTTCTTTACCACTTTAGGGGCTTTAGGAAAGCCCTTAAAGCCCTTAGGTGGAATCAAATAAAGTAGTCTATGCAGGGTGGTGAGACGCGGGGGCCCAGAATGAGGTGTTGAAGTCCAGCAAGCGGGGGAGGGCATCCCCACAAAAGAGCGCTCTGATGTGCAGTGCCAGAGCCTGTGCAGGGTGTCAGAGCAAAAGAGGGGCAAAAATGGCATTTTGGTAGAGAGTCAACCCCCAGGTAATAGGATGTTGGAGCAAACATGGGGTGAGAGAACCTGAGAGGGCTGTTGGTGTTCAAGCATGGTGAGGGCTTTTGTGCAGGTTGAGAGCTGGCTGCATCTCTGTGGGGAAGGGATGGTAGCAGTGGCAGTTTGGTTACATAGGGAGATACATGCAATAGGTAACTATATCGAGGATAAAAAAAAAAGCCAGGTTTCTCACTGTCAGAGGAGGGAATTACAAATACTGTATGGAAAGGGGGAAAGTTAGAGTAAGCCCTCTAGTGCTAGATTGGAATTAGAGGTATCCATGGGCATCCCTGGTGGCTCAGACGGTAAAGAATCTGCCTGCGGTGAGAGAGGTCTGGGTTCAAACCCTGGGTTGGAAGATTCCCTGGAGAAGGGCATGGCAACCCACTCCAGTATTCTTGCCTGGAGAATCCCCATGGACAAAGGAGCCTGGCGGGCTACAGTCCATGGGGTCATAAAGAGTCAGACACAACTGAGTGACTAAGCACAGCACATGTGAACTCATAGGTTTCAATACATGTATAGGAGTAAACTGGATATAAAGTGTGTATATGTCACATACCTACATTTATTTTCTACCTTTTTCATTGAGAAGGCCTTTGAGCAGAGATGCCCCAATAACAGTGGATGCACATCTGAGTCCATATCTTGGCTTCCAGACACCATTGTTCATTAAAAAGAAATAGGACTCCTCGGAGAAATGACTGACTCTAGGTCTGGAGCAAGAAAAGAATAAGATATACTTGAGACACCTTGTGCTAGGACGTAGAAAGTGCTCAAAAATGATGTGTCAAGGGACTTCCCAGACAGTCCAGTAGTTAAGACTTCCCATTCCAGTGCAGGGAGTGCAGGTTCAGTCCCTGGTGGGGAAGATTCCATATGCCTCACAGCCAAACAAACCAAAACATAAAACAGAAGTAACATTGTAGCAGATTCAACAGAGACTTTAGAAATGGTCCACATCAAAAAATGATGTGTGGAAAGAACACAAGTCAGTTTGAAGGGGGCTTCCATTAGCCAAATCGGGAAATTTCAGCATCACAATAAGTAATGAGATTATAGCTCCTTAAATAAAATAGAAAACCATGAGTTCATATTGATATAAATAAATGAATAAAAACATTTGTTGCAAAGTATTTGCATAGGCTTAAAAATAACCTCACCAAAAAAATACTACATTATAAAGGGGGAAAGAGTAACTTTCTAGTGCAAAAACCTGGCAGACACCATCTTGATCAAATGCTGAAAGTTACAATCACCAGTAATGAGACTAATCAAAATTATATACTACCTGATAGGAAATAATGAGAATACAGCATCAGTTCTATGTCATCCCCTCAGAGATTACAAGGAAACATGAAACAAACCCTAACTGAAGGACTACTGAAAACACTGCTGAAACGACAGCTGCCTTTTTAAATTATAACCATTTAAAAATATATATTTACTTTAAGTCAATTCTACTAATATCTGAGTTGCTAGATTGTGGAAATGTTATTTCCAGTTATCTTCTAATGCTAAAATGAGCTCATTTGTTTAGGTTATATGTGTGAACTGTATAACAATAATGTTTACAAATCCAGATAAGTTCTCCTGCAGTATTTTTAGAACCTTTATTATTTAAATTGCATGCTGCCAATTTTCATTAGTTTTTTTACCTTCTCAGTCTGGGGAACTATATTTTCATTCTGAGGTAATTCAGTTTGCTAAATACTTTGTCATTTGTTTATATGATTAGAAACGCAATTTTCAAGTGGTAAACTCTCTTTCACCTCTACTCCTTCTGTTAATGATGTGTGAGTGCATGTTAAGTCGCTTCAGTTGTGTCCAACTTTTTGTGATTCTGTGGACTCTGGCCCACCAGGTTCCTCTATCCATTGGATTCTCTAGGCAAGAATACTGAAGTGGGTTGCCATTCCCTTCTCCAGGGGATCTTCCCGACCCAGGGATTAAACCCCCATTTCTTGTGTCTCCTACATTGGCAGGCAGCTGATGTCATTATCCATTTGGTCATAGAAACTAGAAATGTGGGAATCACAGTCACTTTCTCCCTTTTACTCCCCTCAACAGACAGACAGACACACACACACACAGACATACACACACACCCCTATACCTACACCTAATTGGCCTTCATTATGTTGCTTTTCTCTGACCTTTTCTTGAAACATCTCTACCTGAAGACATCTCTGAAAAGCCTTCTATAACATTGATAATGGTAATAAATGATAGCAAATAATTTACATAACATTTACTATGTGTCAGGGATTATTTCAAGGGCTTTGCAAGTATTAATCTCATTTGATCCCCATTTAATTATAGAGGAAACTGAGGCACAGAGAGGCTAAGTTACATACCCAAGGTCACATAGGTAAAAAGAGGCAGTGCTGGAATTTGGACCCAGGTAGTATGACACCAGAGTTGGGCTCTTACCACTCATCAGTCCTGTTCAGTTTCACTCAAGCAGATTTGGGCCCCTTTTTGCTCCCATGCACAACTTCTTGTGCACACATCTTTATTATTTTCTTATATTGAAATTTTGTATTTATTTATTGGTGTTCTTAGAAGAACAAGAGAATTGTGTTATTTATATTTACAAAAGTAGAATAATGAACCCACGATATTATATTTTTATTCATTAGAGACAATGAATCCACATATACCCATCACTCCAATTCAGCACTTACCAACATTTTACAACACTTGCTTCAATTATCTTTCTTTTCTTTCTTGTTTTCCTGAAGTATTTTATTTATTTATTTAATAATTTTATTTATTTAGTTATTTTTGGCTCTGCTGGGTCTTCATTGCTATGCGTGGGCTTTCTCTAGTTGGGGCGATTGGGGGCTGTTCTTCTTTGTGGTGGTCAGGTTTCTCATTGCGGTGACTTCTTTTGTTGCAGAGCACGGGCTCTAGGTGTGCGGGCTTCAGTATTTGTGGCACACGGGCTTAGTTGCTCTATGGCATTTGCAATTGTCCAGACCAAGGATCGAACCAGTGAACCTGCATTGCAAGGTAAACTCAACCACTGGACCACCAGCAAAGCCCTTCTGAAGTATTTTAAACTAAAACCCAGACATTCTGAAATTTCACCTATAAATATTTAAGTAGAACCTTTTAGAGGGACTTTTAATAAATGTAACCATAATCACATCATGACACCTAACAAAATTAATGTTAATTACTACCTTCTTAATCATGAGTTTCTTGAGGGCAGAAATCATTTCATCTCCTGGTTACCTAGTACATCCCTGTACATGCTGGAGTTTAATAAATGTTTGTTGTGACTTAAAAGTTTGTTTTTAAGTTGATAAGAACCATGGCATTTATCCTCCAGAAACAATGTTATAACTGACAATCAGGTTCTCAAGTTAACTGACAACTCTAATTTAATCTACAATGATTAGATTAAGTGACACTAACGTATAGGCCTGAGCCCCTGGAAGCCTTAAATCCTGAACTATTTTATCTTTGATTACTGAGTCTAGGGAAATCCTGAGTCTAATTGAACCTAGCCCTGAATTTTCTTGTCCTCAATGTCCATCTGGGGAGGACATAAAGACAGGGGCTATACTGGGTGGGAGTGTTCATTGGTAAAGATTTCTTGGAATGAAATATGGCAGAATTCACAAAAAGCATATTCTTTTTTTCTTCATAATAAATTCTGGTTTGTTTTTGGGTGACAAAAAATAATATATTCTTCAAAGAAACTTTTTCATAGAAATACTCCTGCATATGTGCTAAGAAGGTATTCATTGTTTGTTAGAGTTTAAAAAAATTGGAGACAAACCCAAGTGCCATTATCAAGGGTGTAGTTCAATAAATTATGATTCTTCCACTTAATGTAGCATCAGGCAGCTGTTGAAGCATGAGATAGAGCTATATGTGCTTATGTCATGTCAGTGTGGGAGAACCACATTGCAGAACAGTATATGTCTGGCTCCATGTGGATAAAAACGTGTGTGCAGCTACCTATTTATGTCAAGGCATTCTAAAAAGATAGGAAGGAGCACTAAACTGTTAACAGTGGTGGCCAGTGGGTTGGACAGTAAAAATGGGGTAGAATTGAAGGAAACTATCATTTTACTCTATGTACCATAGTAAATATTAAATGAATTTTTTTAAAATCAAAAGGCATCAATGTTTTAGATAATTTTCTATCAAAATTTTAAAACCAAGAACTTAATATATACAAGAGGCACTGTACAGAAAACAATTTTGACTGGTTTGAAAATGTACAAATATGAAACTATAATCTTTTGAGATTGTTAAAAGCCTAAAATGTTTTCTAAATGATATAAATAGAGTGAACTTTTCTACAAATCTTTATTTATTATCTTCTGTTTGATGAGTACTGTGATGGTTGCCGGGAGATACAGAAGTATGTGTGAAATAATCCCAGCTCCCTGGTGGCTCAGATGGTAAAGAGTCTGCCTGCAATGCAAGAGACCCGAGTTCGATCCCTGGGTCGGGAAGAGCCCCTGGAAAAGGGAAGGGCAACACACTCAAGTATTCCTGCCTGGAAGATCCCATGGACAGAGGAGCCTGGCGGGCTATAGTCCATGGGGTCGCAAAGAGTAGGACATGATTAAGCGACTAAAGCTTATTCTTCTCTTAAACCGTGTAACCACTGAGGATTATACCATGTGTTTCAAGTAATAGCGAAGGCTAATGGCCTTAGGAATGACAGAGATCACAGACATGAATTGTGCCTTAGGATTTTAAAATTTTAAGGTCAGATTTTAAATGAATCCCCCACAGGTAGCTAGTGGGAGCCTACTGTATAGCACAGGGAGCTCACCTTGGTGCTCTGTGATGACCTAGATGGGTGGGATGGATGGGAGGGAGGCTCAGGAGGGAGGGGATATATGCATACATATAGCTGATTCACTTCACTGTACTACAGAAACTAACGGAATATTGTAAAACACCTATACCCCAATTTAAAATAAGGAATCCCCCATCTCACTTTTATTGAATTATAGTTACAGAATGTCATAATGTCTAATCTGTGGATTACCCTGGAGTGATATATAAGTAGTTCATAGAAAACTGGGAATACTCTTACACATTAAGAAGCAATGGCAACAATAGCAAACACACAACATTTATGTGTATTTACAAATGTCTCCTCCTCCTAGTCTCATCTATCCATCCATCCATTTATTTATTCATTTGACAAATATTAATTGAATGTCTACTTTGGCATTTTTCTAGGAGATACTGAAGGTGTTAACAGTAAAATCTAAAGTCTTTTATATATTTTAGAAAACACATTTAAAAATTCTGAGGATCTCAAATAGAACAGTGTTATTCTTATGCAGAAGTAAGAGGCTAACGTCATGAAGCTTTGCTTATTGCGTTTCTTTCTTATGCTCACAGCCTGGTTTTCTTTCTTATTATACTCACAGACCAGTTTTCTTTCTTATTGTGCTATGACTGGATTTTTGAAAACTCTGTCAAAACATCTAAGACATTGGGCATTTTTCCTGATGGTTAATGATTTGAAATTTAGTTGAAATACATAATTAGAAAATGTTAACAAAGCCTGAGTTGATTTACAAGTTACTAGAGCAAAATAAAACATAAACATCTCATTTTTACTTCATCTTGTACATACAGATGTTTAAAATACAGACTTCCAATTTTACAATTCCTATAATCTCTTCTCTTCAATGTCAGTGTGTCAGGCTTTTACTTCTTATTTCAAGATAAATGTTGAAAGATATTGAGGATTGATTCTGTGGAAGGTTTCACAACCCTTTTCTTGATTGATTGGTATATTTTGAAATCATTGGTAAAGATGTTATAGTGGCCATTAATTAGCCATAATGTATTATCCTTTTTATACTTGTCTACATTCAATTTGCTAATATTTTCAAGTTTTTATGTCAGTGTTCATGAGAGATATTTGTCTATAATTGTAAAAAAAATTTTTTTTGTTATCAGGGTTATTCAGACCTCATAAAACAAACTTAGAAGGGTCATTCCTCTTCCATTTTCTGAAAGAGTTTAAGATTGGTGTTTGTGTAAGATTTTCTTTAAATGTTTGATAAACTTCACCAGTGAAGTTATCTTGGCCTGAAGTTTTCTCTGTGGGAAAGAATTTGATAACCAATTCTGTTTCTTTTTTTTTTTTTTCAATTCTGTTTCTTTAATAGATATGTAGTTAGTCATATTTTCCATTTCATGCTGTTTCAGTTTTTGTAATCATATATTTTTTTAAGATTCTTGCCTGTTTCATGTAAGCTGCTGAATTTACTGGTATAAAGTTGTTCATTATATTCTTGGTTTTAAATGTCTACCGTCTCTATAGTGGTAGTTTTTCCTCAGTTTTTTATGATGGAGCTTTTTAGATAAATTATCTAGGGCTGCATAAATCACTCAAAACTTGGTAGTTTAAAACGGTAGTGTTCATTTAATACCTCTCACTGTTTCTCTATGTCAGAAATTCAGGAATGACTTAGATACCCAGTCCCGCCTTGTCTCCATTAAGATTGTGATCAGGTGTCATCTGGGGCTTTAGTCATCTGAAGGCTTGAATGGGGCTGGAGGATTCACTTTACAAGTGGCATATTCACATAGCTGGCAAGTTGATGTTGACTGTTGACAGGAAACTTCATTTCCTCTCCATGTTGGCCTCTATACCTGTCATGGTGGCTGCCCGCATGTGCTTGCTTCTCTTTGATTGTGAGAATCTGTTTGCTTAGTTTTAATCTGTGGGAATCTTGTGACCTAAATTAGGGAAGCTTTCTCCCAGAGAGCATTTGGTCTGCTTTTGCCGGGAACCAATATTGAAGTGATCTCAAGCGAGAATTTTCTGTTCAGCTCCCCTACCTACTACTAGCCTGAGGGTTAGAATCCTGGTTTCAGTGATGCTAAGGATTTTTGCCCTTGTGCTTAACCTTGTATTTATCATTTGTCTGCTGATCACTGCTCCCAGTTCTGAGTTCAATTGTTGGTTGTTGGGTTTTTACTGTTTCGTGTGGTGAGGAAACAAAATTCCCCTTACTTGTTTGGATCTCAGCATTGCACGTCAAGATATATTTTATACAATATCTAATTGTTTTATAGTGGAAGAGTCTTTCAAGGAGTATGGCCCAGGGTATTGCTGTAACAGAAATATCTCATTCATCCTCCAGTTTACTTCAAATTTGGCTTTTTTTCTCTACCCCTCCAGCTAGCCAAAGTTGACAGTAACTCCCTTGTTAACAAATCTGTGGATACATTTCTGTCTTCTTTTTACCCAGCCTCTTAGCAGCATTGCCACAGCTGATCATTTATTATTTCATCTAGTTTTAGCTGAGCACTGTTGTAGATGCTAGAACAAACAAAAATTCTAAAGATAAGAAACAGGCAATAAACAGGAAACAAGATAAACATGTACTAAGACAAAGGGCAGGAGAGAGGGCATCAAGACTCCTGAAATTTTTTAAGGAACTGAAAGAGTAAGCCTTATTGGAAAAAATTATATTTAAGGAAATACTTGAAGGAGGTAACAGAGTAAGTAAACAGTGAGAATATGTGAGGGAAGAACATTCTAGGGAGTGAAAACAGCCAGTGTACAGGCCTGAGGCAGAACTGAACCTGTGTTTTCAGGAAGAGGAGAGGTCCCATGTAGCCAGAACAAAGTCAGCCTGGGAGATATGATGAAAGATAAGATCAGATAGGGAAGGGGAGCTGGCAGATCATGTCACACCTTGTATGACGCTATAAAGACTGACTTACTGAGATGGGAAGCCATTTTTGAGCAGAGTTGTGACATGAACTGATATGTTTTTAAATAGTCCCTCTTGCTGGCTACTGTGTTGATAGAAAACCATAAGGGATCGAGGATGGACGCAGTGAGACCACTTAGATATCGTTGTAGCCATCTTTCTCCTTGACCCTTTTTCCTCTCTTGGGTCAATTATCGTATCTCCAGATTGTTCCCTTGGCTTACTACCTGTTTCCTTCTCTAGTTCCTTCTCTAGCACATCTCCGATTTTTAAATATTGAAATACTTCAGAATAGGTCTTAAGATCCTTCTTGTGTCTAGGGCCATTCACTGGGTGATCTCATACAAACCTCTGGCTTTTAATGGTTTTAATACATTTGATTTGTGCTAGTGATGCACAAACTTAGAGATTCAGCCCTGAGCTCAGACTCATAAACCCAGTAGCCCACTTGCTATCCAAACTGAAACTCTTCATTTCTCCCCAAACCTTTCCTCCCCTAGTCCAGGCTTCCACACCCCAATAAATGACACTATATTTGCTCAAGCCAAAAAACAGTCATCCTTAATGCCTCTCTTTCCTTCATTTCTACCAATCCATCAGCAAGATGTATTTTTCTGTTCCCACATGAAGGAGCTGTTTCCTCCACAATGCTGTATGTCAAATAACCTCAGAAATCTCAGTAGCTTAATAAACAATGAATATTTATTTTTCTCACCCATGAAACTGCAGGTCAGTTGGTGTTTGGCTGAGTTTGCCTGGGCTTGGCCTGCTTAACTGCAAGCTGCAGGATGGGGTGGGGTCTCCTTCACGTGTGTTCATTCTGGGGCTTAGGCTGAGAGTCAGCAGCTACCCCACGGATGACCACACAGTGATGTCAGAAACTCAGGAGGGCAAACCAGTCATATTTCAGGCTTCTAGTCACATCACTTGCCTTTGACTGAAGCAAGTCACATGGACAGGCCCAAAGCTGAGGGGTGGGAAGTGCACTGTATCCATGATGAGGCCACAGCAAGGAGATAGCTATATAATATATTGTGGAAAGAATTGAAACAAATTATCCAATTACTTCGTCTCCCACAACCTCCTAAAGAATTGTTCCACTTCCCAGATCTACTGTTAGCCATCATCTCTTGCCCCTGAACAATTATTTCTCTTCTCATCATACCTAGAACAATGCCTTGCATTAATATATGCTCAGTAAGAATGTAATGAGTGAACAACTCCCAGCTGATCTTCAGTTTCACTGGTTACACTCATCACTCTTCAGTCTCTTTCTATGTAGCAGCCAGGATGGGATTTTAAAACTGTAAATCCAGTCTGTGCTATAAAGAGAAATATATCTGGTCTCTGTCCCTGGTTCCAGGCACACAGCTACTAAATTTCTTGGAATTTCCTGAGTAATAAGACTGATAGGAGCATCTTTTATTCTAATGACATGACTCTTGGTGGGCTTCTTAATAGCTTCAAGATGTGGGCTGGTCACAGGAAAGACCAAACCTAGATTATAGGCCTAGAACTTTCAGCCCCACCTTCCAACCTCAGGGGAGGGGAAAGGGACTAGAGATTGAGGTCAGTCACCAATAGCCGATGATTAATCAATCTTGCGTATGTAATGAAACTTCATAAAAAAAAAAAAACACTAAAAAAATATCAGGATTCTGAGAGTTTCCAGGTTGGCAAACACATTGAAGTGCTGGGAGGGTGGTGTGCCCAGAGAGGGCATGGAACCTCTGTGCCCCTTCCCCCACACCTTGCCCTACACATCTCTTCCACCTATTCCTGAATTATATCTTTTCTAGTAAATGTAAACAGCATGCCTTCTTGAGTTGTGTGAGTTCTAGCAAATAATTGAACCTGTGAAAGGGAAGTCTGAATTTACAGTCAGTTAGTTAGAAGTACAAGTGGCAACCTGGGACTTGTGAGTGGTATCTATAGTCTTGGTGGACTGAGCCTGTTGATGTCTACAGAGAACTGGAGAATCGCTTGGTGTGGAAAAGCCCATATACATTGGGTGTCAGAAATGTGAGTAAAAACAACTCAGACTGTCACATTAGTCCCGGCTTAAAACCCTGCACCGGGTTCCCTTTGCACTTGAACTCCTTACCATGGTCTTTATAGGTCTTTATAAAGGCATCCATTATCCAGCCAGGCCTGGCTCTCCAAGCACTAGCATCTGGTACCACTCACCGCTCTCTGGCTAACTGCCCTTTTCCTCCTCAAATATTCCAATACCTTTCAGCTGCAAGACCATTGTACTTGCTGTTCCTTCTGACTGGAATGCTCTTTCTCAAGATCTTGGCAGGCTAGCATTCTCTTATCCTCACCCTCTTCTCACTCCACTTCCACCACCATTATGTTTCATCACCACCACCTTGTTTATTCTTTTCAGTGAGTTTCTAGCTCTCTGAAATTACCTTGCTTTTGTTCATTCCTAATCCTAGAATGGTGTCTGACACATGTTAAGTGCTCTGTAAAAATCTGTTGAGTGGATATATGAGAAAACATTGCCTCCACATTTTTAAAGAAACTCTTTGCTGTCTTTTATTTTCATATACTCATCCAGATGTAAAATGGTATTAAGTCCACATAAAATCAACTCAGGGTAGATAAAAATATTGCAGTGTCTGTGTTGATAAAGAAGAATTTGGGGACTGGAGTTGCTTCAGCCTGTGTCGTGACATCCTGCAATGTGTGCCTCTAGGGCCCTAGTCTGTGGGGTTGAAGGTCTCAGTAAGGCCACCTTCTACCTCCCTTACCGCGGAGCCAGCTTTCTTGGGTCATCTTTCTTCTTTTTCCATCCTCATCACTGGTTAATGTACAAAATTGTTTATTTATTAATATTTACAATCATTGTTTGTTGCCTGTCTCACTGCCCCCTACCTCTGCCACCACCGTGAGCTTCGTGGGCATATGAAGGCAAGGATCCTATTCGGTTTTTTTGGTACGCAGTAGATGTTCTTCCATTTGTGGGATGAATCAATGAATGAATGTTTCAAAGGAAAGGAAAAAATCTGGAAGGTCCTGAATCAATCTCTTTCTCCAGGTCGCTCCAGAGTAGGGGAACCCCCACCATTGCACTGTTTACCTTCCAAGACAATATAGACAAAACCTCTATGAGGTATATATGTTTACTAGTTTATTCACTGTCAGAATGGCTTTACTTGTATATTTATAACTCCATCTTGCGTGCATGCTATCTTTTGTATGCGAATCCTTTGTTCACACTGGAGCTCACATAAGGAGGAATTTAGCTTGGTATTTATGACATCGTGATAGGAAGTGACATCATGATAGGGCAAAATCTGATAAAGTTCAGCTCCATCCTGTAGAGGCTGTTTTCTCCTTGAGCACACACTACTTTTCTCCTGCCCACAAGGAAAGCCCAGTAGTTGTTTGAATGCTGGATAAAGCTGAGCACTTAAATTTATCATCAAGAAGGTATTAAAAGAAGAGGAGCAAGAGAGTACAAGAACTAAAAGTGTTACAGCTTTGGTGAGAAGTGACCACTTCAGCTATATTTAGCAGCTATATTTCTCTTTTAATTTCACATTTTCTAAGAATGATGAAATGAAAATATTTTGGTCTTGGTTATTTTTCACAAGTCGTCTTGTCCTCATGAGAACCATCCAGTCTCAAAATATCAACAAAAATTTTTCTTTAAAAGATAAACTATGTATTTTTCTTTGAAACAACTGATGGGAGAGAAATTCTTCCTTAAGTTTGAATAGTCATATTTTTAAGTTGCTTGGAGGTAGTTATATATGAATCTTCATATTAACTTGTATCTCTCTCATTTAAAAGAAAAGATGAAAGAAGAGAATTAACTCATTAATTATTTAAAATACTTGGTGGAACTGTTCCTTGTGAGTTAATCCAGGCACTTGGAAGAAAATTACACTCAGTGTTAATAACATTGCCAACCTTTTCCAGTATGCTGCACTCCAAATACTATTGTGTTTTCACTGACAGCAGTCACTATTACATATGCATGTGAAAAACAGGCCTTTTCATCAGAATTACTGTAATAGCATTAAGAGATTATTATTTTTCCAATTTCTTTGGAAGAAAATTCACTTAAATTAGATTATTTATTACTTGACTGCTCTCCTGTCTTGCCTGTATGTTTAGTTATCTGGAGTCCATGAAAGTATAAACTTCAGAATAAAAAGTATGATTTTATACATTGATGATTTCAAATAAAAGAGGAGTGCTAGTCTGTGTGCATCATTTCTTTTGAGAAAGTTAAGTCTGTGTTCTGTTTAGGAGAGATAACACTTTTTGTCCCTGTAGGTGGCCCCCGTGGTGTAGCCATTAGTTGCTAATTACTTGCAAACAAATAAACAATTAACTCCTGGAGCCTCTGGCTGGGCCAGTGTGCATTGACATGCTAAAACTTTCTGAAACAGGATTTTAATTAGTGACGTTCTAAATCCAGCCCCCTTGTCAGCGGAGCAATAAGGTGAACTGCAGGAAGGTCCAGCCCTGGACACGTGGGGCAGAGCCAGCCAGGGAGGCTTGGAGCTGTTGCTCTGTGCAGCCCACGCAAGGATGTCTCCTAGCCTTCAGGAAGGTGCTCGGCTTGGGGAAAGCAAACCCTCACCCTGCCCCTTTTCAATTGAGAGTATCTTAGGACTGGACCAGAAGAAAGACTGTGTTCCATCCACGAAACCCCACAGGCCCTGGGCAGACACCTGCGGCTCTTCAGGTACGCCACAACTTAATTTTAAAATTTCTTTGTTAATTTGTTTACAGTGTTTAATTTGGCCTTTTTTCTTTTTTTCATATTACATAGACTTAGAGAAAAACTTTACTTTCATCCAAGTACATAATTGAAATATCTAGCACTTTTAATGCCTCCATCTGAGTGTCGTGAGAAATAAAAAGAACACTGACCTTAGATCCAAGTAGGTATGAAGTGCACCCATGAGAAATGCCAGGAGCCTTCATTTACTCTGGGTTCATTTGCCATGTCATATATTCTAAATCTCTTCTCACTGAAGAATAAATGACATTCAGAGGCCAGGATGTGTCTCTATCAGCAAGACAGGGCTCTCGTTTTTGTTTGCTTTTTGGATTTTGTCTCCTGTGAAACCCAGAAGAATTCTACTAGGGAAGTTAGAGACAAGTTTCTGAAATTACTTCTTATACAACTTTGTAGAATATAGAATTGGACACCTAAAATGGGATTTAGTTTTTCTCTTTTTAGGGAAGGAAGTTAACCTATGTCTACATGTCCCAACTGTTCCCAATGGGATCTCCTTACCTCAAACTGTGGATCACTCAGTGCCGGAAGAAAGTGTTTTGAAATACGAAGATTACTTTTCACCCTCAGAGGGACTTTCTTTGAAAAGAGAGTTGAGTTGGTATAGAGGCCGAAGACCCAGAACTGCTTTTACTCAAAACCAGGTAGGAAGTTTTTTCAGCCAATAATCTTAATACAAAGGCTTTAACTGATTGTTGGGCAAAAAGCCCATCCACTTTGGGATCTCAGTTTAGAAGCCTTATTAATGAAACGATAGACTGCATCTCTCTCTTCTGTCTCTCTCTTTGTCTCTCTTTCTATCTCCTTTAACAGTTTCTGGATAGCCATTTAAAAAAAAAAAGGCTTACAGATTAATTGCCCAAGATTTGAATGCAGTTATTTTGGTATACAAATTAAAGTCTGTTTTATGATGACAGACCAAAGATCAACATTTTAAATAACTATTTCCTTATTCTTAGATTGAAGTGTTAGAAAATGTCTTTAGAGTAAACTGCTATCCTGGCATTGATATCAGAGAAGACTTGGCTCAAAAATTGAACCTAGAGGAGGACAGAATCCAGGTAAAATTTCAAACTTAGTTATTACTTGTGGCAATGAAAATGTTAACAATAAAATAACATTTCTGAGATCTCTTTTATCTTCCCTTAATTTTAGATCTGGTTCCAAAATCGGCGTGCAAAGCTGAAAAGGTCCCATAGAGAATCACAGTTTCTAATGGCAAAAAAAATTCCAACACAGATCTCCTGGAATAAATAGAAAACTAAACATGTGGAATTATCTTGCAGTTGCAGAACATGAAGAATTAACGGAAATGTCAAGTGTTGAAAATGTTATGTTTTCTGTGTTTAATCTGAGTACTGTCATTTTTCTTGGAAAATATATTGTAAATAATTACTATTATAACATGGTACCTGTTATACTTGGGCACTGTTAGTTACAATAAAGGCCTCTCCTATATATTTTAATAAACATTTGCAGAAAAAGCCAGTTATTTTTGGTGAGCAAATTTAATCAAATAAATTAGTTTGTTAAAATCGGTAAACTCATAGCTAATTGACTCTACAACTGGATTCCATTTACAAAATAATTCAAATCAAATAGTCTGAAGAATGGCACAGAGATGTGATTTGTTTCAATAAGTTCCCTTCAACTGCATTTTGAAATGTGATTATACTTAATATATTCTATAGCATATGATTTATTCATGAATCTTTTGTTTCTCTTTATTTCTGGTGTAAAGCAGTGAGATTTTCTCACCATATATCAATACAAATCCTTGTAGCACTCTAGTTTCAAGTTGTTTTTTATTCAGCAAAGTTATTATGCCAAAATAGAGATGTAAAAGCATCAATCGTCTTATTCATGCCATTAGTATTGGATTGCGCAAAAGAATTGAGCTACAAATAAATGCAAATTTTAGTTATTTTTCTAGTCCACTCAATATCATGCTTTACTTTCATTCATCAAAATGAGAACGATCATCTGGCTTATATCTGTTTCCAGTTAATCACCTGTATGTTTTGTTACAAACAATATGTTGACTGAGGAGGTAGGATAACCGTCCTGTCTTTTCTGTGTGTGCTGACATTGTCACTGGAAATAACCAGGGCACTTTCTGGGACAAAAACTGTATTTTCTTTGCATTTTCATGGTTCCTGTCAGTTAAAGACAGGAATAGGATAAGATGCATCACAAGGGAGTCCTACTGGGAATCTGGGGATTTGTTTTCCATTTAATTAAAGGCCAGAGTGGATGTTCTGTTTAATATAACGCTGACTTTGTTTCCTGGAAGCTGTATTCCAACTTCACCCATTTGGATTGAATTCTCCCTTGCTTCCCTTTTCTTTTCTACCTTTTACCTTTTCTTTCTTCTGCTCTTCTTTTCTCTCCTGGTAAGGACCAGAGTAGAAGGTTCTTGTTGAATTACTGTATCTATGCTGGTTTTATATATATTTTTTTCTTTCATTTTTTAATTGCATGAGAAAGAGGAGTTTGCATTTTCTGATGAGGAAAAGTAGCATGACTCAGATTTTAGAGCTTTTAAAAAATCATTTACTGAGAACAATTTGGAGGAAAGACTGCTGTGTGTCCCAGTAAGCTCTGTGTCAGCAGTAAGCTGAGCTTATCCTGTTTCACTATTGCTGGATGGAGAGTGAGGAGGAAGAGAAGGGCAGCAGGGAAGTAAATAGAAGAACAGAGGCATTAAATGTTTTCCGAGGAAGTCTCTGCTGTCAGACTGTGGAGCCGCTTGTACTAACGTAAAGAACTGCTTTCGGTAATATACAATTTGGAGCCCTATTTATGAAATATGTTAGTCACAGTTTATCCACCGGGTACTTCTTTGCTCTTCATAGGTTCCTGTGAAATTATATTAAGGTGGAGGACTAGAAGTCATCAGGAGTGGCTTGGAGGGGAAAGGGTCATGTGATGGGTAATGGCTGTTTCAAATAGCCATTTAATTTAATCCCTAAGGTCATATTTACATATTGTAAACAATTCAAGTAGTATAGAAGTAGAGTTAAATCTCCCTCAAATCTCATCCTTCACAGATAACCATCATTAAACATTTCTATACACCTTTTTGTGTATAAAAGCATGTGTGTTATGTATACATATACATACACTCGTATATGTATTTGTTGTTTTTGCTGTTATTTTTTAAATGTCATCACAGTTGACAGCCTGTGCATCTTTCCAACATCTTGCAGTTTCAGACATATAGTTCTGTTTTGTTCTTAATGTTTGCTTGGCTTAGCAAGTCCTATGTATAACTATTTCACAATGTTAATATTTTAAGTATTTTTGAACTAGAGCTTTTCACACATTGAGAGTGTTTAAAGAGTAATCATAGTTTACGTAGAATTTATCTAAGATTAAACCTAACCCCCAAGTCTGAGAAGTGTGAGGATTCTTTATAAACTTACAGACTTTAGAAAAAAATGAAACATTACAAACCTTGATAAACAACTAATAATGTATTTAAATTATTTTTTACTTATACAAACTTATACCTATAAAAAGTCTGGTGAGGAAAGAAACAGCATTTTTCAGTGACAGTTTAATATAACAGATTTATGTGCTTTTAAAGTTCAATTTTGTGTATGATTGAAATAAATTATGTTAAACTGAAGTTACATATTTATAACTGAAACCGTTTATAATAGAAATTATGTACTTTTAACTGAAACAAGTAGCATTCAGAAGTCAGAAAAAAAATAAATACAGAAATTGTCATATTGAAGAAATAACTCTGAATGTAATATGTGCATACTTTTATATTTTCGGATACTAATAACAGAATATAATAAAATATTGTGAAGTGAGTTCACAATATGTGAGAATATTCAAGAGATAAGATAATATACACGGTAACTAGTATATTTCCCCTTAAATCATTTCCAAAAACCTAAAAGATAAAGTCTGATCTTGTTAAAGGAAATAATGTGTTGATAATTTTTTTTTTTAGCAATTATAATTGTCAGTATATTGGAGAGAATATGATGATATTCAGGAGGAAAACTAGACTTTAACTTTGAGGAAAAATCAAGCAAGATGAAAATGGAAATGAAAACCCAAGATAAAATTATCTTTTCCTCAAAACACGCAGGCTGTCTCTAATCCATAGCTTAACTCTGCTCCTAGTAATTCCAAGCCTTTGTCTCCATTAATGCCAGGACAAGGTGAACAGTAGTAACAAATCAAACTAATGCAGTCAGGCTAATACCTGGAGCGTCTCTATTATCTGTTGACTGCTTAAATAAGGTTATTTGGTCTCCTGTAATGGCATTTGTCTCTTGTGAAGCCAGCCAGCCAAAGCCCATCACTAACGAGTGCTGGTGGAAACAATGGCTGTGTGTGCTGGTGGTCAACTTTTGAGTTAATCAGTGTTAATAGCTGCTTTCACCCCTTGCATCTTATCACACACTTATGTGAGTGGCATAAATCTCCCAAACACAGCACAACACAACACACAGAATCAACCTGGGCCTTGTGTTTTTAGTCCACTTGCAGTATGCTAGCCCATTTACTTGATGGGGAATCCAAATCAAAGTGTGACAGATAGTGAGTGACTTGCTGACTCCATTTCACTGAGCCCCATAGGACTAAAAGTCCCTCCACGTGTTTTTGGCTAAATTTAATGCTTATTTTGACTGTTCCTTGATCTCTAGTTCAATCAAGTCAGTCAGTCAAAACACACTCACTGGAGGCAGCATAGCCATGTAGTCAAGAAATTGGAATATTGTCTGGTCCTCTGACTTCAAACCACAGCAGTTGTTTGACTTTGGGCCAGTTAGTCAATCTCTTTAGGCCTCAGTTTCCTCATCTATAAAATGGGGATAATAATGGGACCTATTTCATAGAATCATTGGGGGAACTAAGTGAGATAATAGGTAAGATTTAGACTAATGCCTGGCACATATAAAACCCTCAGTAAATGATGGCTCTTGTTATAATAATGTGCTTGAGATAATGTGCTAGGGAATATAGAATAAATGAAGTTGTCTGGAACTGTGTTTTCATGTCTGGAACAATGTATGGCACATAGAAGGTTCTCAATCAACAGTCTAGAACAAATGAAAACAGTTCTTGGTCTCTAGGAACTCACCATGTGGTAGAGAGAAAAGACCAATAATTATTTAACAAATATTTGTTCAGTGTTTGTCTCCCATGAGCCACTGAGCCACTATGAAACTCTGGGGTTGGAGTGGTGAACAAGTCAAACAAGGTCTCCACTGTTTGGGGACTTAGTGTACCCAGTACCTAGTGCAGTTGAGGAGGGAGAGAGAGAGAGAGAGAGTGTCCAGTCAAGGCAAATAATTGGCCCACAATACGTGGTGAATGAACGACATAGAAAATAACACAGGGAAGTACATAATTAGGGACAAAATTAATGTGTGTAAATGGTTAGGACTACTGTAGGCTTTAGGACGGGAAGGACCAGAGAGATGTGTAAAGATTAGTCCTCAACTTGTTGCCCAACATGGATGCAGTAGGAAAAGGGTAAGGCTTAATGTGGGAAGGAGCTGGGTGCTGGCGGAAGGGTGTTCCAGGTGAGGGAACAACATGTGAGAAGACTCAAAGGCTGGACAGCACGAATGAGTGGCCTCATTAGGGTGGGAGGGGCCAACTTCATGGCCATGCAGCCCCATGCAGTTACACAAGGCTCTCCCTGCCTTTGGTTTAATGCTCTGCTGCTGACATTCTTTGACCAAGAAGTACCACATTTTCAGTTTGCACTAAGCCCCTAAAATTTTGTAGCCAGTCCTGCCTATTGAGGGTAGATACAGAAAAAGCCCAAGGAAGTTCAACTTGATATGGTGGTAAATAGTGAGCCATGTTTGGCTATAGAATTAGGGTTGCTGCTTGGTTTAGGATGATAGAAGCAGGACACAGGTTTAAAAAAAAAAAAAAAAAAAACAGCTGGATTGAGGGAATCAACCTATCTACAGGTGCAGTATATGCTTTTGAAATTGAGGGCCTGGGTGAGAGTGGGGGCAAGTGGAGATGAAAAGAGAGAGGGAGATTATAGAGTGGGGAAAAGGAGAGGAGAGTGAATTGAAAGTGCTGCAAGCTTTGGAATGTTTGAAGATTACTAAATAAGTGAGAACTGGATCATATTTAGCCCGCAACTTACGCACTTGGACAAGGAACTTGACTTACCTACTCTTACTTGCAGTGTTATGAAAACATTTTTTTCTTAGCAATTTGCAAAGTAATCCCTGCAAATAATAGTTTTGCAAGTAATAATCATCCTATGAGTAATAACAGTAAGTCCGCTAACAGGTTTTTCTCATAATCTACACTTCTTTGATTGCTTCATCATTTTCCCACTGTGCTCTAGCTTTCCAAGAGGGTACCAAAGCTTTAAAACATTTGAAAACCATTCTTACTAAGAGATGAACAATAGAGAAAAATGTTAGAGCTATTTTAATAGGAAAAAATTCCTGCAAAGTTAAATGAAATCCAAAATGGTTGTGTGTGTGTGTGTGTGTGTGTGTGTGTGTGTGTATTTGATATAATAATTTTGGAAATTGAAATTTAGGGAAACTTTTACTTTTTTGATGAATTATCTCAAAACTTCAAACTATGTTCGGAAATTTAATAACAAAGCTTTTAAGTACCTTTTTTAAAAAAATTTTGTTTTAATATTTTGTCAGATTCTGGCTGCGGTGAGCTTCCTTGCTGCATGCAGGCTTTTTCTAGTTGCCATGCTTACCTTCTTGTCGCTGTGGCTTCTCTGGTTGCAGAAGTGGGTTCTTTCTTGCTCTGGGGCCTGTGGGCTTCATTTGTTGTGGCTTGTGGGCTCAGTAGTTGTGGCTCGAAGGCTCTAGAGCACAGGCTCAGTAGCTGTGGTGCACAGGCTTAATTTCTTCGTGGCATGTGGAATCTTCCCAGAGCAAGGATTGAACTCATGTCTCCTAAATTGGCAGACGGATTCTTAAACACTGGACTACCAAGGAAGTCCCCTTTAAGTACCTTTAAAGATGACATTGGTTCTTTGCACTATTACTGCAAAAATAAAATTTTTTAAATGATTACTTGTTTTGCCTTCTGTATATATCCTTAGGAAAATATCTACTCAGTTCCTCTGTCCATTTTTTAATCAGATTGTTTGTTTTATTTATTTATTTATTTTTTTGCTATTGAGTTGTATGAATTGTTTATATATTTTGAATATTAACCCCTTATCAGGTATATGATTTGCAAATATTTTATCGTATTCAGTAGGTGGTCTTTTCATTTTGTTGAGGGTTTCATTTGCTGTGCTGAAGCTTCTTCTAATTGAATTCTCCCTTATTTAGGTTTACTTTTGTTGCTTTTGCTTTTGGTAGCAAATTCAAAATGTCATCGTCAACACCAGTATAAAGGAGCTTACCAACTGTGTTTTCTTCTAGGAGTTTTTTAGTTTCAGTTTCTTAAACATTATCTTTACTGTATGGTTCAGTATCCCATTTCTAAGTATTCTCCTAAAAAAATACTTATTTATAGAAGTTTTATTCATAATCAGCAAAAATTGAAAACGATCCAAGTCTTTCAGTAGATAAATAGATAAGCCAGTTGTGGTGCATCCATACACTAGGATGCAACAAAAAACAAACTATTGGTGCACACAATGACATGGATGAATCTCAAAGACATCATGTAGAGCGAAAAGTAAATCTCAAAAGGTTACATACTCTACGACTCTTTATGACAAGATGCATTTATGACATGTGGACAAGTCACAACTACAGGTATGGAAAACAGGTTAGTGATGTCTAGAATTTATGAATGGAGAGAGTGTTTGACCAAAAAGGGACAACATGAGGGAATTTGGGAAGTGTTCTATGTCCTGACTGTGGTTAAACAAATCTATACATACATTAAAGTTCATGGAATTATATATCAGAATTTTTTTTACTAAATAGATTATTTTTAAGAAATTGTGCTGAGATAAAATTTCTTCCTTGTCAGATTAGCAAAAATTTTAAAGTTTGACACAGCATTCTGGTGGCAAGGCTAGAGGAAATAGGCACTTTCATATGTTGCTGGAAAGTGTACAGATTAGTAGAAGCCATATAAAGGGAACTCTAACAGCTTCTAAGAAAATTACATATTTGTTTAACATTTGATGCATCTATGCAACTTCTAGGGATTTACTCTCAAGAAACATTTCCAACAACATAAAAATCCTTATGCATAAGATTATTCTTTGAATCACTGTTTGTAATTGCAAAATATTGAAAGCCACCTAAATGCCCACATGTGAGAGAGTGGTTGAATAATGTATGTAGTATGCATACGTAGTGGAATACTACACAGTTGTAAAAAAGATCAAATATGTCTATGATCTGATGAATGATGTCCAGGATATATATTATTAAGTGATATTATACATATTATTATATGTATATACAATATTAATTATTGTACAATAATTAATACATGTTATGAACAAAAGTGCTAAGGAGTATCTATAGTGTGAAAAGAAGAAATAAGAAAACAGATGTATCTACTTATTTTTAAAAAGAGAAACACAGGAAGGATAATCCAGGAAATGAAATTGGTTACCTTCAGAGAGTAGGGGTGGCTGGAGGGGATGGAAGCTTAAAAACAGAGTGGAAGGAATGAGAGCAGGAATCATGCTTGCCCGAGTATACCATTATGACTTTTCGCACACTATGTTCTGACTACATCCCCTCAGACAATTGATAACAAATTATAAACAAATATTGAACTCTAGTTAGTACACTTGCTTTTTGTAGTTGTGTGAATTAGTAATTCTGAAACTATTTTCTGTGCATTATAGGTTTAAGGAAGTAAGTATATTGAGGATAATGGGAGCTGTGTTTCTCACTCTTGGGGAAAGGAGTTACAAGTGGAAAGGAAGAAGGCTGGAATGATGAGTTCTGTGGTGTTGAGTTGGAGAGTTGGAGAGCAGAGCATTTGGTTAAAAGAGCCAGCGTCACTCCCCCACAGGAGACCAGCCTCGGAGAGCTATCAGTGGGAGGGTTGTGCTTGGCCCGGTATTTACAGAAGCCCCCACTCGGTAGGATTGTTAACATTGCCCATCTATGTTCCGAGATTGGCTTTCACTATCACATTACAAAGACAGTTTTCTGCCAATAGCACATTTTTTATTTGGAGACTTGGAACAATAACAAAAGAGACAAAGGCTTGAGAGTGCCTGAGTCAGGCCTCTTTCTGTTAAAAGAGAAGGGACTGAGCTCAAACTAATTGAAGTAATAAGGAGATTGATTCGTACCTATGGTGGGAAGACTAGGAGTGGATCCAGCTTCAGGTCTGTCTGGATCTAGAGGCTTGTATGATATCACTAGGATGCTTTCTCTTCACCACCTAGGCTTTCTCTGCTGGGTGCCATAATGAAACCAGATAGTACAGGACTAATTTTTTAAAAATTATTTTTTAAAATATTTTTGACTGTGCAGCACAGCACATGGGATCTTGGCTCCCTGACCAGAGATAGAACCCACACCCCCTGCAGTAGGAGCACAGAGTCTTAACTTCTGGACCAACAGGAAATTCCCAGCATAAGGCTCATCTTGGGCCAGGTTAGCAAGCCCAGTGAAAAGAGCGCCTGCCCCCGAAGAGTTTGGCGCGAAGGCCCAGGGAGAGACAAGAGTACCTTGACTAGCAACCCTTGAACCACAGGGAGGGTGGGAGAGGGTTCCCAAAGGGAACACAGAGAGGAGAGGCCAGCAAAGTAATGACTCTCCATTGCTTTTCCTGCCACAGCCTCCTTGTAAAGTTCTGATTTCTATTTGTGCCTGCCAGGTAGAACTAGGTAAATTCCTGAAAATAATAAAAAAACAAAACAACCCTAACCACTTTGCACCATGATAAGCTCCTCTGAGGGGCTGTAAGCCCTCTTTGGTGGGAGGGTTGGACCAGGTTGGTCCAGAAGACCTGGACACATCATCTTGTGATGTCCTCACCATATACTGAGCCTGTCTTAGGAACTTGTCCTAAGTATAAGCTCAGAGAGCATTTGTTTAATTTTCCCAGTACCTTCTGAGGGTTTTTCCTCCATGGGCCCTCCAGAGTCCTAGTTCTAGTTCTCAGGTAGTAGTGTCTGAGGCAGGTGTCTGAATGGACTTGCTTCAGAACTCTTCCTGGGTCCATCTCCAAGCCCACCTTAAGTAAATTTATTGTAGATACTTTATGTTTAATTTACTAATTGATGAATAAATAATAGTCACCACTGCAGAATCTTCCTAGCTATAATTCTGGCCGTAATAGATTTAGGTGGAGGTACTTTGATACCCGAAAGTCCCATCCTTCTGTGAGTAGACACACCCAGGTCCTTCTTGAGGAATATCTGAGCCCAGGCAACCCTTATGGCCGCACAAGGAGCAGAGAGAGTCTAGCTGTACTCCAGGTATATGTCAGAAGTTTGTTCTTCAGTTCCCTGTCCCTTGAATGCTCATCAAAAGCCAGAACTTTTGAATGTGCATACATACAAAGTTGCTTCAGTCAAGTCAGACTCTTTACAAACCCATGGACTGTAGCCTGCCAGGCTCCTCTGTCCGTGGGATTCTCCAGGCAAGAACAGAGTGGAAGTAATGAGAATACAGAGGCTAGGATACTGGAGCGGGTTGCCATTTCGTCCTCCAGGGGATCTTCCCAACCCAGTCGAACCCACATCTCTTATGTCTCCTTCATTGGCAGGTAGGTTCTTTGCCACTACCACCACCTGGGAAGCCATAAGTGTGCATGAGAATTCCATGAAGTACATATTTAAAATGCAGATTTCTGGCCCCACTCCCAGAGACCCTGAGGAGCAGGACTTGACCACGTGTGGAGCTTAGGGAAGAGTTGTATCAGCATCAGTTCAGTTCAGTTCAGTTGCTCAGTCACATCTGACTCTTTGCGACCCCATGGACTGCAGCATGCCGGGCTTCGCTTTCCATCACCAACTCCCGGAGTTTACTCAGACTCATGTCCATTGAGTCAGTGATGCCCTCCAACCATCTCATCCTCTGTCGTCCCCTTTTCCTCCCGCCTTCAATCTTTCCCAGCATCAGGGTCTTTTCAAATGAATCAGCTCTTCGCATCAGGTGGCCGAAGTTTTGGAGTTTCAGCTTCAACATCAGTCCTTCCAATGAACACCCAGGACTGATCTCCTTTAGGATGGACAGGTTGGATCTCCTTGCAGTCCAAGGGACTCTCAAGAGTCTTCTCCAACACCACAGTTCAAAAGCTTCAATTCTTCCGCGCTCAGCTTTCTTTATAGTCCAACTCTCACATCCATACATGACTACTGGAAAAACCATAGCCTTGACTAGGGACCAGCAAATGCAGAGGCCCTGAGGCACGAAAGAGTGCTCTGGGAACTATCAACAAAGTGAGCAAAAGGACAACAGGCAAAAGGCCAGAACAGTCAGGGCCTCGAGGTTGTGACAAGATTGGGTTTTTATCTAGTGCAACTGGAGACCACTGCAGGTTTTAAGTTGGGGGGGACCTACAGATCAGGTTTTCACTTTAAAGACATGATTCTGGCTGTTCTATAGAGAACAGATTTTTAAAAGGCAGGAGGATGAGACGAAGACTCCTGGAGGAGGGTACAGGCCAAAAGGCATGGTGGTCTGGCAGGGGATGGATAAGGAACAGAACAGCAAATGAAGCTGTGAGGATTCTGAGTGCAAACCTCAGTCCGACTGCATATTGTTGTTCCTGCTTGCATTTTCTTCTATTCCAGTTATTTTATTGCCTACCCTCCATTTTTATTGCCTCAAAATGAAAATATTCTTTTTAATTATAAAAATTATATATTCTCAATATTTAAACTGTTAACCATACAGGAAAGTACAGAGAAGAAATTAATTGCCAGCCATCCCACCACCCCAAGATACTCCTCTCCTTCCAGACATTCTCCACATGAATAACATGCCCTTTGCACGAGTAGAATCACAATACTCCAAAACAGAGGAGCTGAAACACCAGTGTAGTAATTTCCTCCCAGAAGGGAATGTGACGCCTGGGCAAAATTCCATTGTTTATTTTGCACGGTCTTAAGTCAAGCTACACAAAAAACCAGAGAGCAGTGGCAGGAAGTGCCTTTCTGTGTCCCGGCTGAAATGAGGCTCCCCATGTGAAGCCTCTGGAAGTCTCAGGATTAGCCAAGAATCCTCAGAGCAACTTGCCCAAAACACTAATTGTATTTGTGTCTCTGTCTTTGATTAGTGACTTAGCTTTCTGGCTCATTATCATCTTAATCTTTTTTTCCCCTTAATGTAATAAGGCTAAGACTCTAGTTTTATTTTTATTTTTTTATTTTTCCCCATAGGAAAATAGAAACAAACTTGAAGGTATTTTATATACTCTTCACGCTGTATGCTGTGCTGTATGCTTAGTCACTCAGTCGTGTCCAACTCTTTGTGACCCCATTGACTGTAGCCCACCAGGCTCCTCTGTCCATGGGGATTCTCCAGGCAAGAATACTGGAGTGGGTTGCCATTTCCTGTTCCAGGGCATCTTCCCAACCCAGGGATTGAACCCAGGTCTCCCACATTGCAGGCGGATGGATTCTTTACCGTCTGAGCCACCAGGGAAGCCCTGTATACCCTTTACTTTTAGTTACACATTTAACAACCTTAATACAGAAAGGCTGTCTCCCTTCTCACCTCAGTCATCAAATGGTTGAAATAGAAAGCATAGGCCTTGGGGTACCTGGACTCTGTCCTCAACTATTAGTTGCTTTCCTCAGGTCGAATATCTATCCTACAGCTCAGCAGAGAAAAGAATCAAAGCAGCAGGGTATTCTGGGATTTTACACTTTAGTAATGTAATGTGAGAGCACATCTGGTCAGATGTTAACTATAGAATACATGTGGGGGTGTATATGGTACTCACTGTGCGGGTAGATTCTAAGTTATTGTATTACTCACCTTACTTGCTTTTATTAGCAGACAGCAAGCCTTAGTTTCAGGCAACTTTTAGAAAAGAATTTATATTTTATGAGAGAGAGGTAGCTCCTTGTCATTTTCCAGAATTTTCTATAGAAGGGCAGATACTGTTTAACTGTGCCATCTGTTTCTACTATAGGTTGTAGGCCCTTTGCAAGGGTTTTGTGATTTAGTTACTGTAGTCAGCGTTTTGTTTTTAATTATACAAATAACACATGAATACATTATTATTGAAAAAGTGAGCACAATACAGATCGAAGTACCTTTTGAAATCCTGTCCCCTGAATCTCCAGTCCTTCTATCCCAGCCCCTGCCAAATGAAATCACTTTTTCAGTTTGAAATGCATGCTTCTAAATCTTTTTCTTACAGATTTGTATACATATATGTACCCACATAAAATACGTGGTATTGTTTTATTTATCTGTTGGTTTTCATAAATGATACTCTACTGTATTTATTTTCCTGTGATTAGTTCCTTCCCTCACTCATCAGTATGTCTTAGAGCTTTTTCTAAACTTCTCATACTCTACCTTGTTAAAATAAACAAACCCATTGTATTGTATACTGTGCCAGGTTGGCTATCCCCATTGTATGTTTTTAGCCAAGTCTCTATTGATAGATACTAAGGGTGTTTCTGGTTTGGTTTTTTGGCATGAAAGATAATGTTGCAGAAAATAAGTCTGTACACATCCCTGTGCACAAATGTGATTTTTTCTCCAAGGTTAAATATTGAGAAGTGGAATGGCAATGTGGTAGAAATGAGAAATTCCTTTAAAAAAATATTTATTTATTTGACTGTGCCAGGTCTTTGTTGTGGCATGCAGGATCTTTAGTTGCAGCATATGGGATTTAGTTCCTTGACCAGGGATTGAACCCTAGGTCCCCTGCATTGGGAGCATGGCATCTTAGCCACAGGAACACCAGAGAAGTCCCTAGAAATTAACATATTTTAATAAAAATGACCAATTTGCACTCCAACATGACTCTCAGTGGTAAGCTTCTGCAAATATTTCTTTTTATTAAGCTTTGGGATGAGCGCCTCTTAGCCTTCAATCAAAGCAAAGACAGGAGGAATACGAAACTAAGTTTTTACCCTCTAGGGAGGCTGAGACTCATCTATAGTCCCCTGTATATCATCTGGCAAAAGAATTCCAAGAAGGTTAAATCAGAAGCTGAAAAGAGTGGATGCTTATAGGTGTGTGGATGTGAATTGGATGGAAAGGAAGAAATGGAAACGGGTAGAGGGCACCACAGCACTTACAGAAGTATGCTTCTGTGCGTGCTAAGTCACTTTAGTCTTGTCTGACTCTGTGCAACCCCATGTACTGTATTCTGCCAGGCTTCTCTGTCCATGGGTTTCTCCAGGCAGGAATACTGGAGTGGGTTGCCGTGCCCTTCTCCAGGGTATCTTCCCGACCCAGGGATCAAACTTATATCTCTTGCGTCTCCTACATTGGTGGACAGATTCTTCACCACTAGTGCCAGCTGGGAAACCCCTTATAGGGGTATACCCATACCCTTTTATGGAACCAGGGTAATGGTTCATATAGTCCAAGAATAAGTAAATAATTCACATCAACCAGGATGAGAAGAGAATTCCAAATGGAACACTGGCAGTAAGGAATCTAAATGTATTACAAGTAAATAATATGACCACGGGAGGAATAGGGAAGAAAAGACCTAACATAAGTAACTCTGAAAAACAATATTTTGACTGAATACTGTAAGACTACAGATGAAAAGAGCTGTACATAAAGATCATGGTTTAATTACTGAGTATTTCTTTCTATGATTCTTAAAAGGGAATGAGTTAGCAAATCTGAAACTATTTTATGTGAAGACCAGTTGGGTCCAACTAGGAGACAGAAACCACACAATTACTTGAACAGGGAAAGGTTAATATAAAGTATTATTAACTATGGCAAGAAGTTGGAGAAATGAAGAATTGGCTACTGAGAAGTAGCCCTAAGAGAGAACCCTAAAGAATACAGGAAAGGGCTCAGCTATTGCTCACTGAATGGTGAGTGCTGCACTGTCAGAACCTTCCAGAAACCCATCCATTATGGTCCCAGGAATACAGTTCATGGGGACCTGTCTCACTGGAGACATTCTGCTATGAAACTGCCCAAAAGGGGTGCCAGGGGAGGCTGCTGGGCACTGGAGCTTCTGACTGCTGTGCACTGCAGGAGCCCAGCTGCTCCATTCTGGTATTGGGGAAAGTGTCTACACAGTGGGGAGCTGGAAAAGCCATCTATGCCCTAGTAGCTGAGTGCTAGGAAAAGCAGCCCACATTGCAGGCGCCTTCCAGAAGGAACACACCAGACCAGGCCTTCCTCCTCTTGCTGCAGTGTCTCTCTGTAGCCCTCCACTGTTTAACATGATGCCAGCTGACAAAAGAAAATAAAGAATCAGCTCCATTTCTGCATGTCAAGTCGTGAAAAATGAATTTTAGATTTGAGAGGCAACAAATTGACAACTGGCAGAGTCTTCCCCTTTGTCTGCTCTCACCTTTCATATGTTCCTTTTTACACATGTTTGAACTCTCATGCAACAAAACCTTTCTGTAATTTCACCTAACAAGATAGAACTTTTTATCTTAGAAATGAAGAAGTGGAACTTCCCTGGCAGTCCAGTGGTTAAAGACTCTGCACTTTCACTGCAGGGGGCACAGGTTTGATCCCTGGTTGGGAAACTGAGATCCCATCCCGTATGCCCGTACATGGCCAAAAAAAAAATAGAAGAAGCTTTCATGCTGTCTACAAATTGAAGACACACACAATGCCAACAGCTTATCCATTGCTGGCTATGTTATTTACCCTTTAAATTCAAATTCAGTCATGGTCCCACTGAATATACAGTTACTTAAAGACTAAACTGGAAACTTCCCTGGCATCCAGTGCTTAGCATTTCATGCTTCCACTGCAGGGTATTCAGGTTCCATCCCTGGTTGGGGAACTTCACAGACAACTGTAACACTAACTTCAGTAACTTGTATATAAAATAGAAATGGGAAAGTGAAAGTCTGAAAAAACTGTCACAGCCAAGAGGCGTCTAAGGAGAATATGAAACTAGATATAAGGTAATGTGATATTTAGATGGGATCCTTGAACAGAAAAGTGACATTAGATAAAAACAAAAGAAATCTGAATAAATCATGAGCTATAGTTAATAAGGGGCTTCCCAGGTGGCACAGTGGTAAAGAATTCACCTGCCAGCGCAGGAGATTCAGGTTCGATCCCTGGGTTGGGAAGATTCCCTGGAGTAGAAAATGGAACCCACTCCAGTATTCTTGCCTGGAGAATTCCATGGACAGAGAAGCCTGGTGGGCTACAGTCCATGGGGTCACAAATAGTCACACTGAGTGTGCATGTCTAGTCTGTCTGGTCTTTACTTTATAATAATGTGCCAATATTGGTTTCATTTATGGTTGCAAATGTATCACACTAATATATGACGTTAAAAAAGGGGAACTGGGTGTGAGTTATATGAAAGAGCTCTATTATCTTCTCAATTTTCTATAAATCTAAAATTTTTTTAATTAAAAAATTTATTTTTTAAAAGAGGGAACATTAATAGGAAGATTAGTGGAATTCCAATAGCATCTGTAGATTACATGCTAGTGTTGCATCAATGTGAAGTTTCTGGTTTTGATAATTGTGCTCTAGTTATACAAGAGGTTATCGTTAGGGGAAGCTGGGTGGCAAGTATACTGGTACTATTTAAACTAATTCTGCAACTTTTCTGTAAGCTTAAAATTAATTCAGAAACATTTTTTTTAATGTTCCCAGTTTTTTTGTTTTTTAAAGGAATTCAGTTTGTGGCACTGTACACCATTCTCAACATGAGCCTTGATAATATATGCATACTTTTAAAGGTACAAACTATGTCAAGAGTAGCCAAGTATATGTAGCTCAGTGTTGTGGAAAGCAGCTTGGAAGTCATGAACAAAGCTGGAAGTCATGAACAAAGTCATGAACAACACTGAGACAATAAATGAGACTGCCTGGAGAGTCCCAGGGAGACACTGTGAAACATATAACAGCAGCCAGCAGCAAGGGAAGAATTTATCGTAGGTTTCCATTTCTATGCATATACACTAGAGAAGGCCAGTGGAAGCCATCATCTGACCACTGCAGAGAACCATTCTCCCTCCCGCTTCTCCTCTCCTCAGCCCCAGCCTGGGCTCACCTGCTGGAGACTCCACCAAGGGGCAGGGATGCCAGAGGCTAGCTGTCTGACCTGCATCCTCAGGGCAGAGCTCACACAGGAGGGGAAGCCGCCGGGCAGGGAGGATGTGAGCAGGCCTCCCGGTGCTCTGTGTGCTAGTTTGTTGGTGGTGTGAGGCTGACTTCTCTTGTCCATGAACTTGGCTCAACACCTTGCTCTGTTGCTGCTTTTGCAATCTGTCACTTTCTTGCTCCATCTCTAGTGACATTTAACTGTAGAATTCCCTGCTCCAGGGACTTAGGTTGGGAGAGAGACCAGAGAGTCAGGTCGCATTGTGTTTTTCTCACGACCGAGGAGTGCTGATTGGGCCTCCCACACCACGGAGGGCTCGCCAGACAGACTGACACACTGGGTGGCCCGTGCTGCTTCCAGGTGTCCAAGTAATTCAGTCGTGGGGATTTTCTTCCACTGGGATTAGCTTCAGAGGAGTAGAGAAGATGTTCCCAACACCTGTAAAAGGAGCACAGTGTGTCTCTTCCTCCTCCTCCCTTCTGTTTCCCCAGATGCCTCACAGCCCCAGTTCCTGGCTACTTGCCTGAGCGAGTCCCTGCTAAAATGTAAATGGAGTGTCCCCCCCCCCAACCCAGGGGCAGCAGAGAGGGTAGGGCTCATTTCCTTTGTCAGCTTGATTAGACAAAGGGAGGCCCAGATGGCTGGTAAAACATCGCTGGTTGTGCCTGTGAGGGTATCTCCAGAAGAAATTACCATTCACATTGGTGAACTGGGTACCACAGATGGCCCTCCTCAGGGTGTGGGCATCAGCCAGTCTTTTCAGGGCCCAGGTAGAACTGGAAGGTTGGGAAGGGTGAATTCTCTCTTGGCCTGGGCTGAGAGGTCACATCTCCTGTGCTTTATCAAGGGCTCTCCTGGTTCCTGGCCTTGCAGATTCAGAGTTAGCCTCAATTCTCTGGCCTTCAGACCTGTCCTGAACTACCCCACCAGTTTTCCTGGTATTCCAGCTTACAAAGGGCAGGGCGTTGGGACTTCTCAGTTTCCATAACCTTTGAGCCAGTTCCTACAGTAAATCAATCTCTCTCTCTCTCTCTCTCTCTCTCTCTCTCTCTCTCTCTCTAAATGTATCGTATTGGTTCTGTGTGTCTGGAAAACTCTAGCACAGCCTCCTGTCCTCTGAACCCTCCTTTTGTGGTTTATTTTCTCCAGTTTCTCTTTATACCCCAAGCTTTGAAAGAGACTGTGAGAGAGGAAGATTTAGTTTCATGATGCAGCATTGTCTCCAAATAGCCGCGTGTTGTGGGCCAACCAGGGAACCTCCGTGAGCCTCACGTCCTCAGTCTGGTGAGGAGCAGAGGCTGCTGCCGCGCTCAGTGGGCTCTGCTGAGCGTGAGGCACTGCCCTGGACAGTAAGTTCCTGCAGGGCAGGGACCTCAAAGCCTCGAGCGCGTTCTTTTCCAATGCCTTGACCACAGCAGGCACTCAGTAAATGCTTGCTAAATAAACAATTGAATATATGAATGCTGCTCATTTTGATAATGTATTCATACGTGTCACAAGTCATATCATTTAGGTTCAAGATGGTGCGAAAGAAAACAAAACCCCAACAGATCTGGTGATAGAAGGTGACTGGGGAGCTAAAAATTCTAGGCACCATAATTTGAGAAATAAAATGACTAAGAGTTGGCGTGGTTGCTCCAGGATGTGTATTGACCATATTTCATTCGAGTGGCTCACTGGGGCCTCTTTCCTCTTGACGTATGTGACCTGTTTGGGATCTTTGTTTCTGGATGCTGATGGCCCAGTTTAAATCTGCTGACATAACATGTCCATTTCCTTAAAAATGATTTTAGAGAAGCCAGGAAAAGCGGATTCCATTTGAAAAGTTCAAACAAACTTTAAAAAGACATTTGGAGGAAACTGAAGAAAACATCCATAAAGTTATGTCTCAGTGAGATAAGAGAAGAAAGTACCTTTTTTAAGCAAGAACAGGATGTTCTGAAAAAGAGACAGTCACTAAATAAGAAGGAACTAAGGGATATCAAAAAATGTAATACTTGAGACCAAAATTCATGGGAGTTTGAAGATCTAGTTGAAATGTTCAAAAGCATGGAATAAAGTGACTCAGTTCAGTTCAGTCACTCAGTCGTGTCCAACTCTTTGCGACCCCATGAACTGCAGTACGCCAGGCCCCCCTGTCCATCACCAACTGCCAGAGTCTACCCAAACCCATGCCCATTGAGTCGGTGATGCCATCTAACCATCTCATCCTCTGTCACCTGCTTCTCCTCCTGCCCTCAATCTTTCCCAGCATCAGGGTCTTTTCCAATGAGTCAGCTCTTCACATCAGGTGTCCAAAGTATTGGAGTTTCAACTTCAATATCAGTCCTTCCAATGAACACTCAGGACTGATCTCCTTTAGGATGGACTGGTTGGATCTCCTTGCAGTCCAAGGGACTCTCAAGAGTCTTCTCCAACACCACAGTTCAAAAGCATCAATTCTTTGGTGCCCAGCTTTCTTTATAGTCCAACTCTCACATCCATACATGACCACTGGAAAAACCATAGCCTTGACTAGATGGACTTTTGTGGACAAAGTAATGTCTCTCCTTTTTAATATGCCGTCTAGGTTGGTCATAACTTTCCTTCCAAGGAGTAAGCATCTTTTAATTTCATGGCTGCAATCACCATCTGCAGTGATTTTGGAGCCCCAAAAAATAAAGTCAGCCACTGTTTCCACTGCTTCCCCATCTACTTTCCATGAAGTGATGGGACCAGATGCCATGATCTTAGTTTTCTGAACGTTGAGCTTTAAGCCAACTTTTTCACTCTCCTCTTTCACTTTCATCAAGAGGCTCTTTAGTTCTTCTTCACTTTCTGCCATAAGGGTGGTGTCATCTGCATATCTGAGGTTATTGACATTTCTCCCGGCAATCTTGATTCCAGCTTGTGCCTCCTACAGCCCAGTGTTTCTCATGATGTATCCTGCATGTATGTTAAATAAGCAGGGTGACAATATACAGCCTTGACGTACTCCTTTCCCGATTTGGAACCAGTCTGTTGTTCCATGTCCAGTTCTAACTGTTGCACCCTGACCTACATACAGGTTTCTCAAGAGGCAGATCAGGTGGTCTGGTATTCCCGTCTCCTTCAGAATTTTCCACAGTTTATTGTGATCCACACAGTCAAAGGCTTTGGCATAGTCAATAAAACAGAACTAGATGGTTTTCTGAAACTCTCTTGCTTTTTCAATGATCCAGCGGATCTTGGCAATTTGATCTCTGGTTCCTCTGCCTTTTCTAAAACCAGCTTGAACATCTGGAAGTTCACGGTTCATGTATTGCTGAAGCCTGGCTTGGAGAGTTTTGAGCATACTTTACTAGCATGTGAGATGAGTGCATTTGTACGGTAATTTGAGCATTCTTTGGCATTGCCTATAAAGTGACTAGGAGATGGGAATTAGTTGATAGCGATGAGAAAATTGGAGGAAAGGAAATTCCCTGGCAGTCTAGCGGATAGGACTTGGTGCTTTCACTGCCCGGGGGGCCCAGGTTCAATCGCTGGTTGGAGAACTAAATTAAAGAAGGAAAAAAGAAAAGAAAATTGGAAGATAAACTTAGCATACTTATCTTCCAACTGTAGGGTTTCCAAAAAGAGAGTAAGCAGAGGGAGAGGAAAGGAGGAAGGTAACAGAGAAATACTCAGAAGGGACTTCCCCAGAGGTCCAGTGGTTAGGACTTGGCTTCACTTCTAAGATCCCAGGTTTAATCCCAGGTCAGGAAACTAAGATCCCACATGCCACAGGGCATAGCCTAGATAAATAAGTAAAACAAAAAGAAAATAAATCCTCAAAAGAATTTCCCAGAAGCCAGGGGGTACAGTGAATGAAGAGACTTATCCCTGTGGAACTTCTTGACAAAGGGGATAAACAGAGCCACTTAATGCTCAGAGACAGAATGCCTTTCGAAGGACCAGGTATAAAAAAAGATGCCATTGAATTCCTAAACTGCAGCCTCAAGAACCAAAAGACCGAGGAGTAATGCCTTCAACAGTCCAGGGGAAAATCACTTTCAACACAAAATTCAATACCCAAATTATTAATCTGACTCATTTGAAAAGACCCTGATGCTGGGAAAGATTGAAGGTGGGAGAAGGGGACGACCGAGGATAAGATGGTTGAATCACTCACCGACTCAATGGACATGAGTTTGGGTAAGCTCCGGGAGTTGGTGATGGACAGGGAGGCCTGCAGTCCATGGGATCGCAGAGTTGGACATGACTGAGCGACTGAACTGAACTGAATGTTTAACAAACATGTTTTTTAGATGTGCAGGGTCTCACAGAATTTACCTCCACACCTTTTCTCAAGAAGCTAATGAAAGATATGTTCGCCAAAATGAGTGAGAAAACCCAGAGAAAAAGTACCTACAATTCCAGCATGAGAGAGAAGGAAGGAAATGACAGCTGGGCAGCCAACCTCGAGAACACCCACGCCTGACTAGGGCAGGAACATGGGGACTCCGTGGGCAACACTCCTGGAATAAAATAGAATTGGGAGAAAAGCTCATGTTCCGGCCAGTGTGGAAAGCTGTATGGGAAGATTTAGTAAGGGGGGCATTACACAAAATAAATGCATTTAGGTAAATACTAAGTGAAAGTGAAAGTGTTAGTCATTCAGTCGTGTCTGACTCTTTGTTACCCCATGGACTGTAGCCCACCAGGCTTCTGTGTCCATGGAATTCTTCAGACAAGAATACTGAACTGGGTAGCCATTCCCTTCTTCAGGGGATGGTCCCAACCGTGGGATTGAACCCTGGTGTCCTTTTTTTTTTTTATTAATTTATTTATTTATCTATTTTTTTTACTTTACAATATTGTATTTGTTTTGCCATACACTGACATGAATCCTCCATGGGTGTACATGTGTTCCCCTTCCAGAAAACCCCCCCCCCACCTCCCTTCCCATCCCATCCCTCCGGGTCATTCCGGTACACCAGCCCTGAGCACCCTGTGTCATGCATCGAACCTGGACTGGCGATTCGTTTCACATATGATAATTTACGTGCCTTAATGCCATTCTCCCATATCATCCCACCCTCGCCCTCTCCCATAGAGTCCAAAATACTGTTCTATACATCTGTGTCTCTTTTGCTGTCTCACATACAGGGTTATCTTTACCGATTTACTAAATTCCATATATATATACGTTAGTATACTGTATTGGTGTTTTTCTTTCTGGCTTCACTCTGTATAATAGGCTCCAGTTTCATCTACCTCATTAGAACTGATTCAAATGTATTCTTTTTAATGGCTGAGTAATATTCCATTGTGTATATGTACCACAGCTTCCTTATCCATTCGTCTGCTGATGGACATCTAGATTGCTTCCATGTCCTGGCTATTATAAACAGTTCTGTGATGAACATTGGGCTACACATGTCTCTTTCAATTCTGTGAACCCCAGTCTCCTTCACTGCAGGCATATTCTTTTCCATCTTAGCCACCAGGGAATCCCAAATAGTAAGTACCCATACAAAACCCCAAGGTAGTTGTATCAAGAAAGGAAATTCCATCATCAAACACTATTTGCCTTAAAGGTGAATAATGTTTTATGTGGTCGTCATAATAGACACACGGAATATTGATTTAACTAAAATAGTAATCCCCACAAGAAACAGGTCTTAAATGGGGATAATTTAAGGAGAATTTCAGAGAAGAGACTACCCGAGCAGTGAAAAGAAACTGCAAGGGAAGGCCATTACCCCCACCCCGCCAAACCCAAGAAGGCACAGTGGAGAAGCAGTCGTCAGAAATGGGAGTGGGGGTGGGGGAACTAAATGGAGAGGGTACTAGAGTAGAGCCAAGGATGCAGCCCCCTGCAGCAACCCCACAGAGGTAACTGGGGGCACACACACCTCTGCTCACTTTCCCTGTCCCCCAGTTGCCTACCTATGCCCCAGAATAGCCCAACCCACCCAGAAGCCCTGGAAAAGAGAGCCTGGTGATGTGTTCCGTACAGGTCAGAGTGGATCTGGAAGGGCTGGGGGAAGACATCCAGCTCACACCTCAGTGAGCAGCTAGAGGAAGGGAATTGAAAGAGCACAATTCTCAGGTATCATAAAGAGCAGGAAGTTATTTAGGAGCCAGTGTCTAACCTGGTCTGTCAAGAAAGGCAAGATCATACTTACAAAACAGAAAGAGACTCACAGACTTAGAAAACAAACTTATGGTTATGGTTGCTGGTGGTGAGGGGGAGGGGAAGGATGGAGGGAAGGGATAGTTAGGGAGTTTGGGATGGACAGGTACACACTGCTGTATTTAAAATGGATAATCAACAAGGACGTACGATATAGCACAGGGAGCTCTGCTCAGTGTTATGTGGCAGCCTGGATGGGAAGGGGGTTTTGAAGGAGAATGGATACATGTATATGTATGGCTGAGTCCCTTTGCTGTTCACCTGAAACTATTACAACATTGTTAATCGGCTACGCACAAAAGGTTTTAAAAATATACAATATGTATAAAAAAAACGTAAGATCAGCATAAGATTTAGAAATATGGCAGAAAATGCCAGAAAACATTTTGGACTCTATGGGAGAGGGCGAGGGTGGGTGCTATGGGGCTTTACAGGTGGTGCTACTGGTAAAGAATCCGCCTGCCAGTGCACAAGACACAGGAGACGTGGGTTCTATCCCTGGATTGGGAAGATGCCCCGGAATAGGAAATGGCAACCCACTCCAGTATTCTTGCTGGGGAAATCCCATGGCCAGAGGAGCCTGGCAGGCTACAGTCTATAGGGTTGCAAAGAGTCGGACATGACTGAAGCGACTTAGCACACATTCATGCTCTCGGGAGTGAGATTGGCAAGGGACAGTTCAGAGGACTGCTTTTTCATTATACATCTATTAGTACTGGTAAGACATTTTAAACTTTGTACATGTATACTTTTGATTAAAGGGAAAAATAATAATATTCAGTCTGATCTTGAGAAAAACATCAGGCAATACCCAATAGATGGGCCTTCTAGAAATACGTAACTGATGCTCTTCAGAATTGTCAAGATCATCAAATACGAGGAAGTGTGAAAAGCTGTCAGCAGTCAAGCGGACCCAGAGACATGGCAACTAAATGTTATGTGGTATCCTGGATGGAATGCTAGAACAGAAAAGGGATGCGAGGTAAAAGCTAAGGAAATGTGAACAAAGTACTGCTGCTGCTGCTGCTAAGTCACTTCAGTCATGTTCGACTCTTTGAGACCCCAGAGATGGCAGCCCACCGGGCTCCTCCGTCCCTGGGATTCTCCAGACAAGAACACTAGAGTGGGTTGCCATTTCCTTCACCAATACATTTAAGTGAAAGTGAAGTCACTCAGTCGTGTCCAACTCTTCGAGACCCCATGGACTGAAGCCTACGAGGCTCCTCCATCCATGGGATTTTCCAGGCAAGAGTACTGGACTGGGGTGCCATTGCCTTCTCCGGAACAAAGTACAGACTTTTGTTAATGATACTTTATCAGTATTGGTTCACTAATTGTAACAAATGTATCATGCTAATGTATCAATAATATGTTAATAATAAAGGAAACTAGGGGCAGGATATATGGGAAATCTCTGAACCATCGTGTCAGTTTTTCTGTAAATCTAAAGTTGTTCTACAAAATAGCCTTATTAAAAATAATAAAAGACTCTACCGTAGGAATAATCTTAAAAGACAGTAAGAAGGATTCATACCTTTTATTTTATTTGCATGATTTGGAGCTTTAATTGGGCTGGATGTTTTTCTAGGCTTTTTTCAAAGAAAATAATTTCTTTTTTTGCTGTGGTAAGAGTCACATAATATAAAACATACTATTTTAATGATATTTAACTGTACAGTTCAGGGGCACTAAGTACATTCACATTGTTGTGCAAGTCTTACCGTCATCCACTCCCCAGGGTTTTTCCACTTTCCTTAACTGAAGCACTTTCTGCATTAAACACTGACTCTCCATTCCTCCTCCCCAGCCCCCGCTCCTGGTCCCTGGCATCTACCAGTGTTTCTTCCTTTATTTTTGGTTGCGCTGGGTCTTCATTGCAGTGCGCTTCTCGGTGCTTTTCTCTAGTTGTGGACAGTAAGCGGTGTTAGCTGATTTGTGGGGGCTACTCTGTTGCAGTGCGCTGGCTGGACTCTATCAGGATGCGTTTTTTGACTAACTTTTCCCATCAACAGTGTAAGAGGGTTCCCTTTTATCCACATCCTCTCCAGCATTTATTGTTTGTACATTTTTTGATAATGGCCATTCTGATCAGTGTAGGGTGGTACCTCATTGTACTTTTGATTTGCATCTCTCTAATAATTAGGCTAAGCATCTTCTCCTGTGCCTCTTGGTCATCAGTGTGTCTTCTTTGGAGAAATGTCGATGTAGGTCTTCTGCCCATTTTTTGATTGGGTTGTTTGTTTTTTGGTATTGAGCTACATGAGTTGTTTATGTATTTTGGAGATTAATCCCTTGTCAGTTGCTTCATTTGCAAATGTTTTCTCCCATTTTGAGGGTTGTTTTTTCATTTTGTTTATGGTTTCCTTTGCTGTGCAAAAACCTTTAAGTTTAATTAGGTTCCATTTGTTTATTTTTGTTTCTATTTTCATTACTCTGGGAGGTGGGTCAAAAAAGATCTTTCTGAGATTTATGTCAAAGACTGTTAAGTGTATGCTTTCCTCTGAGATGTCTGGCCTTACATTTAGGTCTTTAATATATTTTCAGTTTATTTTTGTTTTAATTATTTTTGCATGCAAGACAGTAAATCCCAGAATTTCAGCCATGATCCTGGTTATTCATTCATTCAACAAGTATGTATCAAATGGTGACTACATGCCAGGCAGTACCCTGCACTCATCACTTGGGATAAAGGGACTTTTTCAAAATACAGCCCCACCATTGCCCTTAAACCCTTTGGAAGTTACTGGGTACTCTCAGGTTCAAAACAGGGCATGAAATTCCATCTGCATACCCCTGATGGTCATTTTCCCACACCTCCCTGCTCTCCAACAACACTGGCCTCTTTTGGTTCCTTGAAGATGCCACATTCTCTGATGCCCCAGGGCCCTTGCATGTGCTGTTCCCTCTACTCAGAATACTCTTCCTCTTCCCTCACCTTTGCCCATATTCTTCTTCCCTCACCTTTGCCCAGGTAACTCTTATCCTTGGAACCTCAGCTTAGGCATCACTTCTTTAGAAACAACTCACCTACTTGTAATTTTCCGTGGTCATGTGATTATTTTAATAGCACCAGTGTCCCTCATGGAATGTTTGCTTGTCGGTTCTATGACATCTGGAGCAGTGTCTTGGGGACAGTGTCTGTGTTGTTCACACCAATCTCCAGCTTCTGGCATAATGCTTGACAAGGGGCAGGAACTCCATGAGCACTTGTTGAATGAATGAATGGTAAACAGGATATGGTGCATAGCCTTCTGGTCTAATGAAGAGCCAAACCAGGGTGTGAGTTCCGGAAGGAGACGAGAGGTGGCCATCTGCCCTAGCAAATTTCTGGCTTGCAGCTTCCCCTGGGCCTGCCTCCATCAACTCCTGGTCTACAGCCACAGCTGCTGAAGCAGTAACACATTCAGCCACCCTCATAGCCATGGGCTTACTTCAGATTTCCAAAAACCCACTGAAGTCTGCTTCAAAAAAGTCAGATTTACAAAAACCCACTGAAATCAGATTGATTATATTCTTTGCAGCCAAGGATGGAGAAGCTCTATACAGTTCAGCAAAAACAAGACCAGGAGCTGACTGTGGCTCCAATCATGAACTCCTTATTGCCAAATTCAGACTTAAATTGAAGAAAGTAGGGAAAACCACTAGACCATTCAGGTATGACCTAAATCAAACCCCTTACAATTACACAGTGGAAGTGACAAATAGATTCAAGGGTTTAGATCTGATAGAATGCCTGAAGAACTATGGACAGAGGTTTGTGATATTGTACAGGAGGCAGTGATCAAAACCATCCCCAAGAAAAAGAAATGCAAAATGGCAAAATGGTTATCTGAGGAGGCCTTACAAATATCCGAGAAAAGAGAAGTGAAAGGCAAAGGAGAAAAACAAAGATATACCCATCTGAATTCAGAGTTCCAAAGAATAACAAGGAGAGATAAGAAAGCCTTCCTCAGGGATCAATGCAAGGAAATAGAGGAAAACAATAGAATGGGAAAGACTAAAGATCTCTTCAAGAAAATTAGAGATACAAGGGAACATTTCATGCAAAGATGGGCACAATAAAGGACAGAAATGCTATGGACCTAACAGAAGCAGAAGATATTAAGAAGAGGTGGCAAGAAAACACAGAAGTACTGTACAAAAAAAATCTTCATGACCCAGATAACCACGATGGTGTAATCACTCACCTAGAGCCAGACATCCTGGAGTGGGAAGTCCAGTAAGTAGGCCTTAGGAAGCATCACTACGAACAAAGCTAGTGGAGGTGATGGAATTTCAGTTGAGCTATTTCAAATCCTAAAAGATGATGCTGTGAAAGTGCTGCACTCAACATGCCAGCAAATATGGAAAACTCAGCAGTGGCCACAGGACTGGAAAAGGTCAGTTTTCATTCCCGTCCCAAAGAAAGGCAATGCCAAAGAATGCTCAAACTACTGAACAATTGCACTCATCTCACACACTACCAAAGTAATGCTCAAAATTCTCCAAGCCAGGCTTCAACAATACGTGAACCGTGAACTTCCAGATGTTCAAGCTGGTTTTAGAAAAGGCAGAGGAACTAGAGATCAAATTGCCAACATCTGCTGGATCATCAAAAAAGCAAGAGAGTTCCAGAAAAACATCTATTTCTGCTTTATTGACTATGCCAAAGCCTTTGACTGTGTGGATCACAATAAACTGTGGACAATTCTGAAAGAGATGGGCATACCAGACCACCAGACCTGCCTCATGAGGAACCTGTATGCAGGTTAGGAAGCAACAGTTAGAACTGGACATGGAACAACAGACTAGTTCCAAATTGGGAAAGGAGTACGTCAAGGCTGTATATTGTCACCCTGCTTATTTAACTTATATGCAGAGTACATCATTCGAAATGCCATGCTGGATGAAGCACAAGCTGGAATCAAGATTGCTGGGAGAAATGTCAATAACCTCAGATATGCAGATGACACTACCCTTATGGCAGAAAGTGAAGAGGAACTGAAGAACCTGTTAATGAAAGTGAAAGAGGAGAATGAAAAAGCTGGCTTGAAACTCAACATTCAAAAAAGAAAGATCATGGCATTCGGTTCCATCACTTCATGGCAAATATATGGGGAAACAATGGAAACAGTGACAGACTTTATTTTCTTGGGCTCCAAAGTCATTGCAAATGGTAACTGCATCCATGAAATTAAAAGATACTTGCTCCTTGGAAGAAAAGCTGTGACCAACCTAGACAGTGTATTAAAAAGCAGAGACATTACTTTGCCGACAAAGGTCTGTCTAGGCAAAGCTACGGTTTTTACAGTAGTCATGTATGGATGTGAGGGTTGGACCATAAAGAAAACTGGTGCCAAAGAATTGATGCTTTTGAACTGTGGTGTTGGAGAAGACTCTTGAGAGTCCCTTGGACTGCAAGGAGATCAAATCAGTCAGTCTTTAAGGAAATCAGTCCTGGGTGTTCATTGGAAGCACTGATGCTGAAGCTGAAGCTCCAATACTTTATCCAGCTGATGCGAAGAAATGACTTATTGTAAAAGACCCTGATGCTGGGAAAGATTGAAGGCAGGAGGAGAAGGGGCCGACATAGGATGAGATGGTTAGATGGCATCACTGACTCTATGGACACGAGTTTGAACAAGCTCTGGGAGTTGGTGATGGACAGATAAGCCTGGTGTGCTGCAGTCCACGGGGCTCACAAAGGGTCGGACAGGACTGAATAACTGAACTGAAGTCTGCATCCTTGTCATTCCCATGTGACCATTAAGAAAAGTGACAACCAGAGGTTTAGTGAATTGCCCAAAGCCACATGGTTACTGAAAGCCAATATTTAACCTTGTTTTCTTACCTCCTCCTGAACTCTACTTGCACCCATACATAGCACCAGCTTTACGTAAGCCAGCGAGTATTTGCACCTGCACCGAAAATGACTCAGGATACAAATTGTTTGCATGATCACTTTATCCTTTCTTATGTTTCAGCGGGTAATTTGACTCCTAACAAAATCCAATCCTCATGTTAAGGATTTCTCCGCCCCCCCCTTATCTAGTTAGGTTCTAGGTATACTGGGAAAATATATTTATTTGCATTTCATCAACAGCTTAAGGTGATTTAATCTGTTTAATCCCCAGCTTTCATTCCAAGCAGAAATGGAGGCAGCCACAGTTCCTCTCCCACTGATGTGTGTCAGGCAGAGTACAGGGCACTGGAGGCAGAGAGATGAAGCAGACAGGGATGGTGAAGGGCGGCATAAATTGTGACTGGGCCACAGACAGTCCTAGCGGTGGTGGGTGATACCAGCAGACCATGTGTTGTATTGTTGCGGGGGAGGGCTCTTCATCCTCTGGTCACCTACAAAACTGGGCTCTGCTGTGGCCTAGAGGAAGGATGGCCCATGGAGGCCTTGAGGGGATCGAGCCCCCCTCATTTTATCTGTTTCTAGTATAGAGGCTCATTTCCTGCAGCCGCACAAATATTCTAAAGGGTCAGAATATAAAGGGGATGAAAGGAAACGAATCACTGAAGAAGACCAGTACGGGTAGATGTTGCCAAATGCCAATTTACTGCCTTTATTTCCTGACCAAATATGACCCTTTGATATATGTGGTTCTCCTGTCCCACCCCACCCCCCACATGCATGCTTATGGCCTCCCTAGAAAGCAAACAGAAGGGCCTCTCAGTCCCTGGTCTGGAGGGATGTTATTCTAACCATATTTTAGAGTAGACACTTAGGCCTTTTCTTTCTTGTGCCCTCTGTTCTCCTTTAGAAAAGTTGGAGCACTCTCTGAATTCTGTAGTATCTTTTCAGGGGCCATCAGTTGCCAGATTGAGCTGTGAACTGTGGGCAGGAGGGAACTCACAAGTCAGCGGGTGTAGAGACTAGAAAGGATGTAAGACCCTTCCCCAGTCACTCAGTCATGTGGTGATTGGTGATGTGAGTGAAACTTGGGAAGAACTGCTGTCTTCTCCCCTGCTCCCCACTTCATAAGACTCCCTCTGTCATAAGCTCCAAATACTGATCCTCTTTCTGGGATCCAACTCTGGAAGAAAGAAAGAAATGGAAATAGTCTCTAAGTGCATGAGAACATGGTCCACCTCATTAGCAACCAGAAAAACCAGTTAAGACTACTGTGAGATGTTGAGCAGTTTGGCAATTTAAGAAAAAGTATTTGGCTATGCACTGGGTCTTAGTTTTGGCACATGGGGTCTTCAATCTTCATTGCAGCCTATGGGATCTTTAGCTGTAGTGCTTTAACTGTGAACTCTCCATTGCAGCATGTGGGATCTAGTTCCCTGACCAGGGATTGAACACAGGGCCCCTGCTTTGGAAGGGAGGAGTCTTAGCCACTAGACTACAAGGGAGTTCAGTTCTGTTCAGTTCAGCTGCTCAATAGTGTCTGACTCTTTGTGACCCCATCGACTGCAGCACACCAGACTTCGCTGTCCATCACCAACTCCTGGAGCTTGCTCAAACTTATGTCCATCAAGTTGGTGATGCCATCTAACCATCTCATCCTCTGTCGCCCCCTTCTCCTCCTGCCTTCAGTCTTTCCCAGCATCAGGGTCTTTTCTAATGAGTCAGCTCTTCGCATCAGGTATCCAAAGTACTGGAGTTTCACCTTCAGCGTCAGTGCTTCCAATGAATATTCAGGACTGATTTCTTTAAGGATTGACTAGTTTGATCTCCTTGCAGTCTGCACGTGGTCTATTCAGAGAAGGCTACCCTGGAGTTAGCCTTCTGTGGATCCTGGTTCTTCTGGATGACCAAAGAAGTGTGATGCTGGGTTTGGCTGAATTCCTGAATATCCTGGCGATGAGATGAAAAATAAGACATTTCCCTGTACAGTGATGCACATGAACAGGAAATCCCAGCACCTGAGTCTTCTGGTGGATGTTGTAATTTGGGAACCCAGTACCCATCATCCCTTTCTTTCTCTGGTGGCAACATTAGGTTCTTCTTTGGGCAACCACTGTCTCCCACTTCCAGCCTCCAGTTCAGGTGATGCTGGCTCAGCCCCCTGGTTCCAAAGCCAGTCGCTAGGAGTTCTGGTAGCCCACTTGTCTCCATGAGGGTAGCTTACAAAGCTGGGGGGCCACCCTGCCTCTGCAGAGTTTTAAGTTCAAGGTATGGGCAGGGTGCGGTGGAGCCACAATGAAAAATACAGGGACCCAGTGTTAGCAGCAGCTGAGCTGTCTGTCACCACATGAAGGCCAGGCATATAGGAGACTGGGAAGATTCTGGGCCCTGGAAGAAGGAGAGAGTCATGTAGAGGAGACTACCTTGTTGGACTGGCAGAAGTGAGAGTCTTTAAGGTTGACTGAGACAGGAAAACCAAGATGGGGTTGAGCGGGGAGATCATTATAGCTGGAGCCAAGTAGTGAAGGAGTCAGACATGACTGAGCGACTGAACTGAATTGAACTGAAGTAGTGAAGGCAGGGAGAAGGCAATGGCAACCCACTCCAATACTCTTGCCTGGAAAATCCTATGGACGGAGGAGCCTGGTAGGCTGCAGTCCATGGGGTCGCGAAGAGTCGGACACGACTGAGCGACTTCACTTTCACGCGTTGGAGAAGGAAATGGCAACCCACTCCAGTGTTCTTGCCTGGAGAATCCCAGGGATGGTGGAGCCTGATGGGCTTCCATCTACGGGGTCGCACAGAGTCGGACACGACTGAAGCGACAGCAGCAGCAGCAGCAGTGAAGGCAGAGTAGGAAGAGATAACACGGGAGAGGAAGAGGTCAGGACAGATTTTATTCCAAATGCCATTGAATAAAAACCACTGCAGAAGATTTTTAATCAGGAGAAGGCAGTGCACCTTTTTAGGGCTCACTCTGGATCCAAGGTGGAGAAATGCATTGTATTTTGGACAAAAGTGGAAGCAAGAAAAGCCCTTTGGAAGCTGTTGTGGAGAAGGGGGTGGTGTCATATATGAGAGACAGGGCAATGGAGAAATGTGAAGAGATGGGATGTAAAGGCACAGAGACAAGACAAAGGGGGAGAGGGCTTGTGGCAAAGTCCGGTGATCTTGGTTACTTCTCCCAGCCTCAGCTTCCTTTTCCAAGCAGAGGTAGTAACCCACTTCACAAGAGTTAAAGTCTGACAAGTGTAGTGGTTACTAGTATTGTTTTTGCCAATCTGGATTTGAATCTCACGTCTGGCAGGTACCAGCTGTGTGACTATCCCAGTCAGTTAATAGTAGATTGTAGTGTTTGTTGAATACTTGTTTCTGTTAACCAGTAGAATCCTCCCCAGCATAAGGCATTTTGGTATTCCAGTTTTCAGGGGGAAGGAACAATAATGGGGAGAGAACAAGTCATTTGTCTGAGGTCTTAGCCAGGATTTCTTTAACCACCTCATTCATTACCCTAGCTTTTCCATGCTGAAAATTGGGATAACAGTAACACACTTTTAGGTGTGTTTGGGAGGATTTAAGAGGTGGTTGTAAATTATTATTTAAACATTATTATCATATTTTGGGGGGTTTCCTGAGTTTTGCAGGGAGCAGGTATCACATGGGAAAAAAATCTTTCGATTAAACAAAAAAAAAGACCTTTCTGGTGAGGGGAAAAAACTGCAGCTGTTGGCTCCTCAAAAGTCAGTTGGAGATTGGCTGTAGGGGCATGGCTTAGAGATCCTGGTGGGGCCAAAAAGGAGAGTGTTCGGTCGCTAAGTCATGTCCAATTCTCTGTGATCCGTGGACAGCAGCGCACCAGGGTTCCCTGCCCTTTACTATCTCCCTGAGTTTGCTCAGACTCATGTCCATTGAGTCATTGATGCCATCCAACCATCTCATCCTCTGTCGCCCCCTTTTCCTCCTGCCCTCAATCTTTCCTAGCATCAGGGTCTTTTCCAGTGAGTCGGCTGTTCACATCAGGTGGCCACAGTACTGGAGCTTCAGCTTCAGCATCAGTCCTTCCAATGAATATTTAGGGTTGATTTCCTTTAGGATTGACTAGTTTGATCTCCTTGCTGTCCAAGAGACTCTCAAGAGCCTTCTCCAACACCACAGTTTAAAAGCATCAATTCTTCCGCGCTCAGCCTTCTTTATGATCCAACTCTAACATCCGTACATGACTACTGGAAAAACCATAACTTTGACTATACTTTGTCGGCAAAGTAATGTCTCTGCTTTTTAATACGCTGTCTAAGTTTGTCATAGCTTTTCTTCCAAGGTGCAAGCATCTTTTAATTTCTTGGCTGCAGTCACCAAGCCAGACTGGGGGAGGCGGGGCCAAAACCTGAAGTTCGAGCCTAGGGGCGGGCCCGGGGGGAAGGGGCGGTGCTAGGATCCATAGCGCATGCCCAGTGGTGCTGCCCGATCCGCCGTGGCTGCCGGCGCCACCGCCCACTCCGGGCTGGCCAGCGGCAGGCGGCCCCGGGAGCAGAGTAGGGCCCGGCTGGGCGAGCGCACGGCCATGGCCCCATGGCTGCAGCTCTGCTCGGTCTTCTTCACGGTCAACGCCTGCCTCAACGGCTCGCAGCTGGCCGTGGCCGCAGGCGGCTCCAGCAGAGCGCGGGGCGCCGACACCTGTGGCTGGAGGGTAAGGAGAGGACAGCGACTTCTCGCTGTTCCCCAAAGCGCGGGGGGCACAGGTACTCGCGGGCAGTGGAGCCCACGCCGACTTGCCTGCTCTCCGTCCGTGGCGTGCGCGACAGGGCTGGGATCCTGTCTGCTCCCGCCCTCCTGCCTCCCTCCCGGGGCGCGCGTCCGCCTGCCCCGACTGGGTTGAAAGAGGCCGCCCGACCCCCGGCTTTGTGTTGCTAATGAGGCGCGGCCACGGGCTGGGGTCCGGCTCCAAGCGGGCGGGCGAGAGGGGCGCCCGGCGGCGGGCGGGAGGAGGGCGCCCCACCCTTTGTTCCAGGCCCGGACCTCAGGGCAGCGCGCCCCCGGGCTAGGATCCTCCGCGCTGTCGGAATGGGGGTCGTTGGAGCGGGAGTCGGGGGAGGGGTCTTCCCACGAACCTCCGGCCCTCAGCTCTGCAAAGGTTCGGGACCGCCAGGCAGGGGACCCTGAATGCTGGGCAGGGGTGCGCCCCGTTCTCGGGACTGCTTTGTTCCTTCTGGGCCAGGCCATTTTACCCCAATTTCACCCCAGCTCAAGACTCCTGTTTGATTTTGCATTCAGCCCTTTGCCTAGCGGATGGTCTCTCAGATGACCCTCTCGCACCCACGCACACCCCAAGCCCGCTTGAGCTGCGGATATTTTTCTGGACCAAAGAGAGGAGTGAGTTTGTCACCTCGGTCAGGTGTCTGAGAGGAGAGGGGCACCGTCGTTCGTCCTGTGTTTGGAGCCGTCTGCCCCTAACCATCGCCTCTTGGACGCCATCTGAGCGGTGGGACATGCGGAGGTGGTTGTCCTTCGGCAGCTTGCCATCCAGGTCCCCGGCAGTGCTCCTGGGCTTGGGGAGCGCGAGGATTGGAGACTGTATCCATCTGCCCCCGGCTCCCCTCCCTCCCAAGCCAGGGCCAACCAGGCGTGTGGGCTCTCACCGCCTTCAGCTTTGTGGAGAGGACACCGGCTTTGCACTCAGGCAGCCACGAGCATGATCTTGCCTCTTTTTCTGGGCGGCTTTTAGCCTCGGTTTCTTCACTTGGAAAATGGGAGTAAGTGGGGATTTCCTAGTTTCCCTAGCACTGCTTCTCTGAGGGATGGGTAGGGGGTAGATCTCTTAGAGCAGTGTTCATCCACCTCTGTGGGGTACTGTGAATGGGCCTGGAGCAGTCACGGCCTAGAACTGACACCCCTTTAGGAGTACAGGCTGGTGCCTTCACCTCACTTGCCCTGCCTTCGGAGAAACACAGCAAGGAAGACCAAGTCAGCTGGGTAAGCTGAAACGTCTTCAAAGCCAATAGCTGCAGTGTAGAGAGCTGTAACCCACCTTCTCACGAACCCCATAGTGAACAAAACCTCCTTAGTTGAGTAAAACATCATATTTTCCTACTTTGCCCCATTTTAGTAAAATACCACTATTCTTTTTTCTTTTTTTCCAGTAGATACCAAGTTTTCCTGTTTTTAGGTTTAAAAAGTTTTCCTTAAGACTATCCCCACATTGACTTACCAGTCTTTAAATTTTTTAGCTCTAAACTGGTATGTTGGCGTTTGAGTACACAGCATCACAGGCATTTTATTCTGTTTTCATAAGATGGCATAGGTGGATCAGTGTAATTTGCTGTTTTTCTGCAGTTGCCCGGGTGGCTTCATGTGTCCGTGCACCACCTGTGTGAATATACCCACCTGCTGTGGGTATAGCAGGTCCCTAAAGGAGCTGAACTGGTGGCTTTGTGCTCTCAGTGAGAATGTGTTCTCCCCTTAACCTGCACCCACATAGTTTTAATGGTGGTCCTTGCTCCAGTGGCTTTGCATTCATGCTGGAGGTAATCTTCTCAACAGCTCTTAACCTTGGTCCCACAGTCCTTCCCTTGGGGTCATCTTCACCTACTTCCTAAATGAGCATGGAAGTCTCAGGGTCACCTCTTGGATTCTGGGCTCTCCCCAACCTAATACCTGGCACCTTCCTTCCTGGACTTGCTCATTGATGCACGGATCCCAGCTCACCCACCTGCCTCACACACTCACCTTCCCAGCCTCTACCTGCCCCTCCCACCCTGCTCCCTAACTCCTGTGCCTATGATGCTGCTGAGGGCACGCTTCTTCCCTGTTCCTGGGGTGCCTTTTCCTCCCCTGAGAGCCCCGTGGGCCCAAAACTCAGCTCAGGTTTGCCTCCTCGAGGAGGCCCTCTCTGAATGCCATTCCCCTTGCTTCGCCTTCTCTTGCAGGTCCTCGCCTTTGGCTCTCCCCAGACTGCATTGTCAGTATGTGCTCCCATCTGTGTCTTCGGACTAGTGTCCTTAGCCAGGCACTTAACCTCTTGTTGGTGGGCTCAGGGCCTGGTGTGCTGTAAATCTTGGCTGAACCCAATTAGACTCTGCAGCCTTCCTGCTAAATCCTGTATTAAGTGATAGATTTTAAGAAGGGGGCGGGGGAGGGATGAAGATCAGAGCAGCGGGCTGCAATGTCTTTCCCGCAGCAGGCTTTCGTACATGCTGTTCCCGCCTGTGTTCCTTCTCTTTACACCTCAGCCTCCCCTCTCAGCTCCAACATCACTTCCTGCAGGAAGCCCCCTCTCCCCCTACCTCCCTAGGTAAATTTTTCCAGAAGTTGCTCTGTCAGAGGGCTGGCCAGTAAGTACCAATGTACAGCTACTTGGGTGTCTCATTCATGTCCGTGTGACCTACCTGACAGTGGGTGTTCAACCCATAGACCTTGGTCTCAGTTCTGAGGTTGCTTATCGTCTATTTGGGGCCGTGCTCACATGTAACAGTAGGGTTAATGCTGTGTGATGCAAACAAGTGAAGGCTTCCTGTGGGTCTAGGTCACACAGAACCTGGAGGATAGAGGCACAGCAGGGCAGAGAAGGGAGCCTGAAGGAGGTGCAGGATCTGGGTGCTGGAGAGGAGCTGAGCGATTGACCCCCTGGCTCTCGAGAGAGCGGGTGTTCCAGGAACTCTTGCCCCTGCAAAAATGTGTGTTTTCCCAGGACTCACAAGGTGACTGCAGCCAGCTAACCCTCAGCAGCTGTAACCCTCCCTTTGGGGTTGCTCTCAGAGGAGCCAGCCTGGTTTAAGTGGTCAGATTTCACAACCTCCCCGTTATTAGTGGGGCAATTAAGGGGCTGATACCATCTCAGTGTTTTAGAAATGAGTTGTGGGCACACTTCCTCTACTGCTTTAAAAACAAAAGTCTCTTAGGGCACTTGCCAGGTAAAGTTGCTCTTTGAGTAATACAGTTTTCTCAAAGAAGTAACGAGTTGTAAAACTTCCAGAGGGGCCAGCATCCTCCTTGAGTGTCTTAACTGTTTGCTTCTTGGAAGTGGAGTGGTTGTGTTTGTGATGTGTAACTTTTTATCAGTCACTTGCATGGAGGTTCGCCCCGCCCCATCCTTGCCTTGCTCGTTGTTTTAAGAAGCCTATGTGTGGAACCAGGAATTAGAAATCTATTCCCACAGGTTTTTATTCAGTGGCTTTTCCTGCAGTGGAGGAGGAAAGAACATTTCTTGCCTTTTTACCTAAATGGGGTACCACTTCCCTGGTCTATTATCCCTGAAACTCAATTTCCACTGCCTGCCCTCCCGGAAGTCTGCTCCTTCAGGAATCCAGGAAGCCGGGATGCTGGCATCGTCTTTACAGTGAAGTGCACGTTTCCCATTTAAGGCAAATACTTCATCTCAAAAGGTAGGAAGAAATAGGGTGGTACTTGGAAAAGAAGTTGCAGCTGATTAAAATTTAGGTTCTTGATAAAAATCCAGTCCAAGAACTCTCCTTGGCCACAAGCCCAGCCATGTTTATTTAATTCTGAATTGGATGTGTTTTCATTCACTTGCAGCTCGTGGCTCTCAAGCCTGCATCTGATCTGCCTGTCCTGTGGCTGTGTTGTCCATGTTACACATTGCGTCTCTAAGTTAAAAATGACTCAGGCCTGGTTGACACATTTTCAGAGAAACATTTTTATAAGAAGCGTGATGCTTTCTTCCAGCCTGCTTTGCTGTGGTAATTGGGAATCCTCTGGCTGGGGTCCATCTTTCTTGAGCAGCCCTCACTTCCCATCCCTCCCCCATCCGTCCAATGGACCCAGAGCCCCTGCAGTGCCTGAGGCATTGTGCTAGTTATTAACTGGGGGTGGGGGGGCAGTGCTGTGGGGGGAGATTGGGAGGGTACAGCTGGGTGAATGAGCCCAGCAGCTAAGTACTGGCTGAGGCACCATTTCCTTCTAGACATTTCTCAAAGTGAAGTCCAGAGCCCTTCCAGTATCAGGATTGCCTTGGGAGCTCATTAAAATGCAGATTCAAGGCCAGTGAGACCAGAATGGGCATGAGGTGGGGTCCAGGAACTGACATTTTAGCAAGTTCCTCTGATGCTCTCATCGGTGAGAATCACTGCTCTAGTAGACAGGACTTCTGTGATGGCAAGAAGGAGGTGAGAAGCCACACTGTAAACATTTAAAATCAGAGCTTGACTTTAAATTACTTCGCTGGACCTTTAGAATGGAAAGTGGAGACTTTGTCCAAGCCCTGGAAAATGGCAGGGGTGAGGCTGGCTGAGGGGGGACCTGGGGAGCCAGTGGTTCCCGGGGGTGCCTCTGGGGCTGGGGACTAAAGAGGAGGCCGGGGGTGAAGGGGACCGATGCTTCCACTGGATTCCTCCCCAGAACAGCTGGGCCTGTCTGGAAAACAGTCTCAAGAAAGAGTCGAGTAGGATCCAAATCATATTCTCAGCCGTTCAAACCTTTCAGACAGCTTCCTTACAAAGGAAAGAACTGCTAATGCTTTTTTAAGTCTTTATTTTAAGTTGAGTATTTCTCATGCTTCATTTGGCTTAAAATGTATTTGTTTTTTTTTTTTTTTTTTTTTTTTAAGCTTTCAAACTCTCTTTCCCTCAATCAGTCCCTAAACTTTTCACATACCATGCCCAGCAGATGTCTGCTGGTGCTGAGGCCATCCCATCAACAGTTAGTTGTTCCTTTCATTCCTTGCTGCCTCTTGTGTCTGCCCCTGATGGATGGATTCTTAGGCTTCTGGAAGCTTGGGGCCCCCTCACCCTTGATCTTTAAAAAAAAAAAACAACGGATGAAGCAGGCGCTCAGGTACCCCTAGAACTTGACAGGCTGGGGTGGAGGACATCTTTGGAGCAGACCTCTATCCAGCCGCCCCAGACTGGCAGCCAAGACCATTTCTGTTTCACATCCCCCCCCATATCTGGAAGTTTCCCTGACCTCAGCAAGCCCTGGGACCTGTCTGTGCTGGTGCGGCAGGCCGCATCTCCAGGCAGCCTGGCTTGCCTGGGCAGTGGGAGGCAATGTCCTCCTGGGCAGTGTTTGTCTTCGCTGCCGGGATGTTCTGAACGGGCCTGACACATGATTAGGTGACTGATGGCCCCACAACACATTGTCTCCTCCAGGGGCTGGGGCCTTTGAAGCTCTTCTCTGTGGGAAGTAAAGAGACTATTTGCTCTATTAAAATGCCTTGGTATTTCCTCTGTTTAACCACAGGCCACTTCCTCTCTGCCACTCTAAACCCGGCAGGGCCACCGGCTGATTGAAAAGACACAAGCCCAGGAGTGATCACATCCTATTGAAACAGATAGTCTTACTGCAGATTAAAGCTGGGGCAAGAAGTGACCAAATCTAAGAGGGATTCCTTGAGATGCTCCTTATCTTGCTCAAATTTAGCCTGTTGATATCATTCACACTTAAAAGTCATGAATGCATTTCTTTTTTTTTTTTTTTTTTTTAAGAAGGAACTCCTAAGTTGTAACCAAATGAGTGAGTGTGTGTTTCATCTACATAAGGCAGGTTAAAGTGATTCGATCCACTGAATTTCTCATCGTGTGAGTTGGAAATGCTTCAGTGTCTGGGAAGGGCATGATGTCTGTTCATAGAAAACCATACTTGGCTTATTCTCTGCTTGTAGAGCCTGTCTGTTTGTTCTCATGTGCTCAGAAACCCAAGTAAGACGTTTATAGCTTAAGTAATACCAAGAATATATCTGGGGAGACTGTCTCTCCTGCTTTCCCGAGCAGTATCTTGAGAAGGTTTAATTAATAACACCAGGCATGAAACTAAAAATTGAACAATTGAAAAATTACCTACAGTAAACAAAGACTGAAATTTAAACTCCATCCGTACCCTGTTTCTTTTGAAGGGGCCTAGAAAGGGAATGACTAGTGAGTCTCTAATGAAGACTATTGTTTTAACATTTGCAACTCCATTGTTCAAAGCATCCATGATAAAAACAGCTTTCCTTTTCTTTGGTTCCTTGTTTGGAAATGTTGGAGAAAGGTGGATGTAGCTAATTAAGGCTACAACATTTAAAGGGGGGGCTTAATAAGTACCAGCTGTCCTCAACAAATCAACCGGGTGGATGACAAAATAAAGATGTGATGTGAACACACATGTAATTCTCTTCTAAAACGGAAGTTGGCCTATAAATTGTCTGATTTAATAGGGTAAATGAAAACTACCTCTACTATGCACTTTTAAGAAGCATTTGTTTTATAGTAAACCTCATCTCTTATTTGCATAAAGCCCGTGCATTAAAAGTTGAAAGGGCAGTAGAGGGCAGGTATTGTGGAAAGTTTAATACATTGTAATTCTTCTGTCCTTTCCCTCACTCTAAACCTGATCTTAATAGACATTAATCATGAGACTTTTCATTAAAATTACTACATTGTAGGGAAGCTTGCTTGAACTTATCAGAAATGCCTATAAAATTGTAGCCATGACTTTGAAAAGACAATTTGGAAATTGATAGCATTAATGAAAATGTTCAGGTGGAAATTTACCTTTTACACATTAAATGAATACTTCAAATGAATCCTTTTAAATCATAAGGGATCAGGCTTTAAATATAGCTTTTTTTCAAATTTGAAAGTCCTTTACTCCCTTAAAAACTAGGAGTTTTTCCAAGTGTTCTGTTTTGTCAGTTTTGTAGATTTTTTCCCCCCATTGAATGGTAACCCTTTAAAAAAATGCTGGCTATGGCCCCAGACTTCTGTTCTGAGCTGAACTGTTTGACTTGCTAGTGGGAAGTTGATGGGGATAGAGGGAGGGTTTCCTTGGAAAGAAGAGGTACGTTTCCCTGAGACGGGCCATATGGTTCTCCATGATTTTGTTCTGTCCAGGTGATTTCTGGTTTCTCTTCTGAAAAGCGTTTCTTTCCCTTTTACCTGAGGAAAATACAATGGAATCCAGACAAAACGCAGGAGCGAGCAGTCAGCGTGAGTGTGATCCCAGCTGAGTGACAGCACATTATCTCCATCCTCTGGAGGGGGCATGTTTGCCCTGGGTGGGGTCCAGGCACTCACACAGTTTTAGGATTTGTTGTAACTGCTCCCTGTCTGCAGTTCACAAAGACATTTGGAGTGAGGCGGCAAGAGCTGCTCCTCTGTGTCAGGCCATGGTGTAGTACTGTGGTTACATTTTCTGCGGAAGTACAAAGAGGAGTAGGACCAGCCGCCTGGCTACAGTGGCTTCCTACCCAGGCGGGGCTGCGAAGCCTGGGGGCTCCCCCTCCTCTCTCTGCCTGGCGCACTCCCCACAGAGTAGTATGAACCAGGGTTCCTGCTCCGCATTCCAGAACATTCTGCTTGTGCGTTTGCCAGTGCGGCAAGCAGGGTGATGAGGAGCTTGTGTCTGAGGGGCTGCTTGGTGCCTACCCTGCTGACCCTGGCTTCATAGCTCACGTCTCGGTTGATTCCCAGGAACTCTGGCTACTTGTTCTGCCTCAGTTTCTCCAGCTTTGGAGGTGACCCGCCTTTCCCTGGGAGGCTTCTCCACAAAGGCCCCCAACTTACCCCCGTATGGCTTTCACCTTTGCCAGGAAGCCTACCTTAAGTGAAATCAGACCCCCCCCCAGCCCCCCCCAGCCCCCCCCCGCCCCGCCCACCGCCCTCCCATCATGGCTCCAGATTTAGTGAGGGCCCATCCAGCCTTCTGCAGTGATGCAGTCAAGAAGGGAAATCTTGATCTGTTTATGAAGAAGACACTTAATTTGGATGGTTCAGAGGAGGCTTTGAGAAAGGGATTAGATGGCTAGAGAAGACAGACTTCGCCCAGGGGACTTTTGAGCAAGGCTTCTGGCAAGTGGAGCCCGGACGTGAGGGACAGTTTGGTCAGAAAGAAAAATGTGGGTAAAGCTGTAGGAGGGCAGCTCCTTGGAGATGGTGGGGACAAGAAGGCTGAAGATGGAGGCTGGGACTAGATAAAGGGGTGTGTTGAGTTTTGCCCACATATGCACCTGTCAGGAATGGTGATGCTTGGAAGGTTTCTCCAGCAGCTGAACAGCTTGATAGGGGTGACCCTCAGTGACCTTCATTCCTTCATTCAGTGTGTATTTGGTGCTTTCTATGTGCGAGGCCTGGTTTCTGGAGCTTAGATTGTAGTAAGGGAGACTAATAGGATAACAAACTACCAGAGCCTGACCACTATATTTAAAATAGCAACCACTACTCTCGGTTGCTCACCATTTTTCTTCACTTGAGTTTTCTCCGTAGAATTTTTTTTTTTTTTTTTTTTTTTACTGTGAAACACACAGTATTTTCTGGTCTGCCTGTGCGTCTCCCTTGCCGCACAGTCAGCTCCCTGGGGGCAGGGCCTTGATCTGTTTTGCTTCCTGTTGTGCCAGGAAATCAGCAGTGGCACACAGTAGATTCTCCCTCTGTGTGACCAAGTGCTCTGCAGGAAACCAGGGGTGATGAGAGCGGGTGATCTTGGGTGGCCTCTCAGAGCAGGTGTCATGTAAGGCGAGCAATTGTGTTAATAATGACAATGTCCTCTGAAGTTCTGTAGTTCTGATTTTCTTTTATCTTTTAAATTTTATTTTGACCGGAGTATAATTGGCTTTATTTATGTTTTCTTGACATTGGTGCATCATGTGGCATTAGGTGCTGAGAGTAGCATAAAAACATGCCTGACTTCATCCACACCGCAGATTATTGGCACCGTGTCCCCAGTAGTGGCCAACCGCTGGGCCGCAGGACAGGTTCCCAGGGAACAAGAGAGGCGGGGACCGGGGCTGGTCCTGGATGGCAGTCGCACTTGGGAAAGGGTTGGATTCTGGAAGAGGGGATGTTTGGACTGTCCAGGTTACGCTGCACTGTGAATGGAAAAAATATATAAACAAACAAAAAAGGACTGCTAAGGGCTAACTAAACATCCTGGTTTTGGACTTCACGAAACAATGTGAACGAGATGACCCTCACTCCCTGGCAGCAGCCCTTAGGTGGTATGTGAAAACTTGGTGGTTTTAACAGAGAATCAAGCCTCATTTTCTTTCGGTCCCCTTGGGTTGTGAATGCCTTTCATTTTCTGAAGTCACCCACCGGTCCGTCCAGAATCAAAGATGTTCTTTGCCTTCTTTCCAGGGCTGTGGGTTTGCCGGCCAGCTGTGGTAATGAGTTTCTGCCCAGCTTTGATTTCTATGCCTTGCCTCCCCGTGGGAGGAACTGGATATTTCTGATCTTACCTCTGCTCATATTCAGATCCAGCCAAGCAATCAGTGACTTCCCGGGCTTTTTTGTGGGAGACTGTGGGAAAAGTCCTGGTTGGCTGGCTATGAATTAATGAAATCCTTAGAAGGCTTCCCTAAAGATAGCTCCTGTGGTTTTAAAAAAATAGCATTGCCTTTTTTAATTTGAGAAAGAGGTCATGGAGTTTTACCGAAATTAAGCAGGGAAAATGTAACATCTGGTTGTGCTGCCTGAAGACCGCTGTAAGGGGGCAGGAGCGATGGGTTCCCAGTGTCCGACATGCCCAAGGTGAGCGCCACCCAGGTCTCTCAGGGCCACTCTGGACACGCAGCCTGCCCCTTTGTTATCCTCCTTGCGTTTTGAACCTCAAGACACAGAAATGCTATCCTGACATCTTTTCAGTGGAGCACATTTCCCATCTACTGAGCTTTATTCCTTTTGCTTAGAGGGTCACACTCCCCCCCCCCCCTTTAAGTGCATAGTTTTCAAGTTGGAGATTAGTATAATCATTGCCTTTATCTCATTAAAAAAAGATGGGGTAGATAATGGGAGAGAGCTTGGGCGGAAGGCAGGGGAGTTTTAAAGAGCCATTCTGAAAACTGGAATTCTGGTAAGAGGAGGAAGAGAATGATAAATTGCAGACAAGTTTTAGGGAAAGGCATAAAGGCATTTTAAAGGGACCTGTGCCTTTTATAAAGGCAGAAACCTAAGTTATCTAAAATGTCTGCTGTGTGTACATACCCCCAACCACCACCCAGTTAAGTGAATAATAAGTCACATTACTATGTTTTTAAAAAATTTATGTCAATTCTGAACCTATTCTGTATTAAGACTTTATATTTGGGGAGCACACATTTTCTGAAACTAAACCGAAAGGTGAGATTGTTGCTGCCCAGTGCCCACGCAGACCAGCATCACTCGTACCTGGGGCTTCCCTTTACTGTGTTCTCCCACATATTTTGGATTCTGAAAATTTCAGACCTGTAGAAGCGTTGAAAGAACAGTCGAGTAAACACCCATTTCCCCTTAGCTGAGAGTCACCAGTGCTTTGCCCCCACGTACCTCTGTTGTCCCCCAATGTCCTTCATGATTTCTTTCTGAATCACATTCCAAGATTCAGACAAGAGCCATTCACCGCTTGTAGACACACCCTGTCTCTTTAGTCTCCTTGCATCTGATGGAGTCCCTCCACCTCTTTTTTGATCTTTTGTAACATGTACATTCTGAAGAGTCAGGGTCACTTGTGGTATAGACAGTCACACAATTTGAATTTCTGATTGTTTCCTCATGATTAGGGTAAAGTTAAAATTTCGCAGGATCTCTCTAAAGGTTCAAGTGTGATGTTGTTGGATTTTAGGTATCAGTAGGTAACAAACACAGGTGCAGTTCTAGCAAAGAGCAAAATGTGTTTTTTCTACTTGAAATTATTACACATAGAGACCTTCTAATGATTTAACCCAGTTTGGTCTTGTATTATTTGTTTTTGTTTTTTTTTTTTTAATTCAGTGCTATACAGAAAGACTTCTCTTTTACTTTACTGGGAGTCCAAAGAAATGGCAAGGTGTCTTTTGCATTATCTTGTAATTTAACTTTTTTCCTTGAAGACGATCTGATTTCAGCTGTGCTCTCAAAATTGGGAGTGTCGCGTCCCAAGAATGCTTAAGGCTTTTGCCATTCACCGGGGCTTGTTTCAAAGAGCTGTAGATGTCACCCTCAGCAACTGACCAGGAATGAGTTCCTATTATAGCTCCCGCTTTGGCCTGAGTGAGTGCATGGTTGAGTGCTCCCTCACACCAAACTCAGCCACTTCTTTCCTTTGTGCTGAGAAAACATTGAACTTTATTTCCAGAAAAGGCCGCTCTACTCAAAACATGTCCTTAAAGTCAGTTTCCAGCCTTCTCCTTCTGTGAGTACATATTGCCTGAATTATTTTATTAGAGACCCTTAAGAGAGTTTATTTATTTAATTTGAATTACTATCTTCTACCTCATGGCATGCTTTTTTTTTTTTTTTATCCCTACCCTAGATTTCAGGGCCAAAGACACAGAAAGTTAATATTGATTATTTCTCAAAGTAAGTTAAAATGTCAAAAAGCAACAAGTTGTTATTCTCCCAGGGTACCAGGGAGACGACAGAGACAAAACCTCCATCTTTTATTCATAAGTACAGGGAGCTGGCGAGAGCGCAGGCAGGCCTGTGTGCCCGGCATTTGTTCAGCTTTCAGGACCAGGCCTCCTCCCCTGCTGGCCGTGAAACGTCATGCCGAGATGCAATAGTGGGACATTCAGCGTCCAGAGAATGGATGGCAGAGGTTCAGTCTCGCTTTTTATTTTATTTTCTGGCACAGAATCCACAGTCGCCTCTGTGGCCTGACAGCAAAAGACCAGAGAAGGATGGCTTGGGATGCTGTACCCGCGGGGCACCACGCCGGGCCAGGGTGCTCCTGGGGAAAGGGCGGCCAGCCGCCTTGGCTTAGGCTGGTGTGCTCTGCTCAAGGAGAGAATTCTAGTTTCCATGGCTCTGCTCCTTTGGTTTTGGTGGGGGAGGAAGTGCAGAGTGCTTTTCAGTTGAGAAATCACTAACCATCTCTGTGTAGAGGGCAGCCTTGGGGCAGGGATCTGAGGCTGGGAGGCTCCTTGGACTCTAATATTTTCTTTAGAAAAAGAGAAATCACGCAGCATTTGCTAAACAGGCTTTAGAGCAACAGTTTTCAATTGGGGGTGACTGGGGTATCTCTGGTGACACTTTTGATTGTACTGGGAGGGGTTTTGCTACTGGCATTTAGTGGGTAAGGGCCAAGGATGCCACTAAACATCCCCAAATGCACAAGTCAGCTTTCCCCAATAATGGCCTAAAATGTCAGTAGTGCCAAGGTTGAGAAACTCTGATTTTGGAGTCCCTTTTTAGTATTTGAATTTCGCAGCTCACTTAGCCATGTAACACTTTTTAACTTCCTTTCTGTTAGAAGCTGCTGGTTCTATAAATCTGCACTCAGGATGAATTTCCATTAAAGTCTCTAAGACATATGATTAAACTATTGTGGTGCTCCGTGAAGATACGCCCTGAATGCAGCTACTATTTAAAATGCAAAAGACGGTGGGTTTTTTTTTTGGCCAGAATTTGATCAAAGTAGCATAACCTGTGCCTCTGTTTTTGTTACTCACTGATGGTCTGTGGATAACATTACATTTTTTCAGCATGAAACCCAACACTTCAAATCCCTAAAGCAGTCTCAAATTTATGGTTAATAAAAGCATTTATTGTACTGGATGTCATCTGTTATATCACTCTGGGGCTAGAAACTGGCAAGCAGTGGACAGGAAATATTTTCATTTCAAATCGCTTCAATCTTATGGTCTAGGGGCAAAAGTGTCTGATTTCAGGAAAGCCGTGGTGAATAGCATAGTAATGAATGCATTTTTAGTTGATTAAGCAGGCATTCTCTCCCTTTCAAACAGTCTTCTCTCTTAGGCTTGGTGGGGCTAAATAAACATGTGATCTTAAATGATAGCATTTCTTGGGTTGGCCATTCTTCTCCTTTGATCATCTTAAACTTTTCAGAGTGTTTTCCAGGAATCCTCAGTAGGGCAGGAGAAACCCAGGGAGAAAGGCTCGACTCAAGTGTTGACCCTCCTTGTAATTGTTTACTTTATGAGCAGAGGAGGTTTTCTGAGACGATGCTGACTCTTCCGAATTCCTCTTTAAAAATGGAATCTGGTACCCTGCCCTCAGGATCATGAATTTAGGAGGAAAAAACAAGCCTTGTGATTACTTTTTTTCTTTCTTTTCAAAGGCTGCAATTTTATTGTAACTTGAGTCTTGATCCCCCCACCACCATCAAGTAAACAGGGTAAGGAGAGTTCCATTCAGAGGCAGCTCTGGGTGGTGATGATGTATCCAGGGTGAGAGGTACCTTTGGTCCCTGCTGCCCAGCGCCTTTGAATGTGTTATGTAAATCATTGCTTCCCCTGAGCCTCTGAGGTAGACGGATTATTTCTGATGTGGTTCCTTTTTTTCCAGATGAGGATTCCAAGGCACAAAGAGCCAGGAAGGGATTAGGATGGGAGGCCACGTGACTCAGAGAGGCCTCTCTCTGCCAGAAACCAGAGCCATAGAGCTCTTACCCTGCCCCCTGCCCCCAGCAGGCCAACTTGCCCTGCCTTCCCAGCACCCAGCCTGAGATGGACATCAGCCACGAGCTGCAGAACAGCTCGTGGAGGTGGGAGGAGAGCAAGACTAGATACCAGCGAGTGCTTTGCAGAGAATTAAATTAAACCACGATTAAAGTAGCATAACTTTGATTTACCCTGGAGGTTCCCAAACCTGGCTGAACCCCAGAAGCACCGGACGGAGGAACATTCTTGGGGGTAGGCGGGGGTGGGAGATTCCGGGACTCACCCCAGATCTGCTTAAGTGGGATTTCCCGGGGAAGGCCGGGAATCTGAGTTTTTTTAAAAAAGCTGCCAGATCAGTGGTTGCCAGGGTTTTTGGGGGGTGGGGGTGGATAGAGAGTTTGACTACAAAGGGGCAGAACAAGGGGATTTTGGGGAGATGATGGAATTGTTCTGTGTGCTGACTGAGGTGGTGGATACACTGGTGTATGCCTTTATACACCTAATTATATTTTGCTGGGTCCCCGTGTCAACCTGGACAGGGTGTGGTGAAGAACCTGCATGGGCATATCCTGCTCCTCTTTGGGGAATGAGATCCTCTGAAAAGACACCTGGGCACAAACCTCCCACCTTAGGCATCTAGCACATGGCTTCCATCTCAATATGTGTTCAGACACTCTTAAACCTATCTCCCCACCCGCATGTATTTATGCTGTCTTCAATAGCGTTGCTTTTCCAAATGCATTATAAGAGTGAGATTCTGAGAGTGTGACCTTTTATTAATGCAAACCAAATGGTGACAGAAATAATGTTCCAATTTGTCAACATATTTGTTCTTAAATTGGCTAAATGGGTAACAAAAAAATTCATGAGCCACAGGTTTTTATAAATAAGGAGGTTTTGTTAATCTTACGTTAAAAGAGAGCTTACTCGAGAGCCTAAGGGGGTTGTCTTTTTTTTTTTTTTAAGAAAGGGCTTTAAAATTAGAAGAGCTGTTTCTTTATTTTTATATGAAAGTGCCACATCTTTGGATCAGGAAGAGAAGGATATTTTGAATCATAACATCTTTGAGCAGAGTTCCCTTGTATTGCTTTTATTAATTGGTAACTTCAGTTTAATGCAAAAAAAAAGAGTATAATGAGCATTAAATGATTCTTCTTCCACTCTTGAATACATAAACACATCTTGATGCAGAGTTGTAATCACTGCATTTTTTAATGGCTAATTTTATTTTTACTTATGTTTGTTTTCTGAAGATATTTCCATGTTTTAGTTCACAGACTTGTTGCTCTTTGTGGCCATATATTTTCATGTTGTGTGCCCCCGCCCCTTTTATTGCTCTTGTCCCCCCACAAATGAAGCACTTGGGCTGTTTCCAGGTTATTGCTGTTATAAAGCTGCTATGCATACCTTCATGCAGATTGCTTTCCTGCCCTCCCACCCTCACCATTTTGGTTTGTTTCCTTGGCACATAGTGTTTCCCAAAGTGGAATTACTGGGGCAAAGGTTTTATAGCTCTTACTACGGGTTTACCAGCTTGCCTTTTGTAATGACTGAGCCAATTTACAGTGCAGACTTGTGTTTTGAGAAGAGGACAGATTTGATCCACAAATCCCAGCTCTGCCTTTTGCTACCATTTATTGTGACCTTGGGCAATTTTCTTCATCTGTAAAATGAGTTAATAATAGTTTATCTCCCAGGATTGTTTTGAGGCTTAAATAAGATACTGTTTTAAAAACATTTAGCTCTGTGCCTGGCCACATAGTAGCTACATTTATAATGATTGGTGGCAGATGGCTGTCAGTGTGCTCCTTTTTCCACATTCTAAAAAATGTTGCCATTTATCATTTTTATTTACGTTTTGTTATTTGAATGGCACTGTGTGTTTGTTTCATTCTGAGTTTACCTGAGTGCGACTGAGTCTTTCCACCTTCTTATTTACCTTCGGAGTAAGTTTTAGTGCTTTGTGTGGATGAAATATTGCTCAGTAAAAAGTATTAGGGAAAATGTTGAAGGGAGTAAATGAGGGTTTTAAAATAAGAATATTGATTGAGTGAATCTTTTGGGCTTAATAGCTTATTACGAAAACAGCTGAATCTAGGCATTTTCATGGGAATTCTATCTGTACCAGTAATTTGGCTGGCAAACCTTTCTTCAGACATAGATTTTCCAAGGTTGATTTTGGATTGATCGCACATTTCCTGTGAATCGAATATAAATGAATCTTGTTTTACTCGAGTTTTGTGCATCCTGATCTTGGGCTAGAAGTCACTCTGTTAGACGGTCTCATATCAGTGTGACCTGCGAGATGAGGGCATCTCAGGCCAACTGACTATGACTGTCGACAAGGTGGGTGACCCCTCTGACTCTCAGTTTCTTTACTTACGCAATGGGGCAGTCAGACTAGAATTATTCTGGAGAATTTAGGGATTGTTTTTATTGAGATAACTTGAACTTTTAACTCAGAGGGTGTAATTTTTCTATCCTTCCCATTCCATTTCCTTATTGAGTTGGTCCCTTCTGTTTCCATCTGGATTCTTGCCTCTTGCACCTGGGTGTCTGTTTTTGATCTCTTTTGAGAAAGAAACACCCAGCTTGTGGTCATTTTTGCAGCTCTTTCTATAATAAAAGTAGCATTTGTCCTCCACAAAGGTTTTGATTTTTTAAAAAAAATTCATACACAGGGAATTCCCCAGCAGTCCAGTGGTTAAGACTCTGTGCTTTCATTGCCAAATACATGGGTTTGATCCCTGGTCAGGGAACTAAGATCCCACAAGCTGTGTGGTGTGGCTAAAAAAAAAATTTTTTTGTATACAGATTGCTTTATTTCTACAAAGTGTGCCTACCCCATCAACACCTCTGTCATTGTTGATTTGTGTCTGTTGGTGTTTACCTGAAAGTGTTTAGTGTGTCCACCTGCCTCCATCCTTCACATTTCCTGTACACTTGTCTGCATGGCCAAAGACCCACTCTCATCTCTTGTTTTTTTAAACATTACACTACTGTTAATGATTGCTTTCAACCTACTTAGTCTTCTGGACCAGGAGCTTTTAGGGTCCAATCAATCACTGAGTCCATAAACAAGGGCACTGTCTCAGACTCGCCATGAGCCCTGAATTCCATCAGGGTGTTGACAGTCCCTGAGGCCTGGACTGCTCTGTCATCGACTGTCAGTGGAGGAGAGGATTTGGGTCTGTGCATAGTGGGGGTGGGGTGGGGGGGGAAGGGCAGCTGCAGATAAAAACTGACCAGAGAGAAGAAACAGTGTGTTTGGCAGAAAGTCTGCATGTGGGTAATTGCAGAGCTGAGATATTAATTTTCCATTTCCCTCTCACCCCCGTTTGCATTGAACTGTCTTCTTTTTGAAGTATAGTTGATTTACAATATTATATTAGTTTCAGGTCTACAATGTAGTGATTCAGTATTTTTATAGATTTTAGTCCATCTAAAGTTATTATAAAATAATAGTTCTGTTCCTCATGCTGTGCATTACATCTTTGTATCTTATTTTATACCTAGCTGTCTCATTAGAAGAGCTGAAGATGTGAAAAAAGTGACATGCACATGCATGCCCTCCCTCACCAAGGGATTGCTGTCCACTGGTTACCATCCAGGTGCTGTCATCCTGAATGACTGCCACCTGCCCAGGTTGAAGTGGTGTTGCTTTAGTGGGTCCTTGTTGAGGGTCCCATGGATACGATAAAAATATTTCTGGAAGAATGGAAGAAGCAGCATTTAATGTTCATTAAGCTCCCCCCACCCTTTTTTGCATTAGGCTGAAATTACCAGTTCATAAGAACGACATAAGGAAACTCTGCTTGACAGTGCTAATGGGCAGGCAAGGAGACAAGAATGCTTGATAGGCTGTTAGGAAGCTGGTTATCTCCACAGGGGTCTATGACGCAGGCGGAAGGAGGGAAAGATGGGGAGAGACTGGGGAAGAGGTCACCCATGCAGAGATCAGAATGGTCTACTGCTTGAGGGCAGTGAGAAAGCTTTCTTGATGAAGAGCCTTATCTCCCGGGGTCATGCCCTCCGGAAGCTCTGAGCTTAGCCAGGAATGATGACAGGATGCCCTGGGAAGGTGCTGGGTGGTTTTAAACTACCTGCAGCAGTGATAGAGCAGTGTTTTAATACCCTGCAGAAAGGACCAAGATGTGCATGATACATGCTGCTTGTACCTCTGAATACCCTCACCCCAAGAAATACAGCTTGGTTGTGAACACTTTCCCTGAACCTTTACTAACACCCTGTGGTTTGATGGTTCCCTTCTGTGGCCTGTAACTTGTGGTACTCTGCCAGAAAGACACTGGGCAGGATGGCCAGTCTTTTGGGTTCACAGGCACTTTTGAGGGGCTCCCCAGTGCCACCAGCTGGTTCCTTACTGAGTGAGTTGCTGTGCTTTGCTGGTGAGACTGAGGACGAGGGGAGGCACGGGAAGAAGGGGACAGTCTCCTTGGGGTCTGCTCCTTACTGGGAACTTGTTCTCTTTCTTCTGCTCTGGGCTGGTTGAAGCTTCAACCCTTGCAGAAAGCTCTGTCCTGGGTGAAAACATCTTGAAATAGGCTTCATACCTATGGAAGTTGAAAAGGAAACAAATCATAGGGACCGTTTCTCCTGTTCTGATGTGCCTCCTGCCCCCTGTAAGTACAGACATATTTTAGCTCCAAATAAGTGGTTTGAGAAGTACCACTGTTCTGATTTGGAAATGTGAAGCTGGCCACTCCCCAAAGGTGCTCCCTCACTCAGTCTTCACTCAGGTAGTCACTTCTACCCGAGTGTCCCTTCCTGGCTCCCGTCTGAGTCACTCTTAGACCCTTCGTGTGCTCTGCAAATCCTGGGTGCCCTGTGAATAGGGCTGGATTACCTACTGAGTACAGATATTCAGTTTACACACATTAGGGCTTTGGGTTAAAGGGGTTTGGGTTTTTGTTTTGTTTTTTTAGCATTTTGGGGAGTGTGTGATGCCAGGAGGGTCTTAGTGACTTGGCTCATGTGCATGGAAGCGCCACCCTGCCTACTTGCATAGGGTTGCTGGCAGCCTGTGGGGACTAAGACTATTCATCCCAGACCTGTCCCCCTGACTCCTGGGAGGCAGTGGGAGAGTACCCCAGGGCCACCTCTCTGCTGGGGTCACTTGGCCTTGTCAGGATTGTCCAGGAGCAGCGGAGATGAAGTCTGTCTAGCTCAGACAGTTCCATGCCTTTGCAAACAACACATTTCAGAAAGGATCCCACCACCACCCCCATGGCATTGTAAGGTGGCGGAAGGAAGCGGTGGCTGACAGCGGAGTTAAACAAACTTGAAGGTAGGTCACATTTTTGACATACCATTTTCCTCCTCCGTACCAGCAGCTGCCCTCTGCTTTGAAAGGGAGCTTAGCTGCTCACATAAACTTTGGCTTGTGATAATGTAAACTATTATTAGGATTATCTTTTTATTCATAATATATGCCTAGCTCTCTGTCTCCCTTATTTATGCTGTACTTGAAACACTCATTCACTCTCAGGACCCAAAGCTCTCTGAAAACCAAGAAACACTTTATATAATAGACTATCTATTTAAATCTCTCTGTGGTTAGAAAGAACTCTGGGAATGAAATCATTGGGTTGAGGAAGCTTCAAATCTCAGCAAATGTCCAGGTTGGAACTGGGATGTGATGTTGATGAAACATTTCAGTTATAAGACATTTTTTTTGTTGTTTTTTAAATGAAGGTTTGTCCCAAGGGTGGTGGTTTTGATACAAAAATGCTTGATTTTCATTTTGAGAATCTTCAGCCTTTCAGAAGAGTCTCTTCTCCTATTTCATCACCACCTGGTGGAACCGTCTGTCACTCGGGACATTCTGGAAGTTAGAGAGGGTCCCCAGGCTCCCGCTGTGGTCAGCTGGAAATACCTCCCTGCATCCTTCAAGGGAGGGAAGCCCCAGTGGTCCTGCCTCAGGTGCTCCTGTGTGGTTTGTCAGCAGAGGACAGGTTAGCATGCAAGCCAAAAAAACCCCAAACTAATAACCTTTTCAATTTTTCGTAAGACGACTCTCCCACCCTTTTGTTTCTCCCTCCACTGCGCCCCAAAGGAAGAAACAGACTGAATTTTTAAGCACATCTGGACACTGTTTTTGTAAAGCTCTTACCCTGAATTCCCAGAAGGAACGTATTGGCTGCCATCTTTCCAAGCAGAAACTGAAATGGCTCCTTTGTTTATAAGTACCGGGCTTGCATCTGTTAATAAATCTGGGAAGAAAGAAGTTGCGCTGACATAAGGGTCCTTAGCCAGGCCGACACACTCTCCTCTGCTCTCTCTTGAAGTCTTTGAGAGGTGCTAAAGTCTATGTTCGGCCCTTTTTGGTGGGGGTTGGGAAGCGCGGAGTAAGGGCTCCCTGTCTTCTGTCTGAAATGACGTTTTCTGCTTTCTGTGACTGTAACAGTGTTGGGGCAGGGTTGTTTAGAGTCCTAGTCTGTCTACTCTTGCTACCATGCAGTGTCCCCTTGGTGAATGCCATGTACAAACAATCAGATTAGAATGCTCCAGGTCTGAGAATCCAGAGTTGGCAATGGAATCCACCTTTCCCATATCGGATAGTGTTTGTTTTCCTCTTAGGCAAATCTTCTAGAAGGTTATTGTTGCTGAGAAAATGAGGCTAATCTTTCTTTAATATCAGTCAACAAGATGTTGGCCTGGGGTTCTTCAAGTATGGGGAGAATTTCAAAACGGTGTGAAACTTTTAAAACCGAGATAGAGAGGTATTTGCTATGTTGCGTAGCTTGGAAGTTCCTTTTTTTTTTTCGCCCTTAAAAAGTATGTTTACGGATTGAAGCTGTACCTTCTGGAAGACATGAGTGTAGTGTGGTTATGAGGGTAATAGTTCTGTTACTACCCAATAAATGTTCATTAGTGATAAGCATTTAACCAGTGTAGTAGTTACTTTTCTTAAAATATGCCTCTCTCCAGACTGTTCTGGGTATCTGGAAATAAACTCAATAGGTGTAATATTCCTGCAGGCCTCTTCTCAGAGATGCATCAAATTTCAGAGATGACTGCACTTGAGCTTTATTCCCCTACTTTGGGGGAAAGATTGTTAACCACAAAGCCAAAACTGATCCACTTAAGCTTGGCAGTGCTATGGATGTCTGCCTGTCAAATGGCCACTAATGATGAAAAATGTCCAAAAGAGGATAGTCTGAAAATTAATATTTGTATTTGTGCCTTTGTGCAAAAATTCACCATTTCCAGGAGGTTTGGACAAAAAGAATATGCCTGAACTGAAATTTAAGTTGATAACTTTGAGTCGTATTGATAATGTTCTAGCTTATCTTTCCGACTTTTTTTATTTCTTGCTGCTAAGTCGCTTCAGTCGTGTCCGACTCTGTGCGACCCCATAGACGGCAGCCCACCAGGCTCCCCCGTCCCTGGGATTCTCCAGGCAAGAACACTGGAGTGGGTTGCCATTTCCTTCTCCAATGCACGAAAGTGAAAAGTGAAAGTGAAGTTGCTCAGTTGTGTCCGACTCTTCGCGACCCCATGGATTGCAGTCTACCAGGCTCCTCCATCCATGGGATTTTCCAGGCAAGAGTACTGGAGTAGGGTGCCATTGCCTTCTCCATTTCTTGTTGAGTTCTGGGCTATTGTTTATTCTGAATGCTAGCTATTAGGTGAGTTGGTTAGGGGTGTTTGGCTAAAAAATGACCTGAGTGTTGGTTACCTCTACATTTCCCAGACAGCATCATTTCAAAACTGCCAAAAGATTGTGTGTGTGTGTGTGTTTTAAACTAATTTAGCAGTAGCTCAGACTATAAACTGATCTTCCTTGGTGGCTCAGTGGTAAAGAATCCACCTTCTCCTGCAGGAGATGCAGGTTCGATCCCTGGGTCGGGAAGATCTCCTAGAGAAGGGAATAGCTACCCACTCCTGTTTTCTTGCCTGGAAAATCCCATGGACAGAGGAGTCTGGCGGGCTACAGTCCATGGGGTTGCAGAAGAGTCAGTCTTGACCGAGTGACTAAACAATAACAGAAGTGTAAAGTGCTGAGCAAAAATCAGGGAGTGTGATGACTTAGGGCCCCTGTGCTCTTCTCCATAATAGCTTGAGAGATTGGATGGCTGTCTTGGCAGAATGCAAAGCTCTGATGCTGCACACAAAACCCTGACAGGGTTCTTTTAAATGCCAGATTCTTTTAAATGCCTTTTCCAGTGCTAATGTCACTTGTTTTCTTTTTAAGTTTGCAAACGTAAGAAAAGATTTTCTTAGGTAGTATTTATAATATGCTTCCTACTTTTTTAGGAAACCAGGGGATGGGTCTGAATAGCAACAAAAGACCTAGGAATTTATTTATATGGAGAAGCTATTTTAAATGAGCCATCAATATAGTTATTTGCTCAGGGATTTTCATAATCAAGGTGGTTTTCATGTAGAAAATATCCATCTTGACATTCTGTTACATGAAACCTATTTGACATTCTCTTTTTTTTTTTTTTTCCATTCTCCTTTACCTAATAGTCTTTTCTGGCTCCTCTTCTATTTTACCAACCCCACTTTTTCTATCTTCTTTTCCTCCTCATGAGCCCTAAATGTGGATAGTCCCATCCTAAAGCCCTATTCTTAGCCCTACATCCTTTTTCATACCTCCTTTTAATTAGCCCATCTGCCCTTAAGATTCTGTTGCTTGACCTCATGCATGACTTCCTGCCTTACAATCCTGTATTTCCAAAAAAAATATGGTATTACATCGAAGGTTCCCTGTCGTCACCTCACGTTCACTAAGTTTTTTTCTTAAAAAAGAAGACTCCTTCCCCGGCGTTCTCTATATTGCTATAAAATCACTCACCTTCCAGGTTTCCCAAAAGAGGAGCCCTCAAGTTGTCTTTGAATTCCATCATCACCTCTGTATCACATTTGTCACAAAGGCCTGCCATTTTTTTTTTTTTCCTTAAAACCGCCTCAGACGGGTCCTTTCATCGTCTGCCCGTCATCTCCATCCTTCTCACCTCGTGTCTGGACGCCTGCAGGGGCCGCCTCTGCCACCTCCACTGTCCCCCTTCCTAATTGTTCCTGCAAACATGGCCACAGCACCCTTTTATTAATCACTTTTCTGCTCAGAATCCTTCAGTTCCTTTCTTTGTTGTTGTTTTTTTCCCCCCTTTTCAAAAATTGTGGTAAAATATACATTTCATAAAATTTGCCATTTTAACCATTTTAAAGTGACGTTAAGTCCATTCACATTGTTTTACAGCCGTCACCGCCATTCATGTCTAGAGTTTCATCCTCCCAAATGGAAACTCTAAACCCATCCCCCGCCACCCCCAGCCCCTGGCAAACCCCTCATTCCACTTTCTGTCTCTGTGGAGTTGACTATGCTGGGTACCTTGTGTGAGAGGAATCACACCGTCTCTGTCAGTTTGTGCCAAGGTCAGATTTTTAAAGACTGTTTTTCGTCATTCTGATCTTCAGGAATTTTGTTGAAGAGTTGGTAGAGGCTAACAAAGGGCCTTTGTTTCTGAGTCATCTTCTTTCTGCCTTTAGTGAGCTCTGCTGGGAGCATAGCACTGGTTTACCCCAAGTATAGATAGGACAGTCAAGGTGGGTGGGAGCGAGTGGGAAAGATTAGAGAATGCAGATGTTGACTCCCACCCTGAGTATCTGTGACACTAATTCCAACAGTTAGTGACATTTTTGGCCATGGAGGGAAGATAGGTGAAAATTGGAGGTTGATGGTGTTTTGGACTCCGCTTCCTCCTTCTTAAACGCCTTCCATCTGTATCAGGCAGGAAATCAGGCCCATGTTCAAAATAAGAGGACTCTGAAATGGGACCGCAGCTCTAGTCCTTTCTCTTTTGTCAGTGGCACCTTCGGTCCACAGGCCCCAGGATCTGACTCCTCCCTTTGATTCAGCTCTCTGGTCCTTTTGGTTCATCTTTTGAAGCTGCTGTTTTACTGTCTGCTTCTTGCTCTTCTCCACCCCCAGCCTAGCCCACTGCTATGTCTACTCGGATCAGAGGTCCCTGCACCCTTCCCCTGCAGTCCTGCCTGCCACGTCAGGCTGTGCTCATGTCTGGCTGTGCTTGCGTCTGGCTGTGCTCACATCTATTAGGCCCTCTCTGTTTAGGTCTTGCCAAACTCCAGGCTGTGCCACATGCAGAACCCAGCCCACCTGTCCATCCCAGCCCTACAGCGCCTATCCTTTCATGCTACTTGGGGGTGTTTAACTCGAAAGAGATGGGTTTGTTGGGTCGGTCACTCCAGCTTGCCAGTGTTTGTTCTGGCTGGTGAAGGAGGCTCCTCCTCATCCCTGAGGACTAAGGGCCATTTCCTGAGTGTTCACCATATGGCCACATGCTCCTCTGTCTGCCTCTGCTTGCAAGGGTCTTCTCCCCACGCCCACCCTCTCCCGCCCCTCCCCCCCCCCCGAAGGTCCAGCCAGAGCCCTGCCTTCTCTGTGAAAACACTCCTCTGGTGTCTGGTGGGCCTTCCCCGCTCCACTTCCCTGTCTCTGGGCTTCTGTTACTTGGAGCTCAATTGTATAACTGAGCACATTCATTCCATAAATATAACATTACTGCCTCTAATTTAGTGTCTTTTAGCTTTGTTTTCCAAGACAGATGGTAAACTCCTGGAGGAGCATTGTTCTCCATCACTCAAAAGGACCTTCCCAGTATAAAGTGTATCTCTAGTCCTCAAGGCATGTGCTGATAAATTCTAGGGCACAAGCTAAGTTTTTGAGGCAAGATCCTTTTTCCTCCTTCATACTACACATGTGTTGTGATTCTAATCACAAAATGGAGTATACAGTTTTTATTGGCAAATTATTTTATCTCCTTAGCTTGCTCTGGAGAATCTGCCCACAGTGGTCTTCCCCCCAGCCACCCGGGCTCTGAAGAGTTGGCGCTCCGAGGTTTCCAAGCCGCTGTAATGTGATTACCGTGCAGGATAAAGCTGTTGTCAGCCGCTTCCTGGATTTGCCCATTTCCCTTTTAATTTTACACAGTTCTGTTATTCACATGAGACCAGCCAAGTAATCATAAAATACCCTAAATTTGTGTAATTTTCTTTTAAACATACAGTATAAATCATAGTAATTTGGTTACCCTACAGAGCAGCATTTAGGGTACCCACATCAACAGGCAGCCTACTGAAATATTAACATGTGTGTGTTGCCTTCTCGATGAATCTGCCTTGTTGCCTTTTCCATATACACAACTAGGTTCAGAACAGGTGAAAGGGCCTGCTAATTTTTAATAATGATGGCTAATTAGAGCTGGCTGAACACTTAGAAATTTGCCAGTGGCCTTAATTCTCACCTTATTAGGATCTTTTTGCTATTTTACCCACATGGCTCTCCCAATAGGAACTACATCAACTAGTAGAGCTACATTAGCTAGTAGAGATTTATCATAATAAATGCTGTGTATTAGGATCCTGCTTAAGTTAGAGTCCTTGTGACACATGCAACAGAGATCATTTGGAAGAGTTTCCGAAGAGATGGGGAGGGGAGGAGTTCTAGGGACACTTTTCTTTTTATTGAGGTATATACATATATTGACCTACAACATTGTGTAAGTTTAAGGGATAACATTGTGTACATTTAGGTTGATTTGATACATTTATATGGAGAAGGCAATGGCACCCCACTCCAGTACTCTTGCCTGGAAAATCCCATGGACGGAAGAGCGGGGTAGGCTACAGCCCATGGGGTCGCTAAGAGTCGGACACGACTGAGCGACTTCACTTTCACTTTTCCCTTTCATGCACTGGAGAAGGAAATGGCAACCCACTCCAGTATTCTTGCCTGGAGAATCCCAGGGACGGAGGATCCTGGTGGGCTGCCGTCTATGGGGTCGCACAGAGTCGGACACGACTGAAGCGACTTAGCAGCAGCAGCAGCAGCAGATACATGTATATTGTAGTATGATTTACAATGGCTTTAGCTGACACCTCTATCACATTACATAATTATCAGTTCTTTTTTTTGTAATGAGAGAATGTTTAATATCTAGTCTCTTAGCAATTTTGAAGTATTTGTCTGAGTTTTTCGAAAAGATAGAAAACCCAAATGAACTTTTTGGCCAACCCAATATACAGTACAATAGTGTTGACTAGAGAAGATGTTCACATTCTTCTCTGCACTTAAATTTCTTTTGCCTTGAACGTGTTATATTTACAAAAGTAATAAAGCCTCTTTCAAAGAAAAGCCCACTATTTTCCCAGAAACTTGAAAACCCACTTCTAGGGTTCTCTATTTGAGACCCACCGAGTATTGTGCCCCTCGTGGACAGTTGGGGAAGCAGCTGACAGGACTGGGCACCTGGTCCCACGGGCCTGGGGAGGGGGACGTCCTCAGTGCTCCTGTGGCTGACGTGGCTCCACGTCCCACAGAGCCTGACAACTTGGCCTTACACCCACCCGGCTGCTCCTTCTCCGCTTGAAATCATTTTAGCCAGAACCTTCGGACCTCCCTTTTTTGTTTTCTTAAAAATACCTCATCACTGCTGCTTTTAATTTTTTTCTCCTGGTAAGTGTCTGTTTTCATCCTAACTTCATTATAAAACATCACAAGCTTCTAGTTTAGTTCCACCATGTTGCTTTGATTCTGGAAGCACTTCTCCGCAGAAAGCTGATGAAGGGGATAAGGTGCATGGAGCTCTTTCTGTTGGCAGGCCAAGGAGGAGGGTTGTGTATGTCATTTGCGTGCCTCACCCCCCTTCACCAGCACCACTCCATCAGTGCTGTTCTATTTGCCTTGTCTGCCTCACGCGTATTGGCTAATTTACCTCTATACCAATCTGTGCCAAGAGTCCCTGGGGAGGTGGGACAGGGAACTCTCATTCCTGGGAACTCTGCATGCTCTCCTTCACCCACAAGGAATATTTATCTAAGTCTGAAATCAACTGAGACATTCATACTCATTTTTTACCTTATGCTTTGCCCTCCTTCTCAGAATGACATTCTGGCCATTCAAGGAAATTAAAACAAAATTGAATAGTTTTTGGCAAACACAATTGTTTCCTGGCCTAAATCACACAATGATTTAATTGGTATGTCTTTGTGTGTGTGTTTGCATGGGAGTATTTTAATGGGAATTCCATGTGGTATCATTGGGAAACTAGGAAAGAGAGCCTTCTGGATTTATTGCTTATAGTTTAAGGGCAGACTACTGGCTTCCATCCAAGAAGTAGGGAGACTTCAAGTTGCAGGGATCATTAGTGTTTGAATATATCCTTCCGCTCACCTACTATTTAGAAATTGGTTTGGCAAAAGGTAAAAACCAGAACCAAAGGTGAACTGAGTTACACTTTGAAACTTGTAGGGTTCGTCAGAATCAACTTGTGGGGGTCTTGGCATCTTGGTGGTGACAGTCTCCTTTCTCTGCTTTTACCGATATCTAATTTTTGAATCTCGAATAAGTTTTGGTATGTCTGGAGTAAGAAGTCAATATTGTAGATTATTCTTCATTTTGGGAAACTGGGGTTTGAGATTATCCTCCCTAGTGGTTCTTGGGCAAATATTTGAGAACATGTCCCAAACCTAACCTAATTTTGTGTGTTGACAAACATACCAAAGATAGGAAGAAGCAGCTGAGCAGGAGTGGGAAACTCAGCCACTTTCTCCTTCTTTTGGACACTATGAGTGTGTTCCTTCCCATTCAGCAAAGGGGGAAAAAAGGAATAAGAATTAACCACATGTAGTTTATGTTTTTAAGAAAACTTGACTCAGTAAAAAGGACTTGACTGCAAACGGGACTTGTCACCTGTGATCTGAAAAGTGATAGAGGCTCTTCATGGATTCAGGTGGTTAACAGCAGAAATGGTTGTCTTTTACGTTCCCACTTTAAGTTCATGAGTCCCAGCGTCTTAGGCAAAGTCTTCAGTTACTGAGTTGGAACAAATACTGGCTACAAAGGATAACAATTGAGGCATTAATCTGGAGTTTTACTTAAAACTGAGACCTTAGATTTAACCACCTCCCTCCCTCATTTGAATTTTGTTTTTTTCAATTGCCAGAGTTTCCTCTGGGTCCCTAAACCACTCCCTCTGTGGACCTGGTGTTAAGCTATCGATAAGGCAGGCAGGTGAGAGCCTGGGTGGATTTTAGGAATCCTGAAACCTCCTGAAGAACTCACATGCATACACGTGGACCACAGCTCTCCCCAAATCCTCAGACATCTGTGTCCCTAAATAAAAAGCTGGAGCCCTCTGTTGGGAAGGATAAGGGTCAGAGAGAGGTTTCTAGTGATTTGAAGCTATATAACAACTCAGACTCCCCCCTCCTACCCATTTTTCCAATCTGATTAGTGTTTGAAAGCCTCAGGATGTTACTCAAACCTTCAGCACATCCTTACATCTTGAGACCATCTTGCACTTCAGCCTATGAGCATGCTTGAGTGGGACACCTGTGCTTAGGCAGGCAGCACGCTGGGGGTCTGACAGTCCCTGTCTCATGTTGTCTGGGCACTGTCATCTTTACCCATTTTCAGCCTCCTTCATGCAGGGCAAGTAACAGGTACTCAGCAAATGCGAGTGGCCTGCCTGTAGGGGAACAACTCTAGTAAATCGACATGGAGACTTCATACTGTTCTCAGGGAACTAAGATTCCCCCCAGTTAGGAGAACCAAGACTGTTGAAAATTTCCCCTGGAGGGTTTGGTGGGCTGGAGGAGCAACTGAGGTGGGGGGCGGAGGAGAAGCTTGTTAACATGCTTGTTAACATTTGAGGGTCTTTGACAAAGGAAGTCTAATGCCCTGCCCCGGTCAGCCGGCGATTGCCCCCTGGGAGGCCCCTGTTGTGCACAGGAAGTCAGACACTAATGATGTTAGCAAGGGGACAAAAGCGCCCAGCCCGGGAAGGGCCTAATTGCTGTGTCCGGCTCCCAGGAGGCCAGCCTCAAGCTGGTGGGGGCTGGGCAGGATGCGCTAAATGTTAACACCTGGAGCCACACTGCTGACTTCCTGGTGCTTTTTTTTTCTGTGTGACTGGGTTCAGGCACACGTGTGAGAGAGCACACATACATGCACAGGCAGGCATGCACATGCATACTCCGGCTGCATCTCAGGGACACTTTGGGATGTGGTATCTAACAGACTAGTTGGAAGTGTTGGATCGGGAGGTCACAGGGCTGAGAACCAGGAAGACTGAGTCTCCTCAACCCGCCTGTGGGGCTTGGTGACTATTATTTCACCTCTGGGTGGGCTGACTCTCTTCCTCTCCTCCATGAAATCTGAGAAAGGCCAGACCTTGCAAAGAGGGAGATACATATTAGGAAGGTCACTGGAGTTTTGGCTTAGGACAGTCTAGTCAGAACGCATGGAAGAGTGCTCCCAGGGAGAAGGGAGATGAGGATCTTTACCCCTGTTCTGAGCCAGCTGGGGCCCTAGGGAGGCAGATGAGGGGTGATGGGAGGCACCTGCCAGCACCCATGGGGTGTGTGTATATCTGAGCCCATACCTGGAGGGGTCAGTTGTGTAAGGGGGGTTGCTTTCCAGAGAAGGAGGAAGCCAAGATGCACTCCCTCATTTTTAAGTGGAGTCTCTGAATTCTTTGTGTCTAAACATGACTCTGGAAAGCACTCAGTGGTCTCTCCAGAGCTCTGGGAATGTCCCAGAATTGTTTCTGGGGGGGAACGGTTTCCTCCAGGAATGTTTCTGGGGGAAGTGGGGTGAGAAGTGTTTCTCACAGGCTTCTCCTAGGGGGTCTAGAAACCCTTTCCTCTTAACAGCAAAGGGGTCATCAGCAATTAAAAGTGAAGACCTCCTGCTATGGCAGGAGCACTGCTAGGATGGCCTTAGTGGCTCATTTCCGGCAACCGGCCAAGCAGCCCTGGATCCTGAGCCTGGTCCCTCCCGAAAGCAGGCGATGGGAGGTGGCCTGGAGCACAGGGGACTGCCTTGGATTTTTGCAGTCAGAGACAGGAAAGTTTAAAAAGGATGCTTGATGGCTGCGAAGGGGGAAAGCCACAAGTAACTTATGAAAAGGGATCTAATGTTGACTTGCTGCTTCCCGCTGTTATTTTAAGGTTTTTCTGTCCAAGACCACCGTGTGGACAGAAATAATAGGCCGACAAAAGGGGTCGCCTTGCTTTATAGCGCAGCCTGTGATGTTTCAATTAGCACTAAAACCTGAGAGGGCAGCCTTCCGTAATTTCCAAAGATGTGAAATCCACCTTGAAGGAAGCACATGTGTGGGGTGTGCTGGGGACCGGCCTCGCCGGAGGAGGCTGGGTCCCCATGGCAACGCCACGGTCCCCCATTTCTGCAGGCATCTGCGCTGTAAAAGCAGAATTCCAGATGTGATACAGTGTTCGGAGGCTCCGTCCCCGGCCTCGGAAACTGTATTTGAAGTCGGCACAATTCAGCCCTCGCTCTCTGTGTGGTCCTAAGGCTTTTTATTAGTAGTTTTGTTTTGATCCGAACATTTCCTCTGAGCTTAGGCATAACAATCATGTTTATAGCTTTAATTTTTTCCTCTGCTGTCTAATCACTATTTTGCCCTCGCAGGAAGATACTTTTCTTGGGCTTCTGGAGTGAAGTCTTTGTAACCGCCTTTCCTAGCTAAGTGAGAGCGAGCCGGTAGCCAATTGGCTGGCTGTGTGCTCGGGTGGCTGGTGTTTGCTTCCCCTTCGTACCCAGTATTTACAGAAAACCAGGTTATGTGTGTCCATGCGTTGCCCATGTGTGCTTTTGAAACTGCAGATATGTTGATGGTTACCTTAAGGATGCTGGCGCTTTAACATGCGGTTCTCATTTGCATGGATGGGAGTGGTGTGTGCAAGTGGAGGGGAGAGGCCTGGCTCTTCGTCCAGAGGCATGTTTTATAGCTTGCTTTTAACGTTTGGAGAATTGGAAAAATGGAACAATCCTGTCTATTTGCAAGTATCAGCCACGAGAGAACACACCGCCCAGATTCTTAACAGACTCATTGGAAAAAGTACTTGGAGTTTTGCTTTGTGAAAACCAGGGCGGCTGAAGAGTTTTGTTTTGTTTTGAAACAAGAGGGATAAAGTCAGCGTGCACGTGTGTGTGTGTGTGTGTGTGTGTGTGTGTGTGTGTGTGTGTGTGTGTGTGTGTTTATATCTGGGCTTTTACTGTATTTGCATGTTCCAGTGCCAAGGTAAAGAGAAAATTATGAAGTCTGCAGCAAGGAAGCTTATATTAAAATGTATTAAATCCCATTTAGGCCACCACCATGTAGAAAAGTCGAAGAAGGCCATGGCACCCCACTCCAGTACTCTTGCCTGAAAAATCCCATGGACGGTGGAGCCTGGTGGGCTGCTGTCTTTGGGGTCGCACAGAGTTGGACACGACTGAAGTGACTTAGCAGCAGCAGCAGCATGTAGAAAAGTTGCTGTCATACTGCAATACATAAATGTATCAAGTCAACACTTTGCACACTTTAAACTTACACAGCATTATATGTCAATGATATCTCAAAAAAAAGATAAAAAAAGATTTCTGAGAAACAATGCATATCAATGCCTTCCCACACTTCTGTCTTTAGTGAATGGATTTATTTTTCCAGGGCGGGCGTGGTGGAAGGGCGAAAGAGTGAAAAGACACTCAGATGAAAGCTAGAGCTTTCAGTTTGATAAGCAGGACACATGGTAACTTGGCATAGGTTGGCTCCATGTTAGAGCTCAGAAACAATTGTCCCTTCAGCTTTCCTTCGGGGAGCGTGAAATTAGGAACATGTGTGCAATGATTAGCAACATGTCAGAGATGAATCATGATTACGGCTTTGGTCTGGTGCACAGGCGATGCTGTGGAGAAGTTATTTCCTACCTCCTCCAGCAAATCTCTCTAATTAGCTTAAGATCTCTGGGTCTTTTTGGGCCGATGTGGTAATTGCTGGTGGGAACCCACCGGCACTCCCCCCACAGAGCTTGTGTGTTCCCCACTAGACATCCGAGCCCTCACCACCCTAAAGCAGACAGCTGGCTGGCACCCTGCGTGTCTGAAGTTGGTTGCTTCTAGATGGGGAGTGGGAGAGAACAGCTCCTGGGTATGTGGCGTGAATATCTCAGATAGATAGATCCGGGCCCAAGCTGGCTTTGTGATTTATTCTCCTTGTGTTTTGGGTTTGCCAGCATTCTCCTCGGCTTACATCACCTGGGGCTTCTCTGCCTTTGCTGTGTGTTTTTTGTTTTTTTAAACTAAAGGTTTGAACTGAAGTAAGTGGGATCTGTCTTCATTTATGAAACCTCTGAACCCGCACGAACTACATTGACCCCATGTTCTGCCTCTTGTCCTCGTGATGTCCACTGGTCACAGGTAAAAACGTCATTCCCCTTGTGCATTTTAAACTTCACAGAGCTGTCTGCTATCTTTTCAATCTCATTGACATGCTTGTAAACTCACGGTGAAGGAAATGTTATGTACAATAGGATGTTTGAGTTGCCCATAATTTTAAGTAGTTACTTGTTTGGTGTGCCTTTAAAAAAAAAAAAAACTTTTCAGGGACTTCCCTGGCAGTCCAGTGATTAGGACTTCACGAGCCCAGTGCAGAGGGGTGCAGGTTCAATCCCTGGTCAGGGAACTAAGATCCTGCATGCTGTACATCACGCCACCCCCCAAAAAAACATCCTTTCAGTTCTTCCTGACAAATGCTCTTATTCAAACTTTCTCCTAATCTCAGTTCACTAAAACTTCAGTAGCTTTCTGAAAGTTCCTTCACCACAGTTGATTTGAAGGCAGTCTCAACGTAGGCCTTACCGTTTGATCTGTCTTCCATTGGAAAGGGGGCACTATAATCAGCACGGTCCTTTTCAAAATGCGTTTTTCCAAAGTGGCACTTAAGCTGTTCTGGAGCTGGAATGGGAATGTTGCGCTGGAAAGTTGGTGTTTTCCAAAGGCCTAGAATCCCCCAGGGCCCCCCAGGAAACTGGCCAGCTGTTGGCCCCTGGTCGTGATGCTGGCTGCTCTGTATGGGATCCCGCCCCATGGCTGAATTTTGTGTCCAGGCCTTTGCTTTTTTTTTTTGCCATCTGGGTGGAGCATGGTGGAGGTTTTTGCCTTTTGAATTTTATTCCTTTCGAGCACTTAAGGGTGTTCCTTCCCCTCCCGCTTCCAGAGTAAAAGCTGTTTTCTCCATTCTTTTTGCGTTTGCTGCTGCTTTCTCTGCTTAGCATAGAGGGATCACAGCCCAGCTGGGGTCGCTAGCTCGCATCGGAACAAATTAAACGCTGCCGTTAGTGCAGCAAATGGGGGTGGTTAATTAACTAAGAATGTGACACCCTGAGGTCACAGCGCTGGCATTTTTAAGTAATAGGCAACAAGCAAGTATTCTTAATTTTCAGCTCATTAAATATCAACATGGGTGTAGTAGGTAAAAGCTCAGAATTGTTTCCTGAAGAAACAGCTTCTGAAGCTGTTGACCAGCTTTGTGAGTGGCCTTCTCTGTGTTCTCTGACAGCAGGCCCTGACTGTAAGCCCTTAAGGCCCCCCTGTCATACCAAGCTAGGACCTCCTGGGTTCCTGGGTGTATAACTGGCTCAATTATGCATGCATTCATTATGACGAAAAGCTAATAATTGTCAGGGGCAAGGGCTGACCCTGGACAGTGGGGACCGCCCTAGTCACTTTGCCTTGAGTCTCTCCCCATTTGAGCAATTTGCAGGAATGGAGTCTCTGGGTCACCCAGTTCCTACCACAAACAACAGCAGAACATAGTCCTCAGTCTGCTGGTTGGTGCCTTCTTCCACCTCACTCTGGCATGCACGGCTGCCTCTTCTCCCACTGTGCCCCCAAGGTCTGGCTGCTGGAAACATCGTACCTGGAAATGCCACTTCCTGTGGTCACCCCCCTGCCTACCTCATGTGTCCCCTCGTAGCACAGCTCTCACCGTGTTTATTAGGGCAGGAGTCTTCTCAGGAATCATGACACAACCATTGCTGCCTGTAAAATAACTGTTTCAATATGTGCCAGGTGCCATGTAGAGCACTGGACACATAACAAGCATCTCACGTGGTCCCCACACCAATCCTTCCCAAGGAGCTTGATTCCAACACTTTACAGCACTGAGAAATGAGGCTCAGAAAGGTTGAGAAGCTTGCCCAAGGTCACACAGCTGGAAAGTGAGGAGATCTGCACACACCTCTGGCAATCTCAGAGCCCATTCTCTTAACCATTCTTCTACTCTAGATGAGCCCCAGTGTCACTACACAGAAGCATCTGTGTAGGATGGCAAAGTCTACAGTAGCAGTGCTCATGGATCAGTGTTCCATGTCTGCCTGAAGTGGGGGTGGGGGTGGGGGTGGGAGAGGGCGCAGTGAGAGTGATCGCTCAGCAGGAGGGGAGAATGACAGCATAACCGTGTGTGTGTGTGTGTGTGTGTGTGTGTGTGTGTGTGTGTGTGTGTGTGGGTGGGTGGGTGGGTGGGTGTGGGTGTGGGTGTGGGTGTGTGTGGCGTTGAGATGCAGTTCATCCACATGGCAGTTGAAATTAGGTAAGTAATTAGCTTTCAGTTGCTGTAATAAAGTTACCACCGTACAACATTGTAACCCAACTATACTCCAATATGAAGAAGGAAACGACAACCCACTCCAATCTTCTTGCCTGGAAAATTCCATAGATAGAGGAGCCTGGCGGGCTACAGTCCATGGGATTGAAGTCGGACATGCCTGAGCACACACGTATGCATGTTCACACATGTATACTCCAGTAAAAATTAATGTAAAAAAGTTACCACCAACTTAGTGACTTAAAATACTGCAAACTTAGTATCTTACAGCTCTTGACATCAGAACTCCAAAATGAGTCTTCTGGGGCTGAAATCAACCTGTTGGTGGCCTCTATATGGAGGCTCTGGGGGGCGAATCCATTCCTTGCCTTTTCCAGCATCTAGTGGCTGAACTAACTGCATTCCTCAGCTTATTAACCCCTTCTTCCTCCATCTTACAAACCCAGTAGTATAAGATCTTTAAATCATCTTTAAACCATCTCTCTGCCTCTCTGTCTCTCTACGGTCTATGTCCATTGTCATGTCTCCTCCGACTGACCATCCCATCTCCCTCTTCTAAGGACCTTTGTGATTATTATTAGGCCCAGCTGGATAATTCAGACTACTTTCCCCTACATTTCAAGATCCTGAAACTTTATTGTATTGCCCCTTTGTTACGTAAAGTAACATATTCATGGATTCTGGAGATTGTGTGTGTACGTGGTTGTTTTTCTGTCTACCACCAACTGTAAAGAAAACCAGTGCTCTGTGGGCCAGCCTGGGCCACTGCTTCTCAGGTGGGTCCTAGGACTCTGGAGCAGCTGAAGCATTACTTGTGTGTGAGCTGAGGACAGCCTGGTGGAGTGTCTGTCTGAGGCATGTGCTAAGAAGCTGCGTACTTGACGACGTCCCAGCGTGGAAAGTCTTTACAGTGCACACAGGAGCCCGTGCCTCTTGCTCGCACGATCAGTCTTGGTTGATCACATGGTCTTTTGGTCTCTGATCTGCTGTGGAATTAGGATGACCACCTTGCCTCTGCATTCAGAGAAGTGCCATGCTGGTCAAATTGTGGGGATGGATCACTGTGCTCCCATCAAGTGAAGTGCACAGGCAGGGACTTCCCTGGTGGTCTGGTGACCAACTCTCCGAGCTCCCAATGCCAGCGGGCCTGGGTTCGATCCCTGGTCAGGGAACTGCATCCCACGTGCCTCAACTAAAACATCCTACATGCTGCAGCTAAGACCTAGAACCTGCTAAATAAATAAACAAGTAAGTAAATAAGTATATTTTTAAAAAAAATGAGTGTGTAGGCAAGCTGCTGTGTCAGGAACACAGTGTGAGAGGGACTAGGCTAAGGTGAGAAGCTCACAGAGGAGCAGGCTCCAGGTGAAGGGAAGGGCATTTAGGGAATAGGTATGTCCCCAGAACATGTACTGAGCAGTCGTGTAGGCCCAGAACAAGGTGGGAGGTGAGAAGGGGAGTGATTGACAGGGTAGGCAGGGGCCATGTCAGGAATGGTCTAAGTGGGGCAGGGAGCCAGCAGTGGGCTTGGAGCAGAGACATGAGGGCAGATTTGCACGTCAGGAGGTCACCTTGGTGGCCAGAGGCCATGCCCTACCCCCTGCCACCTGCCCCAGGTCAGGACCCAGGACTGGTTCTTGGCCTAGTGCCCTTTGGGGCTTGGATGAAGGTAGAATGCTCAGTTGATGGTGAATGGGTGCTACAGGCAAGCCTCATTGTCCTTTGAAGCCAGGTCCCTGGGCCTGTCTCTGAGCAGCTTCACCTATATCACAGAGCCCTTATTTACAGTGATTTTGGTTCCTGTATGCAGAATATAACCCCTCTGACTGTCTTGATCTCCTTTCCATAATGCATTCATGGCAAGTGCCCAATGAATATCTGTTAAAAACATGTTGCAATAGAAATATAGGGAGAACAAGAGCAAAATGAAAAGCTGATGTGATTGGTCACCAGAGTCCTACACGCCTCAGGGCATGCTATTAAATGGGATGCATTTCCTTTTTGAAAAATGCTTCCTCTGCATGGCTTCATGTGGCCCTCCTCAAACTCCCATCTCAGAGGAAAGAACTGTCTTTTAATAAAAAGACTATCTGAGGAGACTCAGACCCAGTGGAGTGAAGTGGTTTGCTCTTGGTTCCAGCTAGAGGATGAAGGATTAAGGTACTTTCATTGGCCCCTGGATTACATTTTTTTCTTTCCCTCTCCTGAGACTCCTCTTTCCTCTCCATTCCAGCCCAGTTATCCTTCCCTCTTTTAAACTTCTGGTACGCAGTGTTCTTACCCTGGGTTTATCCTTTCTGACGTGCTGTTTGTGACATTTCATACACTGTATGCTTATTTATGGCCCTGTTACCATGGCTACATAGACTTTGTATGCCTTCTATACTGAGAGTTCTTGGAGGGTCAAGGTGTGATTTGAGATTTGTCTGTATGTGCTGTGATTTGCATTCTTTGAATGAATGGACAACTTTGCTCTAAAGGGTAGGGATAATGACTTTCATCCACCACTGTACCTCAAATAACGTTTGACTCATAATAGATGTGTGTCAGTCGCTCATTCACGTCCGACTCTTTGCGACCCCAGGGACTATAGCCCACCAGGCTCCTCTGTCCATGGGATTCTCCAGGCAAGAATACTGGAGTGGGTTGCCATTCTTTCTCCAGGGGATCTTCCCAACCCAGGGATTGAATCCTGGCATCCTGCATTGAAGGCAGATTCTTTTCTATCTGAGCCACCAGGGAATCCAAGTGAATTTTGGTCCTGGGGTTTTGTATGGGAGGAGAAGGGTATGGCCTGGGTGTCTTGGGGGTCCTAAGACTTAGGGGTCATGGAGGTATTGTATCCTCTCCTTCCTGGTCTCCTTCTGGTCATGGTACTCTGGGTGTGGCCATCTGTAAGTTGGGCATCCTCCAGTTGCAGACTGTGGGCCTATCCCCAAGCAGTAATAGAGGCATTTAAGGTTTGAGTAAGGTATTAATACTTTGCAAAGTGTTTCAACTCAGGTGAGGAATTCTGGAATCTTGTATATACGTGGAAGGGAGGATGGAAGGAGAACAGCTGGAGAAGAAAGGTGAACCAGGAAGAAGGGGAGGGGAACCCCAACTGATCATGGAGCTAATGCGCCGTGATGATTTAGATTTTCAGTTAACCATTTCTTCCTCACTTTAATTAGAACGAGGTGTGTCCATCCCTTTCTGCACAGCTGTGCTTTCCCAAGGTCTGTGTTTATCTGAGCCCAGGGATACAGTTTCAGTGGGTGTGCCTGGCCTCAGGATAAGCCGAGTGAACATGCCTGTACCATATGGATGTGCTGGGACTGTGGCCTGAGACCTCAGGCTCCGTCAGAAGGGTTCCACACGTTGTGTCTCAGTGTAACAACTGCCCATTAAATACCAGACTGCCAGCATATGGTTTTCCCCAGCATCCTTCTCGTTGGGTGGAAATTGTAGCTGTGTGGTTAGAATATTTTCCCATCAGCTAGCATCTAAGAATTAACATATTGTGTGTGGGGGGGAGAATCCTGCAATTCATGCTGAATGGTGCACTTGCTGATGGTTACAGAAACAGTTAAACCAGCGTCTTAGCTGATCTTTCCCATGGTGGATAAATGGTGGGTCAGGAAAAGGCGGGGCCACCAGGAGGATGCCGGGGGTTCCCGTGTGGGTGCTGTAATTAAAGTGGGAAGTCTGGCGGAGCTGTTAGCCCTGCTATTAGGAGTGCAGATGGCTAGCGGCCACATCACTGAGAGTCAGAGGTAGACCTTTTAAAGTCCTTTCTTTTTCTTTTATGACCCACCGTCTATGCTCCAAGCATAGGTATGGAGGCAGTGAAGAATTTTCTCATTAAAAGTAACAGCTTATTCCCACACTTATTCCTGCTCTTGGAATGAAAAACCTGTTTCCTCGAACTTTAGGAATTGCCTATCTGTCGTGGCTTAATAGGACTTTTGGACGAGAGTGTCTGGGAGGCAAATTTTATAACCAATCAATACTCAAAGTGGATCCAACTGGAAGGGCTCCAGCTGGCAGCTCATGGTCTCTCTCTCTCCCAATTTTACTGTTAATGAATTATTATTTAACCCCCAAACACAGAGCAGCCTGCTGCTATTGTTTCAGGGGAAGCGAGTACCCCTGATCCCCGTGGTCTGGCAGTTAGGAACCTCCTGGGCTGGAGGGAGTTGGGTGGGGGGACCGGGGTGGGGGGCGGGGGGCCACGAAGAGCGTGGATGTTGCTCGATGACTGGCATGACCCTGGACCTCTGCGATCATGTGTGCGTTTTGACTCCACGGGGATCTGGGCTAGAAAAGCAAATTGGCTTCACTCTTCCTCATGTTCTCTTGTTTTCCCGCAGGGAGTGGGGCCGGCCAGCAGAAACAGCGGGCTGCACAACATCACCTTCAGATATGACAGTAAGTAAACGACTTGACCGCTGAAGAACAGAGCCCCTTCAGTGATCTAAAGCTTGCACGGTCGTGCTTAATCGGGGGCCTTGCAGGTCCTTGAGTTGGGGGATTTCCTGAACTTGCTCAGGTTTGTCAACAGAGCCGAAGCACCTCAGACTCAACTAAGCCACCCAAGTATTTCAGAGCTTGAATGGGTCGGGTGTCCAGGAGAGTGTTGGGAGAAACTGTGTGGGGAGACCTCCCCTGCTTTCCCTCAGGAGATAGCCATATCCTTAGGAACAACCCAGATGCCCTTGGGCCCAGCAGGGGTGACACGAGCAAAGGACCCCAAGCACAGGATGCTTGAGAGTGATGGGGACCGTGGTAAACTGGACAGCCCATGTCTGGTCCTACAGGAGCACTGGGTCCTCCATTCCAGCTCAGTCAGATGTGGTTTCCAAGAAGAGTGGGAAATTTGAATTTTTTTAGTTTGAGCTTTCTGGCGGGGGAGGCATGCTGTGTGGCATTCAGGGACCTTAGTTCCCCGACCAAGGATTAAACCTATGCCCCTTGCATTGGGAGTGCAAAGTCTTAACCACTGGACCACCAAGGGAAGTCCCAGCACGGACTTAAAAAATATATATTGTATATTACCATATGTAAAATAGATAACCAGTGCAAGTTCGATACATGAAGCAGAGCACTCAAAGCGGGTGCTCTGAGACAACCCAGAGGGTTGGGGTGGGGAGGGAAGGGGGAAGGGGGTTCAGCATAAGGGGGACACATGTACACGCGGGGTTGATCATGTCGCTACATGGCAAAACCCAGCACAGTATTGTAATTATCCTCCAATTAAAATAAATAAATTAATTTAAAAACTATATTGGCATTTACTTAAAAGTTTTCACAAACACAGAGTGGGCCAAGTGAATCTGTGTCTCAGATGGGCCCGGGTCTCCAGTCAGCCATCTCTGATGGGGGCCTGAGTTCTCACCCCGTCCCCCACCTCATCAGCCGTGAACGATGGCCAACAACTCCGCTTTTCCAAACTGCAGTTTTCTCATCATGTGAAGTAATGATTAACTTCCTCAGCACCGTTTTGAGACTTAAGTGAGGTAATGCTTAGAACTGCTCATCTCAGGATCGGGCCTTCAGTGTGTACTCAGTAACTGATATCTGTTACTATTAGAAGTCATTCCAGCTGGAGCTGGAACCCAAGCACCTTTTTGGGCCCTTCTGTCAAGGAATTGTGACTTTTTCTGACCAAATTGTTTCCTGAGGGCAGGTTGGGTTTTTTTTCTGATGAAGCATGTAGAACCCCCTCTGAGCATCTGCTTTCATGCCCTAGAAGGTAATTATATAGAATTATGAGCAATTTTAGCCTTACGAGCCATAATTTATAGGTAAGAATGTTGACAGGAAGGAGATTGATTCATGTTAGTGACTCCTGATGTTTGATTTATCTCTTGGAGAGAATTACGGGTAAGGGCTATAGGTCACACTGAGGCCTTTGGAATCAACACTGCTAAAGCAGGGTTTTTGAGGTCATGTGTGCAACCTAACAATTATAAATACAAGTATGGATGTCAAGTTCATGCCCACAGTTGCTGACGTGGGTACTTTCACTGATGAGGACTTAACATGGGAAACTCAGATACTTCATGTCCGTGATGTGTGCATGTTCTGGGTAAGTGCTATGATGCTAAGGAAAGATTTGCAAGTCCATGAGACTTGATTCAGCTAAGTAAAGACATGTGTAAGAGATCTTTCTTTAGATTAGAAAGTTAATTTCTAATATATGTTCTTGGTCCTGGTAGATCTTGTATTACATTCAAAGTTCAAAACTTTCTGGTCAGCTGCAAACAACTATTTGCATCTCTAATTTAATATGGGGTTTTGTGAAAGAGGAGCCATACCTATAAAACTTAAAAGTGCCTTAGTGTTCCTTCATGGGACTAGATACGTGGCCCCCATGCCACTGTCTGTCTCTTGGTCATTATTTTCTTTCTGATTCTTTGGCATTTAATTAGAATTTAATTCACAACTCAACTCCGGAGACATCTGAAGCTAGGTTGCATTTTGGCCAAATGTCATTTGGGCATAATTATTTTGTAACCAGAATCAAAAATGTTAGAGTTGCTAATAATTGGATCCAGGCTGTGCAAAAAAACTTAGTTATTGTTTTCCATTGAAAAAGATAGTTTATTTCTCCCACAAGGAAGTTCCTGTTACTGCTCTGTTGACTGATTACTAGTTCTGATTGAAATAGCTAAGAACCAATTACCAACTTTTCACCAAAAGTATTAAACTACAGAAATCTTACTTTTCTATTCCTTTGCCATTTAATGTTACAAAGAAAGAAAATGTCTTGCCTTTAAGTCAGAACCAGCTCTCAGATCTTGCCTCCTTTCACATTGGATTTCTTGTTTGTTCTTCAGGCTCTGAGTGGGTAATGCCTGAATAGGTTATAATACATTTTTTTTTTAATTCGTAGACTTTATATTTGCATAATTGTATTTGCAGAAACCCAGAGAATGCCGATTTTGACGTTAGAAATGAAAAAAGAGGAAAGAAAAAAACATGACTTACTTTTGTCCATGAATCTTTTCCTAAAGCTCTTTAAAGTCAAAGGTTTCTTTCGGGATATGCTGTGCTGTGCTAAGTTGCTTCAGCTGTGTCCGACTCTTCAGGACCGTGTGGGCCATAGCCTGACAGACTTCTTGTCCATGGGATGCTCCAGGAAAGAATACTGGAGGGGGCTGCTGTGCCTTTCTCCAGGAGGTCTTCCTGACCCAGGGATCAAACTTGTGTCTCTCATGTCTCCTGCATTGGCAGGCGAGTTCTTTACCACAAGTGCCTCCTGGAAAGCCCCTTCTTTCATTATAGAGCTCAATAAATGCAAATGTCTGAACTTTATACATATGGTGGGATTTTGCCTTTTTCTTCTTTTTTTTTTTATTGGGAAGCCGGTCCCAGCCAGGATTTCTGCAGGTTAATACCTCTGACTCAGACCTTATTTTTCAGTCAAGCTTTGTGCTGAAGAGAGAACAGCCAGAGCCTTTTGTGTGAGCCCTCAGAGGTGGTGTTGTGTCCTGGTCCTGGGCTGGTCACTGGCGACATTGCAAGCCACCCAGTCGATCACTGTAGCTACAGTTTCCTTGTTTGTTCAATGTGTGTGTTAAACCAGATGTTTCAACATCTTTTTTCCCTACTCTAAAGTTCTCCTCTATCTAGAGAACACATGTAGAACACTTTTGAGAGTGAATTTTCATCAGAAGTAGAATTTGGTTTTATTAATCATTAACATCTTTTCAAAAGTAATACTGAAATGTAGAAGTGATTGTTTTTGAAGCAGATGGAGTTTGCAGAAGGGAGTGTGCCTTCTGTAGGAGTCAGGCAAAAAAGCGGAACACAGAGCAGAGTGGAAGGTGGAGTTTCAGAGAGGAGGGGGTGCTTTCAGTGCGTGTGTGTTGTAAGAAGTTTTAAAAGAATATCATGTGCATGTTAAAAGGCTTGCAAAAGTATCCATTAGATATTAGCAGTTACTTCTGTGTGGTGGGAGGTTATGGATGACTTTTATGTTTTTCTTATGTTCTTTTGTGACTTTCAAATATCTTGTGAATGTTTTTCATCATAAAAAATGGGAAATGTGTGGTAAAGTTTACGGGGAGGGGAGGGTGGGAATGCCACAAACTCACCAAGCTTCTTAGAAAATACCTCTGAATACTTCAGCCCCCAAACCCCTGACTTTCAAGAGGGTAATGAGTAGATTTGAAATCTGATGGAAGACCTTTTGCATCAGATACTAAAGAAACTCTTCAAGCTTAATCACTGAAAAGAAATAGCGATAAAGCAGCATAATTCTGATGTCTGTAGTGAATGCTGGCAGCTCTCCCTGCACGCGTGGCTGAAACAGCCTGCAGCCATCCTCTGAGGTCCCTGCCTGGGTCTGGCTGGATGCTTCTGGCAGCTTCTTTAGGATGGTGCAGACTTTGAAAGTGTACTTAGCAATACCAGGTGGCACAGCTGCTGCACTGGCAGGTGGCAATGAGTCACATCCTCAGACAAAATCAAAGAATCAGTGGTTTTCGTTTTTTCAAGCACCATGGGAATGTTTGGATTCAGTGGGTGTTGTGGGTGTCTTTCATGAGGTAGTGTTGGGAACAAGAGTTTTACCTTTGTCATGCTCGGTAACATCCAAGGTGCTCTGCTTATCACTAAATCACTTAGTCCCTTTGGCAGGTCCTAATTGGATTCTTTAACAGCCTGGCTGTGAATGACGCCCCCACAAGTTCACATCCTCCTAAGAGTTCCTCTTTCCCAGTCACCTTGCCCTCTAGGCTTTTTCTGAAAAAGAACAAACCCCAGATTACTTAGTCATTGTCTGGTTTCAGATAACTCGGTGACATTGGAAAATTTTTGAACTAACCTAAGTTGTTACTGATTTAGGTAAACTGTCAGAGTAGTAAAAAAAGTGAATGCCCGATACAGCAAACTCCAGAGCTTACATAATCCTCCAACCACTTTAACTCAAAAGTGAGGGGGGGTGGTGGTGTTATACATAAACCCCACCGCAGCATCTTACAGTTTTCCAAACAGCTAACCTTTAATGTCATCTGTGGGCTTTGAGGCACACATCTTTAAACAGAGTAGATTTGGCTAACTCCGAGCATGCTCTGTGTAATTTGAGAAGATGAACTTGGAAAAAGAAAGAAACATGTTTAAATCTAACTGTCCTCATTCTCCCAACCCTCCAGACTGCACCACTTACTTGAATCCGGTGGGGAAGCACATGATTGCCGATGCCCAGAACATCACCATCAGTCAGTACGCCTGCCACGACCAAGTGGCTGTCACCATTCTTTGGTCCCCCGGGGCCCTCGGTAAGTGGTCCAAGCGGAGTCTGCGATGGTGGGTGGTACCCAGTACAGAGGTCCTAAGTGCAGTGGCCTCCTGGGGCCAGGCAGGTCTTGACACGAGTGTACCTTAGGTGTGCCTCTGCACAGACGCTACTGTGCGTGCACACACCTTCATGCTGTGCTTCATGGCTCAGCTTTTGTTCCCTTGGCGTTATTGAGAGAGATATAGGTTTGTGAAATAATAGGGTGTGAATGATAAATGTCACTGAGGTCTTTGCTTGTGTGTCTCAGCAGGAGTGGGGGTATGAGTGGCCTTTCCAAGAATGTAATGGATTCAGGATCCAGCATTTCTGTGGCCACATGGAGATGTACCGGCCTAGCCTTGGCACTTTTTGTGAGTCGTCAGGACAACCCCAGTTTTCAGGAGAAATCATGGAATCGACAGTTTTTAAATGTTAGAAACGAACTGAATTTATATTTAAATTGTATGGACTGAAAAAAACCCAAGCAAACTAAACAGAAAAAAAACAATAAACCTACATTATCTGGCCAGGTTCAGGTTAGGGCTAAATCTACTTGTCCTCTTTAGTGAATTGATGATGCCCAGGATAGGATGGGGTAGTTGAGTGTGGGACATGGAGAGGCCTCATTTGTTCAGATGGGCTTGGGTTTGAACCCAGGATGAGCTACCCAGGTGGCGCTTGTAGTAAAGAATCCACCTGCTACTGCGGGAGATGCAGGAGACACAGGTTCAGTCCCTGGGTCAGGAAGATTCCCCTGGATAAGGAAATGGCAACCCACTCCAATATTCTTGCCTGGAAAAATCCCATGTGAAGAAGAGCCTGGCAGTCTACAGTCCATGGGGTTGCCAAGAGTCAGACATGACTGAGTGTGCACTCACACACACACACACACACACACACACACAAAACCTTTCAAAAGAAGCATTTAAACCTATCTGAGCCTCAGCTTCCCCATCTGAAGCATATGACTTTCTCCTCATTTAAGAGTTAGAAACAGAGTGGATTCATGTATATGTATAACCGATTCACTTTGCTATTCAGCAGAAGCTAATGCAACATTATAAATCAACTATACTCCAAAAAAATTGCAAAAACAAAAAATTGAGTGGAAATGTACAATGGTATAACTACTTTGGAAAACCTTTTTGTGTTCTCCTAAACAGTTAAATATGCATTACCACATGATCCAGCCATTTGGCTACTATTTACCCAAGAGAAAGGAAAGCATATATCCACACAAACATTCATAGCAACTTTATTTTTAGTTGTCCAAAACTAGAAACATCCTGAATGTCCAGTGCATAAACTGATAAACCAGCTGTGGTGCATTCGCACAATGGAAAGCCACCCAGCAATGAAGTAATGAAATAGTGATATACTTAACAATGTGGATGAATTTCAAAATAGTTTTTCTGAGTGAAATCAGCAAGACAAAAAAAAGGCATTGAGCATTGACACATTCAATAAAATACAAACAAAGCTTTAGTGGCAAAAAAGCAGGTTCCTAACTGCCTGGGAACAGAAGTGAGAAGGAGTATAAAGAGACATGAGGAAGAATTGGGAGGTGATAGGTAAGTTCTTGATTTTAATGACGGTTTCATGGGTATACACATAAGTCAAAGTATATGAAAATGTTCTCTGTAAAATGAAACTAATTGCATGCCAATTATGCCTCCATAAACCTATTAAAAGTAGAAAAAGAGTTAAGAACAGCACACACACACACACACACACACACACACACACACACACACACACACACACACACACACACACTACATTTCTAAAGAGAGCTCTTAAAAAACAGTAATAGTGTCTGTTGTTACCATCATCAGATCCCGGTCCTCAGGTTTCCTAGAACATGGCCACTCAATCTTAGAATTTTTAAAAAAGTCTGACCAAGGGAAAAGTAAGATAAAGTCTGAATTTCTTGATCTAAATGGGGTAAATCTCAAAGGAACCAGATTCAGAAAAGGTGAGTACAGAGACAGGGAGAATGGATCAGGCCTGTGGGCCTGACTCACTTCTCCATGTAAATACCACTGGGTCTGAATGCAGTGGGTTTTCCAAAAATAACATTATCTTAACATTTAAAAGGAAAAACATCCTCTGTGGATAAAAGAGAAGTGGTCATTCCAGCATAAGGCTAAAAATGGTTAAAGGGTTGGTCTGACACATTATAGGCTCTTTCTTTAGAATGAAAGTAAGAGACGTGAGGAGAACTGACCTGTGAAACAGTGAGGCAGAAAGACGATCTTTTCCTGCATGACAATGTGTGGGTGGGGATGGCTGGATAGATTCTAGCAATTTCTATGAGGTTCTATGTTTCCTCATCTATAAAACGGGGACAATACCTTCCTCTTGTGGTTGTGAGGATTCAATCAGAAATGACGAGGGGTAAATAAGTCCCTTTATTTTACTGCCCTATAAAATTGTAAACATGATCTAACTATGAGATGTTATAATATTTTGATAAACCTGTTACTATAAGATTTACATTTACTCCCAGACTTGAAATAGTGGTTTTCCAGGCAAGTCTTTTTAAACATAAGAACTGGAATCACCCACTCCCACCTCCAACTGATGAATTTGTCTGTAATTGTGAGATGTACAGTCTTACAGTCATATCAGTCACCTGGCTTTTGTTTAAACAGTTCTGGTAACACTGCAGGAATTAAATCTTAGTATAAATAATAAGGATTTGTTCAAAAATATTTGGAGGGGAGAAATGGGAGGATTTCAAAAGATAAGTTCCAGTGAGATCTACTGAATAGTTGCTGGTTGGAAACCTTGGATCTGGTCATGTGTGAATCTCTGGCTGTGGATCCACCAGCCCTCACTCCCGAAGGAAGCTTTGTACTTGAAATACTACAACATGGCAGGATCTGGACTTGTGCCCTCTGTGCTCTGACCTCTTAAGTCGTGAAGCTCTAATTGTAACTCCTCTACCCTTCCCGCCATAAAATATGTGCTCTTCATCAAATAATTACAGGATTGGAGAACCTATTCGAAAGAGAAAAAGATTTCCTTGGCCTTTGCCATCGATAATTTTCCCACCTGCTTAATTGCATCCTGTGTAATTGCTCTTGCCCTGGAAAGGAGAAGGGTTGAAAATGTCTCCTTGTCTGGTGTTCCAAAAGAATGCGAAATCGATATCTTGCCAATTGAGGCCTGCTTCGGGGAACTCCAGCTGCAGTTGGACCTCTCCAGTCTCCATGGGATACGAAGCCCCAGCACCGGCTCTTGTGGCCATCAGAGCTTAATCCTTTTGAAAGCAACTAGTTGGAAGTGCAGCAGGGGAAGCTCAGGTGGCGGGAGGCTGGGCCAGTCCCTTTCAGTGGCACTGTGGGCGTCCCGAGGGCCTCTGAGGGCAGCATCAAGAGCACACACTGAGCAGCTCTTGGGTGTCTGCCTTTCAGGCATGATTAGAGCAAGAAAGGCTTTGTAAATCACATAGGCATTCTCCTAAGCTATTTAATCTCCAGCCTAGGACCCCCTTGGGTGCAGACACACACTTTGCTGGGAATTTTCTACGTTGCTCAGTGAAACACGCCAGCAAATATAGGACTAAAACGGAAAGTATTTGAAACATGGTTCGGGGCAAGTCCCTAGTCAGCACTGGAAATGATCGTCAGCTGAATATACCTTGTTTAATGACATAAAAATTATATATTCCACTGCAGATGTTTATGATCAATTGTGACTTGGGTCTAAATATTTGAACCCTAATGTCATAGAGCAAACGGACGTTCGTGAAATGGCTGACAGGATTAGAGATGTATTCATTAGTAATGGTAGCACAGAAAGTCACCTGGCCTGTATGATAGGAATGCAGGGTATGCCTTTTTCCTTTCTGTAAACCCAGATATTCCTGCCTGACTTAGAATGTCGTTTACTCTGTTGTGTAGGGGGAGAGGACGGTGATCTTAGAGGAAGGAAAGTGTGTTCAAAAGTAATTAGGTCCTCTTTTCATATTAATAAACGCATTCTGCTTTGCTCAGGCATCGAATTTCTAAAAGGATTTCGGGTAATACTGGAGGAGCTGAAGTCAGAGGGACGACAGTGCCAACAACTGATTCTAAAGGACCCGAAGCAGCTCAACAGTAGCTTCAAAAGAGCTGTAAGTCGCATGCAGAGGAATGCACTCCTGAAGACGTGCCATTGTTCTGGGAACTGAATGGTCTATTGAGAGCTTGTGAAATTGCAGCAGGAGGGGCTGTGGAGTCCAACCCGCCTGCCCAGGTGGGTGAGCCTGCTCCACACTCCCAGAGAGCCTCCAGTACTTCTCAGTGGTAGACCCACTTCTCAGGTTACAAGCTGGAGTGGAGCAGCCATCCTGGAAGGTGGCTTTGTGCCCTCAGGAGAGGATGTGGGCTCTTCCCCACCAGCTTGGAGCCTCCGCTTCACTGTCGGAAAAACAGACAGTGTTGCCCATATTCCTTTTCATTTAGGGGTCCAAACCTAAACTTGGTCTGGAAAAGAAACCTTAGTTCTTCCTGCCCTGGGACACCCCCTCAACCCTAGAACTGTGTCTGGGGTACCATCAGGATGGACCGGAACTCTTGCACGTAGGTAGAGGGGTGGATGATTTCTCCGTGACATCACACGTGTTTTTTGATCCCTTTTAGGGGATAGAATCTCAACCTTTCCTGAATATGAAATTTGAAACGGATTACTTTGTAAAGATCGTCCCTTTTCCTTCCATTAAAAACGAAAGCAATTATCACCCTTTCTTCTTCAGAACCCGCAGTGAGTATGGTCTTTTCTGCCTACTTTCCACGGGGAGACATTTCTCCTGCTTTTAAAGACATTTTGACAGAGATATGTTCAAGAGTACATGAAACACTAGTATGAAACTAGCATGGGGAAGAGAAAAGCATCCAGAAAAGCAATTTTTAAAATTAAGATTTGACCCAGGCTTCCCTGGTGAATCAGTGGTCAAGAATCCGCCTGCCAATGCAGGAGACATGCATTTGATCCCTGGGCCAAGAAGCTCCTCTGGAGAAGGAAATGACAATGCACACTAGTATTCTTGCCTGAGAAATCCCATAGACAGAGGAACCTGGCAGGCTTCAGTCCATGGGGTCACAAAAGCATCAGATACAATTAAGCAACTAAACAACAACAACTGTTCATCTAACCAGAAACACCCATTCCTGGCTTGTTACAGAGTGGACATGACAATTGACCTTTTCTGAAGGTGCTGCGATACAGCCATGTAGTAAAATTGTTTAACTTAGGAAGAGGAAAAGAGAGTATAAGTTTAAGGTGAAGGGTAAGCATGAAATGATTCCGTTCTGTACCTGTCCTCAGGAGGGTGGCCTCTGTGGGTGGCTGCCTGTCATTTTTTCAAGATTAGGTCAAGTAGTGTCCCTGAGGTCACCTCATTCTAGGAAGTTTATTTATTTAACATCTCTGTGCCAGACTCCATTCTAAATACTTCCCAAATAGTAATGCAGTTGACCTCCATAACAGCCCTACAAAGGATTTAATCTTACTATCCCCACTAACCAGAGGTGGAGCCACACAGAGAGAGGTTAAAGGGGCTGCTGGCAGGGCTGGGATTTGAATGCCACAGAGCCTGACTCTGGAGTCCTCACCCTACAACCAACCACTGGCTGTACTGGATTCCCCTCTCTGTCTGCCTCTCCTTTTCCACCTGTTCTGCACACAGTGTGGTGTGTCTTTCATCAGCCCCAATTGCTGCTTTAGAGTTCTTACTCTGCTCTGCAGAGTTCTTACTCGGTTTTCTTCTTTTAACACTGTAGTGGTTTTCTATGCAGAGACGTTCGTTTTCTTAATAAAACCAGGATTCCATAGGGCAGAGACCATGTGCATTTTACAGTATCTCTCAATGCCCTACATGTAACAACCAGATAGAGGATTCAAAGAATGTGTTTATGGAAAGCTTGCCTAAATCAAAACTAGCCTACTTTAATTTTCTTCTTCAGAATCAGAGTCTCTCTGGGGGTGAGGTGGGGCAGGAGGTGCATTTATCACCGTTTCAGGGCACCGTGACCTCAATGCAGCCTTTGATTTTCTTGGCATCATAAGCACATTTTCCAGAGGGTCCTCCTGGGTTAGCAGCATGGCATATAGGGCCTCTCTCATGGTGTTTTTTTTTTTTTAATTTTTTTTTATCACATTTAAATCCTATTTCAAAGCTCCTTGTTTTCAGCACTGGTGCTACTACTTAGTAGATGCCTGGATGTCATTTTTAGACTCCATCAAAAGGATTTTAAGTTGGAGAGCCAGCAAAAGTTAAAGTAACCTCAAGACAAGTTACCAGGATCACTCTGATGTTCTCTTATGCCTAAACACTCCACAGTTAGGTAGGGGCTGGCATTATTTCTGTCTACAGCTAAAACAGAGCCCCCCCCGTAGGACAGAAGCATGAACACAGTCTTGCTGCCCTTCGCCATGGCCTTGAAACTATGTAATACCTGACAAGCTTTTAAAATGTAGGTGACTTCATGTTGTTTCCATTTATGTGGCATAAAATGAACTGCATTAATGTCTTTATATTGTACAATTCAAATTTTCACAAGATACAACTGGGCTATACTGAAAAGCATTGTTGAATCGATGCAGTTGCTGTGTTTTACGTTCTTTGCAGCAACGTTCAGTGCCGAATATTTGTATTGTATTGAATTGTTAGATGAAGAATATGTCAGACTGTCCTAAAACTAAAAACATGTGTCTTTCTTAATAGCGTGTGACCTGCTATTGCAGCCGGACAACCTGGCTTGTAAACCCTGTAAGTATAGCTGTCCTTGGAATTCCCAGGTGGTACAGTGGTAAAGAATCTGCCTGCTAGTGCAGGAAATGTAAGAGAAGTGGGTTCGATCCCTGGGTTGGGAAGATCCCCTCGAGGAGGAAATGGCAACTCACTCCAGTATTCTTGCTGGGATAATCCCATGGACAGAGGAGGCTAGCGGACTACAGGCCCTTTGGTTGCAAAGAGTTGGGCATGACAGAGTGACTGAGCATGCATGTAGCTGTCCTTGTCCAGTCCCAAGTGGTGTCAGGGTGCCTGCAGGGTGCTCACTCTGGTCCTTCCTCCCCCTAGTCTGGAAGCCTCGGAACCTCAACATCACTCAGCACGGTTCAGACATGCAGGTGTCTTTTGACCACGCGCCCCACACCTTTGGCTTCCGTTTCTTCTATCTTCATTACAAGCTCAAGCATGAAGGACCCTTCAAGCGAAAGACCTGTAAACAGGTAAGCTGCTGGGTATGCGTAAAGAAACCACTGCATGTTTTAAAGTGACCCCAGAGCCTCTGGAATTTGGATGGTTCAGTGTCAACATTAGCCTCTGTGGACTCTGCTATTCCAGAATGTTATCACTGAGTTCATCTCAGGATCATCTTAAGTCACCCCTCACTCCCTAATTATCTAATTATCTCTACCCTAGCCGGCCCAGTGCTGATGTAGCCAGCGAAGTTTTACCAAAGGAACCGAAACAATGACGTAGTTGTCAGTTCTTTTGTATTTCAAACCTGAATCAGGTGCCACTGTGTGCCTGTCAGCAAGCTCTGTGGTCATTGAGTCTTTACAGCTCAATGAAACCAAGGCTGCTGTTTAGAGATGTGGAACCTGAGGCCCACGGAGGTCACCTGGCCTGCTGCTTAAGGCCTCACAGCTAATCTGGGAGCCAAGTCACTAGCATGTCAGTGGCTCGTAATTTATACAGAGGCCAAGGTTAACTTGAAATTCAGTAACCAAGTTCTTAAACTTGAGATAGGCAGAGGGAGTGGGCGGTATTTCATGGAAGTTCACGAGACTGCTCAATGACCCCACAAGAGCACCAAGAGAGGTTTTTGGTCCTGGTGGCAGAAACCAGCGCCCTCCTAGACGTGTGTGCCGAGTTTGGTTTTCCTGCTCGCTCTCACCTCTGTCATTGACTCAAGTCAAAATTATGGCAAATAAAATATGCACAAACAGGGGAGTGTAATTTTTTTCCCCATTCTTTTATTAAGTAAAAGGTATTCTAACTAGCTTCTTTGTCTTCAAATAAAAAAAACTGCTGCTCTAGGCACTACCAGCCGAGCATAGACTGTGACAGGGGTCGAGCATAGACTGTGACAGGGGTCGAGCATAGACTGTGACAGGGGTCGGAGGCTCTCCTGGGCCTTTTATCAGTGAAGTTCAGATAACCTGGCAGATAAGCACTGTTGCTTTCTAATTGTCATCTTCTGAAAACATAATTGAAACTAGTGGGAAGTCTCCTTCATTCAGTTCCAAAACAAGAGGGGTCCTGCTGACCTTTATCTGAGAAGAAAATTTTAGTGTTACTTGTTTCTTTGCAGGAGCTAAATACAGAGACAACCAGCTGCCTTCTTCAAAATGTGTCTCCAGGCGATTACATAATTGAGGTACACACAACTCAAGAAAGCCCTATTATTTTCATTAAAAAAAATTTTTTTTTTGGTGCATCATGTGGCTTGCAGGATCTTAGTTCCCCAGCCAGGGACTGAACCCAGAGCCTTGCCAGTTAAAGCACCGAGTCCTAATCACTGGACCACCAGGGAATTCCTGTTTTTTTAAAAAGTTTTATTGAAGTATAGTTGATTTACAATGTTATATTAATTTCTGCTATATAGCAAAGTGATTCAGTTATACATGCACATATATATATATTTTCCTATTTCATGTTCTTTTCCATTATTATTTGTCAGGATATTGGATATAGTTCCCTGTGCTATACAATAGGGCCTTACTATTCATCTATCCTCTGTATACTTGTTTGCTTGGAAAGGCAGAAATGTATCTGACTGTTACTGTCTAATCTCAGCTTGAAAATGGTCACCAGCAGCAGCAGCTCTGCCCTCCCCTTGCCCCACTGACCACAGATGGAAAAATGAATGCAATCTGTTGAGATGCTATCACTTAAAAAAAAAAATAATACAGTATCCTCTGCTTTGCAGCTGGTCGATGACAGTAATACGACAAGAAAAGTGATGCATTATGCCTTAAAACCAGGTGAGATTTTGTGTGTTTGTTTGAAATGTTGCCTCTGGACCACAGAGTGGACCAAGGTATTTGATACTTCCTGTACTTCATGGTTTAGGAAAAGAAAACACTTGAGTTCCTCACTCTTATGATGTTCCATCAAATCTGACTTTCCTTCCACCCTAATGTTGATGCCTGGAAGATCAAAGCCAGTGTGCTACATGTGTCACTGGGACTAAATAAATAGTTAATTGTCTTCAGAAGCAAAGTGGTGGGAGGGGAGGTTTCCTTAGGCAGATTCTCACTCAGAGATATTCAGTGGTCTCTGCAGATTCTAGCTGTTGAATTGTATTCTACAGCCTTTTAAAGTGAATCCTTTTATAATCACCAAATCATTACTAGAGATTCAGTTACTAGAGGTGGTCAGGGAGTCTTGGAACCTGTTATGTAGCTTATTTTTAAAAAGAAAAAAAATGTTTCTCTTTGAACCTGTTCCACCGCTGACATCTGAAAGCCTTCCCTTTGAAACTTCCCAGTGCATTCCCCATGGGCTGGGCCCATCAGAGCCGTGGCCATCACGGTGCCATTGGTCGTCATATCGGCATTCGCGACTCTCTTCACGGTGATGTGCCGCAAGAAGCAACAAGGTATTTGTGTGGTGTGTCCCCCCCCAATCCAAGTTGGCAGGACTGGGGCCAACAGAGGGAGACCAGGAGCACTTGGTCCCTCCAGGCAGGTGACTGGGAAGCCACACAACTCCTGTAGTCAGTTCCCTGGCTGCTGTAGTTCCCAGAATTAAAATACTTGACTTTTAACCTCTGCTGCTGCGGCTGCTAAGTCGCTTCAGTCGTGTCCGACTCTGTGCGACCCCATGGACTGCAGCCCACCAGGCTCCTCCGTCCATGGGATTTTCCAGGCAAGAGTACTGGAGTGGGGTGCCATTGCCTTCTCCGGACTTTTAACCTCAGGAGCCACTAAAAGGACAGGTGTACTTCCCTTCTCAAACTCAGGATGATAAATTCAAGAGCATATAGGAAGTCCAAAGGAGTGAGTAAGGGAAGAGGTAGGGCTTTATCACTTATAAAAGTCTGATGTCAGGAGAGAAACTTGTGGGAAACTTGGAAATGTATCTTAGTCTGAGCGGTGGTTACACAGGTCTATACTTAGATAAAAAGTTCCTGAAATGTACTCTTAAGATTTATGTACTTTACCTTTGTAAGTTGTACAAAAAAAACCCCCCAAACCTCAATAAAAGTTTTAAAGAACGTCAGCTCTGCTGAAGCTTCATTGGTTAGGTGTCTGCACTCAGTTGCAAAAGCTAGTTCGAGACACTGCTGACCAGAGCGGAGGGTGGGGGTGGGTAGGTGGTCCCTGCAGTGTTTTTGGCTTAACCAAGGTCAGTTTCTGGTGAAGAACAAATTTTGGCCATTTTTGGCTCCACTGGAGAAATCAGCTGTCCCATTCCCAGAGGTGACCCAAGGGGCTGGTAGAGTTAGGGAGCTGGGAATACTCCAGGTGACATGGCGACTGTTACTTCTTGAAGACAGCATTACATCTCCAGTCATAGGGAACAAGTCAGAGCGTTGCTCATGGGCACCAACCCTATCTTCTTGTCCACTTTAGAAAATATATATTCACACTTAGATGAAGAGAGTTCGGAGTCCTCCACGTACACCACAGCGCTCCCCAGGGAGAGGTTCCGGCCGCGGCCCAAGGTCTTCCTCTGCTATTCCAGTAAAGATGGCCAGAATCACATGAACGTTGTCCAGTGCTTTGCCTACTTCCTTCAGGACTTCTGTGGCTGTGAGGTGAGAAATCTAAGGTCTCTTCTTTTATCCTGGGCAGGATGTGTGCTAATAAACTCTTAGCTTCCAACCTAGGGGTTAGCCATGTCTTCTTTGAGTCTGTCATAGCCATCATTGGCACTAAATGTTCGCTGACACCTAGTTCTAACCCCGACACACTCCTGCTCAAAAGCCTTGAGTGGCACCCACCTGGCAGGAAGTTTTTTAAGCTTTAAAAAGACTTGCTGGGTGTATGGATGGTGGAGGAGATGGCAGTGTGCAGTGAGGGTGGTGGGAGGAGGTCATCATGGCATTGGAGGATCAAAGAGAAAATGTAAGTAAAGAAGTAGATTTACACAATTCTTTGGGGGAGCTTTGCTAATAAGGGAAAACATGTTAAGTGCTCAAATGGTCTACTCTGGTTTCTTGCCTATTCTTTTGAGTTAAGCTATTAACATGTAACTTTTATATAATGACATAGTGTTCATTTTAGAGTGAAGTTTGAAGTTCTCATGGAAAACACACTTTGTTTCTTACAGATGCAAGAACTGTACAATAATTTTATTGTTGTTGTTTAGTTGCTAAATTGTGTCTGACACTGCGACCCCATAGACTGCCAGGCTCCTCTCTCCATGGGATTTCACAGGCAAGAATACCAGAGTGTTTTGTCATTTCCTTCTCCAGGGGATCTTCCTGACCTAGGGATTGAACCTGCGAATCTGTGTTTCTCCCATTGCAGGCAGATTCTTTTACTGTGGAGGCACCCTTGGAAGTTCCTTGTGCTTTGAAATTGAGGGCTCAGTGAGTTTCTTAGACTCTCTCCTTTGTGGTGAGGCTGCCCCCTAGTGTCAGTAAAGCATATTTACAAGGCTGGCAGGGTTTCCTAATGTATGAAGGTTCTAGAGGTGGGCTCATCTGGCTGAAAGACCAGCAAGTGGCACACAGTCTTCAAATACTTTGTGAGTGACTAGCCTGGGGAGAAGTGGGCTAGTGTAACAGAAATATGGGTGTAATAGAAAATTTGGAAACTAGAAAAATTTCAAAATGAATGGTAATCTTAACTTGGAGAAGAGGAATCACAGTTAAAGTTGCTGTATTTCCTCCCAGTCTTTTTCTGCATAGGTGAACTCATACATAACAGATTTGCATTTTGGATGGATTGGAATTATTTTTTCTGTCTCTTCACTCAGTGACTTTTATACTATTAGTAGTTCTATGTAAACTGAAGTTTTAAGTAGACACTTGGTTCATATTAATGATTCACCATAATTGAGTTTTTGCAAATTGTTAAACATCTTTAGTTCCAGTTTGCCTCATTTCTATTGATTTTCCAAAGATAGATACCTGGAAATGGAATTGCAAGGTCAGGCAGGAACATTTTTTTAAGTGGTTAGTCAGTTAGCTTTCAGAATGTATAATGTTAGCAATAATTAAGGAAAGTGTAAGACAACTTGGGATTATTTTCAGCAAGTAGGTAGATGTTGGGGGCTTTCCTCCCTTTGGTAATACCTTAGAGCAAAAAAGGAAGTCAAAGTCATTTCAGAACCCTCTTCCCCATAAGAGACTGTGGCTGCCACATTTGGGCATAGGCATTGGGAATTAATTTCTGAACTACAAAATGAAATTTCCAAAAGACTTTGCAGCAGAATCAGATGAAGATGGTCTGAGAAAGTTAAGCCCTCTGAGGGGCCACACATGTCCTATGGTCTTACTTTGTCAGTGCTCCACTCCCAACTCCCTCCCAGACCTCCCCTTGGGTTAAAGGCCTGGTAGGGATGTGGTCCTGTTGGTTGCTTAGAAGTCGTGGTGAGACATGGCAGTCTCTACAAGTGAGTGAACCAGAATGGCGGTGTTACTGCAGCTCATCACCCTTCTCTCCATGCACCAATCACCTGGTAAAGAGCAGGCTGACCTCAGGGTTGCGAGAGTGGCCAGGGAGGCCCTCTTTGTCACTCATACTGTCTGTTGTTGAGTCAGCTGGCAGCATGAGTGGGCGACTCTGGCATCCAGACCTGAACTCCATTTCCCAGCCCACTTTGAGATCCCTCACCCACACCCTTCTATTACCACCTTCCAGTTCTCTCTTCAAGATCTGTCCCCATCCAGGTGGCCTCACTCATCAGGTAGCTGCTCCCTCATTTCCTGTTTTCCATGCTCACCATCACACTCTAAGTTCACTGAAGGCCTCACATGCAATGTGTGATTTAGGCAAGTTGTCAGATACTCTGTACTCTGTCTTCACTTGTAGGGTAGGAGTGGTAATGATCCCACAGTATGCTAAAATGAGGACATGATGCAGAGGGCCTGGAGCTTGGTGGTCGGTCACCCATGCAATGTTAGCTGTTCCTTGGAGCTGGGTGGCCTGGAGCCTGCACATAGCAGAGATTTGGGGTAGATGATGAGCCCTTCTTGTAACATTGACCATCTTGTCACCTGACTCTCCAAGCTGTACAGGTGAGTGAGGTTACCTGTTCTCTTTCCAGGTGGCTCTGGACTTGTGGGAAGACTTCAGCCTCTGCAGGGAAGGGCAGAGAGAATGGGTCATCCAGAAGATCCATGAGTCCCAGTTCATTATCGTGGTGTGTTCCAAAGGCATGAAATACTTCGTGGACAAGAAGAACTACAAGCACAAAGGAGGCGGCCGGGGCTCAGGGAAAGGGGAGCTCTTCCTGGTGGCGGTATCTGCCATCGCTGAGAAGCTCCGCCAGGCCAAGCAGAGCTCATCTGCGGCACTCAGCAAGTTCATCACCGTCTACTTCGATTATTCCTGCGAAGGAGACGTTCCCGGCGTCCTGGACCTGAGCACCAAGTACAAACTCATGGACCATCTTCCCCAGCTCTGCTCCCACCTGCACTCCCAGGACCGCAGTCCGCAAGAGCCGGGGCTGCAGCCCGGACGGGTTAGCCGAAGGAACTACTTCCGGAGCAAGTCGGGCCGCTCCCTGTACGTCGCTATTTGCAACATGCACCAGTTTATCGATGAGGAGCCTGACTGGTTTGAGAAGCAGTTCGCTCCCTTCCATCCGCCTCCTCTCCGCTACCGGGAGCCGGTCTTGGAGAAGTTTGACTCGGGCTTGGTTTTAAACGAAGTCCTCTGCAAGCCAGGGCCCGAGAATGAATTTGGCCTCAAGGCCGAGTCGGCGGGCCCCGGGACACCGGCCGACCCGCACTCGGAGGGCCCGCAGTTCGGGCCTGACGAAGACGTGGAGGCGGGACCCGTTGTCGCGGGTGCCAGTGCCGTCCTGCGGCCCCTGCCGCTCGCGGGGAAAGCTGCTGGGCCCTCGGACATGCCGCGGGACTCGGGCATCTACGACTCGTCCGTGCCCTCGTCCGAGCTGTCCCTGCCCCTGATGGAAGGGCTCTCCGCGGACCAGACAGAGACGTCTTCGCTGACGGAGAGCGTGTCGTCCTCCTCAGGCCTGGGTGAGGAGCGGGGAGCCGGGAAGCTGGTGGTTTGGTGGGTTGGGTTCCAGATTCAGGCCACAGCCTTGCTCTAGGATCCCAGGATCCAGGAGAAGCTTTTTGCTAATTTTGCTGCAATTTTATTTGTCAGCAGAATGTTATGAGAAGTAACAAAACTACATTGATAGCCTCCCAGGTAATGGGACTGTTCAGGTGTGTGAGCTACGAAAGACTGATAAGAAATTATGTTGATCTGCCCGGTACCATGTTATGTAACATACATTATGTGCATTAGATCACCTTTCTAAACTCTGAAAACGTGTAGATACTAAAACACATTGGACCCCAAGTGTGTTGGATGCGTGTCTGTGGACCTGTAGATTTGTAGAGTTCACCACTCCCCATCTTGCCAATATCTTTAAAGCCACATGTATAGACCCAGGGGTTCATGGGGCATAGTATTCTCTCCATCCTAGCTCAACACAGGCTCTGGTAGAAGGGCCTGCTTCCCCACGGAGCCCCCCGCAGGATGCCGTCTGAAGCTGCTCTTACTGTGCCTATAACCCTTTGGAGTTCATGCATGCAAACGTGGCCCCTCAGCTGAGGGAACTGGAATCTGGTGGCAGGATGAGAATGCCCAGCCTTGAGCTGGTCGGGATGCCTGCCTCACTTGTGCAAAGTGCATGGTGCAAACCCACACCCAGCTTATTTTGGCCTGAGCACCCAGCAGTAACATGTGATTCTGCCGTCTCTTCTTTTCTTAGGTGAGGAAGACCCTCCTGCCCTTCCTTCCAAGCTCCTTGCCTCAGAGGCGTGCAAAGCAGAACCTGGTTGCTGCAGCTACACTGGTGAACTCCACACGGTCGCCCCTTTGTAACAGAATGGAAGCGTCTAAGCATTGCCACTTTAGCTGCCGCCTCTCTCTGGTTCCCCAGCTCATCTCTCTGGGTATGTGGCCCACTTGGAGCTGAGGTCTCTTTCAAGGATTTTCAGAGCAAAATCCTGGCCAGTACTTGCTCTCCTTGCCTCTCTATTCTCTACCAAATATATTGGCAGAGTCTCCAGTTCTCTGAAACCATGTGGAGCTGTGAAAGGCATGTCCGTAGTGTCTGACAGCAGCTTGCCATGTTAGGTCAGACTCTGGACTAGAGCCAATTCTGGGAGGTAGGGAAGAAACAGGAAAATACCCGCACTGATCATTCAAACTTAATTTATCTGTGCAAACTTTGCCAGTTAGCTATTGGCTGCTTTGATTTGAAATGCTTTGTGGAAAAAGCACTTTTGATGCCACTACAGCCGCAGAAGTCAAGTGCCAGTCTCTCTGGAATCCATGTAGGTAAAGATAATGCCTCTTTCCATTGTTGGTATGGAATTTACAGTGCCATTTACGATGCCGTGGGTGTTTAAAAATAAAAGCTCTGGAGTCAGAGGTCAAGAAGGTAACTGAATATACAGTCATTTTTCATAAAAATGAGTCTTATATGTTAGTGGGGGGCATGTCTGGCCAAGGAGGGGGCTGTAGGGCCAGGCCGATGACCATCTAGACCATTCTTTCTGAGATGGGTTGATCAATGTGCAGGGGCACTGGGGCCACATCTTGATCTGAATAGGCATCACGCAGGGGCCAGGTCTGCCCACCAAGTTTCCCTGGCTTATGCTTACTTTGTTGAATCTCAGATGTTAGTGCCTAAACGTTTATTTTTAAGAAACTGATACCTAACTGGGCTGTATTCACTGAAGTTGTAATTTGTGCTTTGGTTGACCTCTAGTCTAAAGCTCTGAACAGAAAATTAGGGATGAGAATCCACTGACAAAACAGCAGTATGTGGAGGTGGTAGCCAGTTAATCTGCTGAACTTGTTTTGCCTAATGACAAACCTCTTTTTAAGAAGGTGAAAAGGAAAAAAAAAAAAAAAAGATGAAAAGGAAGGGGTTGTTACAAAGATGAATGTGCTCTTTAAGTATTGTCTAGAGAAGACATAGACCTGAAATCATTAAATTCTTGAATCTTAAAGTACTTCCTTCACAACTCAGCCTGTGAATAAGGTTTCACTTTCTTTTTGTTTGACTTACCCAATTAAAGATTTGTCTCTTGTACTTCACTCTACCAAAAATAGGTATTGAGAGCTTAAGAGGAAAGAATTTGCTTTAAAAGGGAGAAGTATATGTTCTGTTTTTATGAGTGACTTCTGTACAGAATTTTTGTTTCCAAAGGGAAAATAGTTGTTCCTTTTTCCTCTCCATGACCTTAATGGGGAGTGAATATCTTTTTCTACCTTTTTCATAAATGCTGTTGGATTTTGGCACCAATACCAGGGACCCTGGTTTTCACTCCTTCACAAAATAGGACCAATATTGAGGGGGGGGACACTAAGAAGCATCCTAAGGTGGGGTGTGGGAGAGTGAGGAGGGGAGGACTTTTCCTTCGAGGCTCATGCCCAGCAGGTAGGGAAGGGAAGGCTTGCACCCTTGCTGGAAAGAAGAGGTTTGTGTGTATCTTTGATGCAAATACCACACTGCCTGCTCTGTAAGGGCAGCTGGCAGCTTTTTGGGAGAAGAACATGCTCGTCTGTTCTCTGGCATCGAGTTTCCTGCAGCTGCTCTGAGGGAGAGACAAGTGGGCTGCAGAACTGTCTCCCCTATAAGACCAAGCATCTTGTTAGAGGAGGGATGTTCCATGCTGTCACTGTGGAATCCGAGATGAATGTAGAGTTGCTGTCCACCTGTGAGTGTCTTGCCATTCCATTGTTGGCATCCATTCTGTGAAGGAGATTGGTCAGTCTTATTTATGTACAAAAATTCACATTGGAACATTTTCAGAGTGATTTCTTACTGAAGTCAAGAAATGGTGCATGCCCCAGAGGTGCCATTGGGAGCTGCCTTAGGATAGATGTTCAGCTTTGCACGTGAAAGGAGGCATCTCTGAGAAACTGGCCCCAGAAACAGAGTGAAAGACTGGAGAAGAAGCATCAACTGAGCTCCGTGAGCATGGGCAGAGAGCTTGCTAAATAAACTCACTGTGAAAATGGAAAGGAAAAATTGTGCCTGGCCAAAAATCAAGTGATGCTTTAGTTTGGATTTAGGGTTTAGGTACTTATTTTGAAATACTAAAGATTGTGATGTTCAGCAAAATCAAACTTTTGTACCAAGTAATGAAAATGACAGTGTGAATACCCAGCTGTGAATAGTTGAGAAGTCCAACTTCCTAATGTTGTCTTATTACTTTCACTTTTTTTTTTTAAACCCTCCCCATCTCATGCTGAAATTGGGAATGGTTGCCATATAGATTAATGCAAAATGTTTTACGCAGAGGTGCTTTTGACTCACGAATGGTCCTGGATGGTGGAAATGATAGGACAGAATTCAGATAAAGGTTCAAAAGTCACAGGCTTTCAGATGCTGGGGAATCAAGAATTCGGATATGGGAATGAACTCAATGAAGGGCCTTCATCCCGAGAGTAAAAGGCTCTGTAGCTCAGTTAGGTGGTATCCTCTGTACAGGAGACCAGAGGTAGGCTTCCTTCAGCTAACCGGGAAGGGCAGGTAGTTGAAATGAGGGAGCTAGTTGTTTATCTTGACTCACCAATGCCCTACGTGTCTGACACACATGACACATTAGCATCTGGCACACTCAGCTTTTCTTAGAGCTTGACCAGCTGTGTGAAGAAGGCCCAGGCAAAGGTGTGTTCTTCTCTGAGATGAGCTACAAGCAGTAGGGACTGCCTGGATGGGCCCAGCCCAGTCATACAGGGGCAGGAGTCTTTTGGAGGACTGAGGCCTGGGCCTGTGAGGCACACTGATCTCCAGAGAGTTAGAAGTCATCCAGGCCCAGGTCCCAGGACTTCAGTGGGTGACCCAGCCAGGGAATAGTATTTTGAGCCCAACACAAGAGAGGCCATAAAAGTCATGAGACAAAGGGTTTTTGGTTGACACAATAATAATTGAAGACAGTCCCATATCAGAAGTTCAGAGTTAAGTTGTCTTTTCCTTTAAAAGAAACAAAGGAAGGAAAAGGCTTTTTTTTTTTTAAATTCCTGGTGAAGAAATGACATACTTTCCTCCCTAAAGAGAGAAAACCCTGCAGTCCGCAACCACCTCAACACTAATTGGGCTCTCTTAAGGAGAGAGGAATTACTCTGTCTTTAATGGAGAGAGGTGGACAATGGGAGAAGATTATGAGCCGTTGCTAGTTGATATTGTTGGGAAAGGGTGCTGTTCTTATTTAACAGATGCTGTTCCTTCAGGAGGCCCCCCTGTAGCAAGTGTAGTGATAAATAAGGTATGATGACAAACCCTTCTCAGGCTCAGACAGTGGGGCCTGGTGGAGACTGTGGCCAGCAGACACCCTTGTGCTGCACCTACAGGGAGCAGCCACTCCAGCCCGTTATGACCATGTAGCGTTTCCTGATTGTCCCATTTTTCAAGAGAAACTGAGAATCTGGAGTTTTACATGAAAAAAATCAGATTATTTTTCTTTAGTATGGGCACTAAAATTCTTCATTGAATTCAGGAAACCCCTGGGTGGACCTGATTTGGCCCGCTAGCTATCAGTTTGCCACATCTGCTTTAGAAGATTTGAAAAGAAAGGCATCCATGATAATTACAGATGTCTGGTGCCACAAGAAAATACTCTTGCTAAATGCAGCCAGAAGTTAGATTGCTTTTTTTTTTTTTTTTTTTTTACCCATTGCTTCCCTAAAGAAATTTGCTATGATTGTGAATATATTTGAAATCTTTTGACTGCTTCTTCACACTTCATGTGTCTTAAGAAAAAGGCAAGGCAGTTAATTTAAAAATCAGATTTCTCCTCATTTAAAAAACGTGACACTTGAAACAGTTTCATTTAAATTCCACACCTTAAAGGACCTTATTTATAGTTTTAACTCTTGGCTTAATCACTTTTTTAGATGAATTAAATCACTTTTTTTTAATGCTGAGCTTAGGCCAAGCCCTAATGAGGAAAGCAGACATTGTGGAGAGTAGGGCAAGGAGTCCTGAGTATCCACTAGAGCCAGGCATTTGCTCTGTCTTTGGTTTTAAGTAATCTGTGAATTGATCTGTTTTGGAGATGTGCGACAGAATATGGGGATACCAGTCAAGAGTACTCATGGAGTTGGGTCATCCTTGCTATATCACCTCCTTTCCAGGTTCAGGGTGAAAATAAACAGGAGATCAGACTGTAAGCCAATAGCTTTCATGCCAATTGCAGAGCTTTGGGGGCGAGAGAAAGTTTGGATTATCTGGCAGGTGCCCCTCTAGTGTCAAACAGGAAGGGTTGTGCATGAATTATTTCAGACATTTGGCTGTGGATGTGATTCTGGATTTTCAGCGAAGGAGCTTCTGTAACCTACCCTGCTGATCAGATAGTTCTTTGTACATCTTCCTTATAGAAATTCAAACCAGCCTTCTTTTGTTCAGCATGTAGTGGAAAAAGAACAGCTGGTCACCTTCCGTGTATTTGAAAACCACGGTGAAGTCATCCCTCTAGTGTTTTTATTCCAGTGATAAGTAATGCCACCCCTACTCATTCTTCATAGCTCTTGTTTTCCAGGGGCTTAATAATTTTCACTGCCCTTCTGTTTCTCAGTTTCACACTCAGTTTAGTTGCCCAAATAGAATGTGGTGCCTTATTCACATTGGTGCCTTGTGAAAGCCAAGCTCAGGATGGGGATTAACAGAAATTCTTATGTACCCAGCTTCTTTTACTATTTAGAAATATAAAGACGCTTTTTTAAAAGTGGTATATCATCTGTGTTCATTTTGAAGGTTGCTTACTACATTTTTTTTTTTGTCTCAGCAGTAGTCCTCTATCATATGTGGGTTTGTTATTTTTTTCCCTCATGTGTTCAAACACGTGGTGCTTATTCTTGATGTATCTGATGTCATTCCCAAGCTTCTTCAAGATACCCTTCAAGACCAGCTCTTACTTTCTGAGTGGCAACCACCCCTCCCTTCCAATTTTGGATTCTATTTTTATATATCTGTATATGTCACCTTTAATTCAGGACTCACAGTATTATTAAATGGTGCAGACTTTAGCCACAGACAGGATAGCAGTTGCTGAGGGCTAATTTGCTAAGAGGTCGAGTGAGGCCCTCTTGGGAATTTTGGGCAGTTGCCTTCCCTCCTGCTCTTCGACTCCTCTCCAAAATTCAGTGAGGACCACAGACTCCACAAGGAACATGTCCATGTTCTAAAGGGCTGGAGCCATGGCTCCAAGTTGACCAAGCACTGTGGTTTGTACAAGCAGATGTCTGAAAAAAGCAAACCATTATGACTGTGTATCTGATGTTTTTATCAAAGAAAATTTCAGTGGAGAAGATTCAAAGAAGCTATCTTCTGTTTGTGTGTGACAAAGACAAAGTTGGCTGCTCCAGTCATTAGCCAAAAAATAATTACCATTGGATGACGCTAATGTGTAAGCATGTTATTTTTAATAAGTGGTTATTTTCTGTCTCAAGAAAAAGATGTAGAGAGTCTGGAGAGAGCAAAAGCTTTTGTAAAAACCAAATGTATTCATTTAGAGAGTAGATGACTTTTATTTTCACTGTTTGTTTTGTTTTTCACTGCAGAAGCTCCCTATTACTGTGTCTGGGGGGAAAGCCTGTGGAACAGTGGTTATTGCCATTGTCTTTGTTTCATCTTTAAGTTTCTCCTTTGTGAGGTTTGATGGAATAGTGAGCACTGACCAGCAGACTGTAGCAGTATGCTATATTTTTACATTGAAGATGTTATCGTCTTATTTGATTTGTACATAATTCTGTAAATAGGTGATAGTAGTCCACAGGTGACACTTGCAGAATGTTGTTTTTGTACCCTAGAATCTCTGCATCAAATAAAATGTTTTGTTTTCAGATTGTGGTGGCTCATTATTCTAGGTCGTGTTTTCTGTTTCCTGAATAGCTGGGGTTCCTAGCACAATTTTCTGTGGACCCTCATTCTGAGAGGGAGAGAGATTACCCAGGGTGAGGAGGCCGGGGTGGCTGGTCTGTCTTACACTTGAAGGAAAAGGAACCTGCTGCCCTTGATCGTTTACTCCATCCTCCGTCGGTCAGATGCTTGTCTCCTCAGTGTCTGGAACAAGGGCAGGGACACTCCCTCAAGAAGAAATTTGACTCTCAGAACAATGGACTTTCTTTGAAGAAATTGGGAAAGAAGTTGATGGATGCTGAAATTTGGGAGCCACAAATTTCCTGTCATTCAGAAAGAAAAAGGTGCCTGTTCATTCTTCGGACAGATGGTGTCTCATCTTCTGTGTGCCATGTGCTCTGAGTTACATCCCTAGTGTATGTCAACTTTGGGGTCTCATTTTTGAGATTCTGACATACAGAAATGGGGTAGCTGTGCTGAGAGCACAAACAAGAAGTCAGCAACATTGGGGTTCGTATATCTGATTGAATCATCCTCACTCCTAACCAATGGGCTGTACCGTCTCTCAACATAATTTCTAAGAAGAAAAAACCTTGAGTAGCAAGTTACGGCGAATTGGTTCCCTCCTCAGTCCACATATTGAGAGTACAGCTGTTTCAGAGGTTAAGCAGACGGATCTAAAAGGACTCCATTGGAAGGATCTCATTAGGTGAATGCTGCAGTAAGTGAATACCTCTTTCCTGTTAGTGGGGAGAAAATCCTCTTTAGACAGCATGAGAAGCCCTAACTTTTACCATGGTATTAGAAAGCAAGAGTCCATTTTCATATCTGCTTTGGGTTCATACAGTTGCCAACATCTGTGGGACCTCACCACTGGTTTTACTTTGTTTTAGAAATGCAAACTTTAGGTAGCAAAGACCAGCTTCCCTTTGCAGGCTTTAATTAGGAAACAGTTAATTTAGGTTTAGTTGAATAAGAGGCTACAGGCAATAAGCAGGTGGATGAGGAAGGAGACATAAATTATACCTTCACTGTCTCGGGCATGGGTGTCCCTGGTGGCACAGTGGTAAAAAAATCCACCTGCCAGTGCAGGAGACAGGTTCGACCTGGGTCAGGAAGATCCTCTGGAGGAGGAAATGGCAACCCACTGCAGTATTGCCTGGAGAATCCCATGAACAGAGGAGCCTGGCAGGCTACAGTCCATGGGGTCGCAAAGAATCAGACACAACTGAGCATGCATGCATGTCTTGCGCATAGTGAGTCCTTAACAAAGGACTCAATAAAGATGTTTTCCACCCCTACCCCCTACCCTGTCTTCTCAGTTGAGAGGAACAAAATCAGAAGTGGTTCAAGAATAGTGGAGATAGAATGAAGGGCAGGACAGACAGAAACAAGAGGTAAGGAAGGCCTTTTGCAAGGAGATAAAATTCAAATGGGGTCTTTGAGATTAAGGAAAAATAATGCAAGATCACTAGGCTTGGCTCCCTGGCCTCTTTCTAGAGGGTTTTTACACCATCTTTCACATTTATAGGTAATAAAATCTTTTTACAGTATTTATTTGAGAGCCTAAAATATGTATTAGAGATGCAGTAATGAATAAGATATATATGATCCCTGCCATCTCGCTTCCACCTCATTCTCAGTATGGGACTATGGGCAAACCCCCTAATTGTTCTGAGCCTCAGTTGTTTCATCTGCGAGATGGGACTGATAGCCACCACATTGGGTTTTTCTAAGACTTAAATGAGCTGGGGTTTATGAAGCACCTACAGCCACACTTGGCAAGTGCTAACCGTGTGGTAAATAGTGGCTTTTATTCTGTGGAAGAGCAGGTTTTGGACTACTTGTTGGCAGGTTTTGGACTACTTGTTGGCCCTATGGACATGGGTAGAAGACCGTTCCCTGATGATAGGAGCTCCAGCCCAGGAGCTTGAGCACAGCACCTTTGTCAGGTGCTATGTCAAATCATCTCTTTCCCTAAAAGAAGAGAGTGGGTCTACATGTGACTGTTGTGGAAGGAAGGCATGGGGCTTGTGGAGGGGGAGGTGCTCCTCACAAAATTAAACTTAACGCAGGATTCTTAAAAGTTGAATGTACATAGCCTGTAGCAGTTGACTGGATTCTCAGGTCTGCCTATGTCCCACTTACTAGGCTCATTCTCCCCTGATCATCTTTCAGCTCTGATAGAGATACAGACTTGTTTCTGAATTTGTTGCTTTAAGGTCCCTGTGCTGGATTACCACACTCTGCTGTGGCTGTGAACAAAAGCAGTGATTGTTTCTCTAACCGACGACCAATTTATGGTCGGTGGAATTTCCCAAGTTTTAGAAGCTGGCGGGGACGCAGACTGAGTAATGGTCCTTAGGATGAGGACCACTCTTCCTGATCTTGCTGGTCAGAAACATTCCAGGGAGTGGGACAGGCGGCAGCTCCCAGACAAAGCATAGACGTTTCCCACCAGGCTGGGCAAGGCCAGGCCAGGCGGAGCTCACAGCAGAGAGAGGCCGAAGCGTGACTGGTGACTGCAAAAATAAGCAGGACCTGCCTTTGGTTTATGTACCTGAAGTTTGACATACTTGAAGATCCTGCACATGGTTATATAATTGTGCATTCTTGATGAGATTTTTTAGTCATTGTGATTAAAGTGGGGCTTTGGTTTCAGGTACCCCGAACTTAGATCTCAGTCTGCCACTTTTGGGGGGACTCAAGCAGGTCACTTGAGCTGATCAGGACTGTTTCTACATCTGGGAAATAAGTAATAGCTCAGTACCAAATGGGGCTGAGGTGAGGCTTGACTGTGAGCGCAAGCAGAGTTATGGTCACAGAACCCAGTACACAGTGAGCCCCCTTGCCTTTGGGGATGTGGTCACCTGGGGCAGGTTAAGGGATGTACAATGATAAAGTGTGATCCCCTAGATATCTCCGTTAGCCCTGGTCTGGGTAGCAGAGGGCCTCAGTGACCACAGTGGAGTCCCTGTCTCCTGGAGACTCAGTTCTGCAGGCAGTTGGCTGGGACCAACTACAGGAAATGGCTACTTGTAAACTGCCGATAGCCCAGAAGTGAAGCCCAAACTTATTATCTGGCTTCTAGTCAACCTCTTTTTCTCTGTGTTTCTCTTTCTTCTCTGTTGCCACAGCAGAATTTGAGGGTCCTCCCTGGTGTGGTCCTGTCCTGGACCCTCTGTGCTAGACTTTTCCTTCTCCCTCTCGAAGTCTCTAACCATCCTTTGCAGTCAGGCCTTCCTTGACCACTATACACCCTCATTCAGGTCCTGACACACGCCTTCAGGAACAGCTTCCGTGTTTTATGTGCCAGACCCTCTTACTCACTAGTCCAGCTGCTCCTTGGGGGCAGGCTGTGCCCCTTGCTTATGCCTTCCACCTAGGCTGGACTTGGAATTTACTTCTTTAACCAGCTTGAGACCCCAGCCCTACCACTGATCAGTCAGCAGGCAAGTTACCTCATCTCCCTGGTCCTCAGTTTCCTCCTCTGTCTGTGGGGATAAAAATGCACCTGCCTATGGTATGGTTGTGAGGATAAAGCAGATGGAGGGGATAGTCCGGATAGTCCAGTGCCTGGCACATGGCAAGTGGGCACAGCCATCATTTGTCTCAGTTGTCATCAGGATAAGCAGTAACAGTTGCTAGTGAGTTTCAAAAGCTTCCCAGAAGAGTAAACTGCATCTATTCCTGCTTTGCAAATTGGGGTGAGACACCCATTCACTTACCATGATCTCCAGAGCTGAGGGCCACTGGAGTGTCCCACATCCCCCCCCGAGTGGCTTGCATTGTCTCAAGTTTGCACTCCCTGTGGGTCCTGTCTGCAGACTATAGACTTAGGGTTGGTGATGACCTGTTGTGTATTAGAGTCACCTCTGTGAGTTGGACACCTGCTACCACCTGGGCGCATCCCATATTCCCAGCAGGGTTCATGGCTTAGGTAATGTCTCACCTTCAGGGCAGGGCAACATTGGATTTGAACCCAGGCATTTCCTGCTCTGAAGCACCTGTCTTATCTTTCCACCCCACCTCCCGGTCTTGCTTCTCAGGTCTTCCTCAAGCCCAGATTATGAGAGCAGATGGGACTTGCTTTTAGAGAAAGAAAGTCTTTTACTGTATTCACTGCTTGCAGAACATTGCTTAGGTCTGAATACCGAGACGAACCCCTTACTCCTTCACAGGTGTCACCATCTCCTGGGGGGGAAGGTTAGTGTTGCTTCATCAACTGGATGCTCCACACCTTTCAAAAGAAAGTGTGTGTGTGTGTGGGGGGGGGGCGCATCTGAACATTGCTAAAGGCAGAAGACTTGAATATTCTTTCAGTGATCCACTTCTAGCATTTTCTCTGTAAGAAATAACCAGAACTGTGTATCAAAGTTAGTTATGCAAAGATTTTCATCACTAAGCATTATCCCTGATGCTAAGAAGTGAGGATCAAACCAGGTACCAGTCAGGACTGCTGATAAGAGGAGGCACATTCAAACCACAGACCAACGGGCGGCTCTTAACAGTCATGTTGTAGAATATTTTTATCACAAGGAAAAGGCTCACAATATGTTAAATGGAAAACAAAAAAGCACACAAAATAACAGTAGATGTTGCTGGCTATCAGTAACCTCAGGTATGCAGATGACACCACCCTTCTGACGAAGTGAAGAGGAGCTAAAGAGCCTCTTGATGAAAGTGAAAGAGGAGAGTGAAAAGGTTGGCTTAAAACTCAACATTCAGAAAACTAAGATCATGGCATCTGGTCCCATCACTTCATGGCAAATAGATGGGGAAACAGTGGAAACAGTGACAGACTTTATATTTTTGGCTCCAAAATTACAGCAGATGGTGACTGCAGCCATGAAATTAAAAGATTCTTGCTCCTTGGAAGAAAAGCTATGACCAACCTAGACAGCATATTAAAAAGCAGAGACATTATTTTGCTGACAAAGGTCTGTCTAGTCAAAGCTATGGTTTTCCAGTAGTCATGTATGGATGTGAGCATTGGATTATAAAGAAAGCTGAGCGCCGAAGGATTGATGCTTTTAAACTGTGGTGTTGGAGAAGACTCTTGAGAGTCCCTTAGGCTGCAAGGAGATCCAGCCAGTCAATCCTAAAGGAAATCAGTCCTGAATAGTCATCGGAAGGACTGATGCTGAAGCTGAAGCTCCAGTACTTTGGCCACCTGATGCGAAGAACTGACGCATTTGAAAAGAACCTGATGCTGGGTAAGATTGAAGGCAGGAGGAGAAGGGGACCACAGAGGATGAGATGGTTGGGTGGCATCACTGACTTGACGGACATGAGTTTGAGCAAGCTCCAGGAGTTGGCGATGGACAGGGAACCATGGTGTGCTGCAGTCCATGGGATCGCAAAGAGTTGGACACGACTGAGCAACTGAACTGATTACTGGGTGGTGTGATTGTGGGTGGGTTTTTATCTTATTCTTAATATTTCTCTCAACACTGGTCATACGAATAGTATTATGTCATCAGTGGGTTTTAAATGTGTGATCTCACAGGACGAGTGTTAAAGGTACTTGGTGGGCACTCGATGGCCAGGTTGGTGGTCTCCATCTTGCCCTTGCCCTTGTTGTGCCTTCTCAAGAGATGGCTTTCTCCAGCTGTGCTCCCTGGTGCCTCATCTCAGCCCCTCACCCCTGCTTCCCTACCTGGCACCAGTTACAGCTCTTCACTTACTCTTTCATATGGAGACCTGCAGTAGACACCCCAGCTTTCCCAACTGATGACTTAGGTGACAGCCTTGGTCCTATTCTACCTTGTTTTGCAAAGTTAGGGGAGACGGAGCTGAATTCAAGAATGAGCCCTCATGAACTGACTGTTTCAAGGAGAAAAGGTGGCTGATCATCAGTATCTTCTGGCTTCTCCACCAGTTTTCAAACTCCATGGATAGTGACCCACATTTCCTGCTTATTCCCTCCACACACCCCACCACAGGACTCCCTTTGGGTGTATCACCTCTTCCCCAACAGTTTCCTAATCTGAGTCCAGGAGCCAAGTCCTCCTTACCCTCCCCCTGGCAGGGCCAAAACATGAGTAGGTGGGAGGTGATGGGGCATTGCATATAAACCGTTGTGGGTTTACATAGATTTGTTTCTGGTCTACATATTCCTGTGGATCTGTTCTGATCTCTGGACACCTGGAATTGAAAAACAAAGGAAACTGAGGCATGCATCCCCAGTAATAGTCAACACGCACATTGCCTTTGCTGTGTCCAGGAGACTTTGACCCACTGCATCCATTCCTCACTCAGCAGCCATGGAGTCCCATCACCTCTGCCTGGACCTTTCCATGGTCAAAGTCTAGTGTGTCACCTTGGCCATCAAGGCCCTTTTTCATGGGCTTCCAGAAGTGTGCCCTGTGCCTTCTCACCTCTGGGCTTCCACGTCTGTCCTCTCCAGCCCAGTCACCCCACATCCCACAGGGAGGCTTCCCATGCTCGAATCTGGGCTAGCACTTCCCTTGTGTGTCTCTCACCATGTCCTGTCCCATAACCTGCCCAGTGATGGCTCTGACTATTCCCACATCAGCCGTGAGCTCCATAGGGTCAGGGAATATGTCTGTCTGTCTCATGAGAGTCACTGCTGAGGTTCAGAGTCTGGCATGGTCTGTGGCATGTAGCAGATGCTCCAATCATTAAATGGAATCTAACAGAAATAGAAATTTTATCTCGGACAACACCGCCTGAGTAGAGCACCAGGTGTCGACTTGTGGGGCGGAAGTGCCTGCCGAGCTCTGGGTTGCTGAGGGAGTGGAAGCCCTTTATTATTACCTAATAAACATGGTTGGCTGTAGTAAGGGATCTCCCACCGTGTGGAGGAGGGAGAGTAACAAGAGGTTTGGAAGAAAAGGTTGAGGACTAGGGATCTGGGTATAGGTTTTGGCCTTGGAAATGGAGTCCTGGAGAGGGTGTGTGATCCTTACACAGGAAAGGGATGGGTCATGAGGCACTGGGTTTGGGATCAAGGTGTAGTGGAATGAAGTTGCCCTTGTTGGAATGAAAGTTCCTTTGCTCAAAATTGGTCAGTTTCTGGCCCGGAAGTTGGGCTGTGGGCTAGGAAGAGGTCACACAGCCTTAGGAGGCTAAGTGCCTGCAAAGGAGAGACACGAGTTTGCAATAAAGGAAGTCTCAACTGTGGCAGATGAAGGTCTGAACACCTGGTTCTGGTGACGGTGTGTGTAGGGGGTGGTGCCTGGGCTGGGAGATTTACATCCCAGCTGCTGCTGCCAGGGCAGGTCCCTCCTGGGAAACCCTCAACAGCCCCCTCCCCCTTGTGAGGTGGAATGAGGGGGTGGGGTTAGAGCTCCCCCATGGAGAAAGTGAGGAGGTCCACTCAGAGCCTGATCGCGCGTTTACTGGAGGTATGGCTGCAGAGAAACTTAGCCCTGGAACTGGTGCTTTCTCCTCTGACCTGGAGGCTGGCTTCGCCTTTCTAAGCTTCAGTTCCTGAGACGGCCCATACAAGCCATACACCTCACAAGGCTGTTGTGAACGTGCAAGTAGATCAAGCACCTGAAGTCCTCGCCAGGCACATGAAAGCAGCTGATGAACTTTTTATCATCATGGTTTGTACTTTCATAAGAGCTCATGACTAGTGTATAGGGATATTTTTTATTCCTGACTTTATGGGGTCCTGAGGACTGGAAGAATTTAATCTGTTGAATGGATGAATGAGTACAGAAAATGCTTTTAGTATTTAGATTCTTAGGTCTATTTCGGCACGAAAGACTCAGGCCACACTGCTGGCTGCTGCTCTTTCAAGCTCAGCATCTGCCCACAAACGTGTTTCCTGAGAACCTAATGGGTGCGCGGGGATTCGTCTTTATTTTCACCCCCACAGTCGGGGAAAGTGAGGCTTGGGCAGGACCAGACACGCCCAAGTTCAGCCTGGTAGGCGAGGCTGGAGCTCCAAGCGCTGACCTGGGCCCTCGCCCGCCCGGGCAGCTCCTGCTGCCCATGGCTCGGGAGTCGCCACAGCCCCCTCCCGTTGGGATACAGATCCCCGGAGCCACCCTCGGGGGAGTGGGATTCGGGGGCCTGCGCACCATTTCCCGGACCCAGTAAATTATCTCCCAAATAGGTGCTGGGCATGCCCCGGGGGCCAGGTCTCCCCTTCTCCGTCCCCAGCCTTCCCTGGGACCCCGGCAGGGTGCGGAGTGGGAAGTGCTGAGCAGCGGCCAAGCGTGACTGAGTCCGAGCTTCCCGCCACCGGGCTTGGCGCCCGCTGGGGTCCCCGACCCCCGCCTCCCCGCCCCCCGCCCACGTGGCCGGCCAGGCCCCTCCGCCCCCGGCCCCGCCCCGCCCGCGGGGATCCGCCCCCGTGGCCGCCGCTGCCGGAGTCGTAGCCGCGGTGCGCGCGCCGCAGCCCCGCGCGTCGATCCCGTGCTGGGAGCCGAGGTGAGTGTAGGCGGCTGGCCTGGAGCCCCGCTACTACTCCGCTAGACCTTCCCGGGCTGCAGACCCTGCTAGACACCCTGGGGCGGAAGGCTTTCCCGGGCTGGTTCCTCTCCTTCACCCACCAAGCCGGAGCTAGTTCCCACCTCCAAGCCGCCCTCGCTCCATCCCGGCGCCCGCAGCAGAGTGTGCGCTCCTGGCTCCAGGCACCCTGAACGCTCAGGGGAACCCTGGACGCGGCACAGGTAGGCAATGCCAAGACCAGCGCCGACCAGCCGCCGCTCCGCCGGAGACCCTGACTTCGACCCTCTGGTAGCTCTTGGGCTAAAAGTTCCCGGACCCACTTCCGGGGAGGGAGGTGCCACCTGTCTTGGAGTGCAGCCCCTTTCCCTCCACGTGTCTTCCCCTCGGGCGCGTTCGTCGGGGGTCGCAGCACCACCAGTCACTTCGCGGCGGGGAACCCGGCTTTGGGCGCGCGGGGCGGTGGCTGCGGTTTCGGGCCCCTCGGGCCCTGGTTCTCGTTGCTGCTTAAACTAAGCGGCTCGAGGATCCAGGGATAGAGGAGGGGGAGGCGGACACCGTGGGGTTAAGGCGAACTTCGGGCCCTCGTAGCCAGAGAGGGGCAAGCGTTTTCTGAGTGTGGAAGTTTTTACTGAGTCGAGTTCCCGTGGAAGTTCCTTTGCCACGAGGAAGAACCGCGCTTGCTGTATCAGCGGCCTCATCAAGGGCTCATACGTTGATGAAACTGAGTGGCTTGTTCCTCGAGGACTCTCCATTTAATGCCTAAACCAGCTTGCCTCCAGGACTGGGCAAGGATGTGAGAACTGCCAAACGGTGGTTGTCTTGGGTGAACTATCAGAAACTTATTTTTAAGCACTTCATGCACTGCCCCGGTGTTATCACCTTCTACCCTAGGGTGTGGAAGAGTTTTGCTATGACTGCGCGTCAGCTGTGTAGTCTTGAGCAAGTTACTTCGCCTGCTCATGCCTAAGTGTCCTCATCCGTATAGTGGAGATGATAATAGTACAAACCTGAAAAGGTTGTGTAAGATTAAAGTTTTTATTGTAGTGCCTGGTACAAGGTAAGTTCTCCCTCGGTTAACTGCCCTTCTTGTTACTATTTTGACTGACATTAACAGAGCACCCCCATCCCTAACTCCACAGTGAGCTAGGTGAGCAAGCTCTCCGCACTTCCCCGTTTCCTGATAAGGACCTGAATTATTTACACAGTAGCCGTGGTGTTCCCTTCCGTCTTGAAACACTTGGGCTTTGCATTAACACTTCCTATGCTTAACCAGCCTTGTGCGAAATGTTATCTCAGAATGTGAGATTAGAGATGACCTTTGTCAAGGACAGTCCTGGAAAACGGGGTCTTGGACCTTCTCTGGAGGCTCTGGGGTGCTGTGGGATGTTTCCCTCGCTGGAGTGGAGCGGATAAGGTTTCACTAGGACTCCTTCAGGCCTCGGTCCCCCTGACAGGCTGACATCTTCTATCAGACATAGAAGAAATAGTGTGGGAGTCTACTTACGGGTCTGAGGGCCTGATCTTGTCCCCTCTCTTTCATTTACTCACCTCTAACAGGTTGTCCCTTCCATCAGTGGGGTGCTCCTGGGCTGAACCAGTTTAGTTTTTTCTTGTAACGGTGGGAACCACAGACAGACGTTCTGAACCTGGGGCTCTAAGAACCTTCTGAAATACACATGAGATGCTTGGAGCACAGGTGTGTAGTTTTTCAGAGGGTTCTCTTTACATCGTATTCTACAAAAGGCCCTCATCTCCCAAATGTGGGCCCTGAACCCCAGGTGGGAAGATGGGAGTTATGGTTCCCTATACAAGACAGGCCCACTTTTTTATGGAGTCAAGATGTCAGCATTACCTCTGTCCCTGTAGGTAGAGGTGCACACATATTCCTTTGTGCCCTTGCTCAGAGCACACTTGCCAGTGGAAAGTTCAGAGTCAAATCAGCTCTGCCTTGACTTGAGAAAATCTGATAAAGTCAGTGGGGAAAGAAGGCAGGCGGGGGTGAGGGGAGATATGTGTTTAGGGCTTGTGGTGGGGCCTTTAGGATAGGGTGCAGTTGATGAATATTTGAACTCAACTTGTCAGGAGACTTCTCAGACTTCTCTTTTGCACATGCTTTTCCTTCTGCTGAGCACACTCTTTCACCACCTTTTCTCATGTCTGGCAGTTTCGTGCCATTTAGCTCAGATGTTTCCTCTGTAGAAAAGTTTCCCCTGACAACTTTGCCCAGAGCAGCCCCTTCTCTGTCAGTTTCTGTCATGTTTCCCAATTTTTTAAAATTAATTTTATTTTTGGTTGCACTCGGTCTTTGTTGCTGTGTGAGGACTTTCTCTAGTCACAGAGAGAGAGGGCTACTCTCTAGTTGCAGTGTGCAGGCTTATTGCGGTGGCTTCTCTTGTTGCAGAGCACGGGCTCTAGGTGTGTGGGTTCAGGAGCTGTGGCACACGGGCTTAGCTGCTCTGCAGCGTGTGGGATCTTCCCAGACTAGGGATCCCCTGCATTGGCAGGCGGATTTGTATTCTCTGCACCACCGGGGAAGTCCCGTATTCCCCTATTGTATTTTACTCTTGGAGCTTGCCTCAAATGGTTTTCCTCATGTATCTGCTCATGGGTTTGTTGTCTTCGTCCACCCAGAAGAACATAGAATCCTGTTGCCCTTGTCCCTGCTCCACTCTCGCCCCTGGCCCACAGTAAGTGCTCACTAAATGTCTGAGGGACAGCGCGAATTGAGTATCCACTGAGGGAGGCTTGTGGAGGCTGGAGAGGTTTAGGAGTCGTGAAATGCAAAGGAACTGGCCAATAGGAATGCCAGTCTACAGCGTGACCTTTGAGGTCACATAGTTCAGCCTGCAGTTTAAACCATCTCCACAGCACCTCCTCCTAGTTACTGCTTAACCCAAGCTTGGATCCTCCAGTGAAGGGAACTCGTTGCCTCCTGAGAGAGCCTATTCCTGTCAGAGAATGATGTGGGATGCAGAGAAGGGGATGTCGTCCCCATACCCCCTCTGATGATGAGGAGAGGTGCATGCTACTGCTCCCCGGATCCTTTCCTCCATCACCATCCATCCCAGTGAGCTGCCTCTATTTCTCTGCCGTCACCAATGTTCCTGAGCCCCGACCAGAACTCAGTGTGTGCTCCTGAGTCAGAAGTCACTGGAGGGAGCCTGAGGCGAAGAGGCATCAAAGAAAACTGCAGTTGTCTAGAAACCTTCGAGGCCAAGCTCTATTGTTCAGGCTCCTGTAACTCATTGGGCAGCAGGGGTGGGTGGCCATGAGGTGTGGGGCTCTGTTTCTTTCATTCTTTTTGTTCTTTTTTGAGATTTGTCCAGTTAATTCCTTAATCAGTTTATTAATTATAGTCCTAGCTATATTTTTAAAAGATTAATCCTTGGACCCATTACCTTAATGGTTTGTAAGGATATCGCCTGATTCATATCACCTCACACAAACAGGTTGAAACTTGAGTGAAAACAAAATGTTTATATATATGATTCTAATTTATTGAGTCAGTTCCAGTTTCTGCGGCAGGTCACCAGTGTGGTGAGTGGAGCGGGGTCCACTGTGGAGAGATTTGGAGGAAGACTTTGCTTTTTTCCCATGTACCTTAGCCACTTAGCTCAGCTAATTTACTTCACTTGTTCAAGAATCACTTATGGAGGGAGTGCCCTGGCACTGGACACACACCGCTTCTCCCTTCAGAGTTCACATCGCAGAGGTGAAGATGGGTAATAGACACCTAGACCTATGCTGAGATGCCAAGAGGTGTGGCCAGTGTGATGAAGGAGGTGAAACTGGGTAAGGGGATTCAGAGTAGCTGGGACGGAGGCAGAGTTGCTTCTCTGAGGAAGCAGCATTTGAGGGGAAACTCATTTGAAAGAGGGAGCAGCCATGTGGGTGTCTTGGGGAAGACCACTCTGTACATATGGATATGGTCTGTCTCCCTGGGGAAGGGGGAGAGGAAATGAGGCAATATGGGCAGAACGTCCCCCACCCTCTCTCCAGATCTTAGCAGGTGGCTAGAGTAAGATCTCAGCAATGTGTGCACTCCTGGTTGACCAGAAGGCTTGTGTCTTTCTTTTCTAGAGGGTGGGACCTGGAGCAGTGGATGTTCCTGAAACTGCTGCCTGGGCAATGAGCATGAACCTTGGGGGCTTGATGCAAGATTCTCATTGGTTATAGCTGTGTGTGTGTGTGTGTGTGTGTGTGTGTGTGTGTGTGTGTGTGTCTGTGTGTGTGTGTGTGTGTGTGTGTGTGTGTGTGTGTCTCTGTGTGTGTTGGAATATACCGTGGAAAAGGAACGAATGTAGCAGCCTTCATTAAATGCCAGTTAATCTGAATGGCTGTGCCTTGTGCCGCTGAGCCCTGCACCAACATCTTAATACATCTATGTGTGTCACATACCCTCATTTTCCAGACCAGAAAACTGAGGTGTGGAGTGATGAATAACTTGCCAACTGTGTGTCTTCTTGGGCCGCTCGTCGGTTGTACTGAGAGAGATGGAGGTGAAGAGAATCTTCCCTGAATATCTGTTCAGTGACATGAAGAGAGACAGGTGTTTTAAGTATCTTAGGCCTCTCTTGGGTGCACATCCCTGGAATGTCAGCTCTGGGAAGCGGAGCGAGTGCTCAGCCCCTGGCTCAGTGAGGGCTTGTTGGGACATTTGGTGCGTGCCCCAGAGTCTCTGGTGGCCGTGGAGTAACAAGGCTAGAGGAGGTGATCACTTTCATTTCCCAGGTGTCTCCTGACTTTTCCAAGGTGAAGCACAAGTTTTCAGGGCAGAACTGGACATGGGGCCCAAGTCAAAACAGGAATGCTCAGAAAGAGAGGCTGGAGCTCGTGGCCAGAGTTGGAGGACAGAGAAGGCAGCTTGGTGTCTCTCCTGGCTCAGCTAGCTAAAGAGCAAGCTAGTTAGTTACCAGTCCAACTTGGCTCCTTATCCCAACACCCCACCTCCACTTCCAGCCAGCATATAGTAACTTTATGGGTTTGAATTTGCTGGTAGAACCCCAAGCTCTGAATTCAACTCCAATTCTGAGCTCCATAATATTTTCCTGGAAACTGGAGCAGAGTACTGACTTGGCTTTGAAGCAGATTGAAATGTCTGGAGGTTGTAGAGATGGCAGTTGGGGTCTTGTGTTCCAGTCTCTGCTGCAGTGTTAACCAAGGGAGTGACCTTGGACAAGGTGCTTAACCTCTTCAAGCCTGTTTCAGTGAACCAGTGAAGTTGCTCAGTCATGTCCAACTCTTTGTGATCTCATGGACTGTAGCCTATCAGTCTCCTCCATCCATGGAATATTCCAGGCAAGAGTACTGAAGTGGGTTGCCATTTCCTTCTCCAGGAGATCTTCGCAACCCAGGGATTGAAGCCAGGTCTCTCACATTGCAGGCAGACGCTTTACCATCTGAGCCACCAGGGAAGCCCCCAAGCCTGTTTGCCCATCTGTAAAGTGAGGTAGTGCTTGCCTGTACCTCAGAGTTTTGCTCTGAGGATTAATTGAAAAGATATTTGCAAAGTGCTGACCCCCATCACAGCCTGCATGTGGCGGGGCGGGGGGTGGCTGTTGCTGGGGTCGTCATCTGGTACTTAGGATTGACCCAGGTCACTCTAGCACTTCTTTGTGCTCCTGTCGAAAAGGTATGCTCAGACACACTGGAAGTTCTTCATTCAGATTTGGGGACTTCAGTAGTGTGGATCTTCAGTAGTGTGGTATCTTTTTGGATACCTTCTTATTAGACAAATCTGGATAATGGAGTTGGCGATCAGTTTATGGTGAGACAGATGCCAAGTTGAACTGCTGCCGAGACCTCTTGCCCAACTATAGCCCCCTATTCTCTCCCAGTAGTACCCCACGTCCTCATGGCCGTCACTCCCTGAGGGGCACATGACACCTTTGGAACTTGGTTGCTTCAACTCACTGTTCTGATTCACCTTCACCCCATGTCCCCACTGGTTCCTGTAATAGAATGAACCTGACATCCCCCAAACACCCCAGAAGCTTTTCCACTTTCAAATCTTTGCTCCTGCTATTCCCACTACTTGGGATGCTCTTTCGCTCTTGTCCACTTTCACAGATTTCCTCACTACCCAACTCCAGTGGCCTCTTCCTTTTTCTTCTGTTTTGGCTAGAAAAATTCTCTTTTGCAGGGCATGCCCTGATTATTTCTTAATACACAGAAAAGCAAGAAAATCAGAAATTGTAGAGTAAATAATGAAGTTCCACCTCCCTCATCCCAGGCTTACATCCAGAAAGAACATTTATGATCAACTGGCTATGTATTTCTCTTAGAATCTTACATAACAAGTTTGTGTACCTGTGTATATTTTTTTAAAAGGCTAACATAATCACTTATATTGTATGTATTCTTCTCCAGTCTTGTTTTTTTTTTTTTTCCATTTAACCATATGTCCAAGAGCACCTTCTCTGTCCATATGCCCTCTTGTTTTTATCTGCCCTGGCTCTCACCTTCCCCTGGAAGAGTGTATAAATTTATGTGAAAATGGATTTTCACTTCTCTTAGGTATATACCAAGCAGTGGAATTGCAGGTCGTATGGTGACTCAATGATTATTAACATTTTGAGGAACTGCCAAATGTTTGTCTTGTGGCTGTACCATTCTGCAATCCCACCAGCAGTGTGTAAAGGCTCTAATTACTCCACATCCTCACCGATGCTTAACCACTGTTCATCTTCTTGATCATTGCCGTTCTAGCGCAGGTGAAGTGATCTCGTTGTGGTTTGGATTTTCATTTTCCTTATGGTTAGGGGTGTTAAATATGTTTTTTAACTTTATTTTTTAGAACAGTTTCGAGTTTATAATAAAATTGAGAGGAGGGTACAGAGATTTTCCCCTTGCTCCCTGCTCCCACACATGCCTAGCCCCCACCATTATCAGCATCGCTCACCGGAATGCTACATTCATCACCAAGGATGAACTTGCAGTGGCACTTAATGAACATCTAAATTCTGTAGTTTGCCTAAGGGTTCATCGCTCTTGGTATTCTACTTTCAGTGGATTTGGGTAGATGTACAATGACGTATATCCATCTTAACAGTATCATGCAGAATATTTCACTACTGTAAAAACCCTCTGTGCTCTACCTGTTCATACCTTCCTCCACCCCTGCCATATTCATTGGTCTTTTTGTTGTCTCCACGGTTTTGCCTTTTCTAGAATGTCATACTGTTGGAATCATACACAGTGTATCCTTCTCATTTTGGCTTCTTTTCCTTAGTAATATGAATTTAAGATTTCCCACATCTTTTCATGAATTGATAGCACATTTTTAGTGCTGAATGACGTTCCATTGTCTAGGTGTATCCCAGTTTATTTTTCCCTTTATCTCCTGAAGGCCATCTTGGTTGCTTCCAAGTACTGAAAATTATGAATAAAGCCTCTATAAACATCTCTGTGCAGGTTTTTGTGTGGGCATAAGCTTTCAGCTCTTTTGGGTAAACACCAGGGAGTGGCTCACTGATAAGGGTGTCCTTAGTTTTTGTGTTTGGCTGTGCTGGGTCTTTATTGCTACACGCGGTCTTTCTCTATTTGCGGTGAGCTGGGAATGCTCCTCGCTGCGGTACATGGGCTTCTCATTGCAGTGGTTTCTCTCGTTGTGAGCATGGGCTTTAGGCACGTGGCCTTCAGTTGTCTGTCTTCAGTAGGTGCGGCTGGCGTGTGCTCAAGAGCAAGGGCTCAGAAGTTGTGGCACACGGGCTTTGTTCTGCAGCACATGGGATCTTCCCAGACCAGGGATCGATCCACGTCCCCTGCACTAGCAGGTAGATTCTTAACCCCCAGATCACCAGGGAAGCCCCAGTGTGTTTAGTTTTTTAAGAAACCTTCAAACTGTCTTCCAAAGTGGCGTACCATTTTGCATTCCCACCAACAGTATATGAGAGAGTGCCTGTTTCTCCACCTGCTAGTCAGCATTTAGTGTTGTTGGTATTTTGGATTTTAGCCACTGCCATAGGTATGTAATGGTATCCTCCTTGCTGTTTTACTTTATGTTTCCCTGTTGTCATATGATGATATGTAGCATCTTTTCCTATGCTTACTTGCCATGTGTGTATCTTCTTTGTTGAGGTGTCTTTTAAGGTCTTTGGGCCATTTTTCATTCAGATTGTTTCTTATTATTCAGTTTTAAGAGTTCTTGGTATATTTTGTGTAATAGCCCTTTATCACTTGTGTCTTTCACAAATACTTTCTCCCACTCTGTGGCTTATCTTCTTTTACTCTTGGTATTATCTATTGCAGAGCAGAAATTTTTTTAACTTTATGAAGTCCAGGTTATTAATTATTTCTTTCATGAATTGTGTTTTTGGTGTTGGATCTAAAAAGTCATCACCATTACAAGGTATTCTAGGTTTTTTCTGTTTTATTTTTTCGGAGTTTCAGACATTTGCATTTTACAAGGTCTGTGATATATCTTGAGTTAATTTTTGTGATGGATGTGATGTCTATGTCTAGATTTTTCTTTTTGCATGTGGACGTTCAGTTGTTTCAGCACCATTTGTTGAAAAGATGGTCTTTGCCTCATTGTATTGCCTTTGTTCTTTGTCGAAGATCTGCTGCTGCTGCTGTCGCTTCAGTTGTGTCTGACTCTGTGCGACCCCATAGACGGCAGCCCATCAGGCTCCGCCGTCCCTGGGATTCTCCAGGCAAGAATATCAGAGTGGGTTGCCATTTTCTTCTCCAATGCATGAAAGTGAAAGGTGAAAGTGAAGTCGCTCAGTCGTGTCTGACTCTTAGCGACGCCATGGACTGCAGCCTACCAGGCTCCTCTGTCCATGGGATTTTCCAGGCAAGAGTACTGGAGTGGGTTGCCATTGCCTTCTCCTTGTCGAAGATCAGTTGACTGTATTTATGGGGGTCTATTTCTTGGCTCTCTGTTCTGTTCCATTGATTTTTTTTTTTTTTTTTTTTTGGTCTCATCTTTTGCCAATACTGCGCTGTTTTGATTACCAGAGCTTTATAGTAAATCCTGATGTCTTGTAGCATCAGCCCTCCAACTTTGTTCTCCTTCAGTATTGTGTTGATTGACTGTCTTTTAATGTGCGTATCAGCCATTTGTATATCATCTTTGGAGAAATGTCTGTTCAGTTCTTTTGCTTATTTGAAAAACTGGGTTGTTTTTTTGCTATTGAGTTATAAGGTTCTTTATGTATTCTAGATTCAGTCCCTTATCAGATAGATACATAGTTTTTCAGTATTTTCTGCCATTCTTTGGGTTGGTCTTTTCACTTTCTTGACGGTGTCCTTTGAAGCACAAGGTTTTAATTTAGGTGAAGCCAACTTACCTATTTTTCTTGTGTTGCTTCTGCTTTTGGTGTCTTAACTAAGAAACCTTTGCCTAATCTAAGATCATAAAGATTTATGGCTAAATTTTCTTCTAAGGATTTTACTGTTGTAGCTCTTATATTTAGGTCTTTGATCCATTTTGGGTTAATTTTTGTGTGTGGTGTGAGGTAGGCCAGTACAGCTTCCTTCTTTTGCATGTGGACACCCTGTTGACCCTGCACAGTCTGTTGAAAAGACTACTCTTCTATTGAATTGTTTTGACATCCTTGTCAGAAATCAGTTAGTCACAAATGTGTTTATTTTTGCATTCTCAGTTCTATTCTGTTGATCTATATGTCTGTCCTTATCATACTACCATTGTCAGTACTGTCTTGATTATTACACCCTTATAGTAAGTTTTGAAATCAACAATTATGAATTCTTTCAACTTTGTTCTTTTCCATGATTGGTTTGGCTCTTTTGGGTCCCCATATGATTTTAAGATCAGCTTGTCAATTTCTGCAAAAAAGACAGCTAAGTATTTGACAGGGGTTGTACTGAGTCTGTAGTCAGTGGTAAGTTTGATGATCTCATCAATACTCCGTCCAGTCCAGAAATACTTTTCCTGGGTGCGTCACTCACCTCCACCAATGGTTGTCTTATGGGGACACACTCAGAGGCCCACCCTTCAGGCTGCACAGACAAAAATCCAGGCACATCGCATCTTTTTTCATTGTTGAAGAAAGTGACACCATATAGTTTAGTGTTTAAGGCTGAAGACCTTGGATAAAACATTTAATACCCGATTTTGTGGAATGGGAGTGCATCTGGCACTGACCAAGTGTACTACAGACCTGTTCCCTTTACTCTGAGGGTGTTATGAAGATCCCTAAAGATCCTCCCTAATTCCCCCACCTCCATGCCTTGAGAAGTGTGGTGAGAACTAAGGACCCCACACCCTGAAGTTACCAGAGAACGGTGGAAGGCATTGGAGTAAGGCTGCATTTTAACTTGTTTTATCTACTAGGCAAATAGATTGCATTTAATGGGAGGGTTTTTGCTGCTAAAGCAATTCCTCCCCCCCGCCCCCCATCATAGTTTGAAGAATGGAATAAAAATAAGAACGGAATACTGTCACATATTAAAAGATTAGTTTACACCCCTACACGCACTTATGTGTTCCAGATGTAATGCCTTGGCACAAGTCCAAGGTTGTATTCTCACAGAAGAAGAAATAAAAAGCACACCACCTACATGTGCGTCTGTAGGAACCTGGTTTTCTGAATTTAAGGAACAACCCGGGGACTCCATTGGAAACTGCAAATCCACTCACACCTCAGCTTACTCTCAGCTAGGGCAAGGAGCTCCATTTTAAACAAAACTGTGCTAATGCATGTGTGTGTGTATTTGTGTTTGTCTGTGGTGGGGGATTAGAGTTGTTTATCACTGTTGTTACAAAAAAGTTTAGGGTGAGTTTTTCATTTTTGGAGGGGAAAAACTTACATGCAATAGAAATTATTTTGAGATCTTCAAAATCTAAGCTCCTTTAGTTTAAGAGATTCCCTTTACCTAAGCTGTTAGAACAGTTCATAGGGATTTCATTTCCATTCTTAAGTGAGGGGTATGTGTGCCTGCATGTGTGGTTGGAAAGTTAGGGGAAAAACACAGTGACATAACCCAGCCCCCAAACAAGGAAGCACATTACAGAGCTGAGGTTCCAGCCTCAGAAGGTGCAGCTGACCTTATGTAGCCTCTCTTTATGACACATCTCCTGGAAGGTTGGGGTGGGGGAGAGAACTGTGTCTCTCCAGCATGGCTTTAATTTTACAAAAGCCCTGTGCAGCCTTGCAGACTCAAGTGGTTTTCTTAGCAAATCACATTTCATGTGTTCTGGGCTGGGCAGGGCCTCACTAATCCTTGGCCAGCATTGTGAGTCAGAAAATATTTAAATGACCGCCTGAGTCCTTTGAGGAGAGAGAGTTGGCAAGTTAACTTAGGGAGCTGGAGTGACTCTTAAGCAGCATTGCAGGAAACAAGTGTAAAATTGACACCAATGTTAGCAACTTTCTTCTACTGTACTAGTAAAGAAAGGCGTATTACTTTTTAGAGTGACATAGTAATAACAATGCTACCAGATTTTATTGAGCACTTACTATATGGTGGAATCTGGCTTTTCACACTTGTTTTTCACTGTGACCCAGTAAGACAAAAATCTAAACAGTCTGTGTGTGTAACCTGTTCTCTGTGTGTGTGTGTATGCACACGTATCTAAAACAAATTTGGAAACACAGTACTCACCCTATGTATGTCTAGTGTCCTCTGATAATTCTTTCTTACATTAATGAATTTATGATATTTTTAACAAATGCTGGTTGTGAGACCCACTAAATTTATTTCACTAATAGGGCAGAAACCTACTATTTGAAAAACACTGCTACACAATTTACTTTGTGTTTTATATGTACTATCACATTTAATTCTCACAGCAAACTCATGGAGGGGATATTATATATCCCCGTTTTATATATATAAAAAAAAGGCACACAGAGGTAACTTGCCCAGGGTCACCCTGTGAATGATAGTGGAGCTGGACTTGAACCCAGAAAGATCCGTACTGTTATCAATTCAAAGGAATATGGTGTAACTTAGTATCCTAATGAGTTGTTATACACTGAAAAAAAGTAGCCATAGAAAGGACACAAAATTATTACCACTCCTATGACATATAGTTGCATTTAAAATTAATGTAACCACTTTGATGGGTTTGATCAATATATAGACAGACATTATTTTTCCTAGATTTGCTGCATTTTGTGGGTTTTTTCTTTATCTGTTAAATCATGTAATGACTTGACATGTTATGAAAGTATTGGTTGTAAGAGATGATTTCTGATAGGAATTCAGTTATTTTAGGAGTGTATTAGGGTTCTCCATAGAAACAAAATCAACGGTATACAAAAGGCTGTAGAATATTATATAACAGTGTATAATGTATCAGTACCTGATGAACTATGGACGGAGGTTCGTGACATTGTACAGGAGACAGGGATCAAGACCATCCCCAAGAAAAAGAAATGCAAAAAAGTAAAATGGCTGTCTGAGGAGGCCTTACAAATAGCTGTGAAAAGAAGAGAAGCGAAAAGCAAAGGAGAAAAGGAAAGATATACCCATCTGGAAGCAGTGTTCCAAAGAATAGCAAGGAGAGATAAGAAAGCCGTCCTCAGTGATCAGTGCAAAGAAATAGAGGAAAACAATGGAATGAGAAAGACTAGAGATCTCTTCAAGAAAATTAGAGATACCAAGGGGACATTTCATGCAAAGACGGGCTCATTAAAGGACAGAAATGATATGGACCTAACAGAAGCAGAAGATACTAAAAAGTGGTGCCAAGAATACACAAAAGAACTGTACAGAAAAGATCTCCATGACCCAGATGATCACAATGGTGTGATCACTCACCTAGAGCCAGACATCCTAGAATATGAAGTCAGGTGGGCCTTGGAAGCATCACTCTGAACAAAGCCAGTGGAGGTAATGAAATTCCAGTAGAGCTATTTTAAATCCTAAAAAATGATGCTGTGAAAATGCTGCACTCAATATGCCAGCCAATTTGTAAAACTCAGCAGTGGCCACAGGACTGGAAAAGGTCAGTTTTCATTCCAATTCCAAAGAAAGGCAATGCCAAAGAATCCTCAAACTACCGCACAATTGCACTCATCTCACACGCTAGTAAAGTAATGCTCAAAATTCTCCAAGCCAGGCTTCAGCAATACGTGAACCGTGAACTTCCAGATGTTCAAGCTGGTTTTAGAAAAGGCAGAGGAACCAGAGATTAAATTGCCAACATTCGCTGGATCATAGAAAAAGCAAGAGAGTTCCAGAAAAACATCTATTTCTGCTTTATTGACTATGCCAAAGCCTTTGACTGCGTGGATCACAACAAACTGTGGAAAATTCTTCAAGAGATGGGAATACCAGACCATCTGACCTGCCTCTTGAGAAACCTGTATGCAGGTCAGGAAGCAACAGTTAGAACTGGACATGGAACAACAGACAGGTTCCAGACAGGAAAAGGAGTATGTCAAGTCTGTATATTGTCACCCTGCTTATTTAACTTCTATGCAGAGTACATCATGTGAAATGCTGGGCTAGACGAAGCACAAGCTTGGAATCAAAATTGCCAGGAGAAATATCAATGACCTCAGATATGCAGATGACACCACCCTTATGGCAGAAAATGTAGAAGAACTAAAGAGCCTCTTGATAAAATTGAAAGAGGAGAGTGAAAAAGTTGGCTTAAAGCTCAACATTCAGAAAACTAAGATCCTGGCATCTGGTCCCATCACTTCATGGTAAATAGTTGGGGAAACAGTGGAAACAGTGTCAGACTTTATTTTTTTTTGGTTCCCAAATCACTGCAGATGGTTACTGCAGCCATGAAATTAAAAGACGCTCCTTGGAAGAAGAGCTATGACCAACCTAGACAGCATATTAAAAAGCAGAGACATTACTTTGCCAACAAAGGTCTGTCTAGTCAAGGCTATGGTTTTTCCAGTGGTCATGTATGGATGTGAGCACTGAAGTATAAAGAAAGCTGAGTGCTGAAGAATTGATGCTTTTGAACTGTGGTGTTGGAGAAAACTCTTGAGAGTCCCTTGGACTGCAAGGAGATCCAACCAGTCCATCCTAAAGGAGATCAGTCCTGGGTGTTCATTGGAAGGACTGACGTTGAAGCTGAAATTCCAATACTTTGGCCACCTTATGGGGAGAGCTGACTCATTGTCAAAGACCCTGATGCTGGGAAAGATTGAAGGTGGGAGGAGAATGGGACGACAGAGGATGAGATGGTTGGATGGCATCACTGACTCAATGGACATGAGTTTGGGTAAACTCCAGGCGTTGGTGATGGACAGGGAAGCCTGGCGTGCTGCAGTCCAAGCGGTTGCTACGAGTCAGACACGAGTGAGCGACTGAACTGAACCCAGTGTATCAGTGTATAATGATGTGTTATGCATAATATATATATTATACAATATTATATAATAGAGCATTTTAATATTGCATATATATATGTATACACATATCACATACATAGGGAGAGTGAGCAAGAGTGAGAATAAGAGGAGAGAGATATTTATTTTGAATAATTGGTGATTCTTGTATGTGATTGTGGAAGCTTGGCAAGTTAAGAGTCTACAGAGTAGGCTAGCAAGCTGGCGTCTCAGGGTAGAGTTGCAGTTTGAATCCAGGGCCATCTGCTGGCACGGTGCCTTCCTGCTAGTGGAGATCAGTCTTTGTTCAGTTAAGGCCTTCGACTGTTTAGATAAGGCCCACCCATGTTTTGAACACAGCTTGTTTTACTCTAACTCTATTGGTTTAAATGTTGATTTTATCTGAAAAAATTCCTGTACCTTCACAGAAACATCTTGAATAACGTTTGACGAAATATCTGAGCCTTAGGGTCCAGCCAAATTGATTTCAAATGAAGTATCACAGGGGTTAAGATACTGTTTGAAGTTGTTCAAAAGAAAGGAATAAGGCAATGGGAAGCAGAAGTGTGGTGCTGTTACAACTGGGAGGACATTTCAGAAAGAACTCCGTCTGCCATGACTAACTGCAAAATAAGGCCATCCCTCTGCAGTTACAGAGCAACAGACAGCATGGATTGGCAGATGGGGTAGGGGCGGGAGTGGCTCAGATTTTCTGCCTTTGAGTTGAATGGATTTTTCCTACATTTCACTTTTAGATCAGAGGCCTGAGAATTCATGGCCCTAACTGAGCAGGGCCATTTATCTGCAGTTACTGGGTGCTTGTTCAGTAGTTTTGTCTCAATTGCTTTATGTGCTAATGCGGCATTTGTGTTTTAGCCTAAACTTGGGAGACTGCTCCTGTCTCCTGAGCCACCAGCTGCCACACAGCTGTTGTGACCTGTGGGTTACTGGCCACAGAAACTGTTGGTGCCCAGGGCTGTCTGCAGGGGAACTCAGGCTGCATGTGTAAACGTGGTATTCCAGACAACATTATTATAGTTTTAATTGTATCTTTTTTTTTAATTGAGATATGTCACATGCCATAAAATCAACCACATTAAAATATACAATTTAGTAGTAGTTTTTAGTATATTCACAAGGTTGTGCAGCCATTACAACTGTCTGATTCCAGAATATTTTCATTATCACAAAGTACAACATTTTTTTTGAAAGTAAACATTCAAGAACACTGTCCTATGATGAGGTCTGTCCCATCAGTACATAAACATGCATGCTGTTATTTTTTCCAATTTAAAGAAAAAAAGAAAACAACCCGCCCACTTCTTGCCTTCAGTCAGACTCCCATTTCTTTTCAGTTGACAGCAGAATTTCTTGAAAGAATTGTCTGCACTTGCTGACTCCCAATTATTTGCCCCCTGCCCTTTCTCACTATTTTTTTAATAAAAAAAGTGATAAACTATACATAATGTAAAATTTACCATCCTAGACATCTCTAAGTGTCCAATTTAGTAGTGTTAAGTATGTTCACACAGTTGTGCAGCAGTTTCCTGAACTTTTTCATCTTGCAGAACTAAAACCCGATATTCATTAAATGACTGTTCTCCATTTCTCCCTCTCCCCAGACCCTAGTAGCCACCATTCTGTTTTCCATCTCTATGAATTCACTACTCTAGATGCCCCCTACAAGTAGAATCAATATGTGTATTTATTTGTGAGGTAGTATTTGTCTTTCTTGCCTGGAAAATCCTATGGATGGAGGAGCCTGGTAGGCTACAGTCCATGGGGTGTCGAAGAGTCGGACACGACTGAGCACCTTCACTTTCGATTTTCCCTTTCATGCATTGGAGAAGGAAATGGCAACCCACTCCAGTATTCTTGCCTGGAGAATCCCAGGGACGGGGGAGCCTGGTGGGCTGCCGTCAATGGGGTCGCACAGAGTCGGACACAACTGAAGCGACTTAGCATAGCTTAGCATTTGTCTTTCTTGGTGACTGGCTTCTTTCATCTAGTTTAATGTCTTCAGTTTACATCGAAGTTGTAGCATGTGTCAGAATGTGCTTCGTTTTTTTCCTAAGGCTGAATAATATTCCATTGTATGTTAAAAGATCACATTTTGATTATCCATTCATCTGTTGTGGAGGCATTGGGTTTGCTTCCACTTTGGCAACTGGATAATATTGCCATCCCAATTCTCTATCTCTTGTGTTTTGTAATATTTTGGCTGTGCTGCACAGTATGTGAGATGTTATTCGTTCCCCCAACCAGGGATCGAACCTGGGCCCCCTGCATTGGCAGCAAGGCGTCTTAATCACTGGACCACCAAGGAAGTCCCACAATAGTCTTTTGAGCCCATTATTCCTCATGAATATCTCTTGCTCAGGTCTGCAGTGACTGCCGTGTTCTGCATCCCAGTGGCCCATTTTCTAGCCCCATCCTGCTTGGCTACCAGCAGTGTTTGACCGTTGGTCATTTTCTGTTCTTTGAAGCTCTTTCTTTACCTCACTTCCATGACACTGGTCTTCTTCCCACATCTCCGTTAAGGGCAGTTCTATCCCTGCTCATCACCCTTGCTGCTACCGCTCTTGTCCAAGCCCCACTTCAGCATAACTCAGTTTCTCACTTCCTTCACCTTTACTCAGACGTCACCTTCTCTGGCCATCATATCTAAACTGTCACCACTACCCCCAACACTCCTCTCTACCTTTCTATATTTATTTTGTCTCTTAACTTCTGTCACCATCCAGTGTAGCATATATTTTGCTTATTCATCTTATCCATTTTCTGCCTCCCCTGCTAGAATGGAAATTCCATGAGGGCTGGGATTTTTCTTCTGTTTTGCTCACTGCCATATCCCCTACACTTCACCTGGCACTTAGTAGACACTCAGTAAATATTTGTTGAACCAGTAAATTTTGGAAAATAGAGATTAAAAGCCATTTATGATCCTTTCATCATGATACAATTCTTGCCATATTTTTTCTTACATGTGAATTGTTACATATAAATGTGTCTGTATTTGTGTGTCCTGTTTTTTCCCACCAGACATTACCCCATAAGACTTCTTTTTTCTTAAGTTGCTACATAATCTTCATGATTACTTGCTAAACAGCTGCATATTGTTTTCACTGAATGAATGTAGCAATTTTATTTAACCTTGTTGTTTTGTTTAGTACTATTGGGCAGCTTCCAATTTGTTGCTATTGGAGATTACACCACAGTGTCTGTCGGGCATTTGCCCTGCCTCCCTCCCTCTCCTCTGAAAAGAGTCCTCATTCTTTTGATCCCAGGAAGGGACTGCAGCCCAGGCTGGGCCCGTCACGGTTCCCCAGCCACTTGGCTATGGTGATTGGTCCAGGGATGCATATAGGCCCAGCCAGGACAGGCCATGGGCTTTCCTCAGGTCACCCTTACTCAAAAGTGGCAGAATAGATGCTCAGAGGCACCAGAGCTGTAAGGAAGGGGCTCCTTACAGAGAACAGGGTGGTGACAGTTTAAGGAGGGAATTCGTCTGTGGATCCAGTGCCTGGGCTGAGCTGTTTCATTATGCTTCCAACAAATTCTCCTTTTCACTGGTGTAGATGGAATTGGATTTCTCACTGCAGAGAGAGAGTCTAGAATAATCCAACTCAATGGAACATCCCCACTCACTCCTACTCCCTGCCCCCATTCCTTTTTTTAGTTCTTTAGTCCAGAGAAGGCAATGGCACCCCCACTCCAGTATTCTTGCCTGGAAAATCCCATTGACGGAGGAGCCTGGTAGGCTGCAGACCATGGGGTCACTAGAAGTCTAACACGACTGAGTGACTTCACTTTCACTTTTCACTTTCATACATTGGAGAAGGAACTGGCAACCCACTCTAGTATTCTTGCCTGGAGAATCCCAGGGATGGGGGAGCCTGGTGGGCTGCCGTCTATGGGGTCGCACAGAGTCGAACACGACTGACGTGACTTAGCAGCAGCAGCAGCAGCAGCAGCAGCAGTCCAGAGCAAGGAAAGAGGTTGCAGGGTACCTTTTTTTTAATTTTTGGTCATACTGGAGAGACAGTGTGAAAGCATCATCAATCTGTATTCAGATGCTGGCACTGCTATCCGGTAGGTGTAACCTCAGTTTATTTGCCTGTAAAATGGGGGTGAAAATAATCATGCCCCACCTCAGGGAATTGTTTTGAGGACTAAATGAGTTAACACCAAAAAATCTTCAGAATGGTGTGTAGCAAACTGAGGGAACGGTCACTGAGCATTAGCTGTGGCAGCTGCTGGGTTATGATGCCCAACTCTTAAAAGGGTGTGCATGCTCAGTCATGTCCAACTCTTTTGCAGCCCCATGGACCGTGGCCCGCCAGGCTCCTCTGTCCATGGGATTTTCCAGGCAAGAATGCTGGAGTGAGTTGCCATTTCCTCCTCTAGGGGATCTTCCCGAGCCAGGGATCAAACCCGCATAGCTTGTATCACCTGCATTGGCAGGCGGATTCTTTACCACTGAACCACTTGGGAAGCCCATCTTAAAAGGGCTGTAGCAAGGGCCTTAAAGGGATGTGGCAAGAGGAGTTAAACAGAGAACTCCCACGTGATGTCCTAATAGCAGTTCCGTTCCTGTGTGTACACCCATAAGAATACCCAGAGATACTTGCACACCCATGTTTGTACCAGTGTTATTCACAGGAGCTGAAAAGTGAAGACAGCTCACATGTCCATTGGCACATGAATGGATAGACAGAATATGGCACGTGCATACGATGGCGCGTTACTCAGCCACAGAAAGGGAGGAAACAAGCCACAGCTTGGATGTGCCTTGGAAACAATGCTAAGTGAAGTAAGCCAGGCACAGAAGGACAAATATTGTATGATTCCACTTATATGAGGTGTGAATAGGCAAATTCATATGGATAGAAAGTAGAATGAAGGTTGCTAGGGCCCAGGGGGAGGCAGGCCCCCGCCATGTATTAAGCAAGTTGTGTTTAATGAGTATGGAGCTTCTGTTCGGAATGATGAAAAAGTTTTGAGATGGATAATGGTGATAGTTGTACAACATTGCGAATGTACTTAGTGGTACTGGATTGTACATTTAAAAATGGTTAGCATGGTAAATTTCATGTTGTAAACTTTTCTACACACACGAAAAAAGTGTAAGAGGAGTTAGAGGGAGTGAATGGGTGTGAACTATGGTGGGTCTCCTGGACTTTTTCTTACATGCTCAAGTTAACTCAAAATGAAGCAAAACACAGTGGAAAAAAACGGCACAGACTGAAACAGTGGTGGTGGTGGCAGCGGCAGCAATGGGGTAAACTACCCAGGAGCCCACAGCATCTTTCTAATGTTTCATACTGTAGGCTGGGACCTGGCATGGGATAAGCAGGCCACCAGGCCAGAGGGTGGAAGATGAGAGACAAGGAGAGGGTCCACATGAGTGTTCTTAGTGACTATGTTAGTCCTGTCCCTGGGTCAGATGGGCCCAACCCGGAACTAGAGACCATGTGAGTCACAGCTTACCCTCCAGGGAACAAAGGGATGTGGCAGGGAGGGGCTGGGCGGTGACTCAGAGGCCTTGGCCTCTGTGAGCTTCCCACCAGGTGCCTGGAGGCCCCCTCTGATTCCCTGATTGGCTTCCCTCTGTGGGGGTGGAGGCAGGTGTACCCACTTCTGTGCAGGCATTGAGAAGGCTCCCCAGCAGAGCCTTAAAGTCCAGAGTTCTTTCCCTGCTCGTTTTTGGAAACAAACACAATAATAATAGCAGCGACATTGCTTGAGCAATAGTGTGCTCAGGGCTCTGTGCATTTAATCTTCTTCAAGCCTCATCTCACCCTGTCAGCTAGTCTTATCAGTCCCACTTTACAGAAGAGAAAAGGGGCTTGTAGGGATGAAGCAACCTGCCTGAGGCCACACAGGCTTCAAGTGGCAGAGATTCAGGAGGCTGGACTTGTAACCATGACGACACATAAATACACACACACATTCGCGCAAGATTAGACTCCAATATGTGACTTTATCTCTGGGTCTTAGTTTTAAGGACAACGTTAATACTTTTTTCTTTGTGCTGGTGAAAAAAAGTTGGAAAATACAGATAACAAGTATATTTAACAACAAAAAGTTGCATTTTAGCATTTCAGTTCATTTTTATTGATTCCTTTGGGATCCTGAAGAGTGGATGACATTAAACAAACCCAGTGAGTACTGAGTGCCCCTCACTCTTCAGGGCACTGTGAGTATCACAGTCATGACAGTTATGTCCAATGTTTGTAAAACTGTGATGGTATTTCTGAAGGACCAGGCTCATTTGGAACAAATTACTTTAAATATTCCAATAAACAGGTTTAGTATAGTTTGCCCTGGAGGAAGAAAGCTATAATATAATACTCGTTTCTAAGGCATTGTTTTTCTGTGTGTAAAAGGCCCCATGTCTTGTTTAATGGAAAGAAACTTGTTCTTTCAGTATTTTATTTGAAAGAGATTGTGGGAAATATGTAATTTTTCCCTGCTTACCACCACTTCTTAATGAATGTGGCAATGATGAGAACAGGACCAAAAAGTTAAAATTCAATGAATAGGGGGGAAGGGAGAGTCATCTTAGCCAATAGTTTTAAATCTCATCTCCTGAAATTTTATTGGAGTTAACCAGTTGGCAAACTGACTCATCCAGGTGGCCCATCCTTGACTTTTTTCCTGTTTAGTATCAACAGAAAAATCAGTTAAGAGTAAAATTAAGGACCTGTTTTTTTGTCTATTGCAGTAAGAGACATTCATTTATACATTCATTCAACAAGTACATACTGAGTGATACGACGGCTTGGGTTTAGTTCACTGGGAGGGGTATAGAAGAAAAAAGGTTAGGAATGACTTGACTCTGGAGGTTGTATGATGGGTACATTTTTTTCTGCTTTTGTATGTGTTTGAACTTTTGCATTCAAAACAGTTTGTGTGTTGTGATATTGAGCATTTCAGCCTTGGGCCAGGCCATGTACTAGGTGCTTGGGATGCCTTGATGGTCAAGACAGGCTCAGATTCTGCCCTTTTAGAATCAGAAGACACTCATTCAGGAAGCAAGTGCTAATCAAATAGTCACATGAATGTAAGTAAAATTACATCTGTGATAAGTGCTGAGAAATCACCAGTTGAGATGCAAAAGTCTGCAGTGTTAACTTCATTTCACCCAGAATTGGTGGAGGTACTAAGTCCTCAGCTTGAGGTAGCAGGAAGGGAGCAGGTATGTGTGCATGTATGTGTGTATGCGCATGGACATGCATGCAAGCATGCATTTGTGCGCAAGCTCAGTCAAGGCTGAGAGGCTGTGGTTCTTGGACTGTCTGAACTATGGTGTTATAGAAGGAATTCAGAGTAGACCAGCTAACTGAATGCTATTCTAGAGAACTTCTGTGTTCAAGAAGATAACAGAGCATGATCCTCCAATGAATTCTGATTCTGATTAGAAAAAAAAAATCCAAGCTTTTTCTCACCTTTCACTGCATACTCTGCCACCCCGTCATGCCTTCTAACAAGATCCCAGTCCCTGTTGTTTCTCAGTCTTTGTGTATGCCATTCCTCCTGTCTAGAATGCTCTAACCCCTGCTCTTCTCAGGGCCAGCTCCTTTCCATATATAGGTCTTGGCTCAAATGTTGCAAGGGAGTCCTTCTCTTAGCACTTCCCTCTGTTTACTTTCTCTTCCCCCATTTTTTTTAGTCTCTTCCCCAGGCTGTGAGCATGGTGACAACAGGGGTGTGTCTGGTTGTGTCCCATAGTATCACTCACACCCAGCTGGTACATGCAGACAGTGGGTACTCAGCACATCTGACAGCTAGGCGCTATCTTACATTTTCCCTGTGCATATTCCTACTTGATTATTTTGCATTTTAAAAGGATTTTGACCCATGGAAAGTTGTCAAAATGGACTTAAGGGAAGTTATGGAAGCTTAATATGAGATGAGAGTACTTTGTGTATGGTCCGTGTCCGGAAATTCAAACAGTAGGGTCATGTACATCTGAATTCTCTTGGGCTGCAGGAGGTGAGGCGAAATGAGATGCTTCTGCAGGCTCAAGATAAAGGAAAGAGGTGTTTGGGAAGCCACATCTCTCTCGGGAGATGACAGAAGAAGGGGGTCCTTGTCTTCTGGTTTGTGGTCACAGTTGACAGGATATTACCGTAGAAGTCTACCCCGCCACCCTTACTTCATACCTTATATAAAAATAGCTCAAGATGTGTAAGGAACTAAATATAGAAGGCAAGTAAGTGGAGCTTCTAGAAGATAATAAAGAAGAATATCTGTATCAAATTAGATGAGGCACAGCTTTCTTAAACAAGACACAAAAAAGCACTGCCGTAAAGAAAAAGTTTATAAATTGGACTTCATTGAAATTAAGAACTCTTGTCAACAGTAATGTGAACATGGATGGGCTTAGAGGGTATTATGCAAAGTGAAATAAGTCAGAGAAAGATAAATAGTGTATGATACCACTTGTATGTGGAATCTAAAAAATACAATAGACTGGTGAACAAAACAAAAAAGCAAACTCACAGATATAAAGAACAAACTAGTGGTTACCACTGGGAAGAGGGAAAGGGGAGAGGCAAGATAGGGGTGAAAGGAAGTGAAAGTTGCTTCAGCCCTGTCTGACTGCGACCCCGTGGACTGTAGCCCACCAGGCTTCTCTGTCTGTGGGATTCTCCAGATAAAAATATTGAGTAAGATGGGGGTAAGGAATTAAACAAAAGGTTATTATGGAATTATATGAAATCATGTGTGTGAAACTTTTGAAAATTGTAAAGTACTATAGAATTAAGAATCATTCAGTTAAAAAGTTAAAAAAATAAATTAGAAAAATAAAATTAAGAACTCTTTATCAGGACTTCTCTGGTGGTCTAGTGGTTAAAAATTTGCCTGCGAATGCAGGGGACATAGTGGGTTTGATCCATGCTCCAGGAAGATCCCACATGCTGCAGGACAACTGAGCTGGTGCATGCAACGCAACTGCTGAGCCTGTGTTGTAGAGCCTGGGAGCCGCAACTACTGAGCCTGTGTGCCACAACAATAGAAGCTACTGCAGTGAGAAGCCTGTGCACCGCAACTAGAGAAAGCCTGTATGCAGCGATAAAGACCCAGCACAGCCAATAAATAAATTATATTTTAAAAAGAGTGAAAAATCGAGCTATAGTCTGGGAGATAATATTTGAAATACATATGTCCAACAAAGTGTTCATATCCAGAAGGTATATAAAACTGCTACAGACCTGTAAGAAACAATCCAATTTAAAAAAGGCAAAAGACTTGAGCAAGCATGTCACCAAAGAGGATTCCAAAAGACAAGTAAACATGTTTAGAAAGGTACTTAACCTCAGTAGTCATCAGAAGATTTTAACCGCAGTAAGATACCACTATATCTCCACCCAGAATGGCTATAATAAAAAAGACTGACACAAAAGTGTTGGTAAAGACATGGAGCAATGAGAACTCTCATCTTCTGCTCATGGGCATATGCATTGGTACAACCACTTTGGAAAATCGTTTTGGCAGTGTCTACCCAAACTAAATATATTTCTCCTTATGTGGTAGCAGTTCCACTCCCAGCTGTATACCCAACAGAAATGAGTGTCTATGAGTGCCTGAGGACTTGCACAGGGAAGATCATGGCAGCTGTATTCATAATTTACCAAAAGATGAAGACAACCCAATGCTCATCAACTAGCCATGTGAATGAGCAAGTTGTGGTATATCCCCGCAATGGAGTATACTCAACAATGAAAAAGAGTCTTTGGATAGGACACTGACTGGGTGGTGGTGGGGGACATGAAGAAATGAGGGCTATAAATGTTTTATGATTTGATTTAGTTGGTGGTTACATTGGAGTATAAATATCTAAAAACATTAATAACTTCTACACATTAGATTTGTGTAGTTTATATATGTTGCAAACTGTTTTGTTATATATGCATACATTTTGTTATGTATGCAGAATACATAGTAGTATTTCTCTCGAGTTGGTGAAGGAAGGCTGGGGAGCTGAAACAGTGTCCGAGGTTGGAGCCCGTGAGAGGCCGGAGTTTCCCCTGCTATGGCGCTCTGGTGTGTTCCTCCTTGTCCTCACCCGCCTCGCCCTCACATCCTGCAGCACGTGAGCAATAGCCACCATCATCATCAGTTCCTGGCACAAGGCTCCCTTTGCAGAAAGGGTTGGTGCTTGGGAGGGAGGGCAGCCGGCTGTTCCTAACTGTGGTGCTGTTGAAAGGAGAGATGCATCGGTCTGCTGCTGTCCTTGGAGTCCCTGAATATCCCATCCTGGAAGGGAGAGAACCTGCCTGTCAGCTAGCTTTACCCAAAGCTGATGGTTAAATGGTGATGGTGGTGGTTGGTGTTACTGGGTAGGTTGGAGGGGATCCAGTGAGGAGGTGGAAGCTGCTTCTGTCTGCCTGGGCCTGTCACTTGGCACCCATACCTTGGGCTGATCCTCTGTAACAAATTAAAGTGTGCTGTGTAGATTGCCCAGGGCAGCTTTGTCGGTCTGCTGGGGCAGATCTCTAAGCTGAATGGCATGAGGTTCCCTGGGCTGAGATTGGTGCTCCAGAGGATCTCTGGCTCCATGCTTGGGTGCCCTTGCTGGTGTCTCTCTGACAGGTCTGGCTTCTTGAGAGAGAATAAGCACTCTGGTTGTGGATCTGAATGCTAGCATGGTTTGACTTTTATCTGTTTATATCTTTGTGGTCTGCTATGTTCTGTCAAAGTTTTAAGCCACTTTACCAAGAGGAGATAAGGAAAGTGCAGGGGTTAAGAGTATCCTAGGCTCTGGAGCCGAAATTCCCAGGTTCCCAGGCCTGACTCTGTACCAGGGGCAGCTGGCAGCTTGTGCACCACTGAGGTGCCTTGGCTGGTGGCCGTGAGTGAGTCTTTCTGTCCCTTTGTGCTTCAGTCTCTTTGTTGGATGATAGAGGATACATTAACAGTATCACCACTGGGTTGTTGTGTGGATTTAGTGTTGTAATTAATGTAAAGCACTAAGACCTGGTACACAGTCGGTCCTCCTGGATGTTAGTGGTGGTGGCGGCAACAGTGAAGAGCATTTAGACGGGCTGGAGTAGTAAAGGGCCTCAGGGCCATCATGGGCCCAGTGTGCCAGCAATGGAACTTACTTGACGTGTCAGGGCCTGGAGTATGTTCGATCGCTTCCTATTTTTATTATTCCATCACCTGACCACAGGTCCTCCATCCCTTATCCACAGTTACAGAATCAAGACACAACTACATGTTTTCTAAAAAGTTTGATGCAAACTCATTGGATGCCCATATCTGAGCTGAGTTAATAGGAGCCTCTTCAGAGTGTGTGGCAGAAATAGTCACATGTTCAGCTGCAGAAATATTTATGAACTTGACTGTGGATGCTGCACTTGATCCTGCTGTGGCTGTATGGAACACACTGTACATACTTCCTATTACCTTTCTAAAATGCAAATGTTATGAGTTCTGAAATGCATCCAGCTCCAAAGGTTTGGAAGAGTTGTGGCTGTGGTTTATTCTCTCGGTGGCCTGTTTAGGCCAGTTTCTCTTTTTCGCTAATATGAAGGGATCCTGCAATGAGTATCCTTGGTAGACTTGGAATTGCTGGGTCAGCAAGCAGGCAGATTTTAAATTTTTGTAGCTCTTGGCAGATTGCCTTTCAAGGAGATGAGAGAAAATGGCGATTCATCCCACCAGTAGCACGTGAATGTGAGTTTGGTCCTACTACTCCCCTGCTTCCGTGAGCCTTCTCCGCCACCCATGGCCCCAGGCTTACATCCTAGCTCCTCTCTGTCGCGTTTGCAGGCTTCCCTTCCCAGTCTAGCCCTGGCCTGTCTGCCCAGACCCTGACTTTCTGGCCCTTCTGCTGCTGCACCACTGTCCTTGAGCCTCTGACCAGCTGCAGAGTCCCTTGGTCAGTCAACCACCATAGCCCATGCCCCGCCACACACCCTGGGCTTAACCCTGGACTGGACAGAGTTCGGTGGCCTTGTCTTCTTGGGAGAGCTGAGGGTCTGAGCTGAGAGAAGTTAGGCTGGAGGAGTGGAGGGGAAGCTCTGTGGGAAGTCCCGGAGGCAAACTTGGGAGGAAGATTTGTGTCTTCTGGCCTGTGGAAAGCCCTTGCAGAGGATTAAGCCAGGGAGTGACCTGGCTGACGGGACTCATATTTTATGCATGTGCTCAGTTGCTAAGTCGTGTCCAACTCTTTGCAACCCCATGGACTATAGCCTGCTGCGCTCCTCTGTCCATGGGATTTTCCAGGCATGAATACTGGAGTGGGTTGCTATTTCCTTCTCAAGGGGATCTTCTCAACCCAGGGATGGAACCCGTGTCTCTTGCATCTCCTGCATCGACTGGCAGATTGTTGACCACTAGCACCACTGGGGAAGCCCACAGGCTATAATGGAAGGTTAAAGTGGTGTTAGCAGTTGATTTGGAGAGAAGGGGGTCAGGCCTTGTCACTGATTGTTAATGAAGAGTAAGGCGGGAGAGAGGAAGGTCAAGGACACCTCTCAGTGTGGTGCATAGAGGTGGGACTTGAGGAGGGGATGACAGTGAAAAGAGCACATGCTGCCAGGGTTCGAATCCCAGCCTTGGCTCTTGTTGGCAACAGGACTTTGGGCCAGGGCATGTCACTGCACCGTGCGCCTCACTGTTCTCATCTGTGAGGGGGGATGAGGCCGCCAGCTCTGCTGTAGGGCTGTGGTGAATGTGAGTGGTGTCAGCAGTAGTCAGAAGGATGGCCCATAGCTAGTTCTGGGCAAAGCCGTCCTTCCTGCTGTACCCTCAGCCTCCCCAGACTTGGCTTCTCCGTTGGAATTGCCTGCCTACCTATCAGTTTCCAGATTCATGTTCTTGTCTGGCCTTGCTTTCACTTTCTTGCTGGATTGAGTCCCTCGAACCTGAATCACAGGCGGTGGATGGAGCTTGGACACCTGCGTTTCAGAGAAGTTCCCCAGGTGGACCCAGCTGCTCCCTGTAAGGCAGGAACTGAGTCTCCTCAGAGCCAGTCCCCTGGGCAGCCCTGGGTAGATGCTCTGGGAATGAATGAACCATCGACCACTGTCTGGTCTCATTTTCTCACAGACAGATCCAGCAGGCTGGACTGATCTAGTTTCCAGAGCAGCCTGCTGCGGGGCTGGCTGCCTCAGAGGCACCCTGGGTGTTATTGGTGGTGGTGTGTTGTCAAAGTGCAGATTCCCAGGCCCAGTCTCGCGATTCTGATTCGGGAGCCCCGAGCCGGGGCCGAGTGTGAGCCTGTGTATGGAGCCTGCTGCCTCAGGACACCTGTGGGCCCCGAGTGCCATGTCCTTCTGGCTGTGACACCCTGTGACTCTGTTAGGGAAACAGAAGGCCCTCGGCCTCAGCCACAGGCCCTGGCATGTCCTGCCGTGTGGGGTGAGGTTGACTATCTCGGTGCCAGGTCACCAGGTGTGGTTTCTGGGTAGTGGCAGCGGCTGCTCCCCTCCTGCAGTCAGCAGGAATGAAAACACCTGGGCATTTTGAACTTGAGTGTCCCTCTGCTGCTACCCCAGACTGCACAAGAGCAAGTGTCTTTGTCACAGCTGATGCCCCAATGATTTGGGGGCCCTTGCCTCCAATTTCCTTTGCTTTGTGGTCTCATTCTCCCTGCCAGCCCCTTTGGAGGGGGTGATGGGGAACAGCTGCTCTCACTGCAGCAGAGCACAGGGCTTGGGTGCCAGGCTTTGCGTCCAGAAGCATCTGCCCCTTCCCATTGTCCGTGCCTTTCTGGACACAGAGGAAGGCTTATAACCAGGCAGAAGGGCCCTCCTTCACTCCTGTCTCCCTGCCACCTGCAGGCTTTGGGTGAGTTTGTGGAAGGTGCGGTCTTGCTCTTGACCTGTGCAGCCTCCTGAGCTGTAAAGGTCCCATTGTAGTGTCGCAAGCACCTCCTGGTTACTTCTGTGCCTAAGAAGTGGGGGAGGGTTCAGCAGCTGGCAGAGCCAGGTTGGCATCGGACATGTGACTTGGCTGGCCCAGTGCAGCTTGCTCACACCTCCTTGTTATTTCTTGTGTGCTTTGCGGGCGTGTGCCTCTCGGAGAGGAGGGCAGGGATTTGGAATCCTGGAGGGGATTTTTCAGAACAGATCCAGGTCTCAGCCTCCGACCTGGGGATCAGCGGAGGGGCCAGGTGGGCTGTCAGCAGGTTGGGGGTGGCATGCTCAATGCCTCATTTAGGGTGACCATCACTGGAAAGGTCACTTTCTTTGTGACTGTGGTCGAGGTGGCCAGTTTACTGGCTCCTGAGGTCTCTGTGTCTCTGTGGTCTTGCCTTCTAGGTGGGTCTGTAATGGTTTCTCACCAGGTAGTTTTATATTCTCTGAAAGTGTTTCTCCCTCCTTCTTATCAGCTCCTGTTTGCTCAGTAGCCCAGTTCCCCACACTTCAAGTTCTGCCTCCCAGGCCCGTTAACCTAGCTGCCCTGGGCTCACTCTGTTCCAGCAGGGACCCTCTCTCTTATACCTTGCTCCCCGAGAACCCCAGTGCTGAATACAGTGTGGATTCTGGACTCCCTCACTGTGGGACCTCTGACAAGATGCTAACCTCTCCTCGAGACCCTCTGCTTTCTTGTCTGTTTCTTGTAGAGGGGAGGGAATGTCAGCCTTTGTGGAGCACTGTGCTGTGCTCTTCACTGGCTCTGTGTCATCAAATCCCCAAAAAAGCACCATGGAGCTGACACCATCACCATCCTATTTTATAGTTGGGGCAGTGCTATGAAAATGCTCAGTTGCTTCAGTCATGTCCAACTCTTTGTGACCCCATGGACTGTAGCTGTCAGGCTCCTCTGTTCACGAGGATTCTCCAGGCAAGCATACTGGAGTGTGTTTTCATGCCTTCCTCCAAGAGATCTTCCTGACCCAGGGATAGAACCCAAGTCGCTTACATTTCCTGCATTGGCAGGTCGATTTTTTACCACTAGCACCTCCTGCGAAGCCCATAGGTGGGGAAACCAAAGCACAAAGTAGCCCTTTCTGGGCTCTCGAGGCCGCCAAGTGGCAGAGGTCAAATTACAGTCCCTGTATTCTTAACTTCAGAACTGACAGGCTTGTCTGTTTGTCTGTAGTGTGAATGTTTTCAGCATTTATAATATAGATCTTTCAGCAGCTTATGGTACATCATGCTATTGTGGAAATATGGTGTCATGGAATCCCATCTCTCTTACGTTTGACTTATGTTGACTGAACTGGAAGCTCTTAGAAGAAAGAAACAACCATTGAGGGATTCCCTGATGGCTCAGTGGTAAAGAATCCACTTTCCAGGAGACACAGGTTTGATTCCTGATCTGGGAAGATCCCACAGGCTGTGGAGCAGCTAAGCCCACGCACCACAATTATTGAGCTTGTGCTCTAGAGTCCGTGTACTGCATGCACTAGAGCACGTGCTCTGCAACGAGAGAAGCCTCTACGAATGAAAGGCTGGCGCACTACAACTAGAGAGTGGCCTCCACTCACCGCAGCTAAAGAAAAGCTCATGCGGCAGTGAAGACCCAGCATAGCCAAAAATAAATACATAAATTAATTTTGAACAAAGAAAAAGACACAATCATTGAATCCTGCTCTTCCGCTTAAATGAGTGTATATTCTGGAAGGGATGGTGGCGTGGAGATTGGGGGTGGTAAGAGCTGGTCCTACATCCTGTGTGCCCCAGTTCCTGTAGGGCTGCCCTGCGTGGGAGTCCAAGGGTTACATGTCTGTGTGTTCCCTCTGTCCCACCCACTGACTTTACCTGGAGTGTGATTGAACACGCAGTCACCTACTCAGTGCTGGGCTCTTCGAGGGAGGGGACACCCCCTTTCCAGAACCCACCTTCTCCAGGGGCCTTCCAGGGGAATTCTGGGTTCTGCAGGATTTCCCCACTAACTTTAGAAGTTGTCCTCCAGTGTCAGAGGCCGCGATTGGTCCTTTCCTCTGTAGGACCTTTCTCAGCTGATACTTGGGGATAAGAGCACAGAGATGGAGCTAAGATTTAGCCAGAGAGTTTTCTTGGGGGAATCAGGCTGCGTATTTACTCAGGTGCCAGTTGTGGGTTTGGGAAGTTTGGAGGCCTTGGTCCAGGAGTCAGATCCAGCTGTTCAGTCCCCGTGGTCCACTTCCAGCTGCTGGAGGTTGGCCAAGCTGCTGAAGCCCGTTTCCTTCTCTGTAACATGTGGCCAACAGTGTGCATCTCCTGGGGATGTCATGTGACTAAATGCAAGTATAGAGTGGATCCTTGATATATTTAATTCCAGGGAATTTTATATTGTCTTCAAGTGCCTAGATGTCATGAAACATTATATATAGTTGAGCTTCTCAGAGAAATCACCCCCTTTTTTGCAGGTGTTTTGAAGCACTCTTTGGGCATGAAGTATGCTGTATGTAAGCATTTGTCTCTGCAGGAAATGAATGATGGTGAGGCAAACCAGACTACCTTCCTTGAGCTGAGTTAGTGAGTGTGGCACGTGTCAGTTCTACGAAGCTCACTTTAATAAATGCCCTATTTGGTGAAGGATCAGGTCAGGAAAATGTTGCCCTGACCAAAGGATCCAGTTTTATTCCCAGATGGCAACATTAGCACAAGGTCTATTCTAGGGCCATTTTACAAGAATCATCTCTCTTTTGGACTTCTGTTAAGTAGGGTGTGGTGGAGATAAGCACACTTATTTTTATGCTTTGCCCTGATTCTTCCACTCACTAACTCTGTGGACGTGGGAAAGGCACTTAAACCTCTCTGTAAGACAGAGGTAAGAGCCTTTATCTTACAGCATTGCTGAGAAGGCTAAATGGGATCAAGCATTTGAAGCCCTCCACCAGGTGCCTGGCATATAGGAAGGCTGCTGTCGCCGTTGCCTGTGGTGAGGAGGAGGACAGTGATGACCACAGTGGCAGTGCTGACACGGTACCCAGATCCTTGGGGAGCCTGCATTCCCTCCCTTGGATGAGCCGTGCTTGGGTAGTGTCCCCTTACAGTGAGCACACTGCTCTGACCTGTGTCTTACTCCCTCCTACCTTTGTGTCCTCTGTGAATACATGAGCATGCTCTCTATCAGCAAAAACAAACAGAGCGTCCGTCAAAGGCACTGTTGGAGAGACTTAGAGGTTTTGTGAAAAGCAGGTTTTTCAAACTTTTTGTTGTTGTTGCATTGGAACTATTTATAGTATAAGGACTTACCCAGAAACCCTGGCATATGGATCCTATAGAACAGGAGATGCCCTGGTTGGAATCACAACACCCTCAGGCCTAAGGACAGGCAGCTAGGAGCTGGAAAGGACTTGAGCACTGGTGGTATCCCCATCAAACCCTCCTCCTGGGACCTGGGATCCGAGCTTCGTTGGGAAGACTGAGGCTTGGGATGAGGACCTGAAAACTGACCCAGTCTCCTCTCCCCATCTCCCCAAAGGAGCATGTGATGGAGGCCATTCAGTGAGCACTGAAACTGTGGCTGCCACCGGGGCACGCTCAGCTCGGCCTCTCCGTGCACTTAAGCCATGTGGGGAGCCAACCACCGAAGCTGGAGGCTGCCTGGCCAGGGGCGAGTCCAGGATGCGTGTGATGATGAAGTTAGTCTTTTGTACCCATTCCATCATTGGGGCATCTTGACCTTGTGTCTAGAAATGTAACCCTGAGTCCTTGGGTCCCCAGCTTACATCTTCCTTTGAGAGAGTGACTTGAGGGCTCAGATGGGTACTGAGGGAGCTTGCTTCTTGAAGCTTCGCTTTGCTGTGATGCTGGGGGCGGCCAACTCCCATGAGGGCCACTTTATTTCTTCACGTGTGTGGCGATGGCCTCTGAGGTGCTCTGGTCCTGCAGCAAGTTTGTGTTCTCTTTCATGAGAGTGGACAAGTGCAGTTGGTTGAATTTGTTCTTTCATCCAGGGAGCTCGTATCCGTCAATGTGCTCACAGTTGGGCCCCTTCTGCACCCAGTGGAGTCGAGAAGACACAAGCACGTACTGGGGTTTGGGTGAGACGGGGAGCATGGCACGAGCACCGGGGAGTCACTGGAGGACTGGGAAGCCTGTGGGGATGAGAGTGGTTGTTTACAAAGTGTCCTTCTAAGGGTGGGAGTGGAGACCTCCTTTCTAAACTCTTGGCCTCCGACTCCCTACCCTCCAGGACCTCACAATGTCTGGCTTCCAGGAAGGATGGAGTAAATAAAATTCGATAACACTGATCTCTAACTGAGTGCATCTTCTTGGCTAAACACTCAGGGTAGATTTTCTCATTTTGCCCAGAGGCGCAGAGCCCGCTGAGACCAGATCCTACCCGTGGTTCCCTCCTGCGGCTGTGGGTTGCTGCACCCCTTGTAACTGCCCGTCTCTCCATTACTGCTCCACCACACTGTGCTGTAACCATCAGAGTTTGTTTTTTAAACTTTGAGACAATTTTAATAAGCCCCCAAATACGTCAACTCTTTTTGTTCTTGTAAAACTGTTAGTGGTACAGATGTAACCAAAGCCCTCCTTAACCTCCAGCCAGTCCCACGTCCCTGCTCAGAGATCATGTCCTGGGTAGTCTGCACACCCTGGGTACAGGCACTCCCATCCGTATCCACTCAGATGCTGCGAGGCAGTCTGTGGGAGGCCAAGGCTGTGCCGCCACGTCTGCCCCGCAGGACAGGGCGCTGTTTGGTATCTGAGTGCGGGGCCAGCCTCTAAGGAAGGGACTGCATGGGCTGGAGCCAGCAGCCAGCGCTGTGGGTCATGGCATGATGTCAGTGTCATTATCTCCGCTTCAGTTTATCTCCGGCAGCCCTCGGGGGCAGCGGCCTTGTTTTCAGTCAAGGCCTCTGGGCCGCATTCTTTGGCCATGTGAGAGGTGAGGTCATCAAGGGCAGGTGGCTCAGGGCGTTGTGGTCATAGCCCCCGTTGTCCAGCCCGTCTTCAACCCTGACTTTGGCTTTGGTCCTGAGGTTGGCGGACAAAAGAAGGAAAAATGTATCCAGCTCTCCCTGCTTTGATAAAAGCCTGGAGGACAAACCCTGACTGTTTGCTGATAAATGTTTATAACTCCCCCAAAAGCCAAGCATGATGCAGAGGAAGGAGCAGGTAGGCTTCTTCAAATCTCTCCAGGGGTGTGTTCCCTTCTGAGGTCTGAGACTGGAAAATTATTTTGTGACGAGTCTTGATTTGTTACTTGTGTGCTGTGAAAGGTTTTTTTTTTCCCTCCTTCTTAGTATATCTTTTTTTTGGGGGGAGTGGGGAATGTCACCTATTAATGAAGCACCAACTGTATGCCTAACCCAACGTGGGTGGGGCGTTAAGGAAGCAGAGTGGGGTCTGGGTCAAGGGCACCATGGGCCCTGGGATTAGATCACATGGGCTCAAATCCCATCCTCTAGTGGACTTCTGGGGCCTCGTGCAAGTTAATTGGCCATTCTGTGCCTCCTACTTAAAAGAGGGATCATGGTAGCACCCACTTCGTTGGGTGGGAGAAGAGGAAATGAGGTCATGCTTGAGGAGTGCTGAACCTGATGCATGTTAGGTGCTCAGCAAAGGAAGTTGCATCATTAGTAGTTATTATGAACTAGCATTGGGTGCTCACATGCAGTCAGAAGTAGAAGGAGAATTGAACAGGCAATTCCTGAACAGGCAAGACCTGATTTCTGTTCTTGAGAGTTTGTAGTCTGACTGGGGAGACTAGATTAAGGTGCTTGTCACTGTTAGCAATTAATATGTGACAGTAGCAATTAAGAGCAAATGGTATGGTTTGTATTGCAAGTCCTACAGAGGTTTAGGGGGAGTTCCTGGGGGAGCAGGAGTGGTGTGTCAGGTGGGTGTGTCCATGGCTGTGTCAGGTGAGTGACAGGAGTGAAGGGGAGACGGAGGACAGTGCAGCAGGGGTCAGGGGGACATTCCGGGTCTGTCTGATGAACAGCTACTGGCAGGATTGGGGATAGTCAGGAAGTCAGCTGGGATCTGCTTCATCCAGAGGTGAACTGACACACACCTGTGCAGTGGAAATGCATGAGAGAGGCAGAGACACTGTTGCTGCTGCATTTGCTCCTTCTTCTTCTTCCTCTCCTCCTCCTCCTTTAGTTATAAATGCATTCCTTGGATTTTCATAACTGTTGACTCCAATGGTGGGATGCAAATTTGGGGAATTTAGCATGTCTGTATCTATATTGATTTATAGGAAACAAGTAGTGACCTTTTTGAGAGGACTATGGAAGACTCTGAGTTGAAGGTAACGGTAGAGTAGACAAACTTAATTTGGTTCTGCCCTTTCTGCAGACAAACTCATACAGCAAGTGCTCTTGTGTTTGGTGTCATCGATTCAGTGTTGTCTCGTGAGCGTCATCTTTGTTGCTGGTAGCTGTAGACCGTACATTCTCATACGCTGTGAATTACCACCTTTTATTTCATTCATTTTACTGTTGATGAGCATTTGGATTTGCTTCTGATTTGGGGCTGGAGGCAAATAATGGCCCCTCAGAAGTTATCCATGACCTCACCGCTGGTTACAGGTACCATTCACTAGTAATACGTGTGACTGAGTTACATTATGTGGTGGAGGGACTTTGTAGGTGTGATTAAGTTAAGGGTCTTTTTTTTTTTTTTTTTAGTATTTGTTTATTTATTTGGCTGCTCTGGGTCCTACTTGTGGCGCATGGAATCTTTGATCTTCATTGCAGCGTGCGGGACCTTTAGTTGTGCCACGTGAGATCATTTAGTTGTAGAATGTGGAATCTAGTTCCCTGACCAGGGGTCGAACCCAGGCCCCCTGCACTGGGAGCATAGATTCTTAGCCATTGATCTCCCAGGGAAGTCCCAAGTTAAGGGCCTTGACATGGGGAGATGCTCTTAAAATCTCTGGGTGGGCCAGTGTAGATACAAGGATCCTTGTAAGAGGGATGCAGGAGTGTCTGGTAAGAGGATGAGCTGTGACGATGGAAGCAGAGGTGAGAGAGGGTGCTCCACTGCTGGCTGTGAAGAGGAGGAAGGGGCCATGAGCTGAGGAATGCATGGAGAAGCTGGAGAAGCAAGGAAGTGGATTCTCCTCTAGAACCTCCAGAAGGAGTGCAGCTGGACCCATTTCTGACCTCCAGAACCATAAGATGACAAATAGCACTAAGCTGGTGATTGTTACAGCAGCAGAAGGAAACTAATACAGGACCGTTGTGCATAGTACTGCTGAGAACATTCTAGATAATGTCTCATGGTCCATGCAGGTACCTGGGAGCAAAGGCAGGTTGAGTAGATATTGCCACCATCTTCCAGGGTGATTGGACCAGGCTGTGCTCCCACAAGCAGCAGACTGTGAGAGTTCTGGTTGCTTCACATCCTCACCAACACGTGGTCGTCCTGAGAAGAGATGCTTCTCAGGGAAGAACTAGCCAGATTTGGTGTCCAGTGGAAACCTTGTAGGAAGGTGATGCTGAGGAGATGCTGGTCACCACTGATGCAGCCTACGGAGGAGGGGAGGCGGTGGTGCCAGTTTCTAGCTGGGGAGAATTAGGACTCCTCTTCCATGAAGGGACTGGCATAGCAAATGCTCAGTAGCTTTAGATTAATACAGAGCTTTACGGCTAAAGAGTTGAAACAGCACTTATTTTCATGACTTGCTGATTTCTCAGGGTGAGTGGTGGGTCTTGTGAGGTGGAGGAAAGGCCTGCGCTATTCCACCAGCCCCTCAGAGTTTGAACACTGCCCTCACTTAAGTGCCCAAACCTTAATCACAAGTTCATCATGTCTGCGAGCTCCAGTCGCCTCAAAGTGGTGTGATCCTGCCTTTCCTGTGTGGCAGTGGGTGGATGAGAGGAACTTCTGCATGAAAGCCCTGAGCTTCCTGTCTACAGGTAGGAGGTGCTGAGTCAGTGGTTGCTCTGGCCATTACCAGCAACAGTACTGAGCACATACACTCCTGCAGAAGTTGGCAATTCTGGGTTCAGAGGAAGTGTTCAGGGGCCGAGTAGGTGCCTTGGGAGGGATCTGAGAATATCACCAGGGCATCCAGGGTGGGTGAGGGCAGTCCCTCTAGAGACACTGTCTCCCCACAGCCCTGAGACTGCTTTTGAAAGTATTGTTCATTCATTCATACATTCAGCCAGGACTGTGCTTTCCCTTGCACATTATAATACCATGGTTAGGAACACAGTCCCCCAGAACAAATGCTTGGTTAAAGTCTGGCTTTGCCATTTGCTGTCTGTACAGCCTTTGACAAATCTTAACCCAGTTTTCCAATTCATAGAGTGAGGCAGCACCTGCCTCCTAGGGCTGGTGTGAGAATTTGCTGAGATAATCCATGTCAGTGTCTGTGCCTTGGGAATCCGTCAGGTCTGGGGTACAGAAATGGATGTCCCAATCCCCATCCCTACCTGCAGGCTGAAGAGCAGTGGGTTCTTGATGGCTCTGTACAGAAAACCTTCTTTAACACCAGGAGGTAAAGAGTAAAACCCAACCCAGAACTAGCCAGTGGGCCCATGGAGGGCAGGCTCTGACCTCATAGCTGCTGAGGAAATGTGACTTGGAGGAGAGTCTTCTGTTGGCATCATTTGTGATGCAGATGTCAAATCCTCTTGCAGCAGTTACTGTGCTGCAGAAGAGCTTGCTACACTGAGCAGATGTAGCTTCCAGGCCGAGGTGAGGGGGACTGAGGTGTTTACAGCTGCAAAAGTGGCCACTGCTTTCTGTTCTGTCCCTTCATTGCAGGGATGCTGTGGCACCTCCAGGACTCTGAGTTCAAGTCCCACTACCTTCCATCTCTCCTCCTTCCAGGAGCCATTGTCTTCCCTCTTGCCTTTTTCTGGGTCCCTCCATGATGCACAGGCCTCAGCTGAAGGAGTTAAACTCTGAGGGAAGCCAGCCAGAGCGTAGGCCTCAGACAGGGATCCAGATACTAAAAATATCTCATGGTGTGCTCTTTGCAAGTTAAAGAGCAGGGTTGAAGGCTGTGACTGGGGATTCTCCCCCAAACTGATTCTGTCCAATGCCTCATAGTGCCGAGGTCCCAGGTATCTGGTCCTGCTCACCTGGACCTGAAAGTTTATCCACATGGTACTTTGATCTGGGAGAAGGCCAGACTCACAGTGGAACACATGGAGGAGGGTGGCACAGGGGGTGGGGAGGATTTGGCCAAGCGGTCTGTGATGCTCAGCAGTCATAACAGCTGATGCAGTGGAGCTGGGCCGTGACAGCACAGCATGAAGGTCATGGGTGTCAAAACTCTCCTGGACCCCCTTTTGTCTAGGAGGCTCCAGGCTAGGGACCAGCACACCATCCCTCAACATGGTTTACACGGCCAGCTCTTCTTGTGTTGAAACTGACAGCTGTTTCTTTGGTTACAAAGGAAGGAGCTGCTCAGTGTTCTGGCCGTGTTGTAGAAAGAGAATATGTCTTTTAATGCTAGAGCCACACCTGGAGTGGTGAGGAGTGCAGCTCCTGAAAATGGAGAGGGAACCTCTGAGTTGTATCTCAGAGTCACCCTGGGACAGGAGCTCAGGAAGTAGAATAGTGGGTGGAAACCTCCACCATCAGAATGTTCTCCCTTAGGTCTGTCACTCTATCCCTGTCCGTTAGCCTCTGTTGCTCCTCAGCCCAGACTAAAATCCTTAAATGTGGGTATGGTGCACATTCAGATGGCGTTTTACCATCCTGAGTAGTTGTTTCGTGAAGTGAAGCTCACAGCTCATACTTGTGGGTCCCAGCGTTTCTGACTCCATACCATGTGCTCTGCCTTCAAGACATTTCACACGGGAAGAGATTACATGCTCATTAACACTTCTTCATCCATCAAACACTGATGGAATACCTATTTGAAATGATGTGTGGTTTTACCAAAATTGTGACCCAAAGTAATTTGGCCTCACCTGTCTCCGTAGACACAGACTGTCCCAAGCTCCAAATAACCAAACCCACCCCCCGAAGGGCCCCAGTGAAAATATTTAACCATAGTGTCAACTTGATAAGAGTTAATTAGCCATAGGAACAAGACCCAATAGAACTTAAAGTTTTATTAAACTTAAAGTGACTTAAAGAATAAAGACATTTCTCTCAAAGATAATAGTTCCAAGTTCAGAGGGCACCTGTGCTCCATGCAGAGTCACAGGCCCAAGTGCCTTTTATCTTGTTGTTTTGTTATTTCCAAGTGCATTGTCATCATCTGCATGGTCAGAACTGAGTTCCAACCAGTGGAAAGGATGAACAAGGCTTGCCCATGTCTTGACATCTAGATGGAGAAGTGAAACACATCACATCCTCTCATATTCTGTTGGAACTCATACCTGGCTGCATGTAGCTGCAAGGATGCCTGGGAAATGTAGTCCCTGGTAAAACTCATATAACCCATGGGCGAAAGGGAGAATAGATTTTGATGGACACTGGGCAGCCTTTGACATATTCCTTTTGTATGTATTTAATGCATCTCTTTGTGTTAACATAAATGCACCCAGGTTATAAATGTTGGTTATTTTTGCTTTTTCAGAAAGAAGACCTGGATCTGCGACACAGCGTCTATGGACAACTCCAGAGTAATGAATCAGTGTGTCTTTAGAGGAATGGAAGAAAACAAAGAAAGGTAAAGATTTCTTTAAAAATTAAAATTAAAAAAAATTCTTACACGCAACAATAAGAGCAGTTCAGGACTTTTTATAAGTCAGTGGAGGCCATCAAGAATTTGGAGATAGCAAAACTTCCGTGTGTCCCCTTTTCATATCTTGAATTCCTGACACCAGAGGAAGGATACATTTGTCAAGTATGAGGGAATTTTTTCCAAGATTTAGAAGGAAGAGTTGGTATATAGAACTGATATGGTTCAGAATTAAATATCTGATTCTAAAAACCAAGGACACTCATTCCAAGAAATAATGGGCTTATGCTTAGATGTGTTGTTTCTGCATTTGCTGGTGGTGAATGCAGAGGAGGTGAAGGCAGACCCTTAGCACTTGGCAGTTACGTCTTCTCTTGAAGTCATCATCTCTTCCTCTTCCTTCCACCTCCTCTTTTTTTGTTCCTTATAAATAAATGCATTAGTTTAAATACTCAAGAAATGCATGGATAAGTTTTCCTAGTTAATAAAAGTGAAGTCTCCATTGAGCCTCCCCCCCATTTCATTGCTTGCACATACCCTACTCCTGTCTTTCCCAGAAGTAACCACTGCGACCTACTTTGTGAATTTCCTTCCAGAACTTTTACGAGATGTCTGTGTGTGTTGGTCGCTCGGTCGTGTCTGACCGACATCACGGACTGTAGCCCTCCAGGCTCCTCTGTCCATGGAATTCTCTAGGCAATATGCATAGGAAAAAAAGTCATTCTTTCCTTCCTTCCTGTTCTTTAAAAACAGTCTGTCATACTATGCTTGCTGGTCTATTCTGTACCCTTTGTAAAACATTCAGTAGTATGATTTTAAATGTTTTCAATACAGTACATGTGAAACTACCTTGGTTCGCTGCAAAGTGAGTATTGGGTCCATGGCACGAGAATCTCAGTGTTTTCCTGTTGGTGGTGGGTGGGTGGCTTCTCTTTTTTGCCCTTAATATTAATAGCAGTGCCTTGATGCACTTTCCGGTTTATGCCTCCAAGCACATGGGCAGGCATGTTGGTTACTGATGAGTGAAGTTGTTGAGCCACCCGTGAATGAGTTTAAGATCTTCATAAATATTGCCAGATGATTCTCTAAAAAGCACCACTTATCAACAGGATACCAGATTTCCTATTTGCCCACCTCCTGCCACACCTCAGTTCTTCATGCTCTTTGATTTTTGCCAGTCTGACAGGTGAACAATGGTATCTCTCCATGGTTGTAATTTCCTCCCCCTTCTCTTTACTCTGGGGAAGTTCATCTTCTCAGGTCTCTCCATTTCCCAGTGGCCCTGGCAAGCGTCAGTGCTTACAGGACTCAGTGACTATCCTGAGGCCCAGGGTCCCTGGGCAACCCGGGTCTTTCTCAAGAGCAGACACCTCTCTGTTTCTCTTCTGAAAAGCACCCAAGTCTGCTCTTCCAGGACCGCCCATCCCAGGATCACCTGCGTCTCTCCAGATCCTGGCAGGGGTTGCTGGGAGAGCCTTGCTTTGGATTTCCCTACTCAAATGGATTCATCCACTACCATCACCATCATCCTTGGCAACAATCAGAGTGTTTAGTCTGTGTCTGGCTCTGGGTGGATCACTTGGGTTACTCATTGAATTCTCACCACAGCCCTGTGAGGTAGGGAGTTGTGTTGTTACCCCCATTATGTCCATTAGGTGACATGAGGACAGAAATTGATTCATAAACAACCCAAACAACAAGGGAAAAATGAACAAATACCCTGTCTTGCCATGGAGCCCCAGCTCCTACCTATTGCTCTCACTTTGAGTGACAGACAGATGCACGCTTGCTAAGTGTCGAGTTCTTCTGTGGTCATAGCTTATGGACCACATGGAGCCATCAGGCCCATGTTCACGGTGGTCTTGACCACACTCAGGGGCCTTCCCAGAGGAGAGTGTAGAAGTGGAGAGTGTGTTTTGGGTTTTGTCTGCCTCCAGCATATGAACGCGGCCTCTTGCCTTTCACCAGCCCCTCTGCTCTGGTGTACAGTTGGGGGTGATGGTCCCACCCATGTTTGTCCAGAATACCTCCCTGGTAAGGGGCTTTCACGGTGAGCCTGTTTGTCACGGGAATGAATCTACTTGATGAGGATAAATAAGCCCACTGAGCTGTGGCCAGAGAGAGGTTCTTCTCTTGCCCCCATAGACCTGATTTGTTATCCTCCCTAAAATGTTTAACTTTAGAGCTTCTTCTTAAAGCAGGCAGAGGGAAGTTTCAGAGGTCCTCCTGAGCCCCAGCCCCTGCCCCCGACTCCCCATAATGTTTCAGAGACGTAAGCATGCAGAGCCGGCAGAGGTCCTAGGCTCACTCTCTGGTTTCTTCTTCATCAGGACAGTGTGGAGCAGTCAGGCCTGGAGGGGAAATGATTGTCTGAGTTAACACAGACAAGCCTGGTCGCAGGCCTGCAGGGGCTGGGGCTCTGGCTCTTTACACAACATCGCAGCTACTTCTCATGTGATTATTAGGAGCGCTTGTTCCCAAAATTGATTTTATTAACTGATAATGCCTTGAAGGAAACCAGCCCATTGATTAGGTAATTATTCATTCAGTGGGAATCTATGAAATATAAATATGTGCACCAGAGACAGTGACTTAAGTAAGATGAATTCTCAGGGAATTCAGGGTTGGAGGGAGTGGGCTTTTGCACACGCAATGAGCAGTGGTTAAGTAGAAAATTTTAATTCTTCATTGGTCGATGGGGATAATAATAGTACCTCCTGCAATGGCGTGTCCTGAGTTAGTCATAGTAAGGCACCTGGCCTGGAGTAAGCCCCCAGTTAAGGCAGCTGTTTTAGTTTTTGCTTGTTTATATTTAATCCCACATGGCGCGAGGAGCCTAGGAAGATTTTTCCATCAGAAGATTGATACAGCCAGACTTGCGGTTTAGAAATGATAATCCATTGACATGATTTCTTATCCTATACGTTATCATCTTTTTAGTATCTACCTTACTTAATGGACTGTGAACTCCATGGGGCCAAGTCTTGGCTGTTTTGTTCACAACTGTTTACCCAGTGCTCGACAGGCAGTAGGTGCTCACTGATATTTCTGGACTGACGAGTGTAGGGGTCAGGTGGTGGTAAGAGGTGGACCCCGGATCCTTGAGGTGAGGTGCTGTCACAGAACCGGCCACGGAGAAGGACCTGAGCTCACCTGGAGCCAATGCCCGGTCCCCAAGGAGAGGGGCTCCCTGGAGGCCCTGCCCACAGACCTCACTCCTTTCTGAGGGGATGTCGTTTTGCTCCTGAGCTTTAAGGACATTTTGTCTTTTAAGCAAGAGACTTTTTTGTGGAGAGACCTAGTCCCACAGCATTTATTAACTGAGCAACCATTACTTGTCACTTGTACTTCTGGGTGCCAACTCACAAGAACACACGCCTTCTAGAAGAGGAAGCCCTGGGAATGCAGTTTGCTGCTGCCATCAGTGATGTGGGGGGATAGCGCCTCTGTGCCTCTGTTTCCTCAGCTGTGCAGTAGCAGAGTTAGGCAATCGGAATTTCTGATGTTCAAGAGGATTTTGAGGGGAGAATCCCTTGCTCTTCACATAAGTCCTTCATACATATGGACTTGTGATAGCTCCTTGAAATGGATAGAAGGTTAGGACTCAGCCCATGCTGGAGAAGTGGAAGGTTTTCATTCATTGATTCATCATGTGTCAGTCAGTCAGTCAGTGAACCTCCCATCCTTGCTTAGCAGCCCTAAGCACTTTTGGAAAATGTTCAAATAAGGGGTTACTCTTTGCTTGCAGGGCCTGTCACTCTCAGGTTGTACAAATGTGTATCACATTGATGAAAATAAAGATCTTTTCTGGGTCCCTCATTTATTCCAGGGTGTTTTGAGCGCCTCCTTTGTGTTGGCTTGGCTGCTTTACTGACTTCTCTGGCGCAGCGACACTCCACGTCTAGTCCAGGGCCCTGCGCACAATAAGCTCTCAACCTGTGAGTGGCTTTAGTGGACTGAACTGGCTACAAAACAGAATGGTTTTTCTTTTTTTGTTGGCCACAACTTGCGGCAGGATCTTAGTTCCCCGACCAGGGATTGAACCTGTGCCTCCTACAGGGGAAGCATGTGGTTCTTAACCACTAGTGGAAGTGGAAGTGCCAGGGAAACCCCCAGGATGATTAGTGGATGAATCACAGCGTGAAGAGCTGTATCCAGAATTGAGGTTTTCTGTGCGCTGTGTTCTGTTTCCATGATCTAAGGGTAGGCTGCCTCTAGAGCCCTCACCTTAGACAGGTTAGTGGCACCGTTTGTTGTTAGTTGCTGTCTTCTTGATCTGCTTATCAGATTCCATCTTGTCCTTTAGGCAGGAGCTGTTTTGGTCACTGATTTTTATGAGCTCTTTGTTCACTGCCCAAGGGCTGTGGGGGCCTGCTCGGCTTCCTCCACCTCCAGAAGTTCAACTGCTGATCTTGAGCAGCTGGCGTCTGCACTGTGCGTGTGTGCATGCTCAGTTGCTAAGTCATGTCTGACTCTCTGTGATGCTCTGGACTGTAGCCCACCAGGCTCCTCTGTCCATGGGATTCTCCAGGCAAGAATACTGGAGTGGGTCACCATTTCCTCCTCCAGGGGATGTAGGTCCTGCTGCTGCTGCTGCTAAGTCGCTTCAGTCGTGTCCGACTCTGTGCAACCCCATAGACGGTAGCCCAGGCTCCCCCATCCCCGGGATTCCCCAGGCAAGAACACTGGAGTGGGTTGCCATTTTCTTCTCCAATGCATGAAAGTGAAAAGTGAAAGTAAAGTCGCTCAGTCATGTCCAACCCCCAGCAACCTCATGGACTGCAGCCTACCAGGCTCCTCCGTCCATGGGAGTTTCCAGGCAAGAGTACTGGAATGGGTTGACCTGTGTCTCTTGCATCTCCTGTATTGGCTGATGGATTCTTTACCACTAGCACCACCTGTGGAGAAGGCACTGGCAGCCCACTCCAGTCCTCTTGCCTGGAAAATCCCATGGACAGAGGAGCCTGGTAGGCTGCAGTCCATGGGGATGCTAAGAGTCAGACACGACTGAGCGACTTCACTTTCACTTTTCACTTTCATGCATTGGAGAAGGAAATGACAACCCACTCCAGTGTTCTTGCCTGGAGAATCCCAGGGATGGGGGAGCCTGGTGGGCTGCCATCTATGGGGTCGCACAGAGTCAGACACAACTGAAGTGACTTAGCAGCAGCAGCAGCACCAGCACCACCTGGGAAGCCCCTGAGAAGCTGGAGACCCAGCAAAAGGGAGAGTAACCCCTCCTGACCAGAGACACTAGCCTTCAGTCTCAAACTCAGCAGCCCTGTGACCTTGAGCAAGGCACTTCACCTCTCCAAGGTGTCTTCTGGAGTTTCTGTCAGCATCTCTCACAGTCTGCTCCTCAGAACATGATTGCCTCCAAACATTAATAAGCACCGAAGGGGAAAATGGGGCCTGTTGTCAAACTTGTTTGGCCATTGCTGACTTCGGCTCAGACAAGTGTGACCTTCCTCACAGGACCCAGCAGAGCAGTCCATGGAGGGAGGGGAGGGTGTGCAGCCCCACCACCTACACCTGCTGTTGCACAGATCACACTTGGGGCACGCCCTACTGGAAGATCTTGAAGCTTCTTCCCAGTGCTACAGTGATGTCCCTGGGACAGAGAGGCATAGATGCTGGATATTTGAATGCTTTAGTGTTGTTTTGTTTTGTTTTGTTTTTTGATAGGAACTTTAGAATAGTATTGTAGGCAAAAGATGGAAGAGGTCTTCCAGACCCTGTCAAAAGCCTGCCAGTGAGTGAGTGGAAAAGTGGAAGGGTCAGGAGTCTTCATGCCTGTTTTTATTCAGGCAGACATTTTTCTGTGCAAAGAACACTCAGCTGCAGTTTGAAAAACCAGTGTGCAGCATCTGCACTCCCTCTCCTTGATTTTGTGACCTTGGGTGTCTCTCTTCTCTCTCATATCGCTTATTGGCTTAAAAGAACAGTTGGTTGATTGATGACTTTTCCTTTCAATCCTAAAATTTTAGATGTATATATACATATGTGTATATATTTAATTAAAAAATTTTTTTGGCTGCCCTAGCTCTTTGTCGCTGTGTGTGGGCTGTCTCTAGTTGAGGTGAGTGGGTGCTACTCTCTAGTTGGGATGAGCAGGCTTCTCTCTTTTTTTTTTTAATAAATTTATTTATTTTAGTTGGGGGCTAATTACTTTACAATATTGTAGTGGTTTTTGCCATACAATGACATGAATCAGCCACGGCAGGCTTCTCTTTGCAGTGGCTTCTCTCGTTGCAGAGCACAGGCTCTAGAGCATGGCTCAGTGTTTGTGGCACATGGGCTTATTTGCCCTGCTGTGTGTGGAATCTTCCCAGACCAGGGATCAAACCCTTGCCTCTGCATTGGCAGGTGCATTCTTAACCACTGAACCGCCAGGGCATCTGGTGTATTGCTTGAAACAGCTGAAAACCTTTGTAAGTCACTGAGGGCAGACGTGGTCTGTGTTGACTCCTCAGGGCGGTGCCTGGGATAGAGTTATCACTCACTAAACATGTGTTGCATAAATATGAAAACAGAATACACTCCTTATTACATTCATTGGCATAAGCCCAGAGACAGGTTATTGTTAAATCAGTGTTAAGGTAATTGAGTGAGTAATCTTCTCTGAGACACATGAAGACCCAGGGATGTTATTTTACAGATGAGATGAGAAACTGACACTTTGGGAGGCAAAGTGGAAAAGCCAAGACCCAAATTCAGCCTCCTGAGCCTCAGCTTCTGCTTTGTTGTGGTTTTTCCCCACTAAATCATCTTTCTATGTCCTTGATGTGGTTAGAGGCATTAATTAGGACAGTGTCCTGAAAGATCTGCTGTGAAGACACTGAAAAAGCTCTTCAGTTCTCCAAGGAGCCTGGCTAGTTCTCTACATAGAAAATTATGATAATGTCTTCCAATTCTGGGCACCTCTTGAGGGGCTTTTATGTGTATTGGCTCCAAACACCACAGCAACTGAGCAGAATGCACATTATCTGCCTCCGTTTTACAGATGAAGGAGTAGTTTTAAGTACCTGCCCCAGTGTCACAGGTAATTGTTGGGACACCTGTGTCTTTGATGCTCTTAAGGGAGAAAGCCCCTTGCCAGCTTGCCATTCCCCCCATTTCTCATCCGACTGGGACCCTCATCTTACCTTGTCCTTGCAGGTGAGTACTTGGAGCCCCTCTGCAGGATGGGGAGGGTTGCTGTGGCTGCCCCAGGGGTGAGACTGGGCTTAGCCAAGGGAATCCACTGAGGTGCAGATGGTGGGCATTTGAGTTTCATTGGTAGCCCATCAATATGTTCCTAATTCCAGGCAGTCTCTTCATAATGGGTCCTAGTGATGGGAGAACTCCCAGGAGGATGTTAGATAAAGTGGTGACAATCCTTGGCCCGGTTGTTGAAGTTTGGATAACAGTGGTATTTAGGTCATAAAGTTGATGCAAAGGTTCAGTCTGGTAAGAAGTCCCTCACTTGAGGTCACTGGGCACCTGGTCAACACCTGGCATATGGCCTTAGTCTGTTATCAGCCTGTAAATCATTCTCCTACCAACTGCAGAACCAAGGGGGAGACATCAGAAAACATGCCCTCTACTTTTCTATAACGATCCTTATGGTGATCACCTTGGAAAATTTGTTCAGCAGTTATTTGAGTACCTACCGTGTGCTCAGCTCTGTCAGCACTCTGGGAATGCAGTCAGATCTGGGCCTTGCTTCCGACATGGAAGGAGAGATGAATGTCTATAATAGGAGACAAGCAGGGTTAAGGAAGGGCCTAGCAGGGTCTGGCACAGTGTGCACCTGAGAAGTGCTTAAAAACACTCAAACTGAAGGGGACTCGGATGGGCACCGCACTTGAAAGTGGTACCAGGAAACACAGTGAACAAGTCTGGCAGGGGATGCTCACCCAGCCCTCGCCCTGCAGACGGACGGTGACACGTGAAAGGCAGCACCCGTCCTGATGCTGAGTTCTCTTTGGGTGGGGCCATGTGCGTCAGTCTCCCTCCTGGGAATCTGATAAAAAAAAAAAATTCCTCCCAGGCAAGAGCGTGACACATTTCCTGGAGGAAAATCGACCAAGAAGAATCAGGCTTGGAGAGCTGTATGAAGCTGGGGGTGGGGGCATGTGAACCTGCAGTGGTTGAAGTGCTCACCGTACCTCATAGAGGTACAGAAATGTCATGATGCATTTATGGCTCGTGTTGGGTGTTCTCTGGGTTTTGAGTGGAGGGAATCTTAAGACACTGTCTCTAGATGGGGGGAGAGTGTGGGAACCTGGCAGGCTCGCTGTGATCATTGCTTGGACTCGAGCTGCTTGTGGCCTTTGTCCCACCCTGTGCAGTGCTGTGTGCACAGGAGCCGGAGCCAGCGTCCTCTGTAAGGATGGGGGTGGATCGAGGGCCTGCTGTGTGCCAGGCGCTGCCCCAGGCTCAGGGCTAGATCTGTGACTGGTCGTGTTGCCCGTAAGGAAACTGCCCGGGGAGGTGATGTGCCTAGAGGTTACACAGTGAGTTTGTAGCAGAAGTGGGATTAGAACCTGGGTGTCCTGTAGCCATGGATGATGGCAATTAATGGGGCCAGGTCAGCATCCAGTTGTCTTTTGGGAGGTTGTGCTCGTGATTAGGACTGAGGACGTTTCTTTATTCGTCTGTCAATTGAACAAGTAAGAAAAGTTTTCACCCTTTCCCTCGTTTCCCTCCTTGCTTTCCTTACTGTCCCCATTTCCGCAGGTCCCTGCGGTCCTTCCTCATTCTTTCGGCACCTTCCACAGTCTTAGGATTTTTCCAAGGCAACTCATTTTCTTACCTCCCCCACCCCATCTTGCTACCACTTTAGTTTTCATAGTTTATGGGGTTTTGCCAAGTTTCAGTTTTCCACATTGTTGTAATCATAGTAGTTTTATGATACTTCTCACTTGTGTCAATCATTTTTTTGTTACATGGTCTTCATATGCATTCTTTTTTAAGGGCTGTATAATAGCTCATTCATGTAACAAATATTTCTTGAGTGGCTGCTCTGTGCCTGGCCCTGCCCTACAAATGAATGAGCAGGAACTCGATACTGCCCCTGCCCACATGGAGGTTCTAATTAGTGGGAAAGTCAGCCTTTAATATCACAATCATGTGGGCAGAATGTTCTGTTATGTTGTGTGATGGTGTTGTGGGTGAGTTTTAATAGCCTGTTTTGTACTCCCTAAAGCAAGTCAAGGGGAGTTTCACCTCTCCAGTGACATCTGAGAACACTTCTTGGGGCAGAGGGGGTGAGCATTCCAGGGAGAAGGCACACTTTTACTGTTGTGGAAAATTTTTAAAAAAGTATAAAACTGTCAGTCACGCAAAAAGAATATTGTGCTTTGGATAGTAGGCATATTTTAAGTTCTGAAACAATGAAGATCTAATCACTTGTGAAAGACCTAACAACTCCTTTCTTTGTGTTCTTTATCTTTTTATTATAATATGTTATCAAAGAAACTAAGTTTTATCTTGTATTTTTTCCACCCAACTGTATATATGGAAAATTTGTAGCCCTACAGAAAAGTTAACAGATTTTTTTTTAGCCTAGATTTTATTTGAACATTTTGCATCATTACTGTCTCTGTGTGTGTGTGTATGTGTTCACATATATACTTTTTTTTCCCCCACTTGGAAATCCACTGCAGACTACCTTTAAATACCTTGACCTGTAACTCTTAAAATAGGGGCAGTCTTCTTCATATTTACCCACTGTTACCCAACTCTGAAAATTAGCAATAATTTTAAAATGTCTTTTTGTAGTGTCAGTTCTCTTTATTACATATTGTGTATATATGCATAAGTTTATTCCAGTGTTTGGGCTTAGTACATGATTCTAAAATGAGGAAGTGAAGATTTTCCCTGTGTCAATGGGACAAGTCCCAATAGTTTTAAAAATTCTATCATGAGGTTACATGAACATTGCAAACAAGAAAATAAATCCTATTTCGAATACTAACTTGAAAGCCAAGGAAGTATATAAATTCCAGTAGGTGAAATCTATTCATAGGTGTTTACAAATGGCAGGAGATCCAAAGGCCGGCAGTACTTGACAAATGCATCTAATGAAGCATGTAGAAACTCAAGACAGATGATCTGCTTCCCATCTTTTGTTCACCTGGTTTTTGTCATATAGGTAAATGTGAGTATAGGATGTCCTTGTCCTTTCAGTGGAAAGGGTGGTGCTGCTCAGCATGAGGTAAAGATAATCCAACTTAGGCAACCTTTCACCTCCAGGTGAGCCGGAACACCTTTCCCCTCCCTTAGCACCATGTCATAAAGAGACACTGGCTTTTATCAGCTGTATTTCAGAAAATTGTTTTTAAAAGCTGGTGCACTTTCTTCAAGGAGGTTCATCTTCAGAAGCCTGGTGCCCAGAATCATTTTAGGATTGAGGGAAGAGGTGGGAGTAGATTTAGGGAACACAAGTCAGATGTCACTATTATCATTCAGAAATGCACTTGGTACTTCTCTTATCCTTCCAAAGACATCTCTCTCTCTCTTCTTTAAAAAATCTGTGTTCAGTATTAATTTTACTTCTTTGATTATTCTAGTCCCTTTTTATTTAGCTGAGGCCTATAACATCTTTAAGTATCCAGACCATATTCAAATTTCCTTAGCTTTTTCAAAACATTTTTTATAGCTCATTCCATTTCTCTTCCTTCCCACCCCACATCCAGGGAGCATTCCTGGCTGAAGCACTGCATTTGGTTCTTATGTCCTTTTAGTCCCCTTCAATTCTGGTGCTAGTAGTGAAGAATCCACCTGCCAATACAGGAGACATAAGAGATGTGGAATCGATCCCTGGGTTGGGAAGATCCCTTCAAGGAGGAAATGGCCACCCACTCCAGTATTCTTGCTGGGAGAATCCCATGGACAGAGGAGTCTGGCCGGTTACAGTCTGTGGGGTCACAGAGAGTCGGACACGACTGAGAATCTGAGCACAAAATCCTCTGGGAAGGTCATGTACACCTGCTGTATTTAAAATGGATAACCAACAAAACCTATTGTATAGCACAGGTAACTCTACTCAGTGTGATGTGCCAGCCTGGATGGCAGGGGGGTTTGGGGGGACAATGGATACATGTATATGTATGGCTAGGTCCCCTCACTGTCCACCTGAAACTATCACAACATTGTTAATGGCTATACCCCATTATAAAATGTTTTTGGTGTTAAAAAAATATTCAGTTTGTAGGGTTGGGAAAATCCTTAAAGAGGTGGGAATACCAGACCACCTGACCTGCCTCCTGAGAAATCTGTATGCAGGTCAAGAAGCAACAGTTAGAACTGGACATGGATAAACAGACTGGTTCCAAATCGGGAATGGAGTATGTTAAGGCTGTATATTGTCACCCTGCTTATTTAACATATATGCAGAGTACATCATGCAAAATGTTGGGGTGGATGAAACACAAGCTGGAATCAAGATTGCTGGCAGAAATATCAATAACCTCATGTACGCAGATGATGCCACCCTAATGGCAGAAAGCAAAGAACTGAGGAGCGTCTTGATGAAAGTGAAAGAGGAGAGTGAAAAAGTTGGCTTAAAACTCAGCATTCAGAAAACTAAGATCATGGCATCCGATCCCGCCATTTCATGGCAAATAGATGGGGAAACAATGGAAACAGTGACAGATTTTATTTTGAGGGGCTTCCAAATTACTGCAGATAGTGACTGCAGCCATGAAATTAAAAGATGCTTGCTCCTTGGAAGAAAAACTATGACCAACCTAGACAGCATATTGAAAAGCAGAGACATTACTTTGCCAACAAAGATCTGTCTAGTCAAAGCTATGGTTTTTCTAGTAGTCATGTATGGTTGTGAGAGTTGGACTATAAAGAAAGCTGAGTGCTGAAGAAGTGATGCTTTTGAACTGTGGTGTTGGAGAAGACTCTTGAGAGTCCCTTGGACTGCAAGGAGATCCAACCAGTCTATCCTAAAGGAAATCAGTCTTGAATATTCATGGGATGGACTGATGCTGAAGCTGAAACTCCAATACTTTGGCCACCTGATGCGAAGAACTGACTCATTTGAAAAGACCCTGATGCTGGGAAAGATTGAAGGCAGGAGGAGAAGGGGACAACAGAGGATGAGATGGTTGGATGGCATCAGCGACTTGATGGACATGAGTTTGAGTAAACCCCTGGAGTTGGTGATGGACAGGGAAGCCTGGCATGCTGCAGCCCATGGGGTTGCAAAGAGTCGGACACGACTGAGTGACTGAACTGAACTAAGGGTTGGGATTGGATCTGAGGACTTAAAGAATCTGTTTTTCTATCCATCCGTCCATCTATCCAGAAAACCAACATTTTTTTATTGAACCCCTTCTGCGTCTGAGAAAGGGATGTTCAGGTTTGGGGAGACAGCGGTGAATGAAGCAGATATGGTGATCCTTGTCTTGATGGACTTTACCTTTTGGAGAGAAAGTCTGTATAAACAGACTATAAACTGCCAGACGTGTGAAGCAACATTAGCTGATGACGTATTCTGTGAAGAAAAATAAAATTAAAGGGATAGAGAATAAGACGGAATTTTAGGGAAACTGGGAGGGATTTTTTCAGAGAATATCATTTTAGCACAGACCTGAGTGTTCAGACAGCAAGCCCCGTAGCCTTTTTAGGGAAACTCTTGGCAGGTGGAAGAGAAGCATATGCACAGGCCCAGGGACAGGACAGGGGCTGAGATTTGTGAGGAACAGCATGCAGGTCAGTTCCCGTAAATGTGTGTTGGTCAGTGCGACCATCCTTGTTACTGTGAAGTCACATCTTGAAGAATGGGTCTCCCTGCTCTGTGCTGGATGGGAGAGGGACCTACTAGGCTTGGCTAGGTGACAAGTAGGCCGTCTCAGTAGATGGGTTCCCAGTCACCAGAGATTGTTGAGCCAAAGCAAGATAAGTGTCTTTTTGACAAGGTCCTTGTTTGGTTAGGGCTATCTGTGTATTTCAGGCATTCCACCAAAATCCACACAGACAGAGAAGGGGGACTAGGACAGCACAGAAGAAGGAATCTTTGTTAGAATAATCATTTACTTTGGCCAGATCACCATCATATTTTCATGTTTGTTTTTTTTTTTTGGTATACAGGAAAGCTGTTGATAAATAACATGTTTTATTACTGTTCACTAATATTATGAAATAGTCCTACCTTTTAAATAGTTTTTATAGGTTTTAATAGTTTTTCAGATCTTATTTATTTTTTTGCTGTTATTATTGGGAGGAGTTTTTCCGGACATATAATCACATTGTCTGTAACTCAATAAAATTTTGCTTCCTCTTCCTTTCAAATTGGTAATTTTTTTTGATTGTCTAACTATGTTAGCAAGTGCTTCCTGAGTAATGTTAAACAGTGGTGAAATCTCAGGTCCTTCTTACCTTATACTTCAGTGGTGAAGCTCTAACCCTTCCCTCAAAATGTAACGTGGCTTTCAGTTTGACCTGTGGAGCTCTTGAGGAAATTCCCCTCTGTTCCTATTTTGTTAAGAGGTTATTTTCCCCTTTAAAAGTCAGGAATAAATGTTGAAATTTAACAAGATTGACATTTAAGAAGACTTTTTTTTTTCTTTTGATTCTGGTAATGAGATGAATTACATTGATTTATTCCCTAATATTGACTGATCTTTGCATTCCTAGTGTGAACCACGTGGTTGTGATCTGTGTTCCTTTTCATTAAAAAGCATTTTAAGTTACCATCATTTAAAATACAGTTCCATGAAAATGTGGTTAGTTGATCTTGTTGCTTAGAGTAATGCTGTCAGGCTAGCTTGATTTCAGTTTGAGAAGTTGGAGCTAGAGTCGTGAGCAAATAGTCATTGGCCAATGTACCATTGTTGAATGCTTGATGTGTGCACAATACTGCTGGGTGGCCTCTGGTGCCTTCTTGTATTGGTAACATGGAAATCTTGTGATTCTGTTCAGTTGGTCCCATTAGTCAAGATTTGTTGTCGTTGCAAGTGACAGAAGCCCAATTCGGTCTGGAGTAAGCAGCATAGGGACTGCAATGATCATACGAATAGGAGGGCCAAGAATACATGGCTTCAGGCAAGGCTGGACCCAGGGGTTCAGTGTTATTCGGGCTTGGTCCCATTCTCTTCTTCTCTTGGCTCTGCTTTTTTTCTGTATTGGCCTCATTCCCAGGAAGCCTTCTTCCACAGGGTACCTCCCAGAAGCTCCAGGCTGACATTATCTCACAGTGGTGGAGTGAGAGTTTATCATTCCCACTTGTTCTAATAGGACTGCCCAGGTGGACTCATATTTGTTCAGCTTGTCCATGCCTTCTTCTGGAACATGAGGTGGGGGGGTAGGGTCAGCCTCACTTGGACCCATAAACTCAGAGTGGGGAGGGGTGGTTCCCCCAGTGGAAAGGCCAAGTGCTATTGCCCACAGGCAGGGAATCAGTTGCCGGGTAGCAGAATCACTTATGTTCACGACTCCCAGGCCAGCGATGCCCTTTCTTCTGTGTTCTCACTGTCCTTTCTCACGAGTGGGAGGGGTGGCTGCCAGGCACCGGGATTCCTCACCCATCCTGAGGCCCAGCAAGTCAATGACCGAATCAGGATTCTAAGGTCTTATTCTCACCCCTCATTACATGACACTCTTGATTGTTTTTTTTTTTTTTTTTTCTGGGAAATCTTGACATTCTGTGAGAGATGGCATATATAATACAGAGAATGTAGGTACTGAAATATGACATTTTGGATTCAAGTTCCTGCTCTGTGTTATGACTCTGGGCAAGCATGTGACCTCCCTGAACCTCAGTGTCTTTTTCTGTGAAGGGGATAATATTAATGCCAACCTCATAGACTGGTTGTGAAGATTAAATGATATTATATGTAACTGATGCTCAGCACACTGACTGATACCAGGGTTTTTATATCTGAAAAGCCAGGTTATAGCATTTCATGGGAGGAGAGTGAGAAGTGACGTAAAAGTGAGTTGAAAAAATCACAGCCTCCCCCAAATGTGAACACTTTAGCATAACTTGAAGTTCACAATTCTAAATTGGTTTAGTAATTCATGATAGCATGGTATTGAAAAACATACACTCTGGAGATGAACTGCCTTGGTTCCCAACCTGACTGTGCTACTGTGTAACCTTGGGTAGATCACTTAACCTCTCTGTGCTGGAGTTTCCTGGAATGCAAAATGAGGCTAATAGTAGAGCCTACCTTCTAGGGCAGTTCTGAGGATTAAGTGAGATGAGGTGTGTAACATACTTCCTTAGCCCAAGGCCTTAGTTGATGTATAATAACTGTGGCTTGTTATTGCTAACATATTGGCCAACTTCTCTATGCCTTTAAATGTCTCAATGGAAGTTTGCCTTGAGTTTCAGAGTCATACTCTCTTTGTCCTGGTGCTTCTGAAAGCTGTCTCCCATGCCTGTCTCTCTCACGTTTGTGTTGGCAGCTGCTTTGGGAAGAGAAGACTGCTCAAGCAGCAGCATCCTCCAGAGATCACAGGAGGAGACTGGCCCTTGGAGAAGCGTGAATGCGCCACTCTCTAGGATTGAGCGTTTCATCTGTTGGGGACAATGGGTGGCTTTCATGGGTGACTCATCCCTGGGGCAGCGGCGACCACAGCATGGGAAAAGCGGAATGGAGTTAAAGTTCACGTTTGCCAAGTCGGTGCTTCGGTCACTACACGGTGGCAGCTGAGGGGGCCAGGGAGGGTTGATTTCTCCAAGGACTGAGGACTCCGTTCAGCCAGCAGTGGGTCACACTGAACAACTGAAAGGATGTGAGAAAATAAGAGATGCTGGCTGGGCCTTTTTAGTTTGAAAAATGCTCTTTTCGGCTCTGAATTGGTCCCTTGAGCTGCAAGGAGCAGTGCCAGTTAACCCACATTGAATTAGAAACTGGGTTAGTGGACATTCAGAGCGGGTCCTGGGTGTTGGACACCTTCCAGGGGCTGGTACAGTAACGGCCATTGACACAGCCCTGGCTGTCTGTACGAGGGCATCAGCTGGGTGAACGTACATTCATCTCCTCCCACCTCTGCCAACAGGTTTCCTGACTGATTTTGCCAGCTCCGCAGAGAATGTTGACTTTCCCCTTGATTTTCCTCAAAACCCATCTCCTCAGCTTATCTTTGCCTGCCTCTGCTGTTTGGGAAACACTTCAAGACATCCTTATGGTCAGATTTTTCTTTTCCTCTCAGTGGAAGATTTCCCCTCCCGAGTGAAATGATGTGGATTTCCTTTTGTCTGGAGACTTCCCCCTGGTGTGGGGGGGCGGTGTGTGTGAAAGCCTCCCTCCCCCAGGCCTCACTGTGTCTTATTTCTGGGGCTGGGACCCTGTGGACAGCGATACAGAGATCCCCTTGTCTGCCTGGTTCCCACCAGCTGATGAGCAAGGTCATGTTCAAACCCCTGACACCTGCTTATCAAGACCGCCAGCTGCACTCCACAGAGATGTCCCCTCCCCACACCAGGGAGAGGGGATAAGAATAGACCAGGGAGGGACACTATCCACCTGACCCTTGAGGTGTGGGGGGCATTTGATTGGACAACTGGACTCTAGAGGCTCCTGATTGATGTAAGTGCCCCACTGTAACGGTTGTGCTATGTTTTGGAGAGTTCTTTTACATAGACAGTTGTCTACTGTTTGCACGCACGCTGTGTGATTTGATCCCCCCTTTCTTATTCTTCCAAGCCACATTACTTTTTAGAAAGCAGTTTTAGATCATCCACCTGCCACTTATTATTTGGAAGAGCTCTGATTACAGAGGCTCTGAAATCGGAGAGTACAGATTACATGTGTCATGAAAATACATAAATTGCACTGGATGGTGGGATTTCAGCGGAGCTAAGGAATGGCTGAAGGACAGCGTGTGTGAGCAGGCATTCCTCTTTCCTTTCTGTGGATGCGGGTGCCCTCAGGCTCCTCTCAGGACTGGTCGGCTCCATGAGCTTCCTGGCGGATCCTGGGTGTCTCTGGAAGGGCAGCTCCTCGGTCCACCAGAGTTGCCATCTGGGGACTGGAAATCAAACTGCTCGTCATGGCTAGTGCTGCTTGGGGGTTGGTGACCCCCGAGACCCTTCTTGCTGCTGAACGTGATGTGGTCTTGGACGTAGAACTAGGTGGGGAAATGTATGGGCATTATGTAGGGGCAGATCCAGTTTTGAAGAGTCTGAAAATGTATATAATTTGTGGGGGCTTCTTTAAGAAAAAGATTTCAAAAATATCCCTTTCCAAATTTTATTAAAAAAAATACCCTCTTCCAAATTTTATAAAAGTATGAAATCATGTGGATACCTCTCTAAGGAGGGGCTGTAGTTTCATGAGCTTCCTGATTCATCCATTGAGGGCTGGAGCAAAAAAGACACACATTGTGAGGAGAAATTTAGAGGTGGGAAAGTAAGAGGTCCATCTCTGGGCTACATCAGAAAGTGGCGTGTAGTGTTCCCATGTGTCTCAACTTGCAGGTGTATCAAAAAGTGGTCATTAGACATTTACGTAAATGATGAACATGGCTGTGTTCTGATGAACATTTATTAAATTTTTTTTAAAAAATTGAAGTATAGTTGATTTACAATGTGTTAGTTTCAGGTGTATAGCAAAGTGATTCAGGTATATATGTGTGTGTGTGTGTATTTTTTTTCCATTATAGGTTATCACAAGATATGGAATATTGTTGCCTGTGCTATAGAGTATATCCTTGTTGTTTATTTTGTGTATCTGTTAATCCCAAACTCCTAGTTTATCCCTCCCTCCTTCCCCCTTTGGTAACAGTAAATTTGTTTGCTGTGTCTGTTAGTCGGTTTGTGTTTTGTAAATAAGTTCATTTGTATCTTTTTTTTAATTTAGATTCCACAATTAAGTGATAATTTTGTCTGACTTGCCTCACTTACTGTGATAATCTCTAGGTCCATCCATATTGTTGCAAATAGCATTGTTTCACTCTTTTTTTGTGGTTGAATAACATTCCATTGTACTTCTTTGTCCATTCATCTGTCTATGGGCACTTAAGTTGCTTCCATATCTTGCCTATTGCAAGTAATACTGCTATGAACATTGAGGTACATACATCTTTTCCAATTAGAGTTATCATCTTTTGTGAATATGTGCACAGGAGTGGGATTGTTGGATCATATGGTAGCTCTATTTTTTTAGTTTTTTTAAGGAACCTTCATACTGTTCTCCATAGTGGCTGCACCAATTTACATTCCTGCCAACAGTGTAGGAGGTTTCTCTTTTCTTCATATCCTCTCTGGCATTTATTATTCGTAAACTTTTTGATGATGGCGATTCTGACCTATGTGAAATGTGAGGTGATACCTCATTCTGGTTTTTGATTTGCATTTCTCTAATGATTAGTGAGACTTCCCTGATGGCTCAGACGGTAAAGTGTCTGCCTACAATGCAGGAGACCGGGGTTCAATCCCTGGATTGGGAAGATCTCCTGGATTAGTGATGTGTGTATCTTTTCATGTGCCTATTGACCATCCATATATCTTCTTTGGAGAAATACCTGTTTGGGTCTTCTGTCCATTGTTTGATTGGGTTGTTTTTTGTTTTGATATTGAGTTATATGAGCTGTTTGTATACTTTGGAAAGTAAGCCCTTGCTGGGTGCATCATTTGCAAATCTTTTCTCCCATTCTGTAAGTTGTCTTTATATTTTGTTGGTTTCCTTTGCTGTGAAAAAGCTTTTAAGTTTGATTAGACCCTATTTGTTTATTTTTGCTTTTATTCTTTTGCCTTCAGAGACCAATCTAAGAAAATTTATATCAGAGAATGTCTTGCCTAAGTTCTCTTCTAGGTGATTTAGGGTGTCATATCTTGCATTTAAATCTTTAAGTACCAATAAAACTTTATTTATACAAACAAGCAGAGGGCTGGAGTTGGCCCTTGGACTACAGTTTGCCAGCCTCTGGTCTGGACAGTAATTTCAGGATATTTAATAAATTTTTGCAAAAAATTGATGTTTGAAAAATTAAAAACAAATTTTATAACATTCTGCTTTTATAAGTTTATTTTTATTTTATTATTAGCTATTACCTTTTATTTATTGCTAAAATGTTTGAGAATTTTAGAAAAATATAAAGAGAAAATTTTAATATCACTTGTAATTCTACTACTACTTAGTAAACTGTTTAATCAGTGAATATTGCAGGAAGTTTCCTTCTTACCTTGGTATGCATATACACACACATTGATTATGATTATAAGGATGAAATTATGCTGTCTGTGTCGCTGAGTTTCCAGGTTTCTTCTAGAATATGGGAATCCAGGTGGCGATGCAAGAGGTATAGTTTTGGAGGATGGTGCCATCCTGACTAAGGCTGTGGACTGTGGTGTCTGAGTCCTGGGTGTGAAGGCCAGTTTGTTTTGAGCTGTGAGGACTTGGACAAGTGATTTTAGTTCACCTGTAAAGTGAAGGTAGTCACCCTACTCACCTCCCGTGGTGGTTGTGAAGATTAAATGAGATAATCTGTGAAGAGGGCTTAGTTCTTAAGCAGTATCAATTTTAGGCATCATCACCATTATTATTGTTGCTGTTATTGTTGTGTTGTGTTGGAGGAGTGGAAGCTGTTCCTGGCTTGTGAGGCAGGTCGTGGAGCTGAGGCCCTGCCCTGTAGATCCCAGCCCATAATCAACCACACTCTTCCTGGCACAGCTTGAAGGGGAGCAGGGCTGTTCAGGCCATCAGGTTCTCTCAGGATGCATCGTCCCTCACGGGCACTCCATGAGGGAGTCCTTGTCCTCAGTGGGTGCCACGTCGGACACAGGACCAGTCTGTGCCGGCCCCTCCCGCCTAACCAGATCCCACGGCTTCTCTCTCCCCTCAGTCAAGTCAGAGGCTCTGCAGGCAATGGGAGAGATGGTGGTGGAGGGAGACCTGTGATTAACAAAGCACTTTAAAAACCTGATTCCCAGTAGAGCCCAATAGGGTTTGGGAGTGATTATCCCTGAGTGCAGGTGAAGACACAAAAGTCCGCAATCACAGGACAGAGAAATAAATGACAGTGATGGGGCACCTGCTGCCTTTGCCTCGGTTTCGATCTGGGTTTCTCAGCCTCGGCACTACAACATTTTGGCCAGGGTCGTTCCTGGTTGTTAAGGATTGTCCTGTGCGCAGTGGGGTGTTCAGCGTCGTCTATCACCTCTGCCCACTAGATGCCAACAGCACTTCCCCCTCCAAGTTGTGACAACCAGTAATGTCTCCACACATTGCCAGGTGTCCCCTGGGCAGGGGGGCAAAGGAGGAGGCATAGACTTGCCTGCAGGTAGATGGGGTGGAGAGTGACTCAAAGTCATACTTGAAACACTGTCAGCAGTGTGTCTGAAGGAGCAATCTCCAGGGAGTTCCCTGTTAGAGCAGGAAACCATGAGCTTCATAGCTCAAGATCATGTGCTTAGACCCAACATGTTCACATCAGTTCCAGGTGGTTGAACTTTACAACCTATTCCTAAAATGTTTTTGTTTGCATTGATGGTGCCAGTAAGTGTTTCTTTATTAGGCTTCATGCCTCCCTGCTTTATGAAATGGGACACCTGCCCCAGTTTCACCTTCCCCCTGACTTTCCACGTTGCTGACTTATAGCTTCATCACAAAGCCTTGCACACAGCCATGTGCCTTTAACCAGGGAGCGGGGCTGAGACCTTTTCCCTGGTGCTAAATCCTGCAATTTCCTATTGGCCTCCTTTATGGAAATCTACGTCACCCATTAGCACCTTCTTCTTTTTCTCATTCCCCTCTTTAGGTTTTGCTGCTTCTAGTCTGTTCTTCCTAAGTTTAATGGTGTCTGTAAAAGTATGAGTGACAGACAGTGAGTGAGGGTCCAAACGTCTCTTCCTTGGAGCACAGTATCAATATATTTTGTAAAACAGCCCCGTAACTATCTTTCAAGAGAACCCTCCCCATTATTTAGGTGTTTTCGCAAACGCTGGGCACCTTTGTTCTGGGTGATTGGGGTGCTGGGAGTCGGGTCTCTGAAGGGGCAGACACTTCACTGTGAACAAGGCCAAAGACACGTGCAGTGACTTGCACACCTAAAGCTGGCCAGTAAGGTGCAGGTTGCACATGGTCAGAGTTCATCTTAAATGTCCTCCACGCCATGCATAAAGAGGAGCGTGCACGGTTCTGTGTGCAGAGTGATCTGTGCATTTAGATGTCAGTGTAAATGGCATCATTATTTCACAGCGAGGAGCACACAAGCAAATAGATTGCACTGTGATTTTTAGTCACTGAATCCTGAACATCAGAGGCACAATGTACGGGGCAGCAGAGAGCCCCAGGATTCAGGAAGCAGCTGCCTGTGGTCAGGTTCCTGCTCCACCACTCGTCCCGTGATCCTGCTCAAGTCTGTGACCTTGCTGGGCCTCAGTTTCATCATCTCTAAAGTGGGGATAATGATGATAACACCAGCGCCCGACAGAGGGAGAGCTCACTGAGTGTTAGCTGTCCTGCTGCTGCCTATCCTTTCACTGTCATTGTCATTGCATTATTATTACCAATGAGGTGTGACTGCCCTGAGAACGGAGTTTCCATTCCTGCACCTCTTGGCTTGTGTGTTTCCTTTAAAGAGATGTGGATCCAGGTCCCATCTTCCTGACCCTAGCCTCTCATCCCCAACATACCTGAGTTTCTCTTCTCTGTGCCTTTCTTTCTCGCTTCTTCCTGCAACGTGACTCACTTGTTGCTTCATCTCCACCAGCTACTTGGCAGGCCCACAGGCAGCGTTGCACATGCTGGCCTGTTCAGAAGGATGACAAAATGCAGATGTGGCCCCGACATTCTCAGAAACCCGCCCACCTCTGACCTCACTGTCCTGGCTCCCATACATATGTCCCTGGCTGAGGGGTAGAGGAGACAGCCCATGGAGGTCAGAGAGTCCGAGAGGATTTTTAAACCGCCCTGGGTCCCTGGACCGACAGTGTTAGAATTGCTGGCAGGCTGGGATATATGTCCCCTGCTTTATGGAGTCCCACTTAATAGATTGATTGTACTGGTTCTTGTGAAGTATTTTGACTTCAAAGCTTATTCATGAGTGTTCCAGTTGAAGTGAAAAATGAAAAAGTTGAGCAATATGTTAAAGGAACAAAATAAGGCAGACTTATGAACTGGAGTCCCAAACATAAATGCTCACAGGGCATTAGCTTGGGGTGGTTCATTCCCTTTTCTGGGAACTCTTTCTGTTTCCTAGTTTCTGCCTCCTATGGGTAATGTGGGTCCACTGTGGCCAGGTCTGCTGATATCCCAAGAGAATCCAGAATTTTGGATTTTAAAGTAAAATCTCTACATTCTTAAGAGACTTCCAGATTTTGAAGTGTTGGCAATAAATTAGAAAAAAAAAAATTAAACAAGTCTGGTGGGCTGGAACTGAAAAGCCACCAGCACTGAGAGGACTCGAGAGATGCTGTGCTGATGTCTTCGAGGGGTTTACAGAGGAGGAAACTCACGTCCAGAGAGATGTGACCCGACTGTGGTCCCAGAGCTGGATTTGAATCCAGATCTCTGGGGTCCCCATTGCAGGCCTTTTTCTCCCAGTGCTGTCTGGAGTCTGTTTCTGGTTGGCTTCCAAGAGAGCCATTGAGTGAAGTTTTACCGCAGGTGTCAGCATCATCCAGGCTCGACCAAGGAGCCAGTAGAGGAACCTCAGGGAGAAGGAGCCCCAGAAAGCATGAACCCTCTCCCTGACTTGCTTGGCGCTCAGTCATTCCCAGAAGGGGCTGTTCTTGGCAGAGCTTCCTTCTCAGGTTCATCATCCTGAAAAGTACACAGATTTAATTTTACTGAAGTTTGATGTATTCTCAGAAAGTACATCCAGTATGGCTCAACAGAGACTTTTCTGCCCAAGAATCTATGCAGTGTAAAATATTTTGGAGATCTCAGCCTCCACAAAGGTAGGCTTAGGATAAGGCCCCAGGTCTCAGACCAATTTCGCCTTGTCCTCTGGCCAGCAAAGACCAGGCTGCCCCTGGATCATGGCGTCCCACCCCAGCTGCCCAGCAGAGCAGCCCTGCTGGGACAAGGTGATGAGAAATTCACTGCTGCTAAATGGCTGGTGTGACCAAATGACTCTCTGACCAAGGGACTCAGAAACGGGTGTTTCCTGTTACGCATGAGGGGAGGGGAAGTCTTGAGGCTCATGTATTCATTCATGTGCTGCTCAGTCTGCTCATGAAAAAGAAGTTTTATTTTTGCAAGTTATTGCTGCGTGAACCCCAAACACCAAAGCCAGTCTCTTGAAGGAAATTGATCAGGATCCAGGAGCAGCCGTCAGGCCCTGGGAGGGTGACTCATGAGCAGTGAGTTCCCGGAACACACCCTTCCCTGGCCAGCTCGGAAGAGGCCGAGAGGGGGAGGTGGATGTGAAGGGTTGGGGCAGGCGCTGCCGGCATGGCCTCTGTTCTCAGAAAACAATGAGTCTTACAATCAGAGCATCCATCCCCTGTGAGCACCCGTGGTTTTATAAATAGGATGTTCTGCAGAAAACCATGCTGGCTGGCTGCTGTCTTCTAGAAGGCCAAGTGGTTACTATGCAAGCCCCATCATGGAGCAGACGAAATCGGTTCTGGCTCAGCATCTGCAGGAGCAACGTGCCATGGCAGCACGTCTGTGGCTGCCTTTCCTTCTGGGCTGTTAGAAGTTTCTGAACCCAGTGTGATCTGTGGGTCTCAACCACAGGAACAGCTGGTTTTTCAGGCTGTTGAGAAACCTTGTGATTTATGAGGATGAAATATGGTGTAATTGACCCCCAGCTCTAGCCCCTAAAGTTCTAGAACACACTGAGAATTCATGTAAATCAGCAGTCTTATTTATGAACCTTCTATAGATGAATCAGGTACATGCAGAGAAGCCTACAAATAACCCATGTGGCTCTCTCGTACTGAACATGCCTTTGCAGATCAAGAAACACAGCGTTGACTGGTGCTCGGCATTCCCTGTGTTCCCTTCACAGAGGGAATCATATCCTGACTTCTTAGTATACATGGAATCACCAGGATGTTAGGTCATTGGTTTTGAACTTGAAGAATCTGAAACAAGTTGATGCTGTAAAGCTGAAGGAAAAAATCAGCCAGGGAGGGTTGTTCTCTGAAGGTCAGGAGGAAGATTGTTGTGGTGTTGAGAGTCTGGGGACAGTGTTACTTAATTGGCTGGGATGGAGATGGATGTGTGGGCCCATCTTTGAGAGGAAGGGGGAACAGGGAAATCGAGACCATATCAGGGGGGTTTGTCAGTGGCAGGCAGAACACTGGCGAGGTGGTGTGTACCATTGATACAGGGCCATATCCTTAAAGGCTTGATTGTTCAGGAAATATTAGCAGCCCTTGAGGGGAGGAGTGGCATCTTGAATGGGAGCCAGAGAGAAGTGCCATGTGTCGGTACTGATAGAAATCTGATCGTCTCCGGATGCCGCCTGTCAGCCTGTGGGCTCCTGAGAGCTGTTTGCAGATGGCCTGAAGATGTCTGTGACCGTGGAGCTGGGAGGATGCAGCTCTGCCTACCGAGTTCCTTGTTTCTTGGCTGAAGGTGTGAGGTTTCTTCGAGGGAAGCCCCAAGCCACTGTGATGGTTTGTTTAAAAACAACTGCAATCTGTCTCATCATTGTGGAGGTTCCATGTTACTTCACGCCGGTCCTTGACACCAACAGCTGGGAGCTCCCCTGGCAGGTGGACATAGCTGGGCTTCTTCATGATTTGTTCTCACGTTACTCGAATGTGCTGCTAGGGTGGTTTCTATATATACACTTGCTTCGTGTGGCTCAAGGAAGCAGGGAAAGTGTCAGATCCTTTTAAAAATGGTTCCTGGGCATTCACTGTTCACTCAACATTTATTAAGCACCAACTGTGCACCAGGTGCCAGGGATGACTTTATTTACAGTCACTGGGGTGATGGGCCCTCATGCAGGCACAGTGTTCCAGGTAAGTTGTTTATTGGTTTGAGGGCTGTATGTTGTGTATCCATCTCTCCTGACCTGTGTTTCTTTTCTCACGTCCTACCAAGAAATTAATCCCAAATGCGATGATATATGTAAAGGACTTGGTACACTGGATAATTTTCGGTAAGTAAATCTGAGGGGTTATTTTTATTCCAGAGCCCACAGTCTTCTGTTTGCATGTCAAGTTGAGTAGGCCTTGTGCCGGGTGCACTATAAACATTACCCTTCACCTTTTACAATACCCTTCACCTATTAGAGAACAGAGTCTCATGGAGGTGGTGCCCTCGCTCCTTGAAGGACCTGGTTTGCAGCTTCAGATCTTCACCCTCAGCTGCTCTACAGGGTTGAGTGCAATCTGGGCACAGAGCTGGTGGGACAGGAGGGACAGGCTGTCCAGCAGCTGGAAGGCAGGTCCTGATTACAGGACTTCCCTGGGACTCTGTGATCCATGTTGGGGTTCCCCTGTTGGGCAGTGTACAGTTTACCTTGGTAACTTTCCTCTAGCCTTGTAATCCCATTTAACTAATGGTGTGAGGGTGGGGACAGATGACACTCAGGTGACGGGTGGGTTACGGCAAACACTTCCTATTGAAGTTAGCATTTGCCTCCTGGGGCTCTTGTTCTGCTCTGCTGCTTATTGGCTGTGGTGGTGGGCAAGTTACTAGACCCTCTGTGCCTCAATTTGCTCATCTATCAAGTAGAGTTAATATTAGTACCTCTGATGTAGGGTTAATATGATAATCAGGATTAAGTATTCAATACATACTCACCTTGGGCTTCTCTGGTGGTTCAGCAGTAAAGAACCCGCTTGACAGTGCAGAAGATGCGAGTTTGATCCCTGGGTCAAGAAGATCCCCTGGAGAAGAGAATGGCAACCCACTCCAGTACTCTTGGCTGGAGAATCCCATGGACAGAGAAGCCTGGCAGAGCTGTTGTCCATGGGGTCACAAAAAGACTGAGCGACTGTGCGTGTTCAGTTGCTTCAGTCAGGTCTGACTCTTTGCAACCCCATGGACTATAGCCCTGACAGACTCCTTTGTCCATGGGATTCTCCAGGCAAGAATACTGGAGTGGGTTGCCATACCCTCCTTCAGGGGATCTTCCTGACCCAGGGATTGAACCTGTGTCTCCTGCATCTTCTGTATCACAGGCAGATTCTTTACCGCTGAGCCACAGACTAAATAACAACAACAAATACTCATACCCTTTCTCTTTAATTATTCCTGGAGATATTCCCATCTCCCAAATTCTGTGTGTTTCATGTATTAAGATCAGCAGAAGCTGACTCCTTTTGCCCAATAGTGTAGCTTAAAACTTTGACCTTGTACATTCTGCATTTTAGGGATGGTTGGACTTCTTTGTGGATTTTTAAAAGAACATCATATAAAGAGAGGGGTCTGTTTCTTTCTGCACCCCCACTTATTTTAGGGGTTGCTTGACGCTGCTATTATTTAAGTACGTGATAAATCTCGGTTTGTTGGTCTGACTGGGGAAGACTGTGACGCGTGTGGAGACCAGTGCATGTGGGAGGAGCTTCCTTGAAAGGGAAGCTGGGGATTGAAGATGAATCTGCGTCTCTTACCTGAGAACAATCTGTTTATGGGCCTGACTTTGGCTGGGGAGAAAGGAAATGTCAAGCATTACTAGTCTGGAAGTGCAGGAGGCCCAACTGGAGGGAAGAGCAGGAAGGCTGGACTGGTAAATCCGGACAGGCCACCAGAGGATTCCAGGAAGGAAGCTCTGTGAGGGTGTTGCCCTTTCCCTTGCCAAGTTTTGTCTCACACAAATGTAGAAACATTATCAGGGCGGGTTCATTAGAAGATGAATTCCCTGAGAAAACCGTTAGCAAGTGGCTCCAGGCTCATATCTCCCTGGACTTTGTAGGCAGTTGTGGATGACAAGGGCATTCTTCTGGGATGGCCAGGGGCCCATGTGTGTGAACCAGACGCTTTCCCCTGGGATCCCCCAGCACTTCATTGTGGAGTTCTGTGGCTCCCATGGCATCTGGTGTTAGGAGCTGGTGGTGGCTTACCTCTCCAGGTGAGCGAGCTCTTGGAGTGAGCTCCTGGAGTACAAGGACTCAGGAGGGTGGGTTTGGGGGTCAGAGTCATCGACTCTTCATTTCCCAGGGTTGCTGTAACACATTATTACAAACTTAACGGTTTAAACAACAGACATTCTTTTACAATCCTAGAAATCTTAAGTCTAAGATCAGTCTCACTGAGCCAAGGTCAAGGTGTCGGTGGGCCTGGGTGCTTCCTGTAGGTTCTAGGGGAGAACCTGTTTCTTTGCCTTTTCTAGCTTCTACAGGCTGCCTGCATTCCTTGGCCTGCAGCTCCCTTGCTTCCCTCCACCTTCTGTTCCATCATCACGTCTCCTACTACTGCTTTGACCCTCTATCTCCCTCTCTTGCTGCTACTGCTAAGTCGCTTCAGTTGTGTCCGACTCTGTGCGACCCCATAGACGGCAGCCCACCAGGCTCCCCCGTCCCTGGGATTCTCCAGGCAAGAACACTGGAGTGGGTTGCCATTTCCTTCTCCAATGCATAAAAGTGAAAAGTGAAAGTGAAGTCGCTCAGTCGTGTCCAACTCTTCGCGACCCCATGGACTGCAGCCTACCGGACTCCTCCATCCATGGGAGTTTCCAGGCAAGAGTACCGGAGTGGGGTGCCATTGCCTTCTCCAATCTCCCTCTCTTAGGGCCCCTTTTGATCATCTGGAAGGTAACTGGGCCCAACCAGCTAATACAGGGTCATCTCCCCATCTCAGGATCCTTGACTTAATAATCCCACCTGCAAAGTCCCTTTTGCCACATAAAGTAATGTATTTGTGGGAATTAGGAGGTGGGTGCCTTTGAGGGGTCATTATTTAGCCTGCCACACCAACACATGCCCTGAAATGCTAAACTCACAGATCCTGGCTCTATCACTCACTGTCTTGCTGATGTTGGTGTTACTTGATGTCTCTCTATGGAGGCTCCTAATCTAATGTGAGAATAATGGTAATAGTTTCCTTCTTCTGAGACTTCATTGAATACATGTGAGGTTCTTAGAACAGTGTCTGGCATGTAGTAAGTGCATTTTGAGTATTATCTATTAACGCTGTCACCATCTTATTCTTAGTAAGCACTGGAAGGGTTTGGATAAGTGTTCAGTTTTCTTGTTTGCTTGTTCTGGCTACTGACATTTAAGAACAAAAAGTTTTGTCTTTGTAATATATATCTCTCTAATTTAAGAATCTCACTTTGGGTTTTATGATAAAAGACTACAAGGCAAACTCACTTTTTTTTTGGAATTGAAATATATTCCATTTCTTTATAGAATAATACCTAAGTAAAGTAGTGATAAAGGTTAGGAAGAGATTAATATAGCACCTAAATAATACAGTTGTCTACAAGTCAAGTTTTTTTTTTTTTTTTTTTTTTCACTTTGCCATGCCCTTGGTGAGTTTTTGTCCTGATGTTCACACCATGGCTGCTTGTCTCCTGCCCTCAGGTCTGTGTTCCAGCAGGGGAGGAAGGAAGGCCATCACTATATCAAGGGAAGCAAAGTTTTCTGGGAATCTTCAGTAGATTTTTATCTTTGGCCAGAACTGAGGTGTGTGTCTTCTTGTAGCTACAGGGAGGTCTGGGAAGGTGATGATGTTTAATTACAACCTAGAACACATTGGGTTCTATTAGTAAGAACAAAAGATGCATCAGTGTGTGCCATGATTCCCTAGAGAAACTGGCTGATGCTGGTCCCCAGGGAGATCTGAACAGGAACGGCTGCATACTTACTACCATTTTGTTTGTAACAGAAGAAAACAGTAAAGACCCAAGATATCCATCAGCAGGACAATGCACAAATAAATGGCTATTATATCCATACAGTCAAGGACTCTAGAGTAGTTACAACCTGCGTATATCAATATGAATCAATCTTAGAAATATAAAATGTCAATAGAAAAGTACAAGAGATTAAGTATAACATGATATGGTTCCACTTATATAAAGCTTATGTATAAAACACTGTTGTTTATAGTTACATAGTAAGGTGAAAATACAAGTGGAGTGATCAGTGTCATGTTCAGAAGGGAGAAAGTGGAGGACTGAAATGGGGGGTGAATGTGAGCATTGCTTGTTACCTGTAATCAGGGAAGGATCCAGGTTTTGTGGGGCCTGCTGTGTATATAATTTGAGGGGATCCTTTTTAAGAGAAAAGGATCCTTGCTTTACTGTAAATCTGCCTCTAACTGGTCATTGCAAGTGTGTATGTGATGTACTGAGAGTAATTTGTAAAGTTATTTAGGAAGCTCTTTGTAGATAAGTAATTATAACATTCATAATCATAATAGCTAATGATTTTTGAACCTTTTCCGTGGGCCAGCCACTGCACTAAAGATTTGGTGGGATTTTTTTTCAGCTACTCCTTACAACCAGCTTATGGTACAGGTTGTGTTTTGAACTGGACCATATGTTTTTTTAGTGGTATTTCTCAAAGTAATTGACTTGATGAGTAGGTTAAGAATAAGTTAAATGCTTTTGATTAAAAGACTTTTAATTAAAAAAAAACACTTCAAAATCCTTGTTGCATTTAATATGTTGGCTGAGCTAATGCAAACTCCAGTTGTAAATAATCAAGAAGTCAGTATGCAAGACAGGAAAAGAGACACAGATGTAAAGAACAGTCTTTTGGACTCTGTGGGAGAAGGCGAGGGTGGGATGATTTGAGAGAATAGCGTTGAAACATGTATATTACCATATGTGAAACAGATCGCTGGTCCAGGTTCGATGCATGAGACAGGGTGCTCAGGGCTGGTGCACTGGGATGACCCTGAGGGATGAGATGGGGATGGAGGTTGGAGGGGGGTTCACGATGGGGAACACATGTACACCCATGGCTGATTCATGTGAATGTATGGCAAAAACCACTACAACATTGTAAAGTAATTAGCCTCCAATTAAAATAAGTAAATTAATTTAAAAAATAAAAATAAAAAATAAAATATTAAAAAAAAAGTCAGACCTGATGACTTCTTAGTAATAGAATTCAGTGAGGTTCTCACCATATGGAGGCCCCAGAACAAGGTGCTTAAATGGGCACAGGGATCTGTTTCACAGTATCTGCTGAGGATGGGACTCTGTGCGTGCCCATGGGTATACACACGTGGACGTGGCTTCCTCTGGATCCCGAAATGACCAGTTCCACAATGGGGAGAGAGGATGAAGGCAGGCCAGATTTGAACTGGCCATTCCTTGAAACAGTGTGAGTTAAAAGCCAAGTCATGAAAACCGAAATGGCTGGCTGCCGGCTTTCCACTGGAGTTTGGCCAAGATGGCTTGAGGAATGGTCTGTGAGGTCCCTGGGCTACAGGGCTTGGCCTGGGGGCTTGGCCGTGGCCACCTCAGTGGATGGCTGAGACCACAAAGGGGCTCATGGCTCCCTCAGGGCCCTGGCCATGGTCTTTGCTCCAGGGAGCTCTGCAGCAGCTCAAGCAGGGAAGTGCCCCGAGTCGAGCCAGTGTTGCTCTTGGCTGCAGGGAGAGAAATTAGAAAAGACAGGGTGGCCGGAAAGAGAAGGAGCCAGGTCACCTACTTGGCCACATTTAATGAACATTGAGATTTGTAAATATTAAGCAAGTATCTGTTACCAAGGACCGGCCTTGCCAAGTGATTGAGCGGAGAGCCCCCTCCTGTTTGATCTCACAGGTTTGGGGTTTCTCTGTGCACAGAGTGTTTGGCATCTTTTTCTTTTGTGTGGTTCTATGGGTTAAATAAAGAGGTGGTTGTTTTTCAACTGTTTATGTGCAGGCTGACTGTAAAAATTTGGTACTGAAAAGTGAGCAGCAGTCTGTGGTGAGATCAATTTGTTATTTGCATAAATAACTTGAAAACCTTAAAAACAAAGTGGTACATCATCGATTAAGGGCATCAAAGGTAATTAAGTCTCACCTACCTCATTTTGCAAATGAGGAAACAGAAGAGCCTGCTTGCAACATTGCTTACAACTGTATACAAGTTTGTAAGGAGTGGGGTTTTTTGCAAAATGAATATTTTTTAGAAGTTCCTACTGAAGCATCTCCAGGAATTCTAAGTTGGAACATGGGGCCCCTGGAGGAGGGAAAATGTAAAACCATTTGAGTTTCCTGGTAATTACAGGGGGAATGACAGGATGGTGGGGCAGGGGTGCAGGGGGAATGCTGGGAGCATCTACCCCACCCCCGCCTCCCGCTGGGGTCTCTCATTGGACTCCCAGAGTGTCCTTCTCTGTTGAGCAGGACAAAGGCACATGTGGATGTGGAAAAAGCCCCCACAAACAGCTCCTCCGAGTTCCTGTGACAGCCTGCCCGGGGGAGGCACCGTGTGGAGTCAACCCTGTTTATGGAGAGGCTTCCAGACCCCACTCTCTCCTCGTCCTTCTTGCTCAGACAAGCCCGCCACTGAGCTGTCAGGGGAACAGTTCGTTTTTAGCACCTCCCGCTCACCCGTGAGCTGCTCTTTCTGTTGGTAGCAGCCCCTTTCCAATAGGTCAGTACCCTCAGGCCAGTTCTCTTCCAGGCCATGGGCTGGGCAGAAGTGACCACAGATGGACCGTGCCCTGAAGGGACTCGTGACAGGGTACATGTATGGGTAGGTCCATGGGGGAATCGAGAGAAGTGGTCTGTCTTGACGGAGGTCCGTGGGGAAGATCTGTCAGGAAGACTCCTTAGAAAGGGTGCCACTGGGCTGACTCAGCTGCCCAGAGAGAACCAAGCATCATGGCTTGGATGGTGTCTTGAGGGAGGGGTCAATTTTCCAGGGCTGGAGGCCTGGTGGGGGAGGCTGGAGTGGGGTTCCCAGGAAAACAGGTCCAGGTAGGTGGGGTGAGGATGGGTGTAGTGGTTAGAGGGTCTACTAAATTGTACTTTTTTATCTTGGGTTGTATTTTATGAGAGATACGGAACCTTTCAGACATTTGAAATGGGATGCAGGGGTGAGGAGGGAATGACCGGATTTGAGATTTAACAGCTTCTTGCTGCTTTATTGACTACGCCAAAGCCTTTGACTGTGTGGATCACGATAAACTGTGGAAAATTCTGAAAGAGATCGGAATACCAGACCATCTGACCTGTCTCTTGAGAAACCTGTATGCAGGTCAGGAAGCAACAGTTAGAACTGGATATGGAACAACAGACTGGTTCCAAATAGGAAAAGGAGTACATCAAGGCTGTATATTGTCACCCTGCTTATTTAACTTATATGCAGAGTACATCATGAGAAACGCTGGGCTGGAAGAAGCACAAGCTGGAATCAAGATTGCCAGGAGAAATATCAATAACCTCAGATATGCGGATGACACCACCCTTATGGCAGAAAGTGAAAAAGAACTAAAGAGCCTCTTGATGAAAGTGAAAGAGGAGAGTGAAAAAGTTGGCTTAAAGCTCAACTTTCGGAAAATGAAGATCATGGCATCTGGTCCCATCACTTCATGGGAAATGGAATGGGGAAACAGTGGAAACAGTGTCAGACTTTATTTTGGGGGGCTCCAAAATCACTGCTGATGGTGATTGCAGCCATGAAATTAAAAGACGCTTACTCCTTGGAAGGAAGGTTATGACCAACCTAGATAGCATATTTAAAAGCAGAGATGTTACTTTGCCAACAAAGGTCTGTCTAGTCAAGGCTACGGTTTTTCCAGTGGTCACGTATGGATGTGAGAGTTGGACGGTGAAGAAAGCTGAGCGCCGCAGAATTGATGCTTTTGAACTGTGGTGTTGGAGAAGACTCTGGAGAGTCCCTTGGACTGCAAGGAGATCCAACCAGTCCATCCTAAAGGAGATGGGTCCTGGGTGTTCATTGGAAGGACTGATGTTGAAGCTGAAACTCCAATACTTTGGCCACCTCATGCGAAGAGTTGACTCATTGGAAAAGACCCTGATGCTGGGAAGGATTGGGGGCAGGAGGAGAAGGGGACGACAGAGGATGAGATTGTTGGATGGCATCGCCGACTCGATGGACATGGGTTTGGGTAAACTCTGGGAGTTGGTGATGGACAGGGAGGCCTGGCGTGCTGCAATTCACGGGGTCGCAAAGAGTCGGACACGACTGAGTGACTGAACTGAATTGAACTGAACTGCTGGTTGCAGTGTGCAGGGGGAGCTGAGACAGGGGACTGGATTGGGGAGGAAAGGGTCTGAACAAAATAAATGCAGAAATGAGGGAGATAGGGAGGGTGGATGCAGAGTGGATATGGGGGAATGATGATGCCATTCATCGAATCTCTTCTTTAACTTGGGAGCCCCAGTTTCTAAATCTGGGACAATGATGGGACTAAAGAGCTCTTGTGGGCCTGTACCTATGGGTACCAGCCTCTATCCTCTTCTGCATCAAAACTCACCCAGCCGGCACCCCATCCCCCAGGGCCTAGCCCTTTGCTATTTCAACTGAGGCATTACCATGCATCACGTGTGGGACTTAATGACTGGTGGGTATTAATATGCTACCCAGTCCTGATAACCTATTTACATTTTAAACGGGAGTCCTCAGGGCCTGACTGAAGGAGTCCTTAGTGCTGTTACATTAGCTGTGAAATTTTCCTCCCAGTTTTACTAGAAAACCTTTAATTGTCCAATTTTAGCTTCAACTTCTATTTTTTAGGTTTCTCTCCATTGGAGTTTCATATTGAGACCAGGTTTTTGATTTTTGTTTAAGTTGGAGGGTGAGGTGGGGTCTTGTGCAGTTAAGAAATTTTACTCTCTTTTGCCCCCTAGTGGCAGCCTGTTGAACACCTCTTTTCAATTCCAACTACTTTGGAAATTTTTGATTCAAAAAATACCTCCTATGTGCTGGTGGCACAAAGATCTTCACTCTTTGATCTTTTGAGGGCTGTTCATTCATCTCCTAAACATATAAAGTTAAAATGTCTAGGAGAGTTTGTTTTTAATTTTAAGCATTTCGCATTACCCTTCGATAACGGTAAATATCCTGAGGTATGACAAACCCGAGGCTGAGAATAGATGCTTGTGCACTAGCCATACTTCCTGGTACATATATTGTTTTCTTCTGTTATCCTGGATTCATGGGAATGTAGGAAGTACTTCATATGTACTAATTATTATAGGTCTAATGAGAAAAAATTATTTAAAAGATGACCCATCCAGATGAGTGCTAGTATCTTGAGACTAGTATCTTGTATCTTGAGGCACATAATAATGGAAAAATATGAACTCTTTCATATTCAGAAATGTGAAATGAATGGGACTGTCAAAGTTCTATTCCCTTTCTGGCAAATAATTTTAGAGAAATATTTATATTCTCTGCCTAGTGGTCTCTCTTGAAAAACCTGAACATGTTGACAAATGGACCTGAGTTCTCTGTACATTATTATTTTAACATCTGAGTAGAAGCAGGAGAGTGCCCAGCTCTACACCCGATGCAACGTCACTCCAGAAACACGCCTGTCAGCCTTTTGGGATGAGAGCTTGCTTTCTGACCATGTTTCTGCCACTTTGTTGTTTGGGGCATTCTGTTTTTATATGGAAATTTTGCCCAAGTTCCACATAGAGTTGTATTATGTACTTAACAAACCCTCGTTGTATTTTAAAAATAACATCAGATGATTATAACGACTATGAAAATAAGACACATTTATATTGTGTTTTATCATCTGTAATGTGTTTGTGCCCACTAACACTGAGTCTTCTAATGACACATGAGTATTTCCGCTTCTAGAGGAGGACACCGAGGCTCAGGCAGGTTAAGCAACTTGTCCAAAGTCACATAGTTACTGGCCTGTGGCCAGAGTCTTCTGCCCCCAGGGCTGGTGCTGATTAAGCTGTGTGAGAGAGAAAACCCCTGTTCTCAGGAGGCTGCTCTACCGCTTGAATGTAGACTGATGTCTTTAGTGGAAATGTGCAGAAATGATCATCCTACTGCAGGTTTTAGCAAGCCCCCTTGAGCAGGTGTTTGTGCTGTGCTGACTTAGTGAACGAGCAGCCTGTGGAGCTGGACCCACCACAGAGCACAGGGGTTGACACAGGGCCTGGCGTGGAGCTGTTGATGTCTGGGGATCTCTGTTTTCCTCTGTGCCACATACTGAGGCTGGCATCCGAGGGTGTAGTCCACCGCACAGGTGTCCTATCCCCCAAGAACTGGGACTTTGCCAGCTGTCCTGTACCTGGCTTCTCCCCAATCATTTGAGAAGGGTGACATGGAGTTAAAGTCAGTTGATCCAGGGAACACAGTTCTTCATCTCCCACCCGGTGGGGCCAGTTCTGTGTTCTTAGGTCACAGCCATTGCATGTGGCTGGGACAGACAGGAGGGACTCAACAGTCATGTCATGATGTTGATATAGCAGGTGTTGGTTGAAAGGATCAGTGACAGATGCTGGAGGTCACATGACCATCTTCCCAGGTCTCTAGTGTGCTGTACTCCGTACTACAGGGCCTTTGCGCATGCTGCCCTCTTTGCCTGGGATGCTTTTCCTCCTGTTATTCTTCAGACCTCACACAAAGGTTGCTTTTCTCTGAAAACCTTCTTGAACTCTCGTACAAATATATACTTAGTCTGGGTAAAATATCTGTTTAACTCATTTATGAGAAAACCAGAAGGACAAGGAAGAGAAAGCTGGATCTAGGAGGTATCCTGGAAGATATATGTGATACATATGCATATGTGTGTGTGTATGCATGTAAGTGTATATATAATATATATATGTATGTGTACACATACATATACTCTCATTAGTGTGTGTATATATGTGTACATATATATACATATATTCATAGAAAATTGTGAAGAAAAGAATGTTGGGATAAGACGGCAAATTTAGATATAAAACTTGTTAAGGTTCTACAGGAAAATAACACTGTAACCTTTGAAATTATCTTTTAATACTTGGAAGAAATTACTTACAACTTACCAGTCTTTTATAAGTTCACATCCTAAATTTACAGAGTCTGGGACCTAATCAAAAGCAAATAGTAAGTCAAAAACCACCTACCCTGTAGGCAGGTGCTGACTGTAGATGACATTGAAGAGGCATGCTTTATTTCTTAGTTTGGGACTTTTTTTTTTTTAAGTAGCATTATGTCCTGAGTGGCTAACACAGTGCCTGGTGTAAAGCAGAAACAAGTGAATGAATGAACACATGGGAAGAAGATCACTTCCTCAGGCAGGCACGGGAAAGTGAAAGTGAAGTTTCTCAGTCGCGTCTGACTCTTTGCGACCCAATGGACTATAGCCTACCAGGCTCCTCTGTCCATGGGATTTTCCAGGCAAGGGTACTGGAATGGGTTGCCATTTCCTTCTCCAGGGGATCTTCCCAACCCAGGGATAGAACCTGGGTCTCCCACATTGTAGGCAGCTGCTTTACCATCCGAGTAACCAGGGCCAGGGCTGGGTTTTTAATCCAGACAGAGAACAATGTCTGTGAGAAATTGTGCCTCCACCACCCCGCTAGAGGAGTTTGGGGTCAGAACTACCACCCCACTGGAGGAGTTTGGGATCAGAACTACCGCCCCACTGGAGGAGTTTGGGGTCAGAATTGCCACCCCGCTGGAGGGGTTTGGGGTCAGAACTACCACCCCGCTGGAGGATTTGGGGTCAGAACTACCACCCTGCTGGAGGAGTTTTGGGTCAGAACTACCACCCCGCTGGAGGAGTTTGGGGTCAGAACTGCCACCCCACTGGAGGAGTTTGGGGTCAGAACCCAGGCTATGTGCAGACCTGGGGGAAGCTAGTAGCAGGGCACTTACCAAATCGGGTTTGGGGCAATAAAGGACAACAGGTCAGAAATCCAGCAGTGAGGATGGGCCATTCAGAACCAGGGCAAGCTCAGGGGTTAGGACAGAGGAGGGAAGGGAAGGAACTGGTCCTTCTGACATCACCAACAATGTGCGATTCGTTGTGGAGGTTTTCAGTCCCCATGGTCTGTCTCATGTCTGCCCCTCCCCTGGCCTATTAGGTGGTCTTCTTTTCCTTCTCCCAGAGGCCTGAGCATCACTGAAGGAGCAGTGGAGGAAGATGCGCTTGGATTTGCATTTAGGCGCTGCCACTTATGAGCTATGTGGGCCTTAGCAAGGTAGTGACCCTCCGTTGGCCTGTTTCCTCATTGGAACCTTGGAGTGTAACCTGGGCAGGTACCAAAGCTTCCAACACTCTAGACCTCAGGTTTTGCTATGTCCAAAGGTTCAAAGTCTGTTGGTTCTCCTCTTCACTGCATCTCTCAAAGACTCAAAGGGGATCCATTTTAAACCCAAGAGCAGCCCTTCTTAGCAACTCCTGTCTCTTCTCCTCATTCCCTTCAGTCCCCAGCTCATCTGGCCTTGCAGGCACCCTAAAATCTCTCTCTTCATCCCCTAGACTCCCCCTAAAGTTCTCCCCCTGTGCACTCCAGAAGACTTTTCTCCCCCCACCCCACCTCAGTATTCCCTCATCTCTCCATATCCTGCTTCTCTTCCCTCTGATTCACTCAGTTTACATATAGAGACTGATGAACTCAGACCATATAATAGGGGGTGTGGGGGGCAGGGAATGGCAGACAGGACCAAGTCATTCCTTAACTGCTGGACAAGAAGCCGAGTTGCCTCAAGTTTTAAATAGCTCTTGCTCTCCATTCAGAAAGAAAAGCACCCCAGAGATGCTCAAGAGGTCCTCTCTTGAGGTCAAGAGGATTCTTGTAAAGGGGTATGTGTCAAGTTTCTGGCAGCTAGTGGACCTCCAGTTAATGACAATTCCTATTATTGTTACAGAGTAGGGAACTCAGTGGGGACTTTCCCACAGCTGTGAATGATGATGACCTGGAGGTGAAGCTGTGCCAGGTGGGCTCTGGCGCACAGTCTGAGTGAGCACAAAGCCCAGAGGGCGAGAACTCACCCACAGGGTCAGGCTTGAAGGAGAGTGGGGATGGTGCTCCAGCTGGAGACTGAGGTCGTGGGGGCCCGAGCTGTAGTCGAGTCTTGAGGCAGGAGGATATATTTTTCGAAGGTTCCTAGATTCTAAAGCAGGCCATCCAGAGTCATCTGGGTCTGAGCCAGAGTCAACCTGTCCTCTCTGCCACCGGGATCTCCTTACCTGCAAGCAGGAACCCCCCCTCCAGAGGTTCTGGGAGGAGTCAGGTGGCTTTGAGTCAGGGTGTCTGTCTGTGAAATTTGGAATCTGATCAGGTCTTAGGATGGAAATTGGATGGTGCTATGGACCACCTGAAGACCCAAGTTCCACAGGGGCCATTTTTAGGTGACATTCATGTGCTCCAAGCAGGAAAACGTTAAGTGAAGAGTGGAAGGAAATTCTCTTTGACCTTGTTCTTTCTCTCTGTTTTTCTCCTTTTAGGAAAGGAAGCATTTTTGTTTGCGGTTCAGATTAATTAAAAAGACAGGAAAGGAAAGAAGACAAACGCAACCCCTGAGGTTTTCTCATTGCTGGCCAGCAGAGGGCACTCTTCACCCACATGCTGTGCTGACTTTCTTTTCTTGGTGGAGGCAGAGTCTTGTTCTCTTATGAAAAAGTCAGTCCTGGAAGAGATTCACTTCCAGCCCTTTCTCATACAACTCTGCATTCTCATGAAGGGAACTTTCCTCTTTTAGAGCTGCAACGTCTGTCTTGTTATTTTAACATCTGTCTACTGTTGCCTGAGTATTCAAAGCCTCTTAAGAGGAAGATGTTTTTTCCCAGCTTCTTAGAGCACAGATTCATGCAGAAATGGGGCTGGATGGCACAGAGTGGGCGTGTGTTAGTCTCTTTAGTCGTGTCTGGCTCTCTGCGACCCCATGGACCGAAGCCAGCCAGGCTCCTCTGTCCATGGGATTCTTCAGGCACAGAATGTTGCATTAACACCAATTAAATACTTGGCTCCAGATGCGTGTTCCTTGCCAGTCTCATGATTTTCACACCTCCATGGTCCAGGGCCTTCCTCCCAGTGGTACAAAAATGATAGAGATGGTTACAAAAACCAGAGCATTCATAGGCCAGTCCTGAAAGGGAACAGCTTTGGGTCATGCAGAACACTGTACTTTCCATGGGGACATTTTAATTCTTCCACTGGATTTTTTTCCCCCATCACACTTTTAATCCTATTGATGTGATTAATAATATTAGGTAATCCTTATCACACTCTAACCAGCACTGTTCTAAGAGCTCTTACAAATGTCCACTTGTTCAACTCTCTTAAAATCCCAAGAGGTGGTGGAACTGCTGGGGCTTCTGAGGCTTTGTGAGGGTCTGACCCTTGCTGAGAGTCACTTAGCTGATGAGGGAGGATCCAGATTTGACCCTGCACAGGTGTTGTCCAGACTTAGTCTTTTGTTGAGTCCCAGTTGGATCCCAATACGGTGCAAACACAAGGCACTACAGTGCAGCTCTGGGTAATGTTAGTTTTGAATGTGCTATTATTTGAGTATTTGAAAGAAAAAGGGAGGCAGGAGAGAGAGCCAGCCCTCAGGGAACATGCATCCGAGAGTGGAGCCCTAAGGACTCCTGAGTTCCACCAGGATGGAGGTGTAGGGTTGGGGGAGGTTGGTGTTCCTCCTCCTCCTCCCCTTCAAACAGAGCAACTCTGCTCTTACCAGGTTTGTTATGTCTTGGGTTTTGAGTATAATCAGGTTTGACACATGGGTTCTACTGCTGAAGGAACAAAACAATCCTCTGGGTAGCAGCCTGTAGCTACAAGCATGCCCTGGGGCGTTATCCACCCGCACCCTGGGGTCCCTTCCTCTTCCAGTTCCCTTTCCAGTGGCTCCTTCCCTCCTGCCTCCGTCCTGTGCCACACACTTCCTTCCCTGGCTCCTGCCCAGCCTTTGCATCACCATAAGCTCAGCTCAGCTCTAGTTGAGACAAAGGCAAGGCTAGGAGGGTGAGAACCGGTGTCCGAGCTCAGCCTCCCCACCTGCCGGCACACTGTGTATGCCCTCTGTGCCCCAGGCTCCTCAACCGTGAGATGAAATGTTACCAGAACCTGCCTATCACCTTGTGCAGATTATATGAGAGGATAGTTTTAAACATCACCTGGCCCAAGTGTAAGAATTCACGATCCCTGGGCCACTGTGATGATAGTTACTAATACTGTGACAGCCACCACCACCCTATTTTTCTCTTTCATTTTCCTCCCAGTGTTCTCAAGAGAGTCCATCCTCTCTTCAGCCTCTACTTCTTCCTCACCTGTTCACTCTTCCCAAGAGGTTGGACAGCCAGCTGCCCCCACCCCCCAACTGCTGCCCTGAAATAGCACCCCAGGTTATCAGCCATCTCCTGACAGCCAGTCCTGCCCCCTGACAGTACTTCACTCTCTGAGTCAGCAACCCCAGGTGGGCCTCTTCTTTGAGGAAGTTTGGGTACTGCTGGCCATTTTGCAGATGAGCGACCCCAGAAAGAGGCTGTGGGGGCATGTGCGCAGAACTCAGAATCTGGGTTACAGACACAGCCAGGAAGGGGGACCTTGGGCTCCCAGTTCACTGTTACCTCCCAGGCTGTAATGGTTCTAGAATGTTGCCAAGGGATGCAGAAGGCGGCGGGTCCATTGTTGTTTTCAGTTGAGTGAAGAGATTTCCTTTGGGGAGAAGACAATAAAAAGGAAGGAACCGCAGGTGACTCTCGGCACTCTGCGCAGAGGGAAAGGAGCCAGGTGTAAAAGGCGACGTGCTGTGTGATCCCACTTACGTGATGTTTCGGAAAAGGCAAAATTATAGGAACAGAAGACATCAATGGTTGCCAGGAACTGGGATGGGGAGGAGGGTTAGATCACAAAGGGGCTGCACAAAGGACTCTGGGGGTGGTGGAGCAGCTCTGTGTCTATGTGGTGGTGGGCATACACCTGCGAATGTCTGTCAGAACTCACACCTGCACGTCAGAGAGTGACTTTGTGTGTAAAAGTGTATTTTTAAAAACGAGGCAGTAAAATCAAATGAAAGACAGGCTGCAGAGCAGGAAGACAGAACACGCTGTCATCACCCTACAGCGGGTTGGTCTGATCCCCATTTACTGACGTGGAAACTGAGGCTCAGGCTCCTGAGAAATGGAGGGAAGATCTCTTTCTCTTTTCTTCCATCTGTTCACCTTGGCCCCTCCAGGCCCCGGGTGCTGCTGTAGGAGCTGAGGATCAGGTCCTCAGGAGGATAGGATGGTTTCCACCCACACACAGCTCACAGTATAGAATTCTGAGAAACAGATGTGGAATAAGTACGTCTAAGAAAGGGTGGCGTGGAAGGGAGGGTCAGGGTGTGGGGCCAGACCAGGGTCAGGGAAAGTCCAGGCTTGGGGGGGTCGGTAGGAGGTGAGGCCCCCCACCCTCACTGTGAGGCTTGGAGCAGAGAGGATAAGACAGGGAGGGGAGAGGGTGAGCTGTGGCCAGTGGAGGCTGACTGAGGGCAGCAGGCCTCTTTAAGCAAAGGAGGATTCACTCTGAGGTGCCTGGGAAGCTTTTGTAGGTTGAAGCAGGTCTAGTCCCAGATCTGCCCATCTCCCGAGACCAGGCCTGGTCCACGCCCTGCGCTTGCTGCCTTGATGCTGGGTCTCAGGGTGGTGGGGAGCCTCCAGTTCCTGTGTGTTTCTTGTACAGTTCATCCACTCTGCGGGTGATTCATGCCCCTCTCATTGACTCCAGTGCTCAAATACAATCTGCTAATAAGTTGCGGCTGGCGGAACCCGGGGGAGGGTGTAACTGCACAGTACTTAATAGCTGATGTTCTCCTGAACAGCCTTGGGAAGCCGGTAATAACTTTCCATCCTTTGCTTTTGTTTCCCACTTATTGACCCAGATCTGTGGATATCTTGGTTACTCACTTGGTTGTTTCTTAAGGGTCTTCACCCCTTTCCCCAACTTGCTTGCAATTTCCAGGTTTGCAGGGTTCAGTCTCCCCAGCGCCTGGTAACCTGGGAGCACTCAGGAAAGGTTTGTGGGATGAACGCGGGAGGAGGAGGCAGGAGGCAGGCAACCGTTCTCAGCTGTCATCACTCCTCCTCTCAGAAACCTGGTCTTCTTGTCCATCTTTACAAAGTCGCTGGCCCTGAGCTCTTGCTGCCCACCCTGTATGTCAGTGCAACACACCCGGAGACCAGCTTGGTGGGGGTGGGTAGAGACCACCGGGGCTCCTGGGAGCGGCACACATCATGTCATCAGAGGACCGTGGTGTCTGGTGCAGTCTATGCTATTCTAGCCTCCCCACAGCGATGGTACCAGAGCAGGAGCTGTGCTTTTCAGGATGCGCATCTATTTTAATTTAAATTCATGTGTTTGTGTCAGAAGATTTCCTTGTTTTTCTTGGGAAGCATTCATAGGCCAGTGTTGAACAAATTACCATCCTTTGCTCCAAAAGCAAATACTTTCCCCTCACATTCTGGATTTCCAGGATCAAGAAGGAGGACTGATGTTGCTGCTGCTGATTGCAGGTGTGTGTCGGTGGGGGAGGTGAGCTGGTCATCCTGGGGCCACTGAGAAGCCTTGAGGGATCCCTTTCCACTGTGGAAGGCCGGGCTCACCTCTGTGTTTTCTTTTCCTCCCCCTTCACTTCTGCTCTGAGAGCCAAACTAATCCAAAATATTATCCTTACCTCCATGGGCCCTTCGAGTTTCAGAATCTATGAAAGTCCAGGGCAAGAATTCTTCTAATCCAACTCAATGGACATGAGTTGGAGAAAACTCTGGGAAATGGAGAAGGACTGCCGATGGTGACTGCAGCCATGAAATTAAAAGATGTTTGCTCCTTGGAAGAAAAGCTATGATCAACCTAGACAGCATATTAAAAAGCAGAGACATTACTTTGTCAACAAAGGTCTGTGTAGTCTAAGCTATGGTTTTTCCAGTGGTCATGTATGGGTGTGAGAGTTGGACCATAAAGAAAGCTGAGCACTGAAGAATTGATGCTTTTAAACTGTGGTATTGGAGAAGACTCTTGAGGGTCCCTTGGACTGCAAGAAGATCAGAGCAGTCAATCACAAAGGAAATCAGTCCTGAATAATCATTGGAAGGACTGAAGCTGAAACTGCAGTACTTTGGTCACCTGATATGAAGAACTGAAAAGACCCTGAAAAGACCCTGATGCTGGGAAAGATTGAGGGCAGGAGGAGAAGGGGACGACAGAGGATGAGATGGTTGGATGGCCTCCCCGACTCGAAGGACATGAGTTTGAGTAAACTCCGGGAGTTGGTGATGGACAGGGAGGCCTGGCGTGCTGCAGTCCATGGGGTCGCAAAGAGTCAGACACAAGTTAGTGACTGAACAACAACAAGGGTGAGAATATTCACTTGATTGTAGTTCAATGCTGGCAGTTAAAAATGAACTAATGGAAAGTACACAAAGGGATAAAAAAATTATACCACAATCAGTTACAGTGTTTTCCTTATTTTTTTTAAATATATGAATTTATTCAAAGATGTAACTTTATACCACACTTTTTAATTTAATATTTTAATATAAGCATTTCTTCATGACATTGGAAAATTAGAAAGTTTTTGTTAAGGGGCCCATCCCCTCTCTCCATACTTGTAACATGCTCACCTACCCGTCGTGAGTGAGTCTGCTCACTTACTGTTCACCCATCTTGGGTTGAGGACCTCTGTGAGGATGAGTTGCTGCTGTTGTTCAGTCACTCAGTGGTGTCTGACTCTTTGTGACCCCATGGACTGCAGCACACCGGGCCTTCCTGTCCCTCACCATCTCCCAGAGTTTACCCAAGTTCGTGTCCATTGAATCGGTGATGCTATCCAACCATCTCATCCTCTGCCACTCTCTTCTCCTGCCCTCAATCTTTCCGAACATCAGGGTCTTTTCCAATGAGGATGGGTTAGATTCTAGGAAAAAACAACTCCCTGCCCAGAGGGAATTGTCATTATACAGTGGAGCAGAGCAGAAATAAAGAGAGGAAGAACCCAGATGGTGGGGCCTGTGGGCAGAGTATTCAGAGCTGCAGTGGTGGTCCATCCTCTTGTGGCTGTTCCACATGGCGGAAGACTACCCGCATCATGGGCACTGAATTTAAACACCAAATTGGGAGTCGTTCTATGGAAAAGGCAGCTCAGTGGGTGCTCAAGATGTGGCCCCTCCCATGTAGGCTTAACTGAGGGCCGTATGTTAAGGTGTGTACAGGTTGGTTGTGGTCGAACTGGGATAGTCCAGCTGAGAAGGCGGCACTGAATCTGACCTGGCTTGCTGAGCCTGCCGAGGAGGGCTGGGCTGCAAGCGCAGGATTCTCTGACACTGGAAGTTAGGTGGTTTTTGGAACATCCCAGCCACTGTTGGAGGCAGAGGGACATTTTCAGAGGGGCTTCTTTCCACAGACCACGTGACCTTGTTGTTTGGTCACTAAGTTATGTCTGAGTCTTTGCAACCCTATGGGCTGTAGCCTGCCAGGCTCCCTATCCATAGGATTTCCCAGGCAAGAATACTGGAGTGGGTTGCCATTGCCTTCTTGAGCTAACTCTTAGTTTTCCAGTCTCTAAATCAGAACTGTAGATTAGCTGGTTCTCTGAGGATCCTTCCAGCTCTTACCTATTTGAGTTTTAGGCATATTATCCGAAAATAAACAATTGAATAGACACTTAATTAAAATGACCAGGTTTGAAACAGAACAGGCTTATGAATCCTGATGAAACACATGGGTAGGTCTTGTTTTGTTTTGGTTTATTTTTTTCTCCAACAGCTAGTTCTGGTGAATTACTAAGGAAGCTGTGAGAAACACAGAACAGCCCCAGCGATGCTGTTTCTTGGTGGCTCCTACCTATAGCTCTGGCCATCTGGTTTGCGGGGAAGCTTTGTCAACTTTTTAGTCTAGTGATGGGAAGTGAACTTGCTGCCACAAATCTCATGCTCCAAAGGCTGGAATGGCACATTAAGGAAGATTTACCCTGGTTTTGCCCTCCAGTGTTAACTTGTGAGCAGGCCATAGTTTAAATAACACATGACCATCCACAGCTGTGGGGAAAACCAGCTGTGTGGATGTCAGCATGCGGTTCCAAGACACCGATTACATGTCTCGGTCCAGAAGTTTGCTTTAATGCTAATGTCTCGTCTCCAGCGTTAGACCCACACCAGGAGGATAGGGAGGAATGATGATGATGTTGGCCTTGCTCTTGGGTGATTCTGCTGGTGTGACTTACCCTTCTGTTCATCAGGCATCCCTGGGGCCAGCATTCATGTGACACGGTAGGGGGCTTGATAGTGAACAATCTCAAAGCTCAAAAGCCATGCATCACCCTCCCTAGGAAGTGCTAGCAGGCATACAGCTTTGCAAGGAGGTGGCATGGGTTATGTGAATGTCAGGCTGAGCAGTGCAGGGGGCAAGAGTGCTACATTCTGACTGATGTGGTTTGAAGCCTGGCATCATCGATGCCTCCTGGCTGTGTGATCTGGGGCAAGTTACTTGAGCTTTCTGTGCCTCCGATTCCCCATCTGTAAATCTGAAAAATAATCTTGTGTTGTCGGCATAAATAGGAGATCACATGTTAGGTTCTTATCGCTCGATTGATGACTTCTGTTGGAGGTGGTGGTGGACTAGCATGGTGTCAAGTTCATCAGGCCCACTGCAGTACATGACAGATACTGTTCCTAGCTCCCCTGAGATAGATAGATAATGTGAGTATTCATGTCAACTCAGGAGGGTACTATTATCATCATTTCACTGATGAACAAACAGGGAGTTAAGTAACTTGCCTAAAGTCACAGAGCCAGTGAGTAGTAGACAAAGGATTTGAACCCCAGGCAGCTGGCTCTAGAGTTCTTGTTCTTAATCTCTATATAGTCTCCATGAAATAATCAGAGCTGTTCAGAGCGCTTCCCATAGGTCAGGAAACATTCCAGGCACTTTCTATAGATTGATTCATTTAACCTTCACAAAAAACCCTCTGAAGTGGTTGCTATTTTCCTACCAATTTTATAGTGAGGAAACTGCTAGAAAGGGCTGAGAATGTGGCTGAGTGGAGTTCACATCCTCAGGAGCTGGGTGATGTAAGACAGGGAGGCTGATGTCTGTGAGCCTCAGGGTGGCTGCGGGCTAAGAAGGGATTGATGATAAGAATTGCCTGGAGACCTGGCGGGGTGAGACCTTCTCGGGAGGTGGTTGTTTAATTATTAGTGAGAGGGCTTTACTCACAGACCCCAGCTTTGTTCTTGTCTCCTGGTAGCTGGGGCAGGGCCCTGAGCTCCCTGGCTTCTTAGGGGGAAGAGGAATTTAAAGAAGTGTCCCCACCCCCAGCGTGGGCCTGCTGTGGCCCCAACACAGAGGCTGTGTTGGGCCTTGAAGGTAATAGTTCTGCCCTTGGGGAAGTGAATACACTGTGAACCTGTCCCAGCCACTTGGGGGCAAACAGTCTAATAAACCTGGGTCTCAGTCTCCTTAGATGCAAAACCAAGTGTGTCTGGGATCAAAGCATGTGATTAAAAGCACCAAATGCAGGAATTTTATATTTTCACCTTGTGGAATAAGCAGATCTTGTGGCCTTTATTTTACACATTGAACCTGTGGAACTTTGCAAGACACCTTCTCAGCAGCCAGTCCCTCTTGTCAGCTATGTGAGCTGTGCTGTTTTTACCTCCAAAACAACACTGGGAGCTATATTCTGGTCATTGAGCCCAAGTTTGTGGGTTTTTTTTCTTTTTTGGTCTAATTAATTATTATAAGCATAAAGTTCTGGGTCATTGTAAGGTTCTTGGAAAATGCTGCCAAAGTATCCTGTGCAAACATTATACCAATTTATTCATCATCATTATGAAGCAAAATGTCTGCTTCTCCGCATTCTTGCCCAGACTGGATATGACCGTGTCAAATTTGCCAATTTGAAAGGCAAATGTGCTTTTTATTTAGATTTCCATTTTGATAGTTACTAAGGAGGGTAAACATTTTTTTGTTGTTTATTGGCTGTGTGGATTTCTTCTTTGGTGAACTGTCTATGTTATGGCAAAACATTTTAGTTTTTCTTTTATTAAAAAGCTATTTTCTGATTGCAGAATTCACTTGTGCATATCCTAAAAGCTCAGATAGTGTAGGAATGTGTAGCATTGCAAGTGCAGGTTCCTGGGATCAGTCCTAACCCCAAGAAATGACCACAGATGACAGTGTGAACCTTATGTTTTTCTGAATTTTCTAGAAATTTTTGAATGCCCTCATTTCACCTGAAAGATTTCCAAAGATTCACATGTGGCTTTTGCATCTTAAAAGGTCTTTTGCTGAGTGGCATTTTTATTGAGTAAAAGTAGCAGATTTATTTTGATAAATTGATTTTTTCTGAGAAGCCACCCAGCCGAGTGGAGGGGAGCATACTGAATTCGGGGTCCCCACTGACTGCTCTCCCGTCTCCCTGTGCTCAGCTGGGTGTGTGCAGTCTGGGGGCCTGTCCAGCCCTGGGGTCAGTGCCCATGAGCTGCCCAGAGGGGCGCTTTCTGTTTTGAATGTCAGGCTGCTGAACTGTAAAGGCGGCAGCAAGAAGATGAGGGCTCCTGATCTCTCTCAGCATCAGCACCGGACCAGTGCATGGGGACAATAGTTAATAGTAGTCATCAGTAACAGCCAGCATCTCCCCTCTATGTCCTTTATGTGCTCCAATCTGCTTAGACCTCACAGCAACTCTATGCAGCGTAAAATCTAATATTATCCCTGGTTTTCACACAAAAGACAGGTTCCTAGAGAGCACATCATTTGCTTAGGATGCCCAGAAAGCAAGGGCCGGAGAGCCAGAACTCAGACTTAGCCCTGCCAGGCACTGAGGCCCCTCAGGAGGTTAGCCACCTGCTCTTCAGTTCTGTACAGCCTCACGAATCCCACCTCCCTATCCACCCTTTGTATAAAGGTGTTAGTCTGGTTCAGATGCATCCGGGGACCTGAGGAACCCCCAGTAGGTTATCATTTTGGTAAAGTCTTGTGCAGGTTGGAAGCAGGTAAAAAGATGAATTCAGGGGCTGCATCCCTGAATCAGGGCTCCGGAGCAAAGAGGGGGAGAGCACCTGTGCCTGGATGGCAGGATGTGGTTGTCATGGCAGCAGCTATGGCAACGCCGATGCAAGTGCTGGCCCTGTTCCCACTGGAGCCCAGCTGGTGAGCTGGAAGATGAGGTGCTCAAGAGAATGGGCTAGACCATGTTTGGTAGAAATAATTGATAAATAGCACATAACTGATCAATATGGTTAATTTTTCTCTCCCAGTTTACGGCTTTTGTGGATTAGGTGGCCGGAAAATTCTTAGACAATTTGGCGGGACTCTGGCTGAGAGCAGGCATCCTAGAATCAGGCTGTCTGGCCCTGACCTCTAGTAACTCTGGGGCATTTCCAAGTCTAACTTCTCAGTGCCTCAGCCTTCTCTTCTGTTATGGCCCTTATTTCTGTTAGAGCCCCCATGAAAATGAAATGAATTAAGCCGCAGAAAAGGCACAGCAGCATTATTACTATTCTTCTTATTATTAAATTAATAATAATAGTTCCCACTTTTACTCAGAATTCTCTTTGAGTAATTCTCTTACTCAGAATTATCCCCTCTTACTCAGAATTTTGGGGGTGGCTTGCTATTTGTCATAGTGATGAAATTATCTCAATTTGAACGGTGCCCTTAGCATCACCTTTGCCTTTTCTGCACATATTCTGTAACAAGTCTGATGTGGTCCCACCCCACCGCCATATTTCACTGACAGTTTGGGAATAAACATGTTTTAATGTGTGGCCCCAGTCACTGCCAAAAACAGCATTTATGGAGCTTCTAATTACCTTGGAGACTGTGGTAGGTCCTATATTAGAGAGTCAATAAACTGCTTTAAGTGATGCTGGCTAATTTAAGAATTTTGGGGTGTTTTTGGAGTTGGAATCAACAGAACATTTGTTAGAGATGCTCAATTCTGAGGACTAATTTTAAAGGTTGCGACTTTCAATTTGGAAAATTGGGCCACCTACATACAGATTTATTAGCTTCTGATCAATATATTACTAAAAAAAAAAAAAAAACTGTGAGAACTTTCGTTTGCTCTTCTCTAGGCAAAAAGCCCTTGTGGAGCCTCTGTCGGAGAGGAACTGGGAAACTATGGTGTCTGTAAATATAATTTTTGAGTTAGACCTTTCCAAGATTTGAAAAACATGAATTTACCCCCCTTCTTTTTGTTTCTGGTTTGTGTATAGCTAAGTAGAACAGTTCTAAAGGCTTTTCTTAATTTTCTTAAGACAAAAATTGGATAGTTCAAGGTGATTTTTTTAAACATGTCTTCTAAGGATTATTTGATCCAAGTCCATTTAAAACATTAAGAAAACTCAGCCATTAACCTTGTTTATTTTTAGAATGTTAACATTGTACTCCATTTGTTTTTTTCATTCTCTCTCACAGTCCTAAAGAGAGGAGGGATTGATACTTAAATATTATTTATTTATTCATTTTCTGGTTGCACTTGGCTTTTTTTCTCTGCCTGGGCTTTCTCTAGTTGCCGTGAGTAGGGGCTACTCTCTAGCTACAGAGCACAAGGCTTCAGGGCTCTCGGGCTTTAGCAGTTCCAGCTCGCGGGCCCTAGAGCTCGGGCTCAGTAGTTGTGGTGCATGGACTTAGTTGCTCTGTGGCACATGGGATCTTTCCAGTCCAGGGATCGAACCCCTGTCTCCTGCACTGGTAGGCGGATTCTTATCCACTGTACCACCAGGGACGTCCTGCCATTAACCTTTTCAAGCTACAACTGTTTTTTTAATCAAAGTATAATGTGCACACAGTAAAGTGTACCAATTTTAATGGATTTTTACTTGCAGATGTAGAAAAACTGATAAGACTAATCTCTGATTATTTATTATTATTATTTAAGATCAGTTGCATTTCACATAAAGAGGAACCAACCCTGTAACACTGGCTCTGGGTCTAGTACGTACGTAGTAAGCATTTTAGTTCCCATCTCCTTTCCTCTGTTGTCACTGATTCTGCAGTGGTTATAACATCTGTTTCTCTTCAGGTTTTGTGGAGCCAGACTGCCTGGGTTTGAATCCTAACCATGAACCGCCTAGTTGTGTGATGTTGGACAAGTCACTTAAGCTCTCTGAGCTTCATTTTCCTCATCTATGAAGTGAGAATAATAGCAGTGCCTACTTGTAAAATTGTTTTGAGGATTAAATGAGTTAATATTTATTAAGTACTGAGAACAGTGGCACATAGTAAGCATTTAAAAAAAATAAATAAACCTTTAAAAATGTCATCTCCATGACAGAGAGGTTGAGTATTCTCCTGGTCCATAACGCAGAAGTCAGTGGTGTTGATAAACTGGGGTGACCGAGACCTGATTCCACATCCCTGGAGTTGCGGGCCACTGACTCTCATCAGTGGAGAGCTCCAGTTTCTCATTTCAGATGAGGGGTGGGGGTTGGTATCTCAGTTTTGGCTCATAGGAAGGTAAGGTGCGTACAAGGAGTCCTGGTTAGAAAAACACACGCTCGGGAAAGAACAGGCTCTCCCTAGGCAAAACTTTAGAAAAACAACAATCTGCTGCTCCTTGATTAAAGGGTAGAAAGCTAATTATCCTTTCCGGAGGGACGTGAAGCTGCTCTCTGCCGGGCTGTGACCTGGAGAGGCAGGATGTAGATTGCTTTAGGAGGTAATGAAGCCTTTCCCGTTGACAGTGTGCCATCATTCAAATGGTCTCAGGCGGGAAGAGGGAGAACCATCCTTGTGCTTTTAAAAGCAACCCCCAAACACTTTAGAAACAGCTTTTGCAGGTCAGTACTCAGAGCATATGAAAAAATAATTTTCTTCAATTGGATTTCCGAAAGACCTTTGTTACAAAGCATCCCTTCAAAAATATCCTGTAATTCCTGCTAACTAGACTAGCTCATAATTAGCTCGACTATTTGAAACTTAGCACTGCCAATGAGAAGTCATCCATGCAGTTATGATGCGGGTCAGGATGCCAACAAGGGGTAACCGGGAAACGTTATTTTTGTGCTGAGTAAATGCCAAGAAGTATTAAGTCTAGTTTTTTCAGTCAAAGGAGGAGACCGTGAAGCATTCCATCTTGGGATATTTGTGTATGCGTTCTCTCACTGTCTTCCATACCATCCTGTTAGGAATAGGAAGTTCCTGTTGACCTGTACTGTTTGGCCAGAGATGTCAAGAAAGTTCAAAGAAGTCTTACAAATATTTTTTGAGCATCTTCCATGTGCCAGGTGTCCAGAGGCTGGGGATAAGGCACTAAAAAGACAGAAGTGCCTGCCCTCAGGGAGCTCACATTTTTTCTTTTTCTTTTTTTTTTAAGTTTCCAGTATCATTGTTTTTATAGCATTTTAGTTGAGACATTAAAATGTCTTGTCAGTGATCCCAACAGGACAGCCATGACTTTGTAAACCTTTTAATGCTTGTAACTGCATTATTTGTGAATAGAGACCAAAAGTGTTTATTTTTAATCTATTTATTTTTAATTGGAGGGTAATTGCCTTACAATATTGTATTTGTTTCTGCCATACATTAACATGAATCAGCCATAAGTATACATATGTCCCCTCCCTCTTGAACCTCCCTCCCACCTCCCAGCCCATCCCACCCCTCTAGGTTGTCACAGAGCACCGGGTTTGCGGGGAGCTCACATTTTAATGACTCAGTGGGCTAGCCAGTACCTAAGATCCTCATCAATTTGTGTTTTCTATGAACAGTGCTTCTGGGTAATCTGCAGACACATCCCTCGCAGCTCTTGTCCCCCCAGCTCCGCTTACTTCCTTGATTTATCAAGTCGCCAGGGACTTCTGCTTTGCCAGATTCAGTGAGCATTTCTCCTTCCCCGACTTAATGACATCATAGAGCACCCCTTCCCCTAAACACTTTCTTCTCTGGCCTCTGGGATGACCCTGCTCACCTTGTCAGGACTCCTCTTCTGTCTAAAGGCTGATGACTCTTGATACAGTCTCCAGTTCCTTAAATTCAGCTGCAGATTCCACATCTCCATTTAGAGGCCCGTACCAAAACACTTGGCATATTTCAAATGCGATAATGTCCGCTTTTGATTTTTGTCCCCATATCTGCTACTCTGATAAGTCTTCCTCACCCTCCCAGTTGCTCAGCCTAAAATTCTTAGAGCATCCTTTATTTATTTTTTATTTCACCCTCTGTATCAACCCACCAGCAAATCCCGTTACCCTACCTTCAAATATGTACCTAATTCTAGCACTGCTCACCAACCCCATTGCCACCATCTTGGTCCAGGTCCCTGTTGTCCCTCATCTGGGCCACCCTCTTCTTCTCCCTACCCTTTATCCTGCCTCTATAGCCATATCTCCATGCAGCATTGAGAACAGTCCTTTTGTTTTTTATTTTTTAATTTTTTTTTTAATAAATAAATTAGTTTATCTATTTTTTAACTTTACAATATTGTATTTGTTTTTCCATACATTGACATGAATCCACCGTGAGTGTACATGTTTTCCCCTTCCAGAACCCCCCTTCCACCTCCCTCCCCATCCCATCCTTCCAGGTCATCCTGGTGCACCAGCCTCGAGCACCCTATACCATGCATCGAACCTGGACTGGCGATTCGTTTCACATATGATAATTTACATGCTTCAATGCCATTCTCGCATTTCATCCCGCCCTCGCCCTCTCCCATAGAGTCCATAATACTGTTCTGTTTGTCTGTGTCTCTTTTGATGTCTTGCATATAGGGTTATCTTTACTGATTAACTAAATACCATATATATGAATTAGGAGAAGGCAGTGGCACCCCACTCAAGTACTGTTGCCTGGAAAATCCCATGGACGGAGGAGCCTGGTAGGCTGCAGACCATGGGGTCGCTAAGAGTTGGAAACGACTGAGCTACTTCACTTTCCCTTTTCACTTTCATACATTGGAGAAGGAAATGGCAACCCACTCCAGTGTTCTTGCCTGGAGAATCCCAGGGATGGGGGAGCCTGGTGGGCTGCCGTCTATGGGGTTGCACAGAGTTGGACACAACTGAAGCGATTTAGCAGCATATATATGAATTAGTATACTGTATTGGTGTTTTTCTTTCTGGCTTACTTCACTCTGTATAATAGGCTCCAGTTTCATCCACCTCATTAGAACTGATTCGAATGTAGTCTTTTTAATGGCTGCATAATATTCCATTGTGTGTATGTACCACAGCTTCCTTATCCATTTGTCTGCTGATGGGCATGTAGGCTGCTTCCATGTCCTGGCTATTGTAAACAATGCTGCAATGAACATTGGGGTACACGTGTCTCTTTCGATTCTGGTTTCCTCAGTGTGTATGCCCAGCAGTGGGATTGCTGGGTCATATGGCAGTTCTATTTCCAGTTTTTTGAGGAATCTCCACACTGGCGAACAGTCCTTTTAAAACTTAGACCATGTTTCTTCTCTGTTTAGAATCCTTTGTGGTTTCCCAGCTCACCCAGAACTAAAATCCAAAAGACCTAGCCTTCTAGTTCCTCACCCAGAAGGAAGATAACTCTTAAAGTGCACCTTTTGTGTACCAGGCACTAAGAGCTCTACGTATATCAATTCATTTAATCCACACAGTGGCACTATAAGGGGATCCTGTTACAACCTCCACTTTACAGAAGAAAGAAGCAGGAACGGAGAGGTTAGGGCACTTGCCCAGTGCCACACAGGTGCTGAGTAGCAGAGATGGCTCCACGATCTGCGCTCTTAACCACTATGCCCAACTGTCCCTTGATGGCTCCACCTGAGAATCACTGAAATTTGTCAATAGCAGTTTGTCTTCTGGAAGATTGCACTCATGAAAAATTGTCCTGAAGATAATAGCTTTGCAGGCAGCTCCAGTGTAAGAAGCAGCACAGCAGAATGGCTTGTGAGATGGGAGCAGAAGACAGAATGCATGATGCTGCAGAATCTCTGAGCACAGAGACCCAGGTGGGGGTGGCGAGTGGGAGGAGGCACAGAAAGCCAGAGGCTGTGGGAATTTTTATCATTGTTGGATAATTCACATAAATATGTGTCTCGGAAACAGACTAGTGGGGCTGGTTTCTCACGGTACCAGTAAAACTTCACATCTAAGCCATTTCTGTCAATTCCCAAGCTGTACAGAATGGTCTGGCTTTTATTTACATATTTCCCTTTTCTGGAATAGTTAATATAATAGCATTTTACTTTGCATTATTATTCATGAGCATTTTTTCCATGAGATATGTATCTTTTATTTTGCCTGAAAATCGCAAAGAGAGGAGCCTGGCGTGCTATATTACATGGAGTTGCAAAGAGTTGGATGTGACTTAGCAACTGAAAAAAAACAAGCTTTACTTTACCCTCACTTTTTAAAAAATTGTGGTAAACTACACATAATGAAGTATTAGCAATTTTAAGTGTTATAATAATTGAGTGGCATTAATAAGTACATTCACAGTATTATGCATATGTCACCATTATCTCATTCTGGAACTTTTTAAAAATTACCCTCAAAGGAAACTGTACACGCATTAATGGCCACTGTCCATTTGCTCTCTCACCCTAGCCCCTGGCTACCACGTGTCTGCTGTTCCTATGGATTTGCCTATTCCGGGTATTCCATGTAAATGGAATCATACAGTATGTGGCCTTTTGTGTCTGACTTTTTTCACTTTGCATAACGTTTTCAAGATTGTTGCATGTTTGTAGCATGTATCAGGACTTCATCCTTTTTGTGGTCGAATAATACTCCTTTTTATGCATGTATATCACATTTTGTTTATCCATTTTCATTCATTATTTTATAAAAATTTTATATATTTTCAATATGGTTACTAGAGTATCAGCTATGTGTTAGACACTTTGCTTCATCCTGTATCCTGAATGTATAAAGAGCCTTTACATATCAATAACAGAAAAGAGAATCCCTTTATATAAATGAGTAAATAAACCTGAACAAACATTTCACAAAAGGGGACTATAAATATAATAATTTCAGGAGTTTAAAAATCATTTCAATTTTATTTACAAATAAATTCACTAAAAACCACAATACTTACTTGTCGTTGAATAAAAAAAAAAAAATCATTTCAATCTCTTCTTTTTAGTTAATTCTGGAACTAGTTTGGTTAGAGCAATTTGTTCTTATTTAGCAACAGATCATAAACATTTGTTTGAGATATGCTCCATTTGGGAAAGAATTTGATTTGTTGCTCCATTCAAGTAGGCATGTGACCTGAAGATCATCTCCATTGGTTTTTCTAGAGACTATGTCTCTAAAGCCTTTGTAAAAATACTTTGCACCATTGAATGTTTCTGAATTCAGATGGATACAGATATCTTTTTGGAGAATGTCCCACTTTATGTGGGTCTCAACTTACACATTTTGAGTGGTCACTAACTACTGAAACATAGAGTGGTGAATTTTCAAAGTTTGAGGCTCTTTGAAACTGTAAGTGCTGTTTTTCTGTAACTGAGCTGTCCAGTAAGGTAGGCACATGCCACCTGTCCCTGCTGAGCACTTGAAACATGGCTAGTGCCAATTAAGATGTGCTGCAAGGGTGAAATACTCAGTGGATTTTGAAGATTTGGTATAAAAAATGTAAAATATTTCTAATTTTCTCCTGTTGATTACATGTTGAACTGATAATACTATCTGGATATATTGGGCTCAGGAAACTATATTATTAAAATTAAACTTACCTGATTTTTTTCCTACCATTTTAATGTGACTCAGAAAATTTTAAATTACGTATGTTGCCCACATGATATTTCTATTGAGCAATGAGTGCTGTTCTGAAAATAACAGGCACATGGGTGGAGAATGGGAGAGAAGTCTGAACAGACTTGACTTCTTTGCCTTCAGAATCTTGAAGATGTCCCACTAGAGAGGCTGAAGTGGATCTGTATGCTTCCAGGAGCCTCCCCATAGGTCTCTGCCTTCACCCTGGACCCCCTTCAGCCATATTCTCCTCTCTCTAGCCCGATGGATCTTTCTTTTTAAAAGAATTTTTTTTGGAGTGTAGTTGATGTGTCAGTTTCAGGTGTACAGCAAGGTGAATCAGTTATACATATGCATGTATCCAGTCATTTTGTTTATTTATTCTTAGATTCTTTGGCCATACAGGCCATGCAGAGTATTGAGTAGAGTCCCCTGTGCTATACAGCCATTTCTTATTAGTTATCTATTTTATGTAGTGTGTATATGTCAGTCCTGAGTGAATGAATGAGAGTTGGTCAGTTGTGTCCGACTCTTGTGTCCCCATGGACTGTAGCCTGCCAGGCTCCTCTGTCCATGGAATTCTTCAGGCAAGAATACTGGAGTGGGTTGCCATTTCCTTCTCCAGGGGATTTTCCTGACCCGGGGATTGAACACAGGTCTCCTGCGTTGCAGGCAGGTTCTTTACCATCTGAGCCACCAGGGAAGCCTACTATTAAAAGACATTTTTAAGTATAAAGACAGGTCAACTTAAGAAGTATCAGGAGATACATGCTTCACTTTATCTTATAATCTATAGACAATAATTAAAATGTGTAATTAAAATCTGTACACCTTTTCCAAGGAATACTCGAGACAGAAGTAGCAATCAAGTTATAAATGACAGTCATCAATCAGATGATATAATTTAGATGAAGCTTATCTCTCTCAAAGAGTTGGGCACTGTCAGTCCCAGTCTCCTAGTTTATCCACAGGGATCTTTCTAAAGGCAATCCTCATCATGTCACTCCTCACTTTACAATTTTAGTGGTGCCCCGTTACCCCCAGGCCCAGCTTTTAAGGCTCCACCTTGACCACCTGCTCCGCCTCATCTCACGCCTCTCTGCCTCCTTCTCCACCTGTCAGGGCCTTTTTATAAACATCATTATGATTTCCATTATATGCACAATAGGTTCCCATAGTAATGATTTAAAAATATGTAATGTAAACGGCAATGTCCACATTTATGCTGCCTAACCTGCACCCCAGCTACATCATCAGTCACTGTCAACGGTGGAGTGTATGCTCTTCCAGGGCCCTCTGCACACACATTGCTGACTCTGTGTGTGTGTGTGTAAACCTAAATGGGTTTACATGTTGTCTTGTGTCTTATTTCACATATTTTAAGGTTTCTGCTAGTGAGGATTTAGATTTACCTCACTATTCTTAATGGATGCTTGAGATTTTGTTATATAGCTTTGCCATGATTGATTCCTGTTTATTGCTATTTTTAGTTACACAATTTTTCACCCATATAGCAAAATATCAGCTATTACGATATCCACCTCTGTATCCCCACATAGATTGAATAAGGAGCAACATTTTGCCCTGTTGGCTTCAGGATTTTTATGTGAATATGGAAACATTCCATGCAGAGAGGAAGCCTTGTGTGTGCTCCACCCAGTCGCTCTCCCCTCTTCATCCCCAGAGGGAAGGAAGCTGCCTTCTGCAGTTGATACACCCTGTTTACTCTTACGTTTCTACTACACGTGGCCATAAACAGGGTCTTACTTTGTGCTTTCCTCAATAGTATCATACCATATGGGTGTCTCCTGTGACTTGAATTTTCATTCTTTTTTTTAAAGATTTTTCATTATTATATAATTCTATGTTGTCTTCCATTTGATAAGAATGAATATAGCTAATGAATATAGCTTAATTGAATCCATTTCCTTATTCACAGAATTTCAGTTGTCATACTTTTAATTCCAATTGTTCACATGTGTCGTCTCTCCTTCTTAACTCTGGACTCTTTTTTTATCTTCTATGGCACAGCCTCTCCAAGATTGGAATGAGCTGTTTTGAAAGTTTTATAGAATTCATCAATAAAACTGTCTGTCTGGTGCTTTCTTTCATTTTTTTTATTAGTTATTGAGTTTTTTAGGTTTTGTATTTCTCCTTGAGATATTTTTGATAAGTTATGTATTTTAAAGAAATGTATATGTTTTAAGTTTTCAGAGTTAACAGTGTCGAGTTGTTGTTAGCAGTCTTTTGTCATTAACTTGATGTTGTGTCTGTAGTTCTGTGCCTCCATCCATAATAGTATTTGCAGTGTTCTCCATGCCCCCTTTTAACTTGATCAGTTTTGCCAGTTTTGTCTGTTTGATTAATCTTTTCAAAGATCAGTTATTTACCTCCTGCACTTTGAACATGCTTTTCCTGGGGCCTGGCCTGCAGATCCCTTTTCTCATCACCTGGCCGAGTCTTTCTTCTAGCTCTTGAAACCTTGATTGAGGCTCTTGGGCACTCCCCACCACCACACTCACCACAGCACCCCTCCCCTCAATTTTTGGTCTGGTTGCCCTTCTGCAAGCTCCATGAAAGTAGGAACTGATCTGTTTTGTTCTCCACAGTCTCTCTAACATGTGGCACTGTGTGGAGGTATAGTAGGTGCTCAGGAAGGAAAGGGAAGGAAATTAATGAGAGTCTATTATACATAAAGAGCTACAGATTCATTCTCCAAGGAGAGAAGGCTCTCTTTCAGTGTGTATTCACAAAAGGACTGTTGTAAAGGGGATGTAACTGGTGCTGAGTGATTGAACCAGCTGAGCAATCCAACGTTCTGTAATTCTTTTTTCCATAATTTATCAGGAAGTAAAAAGCTGGACTTGCAGCCATGGCGTGACTGGAATGAGGCTGAGTGTGAGTCAGTGAGCTACAGAAACATGTACCAAGTAGTAGCTTTTTACTTACATTTAAGAGAAAGACAAGCCAAAGTGATGAGATGTCCATTTTGCGAACTCTTTCCAGTGAGCTTCTCCAGGAAGACTTGAGTCTTCACTGGGCTAAACACCTGCCAGTCCATCCTTGATTATGTACTCAAAAGAGAAACTAAAAAGACATTTAAGTGAAAGAAATCACCACATCTTTAGTGGTCCAACCAGAATAAGAAATACCTGGCTTTAGTTTTTCTTATAAAGTGTAGCTGTTTTTCTAGTAATTCTACAGCTTCTCATGGAGAGAGAGGTGAAACAAAAGAAAAGAAATTCAAGGAAAGTTTTGTTAGCAAGATGCTCTGGGCTGACAGTTAAGATATTAAAATATTTGCAACACATAAAACATGCTGGCAAAGGTGGTAATCTTTGAAAAGGAAGAGAGGAGTGGGGAACCAGGAAACATCAGTGGAAAGGCAGGGCTCTTTTCACAGTTACATTATGTTCATATTTATGGCCGTGTTATTGTCACCTAACAAAATATTCATAGCACGTTAAAGCCTTTGTTTTATTTTACTTACATTACACAATTTGTAAGACTCAGTTATAAATTTCATTGTCTTTCTGCCAGGAGCCTTGACAATGAAAATGGCAAGTGATACCCTCCTTACTGGTTGGGTCGACTCAATAATAATAACAGCAAGTTTGAACAGCTATTAAGTGTCAGACTCTCTGCTAAACCTTTGTATAATACATTGTTATTTTTTAATCAACTATTTTTATTCCCTTTTTATAGCACATTAATTTTTCAGTTTTATAAAAAGAGATTATTATCCCTACTTTCCAGATGAGAAGATGGAGGCTCAAGGGGAGTAGAAAGTAGGTGGCCTGGCTCATGTCCTCCAGCAAGAAAGGGAGGGAGCCACTCTTGGAGCCCCAGGTCTGAACACCAGACTTCGGCCCCCACAGTGCTGGCAGCAGCAGCAGCCTGACTCCCAGGTGCTTGGGAGATGCTGTGGATACAGTCATCATTCTCTGGTGGTGGGAGAGAATCATGTTTGCTTGACGTAGTGGGAAAATGCATTCTCTTTCTAACCCTGAGGCCTGTCTCTCCTGACCTTATTCTGATTCCAGCCATGCACACTCCTGAATCTGAGGTCTTCCCATAAATGCACCTTGAATCCTGACTTTTCACTCTCACCTTGGGCATTTCTGTATCTACTGTGAGCTCTCCCTAGTGTGGAGAGCTTATAACTTTTCTTTCCAGTCTTTCCTAAGATTGTAACCTCCTTCCAGTCAAGAATCTGCACCTCCCGTCTCTGCAGTCTGTCCTGCCACTAGCCCAGCCCTGGCTCACATCACCCGCTCCCTCTGTGGAGGGTGGAGGTGGAGGTGGGTGATCTTTGGTCAGCACTGCCGTCCTGACATCCGTGGGTGGGCTGTGCTTTCTAACCGCGTGTGCATGTGTCGTGCACAGACCTGGGTCACTTAGGGGCCTGAGGACCCCGTATACTACAGAGAGCTCCCCCCAGTGTAGCTTGGATCTGAGAAGCCTGTAGAACCAAGTGCCATTTTCTCCCTTGGACTTTTGCTGACAGTGCAAAGAAGTTGCCTGTAAAATGAAACATACCCAGGAATGGTTGCCCCTTCCGTGGTGCACACCTGGCCTTGACTGGCTTCTGAGATGCTGTCCTTCATGCCTGCCAGTTCCCCTGGGCTTCCTAAAGGAGGCTTCTCAGGAGGGTGCCTTTTACTCCCCAAAGCTGTCCTTCGAGGCCATGTGGGTGGCAGTGTTTGGCTGGAGAGAAGGAAACTATCAGGGGACTCTTGATGCCAGATGAGATTGTTAAAAGGAGCTGCAGCCAAGGTGAATGATCTGGGAGCCTGGCTGTTGGTGGAATGCAGGGATTGGGGAAGCAGCATTTGGAGACAGCCATCTTCTAGGTAGGTTTCCTGGCACTTTCCCCAGCCACTGGGGGTGTGATCATGTTGCCCAAGAGTGCCCTGGACTGACAGACTTGCTCTGATGCATTGTCTTTGTCTATGAGGCCTCTTAGTGTGAGACCCCGCTAAACCGCTGCCCTCCCACAAAAAAACCCCAGGCTGCATTCTTCCAAATGCATGGAAGCCCTGTTTGATGGGGCTTCTCTCTGTTTGAGAAGGGCTACATCCCCTGAATCTGGAGTCCAACACATCTGGGTATGGATCCCACCTTGGCCACCTACCAGCTGTGTGACTTCTGGCATCTGGTTTAACCTCTCTGGACCTCAGTTTATCCTGTCTGTTAAAATAGGATAATGGCAATATTCCCATTAGGCCATAATAATATACAATATTATGTGAAAACATATTATGATACGAAGTTACAATTACTGTATACTTAAATGTATGTAAGGCCATACATGTAAATGTATAAAATATGGTAATATGTAGTGCCACTGAAATGTGTTAACATTACAGTATAGCATAACAGAAGGACCCATCTTCCTGTTATTCTAAGATTTAGATTATGTAGGCAGAATACTTAGAACAGTCCCTGGCACATCATGTAGCTCCGTCACTGTTAATTATCATGACTGTCATTTTCTGTGGACTGCAGCAGGTAAAACAGGGACACTCTGACTCAGAATGTTCTGGTGTATGTTGTTGCTTTGGAAGCAGTGAAGCTCATCAGGTAATTAGGAGAGCAAAGCCCAATTATAACATGGGAGGAGAGGGAACCATAACCAAGGAGAAGTGCTGTTCAATTCTAAGTTTGTTTGTGTGTGTGCTTTTTTTTTTTTTTTAAAGGGAGAAATGTCTCTTCAGAGGAGCTTAGACCAACATGGTACCTAATAAGAGAAGAGTATTAAATCTAAATAACCACCCACATTTGCTCTGTTTGTCTTGAGAAGTTATTAGCCTGGGTTTCCATTGTATGCGTGGGTGAGGAGGAGGGTGAGGCAGAAGAAGGGGGTTGGATGCAAAGATGCGTCAGGCAGGAGTTCCCATCTGTTTCAGCCAGTTGTCCCAGCTCTGCTGTGGTCACTGGGCTGACAGCTGCCGAGAACTTAGCAGTGACAACACTGGAGTCAGAGCCCTCCTCTCGTCTTGGCTCTGTGTGCTGGGTATGCTCTCTCCTGTTTTGCACATAAGCATATGAAAGCTCAAGGGCTTAAACCTTGGGCTCAGGGTCACACAGCTAATAAAATGCTGTGGGATTTGAGATCACACATTTGAGACCAGAATCCTGATTTCACCTGTGTGATGATAGTCAAGTCACTTAATATTTTCTTAGGTTCCTGTTTTCTTATCTATGAAATGGGTACAACAGGGAACCCCAGCTGCCAGTAGAGAAGTAGTGAGAATAACTACTCAGCATATGCTGTTTTAAGTTCTCAGTGCCTGGCAGCTGCTGCTGTTATTATAATTACCTTGTGTTTTGTTTGTTTATGTCTTCTGCCTGATACAAGGTGTAGACATGATGCGTTCTGGTGTGGTAGAGCCAGTCCAGATTTTTATCAGGCCTGACATTCTGCAGAGCCTGTGCAGTGGTCACCACAAGCATCCTACCTTGCATTCCTGCTCACTGTGGCAGGGAAGTCAAAAGAAGAGGGGTGAGTATCATATAAAAAACCAGCACCACGGCCCTTTCCCTCAGGGCAAGTCCAAGGTGGACCTCCATCAGGGGTGCTTTTCAGTGAAGTGGTACTTCAAGCAAACACGGCATTTGACTATCCATATAGACAGACATAGCATTTTGGAGAGGAGTCATTTATCTATCGCTCCATAAAAACATCATAATACGTGTTCCTGTGGGTATATTGCAGTCACAAAATTGAATTCACTTTATAAGACAGAAGTAAGGTGTTCCTGGTGTGTCTGCGGCTACCCAGCCCCCTTCCCACATCTCTTTTGTACTGTTTACCTGCCGCTTGTGTGGACCCGACTTGAACCTGCCTCTGTTACATCTAAGGAGATTGATTCGTGGGGAGAGATTAACAGGCGAGGAAGCTGGTTCTGACTTGTTAGGCAGCGGCTGCTTAACAGTTGTCCTGTCAACCGTCCCTTTAAAAGTCCAGGCAGCTCAAGTGTGGCCTTCGTGGAGGAACAGGGACTCCCCAGCGAGCGAGCAGCAAGGGAGGGTTCCTGGCTGCGGCCTGAAGCTACAAACATCACCTGATGGCCTCCCTTTGGGAGCCTTCCTTGTGTGAAAAGTAAAGACTGGAGTTTTGTCTGGCTCCGTAATTGCATCCAGTTTGGACTTTCGATTTTCTTTAAAATTTTTCTGTTTTTAAAGGTGAGGGATTGAGTTTTCTCAGTGACTTTGGAGCTTTCCTCCCAGGGGCCTGGGAAGGAGTCTAGAGTGCATTTGGCTGCTCAAGATTGCTGAGCTGTAAAAAACTCCAGCCACCTCACCCTGCCTGGACCATTTCTGCAAGCATCTCTCCTTCTGATGAAACTCCATCTGAAACTGGTGATTTCCTCTGAATAATGAGTGCATCTCTTTTTTTGTCCTCTTCCAGGCCTAAACGGCAGCAGCAGAACAACTTTCCCATGTTTCCTTCTCCTAAAGCCTGGAATTTCAGAGGGGTAAGTGTTTCCCCGACCAATCCCACCCATTACTTGCCCTCTTCTGGGTGCTGCAGAGAGGACTCAGCTGAGGTGGACTTTACTAGCCAAGTCTCCACCAAGCTTCTGTGCTTTACCACCTGGGGAAGTCATCTTTGCATCAGCGCCTGTGGTTTAATGAAAAAACTCCAAGTGGTTCAGTAAGTACCCAATGATGTTTGCCTTCCCTGTAGGTGTTGGGTTACAGGAAGCATCTTATGAAGAAGCCAGGAGATGTCAAGGTTGATGAAGCAGACATTGTGGCTGTTTTGGGGGGAACAAGAAAGGTGCAGAATGAAGGAGAAAGAAATCAGAAATATACTGTCTGTTCATATGTAGTTTTATGACTTTGTGGGGAGCTTTACTTTACAAAAGGAGAGAGGTCTGTAAGCTTTAAACATCAGATGCTGAAGAGAATCATAGAATTCTCCCAGTCACAAAGCTCTAGACCCTTAGAGGTGTAGGGAGGGTCAGATTTAACCTTTGCTTGATGCAAAATTCTCTTCCTTTATGTAAGTCACTGGCCATAAACGCTTTGTTGAAAAAACAGTTTGTACACACGTTGAGACGGTTGACATCTGCAGTTGGTTTTGAACCAAAGAGAAGTTGCCCTGTTTTGGAGGTGTTTATTTTCTCTCCCTCTCTACCTTCCCTCGAGAGTACCACCCTCTTCCTTCTAATTCAACCTTTACTAGGGTTGAGGTCCATCTGGGATTTGCCTGGAACTGTCCTGGCTTTAGCACTGAAAGCCCCATGTCTTGGGAAACTTCAGTCCCGGGCAAGCTGGGACAACTTGATAACCCTACCTTTGGCTGAAACTTCTTCAGCTGTTTGTCCTGGAAAAATGTTTCATGAATTTTTAAGCTCAAGTATGCTTTGTAGATCTTACTGCTGAAAAGGGACCTGTTAGACACATACTTGGTTTAAGGGACATTCTGTCTATCAGAGCCTTGCAGGGATAACGTTTAACACTAGTAATTTGCTGCAGGGGAGCAAGAAGACAGCTGGCCCCTGGCTAATTAAAACCACATAGATAACAGAATCTAATGCTTTGTTGACTTCAGTTTCCTATCAGCCCTCAAATTCTTAGCCAACTCATAAGACTTCCCCCAATAGTTAAAAGTGTTGAAATGACTAGAGTCTCTTTAGGTGGTCAGGTCAGTTGTGTTTATCTTGGTCTCTTGTCTTTGCTTTGATTCTTCTGGCCCCTGTGGCTTCTTGGTAAAGTTAGACAAACTGACCTCAAGACCACACCAGAGGGAGATGGTTCAGGGCCTGGCCAATTGCCAGATTCCTCTGTGGCCAAAATCATCCCTCTGTCCCTTGGAGCATAATATTCCATGGCCTGGTGGGCGTGGAAGAAAACCCAAGCCAGTGGGAACACTGTCACTCCCAGCTCTGTAAGCATAGCTACGGTAATTGGAACTAAAGAATGAGAAGCACCCAGAATTCCAGGAGGAAAACATGGGAGGTATTATCTAATCAATACATTTTCTATAATGAAATGTGACGCTCAGGCCTGCTAGACTGTTTGTTCTAGGGCAAGACACGTGTTCTATAAACTCTTCATTTTCTTCTCTATTTGGAAGGAAAGGGTTTAGAACCTCTGTGATAGCAAATTTTTCATTTTTATATATGTGGCAGAGAAAACATTAGAAGCATTTGCATTTCCACTCCTTTTCAGCTCGTAAAGCAGAGGAGCCTGTGTTACTTTCTTGAGTCCTGGACATGTGTGGGGCTTGGGGATAGGGGTGCGGGGAAGAGATGGTGAGAAATGGATTGAAAAAGGAAAGAGGAGAAAGAACCACATGGTTGTAAGTAAGAAGTGAGATGGAGACACGTGAGGGCCAAGGAGGGAGCATGGGACAGGGAGTGAGGTGGGGAGAGGGAGTGGCCAATGTCTTAAGAAACAGACATTTTGGGAAAAGAGACATGTTTCAAAATGTCAATAATTTTAAGGAAGATCTTGCTGAGTGAGTGTATGGTAACTGACTCCTTGTCGTTCCCTTGAGATCCACTGCAGATCTCATGACTTCTTAAGGCCTTAGGAATTGCATTTGTGGTTTTCCTCTTTTTGGCTGGAGTTTTTGGCCGCCAAGAGCCTTAAGAAGGGCTGGTGACACCTGGATGACACATCTTTTCTATGTACCAAGCGGTTCAGTCCTTTCATGAGTTACTGCTGCTAATTGTTGGCTGTGTCCTTTGGTTCCTGTGCTCGTCTAAGGAGACAGAGGCCCTGGGTGTTACAACCCCCTGAAATTTCTCTACCCTCCCTGGCCAGGGGTGGTGCTGTGTCATCTCTCACCAGACATGAATGCTACAGATATGTTCATGGAGAGAAGCCAGGAGGATGGTTGTGCTTGGGACAGTTATGGTAGGAAAATCACAAGTGAGACCAGAACAGGATGGGGAGAATAAGAAGGCAGGACCCTCAGAGAGGTGGGACCCTGGGAAGTGTCTTACCCTGTGTCAGCTCCTCTGGATGTGGTTCATTTCAGTTTAGTTCAGTTGCTCAGTCATGTCCGACTCTCTACGACCCCATGGACTGCAGCACACCAGGCTTCCCTGAACATCACCAACTCCCAGAGCTTACTCAAACTCATGTCCATCATGTTGATGATGCCATCAAACCATTTCATTCTCCGTCATCCCCTTCTCCTCCTGCTTTCAACCTTTCCCAGCATCAGGGTCTTTTCCAATGAGTCAGTTCTTCGCGTCAGGTGGCCAAAGTATTGGAGTTTCAGCTTCAGCATCAGTCCTTCCAATGAATATTCAGGGATGATTTCCTTTAGGATTGACTGGTTGGATCTTCTTGTGACTTCAAGAAGGGGACTCTCAAGAGTCTTCTCCAACACCACAGTTCAAAAGCAATAGAATGGGAAAGACTAGAGATTTCCTCAAGAAAATTAGAGATTCTAAGAGAACATTTCATGCAAAGATGAGCACAATAAAGGACAGAAATGGTATGGATCTAACAGAAGCAGAAGATATTAAGAGGTGGCAAGAATACACAGAATAACTATACAAAAAAGATCTTCATGACCCAGATAACCATGATGGTGTGGTCACTCACCTAGAGCCAGACATCCTGGAATGTGAAGTCAAGTGGGCCTTAGGAAGCATCATTACGAACAAAGCTAGTAGAGATGATGGAATTCCAGTTGAGCTATTTCAAATCCTAAAAGATAATGCCGTGAAAGTGCTGCACTCAATATGCCAGCAAATTTGGAAAACTCAGCAGTGGCCACAGGACTGGAAAAGGTCAGTTTTCATTCCAATCCCAAAGAAAGGTAATTGCAAAGAATGTTCAAACTATTGCACAATTGCTCTTATCTCAATGCTAGCAAAATAATGCTCAAAATTCTCCAAGTCAACTTCAACAGTACATGAACCGTGAACTTCCAGATGTTCAAGCTGGATTTAGAAAAGGCAAAGGAACCAGAGATCAAATTGCTAACATCTACTGAATCATATAAAAGGCAAGAGGGTTCCAGAAAAACATCTACTTTTGCCTTATTGACTACGCCAAAGCCTTTGACTGTGTGAATCACCGCAAACTGTGGAAAATTCTTAAAGAGATAGGAATACCAGACCACCTGACTGGCCTCCTGAGAAATCTGTATGTAGGTCAAGAAGTGACAGTTAGAACTGGACATGGAACAACAGACTGTTTCCAAATGGGGAAAGGAATACGTCAAGGCTGTATATTGTCACCCTGCTTATTTAACTTATATGCAGAGTACATCGTGAGAAACGCTGGGCTGGATGAAGCACAAGCTGAAATCAAGATTGCCGGGAGAAATATCAATAACCTCAATTACGCAGATGACACCACCCTTATGGCAGAAAGTGAAAAAGAACTAAAGAGCGTCTTGATGAAAGTGAAAGAGGAGGGTGAAAAAGTTGGCTTAAAACTCAACATTCAGAAGGCTAAGACCGTGGCATCCGGTCCCATCACTTCATGGCAAATAGATGGGGGAATAGATAGTGAGAGACTTTATTTTGGGGGGCTCCAAAATCACTGCAGATGGTGACTTCAGCCATGAAATTAAAAGACGCTTGCTCCTTGGAAGAAAAACTATGATCAACCTAGACAGCATATTAAAAAGCAGAGACATTACTCTACCAACAAAGGTCCATCTAGTCAAAGCTATGGTTTTTCCAGTAGTCATGTATGGATGTGTGAGTTGGACTATAAAGAAAACTGAGTGCTGAAGAATTGATGCTTTTGAACTGAATATGGTTGGGGCATTGTAAAGTTCAGAATTCTGACCCTTTATTGTGAGAATATTCGCTGCAGCTCCTCTAGTAAGCTGAGACAGAGAGTCACAGAGACAGAGTCAGGGAGGAAACTCATCCTAGAAATGTGAAAATCCCTGGACCACAACACTTGGCATTGCCTGTAGTTAACTTGAAAATATTTAACAAGACCTACTATGTATGAGACACTGTTTCAGGTGCTAGATCTGAGATTTGAATGAAATATCAACCAAATTTCAGGGCCATTACTGGTCTTATCTCTTTCTCCAGTGCTTGGCCTTTATGCTTGCCTAAACCATTTGGTAAGAAATGTCTATACTCTGAGGCTTTGGAAGGGACTTTGAACATTATGTGTTTGTGCCTGTGTGTGCTCAGTTGCTAAATCCTGTTCGACTCTTTGCGACCTCATGGACTATAGCCTGCCAGTCTCCTCTGTCCATGGATTTCCCAGGCAAGAATACTGGATTGGGTTGCCATTTCCTTCTCCAGGGCACCTTCCCGGCCCGGGGATTGAAACTGTGACTCCTCTGTGCCCTGCGTTAGCAGGCGGATTCTTTACCACTGAAACCAGGGAAGCCCTTAACGTCGTACCCTAAACCTTTTCATTTTCAGTTGAGGAAAATGAGGTTTAGTGTATTAGTCAAGACTCTTCTGGCTGCTAGTGATAGAAACACAATTATATCAAGCTCAGGTGGAAAGGGAAATTGATTGGTTCATGCAACTTAGGGAAACTGATGGGTAGGCTTCAGGTCCAGCTGTATTCAGGTACACTCTCTCAGCTTTGTCACTTTTGTCTTGCCTTCTCCTACTGCACATGAACTGTTTTGGAAGGAGGGGATGACCACAAATAGCCACACATTTCCAGACAAAAGGGACTTTTTGCCTCCAGAATCCTGATGTGAAATCCCAGCATAGGACTGTGATTGCCCTGGGTCCACTCACATAGTTATACCTTGGCCAATGACTGTGGCCAAGAGCATTGGACAGACGTCGGTCATGTGCTCCTCTGAAGGAGCTGGGTTGACAGAGTTTCATGATTGGCAGTTCTACTGGAGCCATTGAAAGTGAGGAAGGGACATTTGCTCCAAGGAAGAGGTTGTAGTTGTTAATAAAAGGTTAAAGAGCATTCATTCAACAGGAAAGATACAAAATTGAATAAGACACAGTCTTCATCTCGAGTACCTTAACATCTAGTAGATGTGTAGGTAAGCAAATTATTTTATCATAGCAGAATGTCAGAGCAGGAGACATATTACAGAGCTGCTTAACAGGGATTGAAAACAAAAGGTCACTAGACCAGATAGTAAACACTCATATTTTCAAATGATCCCTTTGTTACATGGCATGGGTAACATGTGGCCATCCATGCCTGCGGCCCCTGGCACTGTTGGAGGTGAGTTGGGAATCCCTCTTGGTGTGGGAGGTCCAGATATTTGAGAGGTCACTGGTTGCCTGAAATTTAGTGCAGGGTTTGGGAAGTATGTCATATGTTTTAGGGCAAAGGTCTTCATTTATTTTTAGCCACACTTTCAGAGTTCTGTGATCCATGTATCTATGGCTGTAGTTCTGATGGTAGAAAGTATAGTTAGGTATGTGACACATTTGTAAAGAGATTGATTTGAAGGTCTTTCAAAACCAGTAGAGGTTTATTCATCTTGCTGGGGTTGAATATGGCTCTTATTGGCCTTTGAAAAGGATGCTTGTTACATAGGCTTGCTGGCCCATTGTCAGCCCCTTTCTTCCAGCCTGCCCCTGACTTCTTCCTGCATGGACTTTGGGCCTTCTCTCCCACACCCTGAGCATCTACAGTTACCTGTTAGTCTTCTCTCTTCTTTGGCACTTTCTGGGTACATTCCTGGCACAGTTAATGCTATTTTAACTAATAACCTCCTACTCCAAGGAGGAGTTTGGTACTGTCACCGAAGAGAGTCCAGTTTCTAGACAGACAGGAAATAATGCTGGTGAGGCTCAAAGCCAAGAGAATTAAGAGTAGAGTCACATCTCCAGACAATAGGTCCTGTGCCTGCTCCAGGCGGCCTGACCCACCCCCAGGCCCCATGTTTGGAAGGAAGTTGGCAAACCCTAGGTGAATGTTTCTTGAAGATCAGGCTGAAATGCTGCAAAATTCATAACTCATTAGAGTGACAGTCTCTAATACTCAAAACTCACCTCTCCCCTTCAGCGTTTACTGTGGCCTCACCTCTCTTTTGCCAAAGAAGGTGGCACGGCTTTTTCTTCTCTTGCAGCCTCAGTTTGTACATTTACCTACATTATTTAACATCAGCTCCAAGCAAGGCTGCAGCAGTGCTGCGTGGTAGGTAGTACGTGTTCCGTGTCGAATATGAAGAAACTGAGCGCACGTCTGCTCGCTGCCTGAAGTCACAGCCTGTGAGCCTGGGATGGGCTTTCCCCAGGCGGTGGGAGCCTATTGCCTTTCTAAAACAAAGCTGATCACACATACCTTGATTTCAGAGAAAGTTAGGCATGACCATCTTTTTAACAGTGCTAGAAACAAGGAACAATTTCATGGTAAACTTTTCATGACCTCAAATCCCTTTTCTTCTGCTCCCTTGAACTTTTTTGTTTATGTTTAATTTTTTTTCTTGAAGTATGTGTGTGCTAAGTCGCTTCAGTTGTGTCCGTCTCTTTGCGACCCCATGGTCTGTAGCCCACCGGGCTCCTCTGTCCATGGGATTCTCCAGGCAAGAACACTGGAGCGGGTTGCCATGCCCTTCTCCAGGGGATCTTCCTGACCCAGGGATTCAACCTGTGTCTCTTATGTCTCCTGCATTGGCAGATGGATTCTTTACCACTGACTCCACCTGGGAAGCCCAAAGTGTTGAAGTATAGTTGATTACAATATTGTGTTAGTTTCAGGTGTATAGCAAAGTGATTCAGTTATACATATATATATGTATATAATTTTTAGATTTTTTTCTATTATAGGTTATTATAAGTGTTGAATATATCTCCCTGTGCTTATAACAGTAAATCCTTGTTGCTTATCTACTTTATGTAGTATGTATCTGTTGATCCCATATTCCTAATTTATCCTTGCCTGCCTCTCTTTCCCCTTTGATAACCATAAGTTTGTTTTGTATGTTTGTGAGTCTGTTTCTGTTTTGTATATATATTCATTTGTATTATATTTAGATTTCACACATAAGTTATATCATATATATCTTTCTCTGACATTGCACTAAGTACAGTGTTCTCTAGGTCCATTCATAATGCTGAAAATGGCAATATTCATTTTAATGACTGAGTAGTATTCCTGTGTGTGTGTATGTGTGTGTATGTTCAGTTTTATGTATAAAACTGAATTACTGTACACCTGAAACTAACACAATATTGTAATCAACTCTCTCTATATATATACATATACATATCACATCTTCTTAAGTCAGTTGTCTGTTGATATGTGCTTGGGTTGTTTCAATGTCTTGTCTGTTGTAAAAAGTGCTGCTATGTAAATATTTTTGGGGTGATTTATATCCGGGGATGTTTTGCCTGTGCTCTCTTCTAGGAGTTTTATGGTGTCTTATATTTAGGTCTTATATTTAGGTCTTATATTTAGGTCTTTAAACCATTTTGAGTTTATAATAGATGCCTTTCGATGTGAGGTGCCCCTTCAAGACGAAAAACAGCCTCTCATTTCCGCTTAGTCTTCCTGTCTCATTTCCCTTCAGTCAGTAGAGAAGCCACCCTGTGAAAGATGCTGACACCTGTGAGGAAAACCCATGTCATCTTCAGTGTGCTGACACCAGAAATATGCCAGGCACATTGAAGCTCATTTTTAGACTCAAAAGTGGTTTCTTTTTTTGGCCATATGTGAGCTCTGTGGGGACACAGTGGCTTGTGTACCAGCTGTGCAAGTTCTGCACTTTTGAGACAGAATTTATAGATGCCTTTGTTTATTTTATGCTGTCAACTCAGTTATTCCCTTTTTGTTCCAGAATTTTACAAGGTAAAAGATGCGTTTGACTGTGGTCTTTTAGATTACTTAAGACATCTTCTTGCGGTGATAGAATTCGACTCAAATTAGCTTAAACAAGGAGAGTTTCAAAAATTATAGAGGTCTCCAGATATCTCATGGAATGCAGCAGGATGTCAGAAGTCCCTGGAAGCAGCACCTGAAGCCCATGAGGGTTCCCAATTCCTCTGTTGTTTGCTGCATTTTCTCTGCAGACTGACTTCCTCCATACCGTGGAAATGCAGCCATCTGTCGAGTGACAGCTTTTTCTCTCTCAGAGCCAAAATTACTGGTGGGGAAGATTTTGATTGGTTCAGCCTGGGTCAGGTGGATGCTCCAAGACCAATCAGCAGTGGCCACAGTGTGGAGTTCTGCTATACTGGCTCCTGTGGTAACCATAGTAACATGGAAGCGAAGCGGCAGTTTCCATAGGAAGGGGAGAGGCACTGGGCAGATACAAACAATTCTTGTCTACAGTAGTCTTCCCCATCTCTCATCCCATAGTAACGGGTAATCATACTGATGCCCAGGGTCTGACTGTCAAATAAACAAAACTTCTAACCCCCTTTTTTTTCCACGTTGGCTAGAAGTAGTCCTTTTGGTTATTGGTATTTTTTTTTTCAATCCTCAGAATCTGAACTGGGAGCAAGAATAAACTGCTCATAAGACATAAGGCATAGTAGTCCTCTGGATTAATTGAAATAAAAGCAGATCCTGGACAATTGCATTCTGAAATGGCTGTTATTAATTCTGTTACCATTGGGTAGTATTGGAGCTTAGTCAGGGGTTTTATTTTTATTTTTTAAAAATGTTATTGAAGTTTTATAGATTTACAGTGTGTTAATTTCTGCTGCACAGCAAAGTGATTCAGCTATATATATATGTGTATATATATATTTACATATATTCTTTTTCATATTTTTTCCCATTGTGCTTTATCACAGGATATTGATTTACAGTTCCCTGCACTATGTAGTAGGACTTTGTTGTTTATCCACTCTGTATGTAATAGTTTGCAGCTGCTAATCTCAAACTACCACTGCTTCCTTCCCCATCACCCATTCTTTGGCAGTCACAGAACTATTCTCTATGTCTGTAAGCCAGAAACGTTTCTATGTTTAGTTGTGTTGCATTTTAGATTCCATATATAAGTGATGTCATATGGTATTTGTTATTCTCTTTCTGACTTACTTCACTTAGTATGATAATCTCTAGGGCCATCCATGTTGCTTCAAATGGCATTATTTTGTTATTTTTATTACTGAGTAAGATTCCATTGTATATATAATACCACGTCTTCTCTATCCATTTATCTGTTGATGAACATTTCGGTTGTTTCCCTGTCTTGGCTATTATAAATAGTGCTGCTGTGAATGTAGGGGTGAATATATATTTTCAAATTAGAGTTTTATCAGCGTATGTGCCCAGGAGTTGGATTGGTAAATCATATGACAACTGTAGTTTCTTGAGGAACCTGCATGCTGTTTTCCTTAGTGGCTACACCAATTTACATTCCCACCAACAGTGTAGAAGGGTTCCATTTTTCCCATACCCTCTCTAGCACTTATTATTTGTAGACTTTTTAATGATGACCATTCTGACTATGGTACCTCATTGTAGTTTTGATTCGCATTTCTCTAATAATTAGCGGTGATGAGCATCTTTCAATGTGCTCATTGGCCATCCATATGTCTTCTTTGGAGAAATGTCTATTTAGGTCTTCTAGTCAGGGGTTTTAAATAGAAGGTGGCCCAAGAATCAGTCTCATTATTTCTTTGTGTTTTGTTTCATTTATGACTTTTCATGGAGGTTTTTATTTTTTGTTCCAATCAAATTTAGCATTTATTACACAAACAATATCATGGCAGTGATCTCATCACCTCTGAAAGGCCATCATGCTATTTGAAGGCATGGGAGGGGATGGTGATGTTGAGAACTGAGGGGATGCACCAATTTGGAAAACTGATTTTCTGAATCTAAACCTTTTCCTTCACGTTTTCTTTTTCCCTCCACGATAGATTTTACATTCTGTTTCCTGCTCACTTCAGAAGCTGGGTATGGGAGTTGAAGCCTCACTTTTCTTTTTTCCCATCGTCTTCCTCTTCAAAGTAACGTGGTACATTTAATGGAGTGGACGACGTATAACTCACTGTGACTCTAAATAGTGCCTCCTTCTTTTCTTTTTCGATTTTGTCTGCAAAGCTTGGCATGTGGGATCTTTGTTCCTTGACCAAGTATCAAACTCAAGCCCTGTGTGTTGGAAGCGTGGAGTCTTAACCACTGGACCGCCAGGGAATGCCCCTGGCGTTCTTTAAATGCTCAAATCACATTGTCTATTTAAAGCAGTTGAAACAGAGAAGCAAGGTGGGGAAATGGAGTAAGTTAACTCCCTGCAGAGAGGATGCAGATGGGAAGGAAGGGTCCCACCAGTACCGGGGTTCACAATGCTGATATGTCCCCTCTCTCTCCACTTCACTGGCCTTTCTTTCTGACATGGTTGTAAGGACCAGAGTTGAAGTACAGGCCGGAGGTCTACAGACTGAAGGTGCTCTGGGCCACTGACACACACTTGCTTTATCATAAAAACTCAGAGACAAATATAACTGGTCAGCAGTAGCAGCTTGCCAATTAGCCAGGTGACCAGCTGGCTAATTTCTATTTTATTTGTGTTTCTTGGGCAGAAGGATGTGGGGTCAGGATGGAGTGTTTCCAGTGGGCAGCCAGACTAAGGCCTCATGTATATTAAGTGCTCATATATATTTAGTGCCTCTGTGCAGTTAGTACCTCAGAAGTCTCATGCATACAGACATTCAGTAACCAGGTGCTTCATGAATAACTGGTATCTTTTTCTCCTTTCACCGTTTCATATCTTTGTTTACCACACACATGTTCTACTTAGTGACCACTTATTTATACTTATTTCTATTATTGAAGATGAATAAGTGTTAACAAACTTACTCATTTTTAGTAATTAAAATAAATACTCTCTAAAAGCAAATGCTCATTACAACTTGATTGCCTAGAGCTCATTTTTAAATGGTCTATCTTCTTTAGGCCTAATGATGAAAATTCTTCCCTTACTTGATTTTTGGGCCCCCCAGCCTTGTCCTTCCTTACGCAAACTCTCCTTACACAAACGCCGTCTGACACTGGAAATCTCAGTGAACGCACCTCCTGAATGAGCCTTTTTGAGCATGACTTTCACATGGTCCAGCTGGTTTAGACGCTGCAGTAGCAGTGTAGCCCACCCCTGCCCTGACCTCCTGGTTAACACATGTTCAGGGAGGAGGAAAACATACCATACAGCAGAACGCTGCTAATGCATAATGTGTTTTTGTATCCTCAGGGCTGATTTGACCTTACATCTATTTGGGAAAAAACAGGGAATTAAGCCTATTACTTTTTTATGGACAGATGAAGACTTGTTTAAAATCATAGTTCTGATTTGAGGAAGTTGCGATAGAGGTGTATCAGATGTGTATTTATTTCATTTATATAGGTTCAGCTAAACCTGCTCATAGAAAAAGGAGTGTTGGATGGGGTGGCAAACCTGCTTTTTCCTCTGTTGATCCTAGTAGGGTGATGGTGATTCTAGACCTTGATGGGGATTTATTGTGCTGCATTCCCCCTGAACACAAGCACCAGCTTTATCAGGAGCTAAACTGAAGATGTATGTACAATATTTGTTCTAGCAGTTAAGTAGGAACTCGTAGGGCTCACTGAAATCATTCCTTTGATATGTGCTTGTGAAGTTGCTTCAGTCTTGTCTGTGACGTGACTGTTTGCAACCCTGTGAACCAGGCTCCTCTGTCCATGGGATTCTCCAGGCAAGAATCCTAGAGTGGACTGCCATGCCCTTCTCCAGGGGATCTTCCTGACCCAGGGACCGAACCTGTGTCTCCTGTAGCTCCTGCATTCCAGGCAGATTCTTTACCACTGAGCCACTGGGGAAGCCTTAAGGAACTCTTAAGTGTGGTTTATTGAGAGAGAAGGATGGTCAGGCTTCACCTGATATCTTCCTAAGGGGTTTCCAAGATGATTATTTTTACTATGTGTGCTATTTTTTCAACTTTTTGTTATGAAAAATTTTATATATATGGAAAGTTGAAAAGTAAGTACAATGAACACCCACCATCTAGAATCAACAGTTGCTAACATTTGGCTTTAACTGTTTATCTATCTCTAACTGTTTATACAATCTGCTTAATTTTACAAAATCTTTTCAAAGTATGACAACCATGACACTTCACTTCTAAATTCTTTACTACGTGTGTCCTAAGAATAAGAACATTTTCCTACATTATCAGGCCTAAGAAAGCTACTATTAATTCCCCAACATTCAGTCTGTATTCCTATTTCCCCAACTATCTTTTATAGTTGATTTCCCTCAAGACATTCAAGGGCCTTGCATTGCATCTGGTTGGATTTTTTGTTTGGTGGTTTTTTTATCCAGTTGAGGACCATGATTTCATTTTGTTACTGTGTTTTTTAGTCCTGTTAAGTCCTTGAATAGTCCTCTCATTCCTCCCTTTTTTTTTTTTTGATGACGTCAATTTTTTTAAAGGACCAGACTAATTGCTTGTAGAATGGATTTCACATTTTAGTTTATCTGATTGCTTACCTAAGATGTCATTTAACTTGCTCTTCTGTCCTTTATGTTTCTATAACACTGGTAATTTATGTCAAAAGACTTAGTTTGTTTCGGATTAAGCACTTTTGGGCAGGAAAATATCCTAAGGGATGCCAACTACTTGCATCTCATTAAGAGGCACGTGGCATTGGTTGTTTGTAATAAATGGTGCTGACTTGCTGCACAGGATAGATGCTGCTGACAGTCCATTCCAGTGAGGAATGACTCCGTTGTAGATTCCTTAGTGGTTATTTCAGATTGAGTTCTTGTCAGAAAGCAGGTGCTTGCTCCCATTACAAGACAAGTGCTATTTAACAAGAGAATTATAGCTGCAGAAACCAAGGATTTCTTTTTGTGGGTTGGTTTCATTCTTTCTCTGTTGGCTGTCGTCTTCTGCTATGTAAGTCCTGCTCCCAATGTCTTCTCTTTGCATGAGCTGCTGTTGAGTTTGTCACAATGCCAGCTCTGATCCAACCTCATGTGATCTTTTAGCATCTCTTTTTCTCAAAGCTCAGGATAGTCTCAATTGCCCTGTCCCCAGATCCCTAAGAAAACCCTGATTGCTTCGGATAGTCTTTCTTGTGTTGAGCCTCGCAGGTGGTGGGCAGCCTTCTGGCTGGCTCCTGGTGGGGCTTCCCTCCCTCTTGGTCCAGTCATCTGCAGCCAGAGAGTCAGGGTCAAAGGGGTCTGCCATTCACCAGGGTGGGCAAGTAAGGAAACCCACTGGGACTCAGATTTCCCCATATGAAAAATATATCTAACTCACAGGGTTCTTATGAGAATTACATTAAATAATTTATGTTAAGTGTTTAGCACTGGGTTTGTGACATACTAGATGCTCAGTAAATACTTCTTTGCCCCCTCACTACGGCTACTGTTTTACCTAGTTAGCAGGAGCTGTGGACACACTGGGGAAAGTGGGACACATCTCCTGAAAAGGGAATGAGGGGAAGATCCTGCAAACCATTTCCAGCATGCTAGAAAAGGTTTCCATTTATCTGATATTTTTCCATATTATAGGTTGATCAGTTTAGACCTTGGATTGTAAGAGACTGAATCTGGACCGTTTGCTCTAGCATATATGTGCCATTAAGTTTAAAAAAAGAAACAACTTACTTGATGTATATAGGAATGTGCGCCAGTTTGGAGGGAGGAAAGAAAATTTCATGTGGAAAAGCAATTGCATGAATTTTAAATGTAATCTGGATGTATTCCTGAACATTCTGATGTATTCCTTCTGATAAGTGTGACTTACGGTAATTCAAATCTTATGTACCTTGTGAAGTTTGGCAGTGGATTCAGTTCTGAATTTATTTCGCTTGTGTCTCTCTGTGCTGGGCGTCTCTCCGTACTGTCACAGACTGGTACATCGTACTGGCTGTTCTTGGCTTCTTAACTACAGCACCTTAGTTGCCCAATGAAAACATCCAACAAATGACTACATTCTTTTCATGTTTGTGGTTTTGTTTGCATTCTTGTATGTGAGAAAAATTAACATTGTATTTTGAAGGGTAAAGATTAGTCTGATACTGAGGAAACATTGGAAATCGTTGACCTCAGCAGGTCAGTCCAAGAATTGGAAATTTTTTAAGGTATCATTTTCAGGCTGCAGAATTAATCAGCCTTTTAAAAAGTGATAACTTTAATGCTCATAGGATGGATGCTGTCACCGATGTTTAGTGACACTGTTACTTCTTCATCTTTTTGGAAAGCTATTTGTGTCAAGAATCATAAATATATTTATGGCTATTGATCTAATAGGAATTTATCCTAAAGAAGTTACCAGAGATGTGGATTAAGATTTATGGACAAAAATGTTTAGTGCAGTTGTCATTATAGTGACAGAAAAAAAATGGAAAAAGTGTAAATGTCCAATAATGTGAAACAGCTGGTATAAATTGTGTTTTATCCATATGAGTTCATATTATGCAGCCATAAGGGGATGTTGAGGAAGAGTGCTAATTCGAGAAAAATGTTTATTGTTATGGCTTTAAAAGCAGGAAACAAAATTGTATGTATAGTGATGAATCTGCTATGAAAAAGCTCACTTAGAGGACTGAAAGAAAATATGCCAAAATATTAATAATGATTTCCTCTCTGTGAGGTTATAAGTGACATTTTTTCTTTGGTTTATTTTGACTTTACCAAGTTTCTACAAGATGCATACATAATTTTTATAATTAAAGAGAAGAAAAATCGAGGTGAGAAGACAAACTATAATTTTTAAGTGGAGTTTTAGGTCTTAAAGTTTAAGAATAAAAATCCGTAGCAGGAATAAATCTGAGTCAGAAACTCAACGAATTGGCCTAAATTCCATGGTTACTTAAGATGGAATTTTAAAATAATGGCATCTGTTTGTGGAGGAGTTTTAAATGTGAGAACTTGATAAAGGTGAAGTTGGAGGAATTTTGTCTTCCTTTTCTAATAACAACTAAAAAAAAAATCCATAAATCTTACTTGAATATTTGAAAGGGGAGGAAAGCACCTTAATAAGAATGAATACCATGTACTCAGCCAAGAGAGAAATCGCAGTCCTAAAACAGTCATCCCCAAGAGTTAATATTCCAAAGAATTAATAGGTAACTCAGTTGTATCTTCCTCAATTGGGGCACATTGTTATTAATGGGTTCCGGATGATAGCTTGGGACAGTACTATAAAATATCACTTTATTCTAAGTGATGTTAGAATTATAGAGAGAATTAGAGAAAATTACAAAACGTGGCATAGGTTTAGTTTATTATTGAAACTCTGAGGACAATCGATTGCAAACTTGGCTTAGGAATTTAGGAGTCAAAAAGATACTTGCCTTTTTAAAAAGCCCTCTTGTCCCAAAGTATGTTTCCCGTTGTAATATTTGTGTAGTAAAAATCGAAGGTGTTTTTCTCGGGGCTGATCTTTGCCAGACATCACCAAGTTCATCGCCAAATTCTAAAACTTCTCTCTCAAGGAAGGAAAAAGTTTGAGACTGCGATGGTCTTTTCAAGCCTGCAGAATTGGTACAAATGGACAAGATTTGCTGTTCATGATACATAATAAAGCTTCTTGCTGCCTGTTCTAACAGTCTTGATGTCGTGTCTTTTTTCCTTCTTTTAAAAATATGCTCATCTCATTATCCAGAGTGACTCAGAGGCCCTGCATGTGTGCCACTAAACAGCTTGTCCTCACTTTGCTCTTCATTTTCTCCAACACCCATTGCTCAGGAAGTGGCTTCTCCATCTTGTTTTATTAGTCATTCTGACATGGTCCATCGCAGGCTCCCTCCCTGGAGCCTACCTAGTCTTTGAACATCATCTATCTACTTTAAGAAATGTCCATTTCTCTTCCCTTGTCCACTGGCATTTTTTTTTCTATTTTAGGATTTTGATTTAGAGACTAATGTTGCCTCTTATATCTCTTATGTGTAATTTTATGTTATTTAATGATATTAAACTTATTTAATATATTAAGAAATATTTCTGCTACCCAAGTCAAAAGGCAAATGCCCAAAAGTACAGGGGACAAGAATAGGAAAGAAAAATCCTTACCGTGAGGCAAGAAACAGACAATACAAATAAATCAGTTGATTTAGTGGTCCAAAAATCTGTGTCTACACGTGTGTTTGTGTAGGAAACACAGAGTTGGCTTTCCAGGTGTTCACCACTCAACTGCCTTCTGTTCTCACATTTGACATTTGGTTTTATTTCTAGAAGAACTCAATTTCAGAAGTCTCTGGTTTAGCAATAGGAGGAGATAAAAACATTTTCACCTGTTGTTAATTGTGTTTATGTAAACAAACCCATGCAACTATTGTTGCTTAGAGTCACTGGGCTCATTTCTGCTGGCCTGGCAGGGTTTATGTTGGCAACAGTAAGGAGATGCTATCAACAATTCATTGTGTACTGTTTGCATAACGGGACAGGGCAGCCAGCTCCAGCCAGTTAAAAAAATTAAAAAAAGAAAACATGTGTTGAATTAGTTGAATGATTTTATTAGGGTGCCTGTCTGGTTGGGATGGTGTAACCTGTTACTGAGGAGACAGTGCTCAAGCTCTTAAGAGGTCCCCACCAGCTATGCTGGTGGGCTAAGGGGGCAGGTGGCTCAGCCTCTAGAACACAGTGAACTGGCCACCCCGCTGACAAGGAGAGAAACATCAGTGATGAGAATGCTAGTGAAAGCATAATGTTCAGCTGTGTTGCCCTCTGAACCTCAGAGAACCCAGGGCTATTCCAGAAACTTGGGCCAAGGGACAATCTGCTGGATTTTCCTTAGTTGATAGCCTTCCACAAGGTTTTCCTCCAAGGACAGTCATCCTATTAACCATCACCGAGATATAAGAAATTTCTCTTAGTTCTTGGAAATAAGAACTTTAAAGATCCATAGTGCTTGAATTTACTTCTTCGCTCTTGGTCTTAGAACAAAGATACCACTTGACATCGTGACTGTAGAAACATAGGAAACAATGAATGTTTTTGTTCTGTCTGCTTAAGCCTCTAGCGTGTGTCCTAGCAAAGGTTCTTAGCATGTGGTCCGTGGGGCAGGACCAGGAACAGCACCTGAGAGCTCAGGAGCAGTGCCGAATCTCAGGCCCCAGCACAGACCTGAATCGGCATCTGCATTTTTATCAAGACGTCCAGGAGATGTGAGGGCACGTTAAAGTGTGAGAAATGCTCTAGTTTTTCGGGCAGTCTTGGAGATGTAACGTCACCTCAGTAGAGGTTCCACGTGCAAATCTTCAGTCAGGATCAGGGGTGATGGAAATGGACATGTGGTCTGTCTGCTTTCTCTAGTGAAGGAAGATAGCACTATGGTGAATCCCAGTCAACAAGTACCCAGGACTGTAGACACTTACCCAGGAGCCGTAATTATTAGTACAAATGCCCCTGTGGTTCGGATAAGAGTAAAAAAAGCCACGGGCAGGGTTGAGAATTCTGGGATCTTCCATCCCCAACTCCTCCGGCCTCACCCTCCTCCTCCACCCGGCAGCACCCAGATCGTAGCAGTCTGTGTTCATGGGAAGGTCCTCTGGGCGCTCTTTCTCCAAAGCAGAGGCTGTATTTTGTTCTCACAGTGTGCACATAATAAACCTTGTGCTGAGCTTGTGGGGGCCCTGTGGTGGGAAGGCCCCCTCACCCTGACAAGGGACTCGTCGGCAAGTCCGCAGGTCATGATGCAGGAGGGACGGGTGTCCACTGTGCCTCGCACTGAGGCCCGTGTGTTATGTAGTGGGTTTCCTGCCTTTAATTATTTACCGGTCTTGCTCAGTGTGCCCACTGTCTTGGTGGCTGTTTGCTTTGTTCTGTGACAGAGGAATTTGACCTCTCTGGGGATTAGATCCCGCCCAGCCCGGGCCACTCTTTGGCATGGTTTTTTCCTCAGGTGGCAGTTTGCTGGGGGCAGAGGCATATTTTCCAACAGACACCCACCCCCACCATGTCTCAGTTTCTTGAGTAGATCTTCATTTCCAGAGAAATCTGGGGAGAGGCTAAACTGATTACAGGGCTCCAGTGATGCCCTGAGTACATTTCAGATTTGGAATGCAAATTGTTGTCTGTAGTAATTATAGTTTGTGCCATGGCCCTGCTCGGCCCCCATGGTCATTATCTTGGTACAGAATAAGTAGCTCCGTGCTTTCAGAGTAGGAGGTAATGAGAGGGAGAGGGGCGTGTGAAGGACATTAAGGACATTTTCAGAGCCTCTCTCCAAGCCTATGTGAAAGTAGGACAGACACAGACGTGTGGTGGGATGCTGCCACTGACAAGCTCAGTGACCATGGGCCAGAACCTCAACCTCTGTGAGCCTCAGTGTCCTCCAGTCCTTGTCTCAGAGCGTTGCCATGGTGATGAGATGTCAGTGATGCGATGGGACATTGAGCAGGCTTCCTGGTGCATAATAGGTGTTTAACAACAGGGAATCTCACTGCCTAGCAAATGCCTGAAGGGTAGGGATCTGCAGTGGAAAACACACACCCTTCTTAAAGGGTAATTCCTGTGCACCCAGTAGTTTCCTCTCTGTCCTGCAGAGGAGCTGTGGTACATCCTTCTCGTGCTTCTCGCATCTGCAGAACTTGAGGGCTGGCTTAGAGTGCTGGCTTGCGTCAGACTTTCTGTGTGTCCTTCAGTGATTTCATTAACATCTCGGAGCTGTGGGTCTTCTCACTTGTAAAATAGACATCATAATTGTATATGATTCACATGGCTGTTGGGAAGATTTTCTGTGAAAAAAGCATATGAATTTCAGCACCAGTGCTTGGTACAAACTCTAAGAATTTAATATTGTTATCTCCTTTGCAGAGATGAAAAACTCAAGGTTTTAAGGACTAAGTAACTTTCCCAAGCCTGCAGTTCATGGGTGGCAAATCCCGGACTCTGACCCAGCAAATTGGCTCTGGAGTCCACATTGATGTCACTTTCACTTTACCCAAAGGGGATCAAAAGTCACTGCACAAGCTACTGAGGCTCCCCTCCTCAGACCCTTCATTTTTGTTGACACATTTTATCTTAAATTAGGTTACAACCAATCATAATAAAATAATTATATTACTATATTAGGTAATAATTATGTATCCTGTAGCACAGTGTTATGTAATATTGGCTTAGACCAAAAGTCCATTCAGGTTTTTCCATTACATCTTACAGAAAAACTCAACCAAACTATGTGGCCAACCCAATATTTAAAAATAAAGTTTTATTCAAGATACATAATTATATACTATAATAAATATTATATATTTTAAATAATGATAGTAACAACAGCTATTTGCGTAGATTCACATTCCTATTGAAAATGTCCTAGCCAGTGTCAGCACTTATAATTGCTTTTTGTTGTCCCATGTGGGTGTTTAGTATCCATGATCTTGCTGTAAACTTCACTGTTTATCGTACATACACAGTCTCCAAAAGCTGCTACTGTTACTTATCATGTGCTAGGCACTGATTTGTTTGATCCTCACACTGATCTGTGGTGGGTGTTCTTAGTATCCTCATTTAACAGATAATGAAACTGAGACACGGAGAAATTAAGTAAATCGCCCAAGGCAACATGGTAAGTAATCGAACTGAGATTTGAATCCAGGTTGCTTGGCTTAGAAGTCCTGTTCCTAGTCCTTGTGCTAAACTGCCTCCATTGATTTCCAACCTACTTTCCGGATGCTGTGCCCTTACCATCTTGGCTGGCCTTGGTGCTCCGAGACCTCCTCAGCTGCAGACTTAGCATACCATTCCCCGTTACTATGTACTGGTTTCACTGAGCCTTAGAAGGTCTCTCTGGGGACACTTCCTGAATTCCCCAGAGGCTCCTTCAACACAGGAAGCTCTGTGTGTGGACTCAAACATTCTTAAAAATAAATAAGAGTTAGTCTTTCATTTTAATGATGACACAACCCAGAGGTGAGGTTCTTGTTATCCCACTGGGGGGATGAGGGCAGAGGTGGTTGGAGTTGTACAGTCAAGTAGCAGGGGAATTCCTTCTTTTCTCCATAAATTACAGATGTGAAAGCTCTGTGTAGTTTCACAGTTCAGGAGGGGATGGCTGTGCTTAACTCCTGTTAGAAGGGCAAATTTATCTCACTTCTCATATAACAGAGGGACAGAATCAGGAAGCATAGACATGGAATTCTTGTTACAGTTCCTGGCTTTTAGTTCATGCACATGTACTTTTAAATATGTAGCAAATAGAGTACTAGGACATCTTCACCAGTGTTATATAGCCATGGCCACTGTTACTGACAGAAAAAGAATTTTTATCTGGTCATGTCTGTTCTTGCCAAAAAAACTTGTGTTGCCCCATTTTCTACAGGATAGAGTTGGCATTCCTACCTTGGTTCCGGCCTTCTGTCTCCTAGCCTTCCCACCCTGTCCCTTCCACAGGCCCTTTGAACATGTCACCTCTTCCTGGATGAACCGTGCTGTCCCGCCTCCTCTCCTTTGTTCTGCTCCTCCTCCCCTCTGCCTGGCAACTCCTGCATGTTCCCAACACCCTGTTCTAATGGTGCTTTCACTCAGGGGAAGCGTGAGAATAGTCCCTGGTGATCCTTCTGTGTGACTGGTGCTCCAGGACTGTGGAAAGTGGCAGGGTGAGCAGCCAGCATTGTTGGCAGGCCTGTGTCCCCGGCCTGTGAGCATCTCCGTGGTGTTTTTGTATGTTGACTCAGCACAGAGCTAGGCACTTCTCTGTTGAGTGAAGGACTTCCTCCACCCTCTTTACACACACCTGGCTGCATTTCTTCCATAAGGAGGATCCATGGAAAGTAGACAGAACATGTGGTGTAAGATCTGAAATGTGAGGCTATGGGCTCTGTGAGAGCTGGGTCAGCCCTGTGGCTCCAGAGCCTGCACTGTGGTCGTGTCTCATTCTGTTGCTGTCAGACAGCTGCTTGAATGAGCCTTGTGGTGATGATCCCTTACTGCAGGCCTGGGTTCAAAACCTCTTTGCATCACTGCCATGCTTGAACAATTCCTTAACCCTACTTTGAGCCTATTTCCTTATCTGTAAGTGAAGGATAAAAAAAGTACCTATCTCATAGGGTGACCATAGAATTGAATGAGTTTAATATAATGTCTGAAGCCTTTGACTGTGTAGATCACAACAAACTGTGGGAAATTCTTAAAGATGTGTTATAATACCAGACCACCTTATCTGCCTCCTAGAAAACCTGTATGCAGGTTAAGCAGCAATAATTAGAATTGGACACGGAACAATGGACTGGTTCAGAATGGAGAAAGGAGTACATGAAGGCTGTATATTGTCACCGTGCTTGTTTAACTTATATGCAGAGTACATCATGCAAAATGCCAGGCTGGATGAATCACAAGCTGGAATGAAGATAGCTGGGAGAAATATCAATGACCTCAGATATGCAGATGATACCATTCTAATGGCAGAAAGCGAAGAGAAACTAAAGAGCCTTTTGATAAAGGTGAAAGAAGAGAGTGAAAAAGCAGGCTTGAAACAATATCCAAAAAACTAAGATCATGGCATCCAGTCCTGTCACTTCATGGCAAATAGAAGTGGAAAAAGTGGAAATAGTGATAGATTTTATTTTCTTGGGCTCCAAAGTTACTGTGAACGCTGACTCCAGCCATGAAATTAAAGATGCTTGCTCGTTGGAAGGAAAGCTATTTCAAACCTAGACAGCGTATTAAAAAGCAGAGACATCACTTTGCCAACAAAGGTCTGTATAATCAAAGCTGTGGTTTTTCCAGTAGTCAGATGTATGGATGTGAGTTGCACCATAAAGAAGGCTGAGCACTGAAGAATTGGGGCTTTTGAATTGTGGTGCTGGAGAAGACTTTTGAGAGTCCCTTGGCCTGCAAGGAGATCAAACCAATTAATCCTAATGGAAATCAACCCTGAATATTCATTGGAAAGACGGAAGCTCCAATACATGGCCACTGAGATACAAAGAGTTGACTTATTGGGAGAGACCCTGATGCTGGGAAAGATTGAGGGCAGGAGGAGAAGGGAGTGACAGAGGATGAGATGGTTGGATAACATGACCAACTCAATGGACATGAGTTTGAGCAAACTCCAGGAGATAGTGAAGGACAGGGAAGTCTGGGGTGCTGCAGTCCATGGGGTCACAAAGAGTTGGACATGACCGTGAAAATGAACAACAACAAGAGCACATCTAGTGTCTGGCATGTAACAAGCCTCTTAATCAATGCTGGTTGTTATTGTTATTAATAATGAAATAAATTAATCACAGGATGTGTGCTGGAAAGGAAATTAACTGGGTGTTGTGATAAAGGATAAGATGGTGAGGTGTGGGGTGTGGTCCTTTAGACAGAATGGTCATTGAAGCCTTCCTGTAAGCTGTGACTGAACTCTAAGGAGGACGCTGCTGCAGTGTGAAGAGTTGGAGGAAACAGTTTGCAGTAGAGAAAGTGCAAGCGCCCTGAGGCAGAAAAGAATCTGAGGAGGAACAGCATGAGTGCCTGGAGCATAGGAGGAAGGAGGAGAGTAGAGTGAGATTGCGGGCGGTCCAGCGGGGAGATAGGGGCCGAGTGATACTGGGCCTTGCAGGCTGAAGGGCAGTCATTGGATTGAACTGGAAGTGTGAAGGAATATATTCAGTCCTTATGCTCAGAATCATTCTTTGGGATTGGTTTCTGGATTCCTCTAGCTTTAGCCCATCTTGTGTTCTGTGTGTGTGAACTAACCCCTAGCAATAAAACCCAGTTGTGATTGACTTAAACAGAAAATGAATTGACTAGATATCGGAAGCTCAGAGAATTTAGGAAGGATCAGGGAATCGGGAACAACCCAAATTATACTACCAAACATTTCCTGCAAGATTACCACTGCTGCCACTGATGGGCAGGTGTGCATACCATGGTTTGTAGCAGCAGCACCGGTTACAGGACACGGCTACTTGATCTGCCCTCGCTGCCGCCTCTGCGAGCTGCCCCCACCCTTCCTAGAACAGTCTGCAGTATCCCCACTGCTTTTCCTGCCAGCTTCTCATGCCCAGTCTGAGGTGGGAGTCTCCGATTGCCAACACCTCACTCGTGCCCAGCTGCCAGGGAAACTGGGAAAGCAAGTGTATGGCGCCCTCATCTCCTCTGGTAGAATGTGGGCTCTGGTTCATGAAGTGGGGCTTCCCTCAACCTGTGGTTGGGGGGGGTGAGCTGCAGAACATCCCAAGGGTGATGAATGTCCCTCACAGAGACGCATAGAGTAAGTGACTCACACGGTCCCATGGCCTCAGCAGTGTGCGTCTAATAGGCAGTGGCACTTTAAGTAAGACCTGATTGCTTTTCTCTTAGTGATTTTTCAAAAAGCAGTGCCAAATTTGGAAGCAGCTGTTTCTCAGTCTGATGAGAGGCTAGGGGCTGTTTTTTTTTTTTTTTTTTGAAATTAGTTTCATTTGTGCAGGTGTGTGGGGTAGCATGTTTCTCCCATGTTTATCACAGATTTGCATTCCTGTTGGAAATGCCCTGGCCATTGTCAGTGCTTATAATTGCTTCTTGTTATGGCCACGTGGGGCTTATTGTCTCAGATTTTGCTGCACAGTTTACTGTTTATCTTATATTGTCTCCAGGAAGCTGCATGCGGAAATCTCTGAGTCTTACCAGGAAGTCTGATTTAAAGGGACAGCCTCCGGGGCAGAGCCCTAACTGGGAGGAGGCATTGAGCTTCCACCCAGAATCAGCTTCCCTCGGGTGGGAGCTGGGAGGAAGGAAGGCTTTTCTGACTACCTCCCACTTGGTTTGCTGGCTTCCAGTGTTTGGGTGATTCCTTTCTGATTTGGATTTAAGGGAAAAAGTAACAATATTTATTCTTCTAGTATACATAGATATATACCAAACAAAAAACAAAAAAAACCACTTTCACTGTTGTGTAGGCAGAATGAATGCTCTGAGTCATGTGTGTATACATGACTTTTCAATCTCTTGGTATTTTGTTGGAAGTGTTTTCATCGAAGCTTTAAATGATTTTTGATGGACACAAGGATTTCAAGGAAGTCAGCATTATAACATCTAAAAAATAAGTGGGACTTGAGTTTTAACCACCTTCCCATTTTCCCGCCTATTGGAAGGAAGAGGGAAAAAATGAGAAATTGCCAATTTCCTTTGCCTTTTTCTTACTCTCTTTCAAATCAAGATGAAAATGAAACTATCTTAGATTTGGTAGCAACTTTTCAGTGTGCTCAGAGGAAGACCTGAAGCAGTATCTATAATGACACCAAAAACCTTCCTTTTCTGCTTGAAAAATCATTATTCCTGTTTTACAGATGAGGAAACTAAGAGTCTAGGAAGTTAAGAAGTGACTTACCAGATCATTCAAGTAGTAAATGGCAGAGCCAAATATCACAGAGCTCCCCTATTAATTTACTGCCCATCATTCTAGCCAGCCAGTTGTTCCCCAGAAATTATCCCTAAGGAGATATCTGGAGTCAAAATACTAGTGAGAAACTTTTTTAAAAGACTAATTTCTGCTTTGGTTATGTATTTTTAACTCAGACATTCAGTTTGTCGCGATGTGTTTTTTGATATATGCAAATTGCTTTCCAAATGCCTCCTGAGTATTCAAGTGGTAGGAGTACCACCCTCCTCATGTTTTGATTTTCTACTTCTAACCAGTTTTGACAGTTTAACACCAAAGAGTGAGTCTCATTTCCAAGGAAGGAAGCTCTTCGGCTGATAGATATCAGCTAATCAGTTTTTAAACCTCTCTTTATCCTGAGAATTGGTTAGAGGTCAGCAGCCTGCTGGAGTTTCACTTCTAACTGATAGTTTAACAAAGAGGACTTGACAGTCCTTTGAAAAAACTGTATTCAGGGTATTCACGTTTCTAAGAAATTGAGTGAGCTTCTTGCAAGCACCCAAGTCTGCTCCATGCAAAAATTCTTCAGGCTTCCCTGCTCATGTTTGTAAAGGAGGTGGAACCCCAAGGACCAGGCTAGGTTAGTGGCTATTTCACAGGGCACATCAGAAGATGGCTCTCCTTATTTTTCAATTGCTTTTTAAAATAGCTGTCTATATATTGGTTGCCAAAATCATGTGAGGAATGTGATAAAAAAAAAAGTTCAGATTTGTTTAGAGAAAAAAAACTGATTCCAGTTATTGCTCGTAACAAAACCAGCAAGATAAGCCCTCAGGATTAGCAATCTGTTGAGACCTCTATGTTCAAGCCTCATTTATTTTTAGTTCTTGTGTTACAACTATAGATGAAGACTTTTCTGTTTATTCATTCTTGACCCTGGGCAGCCAGGTCTGCTCCCACATTCTTCTCAGCATGCTGTTATCTTGCTGAGCTGAGGTATTAAGAAGGGCTCTATAAGAACATGTTATAAGACATAGGTTGCAAAAAATGATAAGCTATTTGTATTGTAAGCTGAAAAGAATGAGAATCATAGAGTAGATTTGCAGCAATCTCTTCTGAGGATAGCAAGAAAAATAGACATTTCAACTGTGCCTTTAGATTTGCAATCAGGTTGATGGAAACAAATAGCCCCAGGTCATTCACCTTAAAACCTAAATAAAGAAATAATCCGCCAACCAGAGGTATAGAATTGGTATAGAATTTAAAGATTCAAGAGACAGTTTTCTATAACAGGTTAACCTGGGGTATCCTCTAATGCACATTAATGAAGTCTCCTTTATATACAGTTAGGAAGGTCCCCTGGAGGAGGAAATGGCAACCCACTCCAGTATTTTTGCCTAGAGAATCCCATGGACAGAGGAGCCTGGGGGGCTACAGTCCATGGGGTCGCAAAAAGTCGGACACGACTGAGCGACTAATACTTAAAATACTAGAAGAACATCAACATTTTCAAATGGTGGCAGTCTCTTAAGTCAAACCATCTTGCTTCCAACCAACACTGGCCTGGTGTGGAGTCTGGACCTGCTTGCCCAGGACGCCTCAGCTTGTTCATGGTGAGGGGGACAGAGTACTTGTTCAGGTTTTGCTTAATTTAACCACACTTCCAGCACCAAGGAGTAGATATGAAATTATGCAATAAAAACGTGTGACCATGAGTAAATTCCCAGGCTCTAAAATACTTTGAAGTTCTCTTTATTTTCCACTGGCTTGCCATGCATTATGCCTTCCTGCTAACCTAGTAACACCAAAGAGTATTACTGTACTTCCCCTCTCCACCGCAGCATAAATTTTGTTTCTTCCTAGTCTTTATTTGAATTTGACAACAGCCTCAGAAACTTAAGATCTGTGATGTAACACTTTTCTAACACTGGAAACTTGACTAAAGCATGGTGCAGTATACTATTTTAATTTGGTCACTGCTTCCACTCCATTTTAATGGATTCTTTTACTACCTATTTTTCAATTCAATTTGTGGAATTATTTTAAAATGTAAGGCATCAACTGGAATATGGTCACAGGCCCTGAAATTCCCAGACAACTTCTAAACTTTTGTGAAATCTGTGGCTTCCTGGGTGCAAGTAGCAAAGAGGTTGAATAAAAGAAATCAGAGTAAAATTTTGAATGGAAACAACCACCATTAATCACCAGCTTTTAATGAAGAAATAATTCTGCTGAAATCTCACCATTTTGTTTTATGTAAATGAACTTATAATAGCCCTAATGAATTTTTTTAAATAGTATTTTTGGTGAGAAAGTAGCTTGAAACCTCTCAACAGAACTTGGTATAAGTTAATAGGCTAACAGCATAAGAAACACATCACTTTGAGCTCTAGTGACACAAGGAAGTGGGGGAGGGGGTGCAGTCTTAATGAGGCCCCCATTTTGGTGCTAGTCTCTTTGGAGTTCAATAAGAAGTTGCTACCACTGTAATTATTCACCAGGTGTGGGGGAACAGGGACCTTTTTTTGTAAACCTATAGGTGCCCTCTAGGTAGTTTCCCATTGATAATATATAATAATTCAGGTTTCACATATTTAAAGAAAAGTATCATACCCTGAGAACTCCCACCCCCAGAATTTCATAGTTCTTTTTCTAACATCTTTTAACATAGTTCTTTTTAACATCTCACTCTAATTTATGTAGAATATATTTTGACTGAGTATGAAGTAGAACTTTAAAATGAGGCTTTTCTTTCTAAGAACTGAATTGTCCTGTTTGTTAGTGGTCCTTCTTTCCTCCAGTAGTTTGCAGTCAACACTCGCCGTATGTCAGATTCTGACTATCCCAGGACAGGTTTTGAGCAGTCTGTCCCAGGGCTATATGCAGAAAGCAGGAGCTCTGAGGTCAGCCCACCTGGTTCCCTGCCCAACCCTGCCACCTCTAGGCCCTCTGGGGCAGGCTTACACCACCGGTTTGAGTCTCAAGTTTTTTAAAAAATCTATATGGTAGAGATAATAGTAAGGCCCACCTTGAGATAGTTGTGAAGATCAAATTAAAAAGTTCTCATATGAAAACATTGAAAATCTGCAGTCACCATTAATGGTTTCAGTAATTGTGGCTTTAGGACATTTTAATATCTGTGCACAGGTGCACTTTCATCATGAGTTACATTGTCAGGAATGAGCAACTGAGAGGTGACGTTTCAAGTGTGTCTCTTAACGCTTGCTGACTGTCCACAGGGCAGGAGCTGATGAACTAAGGTGCTCCCATACCATGGAGTGCTTTGCAGAGCAGTCCAAGATGTGAACAATGTGGAAAGATGATATTAAGTGAAGAAAGCCAGTGCTAAAGTAATGTTAGCATTGCATTTTTGACAAATATATTTAAAAAGTGATAAAACACAAGTTTATGTGTGTTTAGATGGAAGGAAATGTCTAAATGATCACCAGCAGTGGTAGCAAACTGGTGGCCCTTGGGTCAAATCCACCAGCAACTGTGCTTTGTGTGGCTTGTACAGAATTAAAAAAAAAAAAAAAATGAATTAGTGGCCAGCATTTAAAAATTGGGAGATTTCATGTAAAACCCAAAATTCCCAGCTTCTCTTAAAAAATTGGAACGTCTGTTCACTTGGGCCATTAGTCCCTTGGGACTCCAATAAGCTGGAACTTTTCCTAGGCAAGTGCTCTCAGTGGTGTCCAGTGCCTGCCAAACCACTTCTTTCCCATCCCTTACCCCCCGGTCCTAAAAGCGTTTAGGTTTGTTCACCCCCACATGGCAACCCACTGCAGTATTCTTGCCTGGAGAATTCCATGGATAGAGGAGCCTGGCAGGCTGCAGTCCATGGGGTCGCAAAGAGTCAGACACGGCTCTTAAGCGATTTTCACTTGTCTCCCTGTGGTTTTGACACAGTGCCTCTGGCAAGTGGGATTGTGGTGAGGCAAAAAGCCAGGCCTTTGGGAAGATTCACTTGTTACACTATATACTTCTGTGTGGTTCAAATGTGTTATAATGACACTATGTTACTTTTAAAATGTAAAAATCAGTAGAAAAAGGTGTTTGAATAGTCCATGGTATCTTAGATGCCACGTGGAGAAAACCCACATCCCATACCTTTATAAACTCTCATTCTTATGTTCAAAATGAACTTAAGCCCTCCAGGGCAGGAGCCTCTCACTGTGGAAACGTTCCTCCGAGGTGCCTTCTGCCCAGGCGATCTCATTTCTGGAGTTGTTCTTCCTGTCAAAGCAGGGGCATCAGAGGGGAGGGCCGCGCCTGGCTCTTCCCTTCCCTTTTGCAGGCTGTGCCCTTCTTCTCCTGCCAGGGGCTCTGCTGGTCCTCCCGCCCTGCCTGCCTCTGCTGTGGCTACCTGCCCCGGAGCCCACTCAAGTTTCACCTCTTTCACAAAGCGCTGCAGCCCACAGGTTTCGGTTCTTCTTTCTCATTCACAGTCAGCAGCCCGGAAGTTAGGCTTAATCATTCTAGGATTAGTTCATGTGAATGTACCCTTCCTCCCCCAGGAAAGAAGGAAACTCCAGTGCCCCGTGGTCACCTCACATTGCCTTTGGCTCCTGCCTGGAGTGGATCCTAGTCTTGGTGGCCGGGGCCCCTGCAGAGGGAAATTCCTCCAGGATTTGAGTGCCTGCGCTTATGGGGAAGGACCCTTGGTCCTTGGTCCTCAGAGAATTGACATTCTTCATTAATCGAACTACTGCCAGGGCTGGTTAAGCTTAGCTTGTTTACAGGCCTATACAAATCAGGACCTTTTCTATGCATGCGGCCAGAGCACGAAGCCTTTTTAGGAACACTTCCCCTTCCCCCCGATAGCACTGCTTACCCCAGGTTTGCTTTGTGGGGAGTCTGGCTTTGGAAAATAGAGGATCCTGAGGACAAGCTGAAGCCCATCTTTTGTGGACACCGTTGTTTGATTTTCACACTTCACTGAGTGTTTCCTGGTTGCCTGGCCAAGGAGGTACCGCATATAGGCCTTGAGGTGACCCACATGCTTGCCTGAAGGGCTTGAGCCTTTTCACAGTGATTTCACTTCCCTCTTTCTCCAGACAGATGGGACCCCTGTCACTCTCTCTGAAGCAGGATGCAGGCCCATCATAGTAGTACTTTCAAAGTATTTGTCTTTCTTCCTAAGCACTCATATGAGTCTGCACCCCACTGCCCTTGGCCTTGCCCATCCTGCCTAGAACACCTCTCAGAATCCTGCCCATGTGTCTCTGGCTCTAAGAAGCCTTCCCAGAATTTGTCCCTATGAAAAATCCATTTGCCAGGCTCAGTAATTTCTTGGCTCCCTCAACACTTTTTGCAAATTCCTGGCAGCATTTATTTTGTTTCTGGTCATCTTTGGTTCATCTTTGCACTGCCAGAGCCTGGTGCATCCTTCTGTAGCATCTTATGTAACGCACTCTTCAGAGACCAAATGTTAGCACCCGGCTGCTGGCCCAAGAATGGGTGGGGAGAGCATTTCTGTTAAGCTCTGAGGTTGAGTCTTGGATCAAAGCTTATCAAATGAACCCTCTGTCTTTGATGAGTCCCCCCATTGTACTCAGGGCTGAGACAGGCAAAGGCTCTTAAACATCTGTGCATTTATAAGAATGCCTTGGGAAGTCCTGGGCTAAATCTTTCTGCTGAAAGTTACAATTAGAAAGATGGTTGTAAATCGAATACCCACCCCGTTAGAGAACTAAAAAATAAAAATTAAGAATTGACAACTACCCTGGAGTTTTATGTCTCCTTGGATTCAAGTCCCTCTGCCACTGTGCTGGGAGGGTTAGGCTGTTGATTTGTTTGTGGTGAAGGGCTGAATAGGCACAGTTTCCATCGGAAACCTTGTAATTCACGTGACTGTCTCACCCAGTAAGTCTGGGCCTTGTCAAAGGCAGGGGACTAGGGCACGGTGTTCATTGGTGAGATCCCCAGTTCATAAAATAAGACATGTCAGCCACGAGCTGTTTCCGTAAGAACTCTGAGGCGAGCAGTAAGGCCTTTTGTTATTCCTGTTAAAAGCTGCAAGAGAGGTTTCCAGGAGCAACTCTTTCGAAGGAGCTCTAGGAAACCAGAAAGGAACGGATGGGGGTGTTTACCGTCCCTCTCATTTGTTGAGTTGCTGTGAAATTAGGATTCAGCGTAGGCTTTGCATCCTGACTCTTGGGTGAAGTTCAAGTGGACTGTTGATCCCTCTCTGAACACACACAGAGTTCTCCTCCCGGTGTCCCTTCTCTATCCATTTCACCCCAATGGGTCTACAAAGCACAGTATCCTGGCAGTGAGCCCTTTAGAGCTGCCGGAATGCCCAGCATGGCTTTAGGTGGGGGCCCACTTAAGCATTGTCGTTCCTTACAGGCTGGGAGTTGCCAGCCCGAAACTGAGTTTCTGGTGTGCCTTTGAATGCCAGGAGGCAGGGTGCTCTGAAAAAGCAGCAGCCGGCAAGGAAACCGAGGGAGGTGGGGAGCTCTGGGCTGGTGTGGTTCTCGGCTTCTGACAATGTAACTGATGGCCCCCTGTCACTTCCTGTCGTACAGCCCAAGTAGTGGGGAGGAGTTCCTTGAGGGAAACCATGCTCTGCTCTGGTCAGAGAATCCCGTCTGAAGGGCGCCGCTGCAGTTAGGGGCGAGGGACTCTGTGTGGATGAGGACGGAGCGCCCCATGGTGTGGTGCTGCTTCTTTGTTCGTACTCAGGTAAGCTCCCTGCAGCAGGACCAGGGGCAGACGGGCTCTCAGTTCCCATCCAAGCCTGGCTGGACCATGCCAGGAGCTGAGGTGTGGGAGGAGGCAGCTGTCTGCATCTACCAAAAAACTGATCAAGGAGCCGCTCAGAGCACCTGGGACGATGGAGGCACACTTCTGCCTCGCTGAAGTACATGAATCAGAGAAGAGCTGTGTGGTTGTGCTTAAGACCACAGATGTTTGTGCTTGGTGGGGACGGTGAGTTATGTGGAGTGCCTCGCTGTCAGCGCTTCCTTTAGCATCTGTGATTGGAAGAGAGCAAGGGGAGGGGGGCTTTCGTTTTTTGCTCCACCGTGCCAGTATTTTAATTTTTATAAGACACAGGTTTTCATTAAATGGGAAGGTAAAAGTAAGTGAGTGTGTGTGTGTGTGTGTGTGTTTAAATAGCAAAGTGGGTTTTCATGACCTTTTCTTGTTTGGATTGGAAGATACCTAAACTCAGTTTTAGAAGTTCATTCTGCGTGGAGCAATTTTTTTTGTAAGTTTCCTTAAAATTCTGAATGTGTTCATCGTTGGGAAGATGAGGTCAGATAATACCAGGGGAGACTCAGACTCACTGGTATTCTCATTATAATAGTATTGGTGCCTGTTTGAGTAATTTCAGAAGAAGTGGCTGGAAATGTTATGTTTCCATGGGCAGAAGAGTGATTAGGAGCCCTGAAGCTAACTCTCTCTATTCCTTTTGTTTGTGGGTAAGTGTTAACGCTTTGGATAAGCCAAAACTATGTTTCAAAGAAAATCCTCATTGCCTTTTCTGTTTCTTTGATCAGAATTGTGTTTCTCAGACTGATGTTTTTAATACTAATTCCAAGTCTTGTATATGGCCATTATAGACCTACATTTTTAATCTTTTCATGTGATGTGTGTGGTTTTACTATCTTTTTCCTTTCCCATCTCACTCACCTAGCTATTCACTCACCTGATAAAGAATAAATTTTAAGCCTTTGAGATATTGAAATTAGTAATACAGATATGGATAGCAGTTATTAGATATGGAAATTATTTTGTATGATTTACTACACTTCAGTTAATATAATATTAATAAAAATGTTACAGTAATAGCTAATGTGTATTAGACAGTGTTCACATTACTTGCATCAGCTCATGAAATTCTTACATCACTGTAGGGGTTGGCTGTTATCATCATCCCCACTTTGCAGATGGTGAAACTTGGATGTGACGAGGATAAATACTCTGTCCCTGATGTCCTTGATGGTTAGCAGTGGGTCAGGCTTCAAGCTCAGGCAGAATGGATCCAGAAATGACATTCTTGGCCATGGGTGCACTTGACAATTTTAATGACAGGGGCCTTCATATATCTCCTATCAAGTGTGGCATCTTCTATAACACTTTGCTCTGCAGTCCATTCGCAAATAAGTTCATTTTGGTGGATGTTTGCCTTGGTCCAAATTAGCACCTACATAAGAGGTATCTACGACAAGTCACTGCCTTCTCTGGACTCAGTTTCACACCTGTCAAACAGAGATATCTCTAAACTCGTTTCAACTCTTATATGAATCTAAGGTATGACTTTTAAACAAAAAGTAAAAAATAGTTCTCCTGTCTTTCCTGTTTCAAAGTCAAGTGATTTAATAAGTGCTTTTACATACACATTTTCCCAGGTATATGTCCTGGAACTCAAAATGTAATTGGCTGCCTGGCTATTGACCTTTATTCCGCTTTTGAAAATATTATTGAATGAATTTGTATTTCTTGGCTCTGAGAGTCTCTAGAGCAGGGATCTGGAAGAGTTGAGTCTGGGTGTGGGAGAGGCAGTTGGGAGCTGGATGTGAATAGAGAGAAAGGGAAGAGAGAAACCCTTGAAAGTTCTCATAAATCCATCTTGTGAGGTTTGGCCAGGGGAGCTGTGTATCTGTGCAGGAATGGTAGAGTGTAACAGTTAAGGGCAGCGTTTTAGAACCATGTAGTTGTAGGTTTCAGTCCCAGATTTGCCTCTTGCTAGCCATGTAATCCCAAGCACATTACAAAACCTATCAATGTGTTTTCTCCTTGTAAAGTGGGGGTAATCAATAGTGCCCACCTTACAGGGTTGTCTTGAGGAGTAAGTGAAGTGACTGATGACTGTGCCAAGAACAGAGCCCACACTCAGCAAACACGACCCATGTCCCAGGTCTTGCTGACCACAGGGGTCAGTGGCTCCCAGAGAAATGAATCCATGGTGTCTAAGAGCTCAGCAACCACAGGGCTGTAAAACAGCTTATCTCTCTAGTGAAACATGGTCCTGATTGGATGTTGTGGAGGGAAGGAAGCAGCGTGTTACGCAGAGAAGTCAGTACTTCATTTTAGACCCCCAATTCCAGCCATGCTTTTACACCTTTCCCAGAACGCCAAGTGGGTGCCATGGAAGGGGAAGTTGATTCAAGCCAGATCCTAAAAAAGGCCTGTTTTGATGGAACACTCAGCAGTATGACTCGGAGAGGGCAAGGTCAGGGTGGTGACCCTGCGCGTCCACTGGGAGAGAAACAATGGGTGACTTTAGTGCCTAAATATGGACTACGTGGATGTCACTTGGGGAAGCCACGGTGGGTGGGTCTCCTGGGAGGAGCTCAGAAAGCAGCCCCCATGTACCAGCCCTTGCTCTGCCAGCCCCCTCTTTCTGAATAATTTTGTCCATATTCTAAGTGTTCTGCATCCCTTGAGTGCCTGCCTCTCTTTGTCAGCCTTATTTATGTCCCCATATCTTCCCTCCCAAGTCTTCCTTGTAGCATTTACTGTACCTCTCTCCCTTGTTTCTCACAGACCCCACCCACCCCTGCCATAAACCCCCAGTGTTCTCACTACATGCCAGTTCTCATGGAGCTGGCATGAGAGCACTGGTCTGGGAGTCAGGAGTGTGGGGTTCAAGTTCAAGGTTTTGCAGTTAACCTTGGCCACTGCTGAACGTCCCTGGCTACCAAGTTCTCTAGTAGAGACTTAATTGGATCCTGGAAGGTAACATTCTGAGTTCACACCCTCACTGCCACTTAACCTTGGGCAAGTTCTTTATCTCTCTGGGCTTTAGTTACCTCACCTGCAAAATGGAGATGATAGTATCTGCTTCTGATACTATGAAAAGTTTATAAAATAGTATCTGTGAAACTCTTGAAACAGGGCATCATATAAGTGCTCGAAAATGCTAGCTATGATTGTGATTTGTAGGAAAATGAGACTTGAATAGGATCAGTGTTTTCTTAAACTTCAGTTATGTGTCCCATATCCCCATACCACTTTCACTGTTATTTTTCACTTACTGTTATTCTTTAAATTATCTAGTTGTTCTTTGATTTGGTTTTGAACTTAGGTTCATCCTAAGCAGAAGGAGTGCTAAAGTCACTAATTATCACGATGTGTTTCTTAAAACACACTATCGTAACTGCCCCTTGGTCTGCTGCATATGGTCTGAAATGATCTTGTGTCACCACCAGGCCCACTTCCCACACTGGGAACCGCAGAGCCAGGGGCTTTGAGCGTCTGGGCCCAAGTTGTTGCCTATTGTGATTTTTGACAGTGCTCCTCCCACCAGAGCGAACAGCTAGCCCATCTTTTCATACGTCAGATGCTGCCCGAGAACCAGCTTTGTGCTTGACTCTGTGCCAGGTGCCAAGATGGCCAAAATATGGGTCTCTGTGTCCCCTGCCATCTTCTCCAAATGGAACATTAACAGCTTAGAGAAGATGTGCTGGAGAGAGCCACAAAATGACCCAGTTGCTGAAATCCCACTGTAAGAGAAACCAGAGCCACTCTCTGCCTCAAATTTCTGGATATGGGTATAGGAGTATGTCTCAGTCAGCTTTTGCTGAGTAACGACTATCCCAATCTCAGTGGCAAGCAATATCAAGCATTTATTCTCATCCTCACAAGTGTGCAGGTTTTCTGTGAATCTGCCTCACGCAGATCTGTGAGCTAACCCACATGTGTATTCTCCTGTGTAGACCAGAAGATCCCAGAGGAGCAAGCAGAAACACACAATGTTTCTTAAGGTCTACACTCAAAAGTAGTACATTGTCCTGTAACCCTGTTCCATTGGCCAGAGCAAGTGACAGTACCAAGCCATGGAGGTCAGGAGAGGGGATAGAAGTTTGCTGAAGAATAAATTAGTATACCACAGAGATCATCTCTATTTACCCACTCAAATAGCATTTATTGGGGGCCTACTATGGGAGAAGGAAATGGCAACCCACTGCAGTATTCTTGCCTAGAGAATCCCGTGGACAGAGGAGCCTGGTGGCCTCCTGTCCATAGGGTCACACAGAGTCGGACACAACTGAAGTGACTTAGTAGCAGCAGCAGCAGCAGGGGTCCTACTATATTCTTGCCCTGGAAATCCCATGGACAGAGAAGCCTGGTGGGCTACAGTCCATGGGGTTGCAAAGAGTCAGACACGACTGAGCAACTAACACTTTTCACTTATGTGGAGTACTGTGCTGTGTTGGGGAGATAAATATGATACCAATAAGTGATGAAGATGATGAGAACCACCAGCCTAAGGCCTGGCATGTATTAGGTCCTAAATACATATATGATGAATGAATATCTGCTAGTATTTTAGGGATGCTGACCAGTAATAATGTTTCACATGGGTTATTTCATTCTCTCCTAACTAACCCACCATAAGTCCCCCCTCTTTGGGCAGCAACAGTTATCCCAGGTCAAACAGGTGAGATATTGTCTTGGCCTGTTGAATGCTTGTAGTCTGACATGAGGAAGGAGAGGGTTGGTGAAGGCACAGCAGTGGAGAGAAGCCGTGTGCAAAGAGATTATCCCTGACATGGGGGCAAAGAGGTGGACTTTGCAAAGAAACGCTGGTTCAAACTGCTTGTGTGTTTATCCCCATGTCCACCTGTGCCCTGTCTTGGGTGCTGACTCTTTAGGCACCCACCATGGACTAAGAATTTAGCATGGCACTTGGCCTCTCATAGTTCCTTTACATCACTAGCCCCCTGCCTTCCTGAAGTCACATGCATCTTCAAATATTCTCTTTAGAAAACTGCACATAGTTGTAAAAATGTCTGTGCAGACCCCTGGCCCAGGTGAAGAACTCGGGTCTAATGATTCATTTCACTTCTATCCTCTTCTGTTTCCTTGTACCTATTAAGAACTTCATCCCAGCGGAAGAAGCGTTTTTCCATATTTGTATGCTAGTGTCAGGCTCAGGGTCTAAATCATGTTAGTTGTCCAGTAAATGTCTTTTAAAGCCGCAAGAAAACGAGACGGAAGGTGTGGGTGATAGTTCTTTTGCATATGCAGAGTCGCAGAACTTTCTGATTGAATGAGATAGGAAAGTTCATATATTTTATAGATAATAAAACTGAGACCCAGAGAGGTTATGTCACTTGCTTAAAGGCACAGAAGCTAGTAATGATGATGATAATAATAAAATAATAATAATGTTTTCCCCTAAGCAGATGACCTATGTTCAGATAGAAAGCAGATGACTTATGCTCAGATATAATTAGGTCTTATTCCCTCAGTACATGGTTAGAAAATGTTCTGATCTATCAAGTTTATGGTTTATGTTGCAAAACCGAGTTTTCTTCACCTTCCTAGCCAAAGACACAGGTGACAGAAACATATACGCCATGTCTCAACCATAGAATCATTGTGGTGTCAGCCCTTTAGGGCAGCCCTTGTCACCCACCTCTTTCTCTAGGTTTCCTCTTTCTACTCTGTCCCTCCGTCTGTGTGTACAGACTGTTGAGAATGCAGGGAGGGCGGGGCTGGGACAGGCCATTTGTCAAGCCAAGGGTGGAAGGTGGTTTAGGGTGGTGCAGGGGAGGAATTTGTTCCTGCAGAGTCCTGGAAATCTTATTTGGAGCCACTCTTCTATTCTTAGTTTCGAAGGCACTTTGTTCTCTGGTGCATTGTTTTAACAGGCACCAGGAAATCAGGCTCTGCTTGGGGTCAGCGATGCCACTGGTTCCTGCCTGCAGCCACCCAGGTGGGAAGTCTACTGGTTTGTTTCAGATTGTTCGTCATCAAGATCATTGCTGCCCTTTCTCATTTTAGCTGCCCACCCTATCTGCATGAAGCAGGGAAGGGCGAGAAGGAGAAAAGAGATTTCAGTGAGTCTCTTTTTCTTTATAAGCAATAGTAACTGCACTTATTTCTGTGTGAAAGGAAAAATGCTAAAACCCACATCTTAAGAAAGCACTGTGCCCATTGGAGCAGCGTTGTTCAATAGAAATAGAGTGTGAGACACATGTAAATTTAAATTTCCTAGTTAGCCATGTGACAGAAGTAAAAAGAAACAGATGAAATTAATTTTAATGATTTGTTTAACCCAGTATATCCAAATATTAGCATTCCAAAATGCAATCCACATAAAAATTATTAAGGAGACGTTTTACATTCTGTTTTTACAATTTTGAGTCTTGGAATTCCAGTGTGTATTATCCACTCAGAGCACATCTCACCTCACACTAGCCACATATTGAGTGCTCAGTACCCACATGTGGGTTCCTGGTGGCCATCGGACAGCGCAGGTCTAGAGCAGCACTGTCCAATAGAAGTTTACATCATGATGCTAATGTTTAGTGTCTGCTCTGTCTCACACAGAAACCAATAGCCACGGATGGCTGTTGAACATGTGGCACGTGGCTGGCGCAGCTAAGGAGCTGAGTTTTAAATGCTATTTGTGTGAGTGTGTTAGTCACTCAGTCAAGTCTGACTCTTTGCAACCCATCGACTGTATAGTCTGCCAGGCTGCTTTGTCCATGGGATTCAGGCAAGAATACTGGGGTGGGTAGCCATTCCTTTCTCCATGGGATCTTCCTAACCCAGGGATCAAACCCGGGTCTGCTGCGTTGCAGACAGATCCTTTACCGTCTGAGCCATTAATTTTCCTTAATTAAAATTTAAATTTAAACAGCCACATGTATCAAGTGGCTAGTGTAACTCTAGAGATTTGATCTTCTTATAGAAATATCCATTTAAATTTAACCAAGGTATTGTTTTTCATCTACCATATTGACAGAGATTAAAAAGTTTGATAACACCACTTGGCAAAGATAATCAAACCTCTCATGCATGGCAGTGGGAGTATAAATTAGAATAGCCTTTACAGAGGACAATTTGACAATGTTTATCAAACTTACAAATATACATTCCCTTGGACCCAGCAGTTTCATTCCTGGATATTAGTGCTGCAGAATCTCTCACATGTGTAAACTGATCTATGTAGAATGATATTTGCTGCGCAAAAGATTGGAAACCACATATCCAGTTAATGGGGAGTGGGTGGACAAACAAGCTTTGTTTTTAAAATGTAATTTGCAACTATTAAGAAAATGGGGCCAATTTTTATTTCATAGTGTGGAAGGCTGTCTAAGCCATAATGTTAAGTATAGAGCAGTGCATATAGTACAATGCCATTTGGGTAAAAAAAATGCTATGCTTATTTATGTCTAGAGCAGCTCTGGAATGTAGAAGGAACCGATCACAATGGTTTCCTCCTGGGAGAGGAAGGGATAGATGTGGGAAAGAAGTCTACTTATCATTGTATGGTATACCTTTTTGGAATTTAATCCAATGTATTTCAGTTACTTAATCAAACAATAAGTATTTAAAACACAAAAAAGTAAACTCCAAAGGAAGGGTTAATCAGAGAAGCCTTCTGAGAGGAGGTGACCTTTGGATGGGGTTGCAAAAGTTTCACAGGCGTCTTAGCAAGAGGAGAGTTGAGACTCATAGACATCAACAAGGAGAACAGGTCAGGCATGTATGTGTACCTGGAGGTGGCCAGGGTACTGGTTTATAAGACAGAGCAGTAATGGAGTTTGGACAGACAACAGATTGGCTAAATGGGAAGGGGTTTTGTGTAGTGTGGACTCAACCCTATGAGCCATAGGCAGCCATTCATGATTTGAGAAAAGCGGGAAATGACATGACTGTGTTTGTGTGAAAGACAACTTTTGGCAGAATGGAGGGTGATTTAAAACAGTGGTTCTAAAGTGTGATCCACAGAGCTCCCGAGGCCTAGAAAGTACTAAGTAACTTCAGAACAGATTTCATTCATATGTGTCAACAAAAATAGCACACCACAGCAGACTGATTACAGAAGCAGATATGTGAATCCAGCTGCCTCCTATGCAGCCAGATTATAAGAGTATGAAGCAGTGCTGCTCTTCTCACTGTTTTTTTTTTAACAAATAGTTAATTGTCAAGTGTGATAATTAGATTAAGAAGTAATAATACACTCATTTTTAAAATAAAAATTTAATTCTCAATTTTATTTCTAATACTGCAAATATGAATAAAACCAACATAAGCAAACACTCTTTGGGGACCTCGAAACTTTTTTTAAAAATATAAAGGGGTCCTTAGACCAAAAATTTTGAGAACCACTAGTCTAGAAATAAGGAGGTCCTGTGTGCTTATAATTCTGGTTGGATCAAAATAAATTTTCAGGAAACAAATCCAGAGTCTGGTAGGAGGCAGGATCTAACAGTGCTGGAGTTGATGTGTTTTGCATATACGAGCACAATGCAGTGGTCTGGGCAGGGATGTGTGAAAGAAATAGTCCGATTGATGGGTGGGTTTTGACTGATGGAAATGTTGGTGCATGTCATATACTCCATTTATGCACTAAAAGATATTTCTGTTGTGTCCAGTCCTTTGCTCTTATAAACATCCTGAGCCTCCCTGTGTGTGTGTGCGTGCTCAGTCGTGTCTGACTCTTTGCAACCCCATGGGCTGTCGCCCGCCAGACTCCTCTGTCCTTGGGATTTCCCGGGCAAGAATACTGGAATGAGTTGCCGTTTCCTCCTCCAGGAGATCTTCCCAACCTAGGGATCAAACCCATGTCTCTTGAGTCTCCCACACCGGCGCCACCTACCTCTAAGTGCCCACCACCTGCAAGAATTACGCTAGACTATGTCCTTAAAAGTTAGACCGTTCACTAATGCCTTGCTCATGGAGATTTACCGAATCTTGACGAACTTGAATAACAAGAATTGACTGTATGCATGTCTGTCAGTATGTGTGTCTTTTCTTTTCCCTTCCTTTCTCCCTTGCTCACTCTCCTTTTTGCCCTCGCTTTCTTTCTTCTCCTAACCCCTTGATTTTCCACTCTTTTTCATTGATCATTAGTCCTTCTGTCATTAGCCTTTTTTAAAAAAATTGAGGTTAAAAATTGGTTTATAGCACTGTATGTTTTATGTGCATAACATTGTATTTCTACTTCTTTATGCTTACCACCAAAAATTTAATTTTCATCCATCACCATATAGTTGACCCCTTTGATCCATTTCACCTTTCCCTGCCCCTTCCCCTCTAGTCACCACGACTGTGTTTTCTGTATCAATATGATTGGTTTTGGTTGGTTGGTTCATTTATTTTGTTGTTTGTTTCTTGTATTCTTCATATGAGTGAAATCACATGGTATTTGTTTTTCTGTGTCTGACTTAATTTCACTTAGCCTAATACCCTCAAGATCCATCTATATTGTCACACATGGCAGGATTTCATCTTTTCATGGCTGAGTAGTATTCCCCTATGTATGTGTATGTATGTTATATATGTTCCATATATATGTATGTATATATGTGTATACACACACACACACACACACACACACCACACATATTCTTGATCCACTTGTCCATTGATTGGTACTTAGGTCATTTCCACATCTTGGCTGTTGTAAATAATCGAGCATTAGCCTTGAGTCTTTAAAAAATATCCAGGGAAGGTGCCTTTGTCAACTAATTTAATACACATTGGTGGATCACCTTCTTTGTGTAGTGCACTGGGTTATGCTGGAATCTGGACATAGACATTGTGTTTCAAAAACATAATACAGCTAGAATTATTGTCATCTGTGATTTTGAGGCAAATATAGAATATCATATTTGTTTCTAGGAAGTGTTCTCCAATCTCTGCTGTTCTCATTGCCCACCTTCCCGCCTTCACCCCGCAGTCTCCTTGGCTATGTGTTGTCATTCACACACACAATGTTAGGAGGAAACTTTGGAGGACCCCTGGACCAGTGCTCTTGTCTTACAGATAATAAACCTGAGATCCAGAGCGAGAAGGTGAGATGCCTAAGGTCATATAGCTAGTTTGATGACCTTAAAAAGTAGATAACAACTAGGTGATTGTTCTCTAGTTGCTCCGTCTTATTACTTACACATCAGATAAGAGAAAGGTAATAACACTTGTAAAGTCTTCCCTGGTGGCTCAGTCAGTAAAGAGTCTGCTGCAGTGCTGGAGACCTGCAATGTGAGAGACCCAGGTTTAATCCCTGGGTCAGGAAGATCCACTGGGGAAGGAAATGGCAACCCACTCCAGTATTCTTGCCTGGAGAATTCCATGGACAGAGGAGCCTAGCTGGCTACAGTTCATGGGGTCACAAAGAGTCAGACATGACTGAGTGACTAATACACACACACAATAACGCTTGTGATCTGGCATCTTCTCATAAACTTTTATAGAACAGACTTCTGTAAATTGTTCAATTGTAATAAAGCTAGAGGATATACACAGATGTAAGTTTTAGAACTATTTAGGTTTAAACTTTCTTTTTTTTTTTTCTTCACAGAACCATTTTGTATCTGTGGCCAAGGTATCTAGACATTTTCAACAAAGAAGGTTTTTAAATTCCTCATTTGGGTTATTTTCATCACCAAAATATTTTTTATAGTATATCGTAAAGTGGGCATCACTTGGTCCCGATGATAGACAGCACAGATTTGAGAGCCAGCACTGTGACAGCAGAGAGGGGAGACACCGCCCACAAAGCCAACCAGGAAACAGATTCAACAGGCCTCACTTCCCACTCACTCCCCAAAGCTGAGCCTCCACCCCTCCCCTCCCAAAAAGGGGCAGGAAGAAGGTTCAGAAAAGATAACGTGCCCATCCTTCAACAAAGCTTGGCTCCCCCTCTGGGTCCTCCACATGCTCCCGTTTCCTGTGGCTAAAGTTAGACCTGTTAGATATGAATTTCATTTTTAATCCATGACTGGGCAGACAGAGGGCAGACAGATCTCCTCCAGAAGGGACGGGCGGGTGTTGAGAGGGTGGATGGGGTAGAAGTTGCTTCTCACTCCTTCCGGAGAAGAGGGCAACAGAGTGTCACTTTTTCTGTGCTTGTCAGGAGCAGCAAGGTCCTGCGCCAGTTACTTTGTGTGACCATTAGGAGAGGGAGTTTCCACAAAGAAAGTGTTTCCTAAACCTCACTCAGTTATGAATCATCTTCTGCCATAGCCTTTAACATTGTAAAATACTTAATAGCTTTCTGCAAAACAACAGCTTTTCCCTTAGAGTTATCTTTAATGAAAAGTTTATATTATAATAAATAGAAAACCAGTATGCTGGCCCAACTTTGATACTAGATACCCACAAAGCAATGTAACTAAATTCTGGCTAGCTGCTGTTGCCTGAGTCTCTCTCCTAGAGAGAGAGTAAAGATTGAGGTTGGTAAGCATTGAGTACATGTTAAAGGTGAGGTAGCCCCAATTAGATGCTTCCCTGGTGGCTCAGCAGTAAAGAATCCACCTGCCAAGCAGGAGACCCAGGTTTCATCCCTGGGTCGGGAAGATCCCCTAGAGAAGGAGATGGCAACCCACTCTGATATTTTTGCCTGGAGAATCCCATGGACCAAGGAGCCTGACAGGCTACAGTCCATGGGGTTGTAAGAGTCAGACACAACTCAGCGACTAAACTACCACCACAGCAACCTGATAGACTGAGAATGGGCAGTGACTTGAAAACGTGGTAACTTTCCTATTGTGTGATCTGCTGGGTAAAGCCTGTGAGAGCACTCTCCCAGTGTTCCACTCGTACCACCTAAACTGCACCTATCACCTCCAGAGTCCCCTGGACCCACGTGTGACTTCCTGTGTCCTTCAGCTTGTAGGGGGTTAACGTCCCGAGGGGCCCCTCCCCATCAGTGAGGGGGTGGATTGAATGCTTCTACCTCCCTACCTGTTAGTGGAAAATTATGAACTGTGTCTTATACAGTCCCTCACGGGGGTGGGAGGGGGCCCTGTGGGTTGTTCTCCAGCTCCAGCTGCCCACAGCTGAAACCTGGTGGCTTTACATCTTTTTGGGGCCTCACTCCTTTCACCACCTCACTTTCTCACTCCTCACCAGTTCTCCGTGGGGATTACCACCCCCGCGTGTAAACAGCTTATACCTAAACCGTCACCCAGGATCTGCTGTAGGGGGAGCCCAAACCACAACAACTGGTAAGCATACCGCCTAAAATAATCTTACAAACCACCAAGAGACCAGACCCATCCTTTGGGAAACAGTAGCCCAAGGTACATGTCCAAATGGTGTAAAGAAACTTATCACATTTTTTCTTTTTTCCTTTAAAGTTCAAAAATGTATTGAGATTCTTGGTGTTCAACTCTTCCGTTTTCCCTAACATTTTAGTGATACTCTGTTCTGATGAGTAACATCATTTTCCATTTTTGCTGTTCCTCTTTCAATATAGCATTATAGCTTGCTAACAAACTTGGTGTTCCCAAATTTGCCTATAAATTTAATTTACTGTGTGACAGTTGTCGGTTGTTTGCCAGTCTGAGACATCCAGTGAGTGGAGCAGTGAGTGTCGGTCTGTGGTCACTGAAAGTGATTGTTGAGACATCAATGATGAGCCCAGGCTAAAATGCAGCGGGCAAGTGCTGCCAACCTCAGAGAGCCACTTTCTAACAGGCCTTTTACAACATCCTGAGGAGAACCAGGACTTTAAAATTAGGGAGATTTTAAAAAGTGCTTTGTTGTTGTTTAGTTGCTTACTCATGTCCAAGACTCTTTGTGACCCCACAGACTGTGACCTGCCAGGCTCCTCTGTTCCCAGGCAAGAATATTGAAGTGGGTTGCCATTTCCTTAGGGATATTAAAGAAATGCTTCTGCAAGATGAAGTTTTTGTTTCAGCCTGAGTCTTATAGGCAGATTGAAGACAGGACTGAAGTTCTAATGGGGAAAGTATTTCTTGTCTTTAGGGGGTTGGGCCCATGCCAGCGAGATCCTGTCCCATGAAACCTAGATTGTTGAGAGAGTGGTGAAGTCCAGGGTAAGATATACCTCACAAGAAGTCATAAGCATCTGTAAATGACATGAGATCAAGAAATCCAACAGGAAGGCAGAAAGAGGGCCAGCTTCATGGACAGGGCTCTGTGTTCAACAGGTCTTCACTATGTGGGCACATAGAGTTGCCCAATAAATATTTGTTTAATATTTGAATGAGTCAGTGCTTGGTAGTCAAACTTGCTTTGAGTTTTCAGGGATAGTGACCTCAGAATGGGTACTCATCCCAGAAGAGTCCCTATACATTTTTTCCTTTCCAGATCTGGCTGCATAATTTGCAGGGTCCAGTGAGAAATGAAAATCCAGGGCCCTTGTTTAAAAAGTTACTACGAGTTTCAAGATGGTGACTGCAAAGCATTATTCTCTATGTGCCTGTGTAATGGAAGGCGCTAGAAGTGAATTTGAACTGGCTCTGCATTCATTGACCTTAGCTTGAAGGAGGAGACAGACATTAACCCAGTTATTACACAAATAAAGGGTAACATTTTAATAAGGTTAGTACAACAAAGAAGAGGCACAATGAGGCTGAGAGTCCATAACTGAGAGACTGTTTTTGGCTTGGAGCTATCTTAGAATACCTCCATCACAAGGCTGACATCTGAAGAGTAAGGAGGAGTTGGCTGGGAGAAAAGGGGAGGAAAGAAGGTTCAAAGGCAGAGGAAACATGGAGAAAGAGGAACTGGGATTATGGGAGGGAGGTTGGAGCTCAGAGCAAAGGGAATGAGAGTGGAGATGAGAATTGGACCAGTCCTGACTTTGCACAGGGTCTTCTGGACACTAACAAGTCTTGAGAAATTCAGGGCTGTTTTCATGACTAACAATAACAAAAAGATGAGTAAAATTATTCACCCTTAGTTTTCCTTCCTGGCTTCTAGGGCTTTCCTGCTGGCTCAGACAGTAAAGAGTCTGCCTGCAGTACAGAAGACTGGGGTTCAATCCCTGGGTTGGGAAGATCCCCTGGAGAAGGAAATGGCAACCCACTCCAGTATCCTTGCCTGGAAAATCCCATGGATGGAGGAGCCTGGCAGGCTACAGTCCTGGGGTCTCAGAGTTGGACATGACTGAGCAACTTCACTTTCACTTTCTCTTCAAAGAAACTGAGAAAGAAAATTACTCCAGTACAGTTCTCATCCTTATAAATAGGAAATGATGTCAACAATCATGTTCATGGACACTGGCCAATCAGGACAGTCATCAGGTACTGTGTGGGAGACTTGTGGAAAGGGAGGACTTGAACGTTTAATGATGAGGGCCCTTTAGGAGCTCTCACTCCTCATCTATCCCCATCTTTGCTTGGTTGGCTCCATCCCATCGCTGAAATGTCATCTCAACTGTTCCTCCTGTGAGAAACCTCCCTGACCTCTCTCTCCAATAGCTTCACCCCTCACCCCCTTTGACAGGCTTTCCTATTACCCTGGTTTACTTTCTTTATAATTCTTGTTGTTGTTGTTCAGTCGCTAAGTCATATCCTACCCCATGGACTGCATGTCCCTCTTAATCACAGTTGACATCTTTCCAGACACTGCATCGGGAATGGTAACTGGCTTTCATATTACTGTTCTGTCAGGTTCTCTGCAGCCTGTTGCCAGGCTTCACTATCTCCCAGAGTTTGGTCAAACTCATGTCCATTGAGTCAGTGGTGCCAGCCAACCATCTCATCCTCTGCCGCTCCCTTATCCTTTTACCTTCGATCTTTCCCAACATCAGGGTCTTTTCCAATGAGTCGGCTCTAAGCATCACGGGGCCAAAGTATTGGAGCTTCAGCATCAGTCCTTCCGGTGAATATTCAGGGTTGATTTCCTTTAGAATTGACCGATTATGACTCTTGGTACACCTTAAAACTAGCTTGTTTATTTGCTTATCATTTTATAATCACTCTTCCCTCCGAGGGCAGGGGCTGTATCTATTTTGTTAACCAATTTATCTCCAGCAGCTTGCACAGTGCCTGTCATCTAATAGGCACTCCATAAAATAGTTATTGAAAGAATGAAACTTTAGAGTGAAGGTCATTCATCTGAGTCTTGTTCCTGGATTTCCATTGCCAAAAAAAAAAGAGAGAGAAATATTTTGGGTCCCAGAATAAAAAATGGAACTCTATGGATGACACATCTTGGTGTTTTAGTCTTCATGAAAAGAAATTCTACAGCTTTATATGCACTGTTTGGGAGTCAGTGGGTTTATTTGTTCATGTAAGTCAGTCAACACACGTTTATTGAGCTTTCTGTGTGTTGGACTAGGCCTTAGTAATGTCCAGCAAAGTTCTAGACATGAAAGAATTCTACTCTTAGTAAAACATGGATTTCCTGGGAAATGGATTAAATGTTGGATAAATGTGCTTTGATTCTGCAAAATCCAGACCTGAGTTTCAGACTTCAGGATAAAAATGGTTGGGAGGGGCTTTGAAGCAAAAAATCAGGATTAGAAAATTTAGCACCAAGTCCTTCCCCCTCCCTGCAGCCCCCCTGTGGCTTAACACTACTCCTGCTTTTTACTCAAAACTTGACAGGACATGATAGTGCTGCTGAAGGAGGGCTGCCCTGAATACCTGCCTGTCCTTGGTGTTTGGGGCTCTTTACCTCTCTCCTATAATTTGGTCTTGTGGTGAGGCCCTCCTCCCCTTTCAGAAACAGCTGCAGAAGGAAAATGTCCCTCTTAATCACAGTTGACATCTTTCCAGACACTGCATCGGGAATGGTAACTGGCTTTCATATTACTGTTCTGTCAGGTTCTCTGCAGACTGTTGCCAGGAGTGTTTTCTCAGGTTAGTCAAGACTAGTCTGAAAACTGGTGGTCTGCTTTGTGCTAATGACTCTAGTCAGACCAGGAGAGGAGTCCAGTCCTTCCAGAGGCCACATTCTGCAGAGCTCCATTGAGAAACATTGTTGGCATATTCAAGTACATCATTTTGAGAGGAGGGGAATTATCTGTTACACAGTTATTTTCCTTTTAGCTGTTTCTTTACTACTGAGAGAGAAACATCTTTAAGAATAGGCAGCTTCTTGTGAGAATTTCAAGTTTTGTTTGGAAGAGAGCTAAATATTTTGATCAAATAATTCTTAAATTGTATTCTCAAGCCTAAGGGATTGTGTTCCAGCTAATGCCCAACCAAAGTCTGCTGAAGTACCTAGGCAGACTCATTCCCTTTTAGGTGCTCAGGGGCTTGCAGGCACCAAAGGTTAGCAGATACTGCAGAGTTGAGCCCTGAGGGCCCGATGGCTCCTGGAGTTGGGCACTGGTTGGATATCAGATGCCTCCAAAAGGAATGAGTGTTTATGGGCTTTTTTTTTTTTTTTTTTTTTTTTTGAGCACAGGGGAGAGTGTGCAGGTTATTTGTGAACGTCTTTTATTTTACTTTTGGCAACTTAATATTTAAAACTTTTGGAAAAGTTGCAAGTCTAGAAAAAGATACTCCTGAATACCTTTTACACACTTCACTGATTGTTCAAGTCTATTCTCTCTGTATCTCTTTCTTTGCCTCTGTATCCGTCTTTCTCTATAGATGCATGCTTGCATGCTAAGTCGGTTCAGTCATGTCCAACTCTGAGGGCTATGGACTGTAGCCCACCAGTCTCCTCTGTTCATGGCATTCTCCAAGCAAGAATATTGGAGTGGGTTGCCATGCCCTCCTCCAGGGGATTTTCCCGACCCAGGGATTGGACCCGAGTCTCTTGGGTCTCCTGTGCTGGCAGGCAGGTTCTTTACCACTAGCACCACCTGGGAAGCCCCTCTCCATAAGTAAATAGATAGATTTGTTGTTGTTCAGTCGCTAAGTCGTGTCCATCTCTTTGTGACCCCATACTGACTGCAGTATGCCAGGCTCCTCTGTCCTTCACTATCTCTTGCAGTTTGCTCAGATTCATGTCCATTGAGTCAGTGATGCAATCTAACAACCTTGTCCCCTGCTGCCCCCTTCTCCTTTTTCTTTCAATCTTCCCCAGCATCAGGGTCTTCTCCAATAAGTTGGCTATTTGTGTCAGGTGGCCAAAGTATTGGAGCTTCAGCATCATTTCTTCCAGTGAATATTCAGGGTTGATTTCCCTTAGGATTGAGTGGTTTGATCTCCTTGCAGGAATAGAAGGAATTCTCAAGAGTCTTCTCCAACAGCACAATTCGAAAACATTAGTTCTTTGGTGCTCAGCCTTCTTTATATAAATGTGTGCATGTGTGTGTATACATATATATTAAATAAATTTATATATTATATATTTAAATAAATATTTATATATTATATATATTTAAATAAATTTATGTATTACATATATATTGAAATTTATTTTATACATTTATATATACATATATATGTATATACTAAATACTTAACTACAAGAGTAATTACAATTGCTTTCACACAAGTATAATTGTCAGAAGAAGAAAGTTTAACATTGGCAAAATATATTAACTCCTCCACCATTCATTTTTAAAGTTTGCCAACTATTAGAATAATGTATTTTATAGCTGTTGTTTTTTTTTTCCTGGTCTAGAGTCCAATTTGGGATCATGCATTGCACTTATTGCCACTTGTTCTTTGGTCTCCTTTAATCTGGAACAGTTCCCCAGGCCTGTTTGGTGTTTCTTGATTTTGACTCTTTTGAAGAATAGAAGCCAGTTAGGTTGTACAGTTTCCTTCTCTGTGGACCTATTAGATGTTTTTTATGACTAGATTCAGAATTTGCACTTTAAAAATATCTAGAGAGATGGAAGAATGCCTTTTTTAGGCTGTGCATTTATTTTTCACAGTTCAAGAGGTTTGGAGGACCAAGATCAAGGTGCTGATCTATATAGTGTCTGGCAAGGAGCTTCTTCCTGATTTGCAGCCAGCCACCTTCTTTCTGTGTCCATAAATGACAAAGAAAACAATCTTCTCTTTCATGTCTCTTTTTATAAAAGCACTAATCCCATTCATGAGGGTTCTGTCCTCACCACCTAATCACCTCTCAAAGGTCCCACCTCCAAATACCATCACATTGGGAGTTAGGGCTTCAACAAGGGAATTTGGGAGACTCAAACATTCAGTCCATAACAGGAGAGGATCAGGCGCAGATGAGGGTCCTCATCAGACAATATCAGGGAGGTCTGAGCCTTCACTTCCACAGTTAGTCTTAATGAAGCCTCTGGACTGAGGTTCTGGCTATTAAACAGCAAGTCCACTCAGTCTTTTCTGTGTCTTGCACAGGGGACAGTCAACGCAAAGGTCATTCACCTTTAAATTTCTTCCCAGCTTTATCTTTAAAAACTCATGTAAAATGGCATTCCATTCTTGTTAAACTATATAAATAAAGGCTTACCTGGCTTCCCACAAAGTCAGGTTGATGGACCGTTTTTATTCTGTGGCTTTAACCTGCCTCCTATTCCACTGCTCGGTTTTAGAAGCACAGAGTTGTGTTCAGCTTGTCTTAGGTTCAGTACCCTAGAAGCAGACCTGGATACAAGTGTGAGTAGTTTATTTGGTCACTAGAAACACTGGTGAGGGACTGAGAGAGAAACAGGGTACAGGGTGTGATCATGAACAGGTTAGCTCTCTGAACACCTGGGGCTCAAACCTGCTGGGGACTTCTGGGAGACTGGATGTGGTGGGACTTCTCAAACTTTGCCACACGATCGACTCAACCTGGGGAGCTTCTGCAAACTCCTGATGTTCAGAACCCGCGGATGGCAGGAGCCAGTCCCTGGGAGCTTTTTAAACTCCTCTAGTGATTCCAGTGTATGGCCAAAACTGAGAAGACTGTATTTCAGAGTTGTCCCCTCAAGCTTTAGGAAGCTGGAGTGTTTACCTACCAACTGCAATTCATCGCAGGTTGAGGGCTGATCCTGGTGACATTAACAGCCAAGCATTTTTGGCCTGTAAAGAGCTGAGGTATGCCAGGGAATGGTGGTTGCCCAGGGGACATGGGCCAACAGTATCAGCTACTAGCTGGACATGATATCAAATCCTGGCTTTGTCCAAGCACTCTTAGAGCAGTTTTAATCATGTCTTTTAAACTCTTTAAGCCTCAGTTTCCTTTCCCTGGTGGCTCAGACAGTGAAAAATCTGCCTGTAGTGCAGGAGACCCAAGTTCAATCCCTGAGTCAGAAAGATCCCCTGGAGAAGGGAATGGCTACCCACTCTAGTATTCTTGCCTGGAGAATTCCATGGACAAAGGGGCCTGACGGGCTACAGTCCATGGGGTCGCAAAGAGTCAGATGTGACTGAGTGACTGAACACTTTTCCTCATGTATAATAACTTCTTTGTCCAAGCTGGGAGGATCAGATATAATATATGGAACGCACCCAGCATGCAGTGAATTCTTAACAGATCTTTGTTTTAAACCCAGCAAGTGGAAAGCGGGAGGGGAGAAAGGGGCTACTTGAAGCATCCAGAACATGCCATAAAGCAATGCAAATTGTGAGTTCTAATCTGGTTAGATAACACCAAATAGTTCTACTAGGGAAATTTTTCTTTATTTAAAGGAATGCTATGATGAGTTGTCAGGATATACACAGTGGCTTAGCAGGTGCAACCCATTTCTCTAGCACGTTCCATCTCTGCTGTGTGTGCCAAGTTGTCCCCAGGAGTAGTGGATGCAGAAACCAGTAGTCGAAGGGAAATTGCTCTTCCTATAGATGAACGCCTGCCTGCTAGTATTTGGGGGCACTACTCAGGAATGCATGGGGTGCTGTGTCTGCAAAGGTATTACCAGCACTGGGGTCTATCCTGATAGGAAAAGGCAGGAGTCCCAAGTGAAGAAGTGAGAACTCTGCTTGAAAAATCAGATTCCCAATATTATCATGGGCAATCAACACATTTGAGTCAGAATCGTACAGTTGGACCATCTGAGTTCCTTGGTTACGTGGAGTAATTCTCTAGAAATTAAGCAATTATTGGGACATTCCCCAAACTATATGGGTACTATTTTTGTTGATAAGGGATTCAGACAGTTCTGTGTGGGGATAATTTTAATACATAAGAGTTCTTTATGCTGGTAAAAATAAGTGAATTAGCAAATAACGGAGGACCAGGAAGGCACCGGTAATCACAGTGTATAATGAACCGCAGATTGTGACTAAGCCACTTCAGTGCACCTGAGAGCAGAAGGAAACAATAGAAAATAATTACAGTAATTGTTAGAAGGCTTCGGAGAAGGCAATGGCACCCCACTCCAGTACTCTTTCCTGGAAAATCCCATGGACGGAGGAGCCTGGTAGGCTACAGTCCATGGGGTCGCTAAGAGTCGGACACGACTGAGCGACTTCACTTCCACTTTTCCCTTTGATGCACTGGAGAAGGAAATGGCAACCCACTCCAGAATTCTTGCTTGGAGAATCCCAGGGACAGGGGAGCCTGGTGGGCTGCTGTCTATGGGGTCGCATAGAGTTGGACACGACTGAAGCGACTTAGCAGCAGCAGCAGCAGCAGCAACCCTGTTTAATTAGGTTCTGTGCTTCTTGTCAAATTCCATCGTTGGCAACCTTTATGAATACGAGCCTCCTTTCCCACTTCAGATGGGTGCTCATAATGGGAGTTTATCTGGAGCAGTCTGTCTGGAAAATATACTTGCCAGTGCTCTGCCCTGGACAGACAAGTTTTCTGTCTTCTCTCCTGCTCCTTTGGCCTTGAATGTTTGGAGAGAAAAGTGGTCTGTAAATGTTCATGGGATGATTGTAAAACTGGCTGCTCTCGATTGTCAGGGCTGGTGGTGACCCTGGCAGGTTGTGACACCTGGTGATGACTCCTGACCTCTCATCTGCCCGGTTGAACATCTTTTCTTCCCATGGGAGAGGAAGACCTTTCCTTGGCCAATGTGACCTTATCTCTGCTTCCCAGCAAGCTAAAGGCCAGGTGTTCTGGGGCCAAAATCAATCTTTGGGGCTTTTCCTGATTTGCCAAAATCAAGTCAGTGTGTACACTCTTGTACGTTAGTGGAATTTTATCCATGTTCCCTCCCCCCACCGCCCCGATGCCATTCCTGCTGTTACTGCTGCTACTACTAGTGATGACCAATGCTGCGAAGTTGCTGTGTGACAGGCATTGTGGTGAGCCCTTTACTCACGCTGATCTATCTATTTGACTCTCATGATATCCTTAGTTATTTTATAGACAAAGAAACTGAGGTTCACAGAGGAGAAATTATGTGCTTAAGGTTCTATACCATGCGGCATGACGAGGACATGAACCTACCAAGTCTAACTTTAGAGCCCACAGTTAATGGCATCTGAGCACAAAACCGTGTATTATGTTGTGCTCAGTTGTATCCGACTCTTTGCTACGCTATGGACTGCACTCTGCCAGGCTCCTCTGGCAGAGGAGGGATTCTCTGGGAAAGAAGACTGGAGTGGGTTGCCACTTCCTTCTCTAGGGGATCTTCCTGACCCAGGGATTGAACCCACATCTCCTACAGCTCCTGCATTGCAGATAGATTCTTTACCACTGGGCCACCAGTTAGTTAAGATTTATTTACCATCGTCTCAGGGAGCACCATGATTTCCAGGTTTTCTACCCCGTGAGCACATTAAAGAGTCTAGGAAAAGAAAGATCATGGTTCCTGGATGCTGGAGAAGGGAGGATGTTTTTTAAAATAAGGTATTAAAAATGGAGCAAAGGTTCCCTCTCAGTTTTTTTGCTCAGCCCTGGAGCTGAGACAGAGGAGAAATGAGATGTGGATCCTCTCCTGCTCAAACGTGAGTTTAGTGAGTCAAGTTCCAGCTAAGGACAAGTACAAGAACATAAAATCCTTTTCTAATCTCTCCCTAAAGAAGGCGCAGATGAAAGGCCTCATCAAAGCCTCTGAAACCACCAAAGCTGTTTGCCAGCCAAGAGATAAATCAGGAAGGTTTGAGATCTGGTTTGAATTTAATAATTACAAATGACTAATCAGGGGCCATTCTCTGTCAAGTCAGTAGCTGTACTCTCTCCACCAGTGCATTTCTGCTGCTCTGGTCACTTGGTTATTAAATAGAAAAGCCCTGTGATTAAATCACAGGGCTGTTCCAACACTAATCAATTCAATCTCAGTCGTTTAAAATTAAGTCAGGCCTTGCACTTGCCCTGCCTCTGTGACAGAAGTGGGAACCACACACGGCAAACGTGACTGAAGGTATCCAGAGAGCATCCATTTATAGCCCTATGTGATGTGGGTACTTAGAGGAGGGTCAGGCTGCATCCCAGGTCTCTTATTTATCATCCTGCAGGATTTCCTCCTCCACCATCTTTAATACCAACATCCTCTTTGCCTGCCTCTCAACGTCCAGTAACAACAAAGCAGCAGTGGCAATAGTAGTAATAGTAATTAGGATAGTAACCACAGAAGCAATAATAATTATCGTTTTTTAATCTCTTGCCATATACCTGGCCCTGTTGTAAATATTTTATCTGCTTTAATCCTTCAAATAAGCCTATGATGAAGAAATCAAAGTTTACAGAAATATGTCATAGACACTTTCATATCTCACACACCTGGAACCTGCCTGGCCCATAGTTCATCCTCTATAAATATTTGTTGAGTGAATGAAGTGATAGAGAGCATCAGTATCTGTGATACATATCAGTTGCTGTAATAAGATCACAGCAAGGAGAAGTGATGGAGCTGGATCTTGAACTCAGTCTGTCTCATTTATTCTTTTTGTTTCCTTGAGGTGTGTAGGTAAATGTCTTATGAGCCTTTTTACATTGTTCTAAGGCACATATTGTTTTAAATGTAAATTTACTTTATGTGCTTCTCTGATGGCTCAGATGGTAAAGAATCTGCCTGCAGTGCAGGAGACCTGGATTGAATCCCTGGATTGGAAAGATCCCCTGGAGGCAGGAATGGCAACCCACTCCAGTATTCTTGCCTGAGAAATCCCATGGACAGAGGAGCCTGCCAGGCTACGGTCCCTGGGGTCGCAAAGAGTTGGACATGACTGAGCGACTAAGACTTTCACACTTCCCTTCACATTTTTTATATTAATTTCAATAAATCACACTTTGTTAAATAAATCACAATATAAAATCACAAATAAATCACAATATAAAATCACAATAAATCACAATATAAAAAGAGAAGTAGCACTGGATGGCAAAAGGATCAGTGATTTGGGAACTAGGCTGGTGTAGAGAAAACTCCCCTCTCCAGTATTTGCTAATTTTGTGACCTTGAACAAATCCCTGAAGCCTTCCCACGCTTCAGTGTTCTTCTCTGTAAATTGAATACCACCATGCTCACTGAGGCTGGGCTGAGGAGAAGCTGGAAAGGAACAGTTCTTTAAATGGTGAGTACAGTGCTTGGCTCATAGCAGACACCCAGTTCCCGCATCCACTTCTCCCCACCCCCAGTGTATATTTGATGGTGATTCTCCTTTGCTTCCAAGACTGAAAACCTCAAAGGATCCCAAGATTTGGGTCTAGAGAGAATGTAAGATGAGCCTAATGAGAATCAGACAGCTTAGACCTGGGACCAGCTCTTCTGCAAATCCATCAGCTGAGGACAGGTAGGGTCACTGCTCTTGGCCGAGAGCCTTACCCGGAACCACAGAAAAACATTTATTCCCAGACCATTTACTAATGAGATTTATGTGTCTGCCTTGTGCTGTCAGAAGGTAGCCAAGCCTAAGAGGAGGTGGTCACAGAGTGGCCTGGAGAACAGTAATGTGCTGTGAAAGCGGATGGTGTCACTAGGAATGAGTCTCAGGGTCCGCCCCATCTGTCCAGAGAGACCTGTGTCTCCATCAGAACTCAGATCCACATGTACAGAAGACTTTGCCCTGTTGCAGATTAACAGAGAGCCTCCTGGTCAGTTTTTGAGCCAAGAAGCATGAGGTTTTTCCAGCACCCAAGCACCTCTAGAAAGCGTCACCATGAAATATGTAGCCTGCAGGGTTAAGGAATCAGACAGTATACTCTACCCCTTTGTTCCCGTACATTCCCTTCTGTAACTGCCCTTCCTCCCTGCCTCAGATAAGTGTACAGACAAAGGATTCAGATGCCCAATCAGGTCACTTATGGTTGGATTTAGCCAGCTGTTTCATTTCAGTCGGGCTGTTATCAATCCTGGATTCGTTGTTCCTGAAGCACAGAGGCTTGGGTGCTCATGGTGTTGTTCGGGGAAGTGCGTGCTTGCTGCCTAGTCATGGGTGTGCCTTGCCCTTGAACAGACCTGACACTTCTCACATGAGGAGTGAAAATCACCAGTGTTCCACTCGGACCAATGTCTGAACAGTTGTAATTTTTTTTTTTTTTTTAACTTATCTGTATACTTTAGGGAAAATAAATTCCCCTGCTGGTTAAGAAAAAGAGTCTCTTATTTGAAAAGCAAAAATCGTAGCTTGAACTTGCATGTTTTGAGTCCCCAAGGAAATTTGAGGTTGAAGAATTTTAGCCTTCAGTGATCTTTGCTTTTGAGGTTTTGATTTAATTTTGGCAGCCAGGTGGTTAGCGGAAGGGAAGAGTGTCGCCCCAAGAACACGGGCCTCCTTTATTTATTCTTTTTTTAGTCACTCATTCAGAGATTATTCATTGACCTTCTGCTCAGCACAGGATGCTGGGGTTTTAAGTTATGCACTCAAATCAGAGAGCCCAGACTACAGCACAGTCCCTGGGCTCACCCACGGCACACTGTTTTTCATAGTTGAAAGGGAAGTGGACTGTGCATTCGCCTCAGTGAATGTGACAAGAATAACAGGGTGGGTCTCTGGCTCTTCAAATAGGCTGAGAACCCATGAGACCAAGTGGGTAAATGCAGGTGTTTCACAGACAGAGTCCTTCCTCCCTCGGAGGTCATCTCTCCATGACCTCTGATGCGCACAGAAGGGTGGTGCTGGGCTGGTGGAATGGGTACCCGTTTGTTCCTCTCCATAGTGAAGAAGACAAGCTTCTCAAAGGGAGCAGGGTCAGAAGTACCAGCAACAACAACAAATGAAGAAATACTCTTCTGGGGCAGTTGGCTAGGTACCAGGTACTGTAGCCAGTTCTGAGAATGTGATCATGACAGACTAAATCCTGTCTCTGTGTGCTTGCATCTCATGAGAAAGTCAACCCGAAAACAGAAAATTAAAGTATCTCTCTGAAGTGGGTCTCTCCTCCTGGTCTCTATCTCTACAGCTTGTCTGAATCATTCACAGCAGAGATCACAGTCTAAAATATTTTGTTTTCTTTTTATTCCCAGTTAGTGGGAAGGGAGCACGCCTGGCTCGTTCACTGCTGGATCCTAGCACCCAGAGCCTCGCACATCGGAAGTGCTCAGTGAACACGGTGAATGAGCAAACGACCTAGTGACCCTGTGAAATGTTTGCGTTGGGCCCAAAGTTTAAATTGCAGACTCCTTCTGTGTTGCTGACCGTGGTCAGTTAACACCCTATGCAATGGAAATTGAAAAGAACACCCACTTTGATAATCCATGCAGATTTTACTTGTAAAATGGGTGGGTTTCTTAAGGAGATCTTTCTATCCCCGGGTAACTGGCTGTGGCTTACTTTAAAGGCTGCTAGAGGACTTTTGTCTTCTGCATTTGGCTCTTGGGATGCATAGAAGCATCTGGGGTTAGTGATGCTTAGGAGGCTGTGTTCCAGCCCTGGGTGATGTACTGAGTTGGTCTGGAGAGGGCTGCGTGCCTATAAGAGAAAGAGCCTCTGTTAGTATCCCCTTTCCTTCACTAGGGTAGGATTCTTGGGGTACAGGCCACTGTAAAATGTGTCATGTTGACAAAATCATTGAGCCCTCGAAATGGAACTGTAGCATCATAAAATTCCATAATCTAACAATACCAGATAGCGGCATACATCTCTGTAGCTTACAGTTTGGGTAATACTGGGAGCCACCATTTATTGTGCCCTTACCATGTACCAGCCGTCATTCCAGGTGCTGTATACATATCTTCTGTGATCCTCAGGACAGCCTGACCTGGTGGTTAATGGCCACTTTACAGATAACATCCCAGAGCCTCTGCCCTCTCATGGGATTTCCCAAGATCGCAGGTCTAATTCTGTAGCCTCTCAGTGCAAGAGAAGCCAGGCTCAGGAAATGGCATAGGTTGTCCTGGGTGGCAGGACACCAGCGCAGACATCCCTACTGTTTTACCCTAGCACACGTTACTGATTGATTGCAGCCTTCCCTCACTTGCTGTGCTGTGAAATCCTTCTCAATACAGCACTTGAGGCAGACGCTGCCAGGCATTCCGAATGGCAAATAAATCATAACCTATTTGCCAAGTGTGCTTTAAATGTTGTGCGTGTGAAGGGTTTTGCTCTAGGAATTCGAATCTTGGATTCAGGGTGTTATACTGTAGCCATGTAACTTGGTAGCCATTGTTTATCTCTCCTAACTTCAATTTATTTACCTGTAGAATGGGAACTATGCCTTGCCATACTTGCCTCCAAAGTCACCATATAAAATACAGGCCAATGAGTTGGCTTCAATGACACCACAGTGCCGCTTTTAATTGTAACTGAATGATGAATCAGTATGGGTCATGTCCCTATGCAAATATGAAGCAGCAACCCCCCAAAAAATGACAAGCGGCTCTCAGCGTCCTCTTGGGACTCCCCCAAAGCCCGTGAGTGGAGTATTTGACTCCCTGACAATCACCAATCACATGGTGAACCTGTTAGTGAAGATTCTTGGATATTATCTCAGAATGGCTGATTGAGGATCCTGGCTCCTAGCATTGGATCTCTAAATTCTTCCACTGCTCAAGTGGAATGATATAGGGATCTAGCACTCCGTACTCTGTATGGAACCATGTTAACCTTTAGGATTTGAAACATCTAGGTAGCTGGTGATGGAAAAAAGGCCCCAGTCTCTTCCTCATCTGCGTCTGGCAAACTAATTCATCCGTCAGACCTGTTCAAATGCCTCCTCCTCTGAGAAAACACCCCCAGCTCCCACCAAGGCCAAGCTGATTACTCCCTCACTGTGCTCCAGAGCCCTCCAGCCCACAGGCTGAGCACTTACTGTACACCAGGCACTCTGCTGTGTGCTAACACACAGCACTGTATTTACTTCTCCCTCTTGGAAAATAAAAGCTTATGTTATCACCTCCACCTTAGAGTTGAGAAAGGGTGACTCAGGCAAGTGAAGTGACTTTCCCTAGGATAATTGGATCTTATTGCATTGTAATCACACCAGAGTCTGTGTCTCTTACAGGAATATGATAATTACGTGAGTTAATGTGAGTTCCTTAACTAGGGAAGTTGCCAATCTCGGCATTCCTGGGAGCAAACACAGGACCTGGTGCATAATAGGTGCTCAACAAATCTTTGTTGAGCTAAAGAAATAATAGAAGAGTTATAGTGAGACAGTCAAGGACAGATAAGGACTGGGTGCTTTCCAGCATCTGCCTTTGTTCACACTCATCATCTAATAGAGGAGAAAGGGCAGGAGGTGATGGACTTCTTAGAGGGCTGAAGACTCGGACTGTCTCTCATACCACTCCACTGTAGCCTCATACCAGGGATTCCGGTCCGCCGGCAGCTTTCTGCCAAGTAGGTGACTTAGCAAGTCACAAATTAGAGACTCGAGAAATATTTACCTGATTGGTTAAGCTAGAGATGCAGAAGAGAAGTAAATGTGTCTCTGAAGAGCTTGATTGTGTTTGCGAATGGAGTTTCTTTTCTTTTTATACCGAGGATAATACATTTTTCCAACCCCATAGACTTCCATGGTCATAAGTTCATTTCAAATATAGTTTTCTTCAGTTCCAGTAACGACTCTTCTGAGTCTTGGTATTTATGGCTGTAAAATGGGAAGGTTGGAGAAGATGTCTAAGGTTCTTTCCAACATTCTGGCTCGGTGATGACATCAGCACCCTGGATGAAGTTTAGAACAAATTTAACTTACACAAGTACAAAGCAGCTCTAAAAATGGAATATCTTTAAGTGAATTAGATTATTTCCAGTCTAATGTCTTCTTCCATGTTAATAAAAATCTGAACTCTGTGTCTAAATTTCTAAGTCTTGCTATACAGAGACATTTAGAAAAAAAGAAACTCTAAAGAGAAACAAACTGTAGCAGCTTGAATAAGAACAATAATGCAAACCAGTTATCCCAGAGCTTAATCATTTCCTGTAATTTCTTAGGCTTTCTTAGAACTCAGTTTAAGGTTTTGCGTAACATGGTAGAAATCATAAGGATTACATGTGCTATTTGATTGCATTTTTTTCTTTCCTTCATCGAAGTCATAATCCTTGTTTACATTTGAACTTTGTTTTATTATTTGTTTCACAGCGGAAACGGAAGCAGAGCACCCAGGATGAAGACGCAATTAGCCTTTGTAGTCTTGATATAAGTGTAAGTACAGTACTTCCTACGTCCCCTGCCACGGGAGCACCTCTCATCTCTGAACGTATTTGTTAACCTGCTGTGGGCTTTAGGTGGGCTTCCAGAATCCAGTTATGGAGGTTGGGATCTGGGGGGAAATGTTAAAAAAATTTTTTTGTCATTTTACTGGAAGAAGCTGTGTGGCCAGCTTAAACTTCCAAGCAACTTGTTTATTGCTTGTGTCTTTTCTCTCATAAAATGAACAGTGAAGTGAGTGCATCTGGATAGAATCTAGATAAAGGCCGCTGTGCCGTGTTAGAGACTGGCTACTAAAGGTGGACCAGATGTTTGTCCCCCTTTGGAGGAAGTTGGCAGATTGGCCCAACTCAAGCAGCTGCATGGCTCAAAGGCCAGAAGAAGTGTCCGGCAGCATGGCTGAAGGAGTGGCTTTGGTTTTAACAGGTTCGTTTGACTGAAGATTCTGTACTTAGATTTGTATGACACCTATCTTCTCCTCTGTTTCCTCATGTGGAAAAGACTTAACCTAACAGAATTGTTGTGAGGATCACACAAAACAGTAAAAGTGAGAGTACCAACCACGTAGCCTGGTACATAGTAGACACTCACCAAATGTTAACCTCACTGTATTTTCCTTTAAAAGTGGAAGTTTGCAAAAGATGTTTGAGTGACCTGGTAACTGTGCTAGTGATGATAGAGGTCAAAAGCTTTCTTGGATTTTTTCAGGTCTTTGGATGCTGAATTTCAGTAGCTTTCTTTGTGTGGCCTCCTTGTCTCCCAGTGACACAGTTGGGGAGGCTCCCTGGGCATCTGATGCTCTCATTGTCTAGGGACTGGGGGTCAGGATTCTGGCCCCCACTGCGCTCCCCATGTCTGTTCATCGTTCACATTCCCTGGAACTTTAATCATCATGTGTGCACGGTGGATCCATCTAACGTTGGAGCCTGGTCCTCCTCCTCCACATACACTGCAAAAGCCACTGTTGTGAGATGAGGCTTCTATGCTAAGAATTAAGAACTGGTCCATGGTGCTGGCTCTGTCTGTAACTAACGATGTAATCTTGGGCAAGTCAGTTCCTCTCTATGGGCCTCATCTGTTAAAAAAACAATTTTGAGATCCAGTCTTTAAAGTATTGTAAAAATTTGAAGCTCCATTGAACACAGATTATTGGGTTTCCACCTGATAACATTTGCTTACCCATATAAGCAACGCTTTCTTAGTTATTTTTAATTGTGGCAGAGTTTTCTATGATGCACATAGCTATGATGGAGGGAGCCTGTGCTAGCTAACGTTAATGTATTCACACATCTTTATTTGCCACATGGTGTTTGTTCCAGTCTTTAGAACCATCAGATTGATGGGTTGGACCAGTTTATTATGTTGCTATGGTAATAGGACAAAAAAGACGATGTTCTTCTTGCTTTTACTTTACTCATTGAATCTTTTATTGTTGGCAAGTGAAGTCTTTGGAACTTTCTTTATTGACAACAAGTTTTTTGGTGTTTGCAAATGTTTTTAATTTTGTGGCAATTATTAGAATTGTTGATGTTCAGAATATATAGAGCCCTTAGCCGTGATATAGCCCAGTCCCCTCACTTTGAAAATGAAGAAGTAGAAGCCCAGGGACGTGTAGTGATTTAATAAGACTTTAACCTAGATCATTTCTAAGATCATGCCTCATCCTATGTTTTTGCTGAACTGTGTTTATTTTTCAGAAAAATACATCTCTAGAAGCTTTATTCAAAGAACTACTGGACTCTTTTATATCAAAGGATTATTTGCAATCATAAGTTGTGATTTGGTTTTCATGTTGATAGGCATCCACGACCTTACCTTCTGATCAGAATCATCTAAGCTCATATAATGAATTATTTGATGTCTTTTCTCCTTATGCAGCCACAAAAGATACATCTCCCTCCCTTGCTGTATCTCTTAACCATATCATATCATGTTTTGTCACAGTAAAAAGACTTTCATGGAAGAGTCTACCTTTATGCTTAGGGATTCACCTGTGGCCAAACTTCTTTCTGATTTCTCTGTTATTTTTTCCTGATTCTTGGCAAACAGATTCCAGAACCTGGGCAGTTTCCTCCAAATATTGTCATGTAATATTATAATCATTATGAAACTTAAAAGAATCCTAGAAGCTGTTGGAAGACATGAAAACTGGTGTTTTGCAAGTTTACTGACAGTCCAAGCTGTACAGAGATGATGGGATGTGTGACAGATACACATGTGGCCACAGAGGAATTGCTACTGATTTTCAGTGCCTTGCACCTAACAGATGCTTTGTAGAGACGAGTTGAATGAAGTAGCGGATAGAGCCACTCATGAGAAGATAGTAGCCATAAAGGCTGCAATGTCTGAGTAAATATCTGAATCCCATAAATTAAGGGTCTCCCCAAAGGTGCTTTTTAAATGGTAATATCCAGTAGAGTCACAGCAGCATTAATGAAGAGTTGTTTTGAGTCTGTTTCTGTGTGTAGTGGAAAGTATCTGAAAAAAAGGTGGGTTCCAGTGGATGACTCATACCGGAAGATGTGAGGGCTTGGGAAAGTAACATTAGTAACTCTCAATTTTGATTCCACTTCATAAGTGGAAAGACGTTCACCAGATGTATGCTTGAACACGAAGTTGCTGAATGGGGGACAGGGATCTTTGGGGGATCGTAGTCAAGTTTCCATTGAGTCCTAGCCCAATGCTGCACAAAGAGCTCTTCATAAATACTTACAGGTTAGCGAATTTTAACAACAACGAAAAGAGTGGATCTTCCCAACGTGTATGTGGAATTCAACACACGTATCCCCTTTCTAGAAATATATCTGTGACGTATAGTTGGGAAGTGTTAACACAGAAACTTTCCCCCTTTGATTAAAAGCATATATTGGTGTCTGAGTGTAGATAACACCAAACATTCCTGTTGACATCCTGCTTTATTTTAAAGCTTCAGATGACAATTCTGGTAGGTGCCTGATACAGGGTTTTCCTTCTGAACGCCTCTGCAACCTCTTATTGAACTTGAGCTTAGAGACCAAATAGGAGTGGGTAAGCTAGAAAAGAGTGTATCATTACAGAACAGGGCTCCGCAGTTGTTTGGGGACGGGGTGTGTCATGGACTCTTTTGAGAATCTGATAATGGCACTGGGCTCCAGACTATTTTACAAGATTGACATATGATTTTGTGGGCCTCACAGAGCCCAGCCAAGACCCCACATGAGTAGTTCCTCTTAAAAAGGAAACTGGAAGAATCTTAAGGCCTGGTGAGGTATCTCCGCAGAATTATTCTCCCACCCTCCACCTCCAGCACTTGGTGAAAAATGAGTTGTGACTCGAGAGTCTATACTAGTTGACAATGTAATTGATCTCTGTTTTTTCCCACCACTTTACCCAGTCCACTGGCTGAGCCCCTGGCTTCCTGGCAGGATAGAACGCAAACTATTCCGGGGAGGGGGGGAACAGACTATATTTTTATCACTTTTGAGAACAATTTGCAGAGTGGAGAATGCTCCCAGAAGCCGCCTACAGATATTCTCTCACGTCAAAGGATATGAGTGGGGTGGTTTCAGGGACATCGCTTCCCCCACAGCACTTTTCTCATTTGAATTCTAGTGGGCGAGAGACTCCCAAGTGAAGCGCTGGGTTTCATGGTCCCTCAAGCAAGGCCCTTGGCAGAAGAGCCAGGTGTGACCCTGATGTAGGGCACTGCTTAGCATCAAACATCCTTTATGAAAAAATACACGAATGTTGGGATAGGCACAAGAACACTTTCCAATGAAGAAACAGTGTTGCAGATTTGGAAAATGTGAGCACTAGAATTCACTATACTCTTACCTCAAAGCAGTGGCTACATTTTGATGTATTACCTTTCTAGCATTATATACACACTCACTTAAAACTGCTTAATTATGAAATATTTCAAGCATACAAAGTGGTGTAAAGGATAATGTAAAACTAAAGATGTGCCCTTAACGACGCCACAGGCCCTTAAAAAAATCCCTGGCTCTGCTGTGTTTAATGTTTATTGTTGCCTTCCCTGCCTATAAACTTGCTATGTACATGTAGCCCTAAATAGCACATATGTTATCAACCGACTTTTAAAGTTTATGTAAGCACACAGTTTTAATTGTGATCATAGCATATTAATTTATTCCTGTATTTTCCATTTACTATATTGAAATCATGTCACCACAGCCTGAAACATTCTTCAATAAGATTATTTTAAATAACCACACTTTGTCAAATGGATCCACCAAGTTTATTTAGCCAGTCCTTCCTTGGATATTTAGATAAGTTGCAATTTTTTACTGTTACAAATACCACTGATGGGCATCCAAGAATATCTTTGTGTGATTCTTTTATCCGTAGGGTAAAATATAAAATTCCTGGCTAAAAGGGAGTGAATATTTTTTGAACCTATTCACAGGTTTATACGCCTTCTGGCAGTGAGAGGTAGAAATTCAGTTCAGAGCATTTGAGCGTCTTGTGTGGAAACTCGGAATGGGGGATTGTTCTCGGTTTTCTTTGCCACATTCTCTTTCAGCTGTATCGCTGGTCCCTTGCTAAGTGTGGCTTTATGTGGGACATTTGCTAACACCCCGTCTTTGGGAGGAGCCCCTCCTGTTGCCCTTGGCAGAGCCCAGGCTCTCTCTTACCTGGCAGCGAGGGGCTGGTAGTGGTGGAGTTGGTGGTGGGGCATCTTTTCCATGCGGCGGGGCTTCCCCACAGGAGCAGGTGGCTGAACTATAATTCGGGTTGGGATGAGACCCATTTAACCCTCCTAACAGTCCTGTGACCACAGGTGTTATCATACCGTTTTTGTAGATGAGAAAACTGAGGCTCGGAGAAATAAGCAATTTGCTCAAAACCCCACGTTCTTGTAGATTCAAGGCCGGGAGAGCTGGCCCCCACAGTTTCTCCATGCTGCCTCCAGCACAGGAAGGAGAAAGCATTTGGCTCCAGGCCTTCTGGTGATGAATGATGGACAGGACATTGAGCTGGTCTTTTTGGCAACCCCCGTTTGGGGTTTATGACCATGCACCTGCAGAGTACTATAACCTGTGCTTTCCAAATACTTACTCTGTTACACGGATGCTCAGAGCACAAGAGTTGATACATGAGAAGGGGGAAAAGCTTTCCCATCTCAGTGAAGCTAAATGACGTTTCTTTGCTAGGACGTGTTAAACCAGACGTGAAACAGCAGCAGGATTATTTTATCTCTGCTCAGCAGAGTCCAGATAATTACAAAAGATACCATTTCTGTGGTTTTGTTTCTCTTGGTCTGTTCTGGAACTTGCTAACTGAGGAGATTAGCCTTGCCCTGACCAGCATGAGGCCTTGATGAATTATGTGGGAGATTTTAATAATGCTCTTATCTTACCGAGGAGACCAGGCCTGCCCCTGAGACTGGGTTGTCAATAGCGCATATTTATATTTAACCTGATGGAATTTCTTTTTTTTTTTCTGGTTTGAAATTACGATCTGGTCTTGCTGCCTGTGAAATTATCTGGGCCTACAGTAGTGGAGATCCTGTGTTGAGTCCCAACCCAAATCTCTGATGGCAGATCTGCTCATTGTTGACATAGGCACATCTTGTCTTGCTGTGGTTACTGTTGTTTAGTTGCTAAGTCGTGTCCATCTCTTTTTGTGACCCCATGGACTATAGCCCACCAGGCTCCTCTGACCATAGGATTTCCCAGGCAAGAATTCTGGGATACATGGGAATTCCTAGGCATCTCCTCCTCCAGGGGATCTTCCCGACCCAGGGATTGAACCTGCGTCTCCTGCATTGGCAGGTGTATTCTTTACCTTCTTTATCTTGTCTTTAGCCTAATCGAGTAGGTTGTCAATGGTTGTCATTTCACTGTGTATTCACTATGGCCTTTTCTCTTTGATCCACCTCTTGAAAAGCACAGTGACAAAGAAGTCCCTGGGAGCTTCAGGACATGCTCTCAGAAGCTGCTCATGGGACAAAGTGTCAGTCATCATTTTTTGTCCCCCTTCAGTGACCCCCATGGGGCCCAGGATTATTGAGGGATCCTGTATTCTGAGTATACCTAGTTGTTTGAATTTGTCATCAGAATTATAGACTTTGGAAGTTTAGAGATTAATCACCTTCAGTTTCTCCACTTGTAACCTGAAATCATAGCAGTGCCTTGCCTTAGAGTTATAAGGATTAAAATAAGTTAATTCATGTAGAGCATATAGTACCTGGCCCTTGGTAAGCACAAAATACACTCGCTATTGTTGCTGTTGATTTCATAATACAGTATTGATTCTGTGGTTCAATTTGAGGATGTCATTGTCACAAATGTTCCATATATAGAACTGATTATGAAATTAAAAAAAAAACCAGAATATAAAGAGATGTATACAAGGAGTTTTATTACAGCATTTTAAAATAACAGCCATAAGCTGGAAATAGCATGAGTGACTAAATTATATAGAGACTTGTAAATCTATTGCAAAATAGAAGTGTAAAACACGATTACAGAGCACATAACTGTGTAAGTTATGCCTCTGGATGGTTATGTGTGTAAGTGTCCACTTGAAGGAGTACACATGGAGGAACATACACTACACTGTGGACAGTGGTTACATTGGGAGAATGGGGTTACAGGAGGGGGCGGTTGAGTTCCAGGGGTTCTTAACCTTTTGTATCTTGTGAAACCTATGAACCTCCCCCCACCCCCAAGACTGTTTAGATGTGCTTAAACTACAATATATGATTAGAACAAAACCCAGTTTTACTGAAATATAGTTATCAAAATATTTAAAAGCAGAATTGTGGTGAGAGTTACATATGTGCTTCTTAATTAATGCATTAAGTAACAAGATCTGGCAACAAATCCAACATCTCATACTCCTTCCATGAAATGATGAGTAAATGATGTTTTAAAATACCCTCACCAGCCACACTGTGATTTGCAAACACAGTGATTTTTATGGTGACAGTCATGGGTCTGCTAATGCTTCTGTGATTCTGTGGTCTCCATTCATAAAGGAAGTGCTAAATTTCACTTGTTAGTAAAACTGATCTTCAGTGGGTTTTTTTTTCCATCCAAGCTCACAGATGCCCTGAATTGAATCTGTGCAATCCTTGGGCTTCTGAGGATTTTAGATTAAGAATCCCTGTGTAAGACACTCAGTCTGTTATGATAAGCTTTGTACTGTATTACTTTAGTAATTCAAATGACTAAAATTTAAAAAATATATAATAAATATAATTGATTTTGACCTGCTGGTATATGAAGTTGTTAGTGTTTTAAAGGAGGGAAAATAAAACATTACATAAAATTAAAGGATGGGGATAATGATGATAATGTTGTTTTCAGAAAGACTTTGCTTTAACCATTAAGTCAGTTCAGTTCTCAACTCTTGGTGTTTGTTTAGATTTTCCTTTGAGACCAGCTTAGCTTTTTTAAATGAATGACTTAACTCACCTCAGTAGTTTAGTATAAGATCTTTTATGCTTTTTCTGCTATTGAAAACAATTTTAGGGTAGAAAAATGTCCTTGTTTTTAAAAGATGAATACTGAAGTATTTAAAATGTCATTATATCTGTAATTTATTTTTGAATATTTTACTGTAAGTTGTAAAGTACATATTTTTAAAGAAAAATTTTATTTTTAATTACACATGTAACACTGTTTATATATTCCCACAATTAAAAAAAAAATCAAACGAGAGGTAGAACTAACAACCCATTAACCATCCATGGCCCCACTTACCTTCTTAGGTATAATCTGGTTATTAACTTACTCTCCTCCTAGATATTTAGATATATAGATAGATATAGCTATAAAAATTAGTTTATGGTGGCTTTATAAAGATGTGTTGTCATTTTTTTGTTTTACTTTGCAATTTGCTTTTTTTTCTTTTAAATTGTCTATTTTTTAGAGCGCTTTTAGGTTTACAGCAAAATTGAGCAGAAAATGCAGATAATTTCCATTTGTCCTCTGTCCCTACACATGTACGGTGTCCCCCCATTATCAGCATCCCCCACCGGAGTGGTGCAGTGTGACAACTGATGAACCTCCATTGACACATCATTGTGATGCATAGTCCATAGTTTACATTAGGGTTCACTCGGTATACTTTCTCTTGGTTTTGACACACTTGTAATGACATATCCACTATTATGGTATCTTCAGAATAGCCCTGAAGATGCTCTGTGCTCTGCATATTCATCTCTCATCTCAGCCCCTGGCAACCACCCATCTTTTTACTGTCCCCATAGTTTTACCTTTTTCAGAATGTCATACAATTCTTTTCAGACTGGCTTCTTTCACTCAGTAATAGCCTTTAAGGGTCCTCCAAGTCTTTTCATGGCTTGAGAGCTTTTTTTTTTTTTTTTTTTTACTTTTTTTAATCACGGAAATAATATTCTGTTGTATGGATGTACCATAGTTTATTTATCCATTCACTTAGTGAAGAATATGTCTCATTGTTTTAACTGCTGCTTATTTTTGCACAAGACAAATGGGTCATAGTTTATTTTAACAGCATTCTCCATTGAGGGGCATTTTTGTTGTTTCCGGTATTTTCCAGTTACAAAGACCGTCCTCATATTCCAGAGCAAGTAGTAAGGTAGATGCAAAAAAGTACCTGTGTACACTGGTTATTTTAAAGTTAATATGAATAATATAAGTTGCCATTTTTATAATTCAAATTTTTGTGCACACAGTTAAAAACCAAACTGTCCCCAAATGCAGATCTGAACAGGCCATGAGAATTAATAGAGAGGAAGGTTTCTTTTGTCTCCATCATGAGGGCTTCATTTAAATAAAGGCTGTGCAGCTATTAAACTTGTGTATCTCCAGAAGTGTGTTCCTTTTCTGTCACCCATGGTTAAAAATACAAAACTACAGTTGTAAATTCAAAGGAAAGGTCTTGTTATATTGACCAAGTTTACATCTCAACTGCTTTTAAATTTTTTGTAGTTTATCATTAATTCTACTTTGACTGAGATTATTTGCAGTAAAAAGTCACTAGAAAATAATTGTTTACAAATACTTTTCTTATAGTTAATTTTTTTCTGAAACATAGCCTGGGTCTGTCCACCTGAAAATTACATAAATAATCTTGGTTAGAAAGTACCATCCGGGCTTCTATTCCCAGCTAATTGAGTTTTTCCCCTAAATGACTTATGTAATTGCATCAAGCCTCATCTTTGATCTGGTTATATAGTCCTAGTTTCAGTAACAGAAGCTGTTTTTCTTTCTTCTTTCTCTTCTTATTTGTGCCTGCTGCCCCTTCTCTGTGAAGAAAAGGTGGTGGGTTGACTTTGTTCCCTTAACATTTGTTGTGCATAAACTTTTTACATTGTTGGATTATTACTTGTATTTTGGAGGGACTTTTGAAAAATGTAAAAAGAATGAAGGATCCATGAGAATACTCAGGATCTGCATGTCTTCCTCCACCCAGCTCTAACATAACACTGCTGTGCCTGGCTCGTTTTCTGGAGAGCTGATCAATATGAGCAAGTGGTTTCTCTGTGAGCTACATTCATAGCTGGTATTGAGAGTGAAGTGTTTGACTCACGGGTTTATTATCTTCAGTGATCCAAACGCAGAGTTTTGGGTTAACTCCTTAGAAACCTGCAGGGAATTGAAAGTGTTTATTTTGCTTCTTTCTTTAGCAGACTGACTTTGTGGTTTTTTTTTTTTCTTCTCTTAGTTACATAAATGAGATTTCTTTTACTCCCCACACACCTCAAAACATTAGCCTCTAAAATTGAAATCTTCTACTGAACACAAAAGTCAATAAATCTTAAGTATCTTCTTCGCCTTTATTTGCCAAAGTGATGCTTTTGCTAGCCAGGTCTGTATGAATTCTATCCAAGGAGATATTTATTTCTATAGAATTAATGAGTTCCCTTGTTTATTGTTTAGTGCATTCATGGAAGTGATTCATGCACTAATTCAATTGACTGGTATTTACTGGACTGGACTGTATGTGGCACAAGGACACTGAAGGAAGAGAAACTTAAAGATTCATTCATCTGCAGACAAGTGGGAACTGCATACCGTTTTGTTACAAGTTAACCAATCACAGAGAAAGCACATTTTAGCTTTTTACCCAGGACTGATTTTCTCCTTTCTGTAAGGAAATAAATCCAATTATCAGGATTGGTTTCAAAAAAAGAAATTTTGCTATGTATTCTGCTTGCTAACCTTTTTCTCCTAGAGAGTATCCTTGAAGTTGACTTATTTCTTGCTGATCAGCCCAGAGGCTCAACTGTGGATATACTTCACTTTATTTTAGGCAAAAACTGACCCTGAGAAGTTATAGTCTTGCAGGTGAGCTTTGCATCTGTGTTCTCCATAGAGTGAGCCAGCATTTGGTTTCAAAGCAAGAGCCCTGGAAGGAACCTTAAAGATTATCTAGTTGAATATATTTCATTTTGTAGTTGTGGCAGTTGAAGCTGAGACACATTACCTGTCCAGCCCAAAGTGATCAAGGAAGAGTGAGAATATAATTTTGAGGATTTGTGTTCTGGATTGTACCTTAAACTCAGGAGGAGGTAGAAGCTAACAGTTCTGGTTCACCGCTTCCTAGCTGTGTGACTTTGCACAATGTATTCAACTTCTCTGTGTTACGGTTTCCTTGGCTGGAAAATGCAGGTGACAGTAGGTTGCTCTAAGAATTCAATAAGATAGTGCAAGTAGGGCTGGGGCACAGTGCCTGACACAAGCAAGTACTCAATTGCTGTTGATAATGCAAAATATCCAGGAGCCATGGGACAAGACACAGGCAGAGACACTGTCTATTTCTGGCATTGCTGCAAAGAGTGCTGGTATGTACCCAGCTCTCTATCAAGATTTTGTTGAGTGGATTTTTTTCCAATGGAAACTTGGTAATTCTCGTAGAGAATAAATGACACCAGGAAGGGGAAAATAAAGATTCTTATGGGTTGCTTAAAACAAGAGGGTTGGTAAATTCTATGCCTTTTTAGGGGGAACAAGTTTGTTTTTAAATGTATTTATATTTCTAATGTATTTTTAAGATGTTGTAATATGTATGTAAATGAGTAAATAATAATAATCAATAGGAATATTTAACTAAATGCCTCAACTGTTGATTTCATTCTGCAAAGCTTTGTTCTGAGCCCAGCTGTCATGATCAGCAGGTGACTGGTGGTAACACCTCTGTCAGCTCTGCCTCTCAATAGAGCCACAGCCACACCATTGTCACCTTCTCCAGCTGGTCCACCTTCATCCAGCTCCCATTATCTCCATGAAGTCTGCATGATTCCAGGGGCTTCCCTGCTTCTACCCTTGACCCTCTGTTGTTCACTCTCAGCACAGCAGCTGGAGGGGTTGTCTTAAGGCTAAATCACATGCTGTTTCTCTCATGTCCCCCTCCTCGCTCAGCGTCATTACCGCGTCCCGAGGCCCTGCCCAGCGAGGTCGTGTTGCTACTCCTGGAGCTCGTCATTTCCACACACTCTTTTCCCTGTGCTCCCGCCACTCTGGCCTTTTTCTTCTACACTCACACTCCAGGGCCTCGGCAGCTGGAGTTTCTGTCCATTTGGAAAGCTCTTTTAGGCACCCCTGTGACTTACTTTCTGTTTTCCTTCAGGTATCTGCTCAAATGTTCTTAGACTGACTTTTGCAACCCCCACCCCACCCCCTACCCCCGTGTAGAGCAGCATTTTACTCCCCACTCTCACCCCTCCCTAGCTCTCCCTGCTCTTCCTACCTGACTTTGTATTTTTTTCCTTTTTGGTATTTATCATCACCTGCCACATGTTTTTTTTTTGTTTCTTTTTTTGATTTATTAGTATATGTCCACACTACAGTACAGCTCTCATTTTGTTTTCTGACGTATTTCCAACATAGGGGATGATATCTGGCACAGAACGCATCTACTTGATATTTGTTGGATAAATGAATGAGTGGCCGCTTCATTGTTCATGTTTTGTGCTGTCTTCGAAAGGTTACTGTAAACATGAACTGGATTTATCTTGGTAACATTGTAAGAATATCTGTCTTCCTCTACAAACATACTTGTGTTCCCTCTTTTTGGAAGAAAATCCATAAAACAAGAGGCAAAACCAAGGCCTACCTGAAGAGACTGTGTGGTGTACAAAGCGAGATAAGTGAACATAATGCCAGGCTCTTACAAGCTAATGATAGAAATCAGCCTGGAGATAAGAGGATATAAGTGTGGAATGTACATGTGATTTCTACAGATGTGGAATCGTTGATGCCAGTGCTTTAATATTTCACTCACTTTGTGCTGCAGGAATCTCTCAGGATAGTGGTAGGAATGGAAATTTTCTGTTACCATGAGAAGCATTCCCCTTTTGAAGTCTCAATTCCTTTCCATCTAACTGGTATTCATTGAGTTGCAAGGCCCTGTTCCTGGTGCCCACCGCGTGGAGAGAGGAGGAGAGATACATGCGAGGAGCTTGTCAGGTACACTCATCTCTGGATGATCCCGGTTAATGAAAAGGAGTGTATTCCGGGCCAGTTAAAACAGTGGGCTACTGGACATTAATTGCAGCTCACCCTGGAATGTGTTCAGCGATGACATTGCAGTGTGAGCTTGTCTCGCCTTCTTGAGTATTCTCAGTGTATTGACGCTCCTGCTCAGTTGTGTCCGACTCTTTGTGATCCCATGGACTGCAGCCTGCCAGGCTCCTCTGTCCGTGGGATTTCCGAAGCAAGAATGCTGGAGTGGGTTGCCATTTCTTCCTCCAGGGGATCTTCCTGACCCCAGGGATCAAACCCACCATTTCTTGTGTCTCCTGCATTGGCAGGCAGATCTTTTTACCACTGAGCATTCTCAATACGTGAAGAAAATAAGGGAGCCACTTTGGAGAGACCCAGCTTTGTAGGACCTGGGAATGTGCCAGGTTAACCCAACTGGACTTGGGTAGAATTCTTTCCCACTCTCCTCCAGGGTTAGTGGAGGAGCCTCACCTGGCAAAGTGATGCAGGCCACCTGCTGTACTGACCTACCCCCCCTAGCTTTGTGTGTTTAGCTTACCTTACTTGGAAAAGGTAAATAAGGTTGTGGTTTAAAGTGCCTTTTATTGACTGTAAACTTCAAACACAGTGGAAAACTAAATAAGAGGTGCTGAATGGACCCAGAAATGAACCTGATGATCTATTCAGCTCATTCATGCTAATAACTGGAAAGGTGGCTTTTTAAAAAAATTTCAAATAACCCAAAAGGCAGGTGATTTATCTGCAGCTAACAGAGGTGACTGCACTTTGAGCAAGATGTCCAAGCTCAGTGGTGCCCCATCAGCCATGGGAACTGGCTAAATTCCATAGAGGAGATAGAGGAGAGAAAACACCTTCTTTACCATGGTTTGCTTTGCACACATTTGAATATTATGTCTAGCTGAAAAATCCTGGGCTTTAAAATATTGTACATTATCTTCCTTTACTGTGGTTATTTCATGTTGTTTTGCCTTCACAAGAGAACAGGGTTTGCTCATAATTATGTTTCTGAAGTAACCTTTTCTTCATCAGTGTTGACACCTCGCCGTGTTTGCCTTGCTCTCTTTTCCGTAGCAGAACACTTCTTTATGTCCAGCCCAGGCTTTGCCACATGGTGTTCTCTGCCTTGCTGCTGCTTTAAGTTTCGCTCTGTCCCTCATGATGGTCCCTCTCTGTAACAGAACCAGCAAGTGAGGCTGAAGTTTAATTTACATTATTGTCTGATTGCAGAAATAGGCCTGTCATGTGCTTGTTGTCCCCGCAGGGAAGCGGAGGAGTGTCTGAAATGAGAAATGAGCCGGCTGTTGGCGACAGGCAAGAAGAATGTGTCTGAAAACAGGGATGGCATGAAGGGAGGGTTATCTCTATGTGGTAAATAATGAAAGGCTTGATTTATGGGGTCTCAGGAAACCACAGTAAGGGGCAAAATTGCTGTTGGGACCCCAGAGGTTTTGTTTAGTTTGGGAGTTTATGTTTGACTGAAGGTCTTAGGTTGTTGGCAGAAGAGGGACATTTTACTGAGCAGATTTTGAAATGTTGTTATATTTTATGTGATGTGGTCCTACAGATGCAAGCAGGCTTCTGAGAAAAGGCTACTGAATCACTTCCCTGTCTCCTAGAAAGGTCTGCCATAAGTGGCATTGATCGTTGACTAGCTTCCTGATGTACAGGTGACTCAGAAGCCATTTCTAGACTCTAAGTTCTTGAGGGCCTTACACATATTTTTAAAATCTTTTCCTCATTTATTCTTTTATTCATAGTCATTGTTCATTGGGCATCTCTGACACTCACACTGTGGTGGCGATGAGAGGATAAAATGCGGAACAAGCAGGGCAAGGTGACTTATACCACAGTGATGAGGTAGATATTAATTAAAAATCACAGTAGTAAGAATATAGTTACAAGTAGAAATAAAAGCACAGGAAACATGTAGCTATGAGAGCGTTTAAGCAAGGACCTTGATCTAGTCATGAAAGGTGAAGAAAAGCTTCTTTGGGGAAGTGAGATCGGAAAGAAGGGGGGTGTTAACTAGGTTAAAAGGGAGAGTTGAGGAGGTGCAGCAAGGTAATGGCATGTGCAGAGGTCCTGTGGTAGTATGGGGCATGCTGCTTTAAAGGCGTGTGTGGCTAGTGGGTGGTATGTAGTAAGACTAGAGCAGTCAACAGGAGCCAGACCGTGTAGAATCTCAAAGAACTTGCTCACGAATGAGTAAGGGAGAGGGTAAGCAAGGGTATGAGCTACATTTAAGAAGACTCCTCAGGCCGCTGAGTGGAGAATGGCTCAGAGGAGGCCAAGGTTAGATGCAGACGACCAGTAGGAGGCTGCCTCACTTTCCTGATGATGATGATGATGTCGTCGTCCACGACTTAGCTGGTTGTGGAGCAGATGGGTTTGAGGGACATGTGGAAAGCTTTGCATCTTTACTACCTTGTCTTGAATGGGCACTTCTCCGCATGGATTAGGAGACTTAGGTTTTATTTTGACTTCTGTCATTGTGTAGTTACCAGACCTTGTACTTGTTGCTTCACCTCTCTGGTCCTCAGTTTCCTCATCAATAAAATGGTAAGAGATAAGAATACATCATTTTCAGTGCCAGAATGCCCGGGGTCCATGATGTTTTGAGTACCATGGGTTTTTCAGGTAGTTGAGTAGAAAGTAAATACATTAGAGATCGGTTAATAATGGGAGACTAATATCTAAGTTCGCTCATACAATCATGTGGCTTAAAGTCCTTCTCTCCAACTCCTTGTATGATGGAAGAATACATAAGCAGGTAGGGGCACTAATGCATATTTTCCCATCTCTTACCAGGGCAAACACGAGACTCTTCTTTAATTAGGACGGCTCTTTAATTAATCTTAACTCAGGCTAGTATAACAAAAGACCGTAGTAGCTTAAACAAAAACATTCCTCTCTTTCTCACACTGCTCCCCAAGCTGGTTCTGGGTCAGATATTTATTTCTTACAGTTTGGGAAGCTGAGAAATCCAAGGTCAGGTTTCCAGCAGATCTGTTACTTGGTGAGGGTCTCCTCCCGGCTCGCAGAGGACTGCTCTCTCTCCTCCTCCCTGTGTCGTCACAGGATGGAGAGAGAGAGCCCTGGCCTCCCTTCCTTTTCTTACGAGGACACTAATCCCCTTGTGGGACCACCCCCTCCCCCAGGACCTCATCTAAACCTATAATCTCCCATAGCCTCACCCCCAGACATCATCACGTTGGGGTTTAGGACTTCAAAATATGAGTTTGAGGGGACACACACATTCAGTCCATAGCAGATGGCTTTTTAAAACACACCAGCTGTGATTCCCAGAAAAACAAAACAAAAACCTTCATGTGAGTAGGAGTGAAAGCAGAGGTTCTAATGAAGCAGCCCAGTGTACACAGCCTAAATGAAGTGGAAAAAGCTAGAGGAGTTTTTGCTAAGGGGGTTCATTTTTTTCTCCTGTGCCTAGGATTTTTGAATCCTTTGTCAGCAGTTGTAACAGGTCCTTAGCTGCAACCACAAACATTTTCCAATGGAGGAGTGGTGATAACATTTTCACTGACCTAAAAAATAATAATAATAATAATAATAATAATAATAATGGCAGGGCCAAAGGAAAGGCAGGAGATGTAATTTGCTAGTCAGCCTTGGTGAGCTGCCCACAGCAGCCTTGTCCTGCATGAGTCTTTAAATGGATGATGCACATTGCCACGGAGATCCCTGGAGGATGTGGGGGACGGCCCAGCCTTGGCCTCATAGAGGAGCCACACATTCAAACAAGAGCGGCACTGTCGACCTTCAGACTGCAAGTGGTGGACTGCTTTCTTTGTACCATGTCGCCCAGCAAAATAATCCTAAGAAAAGCTTTTTTGTTCAGCCCCTGGAACAAGAGCAAGGATTTGGGGAAGGAGTTTTTCCCCAACCTCTGTAAAAGTGTTTTGAAGTTGGCCCAGCAGTAGCTGTTTGGCAGATATAAGTTCAAAGTGAGCACAGGAGAGGGGGGTGGGATTTGGGGCATATAGAGGTTCTCGGTGGTTCTTAGTCATTTTTGGGGTTCTTGTTGCATCTCTCACACTTAAAAGGACAGCTGTTTCCGGCTCCCAGTCCCTCCCCACACCTTCGTCTCTGCGCTATCCCTTATAAATCCCCAAACGTGGATGGGTGAGGAGGTCAGGGACTTGCACTCCTCCATTTCAAGCTATGAATGAGCATCTGTGTTTCTTCATTTGCATCAGCATGGCTAGAGGAAGCTGCCTTTTCAGCACACCTGATGCCGTGTGTGGGTTTCAGGGGCCATTTGAGAAATATTACAGATCTATACCAGTGGAAGTAAAGCTGCTGCTGCTTATACTGGAGCCATTTGGTTGAGAAAGAGCAAAAACCATAAACAGACAGAACCCATAAAGACCAGGTGAGGAGGTTCCAGTGACCCTTAGAAAAGAGAGAGGAAGAAGTGTCTGAGTGAGCCACATTCTCTGGCTTTGAGGAGAGAGAGAGAGAGCCATCTGGCAGAAGCTTCTGGGCTGAGCACAGGGCCAGGCAGTGGTGGTCTCCACGCCTTGATCCCTGCAAGGCTCCAGCAGCCCCTCTCTGAGGGCCCAGCAGATCTAGGCCTGTCCACACCATCCCCAGCCTCACTGCACTACAAACACCGGCACACTTTACAAAGTAGGGGGTGCTCCATGGCCCCCTTGTGCAAATCCCTCAAGAGAGGAAAACTGTGTGAAGCCCCTACTTCCACTACTGCCTTCTTCTGGTCTCAGCATTCTTTGCTTTCCCTGTTAGGAGATGGTTTCCTTTGCTATGTTTTCACCTGGATAATCTAGGTGTTTTTATTTCGCAGTATTTGAGGAGCTCGAGGTGGTTTTGTTCCAACCCTAGATAATGGAATTGGACTCCACAGCTTTCTAAGTCATCTGTGGCCATCCCTTGACTTGTGCAGGGTGAGATGACCTCTGAGACTGCTCTCTGGTCCACCCTCCCTCTGAAGACGGTGGCCAAGGTCCTAGACTGAAGTCACCAGGGGGGAAGGCCCCACCATTTACTGAGGATCCGTGGGTGCCAGGCACTGCAGTCAGCGGCTCCTCTGATCCGCAGAGCCAGCCTGTGAAGTCATCATCATCAGTCCCGTCTTATAGGAAACCCAGGTAGATGTGGTGTCTTTTCTCTGAGCCTCACTGACTCTCACAGGGGTCTTTCCTGGCCAAGAACCTCCTGTCTTTTCCTGGTGGCAGAGGACCAGAGGCACTTTATTTCTGCAGTATTAGTTTTTTATTTTTTTTTTTACTTTGTGAGCCCAAGGAGTGCTCATGAAGACAGATCTTCCATTCGTTAGCATCCTCCTGGCAAGAGAAGCCATGGTGTGGCACTTCCCCCTCAGCTGGCCAGTGCCAGCTTCCAAACTAGAAATTACCTTGGTGCTTTTTTCCCCCCTTCATCTCCCACCTTCCATTAGGCTTATCTTTTCAAGAACATAAATCAGATCATCTTACTTAGTCAAACCCTGCAGTGACTTCCATGAGGTCTATAAATTTGAACTGAAAAAGAAATACACCCTCATTTTCACTAACCTCCAACTGAAATTTAAATTTCCTTTTGTTACAAATGATGGCGACAAACCCCAGAGGTACCTGTGACTTTGTCACCAGAAGAAACCCTAATATTTTCTTTTCACATCACACTGGTTCCATACATCCCTAGATATCATATATGCCCATGATTATTCTGGATGACAGTAGTTATTAGACCCAACACCTGATCTTGTTATTTAAAGCATGAACAAAGAAACCATGTTACCATAGTTACATAAATTAGTTTTCTAATATGTTGATAACTGTATTTGTATATGGTATTCTTTCCTGGAGAATTCCATGGACAGAGGAGCCTGGCAGGATACAATCCATGGGCTCACAAAGAGTTGGACACGGCTGAGTGACTAACACACATATTTTTATATAATGGGATCCCTTAATCAGAAGTGTACCAAGGTAGAGTTGTGGGGGAGTAATGGGAAGTCATCCAATTTCAGGTGATGCATTGGCTGAAGAATTTAAAAGCAACGAAAAGCCAGTTTCAAGTCTATCTGCCTTAAAAAAAATTTTTTTTAATTTATTTTTGGTTGCTCTGGGTCTTTGTTACTACACATGAGCTGTCTCTAGTTGTGGAGAGTGGGGGCTACTCTCTAGTTGTGGTGCACAAGCTCTTCATTGTGACAGCTTCTCTTGTTGCAGAGCACAGGCTTAGTTGTACCTGGACATGTGGGATCTTCCTGGACCAGGGATCAATCTCATGTCCCCTGCATTGGCAGGCAGATTATTCTTAACCCCTGGACCACCAGGGAAGTCCCCAAGCTGGTTTCCTTTTTCTTATCACTGTATGCTGGCAACTCGAAACAACGTCAGTGATACTGTACTTCTCGCTGCCAGGATAAACCACTCGCATTGTCCCCCTGCCTCCACACCCACACCTGTGCCCTTTCAAATTTCTAATTTGTTGGTTTTTTTGTGTCATTTAAAAATATTTTATAAAAAAAAGAAAAAAGTCCACAGGCTTCAGGAAGCTGATCAAGAGATCCATGGTGCAAAAACAATTAAGACTTGGAAAAAAATACAGATCCACTTTCCTTGGCCTACAGGGCCCTGTATACCTGCCTGCCTGCCAACTGTGTTTCTCTCTTAGGACTTTCTAGCAAATCAGAACTTTCTGATGCTCCTCAAGCAAGCCAGGTTCATTCCTGCCGTTCCTCTTTGCCCAGACTTGGCTCCCACCTTTTTCTGATCTCAGTTTTCAATGCCACCTCCCCACAGGGGCCACCCCTCACATCCCTGGCTAAGGGAGGCCAGCCCTCCTGCAGTGTCTCTTCTTGTAAGTATCGCCATGGAAGCGTCCGTTGTTCTTATTTACTGACATCCTGAAAGGTAAATCCCTAAGCACAGAATGGAACTCCCACTGTCCTAACCCCTGCTGTAGCCGCAACCCTTGGCACCTAACCGGGTGCAGACGGGGGCTCAGTGTCCTTTGGGCTGAGTTTGCGTCTCTTGAACTTTCCATGGTAGCAGCCAGTTGATCGTGTATCTTTGGTTGTTGTTCGGCCATGGCCATGCCGGGCAGCTGGCAGCATCTTACTTCCCTGATCAAGGATCTAACCAGGGCCCACATCAGTGAAAGCACTGAATCCTAACCACTATACCACCAGGGTGGTCCCTTTTATATGTGTATATGTTTAATCACTAGACTTAAAGACAAAAATAGTTCCTTCAAAACCTAGGAAAATGTATTCAACTATAAAAATGCATGTGGATACAGCGAATGTGTTATGTAACAAACAGGGAAGGAAAGAAGAAATTTCTCAAATGTAATTTATAGGTGAGAAAATGGTACCAGATTTTCTCTCCCATCTTCTTTGGTGTTGTGTTGGTTTGGAGAAAGCAGCAGAAATCTTGACTCAAAACACCTTAGACAGTGGTCTCCCAAAGTAAGAAGGATAAATGTAGGATGGTTCCTGATTGATTCACTCAATTATTCAACTCTTACCCAAAACCCAGAATCCACACTCTTTAGGTTGATGCCCCTCATGGTTGCAAAGTGGTTGCCAGTTGCCACTGATGCAGTGTGCTTACATTTTCTTCCCTTTAAGTATGATTGGACTCATTAAGTCACATGCTTATCCCTGTGCCAGTAACAACCCCCAGAGAGCTACCATGCAGATTGATTCAGATTATGCAATCGGTGTGAAGTGAATATTTGTGTTAAACAGGGTTTCCGAAGGGAGCGAGAAAGGGGGAACAGATGTTGGGAAGGCAGTATCCTTCCTATTGTGGATCCCGCAGTGTCTACTACAGTATAGCTCTTTTAAAAAATCAAATTTCATTGTTGTTTCAGTGTTGAGGAATAGCCACTTAGAATGGGTTCTGATGGAGACAGTTCTAATCTTTTTATTTTTTTCAAATGCATGGGCCTTTTTTCTTTGAGAAAAATTTTTTAAAAAAATGATTGCCTTTATCTTGGCCTTGTTTATCAGTCATGTGACCTGGCAACTGCAGACTTGGATGCTTATGTAAGAAGCTTTGGTCTCCATGGTTTTAAAGGGAGCGTGTGCAGCAGGGATTTGGGAAAGCTCTAATATAAATTTTCAAAGAAATAACATTGCTTAGACCTTACTTAGATTATGAAGAAGCAAGTCAGTTGATCTTGGGAGGCAGAACAAAGCCTCTAACCGAGCTCTGGAAAGCCTCTGTTTTGTTTTTTTAAACTCCATTTTTATTACAGCAGAAGTGTCAGCTGCTCTTGTGATGGATCCTAAGAAAGTTAAAAAAAAAAAAAAGAAATCTCAAGGTGGAATAGAATTTGGTTCACTTGAGGAAAATTAGAAGACAAAAGATGCAAGTAAATGAGGGGATTTGTTTATATTTTATATAAATATGCAGATGTGCTGAGAAAGGTCTGAAAAGTGAGCCACTGTGCAGCAGAGATGGAATGCACCAAAGGTAAAGGGAAATAATAGGGGCTGGGACATAGTGTAGAGGAAGGAAGAGGGGGAGTCTGAGGGGACTCAAGTTATATTTGTAAGGAGGCTATATATTCATGAATTACTAGTGTAATAAATCGTTAATAAAAAACTGAGTCAGTTTATTAGCAGTAGCTAGACAAGTGAAATTGCAGTATTAGATCTGATGGCTTAAGAATCCTTCAGCCCTATGTTGGTATTTGAAGGCTGTGGGGTAAAGACTAGAGAAAGAAGTTGAGATTTCTAAAAATGTTGAGTTCTTGTTCTGCTGGGAGAAAGTGAAAGTTGCTCAGTCGTGTCTGAGTCTTTGTGACCCCTGCAATGCAGTCGATGGAATTCTCCAGACCAGGATACTGGAATGGATAGCCTTTTTCCCAATGGTTGGATCTTCCCAACCCAGGGATCGAACCCAGGTCTTCCACATTGCAGGTGGATTCTTTACCAGCAATGCAGTCGATGGAATTCTCCAGACCAGGATACTGGAATGGATAGCCTTTTTCCCAATGGTTGGATCTTCCCAACCCAGGGATCAAACCCAGGTCTTCCACATTGCAGGTGGATTCTTTACCAGCTGAGCCACAAGGGAAGCCCTAGTTTTCTAGACCAAGGTTGTTTTCTTCCTTTTCCTCCTCCCCTCGTTTTCCCTGAGCTTCCTTTATCTTCCTGAGTAACGTGTGTTTCATGCAACTTGGTGCTCTTCAGTGGTGCCACCTCCAAGGATTGGCTGTTTACAGATTCAGATGTCCAGTCCCCAGTAGACCTCCCCAATGTACACTGGATCAGGCCCCCACCCCTATATATCCTGCCTCAGCTCCAAGCCCCGCGGCAGTGGTCTGTGGGATTAAAACTTAGTGAAATGACACGCTTGGGACCAGGAAAGAGCCTTTTGAAAGCCAAATAGTGAAATTGAAAAATGACACTTGTCTCTTGGGGTGTAAAGCTTTAGAAGTTAAATTTCCTTTTATTTTAAGGTTAAGGGTAAATATTCAGAATGCCTTTACTGATGGCAGCTTTCATCCGTCATCTGTACCACGTATATCACAAATAAAAGAGAGATGTGATTCAGCATTAATTACAGCTTTCCCCCCACTTCATTGTCTGTGGTTTATGCTGCAGTCATTTAAGGGACAGGCAGCAGAGAGCACTTGTTTTTGTATCAGTAAAGGTCTGTTTATTGCTACCAAGATGAGATATTTGTAAAGAGACAGAGAATACATGTCTGGATTCATATTCCTCCACTTTTGTGGGAAAGTCATTTTATCCCCTGCATAAAAATGGGGACAGTGATCTCTTAACAGCCTTGGGTCTTTCTCTTTGCAATGAACCCCCTTCAGTGACTGCTGGCAGCCCTCCATCCTGCCCCTCACCTCTATCTCTCTCCTCCCCACTCTGGTCAGCCCCATTCACTTCTGGGCCCACTCCAGTCTGGATTCCCCCCTTAGCCCTCCTCTGACCTTGTAGCCATATATCATATGTTGCTGTCAAATATATGACCCAACTGCCTTGGCCACCGGGTTTTGTCATGGCCACATCTAATGGCTCTTTTCCCATCCTGACCTCTGCTGACTGTTCCTGATTCAGCTCCCCTTCTGTGTGGCCTCCATGACCGCACATTCTCCTGTTTCATCCTCACCTTTCTGGCCACTGTGCTTGGATTCCTTCACAGGTTCCTCTTCCTGTGGCCATCCCTTAGAAAGGGGGCATCCTCCTGGGCCCTGAGTGAGGCTTCCTGGACAGCTGCATTTGAATGTCTCCCCAGACTTCATACTTCCTGTGTCTAAGACACAACTCCTCCCCACTCCCCCACTCACCACTCCCCGCCCCACTCCACCAGATCCACAGCCCCTCAAGGTATTTCTGTCCCTGACTGGTACCTCTCAGTTCTACAACCAGGAACCTGGGTAGTAGCACAGCCTTCCACTCCTTCCCCTAGTTTCCCCACACTGAATCTGTCTCCAAATTTCAACCTGTCTGCCCCAGTACCTCTTCGTTTGCTGAGGCCACTCAGTCTTTGACCTGCATTCCTGCTGCCAGCTGGATCAATCTGCCTCCTTTCTCCGCATCACATCTATTCCCCACATGAAGCCAGAAGGATCTTCCTGAAATACAAGTTGGGTTGTCACTCTGCTACTCTACACCTTTTGCTGCCACTTCCTGTTCCCTCTAAAGAAAGCTAGATGATAAAGTGTGCTTCTTAATGTGGCTTTCAAGACCCAGCCTCTGCCTGCCTCTGCCTCTTTCCCCAGTCCCCTCCTCCCTCTGAACCTCCTTGATCATAGTCCCGTCCACTTGCTGGTCCTTCCGTACTCTTCTTTCCTTCACCCTGTCTCTGCCTGATTGTCGTTCAGGTCTCAGCTTTCACGGTAACTTCCACTCAGAAGTCCTCCCTGACCCTCAAGGAGTGTGATGTGCCCCTTCTGGAGGCTTCCATAGGAGCCTGTGCCTTCTTTTGCTATGTAAGTCCCTGCAGTGCCCAGCAGAACTCTTGGTGCACAGGATGTGCTTCACAGATACTCCACAAAGAAAAGCAAGAATGAGGATTCACAGCATGTGAAAGAGGCTCTGAAAATTCTAAAACATTAAGTTCAGTTCCTAAGAGAACTATATTAAAAATTTGGCAAGAAAACCTTGTATAATGAGGTAACTCAGTTACATTTCTGAGGATGGAAGATGTGAGCTTTCTCCTACACAATCACCAGGCCTTTTTGTTGGTGGATTTCTGACTCTCGTGTTCCCTGGAATTTCCTCTGATGATGCTCTGTCATCCGTTCTTTTCTATCTGCACGCCTTGCTCAGGTGCTAAGAGAAAAGTGCTGCATTGAAAGGAATAAGAAGCAAGGTTCATACTGCACAGATTTCCATCTTTGGATCAAATTCAATATTTAAAAATCTGTACTGTTTCAAAGAGGTCTTACTTTCTTAAACACAAAATCCCTTAAACTTCAGATAGAGATTCAGCTGAAGCTGTCTTTGGCTATTCTTAGCCCTTGCTCTTACTGTTTTTTCAAGGCCGCACATGATCTATACATGCATTGAGCAGTCTGGCTTCCTCTTTGGGAAGTAATAATTCTGGTGAGTCAAGGGAATGGTTGGTAGGATAAAGTGGACATTTCAGATCAGGGTTTGATGAATCAGGCAGCTGAGCCTGAAGCTGGAAAGATTACCCACTGCATACTTCACATTTTCTTCTCCAAGTTGACCATTAAGAATGGCATATTGTACAAATGGGTTTTTTTGCAGCATGTGAATCAGCTTGTGACAATTCTGTAGGGTTTTTCCCTTTAATCTCATGAAGTAAAAGAGAATTAGTCATGATTTTGATCTGCAGAAGTAAGAAAGGGGCCCAGGCCTATTCCTTTCTGCTGATGCATTTGAGAAAATGCATGTCACACAGCAATTTGTGTTGTGTGTGTATGCATGAGTGTGAATGTATGACCTCCAAAGGGGAGAGCAGCGTGTTTGGGCTCAGGTGACTTTCCAGGCTGTGCCTCCCAGGGTCAGGTCACTGATGATCAGTATGTTAGGTCTAAAGGTCCTTTTTTTTTCAGACCTCTGATATCTCTGGGCTCTGATTCAACCCAAAGAAGCTACAAGGGAAACAACCAGAAGGATACTTAGATTCTTCCTCCTCTGAGATAAAAGCCCTTTACATGAAAAGAAAGCAATGAATAATGAAATAAGATTAGGGCCTGCAAAGAGCCATGGGGCCCCCAAGACCTCATCCTGGAATGTTCTCAAGAGGAAATTTCTTATTTCCACACTGGGGCATTTTTGATGGAGTGATACACACATCTCTCTTGCAGTGGGCTTTTCCTGCACAAGGAAGAACCTAAGGAAGGCCCAGGGTTGGGAAACGTTGGGGTAGCAGCAGAATGAGTCAGATGGTAGAGGAGACTCAAAGGTTACACTGTTGGTGGGAATGCAAACTAGTACAGCCACTGTGGAGAACAGTGAGGAGATTCCTTAAAAAACTGGAAATAGAACTGCCATACGACCCAGCAATCCCACTGCTGGGCATACACACCAAGGAAACCAGAATTGAAAGAGACACATGTACCCCAATGTTCATCACAGCACTGTTTACAATAGCCAGGACATGGAAGCACCTAGATGTCCATTGGCAGATGATGGACAAGAAGGCTGTGGTACATATACACAATGGAATATTGCTTCGCTATTTTTTAATGCATTAAAAATTTAATTTAATGCATTAAATTATTTTTAGAATGCATTTGAATCAGTTCTAATGAGGTGGATGAAACTGGAGCCTATTATACAGAGTGAGGTAGGTCAGAAAGAAAAACGCCAATACAGTATATTAACACATATATATGGAATTTAGAAAGATGGTAACGATGACCCTATATGTGAGAAAACAAAAGAGATAGAGATGTAAAGAACAGACTTTTGGACTCTGTGGGAGAAGGCGAGGGTGGGACGATTTGAGAGAATAGCATTGAAACATGTATATTACCATATGTGAAACAGATCGCCAGTCCAGGTTTGATACATGAGACAGGGCGCTCAGGGCTGGTGCACTAGGATGACCCTGAGGGATGGGATGGGGAGGGAGGTGGGAGGGGGGTTCAGGATGGGGGGCACATGTACACCCATGGCTGATTCATGTCAATGTGGCAAAAATCACCACAATATTGCAAAGTAATTAGCCTCCAATTAAAATAAATTAATTAATTAAAAAAAAGAAATGACTTGCTAAAAAGTTTATCTCTGGGGATAGGCTTTGGGAAGTCACAATTTTGTCGTTTTTGCTTGTCTTCTACTTTTTCTGCAAAGTTCATATATAACTTATACACTAAAAAACACAAAATTAAGTTTTTGTTTTGTTTTGTTTTTGTTTATTCTGTAAGAAAAGAGAGTATTGGAGAGAAAACTGAAGAAAGAAAACCCATTAGGAGGTTATTGAATAGTCCAGGGAAGAGACGGGTTTCCCTGGTGGCCCAGTTGATGAAGAATCCGCCTGCCAGTGCAGGAAATGCAAGAGACGAGGGTTTGATTCCCGAGTCAGGAAGATCCCCTGGAGGAGGAAATGGCAACCCACTCCAGTGTTCTTGCCTGGAGAATCCCATGGACAGAGGAGCCTAGCGGGCTACAGTCCACGGGGTCACAAAGAATAGGACATGACTGAGCATGCACGCAAGACACAGGGGAGGAGACTAGGGCACAGAAAAAGAGCAGAAGAGAAGTGACTGATGAAGTGAAACCCACGGTGCTAGAAGCCAGGCAGGGGATGTGGGAACTTGATCGCCTTGTTTCAGTAAGTGGAGCGGTGGTAAATGGAGGAGGAAAGTGGAGAGAGACTGCCCTTGCACACAGAGGATGTGGAGGCCTGGGGGACACAGGCACCCTCAAGCACACAGCTGGGGCCCTCATGTAGACTCTGAAGGCATTTTCCCTTCAAAAGACAACATGATGAACAAGCAAATAGGCGATCCTGGGAGCCAGACTGCCTGGGTTTTGGTCTCTGCTCTGTCATTTACTAACTGCATGACCTTACACAAGTTAGCTGACCTCTCTTGTGCCTCAGATGCCCCATCTGTATGTGGGCATACAGGTAGTATAATAATAATATCTACCTCATAAGACTGTTATATGGATTAGATGAGTTACTGTGAGTGAAGTGGTTAGCATAGTGCCTGACATTTGTGATCTCTATGTAATGACTGATGTATAAAGACAGAAACCAGAGTTTGAGTCTTTTGAGGACCTGGAATGTGTGTTTAACTGGTCTCCATGCAAGTACGTCACAGTATAGTCTATTTTATACAGTATGGTATATAGCATATTGAAAGTACCTATCAGTATAGTGCTAGACAGCTATATTGCAAGCACTAAGCATATACTTCTCAAATGAATACACATGGCAATTAGGCTTTTAAATAATTATTTTGGCTATATCATGAGTTAAGTAGATCTCAGATGGCTTTGTTTTTTTATGCATAGAAAAAGAAACTCATTTCAAGTTCCAAATAACCACGTTTACAAAGAAATTTTGGTACACTATTTCATCAGATGGGGACTGCCAGTATTTACAGAAATTCCAGGAACTGCAGTGCCTTGTACCTACATAGGATGGATGATGTTGGAAAGTGTCAATTAAAGAAATAGGGCTTAAAAACATTAGGTTGTTACTACGAAGGGGAGGGGGACTGGGTTTAAGAAGTACTGCTTACAATTTAGAAAATGCATAAAGCAACTTAGTTTTGTGTCTTGAGCCAAAATTGATAAGATCTAAGGCACAGGGACTACATTTTGTGAGGCATATTTTCCAAAAGGCCCTTTCAGCTGTCATGTCCTGGCGGGAGCATGATGGCAGAGCTCCAAGAGGGGAGACCAGGGAAGACATAGGCACAGTATTTTTACACTTCATTGTTCTCTGAGCTCTCCAAGAAAATGTGTTTTTAGACACATTCTTCCATTCTTTGTGCTACGTTAAGATTGGTATCTAGAAAAATAGAAAACAGAGTATGTTTTCTTTGGTAATTAAATTTCTTGGTGTTTCACCCAGAGATCGAGGTGTGGGGGACCATCTATTTTGGGCTATTAGAGTTGATAAAACATTAAAACATCATCTTTAAGGCCATGGGCCACTTGATTCGTGGGTGGGCAGTGTGATATCAGTGTGAGAGCTTTCTGGATGAGGTCATGGTACTCAAATAACAAAGGCATCTACCATTTATTGATCTTTTACCATGTGACTTAGCTGTGGGGTTTTCTCACTTTAATCTTCCCACAACCCTGGGAAGTTAATTTTATAATATCACCATCCCCATTTTACAGATGGAAAAAACAAGGCTGAAAGCAGTGAAGAAACATGACCAAGGCTATAACTATGTATTGCTAGAATGAATCCAAGGATTGCCACTAAACCATATTGTATATACATATGGAAAAACCTCCTCAGCCTGTTTTATTTTCATTTTAAAAGAACTCAGAGTATGAGCTTCTTATGCCAACTTGGAACAAAAAGCTATGTAAGTTCCTGGTGAAAGGCCGTCTGATTCTGTAGGGTAGAACACCTGGGTGCGATTTTGTGATCTCCAGAAATACAGAATGAAGAGGCGTTCACAAAAGGCTGGCATTCACATTGGCAGGAGGTGAATGAGACTTGATTCACTACAATTAAGATAAAAATAAAGCTCTTTTAGTGGTTTTACTAAATAAAGAGCTAGATACCTGCTGATCATAATTAGTGTTCAGTTCAGCCTTTAAAAAAAAAAAAGCTACCAGCATATCAAGTGTATTAGAAGTCTTAGAGGGACAGGTGAATGGAGACTGTATGTATATGTGGGACAGTGTTCTTTTCCATACTCTGCCCCCAATAACTCTTATCATGATAACAATAATCTACCTTTTGTTGAGCACCTAGATTTTCTCAGAAACAGTACCAAGCCTTTTGCATACATTTTAGCATCACTTAAGTCTCAAAAAAGCCCTCTAAGAAAAGGGATCTCACAGCCATTGTATACTTGGGGAAACTGAGTCTCTGAAGAATTAATTGGATTTCCCAAAGCCACAAAGCTAGCAAATGGCACAGCTTAGAATTATTGATGCCCCCAATATTTTATTTCTGTTCATCGTAGAAATGATCAACAATTCAACAGATGAGTATAATGAAGCATGCATATGCCAGTGCACCCAGCTCTAACAGTTTTCCATCATTTACCATTTTTCTCTTACGTATTCCCCCATCCACACACTCTTTATCATTATTTGTGTCTTAAAGCAAATTCCAGGTATTGTATCATTCAGTCTATAATTTTTTAAAAGGTAGTTTGGAATGTCACGTTAGCATTTTCTGCTTTAAAGCAACTTGCTACTCAGTTCAAGGCTTGCTTTGCTCCACCGTGAACTTTTCTCTAGTTCATGGTACTTGCAACCATCACAATATCACGGTCTCCGTGCAGTCATTTCCTGAGCCTCATAAACTCTGAGGGGGCAGCAACTGTGCCATCCCTCCCCCTCACTCACCCCTACATTCTACACTGAATCGGTGGGGTCCAGCTACTGCTTATAAAATTAAGGGTATATGCTCTTAGAGACTTCACACTTTTTAAAAATTAGAGCTTCACTATTTTCAAGCAGTCCTAGGAAAGCAAGACAGTCTTTGAAGGAAGAAGTGAGAAAATGCTCCTTCAGAACCCCTACTCACTGCTTCCACCTTGAAGGCATCTAACACGCACACCTCAGTTGACCAGTAACTGTGCAGGGAACTGGATTGGAGGTGCAAAATGAGGCTGAGTTCTGGTACAGGTTTACGAGTTTGATTCTTAGGCATATGTCTCATTTTGGGTAGGGCTGAATTGGCTCCAGAGCAGAAGAAATTGCATTCATGAAATAAATTCTGGGGAGTTGGGAAGAACACCTTCCCACAAATTAAGGTTATTCTTCTGAATCTGTCTGTCTATAGTTTATGACGTGTGGGACTAGAGGAAGCTTGAGATGTGGAATCAGCCTGTGTTCTCTTCCTCTGTTCTGCCTCTACTTCATGTGTGACTTTAGGCAGGTAACTTAACCTCTCTGACCCTCTGTTTCTTCATCCATGCATTTAGTAAATACAGCTGAGCACCTACTATGTGCTGGGCATTGGGCATCAGGAAACATGGTGAATGTGAAAAGAATTTGTAAATGAATTCTATAATAATTATTGATGTTTTCCTCATTAAAAATGCAAGTTCCTTTGGAAGGGTCCACTTTGAACAGGAATCTGTCCTTATGAGTAAATGTTAGCTTTTTAAAGCTTTGACAGGAGGGAAGGAGACAGGATTTAAGGCCATGGGCTCACTAAATATACATTTCATCAAAGAATGGATCTCAGAAGGAGCAGTTGTGTGGAGGGAAAGTTGTGAAGGCAGTTCATGAGCAAGCCCTGTATTCAAAAAGCACTATGTAATTTCTGGTGTTCAGATGAGCATTCAGAGCAGCAAAAACAGCAATTCAAGCAGCTTACACATACTTTGAGCCCTTTCACAGCAGTCTCTACCAATGTGTCCCTTTGAAACAAGCAACACTTGGGCCTGGAAGTTCTTTAGTCATTTTTACCCTCTCTAACACTAAATACGTGTTAATTATTGCTGAGCCAGCAGTCCTCTTGCAGTACTGACCCATCCCCATAAGTTGTAAGACCATTACCTGTCTTTTGATTCAACCCTTATTTCCCATAGCCTCAGTTTCTAGTGTCTGCATTTTCTACAGCTGTGTTTGTTTCTGTACTCCTTCAAGGATGAAGTAGAGTGAATTATATCGATGAAAGACATAAACAAAAGTCCCTTGGGTTGGAGTGAGGAAGGAATTGTTAGGAACCTAAGTGGGAATTTTAGAACCTTCAAACAGATGATGTGTTGTATCAGTACTGTTGACCATTCAGTTCAGTTCAGTCACTCAGTTCAGTTCAGTTCAGTTCAGTCGCTCAGTCGTGTCCGACTCTTTGCGACCCCATGAATTGCAGCACGCCAGTCCTCTCTGTCCATCACCAACTCCCGGAGTCTACTCAAACCCATGTCCATCGAGTCGGTGATGCTATCCAACCATCTCATCCTCTGTCGTCCCCTTCTCCTCCTGCCCCCAATCCTACCCAGCATTAGGGTCTTTTCCAGTGAGTCAACTCTTCACATGAGGTGGCCAAAGTATTGGAGTTTCAGCTTCAACATCAGTCCTTCCAATGAACACCCAGGATTTATCTCTTTTGGGATGGATTGCTTGGATCTCCTTGCAGCCCAAGGGACTCTCAAAAGTCTTCTCCAACACCACAGGTCAAAAGCATCAATTCTGCGGTGCTCAGCTTTCTTCACCGTCCAACTCTCACATCCATACATGACCGCTGGAAAAACCATAGCCTTGACTAGATGGACTTTTGTTGGCAAAGTAATGTCTCTGCTTTTAAATATGCTATCTAGGTTGGCCATAACCTTCCTTCCAAGGAGTAAGCGTCTTTTAATTTCATGGCTGTAATCACCATCAGCAGCGATTTTGGAGCCCCAAAAAATAAAGTCTGACACTGTTTCCACTGTTTCCCCATCTATTTCCCATGAAGTGATGGGACCGGATGCCATGATCTTAGTTTTCTGAACGTTGAGCTTTAAGCCAACTTTTTCACTCTCCTCTTTCACCTTCATCAAGAGGCTCTTTAGTTCTTCTTCACTTTCTGCCATAAGGGTGGTATCATCCGCATATCTGAGGTTATTGATATTTCTCCCGGCAATCTTGATTCCAGCTTGTGCTTCCTCCAGCCCAGCGTTTCTCATGATGTACTCTGCATATAAGTTAAATAAGCAGGGTGACAATATACAGCCTTGACGTACTCCTTTTCCTATTTGGAACCAGTCTGTTGTTCCATGTGCAGTTCTAACTGTTGCTTCCTGACCTGCATTCAGGTTTCTCGAGAGACAGGTCAGATGGTCTGGTATTCCCATCTCTTTCAGAATTTTCCACAGTTTATTGTGATCCACACAGTCAAAGGCTTTGGCATAGTCAATAAAGCAGAAATAGATGTTTTTCTGGAACTCTCTTGCTTTTTCAATGATCCAGCAGATATTGGCAATTTGATCTCTGGTTCCTCTGCCTGTTCTAAAACCAGCTTGAACATCTGGAAGTTCACGGTTCACGTATTGTTGAAGCCTGGCTTGGAGACTTTTGAGTATTACTTTACTAGCATGTGAGATGAGTGCAATTGTGTGGTAGTTAGAGCATTCTTTGGAGTTGCTTTTCTTTGGGATTGGAATGAAAACTGACCTTTTCCAGTCCTGTGGCCACTGCTGAGTTTTCCAAATTTGCTGGTATATCGAGTGCAGCACTTTCACAGCATCACCTTTGAGGATTTGAAATAGCTCAACTGGAATTCCATCACCTCCACTAGCTTTGTTCGTAGTGATGCTTTCTAAGGCCCACTTGACTTCACATTCCAGGATATCTGGCTCTAGGTGAGTGATCACATCATCATGATTATCTGGGTCGTGAAGATCTTTTTTGTACATTTCTTCTGTGTATTCTTGCCACCTCTTCTTAATATCTTCTGCTTCTGTTAGGTCCATACCATTTCTGTCCTTTATCGGGCCTATCTTTACATGAAATGTTCCTTTGGTATCTCTGATTTTCTTGAAGAGATCTCTAGTCTTTCCCAATCTGTTGTTTTCACTCAGTTGTGTCCAATTCTCTGCAACTCCGTGGACTGTAGCATGCCAGGATTCCCTGTCCATCGCAAACTCCCGAAGCTTACTCAAACTCCTGTCCATCGAGTCATTGTTGCCATCCAACCATCTCATCCTCTGTCGTCCTGTTCTCCTCCTGCCTTCAATCTTTCCCAGCATCAGGGTCTTTTCCATTGAGTCCATTCTTCGCATCAGGTGGCCAGAGTATTGGAGGGGAAGTATTGGAGTTGATCATTAGACATTAGTATACAATAGACAGATTGTTTAACCTTGGGAAACCTGTGTTCATTTTCACAAGTTGCCAGAACAAAGGCCACTGAGGTTACACAGAGATCCTAGGAGCAGTGGAGATGATGCTTTGTTTTTGTTTTAGCATCACAGTAGAAGTTTAGGGGCAGATGCAACATGGCAAGCTCTGTGCTGGGAACTGGGTAGATGAAAATAAATGAGACTCAGTTTTTGACACTGATCAGTCACAGCTTCAGGGCAGTGTGATAAGTGTTCTACCACATGCCTTTATTCATTTCTTTATTCACTCAACAAACCTGGCCTTGGGGCCTTGCTAAAGATTTTGGCTGTAATTATCCAGGAAGTGGAGGTTTTGGAAAAGGGATGTGACCTGATTGGAATGGTCTTTTCAGAAGGTCAAGAACTGAGGGAGCGGGTTACTGAAGTCAGGGCCTGGCACCTGGTAAATCAATTAAGTAGTCAGGGAAATTTCCCAGGAAGATCATCTGCTTGTGGAGTTCTATTTTATGTTAAGTGGATGTTGTTCTCTTTCACTGTGAACAGAAAAGGAAAAGTCAGTGAACAAAGAAACACAAAATATAGCACCAGTTTTTGGAATAAGGCCCATTTCAGTTCAGGCATCATCAAATAGACCTGGCAGCCCAATGCTGCAGTAGATTTTTACTCTCTCATTACTGGTCAGACTGGTGTATATATGATTTCTTTCCTTGGTTCAGATGGAAAAATGGAAGCAAATGTGATGTATTAATTATCTATAACAATGTTGGCTTCCCTTGTAGTTCAGTCAGTAAAGAATCCTCCTGCAATGCAGGAATATCTGCCTACAATGCAGGAGACCTGGGTTTGATCCCTGGGTTGAGAAGATCCCCTGGAGAAGGAAATGGCAACCCACTCCAGTATTCTTGTTTGGGGAAATCCCATGGACAGAGGAGCCTGGCGGGCTACAGTCCATGGGGTTGCAAGAGTTGGACATGACTTAGCTACTAACCACCATAACAATGTTATCACAAATTCAATAGCTTAAAACAACACAGGTTTATTATTTTACAGTTTTTATGGGTCAGTAGTCTGACTTGCCTAAGCTGGTCCTCTTCTGTGGGTCTCACAAGGCTTTAATCAAGGTGTTGGCCAGGGCTGTGGTCTCATCTGTGGTCTGATTGGGGCAAGAATCTGCTTCCAAACTCATACTGTGTCAGTAACTTTCAGTTCCTTGTGGTTGTAGGACTGAAGGCTTCTTGTTGGCAATTGGTGGACACTGCCCTCAGCTCCTAGAAGCTGCCCTTAACTCCTTGCCACATAGGTCTCCCAACATGACCTCTTCTTTCTTCAATGCAAAGGAGAGAGCCTCCTTAAAATATGGATGTTACAATCTTATGTAATCAAGTACACATACATAATCACGCATATCCTGTCACTTTGCCACATTATATAAGGCTAGAAGCAAATTACTAGGCCAGCATATACTCGAGGGCAGGAGGTCTTTAAAGAGCATGAACACAAGGAGGCAGGGGTCATGGGTGCCACCCTGACAGGCTGTCTGCCATGATATTCAGTGACTTGGTAGAGGTGATGGAATAAATGCAAGGGTGAAGAAGACCGTAGTCTGTAGGGCTCCCAGAAAAATTGTTGCCACCACTAAACTGCTTTGTTTTCCTCTTACTCCATATAATCTTGGGAAATTGATCCACCGTCCCCACTGAATCCTTCAGGCTGATTATTTTAGCCCCACTACAAGGCTAAGGCAAAAATCTGTTCCATTTTCTGTGTGCTGGAATCCTGGTGGCAGCAGCAGTTTGTACTGGTTTTGTTTGCCTTTTCCTATTTTGCTTTGTTTTGTTTCATTAAATATTCTTTGCCTGAAAGATTTTGTTCCTTTAGGTTGATTTTAATTTAACTTGTTTAGCTCAGTTGATTTGAATAAGAGTCATTTGAGGCAGGCATGATGTCTCACAGCATGCTTAGAAGGTTTTAGTAGCAACTTCAAGCATTTTTCTTATTAATTTAATGATAAATCATAGATATGGAGCTTAATGGCTCTTAGAAAAGCTAATCCTGGTACCATAATGGATCGACCTTGAGCATCACTCTCTCTCAATTTCCCTACCTATAAATCTACAAGAGGCCACATCCATACTAACAAGATGTTCCAAGAGGAACCAATGATGTTTTTTTAATATAAATTGGAAATCTTACACAGTAGAAATTGATTTGCATTCTGCACCATTGAGCATAACTACACCATGAGCTTTAAGTAATTGCCATGCACTAAATGCTACCATGTGTCAGGTACTCTGCTTGTTGTCTTCATTTCCTGTTCTTACACAGTCTTGACAGTGACCTTGAAAGGTAAATATTATCTTCATTTTACACATGATGAGTCTGAGATTCAGCGATGTTGCTTAACATGTCCAAGGCCACACATCTATGAGTTGAGATTCTGCCTGGAGTCATTGCACCAGGAATTATGGAACTATGGTTGATCCCTCACTCCGATTGCCATTCAAGCATCGTTTTTTCTTTCTCTTTTTTTTTTTTTTTTTAAACTGAAATCAGTGGCAGCCTTCCAGAAGCCCAGAAAGGGCAAAACTTAAAGGGGTCTTTCAACTTATGTGTCATCTCTCACAAAGAGAAAGTGTTATAGAAAACCAAAGATTGATTTTCACTGTCCAAAATATAAAATATATATCCACAGTGTGGAGTACAATACAGTGATTAAAAAAAAAAAAAAGAGGAAAAAGTGAGGTAGGCCTAAGGTGAAAAGATGGTGAAGATATAGTGTTAGATTTTAAAAAGCAGGTTACAGAAATTTGGTGTGCTATACTAAACTACATAAAAAGGAATTGTTTATTTTTCAAAGATACACAACTGCACTGAAAGCAGTCTGAGACAATAACACCCTAAATTTACTAAGATGGTTCCCTCTGAGGATGGGGTATGGTACTGGCCATGTGGCAGTCTGAAGGAACTTAAATCTTTAAAATGTTAAGTTTTTACAAAGAGAACATATTCGTGTGTTACTTGTGTAATTAGAAGTTACTTTTTTTAAAAAAGTAAAATATGTAACACAAAGTCAGCCCACCTCCTGAACAGCCACAGCCAAAACTTGCAGTTATTTTTAAGTCATTTCAACAATAAAGAAAAAGGATGAACTAAAAATACCATGTCACCAAGAAAACTTTTCCCCCCAGAGATTTCTAAATCAGCTAGGACTTTGATGTCTGGCCTTTGTCTGAGTAAGATACTTGCTCAGGAATCAGCTATGGCCATCCTAGGGAGAGTTCCGTGATGAGCCATGTTGGGGGACAGAGAGATGAGTGAGAGCAGGTCTGTTTCCTTCCAGATGTCTCTGTTCTTCATCACTTCACCTCATGTCGGGTAATCTTCCAGGGCCAGATGAATGTCGGAGGGGCAACGGGAGAGGAGGAGAGAGGCAAGGGAGTTAGTTGATGGAGAAGAAAGGGGTAAGGAAAAAAGAACACCTCTTTGAAGGTCAAAGCATTGGAGTCTAGGCATCAACTGGGAATCTTTAATGTCTAGGCTGTTTAACTCTGTTGGGTACCAGTCTAATGAGACTGACATAGACTTCATCCCTTGGTGTGCCAGATCATCTAACTCCTAGGAAAACTGGCATGACAATTCTTGAGTATTTTTCTAGTTTTTGCAAAGTATGTTACTGATGCTGAATTAGCCAAGTCCTCCACAATAAGATTCAAATTAGATGAGGTAGTTGAGTGACTTTTTTTCCTCATCCACATTAAGCAAATATTAAACTATTAAAAATAACTAGTGAAATAAAAACTTATTTATCCATGTTCATCTTAAAATCTCTACTCATGGTGCATGGGCCATGCTTGGGGAAACACTGCTGGAAGTGTGATGAGCTTGGGCTTTGGGGAGGAACTGGGTTAAAATATGGTCTCCATAACTAAGTAACCTGGGGACCTAACCTTCTTAGCATCAATTTCCTCACCTTAAAGTGGACTTACTAGTAGTTCCTACCTCATGGGACAATGGTTAGGATTATCTGAGCTAATGTCTCTAAAGCATAATGTGTAGCTTTTTCAAATTTTTAGTGAAAAAAAAGGTCTTTGCAAATAATAAAACAAGTGGTCAGATCTTGATTGAATGTAACATCTGTAAAATATACTGTCATCCTTGGGTGATGGTTCAGTGTTCAACTTCTTATTTTAGAAATTTGTGTGTGTAAGTGAGGCGGGGGTCACCCTAAGCTCTTGGGTCCTCTTTTTATTTTGGTCATTTGGCTATAATTCATAAAATTACCTATTTCAAATCAATCTGATGGCTGAAAAATGATGGCTGAAAAAGGCAAAACAGAATCAAAGTGATTACATAGCTACTCTGAAATGCATAGAGATCAGATACAAGATTTTTTCTTATTAAACAGTCTTCATGAGCATGAAGTCTCTAGCATGAAACTATGTAACTAAAGCCTTAGAAACATCTCATCAGATTGTGGGTGCTTATGTTTAAATTTTGTATCAAATACATCTTTTCTGGCTGTGGTGCTTGCTAGTTAACTTGATAGTTAGAAATGTGAACTCAGCTACTTGGCATTTAAATAGAGGCCTTGATGGAGCAAGTGAGACAGTGGGAATCATGCAGAATTGATGGCAACTAACTGGGTAAATTCTGCCTAAGTGGAGGCCTTTTAAAGATCTCATGTCACACAACAGGAGTGTGCCATAGCTGAGAAGGCAATCCAGTTTGGGAAGCCTACCTATTAGGAAGCAGCCACATTCTCCTTGTCACTTGTTTAGAGTTTCTGCTGGATTTACCTGGAGGGGCCAACTGAGCTTTTTCAGCTGTTGCCTTTGCTACTGCAGGCAAAGACGCAGGCCAAGGTTGAACCTTCTTCTTACTCTTGAGATGCCAAATGAGCATATCCAGTGGTCTTAATTTGCCATTCTGTTTTACTCTGAATGTGATTAGTACAGGTAAGGAGCTGAGATACTCATGTTTTGGAGATGAAGAGACGAGAAGCAGTTTTATATCCTGGCATGCTAATGTAAACATTCTTTAGATCAGGTAGGTGTATTCTGAGACCAAAGGCTTTCTTTGGCTTAACTATGTGTAGGCTAATAAATGGAACCTTTCGATTTTCTTCCATCTGACCATTTTTGAAAACCTTTTCTATCTCAGTAAATCTTGCTACCCATGAAACTTAATACAGCAGCACCCTGGAAGTTCTTATCTTTAAAAAAAAAAGGGAAAACATTTTAATATTTGATGAAATAAGTGAAAAAATATTTTTTAAGCAATTTGAATACGTAGTATTACTTTTGTAAGATGCCAGGAAGTGAATTTCCAGTGTGCTCCTGGCTTCTCTGTCAGCCTTTCAGAAGTGGTATTTGTCTTCTCAGTTTTAAAATCAGGAACAGAGAAGAGGTACCAGGGAACATGAGTCAGGGTAGAGCTGGCCTTTCATTCTGGTGTCTCAAACTTTTACTGAGCACTTATGATGCTCCCTGGGCCAAGTCCCTCAGCAAACAGACACTTCTAATCATATGTGAGAGACAAATGTGTAAACAATGAACTGTGCCTCTGGGAATGTGTGTGGTATTAGAGATACTTTGAAAAGGAGATGTTTGATGGGAGTATACTTGGAGCCTCAACCTTCTTATCTGTAGAACATGAGAACTGGACAGCATCTCTGCTCCTTTCCAGCTTTGAAATGCTGTGAACCTATAGAAACACAGACTGTGTCTTGTCCTAGAACATTTGTTTTGCTTGATCATTGAATAGTAAACACACCATCAGACATAGTAAATATTTACAGCCCCCTGAAACAGGGTGTTTTTTCCTGTTTGTGACATTGTTGGCTGGCTCTCCTGAGCACAGCATAGGCTTTTCATTAGAGTGTAGCAGGCTGTCTCCACCTCACCTTTATAGAATGTCTGGGATAGTCTTTAAAAGTAACCTCTTTGCCTCAAAGTGCGAAAAATATCTGCTTCAAAATGAGGTGGGCTGCTAGAGCTGTGTCTCACCCCCCATTTCCTCTTAGTAGCTTGAGGGAAAATGCAGAGAGGATGACACACTGCCAAGATGAGATAATGCCTGGGATCTGCTGGTTGAAGTCATCCCCAAGGGGCTTCCTGTCAGATGAAACACTTCCGGTCCTCAGAGCTTCTCATCCTGCGTGGTTGTACCAGAGTTTGCAGACCTAGGGACCAGGCCACTTTCTTACTACTCTTTCTCAGGAGAGTAGAGCGCTGTCAGATTCTAAAGGAAGGTAGCCTTCTAAGGTCACTGTTGATGCTTGGCGAACCCAATCAGTAAAACTCAGCTGTCCGACTCTGTGAGATGTGAGGTGGGGGTACACAGTGTGGAAAGTATGTTTAAGTAACCAAGCCCTAATTCTTCTTGGTTTGCTTTCATATGTTTAATAAACTTCCATTTTGAATTGGTTTTAGATTTACAGAAATATTATACTGCAGAGAGTTCCTTTATATCTCAGCTTCCCTTAATATCTCACAATCACTATGGCAAGTTGGTCAAAATCAGGAAAGTAACATTGGTGTAGTTCAGTTCAGTTCAGTCGCTCAGTCGTGTCCGACTCTTTGCGACCCCATGAACTGCAGCATGCCAGGCCTCCCTGTCCATCACCAACTCCCGGAGTCTACCCAAACCCATGTCCATCGAGTCGGTGATGCCATCCAACCATCTCATCCTCTGTCGTCCCCTTATCCTCCCGCCCCCAATCCTACCCAGCATTAGGGTCTTTTCCAATGAGTCAACCCTTCGCATGAGGTGGCCAAAGTATTGGAGTTTCAGCTTCAACATCAGTCCTTCCAATGAACACCCAGGATTGATCTCTTTTAGGATGGATTGATTGGATCTCCTTGCAGTCCAAGGGACTCTCAAGAATCTTCTCCAACACCACATTTCAAAAGCATCAATTCTTTGGCGCTCAGCCTTCTTCACTGTCCAACTCTCACATCCATACATGACCACTGAAAAAACCATAGCCTTGACTAGACGGACCTTTGTTGGCAAAGTAATGTCTCTGCTTTTAAATATGCTATCTAGGTTGGCCATAACCTTCCTTCCAAGGAGTAAGCATCTTTTAATTTCATGGCTGCAGTCACCATCAGCAGTGATTCCGGAGCCCAAAACAATAAAGTCTGACACTGTTTCCACTGTTTCCCCATCTATTTCCCATGAAGTGATGGGACCAGATGCCATGATCTTAGTTTTCTGAACGTTGAGCTTGAAGCCAACTTTTTCACTCTCCTCTTTCACCTTCATCAAGAGGCTCTTTAGTTCTTCTTCACTTTCTGCCATAAGGGTGGTGTCATCTGCATATCTGAGGTTATTGATATTTCTCCCGGCAATCTTGATTCCAGCTTGTGTTTCTTCCAGCCCAGTGTTTCTCATGATGTACTCTGCATATTAGTTAAATAAGCAGGGTGACAATATACAGCCTTGACGTACTCCTTTTCCTATTTGGAACCAGTCTGTTGTTCCATGTGCAGTTCTAACTGTTGCTTCCTGACCTGCATACAGGTTTCTCAAGAGACAGGTCAGATGGTCTGGTATTCCCATCTCTTTCAGAATTTTCCACAGTTTATTGTGATCCACACAGTCAAAGGCTTTGGCATAGTCAATAAAGCAGAAATAGATGTTTTTCTGGAACTCTCTTGCTTTTTCGATGATCCAGCGGATATTGGCAATTTGATCTCTGGTTCCTCTGCCTTTTCTAAAACCAGCTTGAACATCTGGAACATTGGTGTAGTACTACTAACAAAACTACACTGTTTCTGGATTTCACTACATAGTCTTCTTTAAAAACCAAAGTTAAAACAACAACAACATTAAATCACACACACACATCCACCAAAAATAAATATATATACAACCTCTTACTTTTAAAATGTATATGTGCAAATACACAAATATATCTAGTTATGTAAGCAGATATTATGTTCTCCTGCCTTGTAACAGGTTATATGCATTATCATTTGCCATTCTTAGATGGTCATCAACCATTATGCTTTGCTATATTGCATTGATGTTTAGGGCTATTTGGCCCCAGGAATTTGTGCTTTTTGAGTCCTCAGTTCAGATCATCACACTTTTTTCTAGCTCCCCTTACATTACCAAGCTGCCAGCTATTACTTTTCTCTACCATCAGCACTTTTGTTTGTGGCAGACCTTCACCTCACATCTACACTTGAACTGCTAACCTGTTAAGGTTTTATTATCATGAAATAGGACTTCTTAGAATTATGGAAGGCAAAATACCTGTAAAGAAAATACATGGGCTGTATTACTGTGGGGATTTTAAGATATTTTTCCAGAAGCCCTCTTATTATTTCCCTGTTATTCACCAGACTTTGATAAGTAACTGTGTAAAAATTCAGTGATAATATAAGAAATAGAATCTAGATTTTAATAGCTAAAAACATGGGGGTCACTACCTGTCTTAGGTCCCTGGTGGCTCAGTGGTAAAGAATCCGCCTGCCAATGTAGGAGACACAGGTTCGATCCCTGGATTGAAAAGATCCCCTGGAGAAGGAAATGGCAACCCACTCCAGTGTTCTTGTCTTGGAAATCCCATGAACAGAGGAGCCTGGCAGGCTGCACTCCATGGGATCGCAGAGTCGGACATAGTGACTAAACAACAACAACCTGTCTAATGTAGAGATTTTTACCAAAAAGTTCAGTCTACTGGTCTGCTCTTCCAATATATTTAAATTAATACATATTTTTTTCTAAATCATTATTTTGAAAGGCAGCATAATATTCCATATGTAGCTGTATTTATCACGTATAAAATGTTGCTTAGGGTGTTTATATATATATATATAATATATATATTATATATTATATAATATATATATATACACATAATATTCCATATGTAGCTATATTTATCACGTATAAAATGTTGCTTAGGGTGTTTATATATATATATATATATATATATATATAATATATATATATAATATATTATATAATATATAATATACAATTATATAATATATAATATATATATATATATTCTTATAAATAGTTCTGTAAAGAACAGTCTTAGCTACAATTTTGCACACGTCTTCCCAGGAGTGAAATCATTGAGTCAAAACATAATACCATGGTACCAGACTGGGCTCTGTGTTATATAGCAGCTTCCCATTTGCTATCTATTTTACACATGGTAGTATGACAGGCTGGAGAGATGAAATTGAGGAGTGGGAGGGAGGTTCAAGAGGGAAGGGGTGTATGCACGCACACACACACACACACACACACACACTTATGACAACTTGCATTGCTGGTCGGCAAAAACCAACACAATATTGTAAAACAATTACCCTCCAATTTAAAAACTTTTTAAAAATTAAAAAACTTGGTTTTTGATGACTGTTCTTGCAGTTAGCAGAGTTATATGCAGTTAGAAAAATACGTGATTTTCTGGCTGCTGAAGGGAGCTTATAATCCTAAAGTTCTAGCGTGAACCTGTTTGCCAGGCTGTCCATGCATAATAGCAGAGGAATCAGCTCTGCTTTGACCAGAATCACAGGTCAAGTATTCATGCTGGGGTGAATTCAGATGGTCAGTACTTATAAGCAAGCCTTTTCAAGTGACTTCTTAACTCCTGGAAGGAAACTGTTTGTCAAGACGTGTTGCCGTTTGCTCATCCACTGGAGGTGATGGCTTTGGAGTCTGGGGTTTATGAGAGACAGGCTACCACAGGCTCTGCCCCCCACAGCACTTCCTTGCCCTGCAGCTTCAGGTAGCTTCACAAAATAGCCTCTTTAATGAATAGTTGTCCTCTTTGATTCCCATTGGTAATCATTGGACCATCTTTTATCCTCATGTTTTCTGCCTGGTGGACTGTCAGGCAAAGCTTCTTGGCAAGTTTTCTAGCCAGTTAAAAATGGAGGACTTGTTCCATTGAGCAGTTAATTCCAATTAGCTTGGCTGGTGGGACTGTGGCACTAATGCTGGACCAAGGAGGAAAGCGTGTGATTTCCCCATGAACTCAACCGGCCATGCTCTGTTCAGAGTGTGGTAGCAAAGTAGGAAAACATCTGGATTCTTTTCTTGCCCTTCTCCTTCCTTTTAAATGAGGTCTCTTTAGTTAGACTCTTCTCTGGGTTATAGGCATCTCCATTCTTTTTAATCAACCACTTAGGACTAGTCTTTTCAAAAGGTAAAAATAAACTTTCTGAACATTCTGATTCTGATGGTGACTCTTCACTTTCTTTAGGAAACTATTTATTAAAAATAAAGCACACTTTTTGCAGGCTCTGAAGCCCTGAATACATGTTGAATATTTAGAGGATGTGCCTTCTGGGAGTGAGTGAAGTAAAAATCATATCCTGGAGACTGATTCTTTCACATGATTGTTGGTCCTTACACAATTGTCTATTTATATCTTCTCTGCTTGTGTTATAAGTGTCTTCAGGAGTGGTTTGGATCATTCAGAATAAGTCAAAACAAGAATGGGCTGAAATCACCTTTGTTTCCCTGTGTGTTGTGTTGGGTCCATGTAGGGACTCTGGGTGAGCAAGTGAAGGAATTAGCAGATAAATGAATCCCTGAATGAATTGAATCAATAAATGAATGTACGACACAACTAATTAGAATAATCTTATAATGGGATTTATAATGCTTCTCAACTTTTAATTTAAAATGTCAACTGTTCCAATTTCCTCCCCCCCCAAAAAAAAAAATAGTGGGAGATAGAAGTTTGTGTAACATTTCTGTGCACAAAATATGAAAGAATACTTAAAAAAAAATAAGCATTTTGAAGAATGCTTCCTTCCCCTTTTTTCCTTTAGAAATTTTTCATCAACTATTGACCAAAAACAAACATCTGTTTTTTTAACCTATTTCTTCCTAAAATTGCTGAGTTGGCCCTGTGCAGTTATCAGGAGTTATCTCTTAAGCATAGAAGATGCAGGGAGAGGGCAAGGAAAAGTGATATGTTCTCTCCTTTTGCTCGGACTTCCATCATTTCTTGACCCTCAGGAATCTTTGCACAGAAGTCCTCATGAGGGGTATGGTTCAGTTCCTCTATCCTCTTTTTCCTGGAGGTCAGGAGGGAATTGTGGGTGACTCAGCCACAGGGTTTGTCATCTGGCCTGGGAGCTGCTGAACTTTGTAGGTCATTTTCTTTGTGTATGAAAAGAAGGGAGAGGGTTTGTGCATTTAAGCCTTTCTGCTACATCTTTCAAGGGAACAATATGGTCCTTCCATGTGGCTGAGACCCTTGGAAGGACAAGTAGCAGTTAATTAAATCTTACTCTGAACTAATGCTTTTATGTAACATTTCCATGTCTTTTATTTCATTTGAATGCACGAAATGTGGATGAACATCTGTTTTAAGAAACCTAATGTTAAAATTGTGAACACAAAAACAAATAATTTAGTGAATTAATGGTCATAATACTTTTAGGTAAGAATTCTTTGCAGTCAGCCTTTAAATGAAAAGTATCTCAACATGTCTATTTTTCATATTTTTCAAATTTTTATATCTTTATTGTACTGGCATTACAAGGATATTGTAGAAAATTATAAGATAAAGGTAGACGTAAAAAAGATTATTATACCATAATTTTACTACTGGGAGAGAGCTACTCTTCATATGTTGACAGAAAGCTTTTCTAAATGTATAATTATGTATATTTGAAAATAGAGCAGCATGATACACAGATACTGTTTTGTGGCTTGTCTTACTGTCTGGTACACAAGACCACTGCACTTGTTCTTACATACATCTGGACCATAGTATTCTTAATATCTATGTAGTATGGAATTGTTTAATTGGGACATAGCTTTACTGAATTAATCCACTGCTATGTCTATGCCAAAGCATTTGACTGTATGGATCACAATAAACTGTGGACAATTCTGAAAGAGATGGGAATACCAGACCACCTGACCTGTCTCTCGAGAAACCTGTATGCAGGTCAGGAAGCAAGTTAGAACTGGACATGGAACAACAGAATGGTTCCAAATAGGAAAAGGAGTACGTCAAGGCTGTATATTGTCACCCTGCTTATTTAACTTATATGCAGAGTACATCATGAGAAACACTGGGCTGGAGGAAGCACAAGCTGGAATGAAGATTGCCAGGAGAAATATCAATAACCTCAGATATGCAGATGACACCACCCTTATGGCAGAAAGTGAAGAAGAACTAAAGAGTCTCTTGATGAAAGTGAAAGAGGAGAGTGAAAAAGTTGGCTTCAAGCTCAACATTCAGAAAACTAAGATCATGGCATCTGGTCCCATCACTTCATGGGAAATAGATGGGGAAACAGTGGAAACAGTGGCTGACTTTATTTTTTGGGCCTCCAAAATCACTGCAGATGGTGATTGCAGCCATGAAATTAAAAGACCCTTACTCCTTGGAAGGAAGGTTATGACCAACCTAGATAGCATATTAAAAAGCAGAGACATTACTTTGCCAACAAAGGTCCTTCTAGTCAAGGCTATGGTTTTTCCAGTGGTCATGTATGGATGTGAGAGTTGGACTGTGAGGAAAGTTGAGCGCCGAAGAATTGATGCTTTTGAACTGTGGTGTTGGAGAAGACTCTTGAGAGTCCCTTGGACTGCAAGGAGATCCAACCAGTCCCTCCTAAAGGAGATCAGTCCTGGGTGTTCATTGGAAGGACTGATGTTGAAGCTGAAACTCCAATACTTTGGCCACCTCATGTGAAGAGTTGACTCATTGGAAAAGACCCTGATGCTGGGAAGGATTGGGGGCAGGAGGAGAAGGGGACGACAGAGGATGAGATGGTTGGATGGCATCACCGACTTGATGGACATGAGTTTGGGTAAACTCTGGGAGTTGGTGATGGACAGGGAGGCCTGACGTGCTGCGATTCATGGGGTCACAGAGAGTCAGACACGACTGAGCGACTGAACTGAACTGAACTGAACCCTGAATTGATCCATTATTGAACGTACAGTCTGCTTCCAGTTTTTCTTATTGGAAACTTCAACTTTTTCAATGATGATAGCTACTTTCCACTTTACACCCAGTGCTGTGTGAAGCATTCACTATATAGCATCTCTTTTTCTATTCAATTCTGGTAAAGATCCTGTAACATAAAATTAACTAAAGTGTACAGTTCTGTGGCATTTAATACAGTCACAATATTGTGAAACCACTGCCTCTATCTGGTGTTCAAAATATTTCCATCAGCCTAAAGAGAAACCCCAGGCCCGTTAAGCAATTACTCCATCTGCCCCCATCTCCCCCTTCCCAGCCCTTGGCAACCCAACCACTCATCTATTTTCTGTCCCTATGGGTCTACTTTTCCTGGATATTTCCTATAAATGGAATCACAAAACGTGTGACCTTTCGTGTAACATTTCTTTTAACCCTCACAAATCCTGTATAGGAAGACCCAGGGAGGCTGAGGGTTTTGCCAGGGACTTCCGCCCTGTAGAACCTGAATGCTCATCTCTCTGTCTTAAAGTCACATTCCATCCCTGTGTCCCGTGCTGTCTCTCGTGATCTTCTAGACTCCATTATACAAAAGTGCTCACTCCTTTCTTAGCCTGTTTACTTTAGCATCATGATTAGGTGACTGGTCCTTTTCCTCTGCTTCAAACTTGCACAATAAGACAGTGCTAATACAGCGGTTCTCACATTGTAACTGCCATCAGCATCACCTGGAGGACTTGCAGGGTTTCTGACTCAGGTCTGGGATGAGTCTCAAGAATTTGCTTTCCTAACAAGTTCCTGGGTGAGACCGATGCTATAGGAAACACACTTTGGAAGCCACTACTCTGACAGTTATGATGCAGAAGAATTGTTTCACTATACTACCCTCTGATCAGAATGCTTGCAATGCACTTAAGAATATGAAAAATTTCAGAAAAAGTGTGCATTCATCCCACTTGAGAAACATACGAGTGTGATGTACACTGGAGGCTGAGGAGCCTCCTGAAATGTGATCCAAAGTTGCATTTGGTTTTCCAAATGTATGTTTAAAAAGAAACTAAGCATCTGGTAAGATTGTAAATGTGCATATCCTACAATCTACATTTGAACCTTTAGAAAACCAGTCCCAGGAGCGCAAAAGGAGGCATGTTCAGGGAAGTGAAAGCCAATGTTCTTTGTAACATAACAGTAAGAAAAGGAAAGAAAAGAAAGAAAAGAAAGAAAAGTCTAACTCTCCATAAATAAGAGAACAAGTAAAATGTGGTGTAGGGAAGGCCAAGTGCAATTAAGCTTTGATCTAGATCTATACAAAATAACATGGAGGGAGCTCAAAAACAATGCTAAGTGGGGAAAATATTTAGATTTACACTCAGAAAACAATAATATCCATTATTTGTGGGTGCCTGGAATTTTTTAAAAAGTGGTCAAAGGTCTCCAAATAGCCAATAAGAACATGAAAATATGCTCAATATTAGTTGTCATTAGGGAGATGCTAATAAAAATCACAATAATATACTATTTCACATCCATGCATTAAAAAAAAAAGATTTGAAAATAAACATTGGTGAAGATGTGGAGAAACTGAAACCTTCATACTCTGCTGGTGGCAATGTAAAATGGTATATATACCACTGTGGAAAAGAGTTGACAGTTCCTCAGAAAGTATAGAGTTACCATATTTGTCCAGCAATTCTACTCCTTTAGGTAGAATTCTTTTTACCCAAAAGAATTGAAAACAGGTACTCAAAGACTTTCATACCAATGTTCTTAGCAGCACTGTTCACAGTAGCCAAAAAGAGTAACAACTCAAATGTCCATCAGCAGAGGTATGAATAATCAAAATGTGGTATATCCAAACAATTGCATATTATTCAGCCAGAACAAGGCATGAATATTGATGCATGCTACAACATGAATGAAACTTAGAAACATTACATTAAGTGAAAAAAGCCAGGTACAAAAGATCACCTATAGTATGTTTCCATTGTATATGAGATGTCCAGCATTGGCAAAAAGTCTGTATATAAAGTGGTACAGATTTGGGAGGTACAGGATTTCCTCTGGGTGATAGAAGTGTTCTGGAATTAGACAGTAGTGGTGGTTGCATGACATTGTAAATATACTGATCACAGCGGAATTGCATATTTTGAAATGGGCAAAATGGTGAATTTTAATTCAATAAAAACATTTTTTGTAACGATAAGTGGACTGGTAGGATATATACCCAATCTATGACAACAGTTGTCCCTTGGGGGCTGGATTGAGTTAGGATATGGGACTGTTGTTGTGGAGAAAGGAGATGTTAGCTATTCTAGTAATGTTTTGTTTCTTCTATCTATTAAAAAAAAAGTACTGGAAGCACATTTAACAAAAAATTGAGTCCATAGTTTTGGAAGGTGGGAATATTAACATTCATTATATATTACCCATAGCATTTGCTTTGATTATTTTAAACTGCTTTTAAAAAAGAATGAAACCCCATTCTGAAGGCCCAGTGGAGTGGGCATAACACAAGAAGAGCTGCCTTCTTGTCTAACTCAGACCTCCGCCTGCCCCCTAAGATCCCCTTGGATCCTGGGCCCTCTAGTTTGTACACTCTTTCCACACAGTCTCCACTGGCCCCTCTTAACCAAAGGTGTCATTACACTCCGGATTTAGTAAGAAAAGCAAGTTTCTTGATTCCCCAGTGACTCATCAGCAGACATCTGTTCTCCTGACTCCTCCCTGAGCCTAGACACAAATCTTTCCTCCTGTTAGAGAACCCCCTGCCACCAGGCTCACCTAAAGATTGCTCAGGTTAGGTCCAGAAAAAGCAGAAGGGTGTCCATTTCTGTTTCTATGAATATGATAACTGGTTAATATAGTTGCATGGATAGACCTGAACCTTTCTTAAAACACTGACTATGTCTTCTGAATATATAGACCAGTGTTCTGGGGATAAGATCTTCTTATCTGATTGATGGTATTGTTCAGTCGCTAAGTCATGTCTGACTCTCTGGAACCTCATGGACTACGGTCCACCAGGCTCCTCTTTCCTCCACTAACTCCTGGAGTTTGCTCAGATTCATGTCCATTGAATCACTGAATGATAGATGAAGACTACAGACTTCTTCCCTGGTGGTTTAGTACAGGTATCTTCAAGCTAGGGCCAGCTCTGCTGGCCTGCTATCTGTCTTTGTAAAGTTTTACTGGAACACAACCACATTCTCATTGTCTATGTCTGTTCTGTACTGCAGCAGCATAATTGAGTGGCTGCAACAGAGACTGCATGGCCCACAACGCCTAAAATAATTATCTGCCCTTTACAGGAAAGTTTGCCAGGCTCTGGTAATATTGGTTAGGATCATGGGCTCCTGAGCCCAAATATGCTTAGAAGGCAGGTAAGAGACATGGGAGATCTTCTGATCGTCTTATTTTAAAAAGAGAATGACACTGCAATGCAGAGAAATGGTATGAAAAGTCAGGGTCACAGAGCCAGTTACTCATGGAGGTGAAGAGTGTGGACTCGGGAGTTAAGGACCACTTCAAGTCTTACAGCCTGAGGTACGTCATTAAAGGTTACAAAGCTGTGCTTCACCTCTAACGCAGCATTCTTGAGAAGAGTAAATGAGACGACTCAGTTATTTCATGAATAAACATTTACTAGGCTCCATTCAATGCTGGGCACTGTTTTGAAGTGCTGGTAAGAAAACAGCGAACATGAGGGAGAGGAATCTCGGCCTTCACAGAGCTGTCACTTTTGACGGGAGATGGTAAATAACAGTAAATCAGCAGAGGTACAGTTAGTTATGAGATGCCAGGTCAGGCGGACAGGGAGAGAGATGGGGGTTGGGGATCTCCCATAGGCGGGAGTTCAAGAAGGGCCCCTCTAAGGACCAGCCTTGTGAGCTGATGCCTCAGTGACACAAAGAAGCCAGTCCTGCAGAGATTCGGCGGCAGAGGACATAGCCAGTACAAATGTTCTGGCATGGCAGCAGGACAGAAAGCAGGCTGTGCTGGAGCTCCATGGATGAGCAGGAGAGATGCAGGGAGATGAGGTCCGGCAGGTGGACACGGGTCAGATCCCTCAGGGCCTCATCAGCAGGGAAAGGAATGGGGATTTAAGTCTAAGTGCGGTAAAACCACTGGAGGATTTAGGCATGCAGTGAATGCTATGATCTGAGGTAACTACTTAAACAATCCTTCTGCTCTCTGATGTTGTTCAGTTGCTAAGTCGTGTCCAGCTCTCTGCACCCCATGGACTGCAGCATGCCAGGCTTCCCTGTCCTTCACTGTCTCCCGGAGTTTGGTCCAACTCATATCCATTGAGTTGATGGTGCTATCTAACCATCTCATCCTCTGCTGCCCCCTTCTTCTTTTGCCTTCAATCTTTCCCAGTATCATGGTCTTTTTCAGTGACTCAGCTCTTCACATCAGGTGGCTGAAGTATTGCAGCTTCAGCTCGAGCAACTTCCTTTCCACTGAGTATTCAGGATTGATTTCCTTTAGGGTTGACTGGTTTGATTTCCTTGCTGTTCATGGGACTCTCAAGAGTCTTCTCCAGCACCACACATCGAAAACATGGCGCTGAGCCTTTGTGGTCCATTTCTCACTTTCATGGTGCAGTGAGATTGTAGAGACAAGATTTGCAACTGGGAGAACATTGAGTGGACTGCTGCACTAGTCCAGGTGAGAGATGATGGCTGGGATAGTGGTGGGAGATGGGGAGAAGTTGACAGATGTGGTGAAACTGATGGGACTTGCTGGAAGATTAGATTTAATGTGGTGATGTATGGGAAATGCTCGACATGGGGCCAGGGACATAGTATCTTTATCATTATCGTTACCGTCCCTACCACCACCACCATGACCATCTTGAGAGACTGTGTAGCATTATGGTTCAGAGTATAGACTCAAACCACACTACTTGAGTTAAACTCTAGCTGGTGGCTCAGGCAGTAAAGAATCCACCTGCAGTGCAGGAGTTCCAGGTTCAATCCCTGGGTTGGGTAGATTCCATGGAGAAGGAAATGGCAACTCACTGCAGCATTCTTGCCTGGAGAATTCCATGGATAGAGGAGCCTGGTGGGCTACAGTCCATGGGGTCACAAGGAGTCAGACACGACTGAGCGACTAACATTTTCACTTTTACTTTTCCTGCCACTTGTAAGCATTGTAACCTTGGGTAAATTATACATCCTCTCTGTGTTTCAGTTACCCTCTCTGTAAAATGCAGGGGGGATTAGAGTACCTCCCTTACAGACATTGTAAAATACTATAATATTCCTGCCAGAGCGTAAGCCATTAACACCATTGCTATTATTTGAAAACTGGTAGATGGCCCTATCCTTGATAGAAGTTGGGTGACTATTGCCAAGATCCCAGCATCCTGTGGAAATCCTCATTAGAGGTCAGAAACAAGTCCCTCTTTATGTAACCCATCGAGGGGTGGTGGGAGGGCTCTCTTCTTGACCTCCGAAAATCAGCACTTCCAGGAAGACAAGATAGCCCCACTGTTTGTTAGACTGTTTTAGCGGCCAGTGTTTAAATCAGCATTCCAAAGATGTAAAGGCAAAAAAAGTATGCGCTGGGATTTCCATAGAAAAAGGTGTGGGGCTCTGTGCTTGTTTTGAAAAGGTGTGTCTGTGTAGGGGTTGGCAGAACCGTCATTTGAGAGACATCTCCTCGTAGAGGGAGGCTTTCGTTTCTCCGTCTTAGGCAGACCCTATTTCAGCTGTGGGGCCTCATGGGTAACTAGGGCTCGCTGAGTAGGCAGCTATGGTCTTTGAACAACCTGAGCCAAAGGCAGGGGCATTGTTGTTCCCGCCATGCCTCGGTCAGGCTGCTGGGACCAGGGGACCGGTCTCTGAGAGGTGGGAAGGACCCCCAGGTGTACACTTACCAGACCTCACACAGATTGCCCAAGGGCTCACATTCCCTGCTAGCTGCAGACCGTCCTTCCCGGCCCCAGGCAGCTGGCACCTGCACCCATGTAGAAGTCTACCCCAGAGAGACAGCGGTGTGTGCCCCCTTCACCACAACCACAGAAGGGCCTCTTTAAACTTTCTGTCTTCTGAGCAATAAGCAGCAATACATGGGAAAGGTGTGCCAAAAACCCAGTCTGGGCCTTCTCCCTCCCGCTCAGAAGCAAGCTCCCAGAAATAGAAGCTTTTACTCCTGGACCAGAGTCTGTTCTTATCACTGAGGGCTTGAATTTTTAGAACTTTGGGGGCTCTGAATATCTTTTTCTGCACCTGCTTAGTTGGACAACTTGTTTCTTGGCTTTTAAGTTAGGCAGATTGCTGTAAGTACAGCCATGTTTTGTAAGATAGAAAAGAGTAGGCTCTTATTAAGTTAATACTGATGTTGATGTTTATTTTGTTGGCTGTGCATCACATGGACCTTACATTCTGAATATCTGCAAGATCTTGAGGTTAAATTATTTTCTTAATTAAAAAATCTCTACTTGAATAATAACAGCTCACATTTATTGAGCACTTACTATGTGACAGGTAGTCACTGAGTGCATTTACATGTGTTTAATCCCTGAATCCACAGTTGGAATAGCTTGCTTAAGTCACAGATGAGAAAGTGGCAGAGCTGAGATTTGAACCTGGAGCACCAAGTCCAAGCCCTAACTCACCCCACTAGCTCTTAAAACACTCATGCATCATAAGCAGCTTTGCTCCTTGTGAATGTTTTCATACCAAACATACAGAGATGGTTGTTGGTCCTTAGCCTCTTGCTTTCTATTTTCTAGGAGGTCTTCACATATTATGCGGATTAGAGTTTTCTGATATAAGTTATGTTTTGTGACTTTGTTTATGATGTTTCTGTTGTTTTGTTTGCCATGTAAAAGGGTGGTTTTTTTAATTTAAACTTTAAATTTTACCTTTTATATTTTATGATAAGTGAAAGTCGCTCAGTTGTGTCTGACTCTTGGTGACCCCATGGACTGACTATACAGTCCATGGAATTCTCCAAGCCAGAATACTGGAGTGGGTAGCCTTTCTCTTCTACAGCGGCTCTTCCCAACCCAGGGATCAAACCCTGGTCTCCTGTATTGCAGGCGGATTCTTTACCAGCTGAGCCCCTGGTGAAGCCCATTTTATGATAAAAAGATCTCCGAATATTTTCTTCTGAACTTTGAGTCATAGTTAAAGTAAAAAATCTTTACACCAGGAAATTTGCCCATCTTCTTCTAGTACTTTTATGCTTTTCAAATTTATATTTAAATCTTTGATCCATTTGAAATCTGTTCTGGTACACAGTGTGAAATATGGGTTAAGAAAAAAACACTTTAAGAAACACTTTAAAACAAATTTCCCTGTCCAAATGTGATCAGAGTTTGTGTATGAAGAGTACCTGGGGTGGTGAATCTTCCTTCAAAATAAACTAGGCTTATTAGTGTCATAGGTGATCAGTGTGGGAAGTTGTTTGTGGTTCTAATTAGACCTCTGACTAGCCTGCAGCTTCGGTAGGGATTTTCCCATCTGCTAAGATGGTCCAAGTACAAGGTGATAGGAGACTCAGACAAATGAAGATATTGGAGGTGCCAATAGCTTTGGATACTCATGAGACCCCTAACTCCTCACGCCATCAACATCCAAAAGCTCACCTATGGAACAACTTTAACCTTTTTCTACTTTCTTTGGCATTATTAAAGAGTGATTCTTTAGCCAACCTAAGTTTGGTTTTGACAAAAAGTGTCACTTTATCCGTAGGTTACCATACTTGTCTCCTAGTGTCAAGAAATTTACAGTCTTATGGAGGGAAGCAAGACTTAGATATGTAATACAAATCCTGAGTAATGCGAGGGAGTAAGAGGACAAGCACTCGTTTATTTGGTAGCGGCCCTTCTATACGTCTTGGAGTCAAAACTCTTCCAGCTCCAAGAGACAGAAACACAACTCAAATTCCTTTAAGCAAAAAGCAGATTTCTGCTTATATAATGGAAAAGTCCATGGCTTATTGGCCTCAGGAGTGGCTGGATCCAGGTGCTTATTTTTCCCCAGGAATTTGCCTCTCTTTACCTCCCCGCTTTTATTTCTCTCTGTTGCCTTCATTCTTGGATATGGTCTCCCCTCCTGGTGGAAAGATAGCCACCAGCAGCTCCAAACTTACCCCACTTGTAACTTAGAGGTCCTCTCTCACCTAGTTCTTCCTGCAGAAATCCCAAGCCTGGTTCTTATTTCCCGTTTCTGAATCAATCACTATGGCCAAAAGGAGGGGTCAGTTGCTGGTTGGCCTGTCCTGAGTTACACATACTCCCAAGGGGACTGATGGCGGGCACAGTACCGCTGAAACCACAAGCGCTGGGAGAGGAGCGGTTTCCCAAAAGGATTGTTATAAGAAGAGGGATAAACTGAGGCTGAATGAGTCAAACCCCAGAGTGCCCTAGAGCCTGAACTTCTTGTTCTCAAAGCTCTTAAAGGAGCAACACAAGCAAAGAGAGTCTTAAATGGAGCAGTTAGACTTGGTTAAGCCTATAAAAATGAAGGCTCCCTGAGTTGCTGTTTCGTGATAAGAGCAATAGCTTTTGCCCGTTCTCACTGGCATTGCAAAATAAAAAACAGATGATGTCACTGTTACTGAGCATGGGTTTCTGAGATTCTAATGGAATTTGTTGGAAAAGCTACCACCCTGTCATCAGTGTTTGTCAAATACCAAAACCCAGCAGAAAAGAACATGCATAGATAAGTGTTTCCTTCTCTCAACCATGGACTGTACAGTTTGGGAAAAGAACAAGGTCTCAGATAGGGTGAGGTTCTCAACTGGGTGCTTTGGCAAATGTCATTTACTCATTCCACAACTGAACAGTCCATAACTTGTGAGGAATATGGCAGGAAATGCAGGAGTCTTTGTAAATGAAATGGCCCGGCTACTTGGTTAGTTATACTGAAACACTAGCTAACGTTGCATCTGGCACGGTGGCTCATACTGTCTATGCATCATCTGTTCAGTTCTTATAGTAGACTTATATACTGTTCTTATCCCCATTTTACAGGTGAGGAAACTGAGGCTCAGAAAGAGTCACTCACCCAGGGTCCCAGAGCAAAGGAGTAGTAGAGTCAGAAGTGAGCTTCACAGTGCTCGGTTATCAGCTGGCCATGCGACCCCGACCTTGTTACCTAACAGGGTTTCCTCATTCCTTCTTACAGGTGAATACTTAAATTGTTAGAAGATTCTTTAAGCAGTGATGCCACTAAAGTGTTTTACTGTGAGAATCCTGGTGTACAATTAGCTTATAATAATGATAGACCACAAAGAAAGAAAAATCCCCCAGATTTTTCAAACCAGTTTCCTCCTACCTTTCCCAGAAAACATCCACAATTGCTAACATGGACTGGATAGCGTTTCATTCTTTTCATTTTCATCTCTAGGAAGGAAAGCAAGGAGCCAGGGTGCTGACCAACTTGGCCATCAGCTCTGAATTTTATAATTACCAATAATCTTCAGAAATGACATTGATGGTCTTTGAGATCTGGTAATTATATACCTGTGTGTGAATAGTTCAAAGGCTGGGCTTTTAAGCAAATCTGCATTTGAATCACAGTCTTGCCATTGTGACCTCGAAGAGGTTGTGGAGCCTGTCTGAGCCTCAGGTTCCCCATCTATAAAGGAGGTCACTAGCCAATCTGAGCTAATACAGGGTGTTATGGGGATAAAAGAAGATGCTTACAAAATGCTTAGCATAGCACTGCCCCAAGTAAGTGATCAAAACAGGCCAACTGCCAGTTTTACCAGCATTTATTATTCCAGTGACTTGCTATTATTATTTCTTGTCCTCACTCCTTCCCCCTCCAAAATAAACTCCACCGCACCGAGATCTCCATTTTTATCACTGACATTTAATAGTTAAACATACTTTTCTTTACTACAGCGGTTTCCAAAGCACCTTGCAATTTCCTCCCCTAATTCCTGGAATTTTGTTTGTTTGAACTTGAATTGTTTAAAGCTCTCTGTTCGGCAAATTCTCTATTGTGTGTTTTCCTCTGATGTCCAAAGGCTTTGAAACAGTAGCTTTTCCATAAGCTTCACCGAAAGTTGCACCAACTCCCTGAAGGGTTGCTGCCTTTTGCGCAGTCTCCTCTTCCAGCTGGCTGTCTGACTCCTTCTGTTTTCATTCTTTTCCCCAAGATCTTTTCTCTCAGTTTAGCTCTTTTGTGGGGAATCTGTTGCAGGGCGTTCTGTAAAATATTCTTGCCTCCTGCATTCAAGATGAAGCTATTATCTTGGTGACAGGTACTGACGAATACCATGTAGACACAAGGACGGTCACATGGCCAGGCTTACAGATTAGCACCTTTTTCAGGGGATGATCATTTCCATGGCTGTTGCAGAAGCTTTGTCAGAAAAAGTTGGACATTAATGGCAACCCTGGTTCTAGCAGTTGAAAGAATGCGGAATCTAGCTAGTAGTTTTTTTCCCCTCTCCAAGGAACATCTCTGGAACTCATTGAAACACACAAGAACACCAATCAGATTTTTAATCAGGATAACCTCCCACCTGTAGAGCATTTTATAGATTCCAAAGCACTTCGATGTTCATAATCTCTCAGTGCACTTGTCTCTGGGAACCCAGCAAACGTGTCTGTTCAGGGAAGAGGAGGGGGAGGATGAAGAGAGTAGATCCAGGATGCTGAGCTGCGGGGTGGGATTTTGAGGATCTGCCTGGGCCGGATGGTAATAAGATGGAGAACGGGATCTCCTGCTTTCTAGTGCTTTTCTCAGTCTTGCTAATAACAAGCGACCTGTGAGAGAGTTTCACAAGACTCAGAGGGCACTTCCAAGGGGGAGGATGAAGAGAGTAGATCCAGGATGCTGAGCTGCGGGGTGGGATTTTGAGGATCTGCCTGGGCCGGATGGTAATAAGATGGAGAACGGGATCTCCTGCTTTCTAGTGCTTTTCTCAGTCTTGCTAATAACAAGTGACCTGTGAGAGAGTTTCACAAGACTCAGAGGGCACTTCCATTATGAAACAATCCTTTGTAGATCCATTTAAGCTGTTGTCTTTTTTCCTCTTGTGGTATGTTTAGACATCCATCTTATAGTGTAACATTTTACTTGGCATCTAGTGCAAAAGGAAACTATGGAATAATTCTTGCTCTCTGATCAAACTAGGTGAATTCCTAGTAGAGGTCACTGGAAAAATATTTGGGGGAGGAGAAGAGGAATATTGCTTCTTTTAGTTTTGGAAGACATCCAAAGAGGAAGGGAAAAAAAATGTGCATCAAGAAACTGATGGTTTACAATGTTTATGGAAACACCATTACCCAGATGCCTTGGTTCCCTCTGCAGTGTTAGACACCTCAATTCAATGACCTCCCTTATCATTTTTTTCATTATAAAAACAACATATCCTCATGACCCATAATTAGGAAGCCTCCCTTCTGATGCAGCCATTTTCACTTTATGTATTTTCCCTGCCAACCTTTTCCATATTTATACCGATTGCATAGCTTGTGCAATTTTAGTTTCCCAACCAGGGATCAAACCCAGGCCCTCAGCAGCGAGAGCACAGAGTCCTACATGACTGGACTGTCAGGGAATTCCTCATCTTGCTTTTTATTTAATTTAGCATTTTTCATGTTGCTTGACTTCACAGGTATACTTGTTAATGTTTACACAGTGTCATCAGTAGATGTTCTGTAATTTAAGTAAACATCTCCTGTTGTCTGACACTTGGATTCCAGGGTAACTTAGTGCAGAGTTGTAAAAACGTGGGCCTCGGAGCAGCCTGACCTGGATTTCTTGCTCTGCCAAGTCTCAGCTGTACCATCTTGCTGGGAAAAATGATGATACTTTTCTTAGAGGATTGTTTGAAGGAAACTAATGTATTTGAAGCACTTAAACATAGCTCCTGGCAGATCAAATCGTCTCCATATTTAGTAGCTAGTCTGTTATTATTTCCAGTTCATCAGTATTAAGCAACAGTGCACTAACAGTGTTTTCTTTTGGTAAATTCACACATGTAGGAATATTAGGCCAAGATAATTGCATTATTTATACTGTTCTTCCTAAATAGATTGACATTTCTTGATAGCCCAGTTGTGTTTTTTTTACTGTTATCAACAATTCTTTGCTATGCAGCTCAGCCAGGAAAAAAAAAAAAAGATCTAACGACTTCTCTGGTGGTCCAATGGTTAAGACTCCGTGCTCCCAAAGCAGGGGGCACAGGTTCGAACCCTGGTGGGGAGCTAAGATCCCACATTGGGGAACTAGCTAAGATCCCATGTCACACTGTCCAACAAAAAGAAAAGTTCTAAGTGTGTCATTTTCACTCTACCCTTACTGGCATTGGAAACTATAATTTCCTAAGTTGGGCAATTTAGTATGCTAAACATGATACCTTGTGATCTGCCCACACTGAAAAAGTAGAGCAAATAGTGTAATTAGTACCTCCACTCACCCAGCATCCAGCATCCACAATGGTTAACCTCTTCCCTGTGTTTTTAGAACACCTCAAGTCATTTTATCATTTCACTCATCAGGAATCCGGTACACAGTGCTCCCTGGTGAGGACATTTGATTTTATTTTTTTACATAACCACCACGCCATATCTCACTTAACAAGACTAACAAGAATTCCTTAATAGCGTATATTAAATCCAAAGTCAAATGTCTCCAAATTCACATTTGTCTTTGGGGCTTCATCTTAGGTGATACTAAGGAATTTTTGTTAATTTGTGTCCAGAAGGTCCTTGTTCAATTGATCTGTTTGAATCAGGATCCCAACATGTTCCACCCACTTCTCATGGTTGACATTCTGTAAAACTCCTCCATTTCTCCTTCCTCCCATGCTATTGATTTATTGAAGAATCCAGGTCATTTGTCTTGTGGACTGTCTTCTATCCTGGAGTCTGGGTGTGGCTTAACCTTCCCCTTTCTCCTCCTGCTTTCTGTAAGCGGATGTGTAGATCTGGCGGTTTGATAAGTATCTCGCTTAATTTTAATGGGGATGTTAGATTTTGATTTTTTTTTTAAGATTTGTTTTTTATGTGGACCGTTTTTTAAGTTTTTATTGAATTTGTTACAATATCGTTTCTGTTGTCTGTTTTAGTTTTTTGTCTAGGTCATGTAGGATCTTAGCTCCCTGACCTGGGATTGAACCCACACTCCCTGCATTGGAAGGCAAAGTCTTAACCACCGGGCTGCCAGGGAGGTCATTAATGGGGTGTTTTGAGGGGAGAGCACATTGTTACAGTCCTTCCCTGTGTAGAATCTTGTGCAGTTGACCAGATGCCAGTGGTTATTGGCTTCTCCTGGCAGTAGGAGGACAAGCAGCATTGAGATTCTATTAAACTGGTTGGAAGAAATTGAATATAAAAATAAGTGATTAGCTTAAAAATACTCCAGTATAGTTAGTCGTTGCTCTGGAAGTCACCCTTTCTTTGTTTCAGTGCCCTAAGAGTAATTCCAGAGGTAGGTGTGGACTGGCCCTGCCCTCCAGGAGTTCTAGGTGGGAAGATAATCAGAAAAGTTATGTGGCTCTAGAATGTTAATTTCAAAAGTTGGCACCTGGCAGAACATGGTTGATGAGTGGCAGATAATAAGAATGGTTAGATCTCAAGAGAAGAAACCACCTCCTATGGGTTGGGTTGATCTGGGAAGATTTCTCAAAAGAAAATCTTGATTGAGGAACTGTATAACAGGTGATATTTGAAAAGGCTGAGAAGGGGGAGGAACGGGCTATTGTGGATAAGAGTTCAAAGATGCAGAAGACTTGCACCGTTAGCCAGTTGATCCTCTCCTGTTGATGGCCTTTGGTATCTATCTTCTGAACTGTTTTCTTTCTTTTGTTCTTTAATTAATTCAACAAATATTTTTGGAGCATTAATTAAGTGCCAGTCTTTTTTGTGGCCTGGGAACATGACTCATGAGGCAATCTGATTTCACGAAAGAAACATGAGCTGGGAGTCAGAAGACCCAAATTGCTCTGTTTTTAAAATAAAAATATTGGAAGAACTCCTTTTGGTTATTGTTAACCCTCGTATCACCAGAGGGAGACTTTGGCAGGTCTGACCAAGGTTGTGGCACACTGTCATGTTTCCTGAGAAGAAAGCCTCTGCTATTTGAATGAAGGGGGGAAAAATAGTGAAGGAGACAGGAAAGTCTGGCATGCTGCAGTATATGGGGTCACAAAGAGTCGGACAGGACTTAGTGATTGAACAACAACAATATATATTAATTTTTTTTTTTATTCTCTTACCTTCTTTCTTCTCCTCCTTTCTTGTGAAAGCAGTTTATCCTTTGAGCTCTAAAGCTAAGCTGGAAACTCATGAAACAATATTTGTCACTACCCTGGGCAAGGATACAAATGAAAACAAGAAGAGTTCTTTAGCTCCCAGACAGCTCAGCTCACCTTTGTTCAGATTCCAAGCGCGTGGGATGCAGGCCGGGGAAGGTTTACCTGTGGTTTATCCCGCTGGAGGACATGGGCTCATTTACATGAAAAAACATTGATCTTGAGATTGAAAATGGCTTATGGGGAGTGGGTGGCTGAGAACAAAAGAAAGACATTGTTAGCATTTTTCACATAGTCATACATCTTCTGCAGCAGCTCAACTTTTATCAATTTGATCTAGGTCTGTTTTCCTTTAAACTCAAATCTACCAGCATCTGTTGAGAGCTTGCTGTATGCAATAGTGGTCATTTAAGAGAGACTTAGCTTCCAGCCCCATCATATCCACCAGCACCCCCTATCCCAAAGCACCCCAGATAACCTTACGAGCTAGGTATGTACATTTGTTGCTATGCAAACACAGCCTCAAGATGAACCCCTCCCAACCCTGCTACCTCCCCCGTGATTCCCGTTAAATCCCTCTCTTCCCCTTTCTCTTTCCCTATCACGTAACATTCTATAGAATTTCTGAATTTTTAAGATGAAAGGGAAATGAAGAGTCACCCAGTTCTGTGTTCCTTAACAAACATATTCCACTCCTTCCCCCAACCAGGATACCACACAGGCAGTCAGCTCATGTTTTACTCTTTTATCCCTCACTACCTGGGTATAAAATGTAAGTGGTTAATGTTCCACACAATTTGCATTGAAAAACTTGGATGCAGTATATTCTGTTTGATCAAAACAGGATCCAGGAAAGTTAAATGATTTGTCCATAGCTGCCGGGAGTTGGTGGGTAAATGGTGACTGAAACCCAATGCCGCTTGAGCCCACACATCTTCTACCTGTAAAGCTACTCCATGGACAAAGACTGCTGCCCTGTGAATCTGAGCGTGTTCAGAAGGGGTTGCAGCTGTTGGGCAAGACCATCCGTGTTCTGGGCAGACTAAATGAGGATGTGGCTCTTTAGTAGCTGTGTGACCTTGAGCAAGTCAAGCCTCTGTGGCCTCATTTATAAAACAGAGAGAGCACCCTCTTCACAACTTCAGCAAGTTGTGAGGATTCAGTAGGTAATACGCATCACGTGCTTGTCACAGCCCTAGCAACAGAGCTAACGGCAGCCTCACAGTACTGGCTAGCTTTACAGCGTTCACACGTCAGTGCCGCCCATCCCAGTGGATCCTTTTTGTTCTATCCAAAGTTAATTCAAACCTGTCCACATCACTCATTTTTGGAAAGAGAAGTCCATACAGAACTTTGCTCTGGGGAGGTGGCAAATATGTGTATTCTACTTTTAGAAATGACTTAAAACAACTTTGTTTCAGTGTGGTCTTTTCGATTGGTTGGTTGGTTCCTGGGCTTTGAGGAGAGTCTTTCTTTCTCCAGACTTACCTCCCAGCGCTCTTCAGAACCATCACAAACCAAGCTACTGTTTATGAAATTACTACTGTATGTCAGCCCCTTACCTGGCTTCTCTCTGATCTTCACCTCCACCCTTTGAAGTGGGTACTATTATGTTCTAATTGCAGATCAGGCACTGAGGCTCTGAGCGATTAACATGCTTGATTATTTTAGATATTTTGGTGGTTCTCCCTTGTTGAAAGGTGCAGGAACACACTTGTGTGACCTGCAGTCATCTGGAGGGATAAGAAGATTACATCTAGGATGACTCTAGTACGTGGGAGCTATAAGTGTCAGGGACCTGAATGACCACCCAACCCCTTATTGACCAGCAGGGGAAACCGGTGAGCAAAGAAGTCACTAGACCTTTGATCAGACTCATTGTAGGAGTCCAGGGCTAAGATCTGAACCCAGATCTTCTGACTCTTGCTTAAATGTTCTTTCTTTAATTGCATCATATAGGCTCACATCCTTGACCCTCAGCACCATCAGTGTTGGTATCAAGAGACCAGCTAAGTTGTAGATAGCATGCAGATAATTAATGTTCCACTTCATTTGTGGAATGTCAGGTTCCAGAAGCAAAGTACTAGCATTTGAACCCAGTTCTGTCCCTTACTAGCTCTGTGACTTCAGGGGAGTCGGTTGAATTCCCTGTGCTTCAGCTGGAGTGGACTGTTATAAGGATTACCTGAGAGACAGCATGGAAAGGGAAAGCATGGTGCCTGGAAGAGCTGACCACCAGTCAGTGTCGGCTGTGGTCATCATTTGCCAAGCCCCTATCACTCGCTAAGCACCTTTTGGTATTGCAGCTACAACACTGGACAAAAGAGTCATGTTTCTTGCCTGTATGGAGCTTACTGTCAAGTGGGAGATGCAGTTGTTAAAAAACAATAAAGTGTATGATTTGGTGAATTATTCTAGTTCCATTTGTTATTTGTAGAGCACTGTTTAAAAGTTGCTGCAAGATATCTTTAGTTGCGATTGTTTTTTATAAATGTGTGGCATTAGTGTAAATATTTTGCATCAGAAGTTTGGTCAGGGGTGCACAGAGCTCTCAGCCTTAAGGAGCGTTGGTCCTCAGCTTCCTGCCAGCAGCCATCTGCGTGTCGCCTCCAGAACAGAACTGGCCGAGGTCCTGCTCCTTAGGCAGCCTACCCGAAGGGCAGAAAGGAAGTTATGGCCGGGGAAAATCCATGAGGCAGCAGGACTTTCTCACTGAGGGAACAGACAGCTCTCATAGTCATAACAGGCCTGTAGGCAGAGGACACAGTAGGAACCAAATCATGTCATACAGATAACACAGGCACCATGCAAGCCAAGTACCTATTTTTAAGTGACAGTGGTGTATTTTAGGACAGTTCCATCCCATGTGTAGACGAACTCTATCTTCCTTTCAGTTTCTCTGTTCACGGTTAATCTAACCTCTGTCTCAAGCTTGTTTTCTTGGCCATTTGAAATTTTTAAGAATCTATATTCCCCATTGCATTTCCTGACAGATGAGAACATTGAGCTGAACTTTCTGATGAACTCTTATAAAATATTATCATACTATCAGTTCAGTCGCTCAGTCATGTCTGACTCTTTGTGACCCATGGACTGCAGCACACCAGGCTTCCCTGTCCATCACCAACTCCCAGAGCTTGCTCAAACTCATGTCCATCGAGTCAGTGATGTTACCCAACCATCTCATCCTCTATTGTCCCCTTCTCCTCCTGCCTTCAATCTTTCCCAGCATCAGGGTCTTTTTCAGTGAGTCAGTTCTTTGCATCAGGTGACCAAAGTATTGGAGTTTCGGCTTCAGCATCAGTCCTTCCAATGAATATTCAGGACTGATTTCCTTTAGGATTGACTGGTTTGATCTCCTTGCTGTCCAAGGGACTCTCAAGAGTCTTCCCCAACACTACAGTTCAAAAGCATCAATTCTTTGGTGCTTAGTTTTCTTTATAGTCCAACTCTCACATTCATATATGACAACTGGAAAAACCATAGCTTTGAGTAGATGGACCTTTGTTGGCAAAGTGATGTCTCTGCTTTTTAATATGCTGTACAGGTTGGTCATAACTTTTCTTCCAAGGAGCAAGCATCTTTTAATTTCATGGCTGCAATCACCATCTGCAGTGATTTTGGAGCCCCCCCAAAGTAAAGTCTCACTGTTTCCCCATCTATTTGTGATGAAGTGATGGGACCGGATGCCATCATCTTCATTTTTTGAATGTGAGTTTTAAGCCAGCTATTTCACTCTCATCTTTCACTTTCATCAAGAGGCTCTTCAGTTCCTCTTCGCTTTCTGCCTTAAGGGTGGTGTCATCTGCATATCTGATGTTATAGATATTTGTCCCTACAATCTTGATTCCTGCTTGTGCTTCATCCAGTCCGGCATTTCGCATGGTGTACTCTGCAAAGAAGTTAACCAAACAGGGTGACAGTATACAGCCTTGACATACTCCTTCCCCAATTTGGAACCAGTCTGTGGTTCCATGTCCAGTTCTAACTGTTGCTTCTTGACATGCATACAGATTTCTCATGAGGCGGGTAAGATGGTCTGGTATTTCCATCTCTTGAAGAATTTTCCACAGTTTGTTGTGACCCACACAGTTAAAGGCTTTAGCATAGTCAATAAAGCAGAAGTAGATATTTTTCTGGAATTCTCCTGCTTCTTCTATGATCCAACGGATGTTGGCAGTTTGATCTCTGGTTCCTCTGCCTTTTCTAAATCCAGCTTATCATGCTAAAGTAATCCAAAATGTGGGCTGCCGGTACCCAGTGTGCTAATTTTAGACAAGGATACTTTCATCAGCAAGTTATATTATCACTTTTAGATTCTTCCCTGAAATAAAGTAGCATAAATTTGAGGCAATACTTTATATACAGCTTAGTCTTTGCTGCTTTATAGGATCACAGAAGATGAGCATTTATGTTTGAAAGTGAAAGTTGCTCAGTTGTATACAACTCTTTGCAACCTCATGGACTATATAGTCCATGGAATTCTCCAGGCCAGAATACTGGAGTGGGTAGCCTTTCCCTTCTCCAGGGGATCTTTCCAACCCAGGAATCGAACTGGGGTCTCCTGCATTGCAGGTAGATTCTTTACCAACTGAGCTATCAGGGAATTTTAAATTGCCATATTTTGCAGTTTAAGAAACTACACCTCGGAGAGTTTAATTGACTTGCTTAAGGTCACATGGCAAATTTAGTGGTAGAACCAGTGTTGGATCCGATGTTTTCACATTTAGGTCAGTTCACTCTTCACTGTGCCTCTTCTTTTATACATGTCCAATAGTTAAATCAATATTTGAAATCCTGCTTTAAAGAATTAACCCCTTGAAGGCAAGGTGGGTGGAAAAGATCCCCAAATTCCACCTTTTCCTCTTTGATTCTTTGAGAAAAGAGAGGGTAGAATGATTTGTATACCAGAAAGGTTAATAACAGTATAGACTATGTGCTTACCTTGTGCCTTAAGTGCTGATATATAGAGTAACTCATTAAACTATGGGCTTCCCAGGTAGTGGCACTGATAAAGAATTCACCTGCCAATGCAGGAGATACTGGAGATGTGGGTTTGATCCCTGGGTTGGGAAAATCCACTGGAGAAGGAAATGGCAGCCCACTGCAATATTCTTACGTAGGGAATTCCACGGACAGAGGAGTCTGATGGGCTGCAGTCCAAGAGGTCGCAAAGTGAAGTGAAGTTGCTCAGCTGTGTGTGACTCTTTGCAATCCCATGGACGGTAACTTAGCGGGCTCCTCCGTCCATGGAATTTTCCAGGCAAGAATACTGGAGTAGCTTGCCATTTCCTTCTCCAGGGGATCTTCCCAAGCTCTCAAAGAGTAGGACTCAACTGAGCACGCGTGCATATATTTTATCTCATTAAAGCCTTTAAACTCTTATATCCCCGTTTTCCAGTTAATTAAGCTGAAGTTATTGTTCTTGTTGTTCAGTTGCTCAGTTGTGTCCAAACTCTTTGCGACCCCACGGACTGCAGCACGCTCGGCTTCCTTGTCCTTCATCATTTCCGGGAGCTTGCTCAAACTTATGTCCATTGAGTTGGTGATTCCATCCAACCACCAAGTCCTCTGTCGTCCCCTTCTCCTCCTGCCTTCAATCTTTCCCAGCATCAGGGTCTTTTCCAATGAGTCAGTTGTTCGCATCAGGTGGCCAAAGTATTGCAGCTTCCGCCTCAGCATCAGTTCCTCCAATGGATATTCAAAATTGATTTCCTTTAGGATTGATTGGTTTGATCTCCTTGCAGTCCAAGGGACTCTCAAGAATCTTCTCCAACACCACAGTTCAAAAGTATCAATTTTTCAGCTCTCAGCCTTCTTTATGGTCCAAGCTGAGGTTTGGCATGGTTAAATAAAGTCCAAAGTCATACAGTCAGCAAGTGGAAACCTTGGTGTTTGCCTTCAGGCTTCTTGTTCTAGACCTTGTGTTCCCCTGTGTTCTCCTAGGTACTGAAGGATGGGGTGTTACATATTCCATAAAGTTTTACTGTTATTGTAGAAGGAGGGTGGAAGGGAAATACCTTATTCTTCAAAAATTAATGTCAGGAGGCAGTGCATTTATAATTATCAGTTTACTGGAGCAGTCTGAAGGAATTTTTTTCCTTCACTTTGAAATTTTGCACTTTCCATATTAAAAGCTTATTTAGGAAATGAAAATTAATTTGAGGGAAGGAAACCAGTGTTATTCCTGCTTCCAGCTGGAGCAGATGCCTGGCCTCCTCTGGACAGGTAGGAGGGGCAACACTGGCCTCTGCTGAGCTCGTAAAGTGGAGAAGTGTCTAAATTCAGGAACGATGCCAGGTGGGGTGGGGGCACGGAAGGGAGGAAAGGGATGTGGTGTTTGGAGCCCATAACTCAGGAAACGTGATGGCACCTAATTTCAGAGTGGCATGAGGCAAGCGTTTAGGAAAAGAATAATGAGCTATTGTTGTGGGCTTTTTTTCTTTAATGGGTGGGTTGTTTTTATAAAGTTTTATGAACAGGAAACTGAAGCAAAATGCTGACCCCTTTGGTCTTTGAGCTCTGCCAGCATCATTTTCGTTTTTATTTTTGACTGTTGGTGACAGGCACTTCCCTTAACATTTTTGAGGGTGAAGCTAACCCCAAACTGCCTTTTTTTAACAACAGCAGAATACAGATGAAGCGTGTGGTTTCAGATCTTCTTGATAATACCATGAGACAAAAAAAAAAAAAAATCACCCCCAGCCCAGGGAGAAAGACAGCTCTTTCAGAAACCAAGGCAGACTGTAGAATGTTTTCCTTTTGAAGACATTCTAGAAAAATTGCCCAACATGTGGGAAACCTCTAACAGGTATTAAAATGGGTCTTGCAGTGGCAAAGAAAATACTGACTGAATTGTTGAATTCCCCTCCTGCCCCAAGAGGCTGAGAATCATAAAAACTCTGCCTCCCCAGCTGTTGTTTCTTCTGGAAGATGACTTAATGTTGAAGGTGGTCTTATCTGTTGTGCATTGTGGATGCACTGAACCAAGGTTTCAGGCATCTATCTGGCTGCCAACTTCAGAGATGTTAAAGGCTGTTTTGTTCCTGCAGGGCATTTATTCATTGCTTACCTTATAAAAAGTTATGTCTTACTGCATTTTCCTGGCACCAGAGCAATCCTTGTACCTACCCATTGCATATGGCTTTTCTGAGCCTGCGGGCAGCACTGGGTTATTAAAGTTCAAGGAAGAAGCCACGTGATGTTGGCTTTACCATTTTAATTCTCTCTTACCTTCCTCCCACCCCTAGACAGATGAGTTTTGTTCAGCGCACACTGTGTCTAAGCCAGAGTGAGCTCTCAAAGTGCCTCTTGTCAGACTCCAGGTGACGAGGCCCAGACAGGGAGGGCACGAGCAGAGCAGCCAGCAGAGCAGCCGGCAGAGAAGTTGCCTTCCTATCTCACTGGCTCCCTTGGACAAAACTTTTTCAAGTCCATAATTTCACATCATCCTGGCAACATTAGACCAGAATCATGTTTGATCCTGCAGAAACAACCGGCAAAATCTCCCCTTCCCCTTAAAAGTCAGCCACCCAGGGCCCTCCTCAAGAGAACAAAGTCTCTTATTAATAGCACTAGGTATGAGCATGGCAAATTGAAAAGAAAAAATAAATATAGATAGAGTTTAACCTGGAATCAGACACTTAGAGCAAGAAAGGGAAGAAAGAGCCACCGAAGGGAAGGAAAAGGGAAGATGGGGTTGTCACTAGGAATCTCTGAAAACAAACTATTTGACATCTCTTTGCCACAAGAGTTTCAATCTCCCAGGCAAGTCTACCTTGTTCAGAAATTAGTGTAAATTACTGAGTGTCTGTAAAAAGCTGGAGGGAAACAAAACCTCACAGTAATATCCAACAGGGCTCCCTTAGTCTTACACTGCAGGTGTCATCTCTACAAGTAGTTTCAGTGAGCTTGGGACTCTTCAAGAAGCTTATTAAGGGACTCATGTCTCCTTTTCAAAATTTCTTTTAACAGCCCATGGTGGTATTCTGCATGTGATTTCTTGGTCCTATCTTAGAAACTTTTTAAGTTTTTTTTTTTTTTTTTTTTTTTTTTTACGTAGACTATTTTTAAAGTCTTGCTGGGGGATTGAGGACCGTCTTGAAGGAGAGGAATTAGCCAGGAATCTATCTGGTTGGTGGTTCTTGTCTTGGCAAAGAACTAAATGATCATGCACTAGTAAAAGTTGGTGAACTAGACGCTGGTGCTTTTCTTCAGCCTTCTGTTGCACAGGCTTTGGGTTCCGTCCGAATTGCAGGCACGTGGGACCTGTGTTTTCTGAGCTTGGTTTTGGGTGTAAGATGGAAAAATTCAGAAGCTCCTGTACCTCAGCTCACTCAACCAACACCCTCGCATCCCTCTGTAGTATTATGGGATGCCCACAGCATGAGGAACACTTTCAGCTAATGAGCTGCTTTCTACCACACAGCAGCTGACTTCCGCTCCCACCAGATGAGGGAGAACCAGGCTTGCTAGGAGTCCCAGAGTCTGTCTGTGCTGGTTAAACTTGTTCTGTAATTAAGGTCTTCTCCTCAGGCCACTGTTCCCTCCCCACCCCCACCATAAACCCCAGGGGCTTTTTCAAGTAAACATCTCAAGCCAACCACCCTCCTCCCATTCTTTACTGCTGCTACTAATTTTTTAAAAAGGTAAATGCAGTCATGCCCCTTGGCTATGAAGAGATAAGCATGGTTTTAGTTGGAACTTTTGGATAGGAGACTGTAAATCAAAGTCCCAAGAGCCAGAACCCATCTCCTGGTGGGTGGCTTAGTTGGTAGTTTACTGGGAGTGTGGAGTTGCATGTTTCTTGTTGTGTCCCTGATGCACCCATATGTTTTTAGTGGGCTGAGCAGCATGTATTGTTCCTCAGTACAGCCTGAGCAAATAAGCAGCGCTCTCTGTGCCTATTCTGGGTTGTGATACTCCAGCCAGTGGGCTTGTTGCCCCTGGGCACCTCTGGCCTGAGGATCTGTGGTCTCCTGATAATTCTAACTCACACTGTACTACTCAAACCGTGGTATTAAAGGGAGTTATATCAAAAATTCAAATTTCTCAAGTCCACTGCTGAAGAGTCCAGTTCAGTTAATCCAAAGCGGGGCCCAATAATCTATATTTGGTACGTTTCTCAGTTGATTTCACTGCATGTGGTCTCTGGAATTATTGTCCCTAAATCCCCACAATTCACATGTCTATAAATGTGTAGGTTTTCAAATCCTGGCCAGAAGATATGAATAGTGCTATATTTCATTGTTACCCACACTTTCCCCACATTTTTAACTTCTCTGGAATTGGGATGTATCTTACAATTGATCATGTGTTATAATTTTTTTTCTTTTTAAAAAGTATTTGTTTATTTTTAATTGATTGCTTTACAATGTTGGTTTGATTTCTGTCATACATCAACATGAACTAAACATAGGCGTACATATGTCCCCTCCCTCTTGAATCTCCTTTCCACCTCCCACCGTGTGTTATAATGTAATTGGCAACTTTTTTTTTCTTTCTTGGCTGTACATAAAATAATAGAACATATTTCAGTCTTTGGCATCTTAGGTTTGATGAAATATGGTACTTTGATGCTGAGTTTATAGTTGGTGGACAATAAAACATTTCCACTATCCAAAGCTAGAATTGATACATTTTAGATTCCAGTTTCTCCATGCAGTGGTTAGTATAAAAAAAAAAAAAAAAAAAAACCTACTGATACATACATTGCTGTAGTCTAAAGAGAATAAGTAGTTTTGGAATATAAAAAGTTTATTAAATTTTTGGTCAAAAATATGAAACAGTTTCAACTAAATGCAGGCTCTCCATAAAGTTCAGTGTACAAAAAGTGTTCTAACAGTTGGCTTAAATTCTGTAAAAGCAAAGCAAGCCTGCTGATAGTAATCAGCTCATATTGAAAAGTTAGCATTCTTATTGCAAAACCTTGAGTGAGGACAGGTTTCTGACTGCACAGGCTGTGCTGTGTATCACAAACAGTAAGCCATACCCTATGGGGTTTTTATTTTATCACCATGTTTGCATTTCTGCCACCTAAAATAATTAAATATGCTGGTAAAGTTTGTCCTACAAAGTTTGACTATAAAGAAAGCTGAGTGCCAAAGAACTGATGCTCTTGAACTGTGGTGTTGGAGAAGACTCTTCAGAGTCCCTTGGACTGCAAGGAGATCCAACCAGTCCATCCTAAAGGAAATCAGTCCTGGGTGTTCATTGAAAGGACTGATGTTGAAGCTGAAACTCCAGTCCTTTGGCCACCTGATGCGAAGAGCGGACTCATCGGAAAAGACCCTGATGCTGGGAAAGACTGAGGGTAGAAGGAGAAGGGGACGACAGAGGATGAGATGGTTGGATGGCATCACCGACTCGATGGACATGAGTTTGGGTAAACTCCAGGAGTTGGTGATGGACAGGGAGGCCTGGTGTGCTGCAATCCATGGGGTTGCAAAGAGTCGGACACGACTGAGCGACTGAACTGAACTGAACTGAAAGTTTGTCCTAGGAAAAACAAACTAGAAACATTTCTTCCCCCTTTCCAAGTTCTTAAATTATCTGTTCATTTTCACTGGTGTTTTCAAGTACATTTTCATATCTGAAACAGGTTAAGATAATTTTCTGTTCCCTTCGCCCTTTACTCATGTTCTTCTTTATCCTTTTCTCCTTTCATGCTTTATGAAGTCTGTTATTCTGTTAAGGGTCAGGTATGGGCATGAAGGAAAGATTCTAGACATGTCAATATTCTAAGGCTTCTTGGTACTCAAGCATTTTGTTTGCAACTCCACTGTGCCTAAACTGACATTTGACATCAACCAATGATCGCAGTCTAAAGTGAAAATATCCTTGAGGTCAAAACCAACAGGTTATCCTGGCTCTGATGCCATGTTTCAGCTCTACTCTTTAGTGTAGGGTCTGTCAACTGTGACATTATAAGCATTTTGGACCTGTTAATTCTTTGGTTTGTGTGTTGGGGGGGAGGTGGGGTGTCCTGTGCATTATAGAATGTTTACCAGCATCCTGGGCCTCTACCCATTAAATGACACTAGCTCCCTCCCCCAGTGACTATCTAAAACATCTAGACATTGCCGAGTGTCACCCAGCGAACAAAATCGTACCCCTTTGGGAATCACTGCTATAATGATTGTACCTGTCTATGTTATATCTGAGCATGACACATAGGATTCTTTGTTTTTAAACATAAAATCTTGATTGTTTTTGGATTATAGCTAATAAGTCACAAGATAAGCTCATTACTGGGATAAAGAGATGCTGTCACTTAACCAGTTTTTCAGACTTGTTTCAGAAAATGAGATCTATGAGAGAAGGCAAGAATGAAGCTTTAGAATATCCAGCTTTAGAATATCCAGGTATATGTATTCATAAATCTAGCCTGGAGCCAGTGGACATACCCCCAGGCAAAGGGAGAGGTTTTAGATGATTTTATGATTTTACGTATTATCAGTACTTGATCTGTGCCATTTTTACTTGTCTGGCAGTAAACCACACTTCTGATCTCTCAGAATTCACTATAAGAACCTCTTCAGGCTTTTAACTACCCTCTCCCATCGAGACTGAAGTTACTGAGAGGAGAGGGAACTTGGTCATTAGCTGGGAATGTCCCCCAAACAGAAGGGGAGCCGGGGGGTTGGTACACACGTGTGTCCAACATGTACATACGCGACTGTGTTAGATTAGCAGAGGTAGACGAGATGGCTCCAGACGCCAAGGAAGCAGACAGAGGTGCATTGTGTTTGAAGGCTAGGCTTTGGGACATCTGCTGCTCTCACTTGCACTCCTTCTACAAATGCACACCTCACAGCAGAGGTTAAGGTGAAAGGCCGTGTTTCAAACTCAGCTCTATTTCTTGAGCAGGTGTGTATTACTCACCTTTCCGCCATAGAGATTCAGGAATGGGTGGAAGATATTACAAGTATAATGCTGTCAGGTCAACAACAATATAATGTTGTCCCATTGACTGAGAAGACTGTCACAACCACTTTAACTTGTGAAGTTTTAGCCTCATGCTGGGCCTGTTCCACTCACAGTCTTGGCAATGGGATTTGGGGAGCTGATTGATGGCTTCCCAGTCATGCCTGGCTGTCTGCTGGTCTAAATGGAGCTAACAACCAGTGCCGGGCTTGTGGGTAGAAGCCCACCACTCCATCAGCAGCACAAACGTGTCCTGCTCAGCCCAGGCAAGAATGCAGGCTCTGCTCTTGGCACCGTTCCTGGAAATGCAGAACAGACTTCTTTATTCCAGTCTCCAGGCTTCTGGCTAGCGAGGAACACTGCCTGGCTGTGAAGCATTTTACAGGATTATAACGGGTTGTGCCGAAGGCGAGTTCTGAAAGGCACTTTGTGCCGTTGCTTTAAGTGAAGCTGACTGTTCAGGCAGTGTTGTTCTTAAGCCCATAAACACACACACAGGCAGAATGGGGAATGCTGGGCTCCTGGGGCCGCCCAGCTGGGCAGCACTGCAGAGTTGGACCGACTTCTCTCCACTGTGACACCAGCTTCGGGGGTGTGCTTGGGAACCCTCCTGTAGAGCAGCCTACTTTCTGATCAAGGCTTCAACTGTAGACACTTCCGGTTGGAATACTAGGCAGATTGCCCAAACTCCACATCTGCTAATGTTGGAGCAGTGCATCGTGCACACACAAGGGAGGTTCTGAAAGTGGAAATTGCGTGGACGCAACGATAGCCTTGAAAAGCCTCTGAATGTCTCAGGGACCTGACTTGCATATACCCAAAATTGCTGGTTTCAGTTTATAGGCCTTATTATACCAAAAATATATTTCTTTAAACATCAAAATCTTATTTATGGTGGTGAGACACTCAAGCTGTGAGAGGCTTGGAAGCATCAAACCACCCAAAGGAAATCCAGATACCCATTTTCCCTTTCACACTTATTTGTTACTGGCCATTAGCAATCTCTCTCTCTCTCTCTCTTTTCCTCTTTCTTTACCTCTGCCTAGTATAGACAGTGGGAAAGACATAAGTTTGCTGCATATATATTGTACCATGTATATTGATTGCTTTTTATGGTTCCATTCTTTGAAGAGGGGCAAAAAAAAAAAATGTTTTTAAGCAAGTGGATATGGCAGCCTTTTCATCAACCATTATGATTATTCGTTTCTCTATGATACTTGTACTTGAGGTTAAAGTCCCCCTCTTCCTTAGGGTTGATTTATTACTACACAGTGCTTCCCAGGTGGCACTAGTGGTAAAGAACTTGCCTGCCAATGCTGGAGACATAAGAGACATAGGTTCGATCCCTGGTTTGGGAAGATCCCCTGGAGGAGGGCATGGCAACCCACTCCAGTATTCTTGCCTCAGAAATCCCATGGACAGAAGAGCCTGGCAGGCTATACAGTCCACAGGGTTGGAAACAGTCAGAAACAAGTGAAGCAACTTAGCACGCACGCACAGATTTACATTACGCAAACTTCCTCCTTGGTCCTGAGAATCCTGCACTGAGTAGCCCAGCCCCAGGGCTGGCATAATTTACCAGAGTCACTCTCTTCTTCACCAAGTGCTGGCTGTACACTCCCAATTGGAAGTCAATGCCAAGCCAGCTCCACCAGGGTTCAAAGTCCATCCATGAAGGGACAATTTACTGGCCAGAGCCACCTGCAAAGTTGAGGCAGTGGGCCTGCAGGGGCCAGAGGATCAGGGAGGGAAAGGGAATGAGGAGTAAGCATCAGCTCAAATCATTGGCAGCCAGAGGAACCCTGTGTGAGACTCTTGGTGGCAGGATTAATCAGGGGCTGCTTTGGTTGGTTGCGCTTGGATACAGCGTTGCCCCTCACTCGCCACCTCAAACTTTACCAGACTTGCAGTGAGCATCTATGAAGCTCTCCACCAGCTCAGTTCAGGCTAAAAGGACAAAGCTGTGTTCAAGAATACAGGTAGGAGAAAGCTCAGTAGTCCTGAGGTACTCTTTCCCATTCTAAACCTGCTTTTCAACCACTTCCTTCCTACTACTTTAGGGTGTATATTTGAGGAGGAAAAAAAATCAGGTGCTCTCTTCAATGTCAGTTGAACCTCACTCATTCAACAGCTTCCTTTATATGGTTGGCAAGAGCGAGACTGGCAGAACTGGGCCAGATTCTCTTTGCCTCTGAAGGCAGTTTGTCCACACTGGCTGGGCAGGAAAGCAGGCACATTTAGTGCCAGTATGTGAGTTTGGTACCTGGGATGAAAGGGCGGTATACTATGAGGTTTCCAGCCTGGAAAGTGGGAATTTCTGGATTCTGGCCTCAGCTGGAGCAGAGAACACTTAAGCAGGGACTGGATATTTCCATTCCCACTACCTCCTGCACAACTAAGATGTCAGAAGACTAGGCCCGCACTTGCTGTGACCATGACTTTGATAGGAGGGGAAGAAAACTCAACAGTGCAGTCTACAAAATAACTTTTGAGATAATGGTCATTTTAATATTTTAAAAATTAATTTCTAATTTCCCAAGTAACAATTCATGTAAAAATTTTAAGAACATATTAGCTATAAATGTGAAGTTCTCCTTTGTACACTACCTTTAATTCCCCTGGAACTGGCTGCCTCCTTTCAGCCCCATAAAAATTTGCTGTCAGTCTCAATCATGTCCAGCTCTTTGCAACCCCATGGACTGTAATCCACCTCAACTTTGCAGGTGGCTCTGGCCAGTAAATTGTCCCTTCATGGATGGACTTTGAACCCTGGTGGAGCTGGCTTGGCATTGACTTCCAATTGGGAGCACTTGGTGACTAAGCCACTCCGCGCTTAGTCTCTCAATCATGTCCAGCTCTTTGCAACCCCATGGACTGTAATCCACCAGGCACCTCTATCCATAGGGATTCTCCAGGCAAGAATACTGAAGTGGATTGCCATTCCCTCCTCCAGGGGATCTTCCCAACCCAGGGATTGAACCTAGGTCTCCCGCATTGCAGGCAGATTCTTTACCATCTGGGCCACCAAAAATTTGCTGTGGTTCCTTCCAAATGGTTTTCAATAGTATTTACCTACATTTCTCTATAGAAAATATATGGTATTTATTTGTAGATTTTTTTTTTAACACAAATGGTATTATACTGCTTACTCTGCAATAGTTTTTTTAACTGACCTGATACCTCAGAGATCTTTCCATGCCACACCCACAGGCCCATCTTCGAAATGACTGCAACTGAGTGGTGTTCCGTAGTGATAAGAGTTTATTTAAGCACTCCCTATGGTGGGTGTTGCTTCCCTGGTGACTCAGTGGTAAAGAATCTGCCTGCAGTGCAGGAGATGCTGGTTCTAGTCCTGGGCCAGGAAGATCCCATAGAGAAGGAAATGGCAACCCACTCCAGTAGTGTCAGCTTATCACTGGACAGCTTTGTCTGGACACACCCAGTCAGATTCCTCTTCTGAGTGGCAGGCAGCCTCTTACCAGCCTCTTCATACTTAAAAGTGGGTGCAGAGGACAGGGCTCTAGGATACTTTTTGGAAGTGGTGGAAAGGTTTTGTGTCCCGATTTTGGAGGTGGTTATTCTAGTGTTTACATTTATTAAGACTCAATTAACGGTACAGTAAAATGGGAGCATTTTACTCTTTGCAGATTATACTCCAATGACGTATATATATGTGTGTATATATATATATTCCATATATATGTATATGTATATGGAGAGACTGGCTATGAGTAAGGCAAGGCAGAATACCACTTCTTCTTAATGTGGGCTTTTAAAGAGCTTACTTTTACCCAAAGCCGCTTGCCTCCTTCGGGCTTCGCCTCAGCCTCCATTCTGTCTGCTGCCTCTTCCACCCCACGAGGTCCAGGGAGCCCGAGTGGACCTGCCACTTAGGCTGCGCGGCCCCTAGTCCGGGGCCTGCGGGAGGAAGGGTCCAGCGGCCGGATTACCCTGGTTGCTCCGGAGAGGGCTTCCGCGGGGCGGCACCTGAGCACTCCCAGGACGAGTCGGGGGTGGGGCGGGCCCTGGCGGGGCCCCGCCCACCCCTGCCCAAGATGGGCGGGCTCTGTCTAGGCTCCGCCCCTTCTAGCCTGTGCCCCTGAGTCTGTTTGAGCTAGGCTCAAGAAGCCGGCTGTCAGTCTCAGTGTAGCCGCTGCCGCCGCCGCCGCCGCCGCCGCCCGCCGCCGCCATCGCCACCACCACCGCCGGCACCGTGGAGCTGGGACCCCCTTTCGCCTGGGAGTTTTGTGGTCTTATCGGATCAGCTGTGACATCCCAACGGGCAGGCCCGGCAGCCACCATGGTAGCCAAGGATTACCCCTTCTACCTCACGGTCAAGAGAGCGAACTGTAGCCTGGAGGTACCCCCGGCCAGCAGTCCAGCCAAGGACGCCGAGGTAGGGCCTCCACCTGGACCTCTCTGGGCATCTCTTACTCTTTCCACTCTCTCTCTGTGTCACTCTTTACCATCTCTCACTCTGTGTTCCTCTTTCTCTCTCTCCATCGCTCATACACTCTGTCTCCCTGTCTTCATCTCTAACTCTTGTCTCTATCTCATTGCCTCCCTTCCACCCCCTCTCTGTGGATCAAAAGAGCGCCACCTCCTCTGTCCCCGTATCTTTGCCCCTGCCTCTCTCTTGCATCCTGCAGAGCTCACAGACTGTGGATCCACTCCGCAGAGGGACTTTCTCATACTGCATCAATGGGCTCGGTCGTCAGGGAAGAGCTACCCTTTAAAAGCACAGGTTTCCTCTTGCAGGAGGTTTGGGGGAGGGCAGGGGAACATTCTTGAGGACCCCTCGGGACCTCTCACCTGTCAGGCTTGGACTTGCAGCTGTTTGGCAGCAAAGACAGCACACGGCACCTCTGCTTGTCCCTGTGGCCAGTGGGAGTCATTCAGTTGGGGGTCTGGGAGCTAAATGAGTAATCTGAATGTGTCGCATGTGGATTCTGAAAATGAATTAAACTCCCTGGGGCAGTGGGAAGCTGTCTTGGAAGACTGGAAGCATTTCTCCTGGTAACTTTCCTGTACTGGGAGGGTGAGATGAGGGAGTCCTCCTGGCTGGTGTATAGTCTGCCTTTTCCTCCTGTGTGTTATATCTCTGGCAAAGAGCTCACTGGCCTTAAAGGTTGGATTCAAGTGGAGGAGAAAGTGTCTCTTTCTTTCTTTGAGGGTCTTGGGGAATACAGTTGCTTTCATTAGACTGCACTTTTGCTGTGACTAAGCTGTAGTGGGATCCACAGGACCCAGATCATCATTTCCGCTGATGTGTTTCTGGGAGATCTCCACTCTCCCCCCACCATGAGGGGAAAAGTCTGGGGGAAGGGGTGCTTCCGGTCTTGTCACAGTGCTTTTGGGGGTCCACACACCTGCCACCCTTGGGTCTGCTTAGCTGTGTGCAGTTGGTTCACTGAATTATGTATATTTAGGAGAACAGCATCAAAGATTCATTGCCTCTAACAAGAGCTGCTCCACACTGACACGACTCTAAACAGTTTCAGGTTGTAATCAGCTTTCTATAAGTTGAGTAGAGACTAACTTCTCACCCCTGTCCCACACCTCAGTTCACTTGTATATTTTCACAAAGGGCTTTTATTCCCAGCAGCTGTGGAAGTGTGATGGTCTTAGTGGTGGTTGGGCTCTTACTGAAGTTTTGACAGGATAGCAACTGCACAGAATTCAGGTTGTTCAAGCTTGGAATGGATATATGATCTTTTCAGTGGGAACTTCACAATTGAATGAATGTAGGAGCGGTGAAGCTAGGGTCCACTCAAATTCCTTTTGGAAGGAAGCAAAGCAAAACCGAGTGTAATTAATAAATTGAATTGAGTCAAAGAAAAGAATAGTGAGGATAGCTCTAGACTCTGGTCCCTTCCTGCTATCAGTTAGTCCTATATTTTTGTGCAGTTTGGCTAAAGGCGTAGGTATAAAACCCATATGCTTCATCTTTTCTTGTTCTTTTCTTATTTATTAAAAAAAAATCTGTATCTCATAAATGTGATATAAGAAATGTATCACCAGGAGTCAAATAGTAATTTTCTTCACAGTAACTGGATCCAGATTAATGAAATGTGACTTAATTTCCTTTTATGGGGATGTTCTGGTGTAGGAATAAGGGTGGGAGAGGAACAATTTTTTAAATAGTTGGTAATATTTTTCAGGTATCACTATTTAGGATTTTCCCCCTAGTGGTTAAATCAGAGCAGAAGTATCTTCTATACTGTATACTCCTCGAGTCCAAGGAGGCAAATCCAGTACATATCCTAGCTTCATTAATCTAGCATTTCGCTTCCTGATAATGGCAATAGGCAGAGTTAGAAAAAGAAACCTAAGTGATAGCATAAGGGGCTCGTTTTCTGTTTCAATATCAGCTCAGAAGACAGCCCTCCTTTGCAGGCCTCACTTCTCCATAGGCAGTTAATTAAAATATATTTGCTACCAGCAGGTGTCGTCAGCATTTGTGTTTAAAAAACAGCATATGCTAGTTGGCCTTTTGAAAAACATGATTGTAGCCTTGTTTATAAGCTAGGTATGGACTCTTAGTTCTAATACAGGTAGTTTGTCAGGATCATTTTCTTTGTAGAAAGAAAGTAGTTATGCTGAAAAGAAGGATTGGCCAATCCAAACCTTTTTAACCTTCAGGGGTAGCTGAAGCAAAGCACCTGTGCTGTTAGCACATAATGACTCTTCCTTCAGAATTTGCTGTGAGGAGGGCACCGGGCATAGAGCTGCATGGGCAGGTGCCTTCAAGCATTTGTTCCTGTTCTTGCAGCAAGTGTGCTGGGCAAGGCTCATGGGGAAAGGGCAGGTGTCACTAATGTGCATTTGATACCATGCACTTGAGTAAAAATGTGCAACAACAAACATTCTCTTGAAAACACATCATAACAAAATTTCTACTTGGGATTAAATGCTTTGTACATTTTCAAATTTCAATGATAGTTTTCAGTGATAGAGAAAAATGATATAGTTTAAATATTTATCTTCTTTAAATTATTTTAAATATTAAAATTATTCTACATGGATTATGCTATTAATACAATGTGGCTCCTTAATCTAGTATTTCTTATGACACAGGTATATGAGTTTGGTTGCAGATGTTTAATTTTAATACCACAACCAGCTTGATCCTTCCAGCTCTAATCATTAACCATGAAATCTAAGGAGCTTAGTTCATCTTAGTCCAATAGCACTAGACTTTCACGGAGAAACATAGTATCACATGAGCATCATTAAGCTTATTTCTTCTGACTCATCGATGCAACTTTGTTCCATTGATCTTTTTTTTATATATATTTAATGGGTACTTCTCATGCCAGGACGAACTGATTTTTCTAGGCACTATTAAGTGCTCTGAACACCTGATTAAGTCAAAGAAAAGTTGTTAGTAAATGAATTACACCGATCCCAAGTCAGAAGTCACTGTTTTCCCATGGGGAGGTTTGCTTTTAAAGAAAGAAGGCTCAAATGCATGTATATGTTGGCTAATGAAGCTGGAGCCTGGTGAGAAGGTTTTAGGGGTTTTGGAGTCCATTTAATGAAAATACAAAGTGGTGATTCTGTTATTTTCTTTCTAAGAATATATCTGACAATATGATGGACAGCTTACTTTTGGTTTTAAGATTCACTGTCTCAGATGTCGATCTAGTTTAGGCCAGATTAGTGATGTTTGTAGTTATTGCTTTTGTCTCTCTTGTGTATGTCCCTGATTTGTCCCTGTGTTCTAAGTGACTCAGCCAGTAGCTTTATGTGGAACCTTGGAATGACCTAGAAATGACGGAATTCTATTCTTTTTCTAAGTACCACAGTTAGTGTCTCATTTGAGAACCCAGCCATGTTGTAAGGGTAGCATAAAACAAGTATTACTCTGCTCACTTTATGCATAAAGACACTGAGGGGAAGTGACTTGGAGAAAGCCACTGAGCAAACCAGCAGTGAAGCCAAGACCCAGTGTTAACGTTTCCTGATGGATTCAGTCTAGGGTTTAATACCAGTGTATCCTGTGGCATCTAAGGATGATTACCTCTGTGAAGAAAAAGGGGGGATGCAAAACAAAAGCCATGTAAAGTACTTTAAAACACATTCTTCTGAGTACATAATCTTGAGCACTTTATTAACTGAGGAGGTACCTTTCAAGTTTCCGTTTTAAAGGGCAAGGTGAACTCTGTACCCCACCATAATTTATGCCCCCAGTCAGTCCACAAGTGTATTTGAAATATAGGCATCTGGAGCTGTGTTCCTGACATGCCAGCTGGAGAGCTAAGGAGGTGAGCTGGCTTCTAGTGATTTATACATTTCTTGGAATTTGTATCATACAGTGTTGAGCTGACCGTTTATACAGCCAACTACATGGAAATAGCTCCAAGGAGTTATTGCAATTGGAATCTTGATTTCATCAGGTGATTAATTAGACTCCATGAATCATGCGACCTCAGATGGTTCTGGATGGGAGCCTCATGGACAGTGAAGGTCTCTCACTTGCTGGCAGGAGCTGAGTATGGTCATCGGCTGTGGTTCTCTTGGGGATCGGTATCTTTGGGGTCCTGGTCTTCCAGGATGCATGTGAACTAGGAGTAGGTTTATTAGAGAAAAAATATGTTGACATGTACATTTGAGGCTGTTCAGGGCATCAGCTCTGGAATAAGACTGCCCAGGTCCCAGTGCCATCTCCACCACCTGCTAGTGATGTGGCCTTGGACAGTCTCCTGTGCTTTTCTTAGCCCCAGTTTCCACAGCTGTAAAATGGGCATAATGATGGTTCTACCATAATGAGATGATTTATGTACAGTGCTAAGCACATGGTAAGTGCTCCATAAACAGCAGCATCATCAAGACCTCTGCATCACAGAAAATTTCCTAAAACAATTTTAAGAAACATGATCACCATCCTCATTCCCCAAATGCTGTTTTATGCACATCCGTGCAACAGGGGTCTGACTGTAAGTCCTCTAAGCATCCTTACAATGATCCTATGAGGTTGGTGTAACTGTACCCCCCACCCTTTTTTTTTTTTAGAAGAAACTGAGGCTCACAGCTGGGTAGTGGCCTTTCCAGGATGGCTGAGCCGGTAGATGGAGGAGCCACTATTCATACCCCAGTCTGACCCCAAAGTCTATACTTTCCCAACCACATCATGTTGCCTCTAAATGACTAAATCGCCAGTCTCCTCACCACATAACACATGAAGGGTGAGCATGCCTGCCAGAGCAAATTGCCTCATGGTCAAAGGCCCATTTTTTCTCTGAGTGCCTGGAAGGGAGACCCCACCATTAGTGATTGCACCTGGCAGCCACTTCATAGAGTGGCCACGGCCCACAGGAGCAAGTTTTGCAAACCTTCACTTGGGAGGGCTCTGGTAGCTTCCGTTTTGTGTTTCTCAAGACCAAGGAGCTAGTCTTTGGCAGAATTCCGCATGCTCAGCACAGTGGAGGTGACACTGTTAGTTCTGCAATTAGTCATTTTGCTTATCTGCATTAACCACCAGCCTTCCACATAAACTAGTAACTTGGAAGCTTCTGACCACCATCTGGATATTTGCATATTGTGTCATTTTCTTAAGACACTTTGTGATTACTTGTAAAATCCTGGACCAGTGCCTCTATTTTCATAACAACTGAATGAAAATAAATTACTAATCACAGGCGAATTTTACAAAGTCCTATATACATGTAATTGTTACTAATAGTGTGTATGTATTTGGAAGGGCTCCTTCATTTGTGGTGTGTGCATACAGTTGCCTTCCATGATTTGTCAGCTCCGATAATGGGTACAGGTCTCACACAAAATGAGGAAATTGCTGTGATTGCACGGCCATCTATCATTGTTGTGTTGGCTCATGGACTATTAGGAGTAAAGGCCAGTGGTTTCTAATGCCTTCAATTTTTTATGACTTGACACTGGTTATTAGCTAAGAAGAGGCTATTAGTCAAGAAAGGCCTCCAAACGTTTGGCTAGAAAAGGAATGGATCTTTTAAAGTCTAGAAACACTTGTGCTTGGTCTTTCTGTGTTTGGGTCATTGTGTCCTTTTGCAAGAAGGCAGCTGATTCTTAGTCAACTCAATTAATGGGAGCTAAACCAGAAACCTTAACGGTAAGTTCGCTTTTTTTAATTTTCTTTTTTCTGGCTCCTAAGATGAGGAGGAAAGGAGTAGCAAAATAGGCTTTTTTCCGGGGATTTATAAAACAAATAAACAAAACCAGCCTCTAGGAAATGACCCGGGGTCATTGAAATAGAGAACCTGAGTTTTTGGGAAAGGCCTATTGAGAACATGGAGCCCAGTTCTCATTCACTGCTGGATCCTTTCAGTCTCGGTTTAAACACTTCCAGGAACCTTCCAAGCCTATACATTGCATCGTTGTTCATTGTGGATCATGAGAAAATCTTTTCTTAATTGTAACATTCCTTTCTCAAGCTGAGTATTACACAATGACACTTTATCTCTGTCACTATTTTCTCTCTCCCTACTGTCTACTCCTTTTCCACAAATGTGTGCTCACACTCGCACATACACGCACCCACACCACACTCTTTCCCCAGGTGCCTGTCTTCTCCTGGCTAGACATCCTGGTTCCTCTAACTTTTCCGAATGGGACATAATGTCCAAACTCTTTCTCTTCCTTGCTTGTTCCCATTGGACATCTCAGTGACCTCTTGAGTATTGACCAGCCTAAAGACACTGTATGATGCTATATCAGCAAACAAGATTGTTTTTATATTTAATGCACTTTTTAGGCAAGGGGAGTAGACTGATACATTGAAAAAGACTTTTGAAATAGAGATGACAGACAAAAGGTGAATCTTTGTCATCTACATAATTTATAGAGATATAAAAGAACACTCCAAGATGTCCATTGACAAATGGGCAAGAAAATAATAATAGGCAGTTCACATTACAAAAGTAACATTATTTTAAAAGTTCACTCCAATAGAAATTGTAGAAATGAAAAGGCAAATAATTTTAAGATACTGTTTCATACCTAATTGATGTCACAAGTACTTTAAAGACATGATAAAACCCAAAGCTGAGGATGCTGCAGAGAAATAAAATACTTCTGTGTGCAGTGAGGAGACTTTTCTGTGCATATTAAAAGACAAAAATAGTTCTAATCTTTGCACCCAGTATTCTAACTCTTGTGGGAATAAAGCTATGTGTCCAGAGTTGTTCATAATGACATTATATGCAATAATGTTCATGTTTTATGTTTATGCATTCTATAGGTTTCAAAATACTTTTATTTTTTTTTGCCTCACCTGGGTATAATTACCCTCATTTTAAAGATAAGGATACACCAGGAGTCAGAGAGATTCAGTGATTTCCCCAGGATCACACAGCCAGGACTGGCAGAGCTGAAAGCTTTAAGTCTGATCATCTGGTTCCAGGCGAGCATCCTTTCCTGCTTACTTATAACAGCCAGAAGAGCCAGCAGCCTCTCTGACCTTTGAGAAGGGGATGGCTCCATGTGCCATGGCCTCTGGGCCAGGGATCAGTGACATCATTTGAGCCATTCCACACTAGCAAGCGTAAATACCCTAGTGTTCCTGAGAAAAATGAAGAGGCAGAAAGCTGAGCATAATTATATAGATAATGTAACTATATATATATGCACATGACATGTAGAGAAGTGGGGGAAGGGACCTTTCAGTCAGAGCATCCCCCTTCCGGCTCATTGTGATCATTATAGCAGTGCTGCCTAGTGTTCTGATAACAGTCTGTTGTTTTCATGTGCACTCTCTCCTTTGAGTCCTGCACCAGCTTAGGGACCTGCACAAGGCACAGCCTGTCTTGGAAACAGAGATTCAAAGAGATCAGGAGGCAGGGCTAAAATGCTGGTCCCTCCTTGACTAGCCTTAACCTCTTGGCACACCAGAATGTTGGCTTAAGCCAGTCATGTTCCTGAGTGAGGTTGGTTGTAAGCAGCACTGTTTTAGGCGTGTTCAAAGTGAACCACATTAAACTTAACCTGAACACTGCATACCTCACCTGGGGGGCCCTTCCCTTGGCCCGAACTCCTACAGATCCAAGTGTAAGGTCTTGTGCTTGCGCTTAGTCACTCAGTCACACCAGACTCTTTGTGACCCCATGGACTATAGCCCACCAGACTCCTCTGTCCATGGGGATTCTCCAGGCAGAATACTGGAATGGGTAGCCATTCTCTTCTCCAGGGGATCTTCCCAACCCAGGGATCAAACCCAGGTCTCCTGCATTGCAGGCAGATTCTTTACCATCTGAGCTACCTGGGAAGGCAATGTGAGATCTCTTGTAGAATAAACAGGAAGCCCACAAAGAAGAGACACCAACTTCTCTGCATGTAGATGACATCCCTTGAAATGATGTCTTTCTGAGCTCTGCAGATGTAATTTGCATCAGAAGTGATAATTAAATGGTAATAACAAATAGGGTATTTCCCCAAGGGTACTGTTTCCATAGATACCACTAGACCTGGCAACCTGATTGAATTAGATAAAACTGAGAGCCTATGTCAGGACCTTGAAAAAAATAAATTGTTTACCAGTTGCCATACATTGTCAGATTTGAAACTTTGGAGTCTTGCTAGAGAAAGAAGCTGCAGAGGGAAAAAGGGAACAGGCCGGTGGGGAGAGAGAGAGATGGAGTCGGACCCGATGGCCAAAGGACTGAGTGATAAAGTTTCCCTCTGTGCTTTCCGGCCCTGACACAAGGCCAGTACAAGCTCCCTCCTCAAGCATGTTATCTTATATTGCAGTGCTAATGTTTCATAATCCCCAAGTGACGTAAGCTTGTCAAGAACGACCCCCAGCAAATATAGAGACGATTATTAAAGGTCACTGGTGAAGACGAGTGTTCTTATTTTTGACTTCACAGAGGTGGGGTGGGGGTGACCCATCTGTATCCTGTTGGGTTTTGGCCACTTTGGTTCATTTTCTCACACCTCGGCAGCCATCCTCCTTGCTGGTAGGTGACTGCCTGGTGCTTCTGGGTGTGGTCTTGCAGAAGACCACTGTGAAGAAGGAAGTAGACTGAAGGCGAAAAAATTGATGGTAGATGACGTGTCAACCACAGATGCATAGTGGAGAGTCCTAGCCTTCCGCCTCAGCTGTTTGATGGAGCCTTTTCAGAGAGCTTTGAAGGAGACAGCATCAGAAAAGATACCTGGTTTTCTCTTGTAAGTCTCCGAATGTTTTGTGTCCAGGTTGTAACAGTTTAGAAGAGTGAGCATTGTTCTGGCTCAGTATCAAGAAACCTTTGCTTTGTAGGACTCTTAAGTGCTCACCTAATTTCCTTAGCAGCAGCTATTTCTAAGCTGGTTCTTAGAAGAGTTTCACTACTAGCTGGGGACAGAGTGCTTGCTAGCAGGCTCAACGTCTTGGAACCTCAGCATCTTTGTTGCTGAATGAGTAGACTGGGTTAGAGCATTATTTCCCAGAAGATGGGTTTCATAACATTTGTGGTAGTTCAAATGATATAGGACTAGGTGACCCAGAGACAAGAAACGCAACAGTCTTGAATCACTTTCCCTTTCCAGTTCCCTTCTGATCTTTCTCATTATGTCGAAGAGAAAGGTTCCTTTGGAGCTCCTGTCTTTAATGCCTCTCTGGCACTTGCTAATTTCCCTTTTTAACAAAGCACAGGCCTCAGGCAGGCAAGACTCTCTAACAGAAATTTAACAATGGGGGTTCATTTTTTAAAAAAGTAGTTCCTATTTATGGCAGCTGATAGTGATTTTCTGTTTAAGACAATGATAGAGTTGATTTTTACAATACGTTTACTTAAATAAAAGAAAAAAATGAGTAAGGAAACATTATATAATAGCTCAGGGGACATGTTCATAGGGCAAAAAATTACCGTGATGAAACCAAGGGTGTGGAAACAGTACATTGTTAAGTTCTGAGACCTTTCTAGGACTAGCACTCTGCCACAAAAATTTCCAAGTTTGGGTACAGTGACTTACAGACTAGAAACTTGGGCTTTGAGCCTAGAACCCGGATTTCAGGTATTAAGATTTTTAAATGGATCAAAGCTGGCTTAGAATGTGACATAGAAAATTGTTATGAACTAGTTGCTAGCCAATTAAAAAATAATAAAATTGGATTTCTATTCTAAGAACAATAACCTTTTTTTTTTCTTTTCAAAACTTCAAGTAAAAGTTCCAAAGTTCCAACCAGAATCATCCCATCTTCTTCCTTTTCCCCTTCATCCTGAGGGAAGGGATAGAGCAAGATCACATTTTAATTTGAGGCAACCATCGAGTATCATGGCTAGAAAGTTGGATTTGAAGGTCAGACTGAGCTGCACTTGAATCCTAAACTTGGCCACTTATGAGCAAGAGACCCTGCACCAATGACTCATCCTGCAAGCCTCAGTTTCCTCATCTGTAAAATGAGAACTTCTAAGGGAGTTGTAAAGATGAAATGGGGCATCCTGGGGGCATCCACAGAGCAGGTGCTACACAGATCATTAGCCACAACAGCATCTATTTTCCCCATCCATAAGTTGAGTAGAAGCTGTGGATGAACATCCCTATCAAGTGATGTGCTGGGAGGTCACTTCTTCTTTTAAGAAACATCCACCCAGTTTCCCAGGGATCCAAGTTGGCACTGGCATTATTTTTGAAAAAACAAGATGTTCCAAGCACACTGGCAAGTTTCACATTTATCCCTGCCAGGTAGGATGAAAAAATTTAGTGTGGTTTCCTAGTGTTCCAATAACAACTCTCCCGCAGAGGGTGGGGTATGAGCTCTGGGTAGAGAGGGACCCGGCTCGTGGGAGATGGAGTGTGTCACTGTCCTCAAGGACAGCCCCCACCTGACACGTTTCATCTGGGAACCTCACCCACGTTCAGACCATAGACATACACCCAGGGAAGGTGAGGAGGATTAGGTTGCTTTCGGAGTTCTTCATGTCGTATTCATTAGCAGCACACTTTAATTATAAATAGGTCGTTTGTTAGAGGTTGGTGAAGAGTTGGACAACTAAAAATGACTCCCAGTGCTGTTTGATTGTCAGTAAAAATTTGTTGAGACCAGACTCTAGCTAGCTTTTTCTTTTTTTCTTCTTTCTGGGTTTAAAGAAAAGAAGGGCATGCTTTGACCCTCCAGGAATTTTTCCTTGAGTTTGATGAGGTCATTCACAACCCTAAAGTACTGGCAGTGATTGTCAATCAGTGGAAAACTGGTTGGGGAAGTGGCAGCCTCAGTGGGGAGTTTGGCAAACTGGGAGGGGTGATCCGATGAACCCCCTGGTGCTGGAGGTTAACCCACCAGTCCCCTGGCCTGCCCTGAACACTAGGTTGGCACCTGTGTGCCTGGCCAGGCACTCTTAAGATGTGGGGGGAGCACACAAAAGGCGTGCTGATTCCTGAATTTCAGGACTTGGATGTCGAACCAACAGTTACTACTTTTTCACCCCTTCCCTCCATCTCTTCTGCCTCTACAGACTTTGATTTCTTCAGGGCTCCTGACCCTTGGCTTAGGAAACAGCAGTGCTGTGGTTTAGAACCAAGCCTTGCAGAGTCACAGCCTTGGGCTCAGTCCTGGCTCCATCACTCACTACCAGCTCTGTGACCTCAGGCAGAGTTTTTAACCCCTCTGAGCTTCAGTTGCCTGCTTTGTGAAATGGGTACTAACATAAGTGAAATCAAGGAAATCATGCATGGAACATACTTTGACAAACCCTGGCTCAAAATCGCAGTCAGTATCATTACTGTTGCAGGGCGCTCAGTTGTGTCCAACTCTTTGGGCCCCTGTGAACAGTAGCCTACCAGGCTCCTCTGTCTATGAGATTCTCCAGGCAAGAATACTGGAGTGGGTTGCCATTTCTTTCTCCAGGGGATCTTCCCGACCCAGGGATCAAACCCATGTCTCCTCCATTGCCAGGCTTACCACTGAGCCACCTGGGAAGCCATTTATTACTATTGATCTAGTTGTTATTGTAAGAGGAATTTGTGTATCCTATGAAGCTGGAATAGGGGTTGCCGGGAAAGCTTTCAAATCAAGAGCTGAACTTGAATTTCAGCTCTGCCAATAACTACCAGGTATGACTTGGGGCAAGTCACCTCACTTCTCTGAACACCTGCTTCCTCTCCCATAAAATGGGGTGATGGGATTGCTGTGTGGACTAGATGAGTGACTGTGTGCGCCTGGCAGCAGGAGACCCCATGGGTCTTGGTACCTCCTCCTCCCCATCTAGGGGTCTCCCATTGGCTGCATAGTGCTTCCTTTTCTTCTTTTTTTAAAAAAATATTTACTGTTATCTTTATTATTTTAATCCTTAGGTATCTTTTTGTTTTTAAATTGAGGTTATGTTGGTTTACAACATTATATTTTGACTTCTGTGTACACTCTTTGACTTCTGCATGCTGCTGCTGCTGCTAAGTCGCTTCAGTCGTGTCCGATTCTGTGCGACCCCATAGACAGCAGCCCACCAGGCTCCCCCGTCCCTGGGATTCACCAGGCAAGAACACTGGAGTGGGTTGCCATTTCCTTCTCCAATGCATGAAAGTGAAAAGTGAAAGTGAAGTCGCTCAGTCGTGTCCGACTCTTCACGACTCCATGGCCTGCAGCCTACCAGGCTCCTCCGTCCATGGGATTCTCCAGGCAAGAGTACTGGAGTGGGGTGCCATTGCCTTCTCCATAGTCGCCAACAAAAGTTTCATCTCCATCCATCACCATAGAGCTGACCCCCTTTACCTATTTTGCAATCCTCCCACCCTCTTCCTCTCCTTCTCTTGACAAAATCAGAAGAGAATTACATCTGGGTCGGGGTAGAACGACCTGCTTCCCTGTTTCTAGAAAATTGCTAGAAGCTCACAAAGAGTGACTGAACTAACTCAGCAGGTCAGTCAGGGCCCTGGCAGCATGTAGTTTATGTAGCCACAATTCTGGAGGCTTTGCTGGGCCAGGGCAGCCCCTTGCCACCCCTCTGCACAGACCTGCTTTGTAAATTCAGGAGTGGTCCAGAGCCTGACCCCTAAGTGGTGGGGCAGAAGGAGGGAGCACCTTCTGGTGAATGGGCCTTCCCCTCATCCCTGGGGGTGCTTGGGGATTGGGGGGAATCTGTCAGGTTAGACCCTCACCAGTCTCCCGGAGGAGCCCTTCCCTCTAGAGCTGGCCAGTGCTAGCAAGCTCATGGGAACTTTGCCCCTTTCTGCCACAGGAGCACTTGACTTCAGGAATAAAGAACATTTTTCTTTTACCACAAAACTGCCCTTGTCTTTCCTAGAAACTTTTACTGGCACCCTTACCACTGAACCTCCAGTGGCAAAACTAAACAACCAAATCACAGATTTGTATTTACTTCTTTTAAGTCAGCTGCCCTTTTTTATTCATTTGCCCTCATGTGTCTTTGTAATTGAAGTGAACCGCGTGTGACTGGGGAACAGGGCTGGGGCTCTGAGGTTTCTGCCTCCTTTGTCAGTGTGATGCAGGCTTTTTCAAATCCACAGTCTTCTGAATTTTAATAGACTGCAGATAATGATACATCTGGTTGCATATTAATTGCTGAGTTAGAAATAACACATAATCACTGTGTTTCAAGGTTGCAAGTGTACAGCAGTGGGAGCCAGGGTTTGTTATGAGCCGTTGGAAAAATACATTGTTAGTGGGCATGATTTAATTCCTGTCATGAAAAACGTGCTACAGAAGGAAAACTCTCAAACAAAGTTCAGTCTTGTGTTCTGCATGTGTGCACCAACACACACACACACACCTCCCAAGGAATAACATTGTGAAGCTACTCATCTGCCCACTTGGGGAGTGTGGGAGCAATGATGAGGCCATGCGAATCCATTATAGATTACCTACCTCACTGTTTCCTGTACCTTATTTTCCTATGAACCATTGCTTGGTGGGTGGTAAGATGTCAGCTGAAAGCCAAAGCAGGAAGGTTTTCAATTTTAAGAAAAAAACTTATTTCCCAATTCAGTCACTCTCTGGTGGCTGTGTGGCTGGTAGCTTTTTCCACTTTGAAGGATCAGGTTTCAGTGTATCCTGCTCTCACTGAAGAGCAGGCTGTTCTCTAACACCCAAGTGCAGTGTTCCCGGGTTCCAAGTGGAGGCATGTGCCACGGAGGATGCGCACGGACCAAACGGTTTGAAGGGATGAATTGTGCCTGGAGGGACAGCGTAGGGTTACCAGGGAGCTCAGTAACTGCATTTTATGTTTCTCTCTGGAAGTCACACCTCTGCGAGGCTTGCAAACTGCTCAAAATCGCTGTTCCCATCCAGAACAGAAACCGACCAGGCAGCAAGAGGAGGGGGTCCACGTTCTTTTCCTGCAGACCCAGGGCCCTTGGTTGGATGTTCCTTTTAGGTTTCACCTAGCAGCTGAATCGGAGAAGGCAATGGTACCCCACTCCAGTACTCTTGCCTGGGAAACTCCATGGACGGAGGAGCCTGGTAGGCTGCAGCCCATGGGGTCGTGAAGAGTCGGACACGACTGAGCGACTTCACTTTCACTTTTCACTTTCATGCACTGGAGATGGAAATGGCAACCCACTCCAGTATTCTTGCCTAGAGAATCCCAGGGACGGGGGAGCCTGGTGGGCTGCCGTCTATGGGGTCGCACAGAGTCGGACATGACTGACGCGACTTAGCAGCAGCAGCAGCAGCAGCAGCTGAATATGGGATCCCTCACCCCAGCCTCGTCTTCAGTCAGATGGCAGACCCGGCTGTCAGCGTTGCTTGCCTGTGACGTGTTTGCTCATCTCAGATTCGGCTGGAACATGCTGTGCTTCCTTTGGGACACTGAGATTGCGATCTATGCATCCTTTTCCATCTCTGTGCTGCTTTTTCCTCTTCTGGGAAGCTAAGATAATGCTGAGATTCAAGGGATGACAGGAGGATAAGAGAGAGAGAACAGGTCAGTGGATCTATGCCTGGTGCTCTCTGGAAGCCAAAAGAAGCATGTTGTTTTGGGGAGTTCTACTTTGCACCTCCGACATGGCTTGAACACCCAGAATTCCTATCATTGCCTCATCCCAGATAGTACTGGGATCAGGCAAGATTGAAAACCAGCTCTTCTAGCCCACAGTTCAGCAGTGTGGGCTGGGGAGGGGTAGGCTGGGAGGAGTTCCTTATAGACATCACGACCCACCCGACTTGGGTGCCCTTCAGCCCCTCAGGTTCTTATCTTGGGATTTCATGGCTGATGTTTTTTTCTACTTGGATGTAGCCTTGGATCTTGCCAAACCACTCCCAGTTTTGCTGTGTCCAGTCAGGGCTTGACTAAGCAGATGATGAAACTGCCGGAGGAAAGGGAAGGCAAGAATGTGGAATCAAAACGTGGTCTCGTAGCAGCCCAAGTCCTCAGAGAACAGGGCATGTCATTGGTGAGACTGTGGCAGTGACTTGGAGTGACAGCTGTGTCCCTGGGCAGGGAAGAGTCCAGTGCTACAGGGAATGAATGAGACCACAGCCCTGTGGGGCAGTAGGAGAGCCACCCCCACGTCACAGGGCCTGAGACCAAGCCTGTGGAAGTTACACTGTTGACCTGAAGTCAGAAGGTATGGAGTTCACAGGGCATTGTCCTCTGGCCAGAAAGGATGGTTCATATTTTATCCTTAGAACCTTTGCAAAGAATCGTTTAGGGCGCCAGAGTGATAAGAACTTTGTCACTTGCAGCAGAGGCTTTCTGCTCATTCTTAAACACGGAGGAAGCCTCAGCCAGTGTCCTTGAAGTGCCCTTGAGGTCTGTACACACCAGTTTCCAAACCCTGAAGCGGAGCTGGCATCCCCGGTGCATTCTTCTCCCCCTACACCTTCAACCCAGCCCAAGGGGAAGTCAGGGAATCCCTTTTACAGAGATAAACAAATACAGAATTTATATCCCACCACACGGCTTCCAAGAAGTCAGTAGGAAACAACTGACTGAAACCCCAGAACCACAGAGCCCTTCCTCCAGGCCTGTTGCTGTAATTAGGTCACCATGTCACCTCTGGGGGACTTGTTGGCATCTACCAGTAATGTGAGACTCTGACCCCATTTTCCAGACCTGTGGGCACATTTCTTCTGTGGCATGCTTGGCAAAAAGACATAACCTGACGCCAATCAAGAGAAAACATCTGTGCCTAAGGTTTGCTTCCCTGTAAGGGCCACAGAGGCTCAAGTCTGCCGGCAGCTCTCACACTATTCCAGGTCAGACTCATAAAGTGCTTCAGCTCTAAACATCTGGCCCTTTCTCCTTGACAGAGTCAGGGTTTTGTTTGATGATCAGAAGGTGTATGTTGAGCCAGGGACCGCAGAGAGAGCTAAATATTTAGCTTCCTCTTTCTCTGAAGGTCTTCAGTGCCATGTCTGGGCATGACCAAAATGAGTTTCAGGCAGTGGGCTGGCGTTTGCTAAAAGGAACCTATCAAGGTGAAGGTATGCATGTCTCCTTCTGCCCAAGGAGTAATAATAGTAACATCCTGTGTGAGAGAAGTTGAATGTGGTTTTCTGCTAAACTCCAATCTTCTGGGGCTATTTATTAGATGTGTTTAATCATGGGCCAATTTAACTAGTAGCAGACTAATAAAATAACAAAATTGGGCTTGCTGCCAGGACAAATGTTGACTTACCCTTATAATGTTGACTGAAATGAATAACTTTGAAAGTAATTGAGGAGTGAAACCTTAGCCAAAAATAGGGTGTCTGAAACAGTGGTTCTGTTTTATTTTACTGGCACTGCTAAGAGACTTTGTTCGTAACCTAGGCTGCTACCCACCTCAGCTCTTGGAGAGTCCCATATTTTACTAAATTATTTTCCAAGATGTTGTTTTGGTTTTGGGTTTTTTTAGCCCATAGACCATCATTTAGAAAAAAAAAAAATTAATAGCCCCATTTCAGAGAAGAACAGGCTTCTTTTCCAGTGTGGGGGCAAACATTCAACGATAATAGGGAGGGATACAGATAATAACTTGCTTGAGGTCTTCTCTCAGAAATGAAGAGGTGTGCCAGGAACATTAACCCTCTCAGAGTCTGCAGTAAAATTAATTGTTCCTGCAGGGTACTCTGGATGAAATCCATCTAACTCACTGCACACCCTCCTTTCTTTCATTCTGCCATTAAGTTTATACGAACATTCCAGAGCGATAGTGTTTTTGCCAGCATGTGGTTTGAACTTAAAGGAAGCAGGGGAAGCCTGGTGGAAATGAAGCCAGGATGACCACATAAATTGTCATGAACTGTGACTTCTTTCTCTTCTCATTTTTTACTTGCATTTGATGGGAGCTGTGTTTGGGGCTGGCACTGAGCACGCTTTTAGAGGCTCATGCCAGCAGTGCCTGAGAGTTCAGTCCCACGTCCCCCGCTCATGCTTCTGCCTTATGCATGGTTCCCCTAAAAGCAACCACCTCACAGGCTGACCTTGGCCAGAGGCCATAGGTGCTGACTGGCTCAAGCAGAAGTCAAGGTGTTGACTGACTTGACATACATGGAATAAGGACCATCTCCCCATCCTTAATGTGTTCAGTTTTACAGCCCAGAGAGTCAATGGTTCAATCTGTGAATTTGCCCAGGCCATCTTCTGATGTCTCCATCATGTACTTGTTAGCATTTCCATGAGGGAAGACAGGAGAAATTATCGGATCCTCAATGCAGCAACCCCCTGTCTACAACTTGGCCGTAAGACAAAGCTAACTGAGAGCGTCCTGTGGATTTCATTTATCCAGGCTTAGTCCCTAGCAGCCAAAAAAAAAAAAAAAAAGAAACCACATTTAGTTTTTCTTTTAAAGAAGGAAATTAGGGTGTTTTCCTTGTAGCATCTGATGCAGAGAGAGTTGGGCCATTTCATCAAAAGGGAAATCTACTCTCCATTGGTGCGCATGTGAGGCAACTAGACTTGGACCTGGAGAAGATAAGCCCAAGGGTGCGGCTTCCACCTTTGCGGTTAGGCCGGAGGAAGGTGTCAGGAGTTCTTCCCAGAGCTGTCCCTGGTGCTTTGTCAGTGTCCACAAAGCCTGTGGTCCATCCGTTGAAATCACCGATAAGCGTCTCTAGGGGAAAATTACAGTTCCATGTCTGAAGACCTTTTGTTCACCTTGAGGGTTAGCAACCAATAATTCTGAAATGCATTTGGCCTAATCAATGAAGCCAGGTTTCCGTTGGAATTTGGCCCTCATTATTTGCCTTTTAACGTCTGGTAACAAATGATACCAGGTCAGTTAGCTCCATGCCAGGGAAAAGAAAACATAACAACAGCAACAAAAATTTTTAATGGAAACTTTGGAGTTAGAAACCATTATTTCATTATTGCCTTTTTCTGTTTTGGAAGAAATAAGATGAAGTCCCTTGCAGGCTCCAAAGAAGCTCCCTGTCTCATTCCTACAGCCCCGCCCCTCTTGCTCAGACAGCTCTGTGAAGCCCTCCTCATTGGTGCCTCTGTGTCCTGCCCACCCCTGTGGTCCACTGTGCCCTGCCTGCTGGCCACGTCACCTGCCCTACTCCTTGCCCACTCCCCCAAGGCTAACTCTCTCGGGTGCTCTGCCTGGATCAACCTTCTGGTTTTCCCTGTTCAGCCAGGAGACATTCCCTCAAGGGTGACACCTGTACACTTGAGTGAAGCCACTTTGCATATGCTGGGTAAACACTCGCAGAACTGAGTTTCAAAGGATGCACATAGTCCCAAAGTATCTCTTCCACTTCTGTGTATTAATTACAAAGTAATTAATAAGTAACTTTACTATGGAGGAAATTTTCCAGCAAATACCTTCTGCATGGCTGCTGTAACAGAGTATCACAAGCAGGTGGGCTTAGAACAACAGATTTCTTTCTTACAGTTCTGCAGACTAGAAGTCAAAAATCACAGTGTTGGTAGGACCATGCTCCCTCTGACTCCTGCAGGATCATTCTTCCTTGCCTCTTCCTATGGTGATCTGATGACAAAATAAAATGAAAGGGCGGGACGGCTTTGGCAACAGGAGGTGTCATAAGAAGTGAGAACAGAAGAATATTTGTGGTGACCTAGAAGTTTTGAAGGGTGAGAATCTTGGGTATTAACTGTGAAACAACATAAACCACAAGGTAAGGGGTGGTAAAGTCGAGACGACTGTAATGAGCGGAACTGCTGATCAGCAAGGAGGGGAGCCCTGAGCCTTCTTAGTGGAAGACTGGGCTATTGTATGAAAGAAAAGAGTGGATTCAGGAGGCAGTTGTAGGCAAAGGAAAGCACCTTCACAAATTAAAACCAATACAGTGGAACAGAGGCCTCGTCTGATGGGCAGCCTGATCTTGAATGACCCATTTTCTCTGTATATTTCTAAGACAAATCAGAGCTGAACTCTATCAGATTGTTTTATGTTGTGGAGCTGAGTGATCAGGAGCCAGTTGATGGGTTTCTTTTCTTTTTTTTTTTTCTTTTTTAAATTAATTTGTTTATTTTAATTGAAGGCTAATTACTTTACAATACTGTGGTGGTTTTTGCCATACATTGACATGAACTAGCCTGGGCCAGTGGTCCTCAGCCTACCTGTGTCTCCCGTCCCGAACCCCCCTCCCACCTCCCTCCCCATCCCGTCCCTCTGGGTTGTCCCAGTGCACCGGCTTTGAGTGCCCTGTTTCATGCAAGTTGGTGGGTTTCTTAATGAGAGCAAATAGTAGCCCAGTCAGTAATCAGACTTCACAGAATCTTGACAGCCATGTTGATGCCTCTCCATGGGGTGTCCTACCTTTAAGTTTAAATGTTCCAAGGTTATCTCTCTCCATTCTCAGTTTCCCAGCCTCCTGGATCTGGCTCTATTCTGGCCTGTAGCAGTTGAGAATTATTTAAATTCGGTAGTGGGATTTTTTTTTTCCATTTTACAAGGTTTCTTCTACTTACGTCCAATTCTAGATGATGTCTGCCTCCTCAGTATGCTTTCTCACTAGACAGACCCTCACTAACAAGTAAAGTAAAAATCTCAGATGGCACTTGTCTGCTCCAGGTCAGCATTCACTAGTACATCTGCAAAACTGTTTTCTGTCCATTGAAGTAAATCTTTCTATTATGGGGCATTTTGACCAGGTACCATAGGCAGGACTGTGCATACTACGTCCTTCGCCAGTCTAGGGTTGGCCCCTAGATTTGCCAGTTGCCACACAAAGTCAGACATAACTGAGTGACTGAACTCTACAACAAAACCTGGAATCCATGCCATTTCCCACACAGACCCTTTCCCTGGCTCCATATCACTTTGAAGCAGATCCCAAGCATCGTAACATTTTATGTCCCTTATTTATGATATTAATGGTCCAGAAAAGTTTGTGTTATGTTCAGGATAATTTGTTTGGAAAGCTAAGAGAATAAAATGTAGTAAAATAGTGTTCACTCACATAAAAGCCGAGTCAGAGATACCCTCTGCTTACCAGGAGAGGACCCTGAGTCCCCACCTGCAAGGAAGGGGTGCAAATCGAGCCTGTGCTGTCTGGCAGAGCCTGAAGACTATCTGAGTGTGCCTGTGAGAGACGCCCGGGTTGGGAGTGTCATCTCTGGGTATGTCTCAGCAGGAGGCTGAGGCTGAGGACCACTGGCCCGGGACATGACCCATATGAAACCAGCAGTGGTACAGGGCAGTGGTCAGCCAGCTATGGCCCCTGAACCAAATACAGTCCACTTTCAATGGCCCTTAAGCTATTTGTTTAGTGGCATGACATAGTATCCCCCCCCCATCTTAAAAAAAATCAGATTTAAAAAAAAATCAGATTTCTAACCCTTATTTTTAACTCAGTAGTATTTGGAAGTAGAACTCAGGATCAAAACATTGTAAATGTTGCCTGATGTACTAAAGATACTGTTAGAAAACAGTATTTTGGAAATTAATTTTCTAGAATCTTCTGTAGTGTCCTCTACTGAGCAAAGTACTTGATTGAAAATTGGAGAATCTCCAACAAAACTCATGTTCCTTTTTCTAATGAACGGGGGGAAAAAGTGGGCCTCAGGCCCTTAAGAACGGTTTCTCTATTTTTTAATGGTTGAAAAAAGCAGAAGAATAATACTTTGTGACATGTGAAAATTCTATGAAATTTGAATTTTAGTGTCTGTAAATGAAAGCTTAATGGAACACAGCCACATTAACTTATTTACATACTGTTTATGGCTGATGGTAGAGATGAATATTTGTGACAGAGGCTAGACAGCCCTCAAAGTCTAAAACATTTAGCCATCTGTCGCCTCACTGAAAAACATCACCAAACCCTGAAGTAGGGCATGGGCTCTGGAGCCAGCCTGCCTACATTTAAATCCTAGCCATCTTTTTTTAGCTTTCCCTGTCTTTAAAATGATGGTCACAATAGTGGCTACCTTGCAGAGATGTTGGGCTTCCCTGATAGCTTAGTTGGTAAAGAATCCTCCTGAAATGCGGGAGACCCCAGTTCGATTTCTGAATCAGGAAGCTCCCCTGGAGAAGGGATAGGCTACCCACTCTAGTGTTCTTGGGCTTCCGTTGTGACTCAGCTGGTAAAGAATCCGCCTGCCATGCAGGAGACCTGGGTTGGGAAGATCCCCTGGAGAAGGGAAAGGCTGCCCACTGTAGTATATTCTGGCCTGAAGAATTCCATGGACAGTCCATGGGGTCTCAAAGAGTCGGACATAACTGAGTCCGAGATGTTGGCAGAGATGTTAGGAGAAATAAATTACTAATTATCTGTAAAGCATAGAGAAGAGTCCCTGCAATGACTAAGCACTCATTATTCTTAGTTAACACTGCTAGAGTTTCTCCATCACTCACAGATCAAGACTTCCTATTTAAAACATGAGGATGATGAAAGCCTCCTAGAGGGTTCAGGGTGGGTGACACATGACACCCGGGTGTGCGGTTCCCGGCACATCTCCTGTCTCACAGATGGAGCCCCAGAAAGGATTCCTGGTGTTTCTAAACATTTTAAAGACATTAAAAAAAAAAAATTACTCCATCAACTCATGGACAGAAGCACCTGCTAGCACAGTCGTTTCTCACCTCTCCCTAGCTCCTGGCCAGATGTAGAGCATCCAAGAGCAGTGTTGCCCTGCAGTAGAGTGGTCAGTTCTACACTAAAGACTGCATATCTGGCCCCTCCTGGGCCATGCTTGTGGCTTAGTAAAACTAGAGTGTCAGGGAAGCTACAGAGGTGATGTGGAAGACCCTTCTACTGTTCTCCAACCCAACTCTGCCTGCAAAAATGAGGTGTAGGGAGAATGAGTGGTTTCCTGAATGCTGTGTCTGTTAAAATGGAACCTTTTTTTTTGAGGAATAAAAATAGTGCCAAATTATATTTATATGATAGGCATTTTTTTACACTGCACATATTGTGCTTTGGTTTTTACCTCTTAGAGGGAAAAATGAGGAAAGGGCAAAAACTGTATCTGCTAGGGAAGGATTATTAAAATATATTTAATGAAATCTCACATTAAAAATAAAATTACATGCAGTGCTTTATTCTCTTTTGTTTGTAATTCAAGCACAAGAGACTTTTAAAATTGCTGAAATAATTCCTTTATGAAAAAATATGACCTGTATGTCTTTCTTCATCCTCTCCTTCCCTTCTTCCCACATCTTCCTTCTTTTTGCCCCCTTCCTTGTCCTCTAGAAAGATGAAGAGAAAATATTTGATAAAAGTCAGTACTCATTCGTGATAAAAATTCACAGCAAACTTAGCATGGAAAGGAACTGTCTTACTTGATAAAGGGTATCTCTTCCATGCGCTTAACAAATACAATACTTAATGATGAAACCTTCATAATAATTACTTTATAATTAGGAATTAGACTATAGTACCCATTCTCTCAGCTTGTAATCAACAGCATACAGATAGTCCTAGCCAGTGCAATAAGATAAGAAAAAAAAAAAAAAGCTGTGAGATATGGAAAACGTGCAACAAGACTGTTATTAAAGAAATACTGTCCACACTGCATTTGTCCTTTTTTTTTTTAACCTCTTTAGTGAGATGCCCTCCTGTTCTGTCTTAAAATTGCAGGGTGAGGGTCTTGTCTTCACTTGAAAGTGGGTTTAGCAGTGACCTTGCCCAGCTTGGTCTGGCAGCTGAGTTGTTGGATTAGGGAACTTCTGCAGGTTGTGCTCTGTCATCTCTCTATAAAGCCTAAAAGCATCCCTGGAATTGTATTTGCTGGTTCTCAGTACAGCTATTTAACTGGAATCTGGAAAGATTTTCCCTGAGGGCTCTTTTTAGACAGCAGTAAAATGTAGCTGGAGACATACTGAGTAAATGGAAAAGAAAAATCAAATTAGGCCAAGAATGTTTTTAATCTCCTACTCTCACTGAAGCCCTCAAGGAGAACACCGTAATTCATACTTCACTCATGTGGGTCAGGCATAAAGCCTTCTCCATAGATCTAATAACCTGTAAATGTTCTTGTTTGAAATTGCACCTGCCCACTTTGCTGGATCAAGTACATCGTGCAGCAATGGTTTCTGTTTCGATTGTTCATTACTTGGGAATGTCACATTGCCAGAGAGCAGCCCAGAGTTTACTTCCAAATGGGTGAAGCCTTAGGAAAGGAGTTTTAATTACAATCTCATGTAGCAACACTGGGCACAACCTGCAGAGGGGCTGACATTTGCACTGTGCATTCATCTTACAGCAGTGCAGAAAAACACACAGCTGACTGGCTCATGTAAAACGGGCAGCAGAGTCAGCAGAGCCTTAGAAAAATGACACAGCAAGTGAAACAAAGCCGAATCTTCCCTCATCCTGCCAAGCATTCGAGGCTCCCTGCTCCCTTTTTAAAGCAAGATAACCCAGTTGGCATTTGCCCTTCAACCTCCCCAATTTGATAGGGAACCTGTGACCCAGGAGCTTTAGCCATTAATAAAACAGAGACCTGGGAGTCAACGGGCTCTGAGTGCATGGCAGGAGTATATGAGACCAATCCTGCTCCCCTAGGAAAGCCCTCTTCTTCTCACTTGCTGCAATGCAGTTTGTGCCACGAAAGGTGGTATATCAAAACTCTGGCATTTCCAGCCAAAGCAGGAGTCATTTAGAAAAATTCAGGGGATGCTCAAGAGGCTGTGCGTGCGTGCGTGCATGTGTGTGTGTGTGTGTGTGTGTGTGTGTGTGTGTGTGTGTCTATTCAGTAAGGCTGCTGGTGGTGCAGCTCTGACGTAAAAAAATATTTTAAAAATCCTCCTCTGGGCACAGATACTCAGGAGTCAGGCACTGGACAGGGAGCATCCTTGAAGGGCACTGTCACCTGGAAACAGAGGGGCAATCGGATCTTTGTCTTCAGCATTTACATAATTATAATGTAATATCTCTCGTGTTGAGAGATTCATCCTTTGCATTTTGGAACTAAAGCCTTCCTGGTGTTCGGAGAGTTGCCTTCTGTCTGTTCAGCTCAGCATGCCAAGAGGCTGGAGAGGTCCCCAGCAGCCTGGATGCATTCTCTGTCTTGGAAAAGTATTTGCTTCGAGAAACCTTGAAGTCACTCCTGGCCACATCGTGGAATTGTTTTGTGCTTTTTAAACAGCCTTTAGGTTTTTTCTATTTGCCAGAAAGGTTGGGTCTGTTTCAGAGGAATCTTCTGTTTTCTAAGGCTAGCAAGGGCATAAAATGACATGAGAGTGTCTGGGCAGAACTCCAGATTCAAGCAAGATTTTTCCAAGCACCTACTATGTTCAAAACACCTTGCAGGGATATTCTGGAGAATCTTAACTCTCAAAACTTTGAAGGCAATGGCTGAAAAAGAAAGATGAGCGCCTTGAGGCTCCCTCTGGAAATGGTTGAGTTTCGCCAAAACCACTGGCAAGTGTGGCTTTTTCCATCAAAATTTGGTGTCTTCATGTGCTGTCCAGCATCTCCTGCAGGTCAGATGGAGCTTAGGAAGACGAGGGTAACTGTTCTCTTTGTCAAGTGTTTTGTCTGTCATCCCTCTCTTTTCCACAGCCTCTTGTTTTTATTTATGTAACTCTAATCTGCAGAGTCATTGGTTTAGGTAGGCTCCCCCACCCTACCAACTCAGCTTGGTTTGGGGTAACTTGCAGATTTGTGCATGTTTTATTATGGTGATAATTTTCATAACTTGTGGCTAGGTATAGTATAAAAACTAGTGCTCATGGTAGGGTTTTCTCTCTGTATATTTTCTTTTTGCTGTCTAGTTGTTATTTATAAGTATTAATACGTGCATTTCAAATATACTGTAGGTACAAAGAGGCTTTCTTAACAGCCTAGTAATAGAATAACTTCTTTAAAATGTTTTTTTTTTAATTTGGTGTACTAAAAGAAAGAGTCTTTGTGCTTTAGAAAAGCCATTGCATATTAGAAATTTGGACAGTGGCTTCAGGCAAGGTGGAGAAAAGGTTTTTTAAAAAGATGAAACCAGAAGCATCAAAAGACAACCGCCTGACAAGGTCATTGGATGGGAAATTGGAGGCAGCTTTTATCTGCAGGAAGGGTTGGAGAGAGTGATTCTCCTAAGTGGGAGCCTCTGATTTAAAAGCCAGCAGACACTGTTGGGGTGAAGGAATTTGCCTATTTGCTGTCTGCTCAGAGACTGCCTCTGTTGACTGCACCCCCCTCACCACCCCACCACCCTGACTATTTACCCTTCCCTGGCTCACCAGTCACCTTCACACAACAGGAGTGAGACAGGTACCATTTCCATTCTACAGAGTGGTGTGCAGGCAGCAGCTCGTGGAGTGAGACATGACTGTGTGGTGGAGTTACATTCTCTTTGGAAATGACCTTGACAATTTCCTTTTTTTTTTTTTTTAACCCTAGGAGCCTAGTAATAAACGAGTCAAACCTCTTTCCAGAGTCACATCCCTCGCCAACCTCATCCCACCTGTGAAGGCCACGCCATTAAAGCGCTTCAGCCAAACCCTGCAGGTAAGGACACAATGGGCTCACGTTTACAAAAAACCCTGTTGTGTGGGAGGAGACACCTCTGACCTAGCCAGAACCTCTGCTGGTTTCAGTCTGACCTGAATCAATGCTTATTATTTGAGTAGAAGAGAGCAAGTGAGCAGACTGGAAGAGAAAGAGATGTTTTAAAGTTGGTATCAGACAGAGTCCTTCAAGGTATAACTGGGGGCATCACCTCTGTTGGGTCTTTCCTCACAGTTCTGTTTCAGAGACCCCATCCAGATGTACTTTCATAGGTATCCATTTGGTCCTAAAATATCTATGGGCCTCCAAGCAAACCAGCACCTGACCTCGGATGGAGGGCAAGAGAGCCTGGTGGCTTTGATGAGTGGCTTAGAGCCTAGCAGCATGTGAGAAGAAACTCAGCCCACAGACTCATTTCTTATGGCCCTGGAGCTGAGAATGATTTTTGCTTTTTAAATTGGCTGCAGAAAAGCAATCCAAAGAGGAATATTTCATAACCCATGAAGATGATTTGAAATTGCAGTGTCTGTAGCTGAAGTTGAGCTGGCACACGGGCATGCCTGAATGTCAACGTGTTGTCTGTCTGTAGCTGCTGTGGCGCTACAAAGGCAGAGTTGAGTAGTTGTGACAGCAACCATATCGCCCACAACACCAAAAATATTTACTATTGGACCCGTTACAGAAAATGTTTGTTGCTCCCTGACTGAGGACAAGGGCCTGGGAGTAGAAATGTCTCACTTCTGGCCATGGCTCTGTCCCTCAAAGAGTTTGTCCCTTCAAGCAAGTAACTTCACACCTCTCTAGGTCTTTCTGTTATTCCACGTGGATACACTGGGGATGGTGCTGCCGGCTCCTCTGGAGAATCACTGTAAAGACTTACAAGGTGGCACATGTAAAGGACCTAGCATGGTTCCTTGGCCCATAGTTCGTAATTACTGACTTCCTAACTAGCTAAGGTGTAAATATTAGCTACTGTAAAAATTCTTTGGTTAACAGGTGGTTGTAGTTCTTGTTCATAAACCCCTGATAAAGTTTATCTTTTAAAGTGAAAATTGAGATTTTTTTTTCCTTTCCGCAAAGGCCTTGGGCACCCAGTATGATAAAAATCCTTTTCATGTTATGAAAGGGCTCACCTTGTTCAGCTGAGTAGACTTGAGTCCGCCAGTTCCTTACATGTCCTGAATACTTCTACTTAGCAATATTTTTTATCCTGACTTTCTGAGTCACTAAGAAAGGTGTGGGCCAGCACCCAAGGCACGTCCCAAGCTGTGAACACCAATGATTTGAGAGCTGTTTGAAGTCTTCCTCACCCGCTCCTGTCCTTGCTGCCACACCAGGCAGCCCAGGCTCTTCCCCCTCTTTCCTATCCACCCCTCAGTGCTCATCACCTGCCCTGCGCAGTCCTCTCTGTTAGCTCTGCTAATAGTCCTCCTGAATGAATACCTCATCTCATTAGCTATAGGCTTGGCTCTGAGCTGGAACCTCTGGGCTCCTGGCTATCCCCTGATCCCCTTTGTGGGAGAACAGAGGAGGAAAAATAAGGTCATCCTGGGGAGCCAGATGAAGGGCTTTGAAGCTCATGAAGAAAAATGTGTTTACCTTCTCTCCCTGGTGACCAGTCTCTCAGCCCTCTGGCCAAGTTCATCACAGGCTTCCCCTGGAAGATTCATCACCGCCCTAGCCCTGCACATCTGGTCTTTCGCTGAGTTCTGCTTTTCAAAAATTCTTCAGCCTGTCGATTGTCATTTCACCCTTTCCTTTCCATCTCAGTGGTGATGGCTCAAGGTCACCGTAGTTACTTCCTCCCTTGATTACAGTCTCTATGTTGCCCGCCATCTCTTCCCCTTGTCTCTCCGAGTACAGTCCACCCTGTGCCCCAGGAAGGGCCTTGCTCACTCCACAAGTGTTTAGGCAGGCTGTGTTCCCTGCCCTCATGTCACTTACATCCTAGATAGGGTTGCCTTCTAGTCACATCTGGCCCTCAGTTGTGTTTTGTTTGGCTGCACGTTGTTTTGAGCTCACATTTAGAAATCAAAGGAGTCCTTGTAACAATCTGCACTTCTGGCTTCTTTTGAGGAATTGGAACGCCTAGCAATGCTGGGCCTGTGTTCTCACGTGGCACTTATGAGCCGTACCTAAGTACCCAATCAACATTCACCTACAGATGTCCCCACTTCTCCCAGCTATCCTCCCAACACCTGGCCTCTCCACTCAGTGTCATCAGCTTGCCTGGCCTGCAGGCTCCACATTTGTGCTCATGGTTCCAGGGAGAGCACTGTTCATGCCTCCTCACCGCAGCCCAGCCCCGACACAAAGTGCATCTTCCATTGTCATTCCTTCAAAATCTTTCCTTTGGCTCCCTAGGAAACCTTTAATTTTTTTCTCTTGTTTCTACCCTACACAGATCCCACGCAGGGAACACTGCAGGGAATATTTAATCACCTTGCAGATTTGCCCTGACCTAGAGAACTGGGGCAAGGAGAAATCGAACCATGTCTGAAATCCAACAGACTGAGGCCAGACTTGAGGGGCTGGATCTGACATGTGATATTGGTTTCTAAAACCTCAAAGAATTTTTTTGGCAAAATAATTTTTAACTTACTTGTTTAAAATACCAGGATAAAGAGCTAATCCCGGTTCTGTTTATTGGGCAGAAACAACCAGACAGAAACAATAATTATTCATAATGGTTATGTCCACAAACACAAGAGAAAACTTGAACAATGTCTTTATGTTGTGAGTGTGTCTTTGGTGGGGGTCAATAAATGGAAATATGCCCCTGAGGTTGTATGCAGAGTTAGACAGCCTCATTTGCAAGATGATCTGCAAAGCTGGGAGTGTGCCATCTTGCCCCCACCTATCTCCCTGTAAGTCACCTTGGCACGTGCAGTGCAAATTCTGCTGAATTACTTCCAGTCCTAGCATCCCAATAATTGCCTCCTGGCTTTATTGCTTCCTTCCCCAGCTAGAGCGGGATAGGTGTTAACGGAGCCTGAGGAGCGGGGAGGATGGGGGAGGGGGCCCTAAAGGGAGTACTCAGTGTGCCAACTTCACTGCCTTCCTCATTTTGCCTCTGGTGGTCCTGATGCCCCTTCTAAAATGGGAGAAACAGAAAAAGAAGCCACAGGGCGGCTCCAGACCTCTCAGCAGTCATTCATTCCTTACCCATATGTGTGTGTTCTTTTTCTCTAACTTCCCGAAACGGCACAGTACTGGAATGGAGCAGCTTGCTTCTCTGTGGCAGTATCCTTGGCCCTGGCTCCTGGCCTTTAGAGAGACCCATTTGGCCTCTCAGGGTGCATTCCTTTTATCGTAAGAGGAGAGATGACTTAGGCCCAAACCCAGTGCTTTAATTGATAGTAGAACACTTAGACCCTGATGCTGGGAAAGATTGAAGGCAGAAGGAGAAGAGGGCGGCAGGGGATGAGATGGTTGGATGGCATCACCGATTAAATGAACATGAGTTTGGGTAAACTCCAGAAGATGGTAATAGACAGGGAAGCCGGGCGTGCTGCAGTCCATGGGGTCGCAAAGAGTCAGACGCGACTGAGCGACTGAACAACAGAACACTGAGCAGGCCTTCCTCTGGCTTCCCAGGAGGGTGTCAGGAGAGCTCGGGGCTGGCAGCCTCTTCCAAAAAGGTTAAGGGCCGAGTCACAAATGTAAGTGGTCCTTGGAGCCGCAGTTCAGGAAGACACTGCAGGACTTGTTCTCTGTGGCCTCCTCCCTACCCCCATGCCCCTCTGGACCGGGGTCTTGGGCCCCAGCACAAAGGCGGCATTTGTGGAGGTCGGAGAGGGAGCGCCGACTGCATGGCGCTCCGACTGCTTCTGACCGGGGAGGTTAGCACTGCTGGTCGACTGGACCACGGATATCCAGACCCCTCTGTGCCTGTAAACCCCCTCCCTGGACTGCCCGGCACCGGAAGGGGCTTGTGTCCTCTCACTCCTCGTGTGGAGTGAGGAAGGCGGGAGGTGAGCTGCCTTGGCCCGTCCGTCGCTCGCCGTGGCTGCCTCCCTTGGTCACAGCTGCGCAGCTGGTGGGCTCATTTGGGCTGAGTCCAGGGCGTGCTATGGGATGCTGTGTTCCCTACACAGCAACTGAACCCTCTGTTCTCTTTGAACTGTATTTCTTTTCCCTTATAAAAGTGTGTGTTCATTATGGAAAAATACAGAAAAGAGGAAAGAGAAAGATTCCACTCCCAAACAACCCCTGTTAATATTTTATAATTTCCTTTCAGTGTTATTCTAGGTCTGCCTATGAAACTTAAACACTCTGAGCCTAATTTGGGGTTTCTCACAGTCTGCCAGCCTTATCTTTGTGTTATCTGTTTACCTTTGGATTTATACCTCCCCCTGCCATCCCCAGGGACTGTGGATGACCAGTTTCTTTTGCATCTCTATTGATCTTTGCTTCACGTATTTCCAAGCTGCACAGTTAGGTATATAGAAGTTCCTCTTCATCTCATGAAGGTTTTGTACCTTTTACTAAAGTTAAATATTTCTATTTATTTCTTTTAACGCTTTTTGTGTTGGATTTTCTTTTGTTTTTGTCTTTTCGTGCATTTTACCTGCTGTTTCTCGTTCATCTCTCCTTTTCCTCCTCCCTTTGTCATTTAGCTGGATGAAAGTTTTATTATGGCTTAAGGGAAATGTTATATCACAGTTAGAAAATATGATCTTAATTGACTAAGCATATATTATTCCAACATGATGTGATTTTTTTTTTTTATATAACCAGTCTCCTATTAATGGATATTTATGTTGTAAATATTTTATATCATTAAGTACTTATGTTGAATTTTTTAATGACATTTCTCCTATTTTTTTAAAGTGCCTTCTATTATGCTTTCTTTTCTGATTATATAACATCATGGTCAGAAAAGGGAATAAAAGTTCTTGTAATCTCATCTTCCCATCACCAAAAAACTTTTATTAACATTTTGGTATATACTCGGGCAATCTTTTCTTTTACTATGAATATATACTTGTGTTTGGACTTTTTAAAAACAAAATTATAATCATATTATTTTTAACTTGCTTTTGTCTTAACAATATAAAATAACTCATGATGTAAGGACCTTTTTTCTTGTCATTAAACATTTTTCATTATCTCTAGTTTTAAGAGATAATGGGTTCATATAGTGTTTTGTCAAAAGGATATATGTTTATTCAGTCACCCTTCTATTGTTGAACATTTCATTAGTTTGCATTTTTCTGCCCTTACAGATAATCACAAATCTAAGCCATCTGATATCACTGTTAGACCTCCAATTTTTTTTCAATTTTTATATAGGAGTATAGATGATTTGCAAGTCTGTGTTAGTTTCAGGTGTACAGCAAAGTGATTCAGTCATACATATACATATATCCATTCTTCTTCAGATTCTTTTCCCATGTAGGTTATTACAGAATGTTGAGTAGAGTCTCCTGTGCTATATAGTAAATCCTTATTGATTATTTTATATGTAGTAGTGTGTATATGTTAATCCCTAACTCCTAATTTATCCCTGCCCCCTCCCCTCACATTTCCCTTTTGTAACCATAAGTTTGTTTTTGAACTCTATAAGTCTGTTTCTATTTTGTAAATAAGTTCATTTGTATCATTTTTTTTAAGATTCCACATATAAGTGATATCATATGATATTTTTCTTTCTCTCTCTGACTTAAATCCATTCACGTTGTTGCAAATGGCATTATTTTATTCTTTTTATGGCTGAGTAATATTCCATTGTATTCCACATCTTCTTTATTCATTCCTTTGTTGATGGACATTTAGGTTGCTTCCATGTCTAGGCTATTGTAAATAGTGAGTGCTGCAGTGAACATTGGGGTAAATGAATCTTTTCGAATTCGGGTTTTCTCGGAGAGTTTGCCCAGGAATGGGATTGCTGGATCATACAGTAGTTCTCTTTTTAGTTCCCACTAGTGGTGTAGATGGGTTCCCTTTCCTCCACACTCTCTCCAGCATTTATTGTTTGTAGACAATTTGATGATGGCCATTCTGACTAGTGAGAGGTGATACCTCATGGTAGTTTTGATTTGCATTTCTCTGATAATTAGTGACACTGAGCATCAAGCCTCTACTTTTGATGTATATCTGTCTTGGACAGAATTGCTTCTCCATATTCTCACATATTTATTTTAAACTCATAGTCATATTTCTGTCTCTCTTTGAGCAAGGGTGCAAGGGCTTGTGTTGGGTCTGAAATGGCTCAGAGATGATGAGGGTAAAGAGGAGAAAGGACATTTGAGGTTTGAGGAAGAAGTGTGAGAAGAAAGCCAGAAACCAAACCGCCTGTCTGGAAGGTAAGAATGTAGCTGAGGACTAACTTGTATTCCATGTTAAAGGGAACTCCTGAGTTTCTGATGTTCCTTGAATAATAGTTTGACTATTGTAATAGTTGACTATTGCAATTTAAAGCTTGTCATTTTAAATTTCGTCCTAACATCTTTCATTAGTTCAGTATTTACAGCAATCCAAGTTCTGTGCAAGGTCCTTTATATTCATAGCCTCATTCTCAACTCTGCAGGGTAGATTTCATCAGGACTTTATAGGGAAAAAACCTAAATGTGCCCAAGGTCATGCAGCCAGTCATGCTGGAGCTGGATTCTGTAGAGTTTGGCAATGCCTCTGCTGTGGTAGGCTTTTAAAAAGTCAATTTGGTCCTAATAAAGCCTCCAGTTTGCCAATATCTAAAAGTAATAGCCAGACTTGCAGTCTGGAACATCCTATCTCATTGCTGTTCCTTATGCTTTGTTTGCTTATGTGGTAGCGAGAGTCATCATTCCATTTCAGCCTGTGGAATATTTTACCATTAGCGTTATCATGCAGCAGGCATTTTTTTTATGGTGCCCAGTGAAGATGGTCAGGCTGCTTCCCCAAGGCTCTGGAAGACTTCCTAATTCCTGGCTGGCACTAAGCAAAGTGTACGATATTTTCTCCACACCTGAAACAAATATTTTCTTCAGCTCTCACTTAACTTCTACTGAGAATGTCTCCCAACTAAAAAAAGGGTTTGTCCTCATACTAGATCTTTCAGGTTAGACATTTATTGATTGTGAATTGGTCTAGTGCCGCTTACCATGTTTTTAATGTCCATTAATCTGAACTGGGTTCCATAGTGTGATTATTATGTTTGTAGCACCACTTCTGACTCAGTGTTGATGGTCTTGCACATTTGTCTGCTGATTGTGTTTTCCCTTCGTTACTATCTCTTTATTATGGAAAATCTGGAAAATAAACGTAGAGAAGTGTGAAAATGAAAATAAAAATCCTTCATAGTCAGGGCTTCCCTGTGGCTCAGTGGTTAAAAAAAAAAAAAAAAATCCGCCTGCCAATGCAGGAGACACGGGTTCAATCCCTGATCTGGAAGGATCCCATATGCCTCAGAGCAGTTAAGCCCAGGAGCCACAACTGCTGAGCCCTAGAGCCCATGTTCCACAACAAGAGAGGCCACCGCAAGACGCCCTCACACAGCAACTCGAGGGAGCCCCCACTTGCCACAGCTGGAGAAAAGCCCAAGCAGCAGACCCACCACAGCCAAAAATAAAAACAGATAAATAAAATAAAAATCATCCATAGTCCCGCCATTCAGGGGCAACCCCTGTTATCATTTTGTATTTTAAATAGGGATCTTTCTTCTCTTCCTTAACTCTACTTGTGAGACTTTCCTGTTTTCATTAAGCATTTCTAAAAAAGAATGTTTCTTCCAAGTTTTATTGGCATATAACTTGACATACGGCTATACTGTGTAAGTTTAAAGTATACAGCATAATTTGATTTGTAGGTATTGTGAAATGATTACCACAACATTAACATCCATCGTCTCATATAGATACAAAGAAAATAAAACAGTATTCGCTCAGGAAGAATGCTTCACAGATTTGCATGCCATCCTTGTAGGGGCCCTTCTCGGCATGGCTCTGCCCGTAGTAAATGAGCTGCCAAAATGAACACAGAAGAATGCTTTTAACAACCGTGCAATATTCCATTGTGTGATTACACTGTAATTTATTGAGCTAATCCCTATTGTCAGGGATTTTAGGCTTTTTCCACATCTTTTGCTTTTATAGTGTTTTCTCCTCCTAAAAGTTACCTTAATGGAGGTCCCATGTAGAGGTATTTGGTCCAAGTAGTTTAGACATTTGTCTGCTGTTTGCTGATAAATGAAGTCATATAAACAAGTGCTAATGGCAGCAGAGCAGTCAGTGGTGTAATCACAGTGACAGGTCATACCCTTTTCCTATTGATCACCTCCCAGGCACTTGGCCAAACCCTTGATACGCTTTATCTTATCAAATCCTCACTGCTCCTTTGTGAGGCGTTCTTTACTATGTCTCTTCCTTTTTACAGATAGTCTGCCTCCAATGCAGGAGATGCGGTTCAATCCCTGGGTCAGGAAGATCCCCTGGAGAAGGAAATGGCAACCCACTCCAGTATTCTTGCCTAGGAAATCCCATGGACAGAGGAAGGAGTCTGGCAGGCTACAGTCCAAGGGATCGCAAAAGAGTCAGATACAACTGAGTGACTAAAACAATTTACAGGTAAAGAAACTGAAATCCAAAGAGATTTCCAAGGTCCCTCAGCCACTGAAGTGACTTGAAGCCAGGTCTGTTTTACTCCACAGCCTGTGCTCTTAACCCATGTTTTGGAGTTTCGTAGTTGAAAGGCTAGACTCAGTTCTCTTCCAACATATACCTGTGCCAGTCACTTAATCCTCTGGTACTTGGATTTCTTATCTGTTAAAAGGGGGCAAAATATGAGAACCTGTCCAATGCCTCTGTCTGGATTAGTATGTGATGTATGTGAAGTTGCTCAGTCACGTCTGACTCTTTGCAACCCCATGGACTGTAGCCTACCAGGCTCCTCTGTCCATGGGATTTTCCAGGCAAGAGTACTAGAGTAGGTTGCCATTTCCTACTCCAGAGGATCTTCCCGACCCAGGTATCGAACTCCGATCTCCCGAATTGTAAGCAGACACTTGACCGTCTGAGCCACCAGGGAAGTCCTGTCAGAATTAGAATGAGAGGCAAATGTGATAGCGGCTTCATAGCTAATAAATGTTATTTCTCAATTGAAGTTAATTACTCTAATCAAATTTTGTAAGAGTCTCCTCCAGAACACTGAGAATATTTCCCCATTCCCCACCACCACCACTGTACTTTCTGGTTTAATCTATTGTAGTAGCAACACAGACACATGTTTTCCTCTTACAGTCCCACCCTAACCTCCAATCCATTTCACAGTAAGCTGTCTGCTACAAAATAGCAATGGTCAGTGTAGAGGATTTCCCTGGCTCGAACTCTTTATTGGAGTGGGTTATCTTTGGCCATAGAGACCTTCTGTTTTGGGAAACGGACGAGGGAGTGCCCTACTGAACAGGGAGCATTAACAAACCAAATCTGTTCCAGCATGCCTAACATGCCAGGTCTACATTTCCTCTGACACGTGTAAAGGCGGCCACTTTTTCCCCACCTCCAGCATCTTTTCCATATACCCAGCCCAGGCATAAACATGAGCACCCATTTCCTAAATCTGCAGTATCTGCGCCTGCTATGGCCATTGTTATTGTAGCTGCCAGTAGTTATGAGCTTTGGGTTTTGTCCTGATTTGCTGGGCCAGTTTCCCTTATGGAAACTCTTGCTTGTCCTGGAACATTTTTCATTCCAGGCCCAGATTCCCCACAACGAGGGATATTGCCATGTATGTTTCTCTTTTGTATTCAGTCCCTCCCAGGTCTGAGTCCCTTACTTTGAAGTGAGCCTCTCCTGGTCACTCTGTACTCCTGGCATCTAGTGGTTAGAGGTGAGGGTCATATTAAACATCCTGTGCTACCCAGGACAGCCCCTCACAACAAAGGCTGTTCTGGCCCAAGACGTTAGTGGTGGCAAGGTGGCGAGTCTCTGCCGCAGGCCGAGAAGTAGCCTGACCCTCATCTGTTTGGGCACACACATCCCATCATGCTTAAATCTTACCCTAGAGGAAGCAGGGTAGGGTATTGGCTAAAAATTGTAAGGTGTGGGGGGAGCTGGACTCAAATAGACTAGATATGGGTTGTCATCCTGAGCTCACTGTTGATCTGGTTTAAATTCTGGAGCACCATTCATCAGCCACATGACCTTCAGCAAAGCATCACCCTCTCTGAGCCTCAAGTTCCCTCATCTATAAACATGGGTAAGAACCCTCACCTCCTGGACAGAGGAGGAGATTAAAGCCCCCCTCACATGCAAGCAATGACATTTCTTCATTAAGCAAAATTGTTGAGGACCTACCATGGGCCAGTGCAGAAGAATCCATCAGTGAATAGAACAGATGGAGATCCTTGGCCTTCAAGGAGCTTACCTTCTACTGGGAGGAAACAGACATGTCAGAATCAAATGAGTAAGTGATATCACAGAGCACACGGTGACACAAGAGCCAGGGCAGGGGTGGGCAGTGGTGGGGCACTGGAAGGCATGTGGCTGTCCTCCTCTCTCAAGGCAGCCTCCTCTTTGGGTGTTTCCCCCCAGCAGCAGTCACCTTGTTCTCCCCTAGCTCCAGTCCTTTCATCTATCAGTGCTGAGCTGTACTAGTGACTGCTGAGGGTGTGGTCAGCCCCACCCATGAGCATGGCTTGGGGCTGGTTGGCTGTGAGCTGCCTCCAGGGCCAGTCAGCCGCTGACCACACACCTGTCTGGCATTCTTTATTTCCTTGGGATTCTTTCTTTCAGCATCCTTCCCCCTTTGAAGTGGAGTTTTAAAAAGACAAAATGTTTGTTTTAGTCCATCCTAATTCAATTACTGCACAATTGCGCTCATCTCACACACTAGCCAAGTAATGCTCAAAATTCTCCAAGCGAGGCTTCAACAATACGTGGACCGAGAACTTCCAGATGTTCAAGCTGGATTTAGAAAGGACAGAGGAACCAGAGATCAAATTGGCAACGTCTGTTGGATCATCAAAAAAGCAAGAGAGTGCCAGAGAAACATCTACTCCTGCTTTATTGACTATGCCAAAGCCTTTGACTGTGTGGATCACAACAAACTGTGGAAAATTCTTAAAGAGATGGGAATACCAGACCACCTTACCTACCTCATGAGAAATCTCTGTGCATGTCAAGAAGCAACAGTTCGAACTGGACATGGAACCATGGACTGGTTCTAAATTGGGGAAGAAGTACGTCAAGGCTGTATATTGTCACCCTGTTTGGTTAACTTCTTTGCAGAGTACACCATGCAAAATGCTGGACTGGATGAAGCACTAGCTGGAATCAAGATTCCTGGGAGAAATATCAATAATCTTATATATATGCAGATGACACCACCCTTATGGCAGAAAGTGAACAGGAACTGAAGAGCCTCTTGATGAAAGTGAAAGAGGAGAGTGAAAGAGCTGGCTTAAAACTCAGCATTCAAAAACAAAGATCATGGCATCCGGTCCTATCACTTCATGGCAAATAGATGGGGAAACAATGGAAACAGTAACAGACTTAATTTTGGGGGGCTGCAAAATCACTGCAGATGGTGACTGCAGCCATGAAATTAAAAGACACTTGCTCCTTGTAGGAAAAGCTATGGCCAACCTAGACAGCATACTAAAAAGCGGAGACATTACTTTGCCAACAAAGGTCTGTCGAGTAAAGGCTATGGTTTTTCCAGTAGTCATGTATGGATGTGAGAGTTGGACAATAAAGAAAGCTGAGTGCTGAAGAATTGATGCTTTTGAACTGTGGTGTTGGAGAAGACTCTTGAGAGTCCCTTGGACAGCAAGGAGATCAAACCAGTCAACCCTAAAGGAAATCAGTTCTGAATATTCATTGTAAGGACTGATGCTGAAGCTGAAGCTCCAACACTGTGGCCACCTGATGCAAAGAACTAACTCACTGGAAAAAATCCTGATACTGGGGAAGAGTGAAGGCAGGAGGAACAGGGGACGACAAAGGATGAGGTGGTTGGACGGCATCACCAATTTGATGGACATGAGTTTGAGCAAGCTCTGGGAGTTGGTGATGAACAGGGAAGCCTGGCGTGTTGCAGTCCACAGGGTCACAAAGAGTCAGACACAACTGAGCAACTGAACTGAACTGAATTAAAGGTATAAATCAGAAGTTTGCTTAATCAAAGAGCCACTCAGTCATTATTCCTAAAACTGAACAAATGCGTGCCCTCTTCTTAACTTGAACTCTGAGAAGGATGGTTCCCATCTCACCAAAACCTCCTTACGATGCATGATTTGCCTGTAAACAGCAGGTGCATGCATAGTAAGTCAGTTCAGTCATGTCCAACTCTGCAACACTATGAATAGTAGCCCAGCAGGCTCCTCTGTCCATGGGAGTCTCCAGGTAGGAGTACTGGAGTAGGTTGCCATTTCCTCCTCTAGGGGATCTTCCCGACTCAGGGATCGAACTCAAGTCCCTTATGTCTCCGGCACTGGCAGGCAGTTTCTTTACCACTAGCACCACCTGGGATGCCCAAACAGCAGGTACAACCCCTATAGTAGAAAGAGCTCAGGTTTTGGACTCACACAGATCTAGTTTTATATCCTGAGCAGATACCTTAGCCTTCCTGAGCCTCGGTTTACTCATAAGTAAAATGGGAATAAACTCCCACCTTGAAGGGTGCTTGTGAAGATCAGAGAGAACTTATGAGAAGTGCTAAGCAGGGGCAGGTATATAATGGCCCCTCTGTGATCTATGGGCTTCCCTGATAGCTCAGTTAGTAAAGAATCCACCTGCGATGCAGGAGACCCCATTTCGATTACTGGGTCAGGAAGATCCTCTGGCGAAGGCATAGGCTACCCACTCCAGTATTCTTCCCTTGTGGCTCAGCTGGTAAAGAATCCACCTGCAATGCAGGAAACCTGGGTTCGATCCCTGGGTTGGGGAGATCCTCTGGAGAAGGGAAAGGCTACCTGTTCCAGTATTCTGGCCTGGAGATTTCCATGGACTGTATAGTCCACGGGGGGTCGCAAAGAGTCAAACACGACCAAGCAACTTTCACTTTCACTTTTCTGTGATCTACGTGGTGAACTTCATCCCTGCCTCTTCCCCTTTAGCTCCCTAGCCTAGCAGCCGGGTTCTAAGGAGACACAAAGCCAGGAATTCTTAGAGATAGGACTCACCTAGTATGGCTCACCTGTCTGTTTTTTCCCTCAAAACTGCAACAGTAGAAAATCTCCAACTCTGGGAAATTTTTCAATAAAAACATAAAAATATGTTCAAGCCTGTGTTCAGAACATGAAACTGCAATTAAGATGTATTTTTTCCCCGTCAGATTGATAATAATATCATGTTGATAAGTGTGTAGGAAAGGAACTATCGTATGCCTTTCTGGAGACTATCAAGTTGAACTGACTATTTGAAAGCCAATTTGGCAGTATATATCAAACGTTAAGATGTGGATACTCCTCGGACCAAGAAATTCTATTTAAGGAATCTGCCTTACAGAAATACCAGCACAAATACCTAAAGGATGTTCACTGAGTCAATTTTTATAATAGCCAGACACTGGAAATGACTTTAATGTCCATCAGTTGTAGGTCGGTTAAATCCATGTGGTTCATCCAGATTATGGGACACTAACACTGTAGCCATTAAAAAGAATGGGTGACTTAAGAGGTACAAACTATATAAAATAAGCTACAAGGATATATTGTACAGCACAGGGAATATAGCCAATATTTTATAATAACTATAAATGCAGTATGATCTATAACATTTTGAATTACTATGTTGTATACCTGAAACTAATACAAAATTGTAAACCAACTGTACCTCAGTTTAAAAAAAAGATTGGGTGACTTCTGGGTGATGAGAATGTTTTCAAACTAGAGGTGGTGTTTGCATGACACTGTGAATGTACTAAAGTCCACTGAACTGTTCACTGTAAAAGTGGTTAATTTCATATGATGTGCATTGTACCTCCATAAATTCTAATTTTTTTTTAAGAGTGAGTCTTATAACATGGAGAGACATGTTGTTGAGTGAAAAGAGAATACATCGTGTTTTCTGTGAATGTTAGCAAATGCATAGAAAAGGTTCAGAAAGATCTCAAACAAACTTACAGCAGTTACTTCTAGAAGGTGGACTTAGGAAAATGAGGGGATTTGTACTTAATTTTATATACTTTTATATGAAAATTCAAAGTTAGCATGCAATACTTTCAACCTGGTGGTGGAGAGGGGAAGTTTGAAGTTGGCCAGGGACTGAAACTGTAACAAAGAAGGCAGTTGATGCTCTCGAGTGAAAGTGGAAAACGTCTTTCATTTTGAATCTTCCTTTTCGTGTTTTCCTCTCTTTCTGCTCTTCAGTTCCCGCCCCAGCTGGCATCAGAACCACAAACTGAGATGAGAGAGTCTCTTGATGACTCACTTTGCTTGTTTTGACCTTTTCGTGCCTGTAGCTAATTGATTTTTAGTGCTGGAGGAATCTGCGAGCATTTGTCTGGTCACTGTTTATTATAAGGGCCTGTTTTCAAGAGATCCCAAGGATTTGCCAGATACTGTTAGTGAACTGTATTTGGAGCAAGTGCTTTCTTGGCCAGCCCTGGGTCGGTCCAGTGATCATGAGCTCATCCATGACCCCAGAAGCTCACAGACACCTGTGCCAGCCTGCAGAACTGTGTTGCTGTTTGAAGCTTCCTGCTTCCAGTAAGTTGTGGTCATACTCTAAAGCCCCTTGGCAGTCTCTTTTTAAATTTTTCATTTACTCATTTTTCTCGATTGATGAAAAATTGTAAACTAGGTTAAAAAATACCCGTAATGTAATCAGACGAAAACAGTAGAATTGTGTGGCGTTCCTTCTGTATCTTCGCTTATGTGCACCTTTTCATAATTATAAACAATGTTCATGTACAGATTTGAATTCTGATTTTATTTTGACTTACAAAGAAGGGATTTTTAGCTGTTAAAACTATCTCAAAAAAAAAAAAAACCCACAGAACTATCTCAGAATTGTCTTAATGGCTAGATAACATTCTATCAAGCAGATGTGCGTGTGTGTGTGCAGGCTCTTTGTGACCCCAAGGACTGTAGCCTGCCAGGCTCCTCTGTCCGTGGGGATTCTCCAGGCAAGAACTCTGGAGTGGGTTGCCAAGACCTCCTCCAGAGGATCTTCCCAACCCAGGGATCACACCCAAGTCTTCTCCTGTGTCTCCTGCATTGACAGGCAGGTTCTCTACCATAGTGCCACCTGAGAAGCAGATGAATTGTAATGTACTCAACAATGTTATGGATAGTTCTCTTAAAATGTACTTTCTTAAATTTTATTGTTGAATCTCAAAATATTTGAAAGCTGCCTTAGAAGGTCTCAGTGATGATGACTCATATTTCACATGCAAAATCAGTTCCTACCCTCAGAAGTTTCTAGTTCAGAGCAGATGACCGTAAGTATCATGAAGCATGATCATCACTATATCAGAGATATGTCCAAACGGTTCTGGGAAAGGATGGGAGAATGTTGGTACAGGCTCCCTAGAGGAGGTGTTTGCATTATACCTATCCCAAGGACAGTTAGGAGTTAGCCAGCAAGGCAAGGAAAGGAAAGCATTCCAGAGAAAGAAGACTGCTTGAAGGAAGCACAAGTGGCAGAGCATGGTATGTACATTTAGGGCATATCCAGCAGATAACCAAGTAGAGCTGGAGAACAGGGGGCTCGTGGTTGAGTGGTAGGAGGTGATCCTAGATATACAGACGTTGGTCAGATTACAAGAGGACTTCAGTGCCCAACTAAGGAGTTGGAACTTCACGTTCAAGGCCACAGACATGTGGCCACAGCCACGGCAGGGAACACTTGCTAAATAAGAACATGGCTTTTGAGCACAGCAACACTTCACTGCTTTGGCAACATTTCCAATAGTGTGTTGAAATCTTCTAGGATGAAGGCTGAAGATGATGCACTCAGCTTTCTTCTTGATCATTTGCATTTGTCAAGAGAAAGCACTGTGGTAGCATGTCTCAGCCACACGGGCGGACTTTGGATGATTAGACCACACCAAAGTCTACTAGAACCTCTTTGGAAAATAAGAAAAATAAGGTGAGACTGGTGTCCTTTGCTGCCAAGATGGTAACTGACAGAACCGCAGTTGAGGTGACTGTAAACCGAAAGGGGAGTATATCAGCCCTTTAGTCTCGGCGTGGCTCTTCCTGGCTTCAATCACACTGAGATCCAGGGGCTCAGATGGTGTTAGTAGAGCTTGCTGCTTCCTTCTTCCCCACCTCGAACTCTCTCCTTCCTTCGTTCTGTGTGTCCCTTTATGCTCTCCTGTAGCACACACAATCTTCTGTGTGACCGGAGTGAGTTGCTGCAAGAAACTGCTGCTTATGTTATCTCTTGAGCTTACAGTCCTGAAGGAACGATTGTCCTTCTTTCTCCCATGGAGCACACAGCAAATTCCAGGGAATTATGTCCTCTCTCTGAAGCAGGGTGGTGGGGTGCTCTGATTGGTCAGGTCTGGGGGAGTCTGCCCAAATGAAGTGAGAGGGGTTACCCAAGGAGAGTGGGCTGTGTTCCCAGAAGGAGGAGAGCAGGCCTACTAGCCAGATACTGGGTTGGTTTGTTTTTTGAAGAACATCCACTTCTGTTAACCTTTGTTCTTCTCGAGAGCAGAGGTGTCCCCTGGAAGAAAGCAGAGCCCATCCCTTGCCTGAGAGCCGCCTGTGCGCACGCATTTGACCTGAAGTGCTCTTATGCTATGGTACACAGGGTTAGCCCAGTCTCACAGAACGGATGCTCCCAGCACGTCTCTGAAAGCGGCCCCTTGCCCGATTTTCCTTAGCACGTAGGCGAGAGACAGTGCTCTACTTCCCACAGGCCTCGTGGCATTTTCCTCTCCTTCTTGCAAATGTCTGATTTATGTTCTGTCAGTGACAGGAAGCCGCTCAAATGATCCACCCAGTCCTGCTGCTGTGCCTGTGACGGTTTGTTTTTCTCATTGTTCAGCGGTCCATCAGCTTCCGCAGTGAGAGCCGTCCCGACCTCCTGGGCCCCCGACCCTGGTCCAGGAATGCTGCCCCCTCGAGCACAAAGCGGAGAGACAGCAAGCTGTGGAGTGAGACCTTCGACGTGTGCGTCAATCAGATGCTCACGTCCAAGGAAATCAAACGGCAGGAGGTAGGCTGGGGCCCCTGGAGTTGGGCATGTGTTTGGAACAAGGTGTACTATGGGTGAGAGCCAGGCCGGCATCTATGCTGCTGTCTCCAAAGTGAGTTCTTCACCGTATTGTTAGAAGGAGGACGAATGGGGGTGTCAGACCTTGTAAGGAACCGAGAAGCCAGCATCCAGCCGGTTGGGTATGGCCCTGACTTTAAAAAAAAAAAAACTGATGTGGGGACTTCCCTGGCTGTCCAGTGGCTAAGACTCGGTGCTCCTAATGCAGGGGGCCCAGGTTCCATCCCTGGTCAGAGAACTAGATCTCACTTGCCACAACTAAAGATCCCACATGCTGCAACCAAGACTGAGAGCAGTCAAATAAATAAGTAAATATTAGAGAGAAAAAACAGAAAGTGATGTGAAAATCTGATTTTACAAAGAAGATGAATCAGGAAGTGTCTGTTTAGGATCCTAGAGTTCACAGAAATAATCACATTAATTATATCTTAATAGCACCTTCTGGAATATTTTTAAATATTCAGTTTATGAAACTTTGATCCAGTTTTGTGGAAGACTTCAGTGTGGAACGCAGTTAATTTCGTTCCCTATGAATTTTCTGCATCTGTAGCTCTAGATGGCTATCATATTATTTTATAGGGAACTTGTCATGTGCCAAGCTGTGCTAAACACTTCAAAGTTGTATCATCTAGGGAAATCCTTGGAATATCTTTTCTAGTAGAAAACCTGACATTGGCGAAAGGAGTATTTGAGAACTTTCTAGGTTTTTGACTCAGCAGTTCTTTTCTAGAACTTTATCTGCCAGGCATACTTGTACATAGATGAAACAAAGTACATGTAAGATTATTCATCACAGAAACATTTAAAACAGTGCGAGAAAGAACCCAAATATCTATTATCAAGGCTTGGTTCCATAATGAATGCCCATACCTTCTGTAACTATAGAAACAAAGAAGTGTTGGCTAAGTGGATAAAACAAGACACAAAGTAGGGTGTTAAAGTATGGTACCATTTATTTAGAAGAAGGAAAAATGAGTGTGTGTGTATGTGTGTGTATTTGCATGAAAGTGAAAGTTGCTCAGTCATGTCCAACCCTTTGGGACCCCATGGACTATACAGTCCATGGAATTTTCAAGGACAGAATACTGGAGTAGGTAGCCTTTCCCTTCTCCAGAGGATCTTCCCAACCCAGGGATCAAACCCAGGTCTCCTGCATTGCAGACGGATTCTTTACTAGCTGAGCCACAAGGGAAGCCCAAGAATACTGGAGTGGGTAGCCTATGCCTTCTCCAGTGGATCTTCCTGACCCAAGAATCAAACCAGGGTCTCCTGCATTGCAGGCAGATTCTTTACCAACTGAGCTATGAGGGAAGCCCTATATTTGCTTACAGACACAAAAAATATTTCTGAAAAGACGTATAAGAAGCTGGTAACATTGATGACTCCTGATAGGAGAACTAGGTGGCAGGAAGGAGGCGAGAGGGAAGTTTTCAACATGTGGTCATTCCTATGCTATAAATTTTGAACTATGTTGATGTATTATCTATTTTAAAAAATGAATAGGTAATTTAAAAATAATATGTACACTAATAATGTCATTTGCAGAAATGTTAACAGTGGCAAAAATCTTAACAGTGGTTAACAAGATATTGTGGATGATTTAAATTTTTCCTCTTTATATTTTTCTGTGTTTTCCCAAGTGTGAATAGTGTGCGTATATAACTTGGACTTTCTGATAGTAGAAAGGAAAGATGGGAGGATTGGTTCTGCAGATGAGAAGATTATTAAGGTACAGGGTCACCCACCTAGAAAGTTGCAGAGGTGGGATTTGAACCCAGGTCTGTCCTCCTCCAAAGCCCACGGTCTTCATGCTTTCCACCCGCACAGATACCTGCCCACCGTGTACCCCACTACAGCTTCTGTGGTTCTCCTCTCCTGGGGACCACACTGAGCTCTGATGAAACAGACATACAAGGAAATCTGAGAAAGGTCCAGTTTCCTCCTCCAGGGGATCTTCCCAACCCAGGGATCAAACCTGAGTCTCCTGCATTAGCAGGCGGCTTCTGTATCACTGAGCCACCTGGGAAGCTCCCAGGGTCCAAGTAAAAATAGTTAATTGTACTGTGCCTACCCACATCCTGGACTTGATAATGCTCTATAGTTATATAAGGTGCCACCAATGCAGGAGGCTGAGTCATGGCTGTACAGATCCTCTCTGTATTATTTTTGTAACTTCTCATGTGAGTCTGTAATTATTTCAAAATAAAAGGTTAAACAAAATACAGAGTACCAGGAGGTCATGACGTGGAAACTTTACTGGACCTTGAGAGGGGTCACCATGCACTGGCCTCCAGCACAGCGTCCGGCCTCCATCTGTTGCCAGGGACACGTTCATCAGCCCACTGTTCACCAGGCCTAGGGATGCAGGTGTTCTCCACACCTGCTGCCTTCTTCCCTCTAATTCGAAAGACATGCCATAGTCCCTGAACTATCACCACAAACATGCAGTCCTTTAATAACGTTAAGTTTGCCAACAGTTTAGTCTCTTAGGTGAAAGTAAAAGACTGTTCTGTGCATCATAGCTCTTAGATTAAGATGGCTTGATAGAGCCAAATTAGAGATGGTTCATTTACACACATTTCCACACAGCCAGCTCCTGTGATTTTATTTATTGTATAGTGTGAAGGTGAGAAGTAATTTAGAATGAATTAACTTTACCAGACATTTAGAGTGATAAAATATTGGATTCTTCCTACAATGTAGCCTTAACACAAGTGGCTGATAGGAATAAAGCTCTCTGTTGAGATTCACCTTCTGTTGAGTAGAAGGAAGACAAATTGTGATGGCCCAGTTAGTAATAATTCCATATCTATCACTGAGAACAGACTCTGTATCATTTATTATGAATGCCATTCACAACCAAGACACAGGCTCACAATCATGGCTCAAATTCTAATTATTTCACCTAAAATAACTCTGTCTTGTTCAGCTGCATCAAAATTCTGTAAGTGAAAGATGACTTGTTGGGTTGGAAACATAAATGGAAACTCTTTTTCCCATAAACAGATAAGCACATTACACAGAACTTTTGCAGAATTGTTTCTTTGTAGGTTTTAGTCACTAGATACAATTGCTTTGGGTTAACTTAATGTTTTAAGAATCCTGTAAAAATCCTGAAGAAATAAGTAGATTTGGGGCTTTGAGCACTGGTACCAGCATCATTTGAATTTGGTCTCATAAATGAAAGTTCAGTAAATGTGTGTTATCTTTCCTTGCAGGCGATCTTTGAGCTTTCTCAAGGAGAAGAAGATCTAATAGAGGACTTGAAATTGGCAAAAAAGGTACATTCAAATCCACTGGCTCTTTGAGTCACCTCCTGCTTTATTTTCCTCTGAATAGTTTCACAGTTCTAATACTGTACTTTATGATCACTCTTTTTATGACTAAGACAGGTCATACAAAATTGAGAAGAGCCTACAAACCAAGTAGTATGGAAAATGGCTCAAAGCAAGAAGGCTCTAGACCTGACACCTTTAGAGCTGGCACCTGTGCATGTCTCTAACACACGTCAAAGAATACCTCAGTTTAATCAGAAAGTGTTCATGAGGCCTGGCTTCACATGTATTTCATTGTCCTAGAAGTCTCACAGACAGGACTCCCTCAGCCCTGGGAGATAATGTGCCGACGTCTGAAATTGGAATGGTGTCTTAGGAAGAAAGTCATTTGAATCCCATAAATGGGTAAAGTTGTTCATGAAGCCAGTTGAATGCTGTCTTGTAGGTTAGGGTCTTTCATACAGAAACTTGTCTGTAATCACTTCGTGTGTGGGAAGGGAGACATCTTTGGGGTCTCACAGAGTTGGACACGACTGAAGCGACTTAGCAGCAGCAGCAGCAGCAGTCTGTATAATCTTGACAGTCATCCTGCCTCAAAAACCTTTCCATTCCATTGTCCCCCATGGAGGCTAAAATCCAGACTTCTTCCTGTGACACTCACAGGTTTCTCAAAAATTACAGGGTTGGAAAGATGCTTCCCTTCTTTTAAGGGTCCTTGTGTGTGTGCATGTGCTCAGTTGCTCAGTCACGTCCCACTCTTTGCGACCCCATGGGCTGTAGCCCACCAGGCTCCTGTGTCCATGGAATTCTCCAGGCAGGAATACTCATGTGGGTGCTATTTGCTTCTGCAGGGGATCTTCCCGACCTGGGAACCTAACTTTATGCTAATATCAAGTCCCACCTGTAGCATTCCTGAGAGATGGCCATCCGAGCTTTTGTTGGATACAGCCAACAAAAATTGAGTTTTGGGCAGGGCTGAAGATGAAGAAGATGGGGAGGACAGAGAAGGCATTTAACTCTAGGAGACCTCTTGCTGGTCAAGTCCAGCTCCTCCTTCCTCCTCCAAGATCAACCTCCTTACCTTTTTCACTTGTATCCTTTGCTTTGCTGGTCCTGCCTTCCTGCAAACCCTTCCCTTTCATTTCAACCATCCATGTCCACCTGTCCTCCAGAAGCAAACTCAAATCCCAGTTCATTCAGCAGTTATTTACTACATCCTTCTCTGTGCCAAGCACCTCATCTTTAAAATGTCCCTTAGCCAATCCACCTCTAATTCTCTGATCTACTAGAGCAGTTATCATCTGGTGAATTTTTGCTGCCATGTGACATCTCTCCTATTTTTAATCTTAAACTTTTTTTTTTAACATTTAATTTTTCCACACCTTTTTTGTTAATCTTCCCGGTGAGCTTTGTAAAACTCCTTGAAGGCAGGGACTGTGCAGTCTCAGTCTTTGCAGTGCCTTGGGTATAATTGTGTAGGCATGTATCCGTGATCAACCCAGTCAATCCTAAAGGAAATCAGTCCTGAATATTCATTGGAAGGACTGATGCTGAACCTGAAACTCCAAAACTTTGGCCACCTGATGTGAAGAACCAACTCATTGGAAAAGACCCTGATGCTGGGAAAGATGGAAGGCAGAAGGAGAAGGGGACGACAGAGGACGAGATGGTTGGATGGCATCACCGACTTGATGGACATGAGTTTGAGTAAGCTCCACGAGTTGGTGATGGACAGGGAAGCCTGGCAAGCTGCAGTCCATGGGGTTGCAAAAAGTCGGACACAACTGAACAACTGAACTGAACTGTGGTTTACTTACCATTAATAAGAGGTGATAAGATTGGCAGAGATTTTGCCCTCTCTGCTTCAGTTTCATAGTAAAGGATGCCAAGCACCTTTTCCCCCCTTCACAGTTTAAATACGGACTGACTGAAAAATAACCTAGTGGTAACTAATTTGGGGAATTTTTCAAGCTGCTGGACCTTCAATAAAGTTAATTTTTAAAACATTATACAAATCAAATCTGCTTTATATTTAAAATTCGTGCCCTTTCTGAGATGTAAGATATACTAGGGGAAAAAAAAGCTTGAAAAAATCAGCTTTGGTTTATCAACAACTGCAAAGGCTGAAGGCAATACCAGATTCTCATCTGTTCCAACCACACCCATCTGCTGTTTGTGCAGCCTTATGGGAGAAGTCACTGAAGAAAGCCAAATGCTCTGTTACTGCATAGGGCCTCTCAGAAGCCATTTACATTAACAGCTTGCTTCTCTGATTATAAATGCGTGCTTCCATCTCTTGCCCTTCTTGTGCAGGCCTATCACGACCCCATGCTGAAACTCTCCATAATGACAGAACAGGAGTTGAATCAAATTTTTGGAACACTGGACTCCCTGATTCCTCTCCATGAAGGTATAATTTTGTTCCCAGGATGAGTCGTGACTTGTAGCATTGACTGAGTTGTCTTATAACAAGTCACGGTTATGTAATAACGTGAGTAACCCAGACTTTCCCAGCCCTGTTCATATTTTGAATGCCTAACGAAATAAGGACTCTGTTTTCTCACCAGACCTCCTTAGTCAGCTTCGAGATGTCCGCAAGCCTGATGGCTCGACTGAGCACGTCGGTCCCATCCTCGTGGGCTGGGTAAGAAAAGTTCTCTGGCTTTGACTGAAGATGATTTTCAGTAATGTCAATGGAGTTTCATTTTAGCTGGGCTTTTTATAGGCAAACTTTTGGTTTCACATCAGAAAAAATTAAAATAGCAAGTTTCTAGTATAATTTATCATTATATTTATTAGCCTTTATTGCCTCAGAGCATGGAAACAATTTTTTTCTTATTATAAATGAACTGCATTTAAAGATAACATGGCCTTTGTGCAATAAAAGAAGTAAAGGCACACATGAAATTATTACTAGTTTCACATCAAATTAAGTAAAACTAAATATTCACATCAGGCCAGTTACAAATATAACCATTACCTCTTTTATTCTAGTGAAAATTTAAGGACAGCTTCCTGTCCATCACTAAGAAAGCTTTATTCATGCTAAAAAAAAACCTTTTTTTTCTTATGGTCAAATGTCATTTCATAAACAAGGTAATAACTAAATACTGTTAATGTTTAGCATATATCTCTGATCCTAAGTAACTTCTTACGAGAGCTGGGTATTATGCTGATCTGTACCCCAACATAACCTGTAGCCTTTCATAATTGAAGAAATCAGTTGTTACTTTAGATTGTGGTGTCTATAGGTTTTAGGTTCTGGGGCTGAGTTGGGGTTTTACTGCGCACATACAGTGGTTGTTCAGTTGTAGTTTATTTTAGACAAGGTATGCACTTTCTGTTTTGCCACAGGCCCCACTGCTCCCTATTATGCATTTCTATTTCCCTCCGTAAGTCCTTGAGTGTTCCACCCCTCCTCCAGGTGTTTTTCCTTTGTTATGAAGCAGATAATGAAAGCAGATTACTTTGAAGACTTCTTCCAGGCAGTATTAGGTCCCTCTGATCCACACAGTGTTACAGAAGAATAGGCAGGAAGTGCCACAGTAGCAGTGCGAGAGTCATTCCACTATTTGGAGAGTGTGTGAAGATTATAAATCCTATTACCATGTGAGCTCTGTTTATCCAGTTACACTTTATTTGTATTTTAGCCTTCCTAAACCTTCCAGCAAGTAAGTTTTGTGATTGATCTCTTTTCTTACCTTAATGCTTCTCCATTACTGCCTTGATCAAGAAACTTTGACGGTTTCATGACTTAGCTTTAGTCCAGGAGTCAGGTTTAGCACTAAGGCTGAAATATCCCAAGGGTATCTGAAAGTCAAGTAATGTTCTAAGATGAATAATTTAGAAAATGTGCCTTAATATTTCAAGAGAGATCATCCATCTTATTATTATTATTTTTTTTACTTTCATTTTATTATGAGCCCTGGTAGATGTCTTAACTTCGTTAGCCCACAAAGAAATTTCTCTAAAGAGAGTCAGCCATTTGGAGACAGAGGAGGTATAATGAGATGAGAGAGTCTGCCTTACTGTTTCTTAAACTTCTTCAGTTTGTGGACTGCTTTGGTGGGAGAAGGAACAACTTCAGAATGGTGGGATGACTCCTCTGTTTTTGATGAGATGGCAGTGTAGAACTATAAGATTTCCTTAATCATCATATACAAATTGTCTGTTCATGTGAGAAGCAAAAATGAACGCAGTTTGCCTTGTTACTTTTCTTTTCCTGAAATAAATGCACTTTTGTTAGGAAATTGGTTTGATTTGAGGGTAGGTTTTGTAGTCCTTCTCTGTACATACACCAAAGACGTTTGACCATGCCAGTCCATTGCTGTCTGGACACTTAGACATCAAATGGGAACTTGCAGCTTGAAGAGCAGCCTAAAATTACACAACTGGCCCTTTGTTACCAGATCTCATGGGAAATGGTCCTTATTTATCAGGCCTGAGGAGCCGTTAAATGTTTTCCCTCTCTTCACTGCAGATGTGTCTGTGCGAGTGGGAATTGTAAACCAAGGGGTACATCTGTTTGAGTTCTGGTCTTTTTAACAGAACAAAATAAACATCTTAGTAGACTTTGAATGAGAAAAGTCAAAGCCCGTTCCACCCATGAAAAATTGATTTATTTCCCCCCAAAGGAAAAAAGTGGGCAAAAAAGCTCTTTTAAACAAGTAAGCCTCCCAAGTGGGATTGCCCTGACCAGTCCTTTTGACCTTAGAATGAATCAATTGCTTTTACTTTGAAGACCTTAAAGAGAGTGGTGGGTTTTTTTCAAGGAACCACCTTCATTACTGGAGATCAGTAACCATGGGCTGGCCTGTTCTCATAAGCCTCCCTTTCTCATAAGGAAACAACTGCCCAAATTACATCTTCATACTAACGTTTTTTCAGTAATAAAATAATTTATCAGCGCTACAGAGCAGCAAGTTCTCATGTTAATTTGGGTTCTAATTAAATTTTCATTCCAAAGAGAGAGTCAGGGTACATGGAAGCAAAAAAAAAAAAAAAAAACTTTGTTCTATCACTTTTCATAATGTTAGGAAAGTGGAAAGAATTTCTTTTAAAAAAAAAAGAGAGAGAGAGAAAGCATTTCCCTTATAAATTCTTGATAGTCTAAAAGATGGGGAGTACTTCAGAACTCTCAGAGGTTGTGGGAAGGACAAACTCGCTTCAGACTGGTTTGGTCTCCAGCTAAGCAAGTAGTTTTGCTTCTCTAAACCACAATTTCTTCAATAAAAATATTTTTGGAGTAAATAATAATAATAATAGCTGGTAGCCACCAATTCTTAACTGGGAACCAACCTCTTGTTAATGCTTTTTATCTGCCATATGTCAACATCTCACTAAAAGAGGATATTAGTATGTGCATTTTGTAAGTGAAGAAAGTCTTCTAAAGGGTCCCCTGACTAGTAACTGAGTTAGGCTTTGAACGTGATTCTCCCTGTTCTAGAGTTATTACACTGTATTTGGAAACCAAGATATGTATATTCTTCATTCCCTATCTGGTTATAGATCACTTGTGGCTTTTTCTAGCCAGTGAGCTGAACCAAATAGTTTTTTAGGTTATGCTCAGGAAATGAGGACCCTGTCAGGTGTGAACACAGGACCAGAGCCAGATTTGGTTGCCATGGCAGCAGGGGCGGCATGATCAGAGAGAGTAATGGCCCATTGGACAGCAAGCGACAGCATGGTCGGGGCTCTTAGCTAGATAACATCTGATGGTTGCTACTGATTTGTTTCTCCATAATGAAAACATTGGGCATTTCCAAGTCTTTTTAAAAGGCAAGGAAGTGGAAATGAAATTAAGAGGGCCTGAGTCTCTTTCTAATTAACTCTGAAGATCTGGATTACAAGCCACAGTGCCACATATGGGGTGTGTCTGTGTGTGTGTAAGTCCCAATTATTATTAGTTTCAAACACAACATAGAGAAAAGAATTTCTGCAGCCCTTTTAAACTCATAGAGAGATTTTTTTGTTTTTGTTTTCATTACATGTGAGGAAAATAGACATTTCCAAGAAATGTTAAACTCAGCAGTGAACTTTTTAAACATTATATACATCTAGGGTGTTTGTGTATGTGTGCATGTGTATAGGCACCAATTGTCATTACTTCCAAATATAACATTGAGAAAGGAATTTCTGTAATTCTTTTTAATACAAATAGAGATTTTTAATAACATGTAAAGAAAGTAGACATTTCCAAGGAATGTTAAACTCGACAGTGAACTTTTTAAACTTGACTTCCATGGTATCTTGTCTGATGTCAATCACTGAGAAAATAATTTCGATAAAAGGTGTAAAAGAAGCAGCAGAACGGTTAAACTTTGACCCATTGTTCAGATGCCGCTACAGCTTATTTTTAAGCTGAGTTCACAAACCATCGAATATTATCTAATCCAGTAATCCAATAAACATTCATTTATTAGTTCATTCAAAATACAAACTCTGTCTGCTGTATAGTGGACCTAGTGCACAGCACTGAGGATGCAAAAATGAAAGACCGTCTTGCCTCCATCTCACACTGAATCCTTCTACAGAACAGGCGTTGTGGTAGATGTGACTTCCTAGTCCAGGGAGGGAAGCAAACACTGCAGGACCGTTGGCCTCATTTTATTGCCTCTGATGACCTTCTGGAAGCTGACAGCTTGTACATGAGGGTGCCATCATAGGGAGGAGTGGAAAGGGAAGATGAGCAGCCCTTTCGCTGAGTCTTTGACCTTGTGTTTACACCTTGTGACTAATGGGATATGTCAGGGAAATTAGTATTTCACTGGAAGGAAGATGGTGGACTCAAAAGTGTTCCAGCATCTTAAAATTTATTCTTTGCATAGGGCTTCCCTGGTGGCTCAGTGGTAAAGCGCCTACCTGCCAATCAATGCAGGTGATGCAGGTTCAGTCCCCAGGTGGGGGAGGGGTGGGGAGCCCTGGAGAAGGAAATGGCAATGTTGGCCCTCCAGTACTCTTGCCTGAAACATCCCATGGACAGAGGAGCCTGGCAAGCTACAGTCCATGGGATCACAAAAGAATCAGCCAGGATTTAGTGTCTAAACAACAACAATAATATTCTTTGCATGGAATTGTGATATTAACCATAAGGTATATTCTGGCCTGTCAGAACTAATTTAAAAGACGTTTGTAAATGCTTTCTGCATCTAGTAAGTTAGTAAATTATACTTTTGTTTTAACTTCTTGGATTTCTTTATAATTGGTCTGCCTTGGAATCAAGTAGTTTAAAACTAATGTAGGTAGAGGTGCTTGCTCTGGCCATGCAAAGGTCTGAGCTGTGGGGTCTGACTCCTTTCTTTTTGTGCCACCAACTCTTCTAGATTACTTTCTTATTAGTAATTTTAAAAGAACTCTTATTTAAAAATATTTTTTTCCTCTCACCAGATACTTCTGAAAGTTTAAGACAATTCTGTATGCATACGCAGTAATCCCCGTTTAGGAAAATTCTGAATTGTGCGCATATACACTAATTCCAGTTCTTTTGTGTCTAGCTTAGATTAACAGAAATGCAAACAAATTATTGAGGTATTAATAATCAATAAAATAAACATGCCACTAAGAAAATAACTGTGCAAGCAAACCAGAGCCTAAAGAGCTATCTGTCTATTGCCTACCATTTTGAAGATTCTATCTGTGTCTCCTCCAGCCATGCAAACGGAGAGATGTTGGGCAGGCCTGGAGACCCGTTAGGCTTTGTTGAGTCCCAATGAGTGATGTCAGCATGTAGCTTCAGAGCATACTTATTTTAATGCTGCACCCCTCCTTTCATGTTCCTTTCTTAGCTACCTTGTCTCAGCTCCTACGACAGCTACTGCAGCAATCAAGTAGCTGCCAAAGCTCTGTTGGACCACAAAAAACAAGATCACCGAGTCCAAGATTTCCTGCAGCGGTGTTTAGAATCCCCCTTTAGCCGAAAACTAGATCTCTGGAATTTCCTGGATATTCCAAGAAGCCGTCTGGTGAAATACCCTCTGCTTCTTCGAGAAATCTTGAGGCACACACCAAATGATAATCCAGATCAGCAGCACCTGGAAGAAGCTGTGAGTTTCTTTCTTTCTCCCCTTGGTATTTCCCCAGTGGCTGGAAGATTGGGTAAATGTGTGAATGAAGGGTCCCTGGCTACCAGGACACAGGAATCTTGGGTTCAGGGCTTGACTCTAACATCGACCATGTTTTGGTTTTGTCAATCAGTGCTATTCCTAATCTGTGAAATGCAGTATTTACATGAAATGCACTCTGAAGTCCCTCTGATTTAAAGTTTCTTGATTCTGAATAGGTGACTCTGTAATATGTTTGTTGCAATTCCTAGGGTAAGATCTCTGTAGAGATTTTAAATTGAATAGCTTTGTTTAGTTAGCAAATGGAAGTTGCCTTTTGCCTTTTACCGAAGCCCATTTGTGAAGTCAGCACCCATTTGAAACCCAGCTGTCCTTGGCCCCAGATTGACGCATAGAGCCTAGTCAAATCTACTCACCAGTGACTGTATTGGGTTTGGGGCTGGGTGGTTTGGAAAATATGGATTCTTCCTTAGCAGCAGTGTAAGACCAGGAAAAATTGGATCCGTATCATGGGATGTGGTGAACTGTGACATTCTGCCCAGAGAGCTCAGTTCTGGTTGCAGTGCTCTGCAGGACAAGGCAGAGGAGATGACAGGCCAGAGGAGCAAACAGCCAGGGCAGAGGTGTAAAGAAATGACAGGGTACATCATGCCAGCGAGTGCCTGGGGTTAATAATAGTCAGAAAACAGCAAGAGAAGGTACTGAGGGTGGTGGTTCACATTGGGTATACAGTTGTAAATATCAGTTTGAGACCCGTTTCCTTTCTTGTGCTTTTGTTTCTTAAGTAGCTTAGATTCAGGTTCGAATTCCAGCACCGTCGCTGACAAGCTGTGTGAACTTGGACATGTAACGTTGCATTTGTAGCACAGTGGACAGCAGAGACTAGGGACAGGGAATCAAGTTGGGAGAATGTTGCAGTGGTCCAGATGCATAGTCTTGGAAACCTGCTCAGGGAGTTAGCAAGGAGGATGCAGGCTAAGAGACCAGTTCTACTAGTTCGTTCCCTAACTGGATCTGGGACAGTAACAAGCTGATAAACAAAGGTGATTGGAAAATCAATCAGAAGCCTTGAGTCTGTGGAGCAAACTGCCTATCTCTTCCGAGAGAGGGGCTTAATAACATCGTGTTGGCCGAGGAGTTTTCTGTAAGATGGTACGGGAAAAACCCAAATGAACTTTTCGGGCAACTCAATAGTAATTAGTAACAACAACAGTGGTGAATAGTAACAGCAACAACAATAATAACAATAACACCTGCTGACATGTATTGAATACCTAGTAAATCAGCTTTATGTGATTGTCTAATGGGTTCTGTATCTCATTTAACCCTCATACTAACCTATGAGAAAGCTGTTCATGTTAGGGCCATTCTCCTTTTCCAGATGAGGCATGGGGGCATTAAATAACTCGCCCAAGTCTGGGCCAACAAGTAATGGAGTTAATAACCAAACCTCGTCACTGTAGACTGCCAGTCTTATGACTTCTCCACTTCTTTATGCTCCTCTGCCACAGAGCTGAAAGCCTGGCTCCTTTTTAAGCCCCTGTGCCCTCTGGAACTACAGAAATCTGTCTGGCTACCAGGCTTTATGGAGGGCCTCACCAATCCAGAGCTAGGACAGTTGTCTGTGTAGGGACAGAGAAGAACAGGAAAGACTCTCCTGATTCACAAGGGGTTTGAGGTGTCTGGCAGGCCCAGTATACAGACCAGGCTCCCAGTCTAGCACAACGGGGATTGCAGGCAACAGAGATGAGGCCCAGCTCAGTTATTCACGTCTGTTTTTATTACTCGGAAGAGCGATACCGTGGCCTCCTCTCCATATTTCATCCCAGCAAGTGTGTGGTCTGTAGGAATGAGAACAACAGGGAACTCAAACTAGTCTAACTAATTACTTTTGTGAAGAACACAAGCCTGCTCTGAGTTTTCCAGGAAAGATTTCTTCTTTTTAAAATGCAGCATGAAAGAATAATGCTTTGTTTAAAAACAAGGAAAAAAAAAACCCAGTAAGCTAAAGTTTGAATTTAAAAACAGATAGATAAGAATGTGATTGTTTGCAATACACCAGTTTCCTTAGTGCATAAAATTCTTCAGGCAAATTTGCCAAGTTCTTCAGGCAAATTTACATGTGAAGCATGGTATACCTGCATTTGAAAATGTCTGCAAAGCGAGTCTTCTAAATGTCCATTTACACTGTATAGGCACAGCAATTTTTTTTTCCTCCTCTTTACAAAATCCTTGTGACATTATCCTGGATGAACAGAAATGTTTAGCCCTGTACTCTTGAGTGCATCGTGAATGTTTGATAACCATAAAATCCACACTACCATTGTAGCTTGACTAACATGTTCCCTGAATAAATTTTCCTCCTATGAGAAGAAAAAATCAGGAAACTCTAAATAAATTGTTTCTACACCAAGCATTCAGTCTTATGATTAGATCTAAAGAAAGATCTTGCTTTTTAATGTAGTGTGTAAACTAACACATCTGTATTAGAATTGCTTAATAATACTTTGAAAGGTTGATAGAAATTTCCCCCCAAAGAGAACATCTTAAAATAGGACTTTGGATTCTTGTATATTCCAGATCTGGTTGTTTAATGTTTTGTATTCTAAGGATTGTTTCAGTCAGATAATTATCCTGCAAACTATCTCTTCCCTCTGCCTGCCACTGTTCCAATTCCCTAAAAAAAAAAAAAAAAAAAAATCACTGGAATCAATGGAAAGAACAGTCCTTTTTTTTTTTTTTGATGCAACTGCAATGAAGCCTGCTATTCTTGGTCCATGTCAGGAGCCAACGAGTAGATGATATTACCACACAAGGGGCCAGATAAAGAGGGTTTTCAGAGTATACTTTGAGGATGACGATTCCAGCATGTGGGGGTTTAATCCTTATTCTGCTACGGGTATCTTTCATCATGTCACTTTACCAGCCCCTGCCCTTCAGCGTGAACCCATATGAGAAATGCAACGATAAATTTAATTTAAACGCGCAACTACCGTGACTGTTGGTTATTGGCAATATCCTGTGTGAAACTTTATTCTTTGCTGCAATTCTGCAAAATAAATTCCTCTCAAGAACTAGTACAGAGAGATTAGACATGGCATGCAGGTATATTAGTTATGTATACAACTGAATATAAATACAAAAGCAGTATTTTCAATAAATGAAAGCAGACCCAGAGTCACTACAATAAATACAGATACAGAATATGGAATAACACCAAATGTTTCCATTCTTCTGTCTCTTTTTATTTTTTTTCAAACACCAGAGAAAGAAGCAGCATTTGAGAGTAGTCATAGCTGCCTAAGGAAGCACTGTGGCTTTTGAGTTTATTAATCTTCATGTGATATGCCAGCTGTTCAGTTCCTGAGTTAAATTAGGAAATGAACATAGCTTTATGCCTATAGTACATCCTCTTCTAGTTTCCTGGATTCTTTCAGGAAATTCAGAAAATTGATTCAAATACTGATTAATTCCAGCTGCCCAGGTACACCTAGTAATGTCTGATAAGATGAGCCACAGCACTTAATGCTCAGTCTCTAAAAACAAGGAAAAGTATGAGTTTCAATTCACATTAAAAATGTAATAAAGTAGAAAAATAAGGTAGACATAGAACAATTGTTCAGATGCTGCTCATGTATTTTAAGCTTCTTGAGGGCAGGGACCCTGTCTCATTTCCTTGAATGCTACCACCTAGTCAGACACTGAACAGATGCTCAACAAGCATTAATTGAATTAATTTGCAAGATGACTCATAGCTTCAGTATATTTTGTGAAATTTCTCTTTTGTTTGTTTTTGAAAGCAACAAATAATCAGTCATCTTCGAAAACCAAGGAGGGGAGAAACAAGGAGAAAGTTTGGGTACCAAAGTGTACCATTTATTACTTGTTTTGTGTTACTGAAACTCAGATTAATTTCACTTGTACTTAACATTAGGTTGACATCAAAGACCAAAAAATTCTTTATATGGCATAAATAACTTATAATTTTAAAAATAATGTGTGTTTTTTTTTTAATTATCAAGTAGTACTACACTCAAATTTGGAAAATAGAGAAAAGAATAAATAAATGATCTTTGAAACTGTTAATAGCTAAAGCATGTAGAGATTATACCTCTGTCCTTAGGATGCAGTCACCAGATATCAGCTCAAAGCTAGATCTTCTGTTGAACTGCATGGAAGTGCCAAAGCTATAATTGGGTGGAAATTTTTAATCCAGTTGCTTTGGGCATAAGGCACGTGAAAAATAATCACTTAACAATCTTAGAATTCACTGCCACTTGAACAAGGTCAGGTAGCTTTTTGGTGAATAAAGGCCTCTTTTAAAACCTTGCTTTTCAAAGACTGGTCTGTTTTTCCATTAAATCAATGCAACCAAGAAGAGGCCTTACTAACATTTCTCATCTGTCAAGTTATCCTCTGTTAATCCCACCCCAAGAAGGATGGGACTGTTGGTCTTTTCACTACTAGGGGACAGAAGTCTCTGCTGAGGATGTCATTCCTTGGCCTTGGATTGGTGTCTTTGAGGTTTTTTTCTCAACTAATTTGTAGCTCCTTTTTTCTAGAATTTTCTAATTTTTAGATGTATCATTCACGTGCTAAAACACCACCACATTGGGATAAATGCCCACTGAAGATATTTCAGTGTTGTTCTCTTGTTTTGCTTCATTTTGTATTTAACCATAATGCATCCACCATTGCTTTGAAATCACTCTACCCCTGACTTATTTGAGTGTGCTGTAGGAATGGGCATGAGTGTATATAGACAAATCATCTCCATTCTTATTCCTACTGTCCTTTCTTTCCATTCCTAGTTCTCTGCCCTTCATAAATAAGTTATGTTTTGTCACTAAATGATACTGAAACCATTTATTCACACCCAATTTGGATGTGTTGTTTGTAGATTAGATTGAATACATGTAGAGAGACCTTGAAACTGGGTTTCAAATCCTCAAGGACCATCCCTTTTCTGGACTGTTACATTCTGCTTTGTTTTCCCTCCTTGGCGGCATTTTTTGTGTGTATGCCTACATTTTCTGGAGAAGGCGATGGCACCCCATTCCAGTACTCTTGCCTGGAAAATCCTATGGACGGAGGAGCCTGGTAGGCTGCAGTCCATGGGGTCGCGAAGAGTCGGACATGACTGAGTGACTTCACTTTCGCTTTTCACTTTCATGCACTGGAGAAGGAAATGGCAACCCACTCCAGTATTCTTGCCTGGAGGATCCCAGGGACGGGGGAGCCTGGTGAGCTACCGTCTATGGGATCGCACAGAGTCGGACACGACTGAAGCAACTTAGCAGCAGCAGCAGCTACATTTTCTACCTTGTTGAGCATATGTTAAGAAATGTGTGATACAGAGCCTAGTGGCTATAAGTCCTGTACATTGAAAGCAGTACTTCATATTTCTTTCTCTCAGACAAAATTCTGCATCAACATTAGTTTTATATTTAATACAAATATATATGTGTGTGTGTATACAAATGAATATATATGTATGTATTTATATGTGTACATGTATATAGATGATATGCTGCTGCTGCTGCTAAGTCACTTCAGTCGTGTCCGACTCTGTGCGACCCCATAGACAGCAGGCCACCGGGCTCGCCCGTCCCTGGGATTCTCCAGGCAAGAACATGGGAGTGGGTTGCCATTTCCTTCTCCAATGCATGAAATTGAAAAGTGAAAGTGAGTCGCTCAGTCGTGTCCGACTCTTCGCAACCCCATGGACTGCAGCCTACCAGGCTTCTCCATCCATGGGATTTTCCAGGCAAGAGTACTGGAGTGGGTTGCCATTGCCTTCTCTGTATAGATGGTATATGGATAGATAGATAGAGTACGTTAAAAGCATTTTCCCCCTTTTCCCAAAGCAGCAGCTTAGATAATGGGATCTCAGAATTAGATCCAAGTGTATCTTAGCGACTTTCCAAGGTTAAGTCCCTGAACCTTGTTGATGTGAATGGTTTGCTTACTTTCCCCATACTTCCTTTTTGTTTTTACAGATAAACATCATTCAGGGAATTGTGGCAGAAATCAACACCAAGACTGGAGAATCTGAATGCCGCTATTATAAAGAGCGACTTCTTTACTTGGAGGAAGGCCAGAAAGACTCGCTGATTGACAACTCAAAGGTGCTGTGTTGTCACGGTGAACTGAAGAACAACCGGGGCGTGGTGAGTAGTTGCTCTCCTTCAGTAATTTCATCCTGAGCCTCCCTGACCCCTTCATCCATGTGATATTGAGCCTGCTATTACAGTGCCTTCCCCAAGCAGATTAATGTTCTTTAGACAAAAACTTTCTCCAGTGTCTTTTATATCACAGGATCATATATTATTAAATTTATTTTATATATTATATATACATATATTTTAAATTTCATCCCCAGTACATGGTCAGGAAAATTTTGGAAACCATCATAGAGTTGCCAGCTTTTTATGTTGTTTGGTCATGACCCTCAAAAACAAACACAAAACAATTACTGTCTCCTCCCACTTTGCTATCAGCAAGTAATAGATGATTTTAACAGGATGTTAAAAGTATATGATCTCAGAAAAATAGATAGTTCTTTAATTGAATTCATTTAGCTTTATGAGAAATTCTTCTTACGAGTTGGTGCCTATCCACAAACTGACATTTTGAGACCAGTTTTTTATTTTTGTGTTTTGTTTTAAATAACAACCTACCCGCCATCAGCTCTACATCTAGCTCTAACTTGTAAACACTCCATTTCCTGGCTTTTATTCGTCTGTACGTATTGAAATTGTTCCTCCTCTCTTATCATAGTAACTTGCACAAATCTCCCCTGGAGAGCTTACTACGGTGGGTTCTGATTCTCCCGCAGATTCTCATTTATCTGTTAGTATTTCCCACTTTATTATGCTCTTTCAGTGTGGAGACTGTGCCTTGTCAGTCCCTTTCATGGGGACCTGACATATACTAAGGCACTGAGTAGTGTTAGGTGAATATGTGAGTGAATGAATGAATGAATACTTACATAAAGGAAAAATAGATGTGAATTACATCAGAGGTCAAAATTGATTCAACTCACCAGGCTTTTTTTTAATATGTAGCAATAGAATATAATGCTCATATGTAGTATTTCTATGATTTTTATACATTTATATATAACACGTTTTATATAATATATCAATTGTACTATATATAACATATGTTCATATTATAGTGTTGAGAAAGCCATTGAGACAGTCTCCACTTCTTTTTTGTTTCATCTTCAGTATCTAGCCAACCCTTAGAATGAAAGCCAAAACTTGATGGAAAAACTCTTAATAAAGCTTTGATGATTCAGAAGCTGCCTTTTTGACCTGGGCTATAAAGTGGCATTTATGAGCAGGCTTGGAAATGGTATTTGAAATCACTGAGGACATGTCATAGCACCCATTATCAGTGCTGCCGTAGATCTAACCAGCTGATGTTGCAACAAAGGTTGTGAGACCTGTCACAGGCCACTGCTTGAAGAGATGTTTCTGTTTGACTGGGAGTTACTGATTTCCAGGCAACTGCATTCTGCTTTTTGCTGATTTTTGGAAAGCACTGGTAGACTTCTAATGGCTGATACTCCAACTCCTTGAACATTGTTCCTCAGAAGCCCTGTGACAAATAGAAAGGAGCATCGCTATATGGAATGGGGGCCTGTCTTCCTTCTGTCCATCAGTCAAGGGCTGAGACTCTGGTTGGCTGTGCCTAGTCATTAAAGATGACCCTTACCTAGTTCGTGTTTCAGGCAGATTGATTTTTGAAAACAAAGATTTTAATTGGAGTGGGGCACTTGTTTTTGTTTTTTTGTTTGCTTTTCCCCAGTAGGGGTATAAAAGTCATTATGAATAAAGTCATGAGTCAGGAAAAAAAAAGTCTCAATAGCTTGAGGGCAGGAAGGAGCTGCAACTAAGAAGAGGAAGTCTCAGTGAACATTCATAAACAAGGAATATTTTCTTAAAGTTGCCCAGATAATCAATGTTCAAACCTCCTACCTTGGCTGGAAGAGTGATTGAAGTAGAAGCAGTGTAAAAATCTCTGATTATTTTTAGTATATGAAACAGTGACTAACCCCTCCCCTCACCAACCCCCATTATCATTCTCTCTACCATTCCCCTCCACCACCAAAGAAAAAAGCCCTTAACTTGGTTATTTTGTGCTTTTCTCTGTTTTTCATTCTTCAGACCTCCCCCTGCCCCAAATACACACCAATGCAGAACCACCATCCTTTGTCTCCACAAGCCAACATTTGGTTGAGCTTCAGTTTCTGCAGTTTTTGATGTATATGTGTGTGTATCTGTTCATCCATCAGTCTGTGTCAGGTTAGGGGTAGATGGCCCACAAGTATCTTTTCTTCCAAATGTGAAATTATATGATAACACTGAACGTGCTTACCCGACCCCAAGTCAAGATTCTAATGTGAATTTTCAGCCCTATTCTTCTGGTCTCCTCCTTGAAACTCCTGGGCTGACATTCCCAAATATTCCCGCTGGAAAACCAGAACCTAGCTGCAGAGGCATGGATCGTCTCATTTCAACTCCTAAGCATTTCCAAGCTGTGGGAAGAGTCTGGCACTTGGAGTTGAATGGAGCCAATTTACCCCAGCTCCACTCAGGAAAATTGCTCTTGTAATGTGGTTTTGAGACAAGCCTTTATTTTCGAGATTCTTTTTTTGCCCACAACACACACATCAATCATCAGCCTTTTAAGCACAACCTCTTCGGAGAACTGAGGTTCTTATGAACTTTACCAAGAAGGACAACTGCTTTGATCATCTTTCTTCGTGGCTACAGCTGCATACTCTGGTTTCCTCGGAAATGGGCAGTGTTCCGAGCCGGGGTGCCTGGGTGAAGCTGATAATCAGCTCTGTTGTGGAGCGAACGAGTATTTTACAGGTTTGAGAAGCTAAGATTAATATTAGGCTCAGATATACCAGTTTCATCCTTTATGGACTGTTACTCATTTTGATCTCTTAGAATTGTACTGGGTATAATAAACCAAAGCCAGGAAAGGACTGACTTTTTTTTTTTCTTTGCTTCATTACACCGTTTGTACTATGGGGTTTCTCTCTCTCTCTTTTTTAATGTTCCTGTAAAGTACTAGAGATCACGTATACCCTCATGTGTTGTGAATTGTGAACACTCCTGGAGCTGGCAGACCTGACTGCAGGTGTCTGTAGGCAGAAAGGCCTCTTCACTGGGGCCCTAGGGAGGTGCTCTTACAGGACAGGCAATGGATGCATCTGGAAACGCCTCCAACCCCTAGCTGCTGTTCTCCTGGAGGTAGATTTGAGCCGAGAAGTTCATAGGTCAGTTTGAAGCTGGTACCCAGGGACCTGTTATCCCCAGAGGTCTACTTATTAACTCCTTGTTAGATTATTGCTTAGGGGAGTCCTGTGTATTCTTTTCTTCCAGAAACTACATGTCTTCCTCTTCCAAGAAGTGCTTGTTATCACCCGCGCCGTTACCCACAATGAGCAGCTCTGCTACCAGCTGTACCGGCAGCCCATCCCCGTGAAGGACCTCCTGCTGGAAGACCTGCAGGATGGGGAAGTGAGGCTGGGGGGCTCCCTGCGGGGGGCGTTCAGCAACAACGAGAGAAGTACGGATGGCTGTCCCTCCCCACCTGTGGAATGTCTTTGGTAGTGGTGGTTTGGAGGGAATGGCCAGCTGGTGAAAGAGCCGTGGCCTTGGAGTCAAATTGCGTCTCAGTGGTGTTTCATCACTTAGGGGCTGTGTAACCTCACTCAACCTCTAGGAGCCTTAGTTTCCTACCTGCAAAGTGGGGATGCATGCATACCTACTTCGTAGGATTGTTCTAAGGATTAAGTGAGACACTGTGAGTTGACTCACAATGTGAGTGTGACTGTGAGTCTGTCCAGCATGACTGGTGCCCCCTATGCTCCCTTTCTCTGATGGCTTCCACTGGATAAAAGCCTTCTTAAGACCAGACTGTCCCTGTGTGACTGCAGCTGCTTAACGGTGGGTGTTCACCGTTAAGCTGACTTGTGTCTAAAGAGGCACAACTATGGTCAACTGGGCCGAGGGTTTATCTGTAATTACTCGAATGGGCTTCTCTGACTTGAGATTTAGTAAACAAAGGAATTAACCAAGAGAAGCTTAGATAGCAGTGTCTATCTAGGGTCTTCTGTGTGTCAAACACTGTGCCAGGCACTGGTATACACTGGTCTACCACAAAGGTCAATTTTTGGGGAGCCCTGTGGAATTTACCTTGTGATGGAGGAGATAGATGAGAAATAACTAAATATTCCGAGTGTGTTAAAAAAAAAAAAAAAAAAAAACTAAAACCCATTAAGGGGATAGAGAATAGCAATAGGAGATCTGTTTAAGATGAAATGGTCAGGGAAGTCTTCTTTGAGCAATTAACATTTGAGCCTCTTGGGTTAATATTGGTGTCATATTGTCCAAGTAGTTAATATACGCTGCCTCTTACCTCCACACCAGCCCCTCCGCCCTGGCGGTAGTACTGGTAGCAGTAGTAGTACTTACATTTCTCTAGTAGCAATGTATGAGCATTTACATATGTTATCATGTTTATCCCTCATAATAACCATCTAAGGCTGAATCTCTTTGTTTTCCCCATTTTACAAATAGACTGAAATGTAGAGGAGTCAAGGCATTTGCCACACAGAAAAGAGTGGAGCCTGAATTTATCTGAAGCCAGTCTGTTGACCTCAAGGATGGTGCAGGGGGACTGACTGAGCTCAGACACATCCATGAACCACATGCATGTGACACATGGGACCCATTAAATGCCAGTTAATGTTGTTGTTAAACTAAATCAAATGTCTCCATATTGTGCACTATCATTTTTTAAATGCACATAGCTCCAGGATTTCCCTGGCAGTCCAATGGTTAGGACCACATGCTTTCACTGCCGAGAGCCTGGGTTCAACCCCTAATTGGAGAACTAAGATACCACAAGCCACATGGCATGGCATGGCCAAAAATATATTTAACTAAATAAAATTTTTAAAGAAACAAATGCACATAGCTCCTTTTGGCAGTTATTAGAATGTCATTTCATTTTAAAATGAATCCAAACTTATAAGAGTTCTGTCTGTATCTTGGGACTTCCCTGATGGTCCAGTGGGTAAGGCTCCGAGTTCCCAGTGCAGGGGGCACGGGTTCGATCCCTGGTCTGGGAACTGAGAGCCCACATGTTGCAGCTAAGCCCGGACATGCTGCAACTACTGAGCCCACGCACCCTAGAGCCACTCGTAACAACTAGAGAAGGCTGTGCACCACAATGAAGACCCAGCACAGCCAAAAAAACAATAAAAAGAATTCTGTCATTACATGTCTTCTCAGTCATCGGATACTAAATACACAGGTACTATCACGTGGAGGATCTTGGACTTTTTTGATGTTACAAAGAGCTTCTTAAACTTGAAAAAGCTTTAGCTTGGGGCAGTTGTTAAAATGACAGATTATCAGGCTCCCCCCCCCACACACACACCAGACCTGTTGAATCCAAATCCCTAAGGGGAAGATCCTGGAATCTGTATTTCTACCATGCTGTTTGGAGATTTTGATATGTGGCCAGGTTTGGTACCCTGTACCCCAGGGTCCCAGACAGAGTTGTTCTGTACTGATTTGATAGCTTTGGAAGGCCACTGAGTGCCAGACCTGTGTCAACACCTGTTGGTTGTTGGAGGCTGCAGGGTGGAGCTGAGCCATGTCCTGAAATAGTGGGATATTTAGTAATCAGTTAGTGACCTCTGCCGTGAGTACCAGGGTTAGTGTCACCACACAGGTTATCTTTGGCGGAGATACCTGTCCACTGACCCTTTCTGTGTGTTCTTCTTATTTCTAGTTAAAAACTTCTTCAGAGTGAGTTTCAAAAATGGATCCCAAAGTCAGACCCACTCGTTACAAGCCAATGACACATTCAACAAACAGCAGTGGCTCAACTGTATTCGTCAAGCCAAAGAAACAGTTCTGTGTGCCACGGGGCCGGCTGGGGTCCTTGACTCTGAGGGACCATTCCTAGATCCTGCCACCAGGAGCAGGGAGCCACAGGGAGAAACAAAACTTGAGCAGATGGACCAATCAGACAGTGAATCGGATTGTAGCATGGACACGAGTGAGGTCAGCCTCGACTGTGAGCGCATGGAACAGACAGACTCTTCCTGTGGGAACAGCAGGCATGTGGAAAGCAACATCTGACAGAAGCGTGTGCTTCCTGGAAGTAGCCCTGTGTCTTACCTATACAGTATTTGCATTCCACATGTGGAACGGTTTGGAGAAGCACTTTTTAATACTTTTGTGACCGTGTTGACCCCGTCTCTTCTGTCTGTACTTTTTTGTCTCTAGTACTGTAACTGCCCGTTTGTGTCAGCTAGAATCGGTGGCAACTCTTACCCTGTATTGTTTTTCCCAAGTGTCTGGATGGGTGGATATGTACTTGAACAAGTTATCGATATTTTCACTGGTCCGGCTGGATTTTAAAAAATAGAAAACAATCTCTAAACTACTGTTTCATATAGGTTACTTTTAAAGGATCCTTCCACGTTTCTCTAGTACTTTTCTAGCTCTTTGACAGAGTACCTGAAGGCATGAATTTTCAAGGGCCTTGCAAACAGGGCATGAGGAAGTTACCTGTGTAATCGTGATGGTGTTTGAAGGAAACCGGGAAAAATCGTTGTTTCAAGTTAAATTGGTCCTATATCATCCAACCAAAAAGCAGGAAAACATCCCTGGGGATTCTGAAGGTTTAATTTTACAAAGGAAGAAGCATTCTCTTGACCTTGCAATTTCATCCAGTACAAATTTGATGCAATAATTTACTAGGTCATGAAATAGAGTCTGACCTTAAAAGGATCGGGACAAAAGCGACTGTCAGCTCTGAATCTTGAACTGAAGTGTATATTGCATCAGGAGGTCTCTGCCTGTATAGATGCTGGCTGGCCTTAGATAGGCATTTCTAGCCTAAAACATCAGAACAGAACTCATCGGGCCTGGGGAAACCTGGCGGGAATAGCAGACAGGCCCTCTTCACTTTGTTTCATCTGCCTCAGTCCACTCATATTTTAGAGCATGAATGAAGAGATGGTGGAGAGGCTGTGGAATTTGGAAGAAGTCCTCCATCGTGACCTTGCATGGGAATCATTAAAAAAGAAAAGCAAAGTCCAGTGTCCTTCTGGGAAAGATCAGAGCCTGGGGTTTTCCTACTCCACTCTAGGGTCATCATTTGCCATCACTGGCTCTGTGCTGGGATCAGAATCATAATTACATTCTCCAGAGGCTGACTTAATTTACTCCATCATCCATCAGCATCCGTTGGCCAAACTAGTAACCTCTTTGTCCAGCCTTGATTTACAATGTAGGGTGAGCTGCAGACCTTTGAAAAAACGTTAACTGAAGACACAGAAAAGCTCTGCGCGAGTGTAAATGTTAAAGATGACTTGTGCAAAATTGTACCCACACCAGCACTAGTAGTAACGATTCTAAATTATTGCCAAAAAGTTTTTTTTTTAATCTGTGTCTTTCAAGTTTACACAAAGGAGAGCAGTAAATACTGTGTTGTCATTTTATTGTGTACATCTATCATGTGCATTCAGAAAGCTGTGTGACGAGATTTATCAATGTAAAAACAAGGTATAGTACTTATTTTTCAAAAATAAAAAAAGTTGTCAATTTTACCCTGTAAAACATATTTCTGTATTTATAGATTTTAAACTTGGTGAATTTTTTTTTCTATTACAAGTTTATTTAAAACTGCTTTGTTTCTTAAGTTGTTATTGATTTACCAACTGACTGACTGAATCTGCTGCAGATAGAAGCAGAGAAAAGCCAAGAAAAGTTGTTTGATGGTGAAGAAAAGAATGAATCGTTCTTTGAAGGAGCCATCGGCCACTTTGGCCAGCATGTTGAGAAAAGAGATCTGTCAAGGACTGGCCTATGAGAAGAAAGTCAATGAATGTTTTCATGAAATGAATGTTTTTGTATAATGGCCTTAAACTTTTCTGGAAGCATTTCAAATAAATTACATTAAAATGTCATTTTCTTGGTGTATAGTGTTTGCCCTACAAATACCAAACTTCAATTGTCTTCCTGGGAGCTTCTTCCAAAATTTCTCCTTGTACCCAAATACACATTACGATAGGGTGCAGGTTGAAATAAATGCTTTGATTTGATCTACCAAAGTTCTTGTAGAACTCATATTTCTAACATGTATTTTTTCAAGGATTCTCTACTCTTCTTTTTTTTTTAAATATTGGATTACAGTTGATTAGCAACGTTGTGTTAGTTTCTAGTGTATAACAAAGTGATTTCATTATACATATATACCTGTACCTATTCTTTTTCAGATTTTTTTTCCCATTTAGATTATTACAGAATATTGAGCAGAGTTCCCTGTGCTATACAGTAAGTGCTTATTGCTTATCTGTTTTATGTACAGTAGTGTGTGCCTGTCACTCCCAAACTCCAAATCTGTCTTCCACTATCCTTCCCCACCCCTGTAACCATAAATTCATCCTCTCAATCTGTGAGTCTGTTTCTGTTTTGTAAATAATTTCATTTGTATCTTGTTTTTTTAGATTCCTCATAGAAGTGATAACATGATATTTGTCATTCTCTGTCTGACTGACTTAGTATGATCATCTCCAGGTCCATCCATGTTGCTGCAAATGGCATTATTTCATTCTTTTTAATGACTAATATTCTGTTGTATATATGTACCGCATATTCTTTATCCATTCATCTGTCAATGGACATTTAGGTTGCTTCATGTCTTGGCTATTGTAAACAGCACTGCAGTGAACATAGGGGTCCATGTATTCTTTCCAGTCATGTTTTTCTCTGGATATATGGGATTGCTGGATCCCATATGGTAGCTCTATCTTTAGTTTCTTAAGAAACCTCTATACCACTCTTCATAGTGGCTGTACCAATTTACATTCCCACCAACTGTGTAGGAGGGTTCCCGTTTCTCCATACCATCTCCAGCATTTATTGTTTGTAGACTTGTTGATGATAGCTCTTCTGACTGGTGTGAGGCAATATCTTGTAGTTTTGACTTGCATTTCTCTAATAATAAGTGGCATTGAACATCTTTTCATATGTTTCTGGGCCATCTGTATGTCTTCTTTGGTGAAATGTCAGTTTAGGTCTTCTGCCCATTTTGGGGGGGAGGATTTTTTTTTATATATATATATTAAACTGCATGAGCTTTTTTAGGAATTAATCCCTTGGCAATCACATTGTTTGCAAATATTTTCTCCCATTCTGTAGGTTGTCTTTTCATTTTGTTTATGGTCTCCTTTACTTTGCAAAAGCCTTTTTAGTTTAATTAGGTCCGATTTGTTTATTTTTGGTTTTGTTTCCATCACTCTGACAGATCAAAAAAGATATTGCTGCAATTTATGCCAAAGAGAATTCTACCTGTGTTTTCCTCTTAGGAGTTTTAGTGTCCAGTCTTACATTTAAGTCTTTAATACATTTTGAGTTTATTTTTGTGTATGATGTTAAAGAATGTTCTAATTTCATTTTTTAACATGTAGCTCACCAGGTTTCCCAACACTGTTTATTGAAGACACTATTGTATACTCTTGCCTCCTGCATTGTAGATTTATTGACCATAACTACATGGGTTTATTTCTGGGCTTTCTATCCTGTTCTGTTGATCTGTATTTTTGTTTTTGTGCCAGTACCAAACTGTTTTGTTCACTGTAGCTTAGTAGTGTAGCTTGAAGTCAGGGAGTCTGATTACTCCAGCTCCATTTTTCTTTCTCAGGACTGCTTTGGCTCTACTCACTTATTCATTTATTCCTTTTTAACAACTATATCTTGAATCTATACTGTGTGTCAGAGGATGTCATGATTGTTACAAAAAAGAAGTGTTGAATATCACTGTTAGTATAGGTTACTGTTGATGAACTTGACGCCAAATAATAGCAGGGAAATTTCACTTTGAAATTCTTCCTGGAATTTTAGTCCACTTTTTTTTTTTTAATTGAAATGGTTAGTTTCAGGTTCAGCAGTTTTAAGTACTTGACAGCCAATTCTCAGTAGCATATTGGCTCAGTAAGGCTGGTAGTTAATCTTATCTTTATAATAAGCCATCACCATTTTTGTCAACATGCTATTAATTCCCAGATTACTCAAGATATTCACACAAATAAAAGTAAGTCCAAATATTTTTCCCAAGTGAAAACTCACTCCTTGTTCTCTTTTTCTTACTCTTCCCTCCTTTTCATCTTCCTCATCCTTCTCCAGTGTTACTTTGGATGTTCCCTCCACTTTTGATTCCCTTGATCGTACTGACTTTATTACTAGAGAGTATGTCTCTACTAGTCTATTAGAAGATATTTGTACTGACATTTTGTGGGTTAGTACAAATCACTGAGGGCTAAATGGTTTTCTTCAGTCTGTTTTCAAGATGTTATTGGACACACAGCTAAATATAATTGTCTCAGGGTAAATGAAAGTCATAAGCAAAGAGAAGAGCCAGACCTAGCAATTTTGTGCAAAATTAGAGTGTGGTTTCAGCTTCTGGTTAGTGGTCACCACCACCAACTCCTTTCATTTCCATTCCTAGCACCATCTGCAGCAACTGAGCATGCAGAACTCGTCTTAACTACAATCCTATTTTAACAAAGTCTCTGTGGTTCCAGAAAACTGCAGCCCACCGTGTTGGTGCACAAGCTGTTCAACTTTCCATTTACATTCTGTCCACGTCCACCTTTAATTCTCCAGAAGCCTGAGGATTCCTTGGAGATTTAATAAAGAGAACAGCTCACCACACAATTGGACTTGGGCATGTTGTCTCACCTGGGTCCCCTCGACTTTGTGGAAGAAGCCATTGATCATCACCTGTCACTGATGTGGTTGTGGTTTAATTCATGCTATCTCATTTATTGACAGAATCCTAGAATTACAGTATTGGGAACTTGAAGAGGATAACTCAAGCCCCAGCTAACCAGAAAGAATCTGAAGATCACAAAGGTTTGAAACCTTGCCCATGTGAACACACAATGAGAAAACTCAACTGTATTGAATGTACCTAGAGGATACTAATGCAAACAAGTTTGCAAAACAGTAGTCAGTGCTCACTGCATCTTATTTCCTTCTTCCAGATTGGTTTGCACATCAGTCAGCTACATAGATCTGCCCACAGGAAGCAGCAGTTCATCAGTTGACCTGGAGGGTTAGCGAGGAATTAGAAATGGCACTCTATCTTTGAGAACTGATCATCTAGTTCAGAAAACTGGACATGCCTTCTAGATAACTTGTCCACTTCCACATACATGTTCACACACACACCTAAATGTCAATGAACTGTGTCATCTCACCTGTGAAGTTTTGAAAAATGTCATCCTCAATATTCTGTTCAGCCCATGTCTAATGAAATGGAGATACCATAAGCCCTTAGGCCATGTGAAAAGTGAGACATTGTATGTGAGATCACTTTGAAAAACTATTAAGAGCCAATAGTTTTCATTATTGTTATTTAATAATCACTTTTAATTTTGCACATGGTGTTTTGAAATGTCTCAAAAGTGTGGCCTTGGCCGGGATCTTTTTCATTCATCTCTACATATTTGAGGGGTAGGGTAGAGAGGTCTTCTCAATCCACAGAATCTAGAATATTTTCTTGCATTTTTTTTTTTTCATCAGTGTAGTCCTTTCCACAATTTTCTGTTTTCTCTTTCAGGAATTTTCCAGTAAGAGAGATGTTGAACCTCTGGATTTGGTCTCTTCACTCCTGCACTGGTTTTTATATATTCTTATCTTTTTTATTCCTACTTTTATTTCCTAATAGTTTGTTCTTTCTCATGGGAATTTCTTCACCTTTACTTTCTAATGCTTCTGTTAATTTGGGGAGAAGTTGTTTTTTTGTAATCATTGTTCCTATTCTTCGAGCATCCCTGTTCTTATGTAGTGAAAGCATTATCTTTGCTATACTCTCAGGCTATCATAGTTTTGTTGTATTTTTCCTCTTGCGCTATTCATTTATGTGGGGATAATAGTAGCTTATGGGATTGTTCTTTTTTGCTTACGTTTCCTGACTATGCTAATCCATCATTTTATGTGCCTGTGGTGTATATGTACTTCATCAGTGAACTCTTGCTTGTCGCTTCTGGTTTTATTTGACCAAAAGGGAAGTCCTTGCATAATACCAGAGAGAGGGAAATGAGTGAGGTCAGAGTACTTATTCTCCCATTTCTCATCTTGGGCTGGCTGCCTCTCTCACATGAAGTCACAGCTCCTCTCAAGGAGTTCTCTCTGAGCCCAGTAACCCCTCCATCCTAGAAGGAGAACCACTCCACGGTCACCAGCCCCAGGATATTGGCTTGTCTCTACATCCTGCCCACAATTTGTATCGAGTCCCTTTTTAAACCTTCTTTGAATAAGCCTAATTTGAATATGCTGCTGAGCCTGCTGGGCCTCTGACGGGTACTGGGACCTGACATGATAAACAGCACACCCACGCGCTTTCTGGATCTTCATCTCAGCGATCACTCCACCACCTGCTTTCCATTTTCATACGTTGTGGTTCAAGGATACAGTGGTCTTTTGGAGTCACCAAAGACAGATTTCATGTTTCTGTTTCTTGTTGTGATGGCTAATTTTCTGAGAAAAGACATGAAAATATCTTTCAAAGGAAAGGCAAAATAAACTTATTTCAGGCATTTAAAAAAAAAACAAAACCCTCAAAGAGTTCATTACCAGCAGGCCTATACTGCAAAAACTGTTAAAGGGTTTATTTTGATAGAATATGACACCAGATGGAGGCGTGGATCTACACAACAGAATGAAGAGCCCTTAAAATGCAACATGTAGAAAAATAGGAAAGACTTTTCTTACTATTTAAATGTCTTTAATAAGTTCTAGCCATGATGAAGTAACAAGGACTAGATTTACCCTCCACCTAAAGCAACCAAAAAAATAAAAAATAAAAAAGACAACACCTGTGAAACTCTGGTTTTGAAGACAGTGGACACCGGGCAATGAAGGACGGTGATCCTGAGAGAAGAGAATGAGTGAGTGTGAGCCCTGCGTTTGCTGCAGCTTGCAGCCTTAAGAGGGTTGTCAGGAAGCAGGGCAGGGAGGGAGGCCCGTCTAGTCCAGTGAAGTCGATGAGTGGAAGAGATGTGACTGAGAGGTCAGGGAGACCAAGGCAGCTCTAGTTTAGACAACAGAGGATATCACTACATGGAGAGAAAACCTTGGAGACGTGTGAAGAGGGCCCACCGCCCCCTCCATCCCCACCCCCCGCCCCCTCCATTCCCAACCCCCGCCCCAGGTGCTCAGCTGAATACTTGTAAGTGCACAAATGTGAGAAGCTAGCCAAGGGCGGGAGAATTATCCAAAAGGATTAGCAGGAACTCACTCAATGCTGGGAGTAGTGCCTGTCCCCACCCCCACACACCAAAAGAATATCATAGTTGGATAACGTATTCAGAAGGGCCTGAAAAGTGGTGGAGAATAATTAGCCCTAGTGTGAACACTTCTTTGCTTCTACCTAACAAGTCCTAAAGACCAAAAAGGATGTCAGACTATTTTCAAGTAGCTCGACTGCATCCCAGAACAAAGCACAGGAATATTTACAGGGATAAAAAAATATCCAACACCTAAAAGGGTAAAATTCACAGTGCTGTTAGAGATAAATCTGAGAAAAGAAGTGCAAAACATGTACACTGAAAATGGTAAAATGTTGGAAAATTTAACACCAAACTAGATGGGGAAATGTACCGTGTTCATAGACTGGAAGACTCAGGACTATCAAAGTGTCAGCTTTGGCCAAAATTAATCCACAGATTTAACACAATCCCAATCTAAGTAGAATATTTTATAGAAGAGCTTCCCTGATGGCTCAGTGGTAAAGAATCTGCCTGCAATGCAGGAGACACAGGAGACGCAGATTCAATGCAATGCAGGAGACACAGGAGACGCAGATTCAATCTGTGGGTTGGGAAAATCCCCTGGAGGAGGAAATGGCAACCCACTCCAGTCTTCTTGCCTGGGAAATCCCATGGAGGGAGGAGCCTGACTGGCAGCAGTCCAAAATGTTGCAAAGAAAAGAGGAAAAAAAAAAAAAATGTTGCAAAGAGTTGGATACCACTGAGCACAGAGAGCACAAGCTGGTTCTAAACTTTGTGTGGAACCTGAGCCACTGGGAGGGCCAGAGCAACTCGGAAAAGGAGGAACAAAGTTGAAAAGCTTAGCTAAAACTTACTATGACTCTGCAATAACCACAACAGCATATTACTGGCATGATAGACAGTCGACAGACCCAAACAGAGTGCAGAAATATGAGACATACGGTCTGTTGATTTTTTTTTTTTTGGTCAGTTGATTTTCAACAGTTACAAAGGCACTTTATTGGCAAAAGGGTAATAATATTTTCAACAAATATGCTAAAACAAATGGATATCTATTTTCAGCAAAACAAATTAAGACCCTTATGTCCATCTTATAAAAATGCAAATAGATTGGAGACAAAAATGTAAAACCTAAAGCTGTAAGACTGCTAGAGGAAATCAGGAGAAAACTTTGATACCTTTGGTAAGGCAAATAATTCCACAAATAATTCTGAGATATGACCCTAAAATTGTGATTCATAAAAGAAAAAAATGGATAAAGTAGGCCTCAATAAAATGAAGAACTTCTGCTCATTAAAAGACTGACAAGTCACATACTGGGAGAATAATTTCTGCAAATCATATCTCTGTTAGAGAAGTCAAAGTATATATTAAAAAATCTGAAAATTCAATAATAGGAAAACAAACAGCCCAATTTAAAAATGGATAAATAAGGCTTCCCTGGTGGCTCAGAGGGTAAAGAATCTGCCTGTAATGCAGGAGACCCAGGTTCAATCCCTGGGTTGAAAAGATCTCCTGGAGAAGGGAATGGCTACCCCCTCCAATATTTTTGCCTGGAGAATTCCATGGACAGAGAAGATTGGTGGGCTATAGTCCATGGGGTTGCAAAGTGTTGTGGACATGACTGAACAACAAACACTTTCAAGGTAAGTGATATTTAATTTTTTAAAAAATGGACAAAAAGTTAGAAATATTCAAACATCACTAGTTGTGAAATTAATGGGAGCTAATACCACAGCGAGATACCACTATTTACCTATTATTTGTCTAAAATTGAAAAGATTAACCATAGCCAACAGTCATGAAAAGATGAAAAAATGTTCAAAATCACTCATCACCTTGTTGTTTAGTCGCTCATCCATGTCTGACTCTGACACCATGGACTGTAGCACTCAAGTCTTCCCTGTCCTTAACCCATCTCCTGGAGCTTGCTCAAACTCATGTCCATTGAGTCAGTGATGCCATTCAACCGTCTCATTCTCTGTTGACCCCTTCTCCTGCCTTCAATCTTTCCCAGCGTCAGGGTCTTTTCCAATGAATCAGCTCTTCAAATCAGGTGGCCAAAGTATTGGAGCTTCAGCATCAGTCCTTCCAATGAATATTCAGGGTGGATTGCCTTTAGCATTGACTGGTTTCATCTCCTTGCAGTCCAAGGGACTCGCAAGAGTTTTCTCTAGCACCATAGTTCGAAAGCATAGTATGGATGGAGGTTCATGGTACTTTGGACTACGAACCATTTACCACTAGAGAAATGCAAATGAAAACCACAATCATACCACTTCACCTTCATTAGGATGGCTACTCTTGAAAAAAATAGAAAATAAATGTTGGTGACAATGTGGAGCAATTGAAACCCTTGTGCACAATTGGTAGAAGTAGGAAAATGGTGAAGCTGCTGTGGAAAGCAGTGTGGTGGTTCCTCAAGAACAATGAAATAGGATTATCATTTGATTCAACATACGAAAGGACTGATCCTAAGCTCCAATACTTTGTCCACCTGATGCAAAGAGCCGATTAATTGGAAGAGATCCTGTTCTGATGCTGGGAAAGATTGAGGGCAGGAGGAGAAGGGGGCAACAGAGGATGTGATGGTCGGATGGCATCACTGATTCAATGGACATAAGTTTGGGCAAACTCCAGGACATAGTGAAGGACAGGAAAGCCTGAAGGACTGCAGTCCATGGGGTCGCAAAGAGTCGGACACGACTCAGTAACTGAACAACAACAACATTGATCCAACAGTCCGATTTATGGGTATATATCCAAAAGAATTGAAAGCAAGATCTCAGAGATAGTTGCACATCCATGTTCATGGCAGAGTTATTCACAAGATGTGGCAGTAAGACAAGTGTCCATCAATGGATGAATAGATAAACAAACTGGTTTATACATACAATGGGATATTATTCAGCCTTAAAATGGAAGGAAATTCTGTCACATGCTGCAATGTGGATGAACCTTGAGGGAATTTTGCTAAGTAAAGAAGCCAATCACAAAAAGACAAACACTGTATGATTCTACCTATATGATGTACCCAGAATAGTCAAAACCATAGAAATAGAAAGTCGCATGTTAGTTGCCATGGGCTTAGGGAGGGGAAATGGGGAGTTGCTGTATAATGGTATAGAGTGTCAGCCTTTCAAGATGGAAAGGGTTCTGAGGATTGTTTGTACATAATGTGAATGTACTTTACTAGGCGATACACTTAAAAATGGTTAAGATGATAAGTTTTCTATTATATATACACTGCTGTAATTAAAAAAAAGGAAAACAGTGTCGCACTCACTTTATATTTCATCTGTGCAGCAACTCCTTGAGGTTTTAGGTTATAATTATTATCTCATTTTACAAATGAAGAAACCTAGGTGCATAGTTAGAACGTATTCTTAAAAGAATCCCATTGTACCTTAAACTGTGTAAAAGAGTTGGCAGACTATCAGCAGGTGACCCCGCTGAGCCATCGAGATATTATGGCCCACCTTTGTTCCCTCTCATTATTCCCTAAGGTCCTGTCCTTTTAAGACCCTTCAGCAGTCAGAACTTTGGGAAGAATTCTGTCCTGCCTAAATGTAAGTACTGCAATTCCATTGTTCCTATAAGGCAAAAATAATACATGCACATATAAATTACATATGTTTACATAACTGTTATCCAGAATATTTTAAAGAATATTTTTAGAATGTGATACAGAAAAGTTGCTGGGTTTTGAAACTTGTTTCATGAGCTTTTGCTGCCCTCTGCTGGAAAGTTTGTGTCTATGCTCCTGAGGATCTTTTTGGCAAAAAAAAAAAAAAGTTGACTTTCGTTTTCATTGGTGGTGATAGTTTAGTCGCTAAGTCATGTCTCACAACCCCTTGGACTGGATCCACCAGGCTCCTCTGTCTGTGGGATTTCCTAGGCAAGAATACTGGAGTGGGTTGCTGTTTCCTTCTCCAGGGGATCGTCCCAACCCAGAGATTGAACCTGCGTCTCCTGCATTGTAGGCAAGTTCTTTTCTGCTAAACCACCAGGGAGAAGGAAATGGCAACCCACTCCAGTATTCTTGCCTAGAGAATCTCATGGACGGAGAAGCCTGGCAGGCTACATCCATGGGGTCACAAAGAGTCAGACACAACTGAGTGACAAACACACACACGCACAAACCACCAGGGAAGCCAGACAAGTGTTAGATTCTGCTCTCCAAACCTAGATTTTCAATGAGGTGTCTCAGTCTACAGGTGTCTGACTCAAAAATTTCTTAATACATTTAAGCTATTTTTACAACCAGTATTGTGGGGGACTTCGCTGGTGGTGGTCCAGTGTTTAATGCAGGGGGGCTCTATTTCAATCTCTGGTTGGGGAACTAACATTTGTGCTCACATACATGCTCAGTTGTGTCCAACTCTTTGCAGCCCTAGACTGTAGCCCGCCAGGCTCCTCTGTCCCTGGGATTCTCCAAACAAGAATACTGGAATGGGTTGCCATTTCCTTCTGCAGGGGAATCTTCCTGACCCAGAGATTAAACCCCAATCTCCTGCGTCTCCTGCATTGGCAAGCAGATTCTTTACCACTGTGCCACCTGAGAAGCCCAAAAATGTAAGTATAATTTTTAAATATTTTGAGGTTTTGCAAAGCAAAGCAAAACAAGTTTTTTTTTTTGCTGTTTTTATTTTTTATTTTATTTGTAAATTTTACTGGAGTATAATATATTTACACTGTTGTGTTAGTTTCAGATGTATAGCAAAGTGATTCCATTATATATATATATACATATACATATACATATATTCATTCTTTTTTAGATTCTTTCCTCATATAAGTTATCAGAGAATATTGATTAGAGTTCCCTGTGCTAATACAATAGGTCCTTGTTGGTTACTATCTTATATATAGTAGTGTGTGTATGTTCATTCCAAGTTCCTAATTTATCCCTGCCCCACATTTCCCCTTTGGTAACCGTAAGTTTGTTTTCAATATCTGCAAGTGTGTTTCTATTTTGTAAATCAGTTCATTTCTATCATTTCTTAAAATGAGATTCCATATATGAGTGATGTGATAGCTGTCTTTCTCTGTTTGACTTAGTCTGACAATCTCTAGGTTCATCCATGTTGCTGCAAACGGTATTATTTCCTTTGTTTTTGTGGCTGAGTAATATTCTGTTGCATGTATGCACACTACATCTTCTTTATTCATTTGTTGGTGGACATTTAAGTTGCTTCTGTGTCTTGGCTGTTGTAAATAGTGCTGCTGTGGACATTGGGGGTCCGTGTATCTTTTCAAATTAGAGCTTTCTCCGGATGTATGCCCAGAAGTGAGATTGCTGGATCATAAGATAGTTCTGTTTTTAGTTTTCTAATGAATGTCCATACTGTTTTCCATAGTGGCTATACCAATTTATGTCTCCTCCAATTGTGTAGGAGGTTCCCTTTTCTCCACATTCTCTCTGAATTTTATAGTTTGTGGAATTTTTGATGATGGCCATTCTGACTCGTGTGAGGTGATACCTCATTATAGTTTTGATTTGGATTTTTCTGATAATTAGTGATGCTGAGCATCTTTTCATGTGCTCTTTTGGACATCTGTATGTCATCTTTGGAGAAATGAGTGTTTAGATTTTCTGCCCATTTTTTGATTGAGTTAAAAGTAAATTTTTGAACATTCCCATACTTTGTCTGCAGAAAAGCACATTTAGATTCTCAAGAGAATGGGCTAATCACCAAATGGCACAAACCACAAGTAGAATTCCTCTAGAAGGGTAACTGAACACCACATTTTCTTCAATTAGATAAATGTCTGGTGTTATGTTTCTATAATTTATGTAAATTGCAACCGTAAACCTACCAATTATCCCATTTAAACTTGGCTGGTTCCCCACAGAGTTCTTAGGGGAAAACTTATAAGAATTATTGTCTATCTTTTCAGAGCCACTGGGGGGTACTAAATCTCTAGATTGCTTTTTTTTTTCCCCCTTAAGGTCTACTTTTGCAAATCTATTCTAACCAGGGATTGTTTTTTTAGTGGAAAAATAATGGCAAAACATGATTTGGGGTGTGTTTGGAAATACGGGAAAGAATATTTGAAATAAGGGATTTAGACACAAACAGTAATGTTTAGAGAATTTGGAATATTTTATGTTGATAGTTCACGATTCACCAGGCCTTCTATTTAAGATTCTTTTTCAGAAATAGGTTAATATTAGGTAACTTTTGAGAAATCTTTAAAACATAGAACTCAAGAAAAGACAGAAAGAGCAAGCGCTCTCATCAATTGTCAATGTCAATTTACACATTGACATTCTGTAGTAACTGGATATAGACATACAATAGGGTGTAGCTGTCAGTTGCTGCTGTCTTAATTGACTAAGGCTACATCTCAGCTGTTATATTTTAATTATGCTGCTCCAGTGTTTGGGGATTTTTTGTTTTTCCTTTTTATTTGAAGGAAAAAAACATTACACAAGTTTAAGCACTGGTGATGGGGCACATAACTTCATGCATCCTAGTGGAACACTATGTCAATTTACTTTTTTAGAAAACAATTTTATTGATATAATTCACATAGTAATAACTATTGACGTGTACAATTCGATGATATTTAGTATCATCACAGAGTTATGCAACCATCACCACAATTCATTCTAGAGTATTTTCATTACTCTAAAAAAAAAAAAAAACTAGCTTTCACCTCTAAATCCACCCATTCCTCCAGCTCTAGGCAACCACTAATCTACTTTATCTCCATAGATTTCCATATCCAGACATTTCATATAAATAGAGTTATATAAAATGTGGCCTTTTGAGACTGGCTTCTTTCACTTAGCGTAGTTTTCAAGGTTCATCCATGTTGTAGCAGATATCAGTGCTTTATTCCTTTTCGTGGCTGAATAATATTCCATTATATGGATAATACTTTTTTTTCCATCCATTCACCAGTGGACATTGCTAATTAATGTTCTTTTAAAATCAGTTGTTACCACGTAGTTACTAAGAATCCCTGCACCCAGTCCCAACACTTGAATGTACGCATGGAGGCTTCCTCGTTGCTGTTATTCAGTCGCTGCTGCATCGTGTCCAACTCTTTGTGACCCCATGAATTGCAGCACACCAGGCTTCCCTGTCCTTAATCATCTCCTGGAGCTTGCTCAAACTCATGTCCATTGAATCAGAGATGTCAATCAACCATCTCATCCTCTGTCATCCCCTTCGCCTTCTGCTTTCAATCTTTCCCAGCATCAGGGTCTTTTCTAATGAGTCAGCTCTTCACATCAGGTGGCCAAAGTATTGGAGCTTCAGTTTCAGCATAGTCCTTCTAATGAATATTCAGAATTGATTTCCTTTAGGATTGACTGGTTTCATCTCCTTGAAGTCCAAGCAACTCTCAAGAGTCTTCTCTTGAGAGAAGTCTGAACACCATAGTTTAGGTAAAGTAAGGTGGTAAGGTGGTCTTGTATTCCCATCTCTTTAAGAATTTTCTACAGTTTGTTGTGATCCACACAGTCAAAGGTTTTAACATAGTCAATGAAGCAGAAGTAGATATTGTACTGAAATTCTCTTGCTTTTTCTATGATCCAAAGGAAGTTGGCAATTTGATCTCTGGTTCCTCTGCCTTTTCTAAATCCAGCTTGAACATCTGGAAGTTCTCAATTCATGTACTGTTGAAGCCTGGCTTGGAGAATTTTGAGCATTCCTTTGCTAGCGTGTGAGATGAGTGCAATTGTGCAGTAGTTTGAACATTGTTTGGCATTGCCCTTCTCAAGGATTGGAATGAAAACTGATCTTTTCCAGTCCTGAGGCCAGTTTGGCCTCAGGCCAAACTGCAGGGAGGGAACACAGCCCCATCCATCAGCAGAAAATTGGATTAAAGATTTACTGCCCACCAGAGCAAGACCCACTTTTACCCACAGCCAGTCCCTCCCAGCAGGAGGCTTCCACAGGCCTCTTATCCTCATCCATCGAAGGGCAGACAGAATGAAAACCACAACCACAGAAAACTAACCAAACTGATCGCATGGATCACAACCTTGTCTAACTCAATGAAACTATGAGCCATGCCGTGTAGGGCCACCCAAGACGGACGGGTCATGGTGAAGAGTTCTGACAAAATGTGGTCCACTGGAGAAGGGAATGGCAAACCACTTCAGTATTCTTGCCTTGAGAACCCCATGAACATTGTGAAAAGGCAAAAAGATAGGACACTTTGAAAGATGAACTCCCCAGGTTGGTAGGTGCCAATATGCTACTGGAGAAGAGTGGAGAAATAACTCCAGAAAGAATTAAGAGGCTAAGCCAAAGCAGAAACAACACTCAGGTGTGGATGTATCTGGTTATGAAAGTAAAGCCAATGCTGTAAAGAACAGTGTTGCATAGGAACCTGGAATGTTAGATCCATGAATCAAGGTAAATTGGAAGTAGTCAAACAGGAGATGGCAAGAGTGAACACGGACATTTTAAGAATCAGTGCTGGGAGAAGTATCAGTAACCTCAGATATGCAGATGACATCACCTTTATGGCAGAAAGTGAAGAAGAACTAAAGAGCCTCTTGATGAAAGTGAAAGTGGAGAATGAAAAAGTTGGCTTAAAGCTCAACATTCAGAAAACTAAGATCATGGCATCCGGTCCCATCACTTCATGGCAGATAGATGGGGAAACAGTGGAAACAGTGGCTGACTTTATTTTTCTGGGCTCCAAAATCACTGCATATGGTGACTGCAGGCATGAAATTAAAAGACGCTTACTCCTTGGAAGGAAAGTTATGACCAACCTAGACAGCATATTAAAAAGCAGAAACATTACTTTGCCAACAAAGGTCCGTCTAGTCAAGGCTATGGTTTTTCCTGTAGTCATGTACGGATGTGAGAGTTGGACTATAAAGAAAGATGAGTGCCAAAGAATTGATGCTTTTGAACTGTGGTGTTGGAGAAGACTCTTAAGAGTCCCTTGGACTGCAAGGAGATCCAACCAGTCCATCCTAAAGGAGATCAGTCTTGGGTATTCATTGGAAGGACTGATGTTGAAGCTGAAACTCCCATGCTTTGGCCACCTGATGCAAAGAGCTGACTCATTGGAAAAGACCCTGATGCTGGGAAAGATTGAGGGCAGGAGGAGAAGGGGATGACAGGGGATGAGATGGCTGGATGGCATCACCGACTCGATGGACATGGGTTGGGGTGGACTCGGGGAGTTGGTGATGGACAGGGAGGCCTGGCATGCTGCAGTTCAGGGGGTCGCAAAGAGTCAGACACGACTGAGCAACTGAACTAGACTGAGCTAAAATGGATGGGAATGGGCGAATTTAATTCAGATGACCATTATGTCTACTACTGTGTGCAAGAATCCCTTAGGAGAAATGGAGTAGCCCTCATAGTGAACAAAAGAGCCCAAAATGCAGTACTTGGGTGCAGTCTCAAAAACAACAGAACGATCTCTGTGTGTTTCCAAGGCAAACCATTCAATATCAAAGTAATCCAAGTCTGTGCCCCAAACACTAATGCCGAAGAAGCTGAAGTTAAATGATTCTATGAAGACCTTCTAGAACTAACACCAAAAAACGATGTCCTTTTCATCATAGGGAACTGGAATACGAAAGTAAGAAGAAGTCAAGAGATACCTGGAATAACAGGCAAGTTTGGCCTTGGAGAACAAAATGAAGCAGGGCAAAGACTAACAGAGTTTTTGCCAAGAGAAGGCTTCCTCATACCAAGCAGCAGTTCTCAGACACCAGCTGGGTGTCCAGTGATGCAACTCAATTCTGACAACCTACTCAGAGATAGAATCAGATTCCAGTCCCACCACGTTAGACGGCAGCAGCAAGCTCGGGTTGTTACATGTGCTTCTGACTGACTGAATACAAATCAGAAGTTCCCATGGGTTTCTCTCTGGGTTGGAGTAATTGCTAGAACAGCCCACAGAACTCAGGGAAATCTATTTACTCATGAGATTACTAATTTATTATGTTGTTGTTTAGTCACTAAGTAATGTCCTGCCCTTCTGCTACCCCATGGACTGTTGCTTGCAGGCTCCTCTGTCCATGGGATTTTCCAAGCAAGAATACTGGAGTGGGTTTTCATTTCCTTCTCCAGGGGATCTTCCCAACCAGATATCAAACCTGAGTCTCTTGTGTCTCCTGCAGATTCTTTACCGCTGAATCACCGAGGAAGCCCTAATTTATTATGAAAGGCTATTTAAAAATAAAAATCTACAGCCAGATGAAGAGATATACAGGGCAAGTTCTGGAACAAAGAAACTTTTGTTCTCTTGGAATTTGGGACGCAACAAGTTAGCATGTAAAAGCAGATCTTTTCCCCCATGTAGCGGCTCCCCCGCTAAGGGTCAAAAAGCTGTCTTTTGAGGTTTTAATGGAGGCTTCTTTACATAGCCTTGACTGACTAAATCATTGGCCAGTGGACATTGATTCAACCTCAAGCTCCCCTCCCCTCCCTGAAATCAAGAGGTGGGACTGAAATCCGGAAAACCAGCCAGTCACTTGGGCTGACAAGGAGCCCACACCCTGGGGTGGAATCCAAAGTCACCTTTGTTAACATAAACCCAATTGTGATGGAAAGAGATTGTTGTAAATATCAAGATACCCATTGCTGCTGCAGCATTTTTGGGAAGGACAAAGTTTCTAGCAAACGATCCTCCTATTGCTCTTATCAACCCAAAAATTCTAAGGGTTTTGGGAGCCATGAACCGGAAACTGTGACTGAAGTCAAACATACCTGAGAAATGTATCTTGGTCATCTGAATGCCAAATATTTACATATTTCTTATAAATCACAGTATCACAGTAGCAAAAGGTCTTGTCAACTATATCTTTTATTGCTAGCCTCTGTTTTTTTAAAGGCAATTTTAGTTTTTCTTGTTGGGCTTTTATAAATTGGGGAGAAAATGTCCAAAATTACAGTAAGTCTGAGTACCTTTCTGGTATTATGAAGCACCAAATAATAAAGCCGTAACCTGAATCATGTCAAAGGGAATGCAAGCTCTGTGTTCAGTTGTTAGTCAGCCAGGGAGACTAGATGACTGATGACTGATTTGCTTCTGTCTGTCCACAAATCCTCTAGAAACTGTTCAGTGCCAAAAGATAAAGTAAAAATGAGAAGACTTGTATTTGTAAGGGAGCTGGCGGGAAGTTTCGATGGCTCAGTGGTAAAGAATCCGCCTGCCAATGCAAGAGACTCAGGAGACATGGGTTCGATCCCTGGGTGGGGAATATCCCCTAGAGAAGGGAATGGTAGCCCACTCCAGTGTTCTCGCCTGGAAAATTCCACGGACAGAGGAGCCTGGTGGGCTATAGTCCATGGGGGTCTCATGGATTCAGACACGACTGAGCACGCATGTGCATCCATGCATGTTCCTATTCATTCAGAATAATACAGGGACCAAACAAGGGATAAGAAATGACACATACAGGAGTGATGGGAATGTATTATGGTGTAACTTCGTAATTTTTCTTTATTTCTGTTGAGAGCCTTAATTAACAAACTAGAGCTCCTAGAGACCTACAAGCAAGTAGAATTTCATATACTTGCCAGAGACTGGAGTCAGAAGATGGACAAATTCAAGTCCTGCTCTGTGACTTATTGGAGCTATTCCTTCGAGCAAGACAGTTAAGCCACCGTTTCTTCCTCTGCCAAACATGGCAATGTTTCTCTGGCAACTGCTGTGAAGATTAAAGAGTTTATAGTCTGGGAAGTACCAGACTATAAACCCAGGGTCGGGATGCATCTGTTGATTTTCAGCTGTATCCCCAGAAGCCCAGCCTAGGGCCTGGTAGCAGATAGGGTCCCAAGAAATACTTGTTGAGAGAAAGAATGGTAAAATATCTGTATTATTATTCCTTTTCCTCCAACTTACAGTCTTCCAAATTGAGTAGTGAGATGTGTTAAACCTTCTGAATTCCTACAACTTTCTTTTGCTCTCCTTTATTATAAAAGCATAAAATCAAAAACACTTTGAATTTTTTTTCACACATTTCACCACTGTTTGCTCTTTTGCAATATACCACTTGCTCTTGAGGGGTATTTTTTGCTTTGTGTAACTTATGTCCTTGGCACCATCCTCTTCTTAGAAAACTTCACCAGCCACCACATGAAGTTAGTATAAACTTAAGCCTTTCTTCAGATGGAAACAGCGGTGGTGAAAATGATCTTATACCTGGAACTCTACCGATCACCCAGCTGATAAAACAGGAGAATCACTCCCAGTTGTTAAATCCTTTTTATTTCAACAAATCTTGGATTTAGCAAATGATGTTCATCTGTCTTCTCAAATGCAGTAAAAGGCATTTTGAATTTGCATAAGTCATTTTGAGGGCATTTGTTAGACATACCCTAATTTATATTTTGGGACAGTCTACATTTGCATATAATGAAGTTTGCTTAAAGCAATATATACCAGTAAACACTTAATGCGGTAAACCCAAATCAGGTTATGTGAAATAATGATATTCTTGCCAGAAAAGAAAAGATCAGATAGCCAGTCTATCCTTGGCAGTCAAAACACATTTCATAAACACCTATTGTGTTCCAGGCACTGTGTTCTAGGCACTGCGCCAGGCTCATTGTGGTAAGCAAACCCAGACATTGCTCCTCAGCCCATGGAGTGGAGCATACATAGGTTCAAGTGGGAGAGAGACAGAATTCCACAAATGAGGGAGTCATTACAAACTGAGGGAAGTGAAAGGTAAATAGTCTGAGAACAACAAGGTTCTGTCACAGCACACCGCACAGGGCGAACCAACCTCGAATGGGAGGAGGGTGATCAAGGAATTTTACACAAGGAAGTGAAGCTGCAGCCAAAAGAAGCTCAGGATGAGTTCATGAGGATGAGGGAGGAAGAGCACATCACATTGAGGAAGCAGTGTGTGCGGAGCCTGATCACGTGGCCAGGGGAGCCCAGCTGGGGGGCCAGACGGAGGAAGCACCCAGGAGGAGCTCAGGGAGCAGGAGTGGAGAGGAAAGTAGAAAAGGGTCAGGATTAGCAGGACTCTCTAAGCCCCATGAAGAATTCTTATCTTTGTCCCTTGAATAATGAGAACCTGCAGAAGTGTTTCTGGTTTTTTTGTTGGCGTTGAACTGAAAAACAACATCATACAGTAACACACAACTTTCAAATGTAGAGTTCAATAAATATTTATATGTATATATATATATATATATATATATATATATATATATATATATATATATATATATATATATATGTTCTCCCTTGTAACTATCGCCTAGATCAAGATATAGAATATTTTCATTGTTTCAAAAAGTTCTTTCATATCCTCTTTGACTCAGCACCTCCTCACACCCCTCCCTGCTACAGACACATAAGGAACCACTGTTTTGACTTTTATTATTATGGGCTATTTTTGTCTTGCCCTTGAACTTCATGTGAATGGAATCATGCAGTATATACTCTTGTGTCTGACTTATTTTCACTTAACATCATGCCTGTGAGATTAATTCATGGTATTACATGTCACAGAAATCTTAGATAGGTTTGACTCAAATGACAAAAATGGTGATCATTTTGTAATGAATAGAAATAGCAAATCACTATGTTGTACACCTGGAACTAACATAGTGTTGTAGGTCAATTGAAGTATATTCAATTAAAAAAAAAAAATCTTAGAAATGAAACCAAAACAAACCTTAGTAACAGCTCTTGACTCCTGGGTTTAGTTGAGATGTGTGGTTACCAGAGTCAGCTGTGTAACTGCAGGGCTCATATGCAAGTTCATCCCTAACCTTATTCTTATTTCTAACTGAGGATTCCTTTTGTTCCTTCTCTTCTTTGCATGGACGTCTTTCCTCCCAGACGTTAACCATGATGAACTTCAACCCAGTTTGTTGCCAGGGTCTTATACTTCCTTGGGACACTCCCAAGAAATACCTGCTCAGTAAGCAATATAAGTTCTTTGGGGAAAGAAGATGACTCCATGAAGAATTATTATTTTTGTAGCTCAAGCATAAGGGCAAGAATGGCAATTTCATATGTTTTTAATGCATCTGAATAGGCAGTGGAGTTGCAGGCTTATAGTACTGACCTTATTCACAAAATGAACGAATTGAACTAATTTAATCTCCTAAGGTTCTATCAGTTGGATTAGTGGTGGTTTTGTTGAATAGCCTTTATTTATTTTTCTTGTGGATTTAAAAAAAATTTTATTTACTTTTTAATTGAATGATAATTTCTTTATAGAATTTTGTTGGTTGACTGGCCTTTATTATCTTTCCCTGCTGCTGATCAATGGAAAGCTTTAAAAGGGTCTCCTAGCTGTATGCTTGAAGCAGGTACCTGTGAGCATCAAATAACATCTTTTACCTGGGAAAAAAACGTGAAATTGTTTACAAATGTTAAACGCTGTTATTACAATCAAATCTTTTTAGTGGCTTTGTTCACTTCAAAGGTATTGTTATTAATGCTTTTGTTTTTATGTGTGAATTCTGTAACTACTTACCTAGTTGATTTGATCAGCATCAAGGAGTTTCTAATTCCTCTGTTCTGAAACATAGGGATCCTTCTAGAATCTCTGCGTTGGCTTTCTGGATGATTTTTAAGATACTGCTGTTGCACTCTTGGTTGAAATATTGGGTAATAACAACAACAGCTTCCAGCATGATTTTCTATATATATATTTTTAATGTTTTAATTAAAAATTTATATTGAAATGTTTTTGATTTGCATTGTTGTGTTAGTTTCAGGTGTATAGCAAAGTGATTGAGCTATATATATGTGTGTGTGTGTATGTATATATATACATATATATGTATGTATGTACACACACATATACTTTATTTTAGATTTATTTTCCACAATAAATTATTATAGGATATTGAGTATAGTTCCCTGGCTATCCAGTTGATCCTTGTTGGTTATCTGTTTTATATAGTGTGAATATTTTAATCCCAAACTCCTAATGTTATTTCTCCCCTTCTCCCTTCTTTTAAAAATGTATTCTTTTTAGTTAAGTAGTACATTTTTAAAAGCTGTTTATTTATTTGGCTGCACTGGGCCGGGTCTTTGTTGTAATCTGAGGGATCTTTTAGTTACAACAGCGTTTGTTCATCTAATTCCCTGACCAGGGATGGAACAGGGGCCCCTGCGATGGGAGTGCGGAATCTTAGACACTGGACCTCCAGGGAAGTCCCTCCTATTTTTAAAATGAAGACTTGAACTGGATTTTTTTTTTTTTTTCTGTTTTCAGTATAAAATGGCAATTGCAATCCCTGCATATTTAGTTATATACTACCTCACTGTTCTCTTAGTTTACCTCTGTGGTGGTGTTTTGTCTGTTACTGAGGGTAGGGGACAATGTAGATTTTACGTCTTCTAACCTTCGGTAGCTCTTGCTTCAGAACCTTATGTATTCCTGGTATTACCCTTAACCCCCCAGCCCCATGGACATACTGGGTATCTATTGATATATGCATATGGCTTCCTGGTGGCTCAGATGATAAAGAATCTGCGTGCAATGTGGGAGACCTGGGTTCAATCCCTGGGTTGGGAAGATCCCTTGGAGAAGGAAATGGCAACCCACTCCAGTACTCTTGCCTGGAAAATCCCGTGGACAGAGGAGCCTGGTGGGCTACAGTCCATGGGGTCACAAAGAATTGGACACGACTGAGCGACTTCACATTGATGAATCAACAACAAAATTACCTTTTGGAGACCCTAACACCTGAGTGTCTGATCTCCTGTAGCCTACTATCAAGCAAAGCCTCTTCCTCCCAATTTCAAGGGTAACTTTTAATTTAAAATAATGTAGCATTTTTGTGTCAGCTTGGCCCTAGTATTTTTATCAGTATTTTAAAATGTGTTTTTACATTAACTATTTACTAAGAGGAATAATTGTTTTATATTATACTCACTTTCCTGTGATATACCGAGCTGATTCAAATAGGTTGGGCAAGTCATGAGCAGCTTTTCCTATAAGCTGTGAAACAGATATATGTGAAACAGATATGATATTTATCATAGGACATTGGAATCCAATTTTGCTATTGCCCTTAGGAATGCTCTTTAAGTAGCAGCCAGGTGGCAAGGCCTAGGGTTTTATTATCATTACACATTTGGTCAGTCAACTCCTGGAGTTTGAGCATAGAGAAATAGGTCCCAATCCTGATCCTACTGCTTGGAGATGGAGCAAGATGTCAATCCTCATTTCTCCATATATAAAATGCATAAAGATACAGAGCTGCTGTGAATATTAGATCTTAAAAGAAGCAGGCAGTGGGAGGGTTGTTCAAGAGGGAGGGGACATAAGTATACCTATGGCTGATTCATTTTTATGTATGGCAGAAACCAATAGAATATTGTAAAGTAATTATCCTCCAATTAAAAGTTAAAAAAGAAAGCAGGCAAGGGCTAGTACTTTTATTTAGAGTTAAATAGACCTTGCTTCAGATTCTCATTTTACTAAAATTTGTTCTGTGTCTTGCAACATTTTATCTCTTATCTATAGTTGATTTACAACTATAGTAAATGAACTGTAGTTGATTTATATATTCTTCTCTATAATAGGTTACAAGATATTGAATTCCATGTGCTATACAGTAAATCCTTCTTGTTTATCTATTTGATATATATAGTAGTGTTTCTATTAACCCCATACTCCTAACTGCAACACTTATTTTAAATTGTGCATAATAGCATCTCCCTAACATCTGTTGTTGTGAGAATTTAATGTACATAGTATATATAAATCGCTAGGTACAGTGCCTAGCATAGAGGAAGAACGCAATGAATAATTTCTGTATTCACCATTGCCCAAATAGTTTCAACCTAACCAGCATAAGCTATTTAAAAGGCCTTCTAACTTGCCTGTCTAGTTGTTTTAAGGTAAACGATCGCTTGCTGTATATTTAACGTAGCTGCAAATGTTTATATTTTGAAACAGCAATAGAAAATCTAAAAGCCAGCAGCCGTTCTCAAGCTCCCCAGAACCAAATCCTGTTAACATTAGGCTGTGAAGTCAAATCAAAGGACCAAGGAATTTACAGTTTGCGGGAGGCTTGCCACTGGTTCTAACCCTTTTAGATAAAAATAGGGGGGCGGGTGGGAGTAATCTATTGTAAAAATCTAAGATCCAGTGGGAATAACAGGTCACTGAAGCGGGCCCCCGTGGCTTTCGGGCTCTTATCGCTGCAGTCACTATCATATCACCACTTCAAGCCTTTATATGTGCATGCAAATATTTCACAAAGCCGGGATCATCCCACAACCACTGCCTCTATCCGGTTCTGGCCGATGCAAGTCGTGCGCGGAGAAGCGAGGTAATCTTGCCCGGAAAGAGGCGACACCTGCGTTCCCAGGACTTGGCGCAGCACGCCTCCCTCGCCTGCAGCACTGGCCGAACACGCTCCAGGAACTCGCAGCTCGCCATGAGACCCATCTAACCCGCAGCCGGGAGCGGCGTCGAGGTACTCGTCGGGCGTTGCGGTCGCCCCTTTTGGCGGGCTCGGGCGCTCCGAGACTCCGCCCCCTGGCGCCGTCTATCCGCACGCGCGGAGGCGGGCGCCGCGTCCTCATTGGCGGAGCGCTCCGTGGTGGCCCCGCCCCCTCCAGGCCCCGACGCCAGCACGTTGAGTGGCGGGGGGCCGGCTGAAGAACTGCCCGAGCGAGGAGCGGCTCCCGGGGCCGGGCGGCACGGTTGGGGCGCCCGCTTTAGGGCCCCCGAGAGGCTGCTGGGCGGGGATAGCGGCCCGCGGCCACGGGGGGAAGGGAGTCGGTGGGCTGAGAGCAGTTTGGCGGCGAGGCCGGCCCGCCGCCCCTTCCCCCCACCCCCGTCGACCTTGTCGGCCGAAGCTTCCCGGAGCTCCTCACGCCGGCGCGATGGCGACTGCTGCGGAGGTGGAGGAGGTCTCTCCGCCGACGGACGCGAACTGGGAAAGTGGCGGCGGCGGCGGAGACGACGAGATGAAGCAGACGCTTCCGGAGCTTGAGTCCTCCCCACAAAATGGCGGCGGCCTCAGCATCGCGGAGCCCGGCGGCGGCGCCGGGCCTGAGGAGACCGCGGCTTCCGAGGCCTCCCCGAGCCTCTGCCACGAGCAGCCTCAGGACTCCTCTGAGGCGGGCGCGGCTGCACTGCCCAAAGGCCCCGAAGAGCCCGAAAGACCCATTAGGAGGAGTTTTCAGATCCCCAGGAAGAGCAGAGAAAAGAAAGGTGGTGCTTCCCCTCTTTCCCAACCCCTCTTTCTCTCTCCCCTCCATCTTTTCATTAGAACCTCTCTGTCTCCTTCCCACACCCATCCGAGACACGTAAACACGCATGCAGCGCCAGCCGCCTCTCCCCTCACAGCCTCGGCCGCCCAGCTGCTGCGCTTGGTGCGAGAGGAAAGCGGTGGAATCACGCTCCCTGCTCCCCCTCTCCCCGTGGAAGTTGGAAGTAGCTCAGTTTTGAAGCTTGTCCGTAAGGCTGCAGCTCCCAGAGAGGAAAGATGGTGCTCGGCGCCCCTCCTTCCCAGCCCCTGAAGGCAGAGAAGCTGATGTGTCCTCCTCTAAAGATGCTTCTGAGAAGTCTCACTGTGGAAATAACCCGTGGCCATGGATTCTGGGGCTTTCTCCAAGGCCATTGCATTGCGAGGACCACAAGCGCTTCTCCCTGTGGAAATTCTTCAGCTCTATGTCTACTTGAAATTTGATCGATGTCAGCGCCTTTCCTTGTTTAGAAATCTCCGTTAGATGTGATTCATGCACACTGCTGTTTTCCATCACACTTCATTTCCATGTAGTTTTTTTTTTCCCCCGCCCTGTTTTTGAAGTGCTGGATAGGGCTCTCTTTAAATCCAAGCCTTAGTTTGTTTTTCGTTGTATTTAAAAGATGGGGAAGGTAGGTTCTTGGTGTAGTAATTTCCCTATGAAAAAAATAGAGGTCAGCTTTTGCCCAAGAGTCACCGACTTGATTTTGCAAATAAGAGAACTTCAGGAAAATTTTTTTGAGAGATCCAGTCTGGTTCGTGGAACAAAAATGGGAACAGTTACATTAACAACGTATTAACAGCGTTACGTTTCTAAAACTTTATGCCATATTGTGACACCTTTCTTATAGAGGAAATTACCGTTTTCTGTTTTTAGAATACAATTTTTGACCATCCAGTGATTTTGGGGTGCTCTGCCTGGATTTAGTCAATTTAAAGCGGTTTTGGGTTTTTTTTTCTGTTTTAGTGCGTGGTTCCGTTTTTCAGATTTACTTTGGAAAGTAATAGGAATTTTCTTATTTGTAGGAAACGTTTTTTATTTGTACCTTGAGTCTTGGTAAAGAGAATTTTGAATGAAGCATGTGCTTCCTCTCTGCACGTGCACAACCGCTACATTTGCACAACTGAAATTGATAGCCTTTTGTCAGTAAGATACTGACAAGTCAGATTGTTAATTTCTGTTTGGATGAGAAAGCCAAGGGAATCCTTGGTGTGAGAAGCCAGGCTGAGAAAGATGAAGTTACGTCCGCTAGCATGAGGAATGTTTCTAGAAATATCTTGAGTTAATGTAATAGATTTCAGGGCTCAAGAGGATTCTTTAAGGGTCAGGATCATCAGTTCTTTTGGTTTATGTAGTGAAGATGTATAGTCAATATGAGGAAAATTAGATTTCAGCCTAAAATTATAAATTGGTAGAGGATAGGGTAAGAGTAGATTTAGATGGACTCTTGATTGTAAGGTTGAAATAGCAGCTTGAACTTTTTCCTTCTTTAATTTTTTTTTAGCTTGATACAGTTTTGCAGTCTGTTTTCTAAAAAGTTTTAACCAAAACGTAAGGCACGATGTACCTCATTTTAACTTCTCACAGGACCAGAAAATTGGCCTAAAACCCCTGACAGTTCTGTTTGGGATGGCACTAGGAACTGTTGGCTAGTGTGTGTGTGGTTTTTTTTTTTAAATATGTCCAGAGGCTGCTCTAAAATAGACTTCAATTGAACACACTAAAAGATGTAATTGAGGCATTAAGAAGTATAAAACCTTATTTTCTCCCCAGAGTCTCATGCTCCCTTGGGGAAAATTTATATTTTCCATTTTCACTTACAGGCAGAGGCCTTTCTCCTCTCAGGAAGGTTTTGGTAAGGAAAATATAACACGTAAATTTTTTTCATGTTTAATGAATAATTTTTAACTTGTGTAAATATTTCTACACCAAGCAGCACCTGTTCAAATAGTGCAATAGCAATTTAAATAGAGCTTTTAAAACTTAAATAAGCAGCGTTTTACTATCATGGACTTCATCCTGCCTAACGTGAAGGGAGTTAATACTTGGTGATGGAATTTCATAGAAAAGTTCCAACTTTTCATTAAAAAAAAAAAAAGCTTTATCAGAAACAGTGCAGTAGATTCTGCTAGTTTCACACTTGATCCCCAAATAATACCCTCTTGGAAGACTTGAAAGATAACACTTATGTATAGAATTTGGCTAGGTATTCATGCTGGTCATCTGAGTCTTTTATCATGAATATTAGATACCTCTTCTTAAATTTTTCTGTATCAAAGATTCTGTTGCATTCGTATTTTAATATGGCAGGCCTTTGCTTGTGTCTGCCTTTCCAGTAAAAATAAAGATTAGGACTTGTATTCTTGGTAACTTAAAGATAAACTTTTGTAAGTAGAACTTGGCCTTCTCTTGGTCTTCCAGTAGCAGAACATCCAAAATACTGCCATTCTAATTAAGTGATAATATTGCAAACACTTCATACTGTTTAGTAAGTTGTAGGCGCTGTTGTAAGTTTATGTGTGTTAATTAAATCTAAGTAATCGCATGTGGTAGGTGCTATTCCCATTTTACAGATGAGGAAAGAGAACTACTGAGGTGAATAACTTGCCCAAGGTCACACAGCTAGTAAAAGGTGGAGTTGGAATTTGAACCTAGGCATAAAATACTTATTTCTTGTTCATTATGGAAAAGTTCTGGTTTGTTTTTTTAAAAAAATTAACTAGTAAATTTAGTGATGTTTAGCATGTCTTCATCCTGGGGAATTTTCAGATTGACAGGTTATGTTCATTGTAAAATTAACACATATAATCAGTACTGACAGATTAAGTGATCTGTTGACTAGAGTAAAATTTTACTCTTTATGATTATTAATTCTTTTTACTTAACTGGACAGGCTACTCTCTGCACTGTAAGGAGGCACTGTTAAATTTTACCAAATGGTGGAACTGCATTTTCTCAGTGGGTGTTTTACTGTTGCCTTCTTTTACTCTAGAATCTAGTAGTGTGAGTCCTCAAAATCAGTAATTGTATTTGACATAATTTTTCCCCTCAAAGTTCTTGGGAAGTGACGTAGTGATGATTGACTTCATGGAAAATGTCTATTGGTTAGTGCTTTATGTAGGGAACAAGATTAACTGCTCTCGTGCACCTGCATCTTTTGTAGGTGCATCACAAACTAAATGATCTCATGCATTTGTGTCCATACTGGTCTAGTTCAGGAGAATTAATGACCAATTCTCCTCCCAAATCCCCATCCTTTCCCACAAAATTTGGAATTATCTTTTTGAAGACTTTGGGATTAAGTGTCTTAAGGATTTTTGCATGATGTTTTAAAGTTTTATATGAATGACTTGGTTCCAAGTACCACAGGTTTCCATAGGTAGAAGTAAATCTGAGCAGTAAAGTACAGGCAAAATTCAGTCATCCACATAAAACATTTGATGGGAGCATACACATTCTAAGTAATGGAGGTAAACTGTTTGACATATTCTCCAGTCCAAAAAGGTCAAGTTTCATGTTTGTTATCTCTAGATTTCTGCTAGAATGTTCATTCTTAATTCTACACTTAATGTTTCAATTGTGATTTAGAGATGAATCATCCATTCCTACAGTATTATGTCTGTAGTAATTTTATTAGACTGGAGAAAAGTGATTTTTAAAATAAATTGTGAGGAACAAATGCATATTCATTGTATTTTAATCATTAGTAGACATCAGAGAGATGGATTCAGAGAGAATTGCAGACCAATGTGATTGCCAGCCTACTCTTATTTCCTTTTCTTCCATGAATTACTGTAAGTTGAAATGTATATTTTATATTTTGCATTGGTATATTTTTATAATATTGGTCCATCTTATTTTAAAAGTTTCGCTTGTTTTTACACTTAGGTGTGTATATATATATATTTTACATTCACATAATATTAATACAAACACAAAGATTGGTATTGATACTAAATAAGTTAATAAAAGTAGTTGAGGAAAAATATTTCTTTGGCTGAGGAACAAAGCTCCTATTTGATGATCTTAATTTTATGTCTGTTCTGGTTATTTAAATTTAACATTGAATTCTTAGTATGTTTAATATGTTTTGTATGCTGCAAATAATATGAAATATTCTAGTTCTGATTTGATGGTGTAATCAATTTCCTTATTTGAATTATATATCTCCAAGTACTTTCTAACTCTTTCCTTGAATCCCATAAAAATACATCTATAAAAGAGACTTCCCTGGTGGTTCAGTGCTTAAGACACTGCAGCCACTGCAGGGGGCACAGGTTCAGTTCCTGGTTGGGGAATTAAGATCCTGAATGCCACGTGGTGTGGCCAAAAAGGAGGGGAAAAGAAATGATGAAACACATTCATAATCCGTTTTGTCAGTAGAGAAACCTTGTTAATATCAGAAGTCAACTCAGTAACTTATCTTGGAAAGCCTGTATATGAGCAAAATTATATATTAATGTCTGGAAGAATAATTATGACTGCTGTTAGTTAACCTTTATAAACCAAAAAAGGGTGTTAGTTATGGCTTTTGACCCTGTTAAATGCATTAAATGAGGAAAATATTAATAAGATTTAAAAGAAGACAAAAGAGGGTAGAAAGAACATGCTAGACATCAAATTCTTTTTTTCTTATAGCTAGTATCCATATAGCTAATACAATTTCTTGATCTAAAATAAGGAAATAATTCTGTTTTTCCAGCTCTTGGAATGATTGGTTTCAGCTCTTACATATCCATTTACATCTTTTCTTTTACTTACTACAGTTCAGGATACAAGATTTGCAGCTAGGGAGCCTATTTTGAATTCCATTTGCCCTATTCATATATTAACCTTGGGTCAAGTTAAGTATTAGCTCAGTTTCATTTATGAAATAACCATAATGAATTTCATAGGGTGGTTTTGGTGATTAAATGAGATAATGTATATAAAGCTATCAGTACATACTTGAAAAGGAATAATGAGCCATTAATGGTTAGACACGAAAGTTGTCAGAATCTGAAGAATGTTATATGGGATACCGACTTCCTTACATGAAATGGGTGATTAATATGTAAAATATTCTGTTCCCCATTTGGGTAGTCATAGATTTATTATTGCCTCAGATGATAATACTGTGACATCTGTATGTTTTCTTTAAAAGAAGTGACAGGATGTGTTGATCACATACATGCTTCAGTGGTTATTAAGGACAAATAGACGACCAGGGAATGTACTTTCAGAATATTTTATATTTCTAAACTACCATTACTAGCACATTGACTTGAAATCTTTAAAAATAGTTATAGCAAAATTTTATTCTTCTAGAAAGTGATACTTGGGAATAAAAAATAGAAATTATAACTCTAACCTAACTACTAAAGCCAGTTGAGACATTTGAAATAATTAGGATACAAGTATTTCTTGTTAGACCTAAAATCTTGCACCTTTTTCTGTAAAAAAAAAAAAAAAAAAAAAATTCACAAGTGTTTTCGTATTGGCAGACTACTTTGAGTACATTTGGGGTGACTCTAGGACATTGCTTTGGAACGAAACAAATGTTAAGTAATTTTTAGAGAGTGATTTGAGAGTTAATTTCTATATACATTTTTATGATTTAACTGATATCTTTCGCTTTTGGTTAGATTGATGGTGGAAATAGTGTTGTAATAACTTTAACTAAAAAAATAATTTCTTTTATGTAGATTAGTAAAATAGAAATTTAAAGCCACTTGATACTTCTTTTTGTCACATTTTTAGATACCTGGTAAGGCACTTGTTTAGAAACATAATCAATCATGTATAAAATCAAACTTTAGAAATCATGCTTGGCTTATTTTGAATGTGAAAGCCTATAAAACTACTCCACATGCTGTTTTCCCGCACAGGTTTTTCCAGTTTAGTTGGGGATAGACACAAAGATAAAACATTTTCTCCTACAACATTCTGTAAAACAGACTTGAATTGAGAGAATGGATTTCTCGCTGTTTTCTGAGCTTTCATTTTGCTTTATAAATCACCTAATTGTTGAATTTGTGAGACCTAATTTACAATGACAACGATCATATTTTGGTAGTTTAGAACATATTTGTATTTAGTATAAAAAAACTTGACAACTTTTATTCTCTTTTTTTTTTTTTACTTGCTTCCTCATTCATTCAACTTGGGGCCAGTGCCCCAAGTAAAGGGAATGAGTAAGGCTGTTATAGTTTCTTCTCTCATGGAGCTTGCAATGAATAGATTATTGAGCATATCCATCTGCTATAGATTTGATTATAGGACACTTTTTTGCATGTAATAGTTCTTTTTAAGTGGTTTTTTTTTCCCCCCTGTTTACTACTGGTGTCTTTGTTGCATTGTTATAAGGAATGTTGATTTTATACCCACCCCTCGCTTTTTTAGTGTGTAATTCTGAAGTAGTGGGGATCATTTGTTCTGTACACATTATCTCATTGAAAGCTACCGCTTTTACAGAAACTTTGGTAATATATATATTGGTAAATGAATGGATATATCCTTTGACATTATGTCCTTTAAAGCTTAATAACTGGATGGAGAATACAGTAGAAACAGCTACTGTTTAGTACAAGTGGGACATTGTTTCCAGTAGTGGCCTAAAGGTATTTTGATTGACATTGATTGATTCTTTATTAATAGTATCATGAAAGAAATTAAGGTAATAGCACATAACATCTTTTCTATGAATAACAGTGAAAGTGGTTATTTTTAGTTTGGGGAAAATGTATACATATATGTAGACTTGATGTTTGAAGTTTATAAGTCAAATTATTTCATCCACAAAGTGGAAATTTGAGGTTACTAGGCTCCTGATTGAAGAACAGATTGAATATTTAAGTATTTTTTAAAATTAAAGGGAGTGTGTAGTAGTTGGTCAAGTGGGGAATAAAATCTTTTACCGTCTTACTTTGCACCAGATGCTGTGCTTAGAGCTTTTTCCAAGTGTCTTATATGATGTGTGGCATCGTAGTGGTTATTAGGATAGCTCAAGTTCTCCTTTTTACTGAAGAAAGTAATGAGCTTACTTGGTTAAGTTGGTTTCCCTGGGGTCTCTCACAAAGCCAGTAAATACTAGAGCTGATATTTGTGTCCAGGTTTGACTCCAAAGTCCCACATCTTTCCATTTCACCAAGTTTTCATAGTAAATATCCTCCTACTTTATGTTGGTAATACAAGAAGCTAATGGATGCAGCGTGTTATTCTAACTTTAGTTTTAAAAACTAGATATAATAATTTTATTCTATAAACACCTAAATGTCTTAAGTGTTTTTATGCTTTTACTTATGGCGTAAGCATTTAATTTGCTGAACTAAATGGTCCTAGACACACTACTTACGTGTAACATAAAATAAGAGTTGCGGTAATTTGAGTTTATGCACAGGTTCTTATGAGTAATAGACACAGGCGTCTTTAAGTAGTTTAGGTTGCCTGTAGCATCTGCTAAGTTTTGCCAAATTGTAACTTCCTTTTCTGCATGTATAATGCCAGATGCTCATTCCTATAGAGTTTTTTCTTCAATGAATTAATCAGTATTTCTTTTACATGTCACAAAACACCCAAGTAATAGGTAGCTAGACTTTTTCTTCAATTAACTGTCTTTTGCACTTCACAAAACAAGATAGCCTTGATAATTTTTTTCACTCTATTTATAAGTTATATTAAAGCCACAAAAATATAAGAAACTACTTCTAAGATAGAATCTTAAAATTAATACTGTTTTTCATTTTAGCACTTTTTCAGCCGTTAACTCCAGGCTCTCGGGAATTTGAAGATGTTTTAAATATTCTCCACTCATCTTACCTTGAACCAACTTCAGTAGCAAATTTTAACTACAGGCGTGCTTGCTTGATACATAATGAGCTTTTGGAAAAGGAGGTATGTTTTAGATTGTACCTTTTGTAAGATTCTTCAGAACCAGTTAATAGCCTGGTATTTGTTTTACTTTTATAAAAAAAAATGCTGAAGTTCTTAGGAAAGCCAAATTATGAAAGGGAAAAACAAGTTTTAAATGACGTGTTTTTTCCCTAAACACTCTTGATATTGCACTGCATTTATCTGTGTGTTAAATTAATGTGTGATTGTATAAAATAACTTCTTTTACTAAAAATGAATCTTAAGCATAGTGATAATTGTTTAATGGCTTCATTGTAAATTCATCAGAAGGCTTTTTAATCTTTCAAGCATATGTTAGTTAAGTGGAATCTCTAAGAGTGTGTCTGTCTTAAGTTCCAAGGTTAATGAAATAAAATGTGCATTTATTTTTAGGATATGCTTAATTTTTCCCTTAATTATTGCCAGGTAATTGAATTTAATTTAATATCATTAGTAGAAATTCTTAGTGAGAACAAAGGGGAGTATTTGAACCTTTTAGGTAGTGAATTAAAGTTTTGTGTACAAATTAGAATACTGTTTGAGTTTTAGTTTAAGAAAAGCCATAATAATCTTGGAGGTAATACAAATGACATGTTTGGAAACAATTTGATGTGTGTACTCCTTTCTAATGTACATGAAATGCTATTAATTTTGTACTTTTAAAGTTGGTTAATCCAGCTATCAGTATTTGACTTTGAAAGGATCCTTAAAGTAGCTAAAAGTTACTGGCTCCCAGAGAAAATTAAAACCTTGGTAGTTTGATGTGGTTTCATGGTATGATAGGGATTATTTGTTAATTTATATGAAAATTTAGTCTAAAAATTCATTATATTATTGAAGATCAGTAATAGCCTGAATATTGCATGTAAATCTGTTAGATACAGGCTCCATATCTATTTGTGTCTAAAAGTGAATGCTAGCAGTTTAGGGTGACTTACAGTTCAGATGTACTTAGATCAAGTCACTCTTTATGGGTATGGAGCATGGCTTATGTACTTGGAACTGAGAATACAGTTGCAAAGAAATGAAATATTTTTCCTTGTTCTGATTGAGTTTATAGTCTAGAAGTTGGTCATTAAACAAAGATTTATTAAGCCACCTACTATATGCAGTGGGTCATCCCTGGTGGCTCAGTGTTAAATAATCTGCATGTTAATGCAGGAGACGTCTGTTCGATCCCTGGGTCGAGAAGATCCCCTGGAGAAGGAAATGGCAGCCCTCTCTAGTATTCTTGCCTGGGAAATCCCATGGACAGAGAAGCCTGGTGGACTACAGTCCATTTGGTCACAAAGAATCAGACACCACTCAGCAATGAAAACAACAACTATATGCTATGTACCACGTCAGATAAAATGAGAAATCCAGAGATAATCAAAATATGTACTTAAAAATCTGTGGGAGGGACTTCCCGGTGGTCCAGTGGTTAAGAATCAGCCTGCCAGTGCAGAGGGACACAGGTTCGATCCCTTGTATAGAAAGATCATACATGCTTTGAGGCAGCTAAACCCATGTGCCACAACTATTGAGCTGCTCTAGAGCTGGAGAGCCACAGCTCCTGAAGCCTGAGTGCCCTAAAGTCTGTGCTCTGCAACAAGAGAAACCACTGCAGTGAGAAGTTCCACTAGAAGAGTAGCTCTTACTCACCACAACTAGAAAAAGCCCGTGGCAGCATCGAAGACCCATTGCAGGTTTAAAAAAAAAAGTGTGGTAAGATTTTAATAGAATTTTAGTTAAAATTGTTCAGCACTAGAGGCTATTTGACTGTAAATTAAGACTAAAGAGCCAATTATAATGAAGAAAAAATGAAGTGCAGAAATTTCAGGGAGAGAAAAGATAATTTCCATTTCGGTAGGTTTGGAATTTTTTTGCTGTGTCTCACAGCTTGTGGGATCTTAGTTCCCGGACCAGGGATCGTAATTCGGTGCCCAACAGTGGAAGTGCAGAGTCCTAATGACTGGACCACCAAGGAAGTGCTCATATGGAATTTCTGAGAAATAAAATTGCTGAAACTCTTTACTTGAAAAACAGGCACGTGCTAAGGCATTGTTACAGATTTAATTTCATTTAGTTTACAGAAAAGCGAAGAGAACTGAAGTTTGATGGTCGTTTAGATAAAGAACTTTCAGAATCCTATGCATTTCTAATGGTTGATCGGTATAAGGTAAGTGAACTCATTTTATAAAAAATAATTTGAAAATGTTTGCATTGTAGGTTACTAAATTTGCAATTATTCAGTACACTTGATTTTTATAAACTAACAATTTGTTGATGTATAAATGGAAAAAGTGATTTAGTAGCACAAAGTATTTCATTGTTTTGTGATTTGTTTTTCAGATATGTTCATTTTTTTCTTTGATCAGAGCTATTTTTCCCCCCTGGAATGTGCTTGATAATTAATACTTTTCCTTTTATTAAAGTAGATTATCAGGTGGGGAGTGAGAGGGAGATTTGTGAGGGAGGGGACATATGTATACCTATGGTATATTCATTTTGATGTATGGCAGAAACTAACACTATATTATAAAGCAATTATCCTCTTATTAAAAATAAAGACCAGAAAAAGTAGATTATCTTCTCTATTGCTGATTATATGTGCTGAGAACTATTGTTTCTCCTTTGATGTTTAAATGGAGTTACTGTCTCTCAAATATTTTGCCAATTCTAACTCTCCCTAAAAGGGAATGTTTACATATATGAATGTCATGAATTCTGAGTGTCTGTTCAACTTGGCATAAACAAAAAATAGATTTCAACTATGGTTGCATTGGAAATGTAAACCAGTTTTACATTGATATTTAGTTGTTATGAGTAAACTAGCATGTATATTTATAATTTGTGTAATGTAAAAATATAGTTTAGAAGCTTGGATTTTACTTAAAACGAGTTTATAGACTTATCTTTTCATATTTTTAATATAACGTGACTGCAAGATGACATGTTTTGTTTATTTAGGTTCAGAGCATATGTGAAAAAGGACTACAGGTGGGCCAGTCCAAAATAACAATTCTTGGCAACCCTTCCATGGGTAATCTTCTTTCTTTTTCCATATACCTACTCCTAAATTGCCCTTTAAAAATATCTTATCTAGTTTTGCTTCAATCCTAAAAATTAAATTCATGTATACTTTGTCATGTTCCCAGAAAAAGAGACTAGTTTCAGGTTCTGCAGTGTAAAACCAGTTTTATCCTTTGTTTCTGATTTTGCATACTTCAATTGAACAAGGGTTATCTTTTTTTTTTTTTAATGTCTTAGTCTAGTCCTAGTGATACTGAGAAATTTGATTAGTTGCATGTTTTTTCTGATTTTATTTTTGCTTTGGTTCAATATCAGCTATCTTTACCGTCATTATATATATATTTTTTAAAGGTGTGATACTTTTTATCTCTTATAATTATCTCTTTATCTCTTATTATAATCTTATAATGTCTCTTATAATTTTATCTCAGAATATTATATAATTATAATACTTAGGTTAAGTATTTGGACTTTTTATATTTGTGTCTTTATTAATAATTCTTTCATTTGTCTCTTTACTAGGTGTCTATCTTTCTAGGTATGCTGATTTACTACAAGCTAATCCTTTGGAAGCTGGGGCAGTGGGTGATGTGGTTATTTTTAAAATAATGAAGGTAATTTTGACTTTTCTATTTCAATATATCAAAGATAACATTTGATTTGGATTAGGAGTTTGATTAAAAGCCAGTACTTGCTTGTGTTTGGTATATAAGATACTTTTGAGAGAGGTTTGCCATCTTTAATCTGAATTTACTGAACCTTAAAGTTAGCTTTCCTTTCCAACGAAAAGAATGAAGGAGGAAAATACATTGATAATGTCACTTAAGCAAGTGAAGAGTGTTGTGAAGAAAGTTTTTATTTCCTTGTATTAAACAAATTCAAAACTTTTTTCTGGGGCAGGGTGACTTTTTCTTACTACTTCAGTATTGGTAAAAAGTTTTGGGTATTACTTTATTACCAAGTATTAAAAAGCTGTCATAAGTGATCTGTATTCAGAGGTATACTGTCATATTAATGTCATACAGTTAATAATAAGGTTTTGATGGACGTGAAAGGTTTTCTCTATTTTAGGGTAAAATAAAGAGTGTATATGACCCCATGGGTGTAAAAAGTTCAGAATCTGTATTAAATAAGAGTGCTTCGGACCCAACACCAAAGCATGAATGTCATATGTCGAAGAATGTTAATAGAATTACATCACTTCTGGCTTACAGAGCCTATGAGCTTACTCAGGTAGGTGCCTGGATCCACTTTAGTATTATGACTTCATATCAGTTTGTCACTAAATATTTTAAAATATCTTCCTTTTAGTTCCCTCTGCCACCACACTAGTCTAGACTTAGCACTGCCATGGTCCAGTGATTCACACTGCTATTCGTTCAGTGTTTCCAAGACAGCTCAAAAACATACATTGGTCCTCCTCAGGGTGATATTCAGATTCCTTAGCCTTGCTAGTTCTCCCTGCTTGTAGATTGACTTCCAGCCTGTTTTTTTGTATGATTCCTGCCCTCAGCGATCTCATTTCATCTTAAAGCCTTGGTTTCCCATGGCCTGAAAATTCTTATCTGATAAAATATTACTCAGCCTTCAAGGTAAAGTTAAAGCCCCCTGAATTACCTTGATTCTTATCACGTGTTACTGATTTGATAGATTCTATTTTTATTAGTATTTTTCTGAAACTTAAGCAGTTCATTCTTTAGCTTTATTCAGATATAACTGATTTATAGTAAATTACACATACCCTGTAGCTCAGTCGGTAAAGAATCTGCCTGCAATGTAGGAGACCTGGGTTTGATCCCTGGGTCGGGAAGATCCCCTGGAGAAGGAAATGGCAACCCACTCCAGTTATCTTTGCCTGGAAAATCCCATGGACATAGGGGCCTGGTGGGCTGCGGTCCATGGGGTCACAAAGAGTCAGGCACGACTATGAGGGACATTTGTAGTCTTCTTTATACACATACCTAAAAGTATAATATTTGATATCAGTCATGGTTTTATATGGTGTTTGACTATAAAGGAATGTTATTCTTTAAAAAAAAAAAAAGTGTATATCTAAAGGGATTGTATATAAAAGCAGTGGTGCTAACCTCTCTGGAAATGTTTGTTCTTTTTTTTCTCCCTTTCTTTGATGTTTTACTTCATTTACATTAAAAAAATTTATACTTTCGCCTTTGTTTTTGAAGAATCTCTGTGGGTAAGACCTTTTAGCAAAAATTATATTCACCAAAATCATCTGGACTAACTCATTTCATTGCCTTCTGGACAGTAGTAGTATTGTCACCTATGTAGTCTCTACCACATTCCCTATATTGCCTCGTCTGCAGTTGGAGTCAAGAATCTGTTTTTCCTTTGAAATAGTGAGCATAGTGATAGGTTTTCTTGAGATTGTGTTTTTACTATTTTATTGCCATACCAATGGCTTTTGTGAGCTAACCTGGGAAGTTATGCTCCATTTGTTACATTTTTGGGGGGAGATTTGTTGCACATTCCCAGTGGTCAGCTCTTCGGAAGTAAACTTTTTTAGTATCCTGGCATTTAGATACAGATATACATACAATGCGTGTGTGTGTTTGTGTGTATAAGCACAATGTTTTTATATTATGAAATTAATATAAAGTACAAATTATTTTAAGTAAATTGACAGGCAGTGCTTAAATAACTTTTCATTAGAGGTACTTCAGTTATATTGTGTTTCTCAGATATTAGGCAGATAAATACAACATTCCACTCTGTAATTCTTGCCTTCTTAAGAGAGGTAACTTTGTTTTCTTATTTTTAGTATTATTTTTATGAGTATGTCTTTGATGAGCCAAGGCGAAGACCAAGACACGTGTGTCCATACGCAGTTGTGTCTTTTGCTTATAAAGATGATATACAAACTCAGAAGTTCGTACCTTCATCAAGGTAAGACTTGTGAATCTTACATGTCATTTAGAATCTGTTGTCACGTATCCTACACTGCTGAGTTAGGAGGAGCACTTTCCATTTTTTTTTGCTTCTCTTGAAATTCATTAAATACAGGATTGTTCATGATGACTGTTAAGAATTAGAAAGACAGATGTCTGGAAATAAAAACTAAAATTTACTGAAACCTCATCAATTAACCTTTTGTTCCTGATACTTAAAATTTGTGCAGTTGGTATCAGTGCCGTTTTTTGTTTTGTTTTTGGCCCACACGGCATGAGGGATCTTAGTTCCCTGACTAGGGGTCAAACCCTGGCCCTCGGCAGTGAAAGTGCAGAGTCCTAACCACTGGACTGCCAGGAATTCCCTCAAATGCATTTTTTTTTTGGCTGCCCTGGGTCTTGTTGCTGTACAATAGTTGCTGCAAGCAACTCTGCAGTTGAGGTACACAGGCTTGTTGTTGCAGTGGCTTTCCTTGTTGCGGAGCACAAAATGATCATCCTCTGGCAAACTGTACGTTTACTTTTTGACTGTTTTCTGTCTTCCTTATTAGATTGTAAGCTCCGTGAAGGCAAGGGTTTTGTTCTTCCCTGTAATTCTGTTATCCAGAACTGTGCCTAATAAATAATAGAAGCTTAGTAAATATTTATTGAACGATGAACATGTTTAAATATGATTGAGGCTGTTTCTTCAAATCTCATCACCGTAATCAAGTAATTGACAGAGACTTTAAAGGACTAGATTCTCTCCTGATGGGTATTTTGGGGAAAATTTTTGAGGCAAGTAAGTAATTCTGATGTTTCCATGTAGACTTGGGTTTATTAAATGTTATAATAAGTAATTTGTTCTTCATACTTGGAGGGAAGGATTTAATTTTTTTGTACAGTATGCCATTAAAAATAGCATTTATATCAAGGCCCTGAATGTTAACTTTCATGTTGTTAGCAATCAGTAATATTTCTCTTTTCTTTTTAAAAATTTATTTGTAGATCTAACAGCTTTAATGCAGATAGAAACACAGGTAAGATTCTTGTATTTCTTTCCTTTAGTTTTATAAATCAGAAGAATTATGTTGAGTAAAAAAGTTAAGTGCTTTGTTTATTTTTATAATGAATGCAAGTATGAAAAAACTCGAGGCCATGTTATGATGTAGCATTGACACTTGGTCATCCAAACATAAGGTCTCCTTTGAGAATCTGCTGTTAACTGTGAATAGTCCAGAGAATTGTAGCACTTTGATTGATAAAGGTAAAAAAAATAAAACAAGCTTCACAACTCAGACTTAAGTATTAATTTCATCAGAGATTTAGAATTAAGGAGAGAAGATTAAAAGCAATATTGACATTTTCTATCTTCAAGTTTCTCCACAATGAACACAAGTGGAAACTATATGACATTGTGTGGAGTCATGTAGTTGACTGGATTTAGTGTTGTCTCCTTTGGGGGAAAGAGGAGGGCAGTACTGTATTGTCTTTGCTCCTCAGCATTCTGATAGGAGGACATGTAGGCAAATAAATTTGTTATCTTTTTCATCTGGAATAATTTTGTATGAAAAGAGATACCCAAAACAAAAATCCTATTATTTGAATTCTCTGTAAATAGAAATGTCAAGACTTTTTTTTTGGTTATTGTCTGTTTTTCTGGATATTTTTCCTCTTATATCTAGTAAACATGTATTTGCTTCTGGGCTGCCGAGAGTCTGAGTTGTGTCATTATTCTTTTTATGTAGATAAATTTAACTACACCTTGTGGAAAGGACAGCTTTTAAATAAAGGAAAGCTTTTGTGTTACATTTCTCTGAGGTCAGCCACTCGTGCTTTTTTGCCTATCAAGCTGTAAGTATGATGTATTATAAGAAACTAGCAATTAGTTGCTAATTATTCAGTTCTTACTTACATTTAAAATTTGGTTTTGCTTTTATTACATTTAACTTTTACTTTGATCCATAAGAACTTAAATATAAATACTGATTTGTTTTTTTAAAAAAGATTGATTTGATAACTTGGAAACTTGGGTTAAAAAAAGCTCTCTGCTTTTCTGTCTTGATTTGCAGATAGGCTAAATAGTTATATACATTCATGGCATAAAACTTTTTCTTAGTGATTTAAATATTAAAAGTGATTTTTCAAAGTTTTGTCCTAAGTAGATACGTTTTTTATTTAGCAATTTGAACATGATAGACTTAAAAGTTAACCCTTTGTTGAAAACAGCTTGCTGTGGTGAGTTTAGTTAAAATTTATAGGCTGTTTTCAGTCCTTTGCAACATAAGTTGGAATAGAAAGATTTAAAATGATCTTTTGCTACACCACAGTAAATGTTATGGGTCCTCATAAATGGTAGAAGAGCAATTTAGCTGTTCATACTTGAATTGCCTTTAATAAAATGACAACTTTTCATCCTTTGTGGCTGGAAAATTGATATTAGCTTCTGGCTTAAAGAAGGTTGGTAGTATTGCTGGGCTATTTAGCTACCCGTACGTATATACATGTGAACTTCACATATCAAATATCAAGTATGATATTAATAAATATGCTCATCTTTATTCCATCCAGATAATATGTGTCTGAGAGACAGAGTGATTGAGAGAGAACATTACTAGAGTTAAAAATACAGATAAGGCAAATAAGCCTTTTCAATTTTCTTTCAGTCCTGAGAAGTTAGATGTTGAAACCGTTATGAGTATGGATCAACTGAAACAGAAAATCCCTCCAGCACTATTTTATAAGGAAACTTACTTTGGTCCAAATGAAGGTAGAGCTGTTTAATTTTATTACAATATATAAGAAGCAGACTTGATTTGAATACTAACTGTGTATTTTTTCTTATGTCAGTTTTGAAGAATGGAATGTATTGCAGCCTTTATGAAGTTGTAGAAAAGACAAGGATTGGAAGTAACATGGAAAGTTTGCTACAGAAACTAGAGAAGGAGAAACTTGTGAGTTAAAGGTTTTCAGATGTTCCTTCTCCTTCCTTAGAAACGTGCATATTAATAAGTGATTACGATAATATTTCAGTTTATTTCATTTTTGCCTCTGAAAATAGCATGAAGTCTCTGTTGCTGCCATTTGGTTAAAAGTGTTGTATTATGGCCTTGGGTGCTTTTCATTTTTAGCCATGACACTAGATCCTCTATAGACTAGTCTTTTCCATGAAGTATCTTGATTGTGTTTTATGACTGTGATATTCAGCAAGTACTTATTATCCCATTTTTATGCAGGGTATATAGTTTGGTAAAGAATGAGACAAGAGACTATTTTCCTGGATTATGTGGTGAATGGAGTTACTCATTTGTTCCAGTAGAGACTGCGCTGTATTTGAAGATTCAGAAAGAACAAGGCCCTTGATGAGGTTGAAAGTATAAAAATATTAGTGGGTAAAGTGGTAGAAAATAAGGCTGGAAAAGTGTGGAGGGGGCTATGTTGTGCTCGAATGTTTGTACATTTGGACTTGATACTATAGAAATAGATGTTAAAGAATGGGATGAGGTTTTGATTATGTACGTAATGTGATCAGAACTGTGTTTTGAAAATTTACTTAGGTTACTCCGTAGAGAATGAATTGAGAGGGGAGATGAGGTAGGAAACTACCATTTAGAGTAAAGGTAGGTGTGATGAGAAAGGATAAAGAAGAGATCGATTTAAGGGATATTTACTAGGTAGTACCTAATTTAGTACATATTGAGTATATTGAGTTCCGGTGGAGGGATTAATTACTAGTTCAGGCATCAGACTGTGATGGATTCAAGAATGAATCGAAAATGGTTATGTGATGCTACTATGTATAGGTTAGTTGAAAGAGAGGAGGTGATTGCAGGAAAGAGAGGCTAGTCCACAATTTCTCTTAACTTGAGGTAGGTGAGCTTGTGTTCAAATGTTTAAGGGACATTCCAATAGCGAGGAATAGAGGGTTTTTTGCACAAGTATGCTGTTTAATAGAAAGTTTTCAGCAGTTGTCTTTTTACTCCTCATTTTTTGAGCCTCGGTTTCCCAGTAGTCAAATGGAGAGTTGTATCAGTGATTTTTTTTTTTTAGAACTTGTGACTTTATAGATGATCACATAGAATTTCATTGTTTGGTTATACATTTGCTTAATCAATCCATCGTTTATAGGTTGGAGAGTCAAATTATATACAGAACTTATAGGGCAGAGTTTGTACACTTACTAGCAATAACTTTTTGAGACCAGCTATAAACCTGTAGGTTAGGCATCTTTGAACACACGCATATGCACATTTACATATATGTGGACATCCATTTACATTTGTCTTTGTGTTTCTTATCCCCCCCCCCAAGCTCACCTGTGATACAAGTATTCCTCATGATCTGAATCTGTTCAGTTCCTGAGTTCATTAAGTGAAAGTTTAGGTAGTAGGTTTGGATATAATGGAATATTGCGTTATCCAAATCTGTTCAGTTCTTGAATTTCATAGAATGCATATTGTGAATCTGGACAGTGAGGAGTTTATCACAAAAATATACAACATCTGTTTAGTGCCTAAGAGTGAAAATCAGGACCGGAAGGATACTGGTGTTTTGTTCTTCACCTGAGCGAGTATAAGGTTAGGTTTGTGGGTGACTAGGTCTTCCCAGAATCAAGAAGTAAAAGTAAGATCCTCTGTCTTAGAGGGCACAGGCGTTCATAAGGATACACCACATGAATCGAATGAACTGACATTTTGTATAGCTCCCCCCTTTCCTGCAAGCCCCATTGGGAATTATTCTAATTATAGCTACGTCCTTCATAGTTGTCATCATAAAGGGAGGTACACTGGGGACTCTTGGGTTCTAAGTAATTTTATCCTGAATACATACAGGAGATATTCTGTATCAGAGAGATTTAGTGAACACCTCACAGTAGGTAATACATGGGTTGGCTCTCCTTTGCTCTATTTCGTACCCTTAGGGCAGTGTATCCAGACTCAGGTCAGTTACTCTGTGCAAGTAGTTGGACACTCCATAGGCAAGGGGTGAGATGATTTTTCCTTCATAAAGGGAAGGAGGCAGCTATTTCCCTTCTCTCCTGAAAAGATATCCTTGAAAATGTAATGAATGTTAACTCCACCCTTTGGTGAATAAAATCTGTTCTGGAGCCAATTAGCCCTCTTGGACCTAAATACCTATGGAGATAGCTCTTTAGTCTTCCAGGTACCTTGGGACTTAACCTAGGAACCTAATCTGTACTGTAAACTTTTGTGTGCTCACTTAGCACTTTTAGGGAGATAGGAGAAATGTATCCTTTTGGATCAGAGCAGTTAACTAGGTAATTGTCTATAGATGTAATTCTTAAAATGTGTGAAGAGTGTAATATTTCTGGGGGAAATGAAAACAAACATTCTCTATCTTTATATTCATTTCTGCATGTCAGAAGGCTAGGGCTTTTTGCAGGGACACAGAATTGAGGCAAATTGTATTTTCCCACAGGGATATTTATAAGATAAGTAAAATACTGAACTCTCTTTTAGTTGATGGTCAGTGAAATTAACTCTTTTTTTAAAAAAATGTTATTGGAATAACTTGATTTATAATGTGTTAGTTTCAGGTGTACAACACAGTGAAGTCAAATTCTTAAAGTTGACTTTAGTATAAGAAAAAATATGAGAGAAATGTTCCTAAATTTGAATATTGTCTCTGATAAGAATATTTTGAGTCTCTTGGTGTACATGTACAGGGTAATTTTCTCTCAGGTATACATTTAGTATATTAGCTTTAGCATTTAGAAGTAGAATTACTGATTCATAACATATGACTGGCTTTACAAAATAATGCATTTTATTTTGAGTGGTTGTACCAGTTTATACCCTTAGTACCAACAAGTTCCCATTAACTCACATCATCATAATTACTTGATATAGTCAGACTTTAAATGTCTTTTAATGTCCCATTGCCAATTTTTCCTTTTCAGTGTCTTGTGGTTTTTAGTATGGTTTATTTACAGTATTGTGCTAGTTTCAGTTATATAGCATACTAATTCAGTATTTTGCAGATTATATTCCAATATAGAGTGGCTTGTGTTTTCTTATTAATTTGAGGAGTTTCATATTTATTTTGAAATAAATACTCAGCTGTGTGCTGTAATATTTTTTTCATAATTTACACTTGCCTTTCTACTTTATTCACAGTGTTTTTTGGAGAACAGATGTTCATAACTGTAATGTAATTGAATTTGTGTGTCTAAATGTTAAGTACTGTTAGTGACTTGTTTAAGAAATCTTTCCTTGCTCCTTGATCTTATAGATACTATTATCCTATATTTTTTGAATGTGTTATGATTTTTCCTTTGGCACTTAGGTTTTTTTTTCTTAATATATATGTATTTTATTGAAGTATAGTTGACTTACAGTGTTCCAGGAGCACAGCAAGGTGATTCAGTTATACATATACACCTATATTATTTTTGAAGTTATTTTCCATTATAGGTTTTTATAAGATACTGACTATAGTTCCCTGTGCTATACATTAAACCTTTGTTGCTTGTTGTGTATCTGTTTTTTTTAATTAGAAATCTAGCATTCTATTCATACTAAGTCAAACAAGTGGAATCAAAATGTCATAAATTTTTTGTTAGGCAAAAATTCTTAGATTTTCTTGAATATATATATTATACATATTATTATATACTTGTATACAAAAGTGTTTCTACTACACTTGATGAAGGCTTGAGAAAGAACATCAAAAAAAAGGGGAAATTGGAAAACAAACTAAATGAAATGGGAACACTGAACATGAAACAGAAAAAGTGAAACTAGGTACACAGTAAAAGATAATCAGATAGTCCAGGTGTTTTTAAACATAACTGCTCATTAGAAACATATCTCGAGGAAAAAAAGCAATACCTGGGCATTTGTATTTTTCAGAAAATTCCAAGATAATTCTGATATGCATCTGACACTTTTTTAAAAATATATGTATATGTATTTTCTTTAACTTTTGTGTGATACAATATAGGAGTCCAATCTCATTTTTTTCCCCAATATGAATCTAACAAGTTGTTCCTGAACCATTTACTGAATAGTCCATCCTCTCTCCACTAAGAGGTATTGATATCAGGTAGGGCAAATTGCCCACTTTTTTCATTGTTTTTGGAGTGTTTTGCTATTTGAGATTGAGCTTTTTTTTTCTTCCCCCCAAAATTTAAGAATCGGTTTACTTTTTTCAAAAAATCTTATAATAAGCTGGTTAGTTCCTCACCTCTCCCCCACAAAAAAAAATCCCCATTGGAATTTAAAAATTGGAATTGTATTAAATCTGTAGGTCAAGTTAAAGAGGATTGACATCTTTGTGATATGGTCTTATCCGTGAACAAGTTTCTCTCTTAAGGGTATTTTTTTAACAGAATTTTATAATTTTCTGAAACCAAGTCTTGCTCATTTTTGGTTAGTTTTATCACTAGACATTTTGCTTTTTTTGATGCTATTGAAAAAAGTATTTTCCATTTCAGTACATTTTATTGTGTATTTAGAAATGTAATTAATATTTACGTACAAAAATAATATTTATGTTAGATCAGTATATGAAATTTGAATAATTTGTTCATTTTTGTTCATTCTTTGGGATTGCTCTATATGTTTCATCTTCCAAGAGCACCATTTTTTTTTCCCTCTCTAATCTAGGATCTCTAGTATGATGTTGAATAGAAGTGATTACTGTAGGCATTCTTAACCTTCTTGATGTAATGAGAAGAGTCTGTTCTTTGGATGTTGGGTGGCACTTAACTGTAAAACTGTGTAAAATGTTTATGGGTTTATGATTCAATTTTTTTAGATAGAAAATTCAGGTTTTCTATTTCTTCTTGGGTCAACTTGGGTATATTATGGTTTTATTTATTTTTAGGAACTGGCCGATTTCTAGTTTTAAAAAATGTACCGAGCGAGGATTATTTTTACAGTCTTTTTAATAGCTACTGTGAGCATTTTTACAAGTAGTATTTTATTATGCTGCCTCTTTCTAGTACTTTTCACCAAAGGTTTGTTGCCTTTATTCATCTGAAGAACCAAATTTTGGTTTTGATCCTCCATTGTATCTTTGTTTTCCTGGTTTATTAATTTCAACTGTTAGTTTTAGTCTACTTGGGAGGGGTGGTGATCCTTAGTTATTTCTGACTTCTTACGTAAGAAAAAATGGTCAATGAACTTTGACTTCCAGGTACTTTTTTAGTTACTTTCCACATGTTTTAATATGTAGGATTTTCATTATTATTCAGTTCTAAGTGTTTTTTAAAGTTTCCATTATGACTTCCAGTTTGTCACATGATGTAGAGGTATATTTTTAAATTTTCAAATGTATGTGAATACATTTTTTTCTTTGAATTGCATTGAAATCAAGATAGGTAATTATTTGAAATTTTTTTGAGATTTGACTTGATAAAACTCGGTGTTCAGTTTTTGTATGTGCCCTCTCTGGATATGAGAAAAATGTGTATTATTTAATTGTTAAATCCTAGGGACACAGTTCTGGTTGACAGCTATTTTCTCTTAGCACTTTGACAATTTATGTTACAGTGTCTTCTAGCTTCTATTTTTGTTGAGAGATCCAGTTGTAGTCTAATGATGGTTTCTTTGTAGGTCATTGGTTTTTTCCGGTTGCTTTTTAAATTCTTTCTTTGTCTTTGATGTTTTACAGTTACATTAAACATATCTACGTGTAGATTTCTTATTTATCCAGCTTGGTGTATATTTTTTCATGTTTATAGATTTATATCCTTATTTCTAATAACTACGAATGTTTTAGTCATTATCGCTCAGATTATACTTCTTCTTTCTCTTTTGATTGACTTCTTAAGACTTTGAAGCATCATTCTGTTCTCCCTGTCAGTCTGTCTTGTGTTTTTTGCCTTATTTCTACTGCATTTTTAGTAATTTCATCATAGGTATATTCTAGATTGCAAATTCTTTCTTTAGCTGTGTCTTATTTGCTGTTTAATCAGTTCATTGAGTTTCTAATTTCACAGAATATATTTTTAATTTCTAAAAGCTATCTTAGGGTCTTTTTGAGATCTACCTTTTAATTTTTTCTTTTTTAAACAGATTCTTGTTAATTCTTTCAGAAAGATTTATTATGTGCTAGAGACTCTGCTAGGAGGTAGAGATTATATTCTGATGTCCCCTTGGATATGTTTCTTGATTGACTCACCATTTTAACCATTTCAAAATATACAATTAAGTGATTTTTAATAAATTTGCAATGTTACGCAACCATTGCCACTATCTTATCCCAAAATATTTTCATTACCCCCAAAAGAAACTTCCTGTTCACTATGCATTCACTCCATATTCTTCCCTCTCCCACCCTCTCTCCCCCAACCAGTCTCTGGCAGCTAGTAATCTGCTTCTGTCTTTATGGTTTTTTCTGTTGTAGACATTTTATATAAATGTGATCAAGTAATATGTGACCTTTAGTGCCTTCTTTCACTTAGCATAATACTTTTAGGGTCCATCCTTATTGTAACATGTACTTCATTTCCTTTATTTCACTCTATGAATAATGCTGCATTCTGGTTGTCCGTTTGGTTGTTTCCACTCTTTAGCTATTAAGAATATTGCTGCTGTGAACATGTTTTCAGTTCTTCTACAGTATTTCTTTAAACATTTCATACATGTTATTTTATGTATTTTATCTGATGATTCCAATCTGCAGCCCTTGGTATTTGAGTCTGTTGTCTTTGCTGAATCTCACTTAGGGTATGTTAGTTTTTCAGAATCTTGACAATTTAAGATTCTGAGCTTAATATTTTATATTTTTAATACTCTTTGTTTTCATTCCTGTAACATTATCTGGAGAGCCAAAATGTCTGTTGTAGAATCTGGTAATATAAATGCACAGGCTGGGTTAATAATGTTTTCTGAGGGAAGAGGAAGCAGTAAGGTGTAATAAATAGAGGCATCAGTACAGAATTCACAGGTGCTTCCTTTTCTTCAGGATTGAAAATTGGGTATTTAGTTATTTCTGACTTCTTATGTAAGAAAAAATGGTCAATGAACTTTGACTTCCATGTACTTTTTTAGTTACTTTCCACGTGTTTTAATATGTAGGATTTTCATTATTATTCAGTTCTAAGTGTTTTTTAAAGTTTCCATTATGACTTCCAGTTTGTCACATGACGTTAAGGTATATTTTTAAATTTTCAAATGTATGTGAATACATTTTTTTCTTTGGGTTGAAGCTACAGATGTTATTGCTGGGGCTTCTGACTGCCTGAGTTGTTTCTGGGTGTAGATTCCCTGTGCTTCATGGGTCTCCGAGGACACTGAGTCCCCTTAGGGAACTAAGAGTCTTTAGGCCACTAACCCAGTGGGGGTTTAAAAAAAAAAAAAAAGAAAACCTTTGGCATTTGCAGTGGGTGAGAAGTTAAATAAATCTAATTGTGTTTTTCCTCAGCAACCACAAAACATGAAGCTGTTAATCACGTCTCTCAGTTTTCTGTTCTGACAAACCAAGGGTTTGGGCAAAATGTTAAAAGGGATATGATATATGAAACATTTTAAGGTTTTAAATCTGAAACAAATTTTGCAGATGCGTTGTCCACTGTACTTTTGGGTTTTCAAGCAGTGCTTTTATTAAATGTAAATGGTGGCATAGTCACTTTAGCCCTTTAAATTATTGGTTCTTACACAGACTTTGTTTACTGGAGTTGTGTCATAGAAATTTACGTAGCACAAGTTTTCTTCCAGAATCCAGAGTCCCTTTGTGTTCTGCTGTCATACTCAGTTCTTCCTTTACTGAGTATACCCTTTCTTTGATCCAAAAAATACTGTGAACTATTGCAGTAGTCTGTGAACTGAGTTCTTTGCATCACGTTGTTTTCTCTCCTCCAGTGCTATCAAGTTTTCTGTATTTTTTTAGGGGAACACTTCAGCTCAAAAGGGTATACTCTCCAGGGCATTTCTAGCTAACTTGGCATTTTTGTCTTCTTACAGTCTAGCCCTTAATCTTTCTAGATTTGTCTTAATGTTTCTCCTAGTCTCTGCTCACCCTTGACCAGTCGTAAGTACTGTGATGCCTGCAAACTGTCCATCATATTGTAACTCTGCCTTTGCTCGTGATGTTGCCTCTATTGAAATGTCTTTCCCACAATCTTAGGCCCTTGGCAATGTACCTATCCTTCAAACTCCACCTCCCATACACTCTGAGTATGTTTTCCCTTTCTGTTGTTTTGTGAAACTTTTGAAGACCTTTCCTGTCTATCTAATTATTGATATTTCTTGTGTTACTTTCACCACCCAGTTATAAACTTCTTTTGATCAAGGATCTTGTGCTGCTTGTCTCTCACGTTGTCTCTGGTAAGGCAGGATTACTTTATGTGTGAAAGATGTTCATTAAATAACGTGAAGAATTAGATTATAGCAACACTTCGCATTTGAAATTAGCCTGAGCTCTTGAAAGGCAGCATTTGGTCCTACTTGTTTCATATCTCCAACATGCAGCACACCACCTTGGCAGTTTTTAACATGGCTTCTGAATTGCTGAGGAAAATATTTGAAGTTTTAGTTTTTGTTTGGTTTTTATATTTTAGTATCAAAGAAAAATCAGCAAGTTGATTTAACAGTTACTTAGAATTCTTTCAGTAATATTTTCTCATTAAAACTGTGAAAACTTAAAGAATTCTTAATTAGTTGGAATCCGGTTCGCAGAGAATTGGTAGGGTTTTTATCTAATTCAGTAGCAGTACTTTTCCTTAAAAAGATAAAAACTTGTTGCTTACCTTACAATTAGTAGGAACTGCTTGCTATGTTTCTGCCTTCCGGTGAATAATAAAGCAGATTCAGCTTCTTCCTTCTTCCAAAAATGCAGGTTCTTGTTAAACCTTTGGGAGACCGAGGATACCTTTTTCTTCTCTCTCCTTATCAAATGGTTCCTCCATATGGTAGGTGATCTCTTTAATTTTTTATGATTTTCCTTTAACTTTTTCAAAGTTAATACATATTGCTAATGAATTTCTCTTGGTTTTTTTTAGAACATCAAACTGCTAAGCCTCGAGTCTTACATGCTTTGTTTCTATTTCAAGAACCTAGAGGAATAGTTCCTTGTAAGTTCATTGGCTATCTAAATCTAGTTACATATAGATAACTACATTATAGTGCAAATTTTCAGGTAACTCAGGAAGCATTTTGACTTTCTTATACCATGTTTTGGGAAATAATGGAGATATTAAGAGGTATTAACAATATAAAACACAAATTATATGGCTTTTTTTTTTTCTAAGTATGAAAAGTTATTTTGGTTTTTATCAGTGTTTTCACTATATAAACATTGATTGAAATTGTTATAGTATATAGCTTAGCTTTTCAGGGTTTCTATTATATGATTTTTTTTTTTAAGCTTAGTTCATTTTTGCATTCAAATTTTAGTAACGTTAAGTGCATCATGCACTAGGTTACATATTAGACCATTCAAAATTAATAAGAATCTTCACACTATTTTAGAGAACTTTTTCTAGTCACCATTTCTAAGAATGAACTTTAATGTTATATTAAGGTAAAGTTCTCACCGTTAGATTAAAAGTGAGACTCATGGGAATTTCCTGGCAGTTCATTTGTCAGGGCTCTTTCATTCCCGAGGACCTGGATTCAGTCCCGAATAGGGGACCCGAGAGCCTTCAAGAGCTGGGGCGTGGCAAACAAAAAAAAGAGAGAGATTCTCATTTGTAGCAGTTTAGTGCCTGCCGATCTGCTTATGGGGATAGAGTTCATGTAAAGTTGTCTGTTATGTTAAAACAGGAAGGAGTGACATCATGGTCAGCAGGACTGTCTTTCTAGGAGCCTCAGAGTTTGCCCTTTTTCTCTGTTTCTCCTTATATTTTGCTTGCCACTAGTTGATGCTTAGGGACATGACAAGGATCTTCAGTGGGCAGGTGTTCTTCCCTTTAAAAATAATATTCCGTAATTTTCATGTTTTAGTTTCTTATTGGCCCATGTTATGCTCCTGGGCTTAGAAGCATGCTATTTGTGTATTCTTATATAACATATATGTATTAAGATACATATAGACTTTCCTGATAGCTCAGTTGGTAAATAATCCACCTGCCATGCAGGAGACCCTGATTCGATTCCTGGGGTCGGGAACATTCCCTGGAGAAAAGGGATAGGCTACCCACTCCAGTATTCTTGGGCTTCCCTTGTGGCTCAGCTGCTAAAGAACCCACCTGCAATGTGGGAGGCCTGGGTTTGATCCCTGGGTTGGGGAGATCCCCTGGAGGAGGGAAAGGCTGCCCACTCCAGTATTCTGGCCTAGAGAATTCTGTGGACTGTGTAGTCCATGGGGTTGCAAAGAGTCAGACATGATTGAGTGACTTTCACTTTCACTTTTCATTAGGGTACATACTGGTTTGGTCCACCATTAATGTATGGGTGGTGTTACACTGCTTTGACAATATGTAGATCTGTATTTGTCTAGTTTCTTGATTACTAACATGGTTTGCTTTTTTTGTTTGTTTGCAGCACAAAAAGGTTCAACCAGTGCAGCACCTCAGGAGAAACATGAGAGCACGTCAGATGTGTTAAAAATAACTCAGTTTTTACAGTTTGCTTTGATTCAGTGTCGAAAGGAATTCAAAAATATAAATACTATAAATTTTCATTCTGTTGTTGAGAAGTATGTAAGTGAATTTTTTAAGAGAGGTTTTGGTTCAGGTAAACGAGAGTTTATCATGTTTCCATATGATTCACGATTAGATGATAAAAAATTCTTATATTCAGCTCCAAAAAATAAATCCCATATTGATAATTGTTTGCATACCTATATTTTTCGACCTGAAATGTATCAGTTACCTATTTATAAACTAAAAGAGCTATTTGAAGAAAATAGAAAACTTCAACAGTTTAGTCCACTTTCAGACTATGAAGGCCAAGAAGAAGAAATGAATGGTACAAAAATGAAATTTGGAAAACGAAATAACTCAAGGGGGGAAACTGTTTTATCTGGAAAGCAGAAGTCATCTCACTCTTTGGATTATGATAAGGACAAAGTCAAAGAATTGATTAATTTAATTCAGTGTAAGAAAAAAAACGTGGGTGGGGACTCAGACACAGAAGATACAAGAAGCAAAACTGTCTTGAAGCGGAAGCTTGAGGATCTACCTGAAAATACGAGAAAGCTCGCCAAAACCAGTAATTTATCTGAAAATTGCCATCTGTATGAAGGTAAAATATCAGAATTGCTTTTATATAGTGTAAAAGTAACAACCAAAAACATAGTTAAGTAGTTCTATCTATTCTCCTCATAACAAGGGTTTGCAAATTATAGCTTGAGAGCCAATCCAGCCAGTCCCCTGTTTTTGTAAAGGAGATTTTATAGGAATACAGCCTTACCTATTTGTTCATGTGTATTTAGCTGCTTTTACACCATAATGGCACAGTTGAGACAGATTGTATGGTCCACAAAGCCTAAAATATTTACTTTCTGATCCTTTACAGAAAATATTTGCCAGCTCTTGTCCTTGTATATCAGATTTCTGAATTGTGTCACTTGAGGCTAAAATAAGAAAATAAAGTATGTTCAGCCATCACCTTCCTACTTGGAGCTGCTTCCCTTTAATATTTCTTTACTTTTACAATTGGAAAAGTACAAAATTGAGTATTGAGTTCTTTTAGAATGTTCACTAACGAAAAGAGCCTTCTGAGCTTTAAAATTTCTTAGATGCACACTCTTTTTCCCACCCTAGGAATCCAGTAATTTGTTTGGGTTTTTATTTTTTCTTTTTTTCTTGTTTTTAGGTGAAAGAAAAAGACAAATTCTTCTCTTAAGTGTTTCAGTATTGCTAGTAATTTAAAGGATCTTTTCGTCTAGATTTTTAACACTGCTAGCCTGTAAGCATGAAATGTGTTCCTCTGCATTCAGTCCATTGTGTGCTGCTGCTGCTGTTGTTAAGGACAGGAGATCTGACTGTCCCGCTCCTGTTTCTTACTAAGCACCTCTACTCATGGGTTTTCTAATTCTAATTTCTAATTCAGTTCTAAAGTCTCAGAACTGACTAGGTTAGTGCCCCTTATTATATTGTTCTCTAATCAGCCTCTGTAGCCTCAGTTACTTTTCACTCCTCTGTTCTCCTTTACTTCCTCTCTTCCTGCACTATTCAGTTTAAAATTAAGTGATTTAAATTTAAATTGATTAAAGTGAAATAGAAGTTCATTTCCTGTATTATATACCAGCTACATTTCACCAGCCACACTGCTGTTCTGAACAGCACAGGTAGAGGACATTTCATCACTGCAGAAAGTTCTGTTTGACGGTGCTGTTCTTTTCAGTAACTTTCAGGGTTTTTTCTTCACTTGATCTGTTTTCTCTCTTTCCATTAGTGTTTCATCCTTGACCCTGTACTGGGTGGCCTTCCTTGCTTCTAACGCTAATTTCAGTGTCATGTCCTTCTCAGTATTGTTTTACTGATTTGCGAACCATCTCAGCTTCTGTGTTTGCCTTTCAAGGCTTTGTTATAACCTGGCCATGTCCAGCCTGAGTAGCCCTGTTTCCCACTCTCCCCAACAGGCACTCTTCTCAGAATACATCATGGTCAGCCTGGTAGTTCTTTCTTTTCCCAAAGCATCTTTCATTTCTTTCAAGCCTTGTGTCTTTGCAGTTGAGATCCCTCCTTAACTTTCTGGCTGTTCTGTTCCTTGATGCTTTTCATCTCCTTTCCCTTCTGCTGGCTTTCTGCTCTGTTCTGAACCTGATGATGTTCACTGATCCATACTGTCATATACTGTTGACTTCTATCTTGAGAGTTAAGTGCTTACTGTTTGCTCGCTGCTTTATGTGTATAGACTCATTTAGTTCTGGATTGGTAGACATTATTATCCTTATTTAACAGGTAAAGAAAACCATCTTAGAAGTTAAATAATTTTATCTAAAGCTATGTAGTTCACTGATCCATGTTTGAAGTCACTTCTGACTGACTGTTAACCATCATTCCTATTTCCTAGCACTGAACACATAATGGGCAAGACAGTTAAAACTTGGCACCATTTTAGCGGATCAGTGGCTGATTTGTAGATGTGAAAAAATACTTGTGGGTGGAAATCAGGCTTTATCAAAAATTAAAATGGTGGGAAAGCCATGCTAGTTATAGTGGACCAACAGAGAAATGGCGAAGGGGGGCTGGGGAGATGGGTAGAACGGTTAAAGCAGAACTAGTGACATCACACGGGCATGGCTAGGTGTGCCTCACTTGTGTTCATTTATAGTCATTTTACACACTTTCTGATTCTGAAAGTAAAGATTTAAAAGTTGGATTCTAATAGTCTTGATTTGGTGGTGAGCTTATTTATTTGTTTAGTCGGATGTGCTGGGTCTTTCATTGCTGTGTGAAGGTTTCTCTAGTTGTGGAGAGCAGAGGCTACTCTCTCGTTGCAATGTGGGTCTTCTCATTGTGGGGGTTTCTCTTGTTGTGGAGCTCAGGCCCAGACGCATGGGCTTCAGTAGTTGCAGCATGCAAGCTCTGTAGTTGGGGCATATGGGCTTAGTTTCTCTGTGGCGTGTGGGATCTTCCCAGACCAGAGATTGAACACATGTCCCCTGCTTTGGCAGGCAGATTCTTATCCACTGTGCCACCAGGGAAGTCCCCCACTCACTTTATTAGAGATGGCCTTCTATTTCCCCTACCCCCTCTAATATCAACTTTTTAAAGTATGATTTACAGACAGTGTACTCATTTTAAGTGCACACTTTGATCAGTTTTTTATAGCTGTTGTTACTCCCACTCCAATATATAGGATATTCTCATTACCTCCAAACGTTGCCTTGTCTTTCTTTGAATTTGTCTGTTTGCACTCCATTGCTGGTCTGCTTTCTGTCTCTCTAGATTATTTTACCTTCTCTATAATTTCGTATAATTAGGTACAGTATGTACCCTGTTTCTAATTTTGGGGGACAGGTATATTATGGACTACCTAAATTGCAACATCTACCCTAGCTTTACCCTGCTTAAATATTAAAGCACCTGACTTTCTGCATGTCTATTCTCTTTACAAGTTTTTAAATATATCGGTGGTGCATATAACCCAGATCTATACTTGCTTGAAGCCATGTCTGATATGTTTTCTCTCCTAATACTTTTTGTTCTTATTGCAAGATTGGTGTAGATTTCTTTGGGATGATTTTACATCTCTTAATACCTCAGCTTTGTGAATTAAGTAATCTAGTCATTTAAGATAAAGTTTAGATTATAAGGTTAGTACAAAATGTTATGGGAGAGATCAAAGTCAAAGTCATGGGTTTTTGTTATTTCTTTAGAAGATTTAAGTGTACTCTGTATACCCTTCTTGAGCACTTTGCAAAACAGTACGGATAGGTATTTTTCTGTTGTCAAGTATCTTGTTGATTTTTAGGATTTTGGTGGTAGAGTTTAAGGTAACTACAGTACAGTTATTTATATGTATTATCCACATAACCAACATGATACCTGAGCTTATTTCTTAATAGAATTTTCAATATATGATGAAGATAAACTTAATTTAATAGGGATTTTGACCTGTGTGCAAAATTTTAGAATCCGTCATGTTTGGAAAGTAAGGGGTGGATATACTTGTAAACTCATAGCAGGTGATTTGATTGAGTTCTTGCCTATAAATGTCAAATTATAATTAAATTTTAGGTGTATGTATCTATATTTATTTTTTACAAATTTTTATGCTTGGCTTCCAAACTGTAAGAGATAGCTCTTTCTCTCTTCCCTTCAGAGTCCCCACAGCCTGTTGGCTCACTTGGGCATGAAGCTGACTTGAGACGGCAGCAGCAGGATACCTCTAACTCTGGCGTTGCTGACATCCACAGGCTGTTTAATTGGCTGTCAGAAACACTAGCAAATGCACGTCATTCTGATGCATCCCTGACAGACACAGTCAACAAGGCCTTAGGATTGAGCTCTGATGATGCCTATGAAGAGATGAGGCAAAAGCATGAATATGAGTTGAGCTCCACCCTGGATAAGAAAGAATATGAGCAGCCTACTGGTGCAAAAATCGAAAATGCACGTTTTAAGGAGACTCAGAGCCCGGTGCGAGACGGTGATGCATCATCTTTAAAGTACCCTGTTGGTGTTTCTACCAGTGATGTAGGCACTGACCATAAATTCCATTTGAAAGAAGTAAGCCTCTATCTTTCGATTATCTTTGTTTCCTTTTGTGAATATTTGTGTGAAAGGGAGGATATAGGTGTGCTTGTTTTTCTTTTTCACAAAGAAATGATACACATTTCAGTAATAGTGTCTGTGTATTTCTAAGTATAGACTAAGTAAGTGTATACTAAGTAATAACTTAGTATTTCTAAGTTACTCCTTGTTACAAAGAGATGAATGCAAGTGTTTTTCTTGCTGCTGCCCATATAGTCTAAGATTTACCATTGTGATAAAAGTCACAGCCGGACAACCTGTTTTGTCAGGAGCTGCTTGAAAGTGCTAGTCGCTCACTTGTGTTTGAGATTAGAGTATAATACCTTTATCATGTTGATTTTACTCATTTGTAATGTTTAGATTGAGGTTTGAGCATTTGCTGTGAAAAAAGGTGTTCATTCTTGACTTTAAAATTAGTTGAAAAGAAAGGTATTGAATCTGTACTCTTTAATTTTTAGGATCCAGATTTAATTAGCATGAATAATTTTGAAGATTGCAGTTTGTGTCCTACTATTCCCATTGAACATGGATTCCATAGACAATCTAAGTCAAATAATGTTGAAGAGACTGAAATACATTGGAAACTGATTCCAATTACAGGTAAGAACAAGTACACTGGGACTTAGGTTTGCTTGGTTTTACTTAGGGAGTAGTTTCCTGAAGGGTTTCATCTTGGAAATTCTTGGGGCTTATTTGGCTCTGGTATCTTCAGTGTCTTATTTTGAGCAGTGTGATATTCATCATCAAGTGTTGGTGTATTCTTGGTCATTATCTGCAAAAGAGCCTATTGAAAAGAGAAAGATTTAAAATATACTTTATCGAGTTGAACATGCAACTTGCAAATGAAAATTGTTGGCAGAAATTGGGTTTCTAATAAGGTGAGGTAGCTACAGAGATGAACGAGAGTCTTTGGGCAGCCAATTAAATGCTGTCTTCACAAATTATTAAACTTCACAAGCTATCGTCTAAGAAGTGTTCCTGTTAAGGTTCATCTTTTGGAAAGAAATGAATAAAGAGTTCTTAATATTGGGTTATTTTCAAGAAATTGGGTCATTGTGGAGAATGGCCTGAAATGATTAAATGTAAATATCCCTAGAAAGCTTATAGAACCTTATAAAGCTTATAGTGGGGCAAAAATAGTTTGTGAGCATGCTAAGTCGCTTCATTTATGTCCGACTCTTTGAGACCCTATGGATGGTAGCCCAGCAGGCTCCTCTATCATATGGGATTCTCCAGGCAAGAATATTGAAGTGGGTTGCCACGCCCTTCTGTAGGGGATCTTCCCGACCCAGGGATGGAACCTGTGTCTCTTACGTCTCCTGCGTTGGCAGGCAGGTCCTTTATCACTAGTTTAGCAGATGTTGAAATATCATTTTGCAGTGTTCTAATTTCTCTAGGCAAACACATAAACACACACACATACAGATACTGTTAATATTCCAAGTTCTTATTCATCTTTGTTAGCTAAGCATTTGGGGAAATATGTCCAGGGCACATGTATTCCATTCCTTGATTTTTATTTAACCTTTAAAAAGAAAAGAAAAACCAGTTTTTGCTCAAAAGACTGGCTTATGACCTAAAAGCTACTGAGACCTCCAAGGACTCTGAAGAATTTCTAAAAACTTGATGAGTTTCTGTGGTCTTCAGCACCTTTATCTGCTTGGTATCTTATTAGAGAGGGCACAAGGCCCAGCAGTGATAGTAGCGCAGCAGCTGGAGAAGTTGGTTTGAGTTGGACAAACTGAATAAGGAAGTAGTCTGTACAAGGTGCTTATCCTAACATTCCTCACTCAGACACCTTCATAGCTGGTTTCAGAGTCATTTGAAGGCACAACATCTAGGTGTCGATATTCCATCATCACCTGAAGGGAAAAGAAAGCAACTTCCCATTTCTTAATGACCCTTCAGGATTATTTTAGGTGCACGAAGGAATACTTGGATTTGTTAGCATTTGGGGTTATTGGAAAGGTGCTTTAAAAGGTTGTCACCAGTATCTGAAGAGAGTGTGCAAATCTAATGGATGCTTTCCCTCAGGAGGGAATGCCAGAAGCCCAGAAGACCAGCTGGGGAAACACGGTGAGAAGCGGACACCAGGTGAGAGGCGCTCGCTGCTTTTCCTCAGGGGGCCCTGCCTCAGAATTGCTGCTGACACTTCTGGGCATCCGTCAGGAGCGCATCAGTTTAACTCTCTTAATTACAGAAAAAATATTCTTATATAAAGAGTGTATTCAAGGGAGTCACTGAATATTCACAGATTAAATTTTTTTCACCTACATACAGTAGGTTCTGTCTGATATAAGGATTTGGAAAGACCAGAATATTTTTCTTAATCCACTTCTACAGAAGCAGTCTTCAAGTTTCTCTTAAATTAAAAAAATATGAGGAGGTGAGGCCATGTATCTTTTAGGTACATTATTCCTAGTCTTATATTTCTTTGACTGAATTCTTCTATTAGTAAAACTAATTTCTACAGATAGTAAGAGAAGCACGTACAGATATTACTGATGAGCTTGTTGTACAGGAGGTGCCTGGAAGACGTCTCTTCTGTCTGAACCCAGTTCAGGATCTTGGCAGCTGGCCACAGGCAGACTCCTGCTTGGAATTTGGTCTGGAGTTTTTGTTTGTTTGTTTCATTTTATCTTACTCCTTCAGAAATCTTGTGTTGTTTTTTCTATTTGAAAGAAGAGCTAAGTGACTTTAATTTTAGTAGATCTTTGTGGTTATTCCTGTCTTTGGGGGTTAAAAAAAAAAGACTGAGTTAATAGTTTTCTTCAAGATCTTCGTCTCCTCCTAGGAAAAGATGGTTGCGGGTGTTGGGGGGCAGAAAGCAGGAATAACAGATATATGACATACAGGAAAGTGCATAAATCTTTACAGCAGGATGACATTTTACATGTGTAAACACTTAGGTGGCCGCCACCCAAATCAGCAGGTAGAACATTTTCAGCATCCTCCCAGTCAGTATTTTCCCTGCCCCAAACAATAACCATTAATGTTCCTTCTTTCAGCATAGATTAGTTTGACCTGCTCTTGAATTTACGGTAGATGGAGCCTACACTCTTTTGGTTTTGGCCCTTTTACACAACTTTATGTCTGCGACCCATCTGTGTTTTGCTTCTGTCAGTAATTCTTTCGTATTAGGAGAAGTCAGGTATCTTGTTTATGTATCAGAATGATCCATCAGCATCTGCAGTCTTGATTTGGCATACCATCTTCATATTTGTTGCTAAAAGTATAAAAATCCAAATGATGTTAACCTTTAGCGAACTCACTACTCTCCTTGCACTTAAAAGCCAAAGTGCCACAATGCTTGAGTGATAGTCAGTAGAAAACGTACTATTATGATACTGACACGTATTTCTATTAAATCATTTATGAAAATATTTTTAAAATATTGAAGTTTTCAATCTTAATAAAAATATGAGGGAATCTGTACAAAATAGATGGTGATCATTTGCATTTTCAAAAGGGATTTGGTTTAGTTTTTTAATATGGAAAATTCCCCAAATGAATTTAAGTTATATTTCGGTATAAAAACATTTCCTTTATCCATAGCCCTTCAGGAGTAAGCTTCTTGGTCTTAACTATAGCAGAAAACTCTGGGAGAATGCATTTGAAGTATTTTTAATAATAAACCATTCAGAAGCCTTTTTTTTTTTTCCTTCAGAAGTTTTTAAATGTCCTCCCTGACTGATTCGTTTTATGGGATGCAATTAAAAATTTTTATTTCAATAAATCAGATATTTGACATGGTACATAATGTTAAGAAGTACGAAAATACTTCAAAAAATGTTTTCCAACCCTAGGCCACACATGTAGGTACACATGTAGTTTCATCCAGTCAGTCAACGTTAGCTACAGACTTATTTATTGTTTTCTGCACTGCACAGCTTGAGGGATCTTGACTTCCCCGACTAGGGAGGGATCTGATCTGGCAGCAGGAGTGCCGAGTCCTAACCACTGGATCACCAAGGGGTTCCTCGTTACAGATTTCTTATGTATCCATCCTGACATTTCATATGTCCACTAAGCAGATTTATGTGTTCAGTATTCCTAGTTTATGGAACCTGAATTTTTTTCTGGTTTATCATACAGTTGTAATTCTTAACTGGTACACTAGGTATTTTGTTCCCCTTCCCTTTTACCTACAGACCTCCTGTGTGGTCTTCATATCCTGCTGACAGGTGTCTTTGCAGTACTTAATGGGTGCAGTGGTTCATGGTAACCACTGGGGTTGGTAGAGAAACGTCATAAACTAAATGGTGCTGAGCTGTTTAAACATTTACAAAAGTGTGAATGTGGGGGAAATCAAAACTGAGTTTATATAGAGAAGTTACACTGCTATACCTGAGTATAAACTTGAATAGGGATTCCACTGTATCCTAAAAGTACTACAGTTTTGAAAACTAAAACTATGTGTGGACTTTCTGATCTAGAGGTAACATTTTATATACTGCAGTAGCAATTTTTTAGAGAATATTGGCTAAGATTTAAGAAAAATTAGTAATTTTTTGAAAGATGAAATTATGTAATAGGAACTTGAAGACAAAAATAACAAAACTTTGTCTTTACTGAAACATTACTATAAATTGCTGTTAAACATATTTTCCCTTTGTTTTTTACAGAGATTTAGGGTGCCTGTTTTGAAATGCAGTTTCAAAAACATACTGTAGTTGAATTTAGGATTTGTGAGGGGAAGAATTTAGGATTTATGTTCTTATGGATTGAGCTAGTTGTCAAGAATCAAAAGTTATAATTCCATTAGCATTAGCTAGCTTAATGATCTCTGCATCTCAAATGGGGTAATACGTATTATAATATCTCTTGGAATTATTTGCAAGCAAAATAAAATACTAAAGTGCTATCAAAAAGCATTACTCTTAATGCAGCTATGAAATATGTTCTCTTCCTGTATTATTGAGCCTTTCTTTCCCTGATAAGCCCCTAACATTGTAGCAAATCCACTGTGCAACCCTATAGGTAAACAACCCCATATGTGAGAGCAAATATGAAAACAGATAAAATTAACTATCCTTGATCCTGAATGCAACTTATTCCCACAGCATTTCAGCTTTATGTTCTTTCAGTTGCCTTACACTCAAAGTTTTCATATTAAGAAGGTGTAACCACAGTAGTAGGCATTACTTCGCAAAGATTATAGAGGTTGAACAAGCTGTTGCAACTAACTATTCTGATTAAAACATGTCCGTTAGAGTCAGATGTACGGAAAGGTAGGGAAGTAGAAGTAAGCAAGTGACTTAATTTGTAGTGATGTTAAATTAGCACTTGTTTGAGTACTTCAAAAGTAATCAAAGAAAGTGACATTCAGACTTGTCACTTGAGTTACTGAAATACAGAAAGCAGCCATAAAATAAGAAGGGCGCATAGGTGATAGGGCCATACCATTATTTGAGATTTTTACTCTACCTTCCAATACATAGTTTGTTCTAAATATATAGTTGACCTGGCCTTTTTTTTTTTTTTTTTATGAGTTTGTATTTTCAGATGTCATTAATATTGGATTGCTTTTGTAATAATAAACTCTTCCTGTATAGGTATGAAATCACCAGAGGAACAGCTGGTGTGTCTGCCACCACAGGAGGCCTTTCCCAACGACCCCCGGGTAATAAGTAGACAGAGAAGTTCTGATTACCAGTTTCCATCCTCTCCATTTACAGACACACGAAAGGGCACCACTGAGGATGACGTGTTGCCAGGTCAGGTGGTGACAGTGGAGGAGCAGTGTGTGCCAGCACCAGAACCGCCTGCAGTGAGCGAGACCACAGAGAGGACAGTGTTAGGGGAGTATAATCTCTTTTCTAGGAAGATAGAAGAGATTCTGAAGCAAAAGAATGTTTCATATGTCAGTAGAACTTTCACACCTATCTTTTCAACGCAAGAGAAGATGAAACGACTTTCCGAGTTCATATATTCTAAGACTTCCAAAGCTGGTGTACAGGAGTTTGTAGACGGCTTGCATGAGAAACTAAATACTATTATCATCAAAGCATCAGCCAAGAGTGGGAATTTGCCTCCAGTCAGTCTTAATGATTCTTGCCCTAAGATAGCAGTGAGTCCTCTGGGAAGGCATGTCATACCAGTTTCCTCAAGCGACTTCAACAGTAAACACCGTCTTGAACTACTTGGTAGTGATCCTTTGAAAGACACCAACTCTCATGAGCAGCATTCCTCTTCAGCTTTGGGTTTAACTGAAGTAGAGGTGAACCAGCCACATCAAGCCACAGAGCCAATGGTGACTTCTGATCATACTGTACCTGGTGACTCTGCCCGGGAACCAGCAGAAAAAGAAACAGCAAAATCGCCCAGTGATGTAAACATTTCTGCCCAGCCAGCTCTTTCAAATTTTATAAGCCAGTTAGAACCTGAAGTATTTAATAGTTTGGTTAAAATCATGAAAGATGTCCAGAAAAATACTGTGAAATTTTATATTCATGAAGAAGAACAGAGTATACTCTGTAAAGAAATAAAGGTAACTAAACTGAGAAGGTAATTGTAATGCTGTCTAAACTTGCATTGTTGAATCTGACCTCTATAAAATGGATTTTTTTGTTTGTTTTTTAAATGCTGACCATATTTTTTATAATTTAATGCAGAGTGGAGTAAAAGACTAGTAAGTTCAACTAAATTCAGAACCTATGATCTAAACATCTTAGAATTTTGAATCTTTATTTTGCATAGTGTCACTTTAAAGACCAACTGCATACATATTGCCATACCTTTACATTATTGATTCAAAGATTTTAAATGCTTCTTGGGTTTTTTAACAAAGCAGAGGGAGCAATGCAGAGAAATGCAGTTGTCACTGTTTACCTCATGGGGTTTTATCAGTCAGATAGAAAGACAAAACCGTCTGGGATGACCTAATGACGGTGTCTTTTGGTGTTTATTGATGTCCTGGTCATGCCAGGGTTCCCTGTAGCCCTTACTGATCAAAAAACATGATTCTGAAAAACTTACCCAATCATGAAAGATTCTTTGTTGCAAGGTATAATTTTTGTACTCAAGCTATGGAGTGGACTAGCATTTCAGGCAGTTGATTTAAAAAAAAAATACACACATAGAGACAGATATAATTTATAACACATGGGACAGTTATATTAGTGGTTAATTAGTAATTAAATAGTAATAGTAGTTAGCCAATTAGTAGTCACTAAACTGTATAGCATTTTAATTCCTTAAGGGAACGCCTTGTTTGTGTCATTGTTTTTGTGAAAGTCGCTCAGTCGTGTCCCACTTTGCGACCCCGTGGACTGTATAGTCCATGGACTTCTCCAGGCCAGAACACGAGTGGGTAGTCTTTCCCTTCTCTAGGGGATCTTCGCAACCCAGGGATCAAACTCGGGTCTCCCGCACTGCAGGTGGATTCTTTACCAGCTGAGCCACAGGGGAAGCCGGCCCCAGTTTTCCTTAGTGAGGGATGGGTGCCTGCTCTCGCTTATGCAGTTGACTTACCGTGATGAGCTTCTGCTGTTTTAGTTAGAGGAAGAGACTGTAGTGACTTACAGCCCAGAGTGCCTCAGAAGCTCCATGCTTTGACATGCCCTGAGCCTTTGTCAGTTTGAGGATCTCTGATGTTGGCATACTTGACATGATGTGCTCAGGGGCAGGTGAAGAGCATGGAAGTGGAGGCAGCCAAGTGCTCATGCTGCCTTTACTCATTCCCTGTAGTTCCTTGGGAAGATGAAACCAGATTTATCAGGAATTTCTTGGTTGTATTTTTGCCCTGTATGATTAAGCATTGAGGTCAACATTTTTTCACCCCCAGCAACATGTTTCCACCTCTTTGGGGGCATCACTGCACATTGGCATGGAGCTCAGTGAGAGTGGGTTGGGCACAGTTCCCAGTGTGCTCAGCGTAACTCCATCTTCCACTGTATTTTAAAGATTGTAAGACACTTACGGTAAATGTGTTTACTTATGAATGGTGGTTTTAATCCATTATGGCTTAGAGTAAATCAAATTTCTGTTATTTTATGTAGAAGAGAAAAAGGATGTGTATTTTAAAAAGGAAATCAGATCAGAATTTAACTTAATTAATACCCATTGGAAATTTTGCAAAATGTTAAGAGTATAGGACTTCATGAATAAAATTTTAAGACTTCCTAAATATTTCTGGAATCAAAATGATTTGTTGCTTTATGAGTTATACTCTCAATATAAAACAAACTTGCATCTAAAGCTTCTTAGTGTAAACAGACCAAAAATTACAAGCAGCTCTATTACACAGTAATTTCCTTTTTCATAACTTGATGGTAAGCTGCTCTGGGCTCTCTCTAGAGGATTTAGAGGCTAGAGTAAAATGAAACAACACAGAAGATGCTTCAGGGCTACACAGAAACATCCTCTTTGGATGTGCCACTTGTATAGACAGCTCTTAAAAATTGGTGGGGGCAAGCCTGGTTTAGATTTATGGTTATCTAACCAGCCTTGCCAACCATGAGAAAATTAATCCGCTCCTGCGTCTGAAATGGGGAATGTGACCTTCAGAATCCTGCTTTTTGCTTCAGGGTTCAGGATTCCCCCAGCAAGCAAAGAGAATGCTGCTAGGACTGGCTATCTTGTGTCCTTTGAAAGGTAGAACTGTGTCACCAGCATGGTAGGAGGCGTTATTGGGAGAGTCTGTTTTGTCTGAAGGTGTAGACTTCACAGGCAGGGCTAATTAATATGTAAGTACCACTGTACATATTGAAGCTCTGTATGAATGATCTTAGGGTCACTGTGAATTAAATGAGCTTCAGCAATTGGAAAAGTGCTTTGTAACTTTGAAGAAATATACTGGTAACTGCTGCAGATAATCAAGGGCCTGCTTTAAAAGGAAGGGAAAATGGAAGTGAGGGAGTGGTTGCCCAGAATAAAGTACTAAGTTAAAAACCTGGGCTAATGCATTGTTCTTTATGTTCTGTAACCCCAGCTGGCATTTACTTGGCTTTGACTACATAGGATTTGTAATTATGTGATTGTGACCGTGAAAGCTCTGAGCTTCAGAGTCTTCTCTAAGAGTGGCCTTGATCTCTGAGGGCCCTGGTGTAAAGGTCATCATTAATCATAGTCTAGTAGTATAATATAACCCGTTTATCTTGCATTTCTGGTGTTAAATGGATGTTTGCAAGGATTTCAAATGTTGACTTAGTTTGTTTTTTCTTTTCTTTTTAACAGGAGTATCTTATCAAATTAGGCAATACAGAGTGTCACCCAGAACAGTTTTTGGAAAGAAGATCAAAATTAGATAAACTATTGATTATTATTCAAAATGAAGACATTGCAGGTTTCATTCACAAGGTAGACTATACGCTGAGTTCCTTACTTTGGTTGTAAAAAAATCTCTACTGTCTTTGAGACTGAAGCTGTTTGTTTTTAAAATATTGTTAAGTTTTAAAGGAGATAAAACTTCGAGCTTAGGACATCTAGGACCTACACTATGCTCTGTGAATTGACTTGTGGGATTCCTATTTGTACCTCTGCAAAATTTTAAATTGTGGCATATCACATATCTTCCCTATCGCTTAGTCATTGACTTCTTGAATGCCACTGGGTCTGCTGACTCAATATATTGTTACCACCTTCATTCATATGTCCTTGGGAAACCTATTTATACCCCCTCTTTGCCAAACCAGTCCCCCCGTCCCTTGGGTTTGGGAGTGCCCCATCTAGTCTTAGGAGCCTATGTCAAGTACCACTGCTCTCTGAAGTCTTTGGTGACTGTTCCAGGCTCTTGCCTCATCTGAATTCTCAGTACTCACAGAGCAGGACAAGTTAGCATTCATCATTCTGAATGATGAATTTCAAGGTCTGTTATAAGTGCCTCTTCCTTAGAGTGTTCTGTCAACATAGATGCCCAGTGCATGTCAGTTTGTATATTTGGAAAAAATGTAAATATTTTTGCATTTGACTTTTCAAAGGCAACACACTAACTAGTACAGGTGAGCCACAGTATGTTTCTTGTACATTTCACACTTTAGTCTATCCTTATTTCTATGTTTATTTTCGTATTTAAATAGGTACCTTGTTTGGTGACGTTAAAGAAGCTCCCTTGTGTTAGTTTTGCTGGTGTTGATAGTCTGGATGATGTTAAAAATCATACATACAATGAATTATTTGTATCTGGAGGTTTTATTGTTTCTGATGAATCCATTCTAAATCCAGAAGTAATCACGATTGGTAAGCTTTATTCTTTTAAGCATGTAACTTCTGTCTTCTCTAGGTTTTTCTCGTAAGTGACTCACTTGTACTTTTTTCATGTATTGTCCATTCTGGCAGTCACAGGTAATTTCCACCATTTTTTGGAATGTTTATTACTATAGATTTCTTTGCCGTTCTTTTGCTCTATGAATAACTTCCGCTAAATCTGGCATAAAGCAGGGCTCTCTGTACCTACTTCACTTAGATTACTTTTGGTTTTTGTTAACTTGTTTTTTCTGTGTAGATGTTATTTTATTAGATCTCAGAGAGAGCCCTAGATCTGTCTCCCTTAGAGGGGGGAAAAAAGAAAATACATAGGAATATAGGTGTTCCTACATAATATCAGCAAACATGTCTTCCATAATTCAGTTGTGGAGTGACTTATTTACTGAATTTAAAATAAACTTCATTATCTCTAACAGAGAACCTTAAAAATTTTTTGACATTCCTCGAAGAACTTAGTACTCCAGAAGGAAAATGGCAATGGAAAGTCCACTGTAAATTTCAGAAAAAGCTAAAGGAACTGGGCAGGTAAGGTTTGAAAAATAACTGTGTATTGGTTGTTGATTTTAACATTTTGTTCACAGAATTTTGTTCTCTGTATGTTTATAGATGATAGATGTTGCTCAGTTTTCATAGGTATCTTTTGCCAGCCAGAATGGTATTCTTGTTTATGTAGAGGTTTGCCAAGGTTCTAGTTAGGTATATGACTTTTGCCAGTTGGGTTTAGAATTGTAAAAGGAGATAATCAGCATTCTTTTTTTTTTTTTTTTTTTTAATGGAATTGTACATATGCCAACTAGATAGGTCCTATCCCAGTTAATCTAATAACACTACACATGAGACAAGGATTAATTTTGACATGATGAGGGGTTCTATGATTAGTTCGTTAATTTGTGTAAGTAAGTGATTTCTAACATGTCCAGAAGTCACTTCTCAAAGTGTGATTCTTGGAATAGTAACTAGTCCCTTGAGAGGCTCTGCAGATGATTGTTGTAACCAGATGACTGCTAGAGTTCATATAATGTACTTATTCACACAGTTAAGGATCTGAGAAACTGTAGTTAAGGATACTGTGTTACATTCTGTCAGTCAGCATTTCCAAAACATAGGCCACAAACTTTTTTTTTCTTCTTGTACCTATTGAAATTCCATGGCACACAGTTAGGGAAATTCAGGCCTAAATAATTTTAAATTAATTTTCATTGTATTTGGTTTTTTAAAAGCATCAAATCATGTGAAGTAGGCATTGGGCAAGTCTTTTATAACAAATACCAACACTGAGGCCCAAAAGGTATAACCTGTTCAAGTTAGTGCCCTCATCTTCCTGACAACAGCCAGTAATTTCTACCACAGGTTGCCTTGTGTCTGGAGGTAGAGATAGCTTAGAGCCATGTTCTTTTTGAAGGAAAGATTTATATACTTCCTTTTATGCCTTTCATTGCATTTCTAAATTAGTGAAGCTGAAGAGAAGTCTAATTTATTTAGTAAGCTGAGATTTTTGTCTGAACTGAGTAACTGGTCCTAAGGCTTTGGACCCAGAGAAAGCCCTTAATCATGGGGTTTGCACAGTTTCTCCTCTTCCTCTACTCAGAAGCACCCATACATCAGGCAGTGAGCGCTAAGCAGTGTGGTTGTGATCAGTTACCTCTATTGAGAAATTCTGCTGTCAATTTCAAGCGAAAACATCCATACTAAATTTTAGAGATGCAGCTCCAGATACTAAACTACTTAATTTCACAGATTGAATGCTAAAGCTTTAAGTCTGTTGACGCTACTGAATGTGTATCAGAAGAAACATCTGGTTGAAATTTTGTCATACCATAATTGTGATTCACAAACTCGAAATGCTCCAGAATTGGATTGCCTTATCAGACTTCAGGCCCAGAACATACAGCACCGGCATATAGTCTTTCTAACAGGTAAAGCTAATGCTCTTAAGTTTTCTACTATGAATACAGAAATGTGGATGAAAGGATTTTGTGGCACTGTGAGGGGTGTTTCTGAAAATCTGGAGGAAAGGGTTTTTTGAGGGCTGCGGGCAGGCATTATTTTATATTTTCAAGTGTTTTATATTCAACATTTTTTCCCCCAAAATTAGAAAAGAGTATCAAGATGATTTCTAGTTATACTGATAATGGAATAGTGGTTGCAACTGCTGAAGACTTCATGCAAAACTTTAAAAACCTTGTGGGCTATCACAACTCAATCACAGAAGAAAACCTTCCATTGCTTGGTGCTAATGAGAATCTTGAGTCACAGTCAGGTAACTTTTCAGTAGTTTTCATTTTCTTTAAGGTAGACAGAAAAAGAATGGTTTTGCTTTGATTTCATATAATGAAAACTTATTTTGAAACTGCTCACCTCAGTGTAAACAGCTTCAGGGGAAGTGTTTCAAGGCATTTATCATTCTTCTACTTAGAATATACAAAATCTCATTTATTATATTGTAGTAGTCCGTGTAAGCCATTAGAATTAATGGTAGACTATATGCTATACTTATATAGAGTAAACATTTTCTCTGGAGGTAATGTAAGTATTATTGGCTTCTGTTGTGATTTAAAGCAGTTTAACGATAAAGTAGTAGAGATATCCGTAGCTTTAGTCTTTTGTGAGATGGCCTCTGCTTTGGTTCCAGGATTTATGTAAAATGAAAGATGTACTTTTTGTTTTCGAGGAAAAGCAGAGATGATCGAACATTTGATTGAGCTAACCAATTTAGTAGTAATCCAGTGAAGCTAGATGTCAGAATTTTTATTTTATATTTGTCTTGTCAAATACTGAATTACCGTATAACTTTAGATGCTGTTTTGACATTAACCCCTTTGGAGCTGGGAGTTGGGATTTCCCAACATTAAACGTGAACACATTTCGCAGAAGCTTTTAGCATCGGATTATCCGGACATTCACACCTAGTGTGAGTGTTGTGACTAAGTGAACTTGTGGCAGAAGACCAAGCTTTAAGGGATTGTGGACTTGCAGACCCTGACGCATTATATTGTGTGAGTAGTGTATAATTTTAAAACTTAAACAAATTGTGTATTTCAATAGAGGAGGACTTTTTGTTTTTTAAATGTAGCTCTTTTAGAAAACGATGAAAAGGATGAAGAGGATATGTCTCTGGATTCAGGGGATGAAATCTCACAAATAGAAGTATGCAGCAATTTTCATTCAGAAATACTGGAGAAAGAGACCAAAGGATCACGTGGAACAGATCAAAAAAAGAATATTCAAATTGAGTTGCAGTCGTCTCTTGACTTGCAAAAAAGTTTATTAGAAGATGAGACTTATCAAATTGATTCTGCAGAGAGAGCTTCTATTGCTAGAGTATGCGCTGAAGGAGAGAACAGTAATTCAGCTGAACAAGATTCATATAGCAACTTTCAGGTTCATCACAGTCGATTAAATATGTCCCATCAGTTTAGTCATTTTAATGTTCTCACTCATCAGACATTTTTGGGCACACCATATGCCCTTTCATCAAGTCAGACTCAAGAAGGTGGAAATGACTTTTTATCTGCTTATACTCAAAGCTTGGATAGAGAGAAATCTCCATCAAGTTGGTGGAAAAGTGATTCTTGCAGGCCGTTTTCAAAAGAGAAATAGTAATTTTTTTTAATAGGTTGTTACGGACTTTTTCGTTTTCTTAAAAGTGAATTAACAATTTATATTTCTTTCTCTAAACAAAAGGTTTCTTTCCCTTTCTCATGTTTTTTTTTTTTCCCCTCTTATTTAAATCATGATGGCCTGTAACAGTTGAAGCCTCTGAAAATTGAAATAAATATATATATTTTTAACATATATTGTACTTGAATTATCTCATGTTGGCACTTCTAAGTTTTACACTTTATATGTCATCATCTGTACTTTGGCTTCAAATTGAAGCTTGTTTTATATATAAAACTAGGATATTTGCAAAAGGATAGTGCACAGTAGTGGCTTTACTTTGCTTCCTCTAATGTCAGATTATCCCAAATACTTTTGCTGAAATGATGTATCAATATTGTATTTATTTAAGCTTTTGTATAGTGTTTTTACACAGGTATAAGCCAGTGATGTTAATAAATATTTACAGGATTTTGGCTCAATACCTCAGGATTTATCGAACAAAGCAGTTCCATTTAGGTTATAAAACTATGTACTTAGGACTTAATACCAGGCAGCATTATTTTTTATCTTTAGACTTTTAACCATGTAATTTTGCCTGTTACTAAAATTTTGGTCAAGCTTTTATTTTTTTCAGTGCTTGTGTGGTCCTTAGACTTAACCAAATTCGGTTTCATATTTCAAAAGAAAGGTTTCTGTTTCTTACAGGCAGTTTATTAACAGTTTGAAACCAACTTTGCTACAGGTTTTTAAATTGTTAGAAAAAAATGTATGCATATTTTTCAGATGGTAAGTAAGCACTTAAGTGCTGCACCAAAGTACATGGTGGAGATAAAAATTTTCAATCCACATGTATTGGTTAAAAAAATGCTTCATTACTAATATAAACTTGTAAATGTTTTTGAAAACGGTAGTTTCTACAATAAAAGTCATCAAAGGACTTAAAAAAAAAAAACTTCCTCATAAGCCTAAGCTGAATCTGGGCTATTTTAGTGATATTGGGACATCAGACCTTCCTTTGGCCACTAAAAGAATTTTAGGTCCTACTCTTCAAACTCTTTTATAGAGTATAATAGATAAGTGGTGTTTCAATTAGTAAGACTACATGTAAAGTGTGGAAGAACATTATCTGTAAACTTCAGGCTGTGTTTAAGGTAAGTAGATAAATACCCACATTGTGACAGAGCAGGTAACTTTTTTTTAACTAAGCTTTTATGAAACTGTTTTATTGTTTTAAATACATAATATATATATATACACAGCATTTTTCTACATAATGTACAAGTTTTAAATAAGCATTTAAAAAATAAATCTAGGCTACTTGTAAAAACACAATTAAGCAACAACCACATTTTATAATTTGGAACACAAACGAAGGATTTAATTTTCTACCTTTAAAACGAAGAACTAAAATTCTCTTCTTGATCTGCAGCTAAAGGCATGAGATTAGTTTCCAACTCCCTTTGCTTCTGGAGAAGGCCCTGAAATCACATTGATTTGTTAGTAAGGTGTGCAAATTTATTCTATATTTACTTGGAAAACATGTTTTCAATTTTTACACCAGACTTTCTCACTTGGATACAGTACTTACTGTATATATAGCTATTATAGATTTGTAAGACTATCTTCATATTTTAAGCATAAAACCAATAGAGGTGGCCTTCCTTAAAGAGGTGCCACCCCTTACCTTTTCCTCGAATGTCTTAAAAAAGATCATGAGTCTCCCTTAACATCCCGTGTATATGTTGACTGCATTAACCTTAGTGGCTGGCACAGGGCCCTGCTGAAATAAGACATGGTCCCTATATAGGTGAAGGTGTATGTATATATATTACATTCTTTCTCTTAACCTCACAACTTCTGTCTCCTCTCAGCTAGAGTATGCTTGTCATTTTCAAAAGTAATGTAAGTAAAATCTGTGTGAATTACCGAGCTTGAGTTACAAAACTCAGTCCAGGTGTAACCAATGCTAAAGGATTCTTGATAATCCTGTATTAGTGGGGGTGATTTTCTAGCTTTATAGAAAAAAAAAAAATTTGTTAAACAGTTGAATCAACAACTTAAAACACAGGAGGCATTTGTAAATGACTGGACATGGAAAAGGTACTCCTAAAACTACATTTGGGAAAAAGAAAACTATACTGTGAATCAAAACTAACTGCAAAAGCAGTTTTGTATGTCATTATTTTTTAAAGCACAGCAACTGGTGTTTCTTCAAGGCTACCTGATAGAGAAAAGTTATAGACTTAAATATTGGAATTTTTACCTGAGCAAGATAATGAGTCACAGTTGGACTGGGAGAAAAAGTCTGGTAAGATAATACATGTAATTTCACACTGAGTATATAGTGCTCTTTGGGGTCTTGTGTCAATGTTCTGTTCTAAACACAGCCAACACATTCATTTAAAAAAATTGTGAACTGCATTACTAAAAATTAAACCACAGCTGTACTTATTTTCTGCCTTTGGTTTTAGGGCCTTACTGATCATGCTTTGCCATTTCAAATGTATGCATTTTCATTCAATAAAATTGTTTTAATACTCACGTCTCATGATTTCATGCTGGAAAGAAATACTCTTAGAGATGGCAATGTGAATCAAATAGAAGAAAAGTTGTTTCATTACTGAAATGTGGTAGAGTCACCTAAGTCATGTAACCAGTTAGGCTTAAGTAACTGCTTAGCCATTCTAACAGTCTTCCACCAGAATATGGTCACACCTACACTTTCGAAAGGCTCATTCATACCTGTCTCAGGTCTGATAGTCCCTTAAGGATTGCTTGTTGTCGATCCCTGTTTTTCAACAAGTTAGGATTAAGAAGTGGGTCCCTGAGATCGTCAGAGGCAAACAGCTCTTGTTCTTGGTCTGAGGTGAGACAGGATATAAATGACAAAGATCAAGTACATTTCTGATACTATGAAATAGCCCTATGCTATAACTTTCTAGGGATTCATTAATTTATATCCTAGGAAAGCACCAAGTAAAATTTAAATAATACATATTCAATACAAAATTTTATAGTTGACTCCACAAGAGTGAAATCCTACCCCTCCTGGGGTAAAACTTATTAGTATTACTCAAATACTAATTTGGATCTTTAATTTAGGATGGGGATCCATTTACTTACCATGTGCATTTTGGTACTGAGGATCCTGGGTTACAGGCCTAGACAATGGTGCATCTGGATCCAGGTAATAGACCTCGTTGGTTCGGACATACGGAATAAAATGAAATGGATCAGAAATCCCAGGTGATAATTCTGTTTGACTATGTCCTGAGATCAGATTCTCTCTTTCATAATTACTATTTTTTAGTGTCTGAGTTTGTTGCGTTCTGCTTTTCACTTCCAGAATTGGTGGCGACTGAGACCTGTATTTTCCCAAAAGCACAGTAAAGGACTTAAGCAGCATTAATCAACAATTGTGTCTTTTATTTTAGATTAAGCATTTTCTACTCTTCAATCACATTTCAGTTTATTCTAAATGTACTTATAACATCTTATGGAACACTGTATATAAAAGGCTTGTGTTTTATGATAGTTTTTCCTAAAATAGACCAAAAGGGGATTAATTTGGGAGTTACTACTACTTGCTGAGGATATACATATACAGACACACTCTAGAACAGGGAGAAAAATTTACTAGCTTCTGAGGATCCATGCTACCTAATTTGAGCCTAATGTTCATAATACAACTTTTACCACCCGAAGTAAACTTGCTATTAGAGCCACATTCAGAGACAACTCTAAACCAGATGGTTCATACACAAAAGCAGAGAATAAAAATCTAATGATTCTAAACTTCCCATTGGTTAACCAGTCATTTCCCTCCCCTCAATCCAAGGAGAATGTCTATGTCTATTCCACTGTTGACATCTGGAAAATCAAAACTTTAAATCTATCAAAACTGTATAAATCTGGAGCTAATAGAAAATGTCACATTCCTGCTTAGGCTGACCTTTGTATCACATAGAAAGCACGAAGTAGCGATGAAAACTATAACATACCTTTCCCTGCTAAAACAATTAGTTCTCAGAGGTTCTTCTTCCTATATGATGGATAGATAAGTGTAGAAAGGAGTAAATAACAGTATTTCCATATATCCCCACAAATAATTGTAGTGATTTACTTGTAATGTTTTCTCAAACAATGATTTGAACAACAGATACTAAGTAATAGGCTAGGTATTTCTCCAGAGAAACCAAACCAGTCATTACTGACCTTGCCCATTATCCTCTGCCTATATGGATTATATTTCTTTCAAAGAGTGTTGGTTCAAATATTCATTGTCATTGGTTGCTTTCATCTTTAAGTTGTGTCTGATTCTTTTGCAACCTCCTGGACTTAGCCTGCCAGACAACTCTGTCCATGGAATTTTCCAGGCAAGAATACTGGAGTGGGTTGCCATTTCCTTCTCCAGGGGATCTTCCCGACCCAGGCGACTGAACCCAGGTCTCCTGCATTGGCAGGCGGATTCTTACCACTGAGCCCCCTGGGAAAGCTCTATATGTACAGACTATAAACAAGAGTTTTGAATGGAGTATTTGAATAAAGAATACTATTAATCTATACAGGGTTTAAATGTAAATTTTTGCTGTAAAGGACAGATAGTAAACTCAGCTTTGTGAACCATGCGGTGTCTGTTGCAATTACTCTAATAAAACTCCTTGCAGCATGAAGTTAGCCACAGACAAAAGAATGAGCATGGATGTATTCCTAACATACTGCAGGTGCAACAGCAGGCAACAGTTACTGCTTTTGCACACAGTATTTTGCCCATGGGCCATTGTTTGCTGACCCCTGGTGTAAACTAAAGCAAATTTCTAGAATTCTTATTCAAACCTAGAAAAGCCTCGTCAAAACATGCATGTGAGGAATTGTAGTCTCATTCTAAAAACTTCGAAGCATTTTAAAAAATATTTTTTAGAACAGCTTTACCTTTTTGACTAGCTGCCGCCTGAAACTTGGGTCAGTTTCTTGATGAGATGAATGAAGAACTTCTGGTGAAGTGCCTCTATTTTGAGAGATTTGTCCAGGATTATTTCTTTCAATCAAATGAAGCAGTTCCATCTGCCTTCTTACCTTTTTTTCTTCTCTCAGCTTTTGAAGTTGTTTAGGGTACTTTTCTGATGCTGGAATATACCTTCTGAGTGGCTTATTTATGTTCCAGTCAGGCCTTTTAGGACATGTCTTCGTATGTTTTGTTTGCGTCTCTGTTCTTGTGATCTGATTACACTGGTCGTTATACCAACTGTTTTCTTTTTCTAAGTTGGCTCCTTTAATCTGACTTCCTAGTTCTTGCTTGTTAAACTGTTCATTAAATTCTGCAGCAATCTCAGGAGATGAACAATTTATAATTTCCCTCTCTGTTACCGATCCACAGTGTGATTCTGTAAATACTCCTCTATTTAAGTCATCTAAAAAAAAAGTTTCAGGTGATTAATTTTTCTTAAAATTGTAGTAAAATATACATAATGCAAAATTTACCCATCTTAGCCATTTTTTCAAAGGTATTAAAATTGCCCTCAAAAACTTTGTTTTGAAAATAAATCCTAAAGCTGTTGTAAAGCATGGAGTTCAGCTCAGTGTTCTGTATTAACCTAGAGGGGTGGGATGGGGGAAGGAGGCTCAAGAGGGAGGAGATACCTACATACAGCCTGTTCACCTTGTTGTACAGCAGAGACTAATGCAACATTGTAAAGCCATTATATTCCAATAAAAAAACCCTCTATACCCACTAAACAACTCCTTCCCCCTTCCTGCCACCTGGTGGCAACCATCCTACCTTGTACGATTTTGACCACTATAAACACAAGTAGAATCTAAGGTATTTGTCTTTTTGTGACTTATTTCAGTTAGCATAATGTCCTCAAGGTTCATCCAAGCTGTAGCATACGTCAGAATTTCCTCCCTTTTTTAAGTGAGTAACACACCATTGTGTGTGTGTCTGTAGACACAAACCCCATAACATTCCATTGTGTATATACCACATTTTAATTCATCTGTCAAGGGACACCTGTATTGCCTCTACCTTTGGCTATTCAAGACCTCACTTTCTGTAGTTGTTTTGGGTATACAACCATAAGTGGAACTACTGGACTATACAGTAATTGTATTTTAAATTTTCTGAGGCAGTGCCAGTTTGCCATAGCAGCTGCACCATTTTACATTCCCACCAATAAGGCACAAGTGTTCTAATTTCTTTCCCTAAATCCTTCATTAAACCTTTTTCAAGTGCACAATTCAGTGGTACCAAGCACACCCATGAAGCCACACAATTCCAGAACCCATCAACACCTCCAGCAGAAACCCTGCACCCACTTTGCAGTAACTCCCCATTCCACCTCCTTCCCAAACCCCAGCAACCTCCACTCTACTATCCATACCTGAATTTGTTCATCCAACCCTAGATTCCTTATACCAGTGAAACTATTAATGTACAATATTTGTGCCTCCCTGCACAACTGTCCCCTCCCCTCAAGTCCAGCTTATTTCATTCAGCATAAGGCCTTCAAGGGTCATTCAAGCTATAGCACATATCAGAATCTCAGATGATTCATTCTTAGCATCACATAATAGAGATCATTTTTTAAACCAAACTTCCAAACAGGACTGTCCTGATTTTCACTTAGAAATGCAAGATTATAATTTTTAGGGAATGTTGATTGCTACTAATAGTGCATTTCATGTATTTTTTTATGTCTCATGTACCATCATGCTATGCCAGCAGACTATCCCTAAATTGCATATAACCTTTCACTTTTTTCCATTTTGAAAACAAGAAAAGTTCACCATTGGAAAAAAAGACATCTGAAATTGCCTTACAACTTACATAATGTTCATGATTATGTATATGCTCTACTGTCACAACAGCTGGTAGCCTCAAACTTACAAAGGCTATTTTTCCACATATGATTGAAATTTTAAATTCACGAGTAGCTAAGCAAAGGAGGTCTGGATTGCCCATTAAAAAAAAAAAGTCCACTTATTGATCTAAATGTGTTATTCCAGGCTAGAGCTGCCCCAGAACTAATTCCTACTAGTAAGGCTGCCCAGCCCACATCATTCTCATACTGGATATCGTTTGCCACTTTAGACCCATTTACACCCTTCTCTCCCCTGCTCTCAGGCTGATTGGTAAGAACCTTATCAGTGGTTTTCTGGATCCTTGGGCTTCTGTTTTCATCAAGAGGGTTCATATGCAGATTACAGGAAGGGAAAAGACTGAATTCAGGGTATTTATTCCACTGTCTCAGTCCCTATGAGCTAACCTCAGGCTGACTACCTTTCCCAAAGGTCACGGTTCCCCTCAAAGTTACCTCTATCCAACGCTTGTCTTCTAGACTCCAATAGCACTCCAGTTGCTACCAGCACCAGTCAAAGCATTATTGCTGTATTTCCTCACATCCACTCCTTTGAAAATAATCCCTTTCTAAATAAGTCATCTTTAATTACTCTACTGATATTTGAGAACCCTGATGGATTACATTCCCTCAGAGTCACCCAGTGATAATATACATAATTTCATGGTCTTAAAAACTTAGTTTTACTTTAATTGATGTGTAGGATTTATATAACTTTCTTATTACTCTGGATATAGACAAGGGACCAAACCAGATTCTTCACACTAAGAGCTAACTATAAAAAAAATACCAAGAGCTCATAAGCAGAATGATTTCAGATAACTAAGCAGGTTGCTTTAACCCTCTCTTCCTTTTTCAAATTCCCTGCTACCTTCCTGTCATAGGATGTGGGTAATCTCATGTTATACTGAAGTAAGATCCAAGATTAACTGGCAGAAAATAGTGCTATGTAGAGAATGGATTTCTGTAAGACAGTACCAGCCAACTCCTGTTTCCAGAGGAATATTATCCCCTACTTTATGGCAAGCCAAATTGGTTTTTGTCTAAGTTACCAAGACCACAAATAACTGATAGCAGGGTCCACTGGTAATTAGTTTAAAAAGTGAAGGGTTCTAGTTCAAGGTGGTGACCTATGAAGATACTGAACTCACCTCCAATGGACACACTGAACCTACACATACATATGGAACAACTTCCTCTTGAAAGAAAAAAACCTAAAAACCTGGCTAGGTGACCCCTACATACTGGGCAAGTGAGAAAGCCCCACCATCAAAGCAGGTGAGAGAGGCTGAGATACAATCAAGCTATAAACCCTGTCCCTGTGCTACAACCCACAATTGGGAGGGAACTCAAGACTCAAGAGCTCTCCTCCAAGGAGCGAAGGGTTTGAAACCCCACATTGAGCACTCCCACTTTTAAGATCTGCACAGAACAGATAATGTCCCAAAATATCTAGCATGAAAACCAAAACTGGACTCAAAGCTACAGCAGAAGGGAGACACAGCTCTTCAAGGGTCACCTACCCCTGGGCCCAGTGCAGAGGCAGTCGATCACACCCAGATATGAAGGAAGCTCATTTAAAATTAGGTTGGAAAAAAAAAATTAGTTGAAGCGTTGGCCCAAGGGGTAGGCATGTAACTTAACACGTGTTATCTACGGGCTTGCTGGAATACTCTCACGGTGGGGGTGTGGAAAGACGCTGGTGGGCATCACCTTTTATTTAAAAACAACAACAGCAGCAACACTAGGCCTGTTATTTCCACCTTGCTGCCCCTGCCCTATTACACTCCCAAGCTTCAAGGGGAGTGCGGGCATCTTAGTACTCTCCCTCCCCCTGGTTCTAGCTGGCGCACACCATCTTCACCCTCTCCATTTACCCCAGGCCAGAGAACCAATATCTCCTGGCAGGAACTTCTGTGAGCACCTGGTGCCCTGGTTTCTGCAGCTGTTGCCCAGTGGCTGCCCCTTGACAGACTGGCTGTGGAGGCCAGGGTCCCATGGCCTTATTCTTGGGTCCCATGAAACTGTAACAATCAGAGAAATAGCTCTTGACAGAGTATCAACCCCAAGGACACTGCATAAGTAGCAGGCTAAAACAAACCCCCAGTCTTTCTGAAAAAGATCCCTACTTGCTTTTCCAAAAGGTTCAGCCTGAAGGAAAGGCTTGAGTTTGGCACACATCAAGGGGCCTATGGACAAGCTCTCAGGGAATGGAGGTCGTTAGATATAATCTTTGCATTTTCCTCTGCCTTACGCCAGCAAGGCAGTGTTTCCCAAAAAGTTTATATGCTTGTATGCTGTCCCAAGTTTTGCAGGTGCCACCAGGGGACAGCTTTACAACACCTGGTTCTAGTGGCCAAGGGCTTCTGCTTGCAGGTCCCATAGGACTGTAACCAACGGGGCTTGTCTTCCAGGTCTCATAAAACTGAAACACACACCCTCTCATCTTCCCATGAAAAAGGTCTAGGGGCAGGCCTCAGGCCTGCACACACCCAGAGTCCTGCCGAGTTTCTCACCGCGGCCCATCTCAGTTACTTCTGCCTCCCCTCAGCCTGCTGCTATCTCCCAGAAAAGAGCTTTACACTTGTTTGGCGCCCCAATCTCTGCTACTGATAAAATAAACATTATGGCATGTACCTGAAACTAATGTTATGTGTCAATTATATCTCAATTTTACATTTTAAAACAAGATAAAAAGTTACTGGAAGGAATTTTTTTTTAATTACTTTAAAAAAGAAAATTTCTGGACATAGAGGTAGAGGGCTGAAAGGATTCATAGTAAGCCTATGATAATGATACCCAACATGGATATTACTTAATTACTTATGTAAAAATTTAAAAGAAGCACATGAAAAGATGCTTAATGTCAGCAGTCATGATGAGAGAGCACTTTACAACCATGAGAATTAGTACTAGCGAGGATATAAAGAAATCAGAACCTTCATATTTCACTGGTGGGAATGTAAAATGGTATGGCTGCTTTGGAAGATAGTTTAGTAGTTCTTCAAAACTTTAAACATACAATTACTCTATGACTTTGCAATGCTACTATTCTCCCCCAAGAGACCGAAAATTTATGTCTACACAAAAATTTGTACAGTAATGCTCACAGCAGTGTATTTCTAATAGTGAACAAGTGGAAGCAAATGTCAACTGATGGAGGAATAAAAACAAAATATGGTGGTATATGCATAAAATGGAAAACTGTTCAGTGATAAAAAGAATGAAGCACTTACTGTAATATGTTACAATACAGATGAACTTTAAAATGAACCTTAAAACATGCTAAGTGAAAGAATCCAGACAGAAAAGATTTCAATCATATGGAATGTCCAGAAAAAGACAAATCTAGAGACAAAGAAAGTAGTCTGGTGGTTGCCCAGGAATAGAGAGGAAGGAGGAAATAGAGAATGGGATGGGTACAGGGTTTCTTTTTGGAGTGTTAAAAATGTTCTAAAAAATAACTGTGGTGATGGCTGTAAAACTCTGAATATAAAAAATTATATCTTAATAAAGCTGCTATAGTGAAATTAAAAACCAAGAGATACCTTCATTTTTTCTCTTACTTGAAAACCTTAAATTCCTTTAAATTTTAAACTTTAAATTAATTTTACTTAATTTTAACTGTGATTTTAAGTAAATTTTAAGCCAAATCACAATTTATCAACCAATACCTGTCTGCACACCAGTGTCCTTCCTGGGAGAGGTTGTAGAGTTGATATATGTATTCATTTTACGACTCACTTTATCCAAGCCATGTCTTGAGTTTGCAGTGTTATTAGCAGATGCATTATATTCCACTGGTATTGTATCAACTGGCAAGAGAAATAAGTTATCTGATAAAGTGATATAGCAGCAAGTAAATACACATAAGACTTCTAGTTTAATCAAGTAGTGTAAATACTGCAATAAAAATTTAGAAGGGCTAGCCTGAAGTTTCTTATAAAAAGTTATCAGCATTTTTATCCCTTACTGAACTTAGGGAGATTACTTAATGGACAAGTCTGTACAAATGGGTACAAAAGTATACATTTTACCTATTGTGAGGAAAATATTAAGAAAATATATGTGAAAAGATACTGAAAAGTACAGCATTATTTAGTTCTACTCTTAACACAATTTCCCAAGTAAGTATTATAAAATTACATTAGCTCAAAGTCTGAAATTCCTTAAAAAGTGTTCAGTTAACAAGTGTTTAAAGGTATTAAAAAGAGGCAATTATTCTCAATCTTCAAAAAATACTATAATTATAAATAAAATTCTAGCTGTGCTTACTGCCAAGACTCTGAATCAATCTGGAAGTGTCATGTCCCTTTTGAGCCAATTCTCGGATTCTCTGCTCTTGTCTCAGTCTCTGTGCCAGCTCCTGCGCTCTCTGCATCGTCTGGAACAGCTTCTTCGTCTGTAGAGTCATCATTTCCTATCAATGTCGAAGTGCACAAAGTTACTAAATACAATTATCAAACATGTACGGACTTGACTATTCTCTCTCAGTAATAATGAATAATTTTCTAAGTTCCTATTATATGCCAGGCACTATTCAAGAAATGGAGTAGAATAGCCAACAGAACAGAGTTCCATCCTTTTTGGAGCTCATATTTTAGGATCTTTTTCTACAGCTGTATTAGACCACAAACACAAAAACTCTTTCACCCACTCAAGATTATACTAATAAAGTTACCAAAGCTTCTAAAACCAATGGTCAACTCCATAATTGTATTAAGGTAAAAGAAAACCGGAGAGGCCAGAAAGTTTATTTGAGTTTCTTCATGTTACAAAAAATCACAAACTTTTTTGCCAACCCACTAGATAATTAAGAACTAATTTTTTAGAATTCAAGCAAATAACATTTTTTTTCATGTACGTAGTTATTTCGTAGATGTCGCTGGCTCAGCATATTCTATGTATCCAAATCAGAACCTAAACCATTTGTACATTCATCAGCTAATTCTGAAGCAAAGGTTGCAAGTGGGAACTGGCAAGAAAAGGCAAGCTCTCGACGCCACCTCCCAGCTCCAGGGGAAGTGCTGTATGGTCTATTCTGCAAACCTCATGAACCTTTGGCAACTGAACGTCACTGTATAACCTGCTCTTTGTCAGGTCCAGTCAACCACAGCACTTGACATCACCAGACCTATGCAGTCTGTACCACTTGCTATAGAGGTTCTCCTACTCTTTGTATCTGATCTTTTATGAGCACAGAGGAATCCTCTAACATAGCAACAGAATTTATCATCAATCCCAGCCAGTCATTCTGCAAGTAAATGCTCCTGCTCACAAGTGCATACAGACAGAAAGCCCAATCATTTCTCTTAACATATCTAGAAATTTATTAATAATCATTGCTTAGGAAACACTTCAAAATTAAGCATATGGAAAGTTTTTGTTTTATGTTGTAACAACTCATATTGACCTCCCCTCTCCTCAGAGGAGAGAAAAAAATAGCATCTGTGAAAAAATCTTTTGAAAAAATAAAAGTTCCTGCTTTCTTCCTACTTACAAAACCTTCTTTATGCAAAGCTTTAATGTTTCTGCATACAGCTTCACTATTTCAAAACACATGCAAATATTCTGGTTATTTTTTCTTTAAAAACAAATCCACTTTTACTTTAAAATGTCACAGTTAGAATACAAATAACCTACTTCCTTTTGTTTTTGCTTAAGCATGTCTTCTTCGTACTGTTTCTGCATCTCTTCTCGCTCCCGGGCTAAGCGACGCTCCTCCTCTTGTTCCTCCCTCTTTCTCTGCTCTTCTTCGAGCTGCTTTTTCTTGCGTTTCTCTTCCACCTGAGCAGTGATGGCTTTCTACTCACAAACAGTAACATAAATCACTGTCATTAATTTAAAAAATTCACACAGCATTTTTCTGGTATTTCAAAACATTTATCCATATAGAGAAGGTAGTATGTACATGAGTTAAGTTAGAATGTCAAGTTAAGTTAGAATGTCAGGTTTTTCCCATCTCCCACCTGTCAAGTTCTACATGCCTTTTCTTTAACCCCAGGAGGGCTCTTAGAAGAACTAAGAGAAAACCAACTGAGGAAAGAATCTCAGTGTCTAACATAGTGCCTGGTAAAAATAGCACATGCTCTATGAATGTCTGTTCATTTAATTGACTGTTAACCACATGAACTAAGCCAAATTCTTCACACAGTAGAGGTTTTAAAGAATTATTAGACATTCAAGTCCCTTTAGTATTAGACTAAAATTAGGGTAGAATTTTAATCTTAGTTTTCTTTCCTATATTATCTGCTAGATTTCTTAATCATAATTTTACCTCAATCCCTTATATATATTTCCCTTTCAAAGACCTAATTCTCACCCTGAATAGAATTCAGGAGAACTGGAGGGAGAAAAGAAAAAACAACTTAATACTAACTTAAACAGATTCAGTATCATTTCAGATACACAACCTATACATTAAAGACCTTCTCTCTTGGAAGGCAGGTGTCTGTAATATATGATACTGTCTAGTCCTCAACATGAGTATAATTCTAATATAACGCCAGCTGGGGTAGGGATTAGATGCAATCACAGGATTGTGCAAGGCTTGTGCTGTAAATTTATACCAAAATTTTAATTTCCATTCACTTAGGTATGTAGGCCATGACTACTATTAAGGCAAAGAACAACATTTTACAATGCAATACCTGATGTTCTAACTGCTTTTGTCGCCTCCTGTCTCGTTCTTCAATCTGAGCTGGGTCCAAAAGAGCAGTCATGGAACGGAGAAAGCTGGCAAGATAGATATATTAGCTACTTAAAACCCACAAAGGTGGGTTTAACAAAATGCTAACTCATTTTTGTTTGAAATATATCATTTCTACTTTTTTTTTTTTTTGATAGGCAAGAAGTAGCTTAATATAGGACACTTGAAAGAGATGCAAGTGGGAAGGCAAGGGAGCTCTACCGAGTCATTTCCACTATAAATAAAAACAGGAAACTGAAAAAAGTTAAGATATAAACAAACAACAGCCCTAAAAAAAAGCACACAGACTTTCTTAAACATCAATAAACACTGAAGAATGAACTTACTTAGTTTTCTGAATGTTTGCCACAGCCATATCTCTAACAGGTTTCACTGTATGTTCCTCCTCTGAAGGTTCAATCTGGCTTCCAACTGTAGGTGTATAAAGACTGCTGATATCAGCCAGCTCCTGAGTGTCCGGAGAGACACAGAAGTACTCTGGTTGTTTTTGCACCGACTGAGAGGATAATCGAGACTGAGAACCAGGATAGTTCTTTAAGGAATCAAAATGCATCGCCCATCTGTCATGTTCCTCACCCTAATCACGACAAACAAGAACTGCTAAGAACTTTAATAACTCTTCTTACATTTAAAATCCCAAATGACAAGTAACACGACTTCTAAAAGTCACCATATAGCAAAACAAGCATCATGAAAATTAACAAAACTGCATTCTGTATTAATTCCACATACATTGAGATAACTAAGCTTAGAGAATATGAAAAATTCAAAGAATTAGGAAATGTCTAACAAGTTACAAAGTTTAGTCGCTCAGCTGTGTCTGACTCTTTGTGACCCCATGGACTGTAGCCTACCAGGCTCCTCTGTCCACGGGATTTTCCAGGCAAGAGTACTGGAGTGGGTTGCCATTTCCTTCTCCAGAGGATCTTCCCGACCCAGGGATCGAACCCGGGTCTCCCACATTGTAGGCAGACACTTTACTGTCTGAGCCCCCAGGGAAGTCCCTAACAAGTTACAAGAAACTATGCAAAATCGCACTTACTAAATTCATTCAACAAAGGTTCACAAGAGCAAATGTGGAATAATTTAAATATCCTAGTCTTGTCATGCAGTTTTAGGATACTTTTAAGTTTATGATTAAAGATGTTTAATTTTTTTTCCTGTATACCTATAAAACTTTATAAATTACCATTGAGGATATAATTTTCTCCTCTGCTTTTTTTTGCCTGTCATCTTCTATTTGCTTGTTCAACTCTTCAATCCATTTTCTCTGCTGTTCTTGTCTCACAGCACTGAAAGGGTGCTCCCTCACTACTGCTTCCTAAACAACAGTTATCAAAACCATTGAAAGTTTACATTTCTTTTCCTAATCACTTTACCTTTTACAAATCTTTCCAAAGAATCTATACAGATTTAATGTGGTAATGTATTTATCTCAAAGAGATCCAATAATTTTAAACAAAAAAACCCAAATATGCAAGGAGCCCTCATAGTCAACAAGAGAGTCTGAAATGCAGTACTTGGGCGCAATCTCAAAAACAACAGAATAATCTCAGTTTGTTTCCAAGGCAACTCATTGAACATCATAGTAATCCAAGTCTATGCCTCAACCACTGATGCTGAAGAAGCTAAAGTTGACCAAATCTATGAAGACCTACAACACCTTCTAGAACTAATACCAAAAACAGATGTCCTTTTCATCATAGGGGACTGGAATGCAAAAGTAGGAAGAGACACCTGGAAAAAAGGCAAGTTTGGCCTTAGAGTACAAAATAAAGCACAGCAAAGGCTGAGTTTTGTCAAGAGAACACGCCGGTCATAGCAAACATCCTTTTTCAACAACAGAAGGAACAACTCTACCTGTGGACATCATGAAGTGGTCAACATTAAAATCAGAGTGATTCTCTTCTTTGCAGCTGAAGAGAGAAGCTCTATACAGACAGCAAAAACAAGACCTGGAGCTGACTGTGGCTCATTCCATTAGCTCCTTTGCAAAATTCAGGCTCAAACTGAAGAAAGCAGGGAAAATCACTAAGCCATTCGGGTATGACCTAAATCAAATCCCTTATGATTACACAGAGGAAGTGAGGAATCGATTCAAGGGATCAGATCTGTTACACGGAGTGCCTAAAGAACTGTGGGTGGAGGTTCATAACACTGTACAGAAGGCAATGGTCAGAACCATCACAACGGAAAAGAAACACAAGGCGGCAAAGTGGCTGTTTGAGGAGGATTTACAAATAGCTGAGGAACAAAGAGAAGTGAAAGGCCTAACTGAATGCAGAGTCCAGAGAATAGGAAGGAGTGATAAGAAGGCTTCTTAAATAAACAGTGTAAAGAAATGGAGGGAAACAATAAGACAAGAGTCACTTAAAGAAAGCTGGCGATAAGGGAACATTCCATGCAAGGATGGGCATGATAAAGGACAAAAACGGTATGGACCTAAAAGGAGGAGAAGAGATTAAGAAGAGGTGGCAACTATACAGTTCAGTTCAGTTCAGTCGCTCAGTCATGTCCGACTCTTTGCGACCCCATGAACCACAGCACACAAGGCCTCCCTGTCCATCACCAACTCCCGGAGTCCACCCAAACCCATGTCCATTGAGTCAGTGACGCCATCCAACCATCTCATCCTCTGTCGTCCCCTTTTCCTCCTGCCCTCAATCTTTCCCAGCATCAGGGTCTATTCAAATGTGTCAGCTCTTCGCATCAGGTGGCCAAAGTATTGGACTTTCAGCTTCAACATCAGTCCCTCCAGTGAACACCCAGGACTGATCTCCTTTAGGATGGACTGGTTGGATCTCCCTGCAGTCCAAGGGACTCTCAAGAGTCTTCTCCAGCACCACAGTTCAAAAGCATCAATTCTTTGGCACTCAGCCCTTTTTATAGTCCAACTCTCACATCCATACATGACTACTGGAAAAACCATAGCCTTGACTAGACGGACCTTTGTTGACAAAGTAATGTCTCTGCTTTTTAATATGCTGTCTAGGTTGGTCATAACTTTCTTTCCAAGGAGTAAGCATATTTTAATTTCATGACTGCAATCACCATCTGCAGTGATTTTGGAGCCCAAGAAAATAAAGTCTCTCACTGTTTCCCCATCTATTTGCCATGAAGTGATGGGACTAGATGTCATGATCTCGGTTTTCTGAATGTTGAGCTTTAAGCCAACTTTTTCACTCTCCTCTTTCACTTTCATCAAGAGGCTCTTTAGTTCCTCTTCATTTTCTGCCATAAGGGTAATGTCATCTGCATATCTGAGGTCATTGATATTTCTCCCGGCAATCTTGATTCCAGCTTGTGCTTCATCCAGCCCAGCGTTTCTCATGATGTACTCTGCATATAAGTTAAATAAGCAGGGGGACAATATACAGCCTTGACATACTCCTTTTCCTATTTGGAACAAGAAAGGTCTTAATGACCCAGATAACCACGATGGTATGGTCACTCACCTAGAACAGGACATTCTGGAATGTAAAGTCAAGTGACCCTTAGGAGGCATTACTACGAACAAAGCTAAAGGAAGTGATAGAATTCTAGCTGAGCTATTGTAAATCCTAGAAAATGATGCTGTTCTAGTGCTCCACTCAGTATGTTGGCAAATTTGGAAAACTCAGCAGTGGTCACAGGGCTGGAAAAGGTCAGTTTTGAGATTGCCAATCTCAAAGAAAGGCAATGCCAAATAATGTTCAAACTACTGTACAACTACGCTCATTTCACATGCAAGGTTATGCTCAAAATCTTTCAAGCTAGAGAAATTCCCATAGTACAAGCTGGGTTTTGAAGAGCAGAGGAACCAGAGATCAAATTGCCAACATTTGTTGGATCAAGGAGAAAGCAAGAGAATTCCAGAAAAATACTTCTGCTTCATCGACTACACTAAAGCTTTTGTGTGGATCACAGCAAACTATGGAAAATTCTTAAACAGATGGGAGTACCAGACCACCTTACCTGTATCCTGAGAAACACGTAAGCAGGTCAAGACACAAGAGTTAGAACCAGACATGGGCGACAGACTGGTTCAACATGGGAAAGGAGTATGTCAAGGCTGAATATTGTCACCCTGCTTATTTAACTTCTATGCAGAATACATCATGCAAAATGCCAGGTTGGATGAATCACTAGCTGGAATCAAGACTGCCAGGAGAAATATCAACAACTTCAGATATGCAGAGGATACTACTCTAATAGCAGAAAGTGAAGAGAAACTAAAGAGCCTCTTGATGAGGGTGAAAGAGGTGAGTGAAAAAGCTGGCTTGAAACTCATCATTAAAAAAACTAACATCATGGCATCCGGTTCTATCGCTTCATGGCAAATGGGGAAAAGGTGGAAACAGTGGCAGATTTTATTTTCTTGGGCTCCAAAATCACTGCAGACATTGACTGCAGCCATGAAATTAAAAAGAAGATTGATCTTTGGAAGAAAAGCTACGACAAAACCTAGACAGTGTATTAAAAAACAGAGACATCACTTTGCCAACAAAGGTCCGTATAGTCAAAGCTATGGTTTTTCCAGTAGTCATGTATGGATGTGAGTTGGACCATAAAGAAGGCTGAGTGCCAGAGAACTGATGCTATCCTTATTGTGGTGCTGGAGAAGACCCCTGAGAGTCTGCAAGGAGATCAAACCAGTTAATCTTAAAAGATATCAATCTTCAATATTCATTGGAAGAACCATTGCTAAAGCTGAAGTTCCAATACTTTGGCCACCTGATGCCAAGAGCCGACTCACTGCAAAAGATCCTGATGCTGGGAAAGAGGGAAGGCAAACAGAGAAGGGGGGAACAGAGGGTAAGATGGTTAGTTATCATCACTGATTCAATGGACATGAATTTGAGCAAACTTCGAGATAGTAGAGAACAGAGGGATCTGGTATGCTACAGTCCGTAGTGTTGCAGAGTCAGACACGACTTAGTAACTAAAAAGAAAGACAAGTCAATTTTTCAGAATGATATTTTTAACATATACTAGCAGAAGGATATAACTAAGAGTAAGGAAAGGAAATTTTCTAATGATTCTAAATTTCTAATGAAAATAGAAAATTCTCCAAAATAACTAGAGATTTTAAAATTTCTATCCTCATATAGTCCCATTTACTTTGAAAGGAAATTACTAACAATCTGAATAGATGACTACTGTTTACACCTGGCTTCAGAATGCAAAAACCCTGCTTTTGGACCAAGAGTCAGGAGGATATAACAGAGCCAGCTGCTTTCTCTTTTGAACCATAATGTCTCTTGGTACATTTTTTCCCCCCATTTCTGCTGTGACAGGTCTATCAAGATCTATGATATTTCAATAAGAAAAATACATTGTGTCCAGAATAAGTCCCTGAATTTATGAAAACAAAACAAAAACAAAAAACAGCAGCATCAAAGTTTGTTGTTTTAACCTAGGAGACTTTACTATGCTTTAACAAAAAAGGATATATTCTACTCAAGCTGCCTTGAAAGGCAAAAGTTATGCAAGGAAACATTCTGTTACATGACATAACTACAGGACATGATGGAGCTATACCTTACAATATTACTTTCCGTCCATATTTTCATCAGAAATAATGGCAAAACTCCAAAGTTTACAACCAAATGCTTTGATCAAAGGAAATACTTAAAGAGGAAAAATCTTAGTATCTCAGGTGCTCCCACATATTTTTAAATGGAAACAACCATCCTATTTAAGTCTAAAAAAACTACTTCAAAAGGAGCTTTATCTTCAGGTAAGTGATTTAACAATTCTATTTTTAGAAATGTTATTTTAGAGATCAAACTGGGGGTGAGAGGAAGGACCCTTTGAACTCTTTATAAAAAATTCACAGGGTGGTCCAGTGGGTAGGACTCCACGCTTTCATTGCCAAGGGAGCAGGTTCAATCCCTGGTCAGGGAACTAAGATCCCCCAAGCAGAGCAAAGTGGCCAAGAAAACAAAAACAATACAAAAAAATTCACAACAAATGGCATGAATCATCATAGAATCCTATAATCTGTTTCTTAAGTCTGATGTAACTAGATTTGGTTTCAAATTTTGGTGAAGTCTCAAATTATTCAAAAATAAGACACAAGTCAAAATACCTTTGAAAATTCTTAAAATCCTCACTAAGTGTTTCATATATATGTCTTATATTTACAAGCCTGTAGAAGATTTAATAATCAGTTCTTCTAATTCAGTCTTCAATGTCTCACTCAAGGATGTCTTACAAAGCCATTACCATTCACTTGCTTGCCACCTAATTAAGTCATTTCACTTCTTCAACTGAGTAGAAAACTCTTTATTACTTTCTTCAAGTAGAAGAAGGAAAGGATGAAGATCTGGGGTGGGAGCGGTGGTAGGGAAATGAAACCTTTTTTTAAAAATTTTATTTATACAGTTAGGCTGCACTGAGTCTTTGTTGCTGCACACAGGCTTTCTCTAGTTATGGCAAGTGTGGCCTGCTCTTCTTCATTGTGGTGCACAGGCTTCTCATTGCAGCGGCTTCTCTTGTTGCGGAGCACGGGCTCTGGGCACACAGGCTTCACTAATTATGGCCTGCAGGCTTAGCTGCTTTGTGGCACGTGAAATCTACTCAGACCAGGGATCAAACCCCTGTCTCCTGCACTGGCAGGCAGATTCTTAATCACTAGACCACAAGGGAGGTCCTGAAGTCTCACAATTTACTGAGCTCATTTTAGTTGAAACTAAGTAAGGCAGGTAAGTGTAAAATACAAGACACAGTGTATAACAAACGTGTTCTGATGATGATCTAGCACCTCCCTTCTGTTAATTCTTCCATATGTCTAAGGAAAGAAACCTCTTTTTCTAGGCTCATTCACTTTTTCAATTTCTCTCTTTCACATTAATGACCTGAGATTTCCCTTCCTTCCCCTACATAAAAACTCCTTTTAAAAACACCTAATTTTGAGCCTATTCTCAACTGAGAGCCTTGAATGAAAACTCATTTTCATAGGTACTCAATACACACTTCCCCACAAACAGTTCCTAAAGTAAATTTTTAGCTACCTTCAAGTCATTCTATGTTAGAAAATGTTAGTCTTACTAAAATAAATGCTGTATGAACGGCAGGTAAACCAGAACTGAAAGTAGAGTTTCCAAATGGTCACCTAGACACGCCCAGTGCTGTTTCATTTAATTCTCTCCTTAAAGCACATCTGGGAAAGAATAATCAGCGGTGACTTTGCCAGAAGAGTCCTGCTTCTCAGTGCATGATTCCAAGTCCAGACACCAAGGAGCCTCTTACTTTAGACACTTCTGTTCACCTACTCATCTTGTCCACTCAGTAGGCATAAAAGGCATTATTCTGGATGGTGGGGTAGTTTCAGGACATTAGGCTAGAAAGAACCAGATCTTCCAAAAGGAAGAGTAACACAACTAAGAGCTACAACAATCATTTGGCGGGGGCGGGGGGAACACTTTGAACTTCAAAGTTACTTTAGAATCCTCTGAAACAGGCCTATAGAGTTTCCTTCCTTCTACTTCCTTTGGGTTTAACTGTTAACATTCTGTTAAAATTCTTTCTCTAACTTCTTCAAATGAATACTTAGATCATTGGTGTTTTGCTTTCAGTCTCGTCTTTTCCAAGAAATGCATTTAAGCCTATAAATTTCCCTGTAAGTACAGGAAGCTCATGTGTTTTCATAAATTCCATTTTCATTATCACTCAGGTCAAAACATTTTCTGTGAGTTTTTCCTTCTTTCACTTAGAAGAATACTGCTTAAATATCAAACATTTGGAAATTTTCTTATTATCATTTATTACTGATACTTAGCTTATTTACACTGTGATCAGAAAACATATTCTGTGTAATGTGAATCTCTGAAATTTGTTGAGACTTTACGGCCAAGCAAATAATTAATTCTTACATTTAATTTCTAAAATATTTTGCCCATAGATTCTTTGGGTTTTCCATATAGATGACAAATTACTACAATTTTATTTTTTCCTTTCCAGTTCTTAAGACTTTAATTTCTTTTCTTGCTATACTGGTTAGGACCATCAATAACAAATAGTAATAAAAATATGGCATATCTTCATTTTTAATTTAAAAAGAATACTACTAAAATATCTCACTCAGCATGATGTCTGAATTCTCAATTGGAAATTCCTTCTAATTTAACTGCCTGAAATATCTTCCTTAACAAATTGGTTTTGAGTTTTATCAAATGCTTTTCATATATCTATCTATTGAGATGTTTCATTTTATTATGTTACAATAGTACACTATACTTGTGGATTTTTAAAAAATCTCCTTAACTACCATCACAAATCTTAGTCATGATATATTACCTTTTAATACATTGTCAAATTTTCCTTGCAAATATATTTTATAATTTCTGTATGTATATCCATGGGTGAAATAAACCTAATTTTCCTTTTTTGTTATTTTTCTGGCTTTTAACATCAAGTTTATACTGGGCTTACAGAATGAATAGGGGGCCATTTCAAATTTCTACTGCCTAGAAATCTGATTAAATAGGGGACTTATTTCTTTAAAGTTAGATAAAAATTATCAGTAAAACCATGAGGTCATTTATTTTCCTTATGGTAAGTTGTTTTTCTTTCTTTTTTTTAAAACCCAGATCTAGCATTACTTTAACCAGGAGTATGCAACCTTTCTACTTCTTTTTAAGTCAGTTTCTGAAAGTTACAATTTTTCCAGCCATTTACTCACTTCATCTAACTTTTCATAATTATTAACTTACTAATGATTCTCTCTCTACCTGCAATGCCATTTTTACTCATTACATGTTTCACTGACTGGTACCCTTATTTTCTTCCCTTTTTTTTAATTTTTAAATTTAAGTAAAACCAACTTGCAACACTATGTTAGCTCCAGGTGCACAATATAGTGATTCAATATATCTATACATTACAAAATGATCACAGTAAGTCTTGTTACCATCTGTCCCCATGCAAGTAATTACAATATTTTTGACTATGTTACCTATGCTATATATTTTATCCCCATGACTCATTTATTTTTTAACTCTAATTTTATACCTCTTAATTTTTCTTACCTATTTCACTTATCCTGCCACTCCCTACATTCCTCCCCTCTGGCATACCACTTGTTTATTCTCTGTATATGAGACTGTTTGCTTCATTATGTTCTATTCATGTGTTTTGTTTTCTAGATTCCACATGTAATTGAAATCATACCTTCTAGGTCCATTCATGTTTTCACAAACAGCAAGATTTCACTTGTTTTTATGGCTGAATGCATATACCACATCTTTATCCATTCATCTACTGATAGACACTTAGGCTGCTTCTATATCTTCCCTACAGTAATCAATGCTGAAATGAACATGGGGTGCATATATCTTTCTGATTTAGTGGGATTTTTCCAAAGGAAAAAAAAACCAGAAACAGAACTGCCGGATGGTATGGTAGTTCTGTTTTTAATTTTTAGAGGAACCTCCATACTGTTTTTCATGGTGGCTCACCACTTTAGATTCCCACCAACACTCGGGTCTCGTGTTACAGGAACTGGCATGCACAACTACTTCCAGTGTTCTCTTCCACCTGCTTAGCTGTTGTCAATACCAAGTTCTGCCTCTTACTCTAAAAAGGAATTCACAGGCATATGAAGTATGTAGCACACTTCTTGAAGCCTAACAGGCCATCAAACAATTCAATTTCCTTGTTTAATTATTAAATCTTTCTGATAAGGCAAAGAGACCTAATCAGTTGTTTGCCTTTTTTCTTTTGGCTGTGCAGTATGTGGGAACTTAGTTCCTTGACCAGGATTGAACCTGTGCAGAAGAAGCAAGCAGTCCTAATCTCTGGACCATCAGGGAATTCTTCCCACTCAGTCTTCAAAAAGTAAGAGGACTTTTTCCATCAAGTTCAATTTTGGAGGACTGAAACGGGGATCTGCTGATTCCAAGACTGCCCTGCATAGAGAAGCAAAGGGAAGCTTTAGCTAGGACTGATTCATTCTGGCCAGGCTACGGTATTTATTTCTACTGAAATTAGGCCATTAGTGTATCTGGACAAGGTAACAACTTACACAAAACCCATTTCTCTTGTGGAAAGGGCTTCATCATTCACAAACACTCTTCCCAGGATTCCAAAGTAACCAGGCAACAGATGGAATATACAGGTTCTATGCATCCTGTTTTTATTCTACTGCATGGTGACATGCTATTAAGAGTCCCAAACAAGATAAACCCTAGGAGAAACACATCAAGACACATATTAATCAAACTAACAAAAATTAAATACAAAAAAAAATGTGAAAACCAGCAAGGGAAAACCCAAAAATAACATACAAGGGAATCCTCATAAAGCTATCAGCTAACTGTTCAGCAGAAACTCTGCAAGCCAGAAAGGAGCGGCAGGATATATTTAAAGTGATGAAAGCGAAAAACCTACAACCAAGATTACTCTACTCAGCAAGGATCTCATCCAAATTAAATGGAGAAATCAAAAGCCTTAAAGACAAGCGAAAGCTCAAAGAATTCAGCACTACCAAGCTAGCCTTTAAACAAATGCTAAAGGAACTTCTCTAGGCAGAAAACACAAGAGAATAAAAAAACCCACAAAACCAAACCCAAAACAATTAAGAAAATGGCAACAGGAACGTATACATCGGTAATTTCCTTAAGTGTAAATGGATCAAATGCCCCAACCAAATGACATAGACTGGCTGAATGGATACTAAACAAGACTGGTGTATAGGCTACCTACAGGAGACCCACTTCAGACACATACAGGCTGAAAGTGAGGGGGTGGAAAAAGATACTCCATGCAAATGGAAATCAAAAGAAAGCTGGAGCAGCAATATTCTTATCAGACAAAATAGCCTAAAATAAAAACTGCTACGAGAGACAAGGACACTACATAATGATCAAGGAATCAATTCAAGAAGAAGATATAATTTTTATATCTTTTATATATAAATGTATATTTACAAATATTTACGCATCTAACATAGGAGCACCTCAATACATAAAGCAAATGCTAACAACCCTAGGAGGAGAAACTGACAGTAACACAATAATAGTGGGGGACTTTAACACCCCACTTACACCAGTGGACACATAATTCAGGCATAAACCAAGGAAATACAAGCTTTAACAGACACAATAGACCAGATAATTGTTATTTATAGGACATTACATCCAAAAGCAGAAGAATACGCCTTCTTCTTAAAAGCACATGGAACATTCTTTAGGATAGACTATATCTTGAGTCACAAATCAAGCCTTGGAAAATCTAAGAAAACTGAAATTTTATCAAGCATCTTTTCCAACCACAATGCTATGAGATTAGAAATCAACTGCAGGGAAAAACACCTGGAAAACACACACACACACGGAAGCTAAACAGTGTGATGCTATCAACAACCAAGTGATAACTACAGAAATTAAAGAGGAAATTAAAAAAATACATAGACACAAATGTCAATGAATGACAATGACCCAAAACCTATGGGACTCAGCAGAAGCAGTTCTAAGAGAAAAGTTTATAGCAATTCAATCTCACCTCAAGCAACAAGAAAAATCTCAAATAAACAATCTAATCTTACGCCTAAAGCAACTAGAGAAAGAAGAACAAGAAAAACCCAAAGTCAGTAGAAGAAAAGAAATCATAAAGATCAGAACGGAAATAAATGAAATAGAAACAAAACAATAGCAAAGATTAATAAAAACAAAAGTTGGCTCTTAGAGAAGATTAAATAAACAAAACTGATAAAACTTTAGCCAGACTCAAGAAAAAAAAAGAGAGGAATCAAATTAATAAAATTAGATGAAAAAGGAGAAATCACAACTGACACAGAAATTCTAAGGATGTAAGAGTTTACTACAAGCAACTCTATACCAATAAAATGAACAGCCTGGAAGAAATGGACTGTAAAGGTACAACTTTTCAAAACTGAACCAGGAGAATTAGAAAATATAAACAGACCAATACAAGTAATGAAAGTGAAACTGTAACTAAAATCTTCTGACAAACAGAAGTCCAGGACCAGATGGCTTCACAGGTAAATTCTATCAAACATTTAGAGACGAACTACACCTATTCTTCTAAAACTCTTTCAAAAAACTGCAGAGGGAGGAACACTCCCAAATTCATCCCACAAGGTCACCATCACCCTGATACCAAAACCAGACAAAGATATCACAAAAAAAGAAAATATAGACCAGTATCACTGATGAACATAGACCCAAAAAATCCTCAACAAAATACTAGCAAACAAAATCCAACAACACATTAAAAGGATCAAAGAATCATAAACCACGATGAAGAGTGATTTCTCCATGCAATGCAAAAATTCTTCAATATACACAAATCAATGTGATACTTCATATTCATAAATTAAAATCATATGATCATCTCAATAGATGCTGAAAAAGCTTTTGACAAAACTCAATACCCATTTATGAGAAGAACTCTTCAGAAAAGGGACACAGAGGGAATACACCTCAATATAATTAAGGCCGTGTACGACAAACCTGCAGCAAACATCATTCGCAATGGCAAACTGAAAAGCACTTCCCTTAAGAACAAGACAAGGATGTTCACTCTCACCACTCTTATTCAATATAGTTTTGGAAGTCCCTGCCATGGAGATCAGAGAAGAAAATGAAATAAGAGGAATACAGATTGGAAAAGAAGTAAAACCATAACTATTTGCAGACGACATGTTACTATACACAGGAAATCCTAAACACTCCACCAGAAAACTACTGGACCTAATCCACGAATTTGGTAAAGCTGCAGGATATAAAATTAATGCATAGAAACCTCTTGCATTCCTATATACTAACAACAAAAGAGCAGAAAGAAAAATTAAGCAATCTCATTTACCATCGCAACAAAAAGAATACTGAGGAATAAATCTACCTAAGGAAACAAAAGAACTGTACTCAGAAAACTATATGAAACACTGATGAAAGAAATCAAAGAGGCTACAATCAGAGAAATATACCACCATACTGGATTGGAAGAATATTATGAAAATGAATATACTACCCAAAGCATTCTACAAATTCAATGCAATTCCTATTAAACTATCAATGACGTTCTTCACAGAATTAAAATAAAAGATTTTACAATTTGTATGGAAACACAGAAGACCCCAAATAGCCAAAGTAATCTTAAGAAAGAAAAATGGAATAGGAAGAACCAGGCTCTCCAACTTCAAACCATGTTAGTGAAAACAGTATGGTACTGGCAACAAAAACAAATATAGACCAATGGTAAAGGATAGAAAGCCCAGAGATAAACCCACCCAACTTTGTTGCCTAATCTATGATGAAGGAGACAAGAATATACAATTGAGAAAAGAAGCCTCTTCAGTAAGTGGTGCTGGAAAATCTGGATAGCTACAGGTAAAAGAATGAAATTAGGACACTACTTAAAACCATACACAAAAATAAACTGAAAATGGATTAGAGACCTAAATGTAAGACTGGATACTATAAAACTCTTGGAGGAAAACAAAGGAAAAACACATTTTGACATAAATCACAGCAAGATCTTTTTTGATCCACCTCCTGGAAGAATGAAAATAAAAACAAAAAAAACAATTGGGACCTGATTAAACTTAAAAGCTTTTGCACAGGAAAGAAAACCATGAACAAGATGAAAAGACAACCCTCAGAATAAGAGACAATATTTGCAAATGAAACATACAAAGGAATAATCAATCTCCAAAATATACAAACAGCTCATGGAGCTCAATATAAAAAAACAAACAATCCAATCAAAAAATGGGTTCAGTTCAGTCACTCAGTCATGTCCAACCCTGTGACCCCATGGACTGCAGCATGCCAGGCCTCCCTGTCCATCACCAACTCCTGGAGCTTACTCAAACTCATGTCCATTGAATCTGTGATGTCATGCAACCATCTCATTCTCTGTTGTCCTCTTCTCCTCCTGCCTTCAATCTTTCCCAGCACCAGGGTCTTTTCCAGTGAGTCAGTTCTTTGCATTAGGTAGCACAAGTATTGTAGCTTCAGCTTCAACATCAGTCCTTCCAATGAATATTCAGGACTGATCTCCTTTAGGATGGACTGGTTGGATCTCCTTGCAGTCCAAAGGACTCTCAAGAATCTTCTCCAACACCACAGTTCAAAAGCATCAATTCTTCAGTGCTCAGCTTTCTTTATGGTCCAACTCTCACATCCATACATGACTACTGGAAAAACCATAGCTTTGACTAGACAGACCTTTGTCGGGAAAGTAATGTCTCTGCTTTTTAATATGCTGTCTACATTGGTCATAGCTTTTCTTCCAAGGAGCAAGCGTCTTTGGATTTCACGGTTGACTGGTTCCAGCCAACAACTCCAGGAGGGCCTTTGCCCAGGTCCCCAGGCAACACATTGACCAACATCCAGTGACAGGTGAAGGTTCACACATTCAAGAGGACCAGCAGTGGGACAACCATGGCACTGGGCATGTCCTCCAGCTACGTGAAACAGCTGAAGGGCATGGCCCTGCTAGTCAGGGCCTGACAAAACGTGATCCACTGGAGAAGAGAATGGCAAACCACTTCAGTATTCTTGCCTTGAGAATCCCATGAACAGTATGAAAAAGCAAAAAAGATATGACACTGAAAGATGAGCCTCCCAGGTCATTAGGTATCCAATATGCTATTGGGGAAGAGCAGAGAAATAGCTCAAGAAAGAATGTTCAGGCTATGTTCTTTCAGCTCAAGCAAGAATGAAGAGGCTGAGCCAAAGTGGAAATGAAGCCCAGTTGTGGACATATCTGGTGGTGAAAGTGAAGTCTGTTGCTGCAAACAACAATACTGCATAGGAACCTGGAATGTTAGATCCATGAATCAAGGTAAATTGGATGTGGTCAAACAGGAGATGGCAAGAGTGAACATGGACATTTTAGAAATCAGTGAAATAAAATGGATGGGAATGGGCAAATTTAATTCCAATGACCACTACATCTACTACTATGGGCAAGAATCCCTTAGAAGAAATGGAGTAGCCCTCATAGTTAACAAAAGGGTTTGAAATGCAAACTTAGATGCAGTCTCAAAAATGACCAAATGATCTGGGCTCGTTTCCAAGGCAAACCATTCAACATTATAGTAATCAACGTCTATGCCCCAAACACTAATGCTGAGAAGCTGAACAATTCTATGAAGACCTACAACGCCTTCTAGAACATCAACAACAACAACAAAAAGTCCTTTTCATCATAGGGGACTGGACGCAAAAGTAGAAAGTCAAGAGATACCTGGAATAACAGGAAAGTTGGCGTTGGAGTACAAAATAAAGCATAGCAAAGTCTAACAGAGTTTTGTACAGAGAACACGCTGGTCATGGCAAACACCATCTTCCAACAACACAGAAGATGACGCTACACACGAACATCACCAGATGGTCAACACCAAAATCAGACTGATTATATTCTTTGCAGCTGAAGATGGAGAAGCTGTATACAGTCAGCAAAAACAAGACCTGGAGTTGACTGTGGCTCATTACATTAGCTCCTTATTGCAAAATTCAGGCTCAAATTGAAGAAAATAGGGAAAACCACTAGGCCATTCAGGTATGTCCTAAATCAAATCCGTTATTACACAGTAGAGATGACAAACAGATTCAAGGGATTAGAGCTGGTAGACAGAATGCCTGAAGAACTATGAACAGAGGTTCGTAACACTGTACAAGAGGTAGTGACCAAAACCATCCCCAAGAAAAAGAAATGCAAGAAGGCAAAGTGGTTGTCTCAGGAGGCCTTACAAATAACTGAAAAAAGAAAAGAAGTGAAAGGCAAAGGAGAAAAGGAAAGATATACCCATCTGAATGTAGGGTTCCAGAAAATAGCAAGGAGAGATAAAGTCTTCCTAAATGAACAATGCAAAGAAACAGAGGAAAACAGTAGAATGGGAAAAACTAGAGATCTCTTTAAGAAAATTAGAGATACCAAGGGAACATTTCATGCAAAGATAGGCATAATAAAGGACAGAAACAGCAAGAAACAGCAGAAGAGATTAAGAAGAGGTGGCAAGAATACACAGAACTATACAAAAAAGTTTTTAATGACCCAGATAACCACAATGGTGTGGTCACTCACCTAGAGCCTGATGTCCTGGAGTATGAAGTCAAGTGGGCCTTAGGAAGCATCACTACAAACAAAGCTAGTGGAGGTGATAGAATTTCAGCTGAACTATTTCAAGTCCTAAAAGATGATGCTGTGAAAATGCCACACTCAATATGCTAGCAAATCTGGAAAATTCAGCAGGGGACTGGAAAAGGTCAGTTTTCATTCCAATCCCAAAGAAAGGCAACGCCAAAGAATGTTCAAATAACCATACAATTGCACTCATTTCACATGCTAGCAAGATTATGCTCAAAATCTTTCAAACTAGGCTTTAGCAGTATGTGAACTGAGAACTTCCAGATGCACAAGCTGGATTCAGAAAAGTCAGAGGAACCAGAGATCAAAATGCCAATTTCTATGATCTGCTGGATCATAGAAAAAGCAAGGGAATTAAAAAAAAAAATCTACTTCTGCTTCATGACTATGCTAAAGTGTCTGACTGTGTGGATCACAACAAATTGTGGAAAATTCTTAAAGAGATGGGAATACCCAATCACCTTACCTGCCTCCTGAGAAACCTGTATGCAGGACAAGAAGCAACAGTTATTACTGGACATGGAATAATGGATTGCTTCAAAATTGGTAAAGGAGTACATCGAGGCTGTACATTGCACCTACTTATTTAACTTATATGCAGAGTACATGATGAGCAATGCCAGGCTGTATGAATCACAAGCTGGAATCAAGATTTCCAGGAGAAATATCAACAGCCTCAGATATGCAGATGATACCACCCTAATGGCAAAGTGAAGAGGAACTAAAGAGCTTCTGGATGAAGGTAAAAGAGGAGAGTGAAAAAGCTGGCTTAAAACTCAACATTGAAAAAACGAAGATCATGGCATCTGGTCCCATCACTTCATGGCAACTAGATGTGGAAAAAAATGCAAACAGTGACAGATTTTATTTCCTTGGGCTCCAAAATCACTGTGGACAGTGACTGCAACCATGAAATTAAAAAACGCTTACTCCTTGGGAAAAAAGCTATGACAGACCTAGACAGCATATTAAAAAGCAGAGACATCACTTTACCAATAAAGGTCTGTCAAGTCAAAGCTATGGTTTTTCCAGTAGTCATGTATGGATGTGAGAGCTGAACCATAAGGAAGGCTGCTGCTGCTGCTGCTGTGAAGCCACTTCAGTCCTGTCTGACTCTGTGTGACCCCATAAATGGTAGCCCACCAGGCTCCCCCGCCCCTGGGATTCTCCAGGCAAGAACACTGGAGTGGTTTGCCATTTCCTTCTCCAAAGCATGAAAGTGAAAAGTGAAAGTGAAGTTGCTGAGCCGTGTCCGACTCAGCGACCCCATGGACTGAAGCCTGCCAGGCTCCTCCGTCCATGGGATTTTCAAGGCAAAAGAATACTGGAGTGGGGTGCCATTGCCTGCTTTAGAATTGCATTGCTGGAGAAGACTCTTGAGAGTCCCTTGGACAGCAAGGAGATCAAAACAGTCAATCCTAAAGTATATCACCCCTGAATATTCATTGGAAGGACTGAAGCTCCAATACTTTGGACAACTGGTACAAAGAGCTGATTCATTAGAAAAGACCCTGATGCTGGGAAAGATTGAGGGCAAGAGGAAAAGAGGGTGACAGAGGGTAAGATGGTTGGAAGGCATCACTGACTCAATGGACACGAGTTTGAGCAATCTCAGGGAGAAGGACAGAGAAAACCAGCATGCTGCAGTTCATGGGGTTGCAGAGGGTGAGTATGACTTGGCGACCGAACAACAACACCTGGCTGATTCATGTTGTTGTACAGCAGAAATGAACACAACAGTGTAAAGCAATTATATATCAATACAAAGATACAAAGGTTTAAAAAAGCCCCATCCCATAACTGGTATAAATCTACAGAAATTCTCCCTGAACTCTGACTATGCTATAAAGACTTCTTTTGGTACAGAACATAGATAAGAGATGTGTTATAGATTATCCTTTGTATCTGTGAAAATGAATGAAGGAAACCTCATTTAAAATGAAATCAGGAAGCTCTGAAGGGGGAGCTGTCACTCATGTATGACTCACCACAGCCTACAGATCTGACCAAAATTTTCTTCTGGCCAGCAACAAGCTTTGCATCACCTGCAGCCACCACAGCCCTCCCCAATGTTCTCCTTTCCTCTACAAAAGGAAGGCCATCTCCTCTGTTCTCCAAACTTGCCTGTGGTTTGTCATAGTTGGCTTATCCCAAATTATAATTCTCGACTATTCCCAAATAAACTCATCTTGTTGGTAAAATAACTGGCTCTTTTGTTTTTTAAGGTCAACATATCATTTTGTGTGTCAGAAATATTCTGTAGCATAAGTCAGAGAGTTGAAAAGTCAAAAAAGGGAAAGATAGACATACATGATTCAGTGACAATAATGCATATGTGAATATCCTGGGCATTAATGTGGACCCCCGTTTGTATATACACATTAAGAAAGCATAACACCAAAAAGGATCCAAATCAAACTCACATGATGCACAATAACCACCACCTTCAAGAGTCTACACACACACACACACACAACTATTAGACTAAAACAAATTTGGCAAAGTTGCAAGATATAAAACCAAGAGAAAATATCAGTTGCATTTCTATACACTAAAAATGAACAACCTGGGAAAACAAAATTAAGAAAACACTTCCATGTACAACAGCACCAAATACTAAGAATAAAATACTTATAAATAAGTAGGCCAAATACATGTACACTGAAAACTTCAAAACACTACTGATGGAAATTAAAGACAAAAAGAAATAGAAAGAAATTCTACCTGCATGGATAGGAAGACTTCATATTGTCAGGATTACCCAAAGCAAGTTCAAGAGTCAAAGCTTGAAATGAAAGAAAATTTCCCTATGAAAATTTTGATGCTTTTTGCAGAAATGGAAAAATTCATCCTAAAACACATATGAAAAGGAACCCTGACTAGGCAAACAATATTGGAAAAAAAAGAAACAAAATTGGAAGACTTAACACATTCTGATTTTAAAATTTACTACAAAGGTATGGTAATCAAAATACTGAGATGGTGGCATAAAGACAGACATACAGAACAACTGAACAGAATGGAGAGCACAGAAATAAATCCCTTCATACACAGTTTAATGAATTTTGACAAGGGTGTCAAGATGATTCAATGGGGAAAGAACAATCTGGTGCTGGGAAAACTGGGTATTCACATACAAAAGCATGAAGCTGGATGCTTACCTCACACCATGTGGAAAAATTAACTCAAAATAGATCAAAGACTAAAACTATAAAACTACTGTAGAAGAAAACATATAGGAAAAAACTCCACAATGTTAGATTTGGCAGTGATTTCTTGGATATGACACCAATAGCTCAAAGAAGAACAAAAAAACAGATAAAATGGACTTCATCAAAATTTAAAACTTTTATACATGAAAGGACACTACGAAGTGAAAAGGCAACTCATGAAATAGAAGAAATTATCTGTAAACTATGTATCTGATAAGGGGTTAATAGCCAGAATATGTCAAGCTCTACAACACAACAGAAACGAAAATCTAATTAAAAAATGGATAAAAGATTTACAGACATCTCTCCAAAGAAGATACACAAATGGCCAACAGGCAAGTGAAAAATGTTCAACATCATGAGTCATTAGGGAAATGTAAATCAGAACTAGATTAGATTCATTAGCATTAATTAGAATTAGATTCATTAGGATGGCTATTACCAAAAAGAATAGAAAAAACAAGTGTTGGTGAAGATGTAGAGAAATCAGAACCCTTGTGCACTGCTGACAGGAACAGACAATAGGGAAGCAACTGTGCAAACAGTATAACAATTAAAAATAAAATTTTCAAATTAAAATTGGTAAACATTTAACATAAAAAGATAACACAAAGTGACTTTCCTGATGGTCCAGTGGTTGAGAGAATTCATCTGCCAATACAGGGGACATGGGTTCAGTCCCTGATCCAGGAAGAACCCACATGCTGCAGAGCAACTAAGCCCGCACACCACAACTACTACTGAGCCCCCACGTTGCAACTACTGAAGCCCACATGCACCCTAGAGTCCATGCTCTGCAACGGGAAGCCAGCACAATGAGCAACCTGCACACCACACCACAACTAGAGAAAGCCCGTGCAGCAACAAAGACCCAGCATAGCCAAAAAAATGATAAAAAATTTTAAAAAAAATTCTTTTTAGACTAAAAAAAAAAAAGATAAAACATAAAATTACCATATAATCCAGCAACTCTAATTACAGATACATATCCAAAAGAATTGAAACTACAGACGTGGAAAGATTATTTGTACATCAAGGCTCATAACAGCATTATGTCCAATAGCCAAAAGGTGAGAACAATTCACATGTGCATCAACATTTGGATAAATGTACAAACAAAATGCAGCATTATACATATAATGGAATATTTCAACTTGAAAAAAGCAACTAAATTCTGATACGTGTTATAACGTGGACGAACCCTAAAAACATTAAGTGGAATATGTCAGACACAAAAGGACAAATACCGTGTGAGTCCACTTAAACATACTGAGAATAGTCAAATTCATAGATACAGGAAGTAGAATGGTAGTTGCCAGGGGCTAAGGGGAGGGAGAAATGGGGAGTTCCTGTTTAATGGGTACTGTTTCAGTATGGAGAGGTGAAAAAATTCTGGAGATGTATGGTGGCAATAGTTGCAAGACAATGTGAATGTACTTAATGCCACTCGAGTGTATACTTAAAAATGAATAATACTGTATTTTTTTGGCCATATCACATGTCTTGTGGGATCTTAGTTCCCCAACCAGAGACAGAATCCAGGCCTACAGCAGTGAAAGTGCTGAGTCATTAACTGCTGGACTGCTAGGCAAGTCCCAAAATGATTAATTTTATGTTTTGTATATTTTAGCACCAAAAAAAGGGCGAAAAATTAGAAGAATATTTTGTTGTCCAACTGCAGAACTACTGTCTGGTGGTAGCAATAGGAAGCTAGCAGAATGATAACCACACTTTCTATCCCATGTTAGAGAGTATGAAAGAATATACTCTTCTTAGTAAAAGACTTCCCAGAGAGGGGTATAGTCATTAGAGAAAGTCAAGGTTTCATGAAAGTGAGGTACTGTCAAAAAAGCTGAGGCTGTGAGTGAAATCTTTCTTAAAAACACAAAAAGAAATTTTAAGTTGCAGAGTGTAAAAGAATGTTTAAATTGAACAATACAGGAAAGAGAATACAGGACCATTCAGCTGGGGAAGGAGGAGTAAGATTCAGAATCAAGAGGAGGAGAAAGGAAGGTGGTGGGAAGACTGACTCCTAACAGCCTCAGGGCTCAGAATGGTCCTGTGCTTTGTAAATTGTAACTACAGCAAACCTTCATTCAACACTTGTTATGTCAGCCACTGTTCTACACACTTTATATGTATTACCTCATGTTTTAACAAAATTGGCCTTGATGATTTTGCCTGCAACTGAATTTCCCCCTCAGTTACATGAAGATGTTAACTTAATATTCATTCAAATAAAAGAAATGCTTGTGGTTATGGCTGCGTTTTATGAAACCAACATCTTTCAAGTATTTAAAGGGGGATTATTTTTTGTTACACAGTTAGTTCATGTCCCCTCAGTAGTACCTCTCCATTTTCTTAACCACATTTATACTAAACTATATTTAAATAGTAAAAATATGCAAACATAATCATACCCTAATCTCTGGTTGTTCAGTCCTAGATTTAGTGTATGTTTTCCTTTCTAGTCTTTCTCCCACTCCCAATCCCTATCTCTGACTTCACAGTACAAATAACTTTACTGGTCTTCTAGATTATAAAAGAAAAGACAAACGTTATCATTAAAAAAAAAAAAGCAAAATCACCTCAAATGGTTAATTCTTCATTTGCATTAACATAGTATGGATTACTCCCGGATAATAAATGACCTAAAAAGCCATGCAAAATAAGCAACAACAGATGACACACTGACACTTCAACCAACATTTCAGTAATAGAAATACTTAGTATTTTTAGCATTAAAGTTCTTTTCAATCCTAATGTTGAAAAGTAAATAATTTTGCAACTAATTCTCAACAACTTCATGAATAGTTTTATTTGTAGCTTTTAGTAGTATCTGCATGCATCAAGTTCTAAATTTTAAAAACTTAGAATTGTCATCCAAAACTACAGAATTTTCCAAAATTACTGCCAGCAAGACCAATTTATTGCCTTTTAACAGCTCGTCAAAGTGCTTTTGGGAACACAGAAAAATGTAATTCATATTAATGATTTGAGTAGCCTATAAAATTATTTGATGTAGGGAAGTTAGTCCCATATGAAGCAGAAAAAAGCTGCCATGCAAACTAAACGGGTGCATTCTGTAAGAAATCTACCAGTACTGAAAATTTCTATCACCAGAATCTTATCTTTAGGTCACTACCTTATTTTCAGAATGCATTTGTTAAATGTAAATTGTTCACTAGGAAGGAAAAAAAAAGAAATAGTTGATAACTTTTTTAAAAAAAATTTACGGAGCATACTGTATCAGTAAAGTTAACAGATAATTTTTTTAAAAAAAGAGTACTGAGATTCACTTCTTCAAGGAAAATACATTATACAGCAATCGATGTGAAAGGGTTTATATATTTACAATAATGACACTTAGAACTTACCTGTAAAGTCTGACTAGCTCGAGGCAGTGAGGGCCCATCAGCATGGATCACCATTACCTGACTGGGAGACTGTGACAGAATGCTAGAAGAGCTGGCAGAAGTCTAAAAATAAATAGAAAAACAAGAGTACTTTTTTGTCTAATATGAAACACATACTGATTTTAAAGTCCCTGAAGCACTCCCTGAGGGACACACAGTATATACTTCTGTTTGATGAGCAATCACTTATGTTTGATTTGATAACCTTGTAATGGATACCACATGGTCAGTGGTAGAATTTTGTGGTCATGTAAAACATCATGCCAACCAAGGTCTGTCTAGTCAAGGCTATGGTTTTTCCAGTGGTCATGTATGGATGTGACAGTTGGACTGTGAAGAAAGCTGAGCGTCGAAGAATTGATGCTTTTGAACTGTGGTGTTGGAGAAGACTCTTGAGAGTCCCTTGGATTGCGAGGAGATCCAACCAGTCTATCCTAAAGGAAATCAGTCCTGAATATTCATTGGAAGGGCTTATGCTGAAGCTGGAACTCTAATACTTTGGCCCCCTAATGTGAAGAACTGACTCATTGGAAAAGACCCTGGTGTCGGGAAAGACTGGAGGCGGGAGGAGAAGGGGACAACAGAGGATGAGATGGCTGGATGGCATCCCTGACTTGATAGACATGAGTTTGAGTAAGCTCTGGGAGTTGGTGACGGACAGGGACGCCTGGCGTGCTGCAGTCCATGGGGTCGCAAAGAGTTGGACACGACTGAGCTGAACTGAAAACATCATGGAGATCTCTTAGAGGAGCCTCAAGGAGGTGCCAGGAACCTCTATACTCACCTACAATATAGTAGGTTTATATTATAGTATATAGTAAGATTATTTATAGGATGCAGAGTAGTTGAGGTCATACTTTAATTCAAAATAACATTTTAAAACATCAAATGAAGAGTGAGTTTTTTAAAAAATGAATAAGCTTCAAAAATAAGCTTTATGATATAAACAAGGCTTAGCATTAAAAAAACTGCAGTTAAGGTATCTTCTATTCCATAAATACCTGATTTTGATGCTCTTACCTTAGACTGATCCAGAATTTGAAGTTTTTCCCATTCTATTTTATCACTTTCAGATTTTTTCCATGGATTATTCCATTTTTCAGAAGCTTCTTTTTCTTTCTTCTTTAAAGCAACCTGTTCATCTGTAAATAATGTCTTTTAAAAAATATGTAAAAACTGTAAAAAAAAAATCATGTAAACAAATCATGACCTTCTTAAAGAGTGCAGATATTTGAGAAGATCTACTCAAAACTGTTTTTGAGGAAGGAGGTTAACTCACAAGACAGAGAGAATTCTAAGAGATGAAATAAGACATTTAATCAGAACCAAATTTAAGTATGGCATAAATGAATGTAAAATGTTTGTTTTACTACGATTATAAATAAGGAGCAATTTTTCAGAATAACATATTTTATATTATGTTAATTATGTGAAGTTCTATTCTTTGGTAATGTTCATTCAATTATTACTAAGAGACTTAAAAGCTAGAACACTGAAGTCAGAAAAACCTGGGTTCAAATTGAAGGTCAACCACTTCCCTGCTGTGTGACTGTGGGAAAACTGATGTTCACGCCTCTAAACCCCCTTTTTCACTTTGCAAAATGAGATTAATAATAGTGCTTATTCTCAGTACAGGGCCTCATACAAAGTATTTTAAAAATATCAGGCATTATTATTCATAACTGCTGAAAAGTAAAATACATAAAATCATGTGTCCAAATCTGTACTGAAACATTTAAAGCTGAATTATGATATAAACACACATCCAATCTCCAAACCTTCTGATACCACTACTATACATTTATTTAATTTCTTCACTCTTCTATTACTTTGACTTCCAACAGCAATTCACTCCCAGTTTCTTCTGCTTATCTCTTTTTCTAGATCACCTGTCCCGGCAGGGCTATGACTAACTAGAAATTTTCCAGTTCAGTGGACAATGAATTCCATCTTCATGCTTTTAGTAGTACAACTATTTCTAAGAAGTATAACTATTACTTCAGTATTTTTCAAGCTCTCGTACTTGGACCCTAAGTCTAGTCCAAGAAATAACAGGAATTTCTTAGTTATTGTCTTAGTTACTTTAAAATCCAACTTAACACAAATTATAATTTTTTTTATTATGATATCCACAGACTGCAAAAGAGAAATAAGCTTGTTTTAGCATGGGATAGAATGATTGATAGCCTACTGATGATTGTTGATTAGTAAGTTTTAATTTTTGAAATGAAATATTTTTAAATAAAACCATTTTCAACCTATTAAATTTCTGTAATGGAAAAATATGAAAGTGGATTCTCAGGAAATGAGAAATGCTTAGAAACCTTTCTTTGAGCTCAAGAATGATACTGATATTAATGTTCATCCATGGCTTTAGATGAACACCACAGAGCACTAAAAAAAAAAAAAAGACATAAAGGAATGTGAAATCATAAAGTTTATTATGCCATTTGCAGAGAACTATTCTAGACGGTGAATGATATAAAACAAGGTTTTGGATAATATACTAAAAGATATATTTCATTCTCAATACATATTCCTTAGACAACAAAACTATTAATATAATAAAAGGTGCAGTAATTACCTACCAAGTTCTTTCCTCCACTGGGCTTTTTTCGCTTCCAACAAACTTCTATCACGTTCTCTTTCTCCCAGAGTGCTGAATATGTCAGCTGGTTTCCATACATTCTCTCTAAGACAAAACATAAAAAAATAACAGAAACCTTATTATACATTTCTATAAACTTACTCCATAAATATTAAGTAATAAAACATTAAATAGCTCTAGTCTTCAGAATAAATATTTCATATACAAATCAAGGAAAAGTAAAATCATATGCCCAAGATGACCCCACAGTAACAGATATGAGTTACATACGTGGCAATTTTCTGCTCACACTGATTAGATGTCACTTGATTTTTATTTAAAACAGATTTGCTTTCATCCTGCATAGATGAAACAGTCTCAGTTTTTTGGAGAAGTCCCATAATGTTCTTGTCCTTTGGCTGATCAGGAATATTGTTTAAATTTAGACTATACTGACCTACAAGGCAAAATGCATGTTTTAAAATTAATACTAAAATTGCATCTATTATAATACCTTATCTTGATATACTGCTATACAATTTTTAAAAAATACTGCTTTACACATTATCTAATTAATTACTTCTTACAGCAGTTCTTGCAGTGGGTATTACAATTCCTTTTTTGTTAAAAAAGGAAACTGAGTTTCAGAGGTTAAATGGCCCGGGGTATGGCCATAGCCATACAAACTTTTATTCCAACTAAGAAAACAAGCAACAACAATGAGGAAAAAAACCTCCATTTACTCTTGCCAACAATACTTTTAGAAATAATATAAATAACACAAACCACAACTTAAAGGAGAATAAATGCAAATATATTTAGGAAAAAAACTCATTACCTTGTCCTTATTTTTCTCATTTATCTGGGAAATCAATCAGTGCAGAACTTTTCCGTGGACTATTGTATATATCTATTCCAAATATTTTATATAGGGCACATAGGCTTGGCTCAAAAACTTCTTTACCACTGAGCCACCTGGGAAGCCTTAAAAGCAACTATACTCCAATAAAAATTAAAAAATAAAAAAAAAAGGACTTCCTTGGTGGTCCAGAGGCTAAGACTCTGAGCTCCTAAAGCAGGGGACCCAGGTGCAATCCCTCCTCAGGGAACTAAATCCCACAGCCCAACTAGAAATCCTGCACTCTACAACTAAAAACAGATTGAAGATCCCATGCGTCACAACTAAGACGGTGCAGCCAAATAATTAACAAAAATATTTTTAAAATAATAAACTTTTAAAGATAAAAGCTAGCACTCTCACTTTACAAAGAATAATCTACCCCAAGAGGAGGTAAATTACTCCATTTTAAGCCCCATGGGAGTGTTAAGGAGCTACCTGGTCCCCAAACAAGTTGTGGGCCCTCTTTCTAGTGACTGTTAATTTTTATTTATGTCACTGTTGCCTAACAACATTTTAATAATATTTCTACTCGTAGTCACAATTCCTTAGCTTAAAGCTGAAACTAGAAGGCTTTTAAAAATATAATGCGATGCCCTAATTAGTAAAATAGAAGGCATATAATACTCTACTACTTCCAAGTCAGTGTTTCACATTGGTTAAAAAGATAGTGCTATCAATTCTTAGCAAGGACTGAGGGTCAGGAAGAGCAAAAGCCAGGGCCAGGAAAATAATCCTTTTCAGCAACTCGTGTCCGATATTCATAGCAAAATTCTCATCATTTTTCACTAGAAATACTATAGTAATTTTTTTGAACATTTTACGTATTCATTTTTCATCTAAGTAAAGCCTCTTAACATTCTAAAATTAGCGTAACAGTTTTCTTTCTGTACTAACATCTAGATGCACAACGCTGGGTTTCTTAAGGCTATGGTACATGAAAATAATATTCTTAGCATTAATGTTAAATAAAACATGGCACATTCTGCATATGAAAGAATGTCTTCTAAACAAGTATTTTAAAAGTTCATGCGTTAAACTAGAATTTAAGAGGCAGTTATGTAAAATACAATGCAACTCAAATCCTCAAACATTTACATATTGATAGAATATTAAAATCTTAGAAAAATCTTACTTGTTTCCTCCTTCTTTTCATTCTCAGTCAGGGTAATAGATTTACTTCCTTGGTTTATAGTCATCAAAATTCGTTGTAGTTGGTCTTCTGTTAGACACACCAAACTGCTCTTTCTAATTTCAGCTGTGATGTGCTTTCTGCAAGGCTTCTGTTTAGCTACTACAAATGTATTCATGGTGTTTCTAGTCTTCTGTATATTAGGAGGTGCAAATGAAATTTCTTTTTCGGTATGAAAACTGTCTTTGTCTGCATACTGTTTACATAAATCCTTAGTGGGTGATAAAGTCATACTATTTTTTTCACCTTTTACCAGTGAAGTTTCTGAACCAATTCTTTTCTTTTGCAAAAATTTTTCACTCCTGACACAAGTGTTTTGTGATTTTAGAATGTATCCAGTTTTAGTTCGTAAAGGATATTTTGCAATCTTGGTCTTATTTCCCATCTGTTAAAACAATAGAAATTTATTATTTATAATAGCATATGAAAAATCAACAATTATCTCTATATAATCAATGATAAGTCAGGCTTCAAAACTTTTTTCCCTCCATTTTGCTAGTCATGTAATACACCCTAGAAACTCACACTTAACCTTTGCAAATCTTCATTTGAAATCTTTAACAACTAGAAATGATTTTATTAGTTCAGGATAATGAAGATTACAAAACAATTTTAATTCTAGTTGTTACAGTCCATTCCACTTCAGCTTTGAATCTCATGTCAGCATTTTAACACCCACAATACCTTTGTCTTAACAGGCATTTACAGACATTTAGGTTACCAGCCCTTAATCCTTGAAAATCTTAGCTGGTGGGTCACCATCCCTCTCTCTAACCTAACTCCTATCTTAACTACTGGTGCTTTCACCTTGTTTGAATACCCTCACTTTCTTGTACTCTGCTCCTATATGCTTATCTTCCATGCTACCTCAGTTACTTTTTCTCACAGTGGTATCTTATACTGATCATGTAAATACCCATAACTGTAACCTTTCATAATCACAATTTCAACAAGAACCTCCAGTCATAGACCTTAGCACTCATCAATCCCTCTACACTGGACATTATTCCTTCAAATTTTATATGGCTCATTCACTAACCACCTTCAAATCATGGCTCCAACATGACTGGCTCATGAAAGTCTTCTCTGAACACTCTATTAAAAATTGCAGGCTTCCTGCTCTAAACTCACTCCCACCTCTCTACTCCCTATTTTCCCAAGGCTACTGTGCCCCGACACCACCCTTATGGCAGAAAGCTCCAATACTTAGGTCACCTGATGCAAAGAACTGACTCATCGGAAAAGAGCCTGATGCTGGGAAAGACTGAAGGCGGGAGGAGAAGAGGATGAGAAAGGATGAGATGGTTGGATGGTATCACCAACTCAATGGACATGAGTTTGGGTAAACTCCAGCAGTTTGTGATGGACAGGGAAGCCTGGCATGCTGCAGTCCATGGGGTCACAAGGAATCTGTGCGCCTTCCCTTTCTCTCCTTTATTTTGCTCTATACCACTTTTGGCATTGTAATATTCTATATTTATTTTGATTATTTTCTGCCCATCCCATCTTTTTCTAATTTAAACTTCACAGGACAAAGATTTTTGTTTGCTTTGTCCACTGCCGTGTCCCCAGTATCTGAACAGTGAGTGGAACAGGGTAGGTTTAAGGAAATTTTGTTGAGTGACTATCTTCGACTATACCACTTAAAGACCGAATTCTTTATATCTCATCCCCAAGTTAGCGTCCCTTTCCAAAATATCTAATTTTTGTAGCACTGCTGTTCTAATCTTTCAGATCAGTAACCTGAGTCTTTATTTTCCTTCATGGTCTTCTTTAGTTTACCAGCAAATATTGGTCATTTCTTCCTTCCAAATGTCTTTTTCTCCCCTTTTACATGACAGTAAGTCTAAATTCAGGTTTTCATTACCAAACTATTACAGCTTGCTTATCTCAAACCTATCTCTTATTTAACCCATTGTACATTTCTGCAGACACATGACCAATTAATCAACCTCATTTTACCCTACTTTTCAAAATGTACTGTATCAGCAGCAGCAAAATCTCTTTATTATCCTCCTCATCCCACTTACACCCTTTTATCCCAGGCTTTAAGATTTTCGATAATACTAATAGCACAATCTAACGTGCTCCTTTACCCTCCTATCACTATGGCTATTTTTATATAACTAATTCTTTCAATGAAAGGTGACAAATTTAAATACCTACTGCAAATTAGGCTGGGCGGCAACTAGGATGAACTGAAGAGCACTTATCCGTCTAAAGCAGGCAGCCACCAGTCAGAAGCAGCTTACATTGACAAATAGGAATTTGAGTCTACTTACTAGATCATCTAGTATTTCAAGAGAACCAAAAATGCCATATTTTACCTTAAAGTTTCAATTTTTAGACACTCACAATTCATTCTATTTTTGAAAATCACTGTGTTAAGCAAATTATCAGCTGACTGCACATAGCTTACAAAGCTGAGCCCTACACCCCAATCTCCAACTACTACAGCTATTACTACTATTCACTCTTCTTTGACTCACACTGACTGTTTTGGGATCATGAACAGTTGAGCATTTCAGTTCTCTAGTCAGTTTCTGATTCAAACTGCTAAGAAGTATAGTGTATGCCGCTAATGTATCTTAAAAATTTCTTACTATTGTCCCCTTCTTTACATTCTGATAACCATCATATTTCAGGGTCTCATAAAACTCTTCCTGGACTAAAATAACTAGCTCTAAGTAGTGTCCCCGTTATGATAATCTGTCCTTCACAGAACTGCCCAAAGCCCTTCTTACAACACAAATCCTATCTAGTCTACTTTTCAAAACAAGTAAGTTTTGAATATAACCCTTTGAATATACATTTAAACTCCTCACAATTGTAACCACCCTAAGTTTTATGTTGTATACATTCCCTGTTGATATACACACTATCCCCAAATGCAAATCATGGTTTGTACTTTGGTATTTTGCCTGCTATTTCCTTTGAGTTTAGAATATACTTCTCTACTTCTTTCACTGTGAATATCTCCCTCATCTTTTAAGTTTTAACTAGAGTCAGCTCATTTATGAAGTATTCCCTGTCTCCTCAAACCACAAAGGACTGTTCTTTGAAAAGTTTTTTTCTTTTTACAACCCTAGTATGGTACACATTCTATTTTACTTGCAATATATAGTTATTTACTGAACTGACTTTTAGAAACCTGGACTAGGTTTCACTTTTTTTTTTTCTCTCAGAGTCACAGAACAAATACAGTCAAGACTGTAGCTATACACACATAGTGGAGTTTCACAGCTGCAGTAAATTCTTTTAAACAGAAACCTATTAATTGCAGCCCCAATTTAACCAGAACTATTTTGCTACAGTCTACATATACCAGAAATAAGTACATAAAAAATCACCTATAAGTATTTAATGAAAAAGGGGGGTAGCAATGTCTGGCATGAGATCAATATACACTCAGCTCAATCCTCAATGTTTGTAGCTTAATACTGAGAAGAGTAATGAGTGGAAGAAGCAAAAAATCATGAACTATCAAATAAATATTCAATTATGTTCAAGTTACTTAATAGGAAAAAGCAACCTAGCCCATATCATTTTCCAAGTGTTTACTGGATCAGATGAATTTTAATCGATCAAGTAGGGTATTAATGTCATAAACATTTCTATGTAGCATGTTGCTCTTTACCTAAATTTAAAATTTTTTAAATGTTTTAATTGTACCAGTATTTTTCATAATATTAAAAAAGATACAAAGACAGCGTCCAATGCATTTAACACTGGTCAACTTCAGAATTTATATGGAACCAGGATCCCAAGGTCAGAAAGAATCAGAGAAAATTAATATTTTAAAATATAAAACATGCTGCTGCTGCTGCTAAGTTACCTCAGTCGTGTCTGACTCTGTGCGACCCCATGGACGGCAGCCCACCAGGCTCCCCTGTCCCTGGGATTCTCCAGGCAAGAACACTGGAGTGGGTTGCCATTTCCTTCTCCAACGCATGAAAGTGAAAAGTGAAAGTGAAGTTGCTCAGTCATGCCCGACTCTCAGCGACCCCATGGGCTGCAGCCTACCAGGCTCCTCCATCCATAGGATTTTCCAGGCAAGAGTACTGGAGTGGGGTACCATTGCCTTCCCCGATAAAACATGCTACCTAGCACTAATACTGTATGCATCTTTTAGTGTTGCATTATTCTGATTCTCACACACAGAAATACCTGCAAACATTTTTTTAATGTTTTATATTTCAACTAATTGTGAGATATTTTTATGACTTTAGAATTTATAAATTACCCATGACACTGAATCAGTAACATTTCTCTCATTTCTCTTCCTATAAAAGCTAAAGAAATTAGACTGGCAACCATATTTATTTCATATTCACTCCCACAGATTAAAGAAAAATGCAGGAGAGACTTTGAAAAAATTAAAGTACTCAAGACCACAGTGTGTTAAACTTGATGATGAGCTAGAGCTCCCAGTGTTTAAAGACCACACTATGAACATGAGAGTAATTCAACTGGTGAGGAAGATGAAAAAAAGAACTGTAGGCAGTATGGTCACTTAGGAGCTTACCCTAGTAGAAGAAAAGCAAAGCACTATGATGAGTGAGTTTATGAACAACTTACAGAACACAGAAATCAATGTACAGCTGCAGAATTGAGATTTATGGAACTTCGGTTGCATCAGTACTTTCTTCTAGCTTTACTGAGGTTTAATAGGTGTACAATTTGATGATTTGATGTTAAGTATACACTGTGAAATAATCACCACAATCAAGCTAATTAACATAACCACCACCTCACACAGTTACCATGCATCAGTATTTTGGTGTCTCCAAAGCAAGAGGAATAAAACAATTTGCATTAATTCAATAAATAAATATCTAGACCCCTAAAAGAATTTTGAAAGGATTTTACCAAAAGTCCAAGACTAGTAACTTTATTATAGGCATAAAAGGGGATCTCCAGATGTCCCAAGTTGGTTAAAAAGCTAATGAAATGTCTTCACAAATGTACTGACAATAACAAATTCATTAAGGACACAATTCGAAGAGGGAATATGTGCAAGAAAATAGAGGCCAGGGGAAGACACAAATCAACCATTACAGGTAGTTTTTGTTTGTTTTTAAATCTAGGAGCTTGAAAAGGAGTACTGTATTTGTTACTGTGACTCAAATAAAAACAATTGTTACAATATTTTAGGGCAGAAAAATATTTTGCAATTAAGGGAACACACAAGGTATGCATATACAGTGTGTATCTAACAACTTTTATAGGTAGCTTGTGGAATTACTTAGACCATCATCACCCATTTACCAAGTAACTGATAAGCTGGGAACTCAAGCATCTTCTCCACCTTGAGTAAACCTGGAAACCACAGCCATCAAGGGTTCAGAATTGATAAGTGCCACATCACCCGAACTGGGCTCGACTCAAGACATGGAAAAACAGACTTTAAGATGCTGCAAAATAAAGGGGGCTACAGAAACTTAGGGAGGAGAACAGACATTTCTGCTGCTTAATGGGAAAAGAAATGGGAAAGAAGTGGTATCAAAATTTTGAAGTGGTCATCTATTCTGCAGAAAATAGCACTGTGGGTTCCTGATAAGGAAAAATAATTGAAAAGGAAAATTATCATTTAGCTTAAGTGTAACCTCTTAGACTAAGAAGCTAAATGCATTTAAGATTTTGTCAACCAAATACATCCGTTTGGTGAGGGAAAATGAAATCTGAGTATGAAAAAATAACTTTGTTTTAAAGATCTCAGGAATTACACTGTCCAGTACAGTAGTTACTAAATTTAAACTAAAAATAAAATAAATGAATTAACAATTAACTTCCTTAATCACACTGGTCACATTTTAAGTCCTTAACAGCTACACATGGCTAGTGGCTGGCTGTCATATTGGACAGCACTGATTTTATAACATTTTCATCACTGCAGAAAGTGTTACTGGACAGAACTGATCTGGAGAAAGAAATTCTAAAAGTCTTTTTGAACCGAAAAATTACGATTCCATTTCTGTGAAAGGACCAGCTTGAAAGCAAGCAAACAATAACTTTTCATCATCACTCCAAATCCTTTATGATAGTTTGACAGGAATTATTTTCAAACCACTGTAAAGTGAATTGCATTTTACATTTGAAAACAAGTCAGGTCAAAGTCATTTGGCTTACCTTTCCAGAAATTTTTGATTTATGTTCTACAAAAGAAAAAAAAATTACTAAACTATCAACCAAAAACATACTAAGGCAGTCACAAAAGAAAATTTTAATTAGCATTGTTTTAAGAAGATATTAACTAAAAATATTAACCCCCCAAAACATTAACTTTAGATATTAAATGTTTTAACTTTTACAGTGTGGTTCAAATAGTTTTATTTCATTTTTGTTCACTTTCCAAGGTAAAACTATAAACAGTTTAGAGAAAAAGAAAATAATCTGTATGAGAAGAGTACCAAAGCATACTCTGAGTTTTAAAACTAATACTAAAAATGACTCTAAAACTATGGTCTTATTATAAATTGAATTTTCTCAAACAATACATTGTTTAAATGCACAGAACATAAACACATAAGTTTCACCTAGATTACTCATTAGACAATAAGCATGTTTGCTATATACAAATATAACAGAGATGTTACATATGAAATATACTGGAATATTAAATTATTTGAATAAATACTGACAGTGGTAAGCAATGATGTGATCTGACTCTACTAGACTAAAAAAAATTTGAGAAAGTTAGGGAAACCAGTTTTTTTCCAAGTATCATTTAAATATTTCACTACAAGCAAAAAATATGTTACAAAGTAATACATTTTATGTAGGAATCTAAAAGTTTATATTTTAGATTTCCAGTAACATAGCATACCATATGGAGACAATATAAGCTTGGTTTTTCCATTCAATAATTCCGTTTCAAGCTTTAAACCATCTCTGCAAAATAAAAGAAAGCTGTCTGTCATTTTTAAGAAATAGCAACACTTTAAATAGCCAGAAATGTTCATTTGAACCTTGAAAGTAAATTTGTTCTTTTGAATTTATACAGGAACTTTGTAAATATTAAACCATTTTTTTTTAATTTATGTTCATTTTTTTTTTAAATTGAGGTATAGTTAGAATCATTCTTTTAATTTAAAACATTTTTCAATTCAAGATAAAATTTAAAACTACACAGAAAAAAATTCTTGAAGCTTTCCTACAAAGAATTTATCATCTTCAACCTGAAACTTCTTTTTGTTCAGTTCAGCTGCTCAGTTGTAAAGGAATAAATTAAGCTGGTTACTCTAACATCATTTAATTCTTTTAACTCTAGACTGGAAAAAAAAATGCTGTTAGGAAATTCCTCACCTATGTTAAAGGAGCAAAACCTCTAGTTACTATTTATTAGTTTCATAATTGTCTCATGACTAATACATTCTATGGCCTGTTAGAACAGTATCTGGAACTGAACCTGTAAGATTGCCACCAGGGTTATAAACTGCTTGAACATGGAGTTTTACTTGGAATATTTCAACTAAAATACATTCAGACTTAGTGATACTTTTTTAAGTATCACAGCAATACACCTATATTTTCCCCTCTGTACTTTATCTGTGCCTGTCAAATGCAAGAGTACAAAGTAACAGTAGTTACTGTCAACGGAAATTGCACATTTGTTAAAGTTCTAATAAAAATTTCACTAAAACCAAAAGCAGCAGTACACACAGTTATTATATTATTTTAGTAAAGTGAGGGGAGCAGGAGAGAGGAAGGGAAGAAGTAGGTCAATAAGTATCAACAGGGACAAAAATGACGTCCACAGAAAAAAAAAAATTAAACCTGGCAGACCAAAAAAAGGGAATACGAAATTTGCTGTGATGCTAAGGTGGGGGAAATCAAACGACCTCAACTTATGATTAAGATAAAACACTGGAAAGAATGAGTTTTAAGGGTTTCCCGGTTGCACAGTTGTAAACAGTTCATGTTTACATTGGTGAAATTTAAACAAAAGACTTTGAATGAAATTGTCAAGTACGTTTATTCAGTACTACTGCGTTGCAAACGCCTTCGGGGGCTGTCTTATTTATTTGCTATCCCTAGATTCTATTTGCTAAATGGGGTGCATATGTGTAAGTTTGGTGATTTTTCATCTTAAAATATCAAACTTCCCAATCATGAAAGCCATGCAACGGTCCTTTTTATTTGGCTTCCCTGATGGCTCAGACGATAAAGAAACTGCCTGCAATAATGGAGACCAGGGTTCAATCCCTGGGTCAGGACAGTCCCCCGGAGAAGGGAATGGCAACCCACTCCACTATTCTCGCCTGGACAATTCCATGGACAGAGGAACTTGGCAGGCTACAGTCCATGGGGTCACAAAGATTCGAACACGACTGAGTGACTAACAACCACCACCACCACTGTCTAATGAGGGCCTATAAGATGTCACACACAAGTGATCCATGGCTCCTCGAGAAGCCTAGACTCTTTGCACTGCAGGCGCTAAGCTTCTCTGGGCGCTCCTACATTGCGGAAAAAAAAAAAACAAACCCCACGACAGGGACGCAAAGCACCAGAACCTGGGCCAGGATTTCTCCCCGGGAAGCTGCTAAGCTTTCTCTCTCCACCTGCCCTCACCTTTTACCTCCTCTCATGCCTCTCCGTCTCCCTCTTGAGATACAGGAGGAAGCGAAAAGGAAAGACGGACAGTTTTCACGCGAGTTATTAATTTGAAAAGTCAAAGGCCGACCCAGCCCCTTGCCCCTCTCCACTTCAGGGAGCCGGTACTGCAGCTTGGGACGACACAGGACTGGAAGGTTCCCCGCGAAGGACTCCAAGGGCCAATTAAGCCTCGCCCTTCCGCAGACGACCACCTTTCTCTTCCCAGCTTACCCCAAGTTCATGGCCTGACCTCCCGCTCTCTCCACAGGACGCTCAAGCCCCTTGTGTACGCCGGTTGCTGCCGTCGCTCAACAAGCACTACGCCGATTGGATACAGTGATGCCGGCGAGCTAGGAGAGCGGGCCAATCAGGGTCGAGTATACTGGCGCCTGCGCTTGGTGGGGAGGCTCCAAGAGCACGATCCTTTCGCTCCACCTGCGGTTTGCGGTCCTGATTCTAGAACGGTGGGAGTCCTTACCTGGGAATTGCGTCCCCTAGAGTTCACAGAGAGCACTCAGAGAAGTAGAGGTGGCAAAAGTAGGGAGAAACAAAAAGCATTAACATTGTTTGGAAATTAACATTTGCTATATTGTACATTTGGAAGAGAGGCTTATTTTAGTGTAAAATAAGTTAGGGAGCGGGTACTGGATGAGGAAGATCCTCTGGAGAAGGAAATAGCAACCCACTCCAGTATTCTTGCCTGAGAAATCCCATGGACAAGGGGAGCGTGGTGGGCTACAGGCCATGGGGTCGCAAAAGAGTCAGACATGATTTAGCGACTAAACAACTGGAGAGAGACTCCTAGGGCAGGTACATGATATATCCTATTTAACAACTGCAAGTGCTAAATAGTGCCATACCTGGATCCAAGGGCCTTTTGTGTCTTATTTAAGCTTTACCACTTTATCCCCGAAGCACAGAGAGGTCCAGGAACTTGCCTAAGGTCACCTATCAAGCATTCTAACCGGAGAGCCCTCTTTTCAATCCAGTGTTACAGGAGTCTCCTATTCATCCTTCAAATCGCAATTTAAATGTCACTTCCTCCATGGAGCTGGAGGAATTCTCTAGTGGGTAAATTAGGAGCCCAGTCTCTGGACTTCCCAGTCCCTGCCCTTTCAATCAGGGTATTAACGCATTTTACATCCTGTGTCAGGGAGAACCTCCGAGGAACACAGTTGGTTTTTGACTCCTCTATACTCACAGCACTTAGAGCTGAACAGTATAGAAAGTAAATATGTGTTAAGTGAATGAACAGCATAAATTTTTAATGGCAACAACAACTTTATTAAATTTGGCAATGCTATTTCATGATGAAGATGCCCCTAGACATAATGAAGTTACTAAAAGTTTATGAATTTTTCATCTATCTTTTCTTAAATGATTTTTACAAACATAGTTGTAATAAATGTGGCACACTGAATTCTCATGGTACATTCAGTAAAAACTGAAAGACATCCTTGAATATTCATTTATGTATTGGGTCTGTGGAAAATAAACTTAGAAACATGATAATTTATTTGATTAAATGAACAGATACCCATGTATATTTGATCCTCTGTTGTTTTTAAGTAAAAGTCATCTGTGCATAGGGGAAAAGAAAAGCTAAAAGGATTTAAGCTAACATGTTAGCAGAAGTACTTCTGGGAGCTAACATAGTATGACTTCTAAAATTTTGTTTCTAACTTTCATTATTATGAAAATGTTTAGACAAAAACAAGAATAGTTCAATGAACACCCTCTACCTAGATGTGACAGTTGTTAATATTTTGCTACATTTGCTTTTTCCCTCTGCACATAGACAGACACACACATACACCCACGTCCTTACCAGTTTATATGTACATGCATGTACATTCTCACCTTTTTTTGCATCACTATTTGCAAGTAAGTTACAGACATTAACACTTTGCCCGTAAACATGAAAGCATGTATTACTAAGAATAAGACATAGCCACAGCACTATTATTACACCTAAGAAAATTAACAATTTTATGATAATATGGAATGTTCCAATCCCTATCTAATTTTCCCCACTTGTTCTAGGAATATATTCTATATAGCTGAAGGGAATTAAGAAATAAAAACCTCTAGTTATACAATAAATAAGCCACATGGATATAATAAACAGCATAAGGAGTATGGTCAATAATATTGCAGTAACTTTTAATGGGAACAGATCATTACTAGACTTACCACGCTGATCATTTCATAATGTACGCAGATATATAAAATCACTATGTAGTACACTTGAAAGTTATAGAATATTATATAGCAACTATATCTCAATAAAAAGAGAACATTTTTAAGATGTTATTATATAGGGTTTCCCTGGTGGCTCCGTACTAAAGAATCCACCTGCTAATACAGGAGACACACGTTCGATCCATGATCCAGGAAGATCTCACATGATGTGGAGCATCTAAGCCCCACACGCCAGAGTACTGAAGCCTGTGAGCCCTAGAGTTTGTGCTCTGCAACACAAGAAGCCATAGCAATGAGAAGCCTGTGCACCTCTTGCACTTCAAATTTGTGCAAGACTATTTCAATCCTCAAGTGTATTGTGAGGCAGGAATCAAGGATCAGTTTCCCAGTGTAGCACCCTTTAACACTCCATGCTTCTTTATGGTCTGCCTGAGATCCGCTCCTCCAGAAAAGAGAGTTTAGTTAAATATTTTGAATTGATTGTGTAAGGGTATGTGAAGTTTGGAGGTACTATAAGCATACCTTTCATTTATATGCAACGGAGTTGCCTCAGGTCTTACTATCTTGTGGGTGCTAACAGTGTCACCTTGGCAATAATCATGCTCCAAGCTGCACTGGTGACATCTTGGCCAAGGCTAAGTACTTCTGGATTTCACTACCAGTGCACTGGAGCCCTTGAGGTATCCAAGCCCTTTGTTCTCTCTGTTGAGTGCACAGCATAGTTTTCCAGAGCTGTGGATCCAGGCTGCCCGGGGTCAGATCCCAGCTTTGTTGCATACCAGCTGTGTGATCAAAGGAAGTTATTAACCTGATTCAGTTTTATCTTTGAAACAATGAAGATGAATACTAGTATTCTACTTCATAGGGCTGTTATAAGGGTTACATGAGTTTAAACACATGCATAAGTCCTCTCGGAGGAGGTCACCATTAGTCCTACCATGGAGACATCAGACTCCAGGACTGGGCTGCCACAGGCCAAACTACAGGTAAGGAGCACAGCTCTAACTATGAGCAGAAAATTGAATTAAAGGTTTACTGAACACGGCCCATGCCTTGAGAACCTCATGAACAGTATGAAAAGGCAAAAAGATAAGACACTGAAAGATGAACCCTCCATGTCAGTAGGTGTCCCATATGCTATTGGAGAAGAATGGATAAATAGCTCCCGAAAGAATGAAAAGGGTGAGACAAAGCAGAAACAACACCCAGTTGTGAATGTGTCTAGTGGTGAAAGTAAAGTTCAAAACTGTAAAGAACAATATTGCACTGGAACCTGGAATGTTAGGTCCATGAATCAAGATAAATTGGATGTTGTCAAACAGGAGATGGCAAGAGTGAACGTGGACATGTTAGGAATCAGTGAACTAAAATGGACCAGAATGGGCGAATTTAATTCAGATGACCATTTTATCTACTATTGTAGACAAGATTCCTTAGACGAAAAGAAGGAAACCTCAAAGTCAACAAGAGAGTCCTAAATGCAGTCAGTCAGTTCAGTTGCTCAGTCATGTCCGACTCTTTGCAATCCCATGAACTGCAGCACGCCAGGCCTCCCTGTCCATCACCAACACCTGGAGCTTGCTCAAATTCATGTCCATTGAGTCGGTGATGCCATCCAACCATCTCATCCTCTGTTGTCCTCTTCTCCTCCTGTCTTCAATCTTTCCCAGCAGCAGGACCTTTTTCAGTGAGTCAGTTCTTGGCATCAGGTGGCCAAAGTATTGGAGCTTCAGCATCAGTCCTTCCAATGAATATTCAGGACTGATTTCCATTAGGATTGACTGGTTTGATCTCCTTGCAGTCCAAGGGACTCTCAAGAGTTTTCTCCAACACCACAGTTCAGAAGCATCACTTCTTCGGTGCTCAGCTTTATTTATGGTCCAACTCTTACATCTATACATGACTACTGGAAAAACCATAGCTTTGACTGGACAGACCTTGGTCTGCAAAGTGATGTCTCTGCTTTTTAATATGCTGTCTAGGTTGGTCATAGCTTTTCTTCCAAGGACCAAGAGTCCTTTCATTTCATGGCTGCAGTCACTATCTATGGTGATTTTGGAGCCCAAGAGAATAAAGTCTGTCACTGTTTCCATTGTTACCCCATCTGTTTGCCATGAAGTGAAGGGACCAGATGCCATGGCCTTAGTTTTTGTAATGTTGATTTTAAGCCAGCTTTTTCACTCTCCTCTTTCACTTTCATCAACAGGCTCTTCAGTTCTTCACTTTTTGCCATAAGGGTGGTGTCATCTGCATATCTGAGCTTATTGATATTTCTCCCAGCAGTCTTTGTTCCAGATTGTGATTCATCCAGCCCGGCATTTCACGTAATGTACTCTGTATATAAGTTAAATAAGCAGGGTGACAATATACAGCCTTGACAGACTCCTTCTCCATTTGGAACAGTTCATGTTCCATGTCCGGTTCTAACTGTTGCTTCTTAACCTGCATAAAGATTTCTCAGGAGGCAGGTCAGGTGGTCTGGTATTTCCATCTCTAGGAGAATTTTCCACAGTTTGTTGTCATCCACACAGTCAAAGGCTTTGGCATAGTCAATAAAGGAGAAGTAGATGTTTTTCTGGAACTCTCTTGCTTTTTAATGATCCAATGGATGTTGGCAATTTGATCTCTGGTTCCTCTGCCTTTTCCAAACCCAGTTTGAACATCTGGAAGTTCTTGGTTCATGTACTGTTGAAGCCTGGCTTGGAGAATTTTGAGCATTACTTTGCTAGCGTGTGAAATGAGTGCAGCTGTGTGATAGTTTGAACATTATTTGGCATTGTGTTTCTTTGAGAATGGAATGAAAATTGACCTTTTCTGGTCCTGTGGCAACTGCTGAGTTTTCCAAATTTGCTGGCATATTGAGTTTAGCCCTTTAACAGCATCACCTTTTAACATTTCGAATGGCTCAGCTGAAATTCCATCACCTCCACTAGTTTGTTTGTAGTGATGCTTCCTAAGGCCCACTTGATTTCACACTCCAGGATGTCTGGCTCAGGTGAATGAGCATACTATCATGGTTATCTGGGTCATTAAGATCTTTTCTATACCGTTCCTCTGTATATTCTTGCCACCTGTTCTTAATATCTTCCACTTCTCTTAGGTCCGCACTGTTTCTGTCCTTTATTGTGCTCATCTTTGCATGAAATGTTCCCTCAGTATCTCTAATTTTCTTGAAGAGATCTCTAGTCTTTCCCATTCTACTGTTTTCTTCTATTTATTTGCAGTAATCAATTAGGAAGACCTTTTTTTTAAATCTCTGCTGGCTATCCTTTGGAACTGCTTTCAAATGGGTATATCTTTCCTTTTCTCCTTTGCCTTTTGCTTCTCATCTTTTCTCAACTATTTGTAAGTCCTCCTCAGACAACCACTTTGCCTCTTTTGCCATTCTTTTTCTTGGGGATGGTCTTGATCACTGCCTCCTGTACAATGTCATGAACCTCCGTCCATATTTCTTCAGGCACTCTATCAAATCTAATCCCTTGAATCTATTTGTCACTTCTACCGTATAATCGTAAGAGATTTTATTTAGGTCATACTTGAATGGTCTAGTCATTTTTCCTACTTTCTTCAATATAAGTCTGAATTTAAATGCAGTACTTGGGTGCAATCTCAAAAAACCAGAATGATCTTGGTTCATTTCCAAGGCAAACCATATAATATCACACTAACCCAAGTCTATGCTCCAACCACTATTGTCAAAGAAGCTGAAATTGAATGGTTCTATGAAGACCTACAAGACCTTCTAGAATTAACATAAAAAAAAACCTGTCCTTTTCATCATAGGGGGCTGGAATGCAAAAGTAAGGAGTCAAGAGATACCTAGCAAATTTGGCCTTGAAGTACAAAATGAAGCAGGGCAAAGGCTCACAGAGTTTTTCCAGAGAAAGCACTGGTCATAGCAAACAATCTCTTCCCACAACACAAGAGATAACTCTACACACGGACATCCTCAGATGGTCAATATCAAAATCAGATTGATTATAGTCTTTATAGTTGAAAATGGAGAAGCTCTATACAGTCAGCAAAAACAAGACCAAGAGCTGACTCTGGCTCAGATCATGAGCTCTTTATTGCAAAATTCAGACTTAAATTGAAGAACATAGGTAAAACCACTAGGCCATTCAGGTATGACCTACATCATATACCTTATGATTATACAATGGAAGTGTCAAATGGATTCAAGGGATTAGATCTGATAGAGTGCCTGAAGAACTATGGATGGAGGTTCATAACACTGTATAGGAGGTGGTGATCAAAACCATCCCCAAGAAAAAGAAATGCAAAAGAGGCAAAGTGATTGTCTGAGTAGGCCTAACAAATAGCTGAGAAGAGAACAGAAGTGAAAGGCAAAGGAGAAAAGGAAATATATACCCACCTGAATGTAGAGTTCCAAAGAATAGCAAGGAGAGATAAGAAAGCATTCCTAAATGAACAATCCAAAGAAATAGAGGTAAACAGTAGAATGGGAAAAAGTAGAGGTCTCTTCAAGAAAATCAGAGATTCCAAAGGAACATTTCATGCAAACATGGGCACAATAAAGGACAGAAATGGTATGGACCTAATGGAAGCAGAAGAAATTAAGAACAAGTGGCAAGAATACACAGAAGAACTATACTAAAAAAGGTCTTAATGACCTGGATAACCATGATGGTGTGATCACTCACCTAGAGCCAGACATCCTAGAGTGTGAAGTCAAGTGGGCCTTAGGAAGTATCACTATGAACAAAGCTAGTGGAGCTGATGGAATTTCAGCTGAGCTGTTGAAAATCCTAAAATATGATGCTGTTAAAGTGCTCCATCAAATATGTCAGCAAATTTGGAAAACCAGCAATGGCCACAGGACCGGAAAAGGTCCATTTTAATTCCAATCCCAAAGAAAGTCCCTGCCAAAGAATGTTTAAACTACCACACAATTGCACACATTTCACATGCTTGCAAAGTAATGCTCAAAATCCTTCAAGCTAGACTTTAATAGTACATGAACCAAGAATTTTCAGGTGTAGAAGCCGGATTTAGAAAAGATAGAGGAACCAGAGATCAAATTGCCAACATCCATTGTATCATAGAAAAAGCAAGGGAATTCCAGAAAAACATCTATTTCTGCTTCATGACTATGTTAAAGCCTTTGACTGTGTGGATCACAACAAACTGTGGAAAATTCTTAAAGAGATGGGAACACCAGACCACCTTATCTGTCTCCTGAGAAACCTGTATGCAGGTCAAGAAGCAACATTAGAACTGGACAAGGAATATCTGACTGGTTCCAGACTCAGAAAGGAGTATGTCAAGGCTGTACATTGTCACCCTGCTTATTTACCTTCTTTGCAGAGCACATCATGCAAATTGCTGGGCTGGATGAATCACAAGCTGGAATCAAGATTGCCAGAAGATATGCAGATGACACCACCCTAATGGCAAAAAAGAAGAGGAGGAACTAAAGAGCCTCTTGATGAAAGTGAAAGAGGAGAGTGAAAAAAGTTGTCATAAAACTCAACATTCAAAAAACTAAGGTCATGGCATCTGGTCCCATCACTTCATGGAAAATAGATGGTGCAAAAATCAAAACAGTGACAGACTTCATTTTCTTGGGCTTCAAAATCACTGCAGACAGTGACTGCAATCATGAAAGGCAAAGGAGCAAAGAAAAGATATACCCAACTTAATGCAGAGTTCCAGAGAACAGCAGAGAGAGATAAGAAAGCCTTCTTAAATGAACAATGCAAAGAAATAGAGGAAAATGATAGAATGGGAAAAACTAGAGATCTCTTCAAGAAAATTAGAGATACCAAAGGAACATTTCATGCAAAGGTGAGCACAATAAAGGACAGAAATGGTAAGGACCTAACAGATGCAGAAGAGATTAAGAACAGGTGGCAAGAATACACAGAACTGAAGAGAAAAGATCTTAATGCCCCTGATAACCATGATAGTGTGCTCATTCACCTAGAGCCAGCCATCATGGAGTGTGAAGTCAAGTGGGCCTGGAATATGAAGTCAAGTGGGCCTTAGGAAGCATTACTAAAAAACAAAGCTAGTGGAGGTGATGGAACTCCTGCTGAGCTATTTCAAATCCCCAAAGCCGATGCTGTTAAAGTGCTGCACTCAATATGCCAGCAAATTTGGAAAACTCAGCAATGGCCACAGGACTGGAAAAATTCAATTTTCATTCTAATCCCAAAGAAGGGCAATGCCAAAGAATGTTCAAACTACCACAAACTAAATCATTTGATTGTGTGGATCACAAAAAGTTATGGAAAATTCTTGAAGAGATGGAAACACCAGATCACCCTACCTGTCTCCTGAGAAACCTGCATGCAGGTCAAGAAGCAACAGTTAGAATTGGACATGGATGAACAGACTGGTTCCAAATTGGGAAAGGAGTATGTCAAGGCTGTATATTGTCACCCTGCTTATTTAACTTCAATGCAGAGTACATCATGTGAAATGCTGGGCTGGATGAAGCACAAGCTGGAATTAAGATTTCTGGGAGTAATATCAATAACCTCAGATATGCAGATAACACCACCCTTATGGAAGAAAATGAAGAAGAACTAATGAGTCTCTTGATGGAGGTAAAAGAGGAAAGTAAAACAGCTGGCTTAAAACTCAGCATTGAAAAAAACAAAGATCCTATCACTTCATGACAAATAGATGGGAAAAGATGAAAACCTTGACAGATGTTATTTTCTTGAGCTCCAAAATCACTGAAGAAGGTGACTGCAGCTTGCTCATCGGAAGAAAAGCTATGACAAAACAAGACAGAGTATCAAAAAGCAGACATCACATTGCTGACACATGTCCGTATCATCAAGGCTATTGTTTTCCCAGTAGTCATGTACAGATGTGAGAGCTGGACCATAAAGCAGGCTAAGCACCAGATATCGATGCTTTCCAACTGTGATGCTGAAGAAGACTCTTGAGAGTCCCTTGGACAGCAAGGAGATCAAACCAGTCAGTCCCAAAGGAAATCAACCCTGATAACTCATTGGAAGGAGTTATGCTGAAGGTGACACTCAATACTTTGGCCACCTGATGCAAAGAGCTGACTCACTGGAAAAGACCCTGATACTGGGAAAGATTGAGGGCAGGTGAAGCGGGTGACAGATTATGAGATGGTTGGATGACCTCATCGATTCAATGGACATGAGTTTGAGTAAACTCTGGGAGGTACTGAAGGACAGGGAAGCCTGGCGCGCTGGAGTCCACGGGAGCAAAGAGTTGTACATGACTTAGCATCTGAATAACAACAAGAAGCACGTAAATGCCATGTAAGTGTTAGCAATAATCAATACTGTTACAGAAGAAGTGCTGTTTGAGTCCAATAATTTGCAAAGTTTTAGATCACTTACTTTTTTTCTACTTTAAAAACTAAGGTAAAAATTACAGACATCCTCCCTTCCCAGAAGAGGAAACTGATGCACAGAGATTTAATGTAACTTGCTCATGATCTTAACTACTGCACTGTGCTTCTCTCTTTTATGGAAATATTCTTCCTGAATTCTGCTTAAACAACTAAGAAATGTTTCCTTACAGATGATAGTAGGTTTTGAATTATTTTTTTAACTGAAGAAAGAACTTGTAAGTCATTTGGTTGTCTATGACTCCCTTGAATTTACTTTAGATTAAGCCAATTTTAAGTATCTCAGCATTGCAGAGACCCTCCTACGATAATAAAATCTGCACATCTTGCTCATCCTAAAGTAAACAAACATGGTTATGATTATTTGAGCTATTTATGTCAGTAGAAAAGCATAAGAAAAAGATCTCTATATGTGCTTTTTCTTAGCCAGCTAAAACCCAAATGTGTAAATCATTTCCTTTTTTTCTAAATATGGTACTTCAATTCTGAGTAAACAATTTTTGTCATTGGAAACTGCTGCCTTTATCAAGTACCTGATAACTATCTTTAAGTGAAAAAGGTATTTCATTTTCACTTTGCTTCTAAGTGTTTGTATTAACCTGGATCCAATCAGGAGAGAGATGCCAGCCACACAGTAATTTCCACAGTAAAAGTTGAAAACCTAAGGAGATACCACTTCACATCCACTAGAATGGCTAAACTGGAAGGTTGACAATACCAAATGTTGGAGAAGATGTGACACTCCTCGAACCTTCATCTTCTTACACTGGAAGTGTAAAACGGTGCAATCTCATTGGAAAACACTGTGATAGCTCTTAAAAGAAATATTTACATATCTGCCCTATGACTCAGCAATTCCTCTTGAAAGGGTGCACCCTGAGCCTTTAGTTTACTGATTTCTGAAGCTTTGCCTACAACCGTTCAAAGACTTTTTCAGGAATACATAACTGGGACGGACTTCCTGACACCTCCTTTATAGATTTCATTTTCTCCTTACAGAGCATCGCTGTGGAGCGGTGTTGGCGGTCCATTTGGGAGTGCTGCTCTACAGAGCAAGTTAATTAACAGTCTTCTGGCTCCAGGAGCAAATGATACAAACCAAAAGACCAATACATTAGACAAACGCAAAATTAAATGAAGTACGTGGTTCAGGTGTGAAGGGATGAAGGTTTTAATTGGGCAATTATGAGGAATGTCTTAAGAAATACCGAAAGAGCAGAGGAAAAAGAAGAAAACCGCTACAGGAGTTAAGTCAGTTAACCCTCTTTGACCTTGGATTCTTCATATGAAATATTAGATAGGCTGTATAAGATTTGTTCAGTGTGTAGACGGACGAGTCTAATCTCTCTCCATGCCTTCTCCTCTACTTGGTTTGGGTCTCTCCCATCTCTCCACAAGGGTATTCCAAGAGCTTTCTATTCTCTAGCCAGAAAGATTTCTAAAATGTGAGTCTGCTTAAGTCACTATGCTGCTTAAAGTCTCTCTTTTATTTAAAAACTCTGTTGCCCTTCATATAAATAAATAAGTAAATAAATAGGACTTCGAGGCAACCAAGAAGCTAGCTGGACAGCACTGGCTCTGAAATTCGGAGAAAATACTCTTGGGCACAAGAATATCAGAACAGTTTTCTCTACTAACCTTCCAAGATGAAGTGCTGCTAGCTCGGAGACTTTGTCAATGGTAAACCTTAGTAAAGGACACAATGGTAAAAAGTGAACATACTTACCTATTAAATGTACACTTTTGCCTATTAAAACTTTTCCCAGTGATAAACATGATGCTAGAGAGTGACATCTGTGGCGTGGAGGTGGGCGTGGTGGAGAATGGGACCAGGGAGACAAACAGAGCATCAATAGCATTGACAATGTTCCTTTTTAAATATAGGTGGTGGGGACACAGGTTTTGTTATATTATTCTCCATTTTTTTATGTTGTATTAAAAACACACATACATAAAGTTCCTCTCCATGCTTCCAGTACAACAAGTAACCACAAGCACATATTTTCCCTTGCATTTATTTTCCATACAGCAAGGTGATGTAAGTTTTTCATATGTATATTTTGCATTCTTCAAGTCCAGTTTATATGGGTGATTTTGCACCTAATCTTGACACAGCAGATGGCAGTGTAGGTCCAGTTTCCTATAATAACATGGACATGTTCATTGATGGAATTTATTTTAGCTGGAAAACTATGGTTTTAAATGGTTAATATGGAAAAAGTAAAATTATAGAAACTCATGACTTTCTTCCTGGGGACTTTGAGATGTATTTTCTAATTATATTAAACTCATTAAAATATTTCATTAATAAAGTAAATGCTAATTCTTAAGCAGGAATAGGAATCATCACTTCCAAAGAATACCGAGCAATCATCATTTTCACAAGACTGGAGCAATGGTCTGAGTGAGAACTTCAAGTTTGGCTTTGACAACTAAAACTCCTTCATAAAGTTATTTATGAATACCCGGGTTTCCTTACCGTGGTGTAGGATTACATTTTTGGCAAGAATTTTTTTAAAAAATCAAACACAAAAGTTAAATGAAATCAACTTTAAGAACGGCAGATATGAGGTAATAGCCAGTACATTTTCTTTGCATCCCCCTCACCTGTTTTCCAGATTTTCCCAGATTCTTTTGAATCTGCTGCTTCCCTTGAAAAGTGTTAGCTGCTCAAGTTGTGTCCAACTCTTTATGACCCCCATGAACTGTAGCCTGCCAGGCTCCTCTGTCCATGGATTTCTCCAAGAATACCTGAGTGGGTTGCCATTTCCTACTCCAAGGGATCTTCCCAACTGAGGGATTGAAACTGCGTCTTCTGCATTGCAGGCAGATTCTTTACCCTCTGAGCCACCAAGGAAGCCCATCCCTTAGCAAGAACTATAAGGGAGCACAGCAAGATGGAGGAGAGTTCAAGTTCTAATTAAACAGAACCAGATTCAAATTCCTGCTTTGATGCTGATGCCCGTGTGGCTTAGGGGAAGTTCACTGGCCTCTATGAGTCTGTTTCTTTTACTGTAAAATGGAGGTAATAACAGAATGTAGCATTTGGGGTTATTGTGATAATGTGTTCACAATATTAGTACAGATAACTGGGTTTTTTTTTTTTTTTTTAGATTTAGGTATTTAGTTATTTGGCTATGCCCAGTCTTAGTTGCTGCATGTGGGATATCTTCAGTGTTGGTATATAGGATGTAATTCTCTGACTAGGGATCAAACTTGGGCCCCTTGCTTTGAGTGCCAAGTCTTAGTCATTGGACCACCAGGGAAGTCTCCAGTATGAGACTGGAGGATTGCCAGGTTATACTACCTGTGTTATCCTCTTGTATATATTGTCTCCCTCTCCCCACTTCTATAGAATGTGTAAAAATTCCCATCATGAACATCTTTTTCCCCAGCCTTTGGAGTGATGTGTGTTCAGTACGCTCCTCTTCATTAGGCCCTGTTGTGGTTTTTTTTCCCTCTTTCTTTCTTCTCATTCTCACTTCCATTTGGAAATTCCTCTTCTCTCTCATTTTTATCACCAGAGTTCTTTTTCATTCACTCCTAATTTCCAAAGAAATTACTAACAGACCTGTTTACTCCTTCCCTGATGGAGACACACCATCTCCTCTTCAAGTCCACGCACCTTTCCCTGGGAAAGGCTCAGAAGGACTGAGAACTCCTTGCGTTAGCTACAAGATTCACCAGATGGGCTTTTCTCCTGATATTAGAAATATGTGAAAATGAGCCATGTTACAAAGACACTTGAAAGTATTAAACCACTGTAGAATTTTCATTCTGTAGGAGCGATTTCTGTGATAATTTAACTTTGTATTTTACTCTGTACGTATTTTTGAAAACTTCATGGATTTTTCTAGAACACAAAATATAGCAGAGCAAGCATTACCTTTTATTTCTATAGAGAATTGTTGGATGTGAACAAAAATTTTAATCATGATACTCTTGAACACAGAACAACAAAACAACCAACTGATTATTTCACTAGTAATATATTGGAATAAGTTCCAATTTATTGAATATTTACTATATATTAGGCATAGGAATAAGTGTCATAAGAGCATTATCTCAGTTTATTCTTTTTAAACAATGTTTTCTTTATTTGGCTCTGCTGGGTCTTATTACATGGGATCTAATTCCCTGTGTGTGTGTTCTCCGTTGCTCAGTCACATCTGACTCTGCCACCTCATGGACCGTAACCCTTCAGGCTCCTCTGTTCATGGGATTTTCTGAGGCAAGAATACTGGAGTGGGTTACCATTTCCTTCTCCAGGGGATCTTCTTGACCCAGGGATAGAACTCACATGTCTTGAGTTTCTTGCATTGGCAAGCAGATTTTTTTTTTTTTTACCGCTGAACCACCAAGGAAGTTCCCTGACCAAGGATCAAACCCGGAACCCCTTGCCTTGGTAGCACAGAGTCTTAGCCACTGGAATACCAGGGAAGTCCTGTGAGCTTATTCTTAAAAAAGCTAAAACTCAACTGTAGATATAGTATTATCCTTGTATTACAGATGATATAACTGAGTCTTAGAGAAGTTATATAACTTGAGTGTGATTAGACAGTTACATAAGGATAAAGCCAAATCAATCTAACTCTGGAGTCTAACCTCAGTGTTACTATTCATTTTTAAAAAATTATTGACATATAATTGATGTATATATTTCAGGTGAACAACATGATGACTCTATATATGTATGTATTGCCAAATGATCACCATAAAAAGTCTCATTAACATCAATCACCACACAGAGCTAGAATTCTTTTTCTTATGATGAGAACTTTTAAGATCTACTCTCTTAGCAACTTTCAGATATACAATAAGTATGATTAGCTATAGTCACCATGCAGCATATTAGATTTCCAGGATTTATTTCTTTTATAACTGGATGTTTGTACTTTTTGACCACTGACTATCACTCATTTTGCTCAATATTACTGTTCTACAGTAATTAGTGAGTACAAGGCAAATATTCCTCTTGAAATTGGCTAGAGTTTAAAAAAAATTCACAGCTTCATCTTATTAATACTAATTTTCAATTGCCAAGAAACTTATCCATCCACAAACTTATTAGGCACCTATCATCTGAAAGCCACCCTTAATTTCTCCTTTTCCTCCCCACTCCCAATAAATCCACCTATAAATCCTACTGACTTTTGTTTCAAGGGGTCTAGTTCTCTTCCTCTTCTCCTCCTTCATCCTATTCTAAGCTAATATCTCTGTTTCCTGTACAACAGCCTCTTAACTGGGCTCTCTTCTTCTGATCTGTACACGTGCTATACACTTACATGTTTGTTTCTACCTCTTTCACTCCCATGTAAATGCCACAAGAGCCAAGACTCTGTCTTGTTCAAAGCTGTGTACCCAGGACATAAAGCACGCCTGGTATATGGTGAATAAATATTTGCTGGTTGGATAAATTTAACACTTAGCACCAGGACCCAGGAGAAAGAAGCAGTGACCTCACAAGAGACTGAGTCAGACTTGACTGTGAGTGTTTGGGAATCTCTGGTGGAGGCACGGGTCAACAGTGGCCTGAATAAATATTTATTGGTTGGATAAATTTAACACTTCCCAGGTGGCTCAGTGGTAAAGAATCTGCCTGCCAATGCAGGGGATGTAAGAGACATGGGTTTGATCCCTGGGTCAGGAAGATCCCCTGGAGTAGGAAATGGCAACCCACTGTAGTGTTGTTGCCTGGAAAATTTCATGGAGAGGAGTACATCAAGGCTGTATATTGTCACCCTGCTTATTTAACTTATATGCAGAGTACAGCATGAGAAACGCTGGGCTGGATGAAGCACAAACTGGAATCAAGAGTGCTGGGAGAAATTTCAATAACCTCAGATATGCAGATGACACCACCCTTATGGCAGAAAATGAAGAAGAACTAAAGAGCCTCTTGCTGAAAGTGAAAGAGGAGAGTGAAAATGTTTGCTTAAAGCTCAACATTCAGAAAACTAGGATCATGGCATCTGGTTCCATCACTTTGTGGCAAATAGATGGGGAAACAGTGGAAAAAGTGGCTGACTTTATTTTCTTGGGCTCCAAAATCACTGCAGATGGTGATTGCAGCCATGAAATTAAAAGACGCTCACTCCTTGGAAGAAAGGTTATGACCAATCTAGACAGCATATTAAAAAGCAGAGACATTACTTTGCCAACAAAGGTCCATCTAGTTAGGGCTATGATTTTTCCAGTAGTCATGTATGGATGTGAAATTTGGACTATAAAAAGGGTTGAGCGCCAAAGAATTGATGCTTTTGAACTGTGGTGTTGGAGAAGACTCTTGAGAGTCCCTTGGACTGCAAGGAGATCCAATCAATCCATCCTAAAGGAGATCAGTCCTGGGTGTTCATTGGAAGGACTGATGTTGAAGCTGAAACTCCAATACTTTGGCCACCTGATGAGAAGAGCTGACTCATTTGAAAAGACCCTGATGCTGGAAAAGATTGAGGGCAGGAGGAGAAGGGGACAACAGAGGATGAGATGGTTGGATGGCATCACTGACTCAGTAGACATGAGTTTGAGTAAACTCTGGGAGTTGGTGATGGACAAGGAGGCCTGGTGTGCTGCAGTCCATGGGGTTGCAAATAGTCAGACACAACTGAGTGACTGAACTGAACTGAATTAATGCTGCCATTGGGCTTCCTCATCACTCAGTCGGTAAAGAATCTGCCTGCAGTGCAGGAGACCTGGGTTCGATTCCTGGGTTGGGAAGATCCCCTGGAGAAGGAAACGGCAAGCCACTCCAGTATTCTTGCCTGGAGAATTCCATGGACAGAGGAGCCTGGCGAGATACAGTCCATTGGGTCTCAAGAGTCAGACACAATTTAGCCACTAAACCAACAAATCACCAACCATGCCACCATTAACATGAACAAGGAATAAGATGTGAATTGGGGGGAACTGAGTTTCAGGCTTATTAACTTTGAGGTGCTCCATGAGAGAACTCTGAGGAAGTCCAACGTTTAAGGAGTTGACAGAAAAAGAGGAACTTATTGGGATTTCCCTGGTGGTCCACTGGCTAAGACTTCACGCTTCCAAAGCGGGGGGCCCAGGTTCAGTTTCTAGTCAGGGAACTAGATTCGACATTGCCACAACTAAGAGTTCACATGAGGCAACTAAAGATCTTGCATGCTGTAACAAAGATTCCGTATATCACAACTAAGTCCTAGTGCAGCCAAATGCATAATACATACCTATATTTTAAAAAGAAAGAAAAAGAGAAACTTAACAAACTGAAGGTGAAGGTCCCTGAAGGAGAGGAAGGGCAGGAAGCTCTGTGCAAGCTAAGACAGGCCCAGATTTCAAGGAGGGAATGTTGGCATAATCAGTGCTGCACGAGTTCAAGTGGGAGAAAAACTGAGAAGTGGCTGAAATGACCCCTGGACCCGGCAGGTAGGAAGGAGGTCACTAGTCGTCTCACACACATGATAGAAGGGATTCTGTCTGTTAGTGCTGTGTACCCACTGCATATTCCACAGTTTCTGGAACAGAGTGGGAGCTCAAAACCATCTGGTGAATGGATGGATGAATTCCATAAAGAGTTACGAGGTACCCTGTGCCTAGCAAATTAGATCAGACCTGCTCTTTGTGATCAGAATTGTGGCCGATTTAGTGGGGTCAGAAATGTGAGCTAGACTACAGCGGACTCAGTGAAGACTGGGAGATGAGAGGAAGAAGGCCACAAGAAGATGTAGGATTGGGAAAATATTTTATTTGGGGTGGCGGTGCAGGTTTGAACAGTTGAGAAATCTGCCAAACATGGAGGCAGAAAAACATGGAGCTTCAGATGACATGCTCAGGAGTTGACTTGTCTGAGCGGATTCTTTACCAGCTGAGCCACCAGGGAAGCCCCAAACGTTGTTTACTTGCAGAAACTGACTTCTCTGAGCCTTATTTCCCTGATCTGCTAGAGTACTCCCTACCTTAGAAGGCTGTTGTCAGGATTCGATATGGTAACCCACGCAAGGTATCTGGAGCTGTCCCTGGCTCAATGAATGCTGGCTGTGACTACCAAGAGGATGGGACCAGAAGAGACAGACAGGTGGGCGCAGGTGGCAGGATGTCTAGACGGAGTCTCATTCGAAGAGAAAAGAGGGAAGAAGAAAGGATGGGATGGAGGTAGGTAAACTTGAGAGAAATGAGGGACTTCGTGGGACTGAAGTATATTTATGGGATGTGGGGCTTAAAATTAGTTTGAATTTTGAGAAAGGTTCTTTGGGATTTGAAAGGAAACATGCATCACAGCTCAGCAATGGAAAATGAAGGAGGATTCAGAGAAGGTGTGTTAGAGATTCACTGGAGGAGGGGCTGGAAAAGGGCGTGGCCTGGGTCACCTTGAAATGATAGGTGGGAAGAGGCATTTACTCTGAGCATCTGCGTTGGATAAATGTAGAATATTCGTTAGCTATAATTCTAAAATATAAAGCACTAATCCCTAATCTTGAGAGGTACCATAGTATGGAAGTCTTTAGTCTGATTAGGGGAAAAAGAAGTCTGGAAAACAAAACAGTTTGGGTTCGTTGGTTGTGGGTAAGAGAAATGAGCTCTGGCTAATTTAAGCAAGAGTAAAATTTTGGAGTGGCTCACAAGATTTAAAGGCAAGTTGAAGAACTGGTCTCAGAGAGCACAGACCCCAGGGCTGCTGCTCCAGGGCTCCTATGGAACAAAAGCTGACATCCCTTTCCATAGGGCCTCAGGCCTTCCAGGGGACAACCTCACCTCCACATATTTACCTCCAAATATTTGCCCTCTTGTGTAAACTCCAGGGAGAGAATGGGTCTGATTGACTTGCCTCCAGGCACACGGTCACAATCAGACTGCTTTCTGAATGTGTGATTTCAATCACCCCCCATTCACTGTCAGTAAAGTTGGCTGGACCTGAAGAGGGATGGATCCAGGAAAAAAAATCTAGTGTGTTTTTCTTTTCCTTCTCCTTTTTCATCTGCTTTGTGCCAGGCACTTGTTAGGAGAAACAGATAACAGTCAATAAAGAGCAAAACCAGATATGGGCTCCACTTCTATGGAGGGTAGGATTGCAGGAGATGGATATTAATTCAGCACTAACTTAATGATTATACAAGATATGCTCTTTGGAAATGCATATCTCTAGGAAAGTAAGAGCCTTATCTGGCTTGGGGTTGAGAAAAGGCTGTCTAGAGGAAGAGATGCCAAAACTGAAATCTGAAGGATGAATGAAGAGCATGGCCAACACTGTAAGCAGCATGTGCAAAGAGTCTGCACTGGAGGGAACCTGTGTTATACCCTAGTTATCAGTTCATCCTGAAAATAGGACTTCTGTCTCAGCACCTGTCAAGTGTGACATACGCACAGGTTTATAGATAACTCCACTTGTTCCTATTTGTGATATTGGTACACTTCAATTAATGAAAAAAATGTTAATGTAGGTTAATGAGGTTGCCTACTTTTCTGAGGACACAAATAATTAACTTCTTTGTATTTCAATACTTGTCTGTTGTTGTTTAGTTGCTCAGTTGTGTTGGACTATTTGCAGCCCCATGGACTGCAGGACACCAGGCTTCCCTGTCCTTCACTATCTCTAGGAGCTTGCTCAAACTCATGGCCATTGAGTCGAGATACGTATCTAGAGATTTGATATAAATTTTGCAGTAAAAAGTAAGTCACATTTTATCAAGCTGTAACTTTCCAGGTGGCTCAGTGGTAAAGAATCTGCCTGACAAGCAGGAGATGAGGGTTCAATCCCTGGGTTGGGAAGATCCCCTGGAGAAGGAAACAGCAACTCATTCCAGTTTTCTTGACTGGTAAATCCCATGGACAGAGTAATCTGGTGGGCTACAGTCCATGGCATTGCAGAGTTGGCCATGACTGAGCGACTAAACAGCAACAGTAGCTGCTTTCTCTGGTATGCTAATCAGGATTTTGTTATATAACTCACAATAAAAAAAAACATAATTTAAAGCAAGTTTCAGAGTTTTATTTTAAATGGACTATTCTCTGTGGAGAATAATTATGTGAAATTTGCATAAACTGCAAGAGCCAAGATAGATGCTTTCATATCTATGTGTGTAGTCATTCATTAAATATGACACCTTAAAATGTGGCTACTAAATAAAATTAAATGTTTATCATAGATGTAATTATTTTGCTTCCACTTAAAAAATTCTAGCAATACTACATTCATTATTAAATGTAAAATAAAACAGTCATGAAAACACAGATCAAATTCCATAACTATTCTTTAGAGGCATTTGTCATGCAAAAAACCTATTTCACATAAAAGTTGGTACATGTAAGCATTTTAAATATTAGAACAAAGTTTCAATATCACATTGGGCCTTATATTTTAATTCACAGAATTTGGGGGAACCTTTTGAAAACTCATTCACCGCTACCAGTTTTAGAACACTACCATTACTCCAAGAAGTTGGCCCTAAAATTTACACGTTTTTCTTTTAAAACAATCATAACCTGAAAGAAAGAGTAGCTATATGTAAATGACTAGACAGTAAAATGTTTGTTGCTGATTTAGGCAAGCCAATCAATCTCAAAAATCCAATTTCAAAAATAAATGACATCCAATCCACTCTCCCTCCCCTGCCCTCAGGCAACCACTGATCTACTTTTTCTTCTCTCTGGAGAAATTTTTGACCTAGTTAAATTCAACTGAACCAGAGAAAAATGTGTGAGACACTGCAAATACTGTGATTTAACATGTAGCCCACGGCAATATAGTAAGTGCTCAATAAATGGGGTCCCTGGTACATACCATGTATAAATGTCAGCTAAATGTACATATTGAAATCACTTTTAAATATTTCCTTTTTTCTTATACCAGTGTGCAAAGTACTATATCCTCAAGAGTTACAAAGGGGAGAAATATAGTCTGATTCTATCCTTCTGATGCTTTCTTCAAATCTTCTATAATGACATTTCCTTTGTCAGTGAGAGCCCTCTGCATCTGTTACTCATCTATTTTCCCTTTCTGAAAATATAAATACCACGAGCTAGTAAAGTATGAAAACCTTGTGGTTATCTCTCTTCAAGTTGGTGTGAGTCATTTGCATTTAATATTATTGCAATAACAAAAAAAAACTAGTTTCGTTTCACTGTATGAATGTCTTCACTTCTTTTTTCTTCATAAATTTATTCCCCCTGAAAATAAGAATTTGATGCATTTTTGAGACTGGATTTTTGAGATTGATTGGATTGTCAATTCACGAGTAAACATTGTATCATTGCTTACACAAAATTACTTTTTATTCAGCTTGGAGAGGTCTCAAAAAGGAAACAAATGTAAATTTTAGAATTTGGTATCTAATTGTGGCAAAGTACTGATTCTTAGAAGATGAGCTAACATGGAAATTTCACAATTAATACATGTTCAGGAATTTACTCTCTACATCTTTTATAAATTTAACTACATATTCCAAAATAACAAGACTATGAACCCCAGGACCCTACTATTATCCACAGTTTTCTTTTCAGAAATATTGTCTGAAATGAATTAACTGTGGAAATAGGAAAACCATAAGTTGGAATGTTCTCTATTTATAGATGTAAAAGTGGTGTGGTATACAAATTTAAAAGTTTATCCAGTACACGAATTTACTACTTCATTTTAAAGAAATCCAAATAATATAAAGGGGGATGATAATTTAACAATGAAAAACCTTCAGGGTAACTGAGCACATTTTATGCTCAAACCCAAAGGCATTTCTTCGGCTTCTCTGTGGGTTGAAGGAAGGAAGTACCCATGAGAGGAGAAAACGAACAAGTGAGGAACCTGATGACAACAGTTGAGTCCTAGGAACCACCTATGTTTAAGCCATCTTGACTTCTATTGGGTTGGCCAAAAAGTTTATTCAGGAAACCCAAAAGAACTTTTGGCCAACCCAATATATTCTCAGATATTGAGCCAATAGGTTCCCCTTCCACTTTGGCTAGTTGGCTGGATTTCTGTTGCATGCAACCAAAACTATCCTGAAATATGTATCTTCTATTTTTCTTTTAAGTGTGTTATTACAAAATTTTCAAGCACACAAAAGAACATATGTAAGGGATATACTACAGGAACATCAGAATATTTACAGAAGAATTAGAGCTTCACAAAGAGCATTGGCGTCTCCCATGAGCTCCTTTCTGGGCTCAGCTTTCTCCCAGCCCTCAAGATGACCCACTATTTTTGTAATTGGAAATAGTCTTAAAGAAATAAATTAAAACAAAATCATTCAGATGGGCCTTGGTGCAATATGATTGGTGTCCCCATAAGAAGAGGAAATTTGGACAGGGCCACGTACAGAGGAAAGACCATGTGAAGACAGGGAGAAGATTGTCATCTGCAAGTTAAGGAGAGAGGCCTCAGAAGAAATCAACCCTACTCACACACTGATCATGGACTTCTATCCTCCAGAATTGTGAGACAAATAATGTCTATTTAATCTATCCAGTCTGTGGTATGTTGTTACGGCGCCTGAGCAAACCGGTATCCTTAACAATGCATTTGTTATTTTATTCTTCAACTTTGTATAAACGGATTCATACTCCAAGTAGCCTTCTGTGACTTGCCTCCTTCACTCAGTGTCATGTTTCTAAGGTTCACCACATGTTGATAGGTGAACAGTAGTTCACCTTTTTATTGCTGTATAAAATTTATTTGAATATGCCACATAAAAAATTCATTTACCTTTATTTTTTTTTTATTTTTTAAAATTCTTTTACCTTTAATGGACAGTGAAGTTGCTTACATGGCTTTTTGTCTGTTTTTGTCTGTTAAGTTTTTTCTCTTGTAAATAATACTTCTGTACATAATTTTCACTAATTTCTGGTCCTACAGGCTCAATTAATTTACCAGACAGGGAAAAATGTTTTTTTAAATTATTTCCAATTATACTCCTACCAGCATTTACCCAAGCATTCTTGTTGTTCCAAATCCTCACCAACGTTTGGTATTTCAGATGTGTTAACTTTTGCCAATCTGGAAGAAATATAATGGTATCTCATTTGTTTTAACTGGCACTTTCCTGATTACCCATGTGGATTTTAATCTTTCTCTCTCTATATATCTATATATATTATTTGTATAATCTCTTTTGTGAAAAGTCATTTGTATTTTGTTCCTTTCTATTCTAGACTGTGTATTCTCTTACTCGCTCATTTTTATATTGGGTTGTCTTTTTATTGGTATTTTTATGTTTGTTCTGAATACTAATTCTTAGTGGCTTACATGCATTGCACATATCTACTTTCACTTTGTGACCTATCTTTTCCCTTCTTTTTTGGTGTTTGTTAATTGAAATTCTCAATCTGAATGTACTAAAATAAGTAAATACTGTCCTTTACTATGCGCTTCCCTGGTGGCTCAGCTGGTAAAGAATCTACCTGCAGTAGTCCATGGAATTTTCCAGCCCAGAATACTGGAGTGGGTAGCCGTTCACACTGTATTTGATCTTACCTAAGAAAAACTTCCCTACCCAAGAAAGTTTCCAAGTTGTATTTTTTTCAAGACTTTTTTTTAGAGCACTTTTAGGTTTACAGCAAAATTGAAAGACAAGAATAGAAAGTTACATCATACACCCTATCTGCATATATGCATAGCCTCCCTATTTTTACCTTCCACCGAAATGGTACATTTCTTACAATTGATGAACCTACACTGACACCATAATCATCAAAAGTTCATAGTTTACATTAGGATTCACTCTTGATATTATGCATTCTATGCGTGTGTGCTCAGTTGCTTCAGTCATGTCCGACTCTTTGTGACCCAATGGACTGTAGCCCACCAGGCTTCTCTGTCCATGGGATTCTCCAGGCAAGAATATTGGAGTGGGTTGTCATTTCCCTCTCCAGAGGATCTTCTTGACCTAGGGATCAAACTCCCGTCTCTTGCATCTCCTGCATTGGCAGGCCGATTCTTTACCACTAGGGCCACCTGGGAAGTCCATTATACTTTCCATGTTGATGATGATTGATGTTCAGTCGCTGTTAGGTTTAGTCAAATGTAACATGTAACCATTATTATAATATTATACAGAGTATTTTCATTGCCATAAAAAGCCTATCTACTCTACCCATTCATCTCTCCCTGCCCCACAAGTTGTGATTTTCACATTAAAGTCTTTAATCCACCTGTAATTGATATTTGTGTATGGTGTAAATTTGAGATCCTTTGCTTATCTACAATGCCACTTCACTTATATACCAAGCTTTTATATGTGTGGGCCCTTTTTTTTTTTTTTATTAACTATAAGTGTATTTGCTTATCCTGTGCTAATACTTCATTGCTTTAATGACTAAAGCTTCAAGTATTGATCCCCAGCATGACAAGCCTTTCTGCTTTGATTTTCATCTTGGAAGGTCTTTCCTCGTCTGCATATACTTAATATTAGCTTGTCAAGTTCCTTCAGTAGAATTGCACTGAATCTATAGGTCAGTTTAGGGAGAACTGAAATCTTTATGGTATAAAGGCATCCCATTCATGAGCAGAGAAAATATTTTTATTTGAGTTGTTTTTAAGTGCCTTTCAAAAAATTATGCAATTTTAAAAACTGAAGCCTTGGACACTTTTTCTCAGATTTTAATAAATAAATCTATCTTTATCTTCATAGTTACTTTTGCTACTATAAAATAGTATCTTTCTACAAACAATGGTGAATACTTATTATTCATATCTGTTTACTAATCTTATGTTATATCTCATAATTTATTAATTTTAGTAATTTGTATACCCCTTTGGCTTTTCTATGTAAACTATTATATCATTCTCTTTAATTGTTATTTTATATTGGCATATAGTTGTTGTATTAGTTTAACCATGCTGTGTTAGTTTCAGGTATATGGAAAAGTGATTCAGTTATACATATACATATATTTATCCTTTTTCTAATTCTTTTCTCATTTAGGTTATAACAGATTTTTGAGCAGAGTTCGCTGTGGTATTCAGTAGGTCCTCGTTGGTTATCCATTTTAAATATAACAGTGTCTGTACATGTCAATCCCAGACTCCCCGTCTATCCATCACTCCCACCCTTCCCCTGTTATATCATTTTCAAATAAGCACAATTTGCTTTTTTCTATCCAATCTCATTAACTTTTGCTTATTTTTCATCTCTTATTCTTCTGGTTAGGAATTCTGGCATAATGCTAAATCGGAGTGGTAATGGGGGGTAGACTTGTCTTGCTTTTATTTGTTCCAAGAATGTTCAACACTGGTGAGAATGGCCACCATCAAAAATCTACAAACTATAAACGCTAGAGAAGGTGTTGAGAAAAGGGAACCCTCCTGTACTATTGGTATGAATGTACATTGATACATCCATTATGGAGAACAGTATGGAGGTTCCTCAAAGGGAAACTAAAAATAAAACTATCATATGGTCCAGTAATCCCACTACTGGGTATATACCCAGAGAAAGACATAATTTCAGAGGAAAAAACACATGTTCGTCAATATTCATTGCAGTACTATTTATGATAGCCAGGACATGGAAGCAACCTAAACGTCCATTTACAGAGGAGTAGATGAAGATGTAGTACATATGTAAGCAGAATATTACTCAGTCATAAAAAAGGAATGAAATTGCATCATTTGTAGAGATGTCAGTGGACTTAGAGACTGTCATGAAGTGAAGAAGTGAATGCAAGTTGCTCGGTCGTGTCCGGCTCTTTGTGACCCCGTGGACTATACAGTCCGTGGAATTCTCCAGGCCAGAATATTGGAGTGGGTAGCCTTCCATACAGAGTGAATAAAGTAAAAAAGAGAAAAACAAATATCACACATTAACACATATATGTGGAACCTAGAAAAATGGTCTAGATGATCTAATTTGCAAAGCAGACATCGAGACACAGAAGTAGAGATCAAACATATGGATACAAAGGCGTGAAGGGGCAGGTGAGATGAACTGGCAGATTGGGACTGACAGATACACTATGGATACTATGTACAAAATAGGTAACTAATGAAAACCTACTGTATAGCTCAGGGAACTCTACTCAGTGCTCTACCTTTACCTAAACGGGAAGGGAATTCATAAAAGAGGGTATATGTATAGCTGATTCACTTTATGGTACAGCAGAAATTAACACAAAATTGTAAAGCAACTATACTCCAGTATTAAAAAGACAAAGTGATCCCAGTTCACTTGAGAAAAAAAGGGATGTTCAATATTGTGTCATTATGAAGGGTATTTTGTAATTATCCTTTTGCAGATTAAGGAAGCTCACTTTCATTCTGAGGTTATTTTTGTTGTCTGTGTTATCTTTTATCAAATACTTTTTCTGAAACTACTGAGTTGAATAGATGGTTTTTTTTCCTTTCATCTGTAAGTATCATTAAATAGATTAACAAATTTTTCTAATGTTAGACCAACCTTACATCCTTGGCTAAATCCACTTAGCCGTGATAGTAGTGTATAATTTAGTTTATATTGATTACAACGTAAATGATATTTTGTTCAGGATTCTTGTTTTGATGTACCTGTGTGTGTGTAATTGGTCTATAACTTCCTATATACTCATTTTATTTTCATGTCAAGATTATATTAAGTTTAGAAAATGATGTTGGACTCATTTTTGATTTTTTTTTAGTTTTTGTAAGACTAGAATTATTTATTCAAAACTTTGATATATGTATCTTTATCTTACCTATAACCTTCGAATTTAGGTATGGAAACAGACACATATGGGGACTGACATTTGCAAAGCTGAATAATAAATCAAGATTAAAATAATTAGTGTTAACAACTCGGCCTTCCTATAGTACTCACAACATGTAACTAACAAGGAGAAAGAAGAGAAAGTTAATCATGAATTGTGAAACTCTTCTCTAATGCTTCGTTGGTGAGAATTTATGTAGATAGGAAAGACAAATGAAAAGCTTTGAACTTGCATTGAACAGAAGAGAATCCTTATTTACAGAAGACAAATTGAAGCTGAATGACACCTTTCTCCAGATACACATTTAGCCCTTTTCTTTTGCTATCATATAGCACAGATTGATGTGTCCAGTCATTATTTCAAATGTTGTGTTGCCATAGACACTGGCCAGTTCTCAAATGCCCTGTATCTCACACATTCCCTTCACCAAAAGTGCTGATTGAGTTCAAATACATTTATTCCCTCCTCCCACCAAAAGCATACACAGAAAGGAAAGGAAATGAGAATCTGACAGAGTTTCTTCCCTTTCTAAACCCCTACTTCCAGCTTCTTTTCTTAGTTAATGAAAAGAGCAGCTTGCTTAATGGCACATACATATATACATTTTGCTACTTTTTCTAAACACATTCAGTAATTTTTGAAATAAAACTAAGCTGAAAAAGTAAAGGCCACGTAAAAATTAATTGAAACTTTTCTGTCACAATTGTCTTAAGTAATTGCATCACTCCCCATTGGTTGAACTGGATGGCACCAGTAAGAGTTTCACTTTGTATTAATTTGCATTTCATAGATTAGAACTACCTTGCTATATATTATCTCTGTCTTCCCAACACTATCTAGTGATATAGACAAGATGGGTATCATTCCTATTTACAAATGGGGACTTACACTCCCAATAGTCATGTATTTCCCAAAGGGAATAAGTCTGTAGGTCACCTAATTTTTACTTAGCTAAATCTACAAGGCACCATGTCCTTTGCAAAGGTGTTACAATTACTGAGAACTTGATTAGGTATTACTCCACTGACACAACTAGGTCCTACTAGAAAAAGGGGAAAAAAATTAGACCTTTGAAAGCAAAAGCATTTTTATGCTATTTAATATTTTTTTTTGCCTTTTGCCTACAACAGCAGAATGAGAAAAACATCATGAAACTGCCTATCTTTGCCAGCGGTAAGGTTCAGCCTACTTTAATGTTGCACTATTATTTGAAACTTTTATAACCTGTTGGGTCAGTTTAGATACTGCCTGTTATGGGCTGAATTGTGTGCCTCCCACCCCAAAGTTCCTATATTGAAGCCCTAATCCCTAAAACCTAAAAAGTAACTATATTTAGAGACAGACCATTTAATGAGGTGAATAAGTTACAATCAGGCTGTTAGGGTGGGTCCTAACCCAATGTGACTAGTGTCCTTATAAGAAGAGGAGATGTGGGGACACAGAAACAGCCAGGATGTTCACGCACAGAGAAAAGACCATATGAGGACACAGCAAGAAGGCACCATCTGTGAGCCAGGGAGAGAGGCCTCAGGGGAAACCAAACCTGCTGACACCTTGACATTGGAGTCTAGCCTCCAGAGCTGGGAGAAAATTATTTCTGTTGTTTAGGTCATCCAGCCAGTGGTATTCAGTTATGGCAGCCCTAGCAAACTATTAAACTGGCTTAAAATCCTTGGCTCTGAGGAGGAGGAAGGATGAGTAATCAATGAGAAGCAGGCTTAGGCTCCTTTAGGTACTCGAGTCACAAACTGGGGCTTTCAAAAAGAGTCTTCTCATAACCAGAAAACATACACACACACACACACACACAAAGATTGGCATTTAACTATAAATACTCCAAGAATCAGTTCATGAATAGCATCCTTATTTTGGAAAAACAGCTCCAAATGAACTGCTCATTACCGCACACTTGACTGAATCATATTATGCAAAAGCATGGCAAGGATTCAGCAGCATTTCAAGCTAACAATGAGTTACAAACAGCTCTATATTCTTTTCCTGGGCTTTTCTCCAGAAGGAATTATTTAATTTGGAATTATTTTTTGTATTAAAATAAATGCTTAATAAAGTGGTTTTTTAAAAAATAGCACATTCACAGGAAAATATATTTTAGGTGCTGTCTGCTTTAAAAAATAATTTATTGAGGTGAAATTCATGTAACATAACATTAACCAGATTAAGTGAACAATTCAGTGGCCTTAATTACACTCACAATGGTGTGCAACCATCATCTCTATCTAGTTACAAACTACTTCTATTATCCCACAGTAAACCTCCTTAACCATTAAGGAATTTCTCTCCTATACAATCTTCCCCAAGTCCCTGTGCGGGAAGTCTGTGTTCTGTCTCGATGGATGTATTTATACTGGATATTTCATATAAATAGAATCACACAATATTTGTCTTTTTGTGTCTGACTTCTTTCACTTAGCATAATGTTTTCAAGGTTCATTCATATCGCAGCAAGTGTCAGTACTTCATAACTTTTTATGGCTGAATAATACTCCTTTGTATATACCAAATTTGGTTTACCCATTCATTTGTTGATAGGTATTTTGACTCTTTTCTTATTTTGGCTATTGTAAATAGTGATTCTGTAAACATATATGTTTATATGTGGTCCACTGGAGAAGGGAATGGCAAAGCACTTCAGTATTCTTGCCTTGAGAGTCCCATGAATAGTATGAAAGGCAAAAAGATATGACACTGAAAGATGAACTCCCCAGATCGATAGGTGCCTGATATGCTACTGGGGAAGAGTAGAGAAATAACCCCAGAAAGAATGAAGAGAAAAAGCCAAAGGAAAAACAACACCCAGTTGTGGGTGTGACTGGTGATAGAAGTAAGTCTGACGCTACTGGAAAAGAGAGAAGAAATAGCTCCAGAAAGAAGAGCCAAAGTGAAAACAATGCTCAGTTGTGGATGTGAGTGGTGATGGAAGTAAAGTTCAGTGTTGTAAAGAACAATATTGCATAGGAATCTGGAATGTTAGGTCCATGAATCAAGATAAATTGGAAGTGGTCAAACAGGAGATGGCAAGAATGAACATTGACATTTTATGAATCAGTGAACTAAAATGGACTGGAATGGACAAATTTAATTCAGATGACCATTATATGTACTACTGTGGGCAAGAATGTCTTAGAAGAAATGGAGTAGCCCTCATAGTCAACAGAAGAGTCCGAAACGCAGTACTTTGGTGCAGTCTCAAAAACAACAGAATGATCTCTGTTTGTTTCCAAGGCAAACCATCCAATACTATAGTAATCCAAATCTATGCCACTTATGGCGAAGAAGCAGAAGTTGAATGGTTCTATGAAGACCTACAAGATGTTCTAAAACTAACACCAAAAAAAGATGTTTTTTTTCATCATAGGGGACTGGAATGCAAAGTAGGAAGTCAAGAGATACCTGAAGTAACTGCCAAGTTTGGCCTCGGAATACAAAATGAAGCAGGGCAAGGGCTAACAGAGTTTTGCCAATAGAATGAACTGGTCATAACAAACATCCTCTTCCAACAGCACAAGAAATGATTCTACACATGGACATCACCAGATGGTCAATACCAAAAATCAGATTGATTATATTATTTGCAGCCAAAGATGGAGAAGCTCTGTACTCGTCAGCATAAAAAAGACCGGGAGCTGAATGTGGCTCAGATCATAAACTCTTTATTGCCAAATTCAGACTTAAATTGAAGAAAGTAGGGAAAACCACTAAACCATTCAGGTATGACCTAAATCAAATCCCTTACGATTATACGGTGGAGGTGTCAAATAGATTCAAGGAATCAGATCTTGTAGACAGAGTGCCTGAAATTATGGATGGAGGTTCGTAACACTGTATAGGAGGTGGTGATCAAAACCATCCCCAAGAAAAAGATATGCAAAGAGGCAAAGTGGTTGTCTGAGGAGGCCTTACAAATAACTGAGTAAAGAAGAGAAGCAAAATGCAAAGGAGAAAAAGAAAGCTATATCCATCTGAAGGCAGAGTTGCAAGGAATAGCAAGGAGAGATAAGAAAGCCTTCCTAAGTGATCAATGCAAAGAAATAGAGGAAAACAATAGAATGGTAAAGACTAGAGATCTCTTCAAGAAAATCAGAAATACCAAGGGAACATTTCATGCAAAGATGGGCACAGTAAAGGACAGATGGTATGGACCTAACAGAAGCAGAAGATATTAAGAAGGTGGCAAGAATACACAGAAGAGATATACAAAAAAGATTTTAATGACCCAGATAACCACAGTGGTGTGATCACTCAACTGGAGCTAGACATCCTGGAGTGTGAAGTCAAATGGGCCTTAGGAAGCATCACTACAAACAAAGCTAGTGGAGGTGATGGAATTCCAGCTGAGCTATTTCAAATCTTAAAAGATGATGCTGTGAAAGTGCTATACTCGATATGCCAGCAAATTTGGAAAACTCAGCAGTGGCCACAGGACTGGGAAAGTTAGTTTTCATTCCAATCCCAAAGAAAGGCAATGCCACAGAATGTTCAAACTACCACACAATTGCACTCATCTTACATGCTAGCAAAGTAATGTTCAAAATTCTCCAAGCTAGACTTCAACAGTACATGAATGGAGAACTTCCAGATGTGCAAGCTGGATTTAGAAAAGGCAGAAGAACCAGAGATCAAATTGCCAGCATCTGTTGGATCATAGAAAAAGCAAGGGATTTCCAGAAAAATATCTACTTCTGCTTCACTGACTATGCTAAAGCCTTTGACTGTGTGGATCACAACAAACTGTGAAAAATTCTCCAAGAGATGGGAATATCAGACCACCTGACCTGCCTCCTGAGAAATCTGTATGCAGGTCAAGAAGGAACAGTCAGAATCAGACATGGAACAATGGACAGGTTCCAAATTTGGAAAGGAGTACGTCAAGGCTATATATTGTCACCCTGCTTATTTAACTTATATGCAGAATACATTATGTGAAATCCCAGGCTGGATGAAGCACAAGCTGGAATCAAGATTGCTGGGAGAATTATCAATGACCTCAAATATGCAGATACCACCCTTATGGCAGAAAGTGAAGAGGAACTAAAGAGCCTCTTGATAAAAGTAAAAGAGGAGAGTGAAAAAGCTGGCTTGTTAGATGGCATCACTGACTCGATGGACATGAGTTTGAGCAAGCTCCGGGAGTTGATGATGGACAGGGAAGCCTGGCATGCTGCAGTCCATGGGGTTGCAAAGAGTCGGACTTGACTGAGCGACTGAACTGAACTGAAACATACATGTACCTGTACTTTCTTGAATGGCTGTTTTTAATTTTTACCTAGGAATTGAAGTAGGAAACAGAACAGGCTCTATCTTGAAAGCAGGACTCCATCTTGGGCCAGACCGTGGTCTTTGAGCTATATGCCCAGCATCTATGGACACGACATACCAATTGGAAAACCAGGCCTCTGGAAGGAAGAGCCTCAGGGCTCTCCATTGCCTAAAAGAATACCCTAATTATCTGTGTAACCAAATAAAATCATACATTCTATTATGCTTATTGGGATATGACCACAGGCCTATTGATAACTGTTCAGTGTTAACTACCCAGGCTTTAGGCGTATGATCACGAATTAACTTTGATTGTAACTTTCTTTTTCCTTTGTTCAGACTAGTTTCAGGGAACCTTATACACTTAGGGTATATAAGGTTTTCACAAAAACTGGTCAGGGTCCTTGGCTAAGAGGAGACTCTACCTTGGGCCCACCGGTGCAATAAACTGCACTCCACTATCTGCACTGTCCTTCTGAGTGAGTTTGTTTCCTGGAACACGTGGCTACAACAGAATGAAATTGCTCAGGCAAATGGCATTCTACCTTTAACTTTTTGAGGAACCACTAAACCATTTGGCGGGCTACAGCCCATAGGGTCACAAAGTGTCAGACACGGCTGAAAGGACCTAACACACACACAAACTGTTTCATACAATGGCTACACCATTTTATACTTCCACCAACAAAGCATGAATACTCCAGTTTCTCCATATCCTGCACAACCAAACCATGTTACTTTCCATTAAAAAGAACAAATAGCCATCATAGTGGGTGTGAAGTGGTATCCAATTGTGGTTTTGATTTGCATTTCCCTAATGACTACTGATGTTGAGCATCTTTTCGTATGCTTATTGGTCATATTTCTCCCATGCTCTTTTGGTGTCATATCTACAAATCCATTGCTAAATTCAAGGTCATGATTATTTAATAGTATGTTTTTTCCCAAGAATTTTATGTGTTTATCCATCATATTTAGGAACTTGTTCATTTTAAGTTAATTTTTGTATATGGAGTGAGGTAGAGGTCCAACTTTATTCTTTTGCATGCAAGAAGGCAGTTGTCCCGGCACCAACCTTGAAAGAGGCTCTTCTTTGTCCATTAAATGGAATCCGCACCCTTGTCAAAAATCAATTACACTTATGGATAATTGCTATCCTTTTGGTCTATATATTTATATTTATGGTAGTATCACAATGTTCCGTGACTTTGTAGTAAATTTTAGAATTGGGAAGGGAGAGTCTTTCAACTTTTTTGTTTATTCTCAAGTTTGTTCTGGCTACTCAGAGTCCCCTGCAATGCCATAGGAATTTGAAGGTAAGCCTTTCAATTTCAACAAAAATAGCTGTTGGAATTTTGATAGAGATTACTGTAAATTGCTTTGTGTTATTGACATCATAAGAATATTAATTCTTGGGGTGGAGAGAGGGAGACTTGGTTGATGTGGGATAGTTAACTTGGAATGCAGTTTCCAATCACGGTTTTTATGGAAGTCATAATAGGATGGTAGTGTTATCCATGTCAGAGGTGTGGGAAATATTTTTTGGATGTATAATAACAATGATGTGTTATTATAATACATTGTTGGGCTTTTATAAAAACTTAAAGAAGCAAAAGGAAAGGACTGACCTTGGCTTAGTTTTAAGATTTATATCAAGTCACCTCTTCCTAAGTTGACTAAAGACTCGAGTCGTGTTTTCATAAGTTCTAAGAGCTGCCTCTTAGAGGCATTGGAGCTGGCATTTGCTATTCATTCCTCCAACAGATATTTATCAAGAAATGCAGGCTGCTGGGGAATCAGTGGTGGACAAGGGAGGTGTGGTGCCTACTCTAGAGAGACTGACAGTCTTGTGGGAGGAGAGCTGATTAAACAATCATGCTATTGACTATGAAGATCGAACTCTTATCTCCTGCATTGCAGGCAGATTCTTTACCATCTGAGCCACCAGGGAAGGCCAATAAAGAGTAGTAAGAACCTTAACAGCTGAAACACATGCCACAAACCTTCTACTCCATTAGAAAGCAGAAGGCATTTTGCTTACTGAGTTCATACCTTCTACTTTACAGGCATGGAAACAGTGCAGAGAAGGAAAGTGACTCACTTTTGTTAGTAATTAAACCAGGATTAAAAGGCTTATTTTTTCTCATTTCTGTATTCAGCATTAAAAAAAAAAATTCTGCTATTTCTATCTTTCTTGGTTGGAAAACCTGACCTTTGCTTTTGATATCTTCTTTTACTCATATTTTGATTGTTCAGGAACCAGAGAATAGTACTGGCAAATTGTGTAGGCTCTTCACCATGCTGGCTTCCCACAGTGCTCTCAAGGCAGCCTGCCCTCGCTGGTTTGATCTGTGGGTAGGACACTCCTCATCTGAGCCAGCTCCCAGGATGAAGTCTGGAATGGTTGAATGATGCAAAAATGCTTCCAGCAGGCACTGGGTCACTTCAACCCCACTCCTTTCTTCTCAGACCAATCTTAAACCCGACACACTCAGATTCACTTATAAACTCAGCCTCTCTCTAAACCACAACTGAATTTGAAACTTGGCAAATTTTTATGGGTTAACTGTTGGTTATGTGATGACTAAAGAAAACCATATTTTAGTTTCCATCATGCATCGGGTCCAGACCACACTGCAATGGGTAGTCTGTTGGATTTTTATTACCTGTGACATGAGTAGGGCGAGCAGAGACATGACTGGTTTTACATGTTAGAAAAAAGGACAGCCACCAGCAGATCAGAGCTTCAGTTCAGTTGCTCAGTCGTGTCCGACTCTTTGCAACCCTATGAACCGCAGCACTCCAGGCCTCCCTGTCCATCACCAACTCCCGGAGTTTACCCAAACTCATGTCCATTGAGTCGGTGATGCCATCCAGCCATCTCATCCTCTGTCATCCCCTTCTCCTCCTGCCCTCAATCTTTCCCAGCATCAGGGTCTTTTCAAATGAGTCAGCTCTTCTCATCAGGTGGCCAAAGTATTGGAGTTTCAGCTTCAACATCAATCCTTACAATGAACACCCAGGACTGATCTCCTTTAGGATGGACTGGTTGGATCTCCTTGCAGTCCAAGGGACTCTCAAGAGTCTTCTCCAACACCACAGTTCAAAAGCATCAATTCTTCGGTGCTCAGCTTTCTTTATAGTCCAACTTTCACATCCATACATGACTACTGGAAAAACCATAGCCTTGACTAGATGAACCTTTGTTGACAAAGTAATGTCTCTGCTTTTAATATGCTGTCTAGGTAGGTCATAACTTTCCTTCCAAGGAGTAAGTGTCTTTTAATTTCATGGCTGCAATTACCATCTGCAGTGACTTTGGAGCCCAAAATAATAAAGTCAGCCACTGTTTCCATTGTTTCCCCATCTATTTCCCATGAAGTGATGGGACTGGATGCCATGATCTTAGTTTTCTGAATGTTGAGCTTTAAGCCAACTTTTTCACTCTCCTCTCTCACTTTCATCAAGAGGCTCTTTAGTTCTTCTTCACTTTCTTCCGTAAGGGTGGTGTCATCTGCATATTTGAGGTTATTGATATTTCTACCAGCAATCTTGATTCCAGCTTGTGCTTTTTCCAGCCCAGCATTTCTCATGATGTACTCTGCATATAAGTTAAATAAGCAGGGTGACATATACAGTCTTGAAGTACTCCTTTTCCTATTTGGAACAAGTCTGTTGTTCCCTGTCCAGTTCTAATTGTTGCTTCCTGACCTGGATACAGGTTTCTCAAGAGGCATGTCAGGTGGTCTGGTATTCCCATCTCTTTCAGAATTTTCCACAGTTTATTGTGATCCACACAGTCAAAGGCTTTGGCATAGTCAATAAAGCATAGACGTTTTTCTGGAACTCTCTTGCTTTTTCGATGATCCAGTGGATGTTAGCAATTTGATCTCTGGTTCCTCTGCCTTTTCTAAATCCAGCTTGAACATCTGGAAGTTCACGGTTCATGTACTGCTGAAGCCTGGCTTGGAGAATTTTGAGCATTTCTTTACTAGCATGTGAGATGAGTGCAATCATGCAGTAGTTTGAGCATTCTTTGGCATGGCCTTTCTTTGGGATTGGAATGAAAATTGACCTTTTCCAGTCCTGTGGCCACTGCTGAGTTTTCCAAATTTGCTGACATATTGAGTGCGGCACTTCCACAGCATCATCTTTTAGGATTTGAAATAGCTCAACTGGAATTGCGTCACCCCCACTAGCTTTGTTCGTAGTGACACTTCCTAAGGCCCACTTGACTTCACATTCCAGGATGTCTGGCTCTAGGTGAGTGAGCACACCATCATGATTATCTGGGTCATGAAGATCTTTTTTGTACAGTTCTTCTGTGTATCCTTGCCACCTCTTCTTAATATCTTCTGCTTCTGTTATGTCCATACCATTTCTGTCCTTTACTGAGCTTGAGGGATCTCAAAAGATTTTTCTCAGAGGTCAAACAAGTTGATCGTCTTCCTTTCACACCTCTTATGATTTCTTTTTGTCCATCTCAGACTTGTCTAGTAGCTCCAAGCTCTCCAGGACTGGTTCTGAGGATTCTCACCTCATGTGTGGAATTCAGGTGTGCCCCTTAGAGGCTTGAAGACTCCCAAGCCACTGCCCAGAATACTGTTTGCTCCAGAATCTTCTGCTCCTTTCAGAATCAGAAACGTGCCATTATCTTCTAACGAAAGTTGTGCAGTGGAAAAGACACACCCAAATGGCCACATACACCTGCTCTTTATGACACTCTCACTCATGCTACTGCCATCAAATCAGCATTTGGTGTATCTATCTGTGGTTAGAAGAGATATGGCTTGAGCTGAGCTCCTGGGCCTACTGACTTCTGCTGCTGCTGCAGATTCAATTCAGGCATCAGAGTCTCCTCAAGGGAGGACACGCTTTCCCTCTGAGTTAGGGAGCAGTGCTCTTTGCTGGATCACTGGGTCTCAGGGTTATAGCTTTCTAGATCCCCTCACACCGTCTGTCCACCACTAGGAAAGATGGATGCATGGTGCAGGTTCTGGTTTGGCTGTGGTTTAGACCGACACTGAAGACTTCCTTCCACCTAATTCCTCGTACACAGGTCACACACGTGTCTCTTCCCATCTTTATGATATTTCCTCTTAAGACCCTCCTTGTCCCATCTTCCCATCTCTATTGTTTTGTTCAGTTCCCTGAACTGGGCTAGGCCATAAAAAGTGGACTGAACTTGGATCCTGGAGGGAAGGATGATCACACTTGGTTTAAAACTGTCCTGTCTTTGTTGCACCACTGAGCTAGCAAATACTCAGTGCAAAGAACACACATGCAGGACTCAGTGAGTGGACATAGCTTCCTCCATGTTATAGAGATTCCCCCTTGAAAGTGGAAATCTTAGCAATGTGCATGGAGTGAGAAGTCTGCATATGGAAGAACTCTGATCTCTGGGTTCACTGTCTTTTATCACTTGGCTCAGAGTAGAGTCATGTCAGCCGTGAAATTGCCACTCTTACCATATAAGGAAACCCCCTTGTATCAGTTACATATGTACCTGATATATTTATCACTGTGCCATCAGGCCCACGGTAGGTCAACTGTGTCCTATTTTAAACCTAGGCTACCAGGTAAGTTTCAATAGCTCTGAACTCAAACGACTAGGACCTTGGTTCCAGCCTGAGCAGGATTTTCTTTTTTTCTTTTTTTGTTGCAAGCAACAAAACCATCAATTCTGGCTAATTTAAGCAAAACACAAAGCAAAAATAAACCAAGATTCAATGGAGAGATATCAGATAGTTTGAAACACAGAAAACTAGACAGGTCCTGCAGTCTCAGGGTCTGGAACCAGTGAATGTTAGGGGATGCTATTGGAATGATTACACTTCAACTTATTTCTGTCCTCTTGTTTTTCAGTTCATGATTCAGATTCTAAACAGATCATCCAACTGAGTCACAACAGTGTCTGGGCTAGATGGGCTCTATCTGACACTCTACCAAGACTGCTTTCAATGCGTCCTGCAAATTTAAAGGAAGGTCAGGGTGCTGTTATCAAACGAAGCAAGAATGCTCATTGGGCAAGACCCCAGATATCCGTATGGTTCCTTTCTTCCCAGGTAACTATGAGTGCAAATGAATGAGCAGGCCTGGAAACTAGGTACCATTCCCTCCTCAGCAGTTTTTGCTCTAAGGATCATGGTGTCGGGAGAAGGGTAGCCAGAACCCATTTTCCTTTAGGGCTTGAGCCCAGGATTTGGTCAAGATATGCTATTTCATCAAATTCTTCTAGATTAGATTACATTTTATAAACGCAGTCCTTTATTTATTGTAAGTTTGAAATATAAAGCTAATATGTTAAAATTTATTTTCAGGGTTATTGTTGTTGTTTAGTCACTAAGTTGTGTCTGACTCTATGACCCCATGGACTGGAGCCCACCAGGGTCCTCTGTCCATGGAATTTCCTGGGCAAGCATACTGGAGAGGGTTATAATACCCTTCAAAGCTGCAGCTAAGTTTTTTCCCCCAACACCAGATTGAAACACTAGAACATGTCAGAAAGAAAACTTCCTGAACTTGAGGAATGTCTAGAGAAATATTTATGCACAAAATGTATTAGAGATGGCACTGGAGCAATGCAATTTTAAATCAGATACAAAGGTAAAGTGGGGACTTCCCTGGTGCTCTGGAGGTTAAGAATCTGCCTGCCAAAGCAGGAGACACGGGTTTGATCCCTGGTCCTGAAAGATTCCACATGCTGTTGGGCAAGTAAGCCCGTGCACCACAACTACCGAGCCCACACTCTAGAGCTTGATTGCTGCAAGTACCAAAGCCCACATACCCCAGAGCCTGTGCCCTACAACAAGAGAAGCCATCAGAATGAGAAGCCTGTGCACTGTAACTAGAGAGTAGCCCCTGCTCACCACAACTAGATAGAGTCCACACAGAGCAACAAAGATTCAGCACAGCCAAAAAAAATAAAATAAAATTTTAAAAAAGGCAAAATGAACATGATAAATATAGAAAGTAGGATCTATTCATTATAACTCTTGAGTCTCCAGATGAACTGTTTATTCATGTATTCATTCCTTAATTGTTTATCAGATATCTGTGCTGAGCACTGTGCTGGGGACAGTCCCTACCCACATGGAGTCTGCACTCTAATGGGGATCATCACATTCCAGTGTTATGTTAATTCAGAAGGAAAGTAACAGTTTGAAGATTTGAGTATTTCAAATATCCAAGGCATAAAATTATGCCAAAGTTTACTCGAGAGACCAAAATAAGAATTCACACTTTGCATTTGGAAATTAATAGACAGTATTTACTCTTCTTCCTTCATCCTACCTGTAACATATATGCCCTTTTCCTCTACTTTTGTTTCTTTCTCTTTAAAATAAAACAGAGAAATAATTGAGAGGAAAGATTCTCTTTGGATATTGGCCTGTTGCCCTCAATTTATAGTGAATAACTCTTTCAAGAAAGGATATTCCTGCATGAAACAAACCAGGTTTTTTTCAATACTTGACAGAACATATTTGTGTTTAGGGTTTTGTTTTTTTCTTGAGATATAAGTTGGCTGTCAAATGTCCCCTGAGGTTCAAAAAGAAGTATCAGGAAGCTTCTGGAGCTACTTGGAGCAATATCTCTAGATAAGGAAGACTGGAGATGCGTAAGCCTCCTTATTCCTTGGTCCTACGCTGAACTGCCCACAGATGGGGCTGCTTCCCCGGGAAGCACAACTCTGGCAGGACAGAGATCCCCTCTAACATGGTCTTGTTAGTATCTCCAGCACTGAGCACTGGCTGGTAGGGCTGGCACTCAGCAAATGTTTGTTAATAAATAAATATAGCAAAGGTTCTTACAGCAAGAGAAGAGAAATTTTAATCTCTCTAGATTTCTACTCAGATGAATTTTTACAACTACTTTGATTGGTTGTTTCAAAATTTCATTTGATATAGCAGAGATCTAAGGCCTAATAAAAGTAGACAAGTAGCACCAGGTACGTCTACAATTACATTTGAAGTAATGGGTTGGCCAAAAAGTTCATTCAGATTTTTCTGTAAGATTGTATGGAAAAACCTGAACAAACTTTCAGTTCAGTTGCTCAGTTGTGTCTGACTCTTTGCGACCCCATGGACTGCAGCACGCCAGGCCTCCCTGTCCATCACCAACTCCTGGAGACTACTCCAACTCATGTCCATTGAGTTGGTGATGCCATCCAACCATCTCATCCTCTGTTGTCCTCTTCTCCTCCTGCCTGCAATCTTTCCCAGCATCAGGGTGTTCACAAATGAGTCAGTTCTTCACCTCAGGTGGTCAAAGGATTGGAGTTTCAGCTTCAACGTCAGTCCTTCCAATGAATATTCAGGACTGATTTCCTTTAGGATGGACTGGTTGGATCTCCTTGCAGTCCAAGGGACTCTCAAGAGTCTTATCTAACACCACAGCTCAAAAGCATCAATTCTTTAGTACTCAGCTTTCTTTATAGTCCAACTCTCATATCCATACATGACTACTGGAAAAACCATAGCCTTGACTAGATGGACCTTTGTTGGTAAAGTAATGTCTCTGCTTTCTAATATGCTGTCTAGGTTGGTCATAACTTTCTTTTCAAGGAGCAAGCATTTTTTAATTTCATGGCTGCAGTCACCATCTGCAGTGATTTTGGAGCCCCCCCCAAAATAAAGCCTCTCACTGTTTCCAATGTTTCTCCATCTATTTGCCATGAAGTGATGGGACCAGATGCCATGATCTTAGTTTTTTGAATGTTGAGCTTTAAGCCAACTTTTTCTCTCTCCTCTTTCACTTTCATCAGGAGGTTCTTTAGTTCTTCTTCACTTTTTGCCATAAGGGTGGTGTCAACTGCATATCTGAGGTTATTGATATTTCTCCCAGCAATTTTGTTTCCAGCCTGTGCTTCATCCAGCCCAGCATTTCTCATGATATACTCTGCATATACAAACTTTAGGGGCAACCAATAAAAATCCAGGGAATGCTACTCAGTGCTCCATGGTGATCTACATGGGGAAGGAAATCCAAAAGAGAGGGAATACGGATAAGAATCCACCTGCCAGTGCAGGGGACACAGGTTTGATCCCTGTGCAGAAAGATTCCATATGCCATGGAGTGGCTAAGCTCATGCACCACAATTACCGAGCATACATGTCCCAACTATTGAAGCCTCTGAACCCTAGAGCCTGTGCTCTGCAACAAGAGAAGCCATCACAATGAGAAACCCACACACTGCAACAAAGACCCAGTGCAACCAATAAATAAATAAATGAACAAAAAAGAGGGAAGACGTGTATTTGTACAGCTAATTCACTTTGCTGCACAGTAGAAACTAACACTATAGTAAAGCAACTAAACTTCAATAAAAATTCAAAGATATTTAAAGAGTAAAAATCAATGCCTATTTGGCTAATGTTCTGACTTAATTACAAATTCTTCATTATGAGCTTTGTTCTGACTTATGTAAGACAATTTGATTTCCATATGTGTATACTTGGATATTATTATTTTTGGATAATTTTTGGTATTTCAAACATGTTACTAATTAACAAAAGTTTCTGCATCTAGTAAATTAAGGGAGGTTTTCTTGTAATGGTGACAGCAAATGAAATTCATTTCACTTGCCAAATTTAATTGATTCACTTGCCTGGAGTGGCAGATGGAGAGGATTCTGAGGCCAACCCTGAATCCTGTAGGGAAACTACCACACCTAATCGATCATCAGTGTCTTCCTTGGCTGACTGAAGCAGAGGAGAGCACATATACTACATAATTACCATCCTTGTTCTATAAACTATAAGGTAAGATCAGAAGGACTTTTTCTGTGACTAGAGACTGAATGCAGTCTAGGTCTTCAAACCAGGGGAGGGATTAGCAAATATATCAGCATAGTTCTGAGGCAGGAGACAGATGGGTCCCACCCAGGGTATAGCAATTGGAGATTCATTCCCTATAGAAGTTGGTGGCTTACATGGTAACGAATCTGCCTGCAATGCAGGAGACCCCAGTTCTATACCTGAGTGTGGAAGATCCTTAGAGAAGGGAATAGCAACCCACTCCAGTATTCTTGCCTGGAAAATTCCATGGGTAGAGTCGTCTGGCTGGCTACAGTCCACAGGGTCGCAAAGAGTTGGACACATTTGAGTGACTAACCCTTTCACTTTTCCCTATTGACTCAAACTCCAAGACAAGAATAGCAGGACTATTAGGGAGAAGGTTGGGCCCTGCCCAGACCACATATTTCACGTTTCCAAAGCTAGGAGACCACCCTGACCACACATGCACTGAAAAGAATCCTTGGCGGCCAAAGGGGAGTGATGCCAAGGGATGTTCCCTATCCAGACGTTATCTTGGCTAAGAGATGCATGCACACACAGGGGAGGAACCTGAGATATTCCAAATATGGACTGTGAGCCAGGCAAATAAAAATGATTGGCTAGAGGAAACCCGGAAGAAATACCCCATAAAAGTAATTCAAACTGCCATGAGGGCGCGACTCAGGGACTCTCCCTCTGAGTCTGCCCATGTGTCTATCCACATGTAGTGTACTCTATCCTCTTAATCAAGACTTGTTTCACTACTTTCTGTCTTTGTGGAAATTCTTTTCTGCAAAGCCAAAGGCCAGGGCCCTTGTCACTGACCACTACTCTAGCGGCTAGAATCTGGTGTCTTCACTGCCGCAACCCAGCCTCCTTCTCTGGCTGGGAACCCAAGCCCCACTCCAAGTCACTGCAGGCCATAGTCACCCAAGATCAGTTCCATCCTGAAGGAAAGTCATCTGTTATCTCAATGGCAAATAGCCTGAAATGAAATTATTGTGGGAGTCTGGTTCCTTAATAGAAAGATGAAGACCTAAATGAACACAAAGCTGTGAGTCTAAGGAGTCTGCTGGAACTACAGAAAGGTTAAACCTGGTGAGGGGAAAAAACAGCCCAGGGCTTGATGTCAAATGTCCACGGGTCAGTGGCTAGTCATCAGCTGTATGCCTTTGGGCATCACAGCCTCTCTCCCTGGGACTGTCCTCATCTCTAAGATAAGGATAATAATGCCTGCTCCGAGGTTGATAACGGGAGTGTGTGTGTATTAATTAAAAGGGCCTGACATAGAGAACAACTGAAATAATAGTTCTGTTTGCATCAGAGTGAAATTGATGGATTTCCTCAAAAATTATTCTTTCATACAGTGTGTTAACATGTTTTGGGGACAGATTCTATTCCAAAAGATCAATGAGTACATCAGCTATTGATTGCTTTGTGGATGTTGAAATAAAGCAACATAACTCCCATGCGATAGTTGGCATGCAGTTTATCTGGCAACTCTGTGTAAAAGGGGGAATCTGTAAGGAAGATAAATTACCAGTGAATCTGAATCTACTCAAATTTATCCTTAAGACACTGTCCATCGATACTTGTACTGCTCAGTTCTATCAACCCTTTAGCTGCTGTATGAGTAAAGTACACAGATCAGAAGAAATTATTCAGAACAGATGCATAATTCAGAAAACAGACAACTCTGGGTTTGGGGAAAGACGGTGTTTTCGGCACTCTTTCACACGACTCTTGAAATTTTGGCTGCTCTTAGAAACCAATCTCTTTTAAGTGGAAGTTGCTTTGTGAACTTGTATTCAAAACACAATATAATAGTTGCTTTGATATCAATTCAGTGTTTTGGTTATCAGGTTAGTCGAAAAAACTCTTATTAGGATTAGAATGTGAGAATAATAAATTGTGGTTAGTTACATGGAGTATTCTCTTTTGCAAATTCTAGACTGTTGGACTAATCAAACTTTGTAAAACTGGTTTCCATGACAAAACAGCTTCCCTAGTGAAATCCGCATGTTTGATTTCAGATACTAATTTTCATCTCCCCAAATCTCACTTGACACATATGAGGGTTTCTATGAGAATTATAATTCTCATGCTTAGAACTGTTAATAACTAGTTTAATAAGTAATATGTATTGATTAACTCTTAATAAGAGATGGCAACATATGGCTAATACTCGAGGGTTCATTTACCTTTTCTCATGTTTATATCCAGAAAAGCCTTGAGAATTCTGCACTTCAGGGAAGATGGCAGTACTTCAACTGTTTGGTGTAATAAACTTTGTTGTTCAAATTTTCTTAAAAAAAAAAATTCAATTTAGGCTTAGACTTATTTCCAGAGGAGTCTTAACAAGAACTATGCAACACTGTGTATTGAATGGAACTGTTTTATGGCTCCCTTTAGAATTTTAAAGATGAAAATTCAGGTAGGAAATGATCATTATCAAAATGGCTTGTCCATAAAAGATTTTATCTGTGTTTACTTGCTTGCAGGAAAGTAGTCTAAATATCTCCCTATGACTCCACAAGGAGAGACAGTTGGGCAGCAGGTGAAACTTTGATCACATGCCTATGATTTTAAAATATTAAAAAAAAATTCCAGCTGGGCCCAAAAGGTAAAAGCTGCTGTGGAAAAGCATTTGGATACAGGAAGAGCTGAAAGAACAGGACAGGACAAGGCTGACTTATTTAGACAACCTGAAAACTTTTACTATGGAGACAGTGGAAAGAAAACACACCACATACACTGCTGATTGCTGAAAAATGGTGAACATGTACATCTGAATAAAGAAAGTTACTTAGAAATAGATTTTAAAATTTCCAAAACCACTTAATATCATTTGAAGTCTCTGGGAGGCATACAATTCAGTGGTTATAAAGTTGGAGTAACAGTCCTGGGTGCAAGTCTTAGTGCTCTCCTCACTATATGACCTTGGAGAAGGTACTTCACTGTGTTTCAGGTTTACTAGCTATAAATTGGAGAGGGCGATGGTAACCCGCTCCAGTACTCTTGCCTGGAGAATCCCAGGGACGGCGGAGCCTGGTGGGCTTCTGCCTATGGGGTCGCACAGAGTTGGACACAACTGAAGCGACTTGGCAGCAGCAGCAGCTATAAATTGACATTGCTACTACTTTGCAGTCACCGTGGGAATTGACACACTATTTGCAAAGGGCTCACTATGGTGTTTGACACTAAAAAGAGTGGTCTGTAATGTTAGCTTTGGTTATTTTTGAAATTCTGAGGCAGGTGCAATTGACAGGAGGCTCAGAGCTAACACTGAGCAGAAAAATCAACACTTCCCAAGTGGTTTCTGCATTGGAGGCGGTGGTGGGGGATGGGGTATTGTACTGATTGAAAGTTTTTCACAGGTAACTTCAAGGTACTAGTTTAGGAATATGGGTTTAGTGTTACTATTCTTAAACCGTGTAAGTTACATATACCGTTGTATATATATTTCATAACTTTGCAATGTACCAAATTTCACTACATCAACTGCTTTAATGGTGTTACATATTCTTAGACATCGACAGTTCATATTCACTCTATATAAATGAAATTAGTGACTAAAGTTAAACATTTCATATGGTCTGCTTGAACAGTGTGGCCTTTTTTTTTTTTTAAATCATCTTTTAAAGAGATCCAGTAAGGGACTAGTATTTGGCCCTTGTTTTTGTCTCTTCTGTCCTTCTGTATTCAAAGTTAACTAGATAAATTTTTAAATGTGCATATCAGAGTCTAAACTAAAAGATAAACATCAGATTGGGAGAAAACATTGCCTCTACTCACACTTGCAAATTGTTATGTTTAAATTAAGAGGCATCAAAGAACTCTGGAAGAAAAGATTAATGTCCTGGATATACGGTAGTAGTAGCACAACTTTATAAATTTGGTAAAAGTCAGTGATGTATGCACCTTTTTTTTTTTTTTTTTTTAGCCCTCATAGAAAAACTTTATTGGAAAGCAGGGAAAACTACCAAGATATGAATGAAGACAAAAATTAAAAAAGTTTAGATATAAAGTGTATGACCTTGGTTTAAGTGGAAATGGAATCTTTTGGTGGTTTGTAGTTAGTGACCTATATTTTCTCTTTGTGGCACTGCTGCTGCTGCTAAGTTGCTTCAGTCATGTCTGACTCTGTGCGACCCCATAGATGGCAGCCCCCCAGGCTCCTCCATCCCTGGGATTCTCCAGGCAAGAATACTGGAGTGGGTTGCCATTTCCTTCTCCAACGCATGCATGCATGCTAAGTCGCTTCAGTCGCGTCCAATCTGTGTGATCCTATGGACAGCAGCCCACCAGGCTCCTCTGTCCACAGGATTCTCTAGGCAAGAATACTGGAATGGGCTGCCATTTCCTTCTCCAGAAGTATGCACTTAAACTGGATGAATTTTATGGTATGTAAAATATATCTCAATAAACTGTAAAAATAAAGTCCTTCATATATTAGGAACTACAAAACAGTTGGGGAAAAAAGTCAACAGCAAAATGTGAAAGAGATATAAGCAAGAGAGTCACAGGAAAATAAATATGGGTGGTTAATAAGGACAAAAATGAGTTCGATATGACCAGCCAAACTGCACTGCAAGGAGCAACAGGAGCACTTTTCACCTACCGTTTGGTAACTTTCAAAACTTCATTTCAAATTATATAAATTATATGAGTAGGCAGTACATTTAAAGAGTTCAAAGGTAAAAATGAAAAAGGGTATAAAAATGCATGGGGAAGTTTCCCTTTCTGCCTGTTTCTCCTAGATCTCTAGTTTCTCTTTTCCCCCAATGCAACCAATGTTATCAGTATCTTGTGTAGTTTTTCAGAGATAATTAATATATATAGGAAGATATGTATATTTACTATTGCCACCTTATGAACAACAATCAGGCCCTGAATAAACTGCTCTTTACTTTACCTTGTTCCTTCAAGAGCTTCCTCTATGAGTACCCAGAGAGCTTCCTCATTATCTGTTTTACAGTGTATAGAATTTCATCGTGCAAGCATACCACAGTCTCTTGAGAGTCCCTTGGACAGCAAGGAGATCAAACCAATCAATCCTAAAGGAAATCAACCCTGAATATTCTTTGGAAGGATTGATGCTGAAAGCTCCAATACTTTGGCCACCTGATGCGAAGACTTCCAACTTACTGGAATACACCCTGATGCTGGGAAAGATAGAGGGCAGGGGGAGAAGGGGATAATAGAGGATGAGGTGGTTGGATGGCATCGATGACTCAATGGACATGAGTTTGAGTAAACTTAGGGAGATAGTAAAGGACAGGGAAGCCTGGCATGCTACAGTTCATGGGGCTGCAAAGAGTCGGACATTACTTAACGACTGAACAATGACAACCACAGTCTATTTCAACATTTCCCTGGTAGTGGAACGATTTTTTCCCCTGTATTTTCCCAAACATTGCCCTGTATATTCGTCATTTCACTTGTGTGTGAGTACGTCTCAGGAGCAGATTCCTAGATGTAGTTTGGATAAATACGGCAAAACTTTTAAAGACTGTATACAACATCACTGACAGTTGAGGAAAATGGATAGCTCATTCTCTGCTTTAGGGATGTAATCCTGCTGTGTATCAAAATTAGAAATATGTGTACACTCTAACCCAGAAATTCTATTTCTAGGAATCTCCCCTACAGAAATTCTTCCAAAGGAACATAAAGTTATATGTTTCAGTGTTGTTTAAAATGACAAAACATTGGAATCAACTTAAATAGATAGCAATCTTAGTAAACAAATTATGGTACCTCCATACTATGGAGTATTATGAAGAGGTTAAAGACAGACAGATAGAACTGACATGGAAAAGCAGCCCTCTAAGGTGTGTTAATAAGAAAAGCGCATTATATGAGTGGAGTGGGTGCACATAAGACAGATGGCAAAGATAAATTTAGAGATCTACATACAGATACCACAAATCTCTCCTCCTCAACCCCTTTGTCCTTCCCTCCCTTCCTTTCTACAAATGCATAAAGATCTAGATGAACACACACTAACATTCACTGTAGTTGAGAAAAAGGTTGGAAAAAATAAAAGGGGAATGTCTAATTTTTATTATATTTCTTGTATTGCTGGACAGTTTTTACAATGAGGACATACTCACACGTAGCTTCTGTAACTGAAAAATGACATTTGTAAATACCAGTAAAAATTCAAATGAAGGCTATCACAGCCACTCTAAGGCTTTTGCTTTCTTCTTCTACCCTGTTTTTTGTTAATCACAAAAAATTTCAAGTATACATAAGGCACAGAAAATAATATAACAGATATTCCTGCACCCACCATCCAAATTTAACAGATGTTAACATTCTGCCAAATTTGCTTCAGAGTTTGTTTTAAAAAAAGAATGGAAATGTTACTGCTATACTTAAAGCTCTGTGCCCTACCTTCAAGGTGGTAATTTTTTTGATGTTGTGCATCCTTTACAATCTTTTATCATAAATAAGGTGCCTGTAGATGATTAAAAAGAAAAAAAAAAGTCTTAAGCTTAGTTTTCTCACATTTTGCAGAAGACTTGCTTATAAGAGTGACTGCATCTTTTTTTCTTGGACTACCTGGAGAATATTCCATGTCCTATTCCTCCCCTGCCACCTTCTACCCTGGTCTTAATGCTATCTCCCTGAACGAGCATCTTCCCTGGGCTCCGCATCCATCCTCTTCCCTCTGTTCCATCTTGACAACTACTGCAAGACTACTTCCCAAACTTCAGCATTACAGACATTTGGGGTGGATAATTCTTTGTTACGGGGGGCTGTCCTTTCCATTGTATGATGTTTAGCAGCATCCCTGTCCTATACCTACTAGATGCCAGTAGCACCTTCTCCAATTGTGAAAAAAAAAAAAAAAGTGTATCAGGGGACATTGTCACATGTCCCCTGCAGGGAAAAGTCATTCTGGTTGAGAACCACTGTCCAAACTATGACTTTTGACATCACGTCCATGCCCAAACTGCCTCCCATTTGCCTATCAGGACATAATCAAATTCTTCCTTCATCCCCTTCAGCTCCCATCTGATTTCAAGGCCAGTCACAATCTGCCCTCACTTTCTCTCATTTCTCACTTTTTCGTATCATTCAAGTAGATCAATCTTCTTGCTCCACTGACTTCTTGTAATAGGCTAATTCTCACCTCTGGGCCTGTGTGCATCCTTTCCCCACATCCGAAGATGCATCTTAGCTGCTAGTTTTGGCCTAGTCAACTTGTTTGCCCTTCAAGGTCAGACTCAAGTCCCATTACTTTTTATAATGTTTCCTATGAAAACAGCAAAGAATCTTAAAATGCTGATTACAAGCTAGGCATAAAGTGTCAGTTCAGTGAATGCTGCATGGAGTTTTAATTGCTTCCTTAACATTGAGCCCAATTGCTTTCTTTCCAAAAGCAATTCCTAATGATTATGTTAGTGAAATGGGGCTTTTGGAAAAGAAAGCAATTGGGCTCAATGTTAAAGAGGTGATGGAATTCCATTTGAGCTATTTCAAATCCTGAAACATGATGCTGTGAAAGTGCCGCACTCGATATGCCAGCAAATCTGATAGACAGAGTGCCTGATGAACTATGGACAGAGGTTCGTGACATTGTACAGGAGACAGGGATCAAGACCATCCCCATGGAAAAGAAATGCAAAAAAGCAAAATGGCTGTGTGAGGAGGCCTTACAAATAGCTGGGAAAAGAAGAGAAGCGAAAAGCAAAGGAGGAAAGGAAAGATATTCCCATCTGAATGCAGAGTTCCAAAGAACAGCAAGGAGAGATAAGAAAGCCTTCCTCAGTGATCAATGCAAAGAAACAGAGGAAAACAACAGAATGGGAAAGACTAGAGATCTCTTCAAGAAAATCAGAGATATGAAGGGAACATTTCATGCAAAGATGGGCTTGATAAAGGACAGAAATGGTATGGACCTAACAGAAGCGGAAGATATTAAGAAGAGGTGGCAAGAATACACTGAAGAACTATACGAAAAAGATCTTCACGACCCAGATAATCACGATGGTGTGCTCACTCACCTAGAGCCAGACATCCTGGAATGTGAAGTCAAGTGGGCCTTAGAAAGCATCACTACAAACAAAGCTAGTGGGGGTGATGCAATTCCAGTTGAGCTATTTCAAATCCTCAAAAGATGATGCTGTGAAAGTGCTACACTCGATATGCCAGCAAATCTGGAAAACTCAGCAGTGGCCACAGGACTGGAAAAGGTCAGTTTTCATTCCAATCCCAAAGAAAGGCAATGCCAAAGAATGCTCAAACTACCGCACAATTGCACTCATCTCACATGCTAGTAAAGTAATGCTCAAAATTCTCCAAGCCAGGCTTCAGCAATACATCAACCGTGAACTTCCAGATGTTCAAGCTGGATTTAGAAAAGGCAGAGGAACCAGAGATCAAATTGCCAACATCCACTGGATCATCGAAAAAGCAAGAGAGTTCTGAAAAACATCTCTTTCTGCTTTATTGACTATGCCAAAGCCTTTGACTGTGTGGATCACAATAAACTGTGGAAAATTCTGAAAGAAATGGGAATACCAGACCACCTGACCTGCCTCTTGAGAAATCTGTATGCAGGTCAGGAAGCAACAGTTAGAACTGGACATGGAACAACAGACTGGTTCCAAATAGGACAAGGAGTACGTCAAGGCTGTATATTGTCACCCTGCTTATTTAATTTATATGCAGAGTACATCATGAGAAATGCTGGGCTGGAAGAAACACAAGCTGGAATCAAGATTGCCACGAGAAATATCAATAACCTCAGCTATGCAGATGCTGCTGCTGCTAAGTCGCTTCAGTCGTGTCCGACTCTGTGCGACCCCATAGACGGCAGCCCACCAGGCTCCCCCGTCCTTGGAATTCTCCAGGCAAGAACACTGGAGTGGGTTGCCATTTCCTTCTCCAATGTATGAAAGGGAAAAGTGAAAGTGAAGTCACTCAGTTGCATCCAACTCTTAGCGACCCCATGGACTGCAGCCTACCAGGCTCCTCCATCCATGGGATTTTCCAGGCAAGAGTACTGGATTGGGGTGCCATTGCGTTCTCTGTATGCAGATGACACCACCCTTACGGCAGAAAGTGAAGAAGAACTAAAGAGCCTCTTGATGAAAGTGAAAGAAGAGAGTGAAAATGTTGGCTTAAAGCTCAACGTTCAGAAAACTAAGATCATGGCATCTGGTCCCATCACTTCATGGGAAATAGATGGGGAAACAGTGGAAACAGTGTCAGACTTTATTGTTTTGGGCTCCAAAATCACTGCTGATGGTGATTGCAGCCATGAAATTAAAAGACGCTTACTCCTTGGAAGGAAGATTATAACCAACCTAGAGAGCATATTTAAAAGCAGAGACATTACTTTGCCAACAAAGGTTCATCTAGTCAAGGCTATGGTTTTTCCAGTAGTCATGTATGGATGTTGGACTGTGAAGAAAGCTGCTCATCGAAGAATTGATGCTTTTGAACTGTGGTGTTGGAGAAGACTCTTGAGAGTCCCTCAGACTGCAAGGAGATCCAACCAGTCCATCCTAAAGGATATCAGTCCTGGGTGTTCATTGGAAGGAATGATGTTGAAGCTGAAACTCCAATACTTTGGCCACCTCATGCAAAGAGTTGACTCATTGGAAAAGACCCTAATGTTGGGAAGGATTAGGGGCAGGAGGAGAAGAGGCTGACAGAGGATGAGATGGCTGGATGGCATCACCAACTCAATGGACATGAGTTTGGGTAAAGTCCGGGAGTCAGTGATGGACAGGGAGGCCTGCTGTGCTGCGATTCATGGGGTTGCAAAGAGTTGGATACGACTGAGTGACTGAACTGAACTGAAATGAATGACTTTGGCCTCTAGCTGTATCCATCTTTGGAGGAGTGAAGTCTGGCAGTTTAGTAGATGGGTTTCAGAATCAGGTCAATGTGGGGACAGCTCTGATGCTCCCACAAAAAAGCTGTATGTGTGGGCTCCCTGGTGGTCTAGTGGTTAAGAATCTACCTGCCAGGCTTCCGGTTCAAGAAGGCAGAGCAGAAGGACATGTGCTCATCTCTAGCTACGAGAGCATCAAAACTGAAACTAACTGTTGAACTACCATCAACAGTAGGCTGCTGGAACCCACCAAAAAAGAAATCCCATGTAACAAAACAAAGAAGAAGCCGCAGTGAGACAGTAGGAGGGGCGCAATCACGATAAAATCAAATCCCATACCCACCAGGTGGGTGACCCAGAAACTGGAGAACAATAATAGCAAAAAGTTCATCCATTGTTGTGAAGGTTCTGAACCCCATGTCAGGCTTTCCAGCCTAGGGAACCAACAAAGGGACCGGGAATCCCCAGGGAATCTGGCCTTGAGGGCCAGCGGGATTTGATTATAGGCCTTCCAGAGGACTGAGGGAAACAGAGACTTCAGTCTTGGAGGGCACAAACAAAATTTTACACACACAAATACCCAGAGGAGAGGAGCAGTGACCCCAAAGGAGACTGAACCAAAATTACCCGTTAATGTTGGAGGGTCTCCTGTGGAGGCATGAGTCTGCAGGGACAGAAATAAAAGGAATCCAGATTGGAAAAGAAGAAGTAAAACTCTCACTGTTGGCAAATGACATGATCCTCTACATAGAAAACCCTGAAGACTCCACCAGAAAATTACTAGAGCTAATCAATGAATATAGTAAAGTTGCAGGATATAAAATTAACACACAGAAATCCCTTGCATTCCTATACACTAACAATGAGAAAACAGAAAGAGAAATTAAGGAAACAATTCCATTCACCATTGCAATGAAAAGAATAAAATACTTAGGAATATATCTACCTAAAGAAACAAAAGACCTATATATATAAAACTATAAAACACTGATGAAAGAAATCAAAGAGGACACAAATAGATGGAAAAATATACCATGTTCACGGATTGGAAGAATCAATATAGTGAAAATGAGAATACTACCCAAAGCAATCTATCGATTCAATGCAATTCCTATCAAGCTACCAATGGTATTTTTCAGAGAACTAGAACAAGTAATTTCACAATTTGTATGGAAATACAAAAAACCTCAAATAGCCAAAGCAATATTGAGAAAGAAGAATGGAACTGGGGGAATTAACCTGCCTGACTTCAGGCTATACTATAAAGCTACAGTCATCAAGACAGTATGGTACTGGCACAAAGACAGAAATATAGATCAATGAAACAAAATAGAAAGCCCAGAGATAAATCCACGCACCTGTGGACACCTTATCTTTGACAAAGGAGGCAAGAATGTACAATGGAGAAAAGACAATCTCTTTAACAAGTGGTGCTGGGAAAACTGGTCAACCACTTGTAAAAGAATGAAACTAGAACACTTTCTAACACCATACACAAAATAAACTCAAAATGGATTAAAGATCTAAATGTAAGACCAGAAACTATAAAACTCCTAGAGGAAAACATAGGCAAAACACTCTTCGACATAAATCACAGCAGGATCCTCTATGACCCACCTCCCAGAGTAATGGAAATAAAAGCAAAAATAAACAAGTGGGACCTAATTAAACTTAAAAGCTTTTGCACAATGAAGGAAAGTATAAGCAAGGTGAAAAGACAGCCTTCAGAATGGGAGAAAATAATAGCAAACGAAGCAATAGACAAACAATTAATCTCAAAAATATACAAACAACTCCTGCAGCTCAATTCCAGAAAAATAAACAATCCAATCAAAAAAATGGGCCAAAGAACTAAACAGACATTTCTCCAAAGATGACATAAAGATGGGTAACAAACACATGAAAAGATGCTCAACATCACTCATTATCAGAGAAATGCAAATCAAAACCACAATGAGGTACCATCTCACGCCAGTCAGAATGGCTGCTATCCAAAAATCTACAAACAATAAATGCTGGAGAGGGTGTGGAGAAAAGGGAACCCTCTTACACTGTTGGTGGGAATGAAAACTAGTACAGCCACTATGGAGAACAGTGTGGAGATTCCTTAAAAAAACTGGAAATAGAACTGCCATATGACCCAGCAATCCCACTGCTGGGCATACACACCGAGGAAACCAGAATTGCAAGAGACACGTGTACCACAATGTTCATTGAAGCACTGTTTGTAATAGCCAGGACATGGAAGCAACCTAGATGTCCATCAGCAGACGAATGGATAAGAAAGCTGTAGTACATATACACAATGGAATATTACTCAGTTATTAAAAAGAATACATTTGAATCAGTCCTAATGAGGTGGATGAAACTGGAGCCTATTATACAGAGTGAAGTAAGTCAGAAAGAAAAACACCAATACAGTATACTAATGCATATGTATGGAATTTAGAAAGATGGTAACGATAACCCTATATGTGAGACAGCAAAAGATACACAGATGTATAGAACAGTCTATTGGACTCTGTGGGAGAAGGTGAGGGTGGGATGATCTGAGAGAATAGTATTGAAACATGAATATTGTCATATGTGAAACAGATCACCAGTCTAGGTTTGATGCATGAGACAGGGTGCCCAGGGCTGGTGCACTGGGATGACCCAGAGGGATGGGATTGGGAGGGAGGTGGGAGGGGGTGTTCAGAATGGGGAACACATGTACACCCATGGCGGACTCATGTGAATGTATGGCAAAAACCACTACAATATTGTAAAGTAATTAGCCTCCAATTAAAATAAATTAATTAATTAAAAAATCTGTTATATATATATAAAAAAAAAGAAAATGGCAATACGATCATACATATGGATAATTACCTTAAATGTAAATGGATTAAATGCATCAACCAAAAGACAGACTGACTGGGTGGATGAAAACATGTTCATGTATGCAGTTCCACTTACCACATCATTCTGCTTGACGTCCCCCCCTTCAATTGTATGTAATTTTTTAATATTGTTAAGTTAATCATGTTGCCATTATGGCTTGTAATTGTGATTATCCTTTATTTATGTCTGGCTATTGATTGTGAAAACTGATAAACATCTTTTACTATTGTGATTATGTAACTATTACTCACTTAATACCATTGTATCATGATTGGTCAACAGAAAAATTATACAATGCTATATCAAAATTAGGATCTAATAGAAAAACCTGTAATCATTTTTTAAAATCCAGATGCATATCAGAATTATCTTGAAATTTTTTGAAAAATACAAATGCTCAGGTATTGCTATTTTTCTCCAGAGCTCCAGACATGTTTCTAATGAGCAGTCATGTTTAAAAACAACTGGACTATATGATAATCTTTTGCTTTTATCTAGTTTGTTTCACTTTTTCTGTTTTGTATTCAGTGCCCCCATTTCATTTAGTTTGTTTTCCAATTTCTCCATCTCTTTTTTTTATATTCTTTCTCAAGCTTTTATCAAGTATAGCAAAGAAGCTTTTATATACATATATGTATAATATATGTATTTTAGAAAACATGAATTTTTTCTAACTAAAGAATTATGAAATTTTAATCCCACTTGACTTAGTATGAATAGAATGCTAGATTTCTAATTAAAAATTAGATATGCAACAAGCAACAAAGGTTTACTATATAGCGTGGGTAACTAGAGTCAATATCTTGTAATAACCTATGATGGAAAATAATTTCAAAAATAATATATGTGTATATGTATAACTGAATCAGCCTGCTGGCATCTGAAACATTGTGCCAACTATACTTCAATAAAATATATGCATTTTTTTTTTTTTAAATCTGCCTGCCAGTACAGAGGACATGGATTCTATTCCTGGTTCTGGAAGATCCCACATGTCATGGAGCAACGACGCTTACTATGTAGTGTGCCACAACTACTGAGCCTGCACTCTAGAGCCCATGCTTCACAACAAAAGAAGCCGCTGCAATGAGAAGCCTGTGCACCACAGTGAAGAGTAGTCCCTGCTTGCCGCAACTAGAGAAAGCCCACAAGCAGCAATGAAGACCCAGCAGAAGCAAATAAATACATCTTTTTAAAAAAAGAAAGAAAAGCGGCTTGAGCCATTCTTGCTTTGTTGAGGACAGAAAAGCATAAGCATAGATCTTGGATCCTTGATAATGCCTTTTAACCTCCAAATAAATCATCGTGGGGTCAAGCACCTCCAGATTTATTGAATAAGGTTAGACAGTTTCTTTGGACTTCCCAGGTAGCACTAATGGTAAAGAACCCACCTGCCAATGTAGGAGATATAAGAGACAAGGGTTCGATCCCTAGGTCGGGTAGATTCCCTTATTCTTGCTTGGAGAGTCCCCATGGACAGAGGAGCCTGGTAGGCTACAGTCAAAAGGGTTGAAAAGAGTTGGACATGACAGAAGCAACTTAGCACATAGTACACACAGTTTCTTTATTTTCAAGCCCCTTGAAGTTTGTTTTCCCTTACTTGCAGCCAAAAGCATTCTAATTGGTACAACTGAAACCCAGAACAAAACATATTACAGCAAAATAGGTTCAATAAACCCTTGAATGCTTACAGGTCTGTATCTAAAAGCATGAACTCCCACATCTAAGAAAACTCTCCAGCATAAAATAGCTTTCTTTTGATTGAAGCCCAAGGTCCTAGTGAAGGACTCATTTTTTTCCCTGAAAATTGACACCCATAGAATATACGTGCCTCCCCTTTCATGTTCCCATGTCACTGAATAGAGTGAGTACAAGTAGCCAAGTGACATGTTGCATAGCAACCTCAAGGATTATTCAATTGGAACCGCAATCACAGCCCAGTCGTTGACCTTCAAGTACTCATGGAATGCCGAACCGAGGACATTATTTCGGTGAGAAGCTGGGGAACTGTGCAGCATAAGGAATTAAGCCTTGCCTGTAGAATGGTTATGTTCAAGGTAAGGTAAGACAGATGAGGGGAAAATCCTAAGATAAAGACCATGTGTGGGTAAGTGGAAGGGTTGTAAAAGGGTAGATACAGTGTTTGCTTTCACTGGAAGAGGTAAGAGAAGAACCAGAGAGTCAGGGCTGTTTCTTGGTCACACATATTTGTAAATCATTCACTGTTAGTCTTTTATTTCATTTAGGCTAATTAGCTAATTCCCTCTGCTAATTTCATCCCCATAGAGAAGTCCTTATTAATTACCCAACTAAAGTAGGATGCCCCGCCTGTCATTCCCCCAGTCTCCCTTCTATGTGCTCTCACTGGCTTGTTATTTCTTCCTAGCACTTAGGCCCATACTGACTTGTATCAATCTAGGGGAGATGGTTTCTTAATCTGTCAGCATAACTGTGCAAACCAACCAATTATGTGTATTCTAGGAAACTTTGGATGTTAACTGAAAAGTTTTCACTCTCCTACTGGGAACAGATCTTAAAGAATTGCTTACACACAGGCATGGAGACGTATATACTAGAGTGTTCATTACAGCATTATTTGCAATACAGGAAAACTACAAAGCAAGAGAAACGTTCATCAATAAGGGAACCATTACATAATTTATGATACAGCCACACTCTGTAATTCTGTTAGCAGTTAATGAGTAATTAATAGTAATAATACTAAAAGCAGTTGAGAGTTGTTGAATGCTTACCTATACTTTATCCTTTTTTCCTCTAAAACTCCTCTGAGATACAAACTTTTATTACCTCCACTTCACAGATGAGTGAACTAATGCACACAGACGTTAAGTGATTTGGCCAAGGTCAAACAATTAGGCAATGGCAGAGTTAGGATCCATGATTAATTCTTCCCCAGGACACACAGTTTCAACTACTCCTGTCTTCCAGGAATATGAGAAGATAAGTGTGCTCAGATAAAAAATCCTGGAAATTCTATTAGGTGAAAATAAAAGCAAATGGGTGTACAATGAATCTGTTCAAAAAGCTAGAATTTGGTAAGTAACTGTGTATATGTGTGTGTCTGTGTTAATTATTATTAGTGCTTACCTCTGAGGAGGAGAGGGTAATGAAAACTTGCAAATATATTTGTTATAATCTTAAGATGTTTGGGTCTTTTATTATTACCAGAGTAATTAAGAAACAGTTGTGCAGAGACAAGATGGCACAATAGAAAGACAAGAACTCATCTTTTCTTATGGAAACACCATAATCACAACTAACTGCTGAACAACTATCAACAACAGCACCATCAGAAACAAATCACTGGAACCTACCACAAAAGATACCCCACATCCAAAGAAGCCACCAGATAGTACGAGGGGCACAACTACAATAAAATCAAATACCATACATGACAGGTGGGCTGCCCACAACTGTAAAATACATTTACTACGAAATTCTCCAGTAGGAATGAAAATTCTGAGCCCCACATCAGGCTCCCGAAGCCTAAGGGTCTGGTAATGAGTGGAGGAGCCCCCAGAGAATCTGGCTTTGAAGGCCAGTGGGATTTGATCGCAGGAATTCCACAGGTCTGGGGCAACCAGAAACTCCACTCTTGGGGGGTGCAGACAAGATCTTGTGCACATCAGGACCCAGGGGAAAAAAGCAGTCACTTCAGAAGAGATTGGATCAGACTTACCTGCTCGTATCAGAGGGTCTCCTGTGGAGGCAGGGGGCGGCTGTGGCTCATTGCAGGGACAAGACACTGGCAGTGGTAGATCTTGGGAATACTCATTGGAATAAGTCCAGGAGCAGATGGCTTCACAGATGAATTCTATCAAACATTTAGAGAAGAGTTAACACCTATCCTTCTGAAACTCTTTCAAAAAATTATAGAGGAAGAAACACACCCAAGGTCATTTTATGAGGCCAACATCACCCTGATACCAAAATCAAAGATACTGCACAAAAAGGAAATTACAGGCCAATATCACCGATAAACTCAGATGCAAAAATCTTCAACAAAATAATAGCGAACTGAATCCAACAACAGATACACCATGATCAATTGGGATTTACCCCAAGCATGCAAGGATTTTTCAATATCTGCAAGATGCTCAATATAGCTAATTAGTAGAGAAATGCAAATCAAAACTACAGTGAGGTACCACCTCACACAGGTCAGAATGGTTATCATCAAAAAGTCTACAAATAGCAAATATTGGAGAGTGTATGGAAAAAAGGGGATCCTCTTACATCTTTGGTGGAAATGTAAATTGGTACAGCCACTATGAATAGTATGGAGTTTCCTTAAGAAACTAAAATTTGAGCTACCATATAATCCAGCAACCCCATTCCTGGGCACATATCTAGAGGAAAATATGGTTTGAAAGGATTCTTGTACTCCAGTGTTCACTGCAGTGTTGTTACAATAGCTAAGTCCTAGAAGCAATTTAAATGTTCATCGACAGAGGAATGAATAAAGAAGATGTGGTGCATACACACAATAGAATATTACTCAGCCATTAAAAAGAATGAGATAATGCCATTTGCAGCAACGTGGTTGGACCCGGTACTAAGTCAGAAAGAGAAAGACAAATACCATATGATATCACTTAAATGTGGAATATAAAAAACAATCCAAATGAATTTATTTACAAAACAGAAACTTACTCAGAGAATAAACTTATGGTTACTGGGGCCAGCAGTGTGGGGGAGGAATAGATTGGGAATTTGGGATGGACATGTACACACTGCTGTATTTAAAATAGGTAACCAACAAGCTCCTACTTTGTTGCTCCTATTGAGCAGGGAACTCTGCTCAATATTCTGTAATAATATAAATGGGAAAAGAATAGGGAAAAATAATAAATACATGTATATGTATAACTGAATCACTTTGCTGTACACCAGAAACAAACACAACATCACTAATCAACTATACTTCAATACATGGTGGATTCAATACATGGTGGATTCAATACAAGGTGGTTGAAACTGGAGCCTTATACAGAGTGAAGTAAGTCAGAAAGAGAAATACCAATATAGTATATCAACACAAATATATGAAATTTAGAAAGACGGTAACGATGACCCTATATGTAAGACAACAAAAGAGACACAGATGTAAAGAACAGACTTTTGGACTACGTGGGAGAAGGCAAGGGTAGAACGATTTGAAGGGAAAAGCACTGAAACATGTATATTACCATATGTAAAACAGATGACCAGTGCAAGTTCGATGCATGAAGCAGGGCACTCAAAGCTGGTGCTCCGGGACAACCCAGAGGGATGGGGTGGAGGGGGAGGTGGCAGGGGGATTCAGGATGAGGGGACGCATGTACACCTGCGACTGGTTCATGTCGATGTACGGCAAAAACCACCACAATATTGTAAAGTAATTAGCCTCCAATTAAAATAAATAAATTTAACTTAAAAAAAAAAAAAGAAAAAAAAAAAAAAAAACCGAACCAGTTATGCAACAACCAAAGTTACCACTAGAGGGCTCAACCAGATGCCTACCAAGATCTCCCTCTAGAGGTGGTGCCCAGAGAGCTGTCCAGGTGCTGAAATACACAGGCTAGGAAGGGCCCGGCAACCCACTCTAGTATTCCTGCCTGGAGAACTCAGTGGACAGAGGAGCCTGGTGGGCTACAGTCCATGGGGTTGCAAAGAGTCGACATGGCTGAGTGACTAACACTTTCCTTTTTTCAGGTAGCTCACTGGAGTGACACTCAGTTCAGTTCAGTTGCTCAGTCGTGTCTGACTCTTTGCGACCCCATGGACTGCAGCACGCCAGGCCTCCCTGTCCATCACCAACTCCTGGAACTCGCTCAAACTCATGTCCATTGAGTTGATGATGCCATTCAACCATCTCGTCCTCTGTTGTCCCTTCTCTTCCTGCCTTCAATCTTTCCCAGCATCAGGGTCTTTTCCAGTGAGTCAGTTCTTCCCATCAGGTGGCCAAAGTATTGGAGTTTGAGCTTCAGCATCAGTCCTTCCAATGACTATTCAGGGCTGATTTCCTTTAGGATAGACTGGTTGGATCTCCTTGAAGTCCATGGGACTCTCAAGAGTCTTCTCCAACATCACAGTTCAAAAGCATAAATTCTTCGGTGCTCAGCTTTCTTTATAGTCCAACTTGAGTGGCACTGGGGGAATCTAAATAGCCTCTTGGAGATTTCACTGCCAAGCTCTGTGGCTAAGAAATGGTTGGAGTATGGGAATACACTAAATTATTTCATCCTCTATGTCATTCCAGCATGAATCAACTCTAGTATGTCAGGAAAGGGTAGGCAAGTGATAGTATTTCAATATACTCCTTGTCAAAGAAAAGAGATGTCACTTTGTCATCAGGAATTCTAGTGAGATTGGCAGCCCAGGAACTCAGGGTGGAAGGTTCAGTTAACATAGAAAATAGGAATTTCTGCCTAGTTCTCAAATAATCGGGAGAGGATACAGACTAGGAAAAGAATATAAGCTTTTTTTCTCTTTGAAGATTTTATTGCCTTGAATTAACTTAAGGAACCCAAGCTTTAAAAGTCCTTTGTCACATAATTTAAAAACAATGGCCAGGCCCTTTATTTTACTGTTTTCTTTATAAGAGTTTGCAAACACAAATGTGGAAATAAGAACTTTGTAAACACTGAAAACTGTCTACAGTGCTCAAAGTTGTTGAAGGATTGAGGAAGCATGAAAACAGTATACACTCTTCTCGAGTTCAAATTTTGCAATCCTTTAAAGAATAACTTGGCAGAACCTATCAAAATATCAATGAGTATTGCTTTTTTTCTAGTAATTTCACATTAGGAATTTAACCTAGAGAAGTATTAGTAAGTAGCAGTATCTTTGTATAGCAATCATACAGATATTATGCCATTGTTTGATGTAGTGAAAAGTAGTACTAACACAAATACTATTGACAGGAAATAAGGTTAAATTATGGTTCAGCAATTAACATGCAGAATTACTAGGAAGATTGATTTATATGATTTATATCAATAGGAAGATTGATTTATACCTATATTTAATAGGCAAGAAAAAATACCCACAACATTTTGTTGGATTAAAAAACATAGGGTAGGAGATGGTATGCATGGTATCCATTAAGATGAAGAATTAGCCTTTGTGTAGGTAGAAGAATCTAAAAACACACACACTAAAATATTAATGGTTAGTTTTATTTAGAGACTGAGATGTCAGGGGGAAAGGTGAGGATATTTTTATTTGCTGTTTGATACACATTTGTATTATTATTCACACATACAATGAGTATGTACCATTTATACTTTGAAAAAGAAAAGATGAAAAGGAACTCTATAAACCAAAACATTGAGGTAGAATGTTTTACTATTCCCTATGTTTGTATCCTTTTTAATTTTATATATTTTTTTTCAGTTTTGTATTTAATGTCACTAGAACATTTGATTCTTTTTAGTTTCTTTTTTTCCTTTTTGGTTTCCAGCAAGGGACTTTTTGAGAAGGCTTTTAAAAAGTGAAATGGATGTTATTAGAGAAATTTCTCACCAATAATCAAATCACCAAAGTCCCTTGGCAGCTCAACAGATCAGTTCCCATGTCCATTTAGCAAGAGTTATGGTAACAGAGAGCTAAGAATATATAAGCTACTCACCAAGGCTCTTGGCTGTGAGGTTTCAGATGTAGCTCTGTCAAATCCAAGGATCTGAGAAAACATGGCTTGAGTCTGTGCTATTTTATAAGACTCATTTTTAAACTGCCTATGCCAAGTTCAATTAATACAGATTTAACTTTTGACTTTGGAAAGGGCAGTGAGGTTTTGGGGAGTGGGAAGTCTTTGGCATTGGAAAGACTCCTGAGCCAACCATAGAAATAATTCTTTGAGACGATTTTAAATTAAAGGATGATTTTCACAACAGAGTCTTCAAAAAATCAGCTAACATGCCAGATTAATCAATGTTTGCAAATTGTACAATTGCAGGATAATTCCTCTGACTTGTTTCAATGGGGTGGGGGAAATGAATCAGCACAAAGAGTGAAATCCCCTAACAGATTACATCCCCATCTGCATGTGGGTAATCAGAAGTTTTCTAATAAGATGTTAGTATAGTTAAGTTTTCCTTCTGTGCAATCTGTTCAGAATTGAGTTTGGAACACTAGAATTTTTTAAAAAAAATGAAAGCAAAAACACCAGGGTCTTCACATCAAGTATTAGTAAGACCATTTGAACTTTTATTCATTCTTGCATTTAATGTGCTCAGTAAATAGAGTATATTATAGCTGATGTTTTAGCTTCATGAAATTGCTGTTTAAATTGAAACATAACAACTAATAGGGCTGGAAGACATTACTGAGGCAAAAAGCATTCCATTCTGGAGTGCCACTGGGGAAAGTGGGAACCTGGGTTCCATTATTTATCTCTTCCAACCAGTAAAAATTGGTCTGGTTCATCTCAAAACAAGGAAAAGTGAAAGGCGGGAGACACGTATTTCTTTTATGAAATCGGTAGCGATTCTGTGCCTTCTGGATGAGATCACTTTCCTTTTCTCACATGTGGCTTTAGAGCAAAATAACAATAGTGCTTTTCACGAAACACTTATGATACGCCAGACAATTCCGTCTCATTTCGTCTTTACTACAATCTCAGGTTAACTTTATTTAGGAGATAGAATTTATTCCCTTTTTACAGATGTGACAACTGAGGAGTGATTTATCCAAGGTTACAAAACTGGTGACCAGCAGGAGTAGTTTTATCATCATTTATTTAACCAATTTTGATTGAGTGCTCAGGCATTTTAGAATAAAAGCGGCATGTATAACCTCATTTTCTCCCCTGTAAGTTAATGCTGTGCTTTGGGAAATAAGACACATATTAATGAAGTAATTTAATAAGGGAGCATTAAACAGAATAGACTTAAATCTGAAATAATGACCAAGAACAGGTGATATAAGCTGCCACAGAGGCAGGCCAGTTAGAAGGCCAAAAAACTCTACATGTGTTGTCATCGACTCAGGTAGCCATAACAAAATATTAATGAGTAGGTAGCTTAAACAACAGAAATTAATTTTCTCAGTTTTGGAGGCTGGAAGTCCAAGACCAGGGTGTTGGGAGGATACGATTCTCCTAACATCTCTCTTCTTGGCCTGGTGACAGCCACATTCTCTCCGTGTCTTTCCCCTGTGCCCGGCACTCATGGTGTCTCTTCCTCTTCTTAAAAGGACACGAGTTCTATTGGATTAGGACCGCATCCTTATGACCTAACTGAACCTTATGACCTCATTTAACCTTAAACATCTCAGTAGAAGTCCAATCTCCATATACAGTTGCACTGGAGGCTAGGGTCTTCAACATACTCATTTGCAGGGCGGGAGTATAATTCAGTTCAAAATCAGGTCAGTGTGAGCTGCTGCAGTCAGTAAAGGATTCCCAGCAGAGGAGGGCTATGAAAGATAAATAAGGTAGGACAAGGGACTTTTTTGGTGGTCCAGTAGTTGAGAGTCTGCCTGGCAATGCAAAGCATATGGGTTCGATCCCTACTCTGGGAAGATTCAACATGCTGAGGGCAGCTATGCCTGTGCACCACAATGACTGAGCCCACACTCTAGAGCCCACGTGGTGCAACTACTGAGCCCGCTTGCCTAGAGCCTGTGCTCTGCATCAGGAGAAGCCACTGCAATGAGAAGCCCGTGCGCTGCAATGAGTAGCCCCTGCTCACTGCAACTAGAGAAAGCCCATGCAACAACAAAGACCCAGGACAGCCAAACAAAAAAAGCTTAAAAAAATAAAGTATGGACAAATGAGGAAAGCATTGAAGTAATGGGTGCTAGAACAAGTAAAGAGCTAGAAAAAGAGAGAAATATAGAGCAGAGGAAAAACTTTCCATAGTGAAAGAAGAGTAGGTTCCTTTTGGGCTGAATGTTGAATCCCCTTGCCACCTACCTTGAGTGGATTCAACATGTTTGAGAGCCAATAGAATGGAGGAGAAGAATCAAGGCAACAGGTTGTCTCAATAGTTAGCAACACAGGAAAGAGAGCTCTGGTTGCTTTGCCATCACATGAAGGGATCTTCATGCAGAGGTGTTGATGCCAAAGATACTTAAGACATGCCCCAAAGTTCTTATTGGACATATCTTTTTCCCCTTTTGTTACTAACCCCAAATATTTTCCATACATCCTCTGCTTGGATTGCTCCCAAGCTCCACATCAGTGCCTTCCCTCTCCTGCAGACTCAAGATCATAAAAAACATACAGACTCTGTTTTCATTATACCTCTTCCTTGGCTGGGCTGAGGTCTTGTATTTATCCACTTTTACTGACAATGCATTCTATTTCTACCAACAATCTTATAGAAAGCAAAATGGTTCTAAATACATGTTTACACAGTCATACCTTTCTGCATATAGAACCTCTTTAAAGTCTGAGTTCTCATCAACATCACTTGATTGAAGAATTTTAACTTGTATCAATATGATATACTTTGAAAGCGTGTTAGTTGCTCAGTTGTGTCCTGCTCTTTGCGACCCCATGGACCGTAGCCTGCCAGGCTCCTCTGTCCATGGAATTCTCCAGGCAAGAAAACTGGAGTGGGGTGCCATTTCCTTCCCTAGAGGATCCAACATGGGGCTCCCACATTGCAGGCAGATTCTTTACTGTCTGAGCCTCTAGGAAAGCCCAGGATATACTTTGCTTCCTGATTATTAGTCCACATCAGTGTAATTCTAGAGAGAGGGGGGGAAGTGATTGAGATTCAGAGTTTGAGGCTTTGGGGAAACAGAGGTACAGGGAAGTGGCCTACTCAGCAAGTAATTATTACTGAGACCCTACTTTGTGCAGTGAACAGTGGTAGGGACTGGAGATTAGAAGGAAAGTAACACCACATTATTCTTCAAGAAATTTGCTATCAATGGAGAGGAAACATATGAGTACAGAGAAATTCCAATATGACATGTTAACTGCTGTCTGTGGGGGGGGAACATGGAGAGGGAAGTGGGAAAATAGGCTTGAGATCCCTCATACCTCGTGTGTCTCTGCTGTTTCCTAACTTTGTGACCTTGGACAAGTTACTGGAGAGCGAGTTTATCCCATTTCTTATCTGATGCTACCTATTATGCAGTACTATTTTTATCATATTAGATACTTAACGTATTAGTGCCTCATACATAGTAGGTGCCCTGTAAGTTGCAACTATTTTTATGATCACCGTAATCATAGCATTTGTGATGTATAAAGTGTTAGAGAGACTCAGTGAGGGTATCAGAAAATTCTGAGCAAGTTCAGGGGAAGCTTGATAGGGGAGATAGTGCTTAAGTCGTGCCTGCATCTGCAAACCATCTGTCAGGAGTATCAGGGAGGAAGCTCTGCACTAGGAAAGTGTTTGATGAGATGACCTTAAAAAGACCATACAAGTATAAAATTCTGTAATATTAGGTCAGAGAATTCTCCAGCTGGCACAGACCTTTTGGGAAGAGTGCTTGATATACACTCTTGACAATGTGGAATGAACTGCTGAAGCTAAATTAATCCTAAATATGCATGGATAAGTAATTCCTTTCCCCCCTTTTATGCAGACAGCATAATACATAAGAATCTAATACTTTAAAGGACTTCTATAAACCAGAAGGTCAAGGGTTTGTTTTCCTGGATTAGGATATTTATATCTTTAGAGGGGCATTCATTTTCAATTGGATCTGATTTTAAACTTCTTGAAACTTTGGAAAGAACACAAGATTAATGACAGGTGCTTAGCAACCTAATATGGGCTTAATTACCTTCACCAATACACTGATCTCTTCCCCCAAACGGCTTCCTACTTCAGCAAATAAAAAGAGTAAAAATATAAAAAGAGTAAAAATATTTTTGCCTTCTGGATGTTAAACATCAGGTTTTTTTTTTTTTTAAAGTAAAAAACCCAGATGTTTCTGAGTATGAATCTCCTCAAGATAAGCTCTAGCTGTGCAGGGAGGTAATCAGTCATGTCCAGGCAATCCGGACTCATGGGAACAAATATGGCCCTCACAAAATCTCTTCCATTCCCTACTTGATTCTAATTCCTACAGAGTTAGGCCCTGTGAAATGTTTTTCTTTGACCTTGAATTTCTCAACATAAAGGTGCATTAAAGCAAAAAGTCGATATCTGAAGTTCAAGGGCAAAAGAGAACAGAAGGTACGGAAAAAATTGGAGTTCTGCAACCCAAGAAGGCTAGCGTGTTGTACCGGCCTATCAGGCCACAGCAGCAAAGTAAGCCAATTCTTGAAGCGAAAGCCACAGGGAGGGAATTAAAGCAACTCCAAACCTCTTATTCAGCACATGCTGTTATTCACGCAGAAGTGGGGATATCAGTAAGACTCAACATGCTGACTCAGCACCAGCCTACGATTCAGATTATGAATAGAGAAATCTTTGAAAGGGCTAAATCTAAAGGGATGAAACACTCAGTGTACTCGGTGTACCCAGATGTGACTTTTGCTGTGGGCAATGGAAAGGTGATTTGCCCCATCAAAGGCACAGCTGGAGTTGAAACACTTCCACTTATAAATTATCCATATGCTGCAGAGCCCTTGAAAGCACTGGGGTGGAGGTAAATGCCTTTTAGCTGTACTATTGGACAAAGGGCTTCTTTTCCTCAATTTCCTTACCTGTAAAATGGGGAATTGGGAAATGCTTGCTTTGTAGGTAGCCCAGAAGGTTAAATGACAAAATGTGTGATGGGTTTGCCCCAGTGCCCCAACATGTCCTCAATAAGTGTTAATGGTAATTAAGACAGCACCTCACAGTGCCTTTTTTCCACTTGGAACAGCAAACATCACCAGTTGCTTTGAAGCAACTGGACATTATCCCTCATATGTACATTTCTAGACTTAGGTTCATACAGATTACTAAAAAAAAAGTATATATGCAGAGAAAATTGCACGTGTGGGAGCTCAGTAGCTCAGTCTGTCGTGTTCGACACTTTGTGACCCCATGGACTATAACCCTCCAAGGCTCCTCTGTCCATGGGAGCTTCCAGGCAAGGATATTGAAAATTAGAGAAAATAAATAAACTCATTTCAGAAATAGAAAAGGAAATTCTCATCAGTATTCTGAAAAACATGATCAATATTTCTCTGGTATCTTAAAATCAGAATCTAACTCTTAAGATTCTATTGATGGTAAATGTGGACACATCAAAACACCATGTGTGTCAATATATTTGCCTGAAATATTTCATAACTTTCAAAATAACCATGTGAAATATGATACTATCCTTATTTCATAGGTTAAGAAACTGAGGCCTTGAGAGATTAAGTAAATGCTCAAAGGCCTGACAGCTGGCACACTAGTTATTGCTAAATAACAAATTATTGCAAAACATATTGTCTTTAAACAATAATCACTTCCCAGGACTAAGATGAGAGTGAGGTGATTAAGGTATATGTCTTCAGTGCAAGAATTAAGGTGTTAAAAATTTAGCAAAGAAAAATAACATTTAAAAAAATCAAAATTAGTGCAAAAAATCCACGATGAACAAAATACCAAGATTTTAAATAAAGCCAAGGTTAGTATTATTGACTTTTCCTTTTGCCTTGGGCTTTAGTAAGGCTCATCGTGGCACTATTAGTAATCCTGTCTTGCTTTCAGTTTCCCCATTTCTCAAATAACCACATATTTTCCAAGTTCTACCTCTTCACCTCAAATTTGTCTGCTTATCTCCATCCCCAAAGCCACTATGATTAATGTACACTAGCCTCTTCTTTCTCTTGTGTTACCAAAATAGTCCCCCCAGATGTACTTCCCACCTATGCTCTGGGTTCCCCAGGAAGGCAACTCTGGGACGGAATTGTCATGTAAGAAGTTTGTTGGGGGTGTGCGTGGCATCCATACAGACGGCGAGTGAGGGAAGCAGCAATGGTCAGATGCAGAAAGCAAACTGTGATGCAGTCACAACAAAGGTCTCACTGATGCCCCCAGAAATTTTGGTGTTGTCTCAAATTGCTGTGGCAAGGGGCCAGTCTTTATACCAAAATCTGTCTCGCCCCCACATACACATTTAGATTTGTCACTAGGTACAAGATGGCCCAGGAGGGTCATGACCTTAGGCCAGGCAGCTTTCTCCTCAGCCAAGTAAATTCCCAGAGAGGGATCAGCTGAATGCAGTCAGTCATCATTGCCAGCAAGAAGCCAGGGAGCTGAGTGCTTTAGTCTTGAGGAGGTGCAAGTGTGTGGACAGCTCATCACAGGAGCCACTACCCCTCCAATCTACCCACTCCTGTGGGGCTCTCCCTTCAGTTCCTGGGAAAGCTGAGAGCTGCCCACTCTGAGCCAGGACTCCACCATTCTCAGCCGGGAGTGCTCTCTGCTCTTCTCCTTCCCAAATTCTACTCAGTCTTCAGTCTAAATGACCTTTCTTCCAGAGCCCTTGCATGGTCCCCTACTGCTTCATGTCAAAGCACCTCTAAACTTAGAGGCTTCAAACAAGTGTTGGGACTTCCCTGGTGGACCAGTGGCTAAGACTTTGTGTTTCCAGTGCAAGGGGCCCAACTTTGATCCCCGGTCAGGGAAGTAGATGCCACATGCCACAACTAAAAAAAAAAAAACAAAACAAAAAACAAGTGCTTATCATTTCTCATGATTCTGTGGATTGGCCGAATGGTGGCTCTGCTTGTCTCCCCTGAGCTCACTCCTGCGTTGGTAGTCAGCTGGCAGGTTGACCTGGGGCTGGGCTCAGTTGGGACAGTGGGTCTCTCTCCACAGAGCCTTTTATCCCAACTTCTTTATAGGATGGGTTCCAAGAAGGTGACAATGGAAGCTGAAGGCCTACTGATGCCTTGAGGTTCTAGAATATGCATAATACCGCTTCTGCCACATTCTGTTGGTCAAAGTGAGTTTACAGGGGCAGTCCAGATTCAAAGAGTAGGAAAGCCTGATCTTATTGGGAAGAGTTGCAATGAGTTTCACATTTAACCTATCAGACCAACATAAACTAAGGTCCCCCTGCTAATCCCTCCCCATCCATGCTCTGCTTTTCCTCTGTGGTTCTTACCACAATTTGCAATCATGTTTATCTGTTTTAGTTTTTCTCCACTATACTCTGAACTCTGAGAGGATAGATAGCATGTCAGTGTTTCTTCACTTATCCCAATTGCCTAGTCCAGTGCCTCACATATAGTTGGTGCCTGACAAATACTAGTTGAATAAATTAGAGCAAATTCCATCTCATATCTAATATGCTATGGATTTTGACAGCTTGGAAGTTAGGAAAAAACAAAAAATGAAAGAGTGGTAGAGCTGAGTAATTCTACATATCTCAGAGTGATGATTCTCAGAGTACGGTCCCTGGATCAGTAGTATGAGTTTCTAAAAACTCACAGAAATGCAAAACCCAGACCTATTGGATCAGAAATTCCAGGGGGAGGCTGAGAAATCCGTTTTATCAGGCTCCCCAGGTGATTCTTATGAACATGAAAATTTGAGAACCATGGGCACTTCTTTGGAACATGAGTTTCACGGGACTTAAGCAAGTGTTAAAGGGCAAAAGGATTTCATGGACCAATAACTGGCAAATACTGAATTAAATACAGACAAGTTCATATACTGCAAAACTTCATTTGTTAATGATCACTGGGATTCTTTGAGATTTTTGGTATCCAGTTCCTTTTCCAGGAGCGTGGGACTAGCATTTGATGGAATGCATTTTGACTCTTGGGTGAAATGCTACTCTAAGAAGCCGTGTATAAACTGGTAAAAACAAAATCCCAAAAGCAGCCTCCCCCCCAAACCAATTACTATCGATAATTATCTACTGAGAAAGAATTTTATAGCTGATCCAGGCCCCAAAGAACTTTTTGGTCTAAGTTACTGTGTTGTGTGACATTGTGTCAATTAGTTTGTCAGAACCTTATCTCACTGTTATTTTCAAAGTTGTATTATTTCTGAACACAACTTTTTTTTTTTTAACAATCACAGCTTTAATATTCAGAATTAGCTTCAATTAGGGCACACCTGAGGCCTTTTTTTTTTTTTTTTAACATTATAAAGCTTGCTTCTTTAATGCCTGAATTAGAAACTGCCAAATTCAGGTGATAGTGACTGATTCCCTGCAGTATTAAACTCTGAATTAACAGCTTCTGCTTGTTCTCATTTGGGTGGTCTTCACTGATTTCTACACAGTGAAAAACAATGTTCCTGCTTGATTGCCACTTTGTGAAACAGTCACTCTGGAATCTTCCAAACAAAAACACAGATTCAACTATTGCTGTTTTCAGTGGCTGATTCTTCTCAGTAACTTGAGCCTAAGCAATAATTTGTCCTAGTTTCCAACATATACTCTATATTCCTTATCCATCTTTATAAATACCTTTACAAGGGCAACTCAAGTTCTCAGACATATTATTTAACACATGGTTCATATTATTAGGTAATCTCTCATAATACTTACTTGTATTTTTATTTCTACTCTTCCATGTGGATTTCAATTTACCATCAAAGCTAATATGCTATGAATTGAACTATATCACATAAGGACTGACTTCTTATTTGTAGTTTGTGCCCACTTCACAAGGAATTTACTATTACTAAAACTAATGGCTTACTCTTACTATAACCAATTTATAGATAAAAAGACCATGGCTCAGAGAGGGCAAAAACTCCCTTGAGGTCAGGAAGATAATGTGAAAATGAGATCTTAAACCTGTGTAAGACATATATCCACAGACAAGTTAACAGAACAGTAATGTACCTGAATGTAGGCAAGCAGAGTTTTTCTGTTTTCTTGAAGGAGAGCAGTAAGTCCTAGCTTCAGGACAGTTCCAACAGCCTTGGTGGCCAGTCAGCTGGAGCTGCTGCTGTTTCTTCCCAAGTAGTGAGGGTGCTCAGACTAGAGTGAGACTAGAGATGCTCCCGGCAATGCCTACCGTTGTTCCTCACTTAAACAAGAAAGTCCATCCCCCACACAACTTTGTATGCTGGTTGGTGGATGCTCCAACATCATTTTCTTAAATGAAGAAAACCTGGTATCTCCTGCATGGTCCTTATTTGGTGCGCCTGCGTCGCTGGTTTTGTAAGAAGAAAAGAGCTAATAAATCATGTCTTTCTACCCTGCTGTTGATGCTCTCCTGGCTTTCTGTTTTCCTAGCAGAAGCAGTCATCATTGTATGACTCCTGAACCCTCCCCACCAAAGTCACGAATCTAAGCTTCTGGGGGAAAACACCAAAGAAACACCCATCAGTGAGAAATACTTATTAGCAAAAAAGAAAACAAAAAGTTACAATCTGAAATGAGAATATTTTGCTTATTACTGTTACTTCCCTCTTATTTACTATTACCAGTATCATTATATTACTATGATAAGATAACAGCTGTGTTTCATTGAGTACCCACTACTTAACAAGTGTTGTACTAAATGATTTATCTATCATTCAATTCTCACAACACTATGAAGTGGTATATTATCTCTATTTTACTGATGAGGAAACTGAGGCTTAGAAAAGTTCTCCTGTTTTAAAATAAGCCAGAATGCTTAATTCCTCCACTGTGCTATAAGTACCAATGGGAAATGTAGAAATAATTTGAATGCTCCTTAAAAACATGTGCCCGATTTTTCTTTTCGGCATGCAAAATCTTAAAACGACGTACTTTTAAGGTTTAAACCACTGAATTACTTTAATCAAGTGCCTTTCCTTTCCTCAATCCATCAATTACAAGTGGCAATATGGTGTTTTGGGGAGCAGTAATGGCTTTGCTGCTAGAAATGACCACCTGTGGGGAGAGTCACTTTGTGGAATATGGTCCTTCATCTTGCAAGTGGGAACTACTACGTCCCACCTCTCAGGATTGTGGTGAGTGCTCACGCTCAGTTGCTGAGTCATGTCTGACTCTTTGTGACCCCATGGACTGCAGCCTGCCAGGCTCCTCTGTCCATAGAGGTCTTTAGGCAAGAATACTGTAGTGGATTGCCATTTTCTTCTCCAGGGGATCTTCCCAACCCATGAAATGAACCTGCATCTCCTTCATTAGCAGGTGTATTCTTACCACTGAGCCACCTGGGAAGCCCTGTGGTGAGTGCTAAATGAGGACATGTATGTATGTAAAGCACTTGGCCCAATGCTGGGTGTAGAACAAGTGGTCAGTGAGTAATGAGTCCTCCAAGTACAGCCCAACAGTCCTCCCATGTTTAATCTTCCCCTTCCCTGACTGGTAAAGTGAGGTGAAGCTTTCATATGCATCTTTATTTAGGCTCATATCCCACAGGAGTGTTCAAGACAGGAGCTCCAAGTCAGTCCAAACTTGTATAAATATGGTTGGCTATGAATTTATTGGAGAGATCAGAGGTCCTAATTCTACTCCTAGCCATGTAAAGCTAAGCAAGCACTGTGTCTCCATTTCCTTATTTGTCAATGGGGATAAAAGCAGCACTCTGTTCCTCAAAGGGCTATAAGGAGAATGATACATTAGATAGATGGAGAGTTAAAATGCACAAACAGCGATCATTAACATCAAGTTCCAGCGGCTTGTAAATGCTACAATGCACAGGTTCTGCAGCAGGGAACAGCCTTAGACCATAATGAAACCCAGCGATAGAATAAAGCCTTATTTATCTTCAGATCCTCCTCTGTGGACGGCCGCTATGAAAGGCCCTGCCATCCTATTTTCCGCTTTTTCTAATGAACCCCCTGTGGTACAATTACTTACTTGTAATTGTACAGGTAAGTACATGTCAAAAGATAAGTCTTGAAGGCCGCGATGAGCCAGAAATCGCATTGTCTTCTCTGGTTTTCTTCTGACATCTACGTGCTTCAGTCCCTTGAGGTGAAGGTGCTGTGAATAGGGCTACTTTAATTTTTAAATTTTATTTCAATATTTTATTTATTTATTTGCCTGTAACGGGTCTCAGTTGCAGCACCTGGGAGCTTTGCTGTAGTGCATGAATCTTCACATGAGATTTCTGTTACCTCTCCCGGGAACTTCTTTATGGCTGGCGTAGGTCTTCACACGGGATTTTTGTTGTATCTGGTGGGAACTTCTTTGCGGTGCTTGGGGATCTTCCTTGAGGCCCTGGGTGCTTCTTTCTAGTTGTGGCAAGGGGTTTAGTTGCCCAGTGGCATTTGGCACGTGGCATCTTAGTTCCCCAACCAGGGATTGAACTCATGTCCCGTGCATTAGAAAGCAGATTCTTAACCACTAGACTACCAGAGAAGGCCTGAATAGGGCTACTTTTAATTATGCACTTCCTCAAAACTATGAGTCCAGACATGGAAGACCAGAGAGATACTCAAAAACATGTCACAGATGTTGATACCCTGGAAAAAGTTCCCACTGTCCAGAAGCTCAGGTAGGTTTGTCATTTTATATTTTAACAGAAGCTGGGAAGAAATGTATCCTTTGACTTTTGTTCCCACCTGAGACTCTCTCTCCCTACCCTCAGTGTTCTGCAGCATTTGCTTTGACAGACTGTAAGCTGCCTTCTCTCAGACAAAGTAGGTTGAATAGCTAGAACTACTTTGGCACTGCTGTTGACAATTAAAATTGGAACACCCAACTGCAGCCCACTTGGAAGAGGTTGGTACAAATTTATATCCTGCAGCTATGTGGGCAGCACCTTCTGAGAGGCAGTTGCTTATTCGAAGGCTAGGATGAGCATTTCAGAGCTGTAGAGAATGTATCAGATGGTGGGCGTCTTCATTGTCTAGCAGTTGGTCAGGAGCTTGGAAGGCAGACGACCCTGTGAGAGCCTGACCTTATAGCTATGGGAGACTTGGTAACTCACTTGACCTCTCTGAGTTTCCTCTTCCTCTTATAGTGGAGTGGTAGCTGTTTCAGAGGATTGCTCTGAAGGTTAAATAAAACTAAGCTTATAAAATGGTTAGACTAATGCCTGAGAGGTAGTAAGCACTCAGTGGATATCAGCTATTGTTGTTATTGTTGCTCCCTTCTCCTGGGTCCTGGTGCACAAAGGTTTGGTTTGTGCCCTCCAAGAGTCTATTCCCCCGGTCTTGTGTAAGTTCTGGTGGCTCTATGGTGGGGCCAATGGTGACCTCCTCCAAGAGGGCTTATGCCATACCCAGGTCGGCTGCATCCAGAGCCCCTGCCCCTGCAGTAGTCTACTGCTGACCCGTACCTCTGCATGAGACACTCAAACACAGTTCTGGCTCATTCTCTGTGGGTTCTCTAGGTCCTGGTGTGCACAAGGTTTTGTGCACTTGTTTGAGCCCTCCAAGCATCTCTGGTGGGTATGGGCTTTGACTCTAAATGTGATTTCCGTCCTCCTACTGTCTTGCTGGAGTAGTCATCATAGTCAACAAAAGAGTCCAAAATGCAGTACTTGGATGCAATCTCAAAAATGACAGAATGATCTCTTTGTTTCCAAGGCGAACCATTGAACATCACAGTAATCCAAGTCTACACCCCGACCAGTAATGCTGAAGAAGCTGAAGTTGAACGGTTCTATGATGACCTACAAGACCTTCTAGAACTAACACCAAAAAAAGATGTCCTTTTCATTATAGGGGACTGGAATGCAAAAGTAGGAAGTCAAGAGACACCCGGAGTAACAGGCAAATTTGGCCTTGGAGTAAAAAATGAAGGTCAAAGGCTAACAGAGTTTTGCCAAGAGAATGTGCTGGTCATAGCAAACACCCTCTTCCAACAACAGAAGAGATGACTCTACACATGAACATCACCAGATGGTCAGTACCAAAATCAGATCGATTATATTGTTTGCAGCCAAAGATGGAGAAGCTCTGTACAGTCAGCAAAAACAAGACTGGGAGCTGACTGTGGCTCAGATCATGAGCTCCTTATTGCCAAATTCAGACTTAAATTGAAGAAAGTAGGGAAAACCACTAGACCATTCAGGTATGACCTAAATCAAATCCCTTATGATTATACAGTGGAAGTGACAAAAGATTCAAGGGATTAGAGCTCTGACAGAGTGCCTGAAGAACTATAGGTGGAGGTTCGTGACATTGTACAGGAGGCAGTGATCAAGACCATCCCCAAGAAAAAGAAATGCAAAAGGCAAAATGGTTGTTCAAGAAGACCTTACAAATAGCTGAGAAGAGAAAAGATGTGAAAGGCAAAGGAGAAAAGGAAAGATACACCCATCTGAATCCAGAATTCCAAAGAAAAGCAAGGAGAGATAAGAAAGCATTCCTCAGTGATCAATACAAAGAAATAGAGGAAAACAGTTGAATGGGAAAAACTAGAGATCTCTTCAAGAAAATTAGAGATACCAAGGGAACATTTCATGCAAAGATGGCACAATAAAGGACAGAAATGCTATGGGCCTAACAGAAGCAGAAGATATTAAAAAGAGATGGCAAGAATACACAGAAGAACTATACAAAAAAGGTCTTCATGACCCAAATAAGCACAATGGTGTGATCACTCACCTAGAGCCAGACATCCTGGAACGTGAAGTCAAGTGGGTCTTAGGAAGCATCACTACAAACAAAGCTAGTGGAGGTGATAGAATTCCAGTCGAGCTAATTCAAATCCTGAAAGATGATGCTGTGAAAGTGCCGCTCTCAATATGTCAGCCAATTTGGAAAACTCAGCAGTGGCCACAGGACTGGAAAAGATCAGTGTTCATTCTAATCCCCCAAAAAGGCAATGCCATAGAATGTTCAAACTACCACACAATTGCACTCATCTCACACGCTAGCAAAGTAATGCTCAAAATTCTCCAAGCCAGGCTTCAACAGTACATGAACTGTGAACTTCCAGATGTTCAAGCTGGATTTAGAAAAGGCAGAGGAACCAGAGATTAAATTGCCAACATCCATTGGATCATCAAAAAAGCAAGAGAGTTCCAGAAAAACGTCTACTTCTGCTTTATTGACTATGCCAAAGCCTTTGACTGTGTGGATCACAATAAACTGTGGAAAATTCTGAGAGAGATGGGAATACCAGACCATCTTATCTGCCTCCTGAGAAATCTGTATGCAGGTCAAGAAGCAAGCAACAGTTAGACCCGGACATGGAACAACAGACTGGTTCCAGTTTGGGAAAGGAGTACGTCAAAGCTGTATATTTTCACCCTGCTTATTTAACTTATATGCAGAGTACATCATGTGAAATGCTGGGCTGGAGGAAGCACAAGCTGGAATCAAGATTGCTGGGAGAAATATCAATGACCTCAGATATGCAGATGAAACTACCCTTAATGCAGAAAGCAAAGAAGAAATAAAGAGCTTCCTGACGAAAGTGAAAGAGGAGAGTGAAAAAGTTAGCTTAAAACTGCTTAAAACTGCAGCCATGAAATTAAAAGACGCTTTCTCCTTGGAAGAAAAGTTATGACCAACCTAGACAGCATATTAAAAAGCAGAGACATTCCTTTGCCAACAAAGGTCCGTCTAGTCAAAGCTATGGTTTTTCCAGTAGTCATGTATGGATGTGAGAGTTGGACTATAAAAAAAGCTGAATGCCGAAGAATTGATGCTTTTGAACTGTGTTATTGGAGAAGACTCTTGCGAGTCCCTTGGACTGCAAGCATATCCAACCAGTCCATCCTAAAGGAAATCAGTCCTGAATATTCATTGGAAGGACTGATGCTGAAGCTGAAGCTCCAATACTTTGATACTTCGCACCTGATGCGAAGAACTGACTCATTGGAAAAGACCCTGATGCTGGGAAAGATTGAGGGCAGGAGGAGAAGGGGACGACAGAGGATAAGAGGGTTGGATGGCATCACTGACTCGATCGACATGAGTTTGAATCAGCTCTGGGAGTTGGCGATGGTCAGGGAAGCCTGGCGTGCTGCAGTCCATGGGGTCGCAAAGAGTTGGACACGACTGAGCGACTGAACTGAACTGGTTGTTGTTTATAAGCCTGTTAAGTGCTCGGTGAAAGTATGCATATTGAAAATGGTGGCTATTACCATTATTGTTGTTAGTGTTGTCCCTCGTTGTCTGGACCTCAAACCAGCTTCTCTGCCCTCTGGTCTCTCAGAACCTTACCCAGTGGAAGTGGCTCCATCACTTCTGGATCAGATGCTCATCTGCACAGAACTCAGACAGGACGTCTGAGGCAGTGGGCAGACACCGTCACCAATATCTGAAACAGAAAGCAAGCTGCCATCACCCAGCTCAGTCTATGACCAAGACTTTAATAGCCCTCTTCTTTTCCATCTCAATAACTCCCTATTGAATGCCTTTAAACCCTCGGCAAATCCTGAATTCCTTGTGTGTGTTAGTCACTCAGTTGTGTCTGACTCTTAGGGAACTCCACGAACTGTAGCACTCCAGGTTCCTCTGTCGATGGAATTTTCCAGGCAAGGCTACTGGAGTGGATTGCCATTCCCTTCTCCAGGAGATCTTCTCTACCCAGGGATCGAACTTGGGTCTCCTTCATTGGAGGCAGATTCTTTACCATCTGACCCATTCTTCCTCCTTTCAAAGCATGTAATTATCTTGCTCATCATATATGTCCCCTTCCCAGATGTTCCCTTCCCAGTCTTGGTCAGTGTTTGGTTCAAAACTTTTCCAGGTGTTCTCTGCCCTGGCTACACATTAGATTTATCTGGTGTGGGGGGGCTTCTTGAACATGTAGGTGCCCCATGGTTGATGATTAAATCAAGGTGTGGAGGTTGTCCTGGGTATCTGTGTAGCTAACATATCTGAGTATTTACTTTATGCCAGGCGTGGCACCAAGAGCTTTCTATCAGTTGGCTCATGGAATCCTCAGATCAACCATATGAGATGTTATCCTCATTCTACTGAGTGGCTGAATAAGCTGGCCAGTGTCACCTGATTTAGTTAGAGCTCGAACTCGGGTGGAATTTGGGGGTTTCTTGGTCTCCAAAGCCATAGTTCCCTAATGACTAACCCACTTTTCCCTAAAATATCTTCCAAGAGTGACTCAATATCTGAGCTTCCCTCATATTCTGAAACACTTGCTGGGAAGAGCCTCCAGGCTCACTGATGTTAGTGGGCACCTGATTTCAACTGTAAGGTTAGAGGAGGAGGCAGTGTGGAGGTGATGTCCACCATTCACGCCCTCGCCCCCACTTCATCCGCAGTCATTGCAAGGTGAGGCAAGTGTTAGTCATGCTCCCAGAGACCCAGGACATATTGGGCATTTACTATAATTAGAAGCAATTAAAGAATTACTCCTTATGGTACTACTTTCTTGCCCAAAGAAGAAAGGTTCTGGGCTTTGGCAAAACAGACAAAACATTTGATTCTTTTCCATCCTTTGTCTTCTGTTAAAGAAGAGGCAGATCTATGGGTCTAATCCACAATTAAATTTAATTTGTTGAAGCATTTTGATTTTTAATGACTTTGAGAATTTACAAAGGTTATAAAAATAATTACAGTGGAGTAAGCCTTCAGAATCTTATAAACCCACTACAATTTATGTTGATGTGGCAAAACACAATTATGTTAAACAAATGTACCTGCACACATATACACATACTCACACATACACTTCCAAATTCTTGCTCATAATTCACAGACAGAATGAAGAAAGCTAGAGGCTTACTATATTTTAGAATAGAGTGGTAAGCCTCATTTGGGTTTCAGAATTAATGAATATTAATTTATTCATACATCCATTCATTCTGGTTTCGATGGGTAGAGTCAGACATACTTTGGTCTTCATATAGGAAAAAATGACCTATATCCTTTCACTAATGGAATGGACAGCACTGTGGTATAAATGCATCTTCTCTCATAGAGAGGAGCTAATCAGATGCTACTTGGCTCTGGGTAGGAGAAGCTGCCTCAGAAAATTTTTTTTTTCTATTCAATGTTGTGTTAACATCTAATGTAGCAGGTGCTGCTGAGAAGGTGAGCAGCAGCATCAGTGACCTGTTAAGCACTTTGGCTTTTGTCTAGAACCCTTATTTTCAAGTGTTCCTTTGCAGGGAGGTAAGCTATGGCTTTGAAACCCCTCTCTTTTCTTAGTCTCTTTTAATTCTTTTTTGGACCTAGCCAGTTACACATCCAGTTAGTGCTAATTGTTATAATTATCACTTTCTTTCACTTGAACCTGATAGCCAATTAATTTCATAGAATATGGATGATATGACACCAAATGCTATAGTTTTGTGTATTTTTTTGGGTTACTTGCAATAAAGGCATTCTTCTAATCGTCATAAGGTGAGTTACTTAGAAAATCAGCTACTCTTTGAATTTCCATTCTTTGACTTGAAATTCATAGGATAAAGTATTTTTTCTTCTCAAATTTTCAACAGTTATCTACTGAATCATGATAGTGGACCTGACATTGGGGTCTACACTTACTCCTGATGAAACTGAAGCATATAGTCAAGTGAAAAGCACTGAGATCATGAATCATCAGTTATTCCATTAAAGTCATGGTAAGAGCCATAGAGGAGTGCAGGGGGCAATGCGATTTGATACCAAACAGGTACCTAACTGAGGGCTCAGGGGAGAGCTTGTGGAGGAAATGCTATCTGAGTTGAGGCTTAAAGCTAGATAGAAATACTAAGCTGAGTGGTGGGAAAGGAGGGTGATAAGCAGTAGAAATGGCAAGAAGGAGCCCATTTCTTGGAATGTATTAAATCAGATCCCAAATCAGTTGCAGTATTTTCCACTGTGGATTTTCTATGAATATTAGTCTGAATTTCTGAGACCTCAAAACTGTTACAGGAAAGGCCTTTGAATTCTATTTCACAAACTATTTGCTTTACGGCTCTGGAAAATTATCCTTTTTGTACCTGTTTGTACTTTGTAGAACATAATCCAGGAAAGGCCTGAGTACTGTGAGCGTTGTAGTTAAATGTGGGCCTGTCTTCCTTTTTCAGCCTGAAACACCTGCTAGAAAAAACTGCAGACGTGCAGCGTATGTTCATATGTCATGAGAAGGGCACATGCCACTCTAAACAACATCTGACATGCATCATGCTCCAGTAAACTTCATTTTTGAACGAGGTCACAGAAAGAATGGATTTTGATCTTTACTCACAGTATAATTTTGCTTTTAAAGAGAAACCCAACATTTAAAAAGTCATGCATCTTTTTCGTATTTTTAGGACTGTTTTGCTTCCAACTGTATCCTGGCTAGCACCCAGCTTTTCAAGCATGTTCTAAAACTTTAAAAAGAACAGTTTTTTAAAGTCACACTGGCGGTTGAGAAACTTGCAAAGTGGAAACAGCATACAGCCCAGACAACTGAATTTACTGTATATCATGAAGATGATATACTAATGTCTATTTATTGAGCATTTACTATGGGCCCAGCACAGTCATAGGAATTCCTATTCAATTTCTTACTTAATTTTTTCAAGTTACTTGTGAGGCAAGTACTATTAATCACCCATCTCCCTTTTTTCTCATGAGAAAACAGGCTGAGAGGGGTTAAGCAAGTTGTCCAAGAACACACGGCATCATAAAGGGAGGGACTGGGACTAGATTCTATCACTGCGGACCACAAAGCCCAAGTCTAACTACTACAGTTGCTCCATGTCTTGGAAACTGCACAGTTGAAACACTGGGTATCAGATCTTTAGACCTTCAAATTAGACAGTAGTTGTACTTATGGTTCCAGGCCTCAAAACCTAATGCAAATGTATACCTCCTCTCAACTTCCCTCAAAATGTTCCTCTAACAGAGGTTTAAAGATCCTTGGAATGAACGGATGAGTTCAAATTTACTACCAGATTGGTGAGAAACTGGGATGCAGAAGGCATAGTCCTTAGTCATCTAGCAGAGGTGGTATTAAATGCCACAAAGTAGTCTCACTAAAGCAAGGATAATGAGTCCTGCATGGGTGGTTGGGGAATAAGTGCTACTTAAACTTTATTAGTGCTGGTCCCTCATTTGCATAACAATCATCATCACTTAAGATGTGGCTACAGCTCTTCTGTCTGAATATATTTTTCTGTGTTTATCACTTGTAAAACCTTCTTATGTTCTTGGTGCTGGAAAAAAGTCATAAACATTCATCCACAGAATTGACTATTATTCAGCTATTGAAAAGGAAGAGGGAGATTTGCCCTGACATGGAAACTGTCCATGATGTAGTTTTAGCTGAAGAAAATAAAATTGCAGAAGAATATGTATATGAGGATTCTCTTGGTTGCAAGTAGTAGACAGCCATGTAGAAACTTTTGGCTCCATGGCAGTGGTGTCATGGATGCTGCCAACTCTGTTATTACATCGTTATACCTCCTTGTCTAGAAAAGAACAGAGCTCCTTAATGTTACGCGGCATCCTGGATAGGAGAGAGGTTTGGGGGAGAATAGATACATGTATATGGATGGCTGAGTCCCTTCACCGTTCACCTGAAACTGTCACAACATTATTAATCGGCTATACCCCAATACCAAATAAAAAGTTAAAACAAAACAAAACAAAACACAGAGGTCCTGTTGAAAAAATCCCAGGAGAGGATTCTGGTTGGTCTGATTGTGGCCGCATGTTTAGCCCTTGTAGCAACCACCGTCGGAGAAGGCAATGGCAACCCACTCCAGTACTCTTGCCTGGAAAATCCCATGGACGGCAGAGACTGGTGGGCTGCCGTCTATGGGGTCGCACAGAGTCGGACACGATTGAAGCGACTTAGCAGCAGCAGCAGCAGCAACCACTGTGGCCAGGAGGGGAGATGATGTGAAAATATCTGAAGCTAGAAGAGTGAGGTCTAAAGCTAGAAGGATATAAGTGATACCGAAAGTAAAAAACCATAATTGGACCCAATTTTTGTTTAAAATATACATTCAAAAAAATCCAAGAGAATACATATTAGGCTGTTAAAAGTTGTCTTTGAGGGTAGATTTTCACTTCTTCTGGAATATTGGCCTTTTATTTTATAACAAGCTCCTCTTTTGTAAGTTAAAAAAAATTTTTTTTTTCCTTTAAAAGGTTAAGTAAAAAAGGTCCTAAACAAGTAACTTAGGTGTTCAGTTGATGGTGTATCTCATTAGACAAGGAGCAGTCATTCTAAAGCTGCTGCCAACTGACTACATATTTTTATCATTTAAAATGACTTGTTTTCTTTCACTTTTCTCCTCTAAGCAAATTTATTCCCTTTCATTTAATCGTGCAGTTAAGGCTTTTGTTTGGAAGAGAATTCTGTTTCTCAGAACAGGATCCAAAGTCTGTCTCAAGAAATGGATGAATTTTTGGCAACGTAAGTTATGAAGCTTTGAAGAGTTGCTTGGTGGTAGAACATTCAGTAATCTGAGCCACTTTTGTAGGTGGTAGGATATATACCCAACCCTTGGAAGAGAAACAAGCACCCCTCTTCTGTTTCCTGGGTCCAGGCCCTGTTTTACCTTTAGCACTGGCCCCTGTCCCGAGGCAGGCTGATTAATGGGCCATAACATCTCTTTTTGCCATACAACTGTGATTCCACTCTTCACATTCACATGAACAATTCTCCTATTACTGAATAATGGCTTATATGTATAGAGCACTCAGCATGATTATTCAGACATTTATCTCAGTGAGTTTTCAAATATGTACCCTAAAGCAGGTATTTTGTAGAGTTTCAAGACCCTTGGTTAAGTTGGGTAAAGGAGACCATTTTGGTTCCAAGAGACATTGTGTTGTGCTGTGCTTAATTGCTCAGTGGTGTCTGACTCTTTGCCACTCCATGGACTGTAGCCCACCAGGCTCCTCTGTCCATGGTTTTCTCCAGGCAAGAATACTGGAGAGGGTTGCCATGCCCTCCTCCAGGGGATCTTCCCAACCCAGGGATCAAATCCCAGGTCTCCTGCATTGCAGGTGGATTCTTTACCGTATGAGCCACCAGGGAAGCATTACTGGGGGACTTTCCACCTTGAAATTGTTCTTAAAAGATGGGCATGGTTGAAAAGTCCTTTTAATTTTAGAGCTTTTAGCACAATTTAAAATGTGCTAATGAACTACCTTTAAATAGTCAAGTCAGGGGATACTGAAGGAAGAGGAGGCCTAAGGGATGGAAAATACCCTACAGAAACAGACACAGCCCAGGCTCAGGCCTCAGCATGGCCATCTGCCACATCTTTTCAGAAGCAGAACGAGGGCCCAATGCCTGTAATAATGTCTACTTATGAGGTTTCTCCAAGGTTTGTTTTATTGGGGGGAACCTGGTCACTGGACCAGATTAATTGGATTCTGATGAACTGAATTGAAGGGCTTTGTCTAAGCACTAGGGAGCTGGCTTTCCAATTCCGGGAGAACTTGGGGCTGCAAGGAAGAGAAACTCGCTCAGGCTACCTGAGACAGAAAAAAGAAGGTATATAACTATTGGAAGGACACAGGGGCCTCTCATGGAACCCAGGGACAGCAAAGGTGGCCAGACTTCATGAGTAGCCAGAATCATGGAAATGTGAAGTTACTGGAAACTAAGGAACTAAATAAATGGATATAATTTGGAATTTAATCAACAGTTTTTTTTTACAAACTCCTGAAAGACTTGCATGCCTTGAGATTACAGATATACAGAAAACTATAAATGGGGAATTAATGTTTAATTATAAATATCTATAGAATACAGATTTATGGTTTTATATATTTATACACATTTCATTTCATTTGAAAACAACTGTAAGTTAGGTCTTTCTTTTCCTCTCACAATAATTTTTGAGAATGCTTGATAATTATGGACAAAGCCACAAGTGTATAAAATGGGTTAGTCAAATAATTTTAAAAGCAAAGTTAAAGAAAACTTTTAAAAAATTTCTACAGGGAAAAGGATATATTATTTTTTAATGGTGTTGGGTTTTGATATGTTTGTATGATACTTAGGGCTACAAAACTCTTAAAACATTTTTGGCAGAGAGAACTGGCTTAGATTGGCTTAGCTGAACCAATAGATGGGCTTCCTAAGGGTCAGGTGATTATTTCTGATCCAATTAGTTGTAGTGATAGAGGTGCTAGTTGATCAGGTAATTGGGCCTTTTTTCTTTTGTGGCAGTCCAGTGATATTTCTCTTGAACTAAAATCTGTCTTGTAAAGAGATATGTACACATTACCTCATGCCTAAGAAAGACAGATAATTGTGAGTTGTTTAGGCATTTTGTTTCTCAGCTAGCTAGATTCTTCCCATGGTGAATGACTGTTCTGGGTTACTTATAAACAGTTTCCCTTTTGCTTCAGGCTCTGATATGGCCCTTTGTAGAGCTAACAGAACTGGCTGGTGGGGTGGCTATGAAGTCAGCAAAAGGAGAAATCAGAGCTGGTCCTCAGTTTGGACCTGAGCAACTAGTTAAATATTGGTGTGGTTAATATAATGAGCAACTCTGAAAGAGAAGAGGCTCAGTATGTAGTAATAAAAATCCAGAGTCCTGTTTAAGACAAATCAAGTTTGGGATGCTAGTTAGATACCTATACTGGGGATATCAAGTAAACAGCTAGCAATCTAAATCTTTCAGGCCTTTTAGGTATCTTGGTTTCTGTCTGTATGGTTCTCTATTCTCCTTTCCACAGACCAGCTTTCCTTGGCATCATGGTTTTAGGTGCCATGGTTCTGAGTTGGACCACCATGGTCTGCCAGCTCACCATTCAGTACCAACTGGCTGACTTATTCTCATGGCACAGTTTCAAATACTATGGAGACAGTCTGTGACAACTCACCCAGAGGCCAATATCCACCAGATTTGATCTCCTCTGGTTGGGTTCACAGAGCATGCAGACTGCTGCTCCAGACCGAGCACAGGATAGGGCAGGAAAGTTGGATATGGAAAGCAAATTTGATGACATTTCCAAAGGAAATCGTCTTTCCTTTGTTGTTCAATTGCTAAGTCGTGTCCAACTCTTTGAGACTCCATGGACTGCAGCATGCCAGGCTTCCCTGTCCTCCACTATCTCCCAGAGTTTGCTCAAGTTCATGTCCATTGAGTCGGTGATGCTATTGAACCATCTTATCTTCTGCTTCCCTCTTCTCCTTTTACCTTCAATCTTTCCCAGCATCAGGGTCTTTCCAATGAGTCAGCTCTTTGCATCAGGTGGCCAAAGCACTGGAGCTTCAGCTTTAGCATCAGTCCTTCCAATGAATGTTCAGGCTCGATTTCCTTTAGGATTGGCTGATTTGATCTCCATGCAGTCCAACGGACTCTCAGTAGTATTTTTCAGCACTACAGTTTGAAAGCATCAATTCTTCAGCACTCAGACTTTTTTATGGTCCAACTCTCACGTCCGTACATGACTACTGGAAAAACCACAGCTTTGACTATGTAGACCTTTGTTGGCAAAGTGATGTCTCTGCTTTTTAATATGCTGTCTCGGTTTGCCATAGCTTTTCTTCCAAGAAGGAAGTATCTTCTAATTTCATGGCTGCAGTCACCATCTGCAGTGATTTTGGAGCCCAAGGGAAGAAAATCTGTTACTGCTTCTACTTTTCCCCTTTCTATTTGCCATGAAGTGGTGAGACTGGATGTCACGATCTTAGTTTTCTGAATGTTGAGTTTTAAGCCAGCCTTTTCACTTTTCCTTCCTTTATGCTCCTACAATTCTCAGAGCTTTGTCCCTTCTAAGTGATACTGTAATGGCCTGTTTTCTTATCTGTCTCCCTAGCTACACTGTACAATCCTTGAAGGCAGGGTTTCTGAATCTGCAGGAACTAGTACAGACTAGATACTTAGTAACTATTTGTGGAGGGAATGAATGAATGAATATGTGAGAAAAAGTACCTGCACAAAGTATGCTTCCTCTGACTTGCTGGCAGGGTTCACCATGATGGAGAAAAATGTAAAAAAACAACAAAGTAAAGCAAAACAGAAAAAAACCAACAAAGAACCTGGAGCCTATGGCACCTCAAACCTGTTATGTACAGGTTTTATAAAACATAACACGTTTTACACTTTTCTGTCCTCAAGCGCTACTTGTAAGCATTTTGAACACTGGATGTGTTTATATACACATTTAAACATAAAGTTAGAGAATGTTGTTTCTAGAAGGGATCTTAAGGCCCTTTGGTTCAGCTTTTTTAAATTTTTCAGGTAAAAAAGCTAAGTCTCAAAAGGATAAAGGTGACTTTAAAGATCCATAAAGCTTCCAGTCCTTGTTCTATATAAAGTTGGTTTCTCCTTAGAGCAATTATTCATTGCTTTTTCAAGGATCCAATGTGGAAGAAAACTGCTGAGAACCATAGATCTCTCTGGGAAACAAACTCTCCCCATGAAGTCCAAGGATTCCTGTTTAGAATCCAAGGATCAAAGGAAAAGAGATAGGGTGCCCAAGAGTAGTGAACCTTAGGCATACATTTAAATACACTCTTAGCTGGACATATTATCCAACTTTTCTAAAAGATAACAACATTTTACAGAGTCTTTGTGAGAGTAGTTGAGAAGATGTAAGTGCTGCACATAAAAGGTACTCTATAAAATGTTGGTCACATTTTGAAAGACATGGGATTACAGGACTACTCAAAGGACCCCTGAAAAGGCTTTATATATTCATCTATACAGCAAACCTTTTCACTTGAGGGTATCATGAATGTACATGGGAAACTAAACACAACAGGTGTAGCTTGCTTTTGTCCACAGAGCATGCAGGTCAATAGAATGAGTGCTGATTTTTTTGGTGACTGACAGAAGAGGATGTGGGCAAAGAGACCTCAGGGGCCAAGAGTCTGTGAAAAATCTTAAATACTAGTTGTAAAAGGAAAATTTGGGCTTTCCAGATGGCACAGTGATTAAAAAAAAATCTATCTGTTAATGCAGGAGACAAGATGTGGGTTTGGTTCTGGGGTCGGGAAGATCCCCTGCAGAAGGAAATGGCAACACACTCCAGTATGCTTGCCAGTGAAATCCCATGGAGGGAGGAGCCTTGAGGGCTACAGTCCCTGGGGTCGAAATAAGTTGGGTAAGACTGGAGCGCATGCACATACAAAGAAAGGCTTAAGGACTAGGGCACTTGGGCTGAGGCAGGAAGGCATGCTCCTCTTTCACAGGCAAAGTCCTTCATTTAATATTTGAATTCTGAGAGGAAGAAAAAAGAAGTCATCCCTGGTCTTGGATGATTCCATACCTCTGGTCATCCAGACATCCCATGTCTGGATTTGCTTCATTTGTCTGAGCATCCAGAAGACTCACTGCAATAGGAAGGAAATCACTGCTTTAGTCCTGCAAATTGACTACTCAGTGAAAGAGCCCAAATCTGGAGATTTCCATGACCTTTGGACTCCCTGAATAGACAATGGTAGCAGTTGAGGCTCCAGACTTGTTGGGTGGGAGCTTTTTCCAATGCAAACCCTGTCCAACTCCTCATGCACATTATATTGAGGTGTATTTACGTGTGTATATATGAATGTGAATGAACTGACACCATCGTCCTACGTTAAATAGGATAATGCACACACTTTGCTGGGAGCAGACGAGGCACTCAGTGAATGATGGCAGCTATGATGATGATGATGATGGTATTTTTTCCTCGCTCCATTCATCTTCCATTCTCTTCTTCCCTTGAAGGAACAAGTAAACGCCTTGTGAAATCCCTTCAGCCTCCCAAAGAAAATTAAGCTAATGGGAGGACGCCAGGGTAAGGAAACCTCGACTCTCACTCTAAAGCTTAACTTGAAAGATAGTTGCATCCCCTCTACCAAGTGTCATCCCTGTTGGTGTCGCTGGAGCCACCTAACTATTTTCCCGGAGTGCCTGGCAGCTTTTGGAGGGGGGTACCTGGCAAGGAGCATCGGGGACGTGAGATGGAGACGAGAAGCTCAGAGACGGTGGCCTCCCGGGAAGAGGCGCTTGAAAACCCCCAACGCCCGCACCCCGCCCGGGCCGGGCGCTCTCTGCTGCCCCCCGCGGAGGTGCCCGCGCCCCAGCCCCGGCCCCCCTGGCGGCTCCTCGGGAATGCTGGGAATGTGAGTCAGGGCCGCGGAGAGCGAGCGAGCGAGTGCGCGGAGCGGCTGGGCTGGGGGCGCGGCGGAGCTCAGGTCTGGCTGCGCCCGCGCGAGCGCGCGTCTCGGGACTGCGGCGGGTGCCGCCCCCTCGGCCGTCGGCCCCGCCCGGCCCGGCGCCCGGCCTCGGCCCTGCGAGCGGCGCCCTTCCTCCTTCGCTCGCTCCCTCCCTCCCCGCCCCACTCCTTCTTCGCCTCCTCCCGCTCCTGCACGCTCGGGCTCCGGCTCTGGCGCCGGCTCCGGCTCCTCCCGGCCGCCCGGGGCCAAGGAGACGTGAGGTTGTAAAAATCCATGTGGGACGGCCCCGGGGCGAGCATCAGAAAGGTGAGACGTCGGGGCCTTGGCCGCTGGGTGCCCGGCTCCCTCGGGGCGGCCGTTCCGGGGCATCCCTCGTGCCGGGTCCCCCTCACTCGTGGGGAGCTGCAATGCGTTATCGGGGTAGCCGAGGGATGAACCACTCGCCTCTACTTGGGCTTGCTGGGGCGGGGGAAAGGATGGGGCGGCCTAAGGGCGGATTTGTCTTGATGTAGAAACCTCCGGTTGGAACAAGTGCACGGCTTCCTCCGGCGCGCGGGCGCTGCTCGCTCGCCCCGGCGGCCCGGGCCACCTCCCGCAGTCCCTCCTCGGCAGCCACTCTGACTGCTCTCGCCTTTTTTCTTTTCTGCTCCCCCTCTTTCGCCTGGCTTTCCCCCCTTTTGCCTTGAAGGGTGGGGGTGTTCGCAGGGGCAAGGGTCTCGGGAAACCCCCAGGCAGAACAAAGTAGAGGAAGGTGGAGCCCCAGCCCAGGGGGTGGGGTACCTGGCTGCTTCGGTGGGTTCCGAGGGGTTTAAAAAAAAAAAAATTCGTGTCAGGAAAAATGAAGCCAGATTTATTGGCGAGGAGTAGGGGGTGGTGGTCCATGAAAACGAATACGATGTGAAATTAAACTGAACGACCTGCTTTCTCTCCCCCTTCCCATCTCCGAATTATACAAGAAAAGGAATACTTATAGGGTTGTACCTATTCATTTTATTTTTAAATTATTGCCCGAGCCTTTGAAAGATCATCTTAGGACAGTGAAGATTAAGGGCTGCTTTGATGCGGGATTCATTTTGTACCGAAGGGTCTCTTTTCTCCTTGCCTCAGAGGGAGGGTCCCCTCTGTTACGAGCAGATCGATTTTAGGCGGCTACCTGCCTTTGCTGGATGAAAGGCAATTTACTCCCGGAGCGATGAATTGTCAGCTCCCTCCGTGATTGACAGCCACACCTGCCACTTATGGGGGCAGAACGGGGACCGCTGGAACCTCAAGAGCCAATCAATGCTTGAGAGAGGAGGGCAGTTCCCACTTGTCTTGGTTAGTTTCCTGGTTGGCTTTTTAAATCAGTGGTTTTACTTAACCATTGGTTTACACCAGGTGTGAGGTTCCAGCTGTGAGAGGCAGACAGCGGGAAGAAAACTCTTCAAAAATGGACTCAGAAGCAAGAATGCTTCACTTGTTTTTGTCACCCCCGTTTTAGTTGTAGTAGTTGGGGATGCTCAGGCAATTGGCTTAGAAATGAAAATGAAATGAATCTGTATAAAGGATGAAATGGGAGAGTGTGTTGGGGATTAGAATTTTCAACCGATTTCTCTAGAATTGCAGGCTGCTTTATAAAAGACACCATTTACTCGAGCTATCTGGAAAAGGGTGTGGCACTTTGTCTCCTATGGTCAATCTTGTCCTTGTAAAGTCACCTTGTTTCTCAGTATACAGTACTTAGCTCTTTGCTCTATTGGGGGGATTTATAAAGATATTTTTGAAGCAGGCAAACATGCTTTATTTGAATTACCATGAATAGAAAGGATTCTTTTAGTTTTTGACGGTGTAACTCAACTTCTGAAAGTGAAACCTGCCTTCTTCACTTCCAGTTTGGATGTCAGTTTGGAGGTGGCAGTGGGGTCAAGCCAGATGCTTTCTGGAGGGTAGACGAGTTTGCCTTTAAGGTGAATTTGCTTCTAAGATGAGCCATCTTGTTGGTTTGCGTCTCTGCTTTAATTATAGCCATCACAGTTTGGGAGGGTGGTGTGTGGATCGTGATGGAAGCATGGCTTTCACCAGCAAGATTTTCGAGGGTGGATGGATTGTGGGTAGAAGACCAGATCCTTCTCAACTCTCTATTAGTGAATGGCTAATTTTTCAATACTCTTCTCCCTTAATTCAGTGAAAAAGTTACTGATTGATCCAGAGAGCTGTCACCTTGCAGAAGACATACCTGAATGTGAATATAAAGCTCTGCATTGAGCATATCATGAATGGATTGTGGGCTAGAGTACACTGATTAGAATAGTCCTCATGTAGGACCCAGGTTTGTCAATTATCATCAGCACTTTAGGGGTACTTTACATATATTTTCTTTATTAAATCCTGCAGAGCCCCTATGAGGGATGTGTGTGTGTGTGTGTGTGTGTGTTAGTCACTCAACTGTATCCAACTCTTTGTGACCCCATGGACTGTAGTCTGCCAGGCTTCTCTGTCCATGGGATTCTCCAGGTGAGAATACTGGAGTGGGTTGCCATTTCCTCCTGCAGGGGATCTTCCTGCATTGTGGGCAGATTCTTTACCATCTGAGCCACAAAGGAAGCCCTTATAAGATAGGTAGGACTATTATTATCCCCAAATTATAGATGAGGAAACAAAAATAAATTAAGTATATTGCTACAGTTTAGTGTGAGAGTGAGAACTTGAGCCCGTGTTTCTCTGATCCAGAGCCCATGACCTTGGGCATGGCTTTGAATTCAAATTCTGGTTGTGCAGTCTGCATGGGTTCAGTCTGCAGTGTGTACTCTTCCAGCTTACATAGGGCTTATTCTGTTAAGAGTCCACTGTGATATTAATGGTCTTTGCACTGTGCTGTTTGCCTTGTCACTTTGAAGGCTCTTTCCTCCACAATCAAGCAAATTAGGTAACTTTGTGTGTTATATATTTCCAGTATGTCAACTCTGGCCCAAAGGAAATTTGGTTCCAAACTTAATGATAACTTCAAAGAAACTAAAACAAAGTAACATGCACACTCTTCCATCTTCCTTGATACCTTAAGGTTCCAGCTGGAGTTGTGAATAAGTCTTAGTTGAATACATACTCTTTTCATTCAACTGGCTTTATTTTTTCTTCTCTAAAGGGTAGGAATTTTATTTTCTTTTCCACTTACAAAGAGATTCTTTTTCATTACTGATTAAATATAGTTATATTTAAAATTATCCTGTTATAACAATATGGCTCTCTTGCTTTTTTATGTAACAAAAGCCATAGACTTTAGCCTTTCATTGTCTTCTTCCCATTGATGAAACTCAGTGGTCATGGTTTGCCAAAACAGGTCTCCTGAAAAGTGAGTTTAGATGAATGGTATTGGAGTCCACAAATTCACCTCATCAGATAGTCTTTGATTTTGGTAGCGTTGACTTTGTACAATTAACATTTTTATTTGCTTTACTAGGACTTCCTTTAATAACCCCTTTTTATCAGCTAATAGCTTGACACATTGGCTGTCATATGGGAGATCTACCTGCCAGCCAACAGTTGAGTTTCACAATGTTTATGTTATTTCTTGATACTTTATTGTGATTTTCCTTCTTTTAGAAAGATATTAGAACAAAAGGAAAACAGAAGCATTGATGTTAATGATAATGTAGGTCTCATAAATTTAAAATAGTTGATCCAAAGATAGAAATCATTTGGTGTACCAAAGACAGAGATGCTTCAATCACTTCATTTTTATGAGAAGAAAAGGAGCAAAATGAATGATTATGTAAGAAATGTGAAATTATATCAAATGGTAAAAGAAAAATTAGTCACCTTTTGCTGTGTAACAAAACTCCTGGACTTACAGCAACAGGCATTTATTCTCACCCTCATGAGTATGTCTGTTGATGGTTATTTTTGGCTGATCTAGGTTGGGCTCCTGTGATGGCTCTGCTGTAGATTGTAGCTTGGATCCTGGGCTGTTCCACCTGTGTTCTGGGGCCCAGGCTGAAGGGATAGCAGCTATGTGGGGCATGCTCTTCTCATGGCAGATCAGTGTATTCAAGAGCCAAGTCAAACTGTACAAGCTAATGTCATTTCCATTAACGATATTTTTGGATATACCAAGTTAGATGGTGAAGCCCAGAATCCACGGTTAAAAGTAGACTCTGCCCCTAGTTGGGGAGGGAATATTTAATGAACTATAATCTAAACTCCTACAATGTGTAAAAAGAATAATTTTATTTTTAGAATTTTGTAATTTTTTCTTCTCATTCTTAGGGAATGCAGTCTTCATCTCCTCTCTCCTACCCATATTTTTATTACATATAAACATAGTATTTTGCATTTCAGGAATATACCATGTTTGATTCTAGAGGATTGACTGGAAAAGCAGGTATGAGTATATACATGAGTATATACATGAATTACTTAAATGATCCAGGCACCTACTGTGTTTGAGGGACTGTGCTCAACGGAGTGAGGAGCTCAGGAGTTTTTGTCTGATATGAGTCCTGTTTCCATAGAACTTATTAGGAGTAGGTGTCAGGAAACACTTTGTAGATGAAATGCCATTTTCCTGCTTCCTTGAAGCAGTAATAATGTTAGAGATAGAACCGGGGATATAATGGAAGTGTAAGGTGCACATCTGGATATAATGAGTTATTCCATTTGGCTAGAGGGGTGATAATAATAACAACAATAATTATAATAATAGCAGTAATTATAGCCTAGCTTTTATTGAGCAGTTAACTATATGCTAGGTACTCTGCACTCTGCTTAGCACTTTATGTGAAATATATCATTTAATATTGGGATATATTGGTAAATACATCATTTAATATTGGGGTAGACCTACTTTCTGATTGCCTATCTAGTATTCATTCTCTCCTTTCTCACTAAAGGAACTCCAGTTTTGTTTGAGATGGGAATATGCCTGTCTCACACTCCCAAACTCTCTTACGTGAATGGCCATGAAAACTCATCTTAATAATGATGCTTTGACCCCTTTTTGCTTCTTGCTGTGGGGAAAATGGGTGCAGTGCCTTGAGGAGCAGCAGCCAACTTCATTAACAAAGATAAGTTGTTGTTGTTGTTCACTTGCTAAGTCATGTCTGACTCTTTGCAATTCCATGGACTGCAGCACACCTGGCTCCTCTTTCCTCCATTATCTCCCGCACTTTGCTCAAATTCATATCCATTGAGTCAGTGATGCTGTCTAATCATCTTATCCTTTGCCACCCCCTTCTCCTTTTACTTTCAGCCTTTCCTAGGATCAGGGTCTTTTCCAGTGAGTCATCTCTTCATACCAAGTGACCAAAGTATTGCAACATCAGCTTCAGCATCAGCATCAGTCCTTCAATGAATATTCAGGATTTAGTTCCTTGAGGATTGACTGGGTTGATCTCCTTGCTGTCCAAGGGACTCTCAATAGTCTTCTTTCACACCACAATTTGAAAGAATCAGTTCTTCAGTGCTCAGCCTTCTTTATGGTCCAACTCTCACATTTCTACATGACTACTGGAAAAACCATAGGTTTGACTGTACAGACCTTTGTCGGCAAAGTGATGTCTCTGGTTTTTAATACGCTGTCTGGGTTTGTCATAGCTTTCTTTCCACGGAGCAAGCATCTTTTAATTTCATGGTTCCAGTTGCTGTTTGCAGTGATTTTGGAGCCCGGGAAGATAAAATCTGTCACTTCTTCCACTTTTTCCCCTTCTACTTGCCATGAAGTGATGGGACCAGATGCCATGATCTTAGTTTTTTGAATTTTGAGTTTTAAACCAGCTTTTTCACTCTCTTTCACCCTCATCAAGAGACTCTTAGTTCCTCTTCACTTTCTGCTGTTAGAGTGGTATCATCTGCAGAGCTGATATTGTTGATATTTTTTCCAGCAATCTTGATTCCAGCTCGTGATTCATCCAGCTGATGTTTCGAGTGATGTACTTGGTGTACAAGTTAAATAAGCAGGTGACAGTATATAGCCATGTCATACTCTTCTCCCAATTTTGAACCAGTCAGTTTTTTTCAGTTTTGGTTCTAACTGCTGTTTCTTGACTTGTGTGCTCATTTTTGAGTCATTTTGAATTTTAGGGCCATCATATTGCCTTTGGCTGGGCAGATAAGTACCACAATAGAGACACTGTTGGAAAGGTAGTTTGCAGTAAAATTGAGGGAGGAAACTGGATTCCAGGCTGAAAAGTTTGAGTTTATTACTGGGCGAAAGAATACAGTTGGCCCTCAATATATGGAGATTCTGAGTCTGGAGGGTTGACTGTAAGGGACTTGAACATCCTTGGATTTTGGTATCCATGGGCATTCTAGGGCCAATCTCCTGCAGATACTGAGGGGCCACTGAATAAGATGACTTGACAAAGACAGAGACTGGAGTTTGGAGGACCACGGAGGCTTAAGTGATGTCACCCAATGCTTTAGTGTGAATGAAATTGGAGGAAAAGCTTAACACAAAGGTGAGTTGGGAATGTGAGAAGAGACTGAAACTGACTGAACACAAATCATAGTCGGGTATTAACCTGTTATCTTCTGAGAACAAAACTAAAGTCTTCTGCTGGTAGTTTTAACTTCTACTAATGGTTTCACATTTGCCAGGAAGTAGGGAATGCGTAACATAGAGAACTGTTAATGGGATGTGAATCATTATTTAGTGCAATAGATGGGGACTTCTACTTGTCTGTACCACTTATTGAACCCTTGATGACCTTGTATGACATGATTTTGATCTGGGTCTGGCTCTACTGCACCAGTTAAAGGTAGCAGAGATGAAGGGTAAGGCCAGAGAGTGGTGCAACAGCACAACGAATTCTGTCAGTGGACTTTTCTCCACATCTGCTAAACATTCTGGTGCTTTCTTAGGGGTAGGGCAGGGTTGATTTAACTTCCTGGGCCTCCTTTCCTCCTGTTTCTCTACTTTTTTTAATCTATAAAATAGAGGATTTGGTTTACATTAGTGGTTTTCAAATGTTTTTCAGCTGTAGAAACGTTTGTTTCCTGAATAAAAAGTTGTCTGGACCTTCAGTTTAATATAGAGAAAAGCAGAGCTGCTCTGAAAATTCAGGGCCTGGGTTTATGTAGTCTGCGTTGTCTTTATGGTGAGGCTACTGCTCTGAAATTCTCCCTACATGTGTTCCCAGGTCTAGGATTATGTGAATCTTAGAGCTGTCCAGATGTTTTATTGGAGCGTCCCCTTTAACAAATCACTTCGTTATTCCACAGCTTGCTGTGTTTTGGTATCATCCTGGGTAGAGATTGGTGATGGACAGGGAGGCCTGGCGTGCTGCGGTTCATGGGGTCACAGAGTTGGACACGACTGAGCGACTGAACTGAACTGAGGGTAGAGATTGTTAATGTTCACCAGGGCTCCTTTTTCTCCAGGTATATGTTGAAAGTGACTTGTGTTACCTCTATTTCTAGAACACTTAATTTCCAGTGTGAGACCATCCAATACTCTCTTCTGCTGTGATGGTCGTGGAAACACCTGTTGAGATGGAGCCTACATGTGCCACAGTGCCTAAGTCACTAAGTGAACAAATCTTTCAGTCAGTTGGTGTTGGACGTATAATGTGACTATATGTTATAGTGAAATAAACCTTTGTTGTTTTAAGCTACTGAGATTTTGTGATTGTTTATGCAGCATTTTAAAAAACTTATCTTTACTGACAGATCATCTTTTAGCAATCTTTAGCATCTTTAGTTCATCTGCTAAACTTTATTTAACTTGCTTTTGAAGTGTCTTCTGGATCAACCTGAGGCCTGGCCAGCTTGTCCTTACTTTGTGCTTAGAAAAATAGAAGGCAGCATGTACATTTACTGTCTGTGTAGGTCTCTGTACTCATAGGTTTTATGATTTGGAATGTTGTTTAGTCGCTAAGGTGTGTCCGACTCTTTTGTGACCCCATGGACTGTAGCCCACCAGGCTTTTCTGTCCATGGGATTTCCCAGACAAGAATACTGCAGTGGGTTGCCATTTCCTTCTCCAGGGTATGTTCCCAACCCAGGTATTGAACCTGTGTCTGCTGCATTGTAGGTAAATTCTTTACCCCTGAGCCACCGGGGAAGCCCCATGAATTGGAATACTTAACTATGTTTGCTGTCATGTTAAAAAAAAAAGTCCAAATAAATATTGTGTAGCACACCTTACTTTTTAAAAAAAGTGTTTAATTTAATGCCCTATTGTTTATTAAGGTAATAGAACCTTAGTGGCTCAGGGAAGAATGATTGTTTTCAGTTACCATAATAATGGCTACTGTGGATTGAGGGCTCATTCATTGATTTGTGAAATATTTATTGAGCATCTACTATGTGATAGGTACTGAAGGTGTATGGATGAACCATAGATAGTTCCTCACTTGGAGCTTACACTGTAGTTGGGGGTTGTGAATAAGTTTTCTGTGTTCTATGAAGGATACCAGTTATGAGCTTTTACTATGTGGTAAGTGCTTTATATTCCTCATCTCATAGTACCTATAATGATAGGTATATTTTCACCATTTTATAGGTGAGGAAACTGAGACTCCAAGAATTTGATAACCTATGAAGGCAAGAGTTTTTGCCTTTTGCTTAGAAGGCAAAGTGCTTATTTTCACTTTAATCCCCAGTGCTTAGAAGAATCTTTGACACATTGTAGTCGCTAAATAAGTATTTGTTGATTAAATAAATGATCAGAGGAACTTGCTTAAAGTTCATGTTGTGGGAAAGCCAGAACTTGAACCTGCATCTGCCTGACTCTCAGGCTGTTGAATTATCACTGGGTGTAGTAGAAGAGTGTGTTTTCACACGATAACAACAGAAGCAACCACTGAGCCCCACCAATGTCAATGCAAAAGGCACCAGCAAGAGCCAGATTGTCTCTTTTTTATGGCTAGGGCCAAGTTCTCTGCATGAATTGCTACTCACTCTGTCTCAGCTGGGGAAATTTGAGGCCACTCTCTCACTGACTTAATTGCTGATGTAATTGGTCACCCCTCTCTTGGGCCAGTTCAACTTCTGCTCTAGCTGGATTTCCTTAGCACTTGACTGGCCCTGTTTCCCAGGACTGTGCCTCAAGTTCTGCTTTTAACATCTTGCACATCCCTTCTCCACTTTCATTTTTCAGATGTGTTGCTTTGAAGTTCCAGGAAATCTCTAGTTGCTGGCACCTAGTGGGCACTCAACAAAATGAAAAGGGAGAGAAAGAGAAGAAAAGAAAGGCAGCCAGCACTTTCAGGAAGGAACTAAGTGATGACTTTTTCCTGGAAGTTAATAGTGAGATTGCAGCTCCAGCAGATAGGGAGGATGGGTTGGGTTGCTGGATATATCTGGGGTAGGTACACCTGTCGATGGAAGTCCAGTGGCAACATTCATAGATGCCTTATACCAGCAGCTCTCTCTAGGGTAGGTACACCTATAGATGGAAGGCCAGTGGCAACGTCGATAGGTACCTTATACCAGTAGCTCTCTCTGGGGTAGGTACACATATAAATGGAAGGTCAGTGACAATGTTCATAGATGCCTTATCCCAGCTTTCTCTGGACTAAGTACACCTATAGGTGGAAGGCCAGTGGTGATGTTTATAGATGCCTTATACTAAAAGTTTTACTTTGCTGTGTTTTCTTCAAATTCTATATTTTGCTCTCTTACTTCTCCTGTATACGTGCAGTGTGTGCACGCACATCTATTTATATGCATGGGAGTCTAATAACATTCCATCTTTCTTCCTGCCTTACAGCTTTCCACCCCTAAAGGTAGTTGTCATTCTGTGATTTCAGACTATGAATGAATCACAGGCAGCAAAGTGCCTTCCCCTGTAAGTGTATTAAGAGCACACTATTAATTCAATGCAACTTCTTAGTGGCTCAGAAGACAAGAGCTTGAATGGGAATTGAGCAGCGTGTTCTTTAAGAATACACTCAGATCCTTCTGCAAACTGTGAGAGACTTTCCCTTAAAACAGTATGGCTAATTATAGTAAGAAAGGGCAGGGTTTTATGTAAGGAATTATACCAACTTGTGCTCGGTAGTTACTAGCTCTATGTAGCAGATTTCTCTAAAACAAGGTGAGTGTGAAGGATAGGAAGTAGATCCTCTGTGGGCCCAGAGTGATTGAAAGTAGGGACCCAAGGTGATTTGGAGTCTGGGGGCTCCTCTGAGGGTGGAGAATAACACTCTGAAGGTGGAAGGCTGAGTGGTTCCGTAAGATGTGAGATTGGTCTGATCTCTAGTTATATTCTTGGTCTAACTGGTGTAGGTGCCAAACTCCTACCATGATGGCTTTCTTGTTCCTGGTTTAAGCTTAGCCATTCTGCCTTCCTGCCAGCTGGCTCCAAGCTAACTGCCATCCCTGGAGAAGCAAGGCTGTGGTTCAAAGGGCAGGGTCCTAGTGTAGCAGTGTTGTTGATCCTTTTCCACGTTTAGCTCTCAGGGAGAGGGCTTTAGATGTGTTTTCTTTCCTCCTGGTGATTGTTTTTTGTTCCTTTTGGGTAAAATTCCCAAATTCCCTGTACACTCTCCCCCACCCCATTTTGGTTCTTTAGCCATCTTGTGTCTGAAACTTCTCCATGGGGGGATGCAGGAGATTGGGTAGCAAATGGGGTGAAAGCTTGGCCTTCTTAGAAGCTCATTGAAATAGACCCTGTTAGATGCTAGGTAAATACAAAAGCCCCTGAGTTTCAGTAACTGCTATTCATCAGGCTCGCAAGCATGGAGCAGTTAGTAGGGGTGCGTAAGGAAAATTCTTTCCTTTCTTGTTAAGCCTGAGAAACAACTATCTTCATACACAGACTTTGAATACGCTGACAGGACATCTTTAAAATCAGCAATGTGAATAGTTACTTAGAATAACTTCAGAGCAGATTCTTTTGGATATAGAGATGTGAGCCCTGACCTGTGAGTCAAGAGACCTAAATTCTATTCCTGGCTTTACCACTAGCTTTCTACTTATTTTTCTGTTTCTTGATATATATCAAAATCATCTGGCCCTTCTCCAGGTCTAAAATGATTTTTTTTACAGCAGATTTTTATGCAAAGGATCAACTAACTAACTGTGATTTTATTAATGATTTTATCCTGGAAAACAAAAATGGCCAGAATGCTTTCATGATGGACTTTATTAACAAAGAGTTAAGCCATTATATTATATATTCACTCTATATGTGTGTGCTTGCTTCATGCCAGCTCTCTGCTGGCACAGGGGATGCAGCTGTACAGAGCAGGTGATTTTGAGGGGCTCAGGGATTATAGCCTTTAGTGGGGCACTAAGCAAGTAAGCAGGCTACTGGAGTTGGAGCTCTTATGGGGGAATACCCAGGCTGTCTTCCTCCAGGAGAACTGAGGAGATTCATGGGTGAATGATGGAGGGAGGCATCTAGAAGAAGGTTAACACCTAAGGTGAGATAGAACAGTAAGTGGAATTAGCTGGTGTGGACTTGGGTTTTGATGGTACAATAACAGAGGGAAGAGTCCAGATCCAAAGAGGAACAAGAGAATGGAAGTTTGGGGGCTTGGGGATATTAAAGTAGACATGTGGAGCTGGAAATTAGCTTGGCTTGGGGTGGCGGCTGGTGAGAGAGGCCAGGAAGAGTAACAGGCATGAAGACTCTGTGATCTACTAAAGGAGATAAAGTTCAAGCTTAACCATCAAAGGGTTTCAGTAGGGGACTGACACAATCAGAGATGCTGAATTCTCTTTATTCTTCTTTCATTCTGCTTTCGTGGCAATAACTACCTGCTTCTGGTATTGGTGGGAGTATGGAATTTGACACTGGGTATTAGCAGGATGACCTGGAAAACAAAGGAAAGGTTATGAGTATGGTCTTGGGAATCCTAGCAGTGTCCATTCTGATTTCATTGACCAAACACACTTTCTGCAGCCTTAGTGACTTTAAAAGACCATTTTCCAGGTGAAGATGCTCCTGATAAAAGATCCATAGCGGGATTCCATACTGCTTGTTGTTTTTGAGCATCTCTGTGGATGTTATGTGGGACCAGGTTCTTTTCAGTGAGTTTTGAATAGAGCACAGAGTATAGATCTTGTTTTAAAATGTTTGCAGTTAATGGGTGCAATTAAACAGACTTTGTTAGACCAATCGAAGGAAATAATTGAAGTAATTCATAGTGTACGGCTTTTGAAAGTGGTATGAGAAAGCTCATGAGTGAAAATGGTTTAGTTATTCTGTGAAATGTACAAGACTGAGAGTTATGTGCTGAAATTGTTGTCATTGTGCCATATATCTCAGCAGCCTATGACTTTACTTCTGTATGATTTTTGTACTCTAGATGGTAGCATAATAAACTGCCTTTCATATATTAATCTTGAGTTCTGTGCTTCAGCTTATAAATCAACATTTGAGCTGCTGTATCATGGCCTTACTTGCTGAAAAATAGTTTTATAGAGTTGACCAAAAGGTTTGTTCAGGTAAAAACCCTTGGTCAACCCAATATTTCAACAACATCACCATGTTTGTATAGCAGAGTTTTTGTAATCATTTGAGTGTTTGTTTAATCTTCTCATTATTTTATGAAAGTAAGTGGAAATGGAAAAATAGACAGTAATAAGGTGAGACATATGAGCCTCATAAACATAATGTAATTGAGGTAAAGATAGACACCATTAAAAATGCCCAATATAGATGGTGTGTACTCAGTCAGATGCCGTGGACTGAAGGTGACCCACTCTACATAGTTGTGAGGGATAAGAAAGAAGATGCAGGCTATGGGCATAGGGAATTTTTGAAAAAAGCTTTGTGGATAATGATAAAGATCAGGATGTAACTTGGGATTCTGTCACTTATTGGTTTTGGAGAACAGAGCTTCCCTTTTTAACATAACTGTTGTCAACTTTTGTTTGTTCAGCTTTAAAAATATACATATATATTAAGAAAGGTATTTTCTGCAAAAGTAGTAGATAGAAATTGAAGTCACCAGTCTTATGTAGAAAAGTCCACCAGAGTCGGTAGTGTATTCCTTTGGTTTGCTTAGTGGCGTTGTTGGTCGTAGGGCTTAACAAAATTCACAGTATTTTGGCAAACCAGTAATGATAAACCAAAGAAAATAAAATGGACCTAGCAAAGGATATACCTCAATGGATTTTCATGATTCCATGGTTACCTTTGGTACACTGTGGAACAGAAAAAGACTAAATACATTTTAGTCCTCATCATATGCCTTAGTGATGCCAAGATGGTGTATTTGTAGCCAAAGAGAAAGATGGGTAAGAATTAAGGTTTGTGTACAATTAAACAACCCTCTGATTCCCCAGGTCAGGAGGGTATGACGGTGATCTGTCTGCCTTGGAAGAGCTAATTGATATTTGGGAGCTTGTTCAATCTCCCTCGTGGGCTCTGCCCACTTCTAAGCAAAGAATTGTGTTGGGTGCAAAATTCCATTTCCTTTTCATGCTTCTTGTGGTTAAATGATGAATGTGAAATCATGGGAGGTGTTAATCAGATAGAAGATGGGAAAGAATAACTCTTGGATTTCTAGTCTCTTCCTGAAACTGAGAGAGACGGTTTATCAAAATGGCAGATAACTATTGGGCCAAAAGTTCAAAAACCCATCTTGAGTACCTTCTGTGTGTCAGACATTATGCTAATCAAGAATTATCTCTTTTAATCTTGGTGGTACCTCCATAATCCAAGTATTATTTCTCAAAAAGAGGAAATTAGCACTTAGAGAAGTTAAGAAACTTGACTGTGTGTCTTAGTTTAGCTTCTCCCAGAAAGAGAGAAGCTTTTTAGAATACTTATCTTGGTGTTCTAGTACAAGTAATTGTTTGGGACACACAGGGAATACCAGTAGGTGAACATGGATATAAGATAGGGAGGAGAAGGCAGCTGATAGCTGGGACGTTATTCGGTAAGTTACTACAGAGATGACTGGAGTTTGATCTTACAAGGAAACTCTGAAGAATAGTGTTAAACACTTGCCTCCGTATAATCTCATGTGAGGGTTGAGGGAACAGGGGTGTGTAACCACCAACTTCTGTCAGTTGTTTTTTCTTTCCTTTTAGATAATTTATTTTTATTATTTTTATTTTTTATTGTGGTAAAATACACGTAATGTTTATCATTTAAACCATCTTTAAGGGTCCAGTTCTGTCATATTAAGTGCATTCACAGTGTTGTGTAATTATAACCACTCTCTATCTCCAGAATTTTTTTATCATCACAAACTGAAACTCTGTGCCCATTAAACAATGACTCCCCATTGCCTCCTGCCCCCAGCCCTTAGCATCCACTATCTACTGTCTGCCTGTATGAATTTGATTATTCTAGTTACCTTCTACAAGTGGAATCATACAATATTTGTCTTTTTGTGTCTGGCTTATATCTCTTAGCATAATGTTTTCAAGACTCATCCATGCTGTGGCATGTATTGAAGTTTCCTTCCTTTTTAAGGATAAATGATAGTCCATTGTATTTATAGACCACATTTTGTTTATCTGTTTATCTATCGATGGACATTTGGTTTGTTTCTACATTTTTGCTATTATGAGTAATGTATCTATGAACGTTAGTGTATAGATATTTGTCAGTGTTTTAAAAAAATAATTTTATGTATTTTTGGCTATGCTGGCTCTTCGTTCCTGTGCAGTTCTTTCTCTAGATTCGACAAGTGGGGGCTACTCTCTAGCTGCGATGTGCAGGCTTCTCATTGCAGTGGCTTCTCTTGTTGCAGAGCACAGGCTCTAGGGCACTCAGGCTTTAGTAGTTGCGGCTCCCAGGCTCTAGAGTACAGGCTTAATAGTTACGGCACACGGACTTAGTTGCTCTGCAGCATGTGGGATCTTCCTGGACTAGGGATTGAGCCCATGTCTCCTGCACTGGCAGGCAGATTCTTTAGCACTGAGCCACTAGGAAAGCCCCTGTCAATTGTTTTTAAGAGTGGTTAATTCCCTGGCGCTTACATCCCACCCCTTGCAAAAGTAGAATAGTTTTCCAGGGTTCAAAAGAGTCCCTCAGTAGAGATGCTGATATTGGCTGTGTGAAGTCCTTTGGGGCACTCTAAAATGTTCAAGTCAGAGGGATGTTAGTGGGGCACTTGAGAGCATTTGTTACAAGATCTTTACCCAAGTAAGTAGAGAAGCTAGAATTTGAATCCTGGACTCTTGACTCAAAGCCTGTGCTTTTAACTGCTCTACACTGAGTGTTGTTATAAGTGTAATAGTACTGATATTTGAAGATGAATGAAATGTGGTTATTGCCTTCAAGCACCTATCAGAGTTGAATCATCTGTTTTGCAAAATGCTGCAGGGAAGACAGTGGCATCATATGGAGCAATTTCAAACTCACAGATCCATTGTAATTGGAATCACAGGTAGCAGATGAATGGGTCCTCTTTCTCCTGACATCCAGTGGGGAGGCATTCCTGGGCCAAGCATGACTGGACTCTTCATGGGGCTCTGCTTTGGGGCAGGCACTCACACATGTGCTGACTGCTGGAGTCATGAGTTTCCTCCCATGCCCACTGATGCAACTACATTACCTCAGCAGGATTTATCCTCCTTTGAGCCTTTCTAATAATTATCTTCATCTTGATGTCCAAGCATGAGGAGCACCTATTTGTTAGGGAAGAAATCAAGGCCCAAGAATGATAAAGAGAATACATTTAGAGGCAGTTAAAATGGTTGGTTCTGTGTATCTGTCTGATAAAAACATCATTTACAAATGCTTTGCATTTATCTAGAGATCTAACATGAGACATTTGTCCCTGAAAAGATGACATTAGATTGGTACTGTGGCAAAAGGAGGAAAGAAATGAGAGATCAATCAGTGAGGAAATGCTATTCTGTATTTTAACCTAAATATTAAATATTTTGTTTTAGTACTGCATTTGTGGGAGCTGGGTGTATTAGTCAGATATTGTCAAGTTATACTGAGATAACAACTCCACATCACAGTGGCTTACTTCTGTCTCTTGGGTACTGCATGGTTCTACCCCACATTGTCTTTACTCTGGGGCTCAAGCTGAAGGAGCGGTCCCTTCCTTAGAGGAGCTGTTCTCGTGGTTTAGTTCAGTTGCTCAGTCATGTCTGACTCTTTGCGACCTCATCAACTGCAGCACGCCAGGCTTCCCTGTCCATCACCAACTCCTGAAGCTTACTCAAACTCATGTCCATCGAGTTGGTGATGCCACCCAACCATCTCATCCTCTGTCATCCCCTTCTCCTCCTGCCTTCAATCTTTCCCAGCATCAGGGTCTTTTCCAGGGAGTCAGTTCATTGCATCAGGTGGCCAAAGTATTGGAGTTTCAGCTTCAGCATCAGTCCTTCCAATGAATACTCAGGATTGATTTCCTTTAGGATAGGCTGGTTGGATCTTCTTTCAGTCCAAGGGGCCCTCAAGAGTCTTCTCCAACACCACACTTCAAAAGCATCAATTCTTTGGCACTCAGCTTTCTTCACAGTCCAGCTTCTCAGCCTTTTGGCTAAGATCAAGTGTGTTCTCATGGTAGAGAAGAAAAAAAACAATGGTTTACTCACAAGATGGCTCTTATAGCTTCTTTTTGAATGTGGCATGTGTCATTTCAGCTCACATTACATTCTACAGAACAGTCACATGGCCAGGCCTTGTGTCAGTGGGGTAGGAAAGATTCTCCTCCAAAGGGAGGGAGAGACTCTAGAGACGAACTGACTAGAGAGGGACAGTGACTACTTAGAACAAATGAGGCATTTTGCTGCACTGGCTAAAATTTTATCTCATGTGCAATTTGCTTAGTAACGTTTAAACCATCTAATCTTTTTAGATCCCTTGCAACATGTTTAATATTGTTTTTCTTTTACTCATAAGGAAGAAACATACTGTATATAATGGTCTAGTTCTCTTCCCAGGATCCATGTAAAACCACCTATGTAGCTAGTATTATTTTTCCTAATAATTGAAGCAATTGTTACTGTCTTTTCAAGAAGTGATCATAGAGATTGAAGGGAACATTGAGACTCAGAATCTGAATGCTGTTTATAGTCATTTGTGAAATGAATAGGGAGCAAAGGACTAGTTATTGACAACATGATGATCATCCTTTAAGAAATCAATACAATGTGTCTGTAGTTAATATTGACGATGATGAGGGTTGTTGTACTGATATTTATCAGGTCTCAGGCACTGTGCTGAGCACTTACACTTTCTCTGATGTAGTCATCACTCACTTTCTTTTTGTGAAGTAGCTCTTATTACTCCTTATTACTTACTGAGGTACTTACTAGGGCTCAGAGAGGTTTGTTAACTAACTCAAGGTTAAACAGATGATAAGTATGAGTTTCAGGACTCAAGCTTGGTGTATATTTAATCACTTAACCAAGGTCTCTCAAAGTTAGATGAGATCCCTTTTAAAGAAAGTCATTTCTTGTAGAACTCCAGGGTTGACTTAAGTTATTGTTATTGTAATGACACCTTTAGTGGTATAAGCATAAAACTGGTAAGGTTTTTTTCTAAGCTCCTACATCTTTATAAAACTTAAATCAATTTAGAAATTAAGTACACTTCATGTTACTAATTCAAATTAATGACGTTAATTTAACCACATTAACTAAATTTCTGCTTATAACTGGAATATGATGCCAACTATTCTGGGCGGGCTCCTTCGCAGTCATCTGGTCTGCCCTGCTGTGTGCTGAGTGATGATTCTATTCTCCCACCATATTCACAATATCCAACTTGTGTGAAACTTTGCTTCATGCTGAGGAACTTGACATCCCTTACCTTTCACTGGGTAAGCACACATCGTTTAGATTTACAAGTCCATCTTCTTTTTTTCACTTTGCCCCATGGTGATTCCTTAGAGTGTAGCTTGTTGCTCAAATGCAATGGACATGGCTGCTGTGATGATCAAGAATAGCCTTCCATTGTTTATTTTTAGATTATTGAAATAAAAACAACCTTAAGTTCTCAGGAGATTTGTCAATTCTTTAGCATATACAACTATGGATCTGCCCCCCTCCTTCTTAGTTTTTGCTCAGGTTAAAAACTGGATTTTCTCTCTCTGGTACTATTCTGTCTTTCTTTTATAGGATTTTCTCCATATGAGACCACACCCTGTCACTACCTGAAAGGTTCTCTCATCTATTTCTAATGCTCACAGCACCTGGCAGCCTTTCACAGTAACTGAAGTTTCTTATGTAAACCTGAATAAAGGGGCTGTGGTTCCCTTTTGAAATGGAGGAATTTGAGTTTCTTGAAGATCAGAAATCATATTACAGATTTGTTCTTGAAATATCTGTTGAATAGATTTAAACTATGCTCTGTAATTTCCCTTTTAATATGTTTTGTTAGATAAGTCTATCCTTGTCTATGCACTAAGAGTTTTAACTTGATGACTTAATGCAGTTACTGACTCTTATTCATTACAATTTCACTTTTTAGAGTGGTTACTGAATACTATTAAACACTCTGAACTTGGGCCTTGCTGAAGCCTCCTGTAACTCCTCTATGATGATCAATCGTATTTTTCAGAGACCCCAGAGGATATAACATTTTTTCTGTATCTTTTTTCTAGAATACATAGATGAATGCTTGTCTCATCTGCCCATTTAAGCTGTTTCCTATCCCTTGCTATTGATTGTGGATTTTTTTTTGAATAGTTTATAATCTTTGCTAAAAATATTCCTTGTGTATATGATTATGTGTATATTCTTTTCTAGTAAAAGGCTATTTAGACATAATCCTTACATGTTGATTTTAAATGTAGAAAATTTTTGTGTGATTGGATGTTTAGGGGCAAAGAGGTAGAGTTATTATTTTTCTACCTTTCTGTCATTTTCTCTGAAACATCTGTTAGTTGACAGATTGAGGATATTTTTTAGTGTAAGACCCAATAATTCCTGAAAAAAATTTTTTTTTTGATAAGTACACTATAGCTAGAGCTTTGCCAATTGACATTTTACGTTTGCAGATTAAAGGAAATGCCTAGATGTTTTAAAAATGAATCTAAAAACCTTATTTATCTCTCAGTACAACCAGCTTAATTTGTTACATTTATGAAACTTTATGAAGCAATGGATAATGTTGTTATAATCAGCATATTATATTAACCATAATTATTTTCTTAAAATTTGATTTAACATCTCAAATTATTTTACTTTTACTGATTGTTGCTTGGGATTTTGCTATATTTTAAATTTGTGGATCTAGCTGCATAGTACCTAGTGGTCTGTTCCTGTAACAAAAGTTTTTAGGTGCTCCAGATTTTAAATTTAATCCCTTAGAAGAAATTGATAGTGTCTGAAATTAAAAGAAAAATGGTCCATGGAAAGTATGATTAATTAATACTTGGTATACAGAGTCCTTACCTTGTAGTATAGAATGTAGTCAACCTTTCACTTAAACACCTTATCGTAAAATATAGCCAAGGCAGCTGAACATGTAATCATGCTAAATCTGCACATGGAAAATATCAATTATAAAATGAGTTCGGGGGAACTAAAGGAGAGAGTCTTGATATGTGGATGAGAGTGTCTGAGTTGCAGAGAGCTTCTTGGAAATGATGAGAAAGTATTTTTGAAAACCTCTGCTACATCAAGCTAGGCTTTTTTTCCCCCAATTCATGTCATTGTGGTAAAGAGGAAATGGCTTATTCAGTTCGGTCACTCAGCTGTGTCCAACTTTTTGTGACCCCATGGACTGCAGCATGCCAGGCTTCCTTGTCCATCACCAACCCCCGGAGCTTGCTCAGACTCATGTCCATTGAGTTGGTGATGCCATTCAACCGTCTCCTCCTCTGTCATCGCCTTCTCCTCCCGCCTTCAAGCTTTCCCAGAATCAGGGTCTTTTCCAAGGAGTCAGTTTTTAGGACTGATTTCCTTTAGGATTGACTAGTTTGATCTCCTTGCAGTCCAAGGGGCTCTCAAGAGTCTTCTCCAGCATCACAGGTCAAAAGCATCAATTCTAAGGTGCTCAGCTTTGTTTATAGTCCAACTCTTACATCCATACATGGCTACTGGAAAAACCATAGCTTTGATTAGATGGACCTTTGTTGGTAACCCCATGAACAGTATGAAAAGGCTTATTGTTAGACTTTCAATACCTATATATATGTGTGTATGTGTGTGTGTATATATATATGCATATATATGCATATATGTATATATATATGGTGTTGTAACCTTCACATAATGGGAACATGTCTGTTTTTATTTCCAGTTTTAGCAAATGTTTGATGTCTTAAGCATTTTTGAATAGAGAGCCAAATTTGACTCTGGAATGTCTAACCAGGCAAGTGTAGTGGGCTGAGATAATTCTAAGACAACTTTCAGGTTCAAAACCACTGTGCCCTGTTCTGGTAGCCTTGGGCTGATCAAAGTTAGCTTTTATTGAGTATTAGCTCTGTGCTGGACATTGTACTAATTACTTTTCTTCTATCATCTTAATTTTTCCCAAATCATTATGGACAATACTGTTATTATACTCATTTTACAGAAGAGAAAAATAAAGATTGGCAGACTAAAGTAATTCACTTCAAGCTGCACATTAAGAAATTAGAGATAGGATTCCCCACTGGTCTAATTTTGGGGTCCTCTCTTTCCTTTTTTAAAACACTATGTCTCACCTCTCTGGCTACAATTACAGAATTACTGCGTTAAAGGCCATGGAAGTGATTTCAATCATGTGATCAAAGTTCATAATATATATTCTTTCCAATATTCAAAAACTGTTTTATATATCTTCTGTGTACCCTTAGCTCTGGGCAGTAAGAGCACCTGCACAGGACCTGAGGCTTTAGAGGGCCCACTGTGGCCCTCATCTGCCTGCACGTTCCCCATGGGGGAGGGGTCTGCAGGGCCACATGGAGGTTCCCACCTGGAACCTCTGCCTGGTATTCCAGAGTCAACTCTAGGTACATACAGGCCTGGGACCTCTACTGCTTAAGTGACCCAGAGTAGTCTTCCAAGGTCTGCTTGGATTTCTTTGCCAAAGTCTGTCCTTCTGAGGACAAACCTCTACCATTGTGTATACTGTTAGGCCTAGAGTTGCTGTTGTTGTTGTTCAGTCCCTAAGTCATGTCTGACTCTTCGTGATCCCGTGGCAGCAGCATGTGAGGCTTCCCTGTCCTTCACTATCTCCTGGAGCTTGCTCAAACTCACGTTCATCGAGTCGGTGATACCATCCAACCATCTCATCCTCTGTCGTCCCCTTCTCCTGCTGCCTTTAGTCTTGCCCAGCATCAAGGTCTTTTCTATGAGTCAGTTCTTCACATCAGGTGGCCAAAGTATTGGAGCTTCAGCTTCAGCATCAGTCCTTCCAATGAATACTCAGGATTGATTTTCTTGAGGATTGACTGGTTTGATCTCCTTCCTGTCCAAGGGACTCTCAAGAGTCTTCTCTAGCACCAGTTTGAAAGCATCAATTCTTCAGTACTCAGCCTTCTTTATAGCCCAGTTCTTGCATCTGTACATGAGTACTGAAAAAACCATAGCTGAGGGATACCTATTTGTGAAAGTATAAACCATGTGTCAGGAAACTACTTCCTGTGGGTTAAGTGTGCCTAACACATGTTTTTATAAATAAAGTTTTATTGAAACACACCTACACTCATTTGATCACAAATTGTCTGTGACTGCTTTTGTGCTAAAATGGCAGAGTGAATAGTTGTGACAGAGAGCAAATGGCCCATAAAGCCTGAAATATTTACTATCTGGTCCTTTTAAGGGAAAAGTTTGCTGGCCCCTGGTATAGACAGAGCTAGGTTAGTGTACAGTCTGTGGAGTTCACATGTGTGAGGCCCCGGGGGTGTGGCTGAGCCAGAAGTGGGGCGAGAAGGCTGTTGGCTGGGGGAACGCCTGCCTCTTGCCACCGTGTTTTGGCCAGAGCTCCGAAGAGTCCAAGAATTCTAAGTTCAAAATTTAAACCTCATCTTTTGTGTGTTTATATTTGTCATGGTAAGAAGATAAAATTAATTTTATTTACTATTTTTTAATCTCAATTTGTAACTGCAAAATATATAGACATATGGTACTTGGATTTCTGTTTGTACTCTTGCCCTGGGTCCCACAAATGTTAAAACAAATGTTAAGCCCTGGGGTACAGTGTAGGGGTTTAAAGTAGGAAGGTCGAGAGACTCCAAAGAATCACACAAATTAATATGGAATTAGAATGTGGGAAGTGCTTTAGGTCATATATGGATTACTCAGAAACCTTGCTTCAATTTTCATTTGTCCAGAGGAAACAAAAACTGCTAGAACCTACTCGCCAGCTTATCTGGAAGTTCTAGGTCTTTCCACTAGGGTTCCTCACATCTTTCTCCATTTTTTCTCATTTCCCTGCTTGACCCCTACCCCAGGATTACACTGCCCTGAAGTGAGGGGGAAATGGGTATAAATGCAAGCCCAGAGATGTTTTGTCCCACGGTTATGCCACATGATTGCACCTTTGTGCCACAAGGCGTTGCTGGTGAGACTGGCCTTTCTCAGATGGAACATGCTGTGGGTCCCTCTATGATAACCACTGTATGGTCCCACAATGGAAGGCTGATCCTGTCTCCCAGGGGCAAGCTCAGCCACTGGTGGGCCGTGCACGGTGCAGCAGATGCTGTTGGTGCCCCACCCACATCTCCTCAGCACTCACAGCCTGTATTGGAACATGAGAGCTTTTTCTTGGTCTCTATGTAGCACACACTGGGAGTGCCAGGGGAGCAGCCCTCTGCCTTTAAAGAGGTATACCTAAGAGGCGGGTTCTACACTGTCTCTTGGAACCCAGTTGTCTGTAGCAGAAACTTCCTTGAAAATGCACCCTCTGTTGGCTTCCTTCACTTCCTTCTGTTAGTACCAAACTCTCCCTTGAATACTCCCTGGGATTGCCTTCTAAATGAACCACCTGCCTCGCAATCCTCGTCTCACTGTCTGCTGTCGGGAGCCCTGCTAGGAGACGTGGCCCTCCTCCTGACTCACAGCCCCACTTCATGCACAGTGTTGTGCCCCTCTGCACAGGCTCTGCTTGGCATGGCAGGACCTCAAGGAGCCTTCTGTCTCACCCATTTGCTTGTCTACACAAACTTCTCCATGGCTCCTGGGTCACTTGAGTCCCAGTCACCAATGTGGACTCTCTGTTATCTTGAAGTAATTACTTTATTTCTGGAAACTCGAGTCTTATTTGCAACCATTTTTGTTTCCTCACAGAGATCTCACATATTCTGAATCCTGGGCTTCATGACTTGGATGTCAGTGACTTTCTTCCCTGAAGGCTCCAGAATCTTTTGTACATATCCTCTTCTTAATGGCTTCTTATTTTGTCAACCAAGGATCTGAGGAAGTGCAGCCTTCGTTGTTTTACAGAAGGCTTTCTTATACCTTACCGAAAAGATCCAGGCTACTTGATCACCCTATTTAGTTGAAGCAAGAGAGACACTCAGATAACCATTGCAGGGAAGATGAAGTCAGTTTCTCTCATTAAAAAAAAATGTCTTTCATGTCATAAGAAAAAGCATTATACTTTGAGACAAGATAGCTGAGAGACCTGATTTGGATGGGATAGACCTTGTGGATGGGTATCCTGTTGTATGCTGTGATCAAAACGATGGAGAGGAATTAGCCCTGCAAAGAGGACAACATGTATGAAGGTTCTGAGACTGGAAGGGACTTGATGCATCTGAGCAACAGAAAGAAGACCCAGGCAGAGTCAGTGAAGAAAGTCGCGAGAGAGGATGCTGGAACAAGATCCTGCATGGCCTCAGACCATGGGAAGGATTTTGGTCTTTGTCTAAAAAGCTCTGGGAAGCTTTGAAGGGGTTTAAGTGAGTAAGGGAAGACATTTTGTGATCAGAATTGTTGCTTAAAATAGTTTGGCTCATGTGTGAGAAATAGAATGCAGGAGTTTTAGGAAAGGGAAGATGCTTTAGGAGGGCATGGGAGAGCTTAGGCAGTCACTTGGTGCAACAGGGTGGTGATAATAGAAGTGGAAATAAGAAATAAAGAGATTGAGAAATATTTTAGAGGTAGAATTGACAGGATTTGGTGATGGACTTGAAGTAGGTGATAAAGGAGAGCAAATTTTTATTTAAGATCTTTTAAGTGAGTAAAAGTGGTAAAATTTAAATGCCTGTAGGGGTAAGCATGAAAAGAGGGAATCAGACTGTTAAAAGATAGTAGGGAATGGAGGGGAACTGTGGCCACCTGGAAGATTCATGTCTGTTGTTGAAGGGGCAGCTGCTGGTTGGTTCTGACCAGTTGTTGCCATGTAGGGAAGCAGGCCTGACATTGTCAGATTTTCAGATTTTTCAGGAGAAGCCAGAGTCTGGTTTTAATGTGAAATGACCATTTCTGTTTATGTCGGCAACTAGATCAGAATTCTAAAGAACTAAAGAACACTGTACTAGTCACATACCACACGTGTGCAGGTGGTATCTGGCTCCTGGGCAGCCACTTCCTCTAGAAAGGTTTTAGAATTAGCCGTAGTCTGTGACACAAAGTATTTTAAAAATTAGGGTTGCCAATAAGAAAAAGAAAAAGGATACTTTAAGTTGGGACAAATCTTGGGAGATACTGATGATCTCAGCTCACACGGTCTGTCAGCAGGGCTCAGGTGATGGGCTGAGGCTGAGATCTGTGGAAATAAACTTAACCTAATTTAGAGCAGATAGCAGGAAGTGACTTTTTCTTAAAATAGAACATTCTAGACCATGATAGTCTGAGATACTTGGGTTAGACCGGAATCAAGGCTCTTTCCATCTTTTTCCCCTGAGCTTACAGTTCAAAAGTCCTTAAACCTTTTGAGAGTGAGTGGATGAGTGTTTATTTTATTTATAAGTCCATATGTAATTGGAGAAAGAATTCATATAGGTTCATAAAACCTGTACAGTTTTTTATTTTAGTGTTTGAAGCTTAAATGGAACCTACTTTTGGACTTCAGATTTTATTTATGAGGTGCTTTTAAAGCGAAAGGTGTGCAATTAATTTCTTCTTATTACATTCAGCAATATTTGTCTGTTTCTATGCCCAGTTTGATCTAATTTATCCTTAAGATTATATATCGCAAATATATAAGAAAGCATGTATTTTTTTAAAAATTAATTTTTATTGGAGTATAGTTGCTTTACAATGTTGTGTTTGTTTCTACTCTACAAGAAAGTGAATTAGCTGTACATATACATATATCTCTTCCTTTTTGGATTTCCTTACCATATAGGTCACCACAAAGCACTGAGTAGAGTTCCCTGAGCTATACAGTAGGTTCTCATTCATTATCTATTTTATGCATAGTGTCAATAGTATATATATGTCAATCCCAATCTCTGAATTTCCCCCCCGCTTCTCCTCCTTGATGCCATACATTTGTTCTCTACATCTGTGCCTATATTAGTGTTTAGAAAGAAGGTGTTTCTGAGAGTTAACAAGAAAGCTCAGTGATTGGGCCTATCTTGGCTTCATAATAGTACTTAAAACACTAAGATCTTAACTGCTATCTCATTTTCTGTAATGTATTTATAGGTGGTTGGAAAAGCATAGAAATGGTTTTCTTGAAGTCAGTAAATGGTAATAGGAGTCCTTGCATTATTGATTACTGAGTAAAGTTGATCTTGCTGTTTCTCAGAGATTCACTTTATAGAACTGAAAAAAGAAAGGATAGATGAGAATTAGGAGACGACAACCGAAAAAAACCCCGAGTGTCAAAACAAGTACCTAAAAATACATCAGGAGACTTAAACACATCTGGGCTGAGGGATTTGGAAATGACTCAGAACAGGAAGGAATCACAAGACTTAGGAGGACTTGACAGCTATGGGAATTTGCCTTTGCTTTACCTTGTCAGTTCAGTTCAGTTGCTCAGTTGTGTCCGACTCTTTGTGACCCCATGGACTGCTCCACGCCAGGCTTCTCTGTCCATCACTAACTCCTGGAGCTTGCTCAAACTCATATCCATTAAGTCAGGGATGCCACCCAACCATCTTGTCTTCTGTAGTCGCCTTCTCCTACTGCCTTCAATCTTTCCCAGAATCAGGGTCTTTTCCAATGAGTCAGTTCTTCACATCAACTGACCAAAGTATTGGAGTTTCAATTTCAGCATCAGTCCTTCCAGTGAATATTCAAGGTTGATTTCCTTTAGGATGGACTGGTTGGATCTCCTTGCTGTCCAAGGGACTCTCAAGAGTCTTCTCCAACACCACAGTTCAAAAGCATCAATTCTCTGGTGCTCAGCTTTCTTTATAGTCCAACTCTCCCATCCATACATGACCACTGGAAAAACCATAGCCTTAACTATATGGACCTTTGTTGGCAAAGTAATGTCTCTGCTTTTAATATGCTGTCTAGGTTGGTCATAACTTTCCTTTCAAGGAGCAAGCATCTTTTAATTTCATGGCTGCAGTCACCATCTGCAAAGATTTTGGAGCCCAAGACAATAAAGTCTGTCACTGTTTCCACTGTTTCCCCATCTATTTGCCATGAAGTGATGAGACCAGATGCCATGATCTTCATTTTTTGAATGTTGAATTTTAAGTCAGTTTTTTCACTCTTCTTTTTCACTTTCATCAAGAGGCTCTATAGTTCCTCTTCGTTTTCTGCCATAAGGGTGGTGTCATCTGAGTATCTGAGGTTATTGATATTTCTCCTGGCAATCTTGATTCCAGCTTGTGCTCCTTCCAGCCCAGCGTTTCTCATGATGTATTCTGCATATAAGTTAAATAAGCATGATGAAAATATACAGCCTTGATGTACTCCTTTCCCTATTTGGAACCAGTCCATTATTTGATGTCCGGTTCTAACTGTTGCTTCTTGACCTGGATACAGGTTTCTCAAGAGGCAGGTCAGGTGGTCTGGTATTCCCGTCTCTTTCAGAATTGTCCACAGTTTATTGTGATCCACACAGTCAAAGGCTTTGGCATAGTCAATAAAGCAGAAGTAGATGTTTTTCTGGAACTCTCTTGCTTTTTCGATGATCCAGCGGATGTTGGCAATTTAATCTCTGGTTCCTCTGCCTTTTCTAAATCCAGCTTGAACATCTGGAAGTTCTCAGTTCATGTACTGTTGAAGTCTAGCTTGGAGAATTTTGAGCATTACTTTGCTAGTGTGTGAGATGAGTGCAATTGTGTGGTAGTTTGAGCATTCTTTGGCATTGCCTTTCTTTGGGATTGGAATGAACACTGACCTTTTCCAGTCCTGTGGCCACTGCTGAGTTTTCCAAATTGGCTGGCATATTGAGTACAGCACTTTCATAGCATCATCTTTTAGGATATGAAGTAGTTCAACTAGAATTCCATCACCTCTGCTAGCTTTGTTTGTAGTGATGCTTTCTAAGGCCCACTTGACTTTGCATTCCAGGATGTCTGGCTCTAGGTGAGTGATCACAGCATTGTGATTATCTGGGTCATAAAGATCTTTTTTGTATAGTTCTTCTGTGTAATCTTGCCACCTCTTCTTAATATCTTCTGCCTCTGTTAGGTCCATACCATTTTTGTCCTTTATTGTGTCCATCTTTGCATGAAATGTTCCCTTCGTATCTCTAATTTTCTTGAAGAGATCTCTAGTTTTTCCCATTCAATTGTTTCCCTCTATTTCTTTGCACTCATCACTGAGGAAGACTTTCTTGTCTCTCTTTGCTATTCTTTGAAATTCTGGATTCAGATGGGCATATCTTTCCTTTTCTCCTTTGCCTTTTGCTTCTCTTCTTTTGCAGCTATTTGTGAGGCCACTTCAGACAACCATTTTGCCTTTTTGCATTTCTTTTTCTTGGGGATGGTCTTGATCACTGCCTCCTGTACAATGTCACAAACCTCCGTCCATAGTTCTTCAGACACTGTATCAGATCTAATCCCTTGAATCTATTTGTCACTTCCACTGTATAATCATAAGGGATTTGATTTAGGTCATACCTGAATGGTCTAGTAGTTTTCCCTACTTTCTTCAATTTAAGTCTGAATTTGGCAATAAGGAGCTCATGATCTGAGCCATAGTCAGCTCCCAGTCTTGTTTTTTGCTGACTGTATAGAGTTTCTCCATCTTTGGCTGCAAAGAATATAGTCAATCTGATTTCGGTATTGACCATCTGGTGATGTCCATGTGTAGAGTCGTCTCTTGTATTGTTGGAAGAGGGTGTTTGCTATGACCAGTGCATTGTCTTGGTAAAACTCTATTAGCCTTTGCCCTGCTTCATTCACTTCAAGGCCAGACTTACCTGTTACTCCAGGTATCTCTTGACTTCCTACTTTTCCATTCCAGTTGCCTATGATGAAAAGGACATCTTTTTTGGGTGTTAGTTCTAGAAGGTCTTGTAGGTTTTCGTAGAACTGTTCAACTTTAGCTTCTTCAGCATTAGTGGTTGGGGCATAGACTTGGATTACTATGATATTGAATGGCTTGTCTTGGAAACAGACAGAGATCATTCTGTTGTTTTTGAGATTGCACCCAAGTACTGTATTTCAGAGTTTTTTGTTGACTATGAGGACTACTCCATTTCTTCTAAGGGATTCTTGCCCACAGTAGTAGATTTATGGTCATCTGAATTAAATTTTCCCATTCCAGTACATTTTAGTTCACTGATTCCTAAAATGTTGATGTTCACTCTTACCATCTCCTGTTTGACTACTTCCAATTTAGCTTGTCAACTGGGCCTTTTTTCAATCTGTGAAATCTACACTGCTCTGTGTGCTTTGGAGTTAGTAGTGAAATGGTTCCAGGAAGCCATCCTGCTCTTTGTAAATTTGGTGGAAGAGACTGATTCCAAAATAAAGCATTGGATCTAGGTTGCTAATTAAAATTTACTGTTAAGAAAGAGATGTATAGGGATAAAAAAATTATTCTGTTACCATTTTATTGTTCTCTGGAGTTCTGTTTGGTTTGATGAGTTATGTGGTATTATAGAAAATGCTTCTTGTCTGTTGTGACCTTGATGTAAGAAACATCAACCAATTTCCTCACTTCTTACATGCTGATGACTGACTTGTATTCTTTTTGAAATTCTCATTTCTTTGTTGTGTGAAAAATAAATACAGAATTATATTAATTTCTTGCGCTAGAGGGTTAAAACTCCAAACAGTCACTAGCTTGATCTTCTGTATTTCTCAAGAGGTCATTTCTGAGCCTTTTGGGTCAGTTTCATGTCCATGCCCTTCAAGCAGTGCCTAATTCCTGTCACCATTTTCCCCTCAAACTTTGTTAGATCTGAGACGAAGAAAATGTTGAGAAAGTCTCCTCTAGTGTGTAAACTTCCCATGGACGGGAGCGGTGTCTGTTTCAATCACTGCTTTATTCCCAGCTTTCGAGAGTGGGAATTAAGCTGATGCTTAAAATATAATTATTGCATGAATACAGCGGAATGTTCAGTGAATTCAGGTATTCGGAAGGGAAAAGGGATTCTCTTGTCACATAAATTTGGTAATTTATTTATACCTTGCATTCTCAATTTTGTTCATTTATTTAAAAAATTATTTTGCCTGTACTGTGTGGGATGTGGGATCTTAGTTCTCTGACAAGGGGTCAGATGTGTACTCTCTGCAGTGGAAGCAGGGAGTTGTAACCACTTGACTGGCAGGGAAGTCCCTCAGTTTTGAAATAGTCACAATACAGCTTGGTGTCCTAAAGTGTCTGAGACACCTTGGTGTACAATCAAAACCCCATTAAGCCTTGTTTATCTGAACAGGCAAGTGCTGTTGAAGAGCACTGGCCTAAAGCAGAGCTAGTGTAGCACATTAATGGTGCTTAATAAATACTTCTTAAGGTGCATTTACTGAATATGTGGTGATCCTGAGTTGGGTAATTCAGAGACTTTCAGCAGCCTCAAGAGAAGATGGCTTCTGTGCTGTGTTGAGAATAAAGACTAGAGGCTGTGGAGGAAAAATATCCAAGGGAGAGAGGATCTGAGTGTAAATTGTGTTAACATTTCTGAAGGGAATTTTGATGTGAGTATCAAGAGCCTTTAAATTTCAATCTTGTAATTTTACTTCTAGAACTTTATCCTAGGGGAGTAATAAGAGAGGTAGGCAAAGCTTTCTCTATCAGAATACTGACTGAGATATTTAAAATTTTTAAAAGAAATTACCTAAGTGTCCCATTGAACCAGTTCATTGGAAAAGACCCTAATGCTGGGGAAGATTGAAGGTAAAAGGGAAGAGAACGGCAGAGAGTGAGATGATTAGATAGTATCACATACTCAGTGGGCATGAATTTGAGCAAATTTTGGGAGATAGTGGAAAACAGGGGAGTTTGGCATGCTGCCGTCCATGGGGCTGCAGAGTTGGACATGACTTAGTGACTGAACATCAACGTGTCCCAGCGTGTCTCATAATAGGTGGTTAGTTGAGGAAATGATTGGATAGCCATTCAATGAAACACTAAGTGACTATTTCAGTTCTTTTGCTATGTAAAAACAACCCAAACCCTTCAAGCTCAGAAGGCTTTAAACAATAATGAATTCTTTCCTGTCACTACGTGGGTTGATTGAGTGGTCCTTCATGTTACACACAGTGCTGGCTGACACTCATGCCCTGATTTCAGACGGCAGCTGGTCTGGGCTGGAAGGCCCAAGGTGGCGGTCTTAGCAGTCCGGCATTTGGCTGGGATACTTGTGCTCTCCTTCTCATGATCTCTCTCTCCATGTGGTATCTCATCTTCCAGGGCCTTTCTGTGTTGTTTCTTTTTCCAATAGGATAGCTTGAACCTTACAACTCTGCTTTTGAAGAGAGCAAAATCAGAAGCTGCTAGGCCTCTTCAAGGCTAGGCCCAGAGCTGGAACAGTGTCACTTCTGCAGCATCTGAATACAATACGAATTTTATCTGAAATTGTATAAATACACACAATAGGCATTGGAAACAACATCATAGAGGTTGTCTATGAAGGACAAAATTGAGAGTGTTTTCCTTTTCTTCTGTATACATATATGAATTTAAATTTTTTCTATAAACTTTTATTAGCTGTTTTAAAAATTAAGGAAACTAATCATTTATGGGGCCATTTAGAAAGTCTTGGCAAGTTTCAAAGGTTAAGAGATATATATGTTGTATTCTGTGATCCCAATGCCATAAAATTAAGACTACAAAGTTTTAGCCCAAAACATCTATCTACTTTGACATTTAAATGTATCCTGAATATTTCCTAGAATAGAAAAATTTTCAAAAGAAAAATAGCAAGCTGTTTACAGAAGGATTTTATGCATAAAACATCTAGCCAGTATGTGTAATCTTATATGCATTTGTCAGAAAACATGACTGAAGATAAATGAACATTTACTGCAAAATGGCATATAATATAACAAAAATAAACACATAGGAAATAGAAATTACTATTAAGGATAAAGAGATATTGATGAAATGGGAGACAAACTATAGTAAAATGTATCAGTAGAACATAGACAAGCATTTGTCATATTGTCATCAAGAGAAACAGAAAAATATAAGCAACATTAGGAATGCGATGGAGACATAATTTGAAAAGATTTTAAAATTTTGAAGAAAGAATTATACAGAACTAGGAAGACTGAAAAAATCTCAATACAACAGACTGTTCCTGAAGAAATATTTTAATGAACATTGACACAAAATAGGTAACAAATCTGAAGAGATCAATGAGCATAGTAAAAAGTGAAAAGATAACAACTAAGCGCATTTTATTTTATGGGTGTGTTCTACCAAACATTTCAGGAGTAGAGGTTTCATTATGCTAACTGTTTGAGGCTATATGAAAAATGGAAAACTTCTCAATCCATTCTATGACACTAAACTGCTGATACTAAATGTAGAAAAAGAGTATTCAAATATTTAAACAAAGAAACATTATTTCAAACAAGTTAATGTATCTGTGCATGTGATATGTGTGTGTTGTGTGTATTTCTAAAAGGAGGAAATCCATTTTTTGTTTGTTGGTGGTTACAATTCTCCAAAGCCATGGCCAGCTGGGCTGGTAATGTTACTGAAGATTAAATCTGCGTGGGTGTAAATTTTACTGAATTTGGATTGGAACTTCAAACCTAGCTAGAGACCTCAGAAATGTCAGCCTCTAGACACAAGAGAAGATAGAGAAGGACAAGTTAGATTTCATTACTTCTTCTTGGAAGATAATATCTGTAAGTCGTGGCTTAGCTAGGGCCTAAGTTCTAAGCATAGCAAAAATAACAATTAATTTAACTATTGGAACTATAGAAGGAAACATATTATTTTCTTAAGTTGATAGTGATGAATACTTACGTTAAGAGAAAAGAAAAATCTCAAATAGATAGCCTAACTTTATACCTCAAGGAACTGGAAAAAGCACAAACTAACCTCCAAGTTGCTAGGAAGAGGAAAACAACAAAGATCAGAGTTGAAATAAATAGAGACTAAAAAAGACAATGGAAAATGTATTGTAGAAAATTTAGAACATACAAATAAACAAAAGGAAGAAAATGAAAACCATATGAACCCAATTACTGTTAACATTTTAATGTGTATTGTTCCAGTCTTCTCTTCAAGTTAGTGTGTATGCATACATGTTTTAAAATGTGAATTGACCATAAAATGTTTTTTTTAGTCTACTTACCCCCCACTACTAGTATGTCATAAGCATCTTTCTATCTCATTAAACATTCATGTAATGGTCACATTATTCTAACTTCTGTCTGTCTCTCTCTCATCATCTATGTAACTGAATTCCTATTGTTGGGCCTGTTGACTCACCTTTTTTTTTTTTTAAAAACAACAGATGATTCATGCAAAAGGTTTAGATACAAAATGATTTTTGTATGTTTTCAAGGAAAACAAAATTAAGCTTTGAGCAACATAGAGATTTGAAATTAAGTTCACTAGTTAGAAACAGGTGTATAATTCTTTGGAGGGACTTTTTAGGGAAAGAAGAAGCCTGTATGCAAAGTATTTCTTTATGCTATATGTGAGGACTCTCTTGAGCATAAATGACAGATACTCTGATTAGAATTGACTGTAGCAAAAAAGGAAATTTATTGGTGAATGTATCGCTATCTGTTGCCTTGGTAATTCTCCAAAACAACCAGCCACAAAACATCAGTGACATACTAAGACATTTTTATATTGTCCAAGAGTGTATGGGGCCCTCTGGATCTCAGCTGGACTTGCTCATGCGCCTGTGGTCAGCCACTGGGTGGCTAGGCAGCTCTGCTGATCTTGGCTGGGCTTGCTCAAGTATCTTGGGGTTGGTTGGCTATTGGCTAGGAAAAGAACTTCCCGGTGGCTCAGACAGTAAAGCATCTGCCTACAACGTGGAAGATCTGGGTTCAATCCCTGGGTCGGGAAGGTTTCCTGGAGAAGGAAATGGCAACCCACTCCAATATTCATGCCTGGAAAATCCCATGGACGGAGGAGCCTGGTAGGCTACAGTCCAAGGGATTGCAAAGAGTTGGACACGACTGAGCAACTTCACTCACTCACTTACAGGACATCTTGACTCTGTGTTTCTCATCTTTCAGCAGACTAGAGTGGGCATGTTCTAATTTCTATGGCAGAATAAAATGACAAAGAGGATAAACGCATAAGTGCTATTGCAGGCTTCACATTTACTATCACCTTTTTGACCAAAGCAAGTCACATGACTGAACCCAGAGTCAGATTGGGAGGGCACAGCCAAGGACTCAGATAGAGGAAGGGTATAGAGTTGGGACCATTAATGTAGTCTGCCTGGTGTATGTAGCTATAATGGCCTAGGGATAGATGTAGCTTCAGTAACTGCTGGGTGCAGAGTATCGGATAATGTCACCTGGTTTGATTTCACACTGTTCAAAGACTGACTCTTCTTTCCTTGGCATTAGCTTCAATCTCAGGAAAGTACTTTCTACATGGTAGTACTCAGAATCTTGAAAGCAAATAATTCTAGCTGGAAAAGAGTTTATCTTTCCCAGTCATTCCAGCAAAAGTCATGATATGGACTGATTTTGAACCACTGTGGGTCACATGCCCATCCCTAAACCAGCTATCATGTCTGGGGTATGGAATGTGATGATCAGCCAGGTCTGGGTCATGTTCTTACCACTGGCATCCTCCAGGATAGAGTAAAGAGAGTCAGCCTTACCTAAACCTAATGAATTGTGGGTAGCAATTTGGAAATGATTTCTCTGAGAAAAATGGAGAGTATTACCAGAAAGTGGGGGGGGGGGGAGGCGGTGGGGAGTGGAGGGAGAATGAATGATATGCAGGTAAAATAAAAGATGACTTCTATAATGCTATTAATGTACTTATCTCACTGATACTACCAACAAAAACTGTTTATTGACTATTCTGTGCTAGGTATCAAACTGGGTGTTTTAAAAACATTATCTTACATATTTCTTACAGTACTGATTTAGGTAATTTTACCCACATTTTATGGATCAGAGAAAGGAAGCACATAGCAGGTAGTTTGTCACAGTCACTCAGCTTGTCAGTGTTAGAGTGGATATTTGAACCTCAGTCGGCTTCTTTCCAAAAATCTGTGGTCTCTGTGTCTAAAAGCTGAAGAAAAAGAAAGTACACTAAACACACCCTAAGAGGGAGAACAGAAAGCCAAGATGCACCCATTAAGGCCATTTGGATCTTAACACTGGAGGATAATCACAATCTTGTAGCCCTGGCTACATAAATCTGCCCCATGCCCATAAATCTGCATAACCATGAAGTGAAGTGAAGTGTTAGTTGCTCAGTCAAGTAGGACTCTTTGTGACCCCATGGACTGTAGCCCACCAGGCTCCTCCATCCAAGGAATTCTCCAGGCAAAAATACTGGTGTGGGTAACCATTCCCTTCTCCAGGGGATCTCTCCAGGAGAGAATATGGCATTATGTATAGGAGACTTGTTGGTTTGAGCCACCTCTTTTCTTCTGACTTCAAGATGGCCAATAGGTTCCAACTCATGTGTCAGTATCAGCTGGTTGGTAAACTGTTTAGAATATTGTGTTGATAAGAGTCCTGAATTTAGTGGGAAAGAAGGTTGTGATGGATTAGTGATGTCTGCAATGGGTACAGGAAGGGAGATGACAACCTGTTTGACTATTAGTTGACATTCTTGAAAACAAGGTATCAGAGTCACTGTCAGGCCACTTGTTTATGAGGGTCATGTGCCTCAGATGGAGTATTTTATAGTTAAGATCTCTATGATACAGAATTCTATGGTGATTTTTCTGGAGGCCCCAACTATCACTTAGCACAGACCAAAATGCAGAGTTTCATTTTCCTAAGGAAAAATGAGCTTCTTTTTCGCTCTTAGAACTTTTGACCTTGCTTGGGTGCATGATGGGGGAAATTTACAAAATGCTTAAATGTAGTTAGTAAAGTTTGAGGTCATTGCTTTTTTTAAATAAGCATGGGTGTGACTCTTTATCATCTATCATTCTCATCATCAATCTATCATCTATATGTACACACACACATCCACACACATACACACATATTTTTGAAATACAATGCTGTTAATGATCAGAGTTCTAAATAAATTTATTTTTGATATTTTTTTCTCATTTTTCAGATCTCTGTTTTGGATGCATTTTCCAGTACAGACTATGAAAAGAATGCAGTGAAAATTCTGGCCAACGGTGGAAACTTGGCTTAATCTCCAACTTAATATAGCATTCCTTCTCTTCTGTAGCACCTCATAAGAAAAGAAAAATGTATGGAAGTGCAAGGGCAATCACCAATCTGGAAGGTAGCCCTTCCAGATCACCTCGTTTACCACGGTCTCCTCGTCTGGGCCACCGAAGAACAAGTAGTGGGGGAGGTGGAGGATCAGGCAAGACTCTGTCCATGGAGAATATCCAGTCTCTTAATGCAGCCTATGCTACATCTGGACCCATGTATCTGAGTGATCATGAGGGGGTGGCTTCAACAACTTACCCAAAGGGCACTATGACTCTGGGAAGGGCCACAAATCGAGCTGTATATGGAGGCCGAGTCACAGCTATGGGGAGTAGTCCCAATATTGCCTCTGCTGGACTTTCCCACACAGATGTCCTTTCATACACGGATCAACATGGTGGTCTGACCAGCTCATCCCACCATCATCACCACCAGGTCCCTTCCATGTTGAGGCAGGTAAGAGATAGCACCATGTTAGACCTTCAAGCCCAGCTCAAGGAACTTCAGAGAGAGAATGACCTCCTACGAAAAGAGCTCGACATCAAGGATAGCAAGTTGGGGTCTTCCATGAACAGTATCAAGACCTTCTGGAGTCCTGAGCTCAAGAAGGAGAGAGTCTTGAGGAAAGAAGAGGCAGCTCGGATGTCTGTCCTCAAGGAGCAGATGAGGGTTTCCCATGAAGAAAATCAGGTAGGTTATGACTCATGTCAACGTTTTCAGCCTTGGTGTCTCACTGAGTAGTTGATGCTTTGCAGATGGTACCACGGCCTGTACAGGAGAAAGTTTGGCATCATCAAGAAACCTGTGGCTTAGTACATCTTTGACGTGAAGACTACAAGAGGACATAGGAAAGATAAAGTTACAGCTTGTGATCTGCTTATTTGCCAATAACCCTTTCACATTGTTGCAGAAGAGGGGGAACCACACCTCACTGGCTAACTTTTATACTTGGTTAATTTTGTTTTCTTTTTCAGTAGTCCCAAAAGCAGCTCAGATGTGCTTCCCCCTGAATAGAAGATTTTTTTTTGTAAGAGTACACACTTTAACAACAACATTTAGAGGGCTACATCTGACTGGTGAATTGTTTTTTTTTTTTTTGATGCATCAGCAACATTATTTCCTTCTAGAATGAGGGAAGTTGGTTCACTAAATAGCAAACTGAAAAATATTAAATGGAATTAGATAGGATGTATTTGATATTATGTTATAGAAACATGATAAATTTTAACCTAGTCTTTCTACCTTTATCCATTCAGTATTAATTAAGCACATAGCTATGTGCAGGGCACATTCTTACTCTTTTTTGGTCCATCATCCATGTCATAGCACGATTAGTTTTCCCAGTGTCTACTTGTACTTACTCCATTCTCCTGCTTTAAAGCCGTCAATAATTACTCGTTGCCTCCAGAATGAAGCGTACCTCTGACTAAACCCATAGCGCCTTCTCCTGGAATGCCTAAGCCTGCCTTTGTAATCTTATCTCATACCACCTTCTTCTACATCTGTGCTCCCTACACTCACTTCAGTTCAGTTCAGTCGCTCAGTCGTGGCTGACTCTTTGCGACCCCATGAACTGCAGCAGGCCAGGCCTCCCTGTCCATTGCAAACTCCTGGAGTTTACTCAAACTCATGTCCATTGAGTCGGTGATGCCATCCAACCATCTCATCCTCTGTCATCCACTTTTTCTCCTGCTTTCAATCTTTCCCAGCATCAGGGTCTTTTCAAATAAGTCAGTTCTTCACATCAGGTGGCCAGAGTATTGGAGTTTCAGCTTCAGCACCAGTCCCTCCAATGAACACCCAGGACTGATCTCCTTTAGGATGGACTGGTTGGATCTCCTTGCAGTCCAAGGGACTCTCAAGAGTCTTCTCCAACACCACAGTTCAAAAGCATCAATTCTTCAGCACTTAGCTTTCTTTATAGTCCAACTCTCACATCCATACATGACTACTGGAAAAATCATAGCTTTAACTAGACAGACCTTTGTTGGCAAAAGAGTGTCTCTGCTTTTTAATATGATGTCTAAGATGGTCATAGCTTTTCTTCTAAGGAGCAAGCATCTTTTAATCTCATGGCTGCAGTCACCATTTGCAGTGATTTTGGAGCCCAAGAAAGGAAAGTCTGTCATTGTTTCCCCATCTATTTGCCATGAAGTGATGGGACCAGATGCCATCATCTTAGTTTTCTGAATGTTGAGCTTTAAGCCAACTTTTTCACTTTCCTCTTTCACTTTCATCAAGAGGCTCTTTAGTTCTTCTTTGCTTTCTGCCATAAGGGTAGTGTCATTGCACATCTGAGATTATTGATATTTCCCCTGGCAATCTTGAATCCAGCTTGTGCTTCATCCAGTTCAGCATTTCTCATGATGTACTTTGCATATAAATTAAATAAGCAGGGTGACAATATACAGCCTTGACTTACTCCTTTCCTGATTTGGAACCAGTCTGTTGTTCATATCTAGTTCTAACTGTTGCTTCCTGACCTGCATACAGGTTTCTCAAGAGGCAGGTCAGGTGGTCTGGTATTCCTATCTCTTGAAGAATTTTCCAGAGTTTGTTTCTCCCTACACTACCACTTGGGAATTCCTGCACATACTCAAGATTACTCACTTCCATTCCTTTCTGTTGCCTTCCATTAGTGGCCTTCTCAGCATCCCCTCTCCCTGCGTCTGTCTATTCAGTCCCAGCTAGTTTCCATTTTCAAATCCTACCGACACTGTGCCTGCTAAGTTGCTTCAGTTGTGTTCGATTCTGTGCAGCCCAATGAACTGCCAGGCTCCTCTGTCCATGGGATTCTCCAGGCAAGAATTCTGGAGTGGGTTGCTATGCCCTCCTCCAGGGGATCTTCCCGACCCAGAAATTGAACCATTGTCTCTTACATCTCCTGCATTGGCTGGCGGGTTCTTTACCACTAGCACCACTTGGGAAACCTACCTACACTGTGAGGCTCATGTATAGGCTGCTGTTCACAGGGGCTCGGGAGTAATACATGCCTGGGATTAAGTCCCAGCCTCACCTCTTATTACCAGTGAGATAAATGCTAAGAGATGGGGAGTAGAGTGTTGTGCCATTTGGCTGGAAAAAATTCTCAAATGTCATTTAACTTTCTGTAGAAGCTGAAGATAATTCTAACTTGGCTAAACTAGTGAATCTCTGATACTTGGTCTTGATGCTGGCCTAATGAAGCTCTCTGCCTTTCTGGGGATCATCTGCTGACCTCCTATATGTTTCCTTGCCTGCTACGCTGTTGGAGTCCAAGTGTTCACAGAAACATTTCTGATCTGTTTGAAAATCTGCTCTTCATTCTCCTCCTATGTGTGGAAAGCAGTCATCTTATCCCTTTGATTATCTGACAGAGCCTCTGCTGGTTTTCAGATGTGGAAATGTGATTTTTAGTTGGAAACGAAAGCTTTGTTCTTCATTCCTAAATCAAATCAGTGCCCTTCACTATCATTTTTGCTTTTTCTTTTTTATGACTTTGCTGGTATATGAAGTTCTATTACTACAATGTGCATTTCCCCAGTTCTGTACTGATTTTCTTCCTTTTTTAGTTGCTTTGGAAAATGGTTAAAGCAGTTTAAGAATGATGTAAGAAGTGACAAAAGGTATGGAATCCATTTTATAAACTGTCATCCCCAAAATTACTTTTTTCTTATGATTTTATCATTAATTTTTTTGAGCACAGAATACCTACTTATACATGTATATATATTTATTAATTACATGATATGCTAGTGTGCTAATATATTATGTGTCTTCTATAACATTCACGAAGAATTAGCATGGAAGAGACAAAATAAAGTTATTTATTAAAGTAAATTTTAATGACACACAAAGCCTTTTTGTTTTTACTAAAAATATTTTAACCCCCATGTCTATTTTGTAAGGCATGGTTCAGTTTAAAGCAGGTAATAGCCACAATTCCACTTAACTGTTCCATTTTGCCTTAAGCCAGAAGCAGGTGAATATTTGAGGGTGTTCCCATTACTTTTTCCTTGTTCTGGGACCTAATATGATTACATGTTACCATGGTTTCTGTGGGTGACATATGACTATTCAACATATGACCCAGTGAAAGCCCCAGTATTAACCTGTTAGCAAACTATAATTATTTGCTTTTTAAAAACTTATTTATTTTTAATTGGAGAATAATTGTTTTATAATATTGTGTTGGTTTCTGCCATATATCACATGAATCAGCCATAGGTATACATGTGTCCCCTTCGTCTTGCTTTCTTTTTTTAGATTAAAAATATAAAAGGGGGGATAAGCATGGAGATTTTGAAAATTACTTGCAATATGAGGTAGTGTTACAAAATAAGGAATATAAAGATTGACAAAAAGCAAGTTATTAAAAAAAAAAAAATTGAACGTCTTCCCCCCATCCCCTTTGAAGTATATCAGGATCCCTTTTAGGGGTATATGAATACCTGTTGGTCAGAATAGGGTAGATCCTGCTGCAGTGTTCAGTAGACCTCAAATCTCAGTGACTTAACACATCAGAGATTTATTTCTGATTTACCTGAAGTATGAAGCAGGTCAAGTGACTCTTCAGGGAAGCTCTCCTCCAGGCAGTGACTCAGGATCCAGGTTTTCTGCATCTTGGCACATGGTTGCAATAATTGCTACTGCAGAGGAAGAGAGTGCCTGGAGTTGGCACATCGGCTCTGCAGTTCCTTGGGCTGGAAGTGACACAAATACGAGGGACTGTGAGATGTAGTCCTCTTTTCCAGGAAGGAGAGAAGAGTCAGATATGAGGGGACACTAAAAATGTTCACCAGTGTTGTTGAGTTTGGAGAACACTCCAGACGTCTGCCATCGCTTCTGTTTCTATTATTGCTGCTACTGCAGCCAGTAGACTTCTTTTGGGAGCTCACTATGTACTAGGCTTTGTGCTTAGAGCTTTGTCTATATTATCATGTTTAATGTTTGCATTAGTCATTTGAGGTAGGTGCTAAACTTTTTTTCATTTTACAGATTAAAAATAAATGTAGAAAGAATAAGCAGCTTGCCCAAGTTCACACAGCTGCTAAGTGACTGAGCTGGACTGAGTGACTTAAGGCTTTAGCCTCTTTTACTCCAACATCTAAGATCTTAATTTATTCTTACTACCTCCCTCTAGGATCACTGAGCTGTGAATAGAATCCTACTGTAATAGAAAGATCATACTTATATATTAGATGAAAAAAATGAATAGTTTTGATAGAATGATTCAGAATGTAATTTAGTTTAATTAGGATTTTATTTCTCTTTTTCCACAATTGACTGTTTAGGTTTTCTACCACTCACTATTTACCATAATTTATTATATTTTCCCTTTAGAGGAAAAAAATCACAGAACTTTTTTCTATATGGAAGAAAAGAATGTAAAAGAGATAAGAAACCACAATCAAGTGTTCTTTATCCGCAACAATCAGAGACTGCATCTACAAATGTAGTTCTATCACAGGGTGTTTGGATAAGTAGCATTTTACTAACCTAAATTCAGGTGATTGAAAATGATTTGAATTGTGCTATGTGCATAGAAATAGGAAGTAGGTCCATTATAGGTGGAGGTGAGGAACCTTGAATGTTCTTGTATATTAAATTTATAGTTCTGTGAATTTAATGATCACCAGCATAGACCTTTTACCTCATGCAGTTACTACAGAAGGCTCCCATTCACCAACTCCTTCATAGTGTGTTCTGAGGTCTTTGTGGTTCTGTTGTAGGAAGCCGAACCCAACTCCAGATCTAAGGGAGGATGTTGAACACACTCTCTGTATTGAAGAAAGTACAGACCTTAGAGCCAACGGACAGGTGGCTGTGACCAAATATCTTATGAGTGAAGTAAAGACACTCAGGTTTCTGGATGGATGTTTCACCCCAGACTCCCTTTCCATTCATACTTTCTTGATTCTCTCCAAGGCCCTATGTCTCAGGCACAGATCTGCATGTATAGAAATACATTTGAGATACTAAGAGTTGCAGTACTGATATTTGGAATCTTTGGTTTGTTTGTCGAAACTAGAGTGCATGGATGCAAAGTTATCCTTATGCTATCACTTGTGCTTTTTGCTTCATGATGTATTTTCTTGAATGGAGGAAGAGTGAGGTGGAGTCTCATGCTTTCAATGTCACACCTATAGAATGATTTGGGGAGAAATGAGGAGAAAAGATTTAGAATGGATGTTAGGCTGCCACTGAGATAGCCCCTTTTTGATTTTTAATGGCCTATGGGGTTAGAGTTGATATTGAGAATGCAGCTACATATGGGGAAGTTAAGTGACCCATTTTTTTTTCCTGTAAGATTATATAGTTGCCTTTTCTTTACAACTCCATTCTATTTACCTGTTTGATGGAGATGAGAGAGAGAAAACGTGGTAGAGAATACATTTTCAGAAAGTTCATAAGGACTTACATCTTGCAGTTTTGTGCATATAAGTTATTGGCTTTTTATATACCTGATTTTTTTATGCTATTATTAACTTTGTATTTTTAATGGATTAGTTTTCCAAACTAGGTATCCATAAAGTGATTTTTAGATATTTTCCTAATTTGTGCATGGCCAGTCAAGGATCTGCATGAATATAAAGAGCATCAGACCCTGGGAGATTGTACTAGATCTAATATTTACTCATCTCATGTGTGCTGAAGTGGGACAAGGTCATTGGGAAAGGTAACCTAAGAAGTGTAAGTAAACCTGTCTGGGGAATGTTATGGCTTTTAAGTGGTGGTTATGTGATAATTTCTATTTCTGGCTTAACACAATAGAAAGTGATCTACTCTCAATCAATATTAATATGGGTTTCTGATGAGATTTTGGGCTAGTTTCACATATGATTTATTGATTCTCATTTTGAGCCTGTAACTTGAAAAGGTCGAGATGGATCACATTTCCATGTTTCTTTTCTTATTATTTTTTCTTTTATTTATATAACTGCAGGGCCATCTCAACAGAGGTCATTCAACTCTGTTCTAAATATTCATTTCACTGTGAGTGTCCAGATACAAAGAGTTGTACCAGTTGGAAGTGGGTGATGGAATTAACTCTATCTCCTGCTAGGAAGGTGGTGAAGCAGCTGCATTGTGAAGGGGTGACCACTGACAGTTAAATGCAGCTGCAGTCACCTTGAGTACTGAGTGTTTGTGAGATCAAGGGCTTATTCCCGGAGATTAGGGCCCCATCAGGTTTGTGGGTGGGACTTAAATATTCACTCCTCAGACCTGTCTTATCCCTATGTCTTCTTTCTATTATTCTGAAATCCATGGATCCCCCAAAGCCCAGTTTCCAAAGTGTGTCAAGGGAAATGACACTTTCCAAAGGGAATTTTCTGGCCAAATAAGCTTAAGACACAACATAGGAGATACTCCTCTCCTAGAAATTCATAACGCTGTATGTTTTGGATTGGATTGTGTCCCACCCTGAGAAAAGATATGTTGGAGTCTTAATCCCCAATGCCTCAGAATGTGACTTTATAAGGTCTTTACAGGGATAATCAAGTTGAAGTGGGGTCACGAGGATGGGTCTAGTCCAATATGACTGGTGTCCTTACTGAAAGGGGAAATTTGGACACAGACATAGACATGCAGAGAGAGGAGACTGCGGGGAGAGACATGGTGAAGATGGCATCTATCAGCCAAAGAGATAGGCCTGCAACAGGTCCTTCCTTCACAGTCCTCAGGAGGAAGAGACCTGCTGACACCTTAATCTTGAACTTGCAGCCTCCAGAATTGTGAGGCAATATATTTCTTTTGTTTGAACCACCTAGTTTCTGGTACTTTGTTTTGGCAGCCCTAGCAGACTAATTAATACACCATATCAGCATGTGAAATGCTCTGACTCATGCAGTTAAAAATATTTATTAAACTTGCTTAACCTAGCAATTTCCCAAACTTACTTGACCATGAAACTTACCTTAAAACTGTATTAGGCAGCTAGTGCTACAGTAATAAGCCATGTCTAACAAGCCATCCCCAAACTTAGTACCTTAAACAGATAAGCATTTACCTCTCTCTTACATATCTACAGATTGACTGTAACTTAGTTAGGCAGGTCCAAACTCTGAGCACCAGTTTCTAGACTGAAAGTGGGGTTCAGGTATGTGTGTGTTTCCACATTCTCTTTGGAACAAGCAGCTTTTCAGGTCTTTTATCTTCTCATGGTGGATCACAGATGGCAAGTGTCCAGCCAAACCACGTAGACACATTTTAAAGCCTCTATTTGCATCATGTCCACTAAAATTCTGTTGCCTAATTCATGTTATGTGGCCAAGCCCAAAGTCAGGGGGTCAGGGAACTATATTCCCTGTAAAGCAGAAAGGGAGTGAATATATATATATGTGTGTGTGCGCGCATGTGTGTGTGTTTTGTCCAATATATATATATGTCTGTCAGAAATGATAAATAATCCTAAAACTGAGGGTATAAAGGTCACAGTTTGGGAAAGGCTACTTCAAGAGCAGCTCTAGAATCAGGACATTAAAGTTTGAGACTGTAAAGTGGATGAGCCATCTGTTGTGGTCAAAGGTTCCTTCAGTGGCTAGTCCTTCAAATATCCTAATGATGTCTGATAAATGGCTCACCTTCAGACTTCTTCTCTTCTTCCTCAAGTAACTGGCCAATGTAACTCAAGTGGAAATCTGGAAGGTTCTGGAAAAACTTGTATTTTCCCGATAAACGAGTAAATGTCACCAGCAATGCTCCTTCCTCCTTCTTTCTGTCTTGAGTGTCAATATGTTGCCTGTTAGTAACCATGGAGGGAAGGATGAGAAAAGCACGGAGACATATGTCCTGCCATCTCTCAGCAGTTGCACCAGCAGCAGCAGTGGCCTGCCTCCAGACTTCTAGTCATGTGAGAAAATAACCTCTAGTTGTTTAAGTCACTGCTGGTTGGGTATCCTATTACTTGTAGCTCAGTACCTTTCTAACTGATAAAACATAGAAAATCGGAATTGATAACTATTATTCTAATTTTGGGGGCTTCCACTGGGAAAATTTTGTGGCCAGAGGAGCCTGGAGGGCTACAGTTGATGGGATCGGAGAGTCAGACATGACTTAGCACACACACACATTTTAATTATCACCAGTCATGATACCCATTGGGCTTCCCTTGTAGCTCAGTTGGTAAAGAATCTACCTGCAGTGCATGAAACCCGGGTTCGATTCCTGGATTGGGAAGATCCCCTGGAGAAGGAAATGGTGACCCACTCCAGTATCCTTGCCTGGAAAATCTCATGCACAGAGGAGTCTGGTGGGCTGCAGTCCATGGGGTTGCGAAGAGTTGGGCGTGACTGAGCGACTAACACTTACTTATGATACCCATAAAAATAGGTGCATTTCAGTGAGGTGAAATGAGACCCTGAAGGACCTTACACATTAAAATGAAAAAAACCTGTTTACCAATGGTATTGAGCAATACTCCAAGTAGTGACACGAATGCTACTCCAAGCCTGTATAAGCAAAAAATGGAAATTTATTAGTTCTTGCAGTGAATTGCTGGAGAAGAAAATGGCAACCCACTCCAGTATTCTTGTCTGGAGAATCCCATGGACAGAGAAACCTGGTGGGCCACAGACCCTAGGGTTGCAAAGAGTCGGACACTACTGAAGCAACTGAGCACGCATGCACAGAGAAATTGCAGAAGGACTCAGGTGTGGAGATTGCGGTTGACTGGATGCAGGGCCTCAAACTGTAGCAGGACTTTGCTTTGTTACTGGTTCTCAGTATCTGCCTCGACATGTGAGCCTTAGTTTTTCCTTCATGAGGTGGGTCACAATCGAAGAGATAGGAGATCCATATATCTTCACTTATCATTTAGAAAATTTATGGAAGGACTTTGGTCCTGCCTTTTTATATTCTTCCTTCAGGACTTAGTGAATGTGTGTGGTGGAAAGGGACAGGTATGTGAGAAGGGGTTACAGTGACTGATGACCTATTAGAACTGCATGCATTTGAAGAGGAGCAATTCTGTAAAGGAATTGAGATGAAGGGCAAAAGCATGCTCTAGGACAAAAACAGGTGTCCAATCGCACTGTCCTTACTCTCTTTCTCCGAATGTTTTAAGGGCTTGTGAGTCGTATCAAGAGGGCTTCCCAGGTGGCTCACTGGTAAAGAATCTGCCTGCCAAGCAGGAGACTTGGGTTCAGTCCCTGGGTCAGGAAGATACCCTGGAGGAGGAAATGGCAGCCCATCCAGTATTCTTGCCTGGGAAATCCCATGGACAGAGGAGCCTGGCAGGCTAGAGTCGATGGGGTTGCAAAGAGGTGGACACAACTTAGCGACTGAAAAGCAGCTGCAGCAAGTTGTTTCAAGAGCTCTGAGAAATGAAGAAGTCAGTCATATATCATATCTGTGTGTAAGTTTTTTCACTTTAACTCTGATTTGAAGTGAGCGTCTGTGTGTGTTTTGCCCAATTTATATAGCCACATGGATTTAGAACTAGGCAATATGAACTAGTTTTTAGCACCACAGCGTACCTTGGAATGCTGAATCTTAGAAGAAAGAAATATTTCATCTTCCTTGTCTTGAAATCATATTTCTCAGCTCTACAGAGAATTGTAGCTTTTGTCTACCTTTCCAGAAAGGTGGAAAAACTTTGGTTCAGACTTAGGCAATGACCTACTTAGATTGAAGCCACAATCGTAAATGTGTTTCGTGGGTAGGTGAAAACTTCCTTTGGTCTTGAAGATAGATGAGATGGCACAGATCCAACACTTGATTTCTTTGTTTGCTGGAATGTAGGGGAATGATTTGAAGTGAACTATACAGCTTTGTTACAGATGTCAGCTGATTTTTGCCTCAGTGATCTCTTGCAGTCAGCTCTAGGATCAGCCATATGCACTGCATTAGTAGCTTTACAGATTTTTACTCCCAGGTTTTCTTATGAAAAACTTGGCTAATGGGAGGGAAATAAACATTCTTGTATGCTAGACCTTGGGAAAATTAAATGACTTCCATCTTCTGTTTTCTTTCTGGATCACTTTATTTTCGCGATGGGATAGCAACAGCACACTATCAACCAAAGAAAACATTTTGGAATATTTTAATGAATAGACTATTTTAGTCTCACTTGTGCCAAAGGCATTTATGGAAACCAAGCTCTGGGAGGGAGTGGTCACCCCCGAAACATTCACTAAATGTGCCTAATAAAATTCCCTATAGAAAACATCCTCAGAGCATTTTAAGAAGCAAGTCTATGTTGACAGGAGAAAAAGTACCAGAGTGATTTTATCAGCCAAAGCAGATGGGTTGTGAACCTGGCCTCTTCTGGCCAGAGTGCAATTTTGGTTTCTATAATTAGCTGCAGGTGGAGCTCTTGTGTTTTTGTTTTGGAGTCCACTGACATCTGTGTGCAAATTCCCACCATCCCCAGTTGGCATTTGGACTCAATAAGTGGTTTGGCTTTGCAGGAGTAGAGAAAATTATAAATCTATTTCACACACACACATAGATAAAGCTGCTCTAAAGGTCAGATTCTGAAAGCTGTGGAAAGCATTTCCAAAAGTTTGAGAAGTAGGTTTTAGGCAGAATGTGGGCAAGCAGCCAAGAACTAGAGCAGACTGACACACAGAATTCTGGCACGTGCAGTGTTTTCTCTGTTTTTCTGTGAAGCTAGCGTTTGATTGTTATCTTGGAAGTGATGAGCAGCCATTTTGTTTTTTCAGTAGGAATATTCTGGAGTGAAGAAGTATTGACTGAGAAAGCTACTTTGTTGTTGTTTAGTCGCTAAGTCATGTCCAACTCTTTGGAGCCCCATGGACTGTGGCACACCAGGCTCCTCTGTCTTTCACTATCTCCCAGAGTTTGCTCAGATTCATGTCCATTGAGTTGATGGTGCTATCTAACTATTTCATCCTCTGCCGCCCTCTTCTCCTTTTGCCTTTAATCTTTCCAAGCATCAGAGTCTTTTCCATTGGCGGCTCTTCCCATCAGGTGGCCAAAGTTTTGGAGCTTCAACTTCAACATTGGCCCTTCCAATGAATTTTCAGGGTCGATTTCCTTTAGGATTGACTAGTTTGATTTTTTTGCAGCCAAAGGGACTCTCAAGAGTCTTCTCTAGCACTACAATTGGAAAGCATCAATTTTTCACCACCCAGCCTTCTTTATGGCCTGTCTTTCACATCCTTACCTGACTACTGGAAAAACCGCATAGTTGGTTTTTGACTATACTTCTTGTCTCGTAAACTCATAACTGGGCTGGAATTGTCTGACCTGGTACTATACATTGATCAAATTAACTTAGTGGTTCTGAACTGGGCGCAGTCTTGCCCCTGAGGGGACATTTGACAATGTCTGAAGACATTTGGTTGTTGCAGCTGGGTGGGGTGTACTACTGGCATCTAGTGGATAGAGGCCAGGGATGCCAGTTAACATCCTACAGTGCACTAGACTGCCCCCCCCGCCATTCTCTGTCCAACAGTGTCAAAGGATGCAAGGTTGAGAAACCCTGAGTTGATTGGTGGATGGTATATCTTCATTTTTCTTGATACTTTTCCTATACTCAGTTCATTCACTTTGTGAAGTGATCAGAATGTATATATTTATGTAAAAATAATGATATAAAAGTTAAAACTTGATTCATCATTGCATGGGAAAGAATTGTGAATGATGTCTTAAAAAACAAAACAAAACAAAACCCTGACCTGAACAAAACCTTGAATCTTCAAATACCTTGAAATTTTTTTTTTTACAAGTAAACATTTGGTAAACAGAGATCTATCTCATAAGGAAATGGACAACCCTTTAAAGGGAATGAAATTTATTTTTTAAACTGAGTTTTTATGGTACTATAGTTTCTATCTCACACTGATCTTAAATGTAGGGGAAATAAGCATTTTTGAGCTCCTGTTATGTACCGGGAACTTAGTAGTTGCTTTCCATGTGTGTGAGTTCAACAGCCCTGCAAGACATGTGGCATCCCCATTTTATAAATGAGAAACAAGCCACAGAGAGATTAAGTGGTCTGCCTGAGGTCTCACCACCATTCAGGAGAGCTGGGATTTGAATCTCAGGTATGCCTAGATCCAAAACTGGTTTCTTTCCATCGTCTCAAAAGGGAAAACAACAACAGATTTGCTTGAAAACTAGGGAATTTTGTGCTGACATGGAAGATGTAATATGGAGTGTGAGTATTAGTGTGCTGGCTGACAGTATCTTAAGGATATTGTCAAGGAGGTGTGCAGAAGAGATGGAAGGGAAGAATGAAGAAGGGAGCATGTTGCCGGGAGCAACAAAGCATAGAGGGCAAGCAGGAAGGAGCAAATGCATTCTCGTCAAGAGAATGAGCAGAGGGGAATGTCAAAAGAACACTTCTACCTTGGAAACCCATCCAGAAGGATGAGAGGAAGCAACTCCAGGGCTGGCTAGAAAATTAAAACCACAGGTGGCAGAAAAATGAGACAGATTATCTCTCAGGATGTTCATTAAAGGCCTAACGGATCCTTTAAGGTGGTTTTAACTTTGACAAATTCACAGGGTCCACAAGAGCAGAGCTACAGGGCTGGGGAAGCTCACAAAGACTAAGCAGGATAGCCAAGAGTCTTGGTGGGCTGGAATTGAGTTAGTTGGAAAATGGGCAGGAATAAGGACAAAGTCAGTCTCTTGCTCTCTGATTTCTCTCTCTTCTCTCTTGATACCTGGTTTTATATGTTGCTTGTGAAACAGTGACCAATAAAGGAAAGCATCCATGTCTTCTCCATTTAGGTGCTCAATAAACACTGATTAGTCTCTATTTCAAGTTCAGAGAAACAAGAATCTTGTTGGCCCTATTTGAATCCAGAGTCTGTTCTCGATCCATCAGCTGTGGCCAAAGGAGTCATGGGATCTGTACTCCCCTTCCCTTGCTCCACCCCCAGAAGAACTGTGGAGAGTCTCTTTGAGAAAGGCCATGATGGGTAGATTCTCTATCGGGGAGCCTGTGGGTCAGGTGGTAAGGAGGAAAGGACAGCTATTCCTGGGAAATATGTTTGTGCAGTGTATAATTGGGAACTTGCCTTATTTCATTTATGAGGAAGACCAAGACCATTCAAAGAAAGTTAACTACTGTTACCTCCATCTGTAACTAGCTATTTCAGTGGCCATCTGGAATCTCTTGAGTGTCACATCCATCTTGTCAATCCCCAGTTCTGATTGTGCTCACTGCAGAAATTCCAGAAGTAGTATTGACTGAGACCATGCTCATGCTATCTTATCTTAGTGAACACATACAACTCCTTTATAAAATGTCAGATTACATCCTGTATGGAACTTTATTTTTATTTGTGTATTTCTTTATTTGGCTTTGCTGAGTCTTAGCTGCAGCATGCAGGATTTTTAGTTACAACATGCCATCTCTTAGTGGTGGCATGTGAAATGTATTGAACCCAGGCACCCTGCATTGGGAGTATGGAGTCTTAGCCTCTGGACCACCAGGAAAGTCCTCTGTCTGGAACTTTAAAAAAAATTCTCCACTGTTCATAAACTTCCTTAGTCTTGTTGGACGCTCGGGTCTCCAAATTGGTTGAAATTTTGGTGATAGTGTCTGTAGAGTTTTAGAACTAGGTGTGTTATAATCTTACATCTTCTAAAGTGTAACAGTTAGCTTGAGTTCTAAAAAATTTTGACTCCTGAGTACATATTATCTAAGAAGTTTGAAAAAAAAATCACAATTCACTGATTTGTCCCTTGGAAGAGCTTTCTGAAATATCCATATGTAGCAATAGAAAAGTTCCCAGTGAATTCTGAAACCAGTAGAAAAACGTAAATGTATGAGACTGAAAGTTGAATAGTGTAGTGCACCTGATGGCTAAATTTAGAAGCTGTTCAAATTTAGAAATGTATCAAATAAATAAAATTTACCTTCTCAAAGTTCTGTCTGTAATTTTTAGCTTTAGGGACCATGTACTTGCTGAGAAGCTTTCATTAGACTTTGTAATTTTCCTTAGAAAAATGTGTAAAATCTGAATTGTGCTCATTTCTCCTCCTTATCCATGCTCTGAACCCCAATGGCATGTAATTAGGGATATTTAGGTAAAGCTCTGTCTATATGTTGTGATTTAATGTTAGGTACTGTACATGTATTAGGAGTAAGTAGTTCCCAGCAGTTAATGAAACGAATGAGCTATTGGCAATATGAGACTTATCTTTGGCTCACTGCTGTTCAATTTGTGCTAAGAAGTGGGTACCTGTGCCGGAATTTTGGTGATGGTTAGAGAGTGTGTATGTTGGTTAGGGTGGAAATCTGTAGATAGATTGTACTATATTTACTAGCTATATTCAAGTACAATCTACTGGAGGTGGTAGGTTTTAGTCTACCCTCAGGAGTAAGTTGGAGCTTCCCTGGTGGCTTAGCTGTAACAGATCTGCCTGCAATGCAGGAGACGCAGGTTTAATTCCTGGGTCGGGAAGATCCTCTGGAGGAGGGCATGGTAACCCACTCCAGTAGTCTTGCCTAGAGAATCCCATGGACAGAGGAGCCTGGTGAGCTACAGTCTATAGGGTCATAAAGGGTCAGATGCAACTGAAGTGACTAAGCATGCATGCATGCAGAGGAATAAGTTACCTTGAAAGAGTGTTCAAGGTGTTGGAAGTCATAATAAAGTATACATTAAATATTTTATTGAGGACTTTTAGGTCATTATGTTTGTCTTGGGGTGCCAAAATTCCCAGTTCACCTCAGAGAATTCTATTTCATTTCTTTGTAATTGCAAATAACTCTAAGATGGCAAACTAAATCATGCCATAGTCATTTGTGATAGACCATGAAACAAAAGATTTTGGTAAGTTAGAGAGTAACATTTAACTGGGTAACACTGTGTTCCCAGTCACATTCTTAGAGCTGAAGAAGACTCTAAAGTAGTGTGAGATGTCCTTTCAGTCACCATCTCATCACTCACTGCTTTTTTTTCATCATAGCATGAATACTTTGTTTTTGATGGATAGTTGACTCTACCTTGAAACTTGAGCATGAAGTTTGAACTAAGGAAGGAAATTTCTTGTTCATTTTTTTTTAACCTTTCTGGGAAGAGTCCTTGATATGAGCATTCTCTCTCTTCTGTCGAAGCCGAGCTGTCTTGAATGCCTTCTTAACACCTATTAGGTATTTCTTACCCTTGTTGTAGGATGTGCATTCATATGTGAAGCTTGTATTATAATTCTGACAGCCACACTTATACCCTTTACATCTGACATGTTGCTTGTTCAGAGTTTCTGAGAGCAGACTGGGCAGACTGGTAACGTGGCATTAGTGGGGCCTGCCTTCTTGGTTCTTGTTGGGTTGTCTTTGACAGTGGCTGAGAGCACCAGGTTTGGAGATTAATTTCCTGGTTTCCACTTCCAGCTGTGGGACTTTTGGGAAATTTATTTTATCTGGCTGAACCTATTTCCTTACCTGTAATGTAGGTGTAATTATGGTACCTGCTTTACATACAAATTTACTACTATAAGGATAAATTTAATAGGATTTAAATTTAATTGGATTAAATAAGGGAGTTCATGTAAAAATATTTAGCACCATGCCAGCAGGAGTAAACATTTAAATAATAGATGATGATGATAACCATGAGGGAAACCAATTTGCGGACAAAGGCAACATGTATGGGAGTTAGAATGCCAAAGAATGCTCAAACTACTGCACAGTTGCACTCATCTCACACGCTAGTAAAGTAATGCTCAAAATTCTCCAAGCCAGGCTTCAACAGTACGTGAACTGTGAAATTCCAGATGTTCAAGCTGGATTTAGAAAAGGCAGAGGAACCAGATATCAAATTGCCAACATCCATTGGATTACTGAAAAAGCAAGAGAGTTCCAGAAAAATATCTATTTCTGTTTTATTGACTATGCCAAAACTTTTGACTGTGTGGATCACTACAAACTGTAGAAAATTCTTCAAGAGATGGAAATACCAGACCACCTGACCTGCCTCTTGAAAAATCTCTATGCAGGTCAGGAAGCAACAATTAGAACTGGACGTGGAACAACAGACTGGTTCCAAATCAGGAAAGGAGTACCTCAAGGCTGTATATTGTCACCCTGCTTATTTAATTTATATGCAGAGTACATCATGAGAAATGCTGGGCTGGATGAAGCACAAGCTGGAATCAAGTTTGCCAGGAGGAATATCAATAACCTCAGATATGCAGATGACACCACCCTTACGGCAGAAAGCGAAGAACTAAAGAGCTTCTTGACGAAAGTGAAAGAGGAGAGTGAAAAAGTTGGCTTAAAACTCAACATTCAGAAAACTAAGATCGTGGCATCTGGTCCCATCACTTCATAGCAAATAGATGGGGAAATAGTGGAAACAGTGACACTTTATTTTTTGGGGCTCCAAAATCACTGCAGATGGTGACTGCAGCCATGAAATTAAAAGACGCTTGCTCCTTGGAAGAAAAGTTATGACCAACCTAGACAGCATATTAAAAAGCAAAGAGATTACTTTGCCAACAGAGGTCTGTCTAGTCAAAGCTATGGTTTTTCCAGTAGTCATGTATGGATGTGAGAGCTGGACTATAAAGAAAGCTGAGTGCCAAAGAATTGATGCTTTTGAACTGTGGTGTTGGAGAAGACTCTTGAGAGTCGCTTGGACTGCAAGGACATCCAAGCAGTCCATCCTAAAGGAAATCAGTCCTGAATATTCATTGGAAGGACTGATGCTGAAGCTGGAACTCCAATACTTTGGCCACCTGATGCGAAGAACTGACTCATTTGAAAAAACCCTGATGCTGGGAAAGATTGAAGGCAGGAGGAGAAGGGGACAACAGAGGATGAGATGGTTGGATGGCATCACCGATTCAATGGACATGCTGCTGCTGCTGCTAAGTCGCTTCAGTCGTGTCCGACTCTGTGACCCCATAGACAGCAGCCCACCAGGCTCCTCCGTCCATGGGATTTTCCAGGCAAGAGTACTGGAGTGGGGTGCCATTGCCTTCTCCACAATGGACATGAGTTTGAGTAAACTCCGGGAGTTGGTGATGGACACGGAGGCCTGTGGTGCTGCAGTCCATGGGGTTGCAAAGAGTCAGACGTGACTGAGTGACTGAACTAAACTGAGCTGATTGGAGTTAGAGAGCTGAGAAAATGGCAGAGCAATGAAACCAGAGCTATACCTGAAGACTATCCCACCTCTGGACTTCCTGCAATTTGTTTAAGCCCATTTGAATTGAGGTTTACTAATAGCCCTCTGCATCTTGATTGATAGAGTCATAAATATTCAGTGCTTTTTGTGTAGAAGTTTAGTAGTTATAAAATTGAGTAGTTCCTAGCTCCTGCCATGAGACTCTAGTCTAGAGGGAGAATACTATACTCATAAAAATCTATTTAAAAAGACCCATAGAAAAGAGATGCATATTGTGCCTGCCATTAAAAGATACAATTAAAATGCTTTAGCAGCCCAGAAAAAGAAGACTTCATATAGGGAAGGTGGCTTTGGAGTCAGTCCTTGACAATGGACTAATATTTAAAGTGGTGGAAAGTGGGAGCAGGAGTGTATGGTGGGGAGTATAGGCTTTCACTGGAGAGAATGGCCAAGAGAAACTAGATGGTCAGAGATTTCATAAAGCTTTGGGATGAAGGTAGGGCAAACGTAGTCGTCCAATTATTGCACTTATGTTTAAAGAGGAGAAAGAGAAACTGGACCACAGAGATCACCTTTAAAATTTTTTCTGATTCAAGAGAAGTAAGTATAGTGCTTATTATTACATGGAGGCACAGTATTTTGCTTCCATGATTTTTCCTATGTGTTCCTGGCACTGTGAACTCTGCCAAGGTACAACAGAAGGATGCATTTAAGACCTCTGTCAATATGCTTATGGCCCAAAGGGAAATGTGCTTACAGGCCAAGCAGAAGCTCTGTGTCTTTTGAGTTGAGCACAGCCCAGTTTTCCTCCATTCAATTATTTGACATGCCTTTTCAGTTATTACTGTGTGTATATGTATATGAGAGAGACAGAGAGAGAGAGAGAGAGACAGAAACACACACACACACAGAAATAGAGATAGAAAGAGAGAGAGAGAGAGGAAAGGGAGGAGTAGGGAGAGAGAGAGAGAGGGAGATGCCATCTCTAAAATGTCATCATTGGATGTGTGAGTATTGTTATTTGCCAAGGAGATGCCATATCATGATCATGGGTATTTTTCCTTATTGTCTGTTATTCTTCCTCATTTATAGATTCAGCGGAATTAGAATATCCTACTCTTAAACTGATTCAGATGAGCTTCTTAGGGATGGCTAGGAGAGTTTTCTTGACTGAGGTATTGACCCTCTTAACTGAATCTAAGCCAGTTCACATTGTTTTGTGGATGGCTACTCTCAAGAATTTCGGACCATAACCAGACTTCTCTATTGGTTAAAAAAAAAAGACTTATATTACATTTTTCTGGTAGGCTGCATTGAAATATTTTCTGTAGCATGAGATGGAAACTATAAATTTTTGTATCACTATAGGGAGTAATACAGGAAAAAAGATGAGGATGACTACCCTATAAATGCTATTGTCTAAAATCTCAGGAAAGGCAAACTCTCAAGATGTCCAAAGATCACATGGCTTCCAGGTCTAGAAAGCTTTCCACATTAATCCAACCAAACTAGACTCCCGAGGACTCAGAGGAGGTGTTTGACTGATTGATTTTTGTAAACTTTGGCCTGTTTTGTTCATCTCTGTTTACTGAATCCATCTGCTGCATAATCTCTGTCCAGCTGAAACTCTTATAATGACACTTTAGTAGTTTGCACCAAAGGAATGGCCTCTTATATCAAGTTCTCTAACTGTAATCTCTCCACTGATCTTGAAATGTGTCTATGTACTTTCCACTGGAGATACCACCACTGTCTCCTAAGGGGTTCAAACAAAATGATGACTGAATGACTGAAATGGATCAAGGCAACAGATATGGAATTTCCACCATGTGCTGGCTAGGTGTTCAGAGTATAGTAATGGTAGAAAACTCCTGCCTCCATGGAGATTCCATTCTAGTGGAGGAAATGAAAGGAGTCAAGGTTTGAACTTGATACACTTGGGAAGACTGAAGGCAAAACTGGATCAGGATGCTGGGAGATCAGGAGTTTGTGTTTTGATCATGTTTTGTTGCAAAGTCTCACTCATCCAAGTGATGATACTGAATGGGGATGTGGGCTTAGGGGAATTGGCTTTTTTTTAATTTTAACATCACGGAGATGGTGAGAATGGATATTAAACTGCAGTGGGTTGCTAGTGATAATGTTGATTTTTATACTTTTCTTGCAAGGAACTTGGTTTTGAAGAGTGGTAATTGGAGGAGATGCAGAATTTGGGAATCTCCCCCCACCAGTGTGACACACAGTTGGCCATATTTTCTACTTTAGGGAATAGGTCACTAGAAAGAGGGGTTATTGGTGGAACAAAGTCTGAAAGAGGAGGGAGAAGATGAGATCACCCTTGGGCAGGTGGTGTTTCTCTTCCTGAAACCCAGAAAGGAGGTGGTCAGGAAAGATCCAGATAAAGAGACATTAGTAGGTGTGGAGTAAAAGAAGTAACTTTTATCCTAAGGAGAATAGGATAACAAAAAGAGAAAGCTCCAGACTAGGGATTAATTTAGAATTGACTTTGATGTCAAACTGGATTTGATGTTGGCCAGATTACCTCTTTTCCCTGGACCTTCATTTCAAAAACAAAAAAGTCTCAAAGGCTTATGTTAGTTGAAACATGTCATAACTCTAAGGCTACTCACAGTTTTTCAGGGAAGTTAAGAGTGCACTTGCGGCAAAAGGAAAAAAAGAAGTGCTGTTTATGACTCCACAGTGAGATTTGATGGGAGATGGGATTAGGATGAGGCAGGAGTGATTGAAGCAGGGAAAGATAGATGTTCTGGAGGCCCCGTTTGATGTGTTGGTAGCTTTATTCAGGTGCTGGTGATGGGGTGATTTGTTTGCTGTGGGGTGACCCAGCAAGCCCATTACTCTCCTTGGTGGAGACAGGAGCCACCAGAATTTCCTAGGAGAAATTTTACAAGTAAAGGCTAGTTTTACTTTTGTTGTTTATGGCATTTCCCAGCTATATTAATTACTATTCTGATAGAAACGCTACAGAAATATACTCCGTGCTCCCCAAAGTGCAGAATTGTTCTTAAATAATCCAAGAAGAGGTTTTACCTGTGTATTACAAAGCTTCAGTGCTTCCTTAGCCATGGCTTTTTAGTGGAAGAGGCTCTGGTTTAAATGGAATTTTTGTTGCCTTACTTTTAGCTTTAAGGCTATGCAACCTGTTTCCTATTCAATACCAATTGCAAATAAAATTATTTTAGGAAAAAATGATAGTTGTGGATTGAGTGTTATCTCTCAATTTTTTAAAGGTATTTTGTAAATTTGGGAATTATGTTTTGCTTTTTCACTTGGCTTTTAAATAAATATCTGGCTATCCATCCATCATCCATCCGCTTATTAAAGTGATATCCCTGAACATGGCAGTTTTTTAGTAAATAACTGTTGAATAAAATAACACAGTTTTATGTATATATGTGTATATACACACATACATACACACACACACATGTATGTAGGCTTCCCAAGTGGTACTAGTGGTAAAGAACCCACCTGCCAGTGCAGGAGATACGGGTTCAATCCCTGGGTCAGGAAGATCCCTTGGAAAAGGGAATGGCTACCCACTCCTGTATTCTTGCCTGGAAAATCCCATGGACAATGGAGCCTGATGGGCTACAGTTCATAGGGCAAAGAGTTGGACATGAAGTGACTTATCATGCATACACACACACACACACACACACACACAAACACACACATATTCACACACACACACACACATATGGCTGAGGCCTCTTAGGTTTCATGAGGCTAGCAGGTCTGGATATAATTCTCACTGTGCTACAAGTTGGTTGTGTGACCTTGGAAATTACTTGCCAACATCAAAAAATTGGGAGACTTCATGAAAAATCTGAATTTCTGAATGTTCTTGGTCACCGAGCAGACCCTGTAGCTCTGAACCCAGAGCTTGTTGTTGGGTTGTGGTTGTCTTAGGTGGGACATGTCTCTCTCCATGTTGCTCTAGTCTTCCCCTTGGCTGATAGACGTATATCCTTTGTTTGAAGATGAAATGAAGAACATATTCACTTTCAAGATGGTAGTCAAATAGGAGTACTTTTTGGCCTTTGGTGAAAATTCTGACTCCACCAGTGGGAGAGGGTATTGACATCATCTTAATCACTTTCTTGGACTCCAGGAGTTTCAAAACTACCTACACAGGATCAGAACTGGGTAAAGATCTGGTTTTGGATATTTAGGGTAAGAGAAATAGGCAAGGCATATCAGGCACCGATTAATTCTTAAAATCATGTCAAAGACAGTTGACATGATTACGAGTGAGGTGGAAGTCTTGTGTCCAGCCTGGAGTAAAAGGGATCATGTTTCCCAAATGAATGGAATAAATGGGAAGAGCGAATTATTAAAAATTCACTGTAGATTAAGGTGCTGCCCCTTTATGCTAAGAAGGCAGATGCTGAGATCCTTTTAGGGAATTTGCTTTGCAGGAGAGGAGCTGCCTTTGTTTGCTTTTCTGATGACTTGGATTTCTACAGCTGCTCGTAGTTCTTGAACTTCCTCAAAAAAGTACAGGCTGATAGAATTGTGATGAAATCAGCATCCCAGCACTACATTTCCTAAGGACACTTAATTCCAATGGTATTTAGTGTAATTCCAGCAGCTGGCTTGGATTTTATATTGGGATATGTGACAAGGCATGTGCTGTGTATGCATGTGTGTGTGCGTGTATGTATGTGTGCAGATCTGCTGTTATAATTAGAGTAGGAAAACCATTACAACAGATTGATGGTTATTTGGTTTGGGAGATAAATTACTTTAATTTCCTCAAGTGTTTCATTTTCTTTGTATTTTTCAAATCTACAGTATCATTCAGATGACTAATAGGAATTTCAGTACATTGGAGGACACTTTATAATGAACATTATTCTTTGAAAAAACATAGCTTATTATACACATTTTCCATCAGGAAGTAATATGACTTTGTTAGGTGTTTGGGTATGATTTTGGTATCTGAATGCTACTGCTTTTTCTGCCTCTCTCCAGGGTCTGGTGAGGGGATCTGATTATCTAAAGACTAGCAGTCAAAGGGAAAACAGAATATGGCTTTAATAATCCCTGAGGATGGACTCAGTATCTCTCCATGCAGGGATTTTTTGATTAGGTATGCGAGCTTGCTGTTCCTTCTCCACCAGACCCAAAATGGTCACACTTCCTGCATGCTGCACCCAAGTAGCCACCATGCTTCCAGGGACATTAGGTTAAGCAAGAAGAGAAGACTTTGGTGTGCTTACCACATGAATACCCAGAACTGAAAGAGTAAAAGAAGGTGGACAGGGCCCTGTCCTGAAAGGCAGGGAAAGGCACTGCCTGCCTTCCTGGTCCCCGTGGCTAGAGAGCTGTGTGGATGGCAGATGTCTGAGAAAGTGGTGTTTTCAGAAGTGGTCAGGAACGATAGAAGAGGAAGCGGATGGGAGACTTGAGGCCAGCTTGCCCTATTGGGGCTGCAGAAGTGGGAGAGAGGATGTGGGGCAGGGCTGTGTTCCTTTTGCTCTACTGTGACTCTATCCATGAGCATAACATGTTCCAGTTGATGTCCTGGCCACTGGACAACCATATTAGGCACTCCTTTTTAGGGGTAGGAACAATGAAGACTGTCAGAGAGGTGCAAGTCGAGGGTAATGGATGTGACCTCTTGATGTCCAATCCCCTTCATAAGAAATATGTTTGTCACAGATATCCACACATAAGAAAAACCCCGCTAATGTGTCTATCACTTTTTTCTAGGTACTGTCATAATCCTGATTTTATAACATGTCCTCTATCAATAACTTAATAGATATTGGAATAAAATACCAGCAACAGCTAACATTTATTGAGAGCTGTGCTGCAGTCCACAGGGACACAGAGTCAGACACGAATTAACAACTAGACAACAACTACGTATCAGGCATACACACACACACACACACACACACACACACACACACACTCATTTGTTCTCCAAAATAGCACTGTGAGGTAGTTGTCATTCCTATTCCCATATTTACAGATGTGAAAATGGAGGCTCACAACCAGCAAATGGTGGAACAAGGACACAGATGTAGGTGGTCAGGTTCTAAAATGCACAAATGATTCTGTCTCTCAAAGAAGTGGGTAAGAAATGCTAAAGAAGACACTGGCCCAAAAATTGGGAGACCAGAGTGCAGCCCAGAGCCTGTCTTGGCTCTACCACAAACCTATTGTGTGATTGACAGCATGCTAATGAATACAACTCTAGTGGCAGAAAGTGAAGAGTAATTACAGAACCTCTTGATGAGGGTGAAAGAGGAGAGTAAAAAAGCTGGCTTGAAATTCAACATTCAAAAAACTAAGATCATGGCATCTGCTCTCATCACTTCATGGCAAATAGAAGGGAAAAAATGGGAGGAATGACAGATTTTATTTTCTTGGGCTCCAAAGTCACTGTGGTTGGTGACTGCAGCCATGAAATTAAAAGACACTCCTTATAAGAAAAGCTATGGCCAACCTAGACAGCATATTAAAAAGCAGAGACATTACTTTGCCTACAAAGATCTGTATAGTCCAAGCTATGGTTTTTCCAGTAGTCATGTATGGATGTGAGTTGGCCGAAGAATTGATATTTTTGAATTGTGGTGCTGGAGAAGACACTTGGACTGCAAAAATATCAATCCAATCAACTCTAAAGGAAATAAGTCCTGAATATCCATTGGAAGGACTGATGCTGAAGCTGAAGCTCCAATACTTTGGCCATCTGATGGGAAGAGCTGACTCATTAGAAAAGATCCTGATGCTGGGAAAGATTGAAGGCAAAAGGAGAAGAGGGCAGCGGAGGATGAGATGGTTAGACAGCATCATCAACTCAGTGGACATGAATCTGAGCAAACTCTGTGAGATAGCAAATGACAGGGAAGTCTGATGTGCTGCAGTCCATGCGATAGCAAAGAATTGGACATAACCTAGTGACTGAACAACAACAACAATGAATTCCTTACTCTGAACCTCAGTTTCCTGACCTGTAAAGTGAGAATCTGTTTTCTGTTCAAGGTTTTTGGGTCCATAACTCACTGCATTAGCTTTCTGGGGAAACCATAATAAATAACCACCAACTTGGTGGCTTGAAACAGCAGACATTTATTCTCTCCCTGCTGTGGAATCCAGAGATCCGAAGCCAAGGTGTATGAAGGGTTGGTTCCTTCTGGAGGCTCTGAGGGAGAATACATTCCATGTATTTCTCCTAGCTTCTGGTGACTGCCAGCAACCCTTGGTATTCCTTGATTTGTAGACACATCAATTCAATCTCTGCTTGTCTTCCTATCATCTCTGTGTGTCTCTGGGTCTCAAATCTCCCTCTGCCTTTCTCTTAAGAGGATACTTGTCATAGTACTTGAGTCTCCCCTAAATCAAGGGAGACTTCATCTTGAAATCTTTAATTATATTTGCAAAGACTCTTTTTCCAAATAAGGTCCATTCACAGATTCAGGGGGTTTGGTCTTAGACATATCTTCAGTCTAATGCTCTCCCCATTATCTCCCCAGATGTCTCAGCTGCTTAGGACTTAGACTTATCTCATTTGCTCAATCAGGTACACTTACCCTCCAGCTTTCTTTCTTTTTTTTTGCTGCTGTTATAAGACAATGACAACAGATATTGGAAAAGAAAGGATTAAAGTTAAGTAGTGACTAAAACCTTCTAGGCAGTTCGGTGCAGTGGGTAAGATCACAGAATCTGGAGTCCAGAGCCCTGGTTTCAGTCTTGGCTCTGCTACTGAGTCCTTTGAACTGGATAAAATCACTGACTGCCTCTCTCTTGGCCTCAGTTTTCTATTTTGTAAAATGGAGCTAATAATAGTCACATTTGTGCTTAATTGTGTCTGACTTGTTGCGACCCCATGGACTGTAGTCCACCAGGCTCCTATGTCCAGGGAACTCTCCAGGAGAGAATACTGGAATGGGTTTCAGTTTCCTACTCCATGGGATATTCCCGACCCAGAGATGGAACCTGCGTCTCTTGCGTCTCCTGCATTGGCAGGCAGATTCTTGACCAATGCGCCACCTGAGAAGCCTTAAATGAATGACTATGTAAAGTGCTTACAACAGTGTTACGCTCTTTAGAACTATGAATTTCCTAATAGTGTTAGCTGCTATTATTGTTGCAATTCCTCTTATTTCTTCCATTTAGAAGTTCATGCCTATGATTTTGATAGAGAAATGAATTTTGTGAGAGATTCACTTAAAATATGGCAAGGAACAGCCCACAAGTATGCTATTTTTCCACCAACTTTTAAATTAGGATGTCCAAATGTGTCTGAAATGTGAGGCTGATACTTTCCAGAGTGCTGAAACAATTTTTGGCTTAATCTTTTTAGCCATCAAATAAGCTGAAAGCAGAGTGAGGCTGTGCTCACGTTGGAAGAGGCGGGCAAACAGATGGAAGGTGGCTGAGGGAGCATTTTGATGTGCTCACGGAGGAGGCGATAATATCTCAACATTGTTTTCATTATTTACAGATAATTTTTATGAGAGATTTTTGGAGATGCTCAGTTTTTTCTCTTTCCTCTGAGTAGCACATAGTTGTTACAAATCAATCTGTTAATAGGAAGCTGAAGAATTTAGCTGTTTGGGGACTGATGGCAGTTCGAATTTTATAACTAAGATGTTTCATTATCAGGATGCTGATTTTTTTCTGTGATAATTCATTACCTTTCAAAATTCACCCAACAGCCTGGGTTCAGCAGGAATTATGGCTGACCAAGGTCTTGTATTAGAAATACACCAGCTAATTTATTTGTATTAATATTATATTTCTAATCTATCTCAGGCAAGGAGAGGACAGAGGTGAATAGAAGAGTCCATAAACTCTTCCAAGGTGGCTTCATGGTGGAGTATATACCTTCAAATAACCCATTATGACATGCTATATTATTTTTGCTATAATTGAGATACTTGAAATAATTAAGTACAGACTTCTGGATTTAGATATAACTGCATTTAAAACTTGCGTGTAAAAACAAAACCAGCTACTTTGTCTCTGAGTTTCCATTGTCACATCTGTGAACTGGAGTTATTTTACTATTTTCCCCACAATGAGGTTTAATGAGATAATATACACAGAGCACTTAGCATGATGCCTGGCATACAGTATGTTCAGTAAATGTTAGTTATTTTTACTATAGAAGTGAAGTTCCATGAGAAGAGCTATTAAACTTTGTTAATTTATTCATATGGCTTGATATTTATGTATCACATTATGTGATATATTTAATGAATGTATGCTTTATTACCTGTCTTTAAATCTATCACCAAAGCTCATTTACTAAATTTATATTCTCTATCACATGGACCTAAATTAAAATCAGTTTGCTCTCTATATGTCCTGACATTTGACATTTTGGATACAGCTTTGCATAGTTTTTTTTAGAAAGCCATCACTCTATAATTACCTGCGTGGATACGCTGGGAAGTATACTCAGTCCACCATAAGGAACAGAGTCTCACTCAGGCCAACTCCAGTAATGAGGCTTTGTTTTATGAAAATGAGAATTGATTCATCAAAATAGCTAATCGCACAGACCTTTGGAGTCTCAGGTATGCCCATTACAGTTTTATGATGTGGGGAATGTAACTCAGCTTCTTGGATATTCTTCAACTGTAAAAATTGGGATAATGATTTCAGCACTTGCTGGGAAGGCTATGTGAGATAACAATGGAAAAAGCCCTTAATGCAGAGCACAGAATAAGCATTTAATTAAAGCATTCAAATGGTATTAAGATGGGTGAAATCTTCCAGAAATCTGATAATAAGAACCGAGGTATTCCTGGGGCTTGGTGACACTAGAGGCTGGGGAGTAGGAGTTTTCAGTCTTTACTCAAGAGTTCTGTTGTTAACATAGCCACAATTACTTCTCCTGCTGTCCACTTTTCTCCCTATATTCAACTGGTTTATTCTTTTCATGTTGTTCAGTGACTAAGTCGTGTCTGACTCTTTTGCGACACCGTGGACTGTAGCCCTCCAGACTCCTCTGTCCATGGTATTTCCCAGGCAATAATATATTTCTGGTTAAATTCCTGAGAGAATCTTCATCTAATGATCACCTCGCTTTCCACAGCAGAGTTTTTCTACAAGGTGCTGGGCAGGAAATCAGAGTATGCTCTGGGGTCACGTGCCAACCTCTGGACCAATGAGCTCAAGGGGGTGGGGTTTTGCCTCAGAGCCCGGCGTCTCACAGCTCTTGCCCTCCTGAGAAGCCTAGGCCAAGAATCCTGAGGAGGCACTGTGAACACACTAGTAAGTATTTTGGTAACTGACTAGGTGAAAACATGGATGACGAAGTTTCTGAATCTGGAGGTGTGTTTTGGGCCCTGTTGGGCTCCAAGATTTTATCTTCTTACTCTTTGTGGCCTTCCCTCAGGAACAGCCACACCATCCTTTACTGTTTCGGCTTTGGGGCGTTGCGTGCGCTGCCACTGCCAGTGTTGCGTCCCCGCACTTCGCCCCACGCCTCCGGGTTGAATAGTTGGCTTCGAGTCTTTTTAGTTTCAGCCAAAGAGGCTTCGCCCTGACGCTCTCTGAGGGCCCCTGCAGGCTCCTGCCTCGCCACCTTACTTGCTTCCTTCCCTGCACTTACCACAATTTCTGTTTGCTTATTACTCTGTATTCTATCTGATAATTGATAAGTATCTACTACTCAAGTAGTCATGGACTATCCATGTTAAAACAGGGACTGTTGAAGACATTTGTTTTGAAAGAATGAGCATAAGCTAAGGTGTCTACCTTGCAAATTGAATTAATGTTGCTACCCTGGCACGACTGAAGTGACTTAGCAGCAGCAGCAGCCTGGCATTGTGACCCTTACAAAGCAAGGTGTATGTTTGGGAAACAGGGTGAGTCCCCAGGGAACCTTTGTAGTCTCTCATTGTGCCTACTTCCGCTTCTTAACTCAGATTGCTTGGGTTCAAATTCTGATTGATTCTCGAAAGATCTTCTGTGAGTCCTTGGGCAAGCAACTTAGAATCTGTGCTTCAGGTTCTCATCCATAAAATAGGGATAGTAGTCACACCTACTTCAGAGGATTTCGTGAGGATTAAATTAATGAAGCCCTATAAAATGCTGACAGCAGAGCCCGGCATAGATTAAGGTGGCCAAACATATTAGCAGTTGTTATTATGAAGCGCTGGGGAGCGACTGGGATTGTGGCGAGTTGAGGTCTGCCCTCTGAGGGAATCTGTGGCCTACCAAGGCTAGTGAGTGAGATGAGGCAGACATTATTCTCTTACCTGCATAAAATTGCTTAGTTATAAACTGTGTGATGTTCTGAAGGATGTCCAGGATGCTATGAACAGTATAAATGCAGGAACTTTATTTCATTTTGCACTGGGGCCTGGTCAGAAGGTCTTCTCTGTGAGCTACAGTGTGAAGACAGAGACTAGGACTTAACAAGGCCAAGGGTAAGGGGGTAGCTGGTATTTGAGGAGTAGTGTGTGCAGAGGTTCCAAGGTAAAGGGCCCCAAGATGGGAGTGTAGAGAGTTTGGAAGATGATTAGTGATAAGTGGTATCTGTGAGATGTGGGTACCATTCTCATTTTATAGAGATGAAAAATGAGGCTTAGGGGATATCTACACACAGTTGTATTCCAGGGTGATGCCTGGACCTGGTCACAGGAATTGTAATTCAATTGGGATATGGCCTGGACACCGAGATTTAAAAAACTTGCCCATGTGCAGCCAGGGAAGGAGCTACTGCTCTTGGCTTGTTAGAAATGCAGACTCTTAAACACATACCCAGACCTAATGAATCAGAACCTGCATTTTAACAAGATCCCTAGGTGATGTGTAATGCACAATGAAGTGTGAGAAGCTCTGGTTTGTGCATAGACTCAGCCACTATTGATCAAAAGGATAGATATCTAAGTCCTGTCTCCAGTTATGTTGGTTCAGACGTCCAGTGTGGGACCCAGAAATCAGCATTCCTAAGAAGGACCCTGTGTAGTCCAGAAGCAAAATCTGAGACCAGATTTAAGAACATGCTCTCAGGAATGTCAGAATGAGAATTAGGATAGGAGAAGGATGTAGATTGGATTTAAATCTGATAATGTTTCTGGCCTGTTGAAGTCTGGAGCCTCCCTCCTGTGAATCCATCTGCAGAATTCTAATACTTTTTGATCTTCTAAGCTTTAAATAAAACTTGGAAAAAGGACAGTGTTCACACTAAGAATACTAATAGTCTATTAAATTTGGGGTTTGGAGAAAGTTGTTGAGAATAGCAAGATTAGTGGTCTGAGTTCCTCTGGAATAGTTTTTATCGACTCCTGAGACCAATTGTTTTATGTGGCTCAGAATAATAAAAAGACATTTATCCTGTCTGTCTTAATTTTCCAGATGGCCTCCAGGAAAATTTCCAAGCAGAAATCACATTTATTCAGCTCAGGAACCCACTGGGAAGATGATATAGTTATAGAAAAAGCCAAATTCTCATTGACTTTGAACGTAGTGTTTTTCTGAATTATTGTCTCTCTAGGATTTAAAAATTTGTTTACTTTTCTCATTTCATGACTCCTCTGAATCTCTGTGATTTCGATTTAACTTCATTATTCCCTTGATCTGTGTAACAAATGAAATTAAGAGGTAATTTGATAATGGCTTTTTTGAAAAATACATGTTCTTTAAAAATGCTTTTAATGTGGGTTTGGTTAGATTTTTCTCCTCCTCCTTTCCTATAAACCCAATGGCATTGTGCTGGTTGGGGAAGTTTTGAATATTCCTTATGTGGTTATTCTCTCCTAGCCATGGGGTGTGAGCCAGATTATCCGCATAATTTTTTGGGCTCGTTACAAAATGAAAATGCAAGGCCTTTGTTCAAAAATCACTGGACAACAGACATTAAACCAAGCACAGGGCTCTTCTAAGCCTGGGGCCTTATGAGGCTCCACAGGTCACAGCCATGACCACCTTGTATGTGAGGTCCTGGGCTGCAGGAGTCACATTCACCCAGGTGGTGAGACCATCTCTACCTTAGCTCCTTTTTTGTATCTCCTTGGAGCAGTAGACCCTTTCTTGTCTGGCTCCGCACACAACTGGGGGAAGGGATACAGTGTCCAGAAACCTACATTCTTTTGGTGAGATGGATACAGTCTCATATACTATTAATGAACAAACCTATATACTACTGTTGAAGGTTTAAATGGATACCTGTTTTCTGATATGAAATTGGTAAATGTATATTAAGAGTCTTAAAAATATTCTTATCCTCTGACCAGTAGTTTCTCTTTTAAGAATTAAAAAAAATTTTATGGTAGTTGATTTACAGTGTTGTGCTAATTTCTGCTATACAGCCAAGTGACTCACTTATACACATACATACATTCTTTTTTATATTCTTTTCCATTATGTTTTATCCTAGGATATGGAATATAGTTCTCTGTGGTATACAGCATGACCTTGTTTCCTCATCTAAGAATTATATGTGCACAGAGTAAAACGATATTCATTGTAATGTTCTATTTTAAGTAATAAAGCATAGGCGCTAACCTCAATATCCAATACTAGAGAATATGCATATTATTGTATTGTTAAATACCATCCAGATATTTAAAAACAAGACTGTTTAATCATGTGGGAATCACTGTATCATATATCATGAAGAAACAATCACTGATACTTCCCTTCAGTTAAACATGATAATAGACAGGCTTAGATACTGTGTTGATATTGATGTTGCTGACAGCCAGTGCCCTAATCTGGGTCCATCCATTTTTTTCCTCATCATCACTTATGCCCACCCCTTGTGCTCTGGCCTTTTCTATATAATTTGCCACCATGCATCTTTTACTTTGGCTAAAATGGATCCACTTGTATTTGTACCTCTTTTGCTGTTCTCCTTTGCTTGGTTGGCTAGGATTAATTCCAGATCTTCTCCCCACCCACATGTTGAAATCCAATCCATCTTTCAAACCAGGACAAATGGTGTTCCTTCTGAGAAGTTTTTCCTTCTTTTCTAATGATCCCAGCCAGAAATCGAGTTTGAGTATTTTATAACTTGTTGATTGTAGTTCTTATATAGGATGCTCTGTATATTGCTTTCTAGCATAATTATTTGTGTATAAGTCTTCTCTTTTCCACTGGATTATTAACCCCTCAAGGAGGAGATCTTATCTTGCATTTCTTTGAATCACTCAGGTTGCCTCCTTTGTAAGAGTCATGCAATATATGTATTTTTTGGTGCATATGTTCAATTAATATGCATGATAGAAGCAACACAAAAAGGAACTTTCTCAGGATGAGACTGAGAAGGTAAAACAAGATGACAAAGGGATAAGAGGGACTGTAAAAATTAAAATCTCCAGAATTGATTTAGTGGAAGTATAAAAATAATTTTAACTTATTTGCAAAATAAGAGGCCATCTCATAGGTGTTGATATATGTCTAATATTTTTCTTAACCAGGTCCATCATTCATTCATTTATGTCAAGTATGTTTGTAAAAAAAATTAAAAAAAGGAAGAGAATGTTTTAAGACTTGAATAATTGAGTCATTGGATGTAAATGAGATATTCTGTGAGTGGACCACCTTTGTGCATTAGGAAATTGATCCCATCACAGGCACAGGTTAAGTGTTGATCCATAAAATACTTTGTTTCAACGTAAATGAATGTATTTATTTCAGTGAAAAGGCAGTCATCTTGGTTGGCCTAATTTTGGTGTTGGATATAAATGAGAGTGTGTCATGCTTTTGTCATAAAGTATTGGTAGTGAGACAAGACATAGGAAAAATTAGAGGGTCTTCAATCTTGAAGACAATATAAATCTCATCTTTCAGTTTTCTTTTTTTTGCTAGAAAAATTCTAATGGTTTCTGAAACAATACATTTTTGAATTAGAAAGTGATTTCAAGTATCAGTACAGTTAGGTGAATTAATAGCTGGGTCAGAACCATACTCAAGAGTCTGAGTGGATTTATATAGGCAGGAGGAAGAAGATGCTGTGGGACTTTTGGTCACTGTTCTGAATTTTCTCCTGTTTAAGATTTTCAAGTGTTTGGAAGAAGACAGGCATATTCATCAAGTTTTCAGACAAAGTAGGATGAAAGAATTAGGATGCATTAAGAGCTTGGTAGATAAAACCAAATGGCAGAAGCCAACAAGATTAAATTTAATATAGATAATTGTACATTTCAGAACATTTGTTCAAACAACCACCCAGAAAAGTCTGTGGTACTTGTGACTTCACTGTAGTTCCATGAAGAAGGCCCAAGGAACCTGTTGACCACAATTTTATTATGTGCCTTGGGTATCACCTGGCTGATGGGAAATTACTAAATGACAAAACTAATGCACATTGAGGCTATATTAAAAGGAAAGTGAAAAGTGAAAGTGTTAGCCACACCAACTCTTTGTGACCCCACGAATTGTAGCTTGCCAGGCTCCTCTGTCCATGGAATTCTCCAGGCAAGAATCCTGGAGTAGATAGCCATTCCCTTCTCCCGGGGATCTTCCCAACTCAGAGACCAAACCTGTGTCTCCCACATTGAAGGCAGATTCTTTACCATCTGAGCCACCAGGGAAGCTGATGTCGAGTTCAAAGAAGTGATGGTCTCAATTTCAGACCTCTTTCCTGAAGCATGGCTTCCCCTTCTGTTCTTTATAAATGGGAACGTGATAGAGGGAAGTGAAGAGTTGGATCAGTGAAGTTATGGAAATTAGATCACATGATGAAAAGCTGATGGTATTTCATCTGGAGAAGTATGCAGACTTGGGGAATGAGTGCCCATTTGATCACTGGCCTTTGATGTTTGAGTCTCCCGGTACAATCCATCTCAGTCTTCAGAGTGCACATAAATTACCTGGAGATCTTGTTAAAATGAAGATCCTGATTTAGTAGATCTGGAGTGGGATGCGAGATTCTATATTTCTAACAAGCTGTTAGGCAATGCCAATGCTGCTGGTCCATGTGAGTGGCAAGGTTCCAGAGAAGCTCTGTCTAAGTGACACTCTGAGATGATGAGACTGTTCTGTATCTGTGTTGTCCAGTATGGTAGCCACCTGCCATATGTGGCTATTGAGCACTTGAAATGTAGCTAGTGTAACTGAGGAAGTGAATTTTTAATTTTATTTAACTGTATGTAATTTAAATTTATATGTGACTAGTGGCTCCTGTGTTGAACAGTACAGTTCTGGAAGGTATAAGTAAAACTAGTGGTTGGAACTTAAAGATATTTAGACTTCATTTTACTTACCTGAGTTTTGGGACAATTACAGCTGTTTAGTGCTGAGAAGGCTGCCTAGAAAATTAGCATTCAAGTTGACCATCCGTAAAAAATATTGAAGGGACGTTCCTATTGGGTGGGGAGGTGGGAAGCAATATCCAGAGGTAGCAGCATGTAATTGGAATAGAGTTAATCCACTAAGCACAGCGGTTCTCAGCAAGGGGGCAGTTTTGTTCTCCAGAGGACATGTGGCAATCCCTGGAGACATTTTTGGTTTTCAGAAAAACCAAAGGGAGTGCTGCTGGCATTTGGTGGGTACAGGCCAGAGATGCTGCCAACATCCTACAAGGCTCAAGGCAGTCCCCTATAGCAAAGATGTATCCAGCCCCAAATGTCAGTAGTGCTGAGGTGGAGAGCTTCTGTAAATCAATAGTAACAGGAGTAACAGTGAAGTAGAAAAATTAGTGGAAAACAAAGACAGGCAATTCCCAGGACAGGAAAAAGGAATTCAGGGGTAGATATTTAACCTTGTGTCTGTATGTGTGTTCAGTTGTTCAGTCATGTCTGACTCTGCAGCACTTTGGAGTGTAGCCCGCCAAGCTCCTCTGTTAATGGCATTTTCTCCAGGCAAGAATACTGGAGTGGGTTGGCATTTCCTCCTCCAGGGGATCTTCCCAACCCAGGGCTCAAACCTGAGTCTCCTGCATTGCATTCTTTACCACTGAGCCATTGAGAAACCCAGATATTTAACCTTACTTCTAATAAATATGTGCAGATTAAAATAAGGAGATTATTTTCAGCTATTATATTGCCAAAGTTTAAAAGGAAAACTAATGTACAGTAGTGGGCAGAGTGGTGAAATGGACCCTAATGATTATTACTGGAAGTCTAAATTGCCCCAGATCTCCTGGAGGGTGCTTTGTTGTTATAATCCATATTTTTTCATGTGTATACCCTTTGCCCACCAGCTATTCTACTTCTAAGAATTTACCCTGGAGAAAAAATGAAGCAGACTCACATAGATGTGTATATCTGGGCATTCATTCTAGCATTTTTATTATGGCAAACATTAGAAAGAACCTAAATACCCAGTTTATAGGGTTGACTAAATAAATTACGGTATATTTCTGCCTTGAATATTCTGCCCTTTGCATAATCAGGTGGGCTTTGATGAATGGAAGGATGTTGATGATAGAAATAAATATTGATCAGGTTGTTGTTGTTCAGTTGCTAAGTCATGTCTGACTCTGTGACCCCATGGTCTGCAGCACACCAGGCTTCCCTGTCCTTCACTATCTCCTGAAGTTTGCTCAGATTCATGCCCATTGAGTCAGTGATGCTATATAACCATCTTATCCTCTGCTGCCCTCTTCTCCTTTTGCCTTCCATCTTTTGCAGCATTAGTCTTTTCCAGTGAATTGGCTCTTCACATCAGGTGGCTGAAGTATTGGAGTTTCAGCTTCAGCACCAGTCCTTCCAATGAATATTCAGGGTTGATTTTCTTTAGGATTGACTGGTTTGATCTCCTTGCAGTCCAAGGGACACTGAAGAGTCTTCTCTAGCATAATTTGAAAGCATCAGTTCTTCAGCCCTCAGCCTTCTTTATGGTCCAACTCTCACATTTGTACATGACTACTGGAAAAACCATAGCTTTGGCTATACGGATCTTTGTTGGCAAAGTGATGACTCTGCTTTTTAATATACTAAGTTTGTCATAGCTTCCCTTCCAAGAAACAAATGTCTTTTAATTTCGTGGCTTCAGTCACTGTTTACAGTGATTTTGGAGCCCAATAAGGTAATATCTGTCACTGTTTCCACTTTTCCCCCTTCTGTTTGCCATGAAGTGATTGGACTGGAAGCCATGATCAGGTTACAGAAATAGTAATTTATATTGAAAAAGATTTGTACCTATGACCATATGTTTCCATGTGGGGGTAATGGGTGAATATTGGGACTAGTTGTTAAAGGGTTTAAATTCAAGTGAATTAGTCCTTGACTCCTTTTATTTTACAAAATCTGTGAATTCAGTCTCAATTTCTTCATTTGTAAAGTAGGGGTAACTCCTGAGCTATCTACTCGCAAAATGTCTAGGCTGAACTATGCTTTGTTTGCTAAAAGGCACTATGTGTTTTAACACTTCCAGGGTGGTACTGGCCTAATTTAAAATTACTGAACTTTTGTGATAGGTTCATTCAGAGCTAGAAGAGTTCACAAGCTGTCTCCCCAGGTGTTGTTTAGATTATACAACTTTGGGACTTGCCTGCTTCCCTCTTAGCATTGCCAGAGGGAGAAAACAAACTAAAAGAGGGTGCAGGAGAAGGGCGGTTTTTTTCCCCCAAGATTTTGGCCTAATAAGGCTGATAAAAATTACTTCAGTATGGCTGTTGAGGTTTCTCAGTAGCAACTTAAAAAATGTTTGGAGAATAGATTTCTTAGTTTCTGTTAAAATCGGACAAAATTATCCTTCTCTTTTGATGTTTGATTGATGTTCCTATTATATATCAGATTAAAAACGGGACCAAGGAATAATGACCATAGTGAAAACAGGTGTTAGCAAAATCATTTATTAGGGTTCTGTTTACACTTTGTTGGTAGAAAATAGTAATTGTTTTTTTTTAGGAGAGAGGTCCTGATATTGCTGGCCTGTAGGAAAATTAAATGTATTTGAAATAACTTGAGTAGTAATTTTCCTCAATTTAATTCATGACAAGTAAGTCAAACCTTTCCTTCTGAAAAATATTGAAGACAAAGGGTTTTATCTGAATTAATACATTAGTCACAGTGGGATCTGAAATAATGGGCTTGTTTGAATTATTTTTTCTGATGGAATATTATCATATTTCAGATATTCACAACTATACTACTCAGGTTTTATTTTAGGTTGTTGGCATATACTAATTTTTTGGCATGTGCTAGAATTTTTTTTAAATAAAATGTAGAATTTCAAACATGCAGAAATATAAACAGAAAATGGTGTAGTGATTCCCTGTGTACTCATTACCTTCTCCCAATTCATCAGCCTGTGGCCACATCTGCCCCATCCATACTCCACCCACATCCTCCTCAATTATTTTAGGGCAGAGCCCAGACATCCTGGCAGTTCATCCATAAATATTCTAGTCTCTATCTCTAAAAGATAAGGATTAAAAAGTTTTAAAATAAAATTTAACAGTTTTAAATATATCACATGCACTGAAAAATGACCAATATTTTTTTAATATCACCAAATAGTGTTAAAATTTCCAATTGTCTCATTGGTGTCCATAGGGCTTCCCAGGTAGCTCAGGTGGTTAAGAATCCACCTGCAGTGCAGGAGATCCGGGTTCAGTCCCTGGGTTGGGAAGATCCACTGGAGAAGGGAATGGCAACCCACTCCATTATTGTTTCCTGGAGAATCCAATGGGCAGAGGAGCCTGGTGGGCTACAGTCTGTGGAGTCTCAGAGAGTTGGACTTGACTGAGCGGCTAAGCATTCTTAAGTGTCATAGTTTTTTAAAATAGTAATTTATTGATATCAAGATTTAAATAAGGACCACATATTGTGATTGGTTGATGCCTTAAAGTCTTATTTACTTTTTTTTTTTCATTTGTTAAAGAGCCCAGGTTGTTTGTCCTGTATAGTTTGCTGCAGACTGGTTTTGTTGATTGCATCCCTGCAGAGTTTGAAGTGTTGCTCTGTTCTTCATGTTTCTTAGAAATTGGTTGAATCTAGAGACTGGATAACAATCAGGGTCTCACCCTCTTTGCTTCCCTCCCCCCATCCCTAGTGTGCTAAATTTTGGTCAAATAAGTTTTCAGGTGGTTTTCTGTTAAGAAAATTATGTACATCGCCTAGCATTAAAAGTGTTCTTAGAGCTATCATTCTTCATTTCTTTGTTATAAAAATGTGTTGTGTACATGTAAAATTTTATGATATGAAAAATTCTGCAGAGGTGTTGGTTTGTAGTCAGGAAGAGAGGATATGAAAAGGTCTTGATTTGTTAGGTTTTAATTTTTTAAGCCATGAATGTAATGAAATGTAATAAAATTATATTTACTGGCATAATTGAGATTTCCATCTTGGATCCTCATCTCCAGACATTATCACTACTGTGTACCGACTTAAGACTGTGCCCATCCTTGTGTCCTTCTCTGCATGTATAATAAACCAGGACTCTGGTAAGATTTGCCTACTTTCAGTCTCTGAAAGTTGGTGTTGATTTAAGGCTAATTTTGTTTTGAATAGGAGCACAGGGACTCTAGTAGCTTTTGGACTGAAACATTTACTGTAACCTCTATGAAATGGTTAGTTTGTTACTCAAGTATCTATGACTTAGGAAAATTCAGTTAATTTAAGCATGTGGCATGAATAGCATGTCTTGAGCCTATATAAAACTAATCTTCGGTGAGAGATATTTTCTTTGTGGATTATTGATGTGTGATGTTGAGTCTATCTCACGTACTAACTGAGTGTTCACTTAATAGGGCCATATTGTACATAGAAAAAACTGTGGGAGAGAAAGTCAAGAGATTTAAATTCTACACCTAGCTATACTGTAGAGTTGCTGGGATTAGCAAATAAAAATACAGGCTGTTGTTGTTGTTCAGTCACTAAGTTGTGTTCAACTCTTTTCGATTCCATGAACTGCAGCACACCAGGCTCTTCTGTCCTCCACTATCTGCTGAAGGTGACTCAAATTTATGTCCACTGAGTCAGTGATGCTATCTAACCATCTCATCCTCTGTTGCCCCTTCTCCTTTTGCCTTCAGTCTTTCCCAGCATCAGGGTCTTTTTCCAGTGAGTCAACTCTTTGTATCAGGTAGCCAAAGTATCAGAGCTTCAGCTTCAGCATCAGCCCTCTAATGAATATTCAGGGATGATTTCTTTCAGGATTGACTGGTTTGGTCTCCTTGCAGTCCAAGAGACTCTCAAAAGTCTTCTCAAAACTTTTCACAGTTTGAAAGCATCAATTTTTTGGTGCTTAATTTTTCAGTATAGTGAAAGTCAACTAGTCATGTCTGACTCTCTGAGACCCGATGGACTGACCATACAGTCCATGGAATTCTCTATGCCAGAATACTGGAGTGGGTAGCCTTTCCCTTTTCCAGGGGATCTTCCCAACCCAGGGATCGAACCCAGGTCTCCTACATTGCAGGCGTATTCTTTACCAGCTGAGTATAAGTATGTTCCGAATACTACATGTAATACAATTTTACTGAAAAATAATTTGTTTACCTGAAATTCAAATTTTATTGTGTGTCATATATTTTAACTGGCAGACCTGTTTTGCTGAGAGGTAGTTATGTGAATGTGATCAAGCTACTTCACTTCTTTGCATCGCTATCCTTGCTGTAAAATGAGAGAATTGGAATAGGATCTCTGAAGTTTCTCAAGTTCCTTTGTCCAAGGATACTGTCATGTAGGTGTATGAAGGCAGATGCATAAGGATGTTCTTTGCTGCTTTGTTTGCCTTGCAAAAGATTAGAAGAAATCTGTGGTAGAGAATATATTATGTCCAACTCTCTCTTTTGTCTTGTATCCTAAAGTAAAAGAATTCTTAATTTATGGTGGGCACATGGCTCCCTGGGTAAAGACTACATTTTTTTAGCCTTCTTTGTGACAAAGCAGGATCATGTCACAAAGTTATAAGTAGCATGCACAGCTTCTAGGAATTGTACTTAAAAGGAGGACATACTTTTCTCTCTCTTTTTTTTTCTTCTTTTTCTCCTTCTTGTTGACTGCAATATGGCCATTGTAGTTGGAGTTGGAGCCACCATCTTCGACCATGAGGTGAACTTTGAATGAGCCCATGTCTGGCAGAATAAGAGGGCAGAGACATAGGTGTCTGACATTGCAGAGTACCAGGGCAGCCCTAAAATACCTACTTTCACATCTTTTTGTAGTAAAGAAAGACAATTTTAACTTATATAAGATACTATTACCTTGAGTACAGCTAGACCTTATCCTAAATAATATACAAACTAAATATGTCAGGGAGAGACTGGCTAAATTATAGTACTGCAGCTGTATAGTGCAACATTGGGAAGCCTTTAACAAGATTAATATGGTTTTATTAATTAGATCTATATGTACTAATATGAAATATTTGCCTAATTATGTAAATGAAAAAAGCAAACTATAGAACAGAACTTATGCTAAGATTTGTTTAAAGAAAAGGGGTTATAGGAATTCACGTATATACATAGACTGTCCCTGAAATAAGAGACACGACATTGGTTACAGTGATTGCCAGATGAGAATCCAGGGTGAGAGGAAGACATTTTTATCTTTTTGTACTCTCTGAATTTTAAAACAGAAACCACTAAAAAGACTTTAAAAATATAAACTGTTTTTTAAAAGTTCTGATATGCTTCTTGAAGCTCTCTAGAACGCTGTGTACATGCATTGTCCTTTATGTTGTGGAGGACCTAGAGATAGATTGAATTGAGTCCTTTGTCTTCTGGGAGCTTGTGCTCCAACAAGAGGGTGAAGATATGAGAAATGATTGATTGCCATTTGGTAGTTGTAAGTAGAAAGTGGTTAAGTTTGAGAGTAGAGAAAGGGAGGGCGGTGGGAGATTTTTTTTTTTAAAGGGGGAGGGGGTGACTTTTTACAATGAAAGGTAGAGGTTGCCACTTTCCCTAGTTACTGGAGAAAGTTGCATTTCTGCCTCCCTCAAAGTTGGTCTCTCCCTTTCCCTCCACTCCCCCACCCTGCAGTTCTTCAGTGTGCCAAGCAAAGAAAAGGGAAATTTAAAATATCTTTTTCCTTTCTCTGATTGAGAAAAATGCAGTTCAAATTTGAATTTTAAAAAATTCAAATTTGAAAGAAATACTTAACACAGAAGATGGAAATTCCATCACTCTAAGATAACGCTCATTAAATTTATTTTCCTTCATATTTTACCTATGTGTGTATTAAATTATAAATGAATATTATATTCTAACTTACTTTTTCTGTTTAACAATACCTCTTGAACTCCTTTCCATGTGAGTACATGTCAAACCACCTCATTCTTTTTAGCAGCTGTCAAATATTCTATTGAGTGGACAGACTGTTTGGCCAGTCTCTTATCCTGGACATCTGGTTTGTTTCTAGTTTTTCAGTATTACAATTTTCCAGTTAAGCAAGTGTTTCTGAAGAATGAACTACTAAGAGAGAATGTCTAGGTAAAATAATATGAGTATGTAAAATGTTAATAGCTGTTGCCAAATTGCCTTCCAAATGGTTGTGCAAATTTCTCCTCCCACCAACAGTGAGCATGAATTAATTCCTCTTTAACCACAAAGTTTTAAATCCTCAGGTTTTTATCAGAATTATAAACAGAAAATTAAATCTTACTTTGCTTTGCTTTTCTCTAATTCCTTATAGATGTCATAGTTTAGTACCCATTTGGAGGCCCTTTTTGGAGAACTGTCCATTTATGTGAAAGGAGAGATTCTAATTCTTCTTGAATGTTTTATTCAAAATACAGCCGTCTCCAACTGGATAATTTCTTAAGCCACAAAACAACCCGAGTTCTTCTTTTGGCAATTTAAGACTGAATCCAAAGACAACTTAAGAAACTTTAGGTTTAAAATAAAGTACTTTAGTATTATAGCTTAGAGTCTGAAAATTTTAAAATAACAACTTTAATGAGATGTAATTCATTTACCATGTAATTCACCCATTTGAAGGGTGCACTTAGTGACTTTTAATATATTCGAATAGTGGAAGCAAGCATTGCCATAATAAATTTTAATTCATCACCCAAAAAAGAAACTCTGGTTGATGGCTCACTGAACTTTGTGCTGTGTTGCTTTTGTGGTCTTCACTGAGTTTTATAATAGTGGTAGGTGATGGTTTGCTGATTCTGGACTCAATCAGCCGGCCCCTATTTGATTTGGGGAAATAATTAAAGGAGAGAGGTTCTTAGATAAAGTGAAAGTGAAAGTCGCTCAGTGGTGTCTGACTCTTTGCGACCCCATGGACTAATACAGTCTATGGAACTCTCTAGGCCAGAATACTGGGGTGGGTGGCCTTTCCCTTCTCCAGGGGATCTTTCCAACCCAGGGATCGAACCCAAGTCTCCTGCATTGTAGGCGGATTCTTTACCAGCTGAGCCACAAGGGAAGCCCTAGAATACTGGAATGGGTAACCTATACCTTCTCCCTTCTCCCTGATCTATCAGGGAAGCCCTTAGTTAGAGGACTTTCTAGTTATTTGAATAACTTTCTAGTTATTCATTCATCCATTTATTCCATAAATCTATAAAGCTTCCACTATGTGCTGGAAATGGTCTTACTATTTGGGAAACAGGAGTGAAAAAGACTTAATTCTTGGTTCTAAAAACTAGTAGTCTGGTGTGATAGATTTTAGCTATAATGTGAAGGATGATTGCGGAAGGGTGTAAGTGTAGGACATTCCAGGAAAACGGAATAATGGCAGTGAAGACCTGTGGGAGGAAGTGCTGAGTGAAAGGAACTGAAAGGGAATTTTGGACGAGAAAGAGCTGAAGGTAGGGCAGTTTCAGGTTATGGAGCTTAGTGGTTGCCATGTTAGGTGGGACTACCTAGCCCATGGCAGCTTGTTTGACTTGGCCTGCCAGAGTGAGTGGCCAGTGAGGAGAATGGAGAAGAAGGCTAGAAACATGAAACCCTTGTTCACTGCATCCTTTGATCATAATCATTGTGGTCTTTATCAGAAGCCATTTTTCCATTGAAATTCATATAAAAGTCTTGTGTTCAAATGACACTTTAAAAATGTATGTTCAGGGACTTTCCCTCCCATATCACCCCCCCTCCCCCCATAGAAAGCTAGTTAATTCTTCCCTATTCTATTCTGAGAGTTTGTTGTGAAAGAGGACTTTATGTCATGGTTAATTCTAATATAATGGTCAAGGAAGGAGGGTAGATAGAAGTTAATGAGTACAATTATCTTTGGGCAAAGTGCATCTCACTAAGAGAGATGAATGTGAATCATCTTCATCTCTCTAGAGGAGCAGTAATTTTTGAGTCACTATGCAAGATGCCTACGACTTCCTTTTTAAACTGACCTATAATAAGCTCCAACAGGATTGATAGAGGATGCTTTTATTAGCCATCAATATCATGGTGAAATAATCATTCAATGAAGTTAACTTGGTTCAGGATAGAGAAACAAAGATACAGGTGGGATTTTTCCTCATCTAGGGTCCAGGAAACATTGTAAAGGAGATAAAACCATTGTGATGGTGTTAAATGTTATTGGACATTTCTATGTACACACATACACACCTTTGCTTGGATGAATCCACTTGTAGCTTGATAATTTTGATATCTGAAAAACATTTCTTTAAAATAGTTTGTCTTTTTGAAGTCCCCATTACCTTTATCTAGCAGATAGCATCTTTGCTATTATTTTCACTACAGGATTCTAATATCTTTGTTTGAATACTTTGCACAGCATGCCATCTGCTATATATGCTTTGTCTGTGGTAGGTTTGTGGCAAGTGTTTGTTTTAACTTAAAATTGAATAACAGCCATGAAATGGAATAATTAATCTTCCATCAGATAAGATTTGAATATTATGATGCCCAGGGTATAGAGAAGGTTATTTTTTAACATTTTTTTTCTGAAAGCTCAGAGGCCTGTTTTAATTTGACAAATAAAAAAAGTATCTGGTTACAGGTACATTCTTCTTCCTCCTGGAGAAATGTTCTCCACAGTCTCCTTAGTAACCCGTTCCTGTGCATGGTTGCTTTATCAATACTGTCTCCCTTATATGAAAACTTAATTTCTACCTTTACAATAGTAGCTCATTTTCTTTGATTCATTTCTAAGTTATAACAGAAAATACAGTGTCATTATTCAGCTGTCACAATTTACCTACTGACTTGAGTTGATAACACTCACCTTAAACAGAAGACATGGCATGATATTTACAATCAAGAATGCAGCCTTTCCCTGTCCTCCACTTTCTATTCCTTTAATCTTTCTCTTTATCAGTTTTGTTATTATTAAAATGAAAATGATGGAAATACTTCTAGTTAATGTAAAGGTCTTCTTGCAGTCAATGGTTGATAAACTTAACACACTGGTCATAGCAAACACCCTCTTCCAACAACACAAGAGAAGACTCTGCACATGGACATCACCAGATAGTCAACACTGAAATCAGGTTGATTATATTCTTTGCAGCCAAAGATGGAGAAGCTCTATACAGTCAGCAAAAACAAGACTGGGAGCGGACTGTGACTCAGATCATGAACTCCTTATTGCCAAATTCAGACTTAAATTGAAGAAAGTAGGGAAAACCACTAGCCCATTCAGGTATGACCTACATCAAATCCCTTATGATTATAGAGTGGAAGTGACAAATAGATTTAAGGGACTAGATCTGTTAGACAGAGTGCCTGATGAACTATGGACAGAGGTTCGTGACATTGTACAGGAGAGAGGGATCAAGACCATCCCCATGGAAAAGGGATGCAAAAAAGCAAAATGGCTGTCTGAGGAGGCCTTACAAATAGCTGGGAAAAGAAGAGAAGTGAAAAGCAAAGGAGAAAAGGAAAGATATTCCCATCTGAATACAGAGTTCCAAAGAATAGCAAGGAGAGATAAGAAAGCCTTCCTCAGCAATCAATGCAAAGAAATAGAGGAAAACAACAGAATGGGAAAGACTAGAGATCTCTTCAAGAAAACTAGAGATACGAAGGGAACATTTCATGCAAAGATGGGCTCAATAAAGGACAGTAATGGTATGGACCTAACAGAAGCAGAAGATATTAAGAAGAGGTGGCAAGAATACAAGAAGAACTGTACAAAAAAGATCTTCATGACCTAGATAATCACGATGGTATGACCATTCACCTAGAGCCAGACATCCTGGAATGTAAAGTCAAGTGGGCCTTAGAAAGCATCACTAAGAACAAAGCTAGTGGAGGTGACGGAATTCCAGTTGAGCTATTTCAAATCCTAAAAGGTGATGCTGTGAAAGTGCTGCACTTAATATGCCAGCAAATCTGGAAAACTCAGCAGTGGCCACAGGACTGGAAAAGTTCAGTTTTCATTCCAATCCCAAAGAAAGACAATGCCAAAGAAGGCTCGAACTACCGTACAATTGCCCTCATCTCACATGCTAGTAAAGTAATGCTCAAAATTCTCCAAGCCAGGCTTCAGCAACACGTGAACTGTGAACTTCCAGATGTTCAAGCTGGTTTTAGAAAAGTCAGAGGAACCAGAGATCAAATTGCCAACATCCACTGGATCATCGAAAAAACAAGAGAATTCCAGAAAAGCATCTATTTCTATTTTATTGACTATGCCAAAGCCTTTGACTGTGTGGATCACAATGAACTGTGGAAAATTCAAGAGATGGGAATACCAGACCATCTGACCTGTCTCTTGAGAAACTTGTGTGCAGGTCAGGAAGCAACAGTTAGAACTGGACATGGAACAACAGACTGGTTCCAAATAGGAAAAGGAGTATGTCAAGGCTGTATATTGTCACCCTGCTTATTTAACTTATATGCAGAGTACATCATGAGAAATGCTGGGCTGGAAGAAACACAAGCTGGAATCAAGATTGCTGGGAGAAATATCAATAACCTCAGATATGCAGATGACACCACCCTTATGGCAGAAAGCGAAGAAGAGCTAAAGAGCCTCTTGATGAAAGTGAAAGAGGAGAGTGAAAAAGTTGGCTTAAAGCTCAACATTCATAAAACTAAGATCATGGCATCTGATCCCATCACTTCATGGCAAATAGATGGGGAAACAGTGGAAACAGTGTCAGACTTAATTTTTGGGGGCTCCAAAATCACTGCTGATGGTGATTGCAGCCATGAAATTAAAAGACGCTTACTCCTTGGAAGGAAGGTTATGGCCAAGCTAGATAGCATATTTAAAAGCAGAGACATTACTTTGCCAACAGAGGTTCGTCTAGTCAAGGCTATGGTTTTTCCAGTGGTCATGTATGGATGTGAGAGTTGGACGGTGAACAAAGCTGAGTGCCGCAGAATTGATTCTTTTGAACTGTGTTGTTGGAGAAGACTCTTGAGAGTCCCTTGGACTTCAAGGAGATCCAATCAATCCATCCCAAAGGAGATCAGTCCTGGGTATTCGTTGGAAGGTTTGATGTTGAAGCTGAAACTCCAATACTTTGACCACGTGATGTGAAGAGCTGACTCATTGGAAAAGACCCTGATGCTGGGAAATATTGAAGGCAGGAGGAGAAGGGGACAACAGAGGATGAGATGGTTGGATGGCATCACTGACTCGATGGACATGGGTTTGGGTAAACTCTGGGAGTTGGTGATGGACAGGGAGGCCTGGCGTGCTGCAGTTCATGGGTTCGCAAAGAGTCGGACACGACCGAGCGACTGAACTGTACTGAAATCTGTGAGCAGGCAGTTTAGATGGAGTGTCACTGAGGCCTCATTCCAGAGTAGAGGGGATCTGAGTCTTATGGCAACTTTTCTATGGAGAATAATTTTCAGTGTTGGTTGGGAGCCTAATTGAGCATTTACTTTTGTAATGTCTCCTAGGTATGAGACTGAAAAGTGTTCAAGGTTTGTTGAGGACTCAGTGCTTCACTTAGGTTCTCATTTTAATCCCCACAACATCCTTTGAGATAAGTGTAACATCCAGTATTCCCATGTAATTGATGGGATCAATCTGACATAGTATGAGTGACATTTAGAAGTTGAAGCAGGTGCTCTAAGTCAGTGCTTTTTCTCCATGGCACTTTGCCCAAAGCTCTATTAGACAGAGTCCAACCTTAAGTAGTAGTCTTCTACAACCTGGCAGGGGTCTTTATAAGTAGTAATTGTTGTTGTTCAGTCTCTTAAGTCATACCTGACTCTTGTGACCCCGTGGACTGCAGCACGCGAGGCTTCCTTGTCCTTCACTATTTCTCAGAGTTGCTCAGATTCATGTCCATTGAGTCGGTGGTGCTATCTAACCATCTCATCTTCTGCCACCCTCTTCTCCTTTTGCCTTCAATCTTTCCCATTTTCAGGGTCTTTTCCAGTGAGTTGACTCTTCGCATCAAGTGGCCAAAGTATTGGAGCTTCAGCTTCAGCATCAGTCCTTCCAGTGTATATTTAGGGTTGATTTCCTTTAGGATTGACTGGTTTGATCTCCTTGCAGTCCAAGAGACTCTCAAGAGTCATCTCCAGCACCACAGTTTGAAAGCATCAATTTTTCTTCGATGCTCAGCCTTCTTTATGGTCCAAATCTCACTCTGTACATGACTGCTGGAAAAACCACTGCTTTGACTATATGGACCTTTGTCAGCAAAATTATGTCTCTGCTTTTTAATATACTGTCTAGGTTTGTCATAGCTTTTCTTCCAAGGAGCAAACGTCTTTTAATTTCATGGCTGCCATCACCATCCACAGTGATTTTGGAGCCCAAGAAAAAAATCTGTCACTCCTTCCACTTTTCCCTCTTCTGTTTGCTATGAAGTGGTGGAACCAGGGGCCATGATCTTAGTTTTTTGAATGTTGAGTTTCAAGCCAGCTTTTTCACTCTCCTCTTTCACCTTTATCAAGCAGCTCTATAGTTCCTCTTCACTTTCTGCCATTAGAGTGGTATCATCTGTATATCTGAGGTTGTTGATATTTCTCCCAGCAATCTTGATTCTAGCCTGTGATTTATCCAGCTAGGCATTTCACATGATGTACTTTGCATATAGGGCTTTCAAGGTGGCACTAGAACCCACCTGCTGATGCATGAGATGTTAGGGACGTGGGTTTGATCCCTGAATTGGGAAGATCCTCTGGAGGAGTGCATGGCAACCCACTCCAGTATCTTGCCTGGAGAGTCTCATGGACAAAGGAACCTGGTGGACTACGGTCCATGAGGTCACAAAGAGTTGGACATAGCTGAAGTGACTTAGTACACACACACTCTGCATTTAAGTGAAATAAGCAGGATGACAATATATAGTCTTGTACTCCTTTCCCAATTTTGAACCAGTCCGTTACTCCATCTCTGGTTCTAACTGTTGCTTCTTGACCTGCGTACTGATTTCTCAGGAGGCAGGTAAGGTGGTCTGGTATTCCCATCTCTTTAAGAATTTTCCGGTTTGTTGTGATCCACACAGTCAAAGGCTTTAGCATAGTCGTTGAAGCCGAAGTAGGTATTTTTTCTGGAATTGTCTTGCTTTCTCTGTGATCCAGTGGATGTTAGCAGTTTGATCTCTGGTTCCTGTAGTACTTCCTGCTAATCATGGATGTAGGCCCAAAGCATTAGATTACATCTTGTGGCATGATAATTCCATTTCTTCATGAGGCCAGGTCAGTGAACTCTTGATTAATTGCGTGTGAACTAGCTGAATCTTAAAAATAGCTTAAGAATCTTCTTGCTACTACTGAAAATGTTTCTCAATTCTTTTCTCTTATTTTTAAGTAGTATGTACATAGCTTTCCCCAGTGACATATCATACTGATAATCTCCATTTTGGTTCCAGTGGCAGAGATCACTAATCAGTCATGAAACTTTCCTAGTAAACCTAGTTTTGGCTTTAAAACCATTGTAAACCCAGTGTACCAGGCAACCAGTCACTACCATATGCTGTCCTTTGTTGCTTTTCACTAATAATGTAACTTTTAACATTCTCACTACTTAATCTCTTAGATGGAGACAAGACAGGGGAAAATGACTTAGATTTAGTTAATTTGAAAAGCAAGCTATATGGCAAAAACCACTACAATATTGTAAAGTAATTAGCCCCCAACTAAAATAAATAAATTTATTAAAAAAAAAAAGAAAAGCAAGCTATGAGAAGAAATTCATGAATTTCTATTTTTGGTGTAGGAATAAAAACATTATTAGAAGCCCAGTGTTGGGTTGGTTTTCATTTTTTCCTGAAACTCAGTGGGAGGATTTCCAAGAAGTTGAGTGATAAATCTTTTGTGGAGAGTGAAATACTCTTGATGAAAAAGCTAATTAAAGAGATAGTTACTAGTCAGGGCATTTTATCCTGTTGAGAGAGGTTTGAGAAAAGGGTTATTTTTTTCATTGTAAGAGCACATCCTTCCATTCCCGAGTTCAACAAGGTCGTTTATTTTATTGACTGTCACTGGTTTAGAATGGAAAAAGGAATTATTAACGGAGGTGATTTTCCATTCTTAAAATTTCAACCTTATTTTAGGCTTCCTTTCAGAGTCAGCTGTAGATTTAACCCTTAAAATTTAGCAACCTTTGTGAAGATGGATTTATAGAGCCGTTGTTAGTTGTTGTTAACTTCCTATTCTTAACCTCCATCTGGATGGGTCTAGCCCTCATAGGTCAAGGCAAGGCAGATTCCTGCAGATTTCTCAAATACTATGAACCTTTCTTTACCTGGAGAATGAATTCTGTGGGTTCTCAGCTTGAACTTCTGTTTCTGGGTTTTCCTTCTAAGGAGCAGAATCAAAGTAGACAGAATGTGGTAATGGGGCCAGACAATGACATGTTACCTCCCCTGATTCCAGTCAAAGTCAGCTGTACAAGCAAAAGGCCAGATCCTTGAGAGCATAGACTTGACCTAATGTCTTGTCTTCCTAGGGCATCACTGTTTCTGTGGCACAACACCTGAGGTGGCACTAACAAGACCATGTGTAAACTTCACCTGTCATTATAGGTGGGATGGTTTCATTTCATTTGGAGGTGACTTTTCTCATTTTCATCCTGTGCATTGAGATACTGCCATTGGGTGACTGAATATTTTGCATATAGCTCTGGAGCTCATGAGCCCTGCTTGGTCAAGTTCCTTCTCTTCTCCTTACTCTTGTGGTTAAAAGAATACAGTGACTCCATGGTGAGACCTGCTTTTTCTCTGTATTTTGCCCTTTTTTTCTATGAAGTATGATTCTTACCTCAAGGTCTGGCTGACTGGCACAGTTTCTCCTTCATTTATTAATTGAACTCCTTGATATATTTCCATCCTCCCATGTAAAAGATGCCCCCTGTGATCAATATTTTCCACCTAACAGCTCTTGCTTAGCTGGCTTATATTTTTTGCTTTCCCCTGTTTAGAATGTAGTCAGGCTAGAAGTGAGATATTCCTTGTTCATATTTACATGAAGAATTCTTTAAAACGTTTATTATAATTTTTTTGTACTCTTTGTCCCTTAGTCTATGAGTCTTCCATAGATACTACCCCATCATTTTCACAAATTCTCCTCCTATCTAATTTTTCTTTAGGTTATGAAGTATAGTTAGTGCTGATTTTACGGTTGATACATTTATTCTCCCTTGTGTGTTTTATTCAATTCATTGTTTTTGGAGTGGGTGTGCCACCTATAAGCAAGATGTTGGGGGAGGTGCTGTTGGGGTTCAAAATGAATGTGTGTTTAAGCGTCTTCTGAATGCACAAGAGAGAAAAAAAGTACTTTTTCTATGAATGTACTTTCTTTTTTTTTTTTTTTCTATGAATGTACTTTCATACGAAGTAGAAAGTGATATGGACTGAAAGTATAGTGTGAGTAGAGAGTACTGCAAGCATGTAGAATAAGAAATGGAATCATGGAAGGCCTTCTAGAGGAAGTGGCCTTTGAAATAGACTGGGAAGTCTAGACTTAAAACTCTGTGAGGGTAGGGTCTGTGGAATCTCTTGGAACCATTGTATGTACAGTGCTGAGCATAGTCCTTAGCCTACAATAGGTGCTTCATAAATATTTATTTTTAAATTGGTAATTTGGAATTTGGACCTGTAAATATGATATTGAAAAAGTCTTACTCAAAAACAAGGCATGATCATGGATGGAAATAGAATGGTAGATGAAAACAAGAATCATCTGTAAGAATCATATCTATCTACAAATGCATAAGATATTTACCTGTTAATTCTAGCTCTTGCTACACACCAAATCATTCTAGTCACAGGCTGAGACCCTTTGTTGAAAATGAGTCTGTGATGGGAGTGTGGGACTTGTTCTATCCCCTTATCCAATCATGTCTGTTTAGCATTGATGGCTGGGTCATACACTTCTTGTGAGGACACTCTTGGAAAAGACAGAGGTGACAGAAGGGCAATGATATTCTCCTTTGAAATAGAATTTGATTAGCTTCTTTTCTGTTCAGGTGATGAGAAGATCCCAGCTAGAGAGGTTATAAAATCTCATCATCATGTTTGAAGGCTTGGATGCATTAGTAGAGGCAGTGGTGTTGTCATGGTGAAAGAATATTATCTTGCATCTGCCTGACCTAATCCCAGTTTCACAGATGCAAAATGGCAGAGACTGAATAGTCAAATAAGCAAGGGGGCAACAGCAGAGAGGTGATCTTTAGTATGGGTCACTGACCATTTATTGGCATGTTTGTTTTAGAGGGTTTTAAAAAATCACTTTGCATTTGCATGGGTTAAAGAGAAATCAAGAACTCCCATAATATGATGCGAATGCTTAAGGCTTAGACAAAAGTAAACAAAGGCCAAACTGTTGAATTATGTAACAGAGATCTCCTTTTGCCTTTTTTTTTAATTAAAAAAATTTTTTAATGTATTTATTTGACTGTGCTGGGTTTTAGTTGCTGCACAGGCTTTTCTCTAGTTGTGGTAAATGGGGATTGCTCTCTAGTTGTGGTGCGCAGGCATCTCATTGTGGTGGCTTCTGTTGTTGCAGAGCACAAGCTCCAGGGCACGTGGACTTCAGTAATTGCAGCACATGAGCTCAGTAGTTGTGGCTCCCAGGGTCTAGAACACAGCCTCAGTAGTTGCATGGGTTTGGGTGCTCCATGGTATGTGGGATCCTCTAGGATAGGATCAGGGATCGAAGCCATGTCTCCTGCATTGGCAGTCAGATTCTTTCCCACTGAGCCAGCAGGGAAGCTCCTCTCCTTTTGCTTTGACTGTTGATATGATGTCTGGAGCTGACGTGGCTATTTTGCTACAGTGATGCAAAGTATAAAGATAAGAGTAAATAAAGAGTGAAAGAAGATGGGTCCTAGATGGCATCATTAAGCGGCACAATTAATGCCAGCAACCACCTACTTCCAGACTTCTTATTTCGTGAAGGAAAAGCTCTACTGGTTGTGACCATCGCAGTTAGGTTTCTGCTGCTTTTGAAGTATAAATGCCGCAGTGAGGGGAGAATGTCTATGGCAGATCTTCTCTTTATCTAAGGGATTTCTGTGACAAGAGAACACTTGAAAACTACCTGAATCCCTCTTACAGATGGTTCTAGGCAACTCCTTGCTATCAACGAAAGGCTTCAGGCTCAGTTGTGATCATCTTTATATGCTATTCATGTTAGATCAGAGGGCTTCAGTTGTATCTATTATTTTACCTAGCCAAAATCTTAAGTTACATATAGTGCTATATTTGGTGTTTGCTGTATAATTAGCATCTTATTTTATGCACTACTCCAAGTTTCTATGTGGTCTAGCAATTCATCATCTTTGGTAACAGCAGATATCTCCCAATCACCCTGGTGCTTTGTCCACTGGCAGAGACAGTTATTAATGCTGTCTCTCCAGAATGGAAAACCAGTAGAGGTGTGGGATCTTGACCAACAGTTCCCAAGTTGCACTTATTATCAGAATCACCTTAGAGGAACTTAAAACCACCACCAACAAAAAGCCCAGATAACAAAATCCAAATGTAGAGATTCTGATTTAGAGTATTCCAAGATGGAGCCTATATTTTTAAGTGCTTTCCAGAATATTTGCATGTTTGTCAGGATTGGGCAGTTCTGGGGATAATTCCATGATCCAGTTCTTTCTGTCAAAATAAACTAAGAAAAAAGTATAATCAGAGCCAATCTCTGTAAGCATCATATCAAGAACAGGGGTCAAAGAAATCTGGAAGTTGAGGTATTTAACTCTGACTCAGCTGCTGTTGCTATTTAATTTAATCTAGAATATTCTGAAGTTGACATCTTATTTTTTGCTGTTACTGAGTTTTGAGTGATTCTTGACTTTCCATGTTTAGTCACCCTCCTAACAAGCGATCTGGGGTTTCAAGGTGTAGATACAAACTTTTGTTCAAGTGTTTTAGTAATCATTTCCACTAGATCTTTAATTTTTATATAGCTGTTTTCTCTCAAGAGGCAATGTGAAGTCTTCTCTTTTTTTCATAAAAACAGCCCTTTCCATTCTTTCTTTACTCTGTCCAAAACTGAGATGACTATGAAGCTCATATATCTATCATTAATTCAAGATAGTTTGCCTTCTGGAAAGGTCCAAGTTTATGTCAGATGCCCCAGGAACCAAGTTTTACCCCAACCAGTCTGTAGCCCAGGACATTTAGCTGCAAATGAAGTCTTTTTACAGTGGTCTCATTCTAGGAGGTTTACCCAGTCTTGGTGCCTTTAGAGAGTCTTTTTGAAGGGACCCAAATTAATATAATAAGCAAGCTGAAAAAAGCAAAGCATTTTAAAAGAACATGTGTGTTTATAGATTTTCCTGGCAGGCAATGCTTCAAAAAAAAAAAAAAAAAAGAATGGGATATTTCCAAAAGTAGTGAGTATCCCATCAATAGAGGAGGTGTCCAGATATAGATAAAATAACCATGTGGAGATTTTTATGTAGAGATTTCAATATTATGGAAAATATTTGGCATGTGATATATAAAGCCTTTATAAGGTACACATTATGTTGATTTTTTTCCCCATGATTGATCAAATATGGTGCATTTAGGTACATGTGATGGTTGGGAAAATTATTCTTTGCTAGTGCTAGATAAACTTTTAGAGTATTGTGATAGAAGGATTATGGCTTTGTTTTGTAGTCACGGATAACTACGTGGTTAATACGGACCTTAGATAATCTCTAGCCAGGATGGTCTCATGTTTCAACTTGTATGCCAGCTTCGACTGCCTGTTAAGGGTTGTCTAAACTTCCTTTTGAAGAAGGATTCTTATAACTGGACTTACAGGAATGAGTGCTTTGCTTGGTTAGTGATGTCTGTCTTGGGCTTTGGTTGCAGGGATGTGACATGTATACTATGTATCTGGTGGCTTAGTCGGTAAAAAATCCGTCTGCAATGCAGGAGACGATTTCAGTCCTGGGTTGGGGAGATTCCCTGGAGAAGGAAATAGCAACCTACTCCAGTATTCTTGCCTGAGAAATCACATGGACAGAGGAGCCTGGAGGGCTGCAGTCCATGAGGTTGCAAGAGTCAGACATGACTTAGCAACTAAACCACCACCACCACCATTCCTACAGGTGTGAGGGATTCATTTTACCTTTTGGGGAATTGAGGTTGGAGAGGTCAGAAGGATTGCTCAAAGATAAAGTGACAGCCCAGAAATAAACCCTCACATATAGTCAAATAATTTTCTGCAAATTGCTAAGACTATTCATTCAGGGTGAGGACAGTCTTTGCAACAAATGGTGCTGGAGAAACTGTGTATCCACATGCAAAAGAATGAAATTGAACCGTTACCTTACTCTATATAAAAATGAACTCAAAATGGATCAAAGACAGAGCTAAAACTGAAAAACAGATAAAACATAGGGGATGATGATGTTGGACTTGGCAATGCTTTCTTGGACAGGACACCAAAAACATAGGCAACAAAGAGAAAAATAGCTAACTTGGATTACATCAAAATTAAAAACTTTTATGCATTACAGGATGCTATCAACAGAGTGAAAAGGCAACCAGAGAATGGCGGGAAATATTTGCAAATCATATATTTGATAAGATGTAATATCTAGAACATACGGAGAAATCCTACAACTTAACAACAAAAAGCTCAAGTAACCTGATTTGAAAATGGGCAAGTAACTTGAATAGACTTTTCTCTAAAGACGATGTACAGATGGCCAATAAGCATATGAAAAGATGCTAAACATCAGTATTCATTAGTGAAATGGAAATAAAAATCACAGTGAACTATCACCTCAGACCCATTTGGATGGCCATTGTTTAAAAAAACCAGAAAATAATACGTGTTTGTAAGTAAATGGAGAAATTGGAACCCTTGTGCATTGCTGGAAGGAATATAAAATGATACAGCTGCTGTGGAAAACAGTGATGTTTCCTCCAAAAATTAAAAACGGAATTACTATATATATCCAGCTATTCTACTTGTGGATCTATACTCTGAAGAATTGAAAGCAGAGACTCAAGTATTTGTACACTTATGTTCATGGCAGCATTATTATAATAGCCAAAATGTGTAAGCAGCCCACATGTCCATTGATGGATGAATGGGTTAAAAAAAAAGTAGTGTATACATACAATGGAATATTATTCACCCTTAAAAAGGAAGGTGATTGTGACACTTGCTATATATAACATATATGAACCTTGAAGGCATGCTAAGTGAAATAAGTCAGTCACATAACAACTGCTGCTGCTGCTGCTGCTAAGTCGCTTCAGTCGTGTCCGACTCTGTGCGACCCCATAGACGGCAGCCCATCAGGCTCCGCCGTCCCTGGGATTCTCCAGGCAAGAACACTGGAGTGGGTTGCCGTTTCCTTCTCCAGTGCATGAAAGTGAAAAGTGAAAGTGAAGTCGCTCAGTCGTGTCCAACTCTTCGCGACCCCATGGACTGCAGACTACCGGGCTCCTCCGTCCATGGGATTTTCCAGGCAAGAGTACTGGAGTGGGGTGCCATTGCCTTCTCCACACATAACAACTAATACTGTATAATTCTATTTATAGGAGATATCTAGAGTAGTCAAAATCATGGAAATAGAGAGTACAATGGTGGTTGCCATGGGCTAGGGGGAGGGAGGAATGAGGAATTATTTTTTAATGAGTATGAAGTTTCAGTTTGGGAAGATGAAAAATGTTCTGGGGATGGATGGTGGTGATGGTTATACAATAATGTGCATGTACTTAGTGTCTTTGAACTGTACACTTAAAATGGTAAATTTTGTGTTATACATTTCATAATAATAAGAAACCAGGGACATGACAGAGATTAAGTTTCTAGTTCTCAGATGTGATTTGTTGCCTTGCTTTCTGTCACAGTTCTATTTATTCAGTATATTTTGTGGAGTATCACTATGTGCCAGGCAGTGTTCTAGATGTTGGAAATAGGTTGTTGTTGTTCAGTCGCTAAGCCATGTCCGACTCTTTGTGACCCCATGGACTGCAGCATGCCAGGCTTCCCTGTCCTTCGCTCTCTCCTGGAGTTTGCTCAGATTTATGTCCATTGAGTCGGTGATGCTATCTAACCATCTCATCCTTGTTGCCCACTTCTCCTGCCCTCCTTTCCCACTGTTAAGGTCTTTTCCAGTGAGTTGGCTCTTTTCATCAGGTGGCCAAAGTATTGGAGCTTCAGCTTCAACATCAGTCTTTCCACTGAATATTCAGGGTTGATTTCCCTTAGATTGACTTTAGTTTGATCTTTTTTGCACTCCAAGGGACTCTCAAGAAGCTTTTCCAGCACCCAATTTGAAAGTATCCATTCTTTAGCACTCAGCCTTCTTTTTGGTCCTGCTCTCACATCTGTGCATGACTACTGGAAAAACCATAGCTTTAACTACTTGGGCCTTTGTTGGCAAAGTACACTGTCTAGGTTTGTCATAACTTTCTTTCCAAGGAGCAAGAGTCTTTTAATTTCATGACTGTAGTCACTGTCCACAGTGAAATAAAGTGAAGAAAAGTTCATAGGCAAGGCATTATTAGTTGTTTCCAATGCTTTAAGTAGATCAGGTAATATGAAAACTGAAAATTGACCACTGTTTTTATCAAGATTACTGATGACCTCAAGAAAAAAAAGAGTTAAGAACTCTTTCGGAGAAATGATAGGGGGGAAAACTTGATTCTAATTAGGGTCCATTGTCTTACACAACTTTTTAAAGAAATTCTGCTGAAAAGGAGAATGGAGAGAAATTGGGACAGCAGGTAGAGGAGGAAGTAGGGTTTGAGAGAGGGTGTTTCTGAGATGAAAGCTACGACAACTCATTTGTTTCCTGATGGATATGGCTTGGTACAGAAAGCACTGCTGGAGTGGTGTCCTCAAATAGGAGAGAGGTGATGAGATTTGGTGCACAAGAGGAGGGGCTGCCATAGATAGGCCTGTGAACAGGGTGCCCAGCATTATAGGAGAGATGTTGCAAGTTCATGGGTAATTGAGGTGGCAGCAGGTCAAGAAAGCTCTCTTCTGCAGCTTCAGTTTTCTGGTTGAAATGAGTAGGAAGACCATCACTGAAAGTAATGATGGAGGAAGGAGTGGCTGGAACTTTGAAGAAAGAGAAGGTATGAAGTATTTGCTAAGGAGCCTAGGAAGATGAATATATCAAATCAGGAAAAAATGTTACCACTCTAGAAGAGGCTGAGGGAATAGGGGTTTTTTGCTCTTGAAGACCTTGGTTTCAAGAGTGCACAGAGATGGAGTTTTGGGCATTTGAGTGGGGAGAGAGATGTATTCCGATGAGGGGATAGAGCTGTGGCGAGATTAGAACCTCATGTAAGTCATCTGAAGAGATCACTTGGATAGTTTTTTTGTCCCTCTCTTTCTTTTTCTTATTTTTTTTTTCCTTTTCCTTTTTTCCTCTCCTCCCCTACCCTCCTTTTCTTTCCCCCTCCCACTCCTCTCTGCTTTTCAGCTTTGAGACACTAAGGAGAATCTGCTATTGAATTTATTTTCTGTAACTGGCTGACACATTAAAAAAAAGTAGTGTGAATACAGATCTCCTTTTCTTCATTGAGATGGGGTAAGGGCATTAAGCAAATCATCCAGTTCTTTAAGAATATTGACATTGAGGTGGTGAGAAGAAATTTCTGTTTTTTTTTTTTTTTTTTCGTTGAAAAAAAACATTGCCTGTGAACATGTTGAAATAATGGCCTGTTTCAAGTGTGAGCATTGTGGGATTTTCCTCGGCATAGTCAAACAAAATCATGCAAAACTTTCAGTGCTTGAAAAGTGCTTCCTTATTAATTGCTTGTGTTTAGTTAACGTTTTCTCTCTTTTTTAGCCTTGGGGACTGATGGTTAAGAAACAGAAGGAAATTGAGACACGTGGAAGTGGGTTTTTTCTTCTGCTGTTGTCCCAGTTTCTAGGTGGTTTCAGAGGGACTGCATGTGTAAATTGGCCTAGTTTGATAGTCAATTATCATGTAAAATAATTTCTGAATTGTTTAACAGGCAGATTATAGGTAATTTTCACATACAAAAATAAGACAAAAAAATTAGCTTCTGTTTCCCATGTGTTTAGTATTTCAAGAACAAATTTATAACTCAGAGCAATTTGAACTTTAGCTCCATTTTTGAAGTTTACATTTTTAGGCATATCTCACTTTATATCAAAGGTGATATGCTGGTAGTTTAATTTCCCTATATAAACAATTTTATGTCTTTTAATTGCAGTTGGTTAGGTGTTTGTATTAAGAATGTTTCAAGGACACATTTTCCATAAGCATGTATTCATGCTTTAAACTTTTATTTGTTCATTCATACTCTATTTCCTGAGAGGTGATTAACCATGAAAAGATGGATACAGACAGAGTTAAAAGAGCACAAGTTGAAAGGGGACCCTTAAATGTGGTTGTGGCAGGAGGAGAACTTCTCAGCAATGAGCCCTGAAGCTGTCGTTTTATTTATATTCCTTGAGGAATATAAATGAGGGTGTGGGAAGACGTGCAAAACTGCATGCATCAGAGATGGGAGGGGCGTTTGTATTGACCAGCAGTACAAATATGCTTTAGAATCAGACCAACCTGGGATTCCAGTCTGAGCTCTTTCATTTATTTGCAGTGGGATCTCTAGTCAGCTGCCCAACCAAGCCTTCCGTTTTCTCCTCTGTTAAGTAAGGGCAATAATACTGTTTCCTATAGTGCTGCTATGAAGAATAAATGAGATAATGAATATGTAGCATTTAGTACATGGGCTCATCAACTTGGGGGAACAGTTTTGCCTTCCAGGGGGGCATTTGGCAATGTCTTAAGACATTTTTGATTGACCTGTCTTGTGGGGGTAGAGGACTGTTACTGATCTCTAGTGAGTAGAGGCCAGAGATGCTGCTAAACATCCTGTGATGTGTAGGACATGCTCCCCCCACCCCATAGCCATTATTTGGTCCCAATGTTAATAGTGCTGGTGTTGAGGAACCCTGATTTCAACAGAAAGCCTGGCTCGGAGAAAAGGCTTCAAAAATGTTGCTTCTCATCATCATCATGATCATCATTTGTTAACACAGAAATTTTCTGTTCATCACTAGTTTTTTTTCCCCCTTGAATATGTTTCCTGCTCTCTTCCCTTCCTAACCTTGGTGGGTGAATTTCTCTCTTTACTTCAAGCCTAGACTTCTGTCCTAGTCTTTTCAAATACTTCCCCAAATGTCTTCTGATATGCACACTCAAATCAAACTAAGGTTTCTTAATTATTTATCTCCCATCCTTCTTTGACCCTTCTTGTTGAGTAAATGTGGTGAGTAATTGTGTGTTCTAGAGTCAGCTTCCTTGGGGTTGAAATTGAAGCACCACCACCACTTGCTAGACGTGTACCTGAGACAGAATGATTTTCTGTGTCTCAGTTTTCTCATTTATAAAACAAGGATTATGTTGTACCTTCTCATAGGATTGCTGTGAGCATTAAATGAGATGAGCCGTCTAAAGCTCTTGGCTGAATACCTGGCACAAAGAAGGTGCTTCATATATATTATTTCATGAGCAAATAGAAACCACGCTAGGTTATTTTGCTTTTTCATCTCTGTGTGGTTGGACTTTTGTTTAAATTCATGAGAGATAAGCTGTTTTGATAAGTAATCAGTAGCACAGAAAGGTCTCTACTGAGTAATCAGGTAGGAGAAGTACAGGAATCCTGCAGTGTCCAGTACAGATACCTACTTTGAAATGTGGGCTGTGTGAATTGGGATATTCTTTAAGTGTGACATAGTGAGTACCAAAAAAAAAAAGTTGTAAAGTATGCCAGCAGTTTAATTGAAGAATATTTGATTTAAAATATTATGTTAGTTTCAGTGTGTATATCATAATGATTTAATATTTTTGCAGATTATGATTTATTATAGGTTATTACAAGATAATGATTATACCTGTGCTATGTAGTATATCCTTGTTTACTATCTTTTTTATACATAGCAGTTTGTATCTGTTAATCCAAGGCTTCCTTAATGGAGGTGTGTCTGCCAGAATCAGAGTGCCCTGTTGCAGTGGAGATGTCCTGTACCTGTTACTGGCACACTGTGGATATAGTCTTGACTAGGAAAGAATGGTAGCCTATCTCTGAGCCCCACTCAACTGGCCTGTTCAGTGAAGTACAATACAGGGGGCATGTGGATGATTTTGAGCTCTCTTTGAAATTTGAAATTATTTGAAGAAAATATTTTCTGTTTAAATGTTAAGTGTATCTGGAGAGTAATTTCACGTGGCTGCCTTTGTTTCCAAAATAGAAGGTATTGAGCTTCTGTGGAAGTTGCTGTTCTCTGCTGCTTTTGTGATTTACTCCAGTGATCTGGAATAAAAATGTGTAGTTTTCATACACAGGCGCGCAAAATCACTTTCTACTTAATTGATTGCATTTGGGGGTAATCTTATTTTATAGGCTGGATACTCCGCTGCCTTTTAAAGACTTGTTGGAACCAGTGTACTGTGCAGTCCAAATATTCTCATGTGGCTATTTTTAATACGATATATTCTCCCATTTGATACCTTTTTTGAGGCCTAAGGTGTGAAGTGATTAATTCTATTTAAAGGTGAAAATCAATGGCAACTGTGTTCATAATATGGCTCTGCAAGTGTTGATCTCTTCATTTGTATTTGAAAGTTTCTACATGCTACTTAAGAATTCAGTTGTCAGGCTGAAAAATTGACAAATGAGATGATAAACTATTATAAATAAGTCTTTGAATTTGGAAAGTTAGGGCAGCAATCTCAAGATTATAAAGTCACAAATATAAATTGCCTTGGGCCAAAAGGTTTGTTTGATGATGGTTTCTGGTGTTTCCACTTTGCAGACATTTTGGAAAATGCAGACAAGTTTATCAAAGAAAATTTAGAAAGATTTTAAAAAATTGAAAAAAATTATCTTCCATTTAGTGGTCATTATTGTTTATGTTTTAATGCTTTCCTTTTTGGTCTTTTTCTATGGGTTTGATCCCTGGGTCAGGAAGATCTCCTGGAGGAGGAAATGACAACCCGTTCCAGTATTGCCTGGGAAATCCCATGGACAGAGGAACATGGTGGGCCATAGTCCATGGGCTTGCAGAAGAGTTGGACATGACTTAGCAACTAAACAACAACAATAAACCATTATTGTCATCAGTGGACTGCTTTTCATCAATAAACTGTAAACCCAGAGGACAGGAATAAGCCTATCAGTCTTATTTATAGCTATGTCCCTAAGGCTTAAGTTTGTGGCACAAAATTATGTTCAGTACATATATGTTGCCAAGTTCTTTCTCCTGCTGGGTCTCCTGGACCCTACCCTGTTTGCCTGACCCTGGCCCAGTACCCTTGATGTTAGATCCAGTTCTTGCTTCTCTTCCCACTCCTTCAGATTCAGTGTTTTGGGCGTTCCTTTGGCCCCAGAGCTTACTTCTCCTTGCCACCATTCTCCTTTTCTTGCCCCCTTCCCACACCTAGTCCTGCCTCCAGGGTCATGGCCTCCTCTTTACAGGAAGAGAGTTTGGAGTCTCTTTCCCAGAGGGAAATATTTTGGGGAGATGCTTCATACATCTTCTTTCTTATGGGCGGATATATCCTGGTAACTTTGGGAATGTCCTGGGTCTCCTCCCTTAATGCAGGTACCAAGGAAGAATACCCAGGGGTGACTGGTTTCATCTAACATGAAAAAGGTAAAATATGAAGGTGACATTCTTAGTATTAAATAAATGCACAGTTAGAGTTTGGGAGGGCTTCCCTTGTGGCTCAGCTGGTAAAGAATCTGCCTGCAACGCGAGAGACATGAGTTCTATCCCTGGGTTGGGAAGATCCCCTGGAGAAGGGAAAGGCTCCCCACTCCAGTATTCTTGCCTAGAGAATTCCATGGACTGTATAATCCATGAGGTCACAAAGAGTCGGACACGACTGAGCCACTTTCACTTTCACTAGAGTTTGGGAGACTCCAGGTCTTCACACTTAATGATAACTATTATTACATTGAAACTGACAGAGTTCACTGTTAAATAAAAGAGATAACTGAGACTAGTCATTTTCAAAAGACATGTAGAAATAGGAACTTTCCTTATTGTGTTGGTGGTTGTGACCTTTGCTCTGCTGATGTCTCTTATTTTTTACTCTTGATTCAAAACTTCCTGGTTTACTGTCTTTTTTCCCCTCCTGCTTCACAGAAGCCTTTTTTAAAATAAAGATTGTTATTTTTGATGTGGACCAGTTTTTAAAATCTCTATTGAATTTATTACAATGTTGCTTCCATTTTATGCTTCAGTTGTTTGGCCAGGAGGAATTGAGCCCTCACCCCGTGCACCAGAAGGCAAAGTCTTAACCACCGGATCGCCAGGGAAGTCCCCAGAAACCGTTTTAAGAAGGCATTTAGTAGTGGAGTGCGAGTAGCAGGGACTGTGGAATTAGACTGCTTAGCTCTTATCAGTTTTATAACCTTGGGAAAATTTCTGTCAGTTTTCTCACCTATAAAATAGAGGTAGTGATGGAACCTACCTTTAAGGAGAGGGATTAATGAAATGATCCACTCAAAGCACTTTATACATGGCCTGGCATGCAGTAAGCACTGAAATTTTAGCTTCGTTTGTTTGAAAACAAATGCTGAATGACCTTTGCACTGAAGTGGGGACATGAGATGTGAACTTGACTGAGTATGTGATTACTTCAAAAAACTGAAACTGGGCAACTCTGCTTTAGACCAAAAGTCAGGAAACTAGGACCCAGGGGCCAAATCAGTACCACCTCCTATTTTTATACAGCCCATTAGCAAAATGGATTTTTCATTTTTAAATGATTGGAAAAGATCCAAAGGATAGTATTTCAGAAAACTGCCTGAAATATAAATATCTATTAAATTTATAAAATAAAAGCAAATGGAATTTAACAAAAATTAATTAAAAATAAAGTTTATACAGTAGATACATTCGTTTAGGCATATTCTCTGGCTGCTTCATGCTACAATGACCAAGTTGAATAGTTGCAGCAGACTATCTGGTTGACAAGGAGTAAATATTTACTATCTGGCTCTTTACAGGAAAACTTTGCTGACTCGTGCTTTAGACCAGTATGCTACTGTCTGTGTGAAGCACGAAGTTGGGAGGGGAGAGAGAGGGGGAAGGTGAAAACTTTGCGGTTAATCTGTTGAGTCTTAAATATGCTTTCACGCTATGGTGATGTCCCCAGTTATTCATATCTTATACTCAGATTTTGGAAGTAACAAATGCTAAGGTTGAATAGACTAAATGACTTTAAAATTTCCTCCTCTTTTTAGTTGATAGAAAATGACTCTATTAAAATAACAAGTTATTGAATCTACTTCTTTTAAAATAATACACAATTATTAGTCTGATATATAGTTTTTTAGGTGTTAATATTTCAGTGTGACTTCCATGTAATTTTATGGGATCATTATGAATAAAATGTATTAGTTAAATGTCCATTTTAATATTAGGCTGAAAAATGTGGATGAAATGCTGGCCTGGTGCATAAAATAGACTTGCAGTAAATGAAATTGCTTTTGCAGTTATCATGTGAAATAATTTGGAAGGCACTTGCAAAGTCAATTTTAAAACTACAGTAAATTGGAACACTAAAAGGAATTTATATTCCATATTGTCAAAGTGCAACACAAGTATTAAGTAGAATTGACATAGTATTAATAACTGACTTAATATAAATTAGAATTTAATTTTCAGTTGCTGAATAATGATGTGAATTTTCTCTCCTTTTTCACATTGATTTTTCTTTATATCAACCTGTCATGCCTTGGTTGCTAACATGTGGTCAGTCAAATATAGCTTATATGTAGCCTTGTAAATTATAAGTTGGTAGCTTAGGGCTGGACATGGAACAACAGACTGGTTCCAAATAGGAAAAGGAGTACGTCAAGACTGTATATTGTCACCCTGCTTATTTAACTGATATGCAGAGTACATCATGAGAAACGCTGGGCTGGAAGAAACGCAAGCTGGAATCAAGATTGCCGGGAGAAATATCAATAACCTCAGATATGCGGATGACACCACCCTTACGGCAGAAAGTGAAGAAGAACTGAAGAGCCTCTTGATGAAGGTGAAAGAGGAGAGTGAAAAAGTTGGCTTAAAGCTCAACGTTCAGAAAACTAAGATCATGGCATCTGGTCCCATCACTTCATGGCAAATAGATGGGGAAGCAGTGGAAACAGTGTCAGACTTTATTTTTTTGGCCTCCAAAATCACTGCTGATGGTGATTGTAGCCATGAAATTAAAAGACGCTTACTCCTTGGAAGGAAGGTTATGGCCAACCTAGATAGCATATTTAAAAGCAGAGACATTACTTTGCCCACAAACGTCCGTCTAGTCAAGGCTATGGTTTTTCCAGTGGCCATGTATGGATGTGAGAGTTGGACGGTGAAGAAAGCTGAGCGCCGAAGAATTGATGCTTTTGAACTGTGGTGTTGGAGAAGACTCTTGAGAGTCCCTTGGACTGCAAGGAGATCCAATCAATCCATCCTAAAAGAGATCAATCCTGGGTGTTCATTGGAAGGTATGATGTTGAAGTTGAAACTCCAGTACTTTGGCCACCTCATGCGAAGAGTTGACTCATTGGAAAAGACCCTAATGCTGGGTAGGATTGGGGGCGGGAGGAGAAGGGGACGACAGAGGATGAGATGGTTGGATGGCATCACTGACTTGATGGATATGGGTTTGGGTAGACTCTGGGAGTTGGTGATGGACAGAGAGGCCTGGCGTGCTGCAATTCATGGGGTCGCAAAGAGTCGGACTCGACTGAGCGACTGAACTGAACTGAACTGAGCTTAGGGTATGATATTTAACAGATTATAGCTGGATTCTGTCTCCTGTTCTGCTGTGTGGTCTTGCTCCAAAGTTGTTAGCTTCAGTTTCCTCATCTGTGCAATGGATTCATTAGTAGAACAAGTATCATCAAGTTGATGTGATGATTAAATGAGAAAACATATGTTAATAACTTGATAATAGTGCCCGAAATACAGTAAAAGCTTATTAAGTGATATATGTATAGTTAGGATATAATTAACCTTAGCAATATTATTTAATATAACTAATGTTGATCAGTATAATTTGAATGTCCTGCCATCAGTGGGAATGTGGGAATATCATGGGTCTCACCTGTTTGGGGAGAAGGCAATGGCAACCCACTCCAGTACCCTTGCCTGGAAAATCCCATGGATGGAGGAGCCTGGTAGGCTGCAGTCCACGGGGTCACTAAGAGTCGGACACGACTGAGCGACTTCACTTTGATTTTTCACTTTCATGCTTTGGAGAAGGAAATGGCAACCCACTCCAGTGTTCTTGCCTGGAGAATCCCAGGGATGGGGGAGCCTGGTGGGCTGCCGTCTGTGGGGTCGTACAGAGTCGGACACGACTGAAGCGTCTTAGCAGCAGCAGCACCTGTCTGGAGTCGTGCTGCAGCTTGTAACTTGTATAGTCCTTAGAATTTGAAAGCATGGAATACCTCCTAGCCAGAGAAGTCTTCAGCTCATTTCCTTGGCTAGTAACTCTCTTACCCATCAAAAGAATCACATTCATGCTCCTTTCATTTTGGGCATCTTGCCAAATCTCTGTTGTTGTTCAGTCACTAAGTTGTGTCCAACTCTTTGCAATCCCATGGACTGCAGCACGCCAGTCTTCCCTGTCTTTCGCTATCTCCCAGAGTTTGCTCAAACTCATGTCCACTGAGTCAGAGATGCTGTCCAACCATCTCATCCTATACCGCCGTCTTCTCCTCATGCCTCAATCTTTCCCAGCATCAGGGTCTTTCCTAGTGAGTTGACTCTTTGCATCAGTTGCCAAGTATTGAAGCTTCAGCTTTAGCATCAGTTCTTCCGATAAATATTCAGGGTTGATTTCCTTTAGGATTGACAGGTTTGATTCCTTGCAGTCCAAGGGATTTGCATGAGTTTTCTTCAGCACCACAGTTCAATAGCATCAATTCTTTGGTGCTCAGCCTTCTTTATGGTTCAACTCTCTCATACTGGAAAAACCGTATCTTTGACTATATGGGCCTTTGTCAGTAAAGTGATGTCTCTGTTTTTTCATAGGCTGTCTAGGTTTGTCATAGCTTTTCATCCAAGGAGCAAGCATCTTTTAATTTTGTGACTGCAGTCACCATCTGCACTGATTTTGGAGCCCCTCATTTTGGGCATCTTGCCAAATCCCCTTAATCCACACAGATTCCTACATTGCAAAGGATGGCATGCTTCATGCGAGACCCAAGGACTTAGTGGCATGGAAACTCCTTAGTACTCGCCCAGTTTCCTCAAACAATGGCAAACACAAAAAATGATAATGTTCTGTGTTACTCTAGAGTGAGCAGCTGGAAGTTGCTCATGGCTGGAGATGCTTGGATGAGATGGTTGTGAGGGAATAAATGGCTTATTAACAGGGTGGTAACCCATCTGTGGCTATGCCATAGCATAGGGTTAGGAAACTCTATCTCTTAGCAGAGTCTGGGTGCATTGATGTCAGGCAAGTTTGCCTATCTGGGAAGGGGATATTGGATAGGTGGTAGCAGTTATACCTGAGCCCTTGGCGGGTAGAATAGAGAGGTGAGAATGTGCTACCTCAGTAAAGAGTGACCCTCCTTCTATGGCTACTGAGGTTTCTAAAGTGTTGCTCATGGCCATGCTGTGTGTGTGTGTGTGTGTGTGTGTGTGTGTGTGTGTGTGTGTGTGTGTGTGTGTGTGCATGTGATTATATGTAGTGTAGAAATAAATGAAGATGACCCAAGGGACAGGAAACAGAGGCTGTTTATTCAGAGCTTGCTATAGCAAGGAAGGCAACCACCATCACTTACATTTGACAGAAGGTCTTAGAGGCAGTTGGTACAGTGGGAAAGCTCTCTGGTGAAAAAGGGAAGCCTTCAGGTATATATGATTTAATTGTGGGTTGTTGGCATGGGCAAGCAGGCTAACTATAAGCAAGGCATCTTATGTGATTGATTCAGGGGAGAGTATTTTGGCTTCTTCGCATTGGTCCTGAGTTGGAAGCACAACTTAAAAATAGGGAAGCCAGCAGTCATTGACCGAATCCTGACTGTTGCAGGCTGCAGCAGATTTTGGGGTCAAAGTTCTGTTTGTCATGACCATGTTCATTTGTATATTCATTCTCACAGTCCTCTCTTTTCATCATTCTTTTGTTTTTGAGTGATTGACCATTTCAGGACAGATTAGAGATCCAGACCGTCACTTGTCAGAGATTATCCAGCCTCTCCACAGTCAACTGTAGTGTTGCAGTATCTTCTTGGCCTTTTTGTTGCTGTATTCATATTGCAGTCATTTGACCATTTGACAAAAATGAGAATAATTAATAGTGCCATTTAAGTTGCTTCAGAACCAGATACTCCAGTTGCTCAACTCTGGCTAAAAATTTTATAGGCCATCAGGATCAACCTTGGATAGCCAAGTAACTTGTTTCTTGAAGGTAGTGTTTAGCCTCTCCTACCTTTTCTTTTCGTTGATCCAAGTATAGCAAGCAGCATTAGCAATTGCACAGACACCATGTGATCAGCCAGCAAGAAATGTGGAGCAATGCAACTGTCTCTCACTGTTTGTGCCAGTGAATTGAGACTAATCCATATTCATCTAGGTCAGAAGTGGTAGTATTTATAACTTCTGCCAGAGTTAGTCATTAATTTCTTGTAGGTATTTCTGTTTGTAAGATTCCCATCATTGGAAACATTGCTCTGGTTTTTTGCATAAACAGTGAGTCAGTCATTTCACCCTGAATAATCAACAGTGACCTCATTTTGGAGCTCATGCCCAGCCTCAGTGAATTATAGAAGTAGAGTCTCTGTGCCTGGACAGGTCTTGGACTATTATTCCTAAAGTATATGAGGTATTAGTTTGAGGCAAGTGTTAATAGCATCGGATATCTTGGGTGCAAAAGGAGTAGTATCCAGAAGGTGCTCTTGGATATGTAGAACAAGAAGAATTTTTCACAACATGAGATCAGATCCAGAGCATCACATAATTGGGTTTCATATATGAATCTATGAAAGTCCCCTTCAGGTGACATTTGAACCATTATTCTAGGAAATTTGTTGAATTCAAATGTGAAATTGCCTACGATCTAATCAAAAGATTGTAATAATTAGTTTTTTTCTTCTGGGAGAGAGGGTCATTAGCAAAGTCACAGATTGATTTAAGGTCATTTGGCCACATAGATGAAAGTGGAAATGCCATTCACTGTAATTCCCTATAGTCTCATTTGATGAGAATGGAATTGACTAAAGGACTGCATCATGGGTATCCAGTGTTAGGGGGGGCATCCAGGAATCCACAAGATTGAGGTAGTGTCTGCTGTTTGGATTAATCTAAGAATGACTGTTTTCTGACCTAACAATTATCATGAAGAGGAAAGAGAAGAGAAAAGGTGCTGTTTTGGGTGGAAACATTCAGGAATCTATAGAAAATGAGAATGATTATAAGGAGGCAGGTGATAAACAAACCAGGAATTGGGGCAGTGCCTTGAGTAGAAACTCTTCCCTATCTGAGGTCATCAGCTTGTTCTAAAACCCTTGGGCATCTTTCTGAAACTTGGCTCCTTTTAGAGGATCTCTGACAATTTTCAATTTGAGGTCCCCCTATTTGAGTAGTTCTTTGGAATTCTGCTTCCTTAGTTGTGAAGCATGAACCTAGGCATTGACTCCTTGGAGTTTCACTGCTGGATTTGTTGTTGACAGTAACTCCTGATGTTTCTTCCAGCAAGGTTAAAGGGCAGTTTTTCTCTCATATTTCTTCCAGTTGACAAATCTCAAGATCACGAGAAGGCTGTTTAGAAAGATTTTGTAAAAAGGGAGCCTTGATGTGTTGGTAATAGGGCTGAGTACATTGCAATATTTTGCCATGTGTTTGTATAGCAAGATAGAATCTAGTATTTTAAATGAAATCCCTCAGCACATATATTCATAGAAGAATAGCTAGTGTAAACCCAAGGGAGTGGACCACATGGTCTTAAGGGCTAATGGGAGTACCTTTGGCCAAGGTGAAAAAGCCATTGTTAATGTTCTTTAACTCCTGAATATTGTGGGAAATTATTTTTCATTCTATTCTATAACTCTCTTATAGTTTCTTTTCATCTTTTCTTGTCATGACTGAATTATGGTCCAATCTAATTTTATTGGAAAAGTTTTGGTTATGGCTTTTAGAAGATTTTACGTTTTCAGGCCTTTCATTTTCTTACTCTCAGGTTTATCGTGGAAAGAGAGATACTATAGGGCCTTTTCTTGGACAGTCCAATTAGCCTTTGCTATTCAGAATTTAAATTCCAGAAAACATGTGTACAGGTTGATAAAAGTCTAGTAACCCTGAGTCATATGCACACAAAAGAATTCTAAATTATTCTATGAATGGTTGCTGGTCTTGTCTGGATTTAGGAAAACCCTTAATTATAGTTATTTAGGTTCAAGGTTTAAATTCTACAGTTGCTTGAATACCAGGCTCATGGGCAGGATGGATCTTTAGACACAGCTGGCATCTCAGAGTCCTAGGAGAGTCATTGAGAAAAGGTGAAGGCTCTGAATGAGGAGAAGAGAAGTTGACAGATGTGCAAAATAAGAAAGATGAGAAGGCTGGGGGATGACTGGGTACTAAACATATGGAGGCAACTGGAGGACATGGAGGAGGAGGATTTACTAGGGAAATGAGTCTAATTTTTGGTTGCTCAAGATTGTTAAGGGCTTCCCCTGTGGCTCAGTGGTAATCTGACTGCCAATGTGAAGACACAGGAGAGGTGGGTTCGATCCCTGTCAGGAAGATCTCCTGAATTGTCAGTATTCTTGCTTTGGAAATTCCATGGACAGAGGAGCCTTTGGCTTCAGTCCATGGGGTCACAAAGAGTCTGAGCGACTGAACAACAACAAAGATTATTAAATTGTTCATTAGCTTTGGCCAAAGGATCTTTTAGTGAAGCGATTTTTGAATCAGAATTTTGTTTGGTGGCCTCTGCTTATCAGTAAAAGGTGGTGCTTATCGGACCTGAGAAATCTTATTTCTCCCTTTTTCCCCCTAAAGTGAAAGTGAGTGTTAGTCACTCAGTCATGTCCGACTCTTTGTGACCCCGTGGACTGTAGCCTGCCAGGCTCCTCTGTCCATGGAGTTCTCCAAGCAAGAATGCTGGAGTGGGTAGTCAGTCATTCCCTTCTTCAAGGGATCTTTCTGACCCAGGGATCGAATCCACATCTCCTGCATTGCAGGCAGATTCTTTACTGTCTGAGTCCCCAGGGAAGCCCTAAGGTACCTCTCAAAAACCAATTTTACTTAAGTCAGATATTCTCTAGGTTGTCCATTAAAGGTGTCTTTAGTGAAATTAGGTGAGATAGATGCAAGAATTAGGGTTTTAATGAGAGTAGATACATAAGAATCAGGAGTTTTCCCTGGTGGAGGAGATGGCTTAGATGACCTCATGAGAGCTGGCAACAGTTATTGAAAGTGACGCTTGTATACTTAACATCTTAGACCCTCAACCTGATAGTTGGCTCCTTTCAAAAGTGGTTGACAGAGTGAGAGGCAGGGTTGGTTGAGATGGTGAAGGGGGTCAAAAGCTGCCAACTTCCAATTATAAGATAAGTCCTGGAATGTAATGTACAGCATGGTGACTGTTGTTAATTATAGTATTGTGTACTTGAATATTTTAGGAGAGTAGATCTTAAGAGTTCTCATTGTAAGAAAAAATGATTCATGGGTGATGATAGATATTAACTAGACTTTTGTAGTGATCATTTTGCAATGTATACAAATATTGAATCATTATATTGTATGCCTGAAAGTAACATAATGTTATATGTCAATTATGTCTCAATTAAAAACAAACTCCACCCTGCAAACAAAACAAAGCAAAACAAAAACCAAACCAACAACAAAAACACAGACCTGACGATCTGTGCCCGCCTAGCAGGAAAACCAGAGAGAGTGCTCTTTCTAAATTGAAACCAGGCTCTCAGGAGAAAAATTAGAGATGGAAGGAGAACTTTATCTGGTTTTATTGGTGACTCACAGAAAAACTTGCCCGAATGGATACTGGTCCGATGAGAACCACAGAATCACCAGTCTGTGAGTGTGGCTCAAGCGGCAGGCTTCTCAGGGTCTGTCTTATGATTGGTGCATAAATTGCCTGTGTTCTATACCTTGAGATTCTTTTTATGATAAACACTTTTTAGATAGTACAACACAAAATAGAAAGACAAAAGAGAGCAAAGAGCGATGAAAAGGAATGATCTGATTCCTCCAAACAAATGGAAACTGATACCAAAGCCTAGTTACTACCAAAGAGAGAATGGTCAAGGAACCCAGTGCAAAGAAAGGGGTGCCTCAGACCCAGTGCTGACTGGCCATGCTAATACAGGCTTGTCAAGCTGAGAGAAAGGAGAAACGGGACTTTCTTGGATTCCATATCTGGGAGTCAGAAGACATTTTCTGCAAAGAGGTCAAGTATTTTAGGCTTTGCAGGTCAGATAGTTCATACAACTACATGAAAGCAAACATAGGTAATATGTAAAGGTATAGGAGTGTCAGTGTTCCAATACAGGCTTATTTATGGACACTGAAATTTGAATTTTAAAATATTTTTTATATGTCATGAAATAATTTTTCTTGATTCTTTTCTAAACATTAAAAAAATGTGAAAACTATAATAATTATAGGCCATACAAAAATGGGTGACGGGTCAGATTTGGCCCTTGGGCCACAGTTTGCCAGTCTCTGCTCTAATAAGAATGGTTAGGAAATAGTCACACAAGTGTAGCAGAGCAACAGCAGCAATTAAAAAAAGACGGCAGCCGGTAATTGACTAAACTCTTAGGTCAGAGTACTGAATGTCAGGCATTGTTTTATGTACTTCATGTAAATTAATTAATTTACTCTCTTGATAACAATGAAGTACATGCCGTTATTATTCCCGTTGCTCAGATGAGGAAACAGAGACTCTGAGAGGGGCTTAGTGAGTGGTGAAATCCTGGCAGTTTTCCTCCAGAGTCCCTGGCCGCATTATTGAACTCTTTTGGCCACCAAGACATCTAGTATCACAGTCCCATGGAAGTGGCTGGGGGCTCACTCAGTGAAGAAGAATACAGGCAGCACTAGATGCCTGGAGTCCTCGCTGACACCCTGCTGCCAAGTGCCCTGACCCCTGAGAAGATCATGGCTGATATCTCATGTTTATCTTGTTTAAACTTTTCGTGTTAAAACGACACTTATTCTTTTTATTCTTAATGCAAAGGCAACACATACAAGCTCATTATGAAATTTTGGGAAATTATAGAGAAACTCAGAAAATAGAACCTTCTGCATCTTGTCATCCGGAGAGTATATCCTCCCTTGTCTTTCTCCCACACTGGTGTTTTATGTACATTTTGATAGCTTTATTGAGATATAATTTACATACAATATAATTCGCTCATTTAACGAGTACAACTCAATGGTTTTTGGTATATTACATTATTAATTTTTAAAAATTGTGGTAAATATCCATTACATAGAATTTGCCATTTTAACCACCTTTAAGTGTATAACTCAATGGCAGTAATTATAGCCACAGTGTCAGGCAACCATTACAACTATTTCCCATACTTTTTTATTACCCTAAATAGAAACTCTGTAACTATTAAGCAGCAAATACTCACTCCCCTTCTTCAAGCTTCTAGTAACATCTGATCTACTTCCTGTCCCTCTATATTTGCATGTTCTAGATATTTCATATAAGTGGAATCATATAGTATTTGTCCTTTTGTATTTTGCTTCTTCACTTACGCTGTTTTCAAGTTTCATCCATGTTGTAGCATGTATCAGATGTTCACATTGCTTTGGAGTCTACTTTTTAGTTTAACTGTATATTGTGAAAGTGTTTCCGGTACGGCAGGGGCTAGACATTGAAGGTAGGATAATTTTTATAAACCACACTAAGGAGTTTGGGCTTAGTTCTGCAGGCAAAGAAGAAACAGTGAAGGTTTTTTCTTTCTTTATTTTTTTAAATAGGAGAATGACGTGATGACGTTTCTGTTACAGAAAGAACACCCTGACACAGGCAGGGAAGAGGCCTGGGACAGGGCCAGTTTGGAAGCACCAGTTGTCAAACCTGGGTGAGCTTTAGAGCTGCACACAGTGTTTATAAAAATGCGTATTCCTTGGCCCCACCTCAGAAGTCCTCCCTCAGTGGGTCTTAGAGGAGACCAAGAAATCTGCATTTTAGACTGTGCCCCAGTTGATTCCTATGCAGGTCGTTCTTGGACTTTGAGAAGTACTGGACTAAAGGTTAGAAGACTAATTTGTCATTTTGCCAAATTTTATTTTAAAAATTGCACTGATAGAGAAATGCCTTTCTATTTAAAGTGAAGCAAAAGTCATTGTGTAGTTTCACCTTTTTTCAATACAAAGAATACTGACGCTCTGGGACTAAATTTGACAGGAAGGAACACATGATGTTGCTGCAGTGTCATTGCCTATAGGGTTAGGGTTAGGGTTAGGGTTAGGGTTAGGGTTAGGGTCACACTGTATCAGTTCTCGCTTTCATTAATTCAGCTGCGATCATCTTGCTTGTACCAACTTGAGTTTTAAGCTGCTATGAATGAGAAGCCTTCTTTGCCTCCTGTACCCTGTGATGTTTGATGCCAGTTGATGGTCCTGAGTACTTGATTAATCAATTTCAAAACAAAGGCTTAACTTCTAAGGTTGAAATATTGTATGTTTATTTTTCATACTGTGGATGATTTGTTCAATTTGAAATTCAGCAAATCTGTTTTCATTGTAAAATTATGGCCATTTTTATTCGTCAGGAGTTTATCCTAAAGTTTGATTACACTTTTAATATACTTCTCATTATAGTCCTTTCTATTACGCTCTGCTGTTACTCTACTCTTTAATATATTGCCATCCACAGAGTCAATTCTTTGTTTTCCTCTGTATCATAAAAGTATCATGAAGAAATGATGTTCATTATACTGACATGTAGCATAACCACTCTTTATTTCTGTATGTGACTGTCCTAAAGACAGGTTGCAACTCTCCTGTTTATGTCTTCCAAAGGAGACCAGACTATGAAAAAACTACATCCTGTGTTAGATGTGTCTGCCAATTTCTGGGCAGATTTTCAAGACACTAGAAAACTGAGGCTCAAAACCTCGAGAAAGGCTGCACTGTAAATAAGGAGGAGCTTCCTCCCAGCTGTTGGACAGAGCTTCCAGAGCAGGGTTACTCTACTCCAACAGGACAGATGTTCTCAAGGGAGGAGGATGACATCTGTCAGGAAGAGCTCACTGTTAACCTCCTTGCATATGCAAATAGCTAATTGTCCCTGCTGAATAGACTTACATGTCATTGTTCCTGCATTTTCACAGAGAAAAAAAATAATTTGAGGCACTCTGGAGACACTCACAAAACAGGAGCAGGCTCTGAGAGTGGAACCATCACCAAAATCAGTAATTCAGAGTGTTGCAGAAACAGGTTGTGGCTTGTTTATCCCTGGTGTCTTTCATTCCCCAAGAGGGGTTTGTGCCTGCCCTTAGGGGAAGAGGGCTGCTTTACCTGAGGACCTGGGTTCTGGATCTTGGGAAAAGCAATATCTTGGAATGAAAATTGTGACAAGCCCTAGTTTCTCTTTCTCTCTCTCTATCTCCCTCCCTAACTCCCTCTCTTTCTTCCTCTCTCTGCCCTCCCAATGTGCTATCAGAGGCTGGGGGTATTTTTCTGGTTTGGTTCTTTATTTTCCTAATCTCTAAAGCAGGAGGTTGAACCAGATGGTCTCCAAACACTTAAAATCCCTCCTTGATTCCCTGGTAACTTGGTCCATACATCTTTCTTCATGTGTTTACCCTGGTTTTGGTCAACCAGTGTCCTTCCATCTGTTTGATAGGAGATATTTTGTCTTATTTGAACTCTGTTGAATCTCCAGACAGACGATTGGGTGGGCTTTAAGTTCTGTCTATATCAATTGAAATATAGCACTTTCCTTTTTGTAGAAGTGGTGTGTGTAATTGAAACAGATTTTTTTTTTTTTTTTGAGAACCTTTAATTCTCAAATGTGAGCCGTGACTTGGAGCCAGCATTGTGGGAGCAATATTGAAGATAACAAGGAAGCTCTGCTGTTATTTCTGATCTTAGTGTTTCCTGGGTTGTACCCTGAATCCCTCTTATGTGTATGATTTATGATGCATTTCTTAGGGAGGAATACAGAAGACCATCCCAGTGGGGATGGCCTCTCTCTCTTTAGCAATAGGCACCATCTCTACTGCTCTGGTTGGCTTGCTGGACCATCTGCTCTCACTGATGGTACTGGTTCACTTCTTGATGTCCTTGTGAGTCTCCCATGGTCCAGTGGCCCCGGCTCCAAATCAAACTTAGTGTTTTTGTTGCTTTCCATTTCTTATTTCTTTTAGTTAAGTTCCTCTGGAAACATAGACTTTTGAGTCTTACATTTTGAGTTCTGTTGATCTCTGTTGGAGACCTTGAGCACTTTCATTTTGAAATTTTCTCTCCCACAACCCACTCCAGTACTCTTGCCAGGAAAATTCCATGGATGGAGGAGCCTCGTAGGCTACAGTCCATGGGGTCGCAAAGAGTCGGACATGACTGAGTGACTTCACTTTTCTTACTGGTCTAAGTCAAGTATGCTATTGCCTCTTCATTTCTGGACTGAATCCCTTTCTCCTTGTAGCTCCCATGACATATTGTTTTTAGCCCTGGAGACCTAGCTTTACATTGTATCATCATTACTTGTCTCTGTTCTCCTCATTAGACTATATGCTCCTAGAAGGCAAAAGCCAAGCTTAGTTTCTTTATTATAGAGGACTCAGGCCCTCTCAAAGAGCTTGGATAAGTGGCAGGGTGTCTTTAGAAGAGAGGGTAGGGTTCAAATCCTGACTCACCACTTTTGACCTAGATGGCCTTGGGCAGGTCACTTCATCTGTAAAAGCCTTGATATCCTGATCTGTTCAATGAGAATAAGAGTATGTACACTGCATGTTGGTTATGAAGATTAGCGACAACAGAGCAGCTCAGAGAGGATCTGGTGCAGGGCAGCGGATAGTGTTATTTGTGTGAATAATCAAGTGGGGTTGCTCTTTGATTACTTTCTCTAATATCCTTATTTTTCTAGGCTTTTCTTGTTTCATTTTAATTTTTTCCCCCAATCTCATTTCTGAGCTGTATATTCTTGGCTTGAGTTGGAGTGTTCATTTGTGGGAGGTTGATGAGAAGTAGAGAAAGGAAAAGGAAATTGAAAAACTGCCTTCATTTGGATAGTGAGGATTCAATTTTAGCTTGACAGTCGTTCTGTGATAGACTCCCCAGTCTGGTTAGATTCACAAGGCATGATGATAATGTGGTGGAGTTTTAAGCAAATATTCTAGAAATTGGCACACATGCACATCTTTGCAGATGCATGCACATGTGTACACATGTTGAAATAAATTCTACCAAGTGAGTTAGCCCCTTGTCAAGGTGTCACCTTAGACCATCCAGCTTCCCAGAATGTTATTGCTCAACATTTCTTTCATCTCTTCTTTCAGAGCTGCATATTCTTTAGAATTCCTCAATGATCATAAGCCAAGGTTAATAAAACACTAATAATCATTACCTAAGGTACTGAATCCTTATAAGGAGTCAGGTGGTATATTATATGCTTTATAATTTAATATGGATTTAATATCCATTTACATGATTTATCTCACTTCACCCTTATCACAAACTCACGGGACAGGTACCATCATTCCATGTTATAGATGAGGGTAACAGAGCTTGAAGAGGCTAGAGGTTTGTCCACATCCAGAGTTACTAAGTGTCAGGAGTTGAGATGTGAACCAAGACTTTAATTCCCATGGCCTAAGTTACCATCCTGACTGGACATCTACAACACATTTAAGGGATATAGTTACCTTTTGGAAACCAAGGTATGTCTGGCCCTAAGTAACACTAGGTGTTTGCTGTATTATGTAAGCTAGATTGAAATATGCTTTAAATCTGTTAACTGTTTCATACACTTGGCTGTGGACCTAAAAAAGAAAAAACCTGGGAAAACCACCACTTTAGATAATTCCCATTTAAATGTGTCACAGTGCCTCTTTTACCTTATGCTAATTTGGAAGTTTAAAAGAATGTGTATGAAAAGTAATACAACAACCACTATGAAAATTATTCCGTTTTTTGTGTTTTATAATAAAAACCTCACATAAGAGAAGAAGGTCTGGCTGGTGTTTGGACCAGTCGTGGGCTGGTGTTTGGACCAGTTTTAGTAGAAATAATGTTTCATTTATCAAGAACCTGTCCCATAGCTGTTTTTTTCCCTCCTGTTTGAGATGAGGAACTTGAGGTTCAAGTTTACTCCAACAGTAAACTACTTTTCTGGCTCTAAAACCCATGCTTGCTCCACTGAATGACAAATCAGCCCAGCAAAGTTTTATTCTTTTGTAATCAGGATCCGTTTCTCCCTTTTCTGTCCTCAGCCAGCATCAGGACTTGTCTTTATCCATTATTTGCAGAATTAGGGCAGAAGAAGTCTTATGGAGGAGGAAACTATATAGACCATGGTTTAATATGGCAGGTTGGTGCCTGAGAGTAGACCCAGGCACACATGGGGTGGGGACTGTAAGTGAAATGAACTCTGGAAAGTGATTTCCCTGGTGCTTGCAATATTTATTTATTTATAATTAAAAAATGACATTGTGGGACATGATATATTTGCTCCCTTAGATCAGTCATTCCACTGAATGTAATGGCTCATTAAAGTTTGACAATGGAATATGAAATCAAGTGTTCTTAAGTGACCGTTGATCTTCAGTTATCCTTAGGAATGTTTTCTGCCTGTTCAGAGTGGTGAGAAGTGGTGTTCCCTGTGAGACCTGCCTTGGAAAGCCAGGGCTGCAGGAACCCCATGTTTCTTGTGTATGTACATGGGTAGCAGAGGAGCCTGGAGACTAGGACTCGATTCAAGATGGTCACACTGAAGAGGTGTGGGTTCCAGCTTCAGTGAACCTGGACAAATACAGGCTGTGGAGGTGGAAAATGCAGCTCTGCGGTCAGACTGTCTGAGTTCAAATCCAAGCTCACACACCTAATCAGCTGGGCAGCCTTGTGATGTTCCTTTACTTCTTGAACCACATCAACTCAAATGGGAATAGTGATGGCCCCTGCGTGGTGGGAAGGCTTTTGTGAGGTCTTCGGGAAATAGGGACAGAGTCTGTTTTCTAACAAGCTCCTAGTGCAGTTTGCTATTACTTTGTGTCTGAGGCTATGTGCACTGGAGTGAGGAGGGTGTTGCCAAGGTGCTTGTAGCCCGTTGACTTTATACAAGGGAAGGTTTCATGCAGGCCCGTGGACCAGCTGGTTTCATATTGCTGGTGAGCTAAGAATGTTTTTTTCCTTCTCATTTTTAAATGTGTAGCCTGTGGCTGCCATCACACTACAATGACAGAAAGAGTTAAGAGGTTACAACAAAGAATATTTGGCCTGCAAAGCTAAAGTGTTCACTATCTGACCATTCACAGAAGAACTTGCTGAGCCCTGATTTAGTGCCCAACACAGATATTGGCTCCACTGTTTACTAGCTGTGTCATCTGAGGCAAGTCACTTTTTCTCTGTTAGCCTCAGTTTTCTCATCAGTAAAGTGAGGGAAGTGATATATACCCAGCATAGGAAAATTAAATGAAGTCAGCTCTATATAAAGAGCCGAGCATGGTACCTGGAACATCATAAGAGCTCCACAAACTGCTGCCCTGATATTCCATATTCAGAGAATAGTGTGAGGTCATGTTGGCTAGAGTTGGTCAGGGCTGGCTTCTTTGAGGAGGTAGAACTTATTCAGGCCACTAAATCAAGTGGATAAAGTATAGAATCTGAGTGAGAAGATACAGGAAAGGAAGGAAAAGGCAGAAAAAAGGCCTCATGTGTGAGTAAATCCTCAGCCAATGTAGGTGAATGAATGACAGGGTGTAGGCATATGCCAACTAATGCCTACTTAGACTCCAAACCAGATCTTAGCCAAGGACTCAATCCACTCACATGAGTTCACTGACCCCTGTCAGTGAGGCTAATGCTCAGATGGACTTCACCCAGGCCACTTTATCACAGGACTTGGTTACATACATTCATTACTGTTTTCTGATGCTGTTTGGCATGTGCTCAGGCATGTGCCTAGGAAAAATATATTCAAGAAGTTAGATCTGTTGTTTCAAAGAATAACCTTCAGAGAATTCCAAACATCATGATTAGTGATTTTGAGGTCTCGCTCTGCTTTGAATCTCTCCTGCCCCCATTAAAAATAATCTGTCGTTGATTGTACAGAGTGGCCATTTTCTTTCACAACCAGCTTGGGTTTGATTCTTTAAGAGGTGGGAAACAGCAGGAGCTAATGGCCTTGGTTTTCCAGCCCTGCTGATTGTGCTGGGTTTCAAGGCTGTCTGAGTCACTGGGCTTCTGTCTATGGCCTCACTAATTGGGTGCAATCAGGATGCTCCTGAGGAATTTCAGAGACCCGTGTGACCCTGTCCAGTCTGATTCATAAGCTCCCCTGTGGTGAGTATAGTGCTGGAGCAGATGGAACAATTTTGGAGTCTTCTCAGCAGTGTGAGTGTGGTCCCAAAGGTTTTAACTTATTTTGGGGTTCAATGGACTTGTTTTTTGTTTATCTGAGAGCGAAAGAGAATCTGAACTGTACCCCGAGGTTGGCTCACAGACACGTGGAAATACACTGCATGGTGGTTTCCTACTTGGTAGAAAATTTATTGAAATAGTCATTTGACTTATGTTCTGGAGTACAGGTTTAGATTTCTTTATGTTGAAAATAGAATAATGGCTTCTCCTCCTTCTTAAAATTATAATGAATTTTCTACTTAGTAGACACACAGTTCTTTTTTTTTTTAAATAATTTTATTTATTTTAGTTGAGGGCTAATTACTTTACAATGTTGTAGTAGTTTTTGCCATACATTGACATGAATCAGCCATGGGACACACAGTTCTTACTTGTGTTAACAAAAAGAGGGATTCTTTTCATCATTCAGTGAATACATCTGACATGCTTTAGAGCATTGTTCTCTTCCTTCACAATGATTTGTGATTAAAAAATAAAAAGAATCATTTTTGGAAGCTGGTTCATTTGCATGTCTTTGCCTTTCATATGTTTAAGGGGTGAATAATTGCTTGAGAAAATAAACACATTCTAGTTCTTGACATTTGATGATGCTTCTGGATCTATTTGTCTATTGGTCTCTATCTTGAATATTGTTTCCTTTATTTGACTTTTCTAAACCAGGTAGTTGTTTGCTAATTCAGATATACAGGTGCCAGAGGCTGCTCTGGGTAAAGCTGTGTTAATTTCAGAAGTAAATTAGCCTTTAGTAAATTCAGAATAGAAGCTTTTGCTTTAGAGGAAGTGTGTTAATCATTGAATAAATCACTCTTGTAGAAATAAAGCCTACTCTATCTTGGAAATAAATTTCAATTCCTGTCTCTTGTACACTCATCATGTTCGGAATTCAGGCGTAAAGTGGGAAACGTAGGATGATGAGGAACTCAGAGAGTTTGTTGCTCTGATGGCATAGGTTTATCTGGTAGTTAGGACAAATGCATATAAAACGAAGGAATTTTGTATTGAAATACAATAGGGTTTCTCAAGTTGGATAATTTCTTGTTATAGGGGCTGCCCAGTGCTTAACAAGAAGTTTAACAGCATCCCTAAACATCTAGTTTTATAAACTAGATGCCAATAGCACACCCTCCCTAGTCATGACAGTCAAAATTGTCTTCAGACATTGCCACTCGTCTGCAGGAGGGCAAAACCACTGCTGGTTGAGAACCACTGATTCAGAGTATAATGCTAGTAGCAAAAGAATACAGTAGGAGCTCCTGGTGCTCAGCTGAGGAGCTGTGTGGGGAGGGCTGTGAGGCTCTGCAAATAGTTGCTAATCCTCATTGTTGAGGGAATGACCTTTTGCACATGTATGTACTATGTTTTGCAAATATTTATAGATTCTATTTTTGGAAAAAAACTATAAATATATTTACTGAACTCTAAGTAGCTTTGGGTTATTTTTCATTTTATCATTTAGAGGATCCTGAAAGTGCACATGGTTATGTTTAAGTGCCTGATCTGGTTTTGAGTATTGTGTCTGGAGTCAGAATACCCAGTACTCACCACTTAATTGGGCTTCCCTGGTGGCTCAGATGGTAAAGAATCTGCCTACAATGTGGGAGACCCAGGTTCGATGCCTGGGCAGGAAGATCTCCTGGAGAAGGAAATAACCACCCACTCTAGTATTCTTGCCTGGAGAATTCCATGAACAGAGGAACTTGGCAGGCTACAGTCCATGGGGTTGCATGGACTAAGCGACTAACAGAGAGACCACTTAATTAGCTATATGACTTTGGTTAAGTGTCTTGTCCTTTCTGTGTCTCCATTTTCCCATCTGTAAAATAGAAATACTATTTGCACTTCACTTAATATATCATTTTGAGGATTAAATGAGATATTGCCTATATGGTTTCCAGTATAGTGAGTGATGTGAACAGCTGACTCATTGGAAAAGTCCGTGATGCTAGGAAAGGTGGAGGGCAGAAGGAGAAGAGGGTGTAAGAGGATGAGATGGCTGGATGGCGTCACTGATGCAATGGACATGAACTTGGGCAAACTTTGAGAGATGATGAGGGACAGAGAGGTCTGGCGTGCTACAGACCATGAGGTCGCAAAGAGTCAGACACGACTGGGGGACTGCACAGCAACAACATGCTGCTGCTGCTAAGTCGCTTCAGTTGTGTCCAACTCTGTGCGACCCCAGAGACGGCAGCCCACCAGGCTCCCCCGTCCTTGGGATTCTCCAGGCAAGAATACTGGAGTGGGTTGCTGTTTCCTTCTCCAGTGCATGAAAGTGAAAAGTGAAAGTGAAGTTGCTCAGTCGTGTCTGACTCTTAGCGACCCCATGGACTGCAGCCTACCAGGCTCCTCCGTCCATGGGGTTCTCCAGGCAAGAGTACTGGAGTGGGGTGCCATTGCCTTCTCCGACAGCAACAACATCGGGAGTGATAAATCGAGATAATAAATAAAGTATCTGTTTATAAACAAGTATTAATAAAATATAAATAAATTTAATAAATGGTACCTATTATTATTTCTTTGTAGAGTATGCAATTTTTGGCCCTCGAATTTTGGAAACTATTAGTTTACATTTTAAATGCTATCATATGACAATGGAGTGGGGCAGAGGGGCAGAGGGGAGAGCCTCCTTGGGAAGATTTCATAGAAGAGATTGAATTGAGAGGGATGGATGGGTTGTGAATCTATATTTGTATATCACTCAGTATCTATTTCCTTAGGCCTTGAGGCTGTAGGAGATAAGAAAGAAGGCCCAGGGGTTCCCAGCTTTTGGAGACCAAATGAAAATGACCATGACCCCCTAGATTCATGCCCTCATGTGATCCTCTGCCCTTAAATGAAGGGGAAAGGGGGAGGACCTGTACTTTATTCTAGCCAGTAAAATACAGCAAGGGTGATGGTATGCATGTGATTATGTTACATAAGATTGTGATGCTTGTGTTTCAAGGAGATATTCATTCTTGCTAGATTTAAAGAAGTTGTCATATTGTCCATGCCTATGGACAGGGCTTTGTGACAAGGAGCCTAGAGTGGATATCGATCAACAATGAACTGAATGCTCCCAACAGTCACATAAGCCAGGAAATGGAGTCTTCCCCAGTTGAGCTTCAGAAAACAACCCAGCCCTGCAGCCTTGCAGAGGAACCAACTTAAATACACTTGGACCCCTGACCCACAGAAACTGTGAGGCAAATATATTTCCTGAAGCTACTAAATGTGTATGATATTGTTATGTAGCAATAGATAACTCAGTGAGTATGATATAGAAGCCACAGATGACTAGAAACCCTCACCAGACAAAGACACTTTAAACTCAATATGTCCAAGTCAGAACTTGTCATCTTCCCCCCCAGTTTTATCCTGTGTTCCTTTCCTAGGGAATGTTGCCAATATCCCAGGCTCACCACAACCAAATCACACACTTTGAGGTCACCCACGACTCTTCATAACCCTTGTCCAAATTGGTCCCCAATTCCTACTGATTATTTCCCCCAAGTGTCTCTTGACTCAGTTCCCTCCTTTTCATTTTCCCCAATCTCAGCCTTGGTTTAGGTTTCCATATTTCCAGCCTGAACAACTGTAGTATTCTCTTGACTTACGTCCTTTTCTTCAATCTAAACCTCTTTCCAGTCTGTTATCTATAATTTTCTCGAGATTTTTATTTTTTGACGCCAATCTGGACATGTAATTCCCCTAATAATGAACATTGAATGGCTTTTCATTTTCTTCGGGATAAAATGGAAAGATCTCACTGTGGCCTGCGAAGTCCTACCCCTGACAACCTCTCCAACCCTCCACTTCTGTCCTTGGTTACCCCTCCCTTCAGGAATCACATGTCACGTTTGAGCAACCTTCCTCGACTGTTACTCCCCTAGGCTGAGTTCCTATAATTCCTCAGATATACTCTACTAAGGGTAGAATCAATTAACTTGTTACTTGCCTGAAATTTTCCAGCAGTTTGTGAGCTTTTTAAAGGCAGGGACTATGTCTGACTCCCCACAGTATCTTCAGCTGTTGTTGGTGAGTCAGGCTGATAGTCAGGATGTGGTGACTGTTTGTTGCATGCATGCATGGGTACGTGAATGAATGAATGAATGAATGAATGAATGAATGAATATGCCAAAGCTCTGGCTGTGTACTAGTTCTCAGGCACTTTGCCACCTCTTCTAACAAACGTCCCCAAAATAGTTCTCCTGCCTTTCTGAGTGTGAACCTCTTTCCTCTTCACATCTGTCACTTTAAGTGTGATTCTGCAAAATTTGGAAGAGAACACATAATGAGCTGCCTAATTTTCTGAATTGTTAGTTTCATTTTCTTTCTGTCTCTTTCTGTCTCTGAATCTCTCTTTCTTTTCTTTCAAGTGGTGATGCATCGCATCATTGTCATGGGTAAACTTTTTAGGAATTTGGTCCATAAATGAAATTTTGTGGCAAAGAGAGCTGTTTCCTTTGCTTATCTTACTGCAAGTTATGTTATCTTAAATATTAAAGGAAAGAAAAAGAAATAATACAAAATGTCTGTTATTTTACATCCTTTGCTGCTGCTGCTAAGTCGCTTCAGTCTTCTAGTTCTGCTTTATTTTCCTTCCCAGTATTCCATCAGTTGTTTTGACAAGGGCAGTCGTTTGGCCTGTCAGAATAACTCCTGGTTTTATCTTTCTCTGGGGGTGTTTTTTCCCTTCCCTTTTAGACCAAATGCTTTAAAGAATAGTGTTTTCCTCAGCCGTACAATGAGAAAAACGGTACCTACATTATAGAATTGCACTATGGAAAGACACATGTACTCATTAATTAGAGGCAGAGAGTATAGACCTGGGCCAAGTGCTGTGCTAGAGTGACATGGTCCCTCAGAGAGCAGTGATAGATGCAGAGTTAGGGGCATGGTGGGTACCTTGCATACTAAATAGTATCATCATTTTTCTTTTCTCTCTTCCTCTCTCCTTTTCCTCCCCAGTACAGGCTTTGGAATCAGGCAGACCTAGAATTTGATTCTGGGTATTCCCTTTCCTCACCAAGTAACCTTGGCTTTAACTCTCCAAGCCTATAACTTTATTTATAAAATGGACATAATACCCAGCTCACAGGGTAGTTGAAAGTGTTGAATAAAATAAAGCAGGTGAAGCACTAGACTTGGAGCCTACATGCCTAAGCCCCAAACAAACCTCAGGTGCTACTCTAACAGCTCTGAGAATCATGTTATTTTGCCCCTCTAGGTTAGTTCATATTGGTTCTTTTCCTGTTGATCTGAGCATGTTGCCTGTTTCTGCATTCTCTTTTACTTGGCTCCAGTCTCTTCTGGCCTTTCAACCAGTAACACTGTCTTTTTAAGGCCCACTTTGAGTGATGGGCTCATGCACTCCTTTTCATTTCTTTGACACATCTCCCTTTGTCTTCAATATTGAGTACCTTCACCATGTGCCCTGGCATTTCACTATATATAAATGTGTGTATATCCCTTTTTTGTCCCCAAGTGCCTTTGATTTGTCTCCATGTAGAAATTTCCTGAGTTTGATCAGTAAACTTTTAAAATCAAACAGGCTATTTAGAATTCTGTGTCAAAAAAGTCAGTGGACTGAAGAAACAGGAGATCTCCAAGGAGTCTTTAGGGCATGGCCTTTTTGCCAACCATGTGAACTCTGTGGAGGCATCTTAGAGCTCTTCTCTGGCTCTTGGAGAGTAAGGTTGTGGATTTTAGGTGGGCTTGTCCTTATGGTAGTTGACAGTAAACACTTATGGAGGTAGAAAAAACAAGTTGGCTGCGGGAAATTGTAATGTTTTCCTTCTGTAGGTATAACTCACAGGGACATGTCGGAATAAAGAATAAGAAATTAACTCCTTCTTACCCCCTTCCCTCCCCCACCCCACAGCCACTCTCAGCATTACTGACGTTGCTTGGTCCCTCAGCAGGTGGATTTCACATTGGTCTGTGCTATTAGGCTTTCCAGGCAGCAGGCATCATACTGCTTTGGAGTTTGCTCTGAGGTTGGTAAAGTGTGGCTTGGAAATGTAGCTAAGCTTTTAAAAGGGCATGATTTTTTAGTTCACATCTGATAATTATAGAGCCAGCGTGTCTTTCTCTTGCAGACTGGGTAATTGTACATGGGGGGTTTTAGAGGTAAGTGGGTGTGTGCCCTTATGTATACCCAAGTGGACGGGTTATTCAAATGATGCCTTCTCCATTTCAGAGCCTTAGGTGTTGTTGAGATGAGCAGACGGTAATTTACCACCGGATCAGGCCCTAATTTCACTGTCACCGTTTTGGCATGTGTATAGCAGGCCTACTCTATTTGTGTCATGTAGAACTCTAGAACAAACTGTTCTGTAAATATTACTTAAAAAATAATGTAGCACTACCACCTTCTAAAATAAACTTTAAAGTGCTGTTTTAGAGAGCTGCTTTCTTCTGTTAATTTTTTTAAGTTGAATCCCAGATTTTCTGAGGGTTTAAGTTAAGTAGTATCTTCTGTTACCACCTCTTTGTTGCTTGCTTTCTTTCATTTTGGTGGTAACTCCGAAAGTAACAGGGAAAAGAATCCTATTTTTGGTTTGCTGTCATAATTCAGAGCTCTGTATGTAACTATTAAAAATAGTTTTAATCATCAAATGTTTGACAGAAATGGAATATGCCTAATGCATTTGGGGCTAGCATAGTGCAGTGGTAGCAAACAGGGCATGCAGGCAGGATTAGGCAAGTTTCATTTAATCTGCACAGAATGGTAAAGAGCCAGCATTAAAAAATTCAGAGCTTTCTCATAAAAAATCTTGAAAGGTATATACTTTGCAGTTCCCATTGACGCCACAGCTTCCAAATGTCCCTGACTTTGATGCTGAATGTAGTTTCAAAACTGCACATACACAATGATGAGATTGGGGTCCTGGAGTTCTTATGTGTGGCCACTGAGAATCCTTTGTCCCTCTTTCCCATGGTGGGCATTTCAGTTTGTACCTCTGACATGAGGAAAGGAGCCCAAGTGCCTCAGTTCTGTCACTTTCTGAGACTCGTTCTTTTTGGCAGACTGGTTCTTGGGATTTTGTGATGGGCAGTTAGGAGGAAAGGAATTGGGGAGGAAGACAAAAGAGACCAGAGGAGAAGCTAAGGGTGGAAGGAATTTCAGGGGGAGAGGAGACTGTCGAGGAGTCAGGAATGGGAGCAGCTGTAGTATTTGAGAGCAGCAGATGGGATTTTAAGGAAAGTTCAGAATTGTGTGTCTACTTCATAGTGCTTAAGAAACAAAATTGAAGATTAGAGTTATTTTGAAATTGCTGGTCTGTGTTTGTATCAGGGTTGAGTCAGGAGACAGAAACTACACTAAATATTTTAACAGAGAATTTAATACAAAAAAATATCAATCAGATATTGAAGAACTGAAAAGGCAAGAAGAAGACACTGAGGCATCGTGGAAGTAGCAACCACAGGAGGCATTTGCCACTCCTGGGCTTGGGATCATTAAAATTTGGAAGCTTGGTGGAGGGGCCCTGTGGGACCAAACTCCCATCTTCAAGATAACGGCTGGTGCTGAGGCCTCTGAGCTCAGAAGAAGGAAGCTGAGGGCCTGGTACCCAGACCTCTGAGAGATGGTACTGCCTCGTTGGTGTTATGGAGTCTCTGAGCTCAGGTGAGAGGTGGAGGGCTGGGACCTGAGGAGGAGACAGGATAGAACGATAGTCCATGAGGAACACAATGGTTCCAGAAAGACTGCTAACTGGATTCAATCAGCAGCTACCACAGAAAGGAAGTGCAGCTTCTGGAGTGAAGAAGCAGGGCTAGGCCAGCCGCAGAAACAGGAAGCCAATAGGTAATAGACAGGAAGGAACAGCCCACACCTCCTCTTCCAGCATGTAGGTCCCATCTAGTGCACTCTGTGGGCATAACCTAAGAGACAGCAGCTAGCAAAGTGGAAGCATAGTTCACAGAGCCCCAGCCCTAGCATCGCAGAAATGCTATGGAAAGACGGGTTTGGAGGTGAGAGGTAGCAGCTTAAAAACAGGCTTAGTTTTTAAGTATAGAACTTTGAGACTGGACTGTGGAGGGCTTTACAAGTGCTGCACAAAAATCCATGGTTCCAGCTTTAAAAATGTAATTTAAGAGAGTTTGTTTGTTCTTTTAGTCTCCAGATTTCCATCTTGTACAATACTAATTTCCAAATTAATGATTTTTTTTTTTTGGCCATGCCATGAGGCACGTGAGGTCCTAGTTCCCTGACCAGTGATTGAACCTGTGACCCCTGCAGGGGAAGTGCAAAGTCCTAACCACTGGACCACCAAGGAAGTCCCTAATTACTTATTTCTTCATAATATACTTATATGTAGTATTGTTATTAATTAAGTTTGTCCTAGTGAAGAGGTTTGCAAACTGTAGCTTGTGGGCCAAATATGGCTAGCTGGCTGTTTTTATAAGTCAGATTTTATTGGAATACAGCCATGCCCATTTGGTTAGCGAAAAAAGTTTGCAGACTTCTTCTCTAGTATAAATTTCTACTATAAATCTCTAGTATAACTTTTAGTTCTGATTTAAAATAGAAGACCGTGACACATACAGCTTCCCAGGTGGTGCTAGTGGTAAAGAACCTGCCTGCCAGTGCAGGAGATGTAAGAGACACAGATTTGATCCCTGGGTCTGGAAGAGCCCCTCAAGGAGGACATGGCAACCCACTCCAGTATTCATGCTGGAGAATCCCATGGTCAGAGAAGCCTGGTGGGCTATGGTCCTAGGGTTACGAAGAGTTGGGCGCAACTGAAGCAACTTAGCACGCATGACACACAAGTTTAGAAAAGTAACTCTGACACTGCAAAAACCAGACACACAGGATAAATCTTTATGTTAAAAAAAAAAAATGAAGGCATTGTGCAAGTGTGAGTGAGTGCCACCAGAATTTACCTTGGCTTTCTGAGAGAATGGGAAAACATGCGTGATTTTTTGGACCTGCTGATAAAATTGAGATACTGCCATCTTTCTTGAACAGATAATTGCTGCTTGAACAGAGTCTATCCAAATAAGACATTCCACTAGAGGCATCTTCTGAAAGAATGTTGAGTTTAAAGTCAGACTCCTGGAGACCTGGTGCCACCATATTCATGCTGCTCTGTAACTGTGGGTGAACCAGTTAACCTTGGAAATTCATTTTCACATAGATGCCCTGAGAACTAGAATTTTCACATTTATTCTTGTAGCTCCTTGGTCAGTGTCTCCCACCCTGAGCTCTAGCCTTCGTATAGGATGGCCTTCTAGACAGCATACTTAAGTTTTCTTCCTGGTGCTTCAGACCTAACATGTCCCTGATGGACATGACTGATGACCAGAGATATCTAGTGCTCCTCTATTACTGGACTATTTTGGGCTACATCAGGACGTTTGCAGCTTCTCTTCCCTCTTGAAATTAGGCACAGTCATGTGTCTACTTCTAGCTGATAGATTGTGACTGGAAGTGATGTGTCCCATTTCTGGGCCAAAGTATTTAATTGTCAGGGTATGAATCTTTAGCACACTTTTTTCCTGCTCTTGCATCAAGCAGTGTTCCAGACGGCAGGGTATCTGTCAGTCTATGCCCCAGAGGGAGGTCTGTTGAAGCACAATAGACATGTAGCATAAATGAGAATTTTGTCCTTATTATTTCAATCACTGATATTTGGGGGTTGTCAGTTACTATAGTTAATTTTAATCTAGCCTGATCATTACAGTGTTCAGCCAAAACTTATCTTCCTTTTCCTGTCTGCTGCCTCTCTGTTCCTGACGTCATAGGATGGCACAACTCTAAATTTACTTGCCAGAGACCTGGAAATCACGTTTTTACATTCTATCTTCTCTTGCTCTCAATATCCAGTCCATTTTCAGGTCCCTTAGCTTCTATTTCCTTAATACCATTTGTAGTATACCTCTCTGTTGATTCCCACCAGTATTGTCTTATTTCAGGATGTATAACCTCTCATCTGGACTATTATTTTTTAACTACTCACTCTTTTTATAATCTTAATCCAGTTTACCCCCATTTCATATATATAGGAAACCTAAATTGGATCATGTCCCTTCGATTTTCAGAAATCTTTATGGATTCTGTGCCAGCCCGAGAGAAAGCAAACTCCCCAGCATGACAGGCGAGCTTATGCACAGCCTTCCCAGTCTCCTAGTGTGCCCTCTGTGTTCTATCCTCACCGACCTCCCTGTAATGTCCTCTGCCTAGAAAAACCTTCCTTCAATCCGCCTGTCCATCTCTCTTTAAGTCCTTTAAGTTTTAGCTTAAGAGTTACTTCCTCTATAAGCCCTTTCTGAATTTCCCAGATGCACTTAGATGTTCCTTTCTTAATGTTCTGTTTGTTCTTTGTACACACTTCTTTACATAGACTAACACATTAAATACAATTGCTTGCATGCCTGCTTCTCTTTACTAGATGGTCACTTTCTTGAGGGTAGTTTCTGAACTTTGTTTCCTCTTTGGTGCAAGTAATTCACAGAATATCTAGCACTTGAATAATTGTAATTGTTGATGAATGATTTACTTTAAAATAAGGAATATTATTTCTATGAAATAAATATAGGGCAAAAATAATTTAAGTTCAGTAACAAACATTACTAAGCTACCATTATTATTCTTTTTTTAGGGGAGGATAGCATGTACTTTAAGAATCAAAGACCTTATATTTCAACACTGGCTTAGGTGACCAAAATACTTTTTAATCAATATTAGGGAAAAGTCATTATTTTTTTTTATTGTCATGATCCTATGAAAGGATGAGAAATGTTAATGTTGGCCAGTATCAGTTTTTACAATGTTCTAGTTAGCAAGTGGAAGTTTAAAAAATACTGACACAGCCATGGAGATCACATTGTAGTCTCTAAAAATATTGTTAGCAAATTCAAAAAGGGCAGCTCTTTTATAGGCATAGTGGATCTTTTTTATTTAAAATGTTACACTAAATTCTATTCCATAGATATTTTTAGCAAGGTAAGAAGCCAAAATGAAATGGAGAAAATGTTTCAGAAACCTCAAAAATATTTATATCGTGTGGCCCAGTGATTCTTCTTCTGGGGTAATATCCTTTTGGGTGATTTTGGCCTTCCTGTGGGATGAGGGGTAAATCTCCAAATAATAAAGAGAGCCAGGCTTTGAAAGCCCTATGAGGTCACTTTCTTTCTCCCCTTGGCCTGGTGCAAGCTACAGGCAGAGTGGCAGGTGATTCATGGCTCCCAGTTTCCCAGAAGCCACTCAGAGCCTCCATACTCAGTGACTTACGCTGTTTGCCCTACTCTCTCATAGTATCCCCAAGTGTGGGCGTGTGTGTGGGGAATAGGTTCTCTAAGCCAGCAGAAGTCTTAGTGCTCTGATGCCCCTTTACTGCTCTCACACACTCTCACATAAAAGTTCATTGCAGAACTTTCCAGCTGAGCTCTCTGCTACTTTCTAGACAGTTTTCTTCATGTTCTCTTTCTCTCCCCAAGCCTGTAGTCTTCCTTTTTGTATAAATGCCATGTTGTTTTTGAACTAGATAACTCTTCCTCACCTCTTCAGTCCCCCAGTACCATTTTCTCTCTCAGCACACAAATGATTGTTTGCACAAACCAGTTATTTCCATTTTCCTGTCTCAGTTGAATTAGAGCACCTGTGTTTTACTTTCATAGCCTCTACTGCTTTTTCTGGGCAGTGTTTAGCTAGATGCTTGCTCTTCTCGCTAGACTGTGAGCTGAACAAGGGGTGGGCTATACCTCTCTTTCTCAGCGTTGTGTCTCCAGGTGGGGGTGGTGGTGGTGTAATAGTTATGTCCAACTCATTTGCAACCTCATGGACTGTAGCGCACCAGGCTTCTCTGTCCATGGGACTTCTTGGGCAAAAATACTGGAGTGGGTTGCCATAAATAGATATTTGGTAAAAGCTACTGATGAATAATTGAATAAAACACACAAAAGGCACACCTATATTCAGGCTTCACTGATTTTAGAGAAGGTTAAGCTGGAGCCTTGCTGTGTGGCTTGGTGCCGATAGTGGCCTTGAGGAGAATGCACGTGCACTTTGGCTGGTATGTGTGCTTTTCATCAACACATCCCATGAGGATTTTGTTGACCCATTCATTGAAGGTGTGTTGTACATCTCTTCATGTCTGTAACAGTCACAGTGCCTAGAACTGGGAGTACATGTCTCTGTCCTTGAAACATCTAACAGATGAGTAGATGTAAAGCGTAATAACCTTTGACACATAGTAGGCACTCAGCACTGTTGAATGAAAGACTCACTATCACAAGGGCACCATGGAATCAACTGATGTTCCATTAGTGAAAATGCTCCAATCCCAATTTCTTATTTACTTGGGGTTAGTGATGTGAAGGAGTGGCTTGATTACAGAAAAAAATCAACTAAGGAAATAATTTAAATTATTTTCATAATAAACACATTGTATATTGATGTAAAGGTTCATCTTTTATTGAAGGATGATGTTTTTTCCCTACCGCTTCTTAAGGTTTTGGTGTGCAGGGGCAGAGGTGGAGGAGTGGAGCTGGAGAAGCTCCTGGCTCTTCCTTTTGAGCGATGGTGCAGGCATTTATTGGAAGCAGGCATTAGGGCATTTGGTTACAGTAATTGTGAGCTTTGTGCTCAACAGACCATATGAAGGCGTGTTGCCGTCTGGCTCCCTCAGTGTGCTAATCAGGGCGGGTGGAGAAGAAGAGGAGGAGGAGGGAGGGGCTGTTGGCCCAAACGTTGGAGGCCTGATTGTGTTCAAAGACTCAAGTGACCAGCTTAACCCAGATTATTAAACATTCTGCAAGACCCTGGGTCTTCTCCTTATGTTTGTTTTCTTCCTTTTTTTCTCCTTGCCACTTTATCCAGGAGATATGAGCAATGAAATGATATTTATTTTGCAAATGTAAAAGGATATTTTGTTTTATGTGGTATTTGAAATATCCATTTGCCTCTCTCTGTCTATTTACTCTGACAAGTCCTTGTATCACAGGCATAGCTGAGTTAGGAGCTGGGGATCATGCATTGTATTCTTTGGGGGAAAAGAATGTTAAATTTCAACAGATAAGATTATTGAAATAAGTAATCCTTTCTTCGTTGTTATTGGAGTCTTCACTCTTGCATTTGAATGTAAACAACAGAATGTGCAAAGCTAACAAGGACAAAACTTATAAAAGAAGAGAATTTGTTATTAAAAAACTACTTTACAATAATGAGGGCTGTTTCAGCAGCAAAGAATCCCCCTGCAATGCAGGAGATATAGTAGATGTTGGTTTGATCCCTGGGTCAGGAAGATCCCCTGGAGAAGGAAATGGCAACTCACTCAAGTATTCTTGCCTGGGAAATCCCATGCTTACAAGAGCCTGGCGGGCTATGGTCCATAGGGTCACAAAGAGTTAGATGACTGAAGTGGTTGAGCCTTACAATAAGGAACAGTAATTTAGACAACTCTGTCTTGTGGCCTGAGGTTTACTGTTTACTTATTTACTGAAAATTTCTGGTACACTTTCTGGGAGCCAGACACTTTTGGTTTTCTATAAGTCTTTAGTCTTTTGGAGGAGAAAGTCAAGTTATGTAAAAATGAAAATTCTATAATTTGATAACTATCTATTAAATACTTATCATGTTACAGGCATTGGAGACACAATAACTAACAGGACAAAGCCTCTTCCTTCAAGGACTTTACAGCCTAGTGGGGAAATGTTGGCCTTAGAATTTGTAACCAACAAAGCCTGTGATGTGTGTGTGTGTGTAGCTCAGCAGACTGCATAAAGGAGGTGATTCCTTGAAACTTCTAACCAACAAAGCCTGTGTGTGTGTGGAGGGGTGTGTGTGTGTATAGCTCAGCAGGCTGCATGAAGGAGGTGGTTCCTTAAAAACAAATCAGAATAAGTCTGTTGGAGGGAGAAAGAGCATGTGGTATGAAGGGAAGAAAGCTTGGTATGGCCTGGTAGTGCTTGTAAAGGTAGGGATGTGGTCAGCCTAGGACCTGAATGGGAGCAGAGGCAAAGGGAATGGGAAGATCAGGCAAAGACAGCTGAAGGGCTTGAACTTCACTGAAGTAAACACCCCCTTCCTTAGAGAACTTATTTTTCCTTTGTGAGCTAAGAGAGGATTCTCATGTGAGAGAATATTTCTTCATCCCATGGAAAATCTTTTCTCAGATTCTTACTGATTTTTTTTCCTATTCCAGTCTATTCAGTTGTATATTCTACTTTATTCCTCTTTCATCAGTTAAGCATTGTTCTCATAAAGGAAGGGTCTAGAATGCATGGATGAGTATCACCCTCTCCTTGGCAGTACCTGGTACATACCTCACAGAAGCCTCATACTGGTTCTCCTCCAGGCTGTGAGTTCTCTGAGAGCAGGGATGAGGGCCGCTTAACCTCTGTGTCATCATGGCAGTAAATGTGTGTTTTGAATGCTACACAAGGGCACACTCGGGGATTTGTCATGGATCCTTCTGAAGTTTGCATTTATGAAATATGATTTTAAAAGAAAACTTATACATGCTTACCACAGTAGCTGCCACATGGAAAATGTCTAATGAATCGGAATTTTCTACCTCTTTTAATCAAAGCTGCATCACTGCATCATGCTATATCCTTGTTAAATTCTTACAGGTTTTTGCATTGCTTGGTGAATTAAGAGAAGTGATATGCACTTTGTTATTACTTTATTGTATGAATTTGTTCTCCATTCTGTGATGCCAGTAAGTAACACTGTTGGTTTAAAAATCAGGGAAAGAAAGGGCTTGTTGCAGCATTTTAAAAATGATCTAGGATGTTGAGGTAAAACGACAGCCAGATTGCCCCACGCTGAGATTGCTTGGAAGACAGTTGTGTTCTGAGACGCTAGAGTAGTGTATTCCTCAAGTGGAGAAAGAGGCAGTGTGGGAGGGTCAGCACTGCAGGTTTGCAGAATGCCGAGTGTCAACTGAGCAGGTTCTATGATCATTGTTAATGCAGTCACACCCCTGCTTCCCTTTGCCACCCTGCCTCTCCAGCCAGCTTGTGGGAGTGTCTGCTTTGGTAGATCACGCAGGATCATGCCGGCTACAGAGAGCACCTTCACAAACCTCTCAGAATGCCTTGTTCTTGAGACCTCAAAGTACTTGCATGTCGTCTAGGGGTGTGTGATGCCTTGCTTAGGAAACATAAATAGGTGGACATGAAGTTTACCTTGTATTTTCAGGAATCACAAATATATAGAAACCAAGGACTTGCAATTAAGGATTTTTTTTGGTAGAGCAATGTTCTGGAGGCTGAACAAATGACTCATGATTGCTAACAGGCTTCAAGAAGCTTCTTGGGCATGCCCAGTGGGATGCTGCTTGATGAAAGGTAGCTTGGTGGTCTCAGAATGAGGTTTATCTACCTTGTTCTTTTAGCTTTATTTGGTTTTTTTTGGTAAAAGGTTGATGAACTCTTGACACCACCCTTCACAGATGGTCCCCCTTCTGTGTGGCGAGTGCACTGTTCCTAACAGGGAGCTTCCTCTTTTCATGCTAACAGGAAACTGGCTCTTTGAGGATAATCTAAAGCTCTGTACAGCCTCTGCTTTTTCCGAAATGGAAGGCTCGGCTCCCAGGGGCTCAGGCCCAGTGCGCTGATTTTAATTGGCAGAAACAGCCCCTAACATCCCAACAGTGGTGCATTGTGTCTGTTCCCAGAATGACTTTCATTAGAGTTTCCGAGAGCTCTATCCTGGTGTGGACCAGTTCACCTTAGAACAGCCTTTGTAAGATGGAATAGAGTGGAGGGGGAAAGAAAGGAGAAGGTCTCCAAGAATAGATCTCACTCTTTAAAAATAACCATGATACATTAAGTATTAATTGCAATTCTGTTTCAGTTTTTAAATAACATTCAGGTCTTTAAAGATTTACATCCACTCATCTAAGCTCAATTAAATAAAGTTTAAAACAAAGGAAAGAATGATCAACTTCTGGGTACCATTCAGTGTGTTAAGTTAGTTTCAGAATTTTTCTCCACTAGAAATGGGACATTTATTTTTAGGAATTAACATGCTTTTGGTTTTTTTTCTGTTGAAAACTCTGCACAGAAGTAGAACAGATCTATCTTGAGAGGAGGTCTATCTACTTTAAGTTTTCTTGTAGGCGGCAATAGGTTTTGACTTTTGTATCATATAGAGAGAAGAAGCTAATATCTGTAAATCTGGCTCATTGTTGGGGATAAGCTATAAAGGAAGCTGTCTGTTGAGTGTTTGGAACGTCTGCTTTACGATTAAAAAAAAAAAAATTCCCTTGGTTGTCTTCTGAGCTTGAGTTTGGTGCCACCTTGTGGGCAGTTGTCAGACTATTATATATGCCGTTAAAAGAAAACTTGCCCCAAGGCAATTAATAATGCACAAAATATATGCTCTGTAAATTAGTTAGATTAAAAAAATCCCCAGACTTCAGTGATTCTCTCACTAGATTCATGCAGCTCCATCTTAGAGGCAATATTGCTACCTAATTTCAGGAAACATGTGATTCATCCTCAGGGATTTTGATACCCTGCTGAGGTACCAGTGTCTTATTACCTGTAGAGAACACTGTTGGAGTATCTGTGTTCTTTTCTCTAAGTCTTGCGTCTTCATTGTGTTTTAACATGGTTTTTGTTCTTTCATTTTGAGCTACATATTAGGTATCCAAAAAGATATATCTTCTTAGTGCTAGTTACTACTGTCCACATTAGACAAAAAAAAAATGAAATAAAAATAAATTACCTCAAATATAATATCAGATATGGGCACATATTAGAAATTCTTAGTAATTGATTTTAAATGAAATTTGGATGCCATATTTATATATGTTTGCCACATGATAGAATTTATATACTTTTAATTAATAAGAGAACAAATAAAGTATGCTGTTTGATGCTATTTTGCCTAAGGATACCACTATTTCTAAAGCCCTGTGGCAGGTTCAGTGATGCTGGTCAAGTGATTTTTGACCCACTGTAAAATACTTTCACAGCAACCCTCTGAGATATCTAGAACTGATCTAGTTCCTATTTTGCCTGTAGAGGAGTTAGGGCAGAAGGCATGAGTGGCTCTCCCTGGGTTACAAGGCCTGATAGTGGTGGGGCAGGACTGGAACTCAGCTCTCAGGACAGCTGATATGCTGCTTCTGTCATTAGCTGATGCTGTACCTATTATTCACATTATAGGGTGACAAATGCAAGAAATGAACATGTCTGTGCTGGTGGGAGTTTTAGAGAATCAGGGTGTTGGGCTTCGGTGGGAGGAGCCTGGTGAGAGAGGGAGGGAGTAAGAGAGAGATTACTGCTGGCAGACAGTGGACTTAGAAAACATGTTGTTATTTCTAAAAGGGAAATTGGACCCCATTGTTCCCATGATTAAAGCTTTTCAAAGGCTTTTCTGTCTAGATGACAAAGTCCAGAATCCTTTAAGTGGCTCTCAGCTCCTTTATGACAGCTTCCTGGGTTCTCCTGCCAACCACACGTCACTCCAGAGGGCTTATTGCCCTTCCACTAATTCTTTTTCTTACCTTCCTCCCTTTGTTTGAACTGCCCCTCACCCATGTTGTCTTGACCATCCTTTATCTTCCATTTTTCCTAATGAATCCAAATTATTCTATTGGTCTCAACTCACAGCTGGCCTTCCCTGACCCTTCCCTTTCCTTCTCTAGTCTGATTAAGGTTCACATTCCTATAGTGCTGTGCAGCTATCTGTTGGAAAGTCTGTTTTCCTAATTAAACTGTGAAATCTGTAAGAGAAATTCTCGCATATTATTTACTTTTGTTATTAGATTTGAGCGCAAGATCTGGTCTATCTTGTCTCGCCATAGCTGGGAAGGACAGAATTGAGGCTCAGTTGCACAGATCAGGGCACCAGAGGTAGAACTAGGGACTCAAGGCTTCCAGAGCCTTTTCTGCCTTTGCTGGCCTCTGCTCCTGTTGGCCTGAGGCACTATTCTCAAGCCCTTGCCTTTTCTCTCTCCAGCACTCAGCTCTCTTTGCTTCTTCTGTTAGCCATGTCTTGTCCCCTTTGCTGACACTGCTTCCTTTGCCCAGCTGGAGAAAGTGGCCTCCAGAAAGTCCAGACTCATCCTTGCAACTTGGCTGCCTCAGGGACAAAAGTCCTTCTCTCCCCCAGAATCCCACAGAAGTTCATCCCTTTTGTTGAGAAGAACCTTGTTTTTTTTTTAATTTTGGGTGCCCTGTGGTTTTTTATCATGTAAAGTACCGTCATTTCATTATTATTTTCCCATTCTACTGTTGATGGACATTTGGGTTATTTCCAGTTTGGGGCTATTATGAATGATATGTTACAGGAAGGGGTCCTAGTCCAGGTCCCAAGAGCATACTCTGTCTAACACTCGGAAATAAATTGTCCAAGGAGACTCACGTGCTGAGAAAGCAAGAGATTTCATTGTGAATGGGCACCCGGGCAGAGAGCAGCAGTGTAAGCGAACCTGGGAAAACTACTCTGCCACGTGACTCACAGTCTTGGGGTTAGCTTCCTGGTTGTCTGCAGCCAATCATTCTGACTCAGGGTCCTTCCTGATGGTGTGCACGTTGCTCAGCCAAGATGCATTCCAGGGAGATGGATTCTGGGAGGTTGGTAGGACACATGAACTGGTGTCTTCTCTTTCCTTTTGCTTTCCCAAATTCTTCCAGTTGGTGGTAGCTTGTTAGTTCCGCATTCCTTGACAGGACCTCCTGCTGTAAGATAACTCATGCAAGTGGCTACTATCTTGCCTGGCCAGGGTGGGCAGTTTCAGTCAATGTTCCCCCTAATGATACTCCTATGAACTTTATTGTTCTTGTCTTTTGGTGGATATAGAATGTGGTTCAGTTGGGTGTAAACTTAAGAGTGAAAGTACTGGGACGAGTGGTAGGTATGTCTTCACCATTTTAGTCGATAGGCCAATTTTTCTAAACAGGTAACCAATTTACCAGCCATGTTTTCTTTCCCTACCTCTTCTAATCCCCAGTTTTGATGGCATTGCAGGAATCACACAGAGATAATAATTTTAACTGCCATTTATCAAGTGCTTATTCCATATGAGAAATACTTTATAAATAGTATATCAAATCATCCTCATAACAACCCTTATGGACAAATGAAATTGCTTTCTCCATTTTGCAGATGAGGATCCAGAAGATTAGAGAGAGATTAGGTAGCTTACTTAGAGTCACGTAACCAGTCTGTGGTAGAACTAGAACCCAAACCTGGGATATGAGCTCCTTAACTCTATAACCTGAGCTCTTACTTCTGTGCTGACAGGCTGGGGTTTACCTGGTAGCCAGAGTAAGGGAACTGTGGTTTGGCACAGTGGACATGTGCCTTCCTGCTTGCAGATGTGGGGCATGCCTTTTGGCAGTCATTCCTTTAAAGAAAGAGCCTGTTTTCCAGGAGGAAAACACGTGGAAGAAAATGCATGTATCTGGGAGCTTGAAGCACTTCTTAAGTCCCCTTTGGCTTATGCCCTCACTATTAAGGCCAGGCTTAACTGGTCCTAGTGTTGAGACTTTGCCTTAAGTATCTGTCTATGCAAATTTATTTTTCTCAAATTGTCACTTGACCATACCTCCCATGCCCCTATTAAAATTCTGAGGATATAAAACAGTTCATGTGTTTTTCTAGTAGGAGTTAGAGTAATAAAGATAGATGGGTTAGTATCTGGCTTTCTCTTTTTTATTTGTGATAAAATTGAAATCTTAAACATGTAGAGTAATAATGTCATATAAACATTTTCCAAGGTCTTCACACTACCCCTATTGATCTGTTCTTCTTTTTTCAGCCACATACCATAGAAACTTTCTTACTTGCCGACTGGTGCATCTCCATTCATTACCACATCCCTCCCTGATAACTGCCAGTGGGATCTTTTAAAAAGACTCTGTCTGCTTATATTTCTTCTCATCAAGGCCCTGTGTGGTTTGGTCCCAGTCTCACACTACTCTCACCTTTTTTCTGCGTTCCAACCATACTATGTAATACTTTTCCATGTGCCAGATACTATTTTAAAAACTCCAATGTATAGAAATTATTATTCCTATTTTAAATAGGAAGCACAGAGAGGATAAGTAAACTTACTCAGGGTCACCTGGTTAACAAATGTTGGGCAGAGCTAGAACTCAGACCCAGGTCCATTGATTCTAGAGTCCATGCTCTTACCCACAGCCCTGTGCTGTCTCTCTTTCCTAGATTCCTCTAAGTACCTTTAATACACTACTCCTCTCCTCAGGGTTTTGTACTTGGTGTTCTTTTGTCTGAGTTCTCTCCCCTCACTCTTCCTCATCTAACTAGCATCTCTTCCCCTTCAGAGCCCAGCTTCAGTGAACTGTTTTAACTGTTTTGCTTAATCTTGTTTCATTTTTTAAAAATAATCAGTGCATTTTAACTACTTTAAAACTGTAAGCTCCATGAGGGTTGAGGCCCACCCACTCTGTTTATCCACAGGTATCCTGTGCTTGGTGTACAGCTGCAAACTTTGTGTGTTTGTTCATTCAGTAAGTGAATGAATGGAAGGATGACTGGAATGAATGAATGAATGGACTGAATGAATGGAAGGATGACTCACTGGAGTATAGAAGCAAAATTGTTTTTCTATGCTCAGATATAGTTTTCAAGTAAGCCCTGACGTACGTGAACTCAACTTCTAATTATTATTTAGATGGCATTTTTGGTCTGTTGCCTGATCGGTTTGGATTTTTAATATGTGTTTTTAGTTCTCAGTGTACTTCCCTCCAGGCACTGCCTTCTGATTTACAAGGCTCCATTAGCTTAAGGTGTTTTGCCCATGGTTTTGCATTTCATCTTATGGCTTATGGGTCATTAATAATACTTAGGCAAAATGTTCCAATCTATATACAGTGCACACTGGGACTGCTGCCTATCAGAATATCCCCTCAGTTTTTTTATTCATTAACTACAGCAAAAATCATGATCTATTTTAGGAGAAATCATGGAAAAATTGTGCCTGACATGTATGTGTCCCATATGGGCCCTTTATGTGCTAACTTTAGAGAAGGTGGGACCCTTGAGATGAAATGAGTTTTCAGTTGGTTCTTTAATTGTGAGCATCTTAAATAGTCTTACTAACTGAATAGAGAATCTATCTTTCAGAAATCACATTTTAACTTAATATGCTAGTATTAACCTTTCAATAAATATATATTTTTCATATCCAAATCCTATAAGCTTTGCCTCACATTCAAATTTTTCATGAGAGATTTTTTATTGTCAACTTTATCATCAGTATCTATCAGCTTGGCGACTTTTCAAGTGTTTTCAGCTATTTTAAGTAAGTAAGTTTATCAGGCATGATTTTTATCTCTCAGAAACAAAGCAGTATTTTTTTTCCTATGTAATATTTCTTAAGGATTTTAATGTAATATTTCATGTTTATAGCAAAGAAGTCAGGACAGTTTTGGTTTTACATATAGATACTGAAAGCAAATCAGCTTAAGGAAAATGGGAATTTATTGTCTCACAATTTCTGGAAAGGACAGAACTGAGGCTAACTTGTAGGAATGAGGTCATCAAGGCTGGAAATGGGGTTTCCAGGCTTGTAGATTACTCTTTCATTGGTTTCTGCTCCTCTTAACCTGGGCATCTTTCTGCAGCCCTTGTCTTATCTCTGTTTATCTCACAGCTATCCTTCCCTCTTCTTGTAAGTATCCTTTTGTCCTCCTGCAGACAAGGCTTTCTAATGTGACTTTTCATATGGAGAAGGTGGCCCCCAAATGCTCTAAGCATTTGGCTTCTGTGGTGCAGTGGGGGAAAGTGCTTCTGTCCCCCAGTATCCCCATGTTGATTTTAGGAAGGACTTTGCCCCTACTTGGTTCCTAACCCCACTTCTTGAACTGTCCTTGTGTCTGGTCAGGTGGCTGTGAATGACAGCCTCACCTGAGTTAAGAGGCGGGAGCATGGGTTAGCCAAAGCAAAGGGGGATTGTTGCTAGAAGAAGGGGGATAAGAATATTTGAGGGAATAATGAAACCATGGCTTCCAGAGTTCCCTGGATGGTTGCTCTTGAGATTAAATAAACATTTATTTCTCTGTTTCAGGCACTTTGTGACACCTAGGGATACAGAGACTAATGATCAGATTACAAACAGGTTGTTGCTGTTTAGTCACTAAGTCCTGTCCGACTCTTTGCGACCCCATGAACTGCAGCACTCGAGCCTTCCCTGTCCTTCACTATCTCCTGGAGTTCTCAAATTCATGTCCATTGTGTTGGTGATGCTATCTAACTATATCTCCTCCTCTGTCACCCTCCTCTTTTTGCCTTCAATCTTTCCCAGCATCAGGGTCTTTTCTAATGCGTCAGTTCTTTGTATTAGTTTTTTGTATGGTTAAAGTATTGCAGCTTCAGCTTCATTCAGCATCAGTCCTTTCAGTGAATATTCAGGGTTGATTTCCTTTAGGATTGACTGGTTTGATCTCCTGGTTGTCCAAGGGACTCTCAAGAGGCTTCTCCAGTACCACAGTTCAAAGCATCAGTCCTTTGGTGCTCAGCCTTCTTTATGGTCAAACTCTCACATCTGTACATGACTCCTGGAAGAACCACAGCTTTGACTATATAGACCTTTGTTGGCAAAGTGATGTCTCTGCTTTTTAATACACTGTTTCTAAGTTTGTCATAGTTTTACTTCTAAGGAGCAAGCATCTTTTAATTTCATGGCTGCAGTCACTGTGCACCATAAAATATATGTGAGAGATGGGATTTTTATTATTCTCCGCTTCATCATCCATCAAATGGCTGAACCACAACTTATTTAACCATCTCTCCTGTATTCCACATTGCAATTGTTTGCTAGACTTTGTCAACATGAGAAAACTCAAAGAATGTTTTGCAACCTAAATCACTGCCTGCTTTGCAGATGATTTCCTTGGGCCGCATTCCTAGGAATGGACTCGGGAGATCAAAGGGAAGGCACACATTTGAGTCTCTGGATCCAGATGGCCACTCTGCCCTTTGAGAGGGTGTTTCAGTTTACATTCTTACCAACTGTAGAGGAGAGAGAGCATAAGAATTTAATGGACCGTCTCTGACAATTAGCTCATGGCTCCAGTCAACTGATTTTATACTATCTGTGAGGGGCTACTATGTGTAAACCAAGTGTGACCATGTGTTGGATACTAGAAAACACTCTGGCAGCATGAACTGAAAATTTACCTTTTCAATGAGAAAAGGACATATGACTTCCTCAAAAGGATTAGTCTCTTGTTTAAAAAATACGATATTCTTACTGTTGAGCTCAAGTAAATGGAAAATGCAGTGTCCATGTGCGTATGCATGCTAAGTCACTTCAGTCGTGTCTGATTCTTTGCAGCCTTATTAACTGTAGCCCGCCAGGCTCCTCTGTCCATGGAATTCTCCAGGCAAGAATATTGGAGTGAGTTGCCACGCCCTCCTCCAGGGGATCTTCCCTACCCATGGATTGAGCCCGTGGTTTTCTCCTGCGTTGGCACGCAGGTTCTTTACCACTGGCATCACCTGGGAAGCCCCACAGTGTCCTCATTGGGAATTAAAAAAAAAAAGATTTTTTCTCTTCTTCCTTTTTTCTTTTTTTCTCTTTATCTCTTTCTGTCTCTCAAAATAAAAGAGACTTTATAATTATCTTCTTGGATATGATTCCTAGCAGTTTAATTTTGGGATCAAAGGGTGTCTTAGTTCAGGCTACTGTAACAGAATACCATAACTTGGTGACTTACAAACATCAGAAATTTATTTCTCACCGTTCTGGAGCCTGGAAGTCTGAGAGCAGATTGCCGGTATGGACAAGTTCTAGAGAGGGCCCTCTTCTAGGTTGTAGATGCCCATTTTCTTATTGCATCCTCACATGGCAGAGACAGAGCAAGAGAGCTCTCTGGGGTCTCCTTTATAAGGGTACTAATCCCATTCATGAGTGTTCCACCCTCGTGTCCTAATCATTTTGATTTCAACATATGAATTTTGGGGGAGACACAAACGTTCAGTCTATACCAAAGGGGTATAACAGTTTCAATTGTTGTTACCAACAGAAGTAGAAAAATCTGGTGATAAGAGTCCTTCAACAGAAGATGTAGTCCTCAATAAACTGAAAATATGATGTAAGAACCTAAACAGATTCATTGAGCAAGTATTTAGTGAACACCTACTCTGTGGCTATTGTGTGTTACTATGTGAAACTCTTGGCTCAGGAAAGACTTTTGACTTTGAGACAATGAGTATTGTGTCACGCTCACATGTTTGATGGAATGATTCCTGATATGAATTTATGGATGAGGTGAAAAGAACACTGGCCTTGCTTGTATATTTAATGAAGGTTTTGTTATGGAGTAAGACCTTTTGCTTTTTAGAATTCAATTTGAATCTGATGTAATAATATGTTAAGCTTTTTAATGAAATACTATTTATTCTCTCTTCCCAAACACACAGTTGTGCTAGCTGCATGGCTATTTGCAAGAAACCTGATTCTACTTAGTCAGACTAAAGAATTGGCAAGGGGAAGCTGTATCTTTATTGCCAATCTTGTTCAATTCTGTGGCTTTTATTTATTGGTAAAAATAAAGGACTTCTGCTTTAAAAAAAAAACAAAACACTGGCCTTGGAATTAGACAGATCTGGGTAGAAATCTTGACTCTGCTGAGTGCTGTTGGACATGTTACTTCACCTCTCTAAGGCTTTATTTCCTCATTGAGAAATCTAACCAACCCATAGGGCTGTTAGGAGTAAACACAATGATTTAAGTCACTAGTATACTGTTGGCACCAGTAGGAGTTCAATAACTAGAGGCTGGTATTATTTTTGTTTTGGTTATTATCATTATGGTGATGACTCAGGGGTAAGATGAGTTTGTATACTTTGACAATACTTCCCAATGTCTCCCTAAGCACCTTTCCTCTCAGAGCAAAAGCAACTCTATGCATTTACGTGTGTGCATGTGTATGTGTGCCTCAGTTGGTAAAGAATCTGCCTGCAATGAGGGAGACCTAGGTTCAATCCCTGGGTCAGGAAGATCCCCTGGAGAAGGGAATAGCAACCCACTTCAGTATTCTTGCCTGGAGATTCCCATGGACAGAGGAGCCTGGCAGGCTACAGTCCATGGGGTCACAAAGAGACATGACTGAGCGACTAACAGTACTATTATTACTACATGTATGTGCGTGCATGTGTATGTGTGAAATTTTGTGTGTGATATAGGAAGTCTCTCTCCTGGAATCTGTCCTCAAAGCCTTTTTGAGAAGGGTTCTTGTGAAGCAGTTGTTAGACTCCCATCCTCCTGCTCTGCTTTCTGAACCCTGCAAGTTCAGGAGGGAGGCACATGGGAGTGGTCTCCACAGTGAACCTTCAGCATGAATTGGACCTTATATAATCTGGGCTTTGGGATACAACCCTTTTTGGTCTGTGAGTGGAGTGCTTTGGACCTGCAGATCTAGATGTGAGGTTTTTTCATCTCTGTTCTCTTAGCTTTTGCGGTCCAGAAGGCAAATGTTGGTGATGAGGAGAGTGAGAAAGTGAGGTGTCTCAAAGTCGCATGCCCACAAATCACTGGGTGGACTGGGGGAAGCAGTGGTGCAGGTACTGAAGTGTGACTGATTCCACATGGGCCTACCAGCCTTCACTTCCCACATTTAGGTGCTTGGTGCTCTTCTACTTTTTCCTCCTATCAGATCAAATACCGATTTTAAACAGTGCTTGAACGTCCTAGTATGTGCAAGTCTGTATGGTCAGGCCACTCAGGTGACTATTTTCTTGCTCTCTGTACATCCCCTGCTTCACCTACACCCTCTTCACATAACTGGCCTTTCTGCATGCTTGCCCTGCCCCAGCTGGTGATTGTTCTAACCTTTAAATCAAAACACCTGCATCAGGATAGCTTATTAAAGGGGCCTGTGAGGGGCATGCTCGTCTGCTGGTTTCCTCGGCAACCAGTGAGCCAACCTGACATCACTTCCCCCTTATAACTAGTAACCTCCCCTTTCCTCGGGCATGGAGACTGCCGCCATGTTCTGCCCAGCGTCTGCCGTGTGCAGTGGATTTTCACTCCGGGACCTTGCTTCGCACGGTAAGCTCCCCCATCCAGGAAACCACTGGTATCTCTGTTGCTGACTCCAAGCTTTTCCTTTGGTTTTGAAACTGTGCAAGTACGGGCTTTGTAGACCTGTGGGGTGCAGCCCCACAAAGCTGTGGAGTCTTCTAGATGGTAGCAGCTTGGTTCCAGAAGCTCCTGAGAATTGTTGTTTTGTTGAAGTATCATTCCTGAGTTCACAAGACAATTATTCTGACACTTGTTAAAATGAAAGGAAGACTTTATTCAAGACTGCTGCAATAGGGGCATTACCCTAGAGGAGAGAGAATAGGCTGAACTTGGAATACAGCAGAGACAGCTGGAGGTTATAGCCAGTGAGCAGAGGGAGGTGGAAAATTACTAAGGGGAGATGTCCTGGGTAGGAGAATTCTTGCTGAAGGCAGGCCAAGGACTTAGACAGTAAAGGAGAAGGATAGGGAACATCATTAGATATCTAGGGTGGGGTATTCTCTTTAAACTGACTTAACAGGTTCTTGCTAAGACACGGTATTACAGGCCTGATAAGAACAGAATGGAGGCCATGTTGAAGTCTCTTTGGTGAGAGGGTTCAGAGAAGCCTAATTAGGGAGGGAGCCTTTTCCATCTGCCATGATTAGAATGAAGCACACCTGGGAAAGGGCTGGCTTTTACCCTCTCTTGATGTGTGACCTTGGGTCTTTATGATCCAGAGTCTCTCACTGGAAAATGGACCAAATGGTAGTATCTCTCTCATGAGGAATGCAGTGAGCATCAATTGAGATTATTCATGAAAAGAACTTTAATTAGTGTTCATCCTAAAGTAGTTCAATTTAGTTCAGTTGCTCAGTCATCTCCAACTCTTTGCGACCCCATGGACTGCAGCATGCCAGGCTTCCCTGACCATCACCAACTTCCAGAGCTTACTCAAACTCCTCTGTCTATCAAGTCGGTGATGCCATCCAACCATCTCATCCTCTGTCGTCCCCTTCTCCCCTGTCTTCAATCTTCCCCAGCATCAGGGTCTTTGCCAAGGAGTCAGTTCTTTGCATCAGGTGACCAAAGTATTGGAGTTTCAGCTTCAGCATCAGTCCTTCCAATGAATATTCAGGACTGATCTCCTTTAGGATGGACTGGTTGGATGTCCTTGCAGTCCAAGGGACTCCCAAGAGTCTTCTTCCACACCACAGTTCAAAAGCATCAATTCTTTGGCGCTCAGCTTTCTTCATAGTCCAACTCTCACATCCATACATGACTACTGGAAAAACCATAGCCTTGACTAGACGGACCTTTGTTGGCAAAGTAATGTCTCTGCTTTTTAATAAGCTGCCTAGGTTTGTCATAACTCTTCTTCCAAGGAGCAAGCGTCTTTTAATTTCATGGCTTCAGTCACCATCTGCAGTGATTTTGGAGCCCCCCAAAATAAAGTCTGTCACTGTTTCCATTGTTTCCCCATCTATTTGCAAAATGGGTGTATTCTTTTCTTTGTCTGTCTCACAGGTTGGTATTAAATGAGAAAATACATGCAAAAGTACTTGGCAAACTAGAAATTTGTCTAATGCTGTCCCTTAATAGTCCTATGATTAGGTATCTGCTAGTGAGCCTGTGCCTCTGCGCTGTGACCTTCACTAAGGCTTCTCAGTTTCATTTTGTTTTTCTTTCTTATAAGAGACAGGAAGACTAGTGCAAGCTGGAGTTGAGTATTTCACTTCCCTCCATTAGATTCTGGCAAAATAGTTTACTTTGAGGGCAGACATAGTTAAAAAGAAAAGAGTGCTATGAGAATACAAAATATTGGAGTTTCAGCTTCAACATCAGTCCTTCCAATGAACACCCCAGGACTGATCTCCTTTAGGGTGGACTGGTTGGATCTCCTTGTAGTCTAAGGGACTCTCAAGAGTCTTCTCCAACACCACACTTCAAAAACTTCAGTTCTTTGGTGCTCAGCTTTCTTCACCGTCCAACTCTCACATCCATATAAGACCGCTGGAAAAACCATAGCCTTGACTAGACAGACTTTTGTTGGCAAAGTAATGTCTCTGCTTTTAAATATGCTATCTAGGTTGGCCATAACCTTCCTTCCAAGGAGTAAGCATCTTTTAATTTCATGGCTGCAATCACCATCAGCAGTGATTCTGGAACCCAAAAAATAAAGTCTGACACTGTTTCCACTGTTTCCCCATCTATTTCCCATGAAGTGATGGGACCAGATGCCATGATCTTAGTTTTCTGAATATGGTTAGCAACCATTTAAGAAGTTTATTTAGAACAATGATAATAGCTGGTAGCAAAAGTGTTACTGCCTTGTTACCACCAGATGCTTCTTAACTTAAGTGTGTGGTCAAAAGGAAGAGGCAGTGAATAAAAACAATATGCTACCTGTCTTTGGCTGCTTTAGAGGAAACCAGGTAGTAAAGTGGATCTTTTAAAAATTTTATTTAAGTATTTAATTTATTTTTGGCTGTGCTGAGTCTTCATCACTGTGTGTGGGCTTTCTTTAGTTGTAGTGAGCAGGGGCTACTCTTCATTGTGGTGCATGAGGTTCTCACTGTGGTGGCTTCTGTTGTGAAGCACAAGCTTTAGGTGCGCTTTGGCATCAGTAGTTGTGGTGCAGGGGCTCAGTTGCTCAGTGACAGGTGGGATCTTCCCGGACCACGAATTGAGCCCATGTCCCCTGCATTGGCAGGCAGATTCCTAACCACTAGCCTGCGAGGGAAGTCCCGGAAGTGGTTATTTTTACAAAATATAAAACTGTGAACTACATCTACTTCAGGATATGGTGGATCTTCAAAATCTACCAAAAGCTAGAAAGTCACAGAAGTCATTGTCTTACTTTAAATGTCAGACAGTTACTTAACCAGTCATTGCTTTGGAAGGTCCTTTAAACTATTTTTTAAAAGTATGGCAAAACCTATCACAATATTGTAAAGTAATTACCCTCCTATTTAAAATAAGTAAATAAAACATAAAAAAGTACTATTATGCAGAATAATTTTCATCACTCAACATTTTGTATAACTGAATTTGTTTCTGATTTATATTCTAAATGAAGTCAGGGTAAAAGAGTAAGATAAACTTAATCTTTCCTCCAAAATAGAATTTATACTTTAGCTTGTTTATAACAAAGTATTTTAAATATCTGAAGTCAATTTCCCATGCTACAATTTGCAAAAAAGGATTTTGCTTTTAATCATTGTCAGGATCCATACATACCTTTTTATTGGAAAATGAGGTGACCTAGGAGGAATCGGGAGTGGAGGAGAAGGCACTTCTGAAAGACACAGGGAAATATCTGAGCTTTGATGTAGATATTGCTCTCAGTGGAACTGCTCTTCCACTGTTTTTACTTGAATTTCTTTTGAGATGCCAGTGGCTGGGGCTGCATCTTTCAAGAAGCCAGCTCTCAGAGTAGATGTTCTTGTACTTTTCCAAACACCAAATCTAGACTTCTTTTTCTCTCTCCTGACAAAATGTGCTGTTCTTTTTCAAATACAGTGTGAGATGGTGATGAAGAGTTCAGCTTCAGAGATCAGACTCCCTGATCTCAGACTGGGTTTCCAGTCTGGCTGTAACTCTTCAGTGTGTGACCTTGGGTGTGTATAACTCCGGATGATTACTTGACTTCTCTCTACTCCAGCTTCTCTGTCTGTGAAACAGGGCTAATAATACTACCTCTGTCTTAAGAGCACTGGGAGGATTAAATGAGAGCATCCATGCGTGGGGCTACTGTAAGGGGTTGGTAAGTGTTACTGATGCTATTATTTGCCCTCCCGCATTGCCTTTTCTTTTCTCTGTTCCTTTCTCACTTCTGTGCCTTTGCAAAGGCTATTTTGAAAATTCCCATTTGCACTTTCTCTTTATCTAATATGGTTGTGGTATGTACTAGCTCAACTCATTATACACACATACACGCACACATGTGTACATGTACATATATTTCTTTACTGTTTACCTGTAGTATGCAAAGCACCCTGGTAGATACTGAGGATGAGATTCCTGATTTTGTGGAGTTTGCATCTAGTGACAAAAATATGGGAAATAATGAGTCAGTTACAGAAGTGAAAGAAATATCAAGGTGCTGTGGGGTTGTGTAGCCAGAACACAATGTTATTCTCGGAGGTCGTGGAAGCCTCTGTGAGGAGAGAATATTCAAGCTCAGACTGGAAGCCTGAGGACCTTCTCCTTGGAGCCTTTCTGGTCACGTTTATTTTTTACACCCCTGATTGAGGTTACTATGGCACTTTATTTTTGTCTCAGGTATGGCATGGATAGATTCCTATTTTATCACATAAATGTGTAGGTTGACCTCACTCCCACCCAGTTACCTTGACGAGGACCTAACGCATCTCCTCATGGTCATAGGTTCCTATATAACGCTGTTGAAACTGGCCATCAGTTACTGTTTTCTGAACTAAACCACATCGTGCTTTGAGGAGGGTAGATCCTATAGAGGAAGTCTCCTTACTTATACTTGACTTGTTTGGACCTGAGGTTCCTCCTTATCTTTTTATAACTCCAAGTTTTATCATATGCAAACTAGAAGGAGTGAATTGTGGTTCTCTGATTCTCTTGAGGGAATGTGGCGTTGCTTTCGATAGCGGCACAAAAGGTACTTAGAGTAATGAAATGTGTACAGGGGTCTGGTACCTTTCAGTTGTCTTCTACGAGGATATTTTGACTGGGACCAAGTTGAAATTGATCAGCAGGTGGAGTTAGTTAGGCTGCAGCACCCCCTTTTGTATGCTCCCAGGTTGCCTAGGTATCAGAACATTTGTAGAGAAAAAACTTGAACTCTTAAACATAAGTGGAATCTAGACATATGCAGCCCTGGTTTGATGGACTGAGGGTCACCAAAAGAAAGCCAGATTGTAGAAACAGAAACTGTGGGGCCCTTGAGGAAAGAAATCATGAGTGAGGAGAGTTCTCAGAGAACAAAGGAGTCGAGGAGAGGTGGAGCAGGTGCCTCCCCATGGCCTGATGCAGCCTCTATCTATCCTGCTGCTTCCTGAGAATGAGAGGCTGTGGCATAAAGAAAGAAATGAGTCACTAGAGGCCCACAAGCTCTGTTGAGGGAACCTACCAAACAATCTGGGTACATACAGCTGCAGGAGGTCTCCTTCTGGTCAGAAATGGCCACGAACAGAAGTTGGTGTCCTTGAGAAGGTCAGCAGTGATGGAAGGAGAAAAATTTGAAATCTGGAACTCTCCCAGCTCTCACTCATACATGTCCAGGATTAGTAAGCAGTTCAAGGTTGTTCCAGAGAGGGTCCTATGGATAAGAATGCCATTTCTCATCGTATACTTTCAGTTCAGTTCAGTCACTCAGTTGTGTCCATCTCTTTGCGACCCCATGGACTGCAGCATGCCAGGCCTCCCTGTCTATCAGCAACTCTTGGAGTTTACTCAAACTCATGTCCATTGAGTTGGTAATGCCATCCAACCATCTCATCCTCTGTCGTCCCCTTCTCCTCCCGCCTTCAATCTTTCCCAGCATCAGGGTCTTTTCAAATGAGTCAGTTCTTCGAATCAAATGGCCAAAGTATTGGAGCTTCAGCTTCAACATCAGTCCTTCCAATGAATATTCAGGACTCATTTCCTTTAGGATGGACTGGTTGGATCTCCTTGCAGTCCAAGGGACTCTTGAGAGTCCCTTGAATGGTGTTGGACCCTTCTCCAACACCACAGTTCCAAAGCATCTGTTCTTCGGTACTCAGCTTTCTTTATAGTGCAACTCTCACATCCATACATGACTACTGGAAAAACCATAGTTTTGACTAGAGGGACCTTTGTTGACCAAGTACTTTATTTTAGTCTAATTTATTGCACTATGGTTGATTGGGTAGGTTGAGACTGTTAAGGTACTTCAAGAGAGGCTCGCTGGAGCTGAAACTGAAGCACTGTTCGTATCCAAGCCGGCTGTTCCTTGGATCATTTCTATGGCTTTCCTGCTCTCTTCTCCTCTCATTACTGTCTACCTTCCCCAGCCTTCTCCAGGTTCATTTTGCATCCTCACAACTTGGGCGTCCCTGGGACTTAGGTTTGCCAAGGCCCCATATCCTCTTGAGGAATTCTTTGCAATTTTGCTCCCTCTGTTGACTTCCTTAGGCACTCAGTTTCCAATTTCAGTTTTCTGAGAGACATATCATGGCCCAGTCAGACCATGGACTATTAGGAGAGGCCTTTTCCTTGATCCGTTTAGCCACTGGACTGGGGAGGAGGCAGGAGCAGGGCCAATTGACATGGAGCTTGGCTGTGGATGGATCGAGTTACTTGGAGGAGGTTGTGACTGGAGCAAGTCAAATTCCAGTCATTTGATCATTCTATTTCCAACCTGGCAGCATAATACTAGGTTTAAGAACTTGGGTTTCAGAGTCAGACTCACATTTTGGCTGTGGCTTCCTCTGTCTGAGCCTTACTTTCCTCATCTGTAAAAAGGGGATGGTAATCCACTTCATAAAGTTGTTTTGAAGAAGATGTGATAAAAATGCATATAAAGAGTTTAACATGAGGCTCAATGCAGAGTAAGCACTTTTTAAGTGTTACTACTTTTATATAAATGAGCAAGACAAGTATAGCACCCATCTTTATAGAGCTTGTAATCCAATTTTCATGAGCCACTCAAAACATATTGAGGACACATCTGTGCTGTATAGGACACATTGTATAGTTAGGAAATTAATTCGTGGAACTAATATTTATTGGCTGTCCACTAGGCTCATGGCACTATTTTCTGCACTGAGTGTTCAGTTTTTAACAAGCAGTCAAATCCCTGCATTCATGGGGCTCACATCTAGTTAGAAGATAGACACACTAATTAAAGATAGGTAGTTGGTGGAAGTGTCTGGTGATTCAATGTGGTATGAAGAAGGAAAAAGAGTGGGGGAATAGAGAATGCCAGAGTGTATGTGAGGGACCTAATTTAGATGGAGTAGTTCACGATGACCTCCTTGAGGAAATGATGCTTGAGTGGAGAGTTAAATAAAGTTAGAGGGGACCCATTCAACCATTTGGTGGAAGAGCATTCCAGTCAGAGGGAGGAGTAGAGGCAGCAGCCCTGGGGCAGGAGTGTGCTTGTTGTGCTTGAGGAACAGCGAGAGGCTAGGGTCTCTGCAGCCTCGTGAGGAAGCTGAGAGTGGTGAGAAGGGAAGCCTCAGAGGTAGCCAGGGGCTGAGGGTGATTTTAATTTCTAACTTTACAACAGCCTCAGTAACATGTTGTGTCGATGGTTCATCTGGGCTTTTCAGACTGGGCTTGTCATCTTCCTCTGTGACCAAGAGCAGCAGACAGATGCTCATTTTGAAGCAGCCTGACTTTGGGGCATGCACAAAGCCTCATTAGAGTTTTGAACTGTATTGTGAACTATTGGCTCTTGAGACTGCACTCCGTATTTCTCCCCACCAGGGTAGGGTGAGTCATGGGAAGGGATGGGTCTTGATAAATGGAAAGCCAGCTCCCTCTGTCATCACTACCACAGAGCTGCCTCCTTAGTCATCCTTTAATCTCTGTTCTGACCTCTTTCTCAAAGATTAAAATAGGCCAGCATGCTGCATCCAGTGTAGTTATTGTTGAGGGACAGTAACTGTGTTAAGTGACTCACCACAAGTTAGAGGTGGACTGTTCAGCTGTGCCTGCGGCCCACTGCTGCTGAGGATAGGAGGCCCACACAATACCCTGACATAGGTATAAGAGCAGGGCCTTCTTCAGTGTTCCATGGAAACAAGAGGAAGAAGTGGGTATTTCCATCAGCAGACTCTTGAGAATGTTTTGCAGTAGATGTGACATTTGAACTGTGATATTTCCAGATTCTCTGAATTAAAATGTGTTTCCAGAATGGTTTTAATTTCCTGCTAGAGGGAGATGACTTGTGCTATAGTTGGGGCTGTCTGCCCTTCACTTCAGTCACTCAGTCGTGTCTGACTCTTTGCGACCCCATGGACGACAGCACGCCAGGCCTCCCTGTCCATCACCAACTCCTGGACTTGACCCAGACTCATGTCCATCGAGTTGGTGATGCCATCCAACCATCTCATCCTCTGTCATCCCCTTCTCCTCCTGCCCTCAATCTTTCCCAGCATCAGGGTCCTTTCAAATTAGTCACCTCTTCGCATCAAATGGCCAAAGTATTGGAGTTTTCAGCTTCAACATCATCCTTCCAATGAACACCCAGGACTGATCTCCTTTAGGATGGACTGGTTGGATCTCCTTGCAGTCCAAGGGACTCTCAAGAGTCTTCTCCAACACCACAGTTCAAAAGCATCCATTCTTTGGCGCTCAGTTTTCTTTACAGTCCAACTCTCACATCTGTACATGACTACTAGAAAAACCATAGCCTTGACTAGACAGACCTTTGTTGGCAAAGTAATGTCTCTGCTTTTTAATATGCTGTCTAGGTTGGTCATAACTTTCCTTCCAAGGAGTAAACGTCTTTTAATTTCATGGCTGCAGTCACCATCTGCAGTGATGTTGGAGCCCAGAAAAGTAAAGTCAGCCACTGTTTCCCCATCTATTTGCCATGAAGTGATGGGACCAGATGCCATGATCTTAGTTTTCTGGATGTTGAGCTTTAAGCCAACTTTTTCACTCTCCTCTTTCACGTTCATCAAGAGGCTCTTTGGTTCTTCTTCACTTTCTGCCATAAGGGTGGTGTCATCTGCATATCTGAGGTTATTGATATTTCTCCCGGCAATCTTGATTTCAGCCCAGCATCTAGCCCAGCATTTCTTATGATGTGTTCTGCATATAAGTTAAATAAGCACGGTGACAATATAAAGCCTTGACGTACTCCTTTTCCTATTTGGAACCAGTCTGTTGTTCCATGTCCAGTTCTAACTGTTGCTTCCTGACCTGCATACAGATTTCTCAGGAGGCAAGTCAGGTGATCTGGTATTCCCATCTCTTGAAGAATTTTCCACAGTTAATTGTGATCCACACAGTCAAAGGCTTTGACATAGTCAATAAAGCAGATGTTTTTTCTGGAACTCTCTTGCTTTCTCGATGATCCAGCGAATGTTGACAATTTGATCTCTGGTTCCTCTGCCTTTTCTAAAACCATCTTGAACATCTGGAAGTTCATGGTTCACATATTGCTGAAGCCTGGCTTGGAGAATTTTGAGCATTACTTTACTAGCATGTGAGATGAGTGCAGTTGTGCAGTAGTTTGAGCATTCTTTGGCATTGCCTTTCTTTGGGATTGGAATGAAAACTGACCTTTTCCAGTCCTGTGGCCACTGCTGAATTTTCCAAATTTGCTGGCATATTGAGTGCAGCACTTTCACAGCATCACCTTTGAGGATTTGAAATAGCTCAACTGGAATTCCATCAGCTGCATTAGCTTTGTTCGTAGTGATGCTTCCTAGGGCCCACTTGACTTCACATTCCAGGATGTCTGGCTCTAAGTGAGTGATCACACCATCGTGACTATCTGGGTCGTGAAGATCTTTTTTGTACAGTTCTTCTGTGGCTGCCGTTAGGTATTGGTTATGCTGACAGGTGTCAAGGATGGGGCATTTACGGCTCATTTTCTGTATAAACAACATTCTTTTAGGTTGCTTTTATATCACTTAGCTATTGCACTGTAAAAAGTCAGCCCCAAACTTGGGGACTTAAAATAATGCTTTTATTTGCTTATAGTTCTGAGGATCATTTGTTTTGGCCTAACTTGGCTGGGCTCAGCTTGGTAGTTCTTTTGATCTTTTCTGGGGTCATTCATGAGGCTGCAGTCATCTGGTGATTTGACAGGGCTGTTTGGTTTGAGGTGGCTTCTGTCACATGTCTGGTGGTTGGTGCTGGCTTTTGGCTGGGTCATCTTTTCATGGTCTTATAGTCTCAAAGAGGGTATCTTGCCTTCTTCATATGAAGAGGGTAAAAGTCTGAGCTCCAAGTATGCTTTCCTCTACACTTTTGAGTGGTTCTTTCCCTGGCCTCAGGCAGTTTCTTTATACCCATGTGATGGTTAATACCTGAATACTGAAGGGGACCCTCTGCACCTCACTGCTCTGTGAACTCTAGTTGCCTTGATCTTTCCAAATACCTCCCTAAATAGGGAGACTGTAGGTCTTTGCCTAGGATTCTCCTCTTTGTGCTATAGTCTGGGTCTTGCCTTCAGGGGATAGGCTGGGGCAGTGTTCACCTCCTTTGAGTCCCATCTCTTAGGGATCCCTGTTCTTGAAACCACTGTTTTGTATGTTGTCTAGTTTATTAGTTGTTTTAGGCAAGAAGATTATTGTGCCTTTGTAACTCCTCCTTGACTGGAAGCAGAAGTCTGAAGAGGATGAAAGTGCAGGTGGCAAGGTGTCTTGAAGCCTTGGCTTGGAATTCACTGACCTAAATTTTAGGTATATTTCTTGTAAACAGATATAACAGCATTAAAAAATGCTAAAAGATGATTTTTATCCTTTTAGGTGGTAAGTTTGTTCTATTTACCTTTGTTGTAATTACTGATATATTTGGGTTTATAGGTCTGTTTCCTCTTTTTTTGATTGTTTACACATTCTTTATCCTCCTTTTCTACAAATTTGGAAGTTATAATTCTACTCTCTGTTCTTTTAACTATTACATTTGATTTTTAACATGTACACTTTAATTAAAGTCTGAAGTTAACCTATTCATTTTAGTTTTCTCAAAAAAAATCCATGAAGAATTTGGAACATTTTAACACCAGTCATTTGCTTCCAGTCTTACATGGTTTTTCTTCATAGATCCCCCTGGGCATATTGTAGTTTTGTTTTTTCCTGTTCCCTTTGAAATTAGGCATGGCCATATGACTTGCTTTGGTCAGTGAAGTATGAGAAATAGAAAGCTTCAAGAGCTAGTGTGTAATTCACTACATAACCTATAGCAATTTTTAAAGAATGTTGAAGATGAGGTCCTTGGGGGGCTACAATGGGCCCAGTCCTCCTGCCCTTGAAGGATATGTAGCATGAATCAGAAATAAACATCTGTTGTCTTAATCCGTAGAGGTTTTGGAATTGTTACCATAGCATAAGTTCATCATCCAGTTGATAAACTCCTGGTTCCTTCCAAATTAGTTATCATTATTATTGTTTTATATTATCAAAGCTTAGAATTACAAATTTTACCATATTTATTTGATCACATGCCCTTCATTTGTATCAGTTCTTCCTTCTAGATTTTTCTTTTTTCTTGAAGTACATATTCTAGAAGTTCCTTGACATTAGTGGTGTGCAGGTTAATGTTTAACAGCTGGCTCCCTGGGGGCAAAAAGCCCTGATTTTTACTGTTTGCTGTTTTCCAAGGTGTAAATACTCCCACCATGGCTGATTTCATGTAATCAACATATTGTCAATTGACTCTCAAGAGTCCTAAAAATTTGGCTCTTATGAGCTAGTATAACACACTGGTATTTCAGGTGGATTATGTTAGTGGTAAATTGTTATTGTCTCAAGATACCTTTATTTTTTCTTCATTCTTGAATGGCAGATTACCTGAGAGTAAAATTCTAAGGTTGAAAGTTTTGTCTTAGCAGTTTCTATCTTTTGTTTTTGAAATGATAGTGCTACTTCCTTGAAGTTTATTTTCATCTTGCGTTGTTCTTTTGTATCAATAGCTCTCTGGTTCTCTTTATGTTTGATGTTCTGTAGTTTTGCTTTGCTATGCTTGGGTGTGAGTTTAATTTTACTTATCTTGCTTGGATACATTTTGGTTCCCTCAATCTTTAATTAGTTTTAGAATTTTTTAGTCATTCTTTCTTTGAATTTCATTTGATCTTTGAGGTTCTGCATGATCTGAGTTGAGAGACCATACCTTCATAGCAATTATTTTTGCAGTATCACCTTAGGATCATTTTTGTGTTTAATTTTATTTCTCTATTTGGGTGTTCCCAGACCTTGAGGCTTTGTAAAATGAACCCCCTAATCACATGAAGGTAGACCTTTGGAGAAACTACTTTTAACGGAGTCCAGAGTTCAGACTATCATTTTGCTGTGGTATTTTCTACTGTTTCATGGATCCAGTTTTATGGAGGGGGTCTCAGCTTTAACTTGTCTGGAGCCTGTTCTCCTGGCACACTTCCAAGGCTGTTAACCCAAGCTAAACTCCCCTGCTCCTGCCTTGAGCCCTTGACAGATGAACCCTTAGCTCCTTTCACCGTTTTCCTTTTTGTTTTTGGCTTCCGAGGATTTCTCTTACTTACACACATGTTCATCTATGCATGTAAAATGGTACTTTTGTATTATCTTTTCCTTTTGTATTTTCTCTAGCATTTTCTGGTGTTTATAGTTACCTGTCCTGCCATATTCCTAGAAATTGTACAGGTTGTCTGCTAGTCCCTCACTATCCTTTTCTCTTGAATTATTCCAGTACCTCCTTGCTGGTTTCTCTGTCTCTAATCTCCCTTCCTTTATAGCTGTCTTCTACTTCTAAAATACGCATCCCTATGTTTCCCCCAAACTTTGGTGTGTGAACCTCTTTTAAGGTAAAAATAGGAAGCATTCTTGTAGACGCTTAAGAATGTTTGTGATAACTGTGGGGAAATGAAATCTTATTTTCTGAAGATATCTTTCAAATATCTTTGTTCAAATGTCACATTGGTGAGAAAGTAGGACTACCTGTCTATCCTGCATGAATTAATACCCTCTTACCATTTTCATGTTTTGTTTATCTCTGAAGCACTGTTTCCTGATGTACTGTACTTTGTTTACTGATTGTCTCCCCTTTTGGAGTCTCTAAGTTCTGTGAACTCAGGTACTTTGTCTCTTTTGCTCATTGTTACATCTCCAATGCCTCGTATTGTGCCTGGCACATAGTAGATGTTCAGTAGGTATTTTTTTTGAATGAGTAAAATATAAATTGTCAGTACAAAGCAAAGTTATATCTTAATTTCAGAAAATTTTATTTTTATTATCATTAAAATTAAAGAAATTTCACATTTTTATGAAACTCACAGACCTCTGAGAATGCACTCATAAGTCCACAGTTTGTTACAAGCCGTATTGAACACTTGATTTATACCATTGTTTTTGAAGTTCACATCCCTTTTTATGACGTTCGAATCCTTTATGATAATCATTGCCACTTTTGTAACTACCTCCTGCCACTTTTGCTGCTGTATTTGCTGCTGGAAACACCAATATGCCATGGTGTTTCCACATTTCTAGACTTTTCTCATATCCTTTCCGCTGCCTGGAGTACTTTCCCTTTTTGCCTCTGGGAAATTCTCGTTTGTTCTTAGGCCCCACTCAAAGTTCACATCTTCTGTGGAGTTTTTTGTGCTCAGACCACATTGACACCTCCCTTCACTGTGTTGCCTCAGCAATTTGCACACACTCCCTTATGTTCCCTTATCCCTTTCTTGATTATTGGTCTCCACGTTTGTCACTTTCTTTTGACTAGGAGCTTCTCAAGGCCAAGGACAACATCTCATCTTTATCTGTCCTTGTATCCTTAGTGCCTTAGCATAGAGCTTACCACACTGAACAAATGCTAGGTAAAAGTGAGTTGAGTGAATGTTGCCCGAAAGTGGTTGTGGCAGAAATTAATGACCAGCTTGTGCTCTCAAACTCTCCAACTGGACTCAAATGAAGGAAGAACAGATAGTGAATTTGATGGAAGATTGTGTTAACATTCTTAATACAAAAAAGGCTTCTTTCAAAAAGGAATAGACTTCATTCTGAGGAAGCAAGTTAATATTATCCTGCCTAGAATTTATTGAGTGAATTGCTAAATAACCTTTAAAGATATTTTCTAGCAAAATGGTGGTTTTTCACTAGTAGTACTAAGTGCAACATGAAGAGAGGGTGTGTATTGAATTCATGAACTGTACTTAGCTATATGTGTATCCATATACATAAATAAATGTGTAAATACAAATTTACATATAAACATAAATATTAAATCTATTCACAACTGCAAGTGTATCATCCTCATTTTACAGTGGAAGAAACTGAGGGCCAACTATTTGCCAGAGATTAAACAGTATAGACATAAACAGTGGTAGATCCAGTTCTTGTTTGAGTCCAAGCTTCAGGCACTTAACTGAAATCCACACTGGATTTCAGTAACTCCTCTAATAACAGAATTTTCTTTGCCATTTAAAAGATGACTTAAAAGCTTATTTACAGGAATAAATGAGGAGGCTCTTCGCAGACACTGTAAACTGTAAAGTCATCCTCTGTTTATTTTTCCCTCCTTTCTAAAACCATAAAGCCTACAAATCTTTCCACTCTTATTTCCCTTTGGATTTTTAAAGTAAAGAAATAAAACCTTTAAAGACAGCAAAAAATTTCCACTCATTTTTTTAGGCCCCCATCTTCACTGGTTTTGTACACCAACCTTTTCCTACTCGACAGCTGAGGACTCATAATGGTGAGAAGGACAATCGTGCATCTTAAATAATGTACAAATGTATGGATTCAGGAGAGCCATGGGCCTCCCTGTAACTTGCTAAGGGCTCTGGTATGTTGAAATTTATGTAACCCAGAACTAATAGTTTATCTTATTAGGAAAAAAATGGCAGTAGGACTTGGAGTTACTAAGGTTTTACATTAGGACTTGCTTCAATTTAAATTCTTCTTCCATTCAATAATGCTTTTGTTCCGGGCACCGGCAGTGTCTGCACTGTTAGATACTTTCTTTATATCCCTGTTGGACTTGATGGGTTAGCTCTGTTCCAGACTGAAATTTGAAAGCCATTTTTTCTCCCTTCCTGACTTTAAAGGTCTCAAATGAATTATAAAACAAAATAAATATCCAAGGATGAAAAAAGTACTTTGCAAGTCCTTGTTTAAAAATAATTTTTACTATCCTTTTGGAGAAAGTTCTATTCACTTTCAGTGGTTTAAAGATTTGAGAAAGACTCTTAAAACATGAAATGTATCCATATGCTTATGAATGCTTACATGGGTTTCTAAGTCTCTGCTAAGGAAAACTTTCATTATTAATAATATGTATAAAATTATCCAGATAAAATAAAATAACCTCAAATTGATATTATTCATGATTGCTATTGATGGGTCTTATTTCTCAGCCATGTAGCATATTCTTTCAGTGATGGTATCTGTAAGAGAACTATTCCTTCTCTCTGTTTTTTTCTTTGGCTTTCCCATGATAACATGGATCTCCTGTGACTTACCATTATATTTTCCAGGTTCCTAAGTGACCCCTTTATTCTTGACATGTATCTCACATTTTTTTGGGGGAAATTCCTGTAAACCCTTCTCAAAGCTCTCAGGTGGAAGAATGCTAAACCTTTTAAAATTCTCTAAAAGATATTCTTTAAGAAGTCCTTTCAGAGAGATGAGTTACTTCATCATGGTTGGACTTAATCATCTGTTCCAATTCCTGAAGTCCTGGAGCCATTGGGGAATGGAGTGTGGTTACGGCAGCTACACCATCAGTGGTATGTGATGGGAGGGATGTGCCTGGGCCAAAGACGTTTGACTCCAGTGTGGAAATCTGGCTTGTGGCAGCTGTTGCACATGTCCTGACACTAATTATGTGGTAACAGAATCCTTCTGTAGTTAGGTGACCAAATAAAACCGGTGTTAGGGGACTGGAAGGTACAGAGCAGGACAAAACTTTCTGCTGTGAGTTTCATACCCGAGCTTTATAGCTAGTAGTGCTGACATCTCTGCTATGACTTTGGGTGAGGAGTGGTCCAGCTTTTGGGGCCTCAGTTTGTCCTCCTATAAAATTGAGCAAAAATGATTATTGTTCTAATCCCTTTTATCACCAACATTCTGTATTCTGTTGTTAGATATTTGTTGTCTTTTAAAAATGTTACACCAGCTTGTAGAAAAATCTATGGCTATTTTTTCAGAGTATTTTATTTGATATTGAAAGATTAGCATTTGAAGTGGCCAAGCCAGAAATTTCTTCTGGTTAAAGGTTTTTATTTGTATATGGCAAACATAATTTCACACTCTCGCCACTTTACTGTTGCTCCTTTGCATTGCATTTTGAGTTTGTATATTAATAATAATAGCAGCTTTTAAAAATGATGGCTCCTGCGGACTGGAGTGGGACTTGCTAAGTATCTGATATGCTTTATCTGTGTGCTTCATCATGGTTTTGTGAGATGTTTGTATTATTACCACTTTTTCTTTTGTAAGTACTTATTTATTTGACTATGCTGGATCTTAGCTGCAGCATGCAGGATCTAATTCCCCAAACAGGAAATGAACCTGGGCCCCCTGCACTGGGATCTCAGGGTCTTAGCCACTGGATCATCAGGGATATCCCTATTAGCTTTTAAAAGAGCTGGAAAGTAAAATCTAGAGAACAGAAGTAACCTGTTAGTGTCACACAGCCCACCAAAGGATGTGGGACCCTGTAGCTAATGAGTGATCAGATTGACCCCACAGCTAGTGAGTTCCAAAGCTAGAGAGGGACCCAAAACTGTTAGACATCAAAGATAGGGTTCTTAACTGGGAGTACTGTTCTCAATCAAGTATCTAGGACTTTGACTGTCAAATTAATTTTTTACTCTATTTCCTTCTGGAAGTCTATACTTCTCTAAGTTTGCTGATCTCTTAATTCATGTCTGTTATTGCATGTCAAAAGCTTGAATTGGCATGGTTATGTTTGTACCGTGAAGATCACCAAAGTCTTGTACATATTGCTGTTTAGCACTCTTATGTTATTCATATTTTGCTTCTTTTTAAAATCTTTACTTATAACAGCAATTGTAGTAGATTCTTCTTGGGCTCTCTGCCCACCTTTAAACAAGCTTTTTTTTTTGAGTAGCTCCTGATGGGCAGGGTCACCTGTCACAACTGATTGATTCTTGGTGGACCCCTGACCCATGCCAGGATCATTTTGTCTTCTGTTGAGTGAGTATTTACAGTTTGGAGCAGAGTTGTTGAACCAAGTCACATCTTCCTGCAGAGATTCCTGCTATGTCCTGCTTGCTTTTCCCCTTGGTTTGTTTTCACAATTGCTGTTTTGATTCAGGGAGATAGCCTGATATCTTTCTCATACATTCCTTTCTTTAGCTTAAGGTAAAGCCAAATCAGTTTCTGTTGCTTGGAACTCAAACCTAGCAGTGATGAGCACATGACAAGTGTTTTAGTCCATTCATGTTGCTAAAACAAAAATACCATACCTTGGGTGGCTTACAAACAGCAAACATTTATTTCTTATAGTACTAGAATCTAGGAAGTCCAGGACCAAGGTGAAGGCCTGCTCTCTAGTTCATAGGTAGCTGTTTTCTCATTGTGTCCTCATGTGGTAGAAGGGGTGAAGAAGCTCTCTGGGATCTTTTTTATAAGGACATCATTCCCATTTTTGAGGTTTCTACTCTGAGGATCTTATCAGGTCCTCAACTTCCCACGTCTAAGTACCATCACATTACAGATTCAGTTCAGTTCAGTTCACTTAAGTCACTCAGTCGTGTCCGACTCTTTGCGACCCCATGAATTGCAGCACGCCAGGCCTCCCTGTGCATCACCAACTCCCGGAGTTTACCCAAACCCATGTCCATCGAGTCAGTGATGCCATCCAACCATCTCATCCTCTGTCATCCCCTTCTCCTCCTGCCATCAGGAAACATTAGAGATTAGGTTCCAACATAAAAATTTTAGGGGGATCTAAACATGCAGTCTTTAGCAGTAGGCATTCAAAAATTATTCTTGGAAAAAATATTTGCAGAAGGCATCCATAATGCTCCCACCTCCCATCATTTTTAACAGCTTTGAGATATCTCATGTATCATAAAATTTACCCTTTAAATATATTCAATTTGATTGTTTTTTACTATATTCATTTAAAACATTTTCATTACCTCCCTGCAAAGTCCCATACTCTTCAGTAGTCATTCTTTATTTCCTTTTCCCCCAGCAGTTATCATTTGGATGCATTTTTTCTGCTTTCTTCTCATCTATTCATTTTACGTTCCTATGGTATATTGGCTATATTTTTATGTATGCGATATGGTACATTCTCTCTCTGTATATACATGTAATATGTAATATAAAAAATATATATGTATATATAGTATTAAAGATCATATGCATTGTGTGGCGGAGAAGGCAATGGCACCCCACTCCACTCCAGAACTCTTGCCTGGAAAATCCCATGGATGGAGGAGCCTGGTAGGCTGCAGTCCAGGGGGTCGCTAAGAGTCAGACACGACTGAGCAGCTTCACTTTCCCTTTTCACTTTCCTGCATTGGAGAAGGACATGTCAACCCACTCCAGTGTTCTTGCCTGGAGAATCCCAGGGACGGGGGAGCCTGGTGGGCTGTTGTCTATGGGGTCGCACAGAATCGGACACGACTGAAGCGACTTAGCAGCAGCAGCAGCAGCAGCAGCATTGTGTGGGTACAGTAGTAATCTTACTTTTACACCAGAGAAACAAATGGAGATATAGGTCTTTGATTCTAGTTCATTGAGAAAATGACAAAACTTGGAGAGTTTAGTGATTAGGCTACTTATGACCCAGTATATTCACATTTTCTGTGTATACTGTTCAAGATATAGTTTGTAAAAGAAGGTTCATCTCAGACTTCTCATGGTTTTCCCAGTCACTTAAAACTCCACGAAGAGCACAGACATGCATATGGATATGCTAGTTAAAAGTTTAAGTGAATAAAATAGTTGGATGTAAAGTCTAGTACTTGGCAGTTCAGATGAGACTTTAAAGGTTGCCTCAGTTTGTCTTATTTATTTATGGCTCTGCTGGGTCTTTATTGCTGTATAGGCTTTTCTCTAGTTTGGTGACTGGGGCTACCCTACAGTTGCAGTGCACGGGCTTCTCTTTGCAGTAGCTTCTCCTAATGGCAGCACTTGTTCTAGGGCACTCAGGTCTCAGTAGTCCGACACATAGGCTCAGTAGTTGTGGTGCATGGCCTTAGTTGCTCCAAGGCATGTGGGATCTTCTGGGACCAGGGATCAAGCCTGTGTCTCCTGCATTGGCAGGCAGATTCTTTATAACTGAGCCACCAGGGAAGCCCCAGATTGTCTTTTGAATAGCAATAACAGACATAACAGTACAGAATTAAGATTCAGATATTATGTATCACTTAAAAATAAACTGTATATTATATATACACTGTATATTATATAATGTGTAATATTTATAATCATCTATTTTGTTTTAAAATATATATTACTTATATTTAAGTCATAATATATTGTATATATACAGTAAAATATATATATAATAAAAATATGTTTATTTATATTTAACCTGGGAGGATTTCTTTTTTTTTTTTAATTTACAAAATTTATTTGTTTGGCTCATTTGGGTTTTAGTTGTGGCATGTGATATCTAGTTCCCTGATCAGGGATTGAATCCAGGCCCCCTGCATTGGGAGTGCAGAATCTTAGCCACTGGACCACCAGGGAAGCACCAGGATTTCTTTTTTTGACTTGGAAAGGAAGGTTAGTGTATATGCTTGTCAGCACATAGTTCAATTACGGTTGAATAAATGAATGAATGACCCTGTTTGCCTATTTCATCTAGTATTAAGGGACGCTACTCATAGTTTACTCAGATTTTATTAATCACACAAACTGACTTTTCAGTGTGTTCCTTAACACTATATTACAGTACTATTTTCATGATGTTTTCCTTCCCCACCTTTCCATTGCCATATAATTATTTTTAATAGTGCTAAAACTTTTTTTTCAAGTCCAGAAAAGTGCTTCTCAGGGCTTTATGCACCTACAAATTACCTGATAGACTTATTAAAATGCAGATTCTGATTCAGCAGATCTGAGTGAGACCTGAGATTCCACCTTTCTTACATGGTTTCAGGAGATGCTGTTGCTGCTGGTCCAGTGGTCACATTCTGAGCAGCATGGAGGTCAGTTCCCCCTGCCTCATCATAGGCAGTGACTCGAGAAGCAGGAGCAGGAGAGTACTTAGGAAGAATCTCTCCTCATGCTATTCTCCCAAGAATACCAAGGAGAGATAATAAAACCTTCAGTGATCAGTGCAAAGAAATAGAGGAAAACAATTGAATGGGAAAGACTGCTGCTGCTAAGTCGCTTCAGTCGTGTCCAACTCTGCACGACCCCATAGACGGCAGCCCACCAGGCTCCCCCGTCCCTGGGATTCTCCAGGCAAGAACACTGGAGTGGGTTGCCATTTCCTTCTCCAGTGCATGAAAGTGAAAAGGGAAAGTGAAGTCGCTCAGTCGTCTCCGACTCCTAGCGACCCCATGGACTGCAGCCTACCAGGCTCCTCCATCCATGGGATTTTCCAGGCAAGAGTACTGGAGTGGGGTGCCATGGGAAAGACTAGAGATCTCTAATACTTTGGCCACCTGATGTGAAGAACTGACTCATTTGAAAAGACCCTGATGCTGGGAAAGAATAAAGGCAGGAGGAGAAGGAGATGACAGAGGATGAGATGGTTGGATGGCATCACTGACTTTATGGATATGAGCTTGAGTAAGCTCCAGAAGTTTTTGATGGACAGGGAAGCCTGGTGTGCTGCAGTCCATGGGGTTGCAGAGTCGGACATGACTGAGTGAACAGAACTGAACTCCTCCTGAAAACTTGAGTAGCAAGGGCTAGAGTTTGAGCAAACATGTTGGTTAGAGTAGGGAAAAATCAGTAGTTCAAAGCCTGCCACCCAACTTTTTACATTGATATTAATCTAAGTTCTCTTAATTGTAATAAAAATACTTAGATGGTAAGCTGTTTTGTTAAACGGACATTTTGGGAGGTGAAAGGGAGGTGACAGGGAAGGAAATTGCAGTAAAGATTTTAAAATGCCATTTACAGTAAAGATTTGCTAAGCAATTAAAATGAAAGAACTATTCTCTAACTGCATGTGGCAATGACTATGAATAATTGGAAACATTCCAATTTTAACCATCATTTTTATGATTGCATGTTTGGGATTACTTCTCTAAACACATTAAAAGATATGTATGTCTTATACGGACGTATATGTATGTATATATATATGTTTATATATATTTATATATGTGTATATATATATATATGTTTATATATATGTGTGTATATATATATATATATATTTTTTTCACCTGTAACAAGTTGAACAGTGTCAGTGTCAGGGGATGCCATTTTCCTTTAGTTGCTTATATATTACTGGGTAACAGGGAAAGAACCCTGACCTTCAAAACAGAAACAGTTATTTCCTAGAACCCCTTTGCAGAATTATTTATAGACAAGTTGATGGGACATCAATTTTATCCATCTTTGAGTTGGTCTTAAAAAACTGTTTCCTGTTTTCCCTTATTTAAAAAATGTTGTAGTAGTTAGCATTTTGTTTCTCACTGTTACATGTATTAAATGGTCAAAATTTTATGTTTACTCGTGTCTTTTCCCTGTCCAAATGAGAGGAGGAAGGAGAGACATTTTAATTCGGGGCCTCTAGCCACCACCACAGTCTCCACAGCAATGAAAACAATGAATGTTCATTGAGCCCTCATTATGTGCCAGGCCCTGTGCTTCATGCTCTGTGGGAACTTGTTCACTTGATGAACATCTCATGTTGTCTTTGTGTGAACTCTGTAAGTTAGTTATGATGATTATTTCTTGTTTATGGATAAGTCATTTTCTCACAGTACTTACATAACTTGTCCAAGGTAACATAGGCTGTCATGGGTAGCTGCAGGATTCAAACCCAGCTCATCATCACTGCTCTTGGAAGCCCAGGCAAGTCTGGTGATTTTCTCCAATCATGTAATTGATAAGTAGGAAAGCTGGAATTAGAACCTAAATCCTTAACTCTCAGCTCAGTACAATATTCCAGTATTGTGCCACCTTATAGTATTGGTGTGTAATGAAAACCAGAACTCCTTGCTTATAAAAGCAACTGCCAAGAGGGCTTTCCCATGTATACTGTTCTTAGTATTATCAATCTTGGCATAATGTCACATATTATCAACCAGAGTGGGTTCTGCAGTTATCACTGACAGTGCATCTGTGTGAGAATCCCAGGATACTGGTACTTTAGTGCTTAAAAAAAAGTCACCTATCAATATTCTCTATTAGCTATGTGCCTAGGAGAACGCCTAGATCATATGTCTAAATATTAATTGTTTATACTCTTATCAATAGAGCACCTCTTCCACAGTGCACTGGGGCCACATGTTTTTAGCCAATGCCTGCTGTTTGTCTTTTCACACACTTGACGCAGCCTGTGGAAGGATTGCAGCCACAAGGAGGACTGCACATCCCGCACACAGGATTATGGAAAAAGGGATCAGAGAACCTGCCCTTATTATATGATTAGAGACAAACTGGAAAATGATAAATAGGAAAATAAAGTCACAGGAGAAGTAGGGCAGGCCAAGTTGTCTGCAAAGAAATTCTGTTTTCTTTGAAAGAGTTATGTTAAGCCCTTTCTTGAGAAGGAGTAAGGATTTATTAAAAAAAAAATCAAGACTTTTGGATATAAGCCAATTCATATTTTTATAAAGCTCAGAGACGGTTTTCATAGCAGTGAAACTCTAAACTGCTTTATAGTCCAAAACTTTATCATTTTTTGCTTTTTCCCCATAGTGTGGAAAAGAGCTTAAGGTCACAAATTTTTTCAAATCTGCCAGGAACTCATATTTTCCATGTTTGGGGATAAGACAGAGTAGATTCTAAACATCTGGCTAGGCCCTACTTAAATAAATGTGTGTTCCATGCACATCATACATATATAATTATGCTTTCATTCTATTTACCTTTTTTGTGTTTTAGACATTCTGAAATCTGGATTAGATTCTGACTCCAGTAGCTATTGAAAGTCACTCTCCTAAACATTGGCTAAAGCAAAGTATATTTTCTCCCCTTTTCCATGTAAACTCGAGTATGGTTTAGTTTCTTATTTTTCATTGTTCTCCTTTTTTCAAAATTAAGTGACTGTGGAAGCCTGTAAGAATTGTGTAAAATGAAGTTCTATAGTATTTTTAGAGTAGAGGAGACTTTAGAATTGGCTGGAGGAAACCTCAATTTTAGACTCTGGCCCATGTTTGCTAATGATGTGATTGCAGTTAAATCCCTTAAGCCAGCTCAATTTATTCTCTTGTGAAGTGGACATAGTTCTGGCAGCTTTGGAGCAGTATTGTCAGACAAGTGAGCTGGTGGACGTGAGGAATTTTGAATTTTGGGAGAGACAACAGGACAGAGTAATCTGAGGTCAAGAATATTCTTCCTACTTCTCCCACCACCACTACCTCCCCTTCCTGCCCCCGCCCGCCCCATTCCCAGCCTAACTACAGCAAACCAAAGAAAAATGGAATCTATTCTCCCTCACATTGTTCTCCTGTGCTGACTGTTGGGTGAACAACTTCCTTTTTGGTCTTCTCATCTTCTGTCCGTATTTTACTCACTATTTATTGGGTACCTATTATGTGCTAGAGTTGGGGGTATGATACAAATTTGGCCCAGAACCTGCCCTTGAAGAACTCACTTTATCTCTCTGTAAATCTCTCTTCTTCTTGGCAATTTCCCTTGCCTTTTTGTGAGCACAGTGATGCTTTGAAAGATATATTTTGCCTTAATCTGGCTGCTGAGTACTAGGAGATTGTATCAGAAAATAAGCCTGCCATAACACCAGAAGCAGAAGTCCTTATGACCTGCTTTATTGTCTGAGACTTGGAATCAAGTGCACAAGCTCATCTCTTTGGTTCCCATTCTATTTACCCATGTTTAACGGCCAGACCAATGATTTTAAGCTTTTTTCCTTCTGTGTACTGGATTTGCGGTTAGCTTTTCATTCAGTTGCTCAGTCGTGTCCGACTCTTTGTGACCCCATGGACTGCAGCACACCAGGCTTCCCTGACCATCACCAGCTCCCAAAGCTTGCTCAAACTCATGTCAATTGCGTTGGTGATGCCATCCATCCATCTCATCCTGTGTTGTCCCTTTCTCCTCCCACCTTCAATCTTTTCCAATAAGTCAGTAAAGGGGTTAGCCTTTACTATCCAGGATAGAGTTCAAAGTATGTAATTAAGTGTGGGGAGAAAAGATTGAAAAGAACTGGGTTAAGGCCAGGTGTCAGGGTAATATGATGCATTCTTTTTGGACTCCTAGCAGAGTGACTGCAGAGAGAAGCCTGAATGTCTGTTGTCACAGCAGCTTTTTGATCATTCCAGAAATCTAAGCCACTTTAAGAGGACAAAGATTTGCCATTGTCAGAAATGTTTAAATGGCTTGAAGACAGTTGCATGCTCTCAAGAGGCTTGGCAGCAGCCACATGAATAGGCTGAACACTGTTGATATTCCTGTGTACTTTGTTTTGGTGTGGTTTAGGGATGGTGGGCTGGTGGAGGAAGGTCACATTACCTTGTAGTCCCACTTCATGTTTTTTGTGACAGCTTTATTGAGATATAATTTATGTACCATGCAGTTCATCCATCTAACATGTAAAATTCATTGGTTTTAGTATATTCACAAAGTTGTTCAACCAAACGGCAAATTCCAGAACATTTTGATCACCCCTAAAAGAAACACCCCTCAAAAACAAACATCTTTTAGGGGCTGATTTTCATCACCCCACAAGAAGACATGCTACTTTAATAGACATCCTTCATCTCCCCCACAATCTCCCTGACAATCACCAATTTGTTTTTTGTCAGTGGATTTGCTTATTATAGATATTTCCTGTCAGTGTAATCATCTTAACATGTGGTATTTTATAACTGGCTTCTTTCATGTGGCATATTGTTTTTAAGATTCATCCATGTTCCGTATCCACCAGTACTTCATACTTTATATGACTAAGTAATACTCCATTTTATGCATATACCACATTTTATATACTCATTCATCAATTGACTGATATATAGGTTGTTTCCACTTTTTGGCTACTATGAATAATGGTGCTATGAATATTTGTGTCTAAATCGCCTGTTGAATGGATAAATACCATGTAGTATGTCCCTATATTGGAATAATAATGTTCATTTATCAAATGTAGCATGATACATGCTACAACATGGATGAACCCTGTAAACAGGGTGGTCCCATTGGTGTGGAATGCCCAGAATAGGCACATCCATAGAGACAGAAAGTATTGGTGGTTGCTAGGGCCTGAGGATAGGGAGGGAGATGGGGAGTGACTTCCAAAGGGTATAGGATTTCTTTTGGGGATGATGAAAATGTTCTAAAATTTATTTATGTATGGTTGTACAACTTTGTAAATGTACTAAAAAGCACTGAAATGTAATTTTACTTTACAGGGGTGAGTTACATTTTTAAAAATTTATAATCACTGTCATCAAATACATACCAGTTGCTTACTCTGCATTTGCTACCCTGGGAGATGTTGTGACACACAAATGAGAGAGTAGGCAGGAATCTCTCATTGGATGTTTCTAAGTGAAAAGTTGACCTGGATACCAATAAAGAGCTTGATAAACGCATCAGTTGGTGCTAATTTCTGGGTACAGGCCCCACTCAGAAAAATCTCAACCCCTCTGGATATCAGCTATGGGAATTCAGAAGGATTTCCCAATGTGGACTCCTCCAGTATTTATGTAACTTAGTCATGTTATTTTATTATCCATGCCTTACAATACGGTGCGTTCCCTTTAGGCAGGACTATGCCTCGTGTTCATCTTGATTCCCATGCTGGGTGTTGTGTCTGTTCTGTATCAGGAGAGTGTGTTTGGTGAATGGTGAGTGACTGTGTTTGGAAGTCCCTGGGTTACTTCCTAGGACAAAAATGCCTTCAGCTTATGGCTGCCTCGTCTGATCGATCTGGGCTTGTTGCTCTTGGGAAAGTGTTGCTGAATTCACCACCTGTCTTCATGCAATTTTGTTTCTCTGGCATTTCCACTTTGACTTTGGTTAAAGTGGTGACATGGGGTGATACGTGGGTACCTTTGGAGTGTTGTGCTTTCCTCTCTGGTAGTAACAACCAAGATACTGGGTTCCTGGGTCAGTGAGATTTAGGAAAATTAGAGGTGAAATAAACCTCATTTTCTTCTTTTTAAAAATCATGTTTATCAAGCATCAGTGCTATAAATACTATGTAGCTTATGGGTCTTTGCTATAATAAGAAACTGCTTTTCTTTTTTTCTTCTCTGTGAAGGTACTTTATGTTGATTAAGTTCTTTCTGTTAAGTATCCTTTGCTTGCCCTGGACTTTTCTTTGTGTTGATTTTTGCTTCATTTTTCTTTCATTTCCCATGCTGTTCAGTTACTGGATGCCAGAAGAACCAAGGTTTGTCCACTCTTTGCCGCTCGTCTGTTTTGCTCTGCTCAGCCTCACCTCCTTGCGTGTTTGAGTGTGTCTGTCTGTCTGTATTTGTTCCCTTTTGCTTGCAGATGCAGTAATCCTGTTTACTAAACCTGTTCACAGCTTTATTTGTAAAAATAAAATCCTTGTTTATGTCTACTTGTAGTGGATGCTATCATTTTTGTTTTTAAATGGACATACAGTTACCACAGAAAGTAATGGATAGTAGAATAAAGAAACCTTAGGAAACAAGGAATACTGAGTCTGGAGCATTGTGGGTGTAAAGAAGGTGTGTTTGTGAAAGCTTCCCTCTAACCCTTTCCACTCCTAAATTAAAACCCTGTAGATGTGTAATTTACCTTGCAACTGACACTAATACACTGTTCCTGTGTATGTGTACATTTCTCTTACGACATTCAGAAAGCATCATTGAATTAACTCCCCTTCTCCATGTGCTGTCCCTTGCTTCTGAAGTCACCTTGGAGAACCTAACAGCTGGCCCCTCTGGACCTCATGATTAACATTTCATCTTCATAGTGTGACAGCAGCAAATAGCATTTGTCATGTTCAATGACTTTTTTCCTCCTTCTTTCTCCTCTCTTGCTCCGTCTTTCTCATCATAGCACCTTCAGTTGACAATCCAGGCCCTTCAAGATGAGCTGCGAACCCAGAGAGACCTCAACCACCTCCTGCAGCAAGAGAGTGGCAACCGAGGAGCAGAGCACTTCACCATTGAACTGACGGAGGAGAACTTCCGGCGGCTCCAAGCTGAGCATGACAGGCAGGCTAAGGAGCTGTTCCTGTTGAGGAAGACCTTGGAGGAAATGGAACTGAGAATCGAAACGCAGAAACAGACTCTCAATGCCCGAGACGAGTCAATTAAAAAGCTTCTTGAGATGTTGCAGAGTAAAGGTTTGCCGTCCAAAAGTCTAGAGGATGACAATGAACGGACACGTCGGATGGCAGAGGCTGAGTCTCAAGTTAGCCACTTGGAAGTGATTTTAGACCAGAAGGAGAAGGAAAACATACATCTTAGAGAGGTAAGGATATTCATTTTAATTCTCTAAAGTCATATTTTACAAGTTAAAATATGTTAAATTTGTTACCAAGTTATTATCACAGGTTGGACATTATCTATAGCCTTGACAAAATTCCCTTTGTCATCTGTTTTATAACCTTCCTGTCTGCTTATCACCTTTAAACTGGAATTTGGCATTAGTCTTTTTTTTTTTCCCTCTGCCCACCACACATGTGTTCCATTATTATTCAACACGTAGTCAGGATCCAAGTGTGTGCAGCACACGCCAACAGTTGCTCTCCTACAGATGGCCATTGTTTCAGGGGCTTTTAAATACAGTGCTGTTTAAGTTTAGATACTTATTAAATATCCTCTTTTTAAAGGAGCAAAATGAATAGGTGATTAGCAAAACAATGAACTTAAATGCTTCTTAGCTAAATTTGGTGTGAGATTGTTAGAAAGTAAAGCCTAAGGATATTTTTGGAAACAATGGAAAAATGTGCAGACCAGTTTTGAACGTTTAGATAATCTTTGCCTACATTTACATTCATCTAGGACAGAGTAGAGTGTTCCTGGTTTTCTGCGTGTGCATTTTGCACTTGATGAATTAAATCATTTGAAGTTTCTCAGAGGCATCCTCGCTAGCTTGCCACTACCATTGAATATTGGGATGCTCAGATATCTGAGAATATGCAGTTGGATAGATCTTAGAAAGAATGTGGGTGACCTCCAAGGTTTGAAATTTTTATAGCAGTTCCTTGCTACTAAAATAAAATAAAATGCTGTGACAGACACAGATCTCACAGAAAACAGGAAGCAGTGAAATGGCATTAAGTATATTTTCAAAATATTCTGCAGCCATAAATAAAAATTCAAAAAGGCATTTGTTTTCAGACCAAACTAGATTTCTTGGCATTATGTACCTTTTTGGATGGGCAGTCCTTCAAGTGAGTCATTGGTTTGATTGCTCAGAAAGCATGACTTTCATGTTGGGACTTGGTAATGCAGCTGCTCCCAGTGGTTTTCTCTGATATTAGGTTGTATTTGCTTTGCCTGGAAAATCCCATGGACAGAGGAGCCTGGTGGGCTACAGTCCATGGGGTCGCTAAGAGTCAGACGACTGAGCGACTTCACTTTAACTTTTCCCTTTCATGCACTGGAGAAGGAAATGGCAACCCACTCCAGTATTCTTGCCTGGAGAATCCTAGGGACGGCAGACCCTGGTGAGCTGCCATCTATGGGGTCGCACAGAGTCGGACACGACTGAAGCGACTTAGCAGCTTACAACATTTGAGTAGACTTTTGTGTCTTTGGATTTAATATTCTCCATGCTTACTCTCCTTGGTTTTGTTCTCAGGAGACCTTAGCTACATGTTTGGGAAGTCAGATTGCTTGGCCTCACGTTAGATTCTTAAAGATACGTTTTGTTGGGCCTGGTCTTCCCATTCATATTCCAAGAGTGTGAATGTGGTGGGAAGACTTCTAAGATGGTCCCTATATCCATACTGATTGGAATTCATATCTTTATGTAATCTCCTCCCTTTGAGTTTAGGCTGAACCTATTGAGTTGATCCTGAACAATAGAATGACAAAGGTAGTGGGATGCCAATATTACTTCCATGATTAGATTACTAGTAAGACTGTTACTTTCATGTTGTTTGTACAGTCTGTTGCCGTCTCACCTGGCATGCTTTGAAGCAGGTTGCCATGTGGCAGAGGCTCATGTGGTAAGGAACCTTCAGGTAGTCTCCAGCTGACACCCAGTAAGGAATTGAGACCCTCACTGGAACAGCCACAAAGAAATGAAAACTGCCAACCATCACATAGTAAGCTTGGAAGTGGATCTTCTCCAGTTGATTCTTTCAATGAGATAACAGTTTCTAGGCTGACAACTTGATTTCAGCTTTCTGAGAGACTCAGCTGAGCTGTACTCAGATTCCTGTTCCATATAAGCTGTGAGATAATAAATGTATGGTTTTAAGTAGCTGAATTTTGGGTGAATTAGTTTCTGCTCCACTGTATTAGCTTCTATTGCTGTGTAAAGAATCTCTTCCTGGCTTGCACTATAGACTTTCCATTTAATTTACAGAGGAGAAGTAGTGATTACTGCCATGTTATTTCCTGTAGAATGTCTGTGGATTTTGAAATTTTGATTGTGTTATCTCAAAACTGTGGTTGGTAGATTGTTGTTGTTGTACAGTTGCTCAGTCGTGTCTGACTCTTTGAGACCCCATGGGCTGCAGCATGCCAGGCTCCCTGTCCTTCACCATCTCCCAGAGCTTGTGCAAACTCATGTCCATTGAGTTGGTGATGCCATCCAACCATCTCGTCCTCTGTTGTCCCCTTCTCCTGCCTTCAAGTTTTTCCAGCATCAGGGTCTTTTCTGATGACCTTGAAAAGATTGGTAGATTTCTATAGTTTAAAAAAGCTGCTGCTTTATTTTGGATGCCAAGGGGTCATGTTTCCTGTACAGCAAGGCTGTGATACCAGAGAAATCCCCATCTGCAGCATTGACCATGTTGGGATCTTGGGGTCAGGTAGTCAGTCTTCTCTTGACAGATTCTGCTCATTGGTAGTATTTAATAGTGCCTTGATGATGGCTTGATTCTTTTAGGATATATTTATTTAAATGAATCTTAACACCGTTTGATTTATGTTTTATGAAATTAGTTGGTCCTTGTAATCTGACATGAATATATATCATGCTTCAAACCTTGAACTTTAGTCCAAGAGCTCACAGAGAGTGGTACAGAAAATGCAGGCAACACATCCATCTGGTTTCCGTGAGCATCAGACCAAAGTCAGTGGATAACCCTTATCTTGGCTCATCAAGAATGGAGAATGTGAAAAAGGTGTCTGTTAAAAAAAAAAAATTCTCATTTTAAACTTGGAGTTGAATAAGATTTCGAGACCTGAAAGGACTTTTCCCAAGAGAAAGAGATTACTGACTTCTGAGAGCCATTTAGTATATTTCCAGTAATTTTGGTAGCTTGAAATTGGTTTTGGTGGGAATATTGACACCATGGAAGTCAGCAAATGCTACTCTCAGGGTCTACTGACCCTTTGGCGCCATCCCTGAGAGCCTATTTACCAACACACCTCTGAATAAATGCCATGAAATGTTTACCTACTATACAGCAGGAAGAGGTAAGTTAAATAGTGCAAGGATTATAATTATGAATCCATTAACCACTCATGGTTCATCACATGTTTTTATAGCAACATCTGGATAGATGCATATGTGTTGGGCACTGTGAAGAATGCTTGACTTTGATTCACAATTAATTCTAACAACCACCTTATTTGTTCATTTATCGATTCATCCATCCACCCATCCATTTTGTGACTACTTATTGAGGATCTGTGTGGGGATAGAATATTGTTAACTGATAAAACTTGACTTCATGGTGATAATATTTTATTGGGGTGAAACAGAAGTTTAATAGTTAAACAGAGAAGTATCAGGAGGAGGAGAAGAGGGTGAAGTACTAGGGAAATGAGTGGGGTCAATTTCATATTGGATAGTCAGAGAGGGCTTTTTGGAGGAGGTGACATTGTGAACTTCAGTGACAAAAAGGAACCAGCCATGTAAGGCTCTCAGAAAACTGTTCCAGTTAGATGTCAAGGCCCATGTCTAGGAGGTTTTCTGCTCTGCCTGGGGAAACTGAAGAACAAGTGACATTAGAAAATCTAGCCCAAGTTCCCGCAGCTAACAAGTTGATATTTGAGTTAGGCTGCCTCCAGAGTCTCAGCTCTTACACCATTTCTTATATTCCTATTCTAGAAGAATCTTTTCAAAAGTACACTCCACAGTACAGCCATTTTGTGGAATATTGATAGGTGTTTTGAGAGGAAAAGGGCTGCAGGGTTAAATGAACTTGGGAAAATGTTGAATTTCAAAGAGCTTACTATAGGATTCTTTCTCTCTAATATGCAAATGTCCAGCAATGATTTCCAAGAAGAGGACTGGGAAAGGTAGAGCCTCTCAAACTGATTTGATTTGCTTTCTCTTGTTGCACTATTGTTCTTTGTAAAACAGTTTGGAAAAACACTGTGCTAGAAAATACAAATTGTGCTTTTAATTTGTGACCTACAAAATATGTAATAATATATATATAGTTTCCCACGGCCAAAAAACTGGGTAATTTCCTCCATCGGTTATTCTAGAAGGCAGAGTTTGTTGTAAGCTGTTTCCACATTCTCTACTGAGTTTTAGAATGTTTGTTCCCCTGTCAGGGTATTTTATTTTACTTTTTTTTAGTGGAAAAATGTGGCTGACTGCCTTTGGTATTAAACCAGTAAGAATGACCCAACTTGAAAAAACAAGTCGCCTGACCTCTATTAATTTAAATGAATCTGAAACAGGATTTAAAATGTACTTGAGGTTTTAAGTTCAGTGTGTTCCCGATTCCCTTTTCATTTTGCACGATTCAACCCAGTTGGGGCTGAATGGTGTAATGCTGGGGAATGGAGTGTTAGTGGTTTTATGATTCATTCTCAGGCAGAGGTGTTGGACCTCATATAAACCTCATCTCCTAGAATATTGGCCTTGTTTAGCCTATTGTTTCGGGAGATTTAGAGTTGGCAGGAGTCGCACATGGGCACAGTCAGGTTGCCTTAGTGTCTCGTCTTTTGGTGGTCTGGAAAAGGCTGAGGGTGAAACCACTTCTTTGCCTGGCAGGAAACAACAACAAAAAGATTATGATCTCAACTTATTTGGAAGACCAGAACTATTGCCCAAGAACCACAACCGACAGGCTAATGTGAGCTGAAGTATTGGCTCAAATACAAGCATTACTCACTAGTGTCGTCTGATGCTTTTGGATACAGGTTGATTTGATAAGACATTGTTTGATGTAGTAATAGTTTACCTTGTTCTCTAGCTTTTTCCACAGAGAACATACTGTTCCATATGAAGATTTTAGTAATCAAATACCCAAAATACTACTGATCTCATTAAAGAAAAAGTGTGTTTATGTGCTAGGATCCTCCTATATCCATGCTCCTTAATGTTTTCTTGGTTGATCCTTAAGAGAGAGTTAGGAATCTTTACTTTAATTGTACTATAGGATGTTTGAAGGGAAAGGATATATGTTCTGCTGCCATGCTTGTTGATTTCCTATACTAAAACCCTTGGGCAGCTTGCCTGTCTTTGAAAGCAAGATGGAACACTGAAGTCGTTGGGGACCACAGTTGCTACTAACCCAGGACAAGTAAAGCCCTCAGGACACTGGACCTGGGCTTCCCTCCGTGCTCTTGGGGGAGGGGTGCAGGGAGGAAGAGGGCAAGGCAACATGAATTCTTGGTCTCCTCATTTATTTATCCAAGTTGTCCCTAGGCCAGCAGGAATCCACCAAGGCAAAGTCTGACCTAGAAGTTCTTGAGCTCATAAACCTTTTACTGACAGCTCAAACCTCCCCTATGTAATCATTGCCGAAACTTCTAATCTCCACCCTAGTCCCCCCTCTCTCAACACCATATGGCCTCCTTCTCTTTAATACACACTTGTCTCCAGTTGGGCTGGCTGAGCCACGATTTTGCTGTTGCAGGCATTTCTAATTCTGACTCTACAGATTATACATTCTATTTCTACCAAGAAAACTTATCACAGAAAGTATTCCCAAGCACAAGTGACCACATAAACATAATATTTTACATTTTTTTGTGCAAGAGTTTTATATATATATGTGTATACAGAACCTAACAATAGCTATTTTAATAAAGTACTTTTTAACCTAACCAATACATTCCACCAGTATTTCCAGGCCTCAAATATTGCCTGCAAGATGCTCAGTAAATATTTGGAAGAGTAAAAAATAGTTTAATTCCGTGAGAGTTTCTCTGTGGTTTATTTTGTCAGTACTGGCAAAGTTTATAATGATTGTACAAGTGTCATATTCTTTTGTTTTCTCTATTGTTGCTCTGTGTTTGGAATAGAGCAGTAGTTTTGAGGGTAGTTTTAACTGGAAGTTTTAGTTTTTTCAAAATGTGTTGCATATCATTGGGCACATTTTGAACATCCATATGCAGGATGTTGTGGGAGCATCCATGGCAAGTATGTCAGGGATTCAGATGGGCAGTAAGAAACTGCTCACACTTTATTGAGGTTTATTCTGTGCCAGGGGCTGTACTAAGGGAAAACTCGTCATAATCCCCATTATACAGATAAGGAAGCTGAGGCACAAAGAGGTAAGTAATTGTACCTTGTCATAGGTGAGTGTTGGAGCCAAGAACCTGGGAAATTTAGTTCCAGAATCTACATCTGTCACCACAATACACTACTGCTTCTTGGGCTAGTGCATTAAGAGGATCTTGAATGGCACTTAAATGCTGTGCAGCTTAGAGGTAGGAGAGCTGACATCTGGCTTCATCCATGACAGAGCTGGTCTTCAAAGACAGGAAGAATTTCACCACACCTGTGTGGTGAAGAAGGATGGTTGGAGAAGAGATAGCTGAGCCCAGCATTAGAGGAGGGAACTGTGGTGGGCTTGGGGTACAGTGAGTTTGGAGCAGCTGAAACTCCCTTTGTCAAGAAGGAAAGGAAATAAAACTGAACAGGAGGTTTGAGGTCATGTCACTGAGGGCTCTGAGCATGTGACACAGGAAGTTGGTCTTTACCTGGTAGGCTCTGGGCAGCCTTGGAAACATTGTCCCTGGAAAATGGCATGATCAAAAAAGATGAAGTGCTAATTGATAGTGGATTAGATAGGGAGAGAATAAAGAGATGGAGATAAGTTAGAAGGATACTGTCATTCAGATGACCAAGAATCTGGATCAAGGTGGTGGCCAAGAAGTTGAAGGTCAAGGTCATCCCCATCTGCAGGCAGGACTTTGAAATGCAGGAACTGAGTACTAGGAGTGTGAGGAGCAGACAACCACTGTGGGCCTTGGTGTAGGCAGATGGTGGGACAGACAGCAGGAGCGAATTGTCAGGAGGAGGAGCTGGGGCTGAGAAGAGACTCGGGATGTGTAAGAGTTTGATGGCATCCTGGTGGAGCTGTCTAACCAAGGACGAGAATGTGGCTGAGGAAATGATCATGAAGTTCTGCCCAAGATGCACAAGGTACTTTTGACTCCTGGTCACATTTTATTGTAGTTGCTTTCACACACACTTCATTATCTGTGACCACTGAGATATGAGGCACCTTATACACTGAGGTGTATCTGTGACCACCAGTTTGTATGATTGTTCTAAAGGCTGCATTGTCACTTACTATTATTATTACTTAAGAGACCCTAGGAACTGCATACTTCTTCATGCTTCTTTTCTCAAAAAAGCACTTAATTTTGAATATGGTATCTTTTGAGATTACATGGACTTTTCATTGGCTGATGCCTACTTGATACAGATGTCCTTTGTTCTCACTGAGTTCTATTTTCTCCAGGCAGTTACATCAGGATAGATACCAATGAAGAATCTTTGCAGAAAAGCACTTTTTCTGGATCTTGCTAACAACACATCCAAAAGCAGGGTTTCATAACTTTTACCCTCACATTTCGGATGTCATAGGGAATGTACTAATGTCTGTTTAGCAGCATTTGCTTTATCTTTAAATTCTAATACATTCTTTAAATTTGAATGCTGCATGCTAATTTGAAATGGTCGAGGCTTTACCCCGTATTGATTTTAACGAGTGTAATTGGTTGCTTTTTACAGTAACAGAGACTTGTGGAGCCCCAAGGAGTCATTAGGCACAAGGCATATTGCAACCTGCTGAGAAGAGAAAGTGGCAGGGCAGAGAGCATGTGGTGAGGTAGCGGGGAGAAGTCAGGACATTTTGCTGGGAGAGATGCTGATTACTGTCCTCATTGCCCTGTCCTCCTTCTCTACCTCGTGTATGACTGCTTTCTGAAACGTATTTTTGTCGCAGCTGACCTAATGGTTCGTTGTCATCATCTGGCGAAACAGTGTACCACAAATAAAACCTCACTGGTGAGAAAGTACTCGAAGCAGCGATACTGCAGATATTTGAGTGTGTATCTCAAATTGCAGCCATAGGAAGTTGCTCAGCTGTAACAAAGTCCTGTGTATCTTGGATGGGAATATTAGCTAATACCTTATATGTGGACGAGGCTTCATAGTTTGTAGAACACATTCCATTTTAATGATTTTCTCTTATGTACCTGGTAACCCTCTGAAGAAACTGAGGCTCAGAGAGATTAAGAAGTGATGACAGGTAACATTCACTGAACACTCATAAGCTAATCACTTTTCAAGGAGTGCAATTTGTGCCTCCCAACAATACTCTGGGGTAGGTGGTGGTTTCCTGCCTCTCAGATGAGAAGGCCAAGGCCCAGATTGGTGGTGTGTCTCTTCCAGGTTCTCAGAGCAAGTAGTGATGGGCCTAAAATTAAAAACTGGGCCTTCTGGTTCCAGGCATCTGTCCCTAATCACTCCTGGATATTGCCAGGGGTTTCACCCTGAAATCTCTGAACAGACTAGAGACTAGAATCCTCATCTTCTGACTTCTTGCTCAGGGATATTTTCTCTGTAAAGGCAAAAAAGGAAAAAAATAGAAAATGCTTGCTCTCCCTTTTTTTCTTTTTCCCCTTAGCTACATCTTATCAGGTCCTGTTGAATTGGGGATTGTAAATCCATGAGGTCAATAAGCAGAAGATTAGACAGTGCCATGTAAGAGGTACCACTAGGGCTAGGCCTCTTCAGTCCATTTGTGGCTCATGAAAATGAAAGTACTTGTTTAAGATAAGCATGGTACTGTACATTTAGGTGCTCCATGAATTCCCAGGGAAGAGGTGGATTTTTCTGCCAAAGAATAAGAGAAAATGGGGGGGTGCTTAGAATTAGACCTTCCCATTTCATCTGTTCAAAGTTAGCCTTCTTTTTCAACTTTTTTGCTTTATCATTACCTCATTGCCTAAAAGAAACACTTTCCCTCTTCAAACTGACTTTACTTTTTATCTAGTTTTTATTAGGTATTGTGGGTTTCTTTCTTTGTCAATTATGAGACATTAAAATGGTTTTTACAACCTCCTAATAAGTGCCCCATTTCATTGCTCTTCTAACTGGATAGATTTGGTGAAGCAAAACTACTTTCCTCTCCACCTGTCTCTGTTGAAAGGGATAGCTTTATTTGTGTTTCCTGTTTGGTGTACAGGTTGAAGGATGCCTTAAATGCTTTGGATAGAATGTTAAAGAAGGCAGTGAGATTGGTTGCTGGTTGATTCCTCTGAGTGGCTTATAGCAGTTGTAAAGAATGAAATAACCCCTCCTTACTAAAGTAAAAATATAATTATATATGAACTGTTTGTAGAAAAAGAAAAAAGAAAGATGAGTGAGACCTTATAGTGATAAAGAATGACTATTTACTTAGATTAAGAGTTGCAAATTATAGTGTGTGGCACAGATGTGGCCCACTACCTGCTTTATTAACTGGTTGGCCTTTAAGAAAAAGTGTTGTGGTTACTGTTGTTCAGTCGCTAAAGTCGTGTCCGACTCTTTCGACCCCATGAACTGCAGCACTCCAGGCTTCCCTGTCCTTCAGGGTCTCCCTGAGTTTGCTCAAACTTATGTCCATTGAGTCAGTGATTCCGTCCAACCATCTCATCCTCTATTGCTCCCTTCTCCTCTGGCCCTCAGTATTTCACAGCATGAGTTATTTTCCAATGAGTCGGCTCTTCACATCAGGTGGCCACAATATTGGAGCTTCAGCTTAAGAAAAAAAGTGGAGATTCCTAATTTCTATAATAGGTAAACAGATTTTGAATCAAGATATTTGGTTAAAAAATATGTGCATTAATTATATGTAGAGTATAATTATATGTAGAGTATATATAAAGTAAAAATCTTACTACTTTTATGTATAACTTTGAGTTTTTTAAAATAGGAAGACAAGATTTTTTTTATTTCTGTACATTTTTCTTTTATAATTATTCGATTGGTGATTTTGATCTCCAGAATTATAGTACATTGCATATTGCCAGTTATCACAAAAATCTGCAGCTCTTTTAGTAATGGTGGGTGTTGGTAAGGTAACTTGTGTGGATTAGAAAGGGACTCTGTGTGAAGTATTCACTAACCTAGAAAGTACCAGAGAAATGGAGATTGCCATTGAAACTCCATTAGAATTAGGAATTTCTGACCTGACTAAAGCACAGGCTTCCAGTTTGTCCATCTCGTATGTTTCTGAAAATAGTGTGTTTATTGATATTTTTTTCAGTTCAGCTCAGTTGTGTCCGATTCTTGCGACCCCATGAACCGCAGCACGCCAGGCCTCCCTGTCCATCACCAACTCCCAGAGTTTACCCAAACTCATGTCCATCGAGTTGGTGATGCCATACAGCCATCTCATCATCTGTTGTCCCCTTCTCCCCCTGCCCCCAATCCTTCCCAGCATCAGGGTCTTTTCCAATGAGTCAACTCTTCGCATGAGGTGGCCAAAGTATTGGAGTTCCAGCTTCAACATCAGTCCTTCCAATGAACACCCAGGACTGATCTCCTTTAGGATGGACTGGTTGGATCTCCTTGCAGTCCAAGGGACTCTCAAGAGTCTTCTCCAACACCACAGTTCAAAAGCATCAATTCTTCTGTGCTCAGCTTTCTTCACAGTCCAACTCTCACATCCATACATGACTACTGGAAAAACCATAGCCTTGACTAGACAGACCTTTGTTGGCAAGGTAAGGTCTCTGCTTTTCAATATGCTTTCTGGGTTGGTCATAACTTTTCCTTCCAAAGAGTAAGCATCTTTTAATTTCATGGCTGCAGTCACCATCTGCAGTGATTTTGGAGCCCAGAAAAATAAAGTCAGCCACTGTTTCCACTGTTCCCCCATCTATTTCCCATGAAGTGATGGGACCAGATGCCATGATTGTTGTCTTCTGAATGTTGAGCTTTAAGACAACTTTTTCGCTCTCCTCTCTCACTTTCATCAAGAGGCTTTTTAGTTCTTCTTCACTTTCTTCCATAAGGGTAGTGTCATCTGCATATCTGAGGTTATTAATATTTCTCCCAGCAATCTTGATTCCAGCTTGTGCTTCTTCTAGCCCATATAAGTTAAATAGGCTTATGCAATTAGTGGTTAAAAATCTGTTGCTGCTTTGAAGGAACTAGCATGAAAAAGAAAGTGCCCATGTGTATACAGGTTGTGTTAAAAAGTATTTACTTACAGTAATTTTTGATGTGCTGTAGAATTGCTTGGGCTTCCCAGGTGGCCAAAGTGGTAAAGAACCTACCTGCCACTGCAGGAGACGTGAGTTCAATCCCTGGGTTGGGAGGATCCCCTGGAGGAGGAAGTGGCAACCCAGTCCAGTGTTGTTGCCTGGGAAATTCCATGGATAGAGGAGCCTGGTGGACTACGGTTCATGGGGTCGCAAAGAGAAGACTGAGCACATTTGCACCATAATTGCTCGGTTTTCCTATAGGAAGTATTTGTATTTAGGTGAAGCCTAGGACCTGGTCAGAATGACAACTGAGAAATCCCCTTACTGTTGTTGGTCCTTCCTTCAGCCCCCAGGGCAATCAGGTCTCTTTTGCTGATGTTTGGTTGTGTGAATTGGATTGCCAGTTGTTTGAACATTTTTAGTGTTAAGAGAGGACTCTGCCTATTAATGGAATTTTGCTTCATTGGTATAGGCCAGGGTTTCGCAGTTTTAGCGCTGTTGACTTGGAGGAGGATAATGTTTTGTGGAGGGACAGTCCTGTGCAATTTTAGGATCTTTAACAGTGTTCTGGGCCTCTATCCACTACATGCAAGTAGTACCTTTCCCCTTTCCCCAGTTGTGACAATTAAAAACAGCCCCACACATTGCAAAATATCCTCTGGGGACCAAAGTCACCTGGGTTGTGAACTCTAATGTAGAGTGATTGACACCTCCTTCTGGTAGTTAGCCTGTGGATATTGCAAATGCAGTAATTCTCAGCTCCACCTGTTTGAAATTCTGTTTTACTGAGGAAGGGCAACCCAGATCAAAATATTTCTTGACCCAAAGACTGACCTCAGGGGATAGAATTAGGAAACATACGTGCTGAGGGAAGGTGGGAGTTTAAGTCTGAAAAAAACCAGAGGTGTATTTGTGTGGAGAGAAAGAGTGCAGCTTTCCGATTTCCCCCTCTCTCTTTCCTTCTGTCTGAGAAAAGGTAGCAGAGAAATCTTAAGGAAGGAGTTGGGGGTGGTGTTTTGGTATGAGATGCCATGTGGGAAGGTTGGGACTTTGTGAAAATTAGAGACATTTGATTCTCAGAAGGTAATAAAGATGTATCTGAAAAGATACATGACCTCACTTTCTGACTACTGAACTCTCACTATTAATTGGCAGTTTTATTTTACAATAAATGTTGTCGTCTTTGCTTTCCCCCAAATGGCCTATGAGTCTCCCTTTCTGTTTTTTAAATAAACATTTCTCTGCTTGAACCACTGTCCACCCCATCCCCACCCTAGCTCCACCAAACTTCAGAACAATTTTGGAGTGTGGTGGTTTTATCATGTGGAAATGTAATACAGATGTTCAGAATTACCTTTTCTTTCTCCTCTTTAAAACATCATGGCCACACATGCTTTGCTGTAAGTACTATTTAGCATTTTATTATTACTATTAAAATATCTTGCCTCAGGCAGAGTCCCAGTAAATCTCAAGTAAAGGCAAAATTTTAAAATAGCAGTATTTATGCATGTCACACTAAAAATCTGAACTCAAATTTGGCTTTTTATGCAACTGAAATCTTTATTTTTTGACCCACTTAACCAAGTCCTCTAGTTTTACCCTCTTCCTGACTCTAAAACTTTGTTCAGACTGCAGAATTTTGTTCACTAACCTTCCTGCTTTCCCCAGTTTTCTCTAGGTTTGAATTTTGCTCTTTATTCTGCACATATGTTTGAACTCAGTCTGATCATTTAATGAAGTTTGAGAGGATTTGGCCTGCCAGCATGAATTAGCTAGTGCATATTTTTTAAAAATTTGTTAATGGTGGGAAGTTCTCTTCTCATAGACAGTCCCACAGATGTGTGACCGAGTTGCTGTGCTGTTCAAATGCTGCATGCTGGGACCAGTGGTCATATACAAAGGAAATGCTGATCAACACCTGATGCACCCCCCATTCAGAAACCTGTTGTTGTTCAGTCGCTAAGTCGTGTTGACTCTTTGAGACCCCATGGTTCCTCTGTCCATGGAATTTCCCAGGCAAGAATACTTTGAGCCATTTCCTGCTCAAATTCAGAAACCGATTGACAGAGATTAGCTGCCTCTCCACCTTTAACTTCTTTGGGCTTTATTAGTGCCACTTTCTTTTTATATTTCTTGGCATGACTTAAACATATTTCTCTAAATGGTTGCTATAAAGAAAACCTCTTTCAATTCAATCACTCGAACCTGGAATCAAGAGCTCCCTTACCAGTATGTACACTTTTATTAAGATATCATAATACAATTGTGGACAAATTTTAAGTGATAGACAATTGTATTAAAAATTAATGCATATACTCGAGATTTTTAATAGCTATCTTTGCATATATTATTTGTTAATCAAAAAATGGAATCATACTGTGCACATTGTAAATGTGCTGAAAATTAATCCTGATTTACACAAATGATCTTCTTTAAGGCTTTGTTTTTTTCTGCGCTTGGCCAAATAGCAATGCATTGCAAGGTGATTTTCTTTTAAAGGATGGTGGAGAGCTTTGTCATTCTGGCAGGGTCCATAGAGCAAGGAAGAGGCAAAACTTGATTGTGCCTTAAACAGTAGAAATAATACCCACTTAGGGTGGGTCTTCTGCCTTACCTTCATGATACCCAGTGGTGTTACTGCCAGTTGTTTCTTTGTAGTACTTTCATGATGCAAGTCAAGGATTAGATGATTTTAAGGACTCAAGCTTTGACTATTTTATAAGAATATTGCATAGTGACTGGATCCTTGCCAATTTCACACTGGTGACTGGAAACACCTTAAAAATCTGCCAGGTACTAACCTCATTAGGTATCCTCAGGATGCTTTTTGAGCAACTGTTACAGACAGAGTGATCATGGGAGTCTAGTGGAGACTTGAGGATGCTTGTGCTGAGTGGGGGCTGTGACCTGTGATGACACGGGGTTCTCCAGAGAACAGGAAAGCTTTTTGGAAAATGTATTCTCTTTTTCTTCTTTTCTAGGCTGTAGCTATCTCTGCATGCTGGTTTCTTTGTTGCCTTACAAACACAAATGTGCTACTTCTTGCACAGAGAACTGAAGGAAAATGGTCCAAAATGACCACATTTCCTGAAATCACAGCAGCCTTCCAAGAAATCTGTGTGGCACTGACTGTCTGAGGGTTATCATGTGGAAAGAGGAAGGTTCAAGGAATCTCATCATGGGAGGTCCTGGCAGGGTGTTAATAGCATTAATCATCATGGGTATCACCACTGCTGTTAAATGGAAGGCTCTCCTCTCTAGGGGCCAGCCCAGAGCTCAGTGCTTTGCTAAGTTACTCCTCAGTGCAAACCTGTGAGGTGTGGGTGCTGGGCAGCTAAGTAACTTGCCTAAGATCTCACATGAGACCTGACCTCAGAAATGAGAATCAATGTATTATCTACTGCTCTGTATAAAGTCAAAGTAACTTCTAGTCGTTTCTTCCCACCCAGTTCCTCTCCTCCTCTCTGATTTGTTTTCTTTGAAACTTTGCATTTCCGTTTAGGTTTTTCATCTGGTTTCTATTATGACTTCATTCAAAATCTTATCCTGTCTCTTCATATGTTGATTTCTTTCTCTTTTATTTTGACCTCACTTCTTTTCTTCCCTTTGTGTTTTCATCTGTGTTATTTTATGGGGTTAATTGTCTTTGTTGTCTGCTACTTTGTTGTCTAGTAGCAGTTCTGGGCTTTTGCAAGAGACCTAAGAATGCTAGTGAAACTTACAGGAGACCTCTGGCAGTTTTAATATAATTGTAATCAGTTTTCTCCACCTCCTACAAAACCTTTTCATCTACCTGTGAGTTTATTCTTTGGTCTCCAGTGAAGTGACCTATGTAAAGCACTTTCCGCAGGGCTTGGTTCGACAAATGCCATTTATGTTTCCTTGAGGAAAAGTGAGGAGGGGATAAGAGTTACCTTTGCATCAGTTGGTTTCCTTGTAAAGCAAATCCATGCTCCCTTTTCAAAACATTGATTTCTTTCTTTCTTAAGAATCAAACCTTGCCTGGCGGCATTTTATAGGTCACTTGTTTGGGCACAGGCATTTGTACTGAGCTGGGCAGGTTTGAGTGTGACTTTTTGTGGCTCAGCTGGTAGAGAATCTGCCTACAATGTGGGAGACCTGGGTTTGATCCCTGGGTTGGGAAGATCCCCTGGAGAAAGGAAAGGCTACCCACTCCAGTATTCTGGCCTGGAGAATTCCAAGGGGACACAAAGAGTTGGACATGACTGAGTGACTTTCACTTTCACTTTGCTCCACTATCCTGGTTTCACTTTGCAATTGTTTTAGAATGTTACAGAGTGGTTTATAATTGTAAATACCTGCTTTGAAGACCTTGAATAAATTAACTTAAATATAATGCATAGGATACATGAATTACCACGTAGTGACTGGCACACAGTAGGTGCTTAGTAAATGTGATTTTTTTTTTTTAACAGTTTACCATTCTTTATATATATCTCTCCTCTCAAGACTGTGCATTCCCGGAGACCAGGAATCACATCTTACTCATTTTTAATATCACAAGCAGTTGGCACACAGTAGGTGCTGACTGTTGGTTTATCATTATTGATAACACATCTGCCTCCTGCCAGGACTATGCACTCCTTGTAAGCAGAGATCATGTCTTACACATCTTGAATGTAACATGGTAGGTGACCACGTGTTTGAGGTAAACAGAAAATGCCTGGGGAGAGAAAGCATGAAACAGAAATTGTTACATCTTTTGGGATTACAAAAATTCTTTTGATGCATCAAAATATTTTTAATGAGTTGTATGTACGTGGTACTCAAGCTACGTGCCCGCTACTCATTGTACATTTAATCCTGGTTAGGATTAATCTCTGTTTTACAGATGAGGAAACTGAGGCAAGACAAGTTGTGACTTTCTCATGGAAATATAGTTGCCATGTTAGAGTCAGAATTTGAATAGAATTCTTTCCACAATCCCACTCTTGCCTGTAGAAGTAATTATTCCTCATAGTGTATTTCACAAACTTTTGTCATAGTGATGGTAATACTCCTGCGGCTAACTTTTTTTATTAAAAGAAGATAAATTCAGTAGGCCTAACTAAACATATACTGAGTACCAGTTTTATGAGAAACTCGATCCCCAGTCTGGACCTGTCTCCTAAGAACCAGTGCCATATATATAACTTGCAGATGAATATTTTGTGCATTGAAGAGACATCTTAAGCTTTGCTGGAAATTGTTCTTGTCTTCCTCCAAACTGTTCTTCCTCCTGTGTGCCTGTCTCACTGACTGCCATCATGGTGTGGCTCCCAAGCCAGCCAGATACTGGAGCCATCATCAGTTTCTTTCTCCGTCACTCCTATATTAGTTTCCTATTGCTGCTATAATAAGTTACTACAGATTTAGTCGGAGAAGGCAATGGCACCCCACTCCAGTACCCTTGCCCGGAAAATCCCATGGACGGAGAAGCCTGGTGGGGTGCATGCAGTCCATGGGGCTGCCATCTGTGGGATCGCACAGAGTCGGACACGACTGAAGTGACTTAGCAGCAACACAGACAGTGGTACAGCATAAATTCTCATGCAGTTATGAGGGTCAGAAATCTGAAATCATTTTCACTGGGTTAAAATCAAGGTGCTAGAAGGCCTGTGCTCCTTCTGGAGGCTCTATGGTACAATCTCTTTTTTTTTGCCTTTTGCAGCTCCTAGAGGCAAACTGCAACCCTTGGCTCATGGCCCCTTTCTCCGTCTTCAGGTGTCTCCCTGCATCTTCAGGTCTCTCTCTCTCTGTGACTTCTGCTTCTGTTGTCATGTTTCCTTCCCTCTGACTGTGATCCTCCTCTTATAAGGACCATTGTGATTGCATTAGACCCATCCATATAATCTAGGATCATCTTCTCATCTCAAGATTCTTAATTCCATCTGCAAAGTCTCTCTTGCCATGTAAGATAAAATATGTGCAGGTTTTGGAGATTAGGGCTTGGCCTTCGGGGGGAGGGGAGCCAGTTTTCTGCCTACCATACCTCCTATATCCAAGATGTCACTAAATCCTGTTTAATCTCTCTACAAACCCTTGGATCTGCCCGTGTTTTGTTTTCATTTTCATTGCTCTTACCTTTGGCCTGGTCTTCTTAACTAGTTTCCCAGCTCTGTACCTCTTATAATTCTTCACACTGATGTTAGGATCATCTTTGAAAAATGATTATCTGTCCTTTAAGAACTCTTTGTTGCTGGGAGGACAAAGTACAGGCTCCTGAGCTAGGCTCACAAGGCCTTGCTTTTCCAGTCTTATGTCCTCCTCTTTCTTTCTCCTCAATCTTCCAGTCACCTCAAATTCTGCTCTACAGCCAGCCTCTGGGCTCTGTGCCTATGTGAGTGTGGCTCCCCTACTGTCTGAGGAACACTGGGGGCACCCTTACTCCTACATCTTCACCTGACCAACCTGTATTTGTCCTACATTATTCAGCCTGGGTGTTACCATCTCCAGAAGTCCTCGTTTTTACTCCCTCTCACTCTACACTGAATTAGGGTCTCTGCCTGTGCATGTATTTCCATAGAAATTATAAAGTGTCAGTTTACTGTGAATATCCAAGGGAAGAACCCTCTCAACTTCACTGTGCATCCATGGGACCTATTAATAGTTCTGTCTTTGGTACATGATAAGAACTCTATAAATATTTATGGATTGATTTTGGAGTAAGGCTGCATTGGTGTTCTTTTGTGGAGAACCAACTTTTATTTGGAACTACTGTTAGAGTGATAGAAAATTTTCAAAAATAGTGCAGTTTTCATGCATTCCTTACCCAGCCTCCCCCAACGTTAATGTCTTATATAACTTTAGTAAAGGTATTAGAACCATGAAATTGTTTCTGCCTAGTTTGGTACAATATTATGAAACAACCTAAGAACCTTATTTTTCTACCAATGTCCTTTTGTGGATCCCGTAGTTATTTCTTCTTGGTCTCCTGCAATATGAAATAGTCCCTTGATTATTCTTTGGTTTTCATGATCTTGGTACCCTTGAAGAGTATTGATCAGTTATTTTGCTGAGTTTCCTTCAATTCCGATCCTTCTGATGTCTTCTCCTGATTGGACTAAGGTCTTATGTGTTTCTGGCAATAATACTACATAAATGGTGTACGTCTCAATGCCCTGGATCTTGATGCTCATGATGTTGCTGTGCCCTATTAGTGCTGAGTACACCAGTCTGAGCTCTGCTTTGTGATACTGACTTATTAAGTGGATTGTGGTCATTGTCATCAATGTGGCTGACATTTAGTAATCACCTATGGTAAGTGCCATGCACTATTCCGAGCTCTTTAGATGTAGAAACTCACTTAATCCTCATAACAACCTAATGGAATAGAGCCTATTAATCTCTCCTTGTTACAGATGAAGAGATGGAGTCACAGGGAAGTGGATTACCCTGTCCAGAGCCTTACAGGGAGTCACAGTCAGGGTGGCCTCAGGGCATGTGTTCCTAACCATTAGGTGATACTGCCCTCTTTGTGTCTGTGGGAGAACCAGGGGATGGGGTTAGTGTAGCATTCAGGGTCATGAAGGCTTCTTATGGGGAAGTTATAACCCATACTGTTTCTATAGCTGACCCGCATGCTGGTTCCCTTAGTCCTGCACTCAGCAATTAGGAGCTGGCTTTGAAAATTTAGGACGCCATTCATGAAGTGGAGTTGAAGTGATGACAGTGGGGACAGACTGGGAATAGAAAAGAATGTCTTGAGGCAGCTAAGAATGTGAAGATGAAGAGAGTGGAGATATCAGTGAGAAGCTGGAGTTTGCAGCTTGGGTAATAGTTGTGAGGAAGGCAGGGTTTTGGGAGGGGCAGATGAATTTGACTTTTGAAAGTATGTTTGCATCTCAAGGCAGAAGACTGGGCTAGAGATGTAGATTTGGGAGCCCTTTGTATCAAGAGGAAGGGAAGAGCCCTCATAAAGGGAGGAGGGTCCAAAGATAGAACCCAGCATATCTGTGTTCAGGACTAAAGAGGTGGAAGGGAAGCAGTGAAAACAAGAACTTAGAATGGATTATTTAGGAAGGAGGAAGAGCCCAGAAAGCGGAGTATTCAAGCATAGCGAGTTCATTCATTCATTCATGCATTGATTTAGTCATTCATTTTACTGAGAGTCTTCAACTCTAAACTACATTTTGAGGTGAGCACTGAAATGACCAAGACTCTCTCATGGCGGCTGTGTTAGAGTGAGACCTTCAGGCTAGGTCCCTGGGGTGAGAAGTCTATTGATAGATAAGTAGGAAAGACAGACAAATGTGGATAGCCTGGGAGCTTGATATGTTAGCACAAGTATTCTATGTTAGATGCCCATTCTACCCCCACCCCCTAAAAAAACTATAAGAATTTAACTGAACCTTAACTTACCTCCAAATTGCGTTCAGATGTGCAGTCTTCCTGAAGTATATGCTATAGTCAAACAAATGACATTTGGACATTCTCTTAACAAGGTATAGTTATTTCAGTTAAAAAAATTAAAGTTGATCTAGTGTTTTGGTACTATGAACATTAAAGATTCAGGTGAATGATTGGTTTCTTCACTGAGTTTTGGGAACTGGGTGGATGCTGGGTGCAAAGCGCTGCAGAATCCCAGCACGATATTGATGGTAGGTAGCAATAGCTAAGGTTGCATAATGAAAGATGGTTTCATGTGATCCTTGTCAACAGAGTAAATGTTTGTGCTGCCAGAACAGGAAATTATAAAATTCGCATCTAAAAATAATCTTATCCTTTGCCTTTTCAATTGTGACCTCTAGTGCAAAGAGACAAGGACCTTACAGAAACTTTGAGCAGTGTGTAAAACCCTTTGTAATCTGCTGATTTGATTTTCTTCAGTATAATGGCAGAATTTTTGTGAGGAAATTAAACTTCATCATTTTTTAGACATTGGCTGCTTCTCTATTCGGCTTTCAGGAAGTTTTTTGAAATACTAGAGCTACCTTTGACCCCAGTGTAAGTTTGCGAATGACAGCAGCTTTGGAAGTTTAAATGAACTTGGGGTCTCTAAAGCAGGATTTCTTAACTGCATCCCAGTGACATTCTGAGCTAGATACTTTATTGTTGGGGTGGAGGGCTGTCCTGTGTGTTACAGGATGTTTAGCAATATTCCTGACCTCCACCTGCAAGACCTAGAAGTACCACCATCCCCAGTTGTGACAGATGTTTCTATACATTGCCAGATGTCCTTTGGAGGGGTAGGGGCCAAAATTGTCCCCAGATGAGAACCATTGGTCAAACCTTACTACTCGAAGTGTGGTCCAACAACCGTCAGATCATGGGCATCTTCTCAGAGCTTGTTAGAAATGCAGCATCTCCGGCTCCCCTCAGGGCTCTGAAGTCGGAATCTGCAAGTAACAAGTTGTGCAGGAGACCTGTGGACACAGGAAGGTCTGAGAAGTGCTGACCTAAAGCATTGGCCAGGGCAGCATTGTGTAGCAGAAAGGGAAGAGCTTTAGAGCCAGTGATGGCTTATCATTCATAGCTGTGTGACCTCAGGCAAGTTGTTCAACCTCTCTGAGACTCAGCTTCCTTCTCTGTAAAATGGGACTAAGAAAACCTTCTGTACTCTGAGAATAAAATGGGGGAATCCAGCTGAAGCAGCAAAAAGATGCAGCTGGCCCTTATTAGGATCTTAATTGGATTGGTTTCCGTCCCTCTCTTTATAAAGCTGTTTTACTTGGCCCTGCTGCTCCTGCACTCACTGTTACTTGTAGTGATGATATAAGAGGCGAAGAAAAGCAGTATGTCTAAGTGCTCTGCAAGTAGAGTAGGCCGTAAAAAATCTGCTTGTTTACCGATTTTTATTTTTGAGTTATCTACTTTCTTTAAGCTGTGGCTTGTGGTCTGGCCTTCTCATTGCTTGGGAAACCAGGATCCCATTTCTGGAAAACCCATTATCTTGGGCCTCATGAACTCTTAATGGTCTCATTTAGAGGCCAGACTCTAAAGGTGGGAAAGGTAAAGCTGATGGCAGCTAAATGGTAAACTATTTAATGGAAGAAGAATCTTACATGGTAAACTTGATTCCTGTTGCTATTGCAAGTGTGTTTTGAAATGGGGGAATTATTTTTATGACCATTAGTAAAATTTTTGGTTGTACAAGATAAGAATGCGCATTTTTGCCTTGGGAATAAACTGATTGCTGGAGACTTGTAATTTTCCCCCTTTCCTGTTTCTTCTACCATGACATTGCCTTGGTATAAAAACATATCTTATCCTTATATCAATATATAAGAATAGCTGTTTTCATCACTTTGAGCCAGTAATCTAATCTGACATAGGTAAATCTTTTTTTTTTTGCAAAATGCATAAAAAATAACATAATACAGGCACATACATACACATGTGCAATCATACACTCACACAAACAATATAAGAATGACTTGTCAAGACAATTTTTGACTTGTCAGGACAAAGTAGCTAGTTTATTATAGCTATGAAGATGAAGGGACATTGTCCAGAACCAATGTACAGTTGTGTAGACTGGGCATTGCACAACTCACGTGCTGTGTATATCATGGACATCATAGATTTGCATAAATATTATGACAGTTTGTCAGAAGATGGTAACACAGTCCCTTGTTCCAACAATATTGTTATATTGCAACAGTTTTCCAGCAAATGAAAGTAAAATGTCTTGAGGAAGGTGCTTGCTTTTCTAATTTGCACAAAGGAGCCATATGGACTGGTGGCAACCCTGTAATCTTACTTTTGTTTGTCAACTCCTACCATGGTATGAAAAGCAGTACGAATTATCATCCAGAAGTCATAATGTGGCTGAGTCACAAAAAAAGTATAATGTGTTTAATTTTCCCATTTCATGAATTTGAAAAAAGAATCCTTCATAAAAGGGGTCCTTGAATATTTCTTTCATCTTGAAGCTATTGCTGATGCCTGTGTGTATGTTGCCATCCTTTTCGAGTGAAGAATAAATAGAAGTCTGCCCACCTAAGCCCAGCAGACAAGTCAGACTATACCGAAGAATCTTATCAGCTCAGATTAGTTGATGGTCATCTGACACCCTGAAGAAAGGTGGGTTGCGGGTGGTTCAGCTGGAGAGATGGTGATATTCTTTTTATAATGAGACCACAGCTAGTATACGTTCTTCCTCAAGACTGTGCCTCCTAGACTCAGGGCTATTCTGTGACTTAGTATTGGTCACGTGAGCATTTTTGGTTTGTTCAGTGTCATGCCTTGAGTTGACACATTTAACACATGTTGCTGTATTTTTTCCACTGTTACTTCCATTTCTTTCTAGAGGTAGTCTGCAGTTTTACATGGTGTTGTGTTTTAACAGCCACGAGGAGGGGGAAATATCTCTTTCAGCTCGACCTTTTCAGATGTAACAGTATTTGTGGTGCAGATAAAAGAGGGCTCCTCTAGATGGGTAGAGTAGGAAAGAGAATGAAGTTACTGACAGGGAATCGCGTGGAGCAGAAAACTTTTGTTCAAGTGGTACACTTCTGGGGTTATTTTTCATGGTCTGGATGTGCCCAAGTTGGTCATTGTGACTGAATTGCAAAGAAGGATCTCACCTGTATTTTTTGGTGGTGATGTCATGTTAATGGGCTGAATTCTTAACTGTGAGCGTAAATTGTGAGGTATAGGGGAAACAATTTATTCTTAATAGTTGCAAAATTTATTCTTAATAGTTGTAATGAAATTTGCAAATGATGTGTTAAAACTAAAATATATAATAACTGATAGAAGTAATAGATGGAATATTAGACAGCTTATATAATATAAAAGTTTGAGTCCATAATCTCGTTTAATTCTTATATAATTCCCTGAGGAAGGTTTTGTCATTATCTTATAGTTATATACACTGAGACTTAGAGTGGTATAGTTCACACTGCTGTGGAGAAAATGGAATTTGAATACAAGTCTGACCAACAGACTCTCATTCAGTTATTTTTCCCTGAGTTTAAAAAAAAGAAATGATAAGGGTTGTATATACCCACATCTCTGGACCCTGCCACGGGGGTGTGTGAATATCACAGTTCCTCTGTAGGATGATTGACTGTCCCAGTTGTCTGGGAGTAAGAGGAGTAACTGGAATAGTGTGGGAAAATTGGAAAGAGCTGGTCACCCTCTTCCTGCATGCGTTGATAAGGACGAGATAAAGATTAGGTGGAAACCACTGGATTGCTTCACCCTCCTTGGACTTGTGATGTAGTCTGGGTGGTTGGGGTGAGGGTGTGGTTTTTTGCATTAAACTTTTTCAGGATATAAAGAAAATGTGTGAAGAAAATGCAGGGCTGTGCAGGGCTGGTCTTTTAGGCAGCTAATCAGGTAGCTAAATCTTCTTTAAGGGGACTTTTTTTTTTAAAGCACTTCACTGGGGTCTTCTAGAAGCAGGTGAAGAAGTTGTAAATAAATGCATAAATAAATAGCCTGGCTACCTGGTGGGAAGCACATTTGTTGTGCCTCAGATTTGGCTGCAATAGTTATATTTCAGCCAGAAGTCTAAGTCCTGTTTTGCACTAAGTTGATGGGTCTCAGTAATTTGGTGCTAGGGGCTGGAAGATCATACCCTCACACAACCCTGCCCTGAACTGGGGCTGTTTTTCTTTCATTACAGGAGTTTAGAAACTAGACTTTAATGTTTAACTACCATTCACATTGTTGTCTTGGAGAAAAAAAGAATAAATGTGCTTACTCTAAAATGTAAATTTGCTACTTGGAAGTGTCTGTTCCCTTGAGGAAATTATTCAGGTTTGATCATCTCATATTGGAAGATCTCCCTGTGAGCCTGGCAGTTGTACGAGGGGAATTTATTTGGTTCTTTTTTTTGTAAAAATGAGAATGATTTGTCTATTTTTAAAATTTCATTTTAGATATTCTTGTACCTTCCTTGGAAATTTGTTTTCCGGCAATTGGTAGCTTGCCTATCTGATCACACAATTTTTGGTCTATCCCCCACTCCCCATTAAACAGCTTGGGTGTGCGGAGGAGATAACTGTGCCTCTTCAGGACATCTGCTGTTTGTTGTTATAGCTGACTTTGGAATGCTGTCCTTGGAACAGCTTCCGAGGTTGAGTATCCATATGCAGTGCTTCATTAAACGATGTTGTGGGAGAAAGGTTTTCTTATAAGACGATTCCCCAAGTGACCAGAGCCTCACCCTTTACATGTCAACACTTTAAAAATGATTAACCACTTTGAAGGAAATCTTTATAAAGTACAGCTATTTGAATACTTCCTGGCTTTCTTACACACATTGTGTCTTGAACATATAGGAGCCTTTTTTTTTTTTTTTTTTTTTCGTAGCTAAGGATTGAGATGAGCAGTATCTATTATGATTCTTTTCCTGTGAAGGGGTGGGTACCTTTGGGTGGTCTTGGGAATATAGGGTATCTGCCTCTCTCCTAAGTGGTCTCAGATGACCCCCTTTAATGTCCACTTTTGGTATTTTTTTTCTCCTTGTACTTTGCATGCTAGAAATAACCTATTCTTGTTGATAGTGGTGGTGTCTCTTGTGCTTATTTCTCATGGTAATTCTGTTTAGACTGGGAATTAAGTTGCCAAGCTTTTTAAAATCGTATAGAGTAACTAGGGTTTGAACAGACTTACCAAGAGTTAATTGACTGTGTCTTAATAAGGTTAACTTGGATCATCTAAGATAGGATTTCTAGATAATTTTGATGATGGTGTGTTTGGATATCTCCTTGTGGATCTTGACACTGGTGAAACTAAAGCTTGTGAAGATTTGAGATCAGGACCAAGAAGGATCTCAGGTCTCAGAATGTTAACTTCTTTCTAGTCAAGAATTCTCAATTCTTTTCAGATATGCTTTCTTATATTTGGATGTGTAACAGAACTTTTTTCAAGCTGTTTAGATATTCGTGTTTATAATGGTAAACATTATAAATTTGTATTTGTGAAATTATAACATTTCATATATAACTTTGTGAAATTTCCTTCATTTTCTTTTTAATGATGGATAAGGAAATTCTAAAAATCATTAGTAATTTAATCTCCTGTTTACTAATATATGTTTATCCTCAAACAAGCTGGGTTTAACTAGAAAATAGGAATGATATCTCATTAAATAACCAAATTTGGAGAACCCCCAAAGCAGGTTACAATTCATATTCCTTAATACCTTGTGGAAGTCAGCTGAGTATAGTGTTGAAAGGTCTGGGAGAAGGCAGGTGAAAACTGTAACTTTTAAAGCAATATATTTCCCTCAGCCTGTTTTGTTAGACTGTGAGAATAAATTTTATCAAAATTCCAGCCTATCTGTTTTGATCTTTTAATATTTGTTTAAAATTTAAAAGTAATTAAGCTTTCTTGTAGTTAGACCCTGATGCTGGGAAAGATTGAGGGCAGGAGAAAAGGGGGTGACAGAGGCTGATATGGTCAGACGGCATCACCAACTCAGTGGACATGAATTTGAGCAAACTCTGGGAGACAGTGAAGGACAGGGAAGCCTGGTGTGCTGCAGTCCATGGGGTTGCAAAGAGTTGTACATGACTTAGTGACTGAACAACAAAAGTTGCTTTGCATTAAATGAGCAAGTTAGCCACTTATACCAGTTAGGCTTAATATAGCAATTTAGAAGCTGTTTTAGTTGGTGCATTACAAATGAAAACCCCTGTTATTCTGGCCTTTCAAAATTTTTCAAGTTTTTACTTTCTAGGAGTATATAGCAGGCTAGCACAGATAGGTGTATTAGAAACCTCTTGTATTTATGAATCAACTAGAAAATAAAAAGCTGACTGAAATAATACACTAAAAATAAAAATCACTTTGTACTTGTCACTGTCTTGTAAATTACATAGACCTGAGAATAGAAGGTTGAGGACACTTTTACCTGAAAGATAATAAAGTGAATGGAAATGGGCTCATATTGTCCACTGTATTTCTGATTCTGTCTCCTCTAGTCAGTTTCCATTAGGTAGGAAGAAGATAATTCTATTAGGGGATTAGTTTGTGGTGGTGAAGACATTTAAGGTTACAACTTCTATAGCACAAATGTGAGACAAAAAAGAAGTGGCAATCTTTGGAATGTTAACTTGTTATAGAGAATTAAGATTGTACTCTCTTGAAGGAGGTCCTACTTACATGAAGATATTCATATTGGGTCCAAAGTTTGTATAAATGAGAATAAAGTTAGTAAGTTTAGATTGGACCTTCATCTGGCAAATGGAATTAATAGTATAGAATGAGTTTTCAAATCTTAAGTTTAACAAAATGTAAGTGACAAGTGTAACTATGTGTTAATGTTTTTAAATAACTCCTTAGCATTTTTTAAGTCTTTGTTGAATCTCTTGCAATATTGCTTCTGTTTTATGTTTTAGTTTTTTAACTGTGAGGGATATGGGATCTTAGCTCCCCAACCAGGGACTGAACCTGCACCCTCTGCATTGGAAGGCAAAGACTTAATCCCTGGACCTCCAGGGAAGTCCCCTGTGCTAGTTTTCAAAAGAATGAAATATAAATATCAATTTTCACTTAGGCAAAATGTTTCTGAAAAAATTGACAGCTACCATGATGCAATATGTCACTCAGTGTTTGACCTTCACACAATCATTTTTTAGAAAGGGTCATTTTGCCAAAAAATATATTGAACTTCCTCACATTTCCCAGAAGCTTCTTTAGTTTGCTGTTATTAGGATAATTATCTTTTGGCATTTCTATCCTGGTAGTCATCCAAGCTCCACAGATCATCTCTTGTTGATGGCTCTGTCTGAGATCCGGTGGTTCCCTGCCACCTCATGTTTGCTGAGTGCAAAATGTGTGCCAGACATGATGCTGGGTGCAAGACAGGGCACAGTCAAGCAAAATCTCAAGGGTAGGAACATACAGGTCTGATCCAGAAGACAGTGGCGTGTGCAGTTTGGTTAGAGAATAGGAGAGGCAGGGAGGATCAGAGGAAGTCCACAGTGAAAGATGGGTAAGGTTTACCCTTCTTGCAAAGTGTTGTACGTGTAAATGAAGTTATTATGTGGAAGTCTGCATTGACTGCCTACCAGGCACTGTAGATAAAACTGTTCATAGGATAGACAGTGCCAATCTTTAGGGGAAAAAGACAGATTGTATGTAGTTAAGTCATTTCAGTTATCAGATATGGTTGGGAATGTTTAACAGGGTTACTTAACCTAGTCATGGGGAAAAAGAAGGCTTCTGTGGATCAGTGGTGTGTAAGCTGAGGCTTGAAGAATTAAAAAGAATTCAAGGAGAGCATTGGGAAGGAAGGTGCAGGATGTATTGGAGGCAAAAGGATTGGCTTTATAATGGTTGGAGGCAGCAGAGAGCTGGGTCCATAGTCAGAATCAAAGTCTACAGCCGTGCTGTGCCATATGGCAGCCATAGCCTCATGTGACCTTAAGCACTTGAAATGTAACTAGTGCAACCAAGGCACTGAATTAATTGGTCACTCCTGGCTGGTGGCTACCATACCGGACAACACAGGTTTAGAATGCCTCTAACAGAGTGAGTAAGAAAGAGAGAGGCTTTCATCAGGCTGAATAGGCCTGAAGAGAGATTTTGTGAGACATGGTAGACAATGGGTGAGCAGTTAAGAGCTCTAGGAAACCACCATAGGGTTTTATGAAAGAGTGGGACATAATAAAACTGGCATTCTGCAACTGGCCTGGGAAAGGATGCTGCTGCTGGATTTGAACACGAAATTGATAGTAGTAAAGCTGTCCCTATGAAAGCTTGATCTGGAATGGGGTATGGGATGGACTGGACAGGAAACGGGGGGATGTGACGAGATCAGAGGGAGAAGAGGTAGAACGTAGTTAGGAAACAGGCCCTGGAGTCTGACTGCCAGAGCCAAATTATGGGCCTGCTAGTTTCAATTTGCCTGCAAGAAGGATGCCTCAACTGTGTGAGCAGTGCTTGGCCCCAGAGCAGGCCTGCCTCACAGAACTACAGGGCGCATGACAGAGGGGCTGTCTAAGCTTGCAGCCAAGTCTCTGGGAGTCACTGTGGGTTGCCATTCTGGGGATCTGGCATGGGGGCGATGTTCTCCTGTTTTTTTAATTGGTGCTGAAATTAAGGGCCCTTTGTGACATCTCATTCAATCTTTTTTTTACCTTATTTGGTAAGCTTTTCACTGAACTTTTATGGAAAGTCTGTTATTCTCATCTGTTTCCCATAAGAAAGTGTTTGGCAGTGGCAGAGAGTCCCAGGACTTATGGGAGAGGAGTGGTTTCCTGAGGGTCTCCTGTAACTTTCTCATAGAGCTTACTTTCCCTGGTTGCAGACCAAACGGACTAGTGGAACAAATTTGCTTTCTCTCTAGAGAAGACAGAGAGGGGTGCCTAAGAAGGTGCAAAGAGAATCTGAGCAGGCAGTGTATGTGGAAGTTAAGACTCTAGTTGCAAGAAATCATAGCACAATTAGAAAAGGAGTCTGTACTAAAAGGGCAGCATGTGGAATTCAAGTGCTGGATGTCGCTGCCCCTGAGGAAGGGCTGGAGGTAGGAGCCTGAGGACTGTCAGGATATTCCAGCTCGTTTGAGCACAGGCCTCACTTGTGCTGTCTTGGTCCGTGTGAGCAAATCAGCAAACCCAAAACTCTCACATTTACCTTTTATAGATCCAGCTGGAACCTGGGAGAGAACCCAACTTGGGTCAGTTTTCTTGTTTCGCCCAGTCAGGTCTGACTTGCTGGGAATGACCACATGGACCAAATAAAGGTTTTTGGCCCCCCCCTTTTTGGTACCTCCTTAGGGTTATGGAGTTCTGCTTGGTTGTTGTCATAAAGGTGGTCAGTATGGTGTCATATCATGTCATAAATGGAAAATTATAACTAATATCCTTAGCAGCATCTAGAATATTATATCAAAAATTACTCTTGTTTGTTGTTTAGTTGCTAAGTTGTGTCTGACTCTTCTGTGACTCCAAGGACTAGCCCTTCAGGCTCCTCTGTCGATGGAATTTCCTAGGCAAGAATACTGGAGTGGGTTGCCATTTCCTTCTTCAGGAGATCTTCCCATACCAGGGATCTAACCCATGTCTCCTGCATTGGAAGGTAGATTCTTTACCATTGAGCCACTGAGGAAGCCCCAAAGTTACTCTAAAACCAAAGTTATCCCTCCAATACATATTGCATCCTCAGACATCTGTTAAGAAAATCTGTGACTCTGCCCTGTTTTTCATAATATCAGCTATTTACACAGGAGAGAGGAAGTGCAAAAACTAATTTTATGTGATCCTTATGTAATACCATTTTTTTGGGGGGGAAGAGGGGATTAATCTGTGGAACTGAATTCTCTCAGAATGTCTAATCATCTTCATTGTGAGCTGAAGTGATTACCTTGATATGATATCTCTAAAAACAAAAAATCTGATGGGAATTTGGATGCCAAGGTGGACCTCTGTAATTACTGACTTGTTGGAAATTGCTTTTAAATCTCTGGTGGCCAATTTTCCATTTCTGTAGGGAAAGAAGCTAAACTTCTTTCTGTGCTGCAATCAGATTTTAAAAATAAGATATGAAGAAGGTAAGATAAGCTGATAAGGTAGCTCAGTTGGTAAAGAATCTGCCTGCAATGCAGGAGACCCCAGTGTGATTCCTGGGTCAGGAAGATCTGCTGGAGAAGAGATAGGCTACATACCCCAGTATTCTTGGGCTTCCCTTGTGGCTCAGCTGGCAAAGAATCTGCCTGCAATGCGGGAGACCTGGGTTCGATCCCTGGTTTTGGAAGATCCCCTGAAGAAGGGAAAGGCTACCCACTCCAGTATTCTGGCCTAGAGAATTCCATGGGCTGTATAGTCCAAGGGGTCACAAAAAGTGGGACATGACTGAGTGACTTTCATTTTTCGTGACTAGAGTTGATCAAAGGGTAAAGTTCATACTCAAAAGGCAATGGCTGGCTGAAAAGTAAAATGTGCCAAGTCCTCGATTTTGTTTTAACTTTTAAGGCAACAATGTACTAGTAACCTTGAACCTAATGTCCTGGAAAATGAGCTCTTAGCTAATTTCTTCAAGTATTTCAATTTTTAAAACTTAAGTGAAAACGTAAATGTGAGTTTCAAGGGTTACTCAGGGTGGGACATGAATCCTTGGGATTGGAGTGGTAGGGGTGAGGCTGTTCAGTGCAATATAAGTCACCTAAGCTTCATGGTCGGAGAAGGCAATGGCAACCCACTCTAGTACTCTTGCCTGGAAAATCCCATGGACAGAGGAGCCCGGTAGGCTGCAGTCCATGGGGTCGCTAAGAGTCGGACACGACTGAGCAACTTCACTTTCACTTTTCACTTTCATGCATTGGAGAAGGAAATGGCAACCCACTCCAGTGTTCTTGCCTGGAGAGTCCCAGGGACAGGGGAGCCTGGTGGGCTGCCATCTTTGGGGTCACACAGAGTCAGACACTACTGCAGCGACTTAGCAGCAGCAGCAGCAGCAAGCTTCATGGTTATTAAGCTTGCCATGCTTGATAAAGAATTTAAACCGTGATGCATAAACGTATATTATAGACCAAAAGAATCTCAAGGTTTTGCTGGTTTATGTGGGCAGGAACTTGGGGCATATGTTTGTAAATGAATTTTTGGGTGTTAGATTAGGGAGGGTGGATTTTATAGTTAGAACAAGCACAGCTTATACATATGAATATAATGACCAGAAGGTCATCTAGAAGGTAAAACTCAGAAGGGGTTGGAAATGGGTAGCACTTGTTGCATTTCAGAAGTTTTTTTTTTTTCTTTTTTAATTAGTTCGTTTTCTATTTTTTAACTTTACAATATTGTATTTGTTTTGCCATACATTGACATGAATCCACCGTGGGTGTACATGTTTTCCCCTTCCAGAACCCCCCTTCCACCTCCCTTCCCATCCCATCCTTCTGGGTCATCCTGGTGCACCAGCCCCGAGCACCCTGTATCATGCATTGAACCTGGACTGGCGATTCGTTTCACATATGATAATTTACATGCTTCCATGCCATTCCCCCATCTCATTCCGCCCTCTCCCTCTCCCATAGAGTCCATAATACTGTTCTATTTATCTGTGTCCCTTTTGATGTCTCACATACAGGGTTATCTTTACTGATTGACTAAATACCATATATATGTGTTAGTATACTGTATTGGTGTTTTTCTTTCTGGCTTACTTCACTCTGTATAATAGGCTCCAGTTTCATCCACCTCATCAGAACTGATTCGAATGTATTGTTTTTAATGGCTGAGTAATATTCCATTGTGTATATGTACCACAGCTTCCTTATCCATTCATCTGCTGATGGGCATCTAGGCTGCTTCCATGTCCTGGCTATTATAAACAGTGCTGCGATGAACATTGGGTTACACATGTCTCTTTCAAGTCTGGTTTCCTCAGTGTGTATGCCCGGCAGTGGGATTGCTGGGTCATGTGGCAGGCAGTTCTATTTCCAGTTTTTTGAGGAATCTCCACACTGTTCTCCATAGTGGCTGTACTAGTTTGCGTACCCACCAACAGTGTAAGAGGGTTCCCTTTTCTCCACACCCTCTCCAGCATTTATTGCTTGTAGTCTTTTGGATACCAGCCATTCTGACGGGTGTGAAATGGTACCTCATTGTGGTTTTGATTTGCATTTCTCTGATAATGAGTGATGTTGAGCATCTTTTCATGTGTTTGTGCATTTCAGAAGTTTTAGGTGTCCCGTGAAATGAATATTATTATACCTATTTTACAGATACGGAAACTGCTTAATTAAGCCATTCTTAAGGTCAGTAAGTACTTAAGCATATTGGCTCATTGTTTTCAAAGGAGATATGTTTGAAGTTGGAGAGCAAGGGAGTGCCTGGGAAGAGAACCCCTGCACCCTGCCCTATTTCATGTGAGGGAAGAGAGAATTAGCTATGGCCTCCTCAGATCCAGAACACTTCCAGGACAATTCAGGACAAGTCTAGAGCAGTGAGGGAACTGAACTTGCTTCCCAGGGCAGTCTGAGGGAGACTGGATGACGCACATTTAAATGACCTCTTGAATGAAGTGGCAGTGGCTAAGGCCAGCCACATGGGACCCAAGCTCCAGTGTGGTAAGGGAAAAGCAGCTGAGAGGACCTGAACCCTCATGGGAAGCTGTGGAAGATGCTGAGAATGAAGACTGGGGAGACCTGGGTAGGGAGAAGGAGGAATCAGAGTATGTGGGCCTTGTTGGAGTAAATGGTCGGGGCTACAGTCATCAGTAGTTGATGGCTGAGGTCAGGTGGCACCTGCTACTCTGACATGACCTATAGATGTAAGTATGCCTCAGAGGCTGCTTTCCCAGTGTCAGGAAGTTAGGGGTAGATGAGAAGATGGGGAAGAAAGAGAATCTCAAAAGACTGATGTTAAACTAGTGGTGACCAAGTTATTTCCAACTGGTTCTAACAAAGTTAAGTCACCTGTACCTTTACTCTCTACTAAGGATTGGAATTAGGAATTTTTGGCTACATTGAAATTCAGTTAGATATAACAGTTTTGTACATCACTTATAATGTTATATTTTGTACATTATCTCAACAATTGCTTGGATAGTTTTTAAGCAGAATCAACTATTTTATTTATGGTTCTATTTTTTCACATTAGTGACTGAACTTTTCAAGTATTTAATGGGTGTTGAAAACCATGTTCATTATCTCACTTAATTTTGGAGGTATGTTCAATTATTTACTATTGTGAGGCATATACCACTATTATCCCACATTTTCAGTTGAGGAAACTGGGGCTCAGAGAAATTAGCTTACTTGGCCAAGGTCACACAACTGATACATGGGTGAAGCTGGAGTTATTAATTTAGCATTCATTTTGGATTCTCAGAGCCTGGTATGGAACATGATACAAAATAAGTACAATAAATACTTAAAGGAATGAATGAATTCTCAGTTGTGTGGCAGCATCAGCTAACCAGTGGTATGTTGGGAATCCTTTTCTAAGCAAGATGAGGGAAGAAAAATTAATCAGATCTAGGTTTTCCTCTTGATGAATTAGCTATCCTTAATGTTCTATGCATTCTAACTCATAGCCAAGTCTTTGGAAATACTTGTGAGTCTTGTCAGAAAATGAAACAGAAAGCAAAAGAGTTTTAAAAGTAGGGGAAAAAATGTTTTGTGGTTTAGGGTCTCCTGAGGAAAGTTCATTCCAATCCCAAAGAAAAGCAATGCCAAAGAATGCTCAAACTACCACACAATTGCACTCATCTCACACACTAGCAAAGTAATGCTCACAATTCTCCAAGCTAGGCTTCAACAGTACGTGAACTGTGAAATTCCAGATGTTCAAGCTGGATTTAGAAAAGGCAGAGGAACCAGAGACCAAATTGCCAACATCTGTTGGATCATCAAAAAAGCAAGAAAATTCCAGAAAAACATCTACTTTTGCTTTATTGACTATACCAAAGCCTTTGACAACAGATTGGTTCCAAATTGGAAAAGGAGTACATCAAGGCTGTATATTGTCACCCTGCTTATTTAACTTATATGCAGAGTACATCATGAGAAGTGCTGGACTGGATGAAGCACAAGCTGGAATCAAGATTTCCAGGAGAAATATCAATAACTTCAGATATGCAGATGACACCATCCTTATGGCAGAGAGTGAAGAACTAAAGAGCCTCTTGATGAAAGTGAAAGAGGAGAGTGAAAAAGTTGGCTTAAAACTCAACATTCAGAAAACTAAGATCATGGCATCTGGTCCCATCACTTCATGGTAAACAGATGGGGAAACAATGGAAACAGTGTCAGACTTTATTTTTGGGGGCTCCCAAACTTCTGCAGATGGTGATTGCAGCCATGAAATTAAAAGACACTTGCTCCTTGGAAGAAAAGCTATGCCCAACCTAGACAGCTTATTAAAAAGCAAAGACATTACTTTGCCAACAAAGGTCCGTCTAGTCAAAGCTATGGTTTTTCCAATAGTCATGTATGGATGTGAGAGTTGGACTATAAAGAAAGCTGAGTGCTGAAGAATTGATGCTTTTGAACTGTGGTGTTGGAGAAGACTCTTGAGAGTCCCTTGGACTGCAAGGAGATTCAACCAGTCCATCCTAAAGGAAATCAGTCCTGAGTATGCATTGGAAGGACTAATGCTGAAGCTGAAACTCCAATCCTTTGGCCACCTGATGTGAACAGCTGACTCATTTGAAAAGACCCTGATGCTGGGAAAGATTGAAGGTGGCAGGAGAAGGGGACGACAGAGGATGAGATGGTTGGATGGCATCACCGACGTGATGGACATGAATTTGAGTAAACTCCGGAAGTTGGTGATGGACAGGGAGGCCTGGCGTGCTGCAGTCCATGGGGTCGCAAAGAGTCAGACACGACTGAGCAACTGAACTGAACTGAACTGCTGAAAATTAGCTCTTGGGCTGAGTGTAGTGTGTAGGGTAATATGTGAGGGGCCAGGAAAGTATTTCAGATCAGTCATGCCTCTTAGAATCTCTTTACAACATCCCATCAAGTTACTATAATCTATGAGCAGAATAAAAGTTGATAGCCTTCCAAGAGAAATTGCAAGCAGTTCTCTGGTGCAAAGCACTGCCAGTTTCAAACTTAGGTACCAGTCTAAGTTTTTCAACTACTAGTCCGACCTAACTGACAGTAGTTTTATCTGATTTCTACTGTGCCCTTGGAAACACCAATCCTATATGTAGGTGTTAAATGTTTCTTGAGCATCTTGAGGTTGGGGTCTTAAGAGTTTTTTTTTTTTAATGGAAGCTCAAGTCCTTTTTGAAAACATACAGTTTTTGAGTTTTGGGAGTCTTTAGAATTTGCATGTCATGTATGGGAGAATATTCTTTATGTTCAGGTCTGAGTGTGTATGCAAAGAGATGATTATCTGCAGAGCTTCCCAGTTGCTGTGCATGTTGGTCCTGGACTACACTGAGAGGGGATCTGCACCTACAGAGCACTCTCAAGCTTCCTGTTCATAAGAAAGTGATGAGAAGTCTCATGTTGGGTGTAAATTAGGAAAAAAGCTTGTCAGCATAAATGAGTCTTAGGCTTTGAATTCTGTAATTCTACCTCTGGAGTCTACCCTTTGAGATAACTCTTAGTACAGAAAATGATTTGTGCCCAAAGGTATTGAGAGCAATTTCTCTCCTTTTTTAAAAATAAGAAAAATTTTGTTTTGTTTTTAGATAAAGGAGAACAGTTTTCAGTAAGATAAAACTTAAACATCTCTAAATATGAAACTAGCAGTGATGAAATACTATATAATTATGAAAATGATTTTAAACATACCAAGCAAGTTACTTTATTACTTGTTTTTTTTAAATTTCCATTATATTGTTATTATTTCATTTTTCAATCTTGAGAGAAGAAAGTGGGCTGTGGAACCCAAGATTGTGAACAAGTAATTCCTTAGAGTAAGCAGCTGGTAAGGTACAGCAGAGACAAACACTGAGTCATGTGTTAGGAGACGTGACAGTGGCACAGGCTGTCCATGTAAGCTGTGGATCTGGGCCCCTTACCCCACGTCACCTGAACAAGCGAGCTGCATGGTGAGTCCTCTGTAGATTCGTTGGGATACAAATAAACACAGCATCTACAGTGGTTTTTTTTTTTTTTTTTGCTGTTGAAATTAAAAATTTATTTCCAAATGAAAGTATGTAGTAGATTTTCATTTGTAGCAGTAGCGTGAAGTTGCTCTTGTAATTCTATTGTTACTATTCTGCATAGTGTTTGCTGTAGTTGGGATGGGGAAGGTATGTAAGCCTGTCTTCCTTTGATCTTATTATTTTAACCTGTAATTCTTTGATATTTGACCTGTATAATCACTACTAGGTATTGTGGTTGTCCTTCAGACATATGCTCAAATGGGACATGTGCAGGAGACATCAGAAATAAATTTTACACACTCAAATTTGTTCCTGCGAAGATCTAACTTTAAAAATAATAAGGTTTATGGAGATGAACCCACTCATGTTGATATGTAACGTTAAGATCAATCTGTAGCCAGATTTAAAAATAACTATCAGAACTTTAAAGAGGAATACTCCTTTAATTTTATATAATCAGAATCTAGGTGCACTAGAATATCCTTCCAGCCTAATATGCACTTTAAATGAAGTCTCCAAGCCTTCCGTAATAGAATTTTAATGTCAGAGAATTGATGCTTTTAAACTGTGGTGTTGGAGAAGACTCTTGAGAGTCCCTTGGACTACAAGGAGATCCAAGCAGTCCATCCTAAAGGAAATCAGTCCTGAATATTCATTGGAAGGAATAATGCTAAAGCTGAAGCTCCAATATTTTGGCCACCTGATTTGAAGTACTGACTTACTGGAAAAGACTCTGCTGTTGGGAAAGATTGAAGGCGGGAGAAGGGGACGACAGAGGATGAGATGGTTGGATGGCATCACCGACTGGATGGGCATGAGTTTGAGCAAGCTCTGGGAATTGGTGATGGACAGGGAGGCCTGGTGTGCTGCAGTCCATGGGGTTGTAAAGAGTCGGACACGACTGAGCAACTGAACTGAATGTCAGAGAGAAGAGGGGTAAGGGAGAGTGTCCTATAGTCTGCCACCCTCAGATCACTCTCAACTTACCCCTCAGGTTTCAAAGACAGACCTGTTCTGGGGCTTGACAGGCTATAGGAAGTGCTGGGAACCAGGACGAGTTATATATATTGTTGGAGACCTCATGTGTAAAATGTCTCGGAGGCAAGCTTCTTTGGTGACTCAGATGGACTGGATTAGCATTTCATAAACATGATTTTGTGAAACTGAATGCCCTGTGTGGAGTTCAAAGGCATCCACAAGTAAGGAGTTTTCTTGATTAAATGCCTGTGAGAAATGCCACATCTCTCTCTGAAGATTCCCAGTGCGAGTGAGTGTATTCTAGGCTGTGAAATACTCTGCAGTAAAGATGTGTTTTCCAGTATTTCACCCAGCATGTCTTAAATATATTTGATGACAGAATCCTGTTAGCAAGGAACATATTTTGGAAAACACTGAACTAAGTTTTTTTTCTGAGCTTCAACATTCTGGGATTTTAAGCGTGCCATCCAAATGTTGCTTAGCTGTGTTACAGCCACCTGCTTTTCCCACTAGATGGCAGCCTTGAATGAGATTTCCTTTTTATTTTTGACAGTTTCTTTTTGGACATTGCTTTTACCATGCTCTTGGAAAGGAAAGATCAGTTATTAAATTGATTTTAAGGCCATTCTTGTAACATTTTACAAGCCATTTAAAATAAAGCAGTTGTGTGAACTGTAAGGATAAATATCAGTGTAGGTTGAAATAGTATATGAATTTTTCTCACTAGAGCTAACTTAAAAAAAAAAAAAAAAAACCCCAAAACAATACTGTCTGAACAATACCAGTATGTGTTATTTTTTTCATGTTTTAAGTTGGACTTTAGCCAGATAAAACTCAATTGGACATGTGGGTTGTTCTTTTAATCTACTTGAAATGGTGAACTGTCAGGCTGTCAGGATATCTGGAGGCAGTTGAGAATGTTCTTTAGTTTCTCTGAAGGGTAAGAAGTGTCTTCACCCATTACGTGTATGTAATTTTGTTAGGGATCACTGAAATATTACACATTTAGATGGCAGCGCACCTTCAGACAGTTTCCCTTTCCAGGCAGACTATATTAAGTGGTCTCTTAAAGTCACCTTCATGATCTAGTAAATTTGTGATTGACTATTTATTAAAAATAAATTGCTATGTTAGGCATTAAGATTTTGCTGGTCTGTGGGTTTGTCATTCTGTCTTTCACTGGGTCTCACTGTTGTAAGCTCAAGCACTTTAGCTGTTGCCCGCCCCGCCCCCATGCCTGCCACCCCACTGCCTGGAGTTCATGGAATTTCACACATTGGTTTAAGTGTGCCCAGGAGTTTTGGAAAGTGAAGGCAACTTTACTTAGGAATAGTCATGCTTCAAGTTTGTTCAACTGAAGGATGTTTACCTATTAGAAATGTGTGCCTTTTTAATGATGGAAAGGGAACTTTTAAAAAATATAATGAGGCAGCTTCCTGAATTACCTGAAATATGTGTATATTTGCAAGGGGTAGTGAGAAGCCACTTTCTGAGTGGAGTCTTATCTTGCTGTTTCATACTATCTTTTGAAGGTGAAATCTTGGTAAGGCCTCTGAGATATTATTCTAGTGAAAGATTCTTTCTGAACCCCAAATAGCACCCCAAGGACGTTAAAATTCTCATACTTCCTTAAGGTAAGTTGTATCAGTTGTGATTTTCTTAGCATGACTCTCAGATCTGCTGCTACCTTCAGCTTCACTGTTTGCATTTTCTCTTAGCTTTTTCCTTCATAGTATTCAGCATGGCATGGGCCTTAGTTTTTAGTTTATTTTTGGAGCTTAGATTTTTAGCATAGTTTGTGCGATGTACTCTGATTTGGTTAGCCTTTTTGAGAAATTTGTTGCAGATTTTGTGAGTGTGGTTTATATTTGAAATATAGGATAAAGCAGATAATAATAATCATTGTTAATATGTATTGAGTGTATTGTTCTAGGGACTGTGCCAAGCATTTTACACATATTAGCTCATTTGATCTTCACAGCAACCTGAACGATATAGATGCCATTTCTATGGCATTTTCTGATGAACAGAAGATTGCAGGTTAGAAAGGTGAAGTGTCTGCACAGTTAAGTGGCCCAGCAAAGGCGGCAGATCTGGTCTCTCATGCCTTACATTTTACCACCACAGGAATGATGTGAAATATTCACTTCCTAAATGTTTTGTGGATCGTATGTATGATCAAGGTATGCTGGACTAAGTGGCCACAATGTAGGAAGAAATTTCCTGATAATGAGAACTCAGCTGTCATTTTTTTTCTCAGCTCTAGATACCAAGATTTCTTTGCCTGATGGCTTCATATTCAAATATGTTTGGCCATGTTTCTCAAAACACTGGGTTACTATACTTTGCATTAACAGTGCTTGGCTTTGTCTTTTATGCAGAAAGCCCCTCCAGGCCTCTGTAATGTGCTAAAAAAGATCTTGTCTAAAACTCATGAAAATAAATAACATAAAACTGTTCTGAATAAATTTAAGGTAAGTGAACAGAACCCTTTTCTGTGTATGCATATTGCATACATACAGTTGTATGCACTCGTGAACACATGTTCTGTCATAGTGCCTAGGACCAACATGCTCCATAGTGAAGAACATCTCAGAATTTCCATTATAAATTATTTTAGGGTGTTATAACTAATACTGTAAAGAATTTAACCCCACCTGGAACTTACTTTATTTGTTTGCACAATTAATTACTGCAAGGAAGAATGTAGATGAGAAAAAATCTTTTAGCAGTTGGCATGGTGCAAATGTTTGTGTAATTGTTGGAAAGGATGGGAGCGCTGTCAAATGTAGATCAGAGACCTCAGAGGTTCAAGTGGCAAAGAGTAATACATCTGTTGGTTACCACACACCCAAGGGGCAAACACAAAATTTGATATTTAACTTGCATGTTAATTATAAATGGGAAATCCATACAGCATATAATTGAATTCTGTGAATTTCTCTTTTTAAAAGAAATTAATTGATAGGAATTAATACATTATTAGACAGAGGCACATAGATTGATTTTTATTATTAAGACCAAGACTCAATTCACTTCTTCTGAAAAGCATGTGATAACTACTAAATATATTGAGCACTTTGAGGAGTGTTCTAAGCTTTTTGGGCTTCCCTCATGACTCAGTTGGAGAAGGCAATGGCACCCCACTCCAGTACTCTTGCCTGGAAAATCCCATGGACAGAGGAGCTTGGTAGGCTACAGTCCATGGGGTCGCTAAGAGTCGGACGACTGAGCAACTTCACTTTAAATTTTCCCTTTCATGCACTGGAGAAGGAAATGGCAACCCACTCCAGTATTCTTGCCTGGAGAATCCCAGGGACGGCGGAGCCTGGTGAGCTGCTCTCTATAGGGTCGCACAGAGTTGGACACTACTGAAGCGACTTAGCTGCAGCAGCAGCATGACTCGGTGGTTAAGAACCCTCCTGCCAGTGCAGAAGACGTGAGTTTCTATCCCTGGGTTTGGAAGACGCCCTGGAGAAGGAAATGGCAACCCACTCCAGCATTCTTGACTGGGAAATCCCACGGACAGAGGAGCCTAGTGAGCTACAGTCCATGGGGTTGCAAAGAGTCAGACACAACTTAGTGACTGAGCATGCACACGTGCTCTAAGCTCTTTAAATGGGTTTTCTTGTTTATCCCCCTGAACATATTCAGTTTACAGATGAAGAAGTCAAAGATCAGAGTGGAAGTAAGATGCTCAAGGTCATGAAGTAGGAGCTCGTAGAAAAGCTGATAGACTTTGGGGTGCAAGAACCTACAGCATGCATGGGCTGTACCCAGTGTTTTCTGATTCCCCCTTTGTAATGTCATTCCTTTAACTCAGTTGTTCTCACTCCTGGGGCTCATGAGAATTATCCCAGAAACTTAAAAATGCATGCAAGTTCCACCCCCAGATCTGATTAATTAAATCAGATTCACTAGAAAGTAGGCCCTGGTGATTCCATTGTGCAGGGAAGGCTGGCTGAGAACTCCTCTTCTCTCTGCCCTTTATTTCTAGTTGGGTTTAATAGTTGTCAGTTATTTCTCAAGTAGAAGCTTAATTAATTGATTTAAAATTTGCATCAATTTGTATGGGCTTGGCAAAAGTTTGCCTTTGCATAGGATTTACTTAACAAATTAACATTAAACTGGGGCTTAAGGGAAACATTTATCTTATTAAAGAGCACAAACAGCTTTCAAAAATAATAGAAAACTGTATTCATTATAAATAAACTGATAGGTGAATTGTAGATCATTTAAACATTAATAAACTTCTTAAGTACTGTTAGTCCACAGCATTTTAGTAACCTGATTCATTACTTATTTTCAAAACACTTTTTCTATGAAAAATATGCTCTAATACTAATTTATGATATGATCAACTTGGGTTCTCCTCATTTTTAGTTGAAATTAGTTATTACTGTTTGATGTGCTGAAAGTTTTCTTGAAGCCGTTTTGTAGCTGGATGCTTTGCATCTTTCATGAGACTTCAGATTTCTTAAAAAGCAAGGATCTCATCCCTTACTTTTTCAAGTACTTATGCTTGTTTTGGTTCCCTGCACCTTTCAGGGTCTCTATGAATGCGTGCTTCCAACTGAGGCAGTGCTTGCTTGGGGAAAACAAAATTTTGTAGAGCACATATTCAGCTTGTCGGCATCAAATGGTCATATGTGTATGGGTGTTCATGACTCTGTCATGGAATTGATCCATGCCTGGGTCCTACCAGTTGTTCAGTAGTTGAATTTTACTACTAATCTTCTCCAGAAGATCAAGAACTTCTGCTTTGCAGACACAAGCTTAAATGTGTGCTCTCTCTCCTGCATGGCACTGGTCAGGAAAGACAGAGACTGTATGTAGTCTACTGCCGTCAGTTTTGTGCACTTAGAGAAAGGCAAAATGGTGCAGCCATCCGGAGCTAAGGGTCTGACATCAGTGAATCCGAGTTCAATAAATGGTTCAACCACTTACTAGCAGTGTGGCCTTAGAGAGAACACTTATTTTCTCTGGTTATTTCTTCATCTTTTAAGTAGAATATTGTGAGAATTAAGTGAATTAATGTATAAACATAGTTGAAATAGTGAGTGGCTGTTTGTAAATCTCAGTATATGTTATTTTTATACTCTTAATAGAAAATGGGATTATTAAATTTAGAGCAGTGATGATTAACCGGAGATAATTCTGCCTCCCAGAGGATATTTGGCAATGACTGGATGCAGTTTTGTTTATCAGAGTGTGGGGTGTATTTGTGTGTGTTGCTGGCATTTAGTGCGTAGAGGACAGGGGTGGCGCTAAACACTCTATAGTGCACAGGTCAACCCTCTACAGCAAAGAAGTATTCGACGTTAGTTGTCAGTAGAGTCATCTATTGTGTTGAGACACACACAAACCTGAATACAGGGATGGCAAATTATGTGGAGTGTTAATGTAGAGTCATTTGGAAATAACCTCTGTTCCATAGCCAGCAGTGCTGGCTGCTGTACTAACATATACTGGGTCCCTTTTGTTTATCTCGAAACAGACCAAATGATCAAGTTGAAACACTTGAGAATGAGTAGTGGTACATTTCTTAGTTGAGTTGAACTCACATTTTATTCTGTACTCTGCTATGAATAGAATTGGTTTTAAAGATTAGTGTGAAGAGTGATCTCTAGCACCCTAAAATGTGAGTAGAGCTTGTATTATAATGTATTAAATATATACATTATAATTATATGTTTTAAAATATTATATTATTTAGAAAAGACTCCAACCTCTTTGGCCCAGCCTCCTATGACACAGTTAGGTCCCCAGTCTACCTGTTAAGCCTTGTCTCCCACTATTTTTCTCACCTACACAATGCTCTGTTTACACTAGAATGATGATATTATGAAGTCCACTTTAAAGACAGTTTTTGGCCTCTAAAAAGAACTTGCCTTTCTCCTAGACAGATCACCTGGCACAGAATAGGCATCCAATAAATATTTGGAGAATATATAATATTATACACGTTGTGTCCCTGTCTTTATGCTTCCATTCCTTTCTCACTGTGGAAGATGTTCTTACTGAAATTCATATTCTCTTTAAAAATCTACCTGAAAGACTTTCACTTATTTCTTCTCTCGTTTTTTTTTCCTTCAATCACAAGTCCTATTAGTTCTTCCCTATTGAGAGCCCTGAAGGACAGCATTTTTATTCCATTTGCCTTTTATTAGGTCTAGTCACAACGATACCCTTGTCCCTGTATTGTATGCAGCTCAAGGTAAGGAGCCATGGCTGCACATCCTTTTTCCTACCATAGGGCCTTTGTACCCAGTAAGCACCCACGTCCGCTTCAGATAACTCAGTGGGCTATCCCTTTGCCATCAGCTTGAGGTTCTGTGTGCTGTCTTCAGTGTGCTTACTTTGAAATGAGCCTAGGTAGGCTTTTAGCCCCTTGAGGGTATGTGCTATGTTGGATTCTATTTGGTATCTTATCTAGAGTAGCACAGAGAGCACGACTAGTGTGGGACTGACTTATGTACTGAATCTTAACTTGTATAAATAAGGAAGGATAAAAAGCAGGGCAAAGAGCTTCTCTAGAAATGGAGATTCATCTTCAGAAGATCTTTCTGCTTGATTTAAAGGCATGCTACTCTTAGATTTCTAAAATCTACCATAAAGCATTCATCAACTGCCTTTTACTTGGTGTCAGAATCTATGCTGGGAGAGGAAGACCAGTTCATAATAAGGCCCCTGCCTGCCCTCTAGGGTCTTGTGCTCTAGCACAGGGCACAGCAAACTTTTTCTTATTTAAAGGGCCTGATGATAACATGTTTCAGGCTTTGCAGGTCATTCAGTTTCTTGGAATTGCTCAGTGCTGCCATTGTAGTGTGGTCGGAGCCAGCCATAGACAGTGTGTAATCAAATGAGCATGACTGAAGGGGAGGGAGTTGGGAGGGGGGTTCAGGATGGGGGACACATGTACACCCATGGCTGATTCATGTCAATGTGGCAAAAACCACTACAATATTGTAAAGTAATTAGCCTCCAATTAAAATAAATAAATTAATTAATTACAAAAAACCACAAAACTTTGTTTACAAAACTGGCAGCCTGGTTTACCTTGTGTGCCACAGTTTGTTGATGCCTGCTCTGGCATGTGGGTGAGGGTATATATAAGTGGACATGTGTATGCATATAAAACTAGTGTGCTTTTTACTGCCAGTATTGTAGGAACTCTGAGGTGGGAGAGAAAGCTGAACCAGAGTTGTAGGGGAGAGGCTTGATGAAGGGGGACTATTTGTCTCTATGAACACATGTATAAAAATCTTCTTCATTCCACTTTCCTATCACAGTTGTTTCTAGAGTCATTCATGTTTTCATATATTTTACAAATTATTGCCAAGTGATCATTATAGACAAATGTTCATTCTAGTTTTTGTAAGTTTAATGATTGGAAGTCTTTTCTATGTATTGATTTTTTTTTTTTTTTTACACATTTAGTATCTCTGAGTTTAGGACGCATCTCCCAGTTGATGGTGTTACTACAAATTTTTCTTTGCAGATATAAATTAAGATGTGTCTTATAATTGACTTAGAATCTAAAACAAGTTTACTTACATTAGATATTTTAGTTTTTGCCTTCACATTTACTCACTAACCTACCAGACACAAAGATTCTGAGAACATATTAGATAAAGATTAGAAGTTTACTTCTTTTTTTTTTTTAACTAATACCTTAAGTCCTGACAGAGATTGGTTACTTTACATGTCTCAGTTAATGTTCTGTTAAATAAACTCCCATGTCAAGCCTGGCTTTTTCTGGGCTCTTTGATGATTTTGGCTTGTTTCACAGATTTCCTTCATAAAGGTAAAATATAGACCAAAATTTCAGAAATACCATTCTGTGGCCCAGTGAGGAACCTGGTCACAGAACTGTGTCTATTACCTATAACTTTCCCTTTGTTAGAAGCACAGAATTTGAGAACAGGTGTTGGAATATGTGTTTTCCTCTAATTTATCTCATTTTTATTTCATTGCTCTCAGATTTTCTAAAACTATGAAGCTCTTTATGCAGGACTGGCCTAATTAGGAGAGCTTGGGAAGGTTTGTAAAAGGTTTAATGTTCCCCCTCTTTCCTGTCTGTATAAATCAATTAAAATGGACTATGAAGGAACTCGCACTCAAATCATGTATTACTCTAGATTTCATTGCTATGTACTTGTTTTCTACATTCAAGGAGGAGGTTCCACTTAACTGTATTTATGATTTACAGTAGCCAGAGATACATTTCAACCAGTTCCATGATATATGGGAATAAGACATAATATAGAAACATTATTTATGGCTCTGATCAGAAGGGGAAAGCTGTTTCTTATACTGTGCTTATAATCTCTAAGTTTTTTCATGCATAGAAAAGCACATCTGTCTTTGTAATTATCTGGAAAAATAAGATCTTATGTATTTCTGGCAACCTTAGAATGCTTAATTTTCTGACACCTTGAATTGCAATTTTTACCTCGCTTTACCTTGAAGTACTTAAGTGAAAAATATAATGACTTTTTAGAGCAGGTCTAAACTGTAGAGCAGTTTAATTGAATTCTCTTATTTTTAGACAGGGAACCAGAGGCAGGCTGCCCTACCTACCATTAGTGGAGCCAGGGCAAATGCTAATGGAGCCACACAGACCAAATATCCAAATATGCTAAAGGTGTAATTAAGCTGTGCCTGCCTTTTCTCCTGGGGGTTTCAGCACAGTGGCTGGAGACTGCAGGAGCCTCCGTCTCTCCAAGGCCAGCCCTGTGGCCTATGAGCCTGTATGGTGGCATGGCTCAGCTGGGGCTGGACATGGTAGGAGGTGGGGCGGGCTGGTTCTGTATCTCCAAGCCCCACTTGTCTGATTCAGGATTTCCAGGGGTTCTAAGTGCCTCTCAGACCACATCCTCCCAGCAAGAGGAAGGGAGGGAACAGAGTTGTTTGGGGGATTCAGTATATCCAGACATCCATTTTGTTCTTGGTTCCCAGTGGCAGAGACTGGTTCATCCTGCGATGTGCTCTCAACTCAGCATCCTCTGGCCTGGAGGCCAGTTTTGCTAACAAGTCCCTCTTGTTGGTTCAGGCAGTCACCAAATTAAAAAAATAAATAAACAAAACTTCCTTATGAGATTTAAATGAAAAAAGTTGCATTTTGAGGGTTGTTCTGTGTAGGACCCCTTACAGTGTGTGGCCCAGGAGAAGGGCCCCTCTGATCTAGGGGTAAGAGAGGTTGAGGAGTTGGACAATATTACACACCTAACTAGTGCTGCAAGCATGGTAATATCTTCTTCAGAAACTATACATTTGTTTAGTCTACCTTATAATTTAGAAACATGCTTGCTTTTGATAGAGTGCAAAGAAAGGGGGAGAATGCAAAGGCAGAAATCATATAAATGATATATTATTCACATCATCATTATCCCGTCTCAAATTTCCTTTGTGTGTTGAATAAGGAAACCTTGAAACTCACATGTACATCGTGACTTTGAAAGAAAGAAAAGCTATCAAAACACTCTTCTGTGAGACATTTTCCATTTCTTAGGGAATTCAGGTGTGTGAATCACTTCCTTCTGTCCTGTCATAGAAAAAAAGAGAGCAACGTGACTTTATAGTTCAGCTGAGGAGGCCAAGGCTGGCGTTTTTCAGGGAAGATTGCTTATCATGGAGCAAAGCTGTGCTCTGAAATGGATTTCTACATAGACCTTACAGGAACAGTTTGCAGATGTGGACAGCATTCCCAAGAAAAGATTTTTACAGTGACTGACATCCTCCAAACCTTCCCAGAAAAAGGAAAACATGTCCTTTCCCAATTTCACGTATGCTTTCTCCCTGATCAAAAGACGGATTTATCCATGGTGGCACCTGAAAAATAAATTTTTTTAACAAGTTTGCTTCACAGCAAAGATGAAAGTACAAGCAAGTATTAGACAGGCCAACTGGAAGGGCTCGAGTATGGAGGATTTTTGTTTCTTCTTGCAATAAACACATGTGGAGTCCAGGAAGGGTGATGCCATCATCTGGTGGCGTGAGGGAGATCTCCACTGACGCTGGAAAAATACCGGATCAATGAAATATAAAATTTAGTGTTAGATACACATGGGTATTCTGTGGGTTTGAGAGTCTATTGATGGGAATACAACCTTAACTCTTGTTGGTCTCAAGGATGTGGGAGTGGGCAGAATGGCTTAGGCTGGGAAGCAACAAGCTGAGTTGGTTTTTGCCTCAAAAACTGCACCTGGATGTCCTGTGAGAGGTCAGTGGAAGAGCTACACGAGAGATGGTTCTCCTGTAGAATTTACATGTTGACTTGCCTTGATGTTTTTACCAGCATGTGTTGGTTGTTCATTTAGCACCTGTGACATATGTCTGTTTTTGCACTGATTGGAAGGATTATGCTTGTTTACAAGTCTGGTTGTATCTCTGGCCTGTGAGCTTTTTAGGACAGTACTTAAGTCATTTACAATATTTCTCTCTATTCTTATACAAAACTAATGAAACTTTGGAAAAGTTGTTACTCAGTAGAGATTGGTTGCATGGAACCAGAAAATAAGGTCTCCCTCTATGGGAAGATCAGACCTGCTTCCATATTCTTACCATCAGAGGTGTAAAAAATGCCTCAAATAAAAGAAAAAATAGGCCCTAGGACTTGAGAAGCTGTTAGCAAAAACTTGGCATTTAGCACATGGGATCTGAAACAGCTCCCAAAGCACACCATTTTAACAGAGGACGTAAGTTCTAAAAAAAAAAATAAATAAATAAAAAAAATGAGGATTCCTTCCTCCATAGAGAAGTCATTGTCCTTTAGAAAGAAAAAGTATTACAGTGGAATCCATCCATGCAAGAGCATTTGCTGTTCCCATGGAAACAGTCTGCTCAGCAGATGGCCTTCACACTTAGGGCCTTGATAGTCTCAGGATTGGAAATTATCATCCTGAAACAGAGAGGAAGGAAAGTTGATTTTCTGGGTATGTGCCCTTCAAAGGGAGATGGCTTCTTAAGTGATACTTGGAGAAAAAGTGTGACAGTGTTATCTGAAACTCTGACTTTACCTGTAGTAGCCCTCTACTACTGTAATATGTGCTAATTAACCATAGATTTTTTTAGTAAGGAGATATTAGTGAACTAAGATCATCAGGAAAGATTTCCATAAGGATAAATTCCCAGTTTATATTCTTTTATGCTTTGTTCTTCCTACCTAGATTAGTTTTTCTCCAGATATCTTTAATCAGCTAATGTTGGCACAGTAGTTGGTAGCACCAGTTGTCTTTCAGATCCCAGCTTTGGTTACTTCCACAGGGGAGTCTTCCATGAATTCCCAGATTCACTTTGATTCTCCTTTTCAAGCAGTTTCATATCATCTTATAGGAGGACTTGCAAACTGGTATGTCTGTAGGAGGTAAGTATGTGATGTAAAGAATGAAAGGGACTGTTGATAGCAGAACCTTCTGTGATGATGGAACTGTTCTATATCTGCCTAGTTTATGATGGTAGTCACTAGCAACATGTGGCTACTGAGCACTTAATGTGGCTAGTGTAACTGTGGACCTAAATGATTAGTTGCCATTTACATTTTAATTAATTAAAAGTTAAACTTAGATAATCATGTATGGCTAGTAGCTCAGACCAGTAGAAAGGAATAGCAGCATAAATATGACAAATGATGATAGAACTTGGGTGCAGTGCCAGGGAGGCATAAGGGAGTGCTGAGGACTACAGAAAACCAAAAGAAACCATGTGCCATATCAGAAAAGGACAGCTGATCCTCAGTTCTAGCCAGTTTTTAAGAGTATCAGGAAATCCTTGTTTTACTGTGAATTCCCCTTATTAGTATTATTATTTTTTAAGTTGGCAACTATCTGAATTTCTTGTTCAGTTTTTGCCCAGGTGTAGCCATTTTGTGACTTCTACTATCTTTCCTCCATAGCAAGTATCATTACTAGAATTGCTAATATAATTATTTAATTACATCTCTCCAATAGAATGTAAGCTCCATATAGAGAGAAGCCATGCCTGTCTTGTTCACTACTACAACTCAATACTCAGTTTGGTATTGAGTAGGTACTCAGTGATATTTCTTGAATGCATAAGGTAAAAATAAATTAAAAGAGGTGGGAGAAAGCCAAATGTAAGTACTAAGAGTCAGGGAATTTAACTTTTGGATGAAATCCAGCTTGCTTTTCTTACATGGATAAGCAGATGCCTGGATGGAAGGAACTCTTCTGGATATAACTCAGTACACGATAGGTTTAAGGAAAGAGACCAGATCTTACAAGGACACAGTGTGTGGCCTTGAATATGCTTGGTTCCCAGAGAAGGGAGAGAGGTGGCATACACTGAAGGGTTTTGGACAGAAAAGACTTTGTGAAAGCGGTTGTTCCACTGTGAACTCGAAAGAAGATCAGGAAGAATCAATTGTTTCAAGACAATGGGGAAAAATGCTGCTGCTGCTGCTGCTTGTCATACTACCTGTATCCCAACAGAAACCAGTCTGTCTGAATGCACTAAACCACCAGAATATCCTAGAAATTCCAAGTCTAAAAATTAAGAGCTGTATGTCAAGACCTTTGATGTCAGTTATAGTCTATCTTTGGAATTACATTTTTGGTGTGTTGGTATAAAACTTACGATGCTTAACTGAATTAAATTCTCTGCCCTCCAGTACCCAATTGAGTTTGTGTGTGTGTGTGTGTGTGTGTGTGTGTGTGTGTGTGTGTGTGTAAACCCGCTCACAGGAAGGCATCCTCTTCAATTGTGTGTGCCATTTTACTTTAAATCACACCTGGCTATTAGGACAGTTGCTTTGAATACAGCAAATCATCTGAGATGTTCAGTACATGAGAAGTTATTCCAACAAAAGAAGGAAAGTGTTTATTTTCATGTTGTTACTCTTTGCCTTGTCTATAGGTGAGTTTTCACAATAATTCTCTAAGATACAGAACTGTAATAGATCCTCATTTCTGTTGATGCTGTTGTTAGTATTCTTATAGGGAAAGAAGTACATTTAAAACCATTTGTAGGCAAAATAATGCCCCCCCCCAACAAAGATGTGGATAGCATAATCCTCTGATACCTGTGAGAGTGTTGCTTTTACATGGCAAAAGGGTCTTGCAGATGTCTCCCAATTAAGGATTTCGAGATAGGGTGATTATCCTGGATTATCTAGGTAAGCCTAAGGTGATCACAAAGATCCTTGTAAGTGAAAGAGAGGCAAGAGAGTTAGACTCAGAGAAGGAGATGTGATGATAGAGGTGGATATTAGAGTAATGTGATTACTGGCTTTGGAGATGAAATGTGCCCAGGAGCCAACGAATGCAGGCAGCCTCTAAATGCTTGAAAAGGCAAAGATGCGGAGTCTCCCCTAGAGCCTTCAGTGATCCTGCTGACACCTTTCTTATAATCTGCGAGATCCATTTGGGACTTCTTTTCTCTAGAACTATAAGATAGAAGATTTGTGTTGTTTTAAGCCATTAAGTTTGTGATGATTTGTAAGCACGTCAGTGGGAAATTATTCAGCACCAAACCCTTGAAAGAAATGAAGTCTGTTTACAAATGAGGACTTTATTTTCCACATGTGGTCAGATAAGTGAATTCATTTATTCAGTAATATTGAGCATCTACTATGAAGAGGACACTCTTGTAGCCACTGGGGATTCAATGGTGAGCAAACCCCATCACAGTTCCTGCCCTGAGAGAGCTGTGTACTGTGGAGACAGACATTAAACAACCACACACACAAGTATTTAGTTGCACACGAAGCATTTTAAGTAGATGGGCAAATGCATAGTCTGAAGAAGTAGTCAAGGAGGGCTTTCCTGAGGAAGTGCTTTTAGAGTTGAGCTCCACATGCTGACTGGGAACTACAGGGGAAGGGAGTTGATAGGGAAGAGCATTCATGATAGCAGGAACAGCATGTGTGAGAGCCCAAGGCAGAAGTCTCCAGCATCCCTGAGGAACTAAAGCCTTCTGAGGGGATAGAAGGGAAGGTGCAGGAATGAGCCTAGCAGGGCGGGCCTTGGATTGCAACACAATGGAAGCAAAAGAAAGGTTTGGCTGGGAAGGAATCAAGCATTGTAGTAGTGTAGCAAGTAGCATTTTGCCTGTGATGTGGAGAGGGATTGAAGTTAGGTGAGAATAAATGAGAAGAGTGACCATACATCCTCCAAACTGGGATATTTCTGAGAGCGAGAGGAGGTGCTTTAATACTTACCAGGACAATCTTTACTCTGACTGTCCCCAGCACACTGGACACTAGGAAACTGTTGTAGTCCCAAAGTGAGTAAGAGCAGTAGTTGCCTGGGCCATGTGGTAGCTGTGAAGATGGCCCCTTGAGAACCACATTAGAATGCACTTTCTTTTTCTCTTAGCCCTTGATGCTCATTTCTTACTGGAATAAAATTTTTAAATAAATACTTTCAAACAGATCCAATTGTTTTGTATGTTGGCCTCTGTAAGCAGGCTTGATGTTTTCCACTACAACCGGCTCCTTTGTTCTGCTATAACAGAATCCATGGATCTTACCTCTGAAGAGATACCATGTGTAAGCCAACTCAAGTGGGAACAAAGGCACATACCGTAGAACTTGACACTTGGGTTTGCCTGAACTTGAACTGCAGTTTCTTTAGCTTCTGTTTAAGTTTTCATTGCATTCCTCCTGATTGTTGTTGTTCAGTCCCTAAGTCATGTCCAACTCTTTGCAACCTCATGGACTGTGGCATGCTGGTCTCTTCTGTCCTCCACTATCTCCTGGAGTTTGCTCAGATTCATGTCGATTGAGTCGGTGATGCTATCTAACCATCTCATCCTCTGTCACCCCTTCTCATTATGCCTTTAATTTTTCCCAACATCAGAGTCTTTTCCAGTGAGTCAGCTCCTTGCATCAGGTGTCCAAGTATTGGAGCTTCAGCAATAGTCCTTCCAATGAATATTCAGGGTTGATTTCCTTTAGGATTTGACTGATTTGATCTCCTTGCAGTCCAGGGTCTCTCATTAGAGAATATTAAGCAGTTTGCTGGTTTCTGGCAGATTATCAATAGGGGTTGCTGTATTAGAATCCTTTGTTAAGGCAGCATTTAGAGCCTCAACTAGGAGTAATTCCCCCACTCCTGCCTAGTACCTGGTTATAAGGAACAAGTAAGAATATTTGCAATCAAATGTTTGATTCCTGTCGTTATCTTTTCCACCATATTGTGTGAACCTCAGGGAAGTTTTCATACTTGACATGTGGTATTACTCTTTTTATGCCTAAATTCTACATTCTGACAGGGATGCTCTGTTTCCTGTATAGAGTAAAGCTTTACCCATTTACTTCGTGTTAAAAGTGCTGTGAAGGCTACATTCTTATAGGTTGCCTTTGGGGATCTCCTTCCCACTTTGATAGCCTCACCCTTTGCTATACTCCCAAGAGCATCATCCACTTTTGGCACTTTTTACAGCCTTCCCCCAAAATTCCCTGAGCTGTTTTCTGTTTCTGAAACTTGGTGTCTTCTATATTTCCACCTGGGATGCCCTACCATTCTCACAGGTCCTTCTCAGGGCTGATTTCCCCTGTGAAATGGTCTGTTTTACCTCTGTTTAGTATGATATATATATTTCTGCTACAACACTGAGCAGCTCATGCCATCGACATCGCTGTGTCAGGGGATAAGTGGATGGTATAGTTTATTACAACAGTGCCTTGTCCAGAATGTGCTTTCACTAAATATTTACTTCATTAAATTATGAATGCAAACTTGGCTGAATAAATGACATAATTCTGAATTTTTATTTAATATTGTAGAGTAATTTATATTGAGTAATTTAGAACAATTATTTAATAATGTAGAACATAATGAAAAATAATGAAATATATAATGAAAATATAAAATATAAAATAATGTAATATTTAATAATGTAGAACAGTTTTAACTGAACTTTCTTTTTCTTATTAGTCCTCAATTGTGGTATAGTTTTTAAAAGGAGTAGTAAGATTTATTAGAAATTTTTTTCCCACAGTTTGGCTGGGCTGTCTTTTTTCTGAATTACTTAGGTTTTGCTGTAGCTGATTTCATATGGCCTTTGGTTATGTCAAAGTTTGACAGTGTTGCTATGAAGTAATTGTTGAATTTATTTTTGAGTGTCTTTTCTTCATATCCTCTGGGCTTCTCTTAAGCTTTCCTTTTAGGGAAGGCTTTCAGAAGTGTGTGGTTTGGTGTCCATGAATTCCTGGAAGTTCTGGATGGTTGGAAAATGATTCACACAGTAAATATCTAGGGCTGGATTTGCAAATCATATGGTAAAATCTTGCAGGCACTGTTGACCATCAATCATTGCCCTGCTGGAAGTAAATAAAAGAGATTAGTGTCCACACAAATCTTCTCAGCTATGCCTTTGACATAAGGACATTCTTGAGAGCACTAGTTGTCAAAATGTGGTCTTCAGATAAGCAGCATTGGTATCAGTTAAGAACTTGTTAGGAATTCAAAGTTTCTGGCCCACCCCCAGACCTACTGAATGAGAAACTCTGAGGCTGGGCTTAGCAATCCATGTTTAACAAGTCCTCTAGTTTAATATTCTGATTCACACTAAAGCTTGAAAACCAGTGCTTAAGAAGATAGGGGGAAAAATATTAGAATCATGCCTTAAAATCATACCTCCTTCTCTCCTCTCCAAAGTATAAACTTCTAGTCCAAGAAAAATGCTGTCTTCCAAGAAAGTCTTTGAAAAACTACTGAAGATAGTAGAGGGGGCTGGAGATGTTACTTAGGGTTCTCTCTCAGGACTTTGTACTATAAGTACATGAACTATTATTTATATATATACCACCAAACCTTTGAAGATGGCCATAGGGGTTGCCAGCTTTTAATTTTTCCAACTTAGGAAATTGAAAAATAAAACCCTAGCTATCATCAACTAGTTTTCAATGTCAGACTTTTTCTCTTTTCTCAACACTCAGTCCCTGGGTGAGCTCATTCAGCTTATGACTTTAGATACCATCTGTTTATTGATGATTCTCAAATTTATATCTTTGACCTCAGCATCACCTTTGAATTCTAGAATCATCTGTTGAATTGCTACTCCACCTCTCTGTTTATATATCTCATAGGTATTGTAAATGCAATAAGTGCAACCTAGATTCTTAATTCCTCCCATCCCCTTGGTCTTCTTTCAGTGTTTCCCACCTGATGTTCAGGACAGAAATCTTTCCATTACCTTGGCCTCTCTCTTACATCTTACATCCACGTGTGCAAATTCGGTGGCTCTCCTTTTGTTATAATCTAGAATTCAACCTTTCTTTTCTTTTTTTTTTTTTTAACCACCTCAGCTGCCACAGTGCTAGCCTAAACCAGCATGATCATCTCTCACCCAAATCATTCATAACCTCTTGATTGCTTTCCATGTTTCTTGCCTCTTACAAACTGTTCTCAACACAGCTCAAGAATGATCTTTTTAAAAATGAGGCTATGTCCCTCCTTTGCTCAAAAATCTCTTGTGGCTCCCATCTCATTTAGAATAAAGGCCAAGAGTCCTTCACCAGTAATAAATCATGTGGATATCATATCATCACCTGATAGAATGTGATGACAAGGGCACTTCATCTCTGTGGTGTTTTCCCCCAAACCCATAACTCTAGACTAAACACAAGGAAGACATCAGAGAAACCCATGTTGAGGGATAATCTACAAACTACCTGATCAGTATTCTTTACACTGCAAAGGCATGACAAACAAGGAAGGACCGAGAAGCTGTCACAGGGCAGAAAGGACTAAGGAGACATATCTAAATGCAGTGTGGTGTCCTGGATTGGATCCTGGGACAGAAAAAGACAGTAGTGGGAGAAGTGGTGAAATATGAATAAAATCTGGAGTTTAATTAATTCTATTGTACTAATGCTGTTTTCTGCTTTTGACGGTCCATAGTTAGGTGAGGTGTTTGCTATTTGGGAAAACTGAGCAATCTGCTCTCTGAACTAGCTTTAATTATTCTACAAATCCAAAAGTATTGCAAGATAAGAATTTTCTAAAAACAAAAACAGTCCTTATAGTGTCCAGCCATGTGCTATGTAATCTGGTTCTGGTAAATACCCTAACCTTATTTTCTGTTACTTACTCTCTGTAACTATACTAAACTCTCTCTTGGATACGTCACATTTGTTTTTGCTTCTGGGTCTTTGCATTTACTGTGTCTTTTGTGTGGAATACTTTTTCTCTAGTGCATGGCTAACTCCTTCACCTCCTTTGGGTGTTTACTCAAGTGCGATAATATGAGAAAGTGCTTCCTTGATCCTTTCCCTCCCCCTGTTGTAGTCTCTATTATCGTTTCATGCTTTAGTTTTCCTTGTAGACTTCTGTGTGTGTGTGTTTATTGTCTGTCTTCTTCCAGTAGAATGTAAGCTTCATGAAGCAGAAAAATGTTTTATTTACTTTAACTGTATCCCCTGAATAATACGTGACATATAGAGAGGAGTTACAATTGTTGAAGGAATGATGAAATTTCTTAAGAATGTAAAGTGAGCATCCAGTCTCAGAAGGAGGAACTGTTGTTGTTCTTTAGCTACTCAGTCATGTCCGACTCTTTTGTGATCCCATGGATTGGGATTCTCCAGGCAAGAATATTGCAGTGGGTTGCCATTTCCATCTCCAGGGGATCTTCCTAACCCAAGGATCGAACCCACGTCTCCTGCATTGCAGGTGGATTCTTCACCGCTGAGCCAGCCATAGTCCTTTAAATGGAATGAATTTAGCTTTTGAAAAATTAAAAAAACTTATTTTTTTTTTTTTGCTATGCACTATTGAAAACTTGATGACTGATTGGTAGTGGCCTACCAGATGGGATTTTAGAGGCATTGCTGCTGCTGCTGCTAAGTCGCTTCACTTGTGTCCGACTCTGTGCGACCCCATAGACGGCAGCCCACCAGGCTCTGCCATCCCTGGGATTCTCCAGGCAAGAATACTGGAGTGGGTTGCCATTTCCTTCTCCAGTGCATGAAAGGGAAAAGTGAAAGTGAAGTTGCACAGTCGTGTCCGACTCTTAGCGACCCCATGGACTGTAGCCTACCAGGCTCCTCCGTCCATGGGATTTTCCAGGCAAGAGTACTGGCATTAGGCTAGATTATTCTCCCTTCAAATGAAAGTAGTAATTTAATTAGCATGCATTCTAAATGCATGCTATTAAATATAGTATACAGTATCCACATAAGACTGTTTACATTTAAATTAATAAAAGTTAAGAAAAATTAAAAATTCATTTTCTCCATTGGACTAGCCATATTTCTGGTACTCAAGAGCTACATGAGGCCAGTAACTACTGCAGTGGACAGCACAACCAACTACAGAGCATTTCCATAGTCACCAAATGTATTGGCAGCACAGTTTTAGACAGATAAGTCTTTGATACCTTCAGATAATAAATATCAAATGATAATGGCAGCATCCATAACTTATTGGCATTTACTCTGTGGCATGCACTGAGTAAGTGTTGTCTCAATTCCCAGATCACTGAGAGAGGTACTATTTTTGTTTTATAGATGAGGGAATTGAAGGTCAAGGAGAAGTAAGTTTCCTGAGGTCACACACCTGGTCAGCCAGGTTTCAAATTAAAGGCAGCTGCCAAAGTAAGGCCTGTGAGCACTGCGTTTCAGAGAAGCAGCACTTACCACCACGGTGTGTCTTCAGATGACCATCTCTCATTGTCAGGCAGCAAGGTTATCAGGGTATATTTGTTCCTTCCAGTCTTTCCAATTTCATAGATGAACTCCAACTTTATATTTTATCCCTAAAGGCCTCCCCTCCATTCTGATTTTGCACATACCTTTCCACATGCTTTCAAGTTCCCCAGTGTAAAGGATGGTTGCAAGCACTTACTGGTGGTGGGTAGGGTTCTCTTTGTGATGTGATAAAGGATGGTAGAGCTGTATCATGGCCCTAGCCATTTCACTTTCACTTTTTTCTTTGGGTTGCTTGTTGAGTGTTATGTTATCTCTGCTTGTGCCAGTGAAATTGTGCACGTTGGCAAAGTCCCAGGGATCAACAGAGCTGATACATGCACACAGCTCCTCTGGAATGGAGGCCATTGGAGTATAGGTGGGTGCTTTCTGAAAGATAAAAAGAGGGAAATTCTAGATTGTTAAGAGAAACCTCCCTGAGAGAGACCCTGCTTGATTTGGCAACTGAAGAGATAATTTTTTTAGAATGATTTTCCTTTCTTATTTAAGCATTCTATATTTTTGAAGAGAACAGCTAATGGTGGTGATTGACTGCTAAAATTCAACCTGTCAGACCTGACCTATTTTTCTGTGACTCACATAGAGGAATATGTTAATGCAGATAAATGTGTCATAACTGTAACCCATGCATAATTGCCTCAAGCTCAACCATTTTACTTTGTAATGTATTGTGTATAGTTATGTCTTGGACTCTCATGGAGTTCTGATTGGCTGCCTTGTGTTTGAATATTCTGATCAGATTTGCTATGTGTATATATATATATATATACACCATGTGCCTAGTTGGTTGAAGGAATGCCACAAGGTGGCGGCTTATAGATAGGTCTTGGGTAATGGGTTGGTTTTTGACAGGAAGAGATGAATTGGTGGGGCATTCCTAAGAGGAGTATGCACACAGGTGAAGGGTTTGGGAAATCTGTTATATATTAGGGGAAAAAAAATGCTCAGTTCAGTGATTGAAGTATGAGAGACAGATTTTGAAGATAGATTTGGGGTCAGGACAGGAAGGGCTTTGAATGCTGAGTGAAATAATTTTTTCTTCACATACAAGGAGTCATGCAAGGTATTGAAGCACCCTGCTTTAGAGAGCTAAATTTGAATTTAGAGTAGAAGCAGTAAATATGTATATAGTACAGTGTTAAAGACATGAACCCTGGGATTGCAGTTTCCTGTTTTGAATTGGAAGTGATTTGAGTATGGCTAAGCCTCCCTTTCTACATCTATGAAATGAGGGTAATAATAGTTCCCACTTCTTATAGTTACTGTGAGGATTAAGAGACGATGAACAAAGCACGTGGCATGGCGCTTTCCTTAACACATGACACGTGTTGTTATTACCTTAATGTTATTATTTTCACTTGGGTGAAATATGCCTAAAAGCTGTTATAATAATCCATATGAGAGGTAGTACATATCTTGGAAGTGCCGAGAGAAATGGCAAAGAACATTTGAATGCCGTTTAGTATTACTTTAAATTTATGACACAAACTTTAGTTTACCTTTCTATTCCTACTTTAACAATAAAGTGGTTAAAAAACACAAATATTAAGTATAGTTAGTTCTGTGAAGAAGATAATATTTTCTGAGATACATAATTCTGGCATGCATAATTTATGAAGTTCTTTTTTTTTTCTTGCCTAATGACTTGGAATTCAAGGATCCCAAGGAAATATCCTACTACTCTATAATAATTTGAAAAAATTTAAAAGCACCTATTATAATATATAGATGCTAACTTGCCTTATTCAACACTGCTGGGTTTGAAATGGTCTTTATCATGCTTTCAAATAGTATTCATGCATTCACTATATCCTCAGTCATGTGAGACTCTGCGACCCCATGGACTGTGGCATGCCAGGTTCCTCTGTCTATGGAATTCTCCAGGCAGGAATACTGGAGTAGGTTGCCATGCTCTTCTCCAGAGGATCTTCCTGGCCCAGGGATCAAACCTGTGTCTCTTAAGTCTCCTGCATTGCAGGCATGTTCTTTACCACTGGCGCCACCTGGGAAGCCCCTCAAGTTACTTTACAAATACAAGGGTTAGTAGTGTGATGAACACTATTTCAAAGCAGTGGAGCTTATTCTCATTTTCTGTTTATCATTGGAGATGTCTCAATCAATGTTATGCGTTCCACTTAAGTTATTAGCAAGCATTATAAATGACTAGAAACCTTCTGGAAAAATTGGCAAGGACTGTCACATCTTCTTTGATTGTTTTAGCTAGTTATTGTTTTTTAGTTTTTCTTAGATAAATCTCTGAGCAAGAGGTAAACTCTTCAGACTTTGTACTAAAGTATTGTACTTCTCAAGTGGTGCAGTGATAAAGAATCCACCTGCAATGCAGGAGATGCTGGTTTGATCCCTGGGTTGGGACGATCCCCTCGAGGAGGAAATGGCAACCCGCTCCAGTGTTCTTGCCTGGAGAATCTCATGGACAGAGGAGCCTGGCGTGCTACAGTCCATAGGGTTGCAAAGAGTCAAACACAACTAAGCTACTAAACAACAGTTGTACACAGGTGTCCTTAGTTCTTACAGTTTGCTTTGTACTTGAAAAGTCCTACAGGGGAACCTGGAGACCCCAATTCCATTCAGCTTGATACTGACTAACAGTGTGATTTTGGAGGCTACTGTCATGTCTCAAACCATCTTTTTTATTTGTAAAATTGAAGCTTGACTGAAAGTGCCTTCCAAGTTTTTAAAAGATACAGCACTGTGCTTGGGTCTCGATAGAGGACAGACCTTGCCCTCATGGAGTTGATAGTGCAGTGGGAGAACTGTTAAAAATAAACACATGAATATCTCTACCAGTTGTCCCATTAAAAATACCTATTTTTACATAGATATTTTTACATACCTAGGCTCTAGAAAGGTGGGGGACTCTTTTGGGTCTGTTTTGTTTACTGTTGTAGTCTCAGTTAACAGAAACATTGCCTGGAACATGATAGGCACTTGGTAAATATATTCTAAATAAATGTTAGCATATATTTTAAGTATTATAACAAAATACATGAAGTCTTGAAAATGGCATTCTGTAAAATCATGCATTAAAAGTATTGGGAACTTATGGGAAAAAGAGGACTAGTTAAATCTCTATTTAACTAAATAGAAATCTATGTAACTAAATAAAATTAGGAGTGTTAAATATCTGCACACATTTGTAACCAAAGCACTAACATAAGCAATAATTGGCGTCCTTCTCCCCTCCCCCCACCAGGAAAACATGGACAGCCCAAGCAGGCATTTAAGTCCAGCCAGAGGCTCTTTCAGGAGACATTAGTCACGATAGCCAAAAGATACAAGAAATGCAAGTGTCTATAGACAGGTAGATGAATAAGCTAACATGGTATATCCATATAATGGAATATTATTCAACCTTAAAATATAAGGAAGGTCTAACACAATCTACATTGTGGGTGGACTGTGAAGTTGTTTGTTGTTTTATAGTCATTCAGTCATGTCCGACTCTTTGCAACCCCATGGGTTGCAGCATGCCATGTTTCCCTGTCTTTCACCATCTCCTGGAGCTTGCGCAAACTCATGTCGATTGAGTTGGTGATGCCATCCAACCATCTTGTCCTCTGTTGTCTCCTTCTCCCCCTACCTTCAATCTTTCCCAGAATCAGGGTCTTTTCCAGTGAGTCAGCTTTTCACATCAGGTGGTCAAAGTATTGGAGCTTCAACCTCACCATCAGTCCCTCCAATGAATATTCAGGATTGATTTTCTTTAGGATGGACTAGTTTGATCTCCTTGCAGTCCAAGGGACTCTCAAGAGTCTCCTCCAACACCACAGTTCAAAATCATCAATTCTTTGGCACTCAGTCTTCTGTTACGGTGCAACTCTCACATCCATACATGACTACTGTGCTCAGTGAAATAAGGCAGTCACAAAAGAGCAAATACCATATGCTTCTGCCTATATGAGGTACCTAGAGTAGTCCACGTCTCAGAGACAGAGTAGAATGGTAGTTGCCATGGGCTGGAATGTAGGGTTATGGGGAGTTGTTATTTAACAAGAATGTAATTTCAATTTGGGAAAAATGAAAACTGTTTAGGAGATTGATGGTGATGACTGTTGCACTACTGTGAATGTGCTTAATGCCACTGAACTGTAGACTTAAAATGGTTAAGATGGTCAATTTTATGCTATGTGTATTTTATAAGTAAAAAAAAAAAAATGTTTGCAGTCATGTAGTCACCACTCAGATCAAGACATAGGATATTCCCTGTTTACCACAGACCCTCATGGGCCTCCTGATTACATCCCCTCAAGTTGACCACAGTCCTGCCAGTCCTTGTAGTAATATATATATATGGACTTATATATTCTGTGTTTGGCGTCTTCTCTCCTCATCATGTCTATGAAATTATTCCTTGTGCCCATGCCTATTAGTAGTTGTTTTATTATTGTGTAATAAATCATGTGAATATATAAACTAGACAGCATATTAAAAAGCAGAGACATTACTTTGCCAACAAAGGTCCATCTAGCCAAAGCTATGGTTTTTCCAGTGGTCATGTATGGATGTGAGAGTTGGACTATAAAAAAAGCTGAGCACCGAAGAAATGATGCTTTTGAACTGCGGTGTTGGAGAAGACTCTTGAGAGTCCCGTGGACTACAAGGATATCCAACCCGTCTGTCCTAAAGGAAATCAGTTCTGAATATTCATTGGAAGGACTGATGCTGAAGCTGAAGCTCCAATACTTTGGCCACCTGATGCAAAGAACTGACTCATTTGAAAAGACCCTGATGCTGGGAAAGATTGAAGGCAGGAAGAGGAGAGGATGACAGAGGATGAGATAGTTGGATGGCATCACTGACTCAGTGGGCATGAGTTGGAATAAACTCTGGGAGTTGGTGATGGACAGGGAGGCCTGGCGTGCTGCAGTCCATGGGGTCGCAGAGTCAGACACAACTGAGCAACTGGACTGAACTGATACTTGTTTATCCCATCTGCTGTTGTTGACATTTAGGTTGTTTTAAGCTTTTATTTTATTTCTTATTTAAATATAGTTGATTTACAATGTTATATTAGTTTCAGGTGTACAACATTGTGATTTGATGTGTTTATAGATTATATTCCATTAAGTTATTATAAAATATTGGCTGTATTCCTTGTGCTGTGTATTACATCTATTTTTTTTATTATAAGTAAAACTGCTCTGAATATTCTTATATATGTCTTTTGGTGGACATCTTCATTCATTCTTCTTGGATGGGACTATTGGGTTATAAGGTGGTTTAGGAGATGTTGTCAAATAGTTTTCCAGGATGATCATTCCAATTTACACTGCTGCCAACATGGTATGAATATTCCAATTGAGCCACCTCTTTATAAACAACTCTTTGTATTGTTGGTGTCTCAGGAAATATTGTTGGTGTCTCAGGAAATAAAAAAGCATAAAAAAGAGAGATGTAGAGGTGAAAGGAGCTGAAATCCTGGCCCCAGCCCTGTGAATTGGGGGTGAGTGCACATAGAAATAGAACTGAGTTGGTAAGACTTGTGTTAAGGAGGGCATAGGAAGAAATACAACTTGCTACAACCTGAGAGCCAGGTAAGCCTGGGGTATGACTCTGGGCAGGGAGGAGGACATGTACGAGGGTTTTTTTTTTTTTTTTTTTTTAATTTTTAAAAAATAGAGTTGGAAAGGCTTTAGTCAAGCTGATACCCATTTCTTGTCTTTCCTGTGGGAGGTTGTAAGTCTACTCCTGTATTCTTACTCTCCATTTCCTTAGAAAAATTGCTTATGAACCAACCCAACTTCTACATTCTATTAAATTCACCTGTTTACCAGTCACATCTGAACTAATTGGTTTTATGAAAACACATGTTGTAGCATAACACACTGTACAGGTATGTAAACTTAAGAATGCTGTGGGATGAGAGGAGCAAAGGAAGCGAGGGTCCTTGCAAAGGAGTAGGTATGTTGAGCCGCTTGGAATCTAAGCAGGGCAGGTGAGGAAATGCCCAGGGGGCTGGTGATGTGTTGGGATCCGTGCGTTGGAGATCAGGATGAGATGGAAGTAGTTGAGCAAGGAAGATGAGGATGGAAGATGAAGTTAAAACGTAGGATGTTAGCGTAAAGGTTTGATGGAGTTCGTTTTTTGGAGTTGACAAAGTTTTGAGGGGAATTGCGAACATGTTGCAACAGGGAAAACAAAAAGATAATTGGAGATGGAGGAAGTCAAAAGAGATCAGAGGACTTGGATGAGTCCTCCATAAGGATGTGGGGGTTACCCAAAAGCTGTTAGGAATGGAGATGGATAAGAGAGCCTCTGGGCCTAGGACTTCTAGATGGAGTTGTTTGTATGCTCTTCTTCCTGACCACCAGCTGGGAAGGTAGCTTGGGAGTGGGATGGAGACCCTTATCACATACCCATAGTGCCTTCAGCTGTCTTCTCATCTCTGCAAGCTTTCATTTTTTCACTAGTGAAAGTCCCTGTAGAAATGCATCTGGCTTTAAAAGAAATTTTTTTGGCTGCACCCCATGGCATGTGGGACCTTAGTTCCCCAGCCAAGGATTGAACTCACGTCCCCTGCACTGGGAGTGGAGTATTAACCACTGGACCACAGGAGAAGTCCCTCTATCTTGTCCTTGTTTAATAACCATTTTCCATGTTCTTTAAATTTAACTTTTGTAACTACAAAATGTTAGCAAATATTTTGAGCCTCTACTATGTTCTAAGCATGGTGCTTGGTGCTGGGTAAGATGATGGTAAGCCAAACAGGATTCCTGACCTAAGGAAACTGCAGAGGATTAATTTAAAACAAAACTGAAACTGTCTTCTTGCACGTGGACTGGAGGCATTTTCTCTAACTTGACAGTTGATCAAAGGAAAAAATCATAAGTAAAATGCAGGTCACAAAATCCTTTGTAGGTAGATAATATGTATCTTGGAGCAGAATAATAGCATCTCAGTACTATTTTAATAAATAGAAAAATGATACAATTGCATGAGGCATAGTTCTGGTTTTTCATAAATGCTAGTGGTTGAGGTGGCAGAATGCTGGATCTGAGGAGCTGAAATCCTGGCCCCAGCCCTGTGAACTGGGGGTGAGTGGCTGTTGATGGGCTGAAAGTATTGATAAGACGACATCCTATTTTCCTTCAGAGCATAGGCTTTGTTTCCTTTCACATTAGCATCAATCAGCCAGCCAGTGACCACCAAGAACACACTTGTTGAACTTTTTGAATTTATTACTTGTAGTGAGAGAGAACACACACTATAAGGAAATGGGGAGTCTTAGTAAGAGGATGTTAGAAAAACAAATATTATAGGATTTGGGCTTGGGTTGAGTTATTCAGGGAAGGGGGCTTTGCTCTAGATTGGAGGCTGTGAGAAAGTGGGTATGACTGAGTATCTCAAGAAATCTTATCTGTAGGAAGGACAGACTAATTCGAAGATAGAATTGTCATTGGTAAATAAGTGGTGGTCACTCATTTTAACCATGAGAATAGGTGTTTGGTATTATGTTGGTAGCACAGGGTCCTTACTACTATTACTGTCTGTACTTAGACGAAATTATGACATCGTCTTGTTTGGTCTCACTTTATCATGGTCTCAGAGTAACCTTGTCTGAAGTCAGTGTTCTGTGAGGTCATTTATGTCCAACAGGGGATTAACACAGCTTTGCTGTGAGTGCCTGACCAGCTTCTGGATGTCAGATAACACTTTTTTCCCCTCCTAAGTATGCTGACAGTTTAGGCTTCCTCTTGGAGCAATTAACAAGTGGGAAAAAAGAGAGGGCATGCAGAAAGAGAAAACCCAATCTTAAAAGGGAGATTTTACTGAAGAACCTATGTAGGCAGGCAGTGAAGGCCAGATATTCATCAGAAAGGGGTTGCCTGAGGGGAGATTAACAGGATAAACAAGGGACAGATATGGAAAAGTAAAAGGAGGGAGCGCAGATTACCTCCCAACAGAGGCCAAGAAATGAGGTGATGATAGGAAATGTATTCTGAGTGAGTGAGTCACTTCTCTGGTGGGCAGCCTTCCATTCAGTTGGTGGCCATGGAAAGCTCTTAGCATGTGCCTGACTCATAGGGGAACACAAAGTATCTCTCATTTTTATTAGTATCTCTGGGTCTCCCATGGGGTTAAGGCTTTCTACATTGGATGTAGACTTCGTGTGTGTGTATGTGGATTAAGAACGTGTTGGTAACCTTGGGTATACGTGCATATTAAAACCCATGTGTGTCAATGAGATATCACCTCACACCTGTTAGAATGGCTCCTCATCAAAAGGCCACAAATAGCAAATGTTGGTGAGAATGTGGAGAAAAGGGAACCCTCGTACCCTGTTGGTGGGATTGTAAATCAGTGCAGCCACTATGGAAAACAGTATGGAGAGTCCTCAAAAAGCTAAAAATAAAAGTATCATATAATCCAGCAATTCCAGTCCTGGTTCTATTTCTGAAGAAAAGGAAAACACTAACTGGAAAAGATCCATGCACCTCACTGTTCGTGTGTGTACAGGGGTATATTGTCCAGCATAGGGAATGTAGCCAATATTTTATAATAATTTTAAATGGAGTATAACCTTTAAAAATTATGAATCACTGTATACCTGAAAGTTACATAATATTGTAAGTAAATTATACCTCTGTGGTGTATGTGTGTATTTTTAAAGAAATCCTCTTTGTGTGTATATGTGTGTATTTTTAAGAAAGCCTGGATATACTTAGTCCAGTCTTTACATAGTGTCTTTGTCTCGCAATTACAACAGTAATTTCAAAGTAGCTCAAAATTCCTGTAGTTAAATTTCTGAAACACCATGAAGGATGAATAGACTGTGGCAATAGTTCCTTATAGTAATAAACAAAGGCACTCCTCTCCTACTGTTTCTCTTACCTACCAGTCCTGTTCCTGTCACTGTGAAGGGCCCCTTGCACCTCACCCAGGCAGTAGCTCTAAGAATTTCTGATTCTTTTTAAAAAAATCCATTTTGTTTCCCTCTTATTCTGGATTTGGACTTTCTTGGATCATAAATAGTGCTGCCTTAGACACCCTTTTACATAAACACCAAGGTGCTTGTGTAAATAAATTCATTGGGTAATTTCTAGCAGTAGGAATGGTAGGTCAGTCTATTAAGATTTCACCACATTACCTCATAAATGAATTGTGCTTATTTATACACCAATAGGATTTGAGAGGGCTTCTTTTTTCATACTCTGGTCAGCCTTGGCTGTGCTAAACCTGGGCATTTTTGCTGATCTGAATCTAAAAATATACACAACTTTTTGTGTGTGTATGCCTATATTACTTAGTAAATCTAATTGACATATAGACTTTCTGATATACAGCAAGTTTAAATCTGTATATCACTTTTCATTCTTCATATTCTGTGTTGCTACGCATATCTCTTTCATATTGTTGTTAAGTTATTTAAAAATATAATTTAGAAAGATATGGGTGAATTAATGTGCACTTTGGCAGCTTTCAACTTTCAAAGGTGATGTTTTGTAGAATGGTTTTTAAAATGTATTTGGTGGAGAGGGAACACTGCAAATAAATTTTAACATAGAAATGGTCTGTCAAGGAGTAAGGACCCTCTGATAAAGAATCCATCCTCTGGTTGACCACTAGTGCTGGGACATGATTACTTGCTGCAGAGTGATGCCAGAGAGAACTTCAGTAGCTAAAGTGCAGGTGCCAAGAAGCAGTGGATTGAAAAAAAAAAAAAAAGGGTAGACTTACATAAATTACAGGGCTAAAGTGTCAACAGAAATAGTGTGGTTATCCTGCCAAGGCAACTATTGGTTGTCATTTTTCAGCTATTTTTCTTTGGTAGCCCAGAGTTTGTTGTTCCTCTATTAATTTGTCCCCTCTCTGTTTGACAAACATGGTTGCCATTTCCTAGCATACGTTGCCTTCAATTTGTGTGCCATCTTGGCTTCTGGGAAAATGCTTTTTCCATCGTAATTCAGTCGGTGTGATGTGAAATGGGGACAGTGGTTAACAGGGGTGCCACCACAACGCTGACAAGCCTTGCCCTCCCAGGAAAGGAATCTCCTCGAATGGGATCATTCATACTGACCTACTTTGATTCTCTATTTCTGGTTTCCAAACTATTCATTTTAGATACAAAGATTCCTTTGAAAAATGAAATGTGAAGAGGTGAGGACAGTTCAGATTCCACAGAGCTCCATTTGTCGACAGACATGGATGGCTGCCTTACATCTGGTGGTGTGGGGGAACCAGTTAAATTCTGAGCTTGGTCTGTAGTGGTTCAGTGTGTGTCTTCATTCCTGACATGGCAAAGGCACCCAGCTGGAAAATGGCTGTTTATTGCGAAGATGAGGGAGAGGAAAAGTATAATGGCTTCATCCAAAGCTAACTTGTTCTGGGAACTGGTTGTTCGCAAGATGGAAGAAAGGTTTGGGCATAACCTGAAGCTTGGTCAGACTTGAATGAGTCTGCCTATAGGTCTCCTTTTTTTTTTTTTTTGTTCTTTTGCCATGTCACAACCAGGGGCTTTTGTATGGTATTTTAAGCCATAGAAACATCGTGACTGTGATATACTTTGCCTCTAGCTATAGCAGCTATTCATTCATTCATTTGTTCACTCATCTAGCAACAGTTAGAACTAGACATGGAACAACAGACTGGTTCCAAATCGGGAAAGGAGTACGTTAAGGCTGTATATTGTCACCCTGATTATTTAACTTATATGCAGAGTACATCATGAGAAATGCTGGGCAGGTTGAAGCACAAGCTGGAATCAAGATTGCCGGGAGAAATATCAATAAACTCAGATACACAGATGGCACCACCCTTATGGCAGAAAGCGCCTCTTGATGAAAGTGAAAGAGGAGAGTGAAAAAGTTGGTTTAAAACTCAACATTTAGAAAACTAAGATCATGGCATCTGGTCCCATCACTTCATGGCAAATAGATGGGGAACAATGGAAGTAGTGAGAAACTTTATTTTTTTGGGCTCCCAAATCACTGCAGTTGGTGACTGCAGCCATGAAATTAAAAGATGCTTGCACCTTGGAAGGAAAGCTATGACCAACCTAGACAGCATATTAAAAAGCAGAGACATTACTCTGCCACCAAAGGTCTGTCTAGTCAAGGCTATGGTTTTTCCAGTAGTCTTGTATGGATGTGAGAGTTGGACTATAAAGAAAGCTGATCACCAAAAATTGATGCATTTGAACTGTGGTGTTGGAGAAGACTCTTGAGAGTCCCTTGGACTGCAAGGAGATTCAACTGGTCCATCCTAAAGGAAATCAGTCCTGAATATTCATTGGCAGGACTGAAGTGGAAACTCTAATATTTTGGCCATCTGACATGAAGAACTGACTCATTGGAAAAGATCCTGATGCTAGCAAAGATTGAAGGCAGGAGGAGAAGGGGACGACCGAGGATGAGATGGTTGAATGGCATCACTGACTCAATGGACATGAGTTTAAATAAACTCCAGGAGTTGGTGATGGCCAGGGAAGCCTGGTGTGCTGCAATGGGGTCACAAAGAGTTGGACACGACTGAGCAACTGAACTGAACATTTGTTGAGCATTTATTATTAGAGAGTTTGTTTCTGATTATCAACTTGGTTCCTGACCTTTCATTCTATGGAGAGTCCAAAACTGGATAAGTAGTTAAAAGCGTGTTGATGGTTCAGAAAGGGGAAGAACAGAGCCTATGGGGAAGATTATGCAAGGGTACTTAAACTTACTTTAAATGGTCTGGTAAGGGCTTCCCAAGTAAGTGATGTTGCAGGTGAGAATGAGGGAGGAATTGCAGTTGGCCAGTAGAGTCAGGTGGAAGGAGCAGGAGGTGGTGATGGTGGTGTGTTTGTACCCCTGGTGTTGCATGCAGAGTGACATCATAAGCAGAAAGTGAGGGAAAGAGAAATTATTTGTATAAGAAACTGAGAGGAAAGTAAGATGGTAGGAGCTAAGAGAACTCAGGACCTTGGGTTCAAACTATTCAGTTCAGTTCAGTTCAGTCGCTCAGTCGTGTCCAACTCTTTGTGACCCCATGAATTGCAGCACGCCAGGCCTCTCTGTCCATCACCAACTCCCGGAGTCTACCCAAACCCATGTCGATCGAGTCAGTGATGCCATCCAGCCATCTCATCCTCTGTCATCCCCTTCTCCTGCCCCCAATCCTACCCAGCATTAGGGTCTTTTCCAATGAGTCAACTCTTCATTGTGGACATTTCTCACAAATGTGAAAACAGAGGTTATAATTTATGACCGTAAGCAGCTATGCCCTTCCAATAAACTAGGATAACTTTTATATTATCTGCCATTCTCAGCACAGAGAATTTTCATTTGGTCCTACCACCCTCAATAATTTTTAGCATTTTGAGTCCCATGATGGGTTGTTAGTAACATTTTCTTTAACTGCAAAAACATTTAAATATGTTCTTGACAGTAAATGATAGTAAAAGGGTGTATCTCCTTGCACCAGTGAGTGAATTATATGAGCTTCTTCCATGATTCATCATAACTTCTTGTGTCCTCAATTTTTACTTTTTACTCAGAAGATTCCAGAGCTTCTTATTGTACTATCATGTAGAGTGTTTCAAGAATTTTGAATTGCTTCTTAGGTTTTGTGCAAAAATGATAGGATATTTCCTTGGAGGTAGATAGCACGCCCTGGAATTGAATATGACTTTGAGCAAGTCAGTACCTGTATGTGTGGTCTTTGGTTTTCTCTTCTGTAAGAGGTTGTAAAAGCAGCTGAACCAGAACTCCATGTAAAGCACTTACTCTTCTCCAGGGTGTGCTGCATAGTAGGTGTTCAAAAAGCAAGAGTTAATAATTGTCTTTCAATGAGCTGATAACTTGTTGGGCTCTGAAATGACATCCTTTGACTTCTATAACTAAAGCAAGCAGAATAACACTTTAAATTCACTCTCTAGTTTTGAAGAAGTGGGTGACTTCTGTGTTACTGACACTTACTTGCTAATGCTTAGTCAGTATCTAATGTTAGCTTGACAAAAAACAGAGGAAAAAAGAGAATCTTAGTAACAGATGCCAAACTGCCAAATTAAATTACAGACTTCTGAAGTTCCTTACCTCAGTGGATGTCTCAGATATTTGTTTATGTGTGTGACTTCCAACAGGTTGCTGCAACAAATGTAGTATTAAACTGTTATCCTTAATTTATAAATGAATGTACATTTATTTAGAGTACATGGTCAGTTATTTTTATTCATAAGAGTACCTGCTCAAAGCATTTAGAGCACACTGATAAAGTAGACATTCTTTTCCACTTTATTTATAGAAAACAGTGTTTCTATATTTGGTGGAGGGAGTTCTCTGCCTTATGAGTCTTGATAAGAATCAGAATTAACTTCCCCAAAGAAGAGGAAAATAGCAAATGCTTGCTTTCCAAGTCCTCTTGAAACCATCCCTCAAGCAATGTATGTGATTGACTCAACCAGTCACATGCATTTGTTCTGGAATTTGAACAGAAGCTAGTAACCCTTTTTGTGGCATTGGTAAAATCTGAAGCACCGAGGCTCTATGGGCAGTTACATTGGAGGCAGTGGCAGCATGCAGCTGTCAGTGTGGTGATGGTTGGGACAGCCATGCCAGATGCCATGGTGGTGCTTTGGATTGCGATCCAAAGCATCTGAGCCTGGTTTTCAATCCCTCCCAGTGATCCTGTGAGTTGCTCCATAACCTTTCAATACATTTCCACTTCAGTCATCCAGTTGATGGCTTGTAACCCAAAATGCAGTTGACCAACATTGTGTTATGTTTGCCCATGCAACCTGTTTTTCATAGAGCTTTTTATGAGATTATTATGTTAGAAAACATGATGGGAAATCCAGAATAGCAAGATGTAGCAAAACCTGGGGATCATGCCAGACTATGAAAATGACCATGCTTAGAAAGTCCCTGTGTGTGACTGCAGCTGATCTTGCCTGCAGAAAGCTTTATAATTATGGTTTAAGCGGTTGTAGGGGATAAATATAGGTAGGCAATTACTAGTACCTCCAAACCAAGGTTAGATTTTGTTTTGTTCTTTGTGTCATTCACAGGAGTCTACTATTGTTTGTTGTTTTACTCTGATAATAATAATTATAAACAATCATAGTACACAACCAGTTTTTATGCTCTTACCATGTGCCAGGTGCTTTCCATAAATTCCATGTAAAGCCTCATGACAGCCATCTGTGGACAATGCTATCTTTATTTTTCGATTGCCAAAGTGGAAGTACAATAAGATGAAAAAAACCACCCAAGATTATTAGCCATAAAGCTGTCATTTCAACCTGGTGCTCATGCTCTTTGGGCTAATTGAAACGAAGCTATTAAAGTGTTTCTCAAATCAGGGAGCACAAATTCTCCTATCCCCTTGTTTTCAAAGCATCACAGTCTTTCTGGCTCATTCTCTAGGCCCAGCATTGTTGTTCACAGTTCTTTGCCTTAGTTGAGCTTTCTTGGCCTTCAGGTTTCAGCCTAAAGTCACTTTTGGAAAGAGACAGTTTCTGACCTTTCAGTCATGTTTGCATATTTTTCTATCAGAGCACTCTTTGTGGTCTGGAATGATATATTTACTTGTGTAGTTATTTGGTTTACATTTGTATCTTCCTTTAGGGCTGTAAGCTTTAGGAACCCCAGGGTCCATGTCTGTTTTGTTCACCACTGTATATTTTGCCCCTGCACAGTGCCTAGCCTATAGACATTCCCGAAATATCACTTAATAAAGGAATGGGTCCATCACTTACTAGGGTTAGGTAAGAGTTTCTCAAACTTGTTTTTTTTTCCCCCACTATTTCCCACCTAGGAAGAAAAATTGAAGTGAATTGAAATTCTCCATAATGAGAGAAATGAAATACCAGGGAATAAAATTTTATGGGGGTAAGATTGGCCTTTGGATGGCCCCCAAACATTATAACGTTGAAGATTTTCTCATTACTCAAGAACGAATTTTTGTCGCTTGTTGGCAGTATCATCCCTGTGAAGAACACATTGGCCAAGCTTTTGATTTCTCACTTTCAACTTCTATAAAATAGCTAGGAACATATAATTTGTAGGACTTCTATGAAGATCAAAGCATCAGTATGTGTCAGTTCTTGGTGTATTATAGATGTTCAAATATGAGTATAGGATGTACTCTATTAAATGTTAATTCAATATCAAGAATGACTTCAGTCAGTCAAATAATTTTCGTGTTGATGTTACAGCTTTTATAACATGCAAATCTGAAAGATGAGACATAAACAAAATAGCAGTTACTGAAAAGACACAGAGGTTTATCCAAGATTTCTTCACTTAATGGAGACTTCTGGCCTTGACTGTTTACTTATCTGAATTTAATTTTGTGTCTTCAGTTGTGGAATTTCTGAAGGAAAGCCTGATAGCGTAACTAAAGCACAAAGTAAAAGCCCACACCTACAGTGTGGATGCATTATTCATTTTAGAGCATAAAATACAATATTTAATACAAAACACACCTATATGGATTCCCTCAAGAGTATGCAATCAGGCCAGTAAATAAATTATGCAGAAACAGGTTAACTCTATTATATATGCATTCTTCAGACTTAAAAGCAGATTTTTAGTCAGTCATAAATATTAAAATGTGCCATTTGGGGCTTGTTTCCTTCTTTTCAATTTGATAGTATCAAAAAATTATTTTTCCTGTGGATAATAACTTTTATTAAAGGAAATGTCAGAAATGCACATCTCCATGGCAACTGACTAGAATCCTTTGCCAAGTTCTCTTCTTAAGTGTCTGATTTATCAGCCCCCAGGTAGTTCACTTTTGCACAAAAGAAGCCTATTGTCAGTTAATTAGGAGAAAGAAATAAGATCAGGAACTTTACTTGCAATTTAATTTGCTAGAGTATGTGTTTACTTATGTCCCATTGATATTAGGAAAATGTCTGTTGATCGTAAAAGTACTCTTAAAGTTTATGTTTGGGATTTGTTTGTGTCTAAAGTATATATTTTTATACTGTACTATGCTGTCAAGAATGAAGTAAGAAGGGAAATATGCTGCCCCTCAGTTCCACAGAGCAGCGCTTTTTTGTCTGAATGAACTTAATGCCATGACTCTGTGGAAATTTCAAGTATATTTTTCATGGTCAACTCATTTGAGAATTCTCTGGAGCTTGGAACTGGTGCTCATCTATAGGTTAAAAATGAGGACAGTACTAGGGCTTATTGAAACTGCTCACTGTGGTAAAAGTGAGCAGCCCAGTTGGGCTGGGCCCCTAGGGAGACCCTTGTTTCGTGTCTACTCTTGAGAGAACTTTGGGGCTAAAGCTTCAACAAGAAAGACCCTGGTCTTTCTTCTGAATCCCTTTGAAAGAGGAACAACATTCTCTCTGTCCACTTTTAAATAAATACTGAGCACTGATTATGTGCTCCATGCTCTCTAGGAATTAGAATGGTGAATTAACAGAAGTGTTCTATACCCTCATGGAACTTAGAATCTAAAGGCACCTCAAAGGAAATTTCCTGAATTAGGAGTGAAATCAAGGAGACATACACTGATGCTCGGAGACCATAGCTTAGTCTGGGAGGTCAAGCAGGGCATTTAGAGACCTGGTTAGAGACTGGAAGCAGGCCAGGTAGAGAGGAGAGGAGTGCATAGGTGGGAGACAGAGCAGGGGTAAAGATTTGAGACAGGGAAGAGTAGGATGTTCTCCTGAAGTTGAAATCAGTTGAGCTCTAGTGAGAGACAGGGAGGAGTTGTGTGAAAGGAGGTTGGGCAGGATGGCAGAAAGTCTCAAATGCTTGGACTTAATCCATTGGGTCATTGGGGAGCTTTGAAGAGTTTAAGCAGGGCAGTTGTTCAGTTGTTCAGTCACGTCTGACTCTTTGCAACCCCATGGACCTGTACCCCACCACCCTCCTCTGTCCTTGGGGTTTTCCCAGCAAGAATACTGGAATGCGTTGCCATTTCCTTCTCCAGGGATCTTCCCAACCTAGGGACTGAACCCACGTCTCAAAACCTGTATTGGCAGGCAGAAGAGTATTGAAATTTGACCCCCTGGCTGCTCTGCAGAAACTGGCTAAGTGGACTCTGGGGCCCTACTGCATCACCATGCACCCCATTTTCTGAGCCCGAGTACTTGAAGGGGATGCTGTCTGTGGCCATTCCACAATTTTCTGGTCTTCCTGTTCTAGCACCTGGTTCCCCTGGCAATGTCAGTTGACGTTGTTGTAACTTAGGTTTTTTGCAGAGGGGCCCCAGTGTGCTATTCTGTGTCCAGGTTCATTGCTTTATCTCATGAATGTGTCTCTTAAATATAGAGGAGTCCCCTACCCCATGTCACTACCTGGGCTGTACTTTCTTACACTGTGTGCTTTCTTTCCTGCTGGAGAGTTTAGAAGCTGCCGTTTACCTGTTTCTAATGAGGCACCAGTATGTTCTTGGCTATTGAGTTAGCTTTTGGAAAAAGTTACCGGCTTCTGGCCACACCCTAAGGATAAGAAAGATTCTAAGTGTAAAGAACAGCACGAATTTCTGCTTTCCTCAGCTGTTGCTCTTTCTTGTTAGCTACTCTGAACATTGGGGGTTTATAATATATTTGTACTGTTTGCCATTACATTGAAAAAATGATAACATATAGTAAAGCACTACTTTAAAACTAGAATTTATGTATAGGTAAAACAAGCGGGTGTCTTGAATTCCTGACTGGTTGACTCAAATGGAACTTTCTAGAAGTAACTGTGGGCAAAATTTTATTTTAAAATATTTGTTTGGAATCTGTTTTTGAATTTTGGAATCACCATCTTTTCAGTCAGAAAGAACAAACGGTATTTCTGGCATCAATTAGTGATCTATTTGTGGTAGTCTCTCTGATATCTTTATGATTTGATAGGCTGAATCATGGAAATTCTACCCTGCCCAAACTGACGTCTCAGAAGAAATTGGAAAATCTACTTGAAGATGTGTCAGCTTATTCCCACATTGTCTGGATCTGATAAACCCTTATGCATTTGGGGGGTCAAATTACCACAATTGACTTTCCTATGTTGCCAGTTAGTTTGCATCCTGCAAAATGGAAGCAGTTTACACTCAGTAAAAATGCCATCTATGAAACAGTAAAACATTATTATGTGTGTTAGCCTCTTACTTCTTTATCTCCATTTTATCCAGAGGAGACTCATAGTCCTTGAGGGAACTGATCCTAGAATCCACAAGTGTACAAGTCTCTAAGTATATCTTCCAAACTCTAATGCCTAGCCACCCGTTCTTTTTCCTCCCTTTAAATAATTATATATTGTGCCATGGATTCTTCCTGCCCCCGAAGATATCATGGTGTAGACAAGACAGACATGTTCTTGATCCCATGGTGCCTAGATTGGGATGTGTCCTTTTTTTGCATTTACCAAGTATCTAAATATCATAAAATAGTTGCTCAGTTGTGTCTTACTCTTTATGACCTTATGGACTGTAGCCGCCAGGTTCCTCTGTCTGTGGGATTCTCCAGGCAAGAATACTGGAGTGAATTGCCATTCTTTCTCCAGGAGATCTTCCCAACCCAGGGATCGAACGCAGGTCTCCTGCATTGCAAGCAGATTCTTTACTGTCTGAGCTACAAGAAAGATCAAATACCATAAAAATCATTTATAAAAACTTATTTTTTTCCTGAGAAAATTGACCTTCTCCCAAAACTATGTTCAAATTTCTAAATAAAAGGTAATTGTGTGATCTTTAAGATACTTTAAGCCTATGAGATGGAATATTCTAATGACATTACATACAATATTTTTGAAAAATAGTTAGAGATGGTAATACCAAACTACCTTACCTGACTCCTGAGAAGCCTGTATGCAGGTTAAGAAGCAACAGTTAGACATGCACATGGATCAAAATTGGGAAAGGAGTACGCCAAGGCTGTATATGGTCACCCTGTTTATTTAACTTATATGCAGAGTACATCATGTGAAATGCCAGATGGGATGAATCACAAGCTGGAATCAAGATTGCCAGGAGAAATATCAATAACCTCAGATATGCAGGTGACACCACCCTTATGGCAGAAAGTGAAGAGGAACTGAAGAGCCTCTTGATGAGTGTGAAAGAAGAGAATGAAAAAGATGGCTTGAAACTCAACATTCAAAAAACTAAGATCATGGCCTCCAATCTCATCACTTTATGTCAAATAGATGGGGAAACAATGGAAACAGTGACAGACTTTATTTTTCTTGACTGCAGCCATGAAATTAAAAGACACTGGCTTCTTGAAAGAAAAACTATGACAAACCTAGATAGCGTATTAAAAAGCAAAGACATCACCTTGCTGACAAAGTTCTATATAGTCAAAGTTGTGGTTTTTCTAGTAGTCATGTACGGATGTGAGCGTTGGACCATAAAGAAGGCTGAACACTGAAGATTTGATGCTTTAAAACTGTGATGTTGGAAAAGACTCTTGAGAGTCCCTTGGACTGCAAGGAGATCCAACCAGTCAATCCTATAAGAAATCAACCCTGATTATTCATTGGAAGGACTGATGCTGAATAATATTTTGACCACCTGATGCGAAAAGCTGACTCAGTGGAAAAGACCCTGAGACTGAGAAAGATTGAGGGCATGAGGAGAAGGGGACGACAGAGGATGAGATGTTTGGATGGCATCATCAACCCAATGGACATGAGTTTGAGCAAACTCTTGGATTTAGTGATGGACAGGGAAGCTTGGAGTGCTGCAGCCCATAGGGTCGCAAAGAGTCAGACACAACTGAGCGACTGAACAACACTACCACCAACCTCAGGATATAATGTTAAATGAAAAAGGCAGAATATAAGGTTAATATATCACATCATTTTTATTTTATAAATAACTACAGAGATATAAGCAGATTTGTAAACACTTTGAAAAGTTATGAAATGCATAGACAAGAGGTTGAGTGTAAGTACAGAAAAATGTTAATAGTTATTATGTGGGGGTCGGAGCATGTGTCTTTTAATTTAATAAGCCTGGCGTGCTGCAGTCCATGGGGTTGCAAAGAGTCAGACTTGACTGAGTGACTGAACAAAACAAGGGGCATGGTGATTACATTTTTGTCTTAAACTATTCTGTATTTTTCCTATTTTCAAAAATAATACATATTAATTTTATAATCGGGATAATGTTGAAAATAATCCCAGTCTTGAATCCCTATGAAATAGACATTTTATTGCTATAGAGATTCCTGCACCAAACATCTTGAGAATTTTTTTAATAACAGAACGGCAACTGATAATTCTCCTGTCTGCTATTTCTCTTATTCTATATGCTTTACCTCCCTCTTTGAAATCACCATTTATTTTGCTTCTCTCCATCCATTTCTTCTGGTTATTTGGCTAGATTATTATTGGTGTGTGGGAGAAATTATAATAATGAAAGCATAGGCTGACTTACCTGTGTTGCATCTATTTAAATACCAGGGTAGGCAAGAACTTGGATATGTTAAAAGTAGTGAAATTAAGTGAAGATCTGTATGACGTGAAAATCCATTTGTGGTGCCTTTGAAGGTGTACGGTGCTATTGATACAGTGTTCATGAAAGGGGGAAGAAGACTGCTGGAGGATTCGATAACGCTATTGAATGAAAAGTTGGGACCTCAAGAAGACTTCTGAATCTGGTTGTGTGCGTGTGTGTGTTACAAGGTCGGCCTATACATGAGCTATGAGTATGTTTTTGTACTTAAAAATTATGTCGTATATTTTGGGGATCAAATGATATATACAATAATGCATAGTAGTACTAGTTTTAGATACTGTTATAGTAGATATGAAATCATTTCACTCATTATCACCATCATCAATGTATCCTAAAAGTACAATCACTATCCCAAGGTCCTTAGTAATAATGCTAATGATGATAACACACCTAACGTGTCTTGGGTCCTTAGTATGTGTCAGATTCTATCCTAAGGTCTTCTTTATATATTAAATTTTGAAATGTTGTGTCTTTGGAAATGTGTCTTTATCCTTGGAAAAACTGGGAACTACTTGGGTTGAGAATGTTGGTATAAATTGTAAGGCCCCAAAACTTTGGAGGCAGTGTAGTTTTATGGGTTAGAACTCGAATGCTGGTGTCAGGAATACCTGGGTTCAAACCCTGTCTCTACCTTTTTCTGGCTTTGTGACTTTGGGAAAATTATTTAGCATTCCTTTATCTCTTTCCCCATTTATAAAACAGAAATAATTGGTACAAGATTAAATAATACAGACAAAATCCTTAGCAGTGTCTGACAGAGAGAGAGGGCTAAATAATGATGCCTGTTTTCATAACGAGCTTTTAGTCACAGGTTAACTTGAAAAAAAGACAAATGAATGGCATTTGCTCTAAGACGTCACATATGTGGGGTTTTTTTTTTGGTTGAGTCTTGTGGCGGGAAAAAGGAGATGAAATTTGTTCAATATTTGAACATTTCAAACCTTGACCCAAGTTAAAATTTGATAAGAAAGGATATCAATTCAAGGGACAGCTAAACGGAATTAGGCAAATAACTTGAGGTACTACCATCCCCTGCTGTTGGTTTTCCATTCCTGTTGTGTTTGCTGTCCTGCGCTCTCCTTTGGGAACACAAATGGATTTGTTTCCTTGACTGAGTGTTCCCTCTGCCTCAGTCTGGTTCTTGGCATCTCTTGCATCTGGCCTTGTGACCTGATGGTAGTTTTGGTGGCCATGCCCACAGCTGGCAAGACTGTTGTTATTTTAATGCCTTTAAATAGTCTGTCTGAACCACAGCCCTTGGATACCAAGAATCAACATTGTAAAAAGATAATGGGCTCTAATGATGTGGGTTGTTAGGTGGTTAGTTGAGTTACAGAGGGTCTTGTTACTAGGCCAGAGTTTGGACAGACATTAATCAGATACTGGAGTAATTGGGATCTTGCTCAGAATGCAGTGTTCTTCAGTGACTCATGTTGTGAAAAGATACTGCCCTTTTCTAAGAGAGCACCCTGGACCATAGGGATGAGAATTTGGAGATGGTCTTAATAGGGAAAATTTCCACAGTAATTGTAAATATTGTCATACACAATTATGGAACACAGGCTCCTACTTGCTCTAATCGAGTATTTAGTTATCTGTGGACAGAAAAATAAAATCTGAGAGAATATGACCTGGTTACTATATTTTCCTGCTAATTTCTCCAGTCCAGGTTCAATGCATGATGCAGGGTGCTTGGGGCTGGTGCACTGGGATAACCCGGAGGGATGGGATGGGGAGGGAGGTGGAAGGGGGGTTCTGGAAGGGGAAAACATGTACACCCATGGGGGATTCATGTCAATATATGGCAAAACAAATACAGTATTGTAAAATTAAAAAATAGAAAATTAATAAAAAAAAGATGTTGATGTCTCAATGGCAGATAATAAGGGGGATTGGGTCTATTTTATGTTGTTTTAAGACATGAGGATTCTATACGAGACAAACAGTTACGTTAAAACAAGCAGTTATTTTTTTTATGAAGTGTTAAAAGAGTTTATGTGAAAATACTTTTGAAGAAACAATTCAAAGACAACCTGAATCCAACTTCTTGGCTTCATGAGACACGCACACACACTGTTCTTCAAAGAACCTTTTGCTAAGTATAAGTGACTCTGTTGGGGGCAATGTTATGTTGTATTGATATAATTGGAAGATTTTTCACTGTTTTCTAAGTGTGCATCTAATTTAATGTGTATGTCCCATTAAAAACTTCAGGGGAATGAATTACAAATGTTTGTGTGTGTCTTATTGAAACTGAGACCTTAAATAGAGTTAGCAGAGCAAAAATAAAAATTAAATCATGCATCCAGGCAACAAATATGTTTTGAATGCCTGTTCTGTGCCAGGCCCCATGTTGGGAGATGGGGTACACTGGTGTGAGCAAGGCAAATAACTCCTGCCCTTAGGCAACTTAGAGCAGCCCAACTAATCCACTCAAGGCTGTCGTGAGAGTTTCCCCAAGACAATAAAAAATAACTCCCATCAGGTCCTCTATACAAGGTTGTTCTTTGGGTTAATCTATAAGCTCATTATGAGATGGCATTTACTTAGCACTTCCAAGTTCATTTTAAATATTGTAATTCCTGTTCCCAAGGTTTTAGTTTATCCTTTGTGTTTTCTGTTTTTAATATAATTTTTTTTGTGTGTGTGTGGGGTTAGTGGTGGGGAGAGTAGTCACAAAGTAATTGGAATGAATCAGGGGATGCTCAATCCCTGATCTGTCATAAACACAACATGGATAGGGGAATGTGCCTTTTCAATAAATCTGGATCATTTTCAGTTGGTATTTTATTAAGTCATTTAAGAAAAGACTTGATGTAGATTTTAAATAAATGGTTGTAAAATTATATATAATTAGAGAGTATACCATAACTTGATAATTGGGCTAGTCTCAAGTAAGAAATAATCCTTCCTTTTGTCCTAATTAGGATGAGTAGGATTTAATTGTACCCCTTTTAAGCTGGAGGTCAAAAACTACAAAAGTGATCAGAAAAATCTGGCCCCCTCCATCTTCTACAAACAGCTCTTACAGTTACTTAAGGTCAGAGGCTGTCAGGCCACTGTCCTTCTCTTAGGAACTTAATGATAGTTTAATCAAGTCAGGGAGATGCTGGTGATTCCATTCTTGATAGACTCTGATAACTTGTTAATGGGCAGAAATGTCTTCTCAAAGAGGTTTAGGTTTCAGCTGCACAAAGAAACTGTTTCAGGAAATGTGAGCCCAGGTGCAATACAGACTTGTATTTTGCCCAAGGTCTGTCTTAGCTGGAAGGCCCCAGAATCTTTGGACTTAAGACATGTGTGATTTCAGTGTCAGTGGTTGTGGAATGCATTTTATTTTTCCAAAGCAATTAGTAGCACAGGCTTGGCTGCCTTTTAAATGCTTGAGTTTAGAGATGCTCAGAATTCTCTATTATGGTTGCCAACTGTCCTTTATTTTAGTTTGCAGTACAATCGTATATGAGTTCCTCAACTAGGACATTTTGGGAGGCTTTATAGAGATACAGAATCATTATAATCAGATTTTGTCAATTTACTGTTATAGCTATTTATAAGGGTGTATAACATATTTTGGATAATTAAGAGAAACCAGTTTTCATCCTCAACATGTGACATTTTTATATCCCCCTAAAATGCACTGCAGTTCATGGATAAGGTAACTTGAGGCTTTCAAAATGGAAAACGGAGTTTTCACCTGAGGACGTTCTTGGTTACAAGTGGTTATTAGGGAAAGTGATTGCAGACTTCAGATATTGCCAGCAGGCTAAAACCTCCTGCTCCACTCAAATGTCTTGTGGTATTCTGCCTAATGGTGGAATGCAAAGATGGCCAAACCAATGTTCTAATGGCTGTTTTGATCCAGGCATTGGAAGAAGTTATGTTTTTGCAATTTGATTCTGAGTTAATGGCAACATTTGCTTCTTGTGTAGCCAAGCATGTTAATAAAGCACCCTTTCTGAAAGTGGTCCAGAGAACTGCCTTCCAGAAGCAAAGATGAATTCTCTAGAAACAAAGTAAGACTTTATGCTTCTAGTGTTGTAAAGAAGTTGTTCCATAAGAACTAATTTTTTGTGCATAAGAGTATATTCTTAACTCTTTCTTCTTTGCTGATAGCAAAATGTATGTACCTGATGGTTACCTACTGCCTTAGTGTGTGTGTGTGTGTGTGTGTGTGTGTGTGTGTGTGTGTGTTTTAATAGAAGTCACTTAAGAATCTGGGTTTCTACTTAGGGTGTAGCCTGTTGTACCCATTGAGGCGAATGGCTTTGATCATTCCTCCCCTGGTGGCAGAGTTGTGTCTGTATAGATAGATAGATTACGGAGTGTTGGGAAAGGATACTTAGCTAGGTTTGTTTTTCAAGAGATGCTTAGAATTGCGTTGTTCTTTTTTTCACTAACTAATTCTAATCCTAGTTCCTTAAAAAGGAGAAGAAAATTAAGGAAAATGGGTTTGGGTCATGCTGATTTCTTGCACTCCTGAAATAAAGTTTTGGTTAATATACAGTTCTCTTAAGAAGACTGACATCAAAATGACTCCATCCCATGTTTTTTTAGTAAAAAAAAAGAATGAGCATTGTCATATAGTTCATATAATAAATAATGATAAGCCTACAAATAATAAACTTCCATGAGAGAAGTCTATACTGGGAACAGAAAGGACACAGAGGGAGTGGTAATTCTGTTCACTTGATACATGCTAGATGGTTTGCTGAATTTAATTCTTGAGGCATCCAGTCAAGCTTTTGTAAGGAGAGCTGAACTGGGTGTTAGTGAGATGCTAGTGAAGATAGGATGAGGAGAGAAGGGAAAACTAGACAGAAGGACCGAGGAGAGTTTAGGTGAAGAGGAATAAGGCAGCAAGAGTGACAGGAGCTCTGTCAGATACAGTGGTGTATCTGAGGGTGGCTGAGCACAGTGAGATTGCATGGTAAGGCATTTAGCACAGCCCGTGGTATACAGTAAATCCCCATTAAATGGCACCTTAAAAATAAAAGCTGCTTCCAGTGGTGTTCTGGTAAAGGTTTAACAACAGGCCCTTAGAAGGGAGGGGAACCCCTGATTTGTTGCCTTTGCAGATTTCTGTGGTGTAATTATGCTTACTGTGGCTGATTTCAAGCTTGTGACACAATGTCTTTGAACTCAGAATTGGGAATAGGTGCGCCATCAGCTCTCCCAAACTGGAGGAAGCTGGTTCCAGCACTCCTTTGATTCCTTTCCTCTTGTATGTGATGCTTGAGGTCTTTGCAGTCCTTTTTTCTTCTTTTTTTTTTTATATCTGAAGGTTATTTTCCTCAAGTCACCCTGGCCTAAGCAGCAGAAAATCAACTCAATTATTAAAAGACAAATGGTGTCAATGTGACGTATATTATGGGAAGTAAGGGCTAAGCTCTGGGGTATGAATTTTGCTTGCGGGAATTTCTGGACTCACATCTTTGGCCAAGAGCCTCTTGGAGTTTTAGACAGGAGAATAAGAATGGTTTTTGATTCCTGGCTGAGTGAGGGTGGCCCTGGTGGGAGGAACTGACTAATGTGAGTTACTTGTTAGAGCTTGGAGAAAAGTGAGAGCTGGGGGGTGTGGAGGATATTTTTGTTAGCAAAAAGATACTAAGTCTTTTTCAGTTTTTTTTTTTTTTTCCTGATGAGGATTTGAGTAGGCAAAATGTGTGGGAAAGAAGAGAACAGTCCAGAATTCTGTGTAATAGAGGAAAGTAGAAAATGAGGATGGAGCAGTCCTTAAACCTGCTTGCAATTGGAATGTCGTGGAGAAAGAGTAATAAGGATGAGGAAGATCCTTAGTCACAGTTGCTCACCTAATATGCTGGCCTTGGTGCTGAGTGATGTACAGGGCATATTGTTCTTTTCCTTGCAGCTACCTTGAGAAATAGATACCCAGTAAGTTGGAAATTTAGAAATTATCCTTGATTGTTCCTCTAACCCACTGCATCCTGTTTATAACCAAGTCCTGATGACTATACCTCCACTTATATTTCACAGCCATTTGACTCCTCTCCGTGTCCCCATCTAACCCCCTGGTATAGGCCACTATCATCGTTCACTCCTTATCCGGTGTCCCTAAGTTCACAGTTCCTCCTCCGTTCCTTTTCTACATGGCAGCAAGAATGAGACTCTTAGAAGTGCACGCAATATCATGTTCAGTTCAGTTCGGTTCAGTCGCTCAGTCGTGTCCGACTCTTTGCGACCCCATGAACGGCAGCACGCCAGGCCTCCCTGTCCATCACCAACTCCCAGAGTCCACCCAAACCCATGTCCATCGAGTCGATGATGCCATCCAAACATCTCATCCTCTGTCGCCCCCTTCTCCTCCTGCCCTCAATCTTTCCCAGCATCAGGGTCTTTTCAAATGAGCCAGCTCTTTGCATGAGGTGGCCAAAGTATTGGAGTTTCAGCTTCAACATCAGTCCTTCCAATGAACACCCAGGACTGATCTCCTTTAGGATGCACTGGTTGGATCTCCTTGCTGTCCAAGGGACTCTCCAGCATCTTCTCCAGCACCACAGTTCAAAAGCATCAGTTCTTCGGCACTCAGCTTTCTTCACTGTCCAACTCTCACATCCATACATGACCACTGGAAAAACCATATCCTTGACTAGCTGGACCTTTGTTGGCAAAGTAATGTCTCTGCTTTTAAATATGCTATCTAGGTTGGTCATAACCTTCCTTCCAAGGAGTTTCAAGACTGCAATCACCATCTGCAGTGATTTTGGAGCCCCCCAAAATAAAGTCAGCCACTGTTTCCACTGTTTCCCCATCTATCTGCCATGAGGTGATGGGACCAGATGCCATGATCTTAGTTTTCTGAATGTTGAACTTTAAGCCAACTTTTTCACTCTCCTCTTTCACTTTCATCAAGAGGCTCTTTAGTTCTTCTTCACTTTCTGCCATAAGGGTGGTGTCATCTGCATATCTGAGGTTATTGATATTTCTCCTGGCAATCTTGATTCCAGCTTATGCTTCCTCCAGCCCAGCGTTTCTCGTGATGTACTCTGCCTATAAGTTAAATAAGTAGGGTGACAATATACAGCCTTGATGTACTCCTTTTCCTATTTGGAACCAGTCTGTTGTTCCATGTCCAGTTCTAACTATTGCTTCCTGACATGCATACAGGTTTCTCAAGAGGCAGGTGAGGTGGTCTGGTATGCCCATCTCTTTCAGAATTTTCCACATATCATGTTATCCTCTTGCTTAAAAGCCTTCCGTAGCTCTCTATGACATTTACAGTGAAGTCTAAACTCCTTCCTGTGATCTAGTCTTTATTTATGATGTCCCTTGCTTTCTAAGCGCCAGAATACTGATTTGTCAGTTTTTTAAACATTCACTATCTTTTCTTTGCCTTTGTCTAAAGCCCCATCCTCTCCACTTCCCTTTCCTCTGTTGGGTTCTTCCTCATTCTTGAGGTCTTTGTTTAAATGCCACTTATTAAGAGAAGGCTTCTTTGATCTTGTAATTCAAAGAGATCCTTCCTCTTTCCTAATACTCTCTCTGCACCCTATTTCCTTCTTAGCATTGTCTATTTAATTTTTAAAATTTGCTTCTTTAGCTTTCTTGCCCACCAGGCCATGGGTGGATACTATGTCTCTCTTGTTATCGTGGTTTCTTCAGTCCCTGGCACTGTGCCTGTCATATAGTACATGCTTGATAAACATCTGTTGAATGAATAATGAAACTGTGCCATAGTCCAAGGTCACTTGGGTTGTATGCTATTGCTCATTCTCTCTAGTGAGCACCTAAGGTCATTGCCATTTCCTCTCCCATCTGCCACCTTCTGTCGTACAGGGGACTGATGGCACTGGGGGTTGAGGTTTGGCCTGCAGTGTCCTTTCAGCCTAGATCCAGTCCCAGGGTTACCCCCTGACTTTAGCCATCATTCATTTTCTGAAAGTCCCTACATCTGGGTCTTCACAGCACTCTTACCTCACCTCTTGCCCATGTTTCTAATGCCAGTTGGGCACCTTTTGACCTATCCCCATGTGTTTCAAACATAGCTTGTACAAAACTGAATTCATCAAATTCTGTTTCTCTGTGCTCCTCATCTTAAACAAGTGGCACTTTCATCTGCTCAGTTGTCCAAGTTAGAAATCTGTGCATCTTCCTTGGGGAGTTTTTCTTATCTCCTATAGTAGGTCAGTGAAACCTACCACTTTGAACCTCTCTGTATCCTCCAACTCAGGGCCCTTCTTCCTCTACCTACCATCTCTGCCTTAGCTCAGGTTCACTGTCTTCTCTGACTTTCTGTTGCAGCAGCCTCCTCATGGGTCTCCCTGCTTCAGGTCAGGTTAACTTCAGTATATTCTAAGGTATCTATCTGAAATGCACATCTGAGCAAGCACATCCTTTTCAAACCCTTATACAGCCTCTCCTGGTAAGAGGAAGTGCAAATCCTTTGCTTCTGGGCTCTGTGCCTTCTGTTGTGTATTCAGAGAGGACAGGTCTCCCATTTTCTTGTCACAGCCCCGTTTTTATGTCTTCTCTTAACTCTTCTTAGTTGTCATTTTTCATTTGTATGCACACATACATGCAAATGTGTTTATTTCTATTATTTTCTACAATGTCTGATTGTAATTAGTTCTTTAGGTAGCCTGAGCTCTAGGAATTGATCAGTGTTTCTAGATATATGTTTCAGATTCCTCATACCAGAAGTCAGGACCCAAGCATGTCTTCGTTGTAAAGTCTTGTGAACCCAAATGCCAAGAATTTTCTGAAAATTTTGAAAGTATCTAGTTTGTCTTTTTGTTCACTCGCTGTCACCATGAGCCTCAATAATAGTTAATACTTGCTGAGCAAATGATGAATTGGAAAATATTAGTGGATTTTGAAAATCATCTAATTGGGTCATGACCAACATGATTTAAATAAAAAAGGTCAGAACAGAATGGGATGGAATAGAATTAGAATTCCTCAGATTGAGTAAGTAGAGGAATTGTTTCAGGAAACTTTTCATTTCTGTTTAAATCCATGTTGTTATTGACTGCTGTTGCCATCAGTAGCCCATTCCCCAGTTCTTCATGGGCACACAGCTGGACTGCATTTTCCAGATCTGCTTATGTCTGGCCGTGTGACTCAGTTTTGACCAGTGGAACAGGAACAGAAGTGAAGGTATATTCACTGACTTGCATGCCCTCTAGAAACCTTGACTCAACTCATCATTCAAGATGGTTTCTATAGTTGGAGGCCTATTCTAGAGTGTATTTCAGAAAATTGCTATCAAAAAGTTTAGAAGCTTTTGTATTATATTGTCTAATTCTAATAACCATGTGAAACAAGTACCAGTACCATTCCCATTTTATAGACACTGAAGCTGAGACACAGAGAGGTTAACTTGCTTGGTCAAGGTCACAGAGCTAGAGGTTAGTGGAGCCAGAATCCAGGCAATTAGTCTACAGAGTTGGGATTTTCATCATGACATGTTATCTCTCATGACAGTGTCTGTTTCAAGCACAGCCAATACCAAGAGTTTTTCTCACACCTGAGGTGACGACTGGTGCTCAGTTTCCAGTTATCTTTTTCCATTGTTTTGAATCAGTTTTTATAAACGTGATCTCTACAGACACTGTGAAAATACTTTTGTGAAATATGGCTCTGAAGTCTTCAAAGTGTCGTGTTGGGGATTAGCAATATTATTCCCAGGGATTCTGATGTGAGTCTGGCTGCCAAAAACCCCTTCCACTGTTTTGGAAAGGACAAAGGGTGGGGGGTATAGTCCCATTTATAGGGGAGTAAGGGTAATTTCTAACATATGGCTTATGATTTACTATCTTGAAGAAACTTTTATCTGTGGCTCAGTAGCTAGGCCTCATCAAGCAAAAGATGATGAAAGTGTTTATGAGGAATGGACTTGCTAGTTCAATTATTATTTCAAGGGAATGACCAATAAGAAAATTATACCATTGCAGTTTTTAGAAGCTAGGCTCCAGTTGTGTCTTTGTGGACAGCTTGATTGTTTCAGAGAAGTTTATTCAACTTCCATTATATCTTCTCAATAACTCATCTCAAGAAGTTTTAGTCTTTGATATGTTAAAAAAGGAAGGAAGGAAGGAAGTCATCTGTCTTATTACTCAGCAGTGAATTTAGACAGGAACAGCCTGACTGTATGTGGTTGTCTGGACTCCATTGAGAATGGGCTGTATTCTTAATATACATGAAATTTACCTTTTGTAGTATTTCCCACAATGTATAGTGTTGTCCTGTTTTAATTGAAGAAAACACACACACACTCATACACTACCCCCACTTCACCCCCAGTATATCACACTTACACACATTCATGGAAAAAGGGTCTGGAAAGCAAGTTTATACCAGACTATTGATAGCTGTTATCTCTGATGCTAAGATTGCAGTAAATTTCACTTTTCCCCCAGCATTATGTGAAAAATACCCTCCCAAGCCCCCTAAAAGCCACTCACCACTTTTGGTGGTGGCTCTTATGATCAGCATTTTTTTTTTTTTTTTTAATGTATGTTCCCCTCCACTCATCACCAGCTGTAGTGGGACATGTGGACGTTTGAGTTAGGTGTCAGTTCAAAGCCTGTCTCCTTTGTGCCAAGCTGGGTACTTGAGGCGAACTCCTCAATAGCCAGATATGAGTTTTAAAATGGAAATAATGCCAGTTACCCTGTGAGGATTAGAAATACGGTGATGCCTGTCAGCAGTTGGCATGGGGCCTGGCCCGAGTAGGGATTCAGTAAACAGCAGCTGTTGTTATTTTTCTGCTCATCCCTCACATTGTACCGCTCGTCTCCACTCTCATGGCCTCCCTTCTCTGCAGGCCCCCATTCCTCAGTTTTATTGAAATAGCTCCCAATGACCCCCACCTTCCTTGAACTCCCTGAGCTGTTGCCTGTTTCATTTTCACTGGGAGTGTTTCTGATCTGGTGATTTCTGACACCCCCACAAACTAAACTTGAGCAGCTCATGACAGTTGGCCACCCTTTTACCTCCACTGCACCCCTTCACTTACCCTCTGTGCCAGATTACTTCATGTGCTGATCTGGAAAATGGGCCAAACAACTTTGCATTCCCTTGGGGCTTTTGTGAAGTTCAATACCGTAATGTCTTAGAAAGTGCTGTCAACTGGCAAGTGTAGTATACACCTGCATGGCTGTTAGTGGTGCTGTATATTTGTTTCCTTGGGCTGCTGTAACAAATGACCTGGTGACTTAAAACAATATAAATTTACTTTCTCACGGTTCTAGAGGGCAAAAATCTGAAATCAAGGGGTCAGCAGGGCCATACTCCCTCTGGAGACCTTGGGGGAGAATTTATTTCTTGCTTCTTCCAGCTTCTCATGGTTCCAGGCATTCCCTGGCTTGTGGCCGAACTTCCTCCAGTCTCTGCTTGCATCTCTGTATCACCTCTTCTGTGTGTGTCTTCCTCTCTTGTCTGTCTCAAATCTCCCTCTGTCTTTCTCTTATTAAGACACTTTTCATCAGATTTAAGGCCCAGCTGGGTAATCCAGAATGATCTCATCTCAAAATCCATAACTTGATTACATCTGCAGGTATCTTTTTTTCCACATAAGGTAACATTTGCAGGTTACTTGGATGACATGCTTTTGGGCAGGGGGTTGGAGGATGAGCAACATGTAACCTACTACATGCTATTTTCTGAAGTTTATTCTTTCACTCTTCAAACAAATCTTTATCGAATACCTGCTGTTCATTGGGGACTTCCTTGGTGGCTCAGTAGTACTTTGGCCACCTGATACCAAGAGCCAACTTGTTTGAAAAGACCTTGATGCTGGGAAAGATGGAATGCAAAAGGAGAAGGGAGTGGCAGAGGATGAGACGGTTAGAAAGCATCACTGATTCAATAGACATGAATATGAGCACACTCCAGGAGATAGTGGAGGACAGAGGAGCCTGGTGAGCTACAGTCCATGGGATCCCAAAGAGTTGGACATGACTTAGTGACTGAAGAACAACAGCAACTGTTTACTGGGTCCTGCTGTGCTTGAATACAACAGTGACCAAGATAGATACTTCACTTGCCTTTGGGGACCTTACTGACCTGGTAGGAGATAGAGATACTAGGCAGTGACGAATTTGACCAGACTTGATGGCTACCTTGTTAGATAATCTTCCCAAACGAATTAAGCTCCCCAGGTCTCAGTTTATTGGCCTGCTTAATTCACAAGATGATAATGAAGATCAAATAAAACCATAGGTGTGGAATTGTCCTTGACCTTGACCTGGCAGTTTTATTGCTGTGACTTTGCTCATACTGTCCCTCTGAGAATTTGGACTCTGGATTCTGACTGCACCTTCACAATGTTCTGAGACTTTGAGCAAGTGACTGAACCTTTCTGAGCCTCTGTTTCTTGAGCTACAAAATGGGGGTAATGTTAATAACAGTGCCACATTGGGTTCTTACTACAATTGAAATAAACTCATGCATTGCAGTTTAAAGAAAAAACAAGTGTGTGTAAATTCTTAAAAAATGAATGCACATTTCCTTTAGTCAATTTAAAAAGTGTAGATTCACAAGAAAGTAACATGAAAATTGCTCATGATCTTCTTACCTGTAACTGGTCTCTGGTAACATTTTGGTATATATTCTTTATGTCATTTTTTCCAAAATATAATTTTTATTAATACTAAACTGTGCACTATTCTGAAAACAACTCTTAATTTATTGTCAATATTTCTGTACATTAGTTAATTTTCTCTTCCAACATCATTAATAAAGGCTGCTAGTTCATCATATACCAGTTTTGTAAATTAATAGAACAAATATACACAGAGATTTTATCAAAATTGGGGTAGTTTTATAAGCAGAGGCAGTTCAAAGGATGCCTCTGCCTTTGCGACCCTTCTTTTGGGAGTGGATACTGTGCCTTGGCTATACTGCTTCGTGGGGAGATCTTAGGGAAACTGTCTGATACCTAGGGTCAAAAAATCATATTTCTTGGAGTCTAGATTTATCATCTTCCTGTATCCCAGTCTCCAAAGCTCTCCAACTCTCTACTTGGCTGTCACTGAGGCCAGTGGGTCACCTTCAGGCTCAGCTCCATCCCAAGTTAAGACTCCATGGGCCCTTTCATTAAGGGAATTCATCTGATTCAGCTCACATAGAATCAAGTCCACCTTGAATTGATTTGCATTTCTCCATGGCCTCAAGCCTGAGACCTGTGTATCAGAAAAGCATGGTCTCTGCATTCAGGGAAGTCTGGGTTCAAATTGTCTCAACTGCTCACCCACCCCATGACTTGAGTAAAGTCATAATTCTCTTTTCCTTCATTTTCTCAATGTTGAATGGGAACAATAATATGCCCCTTAGAGCTTTAGTATAAGAGTTAAGCATTGTCTTAAATCTCCTAAAGCATTGAATAAATGGATAGAACCAAGAAATAAATGGATAGAATATGAGATTAGTGCAACATCTTTCTTGGACTTTATGTATTTTTTTATTTATCATTTCATGCTTATGATATGCCAGGTCCTGTTTCAAATAGTAAACTCATTTTAAACATGGATGGAATTTAAGCCAGTTAACTAGACTTAGTAAACAGTGATGAGTATCAACAGTAGCCAGGTACTGTGGAGTTATGTTAGGCTTTGGGAGCTACTGTCTGGTCCACTTTTCTAGGGCCCCATGGAGGATATACACATACACGTGCAGAAAGAATATTGGTAACCATGGCATGCTACAGTCCATGGGGTCACAAAGAGTCAGACACACTGAGCGACTGAACTGAACTGAATCATGGCTAAGAGCACAGGCAAGGAATGGAATCTCAATTATTATGATAGGCCACTCAGCTCCTCAGTTTCCTTGCCTGTGAAATAGAAGGAATTGTGATGATTGAAGGACAAAAAACATGTGCAGTTTAGCACAGTACTTTGTACATGAAAACTAAAATGTTTGCTATTGTTGTCCACATTCTAATGGAAATAAAAACAAAGTACAGGATGAGAAGGAAGAATTTGTGTGTGTGTATGGTGTGTGTGGTGTGTGTGTGTGTAGTTTCTTGCAGTACATAGGATTTGAACTGCGCCTTTGAGAGATTGTAATGGGTGAAGGGTATATAATAGACGGGACAACCTGGGGACTGTGTTGGTGAATGCAACTGTATTCATGGGAGATGTTGAAGTGGTTATGGTTGGGCAGGAGATGACAGGACGATATGTAGCTTCTTTCTAGGAAATGACTTCTGCCTTAGGTTTGAGGCCATGTTGCCAGTTTATTTTGTTTATCCTTCCATCCATCCATCCATCCATCTCTGTCTTATCTGAGCACTTAAGCTAGTCGTTTTCTCTGTCTGGGCCTTAGTCCCCTCATCTGTAAAGTGAGGATAATCACAGGACTTTGGGGAGTTGTGGTGAGTGTTGTGTGAGAGAGACTCTTGGTGACAGATGTTAGGTGCTCTTGTGTTGGCTGTGTACTAGAGGGTGTGCTGTGCGCTGGGGGTTTGGTAACTGCTCAGAGTGTGCCCTCAGTTTTCTGTGTAGTTTCTCCTGCTCTAGTCCCCGGCTTGGGATCTCACTGCTCTTGCTCTTGGGCCTAGGTTTTTTCCCCTGGACCTCCTGAGGACTACAACTTACCTCTCAGTTTCCCCTTGCTGCCAGCTCGCTCAACAAGGCCTCTGCCAGGACCTCCCACTGACCAGCTCTGCCTGTGAATGAATGAACACATGTGACCCATCACTGACCTTCTGGTTAGGCTGCCTCTAGCCCATTGTGCTTTTCCAAAGGGACCATCTGTCATCTTGGGGACATCATCTTCTTGTGACCATCTCTGTCTCCTCCCAGGGTCCATGGTCCTTTTCCAGCTCCCTGTTCTTCCTGCCTTGGCTTATCTTAATGCTCTCTGAATTCCAGATGGTCATGAGAAGTTGGTCACACTATTAAATACGTGTTAAATAGCCAACATATTGAACTATGTTCCAGGTACTCTTCTAGGGGCCATTGCATACTGGACTTATACCTGTTAACTTATTTCATCCTTATAACAAATGGAATGAGTGCAGCTCTTATCCCCATTGACAGATGAGGCCATGAGACAAGAGTAGTCTAGCTCCCTACCTGAGGTTTTACAGCTGGTTGGTGGTAATGCCAGAAATAGTTTGCAAATCAGATGTCAAAAAGTCAGTTATTACACTTATAGGAGGAAGAGACTACTGTTCTTAGAGGTACAAAAAAATTCTAAAATCTCAATTTTATTTTTTAGATACAATCATTAGGGATCTATGATTGTTACCTGGCCTCATACTTGAGAGAGAATTTCCTGGCTAAAGTGTCCGATTCACACTGGAGATGAGATATTTTGAGGTGTGTACTTGTGCCTCTTGTCTCAGGTTTTTGGTTTGTGCTTGTTGTTATTAATGTCAATCCTTTTGCTTCAGTTTCCTACTAGTGTAATACAATAATAAAGGCAAATGCAATGAAACATTCCAAAATTGCACAGAATCTGCTGCAGAGAAAGACTAGATGGTGAGGATTCTGAGCAGATTTTGAGTTGACTTGTAAACAGTACCGACAGGTTTTGTTCAGCATCTGAAACCCTAAAATTCTGATCAAGCGCGTGGATGGTGGTTTGAAAGGCTCCATCTGTGATGCCTGAAAGCCAAATGTTTGCAAGTCCCACAGGGGAAGCCAAAGATCACTTGTGGATAGGGCACCTCTCTGGGGAGATTGTCTCTGTGCTTATTCATGAGAGACTTCTACCCTGTCCCACACAGTTATGGTCACAGCATTTCTGATTCAGGAACATCTTTGCTTGATAAAGTGGCTCAGAGTGGCTGAAATGCCTGACTAATTTTTGGCCCCTTTAGAAGATGTGTAAGGATGGATGGACTCTACCATTGTCAGGTTGCGTGTGGAATGGCCAGTTCTTGGCACCATGTTTTAGGAATGAGATAGAACATGGAGCTTTTCTAGAGAAGAGTCATCAGGATGGTTCTTATTTTGGCTCTTGTGTTCTACCATGAATGGCTGACGGGCCTGGAGATATTTCAGGCAGAGAAGAAAATTCTGTAAGAGAGAGATGTGGCTGCTTTCCCGTACTCGGGGTGCCTTCTTAAGAAAAGGAGCTAGATTTGTTCTTTGGAGGTTGCATGTCAAGAGTTGGCTGAACTTTTGAAGGATGCTGCTGCTGCTAAGTCACCCCAGTCATGTCCGACTCTGTGTGACCCCATAGACGGCAGCCCACCTGGCTCCCCCGTCCCTGGGACTCTCCAGGCAAGAACACTGGAGTGGGTTGCCATTTCCCTCTCCAATACGTTTAAGTGAAAAGTGAAAGTGAAGTCGCTCGGTCGCGTCCGACTCTTCTCGACCCATGGACTGCAGCCTACCAGGCTCCTCCGTCCATGGGATTTTCCAGGCAAGAGGACTGGAGTGGGCTGCCATTGCCTTCTCCAGCTGTGGGTAAAAAAAATCTCAGATTTGTTACTCAGTGGTCTGGTCTTGGGTTGCTCATTATTCTCTGAGGCTTGAGTTTCCTCCTGATAAGTGGGGATAAGATTAGTGCTTGTCTCCTAAGTTTGGGTTGAGGATTAGAGGAGATATTTTATGTCAAGTACTTTCGTCCAACGCTTGGGACATGGCAAGACCTCAGTGAATGGCCAGCATGGGTGTTATTAAATTTTATGTAATGAAGAGCCAGATCGAATGGACAAGAGTAAGAGGGAGCAGATTTTGAGTTGAGGTATATAAAGAGAAAAATTGCCAGCTCTCTGTGTTGCTTCATGGAGTCGTAACCACCCAGATGTAAAATCTTTCAAACGTTAGCGCGGTGACCTGCGTCAGGGACTGAAGAGACTCGCACAGTGTGTGAGGCGCGGTGCCCACTGGCTCCTGCGCCGCGTCGAGCTCTGCGAGCCCCGGTGTCTCACACTGCGAGGCTCCTGCGCCGCGTCCAGCTCTGCGAGCCCCGCTGTCTCACAGGCGCCGCGTCCAGCTCTGCGAGCCCTCGGTATCTCACACTGCAAGGCTCCTGCACCACGTCCAGCTCTGCGAGCCCCGCTGTCTCACAGGTGCCGTGTCCAGCTCTGCGAGCCCTCGGTATCTCACACTGCAAGGCTCCTGCACCACGTCCAGCTCTGCGAGCCCCGGTGTCTCACACTGCGAGGCTCCTGCGCCGCGTCCAGCTCTGCGAGCCCCGCTGTCTCACAGGCGCCGCGTCCAGCTCTGCAAGCCCTCGGTATCTCACACTGCAAGGCTCCTGCGCCATGTCCAGCTCTGTGAGCCCCGGTGTCTCACACTGCGAGGCTCCTGCACCGCTGTCCAGCTCTGCGAGCCCCGGTGTCTCACACTGCGAGGTTTTACTGTGGATGGGTGTTTGAAATGAAAACCTGCAGCAGAAGAAAGACTGTGTCCTTTTTTGTGAAAATGTTACCACCACTACCACAGCGTGTTCCCTCGTGGTCTAAAGTGTGGCATGTGTCTCCAGCTGGGGAAGTCTTCTGCGTAGGAGCCGCCCTCTGCTCCTGTGATGTGCAGCCATCTGGACCGTGGGGGTGTGACGGGAACACGCTGTTGATTCATATGCCATCCCCTGCTGGCATCTCTAAAATGGGCCCTCTGGTTGGAGCTGTGAAGCAGCCAGGCCCTGCCTCTCCCACGCCTTCTCCAAGTACTTGAGAAAGAAAAGGACATGAAGAAAAGTGTATCAAGGTCCAGGAATGTGGAATGATGGTTGGGTGGTCCCTGAGGGTAGCTGGGCAGAAAGCCAGTGACTTTCCTCAACCCAGTTTGAGAATCTGTGACCAGAAGTATGATACCCAAAATTATGGCTCTTAAGTGGTGTTTTGAGGAGCCCTGGAGTTCCTAGAAGGTACTTCAGGGATCCCCACAATGGAGTGGAGGGGCTCCAGGCCTTTCCTCTCCTCCCACCCCATCAATCAGAATAGACCCCACTCTTTTTTTTTACTTCTTTGTTCTCTATCTTAGCCTGTCTCCCAACAGGTGTTTGCACGGCTGGCTCCTGCTCATCCTCCAGGTCTTGGCTTGAATGTTCCCCACTCTGGGAGGCCTTCCCTGATCACTACATTAAAATTAAGGGGGATGATAACAGGGAAAAATAAAGTTACCTTAACTGATATTACAATTCAGGGCTAAAGAACTAGAAATCTGACCACATATTCAGCAAATATCTGGATCATAGAGTCTCCTCCCCCATTTTATCATCTCAGTATCAATTCATTGCTATTGTTGGTGTAGTTCTTTGCATATACTTGCAGTTTTTAATTTGTTTCTTTTCATGTTTCTTCTGCTTATCATACCAGATATTAAGCCTCAAGATGACAGGGACCAATCTGTTTTACTTCCTCCCTAGCTCTAAGATCTGTCACACTGAAACATAGTAGATGCTCAATTAATTTTATCATCTGTGTAATGTAAAATTTGTTTGGGAACAAAACAAGCTTATACTGCTAAAAGGGTTTTAAAGCCAGTTACCAGTTATCTAGACTAAAAGAAATGGGATCACATCCTACTCTCTCCATGTTGGTTCACACCAAAGCTGGAGTTCTGTGTACAACCTCTGAATCATGAACTATAGCACATGGTAATTTTGCCTGACCTAGACTCCCTGGCATCCCATTTACTCAGCCAATGTGCCCATCTTCCAGTAGCTGTGGGTGGTGCTGCCACAACTCACACCTGTGATCTTTGCTAGAGGTGTGCCTTCACGTGACTAGACTTGCTGAACTTCCTCCCTTCTAGAAGTGTCCAGGCAGCCGCCACACAGTGATAAACTTGAGCAGTTATAGAAACCAAGCCTCCTGGCATCAAGTGAGGCAGATTCTGGGGCACAGTTGACTTCCAAGAGCTCCCTGAAGGCTCAGGCTTGATTTTCTTTCTTTAAAAAAAAAAATAGTACAATATGATGTTCAGCTTCAGGTGTACTACACAGTAATTTCACATTTGTATACACTATGAAATGATCACTGCAGAAAGTCTAGTAACCATCTGTCCACGTACCAAGTTATTGCTATATTATTGATCATATTCTTTTTGCTGTATACTATATCCCTCTGGTTTATTTTATAAATGGAGGTTTAGACTTTTAAAAATGTTAAAATAACTTATTCTTATTTTTAATTGAAGTATAATTGATTTACAGTGTTGTGCAGTACAGCAAAGTCAGTCAGTTATACACATAAATGCATTCTGTTTTAGGTAATCTTTTCCATTATGGTTTATTGCAGGCTATTATATCTTTAATTCCCTTTAACTGTTTTGCTTCCACCCCTACCCACCTCCCCTATGGCAACCACCCTTTATTCTCTGTATCTTTGAGTGTCTTGGTTTTGTTTTTTAGATTCCACATATAAGTGAGATCAAATGAGTTCATCTCTGTCTCACTTATTTCAGTTAAGCACAATACCTTTCAAGTCTATCTGTATTGTCGAAAATGGCAAGATTTCACCTTTTTTTTTGGCTAACATTCCATTGTATGTATATTCCACATTTTCTTTATCCATTCATCTATTGCTGGACACTGGTTACTTTCATATCCTGGCTGTTGTAAATAATGTTGCAATGAACATTAGGGTGCATATATCACTTTGAATTAGTGTCTTTGCTTTTTTTTTGGGGGGGGTAGTAAATATCCACAAGTGAAATTGCTCAATCATATGGCAGTTCTATTTTTAATTTTCAGATGGATCTTTATACTGGTTCCCTAGTGATTGCCCCAGTTTCCAATTCTACTAGCAGTGCACAGGAATTTCCTCCTCTTCACGTTTTCACTAACATTTGTTACATGTTTTCTTTTTGTTGATAGCCATCCTGACAGGAGTGAGATGATAGCTCCTTGTGGTTTTAATTTGCATTTCTCTGGTGATTAGTGAGTATCTTTTCATGTGTCTGTAGGCCATCTGCATGTCATCTTTGAAAAAGTGTCTATTCAAGTCTTCTGCCCATTTGTAAATTGAGTTGTATTTTGGATGTTGAATTGTATAAGTTCTTTGTATATTTTGGATATTAATATCTTAACAGATATATCATGTGAAAATATCTTCTCCCATTCAGTAGGTGGCCTTTTTGTTCTCTTGGCAGTGTCTTTGCTGTGCGAAAGCTTTTTAGTTTAACATAGTCACATTTGATTATTTTTGCCCTTGTTTTCCTTGTCTGAGAAGACAAAGCAAAAAATACATATAATATATATATTTATGGATAAGATGAATATCAAAGAGTGTACTGCCTGTATTTTCTTCTTGCAGTTTTATGGTTTCAGGTCTTACATTTAAGTCTTCAATCCATTTGAGTTTGTTTTTGTATATGATGTGTGAAAGTAGTCCAATTTGATTTTTTTGCATGTGGTTGTCCAGTTTTTCCCACATTATTTACAAGGCTGCCTTTTCCCCGTTGTATATTCTTGTTTCCTTTGTCATAAATTAATTGATCATATAAACATGGATTTATTTCTGTACTCTCTATTGCATTCCATTGATTTACATTACTGTTCTTGTGCCGGTATAATGCTATTTTGATTACCATAGCTTTGTAGTATAGTTTGCAATCAGGGAACATGGTACTTTGTTCTTCTTCCTGTCAATTGCTTTGGTATTTCAGAGACTTTTATGCTTTCATATAAATCTTAGGAATATTCATTGCAGTTCTGTGAAAAAATGCCATTAGTAGTTTGACAGGGATTGCATTGAATCTGCAGATTGCGTTTGGTAGTATGGTCATTTTAACAGTATCAATTTGACCAGTCCATGAGCATGGTGTCTGTTTCCATCTGCTTGTGTCATCATCAGCTTCTTTCATCATAGTCTTACAGTTTTCTAAGGAGTTTTACAGTTTTATAAGTCGTCTCCCTCTTTTTTTAGATTATTCTTAATAATTTAATTATTTTTGTTGCAATTGTAAATGAGATTGTTTCATTAATTCTCTTTCTGATAGTTAATGTATAGAAATGCAACAGATTTTTATATATTTTGTAATCTTCAATTTTATTGAATTTGTTTATTCTTACAGTGTTTTGGATTTAAGATTTTCTATATATAGTATCATGTCATCTACAGTGTTTTACTTGTTTCTTTGTAACTTGAATTCCCTTTATTTCTTTTCCTTGAGTGCTTTCTGTGGCTAGGATTTTCAGTATTATGTTTCTTGCCTAAGTAAGACTTCTGATACTCCGTTAAATAAAAGTGATGAGAGTGGGCATCTTTGTCTTGTTCCTCACCTAAAGGGAATGCTTTCATCTTTTCTCTGAGTATGATGTTTGCTGTGGGTTTGTCATACACAGATTTTATTATGTTGGAATATGTTTCCGTAATACCAACTTTCTTGAGAATTGTTACTATACATAGATGTTGAATTTTGCCATATGTTTTTTCTGCATTTGTTGAGATGATCACACAATTTTTAGTCTTCAGTTTGTTAATGTGGTATATCACATTGATTAATTTTTGGATATTAATCCATCCTTGCTTCCCTGGACTAGATCACACTTTATCTTAGTGCATGATCCTTTTAATGTACTGTTGAATTCTGCCTCCAGTTGGAGTAAGTTCTGAGCTTTGAATGTGCTCATGTGATTAGGTTGTGTTCACCCAGATTATCTGGGATAATCTTCCTATCTTAATATCTGTAATCTTAATTATATCTGGAAAGCACCTTTTGCCATGTAACATAATATATTCACACTGGAATGGGTAGCCATTCCCTTCTCTGGGGGTGGCTCAGATGGTAAAGGATCTGCCTGCAATGTGGGGGACTCGAGTTCAATCCCTGGGTCAGGAAGATCCTCTGGAAACGGGAATGGCTACACACTCCAGTATTCTTAGAAGGAGAATTCCATGGACAGAGGAGCCTGGTGGGCTATATAGTCCATGGTGTCACAAAGAGTCGGATACAACTGAGCGACTAACACTGATTTCCTTTAGGATTGACTGGTTTTATCACCTTGCTGTCCAAGCGACTCTTAAGAGTCTTCTCCAGCTTCACATCTCAAAAGTATCAACTCTTTGGCCCTCAGCCTTCTTTATGGTGCAACTCTCACATCTATACAATACTACTGGAAAAACCATAGTTTTGACTATATGGACCTTTGTCAACAAAGTGATGTCTCTGCTTTTTATTATGTTGTCTAGGTTCATCATAGCTTTCAAGGAGCAAGTGTCTTTTAATTTTGTGACTGCAGTCACCATCTGTGGTTATTTTGGAGGCCAAGAAAATAAAGTCTGTCTCCGTTTCACTTTTTCCCCATCTATTTGCCATGGGACTGGATGTGATGGGACTGGGACTGGATAGGACTGGATGTCATGATCTTAGGTTTTTGAATGTTGAATTTTAAGCCAGCTTTTCCACTCTCCTTTTTCACCCTCAGCAAGAGGCTTTTTAGTTCCTCTACACTTTTTCCACTCTATGCAACCATCTGCATATCTGAGGTTGATATTTCTGCTGGCAATCTTGATTCCAGCTTGTGATTCATCCAGCCCAACATTTCACATGATGTACTCTGCATATAAGTTAAATAAGCAGGGTGACAATATATAGCCTTATCTACTCCTTTCCCAGTTTTAAACTTGTCTGTTGTTCCATGTCTGGTTCTAACTTTTGCTTCTTGACCTGCATACAGGTTTATTAGGAGACAGGTAGGGTGATCTGGTATTCCCATTTCTTTAAGAATTTTCCACAATTTGTTGTGATCCACATAGTCAAAGTCTTTAGCATAGTCAATGAAGCAGAAGTAGATGTTTGTCTGGAATTCCCTTGCTTTTTCAATGATCCATTGGATGTTGGCTCTTTGATCTCTGGTTCCTCTGCCTTTTCTAAATCCGGCTTGTACATTTGAAAGTTCTTGGTTCACGTATTGTTGAAGCCTAACTTGAAAGATTTTGAGCATTACCTTGTTAACATGTGAAATGAGAATAACATTCTTTGGCCATGCTTTTATTTGGTATTAGAATGAAAACTGACCTTTTCCAGTCCTGTGGCCACTGCTGAGTTTTCCAAATTTGCTGGCATATTGAGTGGAACACTTTAACAGCATCATCTTTTAGGATTTGCAATAGCTCAACTGGAATTCCATCACCTCCACTAGCTTTGTTCATGGTAATGCCTCCTTAGGCCCACTTGACTTCACATTCCAGGATATCTGGCTCTAGGTGAGTGACCACAGCATCATGGTTATCCGGGTCATTACAACCTTTTTTGTATAGTTCTTCTGTGTATTCTTGCCACCTCTTCTTAGAAATCTTTTCTGCTTTGGTTAAGTCCTTGCCCTTTATGTATTTTATTGTGCCCATCTTTACATGAAATGTTCCCTTGATATCTCCAATTTTCTTGATGAGATATCTAGTCTTTCCCATTCTATCATTTTCCTCTGTTTCTTTGCATTGTTCACTTAAGGTTTCCTTATCTCTCCTTGCTGTTCTCTGGAACTCTGCAGTCAGTTTTGTGTATCTTTTCCTTTCTCCTTTACTTTTAGCTTTTCTTCTCTCAGCTATTTGTGAGGCCTCCTCAGACAACCACTTTGCCTTCTTGCATTTCTTGTTTTGAGGGATGGTTTTGATCATCACCTCCTGTACAGTGTTATGAACCTCCGTCCATAATTCTTCAGTCACTCTCTCTACTAGATCTAAGCCTTTGAATCTAGTTGTCACCTCACTATCTAATCATAGGGATTTGATTTAGGTCACAAACAGCCCTTTTCCCTACTTTCTTTGATTTAAGCCTTAATTTTGCAATAAGAATTATTGGAGTCACTTAACTTGTTTCTGTCTCCAGAGTACCTCATGAAGTTGCAGTCAAGCTGCTCTGTAAGGCTGCAGGCATCTGAAGGCTTCACTAAGTTTGGACAGTCCACTTCTATGATGATTTATTCATCTGACTGTTGGCAGGAGGCCTCAGTTTCATGTTGTATGGGCATCTCTATAGGTTTCAGCTTAAAATTTCCTTATGGCATGGTAGCTGGCTTGTCCCAGAGTGAGTGACCCAAGAATGTAAGCAAGAAGAATGCCATGATGTCTTTTATGATGAAGCCTCAGAAGTCATACTTGTTACTTCTACTGTATTCTTTTTGTTAGAACTGAGTTATTAAGTCCAGCCTTCAGGCACTACAGGTTAAGATATTTAAGCTTCATCTTAGAAAGGAAATATAAAAACTTTGTGAACATGTTTTAAACTACCACACAAAGATTTGGTGTTTCTTTTTTTCTGAGATTGCTAGGTTGATTATTTTTAATTTATTTAAAATTGGAGAATGATTGCGTTACAATGTTTTGTTGGTTTCTGTCATACAACAGTGTATATATATGTCTCCTCCCTCTTTTTGAAGATATTCTAGACTAGGGGTTGACAAACTTTCTGTAAAAGGCCAGATAGGATTTTAAATATTTCTTGCTTTTTGTGGCCATTTTGTCTCTGTTATAACTGCTCAACTCTGCCGTGAAATGAAACCATATGAAAGCAACCATAGACAGTATGTAAGTGAATGGATATAATAGTATTTCAATAAAACTTTATTACCAAGATAGATGGTGGGCTGGTGGGCTGTAGTTTGCCGATTCCTACTGATAAAGAGATGAAAAGGGTAGAGGATTATTCTAAGCAGAAGAAACAGAATGTTTCAGAAAGAACATAATTATTGTGCATTTAAGAGTATAAAGATAGCAAAAAAAAGAGGTCTTTTTCATGCACTAGAAAATTTACTGCAAAATTGTTTATAGTAGAAAAACAATAGAAAACATATTTACTCATACAAATTCTGAAGTCATAAATATTATTGAGATTATAAACTGAAATGCAAAGCTTTGTACAGTGCAGACAGCTGTCATTTATGTAAATGAGAAAACAATGTATTCTGTTGTTAGATTTCACTATTTATGAGGACATTCATATGTAGTAAACGCATAGAACATACATGAGAAGGATAGACACCAGCTTTAGATGATGGTTTCTCTCTAGAAGAGTGGAAATGGTGAAGGTTGAGGGACTTAGTTTCTGTTGTATTTCTGGCTTAAAAATTTTTATAAATAGAAGTACCTGCAGCATAAAATTTACCACTTTAACCATTCTTAAGTGTACAGTTCAGTAGTATTAAGTATATCTACATTGTTATGCAACCGATCTCCAGAACTTTTCTGCAAAATTGAAACTCTATACCCGTTAAACAACTCTGCATTTCCCCTGCCCTCAGTCCCTGGCAATGATCAGTCTACTTTTCGTTTCTATGAGTTTGACTGTTGTTGATGGCTCATATAAAGGAGATCATACAGTATTTGTTTTTTGGGACTGCTTTATTTCACTAAGCATAATATCCTCAAATTTCATCCAAGTTGTAATAGGTGCATGAATTGTCTTATATCCTTTTTTTTTTTTTTGTCTTATATCCTTTTAAAGCTGAGTAATACAATATATATACACCACATTTGATTATTCATCCATCAGTTGAAAGACATTTCAGTTGCTTCCACCTTTTGGCTCTTCTGATAATGCTTCTGTGAACATGGATGTACAAATCTAAAACAGAGTTTTGATGAAACAAATGATCAGTAAATCATTGTGCAACATAGTAGCCTGAGCAAATCTTACAGCCTAAAGGTCTTTTTTTTTCTTCCATTCCCCCACAGCACATTTCATTCAACTTTTACTCACACTATCCACCAAAGCTGCTCTAGTCAAGGTTATTAATGTCTTGTGTGTTGCCGAGTCCTATGACCATTCCTCTGACCTCATTCTGTTAACTGCTCAGCAGCAGTTAATAAGGTGGCCATTCCTACTTCCTGTGTTTATCTTCTCCACCTGATTTCTAGGATACTACTCTCCTCGTTCTCTTCCTTCCTCTCTTGGTATTTTTGCCTTAGTCTTCTTTGCTGGTTCCTCCTCACTTCTCAGACCCCTTAATGTTGGATTGCCCCTGGGTTCAGTCCTATGATTTCTCCTCTCCTCTCTATGCTTAGTCCCTAGTTGATTTTATCTAGGCTCGTTGCACTAAGTGCTATGTATTCACTGATATCAAATTTGTAATTGTAGCTTAACTTGTCCCTTCAAATCTAGCTTATCTAGTCAACCGCCTACTTAGCATCTCCACTTGAATGTCTAATAGCATCGCAGACTTAACACATGCAAAACCCAACGTTTGATTCCTGTAACTCCCACTTCTCCCTGGTCTTCTCTGTCTTGGCGTTCCACCTCCATTCTTATTGTTCAGGCTACATGCCTTGAAGCCATACTTTACTTTTCTCATTCTCTAGTCCCAGGCAGTCTATCATGAAATCAAGTGAGCCTCACTTTCAAAGCATATCCAAACTAGGTTCCTTGCCATAACCTTCTCTCTGTCATTGTAGTCCAAGATTCTTTTGTCTGTTGCTGAGTTTTTTCCAGTTTCTTCTACTAGGCCTTATGATTTTTCTCTTACCTCCCTCCTCAATCCAGAAACATACTTCAGTTCAGCAGCTGGAGGAATCCTTTAAGAATGTGCATCATATCCATATCATGGTTTGTCTTTTCTCAGAACCTTCCAGTGGCTCCCCATTTTCCTCAGAGTGAAACTAGTATCCATACAGTGGACTCTAAACAGATACCTATCTTCCCATCATCCCCTACCCCTGAACTCTTACCTACCACTTTACCCATCCCTCATGTAGTTGTAGGCAGGTACGCAAGCATTTGTTCTTTATTACCTCTGCCTGGAGTATCTGCATGACTGGTTCCCTCGTTTCCTTTAGATTTTTGTTTGCATGTCACTTTTTCCTGAAACTTTCCCTAATCACCCAATCTAAAATGGCTGCGAGTCCCTCACTTCTCAAAGGTCCTTTTCCACCTTCATGACTTATTTTTATAACACTGATGACAAACTGTTTTGGTCACCTTGTTAAACTGTTATGCTTCTCTTCTGTTGGAATTTGAAGTGAAAAAACACAGAGGGGCTGGGATGTTTTTCTGCTTGGCTTACTGCTATATTGTCTATATCCCTTATATCAAATTGTTTTTTGTATACATGAGTCTGCTGTATCTTAAGACTGATCTGAGTTGATGTTGAGATTATTGAGTTTCTTTTCTGTTGGTTTCTCCAACTGGTTTTATTCCTTAAAAGTGGCAATTAAAAGATACAGCTTCAGAATCTTCTGCACTCTTCCTTGAAATTTGAGAATTCTTGTAAATGCTTTCATTGGACTTCTAGGGGTAGATAATAAAAGGCCATGCAGTCTCTGGCTTACTTCTTGGAATCTTTGCACTTCAGTATAAGAGGTTGGAGGACCCTGGGGATGCCATGCTGTGAGGAAGTCCAAGTCACATGGAGAGGCCATATATAGTTGCTCAGATTTAGAATTTCAGGTAAATCTGGCCTTCAAGTCATTTTCTAGCCAAGAAGACATACGGGTGAAGAAGCCATCTTGGAAGTGGATCCACCAGCCCCAGCTGTTCCAGCACTCTAATACCATGCTTTAAAAATCAGCCTTCCTTGTTCTGCCTGTTATGAGTTTCTGACCCAGAATTCATGAGCATAATAAAATGGTGGTGATTGGACACCACTAAATTTGGGGTGATTTTTTACACGGCAGTAGATTACCAGAATGGTAAGGTGGAAAGGCGAGATATAAATAGTAAATTACTTTTGGATAAGGAGTTAAGTTTTGAATTTTTTTTTTTTGTCTGCCAAAGAAAGTATATGGTATGTGCAAACGTTATCCTGTCAGGCTCATCTTGGATGCTAGTGTCTATCCAGATTAACTCACTAGACTTTAGATTTTCATTAACTGCCAAGAAATGTCATCCTGATGAACCACTTGAGGTTTCATGCTCAAAATTCTGGGTTCTTGTTACATTTCCATGTTGATCACCTGGAGGAGCTGGCATTTTTTTTTTTTTTTTTTTTACCAGCTAAGGCCGTCCTAGTTATTAGGTTACAGAAAAATAACCTCAGTATCAGTGTCACAGTGAAATAGCCAATTTTCTTCTTCTTATTGTTTTTGAAATGAGAATGGGTGTGATTAGAACTATCCATCAGAGATCAGCTTTTCAGAATCAGCTGCTATTGAAAATCTGGATGTTCTCAGATCTGGAAGGCCAGTAGAAACTCACTCATAAAGCTTCTTTTTCTCATCAGAAAGGGGAACATGACCAAGGTCTCAGGCTAGGACTGGACAGGGTCCTGACTGCCCATCCCCATGAAGTGCTCTTTTGTGTCATTAAATGGTTTTTAGCCTGTAGTATGGCTCAAGGTGAACTTCCAGCTGAAATGATATGGCATTTTGTTGGTGTATGCTTCTGTATCCATTTCTGGGGATAATCCATAGCTTCCAACTGATTCTTACGGAAATCAGTGACCCAGAAAAGCATAGGAACCACTGAACTTGATGTTTCAGTATTGTCATTTAAAAACTTAGAGAGTAAGTAAAATCTTATCTTCCCTCATCCGTGCACCCAGATGCTTCTGGGGAACTTCTTTAGTTTTATTTAAGATAATTGCCTAATGGGTACATCTTTCAGATGATTAAGGATAATTGGAGCATCAGCAACCAACTCATCTTACTTTAAGTTTAGAAAAATTTGGCCAGCACCCACCTGTTAAATGGAGAAGGAAATGGCAACCCACTCCAGTATTCTTGCCTGGAGAATCCCAGGGACAGCGGAGCCTAATGGGCTGCCATCTATGGGGTCGCACAGAGTCGGACACGACTGAAGCGACACTTTGCAGTAGTTAAAGCATAGAGATCTGGGATCTCTACATATAAAGGCTGAAAACATTGAGACTAACTTAATACAAATTCATTTTTCATGTGCACCACCATCCAATGTGGGTGTTCAATAGACTCTTCACATGGCATTTCAGGAACCCAGGTTCCCTTTATCTTGGGGTTCTGCCATCTTCTTGGGTCTTGTGTTCCTTTATCAGCAGGCAGAAAAAGCGGGAGAAATGAGGACAGGGTAAGAGATTTTTACGGCCTCGAGTTCCTCATTTTTACCCATATTCCCTTGGCCAGAAGCAAGTCACATGGTCTCACCTGAAACAAGGGTGGTGGTGGTGGTATTTCCTAATAAGAGCTCCACACTAATGAAGAGGATCGCAGATCTTTATTGGGCAACTGATCCTTTCTGCTATAATCAGAGTGTGCTTTTTAAGGATCCCAAATCTAAGAGATGAATAAAGTGGCTGAGATGGGACTTTTAGGCAATCCATAAAGTTTTCCCTGTGGCTCAGCTGGTAAAGAATCTGTCTGCAATGCAGGAGACCTGGGTTCAATCCCTGGTTTGGAAAGATCCCCTGAAGAAGGGAAGAGTTTCCCACTCCAGTATTCTGGCCTGGAGAATTCCATGGACTGTATAGTCCATGGGGTCGTAAAGAGTTGGACCCAGCTGAGTGACTTTCACATAAAGTCTTCATGTGGCTCATAATCTTCACTTACCTGACACCTTAAGAATTAAGGTGATCCTCAGAAACTGTGAAGTCTGAGTTGATTGAAATATGTTTAAAATAGGAAAATTACAATTCTTGGGTAATTGGGAATTTTATTTATTTTTTTAAGGAGTGACAGAGAGATTTGGGGCTGGTTTTTGAACTGATTTGTAATAGGACTTGTATAGTCACAGCAAAGAGAACTCTGTTTTCATTTTAGCAAAACTATTGCTACAAGTTTAGCTTTGTTATTGCATGTTTGCCCTTAAAAATGTTTTCATGCTTGGCAGAAATTTTAATGGCACATGTTTTTACCCTAACGGTTTTTATTTTTGTTGTGTTGCTTAGTTGCTTCACAATTATTTTCGTTTGTTTTATACAAACTTAACCTCTCTCCTCAAATTATCTTATGATTTTTATTCTGAAACTTTACTGGCTATGGTATGAAATTATGAATTTCATTCTCAGCTTTTTTCATTAAGATACTTTTGATACCACATTTTATCAGAGTTGTTGACCTAACTATGAAATCCATTTCTCCTATGACTTACTGTGGAACAGTTCTGACAGGTTACTTACTTTCTGTTTTCTCATCTGTAAGATTTTAATGATCCGGTGAGCTCCAACAATCTTGGAAGTAATGTTGAGGGCCAAGTCGACTTTTTCTTTTTTAAAGGCTGAATTCCTTATGTGATGTATCTGATAATATACCGAAACTGGGTTCAGTAATATTTGGACTCATTCTTACAGAAATATTTTAGGGGGAAAAATGTCCTAGCTGATGTTGAGACCATTTTGAATAATGCCCAAGCACCAATTCTAATTCTTCTCAAATTCAAGTTTTGCATAGGTTTGCTGATTTGTGCCAGTGATCCCTTTGAGGAGAAAATATGCTGTAGTCTAGAGGTGTAGCAGTAATTGCCCAGTACTGGTCCCTAGACGTATGCACCATGGTCCATGACCATGGTCTTCTTGGGCTGCTGGAAAATAAGAACAAGGTAATAGGATATGGGTGAAAGGTTGCCTGTTTTATTAACCCTGGAATCCAGGGAAGGACTATCTTTTCCTCTGTGACTCTGTTCTGAAAAATTGCTTTCTTGATGAAGTGTTCTTTCTTAATGAAATGGTGATGATAATAGATGTTAGTAATGGTGGAGGTAGGGTTATTTTTAATGTCTTTACTTGGATAAAGCCAGAAATTATATTGGTTCTCTTCTTTAACACTCAAGGTTTTTCTTTTCCTTTTTAAAAATGTTTGTGGTCCGGTGGAGTGTAAAATCGCTCAGTCATGTCTGACTCTTTGTGGTCCCATGGATAGCCCATAGAATTCTCCAGGCCAGAATACTGGAGTGAGTTCCCTTCTCCAAGGGATCTTCCCAACCCAGGGAACGAAAGATCTAGCACTACTCCATGTTGACATTAAATGACTTTTCTGGAAGCAAATAAATCTTATAGCATTATCCATAGGTTACTTATAATTCAAATAAGTGTTAATAAAGTTATTCCGTAGGTGAGTAACTGTACATTGTACCAGCAGTTTTGACATGTGCAAGCATTTTTGTTTGTTCCTGTCATTGGCTACTTTCATGAAACTGTTGATAATTATCATTAAGACAAATTAAGTATGAACTGAACAACTTTATCTCCTCTCTTCTGCCAAGGCTATCAGTCTTGATAGACTTTTTTTTGGAGACATACAAAAAGTAAGCCTTGAAGCTTAAAACTGTAATTACGTTTTTTTTTTTTTTGCTTTTTATCTGTGAAGAATTTCTTGAGTCTATATCTGGCTTTAACCATTTTTTCTCCCCTCTAACACTGTTGATATTAATGCCAGTTTTAATTTGTTGGCATCATGAATGCATAAACGTATCACACACAGATGTGGTTTTGAGCAAGGACTGAAACTGTAAATTAGGAAGCAAGAGATTCACAGGGTTTCATCAGACCAATTCACTGCAAAAAGTGACACAGTTGTACTGAAAATGTTTAAAATTGCTCATTTCAAACCTACTTCAGTAGCAAAATACCATGCGTGCAGCAGATTTGCAACCACGTTAGTCATTTTCTTTCCTCTGTTTCCTTGCTGTGTTTGTATTGGGAGCACAGAGTAATGTAATTTAGTAAATTATGATTTGATGGCTGGGCAACAGCCCCAGTGTTGAACAGTATTTGGATTATGATTACTTGCTGGCTTTGTCACAGTTGACATTAATTATTGATGGAAGTTTCAGAAATAGCGCATGTGCCAGGAGCTTTTCACCGGATCGCATGCTCCAGGCAGCAGGGATGCTAACGAGGGTGGGGGAAGAGGCACCTGTGGCTTGTTTATGTCTGTACAGTGCAAGCCTGGACCCGGTGGGCTGAGTGGTACCTGTGCAAAAGTCATGGTGTAACGGAAGGATGAACCGTCAGGCTTATTTCTATCGTGTTCCTCCCCAGGAATTACACCGAAGAAGTCAACTTCAGCCGGAGCCAGCCAAGACGAAGGCTCTCCAGACTGTCATTGAAATGAAGGTAGGAGCTATTCACATTTTTCAAAAACAGCTGTTTCCCCGGAGTTTGTTCTAAACTTGATGGTGACTAACACAAACACATGAAATGTACCGTTGTGTTTTTCCTTAGGCACCCTGATGGGTGCTTTTCTTCTGGATTTTTTTTGCCTTCTTGGGTATATTTAATTTATTGGCCCTTTAATGAGGGTGCTTTTTCTGGGCAAAAGAATAAAGGGCTCAAGTATCCTTTGGCAGAAAGGAGCTGGCTTCATTTCCAGAGCATAGCCAGTGCTTTCAACCCTAAGGGAGTTTTGTATGTGCTTTAAAAGTAAATTTCTAAAGCTAGAATAATTCTTTTTTCTTCTCTCCATTCACATGACAATGAAAAGACACCTTGAGAAACTGAGATTGGGCAAAGATAAGTTGTTTTTTGTGCAATGGAGGTGTTAAATAATTAAAATTATGCTATCAGCAAAGTTTACTTTTCAAAGAATAATAACTTTCTTATGACTTCAGTATTTTCTCCTAAGTCTGAAATTAATAATAATCTATTAAATACAAAGTATTCATTAAATACAAAGTATTCTATTTAACTGGGGGAGCATAGAGATATTTAAAAGAAGCGAAGATCCTCCTGGATGGATTTAGGGCATTTAAAGAATAATGTAGTATATAATGATGATTGAGCCATTAAGAAACCTATCTGTGAAACTCAGTTGCTTTGTCAGTTTATACAGATTGGAAGTCTTTTACTTTCAGTTTTTGCCAAAAGGAAGAAAACAGTAGAATATTTCTTGTAAGAATAAATAATTATTGATTTTAGTTTCATGAGGAAAAAAATTCAAAATGATGATGCTTGCAATTTGGATATTTCATGCCTAAGTATAACATTGGAGAGTTTGCTGGTCACCATCTTTCTACAAAAGAATTCTAAAGCTTGCTGATAGGGTAATGATTTTTCTGTCTTGGAACACATTATTTTGAATTGTCTGCCAAAAAATTCCCAAGTCTGGGGGGAAGGAAACTAATACAAGCTACTGAGTTCCTGGCGTTACAAGTCTAACTTGAGTTTTGTTTTTTTTTTTTTTTTTTTTTCCTAGTCAATGACAGTGTCTTCATCCAAGTGGATTTTTTTTTTGGAAATAACGTAGAACATTTACTTTAAGACTTTATGTCCCCTAAATGAGGTTATGTGATTCATGGTACTTATAAATACATTTGCAGCAAATTGATTTGAAAGATGTTATCAAAGGGATCAAATGCCAGTAAGGTTAAAAAATCATTGCTAATCTTGGCTCATCGATTCTTTTTGGATTTGCACAATATTGACGTATTTGGTAAATAAACTTTACTATTCTACACTTATAGGGGAGTGTAGAATCTTGTAACAGATTTCTTCCTCACTTCACATTGGAACCAAACTTGAAACTTGGCTAAGGCTTAAAAAAAAAAAAGAATAGAAAAGGAAAAAGACAAAAGATTTTATTTCAGTTTTCTGTAAAGAGCTATTCAGTCCCCTTTCTATCTACTTCCATACCTACCTCCCCAGTTCCAACACAATTAGTAATAGAAGAGGATGTATATAAAACTATTTACAAAACATCCTTTTTTTAAAAAAAAAAAAGAAAGATGGTGTTTCAAAACTCTTTGGAGAAACCAGGAGTGGCATCTCTCCCAGAGTAGTGGTCATTTTCCTATTAAAGGTCTCTGTACAAAGACTATTAGTGCTTTTTTGTGATTTTAAGTATAAAGTCTGTTTGCTTATAGCTTACTCATTTTAGCATCATATGTTTTATTAGAAAACAAAAAATAGTAATAGTTATTACTATTTAATAGTTAATTAAAAACACTCCTTTGGGCTATCTACATAAGAAGGCCATATAAAATATGTTTTAAATTATAAAATATAATTTTTAGGGCAAATTCACTCCATATGTTATCAGTAAATTGAATCTGAAGCTTTGTTTTTATTTAAATGGATGCCAGCGATGCTGATTGGTAGAAGAACACATTTTTAGGACAATTGATAATCAATATATTGTCAGGGAACTGAGCCTGGAGTTTTTCTGTTGTCTTGGATGCTTGTTAATTTACAAAGCACTGCCTTCTGTTTTGTCAGTGGAGAAGCCTGGGTCCCATTAGCATCTATACCCAGTGTGCATAAATTGAGTTATGGGGGCAGCTGGTAGAAGGTCATCTCCTCAGTCATGTGCGTAAGGTTGTGATGAAGGCTGTGATCTCTTCTGATTTTGTATATTATGTTTCTGTGAAATGGGAGGGAATATTGGAAACCCATATTTTAAAAGTATTAGGGTTGAGTACCAAATAAAACTAACCCTTAAAACTAATAGGTGCAACTTGAGACATAGTTGTATTTTAATTTAAACACCTTTGGATAAAGGTGTCATACACTACCTTGGCAAAATCTGAAGTTAAAAGGAGCTTTCCTGGAGTCAGCTGGACATTTAGTTTTGGGGAGGTAACATGAATTAAGGGTTTAGAAGCTACCCCTACTTTTCTCTTACTTCTTAAAGAAACTGGGGGTGAAATTATGAGTCCTCATCTTGTCCAAAAATATACCTTGCATAAACTCAGAAAGTTGTTATGAAAATCTGTGAAATCTTGCCCAATTAGAGCTCTTTTAGAGCCCCAGTCTGGTGGTTCTAGTAGATGTCTATGTATCTCTCTGGGCTTTTAGAGTTTTGAAAATACGTCTCTGTGGGGGAGGGCCATCTTCATACACCGAAGTGGGGGCATTTCTCTTGCAGCCATAACAACTACTGTCAGCCAGTTCAGTCAGGGGGGCTAAAGTCACCTGAATAAATATGAAAGGAAGCAAAGTAAATGAAGTTATTTGTGATTTATCTTCTTGCAGGAAGCTCCAAGTTTTAATTTTGATCCTGATTTGGTCTGGCAGGTATGTTCCAGGTTTGCACTTAGAACATTGTGTCTTTCAGAAAAATTAGTTTTCCTGTAGATGTTGCAGTGCTCCTCCTTTTCTTGCTTTTGTGACTAAAGATTCTTTACTAAGCTTCCCTTTCCTGCTCTTATGGAGAACTGTCAATTAAAAACGTAGTTAAATGGTTTTTTCCCCCTCTTTTCTTTTAATTCCTTGAAAAGAATGTGTTTTAACCTATTTCTATTATAAATTTGACATGTCATAAACATGATGTTCAAAAGTTTCACTTTCTTGGATTCATTCATAAAGCTGTATCTAGTGTTTTTTTTTTTAAACGAAAATGAATTATGGTAGCGACAGTACTTGTCAGATAATCTCCATTTTTTTTTTTTTGTTAGTTAAAACTTCTAAGTGAATGAAAACCTAATTTAAAATGACTAAAGCCTAAAGGAAATGTATTGACTTACATAACTGGGAAAAACAAGATATTGTTCAGGAATAGCTTGCTCCTGGGGCTCAAAGATGTTAACAGATTCCATTTTCTCTCATTCAATCTCTCATTTTAGCTTTCTTCATGTAAATCTGTTTTCAGACAGCCCCTTTCTGTGTGTCTGAGCAAAGTGGCTGCAGCATCTCCAACAATCATAGATGGAAGGGATAGGGAGAAGGTTGTGTTTTTAAAGAATGCAAAAAAAAAAAAAAAAAAAGAAAAAAACAAGCAACATTAGAAAAATAACAATTACTGAGATGGAGCATAAAATTTCGCTCCAAATTTAACAACTCAGGCTGTAAGAAAAAACTTGAATTTCTCTAAATTCCATTAGCTTAATAAATTAAATGACATTCATCAAGAAAAACTTTGTTAGCGCTAAATTCAGCACAGTTTATCAGATGGGATATATGAGTGACATATGGGTTTTAGTAAGAGTTGCAGATAATATACTTGATCTGGTGAACTTGTTAGCTAAAGTGGATTAAGAAGCTAAGGGCGTAATGTGACTATATGACAATATTTCTATGGCAACTGAAGTGAGGATTGTGGTTATTTAGGTTTCTTGTCACATAATCAGCTGTGGCACTTTTTGTGTCACAAGTCGTTCTTCTTGTGTAACATTTATCCTCACTAAGCTTTTCTATGGAAGCTGAGTAGTAAGCAGTTCAAGACTGAACTTGACCAAGGTGCTGCCTCATAGATGTGCTAGTGGTGAAAGAATATGACTTTGTGTTCAAGCGCTACCTCTAATGGTGAGGTTGATCTTTTGATTTTAAATCCACAAACCAAGCCTTGTCTTTGTGTTCAGGCAGCTGTCTGCTGTTCTTCTGCATGGGGTTGACTGACCTGTAGTTGAGCTAATTTTCTGTTAAGAAATAGCTTGGTGTTTGATCAAATTCAGGCAGTTCAGTTTCACCAGGCTTGGAAGGGATACACTAGATCATGGGAAGGCAAGAACTACCTGGTAACTTTTCCCAGCATCACATAATTAGGAAGGGAAAGGTTTCTATTTCAAACCTTGGCCATTGAATGCATCTCACTTCCCACTGTGAATGTAATTTGAGTCCTGGGATCTAGTCAGAAATACCACGAAGTGGCTGAAATGTTTTCTTTGGCTCGAGGGCCTATCTAGGTTTATGTTACCCATCTTTTGAACTGTTATTTTATATGAGTCAAAACATGGCAGTCAGAATTATTTTTTCTCCCAAGATTATGTGTTCATTGCAAATTTGTGTCAATTCGTTTTTCTAGTCAAGGCATTATGATGGATCTTAGGCCTTAAAAATAGGCCATGGCTCTTTTTGTGGCTACTAAGAAGAATTAACAGCAAGGAAAAAAAAAATTACTACCTGTATCACCAGTGACATCTACAGCTCAAACACCACTAACCACACATGGAGAACTAGGTGTGAGGCATCTGACATGTAATAACCCATGAGTAGGCATGAGATGCCAAATTTCACAGATGAAAAAGCCACGTTTTAGAGAAAACGAGCAGCCTGCCCAAGGTCCTACAGCAGGTAGGTTGGCAGCTGAGATATGAACATAGGTTTCTTCTCTGAAGTTCTTAGACTCCCTACTCTTACAGTCTGCTTTTACTGAAGACAATTCCTAAGTTCAGCTGGTTTTTCTTTCCATGCTTTGGAAATTATGCACTGAGTTTTGCATCTTAGAATAGGTTAAGGAAGCTCATGAGAGCTCGAGAGGTCTATTTGATATTTTTAGTAAGCTGCAATATTGTACTTTGTGCTGTAAAGTAAGATTCATCCTTTTTACATGTATATGTTATCAACCCTGCAAATGGGCCTCCAAAATATGTACCCTATAGCCAACATATCCTCTGTGGTTTTTTTTTTTTTTTTTCTTTCCTGGGTTTTAAGTCTTGCCCCGAAGCCTTTATAGCAATCTGGAGCATAACTCATTTAAACGTGTAAAATCCTGTGTTTTTGCTGTGTACTATCCACTTACAATATAAGAAATTATCCTTTAGCTTATTTTTTCTTGAGAAATTTCTTCATCTTCTCATCTTTCAGCTTAAAAAAAAAAAAAGCCTTGTCCCATTTAACTATTTTCCTTAAATAAGGGGAAAAAATGTAGGTTTTAAGTGATAGCCAGAAAAAGCAAAATGTCAAGTTAAATGTTAGCTCTGGATGATATATGGTTGTCATTTAGAAGCAGGGAAGATTAAAAAAAAATGTTACTTTTTTTGCTCAAACTCTTCTTATATGTGTTTGACTCTAAATGTTAACAGGTTTATTTTGTGTGAATATAACTCATGAAGTTGAATTACAAATATCACTGCTTACCAACCAGCTTTTTTGTGCACAGCACCATGGTGTGCCTTTCAGAAAAAGTGAGTGTTCAAGTCTTTAAGGGGCTAATGGAAGGAATAGGGCTCTTAAATAAGCCAGGATCTAAATAGTGACCTAAGAACAGCAAAATGGGCTGCAAAAGCTCAGAGGATATTAAATAAGAAAGGGACAGGGATGTTTTTTGGAGAAGATTGCATTTGAGAAGAGCCTTGAAAGAAAATGGCATGATTTTGATAGAGGGTAGGCTAAGGCTAGGCTAAGTCACCTCAGTCGTGTCCGACTCTGTGCGACCCCATAGATGGCAGCCCAGCAGGCTCCGCCGTCCCTGGGATTCTCCAGGCAAGAACACTGGAGTGGGTTGCCATTTCCTTCTCCAATGCATGAAAGTGAAAAGTGAAAGTGTAGTCGCTCAGTCATGTCCGACTCTTAGCGAGCCCATGGACTGCAGCCTACCAGGCTCCTTTGTCCATGGGATTTTCCAGGCAAGAGTAATGGAGTGGGGTGCCATTGCCTTCTCCAATAGAGGGTAGAGGGATTCTTTATAAACAGTAGAAACCATATCAGCAAAGACAAGGAGATTAGAAATTATGAGACATATCTGGAGAAGAACAAATCATTCAGTTTGGTTGAGAGAAGACTTTAAAAAGCGATAGAAGATCAAATGAAACCATAAGAAAGTGGGGGAAAAAAGTAATAGAGAAAAAAGCTGAAATTGATGAAATAGAAGCCAAACACATACAAGTTCAGTTCAGTCGCTCAGTCGTGTCCAACTCTTTGTGACCCCATGGACTACAGCACGCCAGGCCTTCCTGTCTATCACCAACTCCCAGAGCTTACTCAAACTCATGTCCCTTGAGTCGGTGATGCCATCCAACCCTCTTATCCTCTGTCGTCCCCTTCTCCTCCTGCCTTCAATCTTTCCCAGCATCAGGGTCTTTTCAAATGAGTCAGTTCTTCGCATCAGGTAGCCAAAGTATTGGAGTTTCAGCTTCAGCATCAACCCTTCCAATGAATGTTCAGGACTGATTTCCTTTAGGATGGACTGGTTGAATCTCCTTTCTGTCCAAGGGACTCTCCAGAGTCTTCTCCAACACCACAGTTCAAAAGCGTCAATTGTTCGATGCTTAGCTTTCTTTATAGTCCAACTCTCACATCCATACATGACTACTGGAAAAAATCATAGCCTTGACTAGATGGACCTTTGTTGGCAAAGTAATGTCTCTACTTTTTAATGAGCTGTCTAGGTTGGTCATAACTTTTCTTCCAAGGACCAAGTGTCTTTTAAACACATACAAGAGAGGAACTTAAAAGCTAAACATGGATTCTTTGAGGAGATTAACAGGTGTCCTGGTCAGAATCACTGAGAAAAAGAGACAAATAAACAATATGAAAATTAAAAGGTGGTATCACTATCAATCTTACTGACTTAGAAATATGAGAGAATGTAATTAACAACGTTTTGAAAATAAAGTTGAAATTTTAGGTCAATTCTTTTAAAAATACAACTTATTAAGACTGCATGAGAAATAGAATATCTGAGTAGGGCTATATATTAAAAACAAAAATGTTTCTATGGTTTGAAATCTTACCATCAAAAAATATCTAAAAAAAAACAAACAAAAAACCCTGTAGTTGTAGATGGCTTCTTCAATGAATTTTTACTAGATATCTGAAGAAAAAACTGTATCCATCATACAGAAACTATGTCAGAAAATAGAAAACAAGTGAACACTTCCCATTTTATGAGGCCAGCATAATCTTGATATCAATACCCAACAAAGCTATTGCAAGAAAGAAAATTATAGGCAGTCTCTCTCATAAACACCAGTGCAAAATATCCTAGTGAACTAAACCCTGTGGAAATGACCAAGTTGTACTTACTCCAGGAAGGCAAGGTTGGACTAATATTTGTACATCAATCAATGCTATTTTGGAGACGGTGATGGCACCCCACTCCAGTACTCTTGCCTGGAAAATCCCATGGACGAAGGAGCCTGGTAGGCTGCAGTCTGTGGGGTTGCGAAGAGTCGGACACGACTGAGCGACTTCACTTTCACTGTTTACTTTAATGCATTGGAGAAGGAAATGGCAACCCACTCCAGTATTCTTGCCTGGAAAATCCCAGGGACGGGGGAGCCTGGTGGGCTGCTGTCTATGGGGTCGCACAGAGTTGGACACGATTGAAGCAAGTTAGCAGCAGCAGCAATGTTATTTACATTAGCAGGATAAAGGAGAAAAATTATATAATTTCAGTGAATGTGGAGAAAGCATTTGATAAATGTAACATTCATTCATGCTAAAGAAAAAGCTTTTATCAAACTTAGAAGGAGAAGATTTTCTAATCTGATAAGAGATAGCTATAAGAAAAACTTGAGCAAGTGTCATACTTAATGGTAATATATTTAAAGTGTTCCTTATGATAGAAGGAACAAGACAAGAATGCTTATTATGATCACGTCTCCTCAACAATATCCTGGATATCCTGGGTATAAGAATTGTAAAGGAAGAAATAAAGCCCTTTTATTCACAGGCACCGTAAGTTTGTGTGTAAAAAATGTGAATCCATATATAGACTACTAGATTAATAAATGAACTTGAACAGCTGGTCACCATGTAAACATGAATTGTCTACATACCAGTAACAATTATGAAATGAAATTTAAGAAACAATATAATTTAGGATGATATTAAAAAACCCAAAATATCTAAGAACAAATCTCACAATGGTGAACAAGACCTAATTTTAATAGATCATACAAAACATAATTACATGTGGAATAACAAAAAATTTGAAACAAATGAAATAGCTATCAACACTGCAGTGGATGAATAAATAGTGAAATATTCATACAATGAAATGATATTTGGCAAGAGAAGGACCAAGCTATTGCTTCATGTAACAACATCATTGAATACCCCCAAAACAGTGTGGAAAGAAGCCAGACACAAAAGAACACACACAATTTGATTCTGTTTATTTGTGTTCCCAAAATAGGCAAAAGTAATCAATGGTGTTAGATGTCTGCATAGTGGTTAATCTGGAGGGAGAAGGAGGGTGTGGAGGTTGGGCAAGGGCTTGAACAAAGCTTTTGGAATAGAAGTAATATTCTATTTCATGATATGATTTGTATGTAACCAGGTGTGTTCACTTTATCATAATTCATTCTGAAAACCTACAATTTGGCTACTTTCCTATGAATAGTGTACCTTAGTTAAAAAACTCATTGAAAAATGAAAAAGTGAACAGTAAAAACAAAAAATGGTATTAAAAATTGAGTAAAGGATTTGAATAATCATTTTCCCGATGAAAACGTACAAATGGCCAATAAGGACATGAAAAGATGTCCAGTGTGATTTGTCATAAGGGAAATGGAAATCTAAATTGCAGTTAGATACAACTTATCCCCCACCCCCAGGATGGCTGAGATAAAAAGACAAAAAATGTTGAGGAGGTGTGGAAAAGCCAGACCCTCCTATGTTGATGATAGGAATGTAAAATGGTTCTGTCCCTTTTAGAAATCTATTTGGCAGTTCTTCAAAATGTTAAACATAGTTATCATACATACCCAACCAAACTGAAAACGTGTACATACAAAAACCTATCCGTATGTGTTAATATTACAATTATTGGTAATAGTCAAAAGTCTGAAACAAGCCAAATGTTCCTTATATTGTATGAATAAACAAAATGTGGCATATCTGTAGTGAACTGTCATTCAGCAATGAAAAAGAAGTGAAAGAGGATACATGCTAAAACACTGACGAACCTTGAAAACCATTCTGCTAAATGAAAGAAGCCTGCTGCGAAAGGACACATCTTATATGATTCTGTAGATATATGAACTGTCCAATATAGGCAAATCTATAGAGATAGAAAGTAGGTTAGTGGTTTCTATCAAGAGATAGAAAGTAGATTGGGAACTAGCAGGAGAGGAGAAACAGTTGTGACTACTAATAGGTACGACAGTTTGGGGTAATGAAAGCTTTCTGGAATTAGATGGTGGTGATGGTTACATAAAGTACTGAACTGTACACTTTAAAAGAGTGAATTTTATGGTAAATATATTGTATATCAATAAAGCTATTGCTAAAAAGTGAAGATATCACAAAAGAAAGGATCAATAACTTTGATTACTCAAAGATTAAAGTATAAAATGAGCTATAGAATAACCAACTCGGAGATACATTTCGGAGGTTTATGGTAGTTTTAATAAAGAGGTTGTATTTATTAGTGTGAAATAAAAGTTTGGGGAAAATAATGTACCATTAACTCTAGACATTCTTGACATTAATTCTAGAAGGGGAGATTATATAGGATTTTTCCATCTTTTGCCCCCTGTATTCTTATGTTTTCAATAATGTGCATTTATCATATAGGGATGATCAGGAATTATTATTTAGGAAAAACAGCAATAAGTTGTTGAAAGAAAAATCATCTATCAAAAATCTTAAACAGTTTCTTCTGATTTCTTTTGCTGAAGACTCCAAAGTGGAGAAGGTTATATTATTTATGGAAATTGAGAATCTGGTTCTGCCACTTGCTGTTTCTCTGAAGTCCAGCTTTCCCTTCTGTGAAATGGAACCATGATACCAGGCTTCGTAGAGTTGTGATGGGGATTAAAATGGATGAAGGCATGGGAAAATCCTGGCATACATTAGATACTCAAGGAATTCTCTGCTTGTCCATCTAGTCCTTTTCAGTCTGGAAATGGAATTTTACCTGTGAAAAAGAGGAGGTACCTTTGAGCAAGACCCACTGGATAGAAAGAATTTAACAACCTTATTTCAGGCAGAGTCTTAGCTCTTTATACACACACAGTTTGCATGTGGAAAGACTTTAAAATTATCTTTGAAATGAGAAATCAGTGGAGAAAAAACAGTCATTCCCAGTAGGCCTGTGGTATAATAAATGATCCGGGACTTTGATGGGCCCTTGGCAAGTCACTTGTCCCCTCTGGCTCTCACTCTTCTCATTTGGCAAATGGAAGGATTGAACAAAGTGTCCTGCTTTAAAACTTCTACCAAATCTGAAGGATTGGTGACTGGCAATTTGGACTCTCAGAGGGCCTGCCTGGGGAATCTGCACTGACAAGGCGTTCTTGCAGAGTTCAAATCTTTGTTTTGTTTGCTCCCTCGTGGCCAGCTCTGCCCAGGCGAGCAGCCCCTGCCTTCTCCCTTGGTGGTGCTCAGGTTCCCAGTTTATTGTTTATTTAGGGACTGCAATTTCCTTATTGGCGTGTGCCCCCCTCCAGCAGAGTTGAGAAGTCAACCACAGGCCTCAAGTGAACCTCCCCTTCAAGTTTCAGTAATGATAGTGTACTTGCCATCTCATGCCTCATCCCTAAGGCATGGTCCAGTTTCCACATCCTTCAGGCCATGCTGGTGACTTGGGGTGGCCTGAATTCCTCTGCCGACTGTTGCTTTTTCCATGAGATAAGCGTTTTGATTGTAGAAGGATTTGTGCTATGTTTTGGAGATCCTTAGAATGAGGTCTCAAATCAGGACTATTGGGGACTTCGGGGAAGAGTTAAAAGAAATGAAAGAGCAAGTTCAGGTTCTAGAAAGCCAGAAGGAGAACTTCACCTGATCTTTTCCCAAAGAGAGTTGGAAGAGAACAGAGATGTCAAGTGTCCATCTTTTTATTACTCTCTGAAATGCATTCACAGTTTTGCAAAGTAGTATTTCACTGAATTTCTGGGAAATCAGCCCTGTTTGTATTCAGATGTTTGTGAAAGATGACATGGATCCATTCTTGGGAGGGCAGGCTGCAGACACTGACGGGCTACCCCTGTCATCTGGAAGCAGTTTCTTAAACTTCTTCCTCCTTTTCTTCTCTTTCCAGCATCGTCATTATTTCCTTTTGACCTTGCTCTGTGATCTTTAAAGGCTTAAAGTACTATGTGAAAGAAAGAACCAAAATAGACTTGCTTCTAACTGGTTGACTGTCTCTCAATCCAGTCTTTCCTGAGATTATCCCAGGGACAGCAAGGTCCCAGTGTGGCCTCCTCACCTCTAGTCAAGGCAAGTTTTATGGAAGGAACCATTCTAGTTTATGAAAGATGTTTTTAAAAAATGATTAGAAATGAAAATTCAGGTGATGCAAAGAAATGCTTCATGAAGCACACGGTCTCCATTTGGAGAACTGCAAAATAGGGCGGAAGGTAGGAAACTTTCCTAGGATAAGGAATAAAGAACAAGAAAGAGAAAAATAGAAAGTATCTGATTTGCTAGGACCTCATAGTCCACCTTGTTTGAAGTAAAAATAAATAAGGAAATAAATGTACAGTTGGCTTAGTATTTGGGGATTGGCTGATTGGATATACTTTGTTTCTGGTCCAGTAGAACATTTACAGGGACATGAAAGTTAATGTATTTTGGTTTGTTGATGTGGCACCCTCTTGAGCCCAGACAGTTATTTCAACAAAAGAGAAAATCTTAGGCAAGATTTTGTAGGTATCGTGACCTATAAAATGGGTAAAATAAATACTTACTTCATAGGGTTATAGGCAAGACTAAATGAGATTTTCTAGCACTGCTGCTGCTGCTGCTAAGTCGCTTCAGTCGTGTCCGATTCTGTGCGACCCCGTCGACGGCAGCCCACCAGGCTCTGCCGTCCCTGGGATTCTCCAGGCAAGAACACTGGAGTGGGTTGCCATTTCCTTCTCCAGTGCATGAAAGTGAAAAGTGAAAGTGAAGTCGCTCAGTCGTGTCCGACTCTTAGCGACCCCATGGACTGTAGCCCACCAGGCTCCTCCATCCATGGGATTTTCCAGGCAAGAGTACTGGAGTGGGGTGCCATTGCCTTCTCCTTTTCTAGCACAGTGCTTGCCTTAGTTAATAATACACATGAGCTGATGTTGTTATTAACATTAACTTCATTTTTAACTACCAGGATGGAGAAACTTTGTTTGCTTCTGTCCTGTGCTATTCCTTTCTGTATATTCAGATAATCCAAATATATTTATATTTTAACATAAATGGGAAAGAAAACATAGATAAAAAGAAAATCTTTTGATTTTTTTCCCCCAACCTGAGAAACTTATAAATAAATACTGATTTTTGTGTCATCCCATCCTTAAAGGGAATGTCCTCGGAGGCCAAGTCATTGTTAAACACAGGCACAAACAACAATAAAAAAACAGTTTCTGATGCACCCAGTCCACAGGTTGGTACTGGAGAGGCTCTGTATTTGTTTGTGGGACAGACATTTGAATATGGTTTTGAATTAACCGTTGCTCCCTTCCATGCATTGGAAATGTAAGAAACTTTCAATATTAATTAAAGCGGCTTTGTATGTAGGGCTGATACTCAGTTGAGAGGCATAGGTATAGCTATAATGATTGTAAAATACTGAAATACTTCTGTGGTTATCCCAAACCCTCAGAGTACCCCTCCCACTCTAGCTCTTACCCCCAAATTCAGCAGAGAGTTATCCCTTGCTCCCGCAGGGACTCTGAGACCTGGTTGCAGTGCTCCAGGTGGCAGCTGTTCTGGTTGGTTCTTGACCTGTACAATATTGCTGTTGAATGTTTCCACAATCACTCCAACTTAAAACACCGAGATTCAGTTTCCAGTTATAATACAACTCCATTGAAACTGCCCTCATGTCACCAGTAATACTCTAATTTTTTTCTCAGTCTTTAGTGTCTTCAAATCTTTGTTTGACCTCCTTTCTTTCTTGAAACTTCACTCGCTAATTTTCTGCAACTTTTTCCATGATTTCCATAACTTATTATTATTATTATTTTTTTGTACCAATCTTTCCTTTGGCAGTTCTGCTGATGGTTTTTCTATACTTGGTTCTCAACTATATCTGAGAATTCTTTCACTGCTAGGCAGATGACATCTCTACTGTCTCAACTTCCATTTTAGCTTTTGTTGTTGTTCAGTCACTCAGTTGTGTTTGACTGTTTGCAACCCCATGGCCTGCAGTGTGCCAGGCTTCCCTGTCCTTTACCATCGCTCAGACCTTGCTCAAACTCATGTCCATCGAGTTGGTGATGCCATCCAACCATCTTGTCTTCTGTCATCTCCTTTTCCTCCTGCCTTCAATCTTGCCCAGCATCAGGGTCTTTTCCAGTGAGTCAGTTCTTCACATCAGGTGGCCAAAGTATTGGAGCTTCAGTATCAGTCCTTCCAATGAATATTCAGGACTGATTTCCTTTCGGATGGACTGGTTGGATCTCCTTGCAGGGAGATCTCTTGATATCGTGATGAGATCTCTTGATCTCATCTCTCTCTCCTTGAGAGTCCACGGGACTCTCAAGAGTCTTCTCCAGCACCACAGTTCAAAAGCTTCAATTCTTCAATGCTCAGCTTTCTTTATAGTCCAACTCTCACATCCATACATGACTCCTGTAAAAACCGTAGCTTTGACTATACACACCATTATCAGCAAAGTAATGTCTTTGCTTTTTAGTACGCTGTCTAGGTTTGTCAGAGCTTTTCTTTGAAGGAGCAAGCATCTTAATTTCATGGCTGCAGTCGCCATTTGCAGTGATTTTGGAGTCCAGGACAATAAAGTCTCTCACCGTTTCCATTGTTTCTCTGTCTATTTGCCATAAAATGATGGGACTGGATGCCATGATCTTAGTTTTTTGAACGTTGAGTTTTAAGTGAGCTTTTTCACTCTCTTTGACCTTCATCAAGGGGCTCTTTAGTTGCTCTTTGCTTTCTGCCATAAGGGTGGTGTCATCTGTATGTCTAAGGTTATTGATAATTCTCCCCACAACCTTGATTCCAGCTTGTGCTTCATCCAGCCTGGCATTTCACAGATGTTCTCTGCATATAAGTTAAATAGGCAGGATGACAGTAAACACTTGATGCACTGCTTCCCAATTTTGAACCAGTCTTTTGTTTCATGTCCAGTTCTAACTGTTGGTTCTTGATCTGCATACAGATTTCTCAGGAGACAGGTAAGGTCATCTGGTATTCCCATCTCTTGAAGAATTTTCCACAGTTTGTTGTGATCTACACAGTCAAAGGCTTTGGCATAAGAGAATAAAGCAGTAGTAGATGTTTTTCTGGAACTCTTGCTTTTTCTGTGATCCAGTGGATGTTGGCAGTTTGATCTCTGGTTCCTCTGTCTTCTCTAGCCTCACTTGGAGAATTTTGAGCATTGCTTTGCTAGCGAATATTGTAGTGGGTTGCCATTTCCTACTCTAGGGGATCTTCCCGACCCAGGGATTGAACCCGTGTCTCCTGCATTGGCAGGCGGATTCTTTACCACTATGCCACCTGGGAATCCCTACATAGTCCATACTTGTTCTCTTATTCCTTTAGCTTATATTAATTAAAATTTAATTTCTGACTTCTCTGTGTTCTTACGCAGGGCTATATCTAACTATATTTTGGTGTTATCTTTCACACTATTTCTTGTATATTATGCTTTCTAGTTACAAGTGACTGAAACTCTGCTATTGTATTTTAATATTCTGAAAAGTGTATGATTCAGATGTAGCTGTATCTTGCTGTTCAAATGATGTTATAAGGGCCCCATTATTTAGGCAGATTCTTACTACATGGTATCAAAGAAAACATCAACCAGCCACAGACCCATATTTTTCTTATCATCCATAATCTCAGAAAAGGAGAGGTCCTTGATTTTGTGTCAGTTCCCTCAAAGAACTCTGCTTGGCCTTGATGGCTTAATGAGTTCACTCCTGGATCATTCAGTGTCCAGAGGTGGTGCTTGTCACCAAGGGTCAGACTGGAAAACCCCACTAAAACCACAGGGGTTTGGGGCGATGTGGTTCCCAAAAGGGGAAGAAGTTGAGCAGATAGTTAAAAAGAAACAGATACACACTACAGCTAGAAAGAGGAAGGAAGGGAATCTTGAGAGAGGACCTACTGTGTGGTAGGTATTATTCTGGAAGGAGTGCATCTTGTCACTCGTTTAATTCTCATCACAACCTTAGGTTATAGGATTAGCAAGGTTAGGAATATAGTCATTAAGGTGGACTGAAAATAGATGCTACTGTCTTCTACATGTGTATCTCACAGAACTGGAAGTGGATAGGGACTTACTATACTGTTGTTGGCCTATAACAGCAACCCTTTATTCCCCTGAGGGAGTTTCATGATAGATACTTTGCATGCATTACAGACCACTTGTAATTTTCATAACCTGCTCTTAAGCATGGGCTTATTTCAGCGGAGCTCGGTGTTTTGCCCAAAGGCATGAAAACCTGAAGCAGGATTTGCATTCAGGTTTGTGACTTTCTAAGGGTTAGTTGGATTGTTTTATTTTAGCTCTGTTTGTTAGACACAAGTCTGTTAACCTTCAAAACAAATTAATACATGGAGACAAAAACCCCAGAGGTCACAGTGTGTCCAGCAAGAACCACTAGAGATGCATCTTCTCCCTGAGGGTCATTAGTAATGTGCCCAGAGATAGTACAGCAGAATGATGCATTCTTAGGGGGTGGATTTCATGAAGAATGAGTCAGAAGTAGGCCAGTGAGACCATGAAAAGAAGCATCAAAGCACCATAGCTGCTTTTACTTTGAACTAGCCCAACCTGATTCTGTGCTTGTACATTTTGTTCTAAAGAATTAGATGCCATCTAGATAAACAGACAAACAAGAAAACAACATGAAAAAAACAGCATGTCCCTTGTCATCTTCTAATCTAGGTCATCATCTTTGTATAGTTTGATAAGGCTCAGGAAGAAGAGTTTTTGAAATTTTGTTTTTTCTCCTAACATGCCTTAGGGCCAAGTTGACTTCTTTCTGGAGTACTTAACTTGGGCTCACATAACCGCGGTGAATCCCACACAATAAATCCTTCAAAAAGCAGGGCATTACTCAGATAACTGAACTGAGGACTGCTCAGTTATGTTTGCAGCTACAACTAGATGATTTTTAAAAGTTAAGCCTTCAATAGCCTTTGTGGTATCCAGTAATAATAGTCTAGAATTTTATTCTAAATAAAGTGTAATATAATTGTGTAAGGATGTTTCCTGAACATTAGATCACATCTTCTCTTTAAACCATTCAGCCCTATTTTTGTTGATTAATGTCTGTAGACTGTTATGTGATCACAGAGAGTTCCATGCTCTTTAAAAATAAAAAAACCTTGTATTTTCTTTCTTGGCCAGATATTAAAATGAAGCTAGTAATTCTTCCTGTATTTGAAAGGAAAGCACATTGTGACACTCAGCAGTAACATAATACTGCTTTTTTGATGTTCCACCCACTCACCATTTCAGTGTTCACAGTTCCTAGATAGGAATTGAAATCTGTTTCTTGGTGTTTAAGGGGAACATAGTGTTTGACAAACACAAAAAGGATAATAAAGGCATCCTTACTGGCAAATTTGCTCCAGAAAGTTTACTCCTAGAGTTGCTGTACACTTAGGCCAAATTGGATATCTTTTGAGGAATAGCTTCATGTTTTTCTAAATGTACTTGGCCAGTAAAGTTGTCTTTGTCTCTTTTGTATTGATTAGTCTTGTCCTTTGTATATGTTGGACACCTAAAGTCATTTAAAATACCCAAGTCACACGAGGACCTTTTGAAAGTGCAGATTCAGATTCAGTAGTTGTGAGCTGTGGGCTGAGATTCTGCATTTCTAAAAAGCTCCCAGGTGATGTCAGTGCTATTGTCTGTAGACTACACTGTGTAACAAAGATATAGACTGTGCTCCATGGTAGAGAGGGAAGGGTGCCCATGTATCTTGTTCATGTCTACGTGGTATCTCACACTTCTGGTAATGTGACTGGTACCCAGTAGATGCTCAGTATGCATTTGTTGAATGAATGAGAGAACTTCTTGTATCTAGATTTACTGTCAACTATAGCAGACATGTCCTAGAAAAATCCAAAGATTATATATATCCAAAGATTTTATATATATATATATATATATATAAAATAAAGCAGAGATGCAATAAATTTATTTTAGTCTTTCCAGCTGACATTTATCCTCACTGTTATAGTCCCTGCACTCGTTGGTCCCTCCCTTAGGTGATTGCTAGGGGTTCACTTCCAGTGATTTATTGTTTGCCCATCAGAAGGGCATCCCTGGTGGCTCAGACAGTAAAGAATCTGCCTGCGATGCAGGAGACCCAGGTTTGATCCCTGGGTCAGGAAGACTCACTGGAGAAGGGATAGGCTACCCACTCCAGTATTCTTGGGCTTCCCTTGTGGCTCAGCTGGTAAAGAATCCGTCTGCAATGTGGGAGACCTGGGTTTGATCCCTGGTTTGGGAAGATCCCCTGGAGAAGGGAAAGGCTACCCACTCCAGTATTCTGGCCTGGAGGATTCCGTGGACAGAGGAGCCTGGCGGGCTACAGTCCATGGGGTCACAAAGAGTTGGTCCTCAGATAACTATTTTGCATCTTTTGGATGATGGATATAAAATAGTCTTGGGAATGAATCTTTCAGTAGGAGTTATGATCTGTATGTATAAAATAAAGTTATTACAAGTATTTTATGAGTATGTGGAAAGAAATGACTTAAAGAGCTATTCAATTCAGACATTTTTTTCTAACTCATGGGGAATGAAGCAAACACATTTCAGTTGTTTTTAGCCCCCCACAGAAATATCTCCCCCCCCACATTCCTGTAATCTTTAACAAAAATATATTATAAAAGCAAAACAATTTCATGCTTTTCGTATCCCTGACTATTTGAAAAATGTCACCTGAGACACGGAGTGGCAAGTTCAGGGAGCATGGGAGTCTGCCTGTTCTCTCACTGCTCAGGGCTCAGAGCAGGCTCTCAGTAAATGACTTGAGTGACAGAAGCTGACAAGGTGATGTGAATATTTAAGCCTGCAATTATTTTAAATTGGGGGTAATCATGGCAAGTTTTCTTTTGAAGAATCCAAATCATTGTTTTGACTCTTTGCTTCAGTATATAACCCTGAGCTTAACGTGATCATTAAAGTTCTATTTTTTTCCCCCAAGAATTGACTTCTTGAGGAATAACACTGGAAAAATCAAAGTAAATAGAATGCTTTGCTGTAGGACCTTACAGAATGATTAATGCTAATATGCATTGGGAATCCCCAATAATCATTTCTCAAACTTACTTGACTCTGCAGGCCTCTTTTCACAGAGCATTTGGTTTCTGTGAACTTCAGGAAAAGCTGTTTCTATTTCACTTTCTCCATCTCTAAGGAAGGCCTAGAATTATCTGCTTTGAGAGCTTGCTTCTTTGTGAAACACAATCTAGATGAATATTTGAAAATCATTACATAAATTATTTTAAAATATCAGTTATAGATAATATATAAAGATATTCTGATGAAGATTCTTTGGTGATTGAGAGTAAAATATTGCTCTACCTTCTAAAATTCCACTTTGAGAATGCCACAGCATATGTCTTCACTTAAGTTTTTTTCTCTCCGTTGTCCACCGGTGCTTGAGTTACTGAGCATGTGCATTTTGTATCTGTTTTGAAAGTGAAAGTTGCTCAGTTATGTCCGACTCTTTGCAACTCCATGGACCATACAGTCCATGAATTTCTCCAGGCCAGAATACTGGAGTGGGTTGCCTTTCCCTTCTCCAGGGAATCTTCCCAACCAGGGATCGAACCCAGGTCTCCCACATTGCAGACAGATTCTTTACCAGCTGAGCCACAAGGAAAGCCCAAGAATACTGGAGTGGGTAGCCTATCCCTTCTCCAGCAGATCTTCCCGACCCAGGAATTGAACCGGGGTCTCCTGCTTTGTAGGCGAATTCTTTACCAACTGAGCTATCAGGAAAGCCCTCTGTTTTGAAAGGCAACATTTATATACCACATTGAGCCATAGCAGGACATGTGAGATAAGTTTCTTCCATAGTTTTCCTTAAATACATGTTTTTAGTCATTTATCTTAGTTTTAGAGATTTTTGAAAAAGAAAAAAAAAATGTTCTCTTTGAATTCCTGAAACTGAAGCAGTGGAGCAGCTGTGACCATGGCAGTCATTTTCTTTGCCTTAATTTTTCATGCTTATATTTTCTCATGTCTTTCTCTGGCTCAGCATTTTGAATATCTTCTTGGGAAGAATCAATGCACCATCTAATATGTTTGTATTTTGCATCTTTTCTCTTCCCTAGATCTTGCTGATATTCTTCCATCTCCTTTTCTCCATGCTTGTGATTTTGGTTATGAGTTCTTGAAATAGACTTCTTACTGTAAGATCAGAAATATCAATAAGGACAGAAAAATAGATCTTTATTAAAGTGACTTCCACAATATCCATTTCTCTTTCATCTTTTTTCTTTCATTTTTTTCTTTTGATATTCTTGGACATCTGTGACTAAGAGAAAAAAGTTTGGGAGAAAAAAGGCTGCATAATTTAAGAAAATTAGTAAAAGTTAAAATATCATTTTAAAAATGTGTTTTACTAATTTGGTGAAATTTTGACTCAGATGTGTATAGATCAAGAGGATTTTCTATGTTTCTACGTAACTTCACTCTGATTTTTCTTTAGCAATGTGTAATTTTTAAAAGTCCAGTGAAAAGCTCCCTTTAACCCATTTTGAAGTTAGCAGTTGTGGTCACTGCTAACTAAACTCTTAGAAGTTGACTGAGAGGAAAGCTGAGGGTTTCTTTTCCTCTTGCCTACATGATTGAGATGAAATTTTAACAAATGCTACCAAGAAATTAACGTGTAAAATATGGGACTACAAAGTATATTTCAGTACACACACATATTTATATACATATGTATGTGTATACTTATGTATAAATACATATGTATATATGTATACACATATGTATACATATATAAATATGTCAGTTTAGACTTGAATCTGAAATCAAAGGAGATTTTATATCAGAAAGCAGGAATGTTGAGTATTTCCTTCATACTTAACTTACAGGTAAATTCTTGTAAAAATTGTACTTAGATATTTGCAAATACTGAAAAATTTGTATCTCAATAAAGAGCAGAAATCTACATTAATTTTTTAATAGATTAATGATTAATGTTCTAATAGATATCTTTATGTTTTAAAGAAATAATATAGTCTTAAGGCTTTCACGGGAGGTAAATAAAATAGTTAATAGGGGGTATATTGGGTGATGAGATTGGGGTGGACCTCACAATTATCTATGTGACTTTTCAAGTTTTCTGTAATGAGAATGTATTAATTTTATAGTCAGAAAAAATGTTGATTTAAAGTGCCTCTCATTTATGCATGAAGGCTCTTATGAACTTGTAGAAGTTCTTCTTCCATAGCCTGTTCATTATTGCTGCTCTTTTTATTTACAGAGTCAGCATGGCTTAGAATCCAAATGAATCACGAAGAAGGACTCCCTACGTTTATCAGCTTGGCCAGCTATAAGAAAGTACCACAGGCTGGGTGGCTTAAAAAACAGAAATTTATTTTCTTGAAGTTCTGGAGGCTGGGAGTCTGAGATCAGGGTGCCAGCATGGTTGGATTCCTGTGAGAATCCTGGCTCTCAGACAGTCACCCTCTTGCTCTGTTCTCCCATGGCAGAGAGAGGAAACAAGCTCTCTAGTATCTCTTCTTATGAGGGCGCTAATCCCATCATGAGGGTTCCATACTCTATGACTCCATCTAATCCTGATTACCTCCCAAAGGCCTCCTCTCCAAATATAATCCACATTAGGGATTAGAGCTTCAACATATAAATTTCAGAGGCACCTAGACATTTAGTCTCTAACATTCTCCTCACTCAAATTGGCAGTATACAAGATTACCAGATATGCATCTAACATTGAAAAAGACTTGCAGGCTATAAATAAAAACATGATAGTTATCATTGGATGATAGAAATATAGGGGATTTTCTCCATTTTTTGTGAATTTCAATTATATTACTTTTATAACTGAAAAGATACAATAAATACTATTTTAAAAAGAAAATGAAATACTACAGAATGGAATGTAATATTCCATAATGAAGTTGCAAATTTCAAAATCATTTTCTTTCATCATCTTGCATTTTTTTTTTTTAAAGAATTAATAAGTGTCTTCAGCACTTAGAGCACCCAGGTATAGGAACACAGTGGAGCTCAGTAAGCTGCTGCTTCCGGTTCTCATTTTTCTACTTTTAACAGTGATGGCAGTGTTCATGATAATGAAACATGCCATTGGGCATATAATATAGGAAAGTAAAATAGAAAGTAGCTACAAAATCAGGCCAGACATAATTGTTAACGTTTTTTCTGAGTTGTTATAAATAGAATAGCCCATTCACTGTCTTTACTTTTAGAACTCTTTAGTGTCTTAGATTCTAAAAAAATGAATTAGTAAAAAAAAAAAAGAGTTAGTGGCCCATTTTTCATTAACTTCCAATTGCAAATGTAATATAACCTCCTTGAATCTACACAATAAAGTGGCAGGGAGATGGTGACAGTGAGAAAAGATGACGTCAAACTTCCAGTGTGTTTCATTGCAAGCGCTGATTTGAGTTTAATACCTGAGACTGAGGAACTGTTTTTCCCTCTATAATGCATCTCCTCTCTCCTCTCCTCTCTTTCTAATGCATCATTTCTTATTATGCTCTACCTTGTGTGTAGAATCTGTCATTTCCTTCTTTAAAAAAAATTATCTATGGTTTGTCCTCAATTAACCCCACATTTGAGTGTAATATTTCTAGTTTTTATTTTTAACTCTGTAAATCAACAGGTTAGAAATGCCCTTCAAGATAGTTTTTTTTTTTTTGTCACACAGGAAGCTGTCTGCTTGCCAAGTAAATCATGATGTGATATATTATTTCCAGTTGCTATAAATTTTCAATATTTAGTGTGTCAGTCATACTAGGTCATGATTCAGTTATTTAATTTCACTTATGTCTGTATTTTAGATGAGAATCCTTTCCCCCATTAGTAGATTTTAATTTCCTTCTCTTTCACAGTCAGATTCCAAGCATGCCTTATAAAACTAGCCGCAAAATACACACATGAACAAACCGTTTTTGTGTGTACAAGTAGACTCAAAAATATTCACTGGTAAACTATCTCTGAAATTATAAATTTGTCTTCTTAAATGTCATTTTTTTTTAACACTTTAGATCACTTTTATCACTATTTCTTTAGTAATTTGACTCCTAGATATGCAACAAACACATCTAGGTAACTGTCTGTCTTGTATTGACATAAGCTGTTTATTGGGAGCTTAAAAAATTATCTCACAAGTGATATTCAGAGGTGAAAAAAGTAAATTGTTCTGAATTCAGGGCTGTGTCTACACCATAGTTAATGTATTACTATTGAATAAATTGCTTTCTGAAATTGTTTTGATAATATTGAAAAAGCAATTTTCTTTCCCTCTCTTTTTTTTTTTTTTTTTTTTACCAACAGGACACAAAAATCGCTTCATTGGAGCGAAACATAAGGGATCTTGAGGATGAGATCCAGATGTTAAAAGCCAATGGTGTGTTGAACACTGAGGACCGTGAAGAAGAGATAAAACAAATAGAGGTTTACAAAAGTCACTCCAAGTTCATGAAAACCAAGGTATGGTCCAAAGTTATAAACTTTTATATTCTTAATGTGACTGGAAAGTTATGGTTTATATACATACTTTCCCCAAATACCCACATAATCTGCTTTATGTGATATATGAAATATATGGACAATAAAGAAGAATGAGGAATATTTTTAGTTCAGAAACATAGATTCCAGAAAAATCAGTTAAAACTTCTGGTAGAATTTCTACTTACTAAGGGGTTCAGGATTTTCTAATGAATTCTTTCAGTGTCCCTCTGTCTTGGGAATTAACATTTATTTTTAATAGTCTTTGCTCTCCAAATTTCCTGAGATTTCATAAGTTGGCTATTTTTAAAAGTTTCTATCTTTGCCAAATTTCTGGCCCATCTCTGGAAGGTGATGGCCTTAAAAGGTGTTAATCTTGGAAGCCAATTTAACTGATTCAGTGGTATGAAGATATTTTGGTTTTAACATAGTATTTGACAGAACTGATTTTGAGTCCCAATGCTATCATTTGCTGAAAATATTCAACCTCTGTGAGCCTCAGTTTCTTCATCCATGAAATACTGGTAAGAAAAAGAAAAATACCTTCATCAATGGGTCTCTTTGACAATTCCAGGAGATTATGCATTTAAAATACTCCCTTGACTGATCTCTAGAAAGCATTCAGTCATGTGATAAGTTGTTGCATGTTACTATTGTTACCTATTGCTGTGAAATATTTATGAAATATTATTATAGTAATCATTTCCATTAATTTTTGTCAGTATTGCTAGTTTTAAAGAATTTGGCTTGTATTTTTCAAAATGAAACTTTGAGTTGCAAATGGACAAATCACCTGAAAGTCTATTCTTTTTATATATGCAGAATTATTCATTTATGGGCAGCCCAGTCGGCCTTTTGAGACTTTGAAATACTTCTATTTATTCCTCTATTTAAGCCATTTTCTTTTTGAAAGCAGTAACCACACCAATTAAAATTATTTTTCTTTTTTTCTACCACTTACTCTTAAGTACCCCTATTCTTATTCTAGGTTTTGCTGTTTGTTGCCTTATAAAATGCAGCAGAGTTGAGTGATGCATGCTTCTGTGAGAAAGCAGTGGGAAGTTGAGAGGAAAACTGCTTAAATAATGGTTATGATTTTTATCAGTTGTGAAATACATGGATAATCTTTGCAGAGAATTTGCAAAATTACAGGAGAGAAATAATATGTAGTGTCTACTTTACTGTGTATGTGTGTGTACATGTGTTTCTCTAGGAAAAACAAAAACCGTGTTATACTTCTGTCAACTTCTATCTGTAAGTTAATGTTGAGATTTTGACTAAAAATTTGCATCAAAGAGTAGAGATACGAGAAGGAGAATGTCCAGTGTGTTTGAATGTAACCCCTTGCCTTTAGTGATGGCCACAAAATGCAGAGCAGGTTTCCTTGCTAAGTCCTCCCTTCTGGTTTCTTTTTTGCAGTCCTTTCCTCTTAGAGAGTTGAGCTGACTTGCCACAAGCACAGTAGTAGGGTGGCCTGCAGACAATGGCCAGATCACTCTAGGAATGAAGACCAGATGTACAGATCTGAGTGAATCCATGAAGATTGGGGGAAATGATTGTTTTGGCTCAAACTTTTCCTCCCTACCCTGTCCTGTCATATATCAGTGGAAGATAGTTCAAGCCACTTGTACAACTGAAAATGCCTTGAAATTTGTAAACTCTATCCCTCAATATAGATTGTGTCTCGGTGAATAAAACATGTATATGATCTTGAGGAAGCAAGTGATGGCCTTTATTAGCCCACAGTCTTCTGAGGTACCATCAGTCCTTGAGCTAGTTTTAACTTTTAATGGTTAGTTACTTTCAAGGGTTCCCAGAGTGGTCAAGTCAGAAGGATGTTCGAGGAGAGAAAGGGAGTTAGGTGAAAAGAGTGCAGGCTGAAGACTGAAACAGACTCTGGCAGATTTCTAACCTGCCCTTGATAGCTGCATGACCTTGAGGAGTGACTTAAGTCACTCAGCCACACTTACCTCATCTATGAAGTGGGGGTAACACTGCAAAACTTAAGAGAGTGACTCAAAATGTTAAACGAAATATTGCAGTTAAAGCACCTGGCTCGAAAAAGTAGGTGATGACTATATCCATTATTATTGAAGAAATATAATCAATATATTAATAATTTTAGTAAGTGCAAAGAGGAACTAAGGAGCCTCTTGATGAGGGTGAAAGAGGAGAGTGAAAAAGCTGGCTTAAAGCTTAACATTCATAAAACTAAGATTATGGCATCTGGCCCCATAACTTCATGGCAAATAGATGGGGGGAAAAAGTGAAAGCAGTGACAGATTTTTTTTCTTTTCAGGCTCCAAAATCACTGGAGCTGGTGAAATTAGAAGATGCTTGCTTCTTGGTAGGAAAGCTATGACAAACCTAGACAGTGTATTAAAAAGCAGAAATATCACCTTGCTGACAAAAGTCCTTGTAGTCAAAGCTATGGTCTTTCCAGTAGTCATGTATAGATCTGAGAGTTGGAGCATAAAGAAGGCTGAGCACTGAAGAATTGATGCTTTCGAACTGTGGTGCTGAAGAAGACTCTTGATAGTCCCTTGGACAGCAAGGAGATCAAACCAGTCAGTCCTAAAGGATTGGGCTTCCCTGGTGGCTCAGCTAGTAAAGAATCTGCATGGAATGCGGGAGACCTGGGAGACCTGGACTCAACCCCTGGGTTGGGAAGATCCTCTGGAGAAGGGAACGGATACCCACTCCAGTATTCTGGCCTGGAGGATTCCATGGACAGTATAGTCCATGGGGTCACAAAGAGCTGGACACGACTGAGTGACTTTGACTTTCCTAAAGGAAATCAACCTCAAATACTCATTGGAAGGATTGATGCTGAAGCTCCAATACTTTGGTCACCTGATGCAAAGAACTGACTAATTGGAAGAGACGTTGATTCTGGGAAAGATCGAAGGCAGGAGGAGAAGGGGATGACAGAGGATGAGATGGTTGGATGGCAATACCAACTCGATGGACATGTGTTTGAGCAAGCTCCGGAAGTTGGTGATGGACAGGGAAACCTGGCGTGGTGCTGTCCGTGGGATCACAAACAGTTGGGACACGACTGAGTGACTGAACTGAACTGAAAATTGAATTGCTAGTGTACTTTATGGTCCATTGTAGCCTATTTGGATAACTTTTCTACAAAGTTTGTATGAATATGTTGCTTGTGAACATCACAGATATCTGAGGAGTTAATTTGTGCAATAGTTGTTTACACATATTGACAAGGAAACTGTTTAGTGTCACCACTGGAGTGTCTTGAATTCTTTTGTTTATATGCAGGATTATATGGATAAAGTTTTCAATGGTGGATTTTGAGCTTTGTGGTCCCCAAAGGGGCACTAAAAATTGTGCATGTTCAAAATACTTCCCATTTCCCAATACTTACCACTTAGTTGGGAAAGTAAGATATGTACTCAAAACACCACCCTGAAGACTTGATGGGAGGAGAGTTCATTTCTGGCTGGAATAATGCAAGTTGTGCAAGGTTAAAGTTAGTGTTTTGTTTTTTGTTTTGGTCAAAATAATCAGATTGGTAAAACTACAGTGATAGGTCTGGGGAAGATTGCCATCTCAAATCTATGTCTGAGCATACCTAGAAGGATATGTGAAAATACTGTTCTATCCCAATTCTATACAGTTAAGGAAGTAGGAAGAACTCAAGTCTATATGAAATTACAGACTTTTTCAAAAAAGAAATATTAGATTTAAATTGTAAAAATCTAGAGGTTCTGAAATGTATTTGGGAAATGGAAATGTAATTGTTTAACTCATTTGGTTTACTGAAGCAGTGGTAGAAATGGAAATCATATGGTGACTTTGGATCCCATCTAGCAGAAAATGGTAAGTTTAATGCAGGAACACTTGACTTCAGAAACTGTTGTTTTAATAGTTCACAAAGACTCAGAGTCATGGTAGAGGAACATTTCAGAAATTCTTATGAAATGCTGCACAAGGAGGGGACTAGAACTCTTTGAAACTAAATCTGAAAATTGCAGCTGTATATTGTTACTTCTGCCTGCAGCTTGTAATGAATATATAGAAAGCTTTTAAGAGTGCCCTTTCTTTTACTAGGTCTTCTGGAGAGGCATCTTCAGGGTTTACGAAGGTGCCAGGCTTAGCAGTGCTCACTGATCTATTACTTTAATAGAGGTCTAAATGTATTCTGTCTTAATTACTTGGAAGCTTACTTTTTTTTTAATTAAAAAAAAAGATTTAAAAAGTTTTAAAGTCAACCTAATCATTAAAAAATAGCTCCTAGAGTATCTACGTTCTCATTTGCTTATATTTTTGAAATTTTAGCTGAAAAGTACTTTCATGACCCATTGGTGATACAATTAACTCAGCATTTGACTCCTTGTCATTAGCAGGGCTTAATCTCAATCAATCTCTATTTCTCTGTGTAACTATTTGCTAATCACTATCGTTGTTTAGTCGCTAAGTCATGTCCGACTCTTGCGACCCTATGGACTGTGGCCCGCCAGGCTCTTCTGTCCAAGGGATTCTCCAGGCAAGAATACTGGAGTGGGTTGCCATTTCCTTCTCCAGAAATATATAATAAAGGCAGCTAATAGTGATACATACAGACTCATTTTCAGAGATAAAAGTGTGTTGAAATAATTTTAAATGTTTCAATGAAAACTTGACATTGTTGTTGTTCAGTCACTAAGTGGTGTCTGACTCTTTGCGACCTCATGGACTGCATCACGCCAGGCTCCCCTGTCCTTCAGTATCTCCTGGAGTTTGCTCAAATTCATGTCCATCGAGTTGGTGATGCTATCTAACCATCTCATCCTCTGCCATCCCCTTCTCCTTTTACCTTCAATCTTTCTCAGCATCAGGGTCTTTTCCAATGTGTCAGCTCTTTGCTTCAGGTGGCCAAAGTATTGGAGCTTCCACATTAGCTGAGAATTTGATATAGAAACAATGTTGTGGTATGCAAAGTGAGTCCTGCTTGGATTAATTATTAAAATGACTAAAGACAGTAGGTTGGAGAGAAAGGAAGTATTTTAAGTAGTCCCATGAAATAGCATGTGCTTCCATTTTGTTGCTGAGCAGATGACTAGGACTGGTAGGGCCTCTTGCAAGCTTTGTGATTAAATGAAGTAGCAGTGAAGACCTAAATTGCTTTTATAAATATGATATCATAAAGAGCCATGACATAACATTTTTGAAATATAAGGTGAATTGCAAAAATGTAAAGGCAGGGTTTAAAATCGCAACTTGTGCAAAGCCTGGGATACTAGACATAGTCAGGATGAAAAGACGTGCATCTTTCAAGCCCTCTGGCACATGCATGTTGTCCCTGAGAACTGAGACTCTGGGAGACCTCCCAAGCTGTGCAACTCTCCCCTGTTGGAAAGTCCAATTTCTACCCATACTCACAAGGTTTGGGGGAATCAGACTGTGAGGGCAGAATGTAAGAGGCTATGAAAAGCATGAGTTACCTTCAGCAGCCCTGTTAAGGCTTTAAGAATGGAATGTACCATATAAATAATTGTTTTCCTACTAGGGAAAGAATGATGGCATCCCCTGTTGTATACAAGGCTTTGTTCCTAGTCTCACACATTTTTCATCTACTGACCCCAGTACTTCTCTGTTAGCCACTCCCTCTGCAGAGTTTGCCAAAGATGCCACTCTGCTGTCTTAGATCTCTCCCTTTATTCTCAATTAGTAACACATTTTCTTATTAACCTTTGATGGATTACAAACCTCATAACCCAAACTGCATGATAATAAGCACATCACTTCCTTGATGTAAGGGCCATATCTGCAGTGAAAAAGAAGCTGTTTTCCTTGGCGAAGTAGGTTTTATTGGTGTTAGTTGTGTCACAGATGTAAGTGGTGGAAGAACTTTCAGACGAGATGAAGTGTGCCTGATGTCCACATGGACTTCATATAAAGCATGTGATGTAATTTAGATTGGTTTTTCTTCTTCCCATCACAGAGACAGACCTTCCCCAGCCTCAGTTCTCATGTATGTTCGATTGCATCACTTTCCATTTTTATTGACTTTATGGCTATAAAAGAAGCCAAAGGCATGTTTTTATGGAAGAAAATGATTTTTTTACCCCACAACTATATTCCCCTTAGAAAAACTTTTTTTCCTGTTATTGTCTGCATAAAATATTTAAAATTTACCTCACGGCAGTGATAGTCTGCAAGTTATTTAAAGCAACTGCCTATTTAATATTTATAGCCTGAGATAGTTTTATCATTATCAATCTATTTTTATTGAATGAAGTAGCTATATGTAGAACTTGCCATGTCTTCCTTCCTATTAAATACCATTCCATTGATGTTAATTTCTTTCATATTCCATTCTCAATACCCCACTCCCATATGAGGTTTCTACTCTGATATTTGTAGACGTTAGCACTAATCAGCTTTTTTTCTTTACTATAGATATCATCATTGTTTCGACATGTAGAGTTGAAAGTTTTTCGAGTTTTATTTTCAGATGAATCAGTTTCATATGTTGAATCAACTATATACTGTAATGTCAACTGTTCCTTGAGTAATTGCTGATTACAACAGATTTAATTCATTTTATAATTTTCTCTAATCCTAATCCTGATTTTCCCTCATTTTATTTATATGCTGTTCTTGTGTGTGAGAAAAAGAGAGGGGTATGGGGAGAGAACTAATTTTGTTCTAGCTAAAATCATAGACTCGTGATTTGTTAAATTACAAAGAAATAATGTATTTCATGGATTTCACAGAACTGAGTAGTGCTGCCACCTGGACACACATACTCAAAGCACACTGATAATTTCCCACAGTTCTTTTTACTGAACTTTTCAGCATAGTCAGAATTCTTCTCAAGACTGCCTTCCGGGCAGCCGTTACCAAACCTGTAGATGTGGCAAGTATGATGAAACCTCTGCGTCCCCCTATCTAGTCTGGGTTCATCCTGCAAGTGGGATTCTGTATCAGCTTTTATAGTAAACTGCTGAACCCTGAAAATTTCTGAACATGGAAGTCTCACTTTTTAGGTATTTCACTCTGTTTATGCTCAGTAGTTATTATCAGTAGCTTGGTTCTTATTTAGCTAGTTTTAATTACTGGGACAAAAATGATGGATCAAATATAGTTTAAAAATGTACAATTTAAAATGTACTTATGAACTTTTAAGTTAGAAAGAATCTGAAGGGCCAAGATTAAGTAGCAGTGTATGGGATCTTTATTGTGACGTGCTGGATCTTTAGTTGTGGCATCCAGGATCTAGTTCACTGGCCAGAAATTGAACCCAGGCCCTCTGCATTGGGAGTGTGGAGTCTCAACCACTGGACCACCAGGGAAATTCCTGATTTTGTCTTCTTGTTGGCTTTGGTAGACAAATGAACTTGAACTTCAGTTTTCACAGTCACAGTGACACTGAAGGAAAGTGACAGAAGCTTGAGCCTGCTCAAAATGAGGATCCAAGTAGGAATCCCACTACCACATAAAGCTGGGACCCCAGACAGCTAGACTCTTAATGCAGGAGTAAAGTAAAAATAAACTACCCAGTCTATTCTCCTTCCACCTAGACTAAGGGGCTCCAGGGAAAATCATTTATTCATCTATATTAAATCTTTGAGCCAAGAGAAAGGTGAAGAAAACTAGCAATGAGAATCTGTAACCACAGCTGGCTCTTACGCAGATGTGCAGTGTGAGGTGATCCAAGAACTTTCAGTATAGAATGTAGTTTAAAGGAGCCCATGGTTGGTAGTGCCCAGGTATTGGCTGAGATAAATGCTCTGAAGGATCACATGTTCAACTAAGACCCCTCAGTATTTTTCTCTAGAGAAAGTTCCAAAACATGTGAGTAAAAGTTAAAAAAAATTTACAAAACCTTCAAGAAAGTAAGTCACTGTAAGCAAAAGCTAGTAGAAAGAATTAACAGCAGAACTAGAAGGGAAAGACTTCAGAAACTGAAATTTTAAGACAAACACTATGAAATAAGTATGTTTAACATGTTAAATAAAAGAAAGAGTTGAAAATATGGTTAAAGGACAAGAGGCTATAAAAATATCAAGGAAATTTAAAAAGAAGCAAATAAAATGACCTAGAAATGAAAAAATATAAAAATGAAAATTTAAAAGTTTGAGAAATATATTTAATCGCAGAGTGGTCATAGCAGAAGAGAAACTTAATAGACTAGAAAATAGGGCAGAAGAAATTAAGTAAAAGATAAAAAGATAGAAAACATTAAAGATGCATAGAAGATAGAATAAGAAGATCTAGCACAAATCTAACCCAAATTCTTGAGGAAAGAGAGATGGAATAGGGACAGTTATTATTCAGAAGCCATATTTGAAGAGATAAAAGGCATAAAAGCTGAGAATTTTCATAGGTCTCAGTCTACAAATTCAGAAGTCTTAAAATACCCAAAATAGGATAAATAAAATGAAATCTATTTGCATCAAAATAAAGACATAAAATCTTAGAGGCAAAGAAAAAGTCTTAACAGAACATTTGTCCAAAGGAGATATATGATTGTCTAATAAGTATGCAAAAAGATATTTGATAGCATCTTAGTCATTAGAGAAAGCAAAACCATAAGGAGATAACCACTTTATACTCACTGGAATGGTGATGAGTGAAAAGACAGATGATAACAAGTGCTGGTGAGGTTTTAAAGAAATTAGAACCCTCATATGTTTCTAATGGAAATATAAAATGGTCTAGTCAGTTTGGAAAACAGGTAGGAATTCTTCAGAAAGCTAAACATAGTTACCATGTGACCTAGCATTTTCACACCTGTGTTTATATCCAAGAGAAATGAAAACATATGTCTCCACACACTTGCACATGAATGATCTTAGCAGCATTATTAATAGTCAAAATGTGGAAACAACTTAGGTGTGCATCAACTGCTGAATGGATAGAAACAATCATGTATATTTATACAGTGAAATATAAAGAGCAATGAAGTACTTATATATATGCTACAACATGGATGAAACTTGAAATGTTGTGCTATGTTATAGAAGCCAGTGACAAAGTACATATATTGAAGAGTGCATTTATATGAGGTTCCCAGAAAAGGCCAATCCATAGAGATAATGTGGATTATTGATTGCCTAGGGCTCGGTGTAGAGGATGAGGAATGAAGAGTGACTTTTCTACTTACAGAGTTTCATATTAAGATGATGGAAATGTTCTAAAAATACGAGTGTAATCAAATGTCATGCACATATATGGAATATTGCACCCAACAATTGCTGGATCCATAATCTTTTTAAGCACATAGTATACAGAATGCATTTATGATTGCTGACTACATACTGTGCATAAAGCAAGATACACCAAATTTCAAATGAATACTGTAAAACAGACCGTGTTCTCTATTCACATAGAGAAGTAAGACATAAAAAAAGAGAGATAACTAGGAAACACTTATGTATTTGGTGATTGAGAAACATACTTTTAAGTTATTCACTGGTCAAGGAATAATAATGAAGATTGGAAAATATTTAAGGCTGTACAATAATGTCAAGGTATATCAAACTAGAAAGAGTGAGCCAAAATGATGCTGACAGGAAAATATATGCTCTTAAGGCTCATACATGGAAAGAAACAAGTATGAAAATTAGTGAGATAATATTCCAACTTAAGCTTAGGAAAAGAAAATAGAATAAACCCAAGGAAAGTATTAAGAAGAAAATAATTTTAAAATTAGAGCCGAAACTAATGAAATAGAAAATAAAAACGTTGGATGATTAACAGAACCAAAATTGGCTCTTTGAAGAGGTTATTTAATGGGACATGCTTCTGCTGAGATTCATCAAGAAAATAATTAAGAATAAAAATATTAGAAATGAAAAAAGATAGTCATAGGTTCCATAATATCAAATATAAATGAGTTTTATGAAAACTTCATGCCAACAGGGTGAAAATTTAGATGAAATGAAAGTTTTTTAATGAAAACAACTTTGCAAACTTGGTTCACATAATTAGAAACATGGATATTCCTAGAATCATTAAAGATGGATGAAGTAAGGAATGGTCTTTGGAAAAAAGAAAATACCATCTCTGGATGGTTTTGGGGGTGATTTTTAATGAACTTTAGTGAAAAAAAATAAGCAGTTTTACACAAATCATTTCAGAACACACTAAAAGAATGAACACTCCCTATTTGGAAGGCTAAATTGATGCTAAAACTTGATAAAGATAGCACAAAATGGGAAAATTACAAATCAGTCTTGCCCATAAATGTAGAAATGCTGACAAAATATTAGCAAGGTAAATCCAGTAATATATAAAAATAATAATGCATCATGATGAAGTGGAATTTTTCACAGTAATGCATAGAGAGAGTAATATTTTAAAAATCCATTAATATAATTTATTATATATTAAAGGTGAAAATGTGATAAATCACGAGGTGCAGAAAAAACGCTTGATAATATTATGCATTCCTTACTGATTGAAAAAAAAACTCTTGGCAGAGTTGTAATAAAAGGGAACTTTCTAAAACTTGAATGCCTATAAAAAGCTAAAGCAAACATTGAGCTTAATGATGAAACATTGAAATTCTTCCCTTTAAGACCAGGAACAAGACAGAAGCCACAAATTCCACCAGGAATATCAGAAAAATCCCTCTCTTTCTGCATGGCTTGATAATGTGGCTGGCATAGATTTCTTCACAGCCAAGTGGTCACAGGGTGGTTGGACTTCTGTCTTGGTGGTTAGCTTCCAGTGAGAGGAAGCTAAAGCTGCTAGTTCTCCTAGAGGCTAGAACAGGCATACTGACACTTGTTCTGCATTTTGCTAGCTGAAGCAAGTCACAGTCCAGTCCATGCTAAAGAGGAGGGTAAATAGACTCCTCCTGTAGTTGTGAGGAATGGCATATGTGTATAAGTAGGAAGAAACTGGTGGCAGTCATTTTTGGAGGTCTTCTACCATAACTTCTACCAGGCTGGCGAAAATGTAAAACTCCAGTGACATATGATATTGGCAAAGATATGGAGTGATTGGCACATTTGCATACTGCTTGTGATCATAGAAATTAATATAAGTCCTTTAGAACACACTTTAATGTTATCTAGTGAATATGAAGGTGTGTGCATATTCTGTGTTCCAGCTATTTAACTCCTAGATTATTTTTTACAATGTATACCAGGTAGTAGGTATAAGAATGTTCAGAATAGCATTTTTCATAATAGCAAAAAAAGCTGGAAATAAGCCCAAATGTCTGTTAACAGCAGATTTAACAGACAAATACATTTTGATGAAGTCTTACAATGGAATACTGTTCAGTTAAGTTCAGTCTCTCAGTTGTGTCCAACTCTTTGTGAGCCTGTGGACTGCAGCATGCCAGGCTTCCCTGTCCATAACCAACTCCCAGAGCCTACTCAAACTCATGGCCATTACGCCAGTGATGCCATCCAACCATCTCATCCTCTGTCGTCCCCTTCTCTTCCTGCCCTCAATCTTTCCCAGCATCAGGGTCTTTTCAAATGAGTCAGTTCTTCGCATCAGGTGGCCAAAGTATTGGAGTTTCAGCTTCAACATCAGTCCTTCCGATGAATATTCAGGACTGAGCTCCTTTAGGATGGACTGGTTGGATGTCCTTGCAGTCCAAGGGACTCTCAAGAGTCTTCTCCAACACCACAATTCAAAAGCATCAATTCTTTGGCGCTCAGCTTTCTTTATAGTCCAACTCTCACACCCACACTGGAAAAACCATAGATTCGACTAGGTGGATTTCTGTTGGTAAAGTAATGTCTCTGCTTTTTAGTATGCTATCTATGTTGGTCATAGCTTTTCTTCCAAGGAGCAAGCTTGTACTTTAATGAAAATGAAAATGAACACATTGCACAAACAGTAACTTGATTTAATATTTTAAGATATTAGATTGAATAGAAAAAAGCAAAAAGGTAAAAAAGAAAAAAACACAGTGCAAATAAAGTTAATCATGCAAAATTAAATAGTGTAAAATTTACAGGTGCAAAAAAATAAAGTAAGCTTGAAAGACAAATAAGAAAAGGATGAACACAATTTAGGGTGGTGATTGTTTCTAGAGAGGGAAAGGAAATAGAAACAGGTTGCTGCTGCTGCTGCTGCTGCTGAGTTGCTTCAGTTGTGTCCGACTCTGTGCAACCCCATAGACTGCAGCCCACCAGGCTCCCCCATCCCAGGGATTCTCCAGGCAAGAACACTGGAGTGGGTTGCCATTCCGTTCTCCAGTGCATGAAAGTGAAAAGTGAAAGTGAAGTCACTCAGTCATGTCTGACTCTAGTGATCCTTTTAGTGAATTGAATAATGGATGTTTCTTGTATTATTTTTCTATTTTATGTATTTTTGATGTTCTTTTGTATCTTTTTAATATGTAACGTAAGAAAAAAGATCCCTCAATGCTTGCTTTTTGGGGATGAGGATTCTCTTCTGTCGAATGATGCTGTTGAATGAAGGTCTAGTTTCTGTCTTGGCTAATTACCTTTGTTAGTTCTCTGTTGACCCTTCTGAGGACCATGGTCAATAGACCTTATTTTTTCTTGGATGAGTTGTGGTTTTGCCCAGGAAGCCTTCATTCCATTGTGAACCTTGGTTTCTATCTAGATAGAAGATAGAAAGCATCTTGTTTGCTATTGTCAGTCGCCTTTGAAGAGCCTCCCCTCACCCCTAAGACTAAGTGACTCCCAAGGCCGTATTTTTAAGCTCATGGTCTGCCGTGTTGGATTAATGATCACTAGCTCTTGAAAATTTAAGAGAATTCAGTAGTCTTCAAATGTAAAGAATAGGAGCTGTAGCTTATAATTTTTTGTAATTTCATTGTTTTACAGATTGATCAGCTGAAGCAGGAGCTTTCAAAGAAAGAGTCAGAACTTCTTGCCTTACAAACAAAGCTTGAAACTCTTAGCAATCAGAATTCAGATTGCAAGCAGCACATTGAAGTGCTTAAGGAGTCGCTTACTGCCAAAGAACAGAGAGCTGCCATTCTTCAGACTGAGGTAAAGTACTGTTTCAGGATAGTAGACATTGAATTGACAGCAAATATCCTACCCAAACAGCTTTCATTAGAAGACTCCCTTATCCAAATCCTTGGGGCCACATACATCTTGGATATCAGATATCTTGGGGATTTTGGAAAGGTAAGATCTGTTGCATGTATCACAGATTGTCTAACACTCCCAGTGGGGTTGAAGCAATATCCCATAAACAAATATATGAATATTTGTGCAGAGAAAATTTCTTTTTACACTTAAGTAGAATAATTAATGTATATATAAGAAACCTCCTATTGATTTGTGTTAGGTCGTGCCACCAAAGGAGTTGCTTCACAGTTTGCTTTTCTTTTTTTTTTTTTTTTTTTCATTTTTTGGTGTTTTATTTTTGGATGTTGGAACCACAGATAATGATTGTACCTGAAATGGTTTCATTTTATCAAAAATCATAAAAGCATCAGAATGTCATCTACCTTCCTGTGCTGTGTATCTGTGTAGGCTTCACTCCTGGCACCCTTACGTTTCTTACTTCCTAAAGAGTGTCCTCTGATTTCAAGATTATTTTACCCTTTGAAGAAAGTTGATATTGTTTCAACTTTTTCATACAGTTTCTTAAATGAAATGGGATTCTTTATTTCTTATTCATACTTAGAAAAAAGAAAAGCTAAATACTTGTTGCTATCCTACTTTCTTGCTTCTCCTCCTTGAGTTATATCTTTGGGTCTGCTAAGAAATGCAAAACACAAACTAGTTATTATGTAAATAAAACAGTTACTAGAATATAAATTATTACATGGAGTCAGTAGCAAAGAGTACAGTGACTCTCCCTCATTTTTGTGTTGAGGCGCTGTTTTACATGGATGACTTTAGGAGGCGATCTTCTTGAGTTGTGTGTCATTTCTTGTGCTCTTGAAGCCGTGTCTTTGCATGCATACATTTTGGGGTCCTTGGGGGAAATTTGGATCTTCTGTAGGAGTTACTGGGGCCATAGAGTAGATCTGTGCCCTCAGTCAAGGTGCAGGAAAATGTACAGAGGAGAAAGGAAACAGATTCCAGGTTGGATAGGTCTTGGCATGGAGCTGATCGGTCTATGCACTTCATTGGTCAAGAGGCAGTTAATTGGTAGCTTCAAGCCAAAACTGTCATTTTGGCCTCAATGATGTAGATATTTTACATTTAAGAAATTCCACTTTTAGTTGTGTATAGTTCCACTGTGAATGTAGAAGCTTGGATATTCAAATTTGTAAGGCATAAATGTGAACCATGCCTTAATTGAAGGTTGACTTGTATAATATTTGAGGAAACAGCGGTGAATAGCAGTGAACCTAAAACTATGCTGTCTAATACTATACTATATTAGTATATATTATTACTATATAGTATAGTATATACTAGAGAACTATGCTCTCTAATTCTATAGAACTATGCTGTCTAATACTATAGCCACTAGGCACAAGGATCTGTTCAAATCTAGATTAATTAAAGTGCAGTTAAGTTTAGACTGTAGCTTCTCAGTCACACCAGCCACTTTTCATGTGTTTAATAGTCATATGTAATTAGAGACTAGTGTATGGGACAGCACAGCTATAGAACATTTCCGTGTAGCACTTGTCTATTGGCTTATTGGGACAAATCCTGCCCTCTGCCTGATTTTGTAAAGTTTTATTAGAACACAACCATACTCTTTCATCTATGTGCTGTCTTTGGTTGCTTTTGTGCTGGAAATATTTACTCTCTGGTCCTTTACAGAAAAAGTTTGCCATTTATGGCGTGTGATTTCTTGGTTAGAGGATTGATTGGGAATTTGCATGCCTGGCTTGTTTTCTGTCTAAGTCTTACTCTGAACAGGGCCAGATTTGCTAACCTCCTTTCTATAGGCATAAGCTTTTCTTTGAAGTGGTCGTTCACATAGCAACAGATTGTATCATAGTTGTCTTACATTGACAGAAATATTATCACTACTAATAAAGTTACTGTAATTGTGTTGCTGTGTATTGGGTAGAAGGAAACTTAAGACGCAAGGCAGTCTGTTGAGATATGGCCCAGGCTTCTTGATAGTTCCCCTCCAGAAGGAAAGAATGAGAAAAGGCAGCTTAGAAAAGCTTACCATCTTCCTTTCACTGCCTTGTATTGATGAGTGCTCTCTTCCCCAGCCTCTTTGCCTTTTCTTATTCTGTCCCTTTGGATTTTGCATCTCTCGAATTAATGTAGTCCTAAGTAGACCTATATATATTTCATGAAAAAGACATTGATGACATTATATAGATAGCTTCCATCCCACATTCAATAATTAAAATGACCCAATAAAGAGACGGCACTTTGAAGTAGAAAAAATTATTCTCCATGTGCAGAGAAAGTGAGATGATTTTCTGGTTTTCTGCTTTGAAGTTGGGAATGTGAGATTAATGATTTTATCAGCTGGAAACATACAAGGAATTTTCTTTTGCCTTTTTTCTTCATTTAAAATCTTCGTAAATGGAAATGGAAAGAGTTATCTAATGATATCCATCTCTTAGAGGAAGCAATTTAGGTTGAAACTAGCTCTAATTGTTGGATCATAGGCAAAGGATTTTTGGCAGCCTGGTAAAGTACATTAAAGTGATTTTCCTGCTTCTTGGCCAAACAGAGGAAAATAAGAGTCTCCCTACCTAATGTGGGTTAGTGGGTGAGTATTCAGTAGGTAAGATGTTTCCTTGTGCCCTACAAGGAAAGAACTGAGTTTACATTCCTGTGAAAGGTATGGTTTTCATCCTTGGAAGAGGTTATAAGTGATAGCTCCTTCCAGGTAGATTCCTGACTCTTTACTGAATGCTCTTGCCAAAACAGAAGATGACTTTCTCTAGAATGGGAAGAGGCCTTCTGGCATCTCTGGAAAACCTTTGCCGTTAGCTATCTTTGGCTTCTCTTTTAGAATATGGTGGAAGTGACAGATGTCACTGACTCAACAGTTCATCTCCATAAGGAAGGCTTTTACCACCATGCAATTTGCATTTGGGAGGTGGTAGGTTGAAGGGTGGGTGGGACAAGGGGAGAGGCAAGTTGTCTGGGTTTGTGGCTATGTGGCTTGGCTCTTGGATAGATTTGTTTTAACTTGTACAGATGCCCAGATGCTCTTTGACATGTGTGCAGTAAATCAGTGGAATAATAATTACACACACACACACACACAGACACCACATAGCTCTTAACATAGCATTTTACTTTTTAAAATAGCTTCAAAGAACCCTAATGCCAAGTGTCTTATTTTGCTACTTCCCTTGATGTTTTCCATGTACTAATTTACCCTTATCAACCAACACATTAATTTAATGTGCATAGAGATAATAATAAATTGACTTTAGTGCCTTGACTTTTGTGAATTTCAATGAATAATTGCCAACATATCCAGAAATTAGAAAGAAGAAAGACCTAGCTATTATTTTATCATCTGAAGTAAAATCTGATATGAAATAGCAGCGTTTAGAAGTGGGAGATGTGTGTACATGCCTTAATCTCCCCATTTAATCACTGTGACGTAAACAAGACTTAAATTTCTGAGCCTCCGCATCTTGACTATAAAACAGCAGCGTTGTGCCAGCTTGATGTGTCCATGTGAGAAATGTTTAGATTCTTCTAAAGGGTTTTAACTATCAGTTGTATTGACTATCATCATCGCTGTGATTTTTGTCACTATTGTATATCAGGATATTTGGGGAACACTCCACCTGACTTCTCCTCTTACCATCCATTCTGTGTGTTCTACCTTTGTGGTTCTCCTTTGAATTTTTGGTGTCTGCTTTTATTGAGTTCAGACTTTTATATTTCAATTGAGTCACTTTTTTATGTCTTAGAATGATGCAGAGAAATGAAGATACTATGAAAATGCCATCTATTTTTTTCTGGCTTCAAATTAAAAGATGTCTTTGTGTTTTCTTGCAAGTACACTTGGCCCAGCCCAGCATGCTTCCCAAACTGCCGAGCACGATGCCTCTTCTGTATGTTCTCTAGAAGATACGTTATACGATAGTGGTATGTGATGGTTGCTGTTATACTCATTTCTGTTCCAAGTGGTTAGGGAAACCTTCTGCTGATCTAAAAGAAAACACTTGACAACCTGTTAATTAAAAAATGTATGGGTTTAGTGTTGAGAAGGTGAGAGGCAACACATGCAGGTTAGGTTAGTGGCAGCTCCTTGGCAAAGATCCATAACAGTTTTGATTTTGGTTTTTAAATATCATCAATATAAGAAAATGTCGTGCAGTCTGTTGATTCACTCCTCAGAAAATTAACCTCAGCACATCCATACTTATATTCACATGCCATAACATATATACTTTCAGGTAGTTTACATATACCCTGAAGCATTTCCAAGAGTTTCATGTTAAAGATCTCTGCCCTATGGATTTCATGAATTTTTCATTCAACATATATATTTTGAATGACTACTATGTACCACATTTGGTTCCTGCCTTTACTGAGTCAACATTATAGTGAATATATGGATATATGATAGAGAGCTGATCAGAATACCTTGAACACTCACGAATCCATTATCACTGGTTGGTAATAATCCCACACAAAATCTTAATTGGACTTCATCTCTCTTTGCTTCTTTAAAAGCAGACAAAAGGAAACAAAGAAGCTAGAATTAAATGTTTAGCTCCTTTGATGACTGAAGTACGCAAGTTATATGAAAATAGCCATTTCTATCTCTTGTAATTTAAGGCTAATATTGCTAAGGGTTCCCTCCTGGTTCAGTGGTAAGGAATTCGCCTACCAATGCAGGAGACGTTACTTTGATCCCTGGGTCGGGAAGATCCCCTGGGGAAGGGAATGGCTACCCACTCCAGTATTCCTAAGGTGATTACACTGTTAATGTTAAGATTTTCTGTTTTGATTTAAACGGATCCTCTGGTTCTCCTTGAGAAAAGGAGACTTACAGATTATTTCAGGAGTTACTGCATCTACTTAGAAATGCTTCAGTCAGCTATACTTTAGATAGACCCTCCCTCAACTTGTGTGAACAAGCAGCATATTATTTGATAATATTTTATTAAGCATCTGTGATGCACAAGGTGTTGGACAATGTGGGATCCATAATCTCAGAGGAATACTGGTCTTGGATTTAGTAATTTGATTACATTGCTTGAATGTCTACTAAGTACAAGACATGACTGCTCTGTCAACTTCCAAAAACTGTGGCTGTTTTCCACGCAATATGTTATTTTAAACTAGACTTACAACTTGTGAATTTGGTATTGTTGTCCCCCTTTTTTAAGACTAGGAAATAGAGGTTCAGAGAGAATATGTATCTTGCTCAAGGTCACAGAACAGTGAGTGACAGACTTGGGTTCTCAAGTTCTAACACTTTTAACTAGAAATCTAGCACTTTTCAAGAGTCCCAGTGGACCAAGGGCTTTCTTTGTGTTAAGGAAGTGATGTATATTATCTCATTTAATATTCATGGCAAAGGTTATGCCAGATTTTATAATTCTGTATTTAACAGGGAGGTTCACTAGGGATTCAAGAATACTCATTAGATACAACCCTGTACTGTCTATGAATAGGGATAAGAATGAATAACTCTGAGATTGTAAATTCTTGCAGTAACATTGTGGCTATAGCAGTAGCACTGTGGGCATATTAATGAGGGATATTGTCCAAACTTTAGGGAGGATACCATTTTTATGAAGTCTAGAATTCCAATATATTAAGAATTTTTATTGTATATTATCGGAGAGGGCAATGGCACCCCACTCCAGTACTCTTGCCTGGAAAATCCCATGGATAGAGGAGCCTGGTGGGCTGCAGTCCATGGGATCGCTAAGAGTCAGACATGACTGAGCGACTGCACTTTCACTTTTTACTTTCATGCGTTGGAGAAGGAAATGGCAACCCACTCCAGTGTTCTTGCCTGGAGAATCCCAGGGACGGGGGAGCCTGGCGGGCTGTCGTCTATGGGGTCGCGCAGAGTCGGACACGACTGAAGCGACTTAACAGTAGCAGCAGCAATTGTATATTATTTAATTTTTATTTCTTTAAAAATGTTTAGGATTGTATATATATGTACATATTTATACATGCATTCACCCTTTGTAGGGGAAAAAAAAAGGAATGGACAACAATATCTTACTGTGTTTTATTTTTGTTAGAGTCTCAGGTGATCTTTAAATGGTCTATGATATACATACTGTACATTTATAGTATAAAAATTAAATGCATTCTTAAGAGAAATGGTGATGATAATTTCTTCAGGGAGGTTGTGCAAGGTACTGGTGGAGGAGGAGGTGCTTTTTAAGCCCATGGCAGCATTTTTTGTTCCTCTGAGTCATGGATGATTCAGTGTGATAATGCAACTAGTGAAGCTGTCAGTTTTCATGATGAATCATAAAACCAAGCTTTTGACTATGAAAATGTTGTTTTATGGAGAAAAGGCACATTTTATGAGTCCTTGTTTCTGGGTTTGTTTCTGATTGAAATGGGTCCTCCACCCCACTTCAAGGTGAGGCCAGGACTCTTGGGTATAAAAGTCACCCTGACAAGGAGTTGGAAATGCTTTATGGTGTCCAGGGGCTGTGGGACAAGATGCATTCATATAGGGCTTTGCAAACTGTTCATATACTTGAGGAACTACTCCTTCTAAACGCACACATGTTGACCAAAGGAGTTTTTTAAATGACTGAAAATTGTATTTTTCACAATAGGTAAGATGGGATTTACAAGGAGTGCTCCTTTACTTTAAAAAAAAAATTTCAGTTTTCCTTTTTACCTCTTGCCCCTGTTGACTGGCAAGCAGTAAAGTCGTTTTTAATCACTTTAGTCCAGCCTTCAAAGGATAATATTAGAATTGTTCTTTTTGAGATAGACTTTTGTTTAATGTCCTTCATAATCACAGCATTTAAAAGTGAATTTTTTTTTTTTCAAAAAGTTAGTAACAAATGAAGGAACCAACTTTTAAGACTGTCAAAACACCCCAGTGCCAAATCAAGGTGCATTGTATCACTTTTAAGACTTGCGAGGAATGTCTTTAATAAATGAAGGAGGTTGGTGAAAAAATATACAAAATAAAATCCTGGTGTCACTTGTATTTTTCATTCTAATCCCGTCGTTGGCTTCATATTTTAAAATGTTTTTATTTGACCAGGAAAGACATCATTTGAAATTTTTATTGATAACACTCTTAACTTCAAGAAAAAGACATAAACCTGCAAAGCTATAACTATCATGGTGGCCACAATTGGGAGGTCTGAAAAATAGTTTATTACCAGTAGGAAAAAAATCTTGGGAACCACAGTCATTATAGGGGTCACCACCTCTGCTACATGCATTTTATTTTTTTTCCCCTTTTCATTTTGAGGGTATGTATGATGGCAGTGCCAAACTACACACATTCCCCTCCCCTAATGTCTGTGGGCTTTGTTTTGATTCTCTCTTTATTAATGATGTGAAAACTTTGGGGTCACACAAAAATGAGCCAGGGTCAGCCTTTGGGGGCCCCAGAATGCTGAAAATGTCCTGCTATCTAGCTAGTGAAGACATTGTTTAAAGGAGCTAGGTTTCACTTGAGATTTTTAGCTGTTCTGCAGATTTTAGATACCCAGGTAAACTTTGCAAGTCAGCCTCATACTCTTGCTTTCTTAAGGTGAAATACGAAAGACTTGTGGTGGAGGAATTAAAATGTGTCCTGGTTGTTGGCTGCAGTTCTGTGACTTTTTTTTAGGGGGCCTGTTAAAGAATGGTGCAGGTAGCTACAAACATTATTTTATTCCATAGGTCCAGAGCCCAATGCTTTTGTTGTCATTGTTCAGGCTTTCAGAAAATGCCATATTTAACACCTTGTTAGTATAAAATTGCTTTTGGCTTCATAAACACAGGCGTTCAGTTTGAATCTTAATCAACTGTGAAATAGGTAGATGTCTAAAAGGAAATTCTATAAATTGTGAACATGACTCTGTCAGCACACTAAATGGATTAGGAAAATTCATTGTCTGCCGTGTAACTGAACACCTGGTGTGATGCGTGGACAAGAATTAGTCTTGAAAAGCCAATAAAATGGAGGAAAAAAGCAGAGCCTAGGAGATGTTGATTGTGTGGGTTCCCCCCACCACAAATAAATGCTGATGCAGAAGAACTTGGACATCAGAATGGCTATTTAGAGGACGGCCAAGAAGGAATACATATGAGCAGACAATACAGAATTTATAGAGTAAAACCACAAACACTTTATTTTCCATTGTACTAAAATAATGATATTTTACAGTACCATTTTATATGTAATTCTGCTTTCAATTTTATATTGTTACTGCAGCTCAAATCTCATTATAAATGTTCCAACAAAAATCCCTTTTTAATCAAAAACTTTCCAATCCTTAGCCCATTGTCAATGTACTTTGTATTTTTCTAGTGAAACAAAGGAATTTGGCCCTTCTATCTGAGCTCATTGGGATGTTATTTGAACTGTGTGGCTCAACATGTAATTAAGATAATGGATTCATTTTAATTTCTGTATTACATCCTTTTATAATCTGTATCCATTTTTTTTTTGAGGGGGTATAGAGATACAGGGTCAGAGCCCTTTGTATTCTTTGAAAGAAAAACAATATATCAGTAGTGCTTTTTATTTCTGTTTTACAAAAGATGTCTATACTCTATTAAGCTGCAACTTAACGTGACAATATACAATTAGTTAATCGTCTGTGAGAGAGTACATGTCCATGGTAAGTGTTACCTACTGGTGAATGGTTTGCAGGAAAAAAAGAATATATTTATGTCGTGTCTGTGGGAAGCTGAAAATTGCCACTTTAGAAAAGGAGATGACAGAATTTAGGAGGAGGAAAATCCAACCAAACTCTCACTGACCTCCAAGCTCACTTTCTTTCTTTCTTTTTTTTTGGTATGAATTTTATGGAAAACAGAATTTATTAAGTACTTCCATTTATTTTTTTTCCTTTTGGGATCACCATTTGGAAATAACCAGTGTGCATTGTGATTAAGTTCTCCCTGACACTGGACCCACATTTGCAACACTTGCCTCCATTCCTCTGGAAAAAGGATAACATTTGCTGTGGTTGGGCTTCTTCATGTGTGTATTTACATATCAAACCAAAATGTGAAGAGTGAAGTTAAATTGCAGGGCTTCTGCAAGAATCTTTTACCCATTCTCATGTGAACTTTATTCTTTTTAAATTAAGTACAGATATTTGTTCTATACAGACATATATTTCACCCTTCTTCTTTTATTTTTTTTAAAAAGTGGAGAATACAACTTGAGGTAATAAGTTGTGTAGTGGAGGATCGTTTTAACTGTAGAAATTTGTTTTTATGGCCAGCATTTCTTTCTTGAAGTGTGTGAAATGTATTTTCTTGCATTTATTTTTTATATTATTTAAAATTTTCAGTGTAAGTGATTTATCAAATCCTTATTAATAGAATAATATTCAGCCTCTAAAATATTACTTGGCAGTTGTTAATTTGAAACTGGACAGATGGTGAATTCTGTTATTAAGATCTTGTGAAATGTGAAGGGAAAAGGAAGACCCAGCTCCTCATTCACTGAGTGTGACTGCTTAGCTAGTGCCGGCAAACCTGGGTGTCAGAGGGTTGGCTCTCCATAGCTATGACCACCTTTGGCGACTCTTGTGAGAGCAGTTGAGGAGAAAGGGAAATGCATGACTAGGAGAATTGCTTGGGACTGCCAGAGATCTAGACATTAGGGTTTGTCAACTCTTCAACGTCACTCCCATCCAAAGTTGATAAATACGTTTATGGAAAAGATGTACGTGAGTTTAAAGATTTAATTTGGAAAAATTTAGTCATATTTGTTTTTTGCTGTGTGTATGTGTGTGTGTTGTATGTATGTGTTAGAAGAAACAGAACACTAAGATATGGAAGCTAGATAAAGAGCATCATATTGGTAACCTTCTTTGTTGGATCTCCTGTAGATTAAATAAGCCTACTAAATTAAATGCCTTCTGTGGGTTAGGTGTAGTGCTAAATGCCAGGAATACAAAAATGAACAAGAGATAAATGTTGTCAGCATTACCATTCATAATACGATTATTGACAAATATTTTTTTTTGTATTTCTTTTTGTCCTTGAATATCCACTAGGGTTGACTCATGGAAAATTCAGTCCAGTGAACTGTTGGTTGCTTATGAGAGCAATCCATAAAGACTTTGGGCATGTAACAGGGCCTCTGAGGAAAACCATGGAAGTAATTAACCAGAAGGAGAACCTGTCTCTATGCTCAGAGCCTTTTTCATTTATAGATCTTAAAATTTTCAAGTGTCACTTTCTTGGACAAAGTTTATAATGTAGGTTGTATAGTACACAAAAATACAATCTTATTCCTCAGAGACATTGTGGCCTAGCTGAGGTTTTCATTACTGTGCTGCATGCACTTAAGTATTTATTTTAACCCTTTGTTAACCTAATATTTATAAAGAAGGAAAACATCATCACAACTGAAATTTCTTGAAGAAAGGGATCTTTTGACTTACTCTCTGAAGTATCTGAACTCTGAGAGTAGTGCCTGGCACAATGTAGGAATGGCAAAAATATTTGTTGAATATATTATTGATCTTTGGCATCACTGGAAGTGTAGTGGGAGGATTAGATGAGGCATTGCATCATGGTAGCGATGGAAATATTCCTTTTTAGGTGATGCTTTAATATTAGTATTATGAGAAAACATGAATTAACTCTTCTGTAACTTTGTTATGGGGAAAATATTCCTAACTATGAATCAAGATCTGATAGCAAAAATATGTAAGATTGATAAGCTTGATGACATGAAATAAACAATTTGTGCCTGACAAAAATTATCATAGAGTAAAAAGGCAAGTAACAACTTGGGCAATATACTTGCTAGTTATGCTGCAAAAAGGTTTTTATCTCTAATAAAGTTTTTAAAAACGACCCTTGGGACCAATAACCTATAAAACCAAAGGGTAACAATATATAGATAGAATAATGGTCATAATATTATAGGTTATACACAGAAAAATAAATGTGAGTAGTCAATTTATGATGCTCAACCTGATACATAAGAGAAATGCATATTAAAACTACATTGAAAAATTATTGCTCATTTGTTAGATTAGCAAAACTTCTAAGATTTGAAATATATGCTACTTATTGGTGGGGAAAAACTAGCCCTACAATACCATTGCTGTTAGGAATGCAAAATGGTACATCCCCTTTCAGAGAGGAATTTGCCAGCATCTAGCAATTTACACAAGTTTGCCTTTGACTCAGAAATCCCAATTCTAGGAGTAGATTCCAAAGATACACAGACAAAAATACAAAACAGCCAAGATTTTTCATTACAATATCATCTGTAATAGTAAAAGACTGGAAACTACCAATGTGTCTGTTAGAATGGGACTTGCTGAGTAAATCACTGTGATCCACAAATGGATTACTATGTAGCTGCGTAAAAGATGAAGAATATCTTTATATGTTGATATGGAGTGACCTGTAGGATATATGATGAGGTGGGGAAAAAAAAGATTGGTGGAAAGTGTATAAGACTGCTGTTTACCTAAGAGATTGAAGAAATGCACATGTATGTATAAATATATGTATGAATATATATATATATATTTGTTTAGATTTTAATGACAATGGTGGGCAAACCATAATATTGAAGAACAAATTTGAGAGGTTTTGTTAATAGAGTGAATGAACATGGACAGAACTTAGACTTCTTTGAATATAGTTTGTTTTGTAGGTTTTAATTTGAAACTGTGTATTTTACGTAATTAAGCAAAATTAAATCCAAAAAGGCAATTTCTGAAAAGTAAAGGAAAATGAAACAAATGAACCTATCTACTAATGTGAGTGGTGTTACCCCCAAGCAGTGAGGATCTATTCCAGGTGACTGTAAAATACAGTACGTTGAGTAACATCTCTAGTGAAATACTGTATAGTCCCAGACAAAAAAACTACATAGAATCTTAAACTTTTTTCAGTGATTATATTATTGGTTGTAGTGGATATTATTTATTATAGGAAATTATTTATTCTAAGACAAGTGTGTGCAAAGAATGGGGTAAAACAAAACGAGTGTTTCTGTTGGCGTCATTAAGAGCTTGGATTTTCAGAATTTGGGAGGAAGAAGATACAGATGTGAGGTTGATCAAATTAAGTAAAAATACTGTAGTCCTGTGATGTGTGTTTTAAAAAATCTATATCAATATATCAATATCTATGTAAGTTATCTGTATCTGTTATATTCTAGCTATGTCCCTGCAAAGTCCTAGAAATAAGGATCTATCTCTGGTAGTGATAGCCTTTCCAAGCATCCTATTTGCTGTTTTCCCACTAAAGGCTTCTGTGGAAATGGATAAGTCTGTGCCTGGGACAAGAAATGGTGAAATCTTGTCATTTCAGAAAGAAGTGAAAAAAACAAAAGTTAGTCACTCAGTCATGTATGACTCTTTGTGACCCCATGGACCCTAGCCCACCAGGCTCCTCGGTCCATGGGATTTTCCAGGAAAGAATGCTGGAGTGGGTTGCCACTCCCTTCTCCAGGGAATCTTCCTGACCCAGGGTCTCCTGCATTGCAGGCAGATTCTTTACCAGTGAGCTGCCAGGGAAGAGTAAGGAAAGTAGGGAAGCTCTCAAAGATTTATCAGTTCAGTTCATTCACTCAGTTGTGTCCGACTCTTTGCGACCCCATGGACTGAAGCATGCCAGGCCTGCCTGTCCATCACCAACTCCCAGAGTTTATTCAAACTCATGTCCCTTGAGTAGGTAATACCATCCAACCATCTCATCCTCTGTTGTCCCCTTCTCTTCCCGCCTTCAATCTTTGCCAGCATAAGGATCTTTTCAAATGAGTCAGCCCTTCGCATCAGGTGGCCAAAGCATTGGAGTTCCAGCTTCAGCATCAGTCCTTCCAAAGAATATTCAGGGCTGATTTCCTTTAGGATGGACTGGTTGGATCTCCTTGCAGTCCAAGGGACTCTCAAGAGTTTTCTCCAACACCACAGCTCAAAAGCATCAATTCTTCGATGCTCAGCTTTCTTTATAGTCCAACTCTCACACCCATACATGACTACTGGAAAAACCGTAGCTTTCACCAGATGGACCTTTGTTGGCAAAGTAATGTCTCTGCTTTTTAATAAGCTGTCTAGGTTGGTCATAACTTTTCTTCCAAGGAGCAAGCGTCTTTTAATTTCATGGCTGCAGTCACCATCTGCAGCGATTTTGGAGCCCCAAAAAATAAAGTCTGTCACTGTTTCCACTGTTTCCCCATTTGCCATGAAGTAATGGGACCAGCAGTGATTCTGGAGCCCCAAAAAATAAAGTCTGACACTGTTTCCACTGTTTCCCCATCTATTTCCCATGAAGTGATGGGACCAGATGCCATGATCTTAGTTTTCTGAACGTTGAGCTTTAAGCCAACTTTTTCACTCTCCTATTTCACCTTCATCAAGGGGCTCTTTAGTTCTTCTTCACTTTCTGCCATAAGGGTGGTGTCATCCGCATATCTGAGGTTACTGATATTTCTCCCGGCAATCTTGATTCCAGCTTGTGTTTCTTCCAGCCCAGCGTTTCTCATGATGTACTCTGCATATAAGTTATGATGGTGACTGCAGTGAAATTAAAAGACGCTTACTCCTTGGAAGGAAGGTTATGGCCAACCTAGATAGCATATTTAAAAGCAGAGACATTACTTTGCCAACAAAGTCCGTCTAGTCAAGGCTATGGTTTTTCCAGTAGTCATGTATGGATGTGAGAGTTGGACGGTGAAGAAAGCTGAGCGCCGAAGAATTGATGCTTTTGAACTGTGGTGTTGGAGAAGACTCTTGAGAGTCCCTTGGACTGCAAGGAGATCCAATCAATCCATCCTAAAAGAGATCAGTCCTGGGTGTTCATTGGAAGATCTGATGTTGAAGCTGAAACTCCAATACTTTGGCCACCTCATGCGAAGGGTTGACTCATTGGAAAAGACCCTGATGCTGGGAAGGATTGGGGGCAGGAGGAGAAGGGGACGACAGAGGATGAGATGGTTGGATGGCATCACTGACTCGATGGACATGGGTTTGGGTAGACTCCGGGAGTTGGTGATGGACAGAGAGGCCTGGCGTGCTGCAATTCATGGGGTCGAAAAGAGTCGGACACCACTGAGCGACTGAACTGAACTGAACTGAATGGGACCAGATGCCATGATCTTAGTTTTCTGAATGTTGAGTTTTAAGCCAACTTTTTCACTCTCCTCTTTCATTTTTTTCAAGAGGCTCTTTAGTTTTTCTTCACTTTCTGCCATAAGGGTGGTGTCACTGCATATCTAAGGTTCTTGATATTCCTCTCAGCAATCTTGATTCCAGCTTGTGCTTCATCCATTCCAGCACTTCTCATGATGTACTCTGCATATAAGTTAAATAAGCAGGGTGACAATATACAGCCTTGACGTACTCCTTTCCCAATTTGGACCAGTCTGTTGTTTCATGTCCAGTTCTAACTGTTGCTTTCTGACCTGCATACAGATTTCTCAGGAGGCAGGTCAGGTGGTCTGGTATTCCCATCTCTTGAAGGATTTTCCACAGTTTGTTGTGATCCAGTCAAAGGCTTTGGCATAATCAATAAATCAGAAGGAGATGTTTTTTTGGAACTCTCTTGCTTTTTTGATGATCCAATGGATGTTAGCAATTTGATGTCTGGTTCCTCTGCCTTTTCTAAATCCAGCTTGAATATCTGGAAGTTCACGGTTCACATATTGCTGAAGTCTGGCTTGGAGAATTTTGAGCATTACTTTACTAGCGTGTGAGATGAGTGCAATTGTTTGAGCATAGTTTGAGCATTCTTTGGCATTGCCTTTCTTTGGTATTGGAATGAAAACTGACCTTTTCCAGTCCTGTGGCCACTGCTGAGTTTTCCAAATTTGTTGGCATATTGAATGCAACTCTTTCACAGTGTCATCTTTCAGGATTTGAAATAGCTCAACTGGAATTCCATCAGCTCTACTAGCTTTCTTCGTGGTGATGCTTCCTAAGGCCCACTTGACTTTGAACTCCAGGATGTCTGGCTCTAGGTGAGTGATCACACCATCGTGATTATCTGGGTTGTGAAGATCTTTTTTGTATAGTTCTTCTGTGTATTCTTGCCACCTCTTCTTAATATCTTCTGCTTCTGTTAAATCCATAGCATTTCTGTCCTTTATTGAGCCCATTTTTGCAGGAAAAGTTCCCTTGGTGTCTCTAATTTTAAGAGATCTCTAGTCTTTCCCATTCTATTGTTTTCCTCTGTTTCTTTGCACTGATCACTGAGGAATGCTTTCTTTTCTTTCCTTACTATTCTCTGATACTCTGCATTCAAATGGGTATATCTTTCCCCTTCTCCTTTGCCTTTTGTTTCTCTTCTCTTCATTGATAGGACACATCAAAATGAGTTAGGGGCAAATTTTTTTTAAAAATAAGTGCCCACCGAACAAAGAATATGAGCATTAATAGCACATGAAATATGCTTCGTTCAGTCCCTGAGTTCAGGATGAGTACTATTTAAAAAAAGCTTTTTTTTTTTTTTTGTAGTTTCTAGGGAGCCAACACATTTTTTTTTTGAAGCTGGCAAATAAATGGAAAGAAATGAGCCCTCATTATAACTTAATTATATAAATGCTACCTCAGGGTAGCAAAGAGTTGTGGCAGAGAAGATTCTCTTTGTAGAAATATTCCAGCTAATAAATGAGGAAAGAATGCTAGACTCTCACCATTTTGCAACCTCTAATGATTTCATGAATCTGGGGATTTAGCATTAATGGATGCCACATCAAATACTGCATGCTTACTGATGGAAGTATGCTCTCTTGCCAGTGAAGCAGTTTTGCTCGAAAAATCCAACCTGAAACTTACTGGAAATACAGAGGACAGAGAGGAACTTAGCAAACAACTCCAAGGGATTCAGTGAGCAAGCTCCCCACCATGGGAAACTTGAAGAATAGGATAGATGACTCTGTGCAGTTTTTTGTTTTTTAGTTTTTAGAAACAACAATGAGTTTTCAAGGAAAAGAGACATAGGTAGAGAGGGAAATCATTGATTAAAAAACTTGAGACCGGTGAACCAATTATGATGTATGAACCTTATTTAGATCCTGATTCAAATAAACAAAATGGTAAAATTATGAGCCAACTAGGGAAATTTGAAGCTTGAACTGATGATAGTAAGGAGTCAGTGGTAAACTTGTCTTACGTTTGATAACATTTTTTTAAAAAAAAAACATAGACTGCTTATCTTTTAAGGACACGTATTAAAATATTTACAAATGAAATGATGTAATACCTGGGATTTGGTTTAAAATAATCAAGGGCCTGGGAAGGGAAGGAGGTGAGGTCAAGGACAAAACAAGAGTACCCAGGAATGGATACTTGTTGAAGTGGGAAATGAGTACATGGAGATTCATTATAGTATTCTCTGTACTTTTGCATGTTTGATATTTACATAAGAAAACATTGAAAACAAAATAAAAATAAATGAGTCAGTGGCTTGAATTTCATTCCCAGTGACACGAAGATGCCACAAGATGTCTCCCACCTACTTATTTTGGGACTTTATGTTCTCATATTTACAGATGCTGTTGCAGCTAAATTATTCTAATTTTGATTGGTGACCCTGAAGATGATTTCAGACCTTTTATCAAATCAACTGAAGTATACACTTCAGAGGGAGAAAGTCTTGTTTTAACTTTTTGTAATTTTTCTAGGCCTTTGTTTTTATGAGATGGTATTTTGGCTGTAAAAGACCTAGAAGAAAGCATTGGGAAATCTGATAGGTAAGCTAAATTGGTTGGGCTTTTTATGTTGAAGCTTTTGGAAATCTTTTTTCAATCTGGCCAGTCACCGTGAGACTTTGCAGCTGGCTGGTGTCAGGGGCCTGCTGATGACTCACTCATTTTAGGCAGGGTCAGTCCTTGATAACTTCCTTAGAAATGGCTTGGGCTGCCAGGCACAGACCATGGCCACATGATTTTTGCTTGACATCATTTATTTTACCCACATTGGTGGCTATCAGTCATCAGAGGATCTAATTTCTATTTTACTCTCATTCTAGAAATTTAGAAGACTTTATCTTTGCCTCTTTGAATTATTGTATTAATCTTATAATCTGGCTGTTTTCTGATTGGTAAAACATAAGTCTGGCTCAGGGAATTCTAAATATTTATCTTACATGTTTTAGAAAGAGAAAGTATATAAAAGATGAGATACAGGTAGTAGAACCTTGTTAGTTTTATTGTTTCTCCATGCTGATTTTTTAAAAATCTTGGATAGTACGAAAGGAGCAGCACTGTCAGTAGGGACTTGCTGGAGTGTGCCAGTGTGTGTTTTATAAATTGAGTTTATCTAAATTCTAGTCTAGAAGAAGCAAGCTAGTTTCTCTAGTCTTTTTCTGCTGCTGCTGCTAAGTCACTTCAGTCGTGTCTGACTCTGTGTGATCCCATAGACGGAAGCCCACCAGGCTCCGCCATCCCTGGGATTCTCTAGGCAAGAACACTGGAGTGGGTTGCCATTTCCTTCTCCAGTGCATGAAAGTAAAAAGTGAAAGTGAAGTCACTCAGTTGTGTCCAACTCTTAGAGACCCCATGAACGGCAGCCTACCAGGCTCCTCCGTCCATGGAATTTTCCAGGCAAGAATACTGGAGTGGGGTGCCATGGCCTTCTCCGAGTCTTTTTCTAGAAAGTGAATTTTAAAGTAATACCACATGTTGGATGAAATACAATAGCGCTAAGATCAAGATACCTTAAGGTACTATAGAGTGAATTTGCAAACATAAGAAAGGGAAGCTCATTAATTTGTGGAAAATTTGAGAGAAAATTAGGACATGGGAGATTTGAAAATAGTTCTTTTGTCCAGTTAACAGGACTTGTACAGGTAAGTTTCTGGCAAGCTCATTTTCAGTTCTCTCTTTTTGGACATGTTTCTCGTCTTCATTCTCCACATATCTTTGGGTACCGGCAGACATCTATTTGTGCCCATAGTCTCTGTATTATGTGGCCTTGGTCACTTTTTCTGCTGTCTCTTGGCACAGTATTCAACATTGAGTTTCTAGAATTGTTCTCTAATTTGACTGGATGTTTGCTGAGGATGGAGCTAGCTTGTCTTACATTTTATCTCCTTCTGAAATGTCTAGTTTTGCTCATGTCCCTCTCCTTCACTACTGCGGTTTATCTCAAAGAATCTTTATAAGTTTTAGAAATTTTTCAGAGCCCAATATTTTGCATTGACTGACCATTGTAGGAAAGTGGATTCAGCTTTGCGTTTATTTTCATTTTTATAATACTTAGCTATAATGCCAGTCATTTAGAAATAAATTACCTCACAAAGCCTTATCCTAGGCATTGTACTATCTATAAGCTGGAATTTGTATTTCAAGTTAGGAAGATCTACAGACACTGTTCTTGTATTTATTGGTAAACTACTGCTTTATACTAATGATTAACAAAATTAAAGTGCTTTTCCCTTAGATGATTATGAATAAAGAATCTGCCTACAATGCAGGAGACCCGGGATCAGAAAGATCCTCTGGAGAAGGGCATGGCAACCACTCCAGTATTCTTGCCTGGAGAATCCCCATGGACAGAGGAGCTGGTCTATAGTTCATAGGGTCACAAAGAGTTGGACAGGACTGAGCAGCTACAGTTTGTTTATTTCTTTCTTTAGATGCTTACAGTTGTAAAAATCGGTAGAATTATTGTTACTAATGGCATCAATGCAAATTGACACATTTTGTCAATTTGTCAAGGAGGTCTTATATACCACTAAAACTATAGTAGCATATCATCTTTATTGAACATTTTTCAGGTACCAAGCCCATTTGTGATGCCAAATAATCCTTATATCAATCCTGTGAAGTTCATGCTACCTGATTCTGATGGACTTTCTTATTTTATAGAACTTTTATATGGGCAAAGTAACCACAGTTAGAATGGCTTATAACAATTTTCTGTAATACTGAAAAAGAAACTTCAGAGTAAGTTAGATGACATTAGGATCTCCCCTTGTAGAGACACAGAACCGAAAACAGCATAATGGAATACATTCAGTAATATAGGCAGAAACAAAGAACTGTGAATCCTTGGGAATTACTGTGCCTGTTGGGGACAGAGTCCAGACGGACATTAAAGAGGAGAGGATGTTCACATGGTCTCAGGATGAAAAGTGTTTGCTATGATGGAAAAGGTGTGGGTGGGGGGAAAGGGTATTTGAATAATAAGATATAATACAGAGGGTGAAAGTGTGGCCTGTTGAAGGAACAGTGAGTGATTAACCGTGGCTAGGGTGTACTTGGCATGTGTTTGTGGGGGCAGAGGGAGAGAAGGGGAGAGAGATGGGTGAGTAGATGGGATGGGTCAGTGGGACTATATAGCATAGCGGTTGAGTTCATTATTTTTTGGCTCAGAAACAAACCTAGCTTAGAGTTTTAGGTGTGTGTCTTGCCAGTGCTGTGTCAACTGTAAATTTGTTCATTTGTTCATTCATTTATTTAACACATATTCATTGATATCATCAAAGAACCTGATATTACTCTAAGCACAAGGGATGGGGCAGTGAGGAAAATAGGCAAAAATCCCCTGCTATCAGGGAGCTTACATAGTGGTGGGGTTTTTTTTTTTTTTTTTTTTTTTTCGGAGCAAAGTATGGAGAAATCAAACAAATATGAAGAGGACCATTTAATGGCAAATACAACAGATCAGATAATGATTCCAGGTGAGGGGAGAAGTGAGTGCCTAGGCCCTCAGGAATGAGTGAGCTTTTATGTACACGTTAAAGGTGAACTTGGAGAAATGGGCAGAGGACAGGCCAAGGAGGGCCTCGTTGGCCAATAGTGAGGAAATAAGATTGTGTCCACAGTGCAGTGGGAAGCTACTAGAGGGATTTAAACAAGACGGCAGGTGACCTGACTAGCATTCCTAATAGACCACTCTGCCTGCTATGTGGGGAATGGCCTGTGTGGGGCCAGAGAGGAGGCTGAGAGGTCATTGCAGATATCCTGGTGAGGAGTGATGGTAGGCTGGACCTAAAGAAGATGTGAAGGTGGAGAGAAGAGGATGTTTTTGCCATCCATTTTGGAGGGATAGTTGTCAGGATGTGTGGAGAAATTGGGTATGGAGTGGGGGATGTGAGGAATGAGAGGAATCAAGGACAAATTCTGAGGTTTTGGGTTGGACAGACTGATCAGGTAACTCCTTGAATTCCAGAGAGCTATCCTTCCTGAGGATTATATGGGATAGGAAGACTTCCTGGTGGCACAGTGGATAAGAATGCACTTGTTAGTGCAGGGGACCTGGGCTCGATCCCTGGTCTGGGAAGATACCACATGCCGCAGAGCAACTAAGCCCATGCACATCAACTACTGAGCCCCTGCTCTAAAGCCTGTGAGCCACAACTGTTGAGCACCTGTGCAGTAACTACTGAAGCCTACGTGCATAGACCCTATGTTCCATGACAAGAGAAGCCACTGCAGTAAGAAGCCCACGCACTGCAATGAAGAATTGCCCCCACTCACTGCAACTAGAGAAAGCCTGTGCAAAGCAACAGACCCAGCACAGCCATAAATAAAATTATTTTTAAAAAATGGAATAGAAATATATGGAATGATAGATGAGTTCATTAAATATGCTTTGGTGCTGTCTTGAAGTGTTTGAACTCGAGGTATAAAGACAGAGCCCATAGAGTGACAGAGAAGTTGGGAGAGGGCTAAAGAAAAGGTACTTAGCAAAAGCCATGTGGCAGCCAAACCCAAGAAAAAGCAGAAGCCATGAGGTGGAGAGAAAGGAGGGCAGTGGTATCAGTAGCAGAAGCAGTGGTAAAAAGAGAGATTGAATTCTAAGTCCAATGGGTGCTCTGGCATTGCCTCTGAGCCACCTGGTCTCCTGGGATATCAGAAAGGGAGCCTCCATTCTCTCCAAGACCTGGCAGTGCTGTTACTTACAGTTTTCTGGTCCTCCTCTTGTCCCTGCTCTGCCCCCACCATGAGCCCTCTCTCCCTGGACAGATCCAAAGTTTTCTACTCAATGTAACCTGACTGAGTCAAAATAACATAACTAAGTTTCTTTCTTGTTGGAGGGCTCATATTTCTTATTACATACAATTGGATTTTAATTTATTTTTAAACTATGAATAATGCAAAAGTTTATTTGCATTGTCATTTTAAAAAGTGGAATTAAAAAAAATTATCACAGTGTAAATTTTTCTTCAGTCTTTCTGAACACAGCGAGGTTGTGTACTCTCCCCAGGCATAACCACCCTTATCATTTTTGGGGGCTTAGTCCATGTTTTTTAAGTAGTTATAAACTTATCAATATATGCACATATTATTGTGGGGATTTTCCAAACATAAATTAGATTATATAGAATATTCAAAGCTATAACTTTACCAAAAAAAGCATAAAGTAAAAGCAATAACTTCCTTTTTTCACTTGCTGTGTCTTTGAGGTCCTTCTATGTCAGTATACACACACCTGCCTCACTGTCGATGGTTGCCCATTATTCCACTTAGCACGCTTTAGTAAATCTTTCTCCTGTAGATGGACAGTTAGATTATTTTCAAAGTTTCTGCTTTTACTGAATTGTTTTTAAGAGTGGGGCTGTGCTTCCATGCAACCTTTCACCCATTTGAGCAAAACCAAAGTAGTGTTGGTGAAGTCTGTGGTCATTTGGTGTCTGTACAGTACATCTCTGTCCTGGGGCTAGGCTGAGCTGCAGGCAGAGTCCATGGAGCCCATGTGGATTACAAATCAGGCACATGTGGCAGCAATTTTCCTCCTTTTCCTCTTGCTTTGGGGAGGAATTAGTACTGTGGGGTAGGGGGAGCCTCAAATTTTGCAGCATCCTCGAGAAGAACTCAAAGTAAACTAACCTGTTTATATTAACACCTAGTAAAAGAAAAGAGTAGCTTTGCTAAAATAATCTTCTAAAAAGGCAAGTTTAATGAGAATTTCTGAATTGAAGAGTTTTAATTAAACATGCAAAGGATAAACAGTATCTTCAAAGTTAAGCCTAAAGAAGTAATAACTATTTCTTGAGAAGAAAAAATATTTAACTCTACCGATGCCTGGCTGTTTGATCTTTGAAAGTCAGAGAGTGTTTTTTTTTTTGAAAATTCACGTAAAAACCTGTCATAAGGGCACTCATAATTTGTGTGCTCTCTGTAGATAGGTTTATGGAAGCTGTAGATATCTTTGAAGTAATACACCTTTGCTTTAGAGAAAGACATTGTATTGGGTTAGCCAAAGGAGACTATAAAGTATCATGATTGCTAAATTCTCTGGCTAACTTTGACTCTAAAATAGACCTAAAGGTTCTGAAGGTCTCAGGTTAGCTCCTAAGGTTGCTAGAGTCCCTGGCAAGCAAAATCGTGTACATCTTTTTACAGAATTCTTTGCTCTTAAACTCCAGATGTGAAGAGTTTGGATGAAATTTTTGCACACAGATAACTCTCCTCAGGTGTTCAGAACCCCTTGCATCACATGATACTAAATGAGATCATTCCAACAGGAACTGCTGTACATGTTCTCTTCATCACTACCGTGTACTCTAGGAACTGCTCTCTCTTTCCACTCCCATCCTTTATTACAAAACTGCAACCAAGATGAAAACCTTGCTCTTCCTCAATGTTTCTATTTTGGCTTCTAATTTCAAGAATATAATTTCTTTCCTTTTTTCCTTCTCTGCCTCCCTCCCTCTCAATTCCTTCCTTCTTTACTTTCAATATCCCTTCAAAAGGCAAGGAGACAATTACCTTTCTACTCAGCTTTTAGTCCTCTTCCCCTCCACTGAGTCTGCATATAACCCAGGGGGTTCCTTTATCAACTTGCTGGGATCCAGACAGGTTTTGTAACTCAGGGAAGCAATTGTAATTAGCGAGCACAGATCCAATCTAAAGCTGATTCTTGCCCTCAGGAACTAGAAGTCCAGTGTTGCCAGACCTGCTGATTTTAAGAGAAGCAGGAAATCCAGACTTTTTCAGTGGTTTCTCTGTTGTTTTTTTAAATGCTGGCAACCAGTTTGAAAATTATTTTGCAACAGTATGCAGTGAAGCAAAAGACATGTGTTAGACATCACTTGGAACTTCTTAGTAAATCAAAGAAAAATTTTGAGCTTTCTTATTTTGAGGGTAGCCACACAACTTCTTCTATACTTCCATATCTTTTGACTAAGGTGATCTTTTCTTTGGTAGGTTTATTTTCCACAAATGTCATCTGTAGACATCTCTAGGAGGCAGCAGAGTGTTCTGCTTAAGATCAAGACTTGAGTATCAGCTGAATCTGGGTTGGTTTAGAGTTCTGTTGAATAATTTGTTACCTTGGATGGGTCATTGAAACTCTGTGAGTCACCAGGAAAAGGTGACTACTAATGATTTGTCTTAATTGCTTTACAGACAACAAATCCTTATTGAGTGCCAGTTATGTACCAGACATTAAATTAGGTATTGAGGATCCCATAGAGAGTAAAATCATACGTAGCTTCAGCATTCCTGGAGCTCACTGTCCAGTCCAAGAGAAAGATATTCTCAGTAATACAGTTATAACGAGAAAAGAAAGTTAAATGCTCTGCTCAAAAGAGCGGTGAAACTAGGCTGGAGTTCCTGGAGGAAGTGCTGCTTGATCTAAGAACTGAAAGATGAGTTGGAGTAAACCAGGTGAGAAAGGGATGGAATAGTGTTTATGTCCAAAAGGCCAATGTGTACTTCTTTCCAAGGCATTGAGATCACACTGATATTATGCAACCAGATAAAATAATAATCCAAACCCAAGTCAGTTTTACACGGTTCCATTTTAACAAATATTCTCAAAGAGAAACGTGGCTTCCTTGGTGGCTCAGAGGTTAAAGCGTCTGCCCACAATGCGGGAGACTCAGGTTCAATCCCTGGGTCGGGAAGATCCCCTGGAGAAGGAAATGGCAACCCACTTCAGTATTCTTGCCTAGAGAATCCCATGGATGGAGGAGCCTGGTAGGCTATATATCCACGGGGTCGCAAAGAGTCAGACATGACTGAGTGACTTCACTTTCTTTATCAAAGAGAAACAGAAAAGTACTGTTACTTCTCTGCAGTTCTCTAACAAAATTCCCTTTGTTAATTGTAGTAGTAGATAGTATAGTCTAGGTTATGCTGCAGTAGCAACCTCAAAATTGCAGTGACTTAAGCTCTAGTGGTCATGTATGGATGTGAGAGTTGGACTGTGAAGAAAGCTGAGCACAGAAGAATTGATGCTTTTGAACTGTGGTGTTGGAGAAGACTCTTGAGAGTCCCTTGGACTGCAAGGAGATCCAACCAGTCCATCCTAAGGGAGATCAGTCCTGGGTGTTCATTGGAAGGGCTGATGTTGAAGCTGAAACTCCAATACTTGGGCCACCTCATGCAAAGAGTTGATTCATTGAAAAAGACCCTGATGCTGGGAAGGATTGGGGGCAGGAGGAGAAGGGGATGACAGAGGATGAGATGGCTGGATGGCATCACCGACTCGATGGACATGAGTTTGGGTAAACTCCGGGAGTCAGTGATGGACAGGGAGGCCTGGCGTGCTGCAATTCATGGGGTTGCAAAGAGTCGGACATGACTAGTGACTGAACTGAACTGAAGCCCAGATCAACAAGTTATAACCTACAGGCCAAATCTTGTATATGCCTGCTTTGGTAAATCAATTTTTATTGGAACACAGCCATGCCCATTTGTTTACATATTGTCTGTGGCTGCTTTCCTACCACATTGACAGAACTGATTAGTTGTGAAAGGGACTATACAGCCCTTTATTTTTATATTTACTACCTGACTCTCTACCAAAGGAAAAAAAAAATTGCCAATCCCTGTTTAAAAGTATTGGTATGCACTTCCTCAGGCTTTCCTGGTGGCTTAGTGGTAAAGAACCCACCTGCCAATGCAAGAGATGTAAGTTCAGTCCCCTGGTTAGGAAGATCCCCTAGAGAAGGAAGTGGCAACTCACTCCAGTATTCTTGACTGTGACTACAGTCCATGAGGTCACAAGAGTCAGACACGAATGAGTGACTAAACAACAAAAGGAGCTCCCTCAAAGGGAAACTGGAAAGTATACTATTAATATCTATATATGGTGCTGTGAAGGAACACATTTACTATGGAAGGACCTAGCTTAGTGCTTGGCATGCGTCTGCTCTTTGTAATTATTCTTAATACTATATTTTTCTCTTTTTTTGCTCTTCTTGGAAACCCCTGATCCAATTACTAAGCCTTGTGTATGTTAGATCAATCTTATTACTTCCACTACTAACAATAGTGCTTTACATTTACTGCTCACTATGATGTTTAAGGTATTGGGCTGGGAACTTTGTGTATCATTATCTTGAACCCTTACAGTACTCCTTGAAGAAGAAGTATCTCCATTTTATAGACCCTGCTCTTATTAGTAACAAACACTAACCATTGACTGAGCATTTATTCTATGCCTAAACGTGTGATCCCATAAGAAATAGGTCCTTATAAAACCATCCCATTTTACAGACAAGGAAGCTGATACCTAGAGAGGTGAGTAACTTGCTCTGGGCACCATGCTCTGCTCTGAAGTGGTAGAGATGAGGGTCTAACTGTAGCCCTTCCAACACCAAAGCCTTAATTGTATTTTCCATCTATGTACCATCCCATGTCCCATGAGTAGTCAGGATGGAGGGATTAAAATGACAGCTTCAGTCACCCTTTGGCCAGGCTGGCCCATTCTTTGTCCCTGGGAGAGCTTCTCTGTTGCTTTTCCTCTGCTCAGAGTAGTCTTGCCTTTTCCTCCCCAATGTGTACAATCTGCTCATCACTGAACCCCTGTTCTTAAAGAAGCTTGTTCTCATTGCCATCATGACCTTTCCTTCCACCAACTTAGGTTGAACATTTGGATAGCTCATTAGATGCGAAAGTGACAGAGTAGACTAGGATGAGCCCATTGTGGAGTAGGCACTCATTTAGTGTTTGTTTATTTTTTTCCTGTAGAGTTAATGATCTTCACTTATCATTTCTCTTCCTCCTCCTTTTTAAAAAATAGCTTACTGAGCACTTTATATATGGCAATCTTTATGCCACATACATCATGTCATTTTCATAGCACCCCTGTGAAGGGGTTCTTTTACTATACTGACTTGCAGTGCAGAAGGGCTTCCCAGGTGGCTCGGTGGTAAAGAATCCTTTTGCCAATGCCGGAGACGTGGGTTTGATCCCTGGGTCAGGAAGATCCCATGGAGAAAGAAATGGCAACCCTCTACTGTATTCTTGCCTGGGAAGTTCCATGGACAGAGGAGCCTTGTGGGCAGCCTACAGTCCATGGGGTTGCAAAAGAGTCGGACATGACTTAGTGACTAAGCAACATTTATTGGGCTTTCCTGGTGTCTCAGACAGTAAATAATCTGCCTGCAATGTGGGAGACCTGGTTCAATTGTTCAGTCCCTGGGTTAGGAAGATCCCCTGGAGAAGGGAACAGCTACCTACTCCAGTATTCTGGCCTGGAGAATTTCATGGACTGTATAGTCATAGGGTTGCAGAGTCAGACACGACTGAGCGACTTTCACTTTCACAGGTACAGAAACCAAGGCTCGCCCAAAGTCTTTCAACTAGGGAGGGAATATTCACTGAGGACAAAGATATCCGTTAGCCCAGTTATCTTTGTCTTAGCAGCTACTTATGTGGAATGAAGTCCAAATGGTTCCCTTCTGAGGATTATATCAAATTCATATTGACATGGAGAATCCAGACAATGGCTCACTACCAAATAAGTGACAAAGCACAATGGATGAATAATTATAATCTATGATTTTCAAACATGACTAGAATTATTCATTCAGCTTCTCAGACACTAAGCACTCACTATCCTCTGTGAGTGAGCACTGAGCTGAGCATAGTGTGGGCATTTGCAAATACCTGAGGCATTCTTACCCTCCTGGGCAGTACCTATCTCTGGTGGGGGCAGCATCACCTGTTAAGAGCTCAGGCTTTGTGTCTGAGGGAACCAGGATCCAATCCAGCATCTATCACTTGACTAATATTGGAATCTTGGGCAATTTGCCTAGCTTTTCAAAACCTTAGTTTTCTCAACTGTAAGACAGGGAGGTTGGGAATACCTGCTCTAAAGAGTTAGCATAAGCATTTACTGATAGGTTGTAAGTAACACGATTTAGCATAGTACCTAAATGTGGTGTACGTATATACCATATACAGATCACCCGATGAAGTCTTAACTATTAATAGATGTAATCGGTAATAGAAACAGGGTGCCCAAGAAAATGCAAACAAGGAAACATAAAACGGGTATAGAGGAAGAAAAGAGTAATTCCTCCGGGTTAGGGTTAGGGGCTGTTGGGAATGCTCCACTATGGAGGCGAACTAGAACTTGAGCAGTGATAGAATTCTGGTGGGCAAAACGGTCAGGAGAGGGAATAGCATCTCAGGCTGAGGAAGCAGTGTGAGCAAAGATATGGAGACAAGAGAGTCAGGAGTATGTTCAAGGGATTCCTCATGGTATTGGGTGGCTGGAAAAGGGAGGGCAAATGGAAAGATGTGGAGAGTCTGACTCTATGAATGTTGAAAAAAACATTTCTGGAATACACAACTGCGAGTATGTGGTGGTGTCCCAATGAATGTGCGACTGTTCCTTCTGTGGATGCCTGCCATTCCTGGAGGCTGCAAAGTGATCCCCTCCTCCTGCAGGAAGATATAAAGGCTTGCTATTCTGCTGTCAAGACATGAGTGCCTTGACTCTACGGTACTGGCAGGCCAAGTTTGTCCCTCCCAGGTTCACTGCTAGAGATACAGCTGCTCTTACAACTTGCAATGCCATGGCACAAAACAGGTCCCTGATCATAAATGTTCTCGAAGTCAGGCTGCTGGGCCACACTTGCTTAGGTAAAGGTAAAGCAGCATGGACCATGGCTTTCTTCTTATTTTAAAATGTTGATTTTATTTTATTCGGCTCTGGTGAGGTCAACAGATCAGAAGAAGACTGCCATTGAAAAGATAGTTTGTACTCACCATTCCCAAGAGGAGGGGACATGCCATCCCATGCTAGGGGCGGTGAGGGGGCACACAAGGAAACTAAATTAGAGTCAGTCAGGAAGTAGAGGGAGTGAGGGGAAAACATGGGCAAGAACCTTTATTGTGGTTTCCATGGGAAGGAATGGTCGAGGCAGGGTAAGCAGGTTTAGGGTTGGCTAGTTTGAATAACTTCAACAGGCTCTGGAGCATGAGGGCTGTCCCCAGGTGTTTGGTACCTGGACTTTGGGTGATTAGGACTAGGAAACAGTGGCCCTGAATATGAGATCCTGATATGGGTGGTGGTGGTGGGGGGTGTGGACTCTGGATTGATTGGTTTGCATATGAAAATCACACAGGTGAGCCCTTTACTGTTTCTAGGAATTGGTCAGCCCTGAGAGGGAAAGTCTCTGCGGGGTCAGCAAGGCCACACAGGTCAAAGCATCATAATACAGAAAATTTAAAAAAAAAGTGGTTAATACAGTTATGTCCTTGATAATGTAAGAAAACGGTGTCCTTCAGGAAGTTACAGAAACTCTAATATTTCTAATACATACATATACATATGCACACATGGTGGTCCAGTTGTTAAGACTGTGTTCCCAGTGCAGGGGGCCTGGGTTCAACCCCTGGTCAGGAAACTAGAGCCCGCATGCTGCAACTAAGACCCAGCTCGGACACATACACCACACCACTGCAAAACATGTAGTATTTCAGTTTGTGGGTGTTAGGTCCCAGAGGGCTTGTACATGAAGGCATCTTTTCACCTGCTTGCTCAGCATGAGGGATGAAGCTTTCTTATGCCTGGAGGGGACTGATGGTATGAAACACTATGAAAATCACCGAGTTCATCTTTTCCACATTATCCACATGACTGCTTTCATAGAAGCTTTTCATAGTAACGTTTTCAACTTCATTCTTTCATTTATTAACACCTTTTACTAAATGCACCCCTTCTTCCTATATTCAAGACCTTAGGAAAGAAGGCTTGTCTTCTCACAAGACACTAGTACAGCAGCTGATGTCTCCTGTGAATTGGAACTTGCATGCTGGGCCCTGTCAAATCATTTTAACTCTCAGAAAGAATATTAACACCCTCATGTAGGAGACAGAGAGACATGCTTGGGGTTGCTGTCCAGGGTTTTATACATGAGAACCAGAGAAACTCTTCTTGACTTTTCATATTGCCTCTTCGGAGACCACCTCCCTAGAACGAATGGTTTTGGTCTGTTTTTCCTGACCTTGTATCTAATAACTCTGATGATGGTCCTTTATAGGATACCACTAAGGTTTATTTATTAGGTCATGTTTGCAGGAATATTAGAATTTTGCAGAGGAGTAACATGTTGACCTGCTAGTGGAAATGGGAAATTTAGTTTCTCTCCTCCCCTGAACACCCCATATCTTGAACATGTATCATCTTTATCATAGTAAAGTGCTTTGTAACCATCCCTGCTGTTTTTCTCATAATGTATGAAGTTAACTAAATGAATGAACTCTACTTTCCAGCTTGTCCCTGAACTTACATATTTCGGATTGTGATTTTCAAACTCCAGGATCATCTTTTAATGATAACAACAATCCAGAACTAAATTGTTTAACATGATATTTTCCTTAGAGACTAAAGTGGAATTGATAGCCTCTGTAACAACAATTTTGTACCTTTCATAAATATGTATGTGTGTGTTTGTGTTATTCTCTCATTCAAGGCTTATTACTCTTTGCTAATATGCTATTGCTTGGGATTAGTTAATTAAACATGACTTAAAAGTTTGCATTATACTTAAACTAGTGACAAAAATTGCTTAACATGATTTCTTGGTTATATGCTGTTTTTGGAATGGCAAGAAAGCAGAGTCAAGAAAATACATTCACTCTGTTAAATCTTTATTTATTTTCTAAGGAGTGAGAGAGCATTTTTATCCAAGTGGTGAGAACCTCCTGGAGTTGATTGACTTAAATTAGCTTGATTGCTTTTTATCAATCACAGCTGCACTGTTTAGCATAAAAATGCAAAACATCTAAAAAGCATTTGCCTTGCAGCATCCTAGAAAGATGTTTTTAGTTAGTTTTAAGATGTTTCAAATTTTTATTCTGCACAGATTCTCTGAGAATGTATCCAGAACATATCTAGTTACAGAGAATTAGTACAGATATTGTAAACTTTGAGAAAATGAATTAAAGAAAATATGCTGTTTTATGAATTACATATTTAGAATTTGGGCTTTTTAGCTTTTAAATGTCTCTCGTAAGTTAAACAGTTCAGCAATATTTGTTGCAGTGGCCGAGCCAAGCAAACCGCTGCTAAACATTAAAAAACAGTCGTTGGAACTTTTCACATAATGAGCCATTTGGCCTTTCTTGTGGAGCTGTGACATGGTTCAGTGGAAACTAGCTGTTGTAAAGTTAGGTAAAACCAGCTTTGTCTTGAAATCCTATGAATGAATTTCAGACCATCATCTTCATTTTCTCCCTAACTTAGTTTAATGATGGGCATGGCTGACTTACTGAATGTGTTCTTGTGTGGGTGTTGCTGGGAGTGGTCCACTCTGGAACACATTCCATTCTCTTTCTAAATCAACTGGTGTGTGTGTGTGTGTGTGTGTGTGTGTGTGTGTGTGTGTGTGTGTGTGTGTGTGTGTGTGTGTGTGTGTGTGTGTGTGTGTGTGTGTGTGTGTGTGTGTGTGTGTGTGTTTTAATATACCCCTATTTGATAGATTTTTGTTCTTTGGTGTTTTGGACATAATCAGCATCAAAATTAGAAGAAGATGCACTCTCAGAGTTGATGAGAGAGAAAAAAGGAGATGAAGAGGGAAGGAGAAAGAGGAAAGGGAGAGAGAGAAAGGAGGGCAAGCTAGTTTCTTGTCATATTTTTCTCAAAAATCACCTGCAGGTCTTGGTTGATAGAGAATGAATCTCTTTCAGACACTAGGACTTGAGTTCATAGAACAGAGCTTCATGGACACACCAGGGGCATGTTCTTTCAGCATGAGCTCGGGGTTGCAATTCATGCATATAAGACAGATTTTCCCTTTAAGTGTATTTTTTGAATGGAGTACCATCATTTCTTTGCCAGACATTACAGAAGTCCTTTGTGTGAGAAGGGCATGTGCCCACCATCACTTGGCCAATTTTTCTCCTTTTAAAGGGTGTGAAGGGTCACCCTCTTGAGTCTGTAATGCTCTTGGGCCATGTGCCCTCAATTGGAGAGAGAATTGCAGCCCTTGAGTCGTTGTCAGGCAGTGGGCATCCCCACCTTTGTGAAAGCAACTGCTGGGTGTTGATCCGTTTATCAATCAAAAGAGGCACAGAAATTCCATATGAACAGGTGGGGCCCCTAATAAGAGCAGATGTGTGTCCTGGACTCCAGAGGTGACCTTTTAGGTATGAGATTAATGAGTTCAAAGGCTTTTTCCATAGCTTTTCATTCTGGATAAGTCTCTTTTATCCATGTAGATTTGTGGAATCAAATAAGCCACATCATTCTGGGGAAATTTTTGAAAAATTCTTACCTGTTTCAATATTGCCTACAGGGTACTTTCCAAAAATCCTTCTTCCCCTCAGTTTTAATGTATTATTGGTATATTCTAATGATACTGTTGTTGTTTAAATTGTTCACAATTTTTACATTATGATAGTTTAAAAAATTGTTTCCCTGTTCCTGTCTGATCTTTGGTATGCTCTCCACATTATGTATCATATATTTGCTTTTATAACATATCTAAAATTGAGGGGTTTGAGTTTTTAAATTTAACACAGTGTTATTAAAGTGTGTCTCTGTGTTTGTGAGCCTCCTGATTTTTCACTGTTATTGACATTGTGTGCCTTGATTTACCCAGGCATGCTGCTACTTTTGGTCACTGCAGTCCTTTCTAAAAATTTTCACTGGTTATATGTACTATTTCAGTAAGAATGTCTCTTAACGTTAAAATGTCCAGCATAGCATTATTATGCTTTGTTTTGACTTTAATTATTAAATAGGATTAAAAGTGTTTACTGGGTATATTTTTTCTGTGACTCTCACGTGGTGGATTCTCACTTAGTATAATTATACATTAATGATATTAACTCTGTCTTGATACGAGTATTTATTTACTCCATTTTTTTTTATTTGCCCTTTAAATTTTGGTTTTGTGAGTTTTCATCGAGTTTTTGGCTATAAATGTAGTTGAGTCTGTCAGCCATTTTTGCCCTCACTTCTTTGGTTCTCCAAAGATTAATTTATTTAAATGGTCTTTCTTCATTGTCCAGACTTGATTCAATCTTCATCTTATTTCCCATATGTAATTGGTGTTTTGCGGGGAAGCTCTCTCTCTTCTCAGTTTGATTGTTTGTAGTATATCTTTCATTGGGCTTCCCTGCTGTGTGTTCTAGATAGGAAGGGAGATTGCTACTCTAAATCCCAAATTGATTTTTGAGAATAATATTTGATATGCTTACCTGACTTATCCCCCATTTTATCATTAGTACCATTTTCTCTGTTTTATCATCTATGGAGTACACTCAGTCTGCACATTATTGTTGTTGTTCATTCAGTAAGTCATATACCACTCTTCGCAACATCATGAACTACAGCATGCCAGGCTTCCCTGCCCTCACTATCTTCCAGAGTTTACTCAAACTTATGTTCATTGAGTCAGTGATGCTTCCTAACCATCTGATCCTCAGCTGCCCACTTCTCCTCCTGCCCTCAATCTTTCCCAGCATCAGGGTCTTTTCCAGTGAGCTGGCTCTTCACATCAGGTGGCCAAATTATTGGAGCTTTAGGTTCAGCATATTCAGGCTGAATTTCCTTTAGAATTGACTGCTTTGATCTCCTTGCTGTCCAAGGGACTCTGAAGAGTCTTCTCCAGCACCACAGTTCAAAAGCATCAATTCTTTGGCACTCAGCATGGTTCAGCTCTCATATCTGTACATGACTGCTGGAAAAACCCATAACTTTGATTATTTGGACCTTTGTTGCCAAAGTGATTTCTCTGCTTTTTAATATGATATCTAGGTTTCTCATAGCTTTTCTTCCAAGAAGCAAGTGCCTTTTAATTTCATGGCTGCAGTCACCATCCACAGTGATTTTGGAGCCCAAGAAAATAAAGTGTATCTCTGTTTCTACTAATTGGCCCACCTATTTGCTGTGAAGTAATGGGACCGGATGCCATGATCTTCATTTTTTGAATGTTGAATTGTAAGACAGCTTTTTCACTCTCCTCTTTCACCTTCAACAAGAGGCTTTTTAGTTCCTCTGTACTTTCAACCATTAGGGTAGTATCATCTGCATATATGAGATTGTTGACATTTCTCTCAGAAGTTTTGATTCCAGCTTGTGATTCATCCAGCCTGGCATTTCACATGATGTACTCTGCATAGAAGTTAAATAAGCAGGGTGACAATATATAGACTTGATATACTCCTGTCACAATTTGGAACCAGTCTGTTGTTCCATGTCCATTTCTAACTGTTGCTACTTTACCTGCATACAGGTTTCTCAGGAGACAGGTAAGGTGGTCTGGTATTCTCTTTAAGGATTTTCCACATCTGGAAGTTCTCAGTTCAGATACCGTTGAAGTCTAGCTTGAAGGATTTTGAGCATTACCTTGCTAGCATATGAAATGTGCACAGTGGTAGAGTAGTTTGAACATTCTTTGGCATTGCCATTCTTTGGGATTAAAATGAAAACTGACCTTTTCCAGTCCTGTGACCGCTACTGAGTTTTTCATATTTGCTGGCATATTGAGTCCAGCATCATCTTTGAAATAGCTCAGCTGGAATTCTATCACCTGCGGTAGCTTTTTCATGGTAATGCTTCCTAAGGCCCACCTGACTTCACACTCCAGGCTATCTGACTCTATGTGAGTGACCATACCATCGTGGTTATCCAGGCCATTAAGACCTTTTTTGTACAATTCTTCTGTGTGCTCTTGCCCCCTCTTCTTAATCTCTTCCACTTCTGTTAGGTCTTTACTGTTTCTGTCCTTCATTATGCCTATCTTTGCATGAAATATTACCTTGGTATCTCTCATTTTCTTGAAGATATCTCAGTCTTTGCCATTCTATTGTTTTCTCTATTTCTTTGCAGTGTCCACTTAAGAAGGCTTTCTTATCTCTCCGTGCTCTTCTTTGGAACTCTGCATTCTGTTGGGTATATCTTTATCTTTCTCCTTTGCCTTTTTCGTCTCTTTTCTCAGTTATTTATAAAGCCTCCTCAGACAGCCATTTTGCCTTCTTGCATTTATTTTTCTTTGGGAGGGTTTTGATCACCACCTCCTGAACAATGTTACAAACTGCTCTCCATAGTTCTCCAGGCTCTGTCATCAGATCTAATCCCTTGAATCTGTTTGTCACTTCCATTGTATAATCATAAGAGATTTGATTTAGGTCATACCTGAATGGGCTAGTGGTTTTCCCTACTTTCTTCAGTTTAAGTCTGAATTTGGCAATAAGGAGTTCATGATCTGAGCCACACTTGACTGGGCTTGCCTATTTAATTGTCTTACTTTTTTGCTAAGTTATTCCAGTGAAAAAAGATAGGAGTGTCTCACACACCATTGTTTGTTTCCTCCGAACTTAATATAGAACCTGAAACTTGGTCAACAATGACAAAAAAGTTGTTAAATAAAATTTTGAAAACATTTTTGTTAATGTACCAACTTGGTGTATAATGCGTATATTTTTGACAAGGTTTCAGTTAGAGTCCAAAAAGTAAGAGCCAACTACTTATCAGTATTGATGGGTTACTTGGAAGAAATTTAAGTTAATTTCCATCCTTTTCCCCAACCTTTCAGAAGTTCAGAATATCAACATATCAATAAAAAGGACAGTGTATATTATTCTTTGTCTTATTATAAATTTAAAGTAAATCTTTTCTTAGGAAAATGTAAAATTGTTAATAAGCTGTCTCTGGTGTTCTTTTAAATAAGGTGGTCTTAACATCCTCCTCATTTTTTAACTCCACAGTGTTTAGCAGAAGTTTTACAAGCTGGAAGCCCACCTGTGAACCCAGTCCACAGGTTTAGTTTAATGGACTCAGTGTTCTTTGTTTATTTGATATATTTTATCTTAAAGAAATTTTTAAAAGGTGCTCAAAATGAAAGAAAATCGGGATATGTCACATAATAACGTAGGTTGTGGTTTCTCTTAAGAAATGTGAACCTACATAGCACTGTGGTGGCTCCCTCCCTCTTAGCAGCCTTGCTTGGGGGCTGAGACACTGGCCGCCCCTTGGGATGAGATGTGTTTCCCCAGTTTGCCAAGTCCCCATCCAGCCAGAGGTGCTCTTTGGTGTCATTTGCCTGACCTCCTTGGCATTTAATTTGTGACTCCGGTCAGCTTTATAAGTGAAATTAAAGAGGGAAAGTTTAGCTAGTGAACATTTGAATAAACTATGAATGTAAGGACATCCAGGTGACAAGGATCTGGCAACAACTGCTATTGAAAGTGCCTGCCCCCTTTTCCTGGATTTCAAGTTTAATTCCTAAAGGAAGCCCAATCAAAATGCATTTCTTGTGCTCCCAACACCAACACAGGTTGCAAAGGATGAGGGGAAGCTGTGATGTTTTTCGGCCATGTCATGCATAGTGTATTTCCCTCAGCTCGGAAAGTCTAAGCACAAACATCTTGATTCTCTCCTTTGAGGCTCAGAGCAACCCAGTTTCCTCTTGCTGAGTGGAACATTTCCAACTTAGTAAATTTTTTTTTTTTTTTTTTTTTTTTTTTTTGCCTCTAATGAATGACTTCCTCCCCTGCATTATTAGGACACTGAAACTATAATGGCTTCTTCGGGCCCTGATGTGGGAGGCAGGAAAGCAGAGTTGTTGAATTCTGTTTGTCACCTAAGTTCTCCAGATCCCTGTGTGCAGGCTACTCTGATAGGCAGATGAGGCTCAGTTCTGACTTCTAGTGGATGTGGGGTCATGGCTCAAGTCCTTCACTTTCCTGAGGCTCACTTTTCTCTGAAAACAGGAGGAATGATGCTTTCTTCTTCATCATCATACCCTTAAGCTGGTGAATAGTACTTCAGGTATTTAATAGTTAGCAGTAGGTTTGTTATTACCGTGAACTTCCAGATGTTCAAGCTGGTTTTAGAAAAGGCAGAGGAACCAGAGATCAAATTGCCAATATTTGCTGGATCATCAAAAAAGCAAGAGAGTTCCAGAAAAACATCTCTTTCTGCTTTATTGACTATGCCAAAGCCTTTGACTGTGTGGATCACAATAAACTGTGGAAAATTCTGAAAGAGATGGGAATACCAGACCATCTGACCTGTCTCTTGAGAAACCTGTATGCAGGTCAGGAAGCAACAGTTAGAACTGGACATGGAACAACAGACTGGTTCCAAATAGGAAAAGGAGTACGTCAAGGCTGTATATTGTCACCCTGCTTATTTAACTTATATGCAGAGTACATCATGAGAAATGCTGGGCTGGAAGAAACACAAGCTGGAATCAAGATTGCCGGGAGAAATATCAATAACCTCAGATATGAGGATGACACCACTCTTATGGCAGAAAGTGAAGAAGAACTGAAGAGCCTCTTGATGAAGGTGAAAGAGGAGAGTGAAAAGGTTGGCTTAAAGCTCAACGTTCAGAAAACGAAGATCATGGCATCTGGTCCCATCACTTCACGGGAAATAGATGGGGAAACAGTGGAAACAGTGTCAGACTTTATTTTTTTGGGCTCCAGAATCACTGCTGATGGTAACTGCAGCCATGAAATTAAAAGACGCTTACTCCTTGGAAGGAAGGTTATGGCCAAGCTAGATAGCATATTTAAAAGCAGAGACATTACTTTGCCAACAAAGGTCCGTCTAGTCAAGGCTATGGTTTTTCCAGTGGTCATGTATGGATGTGAGAGTTGGACGGTGAAGAAAGCTGAGTGCCGTAGAATTGATGCTTTTGAACTGTGGTGTTGGAGAAGACTCTTGAGAGTCCCTTGGACTGCAAGGAGATCCAATCGATCCATCCTAAAAGAGATCAATCCTGGGTGTTCATTGGAAGGACTGATGTTGAAGCTGAAACTCCAATACTTTGGCCACCTCATGCGAAGGGTTGACTCATTGGAAAAGACCCTAATGCTGGGTAGGATTGGGGGCGGGAGGAGAAGGGGACGACAGAGGATGAGATGGTTGGATGGCATCACTGACTCGATGGACATGGGTTTGGGTAGACTCTGGGAGTTGGTGATGGACAGAGAGGCCTGGCGTGCTGCGATTCATGGGGTCGCAAAGAGTCGGACACGACTGAGCGACTGAACTGAACTGAACTGAACTTGTTATTACTACAGTGTTGTTGACTTAGAGAGGAACTGGTGTGAGCCCATCAAAAATCTGCTGGGAATACATGTATATGAATAATGTGAACTCTTTGAATGGAAACAGTTGCTTTCTTTTGTGAAATTACTGTATTCTTATTGTGCAATGTGTTAATGCTCTTATCTTCTTTGGTGATAAAAACTTGTGCTTGTGTTTGTTTTCCTGAGGTGTGAAAAGGATTTTGTGAAGGTGCAGGCCAGAGGCCTCCATGTCCACAGCTCGAAGAGTGCAGGTTCTGCCCGTTCATCTCTGATCACAGCCGAATGTGGCTGCTTTTCAGAGCAGGCATCATCCTATCCAATGAAATGAATATCTTTGTATTCATAATCTTTACCAAGATTAGAAAGAGCAAAGTTTCATTCATCTTTGCCTGGAAAATAACTTTGCATTCAGAACTGTACCAAGAAGAGAAAAATAGAGGAGGATATTTTCCCTCCATAATTTGATTTACCCCCAAATATTTGTGTTGAGGACAATCGTCAGAGGTTAGAGAACGAGTTTTTAGGTTCCATTCCTTATAATTCCATCTTCCTTATACTTTTTATAGCATGTGCAATCATGAAATAACCGAGGTGTTCTTTTTACAGCTCTTACTTTACTGTGACTCAAGCATAAATATATTGCAATTTAATAGTGTTAATAAAAGTAACTTGTGATGATGGTGAATATATAGGAAGGGATGGCCTGAAAGTACATTTTAGCCCTGATCTTCTGAGTAAAGACATTTTAGAAAATGTCTTCTTTTCAAGTTCTTGGCGAATCTTAACAAAATTTTCAAGACAAAATTTGGCTTTTGAAAAATGTAAATTTTGTAGGCTATTTTGGTCCTTTATTTAAACAACACTTAAGATTGTTAGCAATCAAAATTAAAAAAAAAATCTGCTTCCAGTGGGACTACTCTAACCTACTTCTAGTATGTGGCTATTTTATCAAGCGTAGATTCAAATCATAATGCATTATGTGTGGCCATGTAAGCTTCTAAGGCAATCTTCTACGTGTTACGTTTCTAAGACCTCCCACTGTGCCCTGGAGTTAGGTGCTTAGTCTGTACTTGCTCAGTGGTCCAGAGGGCATTTGTTCAGGCACATACGTTCCACTGAAGTTGTTGGGTTCTGGGTAGGAAAGAGGAAAACACTCAGACTATGAGCTTAGCTATAAATACGTTTGGAGAGTTTGCTGAATATAGAATATAATATTAAACTTGCATTTGAAAAAGAACATACTCTAGTGAAGTATTTTCCACAGTATGTTCCCTAGGATATTAATAGGATGTTATAAAAAAAAAAAAAGAGAGTGTTGGAGTTAAATAAGCTTGGGAAATGCTTATTAACCAAAGTTAAAGTGGGCTTCACAGAGCATTTAGCAAATTCTAGTAAGAGTATTTCCCAAATTAATTTTACCTGGGAACATTTCTCCCACCTTACTCCCAGGCCTTTATTTTCTCCAACACGAGTACTTGTAGAATTGGTTTTTTCCTGGAAATGCTTTTGGGAATGCTAGGATTATGCATAATAATAAATTACCACAAAATCAGTGGGTTAAAACCATAGAAATTTATTGTCTGACAGTTCTGGAGGCCACTTAGCCAAAATCAAGGTGCTGACAAGGCTGCACCCCCTCCAGATGGGGGAGAATCCTCTCCTGTCTTTTCTAGCTTTTAGTGCTCCAGGCATTCCTTGACTTGGCTTGCAGAAACTCCAGTTTCTGCCTTTATTTTCACATGGCCTTCTCCTCTTCTGTGTCTTCTGATATGTGTGAATTTTATTAGGACCTTTATCATTGGATTTAAGGTCCACCTAGATGGTTCAGGATAATGTCATCTTAAGATCCATAGTTATACCTGAAAAGACCCTTTTTCCAAATAAAGTCACATTCATAGGTTCTAGAACATGGATATAACATTTTGGGAGGCACCAATCAACCTATTGTGGATACTAAGAAGGTTTTTCAAAATTGGAAGATAGTTAAGAAAAGCCTAATTCAGAGACAGGAAGCCAGCTATGCCCATAAGCGTGAAGATTCAGGGTTGAGTGTTCGAGATGCAGAAATCCAATATTGGCATACAATTCTTGTGCCTTGCAGGCATCACCTCTTTATCCTGCCAGTCTTCTCACCAGGTCTGGATCCTTCTTAACAAAGTCTCCATGAATCTACTTCAGGTCAACTGAAGTGGGCATATGAAGCAAAGAGGATCTCTGAGATGATAAACCGAGCAGAACTTTGAGAGGCATGAACAGACAGTCTCATTGAAGGAATTCCTTAGCTTCTTACAGAACTCTAATTTGATGGACCCAGGGCACAAACATATTATTTTGTCTAGCAAAACGTGTATTACACATGGGGAATGCTTTGGGGATAGGATGGAGGTTTTGTGCATGTTTCTGGTCCTTTATGTGCATCCCCACAAGATTAAAAGTGCCTGGTGAGAAGAAACTCAACAGGGAAGAACCGCTCTCTTGTATTCCACTTCTGAGGCTTCTCTGGTGGGTCCGTGGTAAAGAATCCACATACCAATGCAAGAGATGCAGGTTTGATCCCTGGGTCTGGAAGAGTCCTTGGAGGAGGAAATGGCAACCCACTCCAGTATTGTTGTTGTTTTTTCAGTTGCTAAGGCACATCCGATTCTTTGCAACCCCATGGACTGGAGCACACCAGGCTTCCCTGTCCTTCACTATCTCCCTGAGTTTGCTCAAATTCATGTTCCTTGAGTCAGTGATGCCATCCAACTATCTCATCCTCTGTGACTCCCTTCTCCTCCTGCCCTCAATTTTTCCTAGCATCAGGGTATTTTCCAATGAGTCAGCTCTTTGCATCAGGTGGCCAAAGTATTGGCACTCCAGCTTCAGCATCAGTCCTTCCAATGAATATTCAGGCTTAATTTCCTTTAGGATTGAGTGGTTTGATCTCCTTCCTGTCCAAGGGACTCTCAAGAGTCTTCTCCAGCACCACTTTGAAAGCATCAATTCTTCAGCGCTAAGTCTACTTTATGTTCCAACTCTCCCATCCATACATGACTACTGGAGAAACCGTACTCCAATATTCTTACCTGGGAAATCCCATGAAAGATTTCAGAGGAGCCTGGCAGGCTCACAAAGCATTAGGTGTGACTTAGTGAGCATCAGACACAACAGTGCTCCGCTTCTAAATCTATAGAAGAAATTGGGACCGTTCTGATTAATGGTGACAACGTGTAAAAGACACAAATTCTGCTTTCTATGTGGATATAAGTGAATCTGGCAATATGTCCTGGCAACATCCTTGCTCATCTTGGCTTTTGTGTAAACTTACTTGTATTTGAAATGCAGTGGCATGGCAAGCTCACATGGTGCATTTGGTTTCTCCATCATAAGGAGGTTGTAGTTGCTAGACATATTTTTCCTCCTCTGGCTCAGACAGTACTTCCTTTTAGATTACTGCTCTTATTTCTGGGCATTTCTTGTGTTTCAGCTAAATAGGATACTGTCAGCACATTTCTCCCCTCTCTGTGTAACTGGTAATTGTGAAAGGTAGGGCTGTGATTTTTAGTTATTTTCTATCCAAGACCCTTTTATTTGCACGACTAAAAGTGATGCAGAGTGATGTCTTTCCCTTCCTTCTTACATTACGCTGAAAATACTGTTTAAATGGGTAAATGCCTAGTGACTAGATTTGCTTATAGGATATCAGGCTACTCAAAAATAATAGTCTCTTAGTTTGTGGGTGGTTTGATGGGTTCCAGTGTTGTAGAATATGAACTGACAAAATGGAATCATAAAATCTCAGACTGTCAGAGTTGGAACTGGATCAGTGAGTTCAATTTCCTCATTTTAAGGATGTGAAAACAGTGGGAACTCCCAGTCATCAATTGTTACTCTGAGCAGTGCACTAGTGATTTCTCTTATAAAATTGTAGGACTCTAAACAAAGAAACCACTGCTGGAAGAATAATGCAGTAGAATATTGACTTACTGTGCCCATGGTAAATTGATACACACACACACACACACACACACACACACACACACACAAATTTACATACCAAAATATTCCCCACTATAATAGTGCTGTGATCATGGTAGATATTTTCAGGAGCAATCATGGCGAACCCAGAAAGAGATGGTTATTCATTTCACTTTAGGAAAAAAAAAATGACCAAAGAATGTGTGTAGCATGACTTTAATTTTTAAAACATCATGGTGGCTTTTGCTTCTGGCTTAATAGGTTTTCATAATGATCTTGCTTCTCGCTTAATTGGTTTTTATAATGATCGTCTTCTTCACTCCTGGAACTCAGTTTATTTCCAGCTCCAAGTTCTTTAGTAACAAAATCTTCCAAGTTGGAAGATTCTATAACAAGTCCCAACAGAGAAACAATTGCTCGCTCTGGCCAAGGTAAATTTGCACAGAGTTTGGTGTTACCACCCATTTCACAATCATTTATGTTCTGCCTAAAAGTCAATGATGTGAAGCCTCAAATTGACTTAAAAGTGAGTGTGTCCCTAAATTCAGCACACACATCCTTGGGCGGGTGTGTTAAAGTGGTATTTCAGTAGTGAAACCTTCCTTTCCTACAGCTATTTTTGTGTGTAAAAGACCTATCTGAATATCTTAGAATAGGAGAAGTGTTTTCACCATTTTGAAAAGCAAATCTATGAAAACTGTTTCTGCAGGAAATACTTGACTCATGCTGAAACATCATAGCATAAGAATATGTAGGTCGAGTGGTGTATACCTATATGTCGCATTTTGCAGGATTTTCTCACATATTTCAGGATTTTCTCATTGATGGCATTTTGTCAGGGTATTTTAGACATGGATAGAGATAAGAGCTATTTTTTGCTGTCATATGTTATACATTACATATATATGTAGTGATACATAAGGCATGGGGCTTCCCAGGTGGCTCAGTGGTAAAGAATCTGTCTGCCAATGCGGGAGACACTGGTTGGATTCCTGGGTTGGGAAAATCCCCTGGAGGAGGGAATGGCAACCCACTCTAATATCCTTGCCTATAAAACTGCATGGACAGAGGAGCCTGGCAAGCTACCTTCCATGAGTAGCAAAGACTCGGACACAACTTGGTGATTAAATAACAGCAGCATATAATTTAATTTTATATTGTATACGATTATTTATTTGTTTTTCAGTTGGCAAGTAGTGTCTGACTCTTTGTAGCCCCATGGACTGAAGCACGCCAGGCTTCCCTGTCGCTCACCGTCTCCCAGAATTTGCCCAAGTTCATGTCCATTGAATCGGTGATGCCATCCAACCATCTCATCCTCTGTCACCCTATTCGTGTGCCTTCAATCTTTCTCAGCATCAGGGAAAAGATTATTTATATAAAACATTTATATTGTATTATATATTATATAGAATTTAACATAATTTATAAACAGATATATATGTATGTATTATATATAATACATAAAATATAATAAAAATATAAATCACGATACTACCATGTTAGCCTGGAGACCCCTCAGAGTATCTATGTTTTCACCTGTAAACATACCTACCAAGACCAATTTATCAGAAAAGATAAGATACATACCATAATTTTAGCAGTTTTCTGCACTGTTGTTGTTTCATGCCATATTCCTCTTCACTTCTGTGATTATCATTCATGCTATTTGAATATTTCCGGCTTTCTTCCTTATGAGCTTGATTCAGAGCAGGCCCTGTGAAGTTTGGTACACATGTGCTCCATTCTTGGCTTTGCTGCCTGTAATCTGTGTGGCTCTGGACCGTCTGAAATGGAGAGCAGTAGCTCTCTGTCTCAAAAAGCAGATGGACACATGAAAGTGTCCCATGATTGTTAGCTAATGTTGCTGTCATTGTTGTTAGTAAAATTAGCTTTCCATGTTAGCTGCTAGAACATAGCATAGTACTCTCAGTTCAGTTCAGTCACTCAGTCGTGTCCGACTCTTTGCGACCCCATGAATCGCAGCACGCCAGGCCTCCCTGTCCATCACCAGCTCCCGGAGTTTACCCAAACTCATGTCCATCGAGTCGGTGATAGCATCCAGCCATCTCATCCTCTGTCGTCCCCTTCTCCTCCTGCCCCCAGTCCTTCCCAGCATCAGGGTCTTAGTATGAGACCTAATGACTGAATTTACCAGTCATACATAGATGACGCAATGTATTTTTCTTATCATGGTGGTAATTGATGTTACTATTTGGTATTAAACAGTAGCCACTGTTCATTGATTATTTCTATTTTATTTCTTAGTGCAGATAATAAAGCCCCTTGCAAGTCATGTTTTGATTAGTCCTTGTGGCACTGGTACTACAATACTATTATCCTCTTTTTATGGATGAAGAAACTGAAGTTTTGAGAGATTGTGTCTTTTTCTAGGTCCTGGTGAGTAAGTGGAAGGTTAAGATTTGAACTTAGAAATCTAGCTCCAGGGCCCTTACTTGTAGCTATTAATTACACTTTCCTGTCTTCCAGTAATGTGTTTGCCTTAGCTTACAGGTAGAGTTTACTAATGTGTTAAATTCTTGTCTTTATCACTAATGTGACTGAGCATGTAGTAGGTGTTTAACAACTCTTGTTTGCTTATGCATCTTTGCAGAAAAATTTTGTGCACATATAAGCAAATGATCTTTTTCTTACTCCCAATTGAAAACACAGTGTATATACTGGGACACGCATAGCATTTTACTTTTGGCTTCCAGAAAATTTTTCTGCAATTTTCCTTTGTCTGTTTTCATGAAAACATTTTAATCTGTATTTAGTCTTATTCACCTCTTTTCCTTTATGGCATATAAGCTTTTTCTCTTGCCTAGAAAGAACTTCCATACTTCAAAAATAAAAAAAGAAGGGCCCTAATATTTTCTTCTGAAACTCTTCATTAGAAATTTGTTTTTGTCATGAGACATTAGGTAGGGATTTACCTTTAGTGGGCTTCCCTGGAAGCTCAGATGATAAAGAGTCTGCCTGTAGTGTGGGAGACCTGGATTTGATCCATGGGTCAGGAAGATCCTCTGGTGAAGGAAATGGCAACCCACTCTAGTATTCTTGCCTAGAAAATCCCATGGATGGAGGAGCCTGGAGGGCTACAGTCCATGGGGTCACAAAGAGTTGGACACGACAGAGACTAACACCCTGAGCTATACAGTAGGTTACCTTTACTATTATTTTTCTGAATGATTTGTCAGTTTTTAGCCATTATTCACTGAGAAATTTAGTTTTATTCTACTGAATATAGTGCCACTCTTATCGTGTATTAATTTTCTCTAAGTATGTGAATCTATTTTGGATTGCCTCTTCTTCTTTCTACATCAATACCAATCTGTTTTAATTATTGAAGCTTTAAAATATGTTTTAGTGTCTGGATCCCTGACCTCCTGACATCATGGAAGTTTGGAATAGGTGATGACTTTAGAGGTCATTGAGCTAAGCTTTGTTGGTTTATAAAGCAGGTAGATGAGTCCCTAAAAAGTACCTGACTTTCTTAAAGGTTGCACCCTCAGGTGTTGGCAGAGCCAGATGTGAACTTGGGATGGAAGCTGGAGTGGATCTTGAACCAGAATGTGGGGCTTTAACACAGTCTAACTACATTTGCCCTGAAAGCCCTCCAAGCTTCAGTATTGTTACTTGCAAATAATACCTACTTCATAGGTGGCCCTGAGGAATGCATGAGACACCCTGTTGTATCACCAAATACACTGCTGTCCACAGAGGACATCTCAAATGTATCTAGTTGACTCCAAGCCAAGGCCTTCTGAATCTAATCCTTTGGTGTGTCCCCATTTCACCACACCCAACCATTTCATATCCATGGCATGCCTTGAAATTTTGATTGCTAAAAGATACTGGAGAATAATCTTTCATAAAATTTTCTGAAGGATATTGTTCTTAGAAAAACATGAGTTCTGTTTTTAAATAGATGTGGGCAAAGGTGACTTAAGTTAAGTAAGATCTTGGCTATGGGATTTTAGAACCTTTAGTATGATAATGTCTACCATAAATCAGGGGAGTGAGCTGCATTTCCCAAGTTGGCTTGATCATAGAGCTAACTCCACTCCAATTAATTTTTGCACAACACTCAGGAGAGTTTCAGTGAACAAATACTGTTTACTTTAGAGAAGTATGTCTCACTTGGGAAGAAATTCCTTTTAAAGAAAAAAATAAAAATAACATTATAGCACCCAGTATTGTTTTATGTAATAATTATTACTTATGTTACTTAATTAGGTACAAAGATAAGACTAGGCATGCTTATAGCTCTTACAGAACTATGAAACCAAATCAGAATTACACACTAAATGAAAATACATCAAAGCCTATAAGATTTAAATGAATGATATTAACTTTGTATGAAAAAGGATTATGTTTGCTGGATGTAAATTTATATTTGATATGAATATGGTGCCAGCCACTATAGCTCAGATGCTAGCTCAGAAGTCTGCACAGTGGTGTGCTGTGTATTAACCTAGTTTCCTCACTGGTTGCTATTTCTGTAGTGCTGAGAAACCCCTTGCTTTCATGTTCACCATGATGTCCTATGGCCAAGATTTGGAGGGAATATATCCAAGAAATAAGATATATTTCTTCTGTGCTTTTTCCATTTCATTTCCAAAGAACCTGAAGTGCAAATACAAAGGCAAATATTTAGATCTTTTAACAATCCTTGATTGTCAGGAATTACTTGCATGATCCAGAATAAGTTCACTTTAACTTTTGAGATAATCATCACAGAGAAAAGACAAAATAAGTTTTGTAGCAAACTCATGGATCCTTGAACATAGGTCCTCATCCTTCAGCAGTATGGGCCCTGACTTTAAAATATAGTTTTAATTCTCTTTTAAATAAATGTACTATAGTTTCTAATTTAGTAGTTATTTACAAATGTGTCATGTGTATATGGATGGAGATTACTTGGATTTATTGGACATAACTGACCTTGAAATCACAAAATTATTGCTTAGTCTTCCTACTAAATTATCGATGATTTACGTTCTTTGGGCTTCAATGATAGGTTAAAAAGTTCATGACATATCTCAGTAGGACCAGTATTTAAACTTTTTTATGTTAAGATGAGTTTTCATGTTTAAATTTAGTGTGCTTCCTTGAAGGAATAGTACAATATGAATGATACTTGGTGTTTTCTTAAATGTGTTTTTTTGGTGATAGTAAATGTTTTGAAGATGGGCCTTTTAAATGTTAGGAGGTACTAAGATTGATAGCTTTGCAAATTGGTTTTAAGTATTTTGAATTTATAACTATCATCATGTTGCAAAATAACATTGACTTTGGAATAGCTTGCTTCCTTTTGTAGTAATTCAAAAATATTATGACAGCTATAGTTTTATAGTGAGCATAAAAACCAGTGAGGTAAGTTCAATGAGGTAAGGTTAGTGTTGGAAGTTTTATTAACAAAAACTTTAAGTATTAACACATGAGTTACAATTCCCATGTGTTTTCAGAAATTCGCTGGAACTGAACTAAACATTAAATTTTGAACTTTGGACTAGTCACTTAAAACCACCTAATTTTAGTGTAAGAAGTAGCCAAAAGCTTGAGTATGAAAACAGGCTTTATAAACTTGGCTGGATTATTAACCCATATAAGATATGAATTCTTCCATGTAGGTGATATGAAACACTCTTGACCCAGCATTGTTTTCTTCAGGTAGGTGGCATATGGGAGTTGGGTATGATTTTTTGATGGGTGGGTAAGACAAAATGTATCTTTACAACCTGAAAATCTCAACTGTGTTATTAACAAGCTGGTGATTGTAACTTAACTTTTATAAGCACAGCATGTGGTTATGCAATACTAAATATACCTGAATTTTATTTTTTGAATTGAAATTATATGAGAACAGACTTCTAATTTAGGAGAAAGGTATATTGTAAATTATGAAAGAATCTATAATACAACCATCATTGTTTCTCTTTGTACTATTTAAATATTTTAAAATGTAACATAGATTTCCCAACCCCCACCAGGTCCAATGTTTAAGTTTTGGATTGGTAGATGAAAGCCAACACACAGAAATGGGATTATCTAGTCCTTTTTTCCCTAGTCAGCATCAGTCTAGTGTTCAATAGGAGAGTAAATACATGATTGACATGTAATGATTGACATTAACTGGTGACCTTGAAAAACTTAAGGGTGTAATTGATAAGACCAAATCTCTTGTTACTGGTGACTATGATGGGGGAAAGAAAGTGTAAAAGTGAAAGTTGCTCAGTCACGTTCGACTCTTTGTGACCCCATGGACTATACAGTCCATGGAATTCTCCAGGCCAGAATACTGGAGTGGGTAGCCTTTCCCTTCTCCAGGGGATCTTCCCAACCCAGGGATTGAACACAGGTCTTCCGCATTGCAGGTGGGTTCTTTACCACCTGAGCCACAGGGGAAGCCCATGATGGGGGAGAGACCTTGTAATAAAATTAAAGAAACCCTTTTAGGAAAGGAACTTTCCCAGTTTTGAATTGTTATAGATATCCTCTCCCTACAAGTTCTTGATGACTTGATCTCAGTGGGTGTAAATGCATTTCTGTGGTAGTAAATCTGTAAATATGCTGAAGATGTCCTAATTAGTCTTCTGAAAGAATGCTATAATTCTTTACACTACATTACATTATAATATAATGTTATAATTATAGGACTGCTCACATCCACAAGTAGGTTAGACAGTAGTCCAGGTTCTGTTGTCTCAGGAGCTTCCAATTCATACAGCCATTTACCTTTACAATATTTCCCAGCATCTCAAACTACATAAACCTAGTACTGAACTCTTGATTGCCTGCCTCAAGTCTGATTCTCCCCAGTCTTTCCCATAATAGGCAGTAATTCCACTGTCTCTTCTAGTCAGTAACCCAGGAAACCTTTGAGTCCTTCCATCCATCTACCCATATAAATAGAAACCCTCAGTTCTCCCAGCTGCCTCCCAATTGGTTTGCAAAATATGTCTCAAACACAGCCACAATCTCCCTGTCCACCACCTCCATCTTAGTTGTAGCAGCCACTGTCTCTCCTCTGGTTGACTGCCTGTCCTTTGCCTCCGTTTCCCTCCTCAACCCCCAGTGTCTGCTTGTAGAACAGCATCAGATTGTCCCATTGTTGGCCAACAAAAAGACTGTGTTTTTCATAGATGCTTTGCGTTCTGATTCAATTCTATACTTATTGTGTACATTTCTTACTACAGACCTAATGTCAATCATTTCTACAATGAAACTGATTTGATTTGTTTAGAAATGGTTTTAAGAGACAATATTTGGGGTGGACAATCATTGTTACTGAGATGGTTACTGTTCTTTATAGCCTTTTTAATGGACAAAACTAGAAAATATTATTTTTTTATTTATTTTTTTTATTGGAGGATAATTGCTTTACAGAATTTTGCTGTTTTCTGCCAAAACTCAGCATGAATCAACCATAGGTATACATATATCCCCTCCCTTCTGAACCTCCCTCCCGTCTCCCTCCCCATCCCACCCCTCTAGGTTGATACAGAGCCCCTGTTTGAGTTTCCTGAGCCATACAGCCAATTCCTGTTGGCTATCTATTTTACGTTTGGTAATGTAAGTTTCTGTGTTACTCTTCCCATATATTTCACCCTCTCCTCCCCCTCCCCATGTCCATTAGTCTGTTCTCTATGTCTGTTTCTCCATTGCTGCCCTGTAAATAAATTCTGCAGTACTATTTTTCTAGATTCCGTATATACACATTAGAATATATTTATCTTTCTTTTTATTATTTACTTCACTCTGTATAATAGGTTCTAGGTTCGTCCACCTCATTAGAACTGACTCAAATGCATTCCTTTTTATGGCTGAGTAATATTCCATTGTGTATATGTACTGCAACTTCTTTATCCATTCATCTGTTGATGGACATCTAGGTTGCTTTCATGTTCTAGCTATTGTAAATAGTGCTGCAATGAACAATAGGACACATGCATCTTTTTCAATTTTGGTTTCCTCAGGGTATATGCCTGGGAATGGGATTGCTGAGTCATATGTTGGTTTTATTTCTAGTTTTTTGAAGGAATCTCCATACCGTCTTCGATAGTAACTGTATCAATTTAGACTCCCACCAACAGTGCAAGAGCATTCCCTTTTATCCACACCCTCTCCAACATTAATTGTGAAAATAATATTTTAAGAACATTTGGAAAAGGGAGGAGATACATGTATACCTATGGCTGATTCATGTTGAGGTTTGACAGAAAACAAAAATTTGGAAAACTCAGCAGTGGCCACAGGACTGGAAAAGGTCAGTTTTCATTCCAATCCCAAAGAAAAGCAATGCTAAAGAATGATCAAATTACCTCACAATTGCACTCATTGCATACGCTAGTAAACTAATGCTCAAAATTCTCCAGCCAGGTTTCAGCAGTACATGAACCATGAACTTCCAGATGTTCAAGCTGGTTTTAGAAAAGACAGAGAAACCAGAGATCAAATTGCCAACATCCATTGGATCATTGAAAAAGCAAGAGAGTTCCAGAAAAACATCTATTTCTGCTATATTGACTATGCCAAAGCCTTTGACTGTGTGGATCACAATAAACTGTAGAAAATTCTTCAGGAAATGGGAATACCAGACCACCTGACCTGCCTCTTGAGAAACCTGTATGCAGATCAGGAAGCAACAGTTAGAGCTGGACATGGAACAACAGACTGGTTCCAAATAGGAAAAGGAGTACGCCAAGGCTGTATATTGTCACCCTGCTAATTTAACTTATATGCAGAGTACATCATGAGAAACGCTGGGCTGGATAAAGCACAAGCTGGAGTCAATATTGCTGGGAGAAATATCAGTAACCTCAGATATGCAGATAACACCACCCTTATGGCAGAAAGTGAAGAAGAACTAAAGAGCCTCTTGATGAAAGTGAAAGAGGAGAGTGAAAAAGTTGGCTTAAAACTCAACATTCAGAAAACTAAGATCGTGGTGTCTGGTCCCATCACTTCATGGCAAATAGATGGGGAAACAATGGAAATAGTGGCTGACTTTATTTTTGGGGAGCTCCAAAATCACTGCAGATGGTGGCTGTAGCCATGAAATTAAAAGACTCCTTGGAAGGAAAGTTATGAACAACCTAGACAGCATATTAAAAACCAGAGACATTATTTTGCCAACAAAGGTCTATCTAGTCAAGGCTATGGTTTTTCCAGTCGTCATGTATGGATGTGAGAGTTGGACTATAAGGAAAGCTGAGCTGTGAAGAATTGATGCTTTTGAGCTGTGGTGTTGGAGAAGACTCTTGAGGGTCCCTTGGCCTGCAAGGAGATCCAACCAGTCCATCCTAAAGGAAATCAGTCCTGACTATTCATTGGAATATTGGACTGATGTTGAAGCTGGAACTCCAATACTTTGGCCACCTGATGTGAAGAGCTGACTCATTTGAAAAGACCCTGATGCTGGGAAAGATTGAAGGCAGGAAGAGAAGGGGATGACAAGGTGAGATGGTTGGATGGCATCACCGACTCAATGGACCTGAGTTTGGGTAAATTCCAGGAGTTGGTGATGGACAGGGAGGCCTGGTGTGTTGCAGTCCATGGAGTCGCAAAGAGTCAGACATGACTGAGCAACTGAACTGAGTATTTTAAGAAAGAAAACATGCCATGTGTGCGTGCTTTTTAGTATTATAAGACTGGTTTTAGTATTTCAGTGCTTTTTCTTAAAGACTTAAAATTTATTAAAATCCAAAATTAACTTTAAAGCAGAGGAACATGTTTAAAGAACAATTTATTTAAAAATCAATAAAGACTATTTAGTGTTAAAAGTTGGGATAATAAAGCGTAGCCATCAGTTAAATAAACCATTTTAATGAATATCAAAGTATCAGTCCAAGTCTAAGTTATAATAGCTGATAGACATTTGCTGAATCATAAATTTATTTTGTGTATGCACAAACACGCAATGTACATTTTCAGCAATAAGCACAGATATCCACAAATTAGCCTTTTGTCGAGTTTTTTACAAGGCTTTTATATAAGTTGTTTGATTTTTGTATTTGTATTACTTTCCTCTTATGCTAAAATCATGTTTTCTAATGATATTTATATAATATTTAATTATATAATACTTTTTTGCTCTACCTCACCTCCAACTTCACAAATACATGGTTCAACAAGTCATGACCTACCAGTCTTGTTAAAAGGACTAGGACAATGCCTGCCACAAAATCAATTCTTTGTATTTGTTGAATGAATGAATACATAATTTTAGTTACTGGAAATAAAAAGAGTACTTACAGAGAAGAGAAATCTGAAATCAAAATAGATGAAGGCAAAGAGTAGAAAGACGTGATCTAAGTATAGGTGAAGAGATAGACACACCCTCATCTCAACTTTTTTTTTTTTTCCTTCTTTTTTTAGCTGTGCTGGGTCTTCATTGCTGCAAGGGCTTTTCTCCAGTTGCAGTGAGCAGGGGATACAATCTAGTTGTAGTGTGAGGATTTCTCATTACGGTGGCTTCTGTTGTTGTGAAGCATGGGCTCTAGGCATGTGGGTTCAGTAGTTTGGCACATGCGTTCAGTTGTTAAGGCTTCCAGGCTGTAGAGCACAGGTTTAGTAGTTGTGATCCACAGGCTTAGTTGCTCTGCGGCATGTGGTATCTTCCCAGACCAGGGATTGAACACACGTCTCTTGCATTGGCAGATGGATTCTACTCAGCCACCAGGGAAGCCACTGTATAGCTACTTTTTGATGGTGCAGTTGCTGAAGGTCATTTTTTTTTTTTTGAAAGGCAACTTTTGCTATAATTAGAGATTTGTATGAAAGAGCTTTTAAAAAGCAGTGATTATTCTGAGTGTTTCTTTTCAGCGAGACTACAGAAAGATCATGCTAACTAAATCACCAATCAGTTAGGTAGTTCTCTTTGGTAGAGATCAGTAACCTCTGACGATTAAAAAAGAGAAGATTCCTGCCTGTGACCTCGTCTCCAGGTAATATATCAGTCATACAGCCTTTCTGAGTGCTCCTTGAAGTTCCGGCTCTCTGTCCTTTTGAGATTGTAAAAGGTTCATGTGAGGCCAGTGGGACACTATTTCCTGTGGCATGGCTCAGTCAGCCACGTTTGCTGTTGGTCCAGAATCCTCCATGAAGTGTTTCTGCATAGGGGAGATAAAAGTCTAAGGACTGAAACTTTTCAGTTTATTAGAACCACAGACCTACATGGTCCACTATTGTAACCATGAACCATATGGGGGCTATTGAGCACCTGAAGCGTGACTAGTTCTAATTGAAATGTGCTGAAAGTGAAAAGTAGATGCTGAATTTTGAAGACAATACCAAAATGTAAAATATATTATTTTTTAATGTTGATTACATGTTAAAAAGTAATATTTTTGATATAGTGGATTACGTTAAATATATTCTTAAAATTACTTTTACATGTTTCTTCTTTTTAAACTTGGCTGCTAAAAAATTAAAAATTACATATGTAGCTTGCGTTGTATTTTCATTGGACACACCACTTTCAGTCTTTTTTCTGGAAGGGTGGAAGTATCTGTGTGACATTTCTAGCCAATCCACACAACTTGAACACCACCCATTTCATCAAGGAAAAGTCAGTCCTCACATCAATTATGTTAATTGACCAAATTTCAGATACTCATCAAATATGAAGAATATTGAGCCACTTTTGATAGTTGACTCTGGCATGTCAGCTTTTAACTGAAATCTTTCATAGCTAATTAACTACCCCTGGAGAATTTATTTGCAGTTGGGAAATACACCCATCAACTCAGACACCCCCTCCACACACACACATATCATACCATGTATGCTGAAATATTTTAAAGTAAATGACAGACAGTATAACACTCTGGTACATGTTAGAGCACAAAACCTTACTTGCTGGTTCTCCAGTTTTCCTGAGGGCTGTTGATTAGCAACCTTTATTGCATTCCTACAGTATATAAATCACTGGGTTACAGGCTGTGGAAAGCAGAATAATAAAATATAATAACAATAGCAAAAATTTATTGAGTGTTTCTAGGTGCCAGGCACTGTGCTAAGTGCATTACATGTGTTACTTAATTTAATCTTTAACATAATTTGATGAAGGTGGTACTCTTATTGTCTTCATTTTGCTTATGACATCTTTGATTTATTCTTGACATTTGGAAGGCTGGTGAGTAAGTCCATGGCCATTGCCATGAGTTTCTTGAACACATATATTTGCAGTGGGGAGACTTTGCAAAACAGAGTTGTCCACTTGAGCCACTTGTTGATATGAATATAAGTTCAAACCAGTGTGCTATAGGAGACTCTTCCTCTTTGATCTCTTTTTCTCTTCTCCCAAAGTCTTGATCTTTAACTTCTGTGTTTACTCCCTAGGATTCTGCTACTTCTTCCTTTCAGCTCTACCCTTGGCTCTCTGTCAACCATCTCCCCCACCCCCAACCCCCACCACACTTCTTTGGAATTGGAATGAAAGGATAGAGGAAAGTAGATTTAGAGGTCTTACACACTGAAGGAGTAGAGGGAAGAACAGTGACCCAGTTTCATGTAGATTTATGGTCATCTCTAAGACAAACAAACCTTTCTAGTTTTACGGTACCCACTTTTTAATAAAACCAGGGAAAATTATAGTAATTGAGTAGTTTAACACATCATACTGTTGGGGGGGCAGGAAGTTTGGGGTGATCCTGCTTCTTGAGGATCCAGATATATGGAGGGTCTGCCATCTTGTAGCTCCACCACGTGGGAAATGTATCCTTCAGAGTCTCAAGGAAGGGGAGGGGTGTCAGGGAGGTGTAGATAGGAAGTGATGTATGACGCTTCTGCTTACATTTCTTGTAATTTTCCCCATTTTCCCACAAGGGAGCTGGAAAGAGAGATTGCTCCAGTGTTCAGGAAGGAAAGGCAAATTGGATCTGAGTGAGAACTAGTGGTTACTACCACAGTGACTTCTAGATTCTAGGTTATTTTCAGTGTTTTTGTCTTTGGAAGCATACTTCCATACATCATGCACACTTCCAACTTTGAATCTGTCTCCCCATTTGAATGATTGCAAGTTGAATCAAGTTCAAATATACCGTTAACCCAAGTCTACTATTAGGAAAAACAGACAAACGACACTTTAAATGTGAAGTGAAACTGTATTGGGAGCTTTTGTGTATGTTCAGTTTCATTTTCTTTTAAAGTTGCTCTTTGTGATAGCGTGTTTATTCAATGCCTGACGTGTTGTCAAGTAAGTAGTATTTAATCTGTGAAAATTTTCAAGTGGCCCCTTTTTCTCTCTCAAGTGCTTTTTTTTTTTTTTATTTCTCTCAAGTGTTACTGTAGTCATTTTAAGATGGAAATGAACCGTTTGATTTTTAAAAATTATTTATGGCATATCAAGTAGCACTTAGTGTTTTGTCACAACATTGAAACTGTTTCTGAAGGCCTGTGTAAAATATGGCAGAAAGGTCAGGAAGCTTATGTACAGAACTTCTAGAAACATACCTCACCATTGGAACTGGTTATAATTCCTGGGTGCTGACATGAAGATTGATAATGTTTAACTCTGATTTTGGCAATTTTTGCCAATTTCATTGCCATGGTCATTTTCTTTCAAGTTATTACCTGGAACTGAAGTGATAACAAATGCTTCATGCTTTATACTGCCAGGTAAAAGGTTAAATTTTCATATGTTACATGCTTTTAAACATACACACACATGCACCCACATACAGACACAAATATACACACACTGGATCGGAAGGAAATGAGTAGTTCTCCTAAAATGAAAAGATTGTCTTAGTTGTAACATTAGGTGACTAGTTCCCATGCGGTTAAATAATATGTAAAAACTGGAAATTCAACCTATGGTTCTTTGTGCACTGACAATATCATGCAGTTCTAATTTTCTTTTGTTTTTCTGGGAAATGATGGTGCTCTTTGCTTTGCCAAGTTTTATTATTGAGTCAACTGCCAAAGTTTAAGAGAGAGAGTCAAGGGCCTTTAAAATTATTTGGTGTTGAGTGAAGAGGTAGAGAAAGGTATTTCATATTCCCAAACATTTTAACTTTTATGTCTCTACCTGATGTTGGAATATAATCTAAACTTGAAGGCTTTTCTGATTCTTTTTAAAAATGAAGTATACTATCGAGTGAAGTCCAAATATTAGAGAAGAGAATTTTAATCCTATTCACTGATACTCAGTTTGGAACTACATATTCTAATTTTTAATAGACTATCTTCTTTCTGGCCTCATTCCTGTGTTTAAACTTCTGTGCATCAGAAGGTCTGTGCGCCTGCTTGTGGTTTTGCACCATCTGGAAGTTAATATTTGACTTTAAAAATGATGTCATGCTTGCTTACTGCAAACTGGGCTAATGTTGGCTGAGAATTGGATGTAGTTCAGGTCAACATTTTGTCTTAAAAAAAAAAACAAAAAACCTTTAAGTTTCATTTCTTGATTCTAGGAGACTGTGCAAAGCTGCACAGATAGAATGAAGGTGATTGAAGGCCACAATTCAAATTCCTTTGGAGCTAAGTACATGCTGTCAGGCTCATGGAAAATAAACTCACAAACAGAAGACCTTGGCTGGCACAGACTCCCTCCTGCCATGTAGAGTTTGGGTGTTGTGAGGAGTGTGTTGATCATGAGCAACTTTGCTCTCCGTTTTGTTCCTGGAGAAATAGTCTTACTTAATAGTCCTTACAAAAGCTCAGGTTGCTGTTTTAATCTCTTATGGACTTAGTAAGATGGAGCAAGACATTGAAAGATCACACATAGCCAGAAAGCACTACAAATGTTAAGCTTACTATTGATCAATTAGAGAGTCTCTTCTGAAACTTTCTCTAGCATCACTCACTACCTCCCATGTTGTAATTTATTTATATCATGGTTTTGGATTGGGCATTTCCTTTGTCCAGATAAAGACCACCGTCTTTGATAGGTAGAATGTGGGGCTAATGAGACCACAGTTTCTTCTCCAATTTGCACAGAGTCCTAGTCAGCCTATGTGCAGATCCCTAAAATTGAATGTGTAACCCTTTCTAACCACTGCTGTAACCTGCAGTGATCAACATGTTCTGCCGATTTCAAAGGAACCCACTAAATGCTACCCTTTTATGTGTAAACTAAAAATCACATTTTTTCACCAGATAAGAGGAAAAGTCAAAGAGAAGTACCGATGCTATTCCAAGTTGGTAGATGAAGATAACTTTTTACATAGACCCCTTGAGAATCTGGAATGTTTAAGCTTTAGTGCACTGGCATGAGTTTTTCATTTAGGGAAGGGGAGGTCACCAGGATATGAATTTCCCCTTCACCTTTGTCCCTAGATCTCGATAGCCATTATGTGAGAAGAGGCAGAGCTATCAGATGTTTTCAGACTCAGCAATTCTCACCTTCTGAAACCACAGAGTGTCCATCCTTTCTCATAATGCAGTCAGGGTCATTCAGCCAACGGGGCTTCCAGCACTTGTCATCACCTCTGCCCTTGCTGGGATCTCCCAGCTTCATCTTGCTGTCTGGGACAGAAATGAGAAAACCTCTCTGCTTACCTACTTCCCCATCACCTTTGACATTTAAAAACACTACTTCAGCCCTCCTTTCTTCAACAGGGGTAAGAAAAGGAGATTCTTTCCTGATAACTTTTTTATTTCTAGTATTTTCCTGCCCTGATGTGTTCTACCTAGGACTGGTCGCTGTCTTTAAAATCACAAAATGCCAGGCACTTAGAGATAGTCCTTACCTCTTTGTTTTATAAATGAAGAAACTGAGGCTGAAGACTTAGTATGGGCAAGTGAGAGTTATTTGTCCTCATCCTCACAGGTAGAAGTAGTGCTGGTCACTCAGTGGTGTCTGACTCTTTGTGACCCTATGGACCGTAGGCTGCCAGGCTGCTCTGTCCATGAGATTCTCCAGGCAAGAACACTGGAGTGGGTTTCCAGAGGATTCCCTGGAGAAGGGAATCCCTTTTCCAGGGAATCTTCCTGACCCAGGGATTGAATCTAGATCTCCTGCTAGATTCTTTACTGTCTGAGCCACCAGGGAAGCCCAGATAGAAGCAGAACCTAAAACCTAAGTGTCTTCTTTCCTTTGTTCCAAATCACCTTTGACTCTTTGTCCTTATAATATTTATATATGTATTTATTTTGGCTTAATACAGTATTCCTGCTCCTTTTTAAAAGAAAGTTTTTGTTTTTTTCTGTGTTCATCTAAACTTTACTTGCAAATAGTATAATGAGCAAATGTTCAACAAAATATGCTATGAGATGCAGCAGTCCCCAGCTTACCCCTGTCCCATTCTTCTTCCTCAAACTCACCTCTTTAAACTCTTTATGCCTGGTTATTTTGATATCTCTCAATGACATGCTTAATTGCTTCCTAGTGTTGATGTTGCTTCTTTCTATCCAATTCCCACTGTGGAAGGCGAGGATTAGAGTCGTCTGTCATCCCAGTGTCCTGCGTCACCCATGTAAACATTTTTTGCACATGATCTTTGGAATGTTAACATAAAAAAAAAAAAGCTTATGTTTCCCCATTCTATTACCAACATTTGAAAAGCAGAAATTGTAGAAATCTAAATGTTTTCTTTAGTGTTTGTAAAGCAGTCTTTCAGGAAGCTGGAGAATGGGTGTCATCCACAGCATTTTCTTCTTCTAACAGCATTTACTGCGTCTTGGCCACACGTCTTTTTCTAATTTAGGAGTGTTCCTCTGTTGCCAGTCTTGTTCTCTCCCAGGTGTCCGTGGCATGGCCCATTGTGTTCTCTGTCTTCCTGGAGGATGCTACATGGCACGAACAGTGTTGTACCCTCCCTGGGCTCTCAAAGATACAGAGAATTCATGTGCTTTGTTTCCCAACTTTTGGCTTCACAACATGAGATGACTTCATAACGTCTTATTTCATATAAACCTTATAATTAAAAAAATATATATCACTGATCAGGTACACATGCAGCAGGATTTGAAGGCAGTTGTAGGCTTTAAAACACATAGCCTGGAGTTGCCCATGAGCAGTGTTTGATCACGCTGCCCAGAAGGTGTACTGCTGCCCCACCCATCTCCCAGGGCAAGACTGGTAGTTACTGATGGCCTCTCTGTAAAACTGCAACCTTTCTTCTTTTTCCTGATTTCAGGTAGATGCACTGAGATTACGGCTAGAAGAGAAAGAATCTTTTCTCAATAAAAAGACGAAACAGCTGCAGGACCTCACAGAAGAGAAAGGGACACTGGCTGGGGAGATTCGGGACATGAAGGATATGTTAGAAGTGAAGGAGAGGAAGATCAACGTTCTTCAGAAGAAGGTGAGCGCCTGACGCAAGCGCTTCAGACTGAGAATTGGTATCGTCCATGTTTTGTCATTTCAGAGAAACTTTTGAGTGTGTGGGAAAGAAGAAATGACTGTTCAAGAATTTTACATTAGGGAGTATAAACTTTAAACTTACTGATATTTAACTTACTGGTGATTGTATCATGTCGGTTTTCACACCGCTTGATGAATTTACTTATTTGATCACCTGGAAACAAAATAGTGATTTTTTTTTTTCATTTACTAGCTTAAACACAGAGATAATTGGACAAATTTAGATATAAATCTAAATTTTATTGTTAATTTTTCCTTTTCTTTACTGAGAATTGAGCAGTCAATGTGTTTTGTGGGTCTTAAAGGTATTTTAGGTGCATTTTGTATTTACGTAAACTTTAGTAGCTCTTATCCTGTCAGACTCATACAGCTCTTAATGGGTGTGAAGTAATATTTATACCCATTACTTAATTGGAGTCAGTGAGACAATGTGTAATAAGCTGTGATACAGTGACTTAACACAGGAGATGCTGGACCTGGCTAGGGCTCTTCTGTCTTTCATTTTCTCCACAGTAGGGGATCCAGATTTGGGGACAACACCCAGATTTTTCTTTTGAAGAATTCCTGTTTGCTACTGTGTACGGCTTTGGTGGGATCAAGGGGTGCCCTGCCTTCCTCAGAGAAAAGGGTAGGCAAGAAGAGAAAGTAATATCCGTTCTTTTAAGAGAAAGAAGCTGTTGGGAAACACACAGGGCTCTCAGATTAATAGGCAGCAGCATGGAATCTGAGCAGAAACCAGTGTGGAGAAGCAGGAGCTGGCTGGCCAGGGCACCACCATAGACAGGCATATCACCAGGCAGCTGCAGACAAATGGGGTCTAACTGGCCCTTCTCCTGGTGACATTTGCTACCATCACCTCTCACCTTACTTGTATTGACAGCACCCTAGCTGTTTTTCCTGCTTCAACCCTTACTTTTCCTACTGGGTGTTCTTAACATACAAACTAGAGTAATTATTTTAAAACAGAAAACTGTTCGTATCACACTCTGACCAAACCTCTCCAGTCACAACAAGCTACCTAATTTGTGGGGCCAAGTGCAAGATGAAAATAGAAGACCCTTTATTCAGACTTTATTGAGAATTTCAGGATGGTCACAGTGAAGCATTAAACTAAGTATGGGGCCCTTCTGAGTATGGGGGCCCTGTGTACGTATGCAAGTTGCATGCCTATGAAGCCACATCTCCATCCTCAGTGGTTTCCATCTTCTCAGGATATTCTCATTAGTTGTCTATTTTATATGTAGTAGTCTGTATATATCAACCTCCACCACTCAGTTCATCCCAGCCCCCCGCCCTCCTGTATCCATATGTATGTTCTTTACATCTGTGTCTTTGTTACTGGTTTTCAAATAAGATCATCTGTACTTTTTTTTAGATTTCACATACATGCGTTAAAATATGATATTTGTTTTTCTGATTGACTTCATTCTGTATTACAGTCTCCAGGTCCATCCTCACCTCTATAAATGATGCAATTTTGTTCCTGTTTGGGCTGAGTAATACTCCATTGTATATGTGTACCACATCTACTTTATCCATTCCTCTGTTGATGGACATTCATTCAGGTTGCTTCCATGTCCTGGCTATTATAAATAGTGCTGCAATGAACATTGGGGTGCACGTATCTTTTCAAAGTATGATCTTCTCCAAATATATGTCCCAAAGTGAGATTGCTGAATCATATGTTAGCTCTATTTTTAATTTTCTAAGCAATCTCCATACCGTTTTCTATAGTAGCTGTATAAATTTACATTCCCACCAACAGGGCAAGAGGGTTCCCTTTTCTCCATACCTTCTCCAGCATTTATTATTTGTAGATTTTTTAAATTATGGCCAATCTGATAGTGTGAAGTGATACTCCATTTTAGTTTTGATTTGCATTTCTCATAATTATGTTGTTGAGCATCTTTTTTTTTTTCTATTTTTTTTTTTAATAAATTTATTTATTTTGGTTGGGGGCCAATTACTTTACAATATTGTAGTGGTTTTTGCCATACATACATATGTTGAGCATCTTTTTATGTGCCTCTTGGCCATCTGTGTGTCTTCTTTGGAGAAATGTCTATTTAGGTCTTCCATCCTTTTTTTTCAGTGAGTTGTCTTTTTTTTTTTTTTTTTATTAAGCTTCATGAACTGTTTGTATATTTTGGAGATTAATCCTTTGTCAGTTGCTTCATTTGTAAATATTTTGTTCCATTCTGAGGATTGTCTTTTCATCTTATTTATGGTTTCCTTTGCTGTCCAAAAGCTTTTAAATTTAATTAAGTCCCATTTATTAATTTTTGCTTTTATTTTCATCACTCTCAAAGGTGGGTCAAAAAAAATCCTGCTGAGGTTTATGTCAAACAGTGTTCTGCCTATGGTTTCCTCTAAAAGTTTTATAGTGTGTGGCTTTACATTCAGGTCTATAATCCATTTCAAGTTGTTTTTTTTTTAATGTATGGTGTTAAGGAGTATTCTAATTTCACTCTCTTATATGTAGCTCTCCAGTTTTCCCAAGGCTTTTTTCTCCATTATATATTCTTTCCTCCTTTGTCATAGGTTAGGTGACCATATGTCTGTGGGTTTATCTCTAGGCTTTCTACATACTTTTTAAAAATATTCCTTTCCATTATGGTTTGTCCTAGGAGACTGGATATAGTTCCCTGTGCTATATAGTAGGACCTTGTTTTTTATCCATTCAAAGCTCCCTCATTCTTGAGGAATAAATGGCAGCGCTTTACTCAATAAAGATTTTGGGAAGGCACTTTCAATGCAGAAGTGACAAACAGCTTCTTTTGTTGACATTCATATTTTGCAAAATTTTAAACTGCCTCCTCCTGCCCCCTCCACCAGATTTAAAAGTTTGGGAATCAGTTTGGAGGTTCTAGAACAAAGCCAGTTTTATAGTATGGCTCCTTTAGACAATAGGATAGCAATCCCACTTATTTAAACTGTACTGATGATGGATTTGGAAATATCTCATGTATATTTGGAGAGGTTGTTTAACTTAAAGTTTTCAACATAGTGATGGGGAACGAGTACTATTATATCTGCAGTGTAAAAGAGAAATAATATCTAAAGAAGCTATGCACACAATTCAAAACCACTTCAAGATGTGGAAATAATACAGGAGCTGATGAGCTAATGAAACATTGTCTTTGGGACTGAAGACTTCTTAGAGTTTTGACCACATTCAGCGTAATTGGCTGTTTTAGGGCAGGCCCAGATTGGAACAGCATAAGCTTTGGATTAGGGTGTGTTGGCATGGAAGAATAATAAACTCGTGTCAATGTCAGAGGTTTCAGTGTTACTTAATATTTCTTTCTCATAGACTCTCTGGCAACCAGCACTGTGTTTTGATGCCAGTAGAACTGGGTATGCTCCTTTCATAGCCATGTTTAACCTGGTGAAGCTAGGCTTGCACCTCATATCTGTCAGCTTTGCCTTCAAAGCCCTGGGTCTCAGAAGTCTTGTGTACTCCATAAGCCATGTGCACAGGTGACATGTCTGGGCAGCAGACACAGACATGATGCTCTAAGCCTTTTGTTACTTGAGGAAGGAAGTGAAATTGAATAAACAGAGAACCCCAAGTAGCATAATATCTCTGATCAAACTTTAGTAGGAAAAGTCATTGATAATAGATTTGGTCCTACCATACATGTTTTTGGCTTTACTCAATAGTTCCAAGAAATAGAATTCTTTTAGTACAGGTCAAAAAGGTGCATGTACGGAAATGGTTTGGTGAATAATCCCCATACAGCTATGATACTGAAGCCAGAGGAGCAGCACAATTTTCATGCAGCAGCCGTAGCATTCTGTTCCCATACCTGAATTCAAGCTTCCACTGATGAAGTGCTACCTTTTTGTAGGAAATGTCATAAAACCTTGATGACATTGTACATTTGGAAAGTGTATAATGACTAGGATTTTAGGACATGGTAGCATTATTTGAACAGATGAAATTCAGACTGCTGTGTAGCTCCTAGATTCTTGCAGCATAAATTTACTACCCAAGAAAAGTTTTTGTTTTTTTAAGCCATTAAATTGGACAAAAATTCTATCTCCATTTTCATTCTAGGTCTTAGTCTCACAAGCAACGTGAATTTATAGAGCAGAGGTACTTTATTTATTAGGGGTAGAGAAACAGATGGTGATCTCTCTGGACACTAAATTCACTAGCTGCCTACTGAGCTTCACGGATTGCCCTGTGGGTTGGAAAGGGCAGGGAGAGAGAGGTGTATAGTTCACTCCTGGGAGTGGTGAGTGTGGACCTGCCCACTTTAGCAACTTTATTCTACCCATTTGGAAATATGATGAAAATTCCGTAAGACAACAAAGGAAAGAAAGCTACAGGAGTATGGTTATTAGTGTAGTGAGTTGCTTCATGAAATGTATATTAAAAAGTTAAACTTGAGAAGATGACTATGAAGCATAGAGATTTCCATGTGAGTGTAAAATTGATGTAAGGTATGGAAGACTTTTTGACTCATTTGAGCTCTTTTTGAGTGTTAAACATTCAGTGTTAAAGAGATTTATTGGCAAATCTCTTAGTTTTTTAAACATGTGAAAAATCATATTCATTTTGCATTTACTAGTGTTCCCTACGTGTCAGTCAGTCACTACTCTAAGTCCTGGAGGTTTAAAGAGAAAAAAGACATTCTCCAGTCCTCAAGAAACTGTCAGGCTGGTTGGGGAGGTAGACTTGTATAATGTGGTCTGTTAGTAGAAACAAAGCACTTGATGAATGCGAAGAGCAAAAGCTAGTTCAGGCTACCTTAAGCAAAACGATATTTACTACAAGAATATCCAGAGCCCCAATAAACTTCTGGTAGAACCAGATTAGGGATGATCAAGAATCTGGACAACTCTAGGAGACCAAGAGAACGCAGACAGTGCCTTGACCATGTAACGCAGAGTTTCTGGTTAAGTGTCTTCTCTGCCACTGGCCACCCTCACACCTTCACCTCTTTGCCCTCACATCATGCTGTTGGTCAAGATTGAAAGTCCTGCGCCAGAGTTCCGAAGTTCACACAAATGCCTTTCATTAGCAGGATCTAACCAGACCCTACCTAAAAGGAATCTGGGAAATGTGGTTCTTAGCTTTACTCTGTGGAGAAGGCAATGGTAACCCACTCCAGTGCTCTTGCCTGGAAAATCCCATGGACAGAGGAGCCCGGTAGGCTATAGTCCATGGGGTCGCAAAGAGTCGGACACGACTGAGTGACTTCACTTTCTCTTTTCACTTCCAGATGCATTGGAGAAGGAAATGGCAACCCACTCCAGTATTCTTGCCAGGAGAATCCCAGGGACAGAGGAGCCTGGTGGGCTGTCGTCTATGGGGTTGCACAGAGTCAGACACAACTGACGCAACTTAGCAGCAGCAGCTTTACTCCTGAGATTTCCATTCAATTTTTGTGTCACTTTGTTTGGGAGGTCTTTGCTGACACTGTAGACTGGGAGAGCTTTTACACCCCCAAGAGAACCATTTTTTTTTTTTTTTACTCACTTTGAAGTTATGCACCCCTGCACCCCTTTAGTGAATGTTGTCTTCCTTCCCAGGGCTAAGCTCCTTGAGTGCCCCAGCCGTCATGATCAGGATACCTCCAGCTCCTTGCAAAATTCTTTTCAAGTGATGGTCCGCAGTCAGTATGCATATGATGAATATATTATGTCAGTAAATTCTGAATGAATGAGAAGTTGGGAGAAATCGCTTTGAGAGTCACTCCTGGCCCAAGAATATTGTTAGCTATACAAAGAGTCATTTGCCCCAGTGAAATGTCAAACCACTTGTTCCCAGAACAGTGTATTCTGTGTAGGCTGCAAGATGGAACTGTCCCGTGAATAGAAAAGCACAAGTAAGGAAATAATTGCTGGTTTACCTGCATCTGTTCCATTACTCTGGGAAAGTAAAGATGGATGAAGACTCTGAGTGAGGGAGCTTAGTCACTCTTCCTTAATTTTCCCTTTTAGTAAAGAGAAAATGTCTCATTTACAGAAAATACTGTTTTGTTCCACAAAGAGAATGCTTCTTCTTCCATTTCTGACTTCTAACTTACTGGTTTATTAGAGGCATGGCATTTAATGAGAATGATACAGTGAAATTGCTGACTATCAATGGTAATTTCCAATTATCATGAGGATGATAATTTTTATAACAGAAGATTAATCCACTATTGAATGAATCCTTACTATATACAAGACACTGTACTCAGGGCGTTGCATCCTTAGGTTGAGTCCTTACAAAAAAAAAAAAAAGTAGTGGCATGTAGATACAGTTAAAATCCCCATTTTTAAAATGGGACACTGGTTTAGTGAGTGACTTGCCCATAGTCACATGGCAAGGAGGTGATAGAGCTATTTTTAACTACCACACTATTCTGGCATTTTTCTATTTATGATTCTGCCTCCCTCCTGAGACAAGCGGAATCATTAACTTTTGTAGTTTTTGTTTAGTCACTCAGTTGTGTCCAGCTCTTTTGTGACTCCATGGAGTATAACCCGCCAGGCTCCTCTGTCCATGAATTTCCCAGGCAAGAATACTAGAGTGGGTTGCCATTTCCTTCTCCAGGGGAACTTCCCAACCCACGGATCAAACCTACATTTCCTGCATTGGCAGGCAGATGCTTTCCACTGAGCCACCATGGAAGCCCCCTCATTAACTTTTAGGGATTAGCTAAAATATAATTTGAGCAATTTACACAAGGATGCCTGTTTTTAATACCAAATTGGCAGAGATGTAGCTACTAAATAACGTGATGAAAAATAGGAAAACAAATTAAAAAATATGACATTAGGACTGGATTTTTTATAATGTGTATTAATCTGTTTTTAGAAAAAAGGTAGTAGTGACCTTCAGTTTACATTTATCTTTTCCTCCATGAAATTCTTCATGTACCATGAAGCTTTTGAATTGTTTTACAGCTTCCTTTTCAAAGGAGTGCAGCATTTTTGCTCTCATAGTATTTTCACTTTGTTTTGGTTGTTGGCTTTTAAAGGACTAAGACCTTGAAAGACGTTTTGAGACATCTAAGCAGCTTTCCTGGACTAGTTGCAGATGAACTCATGGTTCAGTAGACTCCTCACTTAGTCCCAAGGGGAGCAATCTGGGAAGCTGTTCCACTTTGCGGTGAGCTGGTCACCTAAGGTCAGACCTCAGTGTAGGCAAGTTTGCTCTATATCTGAAGCCAGGAACTTGGCTGACACGTGGGGTTTGGGGCCACAACCAAGGTGGCTGTGAGTCTAAGGCGGTGGTTCTCAACTGGGCTGTACTTTACAAGCCCCAGCCCTCCAGAGGAACAGTTGGCAACATCTGGAATTCTGGTTTCCACAGCTGAAGGATCGTGGCAAGCGTCTGGAGGGGAGAGGCCAGGGGTGCTGCTAAACATCCTACAGTGCACAAGAGACACCCTTCCCCTTGGCCCTGCTAGAGCAGATTACTATCCAGACCTTTCCTGGCCTATTGGGGCCCTTGCTTCCTGTGTTTGGACCACCCTTCTCATCTTGGATTGCTATGCTCCTTGCCTTGAGATAGTAATCCTTAAAGTGAGTTTTACTTAGTATCATGGTCATTTATCTGTAACATTTTTAGCTTTTCTCTGGCATGATTATAGGAAGTTTACAGAGGTGAACATCTTGGGTGGGTGTGTATGTGATTGAACTATTAATATTACTTTCTCTTTTATGCAAGATGTGATTTCACATGGTAATCACATAATATGTAAATCACATGATATGTTTCACATAATCACATATGTTAAAAAGAGTACATTTATAGCACTCTTGAAGTATTAAAATTACTAGACTTGTTAAAACTGATCTGACTATTCTGATCAAATCAACTACTTTGGAGAGGGATGCTGGTTAATTTTAGTATACGGAATATATGATAGAAATAAAACATCTGATTTACCTAGAATAGATGTGGGTCACCTATCAGGTGTCACCCAGTTTAAATTTCTGTAGCTAAATGCCAACATTTCAGTCATTTGGAAAAGATCATTAAGACTATATTTTTCTGACAAAAAAATGCACTTCATTTGTTCATTATTGACTGAATGTCAGTTAACCTATGTTGCTTCAATATCTGCAGCTAAAAAAGTATTGTCTAGGTTAGCATTTGTGATTTGCCAGTTTTCTTTTGAAACTGCCTTCTTCGGTAAAAAATATAAGAAAAAGCTAACTTACTGTATTATATGGGCTTCCCAGGTAGCTCAAATGGTAAAGAATTTGCCTGCAATGAGGGACACCTAGGTTCGATTCCTGGGTTGGGAAGATCCCCTGGAGAAGGGCATGGCAACCCAGTATTCCTGCTTGGAGAACTCCATGAATAGAGGAGCCTGGTGGGCTATAGTCCATGGGGTCGAAAGAGTCAGACATGACTGAGTGACTAACACACACACACACTATATTATATAATAAATTCTCAATGTATGTTCTGTGTTTGGAGGGTAGCAGTATGTTATTCGGTCTAAGCCAAAGCATTTTGAAAAGTGAAATTTTGGAAAAAAACATTTTGAAGCATCTCAAAAACAACAGAATGATCTCTGTTTGATTCCAAGGCAAACCATTCAATATTACAGTAATCCAAGTCTATGCCCCAACCACTAATGCCGAAGAAGCTGAAGTTGAATGGTTCTATGATGGCCTACAAGACCTTCTAGAACTAACACCAAAAAAAAAGATGTCCTTTTCATCATAGGGGACTGGAATGCAAAAGTAGGAAGTCAAGAGATATCTGGAGAAACAGGCAATTTTGCCTTGGAGTACAAAATGAAGCATGGAAAAGGCTAACAGAGTTTTTGCCAAGAGAACACACTGGTCATAGCAAACACCTTCTTCCAACAATACAAGAGACGACTTTAGACATGGACATCACCAGATGGTCAATACCAAAATCAAATTGATTATATTCTTTGCAGCCAAAGATGGAGAAAATCTATACAGTCAGCAAAAACAAGACCAGAAGCTGACTATAGCTCAGATCATGAAATCCTTATTGCCAAATTCAGACATAAATTTAAGAAAGTAGGGAAAACCACTAGACCATTCAGGTATAATCTAAGTCAAATCTCTTACAAGTATACAGTAGAAGTGACAAATAGATTCAAGCAATTAGATCTGATAGACCGAGTGCCTGAAGGAATATGGATGGAGATTCGTGACACTGTACCATCCCCAAGAAAAAGATATGCAAAAAGGCGAAATGGTTGTCTGAGGAAGCCTTACATATAGCTGAGAAAAGAAGAGAAGCGAAATACAAAGGAGAAAAGGAAAGCTATATCCATATGAATGCAGAGTTCCAAAGCAGAGCAAGAAGAAAAAGCCTTCCTAAGTGATCAATGCAAAGAAATAGAGGAAAACAATAAAATGGGAAAGACGAGAGATCTCTTAAAGAAAATTAGAGATACCAAGGGAATATCTCATGCAAAGATGGGCACAATAAAGGACAGAGATGGTATGGACCTAACAGAAGCAGAAGATATTAAAAAGAGGTGCCAAGAATACACAGAAGAACTATACAAAAAAAGATCTTAATGACCAAGATAATGACCACAATGCTGTGATCACTCACCTAGAGCCAGACATCCTGGAGTGCGAAGTCAAATGGGCCTTAGGAAGCATCACTGTGAACAAAGCTAGTGGAGGTGATGGAATTCCAGCTGAGCTATTTCAAATCCTAAAAGATGTTGCTGTGAAAGTGCTGTACTCAATATGCCAGCAAATTTGGAACACTCAGCAGTGGCCACAGGACTGGGAAAGGTCAGTTTTCATTCCAATCCCAAAGAAAGGCAGTGCCACAGAATGTTCAAACTACTGCACAATTATACTAATCAATCTCACACGCTAGCAAAGTAATGCTCAAAATTCTCCAAGCCAGCTTCAACAGTGTGTGAACCAAGAATTTCCAGATGCTCTAGCTACATTTAGAAAAGGCAGAGGAACCAGAGATCAAATTGGCAACGTCCATTGGATCATAGAAAAAGCAAGAGAATTCCAGACAACCACCTGCTTTATTGACTACACCAAAGTCTTTGACTGTGTGGATCACAAAAAACTGTGGAAATTTCTTCAAGAGATGGGAAGTCCAGACCACCTGACTTGCCTCCTGAGAAATCTGTATCCAGGTCAAGAAGCAACAGTTAGAACCAGACATGGACAACAGACTGGTCCAAATTGGGAAAGGAGTATGTCAAGGCTGTATATTGTCACCTTGCTTATTTAACTTATATGCAGAGTACATCATGCGAAATGCCAGGCTGGATGAGGCACAAGCTGGAATCAAGATTGCCAGAAGAAATATCAATAACCTCAGATATGCAGCAGAAAGTGAAGAGGAACTAAGCAACCTCTTGATGAAAGTGAAAGAGGAGAGTGAAAAAGCTGGCTTAAAACTCAACATACAAAAAACTAAGATCATAGCATCTGGTCCCATCACTTCATGACAAATGGATGGGGAAACAATGGAAACAGTGACAGACTTTATCTTCTTGGCCTCCAAAATCACTGCAGATGGTGACTGCAGTCATGAATTCAAAACACACTTGCTCCTTGGAAGGAAAGCTATGACCAACCTAGATAGCATATTAAAAAGTGGAGATATTACTTTGCCAACAAAGGTGGGTATAGTCAAAGCTATGGTTTTTTCAGTAGTCATGTATGGATGTGAAAGTTGGACCATAAAGAAAGCTGAGCCCAAAGAACTGATACTTTTGAACTGTGGTGTTGGAGAAGACTCTTGCGAGTCCCTTGGACTGCAAGGAGATCCAACCAGTCCATCCTAAAGGAGATCAGTCCTGAGTGTTCATTGGAAGGACTGATGTTGAAGCTGAAACTCCAATACTTTGGCCACCTGATGTGAAGAACTGACTCATTTGAAAAGACCCTGATTCTGGGAAAGATTGAAGGTGGAAGGAGAAGGGGACAACAGAGAATGAGATGGTTGGATGGCATCGACGACTTGATGTACATGAGTCTGAACAAACTCTGGGATTTGGTGATGGACAGGGAAGCCTGGTGTGCTACATTCCATTGGGTTGCAAAGAGTCGGACATGACTGAGGGACTGAACTTAACTGACTGAAAGGCATTTCACTCTGGCATCATTTAATACATTGTGTCTTTATTATGACATCAGGTTGATGTCAAGGGTTTCAGGGCAAATTCTACAGAACAAACAAGTATGCATGGTTGCTGTTCTTATCTGGATTTTCCCAGTGAGCAATGGTCTAGGGAAGAAGCAGCTTGATTTTAACCAGCTGATACTATTGATCATTTTATCCCAATGAAATGATATTTCAAAGATCACTTTGTATCTCTTGATTGGAGATGGTGGCTTCCTTGGTTAGCCTTAGTTTCTTGGAGAAGCAGTGAATTCACCATCTGTCTCCATTGTGTACATTGCTTTTCTTCTAAGGGATTTGAAGTTGTCCTTCTCTTAGAGATGACGTTGATGAAGTTACATTTTATTATCAAAAGAACCAAAGCTAAAAAATTCACCTTCTGGTGGAGAATTAAAGATATTCAGAGAAGCCTGCTCATTTATTTATGCATTCAGTCAGCATCTATGGGCACTGTACTCAGCTGCATCTTTCTACCCCTTTCCCTCTGTTGAACCCAACTGAATATTATTTGTCTTTCAAAGACATGTTAAAATGTGTATGCTGATGAAGCATGGACAGTCCTGAAGACAGAAAGATATGAGAGAACATAAACACGGAAGAGACTTGATGAACCCTGCTAGTCCAACCTTTTCTTTTTCCCTACTCAGTACGTGAGTTCTGAGATTAAGAGACTCGTTTAGGGTCAGAGAACTAATTAGTGACAGAGCCTGGGCTCTGATTATATTTTTCCTTTTCCTTCTCTCTATTCCCCTATGGTATCTGAGGCCTGGAGCATCATTGCCCTGTTCTGGCCAGTTTGCCTTTCCTTCCTACCATTCAGTTATCCAACGATATATGTTCAGCATCTGTAATGGTCTGAATGCTCTGCAGGCATTGAGGAATACAGGGGCTATTGAAGAAGGTACAGTTTCTGCCCTTTGGGAGTTCACACTCATGGGGAAAAAAGAAAAACACTGAATAGGCAATGGCAAGGTAGAATATGATGTGTGCTATGCCAGCCAGGTACCTAGTGCCTGTAGGAGGGACACCTCACCTTTATGGGCAGTAGGATGGGAAAGGAGGACTTCTGGAAAAGTTGATAACTAAACTGGGATCCGAGGGAGTATAGAAAGTGTTGTCCAGTGGAAGGAGGGAGACTAGTATTTGCAAAGGCTTGCCTGGAAAAGGCAGCACAATGCATTTGGCGGAATTAGAAGTAATTTAATATAGATGGACTACACTCCCCATCCCATTTAGGAAACAAATTTCAGGGAAATTTTTCTACTATTTGTTTTTCTAGAAATCAATATTTTATCATTAAGCTTTGAGAGTCATTTTGACTTCCATAGTATAAATGTTCTCTTCCAATCCCTTATGACTTGCTAGTGGCAATAGTGATTATCTGTGTTATTTCAAAATGCAGTTCAGGGCCAGATCATGCTGAGAACTGATGCTTATTCATTGAGAGAGCTGATCCTGAGCCAGGGGAGGCAAATTCTCTTTTAAATAAATATTTGCTTCTGTGTTAAGACCTTATATTCTGTACTCAATTTCAGCATGATGGATTTTTAACAAGTTTGTTTGTAATTACCTGTAAAACCTCTTGAAGATTTAAAATAAAAATGCCCAGAATGCCCTGACCGTGGCTGCTATTCTGAATGGGTAAAGGCATCTTGACACATCTGTCAATCACAACTGCCAGCTGTTGTTGTTCTGTGATAAGAAATTAGAGGTGGTTGAGCTTTTACGTATTTCAGTCTGGGGATGGTTCCATTTTTCTTCCCACGTACTCCCGAAGCCATTTCATTTAAATCACCCTTATTTATGTGGGAAGGAAAATTTTCTGTGTGTGTTGGTTACTCATCCTGTGTTTGGCAATGGATTCTACCCTGCTGTGAAGAGTTTACACATATCTATATTAGCATTTATGATGTTATATTTATTGTACAGAGACGTCTGTAATTCAAACCATTTATAATATGTGTCCGAATTTTCCCCTAAGAATAAATGTAAATTGCAAGTGATGTGTTCTTGGGACACATAACTCCACAGTTACTGTGGGTAAAGAAAGTTTAGTCACTCAGTCGTGTCCGACTCTTTGCAACCCCATAGACTGTAGCCTACCAGGCTCCTCCATCCATGGGATTTTCCAGGCAAGAGTACTGGAGTGGGGTGCCATTGCCTTCTCCAGAGGATCTTCCTGACCCAGGGATCAAACCTGTGAACTCCACTGCTCTCTACTTGCCTTCTGATTTCTGTGAGAGGTTTACTGCTACTGAAGAATTCTATTAACATGCCCTTGTATCAGTTTTCTATCGCTGTGCAACAAAATGCCACAGTGGCTTAAAATGATTTCCATCCATCAGCTCACAACTCTGTAGGTCAGATTTTCAGCAGTGTGTGGCTGGGATCTCTATTCAGGGTATCCTGAGAATGAACTCAAGGCGTTGGCTGGAATGAGTATTTGTCTGGAGGTCGTAGAGAAAAATAAACAAAAAAACAAACACTTCTGATCGTACCCTTGTTATTGGCAAAATCCCGTTTCTTGTGGTGTTAGGACTGACTTACTGCTTCCTGGCAGGCTGTCACTGAAAGCCATTTTCACATTTCAATGTGGGGTCTCCCACATTGTAGGAAGACCGTCTGAGCTACCAGGGAAGTCCTATTGTGGGTAAGGGACCCCTTAATATTGTCCTGATACTGTAGTCTCATTGCCATTTCTTCCCCTTTATCCTAACTTAATTATGCTATACCTTTTGCATACTGAAAGATATAACTGCTGTAAATAGACTGTTTTTCCAGAAGTTGAATTCTAAATTAACGGCATTGAGTATGTGGCAGTTTGAGGTCTTCATCATGACATTTTATCACACGTCCTTTTAAGAGAGCTGGGTTTTGAGAATGAGCAATGGCACCAACATGTAATCAACTCTTGGGTAATATAATGAGTTTATAAAGCAATTTATAATTTTAGCAAAAGTGCTATGGTAGATAGAATTCTAAGATGGCCCCTAAGACTTTGCACATTTCTGGTATGTATTCCCTGAATAATGCCCAGGATGTGAATATGATATATTTAACACAGATTATGTTATATGGCGCAGATCACTTGAAGAAAGGGAGATTATCTGGGTAGGTTTAACCTAATCGTTTGAGCCCTTTCAACCTGAAAGCTGAGGTCAGAGTCAGGGCAGTAATGGATTCAAAATAGGAGGGTGACTCACTGTGTGAGCAGTTTTCCACTTGATTTGAAGATGGAGAGGACCACATGGCATAAAGTGTGACAGCCCCTGGAGGTGAAAATGGCTTTCAGTGACAGCCTGCCAGGAAGCAGTAAGTCAGTCCTAACACCACAAGAAACGGGATTTTGCCAATAACAAGGGTACGATCAGAAGTGTTTGTTTTTTTGTTTATTTTTCTCTACGACCTCCAGACAAATACTCATTCCAGCCAACGCCTTGAGTTCATTCTCAGGATACCCTGAATAGAGATCCCAGCCACACACTGCTGAAAATCTGACCTACAGAGTTGTGAGCTGATGGATGGAAATCATTTTAAGCCACTGTGGCATTTTGTTGCACAGCGATAGAAAACTGATACAAGGGCATGTTAATAGAATTCTTCAGTAGCAGTAAACCTCTCACAGAAATCAGAAGGCAAGTAGAGAGCAGTGGAGTTCACAGGATATTTACAAGGCGTGTTGGCTCACAGAAGTGTTAGGGCTTGTTACTGTAATGAAAGCAGTTTGTGTTGCCTTTGACTTCAGCTTAGAAACCATGGAGGCTTTTGTGAATTTTTATAATTTGAGGGGGATTTGCATGATTCAAGATGTATGAATAGAAACAAACCATTATTATACTTCTCAGTATTATTTCAGGTTACATAATTAAAATTTCTTGAAAAATGATGTCATATGTCTATATCTATTTCCCCATCAAATCCTGAGCTCAGCAAAGGAAGCAACTGGGTCTTGCTCTTCTTTTTATCCCTAGTACCAAGCACAGTGCTTGACACCTTGTAGGTGCTTAATAAGTGTTAGTTGGAAAGTTGAAATGTAATAGAATGAATAAACAAATTTCTCCAAAGTTCTGTTGAGATTCAAGGTGAGTAAACAAATAGGAATGGCTGTGTTCCAATAAAACTTTATTTACAGAATGAGCAGTGGATCAGATTTTGCCCATGGGCTGTAGTTTGCTGAGCTCTGGTGTAGATCACAAGTTATTAGAGCCTGAAGACATTTCTAACATTTAACTAGCTTCATGGCTAGTTTGAGATTTTAAAAAAATGTGCTCCAAATATTTGATGGAGTTGAACTAAGTGTACTTCTTTGGGGGATTGTATTTACTGTTCATCTTAGACATTGCTGTTGGTGCAGTAGAAGATAAGTCACTTGCTTCCAAGGATGAGGTCTTCCGAGGTTTCTATTGGATTCTATGTCTATTTTTTGTGAGTGAAGTCTGAATGAAGCAAAGCTAAACAAATAGGATGTGCTCGAATGAATAGCGCTGATTGACTTGGGGTGGGAATATTTCTTTCTTTAATATTGGAATATAAAGTTAAATTCTTTAGGTTGCACATGACAGTTTGACTTGTAAAATAGTATATAAATAAATATATATAAAAGGCTACATACACTGAGGCTTTCTCCAATTGTGAATATTTGTGAATTTGTGAACAGCTGGAGGTATAGACAAGGGTGGCCACATGGGAAGGTAAGATAGAGGCTAAGATTCTTTGCTGCCTTTCTGTGTTACCAACACAGAGCTTGCAGGAGAAGGGTCTTTAAAAAGAGATAGATAAAATGTCAAATAGCTAGGGAAAGATAAATGTGAAGGTAGTAGACCGAAGCTGGTTCATCTACTGATTCTTCAACTAGGAATTCATTCTAAGAAAAAATTAAGGATATAGGCAATTAGTCACAGCCTTGTTCATAGCATGGTTCTTTAATTAATTTTTTTTTTTGCCTGAAGAGTGACAATAATATAGAGGAGTGAATAAATGATGATATATTTCTACATAAATTCAATAGAAATGACATTATAGAAGAATATATTTATTGACATAAAAAGATCTTCACCTTATTTTGCTAAGAGAAATAAACTGTGTTCAATTTTTATGTACGAAAAATGAAAATGCCTGTTTTCTCACACCCTCACCACCATAGTATGATACTGTTTTTGTTTATAAAAGTTTGTGTACACACACAGACACACACACACCCACCCACATATATATACATACATGTGGGCTTCCCTGGTGGCTCAGCGGTAAAGAAGCTGCCTGCAATGCAGGAGCTGCAAGAGATATGGGTTTGATCCCTGGGTCAGGAAGATCCCCTAGAAGAGGGCATGGCAATCCGCTCCAGTATTCTTGCCTGGAGAATCCCATGGACAGAAGAGCCTGGAGAGCAACAATCCATAGTGTTGGAAAGAGTCGGCCACAGCTAAAGTGACTTAGTATGCATGCATACATAAACATAATCTGGCGTGCTACAGTCCATGGGATTGCAAAGAGTCATATAAAAGTTATCAACTGAACAACAAATACATACATACATGCATGGATGCATCAGTGTAATTAATTTGTTAAAAGAGCATAGACTGTGTCAAGCTTGGCTTTTCATCTCATCTTAATGGGCTTCCCTTGGAAGAAAAGTTATGACCAACCTAGACAGCATATTAAAAACAGAGACATTACTTTGCCAACAAAGGTCGGTCTAGTCAAGGCTATGGTTTTTCCAGTAGTCATGTATGGATGTGAGAGTTGGACTATAAAGAAAGCTGAGGATGGAAGAATTGATGCTTTTGAACTGTGGTGTTGGAGAAGACTCTTGAGAGTCCCTTGGACTGCAAGGAGATCCACCCAGTCCATCCTGAAGGAAATCAGTCCTGAATATTCATTGGAAGGACTGATGTTGAAGCTGAAACTCCAATACTTTGGCCACTTGAAGTGAAGAACTGACTCATTTGAAAAGACCCTGATGCTGGAAAAGATTGAAGGCGGGAGAAGAAGAGGAAGACAGAGGATGAGATGGTTGGATGGCATCACCAACTCAATAGGCATGAGTTTGAGTAAACTCCGGGAGTTGGTGATGAACAAGAAGGCCTGGCATGCTGCAGTCCATGGGATTGCAAAGAGTCGGACATGACTTAGTAACTGAACTGAACTGAACTGAGTGGGCTTCCCTGGTGGCTCAGTTGGTAAAGAATCCACCTGCAGTGAGGGAGACGTGGGTTCGATTCCTGGGTTGGGAAGATCCCCTGGAGAAGGGAACAGCTACCCACTCCAGTATTCTGGCCTGGAGAATTCCATGAACTGTATAGAGCATGGGGTCGCAAAGAGTTGGACTGAGTGACTTTTCACTCACTTAAGGGCGTTTTAACCTTAGGCAAGTTACAGTTTCTCTGCCTCATATTCCCTTTCTTTAGAATGAGGATAAGCTGACTTTGTCTCAATTCTTCTCAGCATAGTAGGTGTTCAAAGAATTATTCAATATTTGTTGAATGAACAAGGTGCCCATTACTGCTGGTCCACAGGTAGTTATTTTATAATAAAAATCAGAACTTATGTGTTAGCTCCATCAACTCTCTTTCAAAGAACTTGGAAAGAAAGTTGACTTACTTTGTAAGGATTACTTAAAATTGATCTTTAAATTTATACACAGTAAAATTCACTCTTTGTGTCACAGATATGTGGGTTTTGATGAAAGCATGGAGCTGTATTACTACCTTCACGGTCATGATACAGGACACTTCCGTTACCTCAAGACTTCCCTTGTGCTGCCTTCTCCAGTCAACCCTTCTCTTCTGCCCTCAGTCCCTGGCAACCATTTGTTCCCCATGCTGATAGTTTTGCCTTTTCCAGAATGTCATAGAAATGAAATTATACAGCATATGGCTTTTTGCATCTGGCTTCTTTCACATGGCATAACACATTTGAAATTCATCCATGCTATAAAGCCTGTATCAATTGTTCATTCTAAAGATAAAACTTTTTAAGATAATTCCTATTATTTATGAAATGTCTGTATCATAACCACATGAGTTTTTCATCCCTGAGGTTGTCCTGAAGCCAGAGTTGTGACAGTATAGAATGTTAGCACAAAAGAAGGCTGGAGAAGCAGCCTGGTCTAAGTCAGTGTGCTGAGGAGATGAAGTTTCTGAGAGCCAGAAATCAAGTGCATTATTGGGGGTGAGCTTAAGTCAGAGCTAAGACTAGAATTAAGAACCTCGATGTTAAATAGCAAAGCTACATTGTAGATCAGATAGAAGAAACCGTTCTAGTGATGAACTAACTAGTGGACATTCTCTGAAGGGCAGTGAAGTGTGTGTGTGTGTGTGTGTGTGTGTGTGTGTGTGTGTGTGTGTGTGTGTCTGATGTGATGTATTGTGTTGAAATAATGACCTTAACTTATTTTTAGAAGGAAAACAAGCCAGCACTTTCTTTGTGTTCAGGTTGAGAATAAAGGACCTTCTATCATATTTACTTTTCAAAATAAATTATAGTTGATGTACCATATTATATAGGTTATAGGTATAGGATACAGTGATTCACAATTTTTAAAGATTATACTCCATTTATAGTTATTATTTAAAAATGGCTATATTTCCTGTGTTGTGCAATATATCCTTTTAATTTATTTTATGTATAATAGTTTGTAACTCTTAATCCCCTCTCCCTCCCCTAGTCCATGGGAACCACTAGTTTGTTCTTTATATCTGTGAGTCTGTTTATTTGTTGTTATATTCACTAGTTTTATTTTTTAAATTCCACATATGTGATATCATACAGTGTTTGTCTTTCTCTGACTTATTTCACTTAGCATAATACCCTGCAAGTCCATCCATGTTGTTGCAAATGGCAAGCAGTGAGTTTGTGTAATCTTCCTCAGTTTTCTCGCATTCATCGTAAGCACTGGTTTGGAGAATGTCCAGCAGGTATCATAGTTGTACTTTCACCCCTGAGGCATGTAATACAGATGATAATTGGCAGGTTAGCAGACATTTGGTCTGTCCAAAATGTCCATTAGACATTTAATACATGCCAAAAGTTTCCTGATATGTGGTCTTGTCCAAAACCATTTGGCATGGATGAAATACACTCGTGGACATTTTGGGTAGGACCAGATTTCAAGGACCTTTTGGCATGGACCAAATGTCTTTATGGATATTTGGGCTGGACCAAATATGACCTAATATCAAGGATGTTTTGGCGTAGACCAAATGTCTTATGGATGTTTTGGACAGGATTGACTTAGCACACACGAATGTGTCCTACACGTATTAACTAAGTTTTTTTTTTTTAAGTTTTAATTGGAGGCTAATTACTTTACAATATTGCAGTGGTTTTTGCCATACATTGATATGAATCAGCCGTGGGTGTATGTATCCCCCATCCTGACCCCCCCTCCCACCTCCCTCCTCATCCCATCCCTCAGGGTTGTCCCAGGGCACCGGCTTTGAGTGCCCTGTTTCATGCATCAAACTTGGACTGGTCATCTATTTCACATATGGTAATATACATGTTTCAATGCTGTTCTCTCAAATCATCCCACCCTCGCCTTCTCCCACGGAGTCCAGAAGTCTGTTCTTTATATCTATGTCTCTTTTGCTGTCTCGAATATAGGGTCATTGTTACCATCTTTCTAAATTTTGACTGTCTTTTAGACATGCGAGTTTGGTGTGGTGAGCACCAGATCCCCACAGAAAGCTTATACCAGATCCTGAAGTGTGTAGAGCTGTGTAGTTTGCTTTGAAGCCTAAATTAGAATGAGTCCTTTTATTGTGTATTATTTATCCTGTTTATCTTTTATTTCTAAAGGCATAGTACTAACTTATTTAACAATAACTAGAAAAAATATTAAAAAACTTTTTTAAAAACCTAGTTCAGTTTTTAAAAATAAATAAATATTTTTATTTCTTAAAGACAGAGGTAAAATATGGTACTTATATGTTTTCTAGCTATGTTTAAATAAATTAGTACTATGCCTTTAGAAATAAAATTCACTTACAGTTCATAATATAAAAATACCTCTATAAATAACATTAAGCATTTATATGCTAATTTAAGTTGGTCACAGTAATGCCTGTTTATACCCATGTGCTTATCAGTTCATTTTCCTCTATCTTAATTTAAACCTTCTTTTTGGTATATTTATAGCAGTTGATTGAATGTCACAGATACAGAACTTATGTATCCAAGGTGATTTACATATTTGCTCTGTTGATGATAACTTGAAGTCTTTTGTAAACATGACAGTTGTCATAAGGAAATATATATGTTATTTGTCAAGTTCAAATCTGAAATCTTGGAAACAGTTTTTAAAGTTGTGTCTTTAGACTTTGGTGTGACTCTGGTTTGGTATTTCATTTTCATTACTGTTCAAACAATTGTTGCACATTTCTGTGTGGTTTATATGTTTCTTAACATCAGTGCCACAAGAGCTTCACTTAGAATTTTAAGCTAAATTTTTTTTTTTTTCCTTTGAATAATCTATCCCTTAAAGTCCCTTCCCTCCTTTTGTGGAGTCTCTACCATCAAGGATATGAAAACTTGCAGAGACTGTGCTAAGTGTTATGATAGTTGACAAACTAGTTCAGTTAGATAAGTCTCCTAATTGGAGTGTCAGCACAGATTAGGCTAGACCATGGAGAGAAGGAAAAAGTAGAAAATAGTGTCCAAAATGCTTACAATGAAGTGAGCTGTGACAGAGAAAGGGCCTGAGGCACCATCCCTGTGTTGAATTGAAGGAAAAATCAAGAATATCAATTTTAGCTATTGAAATTGCCTTACAGTACATGGGAGGTGCTAATTTTCTTAGACATCTTTTGGCAACCTTGCATGTAGAATCTGCTTAGTCCTGTTGTTATTTATGTGCAATAATGCCTGCAGCCAGAGAGCTATCTTTCTGGACTCACCTCTTTCTAACTGAGAATAAAGGCTTGAGGAATATGGGAGATGTCAGTAGCAACAAGCAACTTGAATTCCTCAAGATAAAGACCATGGCTGGGAAGAATTGAGCAGGCAAGAGAAGGTTACTGACTCCACATTAATAATAAATTTACGAGAGTACAGAACAAATCATGCCAGGCCATCTTTATCGTTTTCTAGGTGGACGTGCAAGATTAAAGAAAGGAATTCAATAGCTGTAATATCTGGAATTGAGTAAATCATCTAATTCAGTGTCTCCACAAATCTTTTGGGGCAGTGGGGGTGGGGGCAGGGGATGGGGAGAACCTCAATGAGAATTGGCTCAGAGCACTGTCATGTGGATTCAATTTGGCTGTTGTAATAAATTACAATGGAACAAGGTCCATTGGGATGATGTTGGGATCAATAGAAGGTCAGGCTGTAACATCTCCAGCAGTGGTCTGGAAGAATGGATAACACACTTTATTAAGCTTGGCAGGCCAGGAGGTTTTGGTACTGTTGTGGTCCACCACTGTCATTTGCCTTTATGAAGCACCTGTCGGGTATGGGGCACTCTGGGGACTGCTAGAATGTATACAGTTGTCCAAATGGTCAACCTGTTTTAAAATGATAATAATAGGTACAATTTATTGAATACTTACAAGGCTGCCATGCATAGTGTTAAGCCTTTTTCATGGATTATTCCTTCTAATCCTATTGGTAATACCTGAGGGTTTTTTTTTTTCCCTCTCTCTCTCCATTTTGTGATGGGTAACATGAGATATGGAGAACTACTGTAGGTCATGCAGATGGTATGTAGTAGCAATAGGTTATGAAATGACAGTCTGATTTTTACTCTTAACCACTATCTATGCATATAGTATCCCTATGTGCTCATGGGGGAACAGTATGTTCATTTGTTAGTTCACTTATTCTTTAGTTCATTCATTTAGCAAGCATCCTAAATATACTTAAGATTTTCCTTTTAGTAGAGGAGACAAGGCCTATTCTGAGTTAATTTTCAATAATTGGTGATGCCATGACTCTGATATAGATATAAAGTGAATATACATTAAGGATTTTACTTAACTCTTTAATCAATGAAGGGATAAGGCAGGTATTAGAACTGGATAGAAAATCTCGAGGCGAGAAATATTTATAGATCAGAAATACTAAAATGAATGTGCAAATGGAGGCAAAACTGGTTTTTCCCCCCAGTGGAGAGAGAAGTCAATATAACCTCTAGTGGACAGTTTGAAATTTGTCTGATTATAGACAAAAATTATTTTTTTTGCTACGAGTTACCTGCAATTTACCAAGTTGCAAACTAACTCGAAGACAGTGAAAGACTAGAAATCAGATAACCTAAATAAATATGATATAAACAATATTTTTTTTTCAATTGAAGCACTGTTTTTATCTAGAAAACTAAAGTGAGAGAATTGTGATGCAGCATGTAGTAGGGTATGAGTTGGGATAAAAGACTTAAATACAGAGAATAAATCCAGCTCTAAGTTTTTTGGAGAGGACTTTTGAGCAAATATAGGAGTTAAAATGAGAATCTCTAAGCCAGAAGACATCTCATTTTTCAGATGGGGACTCTGAGGCCTAGAGAGCTAAAGGAAATTGTCCAAAGTCACTTACCTCTTTGACTCAAGAAGTTTTGTAACTTTCTGACTTTCCATGATCCCTTTACTGGCCTTTGGCCAGAAGAGAGTAGGAAGGCCCCAGACCAAAGTGTCTGTTGTTGTAAAGACCAATTGTATTACTTAGGATTCTCCAGAGAAAGAGATCCAATTGAATGAGTAAAAATCTCTATCTATCTATATGTATATACACATACATACACATACATGCATACACACATGCACACACACACACACACACACATATACATATATATATAGAAAGAGGTTTATTTTAAGGAGTTACCTCATGTGATTGTGGAGGCTTATGAGTCCAAAATCTGATGAAGGTGGCAGGAGGAGGTGGCAGGCTGGAGACTCAGAGTAAGTCGTTGTTTGAGTTCAAGGTAGTGTCCTATTGAACAGAAGAAGTGATTTTGAAGATGGAGTTTGAAGGCAATCTACTGGAGATTTCGCTTTTGCTTGGGGGAGATCAGTCTTTTGTTCAGTTCAGGCTTTTAGTTGATTGAATGAGGGCCAACGCACTTTATGGAGAGAGATCTGCTTTAGCTAAAGACCATTGATTTAAATGTAAATCTCATCCAAAAACACCCTTATAGCAACATTCAGAGTCATGTTTGAGCAAATATCTGGGCACTGCGGCCCAGCCAAATTGACATATAAAATTTACCATCACGCTAGGTCAAAGGGCTGAGGGTCTTTGCCTGTCCAGAGAGGTAATTAGTGGTGATGGCCAAGTAGGTGGGGCAGATACTAGATACCAGGTACTTGGAAGGTGGTTGAGTCAGCATTAGCAATGTCATGAATCTAAAGCAAAATGTTTTCAGCTTCACAACTTTCCCAAGAGACAGTCCTTGAAATAAGCCCATGGGTCACAACTATTATGGACACTAGTCACAGGTCTGTTCACCTGCCTTGTCAGGGTATGTCTCTAAACGTGAAGGTGAGGTATGGGCTCAGGATTGGTTTCCAGATAGCCCCTACTTTAGCATATGTTTGGGTATTGGAAATAGTAACTAAAAGATTATAAAGTCCAGGATAAGAAATTTGTCATCTGAGTTGATGATTTCTTTCATAAGAGTTTGTCTGAAAATCATATTGATTACATCACTATGAGTACCCTTGATAACCAGAAATAAATTATTTAGAGAACAATTTATTGTGAACATAATGCAAAGAAAACAATAAATTGTAACTTTATTGTTCACTTCTGTGGCTTTATCAGATCCCCTAGGAGCAAGATCAAGAAGATATTTATGATTGTTATCATCATTGTAATTATTATTTTATTTCATAATAGCAGCAAATATTTACTGAGCGGTTCCTCTTGTCACGTGTTAGGTACTTTACACGTTAAAAGGGTAACTTCCTTACCACCTCCAAGTCTTTGCTCTGCTGTCATCTTTTCAATGAAACCCTTCCTGACCACTTTATGCAAATAATGCATCTTGCTTGCTCCCACTCAACAGTCTTTATTCCTTCTTGTTGTTGTTTAGTCGCCCAATTGTGTCTGACTCTTTGCAACCCCATGGACTGCAGCACACAAGGCCTCCCTGTCCCTCACCATCTCCCAAAGTTTGCCCAAGTTTATGTCCATTGCATCGGTGATGCCATCCAGCCATCTCATCCTTCTTACCTTACTCTATTCTTTTTTTCCCCATAATCTTTCACCTTTCAGTGCACTCTATCATTACTTACTAATTATGTTTATTACCTTTTTATCTACCTTTCTTTGCTGGATCTAAGCTCCACAGTAGCAGGGATTGCTGTGTTTTGTTTACTGATGTAGTCCAAGTGCACAGATCAACCTTTGCCAGGTAATAGGAATAAGTATTTATAAGCTGAATAAGTATTTGTGGGTTATATTGATGAGTATGTCATTTAGTCCTGATGACACCCTCATGACAGATACGTACTGAGCTTACTCCAATTTAACGGAGGAACATAGTGTTCTGGGAAGTTACTTCAGTGTTGTATTTTAGGCACATCTTAGAGAGACTGAAGAATCAGCCAGCTAAGTCAGCAGCCAACAGGCAGTAGAAGTCTTTGCAATTGAGAAGAATCCAGCAGTTCTGAAGCAAGGCCAAGAAGTGTTTAGGCACTGTGAGGTGTGATAATGACAAATTAAAAGAAAAACAAAGTCATAAGTGTTAAGATGAGAGTTATTTAATAGGTACAGAGTTTTAGTCTTGCAAGATGGTAAGAGTTCTGTGGGTGGATAGTGGTGATGATCACACTGCAAAGCAAATATACTTAATGCCATTGGAATGTATACTTAACAGTGGTTTGTTGTTGTTCACTTGTTTAATCATGACCGAGTCTTTGTGACTCCGTGTACTGCAGCATGCCAGACTTCCCTGTCCTTCACCATCTCCCGGAGTTTGCTCAAACTCTTGTCCTTTGAGTCAGTGATGCCATAACCATCTTGTCCTCTGTCGTCCCCTTCTCCTCCTGTCTTCAGTCTTTCCCAGCGTCAGGGTTTTTTCTAATGAGTTGGCTCTTTGCATCAGGTGGCCAAAGTATTGGAGCTTCGGCTTCAGCATCAGTCCTTCCAAAGAATATTCAGGACTGATTTCCTTTAAGATTGACTGGTTTGATCTCCTTGCAGTCCAGGGGACTCTCGAGTCTTCTCCAGCAACACAGCTCAAAAGCATCACTTCTTTGGTGTTCAACCTTCTTTATGGTCCAACTCTCACATCCGTACACAACTACTGGAAAAACCATAGCTTTACTAGATGGACATTTGTTGGCAAAGTAATGTCTCAGCTTTTTAATATGCTGTCTAGGTTGGTCATAGCTTTTCTTCCAAGGAGCAAGTGTCTTTTAAATTCATGGCTGCAGTCACCATCTGCCGTGATTTTGGAGCCCAAGAAGATAACGTCTGTCACTGTTTCCATTGTTTCCCCATCTATTTGCCATGAAGTGATGGGACCGGATACCATGATCTTAGTTTTTTGAATGTTGAGTTTTAAGCCAGCTTTTTCGCTGTTCCCTTTCACCTTCATCAAGAGACTCCTTAGTTCCTCTTCATTTTCTACCATAAGGGTGGTGTCATCTGCATATCTGAGGTTAATGATATTTCCCCTGGCAATCTTGATTCCAGCTTCTACTTCATCCAGCCCAGCATTTCACATAATATACTCTGCATTTAAGTTAAATAAGAAGGGTGACTATATACAGCCTTGACGTACTCCTTTTCCAGTTTGGAGCCAGCCCCTTGTTTCATGTCCAGTTCTAACTGTTGCTTCTTGACCTGCATGCAGGTTTTGCAGGAGGCAAGTAAGGTAATCTGGTATTCCCAACTCTTTAAGAATTTTCCAGTTTGTTGTGATCTACACAGTCAAAGGTTTTAGCATATTCTATGAAGCAGAAGTAGATTATTTTTCTGGAATTCTCTTGCTTTTTTGGTTATCCAACAGATGTTGGCAATTTGATCTCTGGTTCCTCTGCCTTTTCTAAGTTGAGCATGAACATCTGGGAGTTCTTGCTTCACGTACTGTTGAAGTCTAGCTTGGAGAATTTTGAGCATTGCTTTGCTAGCAGCTGAGATGAGTGCAGTGGTTAAGATGGTAAATTTCATGTTGTGTATGTTTCACCACAATTTAAAATACAAAAATTTGAACAGTTTGAAAAGTTAAGATTTTATAGCCATTGTTTATGATATGTGTTTGTGCTGGAGGAAGGAGGAACAGGTGAGAAAAAGATTTCATTGGAAAAATTGGAAGCAGAAAACACCTGGGGTTAAATTTTAACATCTGCTATTTTGACTCTGTTGCTTATGCTAGTTCTTTAGCTGCACTCAGCCTCAGTTTCCCTAATCTTTGTGATAAACATGATTGTAGTACCCACTTCATAGAGAAGTTGTAAAGATTCAAGAGAGAATGAGTGAAAAGTGTTCGGCAGAGTGCCTGGCTCCTAATGAATCCTTATTTAATGAATGTTTCTAATCAAACTATCAGGGTAGATACCTTTATTCTTGCCAAACTCTTTATTGATTAATTCTAAGGCAATGAGTGCAGGACTGAGAGCTCCATGACACCAGCACCGGAGAGTATTTTTTACATGGTCCTTTCTATTTTTTACTTGGATGATATTAAGTAATGATCAGTTTTAACCAACAGTGATAACTCACCTCTTTTTTTTTTTTTGTCTGATTACTCACCTCTTGAAGGTTGATTCCCTTTTGTGTGAGTTTCTTCTATGTCTCGACAATGCCAGGAGACCTGGTCAGTGTTGTTTGTTTGTATTTTTCTCTTATATCTGAGACAGTTGACAGTGGAGCCACTGAATTGTAACTCCTCCTTTCTTATTTGGTGCCATTGAAAAAATAGGTTTTTCAAGAGAAATACAGAAGATTTTAGCAAACATGCCAACATCCTTATGACTCCGAGAAGGCTATAAAGCACCAGTGATGTTTCATGTCTTCCTTCCCTCCTCTTGTGGAAACCAGCATAAACTATCTCTTAAGAATGGAACAGGCTAACATTGTGTCCTCTAAGGAGCTCTTAGCTCTTCCAAAGTGTTTGTCTCCAGGTGAAGGAATGATTATCATATGACAAGTAGTAAGATATTGTCTGGCAAGGCAGGATGACCTGAGGGTTTTCTGGACATTGGTCAATAAGAATTAGTTGTTACTTAACAGAGATGAATTTGCGTGCATTCATGTGTGCTCAGTTGCTCAGTTGTATATGACTCTTTTGCGACCCTATGGACTGTAGCCTGCCAGGCTCCTCTGTCCATGTGATTTCCCAGGCCAGAATGCTGGCCTCCTCCAGTGGGTAGCCATTTCCTCCTCCAGGAGTTCTTCCTGATCAGGGATCAAATCTGTGTCTTCTGTATTAGCAGGCAGATTCTTTACCACGGCGCCACCTGGGAAACCCAGTGATGAATTTACTGAGAATGTAATTATGCTCAAGTTTATGTCCCCTTCCTTCTGTAAGTATGTTCCAAAGCCCTGTGAGTATATTCTCATGTTTTTTTGTTAGTTTGCAAAATTATGATATTCCTATATTCCTTTAATGAGCTTTCCCGATGCCCGCTCTATTCAGGCCCCTCAAGATCTTGATCAACCTTTGTTGTTGTTGTTGTTGAAATGTGGGCAGATACAACCAACCAGAAGAGGGCAACCCTCAACATGGAGGGACAAATGCAGGTAGAAAGAGCAGGGTGGGCCAAGAGGTAGAGATAGAATGAATTCAACAAAAACAGGCAGAGTCTCTGCAGCTGAGTTGTGCTAGTGATGGGGCTAGCAGGCCTCCAGAGAGTGGCAGATTTGGAAGCCAGCATACATTACCTCTGCAGTCTGTTCATCTCACCTGTTACACAGGACATTCTAGTAGGAAAAGTACTGCTGGAGCTCTTTGGGGCAGACTTGATGACTAATGTCTTTTCAGCAAAATTTCCTCTGAATAATAGAAGGTAAGATTGAATATCAAAACCAGACATAAATGTATTTGACCATGGATTGCAATAAAATTTACTGGTGTTAAAGATAATCAAACCATTTCACTTTCCATGAATTTTATTGTCTGAAAAAAGTGATATCACTCCTTGGAATGGAGGAGAATAACTTGGTTCATTTGCTATTCTTCTGGGAGAGAAAATTTCTGAAACTTGACGGCAAATGATGCTGGTCTTTTCTTCTTAAGTCTGCCCTCCCCATCAGGGAACCCTGCCGTCTCATCTAGAATGCACAAGCTCAGGTTGTTCACTTGGCCTATTTATGGCTTTGTAACAGGGAAGACATACCACATTCCCTCTGCTGGCTGGTGCAAAGAGGTAAACTGTTGAGCAGATGTTGATTAAAGGGACCCAGGTTGCCATGTTCAGTGTTTTCAGTTTATGTGTGGTGGGGCTTTGATAGTTTATACACAGAGGGCCCGTGTCTCACCTGAGTTAACGAGTACTGCAACTCAACACTAGCATTGTCTTTGGTAGCCTCTGTGTTGGGGTGTGAAATTACATCCCACTGCCATAAGGGTCTGTGAACCTCTGAAAACCAACGTTTGGCCATGCCAGATCATGATTGTTTTTTGATAGAAAAGTACATATATTTTATTTAAAGGATGAATTTATATTATTCTCAACTGTTTTCATAAAATAATATGGATTAATAATATGACTTACTACAACTGATAGCTGTTGCCAAGTTTAATATAATAGGACTTGAAGGAAGAGTTCACAAATGGTTTAAAGTCACACTTTTGAATAAATGATCTCAGACTATGGGAAGAGGGTACTATGAGCTGCAACTGGATTGTCTGTCTCTTTATATCACCTATTACAACTTTGAGGAGGTTACCAGTTTTATTACCTAAAATTAAGTGGAAAGAAAATGGAAACTTCTAGATCTTCGAAGTTTCCATTTTAAGAGGTTAGACTGGTTAACATTTTACCAAAAAACACAACTACTTGTTAATGTTACCATGTTACATTGGGGTAGAGCTTTACAATTTTCAGAGGGTACATGTTCCATTCAGTCCCCTCCACCATCCTGTGGGGTCATCAGGATGGCTATTTTTATAGATGAGGAAGCTAAGCTCCAGAAGTAGTTAAATGGACATGAGTAACCAGTTAAATGGACATGAGTAGTTAAAAGTAGATTGAGATTGTGAGATAGAAAAGCAATGGGAGTCAAGTTTGCTGACTCCCAGTAAATAGCACCAATAATTATTATGGCAAGAATATATGAAAGGTCAGGCAAATGATCTTTTGTGTCAGCCCTTATGGGAGGCTCCTGATGTGTATAACTTGGGTACCAGCTGAGGTCACCCTGTCCTTCGAGATGAGTAGATACAGCTTTCTTGTCATATCCCACATCCAGTAAGAAACCCATCCCTTCCCAGGAGTCCTCACCGTACCCCAGAGTCTTCTGGTTCTCAAGGAGCCCTTCAAATATGAATTTCTACCCCTTTTGCATTGTTGAGCTTGCATATATCTCCCTCCTTGGGGTCTGGTTGTTTTGTTTATTCAGTCATGAAACATAGCTCCCCCACCCCATCCCTTAATTTGCACTCTTACCACTTACACTCACATAAGGCATGTGGGGGCTTAACAGCCTTTCCTGAAACTTTGAGGTGGAAGAAAGGAAAGGAAAGTGAAAGTCGCTCAGTCATGTCCTACTCTTTGCAACCCCATACAGCCCATGGAATACTCCAGGCAAGAATACTGGAGTGGGTAGCCTTTCCCTTCTCCAGAGAATCTTCCCAACCCAGGGATCAAACCCAGGTCTCCCACATTGCAGGTGGATTCTTTACCATCTAAGCCACAAGGGAAGCCCAAGAATACTGGAGTGGGTAGCCTATCCCTTCTCAAGTGGATCTTCCTGACCCAGGAGTTGAACCGGGGTCTCCTGCATTGCAGGCAGATTCTTTACCAACTGAGCTATCAGGGAGCCTTGAGGTGGGAGAGTTGGTCATCATAGGGTAGAGTTGAGTAAACAGAGCTTCAGGCTTCCCTGATTCAAAAATCGTGTGCTTCCTTATCACATGGAGTTTCTCACTGGTCACCTTTGCTCATTTCAGTACCTTGCCAGGTTGCTCAGACCTGTCTCTTGCCTACTTCTTTCCCTGGCCCACGTAACTACCTTTCTTCATACCTTAGTCCTAGTCCACCTGACTGTAGTAGAGTTAGGTCTCTGTGCTCCTCAGTCTCCCCATAGACCACACCTTTAGCTCCTCATCTTTTCTACATAAAAAGAACTATGTAATATTTCATATTTCTCAAAGTAAAGGCAATTTTTTAATCTCCAAATGAAATCAGGTGTCAGCTCTTAAAAATCCCATTCCCCCTAGTTTCTACAATTGTCTTAACTCCCATAGCTGCCATATATATCCTATGAAAATGAAACTGAAGTCACTCAGTCGTGTCCAACTCTTTGCAACCCCATGGAGAGTGTAGCCTACAGGCTCCTCTGTCCATGGGATTTTCCAGGCAAGAATACTGGAGTGAGTTGCCATTTCCTTCTCCAGGAGATCTTCCCGACCCAGGGATTGAACCTGGGTCTCCCACATTGTAGGCAGACACTTTACCGTCTGAGCCACCAGGGAAGTCATTGTATCCTATGGGATAGTTGGTATTCTTATTATCTCATTTTTCAGTGGATGCACCCAAGACTCAAAGAGATTAACTAACCTGCGGAAGGTCACAGAGACATCTAATCCCCTCAGAGCCCCTGCCATGGGGCTTATCAAATATTTTCTTAAAGGACTTCAGTTCAGTTCAGTTGCTCAGTCCGGTCCGACTCTTTGCAACCCCATGGACTACAGCATGCCAGGCCTCCCTGTCCATCACCAAATCCCAGAGTTTACTCAAACTCATGTCCATCGAGTCAGTGATGCCATCCAACCATCTCATCCTCTGTTGTCCCCTTCTCCTGCCTTCAATCATTCCCAGCATCAGGGTCTTTTCAAGTGAGTCAATTCTTTGCATCAGGTGGCCAAAGTATTGGAGTTTCAGCTTCAACATCAGTCTTTCCAATGAATATTCAGGACTGATTTTCTTTAGAAGTCTCTACTGCAGCTATGCAGCTCTGCCATTTGAAACAAAGGACTCTACCAGGTATAGACATTATGTACACAAATGGACATGGCTGTGTTTCAGTAAGTCCCGTTTACAAAAACAGGTGGTGGTCTGGAAACTGGCCTGTGGGCCACAGTCGCAGACCCTGCACTTCAGTGCCTTTTCCCATAATACTGGCTCTCTATTGAATGTCTCTAATTTAAAGCCTAAAGTGAATTGAGAACAGAATCCAGAGCAGAATCCACGTGGGTCACATCATTTTGAGTGCCTTTTCATTTTCATCCTGGAAGCTATGCACAGAGCAAACGAGTCTGTAATGATTGTTAAACTATCCATAGGACATCCATGATGGTGCTGCCTCAGAACTTGGTTGGAGATGTGCTGGGATTTTAAAGTCTGGGTAAAGGGCACATTGTTGGGGTTTATGACATTATTTATATTTTATTTTAAGCAAAATGGACAGTGCGTGAGTTGCTCACATTTCTTAAGGTCTGATTTTTTCCTCCAAGGCCATATGGGACTAAGAGAACATAGTTTATGCTCAGTTTATTGTATGTATAGAACATGAGGAGTTGCTATTTCCTATATCTTCCTACTGACAAAAAATGTGATTGGATTAAATTTTTGGGCTTTTTTAAAAAAATGGCTGCCTCTTGAACTGTGGTAATAAAATCAACACCCTTTTTTTTCTGACTCAACTTTCCTATGAAAACATTTCCTGTATTCATGTAATGGTCTCATCTCTGATCACCAGTTTGGAAGATTAATGTTGAAAACAAAGGTATTTTCTTTCTTACAAGGATGATTTAAAGAAACATTGAAAACTGCTTTTTCGTGTTTCCTTTTCGGCAGTTTATTAATAACTTCCTAGTGGTCGAAGGTTGGACTTTTTCTCTTCTTTTTCTTTAAAAATATCTTTGAAGACAGTTTATCATTACTTGGCAAGTTTCAGGTTAGAATTAAATTTTACAGCTGGCTTATCATTTAAGTCCCTGAAAACAGGGGTTTGAAATGGAAATGTTGAAGCCACCTTAACCTGTTGGTAAATGTTTTCATTCTAGCACTTATCTGAGTTCAAAGAGGGCCTTGGAAAGTTATTTTTGGGTCTTTTATTGAATCTTTGAATCAGGGGTTGCATTCATTCTGAAACAAACAGAGCAGGGCTCCCATTTAACCTGCAGCACTAGTGTAGTGCTTCATTCTGAACTGTAAATAGGTCCCGCCTGTATGTGTCTTGTCTTGAATATTTCAGCTGCATGCCTCAGGGAAATGAGTGGGGAAGGAGCTTCCTTCTCTCTGTAAAAGCATTGCTTCTCATCTAGCTCAGTTCAGTCACTCAGTCCTGTATGACTCTTTGCAACCCCATGGACTACAGCACGCCAGGCTTCCCTGTCCATCACCAATTCCTGGAGCTTACTCAAATTCATGTCCATCAAGTCGGTGATGCCATCCAACCATCTCATCCTCTGTTGTCCCCTTCTCCTCCCGCCTTCAATCTTTCCCAGCATCAGGGTCTTTTCCAATGAGTCAGCCCTTCGCATCAGGTGACCAAAGTGTTGGGGTTTCAGCTTCAGCATCAGTCCTTCCAATGAATGTTCAGGACTGATTTCCTTTAGGATGGACTGGTTGTATCTCCTTGCTATCCAGGGGACTCTCAAGAGTCTTCTCCAACACCACAATTCAAAAGCAACAATTCTTCGGTGCTCAGCTTTCTTTGTGGTCGAACTCTTACATCCATACATGACTCCTGGAAAAACTATAACTTTGACTAGATGGACCTTTGTTGGCAAAGTGATGTCTCTGCTTTTTAATATGCTGTCTAGGTTGGTCATAACTTTTCTTCCAAGGAGCAAGCGTTTTTAAATTTCATGGCTGCAGTCACCATCTGCAGTGAATTTGGAGCCAAAAAAAATAAAGTCTCTCACTGTTTCCATTGTTTCCTCATCTATTTGCCATGAAGTGATAGGACCGGATTCCATGATCTTAGTTTTCTATATGTTGAGTTTTAAGCCAACTTTTTCACTCTCCTCTTTCACTTTCATCAAGAGGCTCTTTAGTTCTTCACTTTCTGCCATGAGGGTAGTGTCATCTGCATATCTGAGGTTATTGATATTTCTCCTGGCAATCTTGATTCCAGCTTGTGCTTCCTCCAGCCCAGCGTTTCGCATGGTGTACTCTGCATGTAAGTTACATAAGCAGGGTGACAATATACAGCCTTGACGTACTCCTTTTCCTACTCGGAACCAGTCTGTTGTTCCATGTCCAGTTCTAACTATTGCTTCTTAACCTGCATACAGATTTCTCAGGAAGCAGCTCAGGTGGTCTCATGTTCTGATCTCTTGAAGAATTTTCCAGTTTGTGGTGATCCACACAGTCAAAGGCCTTGGCGTAGTTAATAAAGCAGAAGTAGATGTTTCTCTGGAAGTCTCTTGATTTTTCGATCATCCAACAGATGTTGGCAATTTGATCTCTGGTTCCTCTGCCTTTTCTAAATCCAGCTTGAACATCTGGAAGTTCACCGTTCATGTTTTGTTGAAGCCTAGCTTGGAGAATTTTGAGCATTACTTTACCAGTGTGTGAGATGAGTGCAATTGTGCAGTAGTTTGAGCATTCTTTGGCACTGCCTTTCTTTGGGATTGGAATGAAAACTGACCTTTTCTGTTCCTGTGGCCACTGCTGAGTTTTCCAAATTTGCTGACATATTGAGTGCAGCACTCTCACAGCATCACCTTTTAGGATTTGAAATAGCTCAGCTGGAATTTCATCACCTCCACTAGCTTTGTTCCTGGTGATGCTTCCTAAGGCCCACTTAACTTCGCATTCCAGGATGTCTGGCTCTAGGTGAGTGATCACACCATCGTGGTTATCTGGGTCATGAGGATCTTTTTTGTACAGTTCTTTTGTGCATTCTTACCACCTCTTCTTGATATCTTCTGCTTCTATTAGGTCCATACCATTTCTGTCCTTTATCGAGCCCATCTTTACATGAAATGTTCCCTTGGTATCTCTAATTTTCTTGAAGAGCTCTCTAGTCTTTCCCATTCTGTTGTTTTCCTCTATTTCTTTGCACTGATCACTGAGGAAAGCTTTCTTATCTCTCTTTGCTCTTTTTTGGAACTCTGCATTCAAATGGGTATATCTTTCCTTTTCTCCTTTGCCTTTCACTTCTTTTCCCAGCTATGTATAAGCCTCCTCAGACAACCATTTTGCCTTTTTACATTTCTTTTTCTTGGGGATGGTCTTGATCACCCCCTCCTGTACAGTGTCACAAACGTCTGTCCATAGTTCTTCAGGCACTCTGTCTATCATATCTAATCTCTTGAATCTGTTTGTCACTTCTATTGTATAATCAATTGTAAGGGATTTGATTTAGGTCATACCTGAATGGTCTGGTGGTTTTCCCTAGTCATTCGTTTCTCATTTGTTTTCCCTAATTACTAATTTAGAGGAGTCAGGAAGATGTTCCAGAGTATCTTCAGCAGACCTTGTATATCTAATGAACAGCTTACTGAAATTCATTCAGCACATATGTATTGAGGGCCTCCTATGTGCTAGGGGCTGGGAATACAGCCCCAAGATGAGATGAAATCAGAGAGATGGAATGTCTGCCCCATGTACTTTCAGTGGAAAATGGTAGTCAGTAAATACAAGTTAAGTTACAATTATGAATATGGAGTTACTCTCCTGATGTAGTTGCAGAGAGTGTCATAAAGAAGTACAGGTGCTGAGAGCATGAAAGAGCAGGAGTTGGGGGTGGGGGTGGGGGTCAGGAGGGAGGATGCTCCATTTTCTGGGGCAGGAAGGTCTCAGGGAGATGAGGGGAAGGGGGAAGAAAGATAAGGTAATTGCCAAGCCAGAGATGGTAGGACTATCGGAGCTTAACAGTTTGAGGATTCAGTGTAACTATACTAAAGAGGAAGGGTTGAGAGGAGGTCAGGAGTTGGGCAGGGACAGTTTAAGAGAGTGTGTGGTGGTGGTGGGGTGTCCTAGGCATGAATGCATTTCACCCTTGACCCCAACACTTCCCCGCCTCTTTTTTCAATTGAAGGTGAGATGAGGGAGTCTCAACAATCCACCAGTCAACTTCTCCCTTAGTCCTCTGCAGATCCTACACTCTGGGTTGTTTCAGACTGAGGAAACAGCTCCTAGACACCATGGGCTCTCCCTCTCCCTTGGGTTTCAGTGGTACAGCCTTTAGGCCTATAAGCACTTCTTAGGGTTCTATTGACTTAAAAAATATAGTGTATGATTTTAGTAAAATATACCTTCTTTGGTGTATAACTATGCATTTTAAAAAATGCATACAGCAGAACTTCAGAGAGTAAAAAGACAGTGGTTGTCAAGGATTGGAGGTGGGGAGAGGGATGAATATGTGGACCACAGAGAATTTTTAGGACAGTGAGAATACTTTATATAATACTATAACGGTAGATATTTGTCATTTGTCCAAACCTGTAGAATATGTAACACCAAGAATGAACCATAATATAAAATACGGACTTGGGGTTATTATGATGTATCATAATGCCTTTGAGGTTCATCTATGCTTTGGTGGGTATTAGTCTGTTTAAAATCAGTAGTGTTCCATTGCATGGATGCTGCTGCTGCTGCTAAGTCGCTTCAGTAGTGTCTGACTCTGTGCGACCCCATAGACGGCAGCCCACCAGGCTCCTCTGTCCTTGGGATTCTCCAGGCAAGAACACTGGAGTGGGTTGCCATTTCCTTCTCCAGTGCATGAAAGAGAAAAGTGAAAGGGAAGTCACTCAGTCGTGTCTGACTCCTAGCGACCCCATGGACTGCAGCCTACCAGGCTCCTCTGTCCATGGGATTCTCCAGGCAAGAGTACTGGAGTGGGCTGCCATTGCCTTCTCCATTGCATGGATGAACTGCAGTCATTTGCCCATTCAGCTGCTGAAGTTGTCCCGTCACTATAACAGTGGATACCCCTTCACAGGGATCTTGCCTGAATGACTATGGGGGCTACTTGACCCTCCTGCTTGCATTTACAGTAGTCAGCTGTGATACACATTGATCCACAGCAGCCAGCAGTATCTTTATCAAACACAAGTTGAGTCTTGCCATCCCCATGCGCCAAACTTTAAAAATGCTGCCAATAAACTGGAGAGGGTTGGAGAAAAGGGAACCCTCTTTTGCAAACTAGTACAGCCACTGAACAGTGTGGAGATTCCTAAACTGCCTTATGACCCAGCAATCCCACTTCTCACGAGGAAACAGAGATGCCTGTACCCCAATGTTCATAAAATTTTGGGCCTCATCTGTCCCCACGAATGGATAAGGAAGCACATATACACAATGGAATAGTACTTTTACATTCGAATTTTCTATTGAGATGGATTGGAGCCCATTATACAGAGTGAAGTGAGCCAGAAAGAAAAGACCACTACAGTTACTAATGCATGTATATGGTTTGAAAGACGGTAATGTAACCCATGTGAACACAGATGCATAGAACAGTCCTATTGGACTCTCTCTTGCGTTCTGACAATAACCTTGAAAATGTACTTTCCGGGAACACCTCATGACATGGGACGGATGCTCATGGAGCGTTGGGATGACACAGAGGGATTCATGTGGGAGGAGGGTTCGGGAGGGGGAGCACACCCATGGCATTTCCCTGGCTTGCTACAATATTTTAAAGTACTTGCCCCCCTTGAGTATCAGCTTAAAATTGTCAGCCTTTTAAAATTTTGGGTCCCACCACTCTTCTTTTCACTTTTCTTTAGCCGTTTGGAACTAGTTCCAGGTCCCAGAACAGACCATTGCTCTCTCTTGCCTCTGCTCCTTGTAAACTTTCCTCCCTCAGACTGGAACATTCTCCTTTCATGTCACCTCATTTCCCTGCTTGCTAATTTTTACTTGTCCCTTGAGTATCAGCTTAATTGTCACATGGGGGCTCAGTGGTAAAGAATCTGCCTGCCAGTGCAAAAGACACGGGTTTGATCTTTGGGTCTGGAAGCTCCCCTGAAGCAGGAAGAGGCCAGGAGTTAGGCAGGGCCAGTTTGAGAGTGTGTGTGGTGGTGGTGGGGTGTCCTAGCCATGAATGCATTTCACTCTCCTCCTTGCCTGGAGAATCCCATGAACAGAGGAGCCTGGTGGGCTACAGTCCACGGAGTCACAAAATAGTCAGACACAGCTGAGCAACTAAACGACAACAACCAGGTATCTTCATTGACCCCACAGAATGAGGCAGGTACTCTCTGCTAGGTGCCACGATAACTCGATGCTTAGTCACAACATCATAGTGACTTGTAGTTCCCTGTTTATTTCTGGGTCTTCTCACCGTAGACATGAAGTTCTTTGAAGATAGCTGTTTGTTCACTGCTGTGTCCCAATGCCTCAACGGGTGTCCAGTGCTTGGGAAAATATTATCATTCCAGTTCGGGAAGTCAGACCCCTGAAACTTAGAATGCCCAAATAAATTGCTTTATGTTGCCCAGTGAATTGGGAGGATTCCAGCTTCTCACAGGCCTGCATATGAAGTCATGTGTGATACAACTCCTGCATGTAGGAAGCCTCTGAAGTTTTCTGTATCACAGAATGTCTTACTGCTGGAAGTTCTTTTTTCCCCTTTCAACCTTAACTGAAACCTTGTAGTGCCCTTAGAAATAGAATCCTGGTTTCTCTCACTAACATGTTCCTGCATCTCACCAAGAGTGTTGGAGACTGAACTCTGCTTAACCAGCTTGACGTCAGAAGGGTGGTCAGTCTCATACTGAGTCCACCTTGGCACTGTCTGGATTTGGGAGAAGGTCCTGTTTGTGTCCCTAAGCATGAGGTTTTTTGCTTCTCTTCTCTCTCTCTCTGATATCTCCTCTGATATGTTGTTGGTGAATTGACTCCTAAGCTAGGAGTCCCATAGCAGTTTACATATCTCCGTAAATCATCTCTGTAGACAGCCATCATGTAGTAGACCCTCAACAGTAATCTGTTAGATGAAAGATTGAATCTTTCAATCTTTTTATTATTTTGAATAAATAACAAAAGAGTGGATGACTGCCTCAGCTTTTACAGAGATTTCATCTCTTTGGAGAGTAAAAGCTTTGTTACCCGGTGATATGATGCTTTCTGTTGGCCTGTGTTTGTGAGGCCTTCTTGCTGTTCCTGAACTCCCCTGTCTCCTTTTCACCTCGCAGCCTGCATTGTCGTTCTCCCCAGCTGCTACTTCACAGCATTCACATCTCTGCTCAGATGTCACCTTCTCCAAGAAGTCTTCCTAAGCACCTGTCTGACATAAGTTTGTTCTAACCCCCATTGTTCTCTATTCCCTGTTGTGATTTATTTTTTCCCCGCATAGGACTTTGTGCTTATCACTCTCTGAAGTTACTGGGCTTTAGGAGTGTTTGTTGATTTGTTTATTAATTTTGTCCCCTAATGTGCATAAGCTCTATGGGGGCAGGAATCTTGTCTTGCTTCTTTACCAGGTCTGTGGAAGTACCTGGCAAACAAATATTAGCTCAATACAGAATAAATTAAATATAAGCATGCATGTATATATATATGTAAACTCAGACATATCAGTCAATAAGATACTGTGCATTATCTTACGACTGGCTGATCTTTACTGAGACTTTATCGTGGGAGGTGGTGCAAAGAAGAGTGTAAATAGTGTGTAGTCAGACCAATGTGCAATAAATGCTTATAGAAGAGTTGTTCTTGAACATGCTGTATCACTATATATTAAAAATTACAGTGGTGGCTAGGTGATGATGGTTAAAAAAAATACGGTGTCTAGAATCTGATCAACTTGAGTTCAGGTATTTCTGTTCCATCTAGTAGATATATAATGGTTTCCTCATCTGTAAAATATGGATTATTGTCACCAAACCATCGGGTCATCATGAGGATTCAGTTGACAAGTATAGCACCTGGCATGGGAGACCGCCCTGTGGACATGTGGTTTCCTTCTTGCTCCCTTCCTTCTTAAACTAAAAAAAAAAGACTGAGGTAGAGTTAGGCCAAGGGCTTCCCTGGTGGCTCATATGGTAAAGAATCTTCTTGCTAATGAAGAAGACACAGATTCAGTCCTTGGGTCGAAAAGGTCTCCTGGAGAAGGAAAACCCATTTGAGTATTCTTGACTGGAGAATCCTATGGACAGAGGAGACTGGTGGGCTACTGTCCATGGGGTTGCAAAAAGTTGGACAGGACTGAGTAACTAACACTTTCACTTTTTCAGAGTTAGGCCAAACACTGAAGGAACTTGAGGCTTAGTATTTAGACCAAGATAAGCAGATCATGAGCAGATTTGACTTGCTCACTTGAATATAGTTCTGTTTTTTTTGGTGGTTCTTATTTGTTTTAAGGAAAATCACCAGGGTGGCACATCTGGAGGACTGAATAGAGATATGCCCCATTTCTACTGCTGGGCTATTGCATTTCTTCTCCACTGCATCTAGCCCTCTACAATGTAGAAGCTGCTGCTTTTTTGTGGGCACAATTCTACATCTGCAACTGATTGAGTTTGCAGATGGGCCTGTACAGAAATAATTAACCACTTGCCCCTTATTTTGAGGTGCAAGTGGCCCTTCTTGCCAGCAATTACTGAATCATGGAAAAGAGGAAGCTTTAGGGGAGAGAGCTTGTGGAAATTTAAGTATGAGGGCAAATTTATTTTTTGTTTTTTTTGGAGTTGCAGCTATCTTTTTCTTTTAAAAAAGCACTTGTAAGTATGTAAAAGTCACCTTAGAACAGACCTACCCATAACTCCATGTACCTATCCCAGAGTAGAATGCTTCGAATATTTCCCATTTCTCTTCTCCTTAACTTTATTCTAAGGATTTATTTGAATGTGCCATGTGCTTTAATTGCTATATTTGGTTTCACAGTTGGTTCACACTACACATTAGCTAATTATTGGTAAACTATCTGGCTTATAAGCTCTGATCCATTTTCCTTTGGAAAATGGCAAGCAGCCCCATGCATTTTACTATACTTTTGTGGAGAATTTTGCAGTGATCTGTAGTGTTGCACCTTTGAATAAATCTAGACTTGAATCACTAAACCCTATTGTTTCCTCTGATTAAGGACAGCATCCAGTGGTATTAGGGGACCAGAGGAGTTTGTTAATAAAGGATAGCAGTTGTTGATGGCCGTCTAGAAACATCAGTCCATGAGATTCAGAAATTATGTAGGGAAGCTGCCTTGGACAATGAACAAAACACATTCTAGATCTTAATAGGAAACAAAAGTGTATAAACAAAAACAGACTGTGTCTTTAAATATCCAGTTTCAGAACAAGACTAGCCTCCTAGGCAAGTTTAAGGAACTCTGAATCTAATTGGGAAAAGAAGTGGTTGACAGTTTCTTTAGTGTTAGACTAGCAGATGAAATTGAATTTGTGACACTTTGCAGAAGACACACCCCTTTCCATTAGCCAGGTAAATCTGTGTCCTGAGTCATTATTTTATTTTGTAAATTCTACATGTGCTGTAATCAGACCTCTCCCATGCAGACGGTTACTGCTGGAAAAGATGATGTTAAACTTTGAAGGGAAGAAAATGAGTGGCCTGCTTAACCATTTCAGCTCGTGGATCCAACCCCAGGGCTTAACTCACAGGCCTGCAGGTTTGTTATTCATATCTTTTGGAGTTTCTTTTCTCCAAATACATTTAAGATCACCCCATGCTCTTTTACCAGGAACTTGAGGGGCCAAGAATATACAGAGTCTGTTTCACTGACACTGAAGTTCTTCCTGCTAGAGTTTACCAAGTCCTGTTGTTTTTGTGGGTGCTTGTTATATCTTCATCTTCTTAGTTATATTTTCACCCTCCGATGGGTACTAAGTAAAGACAGGGTGTGGATAAGGTTTGGTGACTTCAGATGTACAGAGTCTTTCAGGGACCTTGCTGTCTCATAGAAGATGCTCCTATCATATGCAGAAACCACTGATGTGTATTCTGTTCATGAGAAGGAAGGTGCAAGGGAAAAGGAACCATCTCCCCCAGTCTCTGCCTGGATCTATATTTTGGAGATGCGTTTTGAATTCTCAGACCTCTGAAAAATAATGGCTATTGTGAGAGACAAGGGAGAACAATGTCCATTTTTCTTGAAGATGATGATGATTGAGGGAGAAATGGGTAGTCACTATCCTTCCTGGATTCACTTTGATAAAAAAAGGTTTCCTTTTCAGTGGTTCTGAAACTTTACTCCATGGACTGTTAGATCAAACACACCTGTAGCACTTGTTAAATATACTAATTATCAAACCTCTCCCTGGACCCAATGAGTCAGCACCTCTGGTCCTTGGTTCCTGAGAATCTGCTTTATCAGGTACCTAGATGACTGTTGTATGTGGTCAAGCTGGCAGTCACGCTTGTTTTGGATAGTTTTTATATTTTAATAATTGATTATACTTTTTTGCAGATGTGTGATTCATCACATCACAGTGAGTGATAGGAATAGATTATCCCTTTGGGATCCCTGACAGTGTTTAGTTGTTGAAATCTTTTGGATCCTAGTGTCTCAGGGGTTGCTGAATTACATTCTTGTGGGCCCACCCACCCCTTTGTTCAAATGAAGAACATAACTCATTGTGTCACAAAAAATTCGTGAGGAGGGATTTGGCCTTAACCTCATGAAAACTCTTCATTTCCAGAGATTCTTTCGTGCTTACTTTCCAGAATATTTGAGATAAATTTCAAAAATGCTCAGAATTACTATATAACATTTGTGAAGTTCAGACACAGCACTGTGACTTTAGTCGGAATGACATGTAAGTTTATGTGTCCCTAAAGAAATCCATCTGAAGTGAAGGGAAGCTGGGACACAGGTAGGTTCTATCCTTGCTGTCCTTCCAGAGTCACCTAGGACTGGACTCTGGAAGGTTTAGGCTGGGGCAAGTCTTGCCAAGAATAGATAAAGTACATTGTTTCAAGAGTCAAATGTAAAAATTAATGGGAAAAAAGTCCACTAATTTATAGAATGATCTTTTAATAGGTCATTCTGCTCATGTATTTATTTGATGAACTGTTGCTTTTTATACTTATTGTTTCTAAGATGAAAATAAAAAGTAATTCTGCAAATCTTGCCTTTAATACTTGTATATAATGGTACTTTTTTTTTCCAAAGATAACCTGATGATGGTGAAATACACCTTAATCTCTATTTCACAAAGTTTTTATCCTAACTGAGAAATAATTTTGATATACTGTTGGGTTATTTTGCAAATTATATTGATAGTGAAATTCATATGTACTGAACTTCAGTAATGTGAATTTTTCTAATCTAGCACAAATACATTCTATAGCCACAAGAGGTATTTCTCTGGTGGTTTCTATTTCCAGCACATGTAACTGTGATTTTGAAATGGAACATTTGCTGTAGGGGACAGAACATTTAGCATGAAGGATACTAACCAATAACAAAATAAATTGTCTGCAAATAATGATGTAGGGTGCTTTGACATAATGTTTCTATTTTTCAGTCTTGTAGTTCATCTCCCTATCCTTCCTTTGGGTTTGTATTTGTTTTGTGGAAAAAGAATTTGTTTTTAGGAAGTAGATGCAAAAGCCCCAAAACAAGCCATGTCCTAGTCCCTCTTCCCTCCCCGCCTGCCCTCCCCCAGTGGCTCTTACAACAACGTGGTGGGGGAACTTTTTGAAATGCTGTCTCTTCATAGGAGGAAATTTTCTGCAATGTGAGTATTTTATCCTATTAAGTCCTTCTTAAATTAAATTAAAGAGCATAGATAGAATACTTTAGGTGGGAAAATAGTTTCTTGAGTACTAGAGTATTGTTGCATACATGTATTAATCTCAAATTCAGTTTCTTCTATTACTTAATTTTTTAACTCAAAAGGGATAAATTTTATTTTTATTTCCTCCATGGGTTTCAAATGTTTAGCTCATAAAATTAAATAATCTCTTAAAAAAGCAAAAGACTCTAAGCCAAATTTAGAGTTCAAAACAAGCACTATAAATAAAATAATATTTAAAAAATAAAAAGCCTCTTAAACTCCCAGGAAGACAGTTAAAATTGTGGGGAAAAAAAAAAAAAGACATCAACTTGAAGTAATTTAAATGACACAGTTTTATGGTTGTCTTAGAATGACCTTGAGAAAATATTTCCCCAAACGAATTCTGTCTTAAATAATTCTTTTAGACAGTGTCTTGAAGAACAAACTCTCTTGAAGCGAATTGTTTTCTTTGATGCTGCTATTTTCCTGCAAATTCCAGAGGACAGAATCTTTGGTTTTTACTTAAGATAATGAAAGTAATTTTCCTTTGAGAACCAGGTTTTAGGCTGAATTGTAAAGCCTGTCTGCAGGTGAGATTTACTTTAATCCTTTGAGTACTTAAGAAGCATTCCTGAGACAGTGGCCAAAAAAGTGACAAGATTAGCACTTTGTTTATTGACAGTGTGTAGACAAGAAAAGACTTTTATCCTAAAGAGTTTAATGATATTTTTCAGTGAATTTAATGGCAATTTTTAATTACTCAAATATACATTATTCATATCATCAAAGATTAGATGATACACTTAAAATTTAAAGTTAGTTGCAATTGAATTGCAGCCTAGAATTAAGTAGCAACAAAGTAGGCATAAAAGACAGGTGGTATCTTGCTAACTAAATTTCAATTTAGAATAGAGTGAAAAATGAATGTGCCAATATTAAAAGAAAATACATAAATAAAAATCTGCAGGTCAGTTGTATCTTTCTCAGACTCAGAATCATCTATATGATTCTGAGATTTTAAAGATTTTACAAATCGTTTTTTTCTATTTGCTCATTATTTCATTTTTAATTTCTCTTTTCCTCATGTGTTTTTTGTGTTCCAATTAGCAAATTATTTTTTTCTGATATCTGATACTATTAGAATAAATAAAGAATTCCATGGAAATTAAAGATATATGCATTACTGGAAATTGATACAAAACTTATATAATGTGTTTAGCTATGACTTACAGATAAAATCAGTGTCATATAAATTTTAAAGTTATTTCCTGTTCAGTGTGTGTGCAAATGTACTTTTATTGCATATATTGATTCCCTTATATATCTTTTTCTTTTGGGGAGTATCAAATACAAAAAAATGCAATATTTTACATTCTAAATTAGATGAATTTTCAACTTTTTATGTGGAAAACAAAAGTAAAATCTTCCATCATGACATTCAGCAGAAATGAATTTGCATGATATTAGGAAACTTTCCTATTTAGGAGGCTTCAGACCACTTAACGACCCTGCCATCCTCTCAAATAAGTTTAGCCGTGGTTAGCAAACCATGAAGATGTAGCTTACAACAATCGTTTATTAATATTTTTGCATCATGAGCTCTTTTTAGATCTTTTTGCATCAGGAGTTCTTTTATATTTTGCCTGTCATTTTCTCATTGGACATTTTCAGGATGCTTCATCTTAGAACAATTTGGGGATGTTTTAAATTTGCTGCCTATTTATTTTATGTCTAAAGGAAAATTGTACAAAATTCCATATGATTTGGGAACATGCTGTCTTGGTTAGTTTGGATCACATTTTAAAATTAGTTTTAAGAGAAAGGAAATCATATAAATGCTCTGGAATTCAGATAAGCACCAAGCATGGGAAGCAGACACTTGTATTTTAGAGAGCTTATCCATTGGGTCAGACTGCTGATGATAAAAGAACATTCTAGACTTTTCAATTCTGATTATGTGCTTTGCAGAACTATTTTCTCTTCTGCTTTCCCCCTGTCCATTTGAATTTCGATTCTGGTAGAACTTGCTGAGTGCAGTGTCTCAGATATTCCACAGGGTGTCATGATGTGGTTATTTGTTCTGAGAAACACTGATGTGGGAGGTAATTTGAGCCAAGGCTTATCTTGTATTTAAAAGGACTGGTTCATTTTGGTTATAGTCAAGGAATATTTACTGAATACATACTGTGTGCCGGCCCTATTATAGGAAACGTAGGTATTAGTGGTATCATGCTAGTCCTTTTTTTCACTTTGTGTTAGGCATTTTTGCTGAGGGAATATTTACCAACACAGGGAGTTTCTTTGACCTTATTTGCCATGTAACTCCATGCTACTTGGGAGTAAATCTCAAATGGAGTCAGATTTGGAAACTACTCAACTCTCCAGTTAGACTCTGGTTCCTTCCCCTCTACTGTCTGTTGGGAATAGGTTCCTGGTTGTGCTGGTATAGAAAAGGGGCTGAGAGTTCCTGTTCTAAAATGCTCTTGCATACCTCTGGGGAATCTGAAGCAGGGCAGGGGCCTCTGGAGTCAGAAAATCTGAGTGTGAATCTTCCTTTCACCACTAGCTGTTTGGATCACCTTAAACAAGTTACTTTGATTCTTTTCGTTTTAAGTCAGCGATGGGACTTTGAAGAGCAAGTGAAACAATCCATTTTTTTAAAAAAAGTATTAGGTGGCTTCCAGTTCTGGGATAAGATGGCATAAGCTCACTTATCCCTGCTTATTCTCTCTAAATACAGCTTAATTTAGATTGTCTGGAAATGATTCAACAGACAATCATAGAAGGACTCTGAAAGGTAGAAGAGGAGGAGGAGGACTGGCTATGGGCCTCATGAATTGAAGTATACCTCAGTGAGTTCCCTGGGTTTTCTTGTTATTGCTTACATATCCCTGAATGGGGCTGGAGAGCCCTGCAATTCTGAACTGCCAACAGAAATAGATGAGAGAAGGAAGGGGAGAAGGAAAAGAGAGACAGAGACACAGTGGGAGAGACAGAGGAATGAGAGTGGGAGGAAGAGAAGAAAGGGAAGGTCTGCTTTCCCTTTGGGAAAGGGGAAGCTCAGCTGGGACTGAGCAGTGGTCCAGTCTGCCCACAGTGCATTTCCTGCAGAGCTCTGATGAGCCAGTCCATCCTCCGTCTCACTCCTGCGAGCAGTGGTCGGGCCCACGTGGGCCATAGCAGCTCTATCAGCAGAACTCAGGCAGGCTAACCCATGCCCAGCTCCAAATCTCTAGCATCAAGCGGCTCTGCCGCTGGCAGTGAAGTTGGCAAGTCAGGAAGACAAGCCAGATCCCACATGCTAAACTGACTTAAGGTGGCTGCCTGCTAAAATTGAAGATACAAATAGGAAAACTAAATAAAACAAATGTTTTAAGATATATTCACAATATCCAGGATACAATAAAAAATTTCTCATTATACCAAGAACCAGGAAAAAAGAATTGCATCATAAGAGAAGAGAAGTAATGCCAACATCAGGCTGAATCAAATAATGAAATTATATGATAGAAATTTTAAAAGTTACCATTAAAACTGATTGAACAAGTACTGAATCCTCCCAGGGAGGTTGTCTACTTTTTGAAAACCTCACTGAAAGGATTCATAAGTAGAGTAGAAACACCAGAAGATAGAAGTGAAATTGAGGGCAGATCAATTGAACTTAGACTGAATAATGTAGAGACTATAGACTGGAAAATAAATGAACACAGCTAAGGGAACTCTGGTGCAAAGCAAATATCTTAACATATTGCTGGAGTACCAGTAAGAGAGAAGAAAGAATACAGACCTAAAAAGGTATTTGAAGAAATGGTAGCTGAAATTTCCCAAATTTGGAAGAAGATATAAACCTACAGATTCAGAAAGATGAGTGAATCCAAAATAGTATAAACCCAAAGAAATATGTACCAAGACACATCATAATCAAACCTCTAAAAACTAAAGACAAAGGAAAAAAAATCTTAAAGCAACCAGAGAGAAATCACTCAATATTTATAGGAAAATAAATACCAATTAAAATGACGGTAGATTTCTCATCTCAAACCATGGAATCCAGGAAGACTTGGCACATTTTTCAAGTGCAAAAAGGAAATAATTCAGCCACAACTTCTCTATCTGATGAAGCTATCCTTCAGGAATGAGTACAGAAATAAAGACATTTTCATGTAAAGGAAACCAAGATTATTTGTCACTAGCACATATTCTTTTTTTAATTGAAGCATAGTTGGTTTACAATGTTGTGTTAATTACTGCTGTACAGCAAAGTGACTCAGTTATACATATATACATTCTTTTCTATAAGTATTTTTCCTTCATAGTTTATCATAGAATATTGAATGTAGTTCTGTTTTATACAGTAGGACCTTGTTGTTTATCTATTCGATGTAATAATAGTGTGCATCTGCTAACCCCAACCTCTATTTCTCACTCCATTGCTCCATTCCTCTCCTGAACCCCCCTCCCAACCCTCGGCTTGGCAACCACCAGCCTGTTCTCTATGTCTGTGAGTCTGTTTCTGTTTCATAGATAGGTTCATTTGTGTTGTATTTTACATTCCACATTTAAGTGATACCATATGGTATTTGTCATTCTCTTTCTGACTTAATTCACCTAGTATGAAATTTCTAGTTGCATCTGTGTTACTGGTAATGCCAGTATTTCATTGTTTTTTCATGGCTGAGTAGTATTCCATTGTATATGTATATACACATTTTTTTAAATAGCATGATTGTATTAATACTTTTTTTTTTTTCAAAAGGCATAGTCATATACTTAAAAAAAATTTTTTTTTCGGCTATCCTGTGCAGCATGTGGGATCTCAGTTCCCCAACCAGGGGTCAAACTCTCTTCCCCTGCATTGAAAGCTCGGAGTCTTAGCCACTGGACTGGCGGGGAAGTCTTGGTCATATGCTTTCATGTGCATCGGAAATTTGTGGAAGGATGTGTAAGAAACAGTTAATGGAGGTTATATCTAAGAAGGAGAACAATGAGTGATGATGGGAGGTTGAGGAGTTACTACACAGTTTCTCCTCTTCCTTATAGTTTGACTGTGACTGTCCTACCATTAGCACTATTATTTTTATGATGTTTAGTCACTAAGTTGCACCTGACTCTTTTGCTACCCCATGGACTAGCCTGCCAGGTTCCTCTGTCCATGAAATATTCCAGGCAAGAACACTGGAGTTGGTTGCCATTTCCTTCTCCAGGGGATCTTCCCAACCCAGGGACTGAACCTGTGTCTCTTGCATTGGCAGGCAGGTTCTTTACCACTGAGTCACCTGAGAAGCCCCATTATTTTTATGAAACCTTATTAGAGATATGATATTGGCTATTGGTTTAATATTTACTAAGAGATTTACTTAAAATTTAGTTATTGTTTTAATCAGGTGTAGGTGTTAGATTTTTATCATCTATTGAGATAAGGTTTTGTCTTATATGGCCATATGATTTATTATTTCAAATATTTTCCTATTATTAAAATACTCTAGCATTTCTAGGATAAAATCTACCTGATCATATTAAAAATTACTTTTGTCATTGAAAATAACTTGCTGATATTACTGGGGGGAATTCTTGCCTTTGATTTCTTATGTGGGTTTATATATATATATTTTTTTTAATTAATTTATTTCTTATTGAAGGATAATTACTTTATAGAATTTTGTTGTTTTCTGTCAAACCTAAACACGAATCAGCCATCAGTTCAGTTCAGTCGCTCAGTCATGTCCAACTCTTTGCGATCCCATGAATCGCAGCATGCCAGATCTCCCTGTCCATCACCAACTCCTGGAGTTTACCCAAATCCATGTCCATCGAGTCGGTGATGCCATCCAGCCATCTCATCCTCTGTCGTCCCCTTCTCCTCCTGCCCTCAATCTTTCCCAGCATCAGGGTCTTTTCCAATGAGTCAACTCTTCGCATGAGGTGGCCAAAGTATTGGAGTTTCAGCTTCAACATCAGTCCTTCCAATGAACACCCAGGGCTGATCTCCTATAAGATGAATCAGCCATAGGTATACATATATTGCCTCCCTTTTGAACCTCCCTCCCTTCTCCCTCCCCATCTTATCCCTCTAGATTGATACAGGGCTCCTGTTTGAGTTTCCTGAGGCATAGAGCAAATTTCCATTGGCTATCTATTTTACATATGGTAATCTAAGTTTCCATGTTACTCTTTCCATACATCTCACCCTCTCCTCTCCTCTCCCCATGTCCATCAGTCTATTCTCTATGTCTGTTTCTCCATTGTTGCCCTGTAAATAAATTCTTCAGTACCATTTTTCTGGATTCCTATATATGTGTTCAGAATGTGGTATTTATTTTTCTCTTTCTGACTCACTTCACTATGTATAATAGATTCTAGGTTCATCCACCTCATTAGAACTGACTCAAATGTGTTCCCTTTTATGACTGAGTAATATTCCATTGTGTAAATGTACCACAACTTCTTTATCCATTCATCTATTAATGGACATCTAGGTTGCTTCCATGTTCTAGCTGTTGTAGATAATGCTGCAATGAACAGGGGGATACATTTGTCTCTTTCAATTTTGGTTTCCTTGGGGTATATGCCTAGGAGTGGGATTGCTGGGTCATATGGTGGTTTTATTCCTAGTTTTTTAAGGAATCTCCATACTGTCTTCCATAGTAGCTGTGTCAATTTACATTCCCACCAACAGTGCAAGAGTGTTCCCTTTTCTCCACACCCTTTCCAGCATTTATTGTTTGTGGACTTTTTGATGAGGGCCATTCAGACTGGTGTGAGGTGATATGTCGTTGTAGTTTTGATTTGCATTTCTCTAATAGTGAGTGATGTTGACCATCTTTTCATGTGTTTGTTAGCCATCTGTATGTCTTCTTTGGAGAAATGTCTGTTTAGGTCTTTTTCCCACTTTTTGATTGGGTTGTTTGTTTTTCTGGTATTGAGTTGTATGAGCTGCTTGTATATTTTGCAAATTAATCCTTTGTCAGTTGTTTCATTTGCTATTATTTTCTCCCATTCTGCGGGTTGTCTTTTCACCTTGCTTATAGTTGCCTTTGCTGTGCAAAAGTTTTTAAGTTTAATCAGGTCCCATTTGTTTCCTTTTGCTTTTATTTCCATTATTCTAGGAGGTGGGTCATAGAGGATCTTGCTTTGATTTATGTTGAGTGTTCTGCCTATGTTTTCCTCTAAGAGTTTTATAGTTTCTGGTCTTACATTTAGGTCTTTAATCCATTTTGAGTTTTTCTTTGTGTGTGGTGTTTGGAAGTGTTCTAATTTCATTCTATTACATGTAGCTGTCCAGTTTTCCCAGAACAATTTATTGTGGAGGCTGTCTTTGCCCCATTGTATATTCTTGCCTCCTTTGTAAAAAATAAGATGCCCATAGGTACATGGGTTTATTTCTGGGCTTTCTATCTTGTTCCATTGGTCTATATTTCTGTTTTTGTGCCAATACCATACTGTCTTGATGACTGTAGCTTTGTAGTATAATCTGAAGTCAGGAAGCTTCATTCCTCCAGCTCCATTCTTCTTTCTCAAGACTGCTTTGGCTATTTGGGCTCTTTTATTTTCCATATGAGTTGTGAAATTTTTTGTTCTAGTTCTGTGAAAAATGCCATTGGTAATTTGATAGGGATCAGATTGAATCTGTAGATTGCATTTGGTAGTATTGCATTTTCACAATATTGATTCTTCCTACCCAGGAACATGGAATATCTCTCTGTTTATCTCATCTTTGATTTCTTTCTTTAGTGTCCTATAATTTTCTGTGTACAGTTCTTTTGTCTCCTTAGGTAAGTTTATTCCTAGATATTTAATTCTTTTTCTTGCCATGGTGAATCGGATTGATTCCCTAATTTCTCTTTCTGATTTTTCATTGTTAGTATATAGAAATTCAAGTGATTTCTGGTATATATACCACATCTTCTTTATCCATTTGTCTGTCAGTGGACATTTCGGTTGTTTCCATGTCTTGGCTCTTGCGAATATTGCTACTATGAACGTAGGGGTGCATGTATTTTTTTGAATTGTAGTTTTGTCCACCAGAAGAGGGATTGTGAGTCATATGGTAATTTTAATTTTAGTTTTTTGAGGAACTTCCTTACTGTTTTCCAGCTTACTTTCCCACCAACAGACTAGCACATATATCCTTAAAGAAAGAATAAAGGAAGCTCTCTAAAAAGAAAGGAAATGATAATAGAAGAAGGCCTAGAACTTCAGAAAAGAGGGAAGAACAGTGGAATGGAAAAAAATAGGACTGAATATAATAGACTATCATCTCCTTTAAGTTTTTCAAATCTTATTTGTTTAAAGCAAAAATCGTAACAATATCTGTTGTGGTGCTTGGTTTATATAGAGGAAATAATGAGAAAACTGTATATTAAAAATGGGGAAAGCAATTTCAGTACTCCATTTGAAGTGGTGAAACATTTATACAGACATACTGAATATATAATTTGTACCACATATGGCATTTTCTAAGAAAATATGCAAAACTGTATGCTCAAATATAATATAAATAACTGAAGATGAAATCCTAAAATATTTCAAGCAACTCTTCAGGAAAGCTAGGAAAGGGAAACAGAGGAATGAGAAACTGAGGCAATCAACAGAAAACAAATGTTAAGATAGCAGAAGTAAGTCCTAAGGTTCAATAATTACATAAATAGCCAAAATATACCAATTAAAATACAGAGATTGCCAAATTGGATTAAGCAACAACAACAAAAAAAATATGACACAACTGTATACTGTCTATAAGAAATTCGCTTCAAACACAATGAAATGGGTATATTGAAAGTAAAAGAATGGAAGAAAATATCATGTTAAGGTTAATTTTTTTAAAAGTAAGAACGGCTATTTTAATATCAGAAAAAGTAGGTTTAAGAGCTAAGAAAATCACTAGGGACAATAGCTGACATGTAGTAATAAAAGAAGTAATCCACCAAATTGACAACAAATCTAAATGTGTATACACCAAATAAAAGAGTTTCAAACCCAATGAAATCAAATCAGATAGAACTGAAAGGAGAAATAGACAAATTCACAATAATAGTTGAGGACTTCATCACCTCACTGTCAACAATTGATGGAACTAAATACAGAAATTTAGAAAAGATGTAGAAGAACTGAACAACTCTATCAGCTAACAAGAGCTATTTGACATATATAGTACACTCTACAACTGCAGACTATTCATTCTTTTCGAGTATGCATGTAACCTTCACCAAGATAGACCATACTCAGAGTTGTAAAACAAACCTCAACATGTTTAAAAGAATTTAATTCATAAAGTATGCTCTATGACAATATTGGAATAAAACTAGAATTCAGTAATAGAATCTACAAATAATTCATAGTTCATAGATGCTAAATAGATAGCAATCAATGCTCCAAAAGTGAAGTCTCAGAGAAAAAATATACATAAAACTGAATGAAAATAAAAATAGAGCTTATCAGAATTTGTGGAATACAGCTAAAGCAGCACTGAGAGGGAAATGTATACCACTAATATTTAAACTAGAAAACAAGAAAGGTAGCAAATGAATATTCAAAGTTCCTACCCCTGTAAGCCAGAAAAAGAAGAACAAAATAAACCCAAACAACTATAAGGAAGTAATAAATATAGAGCATAAATAAATAAAATTGAAAATAGAAGCTGAAGAGAAAATCAAAAAAATTAAAAGCTCTTTCTTTGGGGAAAAAAATGAATAAAATTGATAAAGATAAAAGAGAAAGGTACAAATTTACAAGATCAGAAATGAAACAAGAGATATCACTATGGATTCTGAAGTCATTAAAAAGTTGAGAGGAATAGTATAACTTCATACTCAAAAATTGGATAGCTTAGAGAAAATGGCCCAATTCCTCAAAACTGCAAACTACCAAACTCAACCAAGATGAAATGAATAATATGAATAATCTTAAATCAATTGAATTTGTAATTTAAAAGCTCTTGAAAAAGAAATTTCCATACTCATGATAGTATGGAAATAGTATTTCACTGGAGATTTTTTACTGAATAGTTAAAGAATTAGCACTAATTTTACTTAATCTCTTTCTGAAAAGGGAGTATTTTCCAGCTAATTTAGGAGGCCAGTATTACTTTGATACCCCAAACTGAAAAAGTAATTAAAAAAAGGAAAGAAAAAAGCAAATAAACCCCCCCAAAACAAAACTGAAGGCCACTATCTCACAGGTGTGTTATCTTGTATCCTGAGACTTTACTGAACAAACAAAAATTTATTACATTTCTGTATGCTAACTATGAATAATGTGGAAGCCAAAATTAAAAACACAGTACCCTTTTAATAACTCCAGCGAAAATGAAATACTTAAATATGAACCTAGCAAAACATGTACAGGTTCTGCATGCTGAAATAAACAAAATGTTGCTGAAAAAAATCAAAGAAGGTTTAAACAAATGAGATAGACACTGACTCATGGTTTGGAAGACTCAAAATAATAAAGGTGTCAATTCTCCCAAAATTGAGCTTTAGGTTTAATGAAATTCCTATGAAGTTACCATCAAGTGTTTTTATTGACATAGACAAGCTTATTATAAAAATTTTATGGAGAAGCACAAGTGCTAGATTAAGTAAAACATTCTTTTCAAAAAGGAATAAGGTAGGAAATATCACTCTACTGGTGTTAACTCTTACAATATAGGTATAGTAATTACGACAGTGTTGTATTATTGGAGACACAGAGACAATAAATTGATGGAACAGAATGGAGAACCCAGAAATATACCCTCACAGATATGCCTAACTGATATTGTGTAGAGGTGCGAAAACATTGCAATGGAGGAAGGACAGCCTTTTTTTTTTTTTAAACTTTGTGGGATCAATTGTACATCCATAGACAATAAAAATAAACATCAACCTAAATCTCACAGCTTATGCAAAATTCACTCAAAGTAGACCACAGACTTAAATGTAAAACATAAAACTATAAATTTATGAGAAAACCTATAGGATACAATTGTAAGAATCTAGGGCAGGGTAGATAAGTTCATAAGTTCATAGAATTGACATTAAAGGCATGAACTATATAAAAAGAAAAGATGATAAAGTAAACTTTGTTATGTGAAAGGTCTTGTTCAGAGGATGAAAAGACAACCTACAGAGCGAGAGAAAATAATTGTAGGCCATATGTCTGATAAGAGATTTTCATCTAGGATATATAAAGAACTCTCAAAAGTCAACAGTAGAACCAAAACCAATCCAATTAAAAAAAAGGGCAAAAGACCTAAACAGACTTTTACTGAAGACTACAGGTAGCAAATAAGCAGATGAAAAGGTGTTTAAAATCATTAACTATTAGGCAATGCAAAATAAAACTGCAGCAAGTTGTTGCTCTGTCTTTATCAGAATTAATAAAATAAAAAATACTATCAACAGCAAAAGTTGGAGGAAATGTAGAGAAACCAGATCATTCATACAGCTGCTGGTGGGACGGTGAAGTGGTGCAGCTACTCTGGAAAACAGGTTGTCTGTTTCTTATACAGCTAAATTACAATTCTCATGTGACCCAGCAGTTGTACCCAAGCAGCATTTATCCCAGTGAAATGAAACCTTATGTTCATAGAAAAAACTAGTACATGAGTGTTCATAGTCGCCTATTTGTAATAGCTAAAAACTGGAAACAACCCAATGTCCTTCCATAGGTGAATGGTTAAACAAACTGGTGTATCCTTACCATGGAATGCTACTTCTCAATAAAAGGAATAAATTATTGGTAAACATAACAACTAGGCTGGGTCCTCAGAGAATTATACTGAGTGGAAAAAGCCAATGTCAAAGGTTATATACTTGATGACTATGCTTAGGTAACGTTTGTGAAATGACAAAATTATGGAAATGGAGAATAGATTTCTGATTGCCAGGTGCAAGGGATAAGGACAAAAGCAAGAGATAAGTGATTACAATTATAAACATGCAATCTTTGTGGTATTAGAATTTTCCTGTAACTTGACTTTGGTGGTGGTCATGATACAATTGCATAGAACTAAACACACACACACACGAGTGAGCACACATAAAACTGGTGACATCTGAATAAGTTCAGTAGATTATATCAATGCCAATTTCCTGGTTGTAATATTGTACTATAGTTATTATGGTAGATGTTACCCTTAGAGAAAGCTGGACAAAGAATGTAATGGATCTCTTGATATTATTTTTTATAACTTCATGGAAACCTCAATGATCTTATTATTAAATGTCAAAAAAAAGCATTTAGGCATTTAGAATAGTGCCTGGCCAGTATCGTCATCAGAGAAGGCAATGGCAACCCACTCCAGTACTGTTGCCTGGAAAATCTCATGGACGGAGGAGCCTGGTAGGCTGCAGTCCATGGGGTCGCGAAGAGTCAGACACAACTAAGCGACTTCACTTTCACTTTTCCCTTTCATGCATTGGAGAAGGAAATGGCAACCCACTCCAGTGTTCTTGCCTGGCGAATCCCAGGCACGGGGAAGCCTGGTGGGCTGCCGTCTATGGGGTCGCACAGAGTCGGACACGACTGAAGCGACTTAGCAGCAGCAGTATCATCATCAATATATATATATTTATTATTATCGTCATCATGACATTGCTTGTTGTTGTTCAGTTACTAAGCCATGTCTGACTCTTTGAGACCCCGTGGACTGCGGCACGCCAGGCTCCCTTGTCCTTCACTCTCTCCTGGAGTTTGCTCAGATTCATGTCCATTGAGTTGATGATGCTATCTAACCATCCCATCCTTTGCTGCCCCCTTCTCCTGCCCTCAATCTTTCTCAGCATCAGGTCTTTTCCAGTGAGTCAGCTCTTGGCATCAGGTGACCAAAGCATTGAAGCTTCAGTCCTTACAATGAATATTCAGGCTTACTTTCCTTTAGGATGGACTGGTTTGATCTCCTCACTATCCACAGGACTCTCAAGAGTCTTCTCCAGCACCACAGTTTGAAAGCATCAATTCTTTGGCATTCAGTGTTCTTTATGGTCCAAGTCTCACATCTGTACATGATTACTAGAGAACCCATAACTTTGACTATATGGACCTTTGTTGCCAAAGTGATGTCTCTGCTTTTTAACATGCTGTCTAGGTTGGTCATAGCTTTTCTTCCAAGGAGCAAGCATCTTTTAATTTCATGGGTTCAGTGATTTTGGAGCCCAACAAAATAAAATATGTTACTGCTTCTACTTTTTCGCCTCTATGCCATGAAGTGATGACATTGGATGCCATGATCTTAGTTTTTTAAACTAAGTTTTAAATGTTGACTTTCTTTATCACTCTCCTCTTTCACTCTTAAGAGATTCTTAGTTTCTCTTCACTTTCTGCCTTTAGAGTGGTGTCATCTTCATATCTGAAGTTGTTAATATCTCTCCCATCAATCTTGATTCTAGCTTGTGATTCACCTAGCCTGGCATTTCTTATGATGTACTCTGCATGTAAGTTAAAATAAGCAGGCTGACAGTATAGAGCCCTTGTCGTATTCCTTTCCTAATTTTGAACCAGTCCATTGTTCCACTTTCTGGTTCTAACTGTTGCTTCTTGACCTGCATACAGGTTTCCCAGGAGAGGGGTAAGGTGGACTGGTATTCCCATCTCTTTAAGAATTTTCCACCATTTGTTGTGATCCACACAGTCAAAGGCTTTAGCATATTCAGTGAAGCAGACATAAATATTTTTTTCTGAAATTACCTTGCTTTCTCCATAATCCAACAAATGCTGGCAGTTTGATCTCTGGTTCTTCTGCCTTTTCTAAACCCAGCTTGTATATCTGGAATTTCTTGGTTCAAGTACTGTTGAATCCTCGCTTGAAGGATTTTAAGCATAATCTTACTAGCATGTGAAATGAGTGCAATTTTACTGTAGTTTGAAGATTCTTTGGCTTTGCTTTGGAATGAAAACTGACCTTTTCCAGTCCTGTGGCCACTACTGAGTTTTCCAAATTTCCTGTCATATTGAGTGCAGCACTTTAACAGCATCATCTTTTAGTATTTTAAATAGTTCAGCTAGAATTCCATCACCTCCACTAACTTTGTTCCTAGTGATGCTTCCTAAGGTCCACTTGACTTCACACTCCAGGATGTCTGGCTCTAGATGACTGATCACACCATCGCAGTTATCTGGGTCATTAAGAACTTTTTTGTACAATTCTTCTGTGTATTCTTACCATCTGTTCTTAATCTCTTCTGCTTCTGTTAGGTCTTTACTGTTTCTGTCCTTGATCATGTGCATCCTTGCATGAAATGTTCCCTTGATACTGCCAGTTTTCTTGAAGAGATCTCTAGTCTTTCCCATTCTGTTGTTTTCCTCTATATCTTTGCATTGTTTACTTAAGAAGGCTTTCTTATCTCCTTGCTATTCTTTGGAACTCTGCATTCATATGGGTATGTCTTTCCTTTTCTCCTTTGCCTTTCACTTCTCTTCTTTCCTCAGAAAATTTTAAAGCCTTGTTAGACAACCACTTTGCCTTCTTGCATTTCTTTTTCTTTGGGATGATTTTGGTCACTGCCTCCTGTAAAATGTTAGAAACCTCCATCCATAGCTCTTCAGGTACTCTACCAGATCTAATCCCTTGAGTCTATTCATCACTCCACTGTATAATTATAAGGTATTTAATTTAGGTTATACCTGAAAGGCCTAGTGGTTTTCCCTACGTTTTTCAATTTAAGCCTGAATTTTGCAATGTGGAGCTCATGACTTGAGCCACAGTCAACTCCTGGTCTTGTTTTTACTGACTGTGTAGAGCTTCTCGATTTTTGGCTGCAAAGGACATAATCAGTTCAGTTCAGTCACTCAGTCCTGTCCAATTCTTTGTGACCCCATGGACTGCAACATGCCAGGCTACCCTGTCTATCACTAAATCCTGGAGCTTGCTCACACTCACGTCCATAGCGTCGATGATGCCATCCAACCATCTCATCTTCTGTCATCCCATTCTCCTCCAACCTTCAATCTTTCCCAGCATCACGGTCTTTTCCAGTGATTCAGTTCTTTACATCAGGTGGCCAAAGTAATGGAGTTTCAGCTTCAGCATCAGTCCTTTCAATGAATATTCAGAACTGATTTCCTTTAGGATTGACTGGTTGGATCTTCTTGCTGTCTAAGGGACTCTCAAGAGTCTTCTTGAACACCACAGTTCAAAAGCATCAATTCTTTGGTGCTCAGTTTTCCTTATAGTCCAATTCTCATGGATGTGAGACATGACTACTGGAAAAACCGTAGCTTTGACTAGACGGACCTTTGTTGGCAATGTAATGTCTCTGCTTTTTAATATGTTGTCTAGGTTGGTAATAACTTTTCTTCCAAGAAGCGAGTGTCTTTTAATTTCATGGCTGTAGTCACCTTCTGCAGTGATTTTGGAGCCCCCCAAAATAACATTGTTTCCATTGTTTCCCCACCTATTTTCCATGAAGTGATGGAACTGGATACCATAATATTAGTTTTCTGATTGTTCACTTTTAAGCCAACTTTTTTACTCTCCTCTTTCATGTAATCAGACATAATCAACTTGATTTTAACACTGATCATTTAGTGATGTCCATGTGTAGAGTCGTCTCTTGGGTTTTTAGAAAAGTGTGTTTGCTATGACCAGAACGTTCTCTTAACAAAACTCTGTTAGCCTTTGCCCTGATTCATTTTGTGCTCCAAGACCAAACTTGCCTTTTATTCCTGCTATCTCTTGACTTCCTGCTTTTGCATTCCAGTCCCCTATGATGCAATGGATACCTTTTTAGGTGTTAATTCTAGAAGGTCTTATAGGTGTTCATAGCACTGGTCAACTTCAGATTCTTTGGCATCCATGTTTGAGGCATAGACTTGGATTACTGTGATACTGAATGGTTTGCCTTGGAAACACAGTGCTATATAGGTTAGAAATTTCAGTGCAGCTTTTAGACTGAGGACAGACTTCTGTAGCTCTGTCTGAACAACAACTTCATAAACAGATTCCCTTAGTCTTCATCCAGACCCTAATGCTGAGGGTAATGTTGCTCAGAAGTAGAGACAGGTTTAGAATATAGGTTCTTGGAATAATGCTGTTGCACCCAGTACCTAACACACTTTTTTATAAAATGAAAGTTTATTTTAATTTAAACTTTTGGCCTTGTAAAAATAATTGCATCAGAAATACCACATTAAAATTTCACATATTCCAATGCTTTGTTTTCTACATAATTTAAGAGACCATTGCATTTACAAGAACTGTTTATGTTTTTAGGCATACAATGTATAAAGATAATTTTGTGACATTGACAACTGTAAGGGTTGGGGACAAAAGTGTAAAAGAGCTCTCCTTTTGTATGTTATTGAAGTTAGGCTGGTATAAATTCAAATGAAGTGTTGTAACTTTGGATGGTAAGTGTAATTCCCAAGGTAACTACAAAGAAAATTTTTATAGAATATACTCAAAAGAAAATAAAAGAGTGTGACTATTTCACTGCAAGAAGCAACTAAGCACAAAAGAAGACAATCATGCAGGAAATGAGGAACAAAAATGTTTTAAAGTATATAAGGTACACAGGAAACAAATAGCAAAATGACAGAATATGTCCTTCATTTTCAGTAATTATTTCAATTGCAAATAGACTAAACTTTTCAATGGAAAGATAGAGATTGACAGAATAAATTAAGGGAGAAAAAGAAAAAAGCATGATCCAAATATATGCTGTCTACAGAAGCTTTACTTTAGATCCAAAAGCACAAATAGGGGTGGAAAAACATGTTTCATCCAAATAGTAACTGAGAGAGCGCCATGGTAGTTAATACTAATATCAGTGAAAATAAACTTTAAATTCAAATAGAAACAGAGAAAGGCATTATAAATTAATAAAAGTTTCAATACAACAAGAAGATATGACAGTTATAAATATTTATGCACCTAATGACAGACCATCATTATATATAAGGCAGTTTTGCAATAATAGTTGGAGACTTCAATATTCCACTCTCAATAAGAGAACAACCAGAGAGAATATAAGTGGGGAAATAGAGGACTTAACACAATAAACCAATGAGATCTAACAAGTCATGTTCATAATACTCAACAATAGCACATACATTGTTTTCAGGTGCATGAAGGACATTTTTCAGGATAGAATTTTTGTTGGGCTGTAAATTAAGTCTCAGTAGATTTAAAAAGATAGATGATATCATGCAAAGTTATTTTTTTTTTTCTACTACAGGATAAGTTAGATATCAGTAATAGAAGGAGAACTCAATAAGTCACAAATATGTGAAAATTAAACAATAGACTCAAGCAGCCAATGGATCATTCAGAAATCATAAGGGAAATTAGAAAATAATTTGAGTGAATGAAAATAAAAACACAACATACCAAATCTTATGGGATGCAGTGAAAGCAACACTAAAGGTAAAACTATAAATGCTTGCATTAAAAAAAAAAATCTCAAATCAACAACTTAACTTTACAGCTTAAGAAACTAAAAAAGGAAAACTAAATTCAAGCTAACATAAAAGGAAGAAAACAAAGAATAGAAGAGAGATAAATGAAAGACTAGAAACATGATAGACAAAATCAGTGAAATAAAAATTTGGTTCTTTGAAAAGCTCAACAAAATTGACGAACCTTTAACTAGGTGGATTAAGGGAAAAAAAAAAAAGAAAAATTTAATTACTAAGGTGAGAAAGTGGAGATATTCCTACCAATTCTATAGAAGCAAAAAGGATTATAAGGGTTTATAAGTTAATACTATAAACAATTGTATGCCAACAAATTGATCACCTAGATGAAATGATGGACCTGATGGCCTCACTGATGAAGCTGGATTTGTGCTGTAAGTCTCAGTTTCTGGTATTATGCAGCTGGGGCAACAGGGCCAGTTGCATCAAAACTTTGGGCTCTGTTCTGGATTATTTTCTCCAACCCTGGTTCTCCAGTATTCCTGGTGGTTTGTTTATGCTTAAACCAGCCTGAGATGTTCTTATTGATTCAGCTAAAAGGTTTGACTGATACCTTAGATGTGGATAACAGAAATTATAGTGATATGTGATATGGAGAAAAGAAAATGCTTTTTAGTAACTAATTTCACAACTGTATAAAGAAAACAGCCAAAAAAAAAAACACCTTTGTGTAATATTTGAAAGCATAAAGATTCTTCAGCATATTTAAGGTACTCTGACTATATATAGAGCTTCTTCATGCTTTTAATTTCTTCTTTGTAGGATCTAAGAGCTGAAGGGACTCAGCTATCACCTGGTCTGGTCTTTTCCTTTCACACAAGACATTCTCTTTAGGGTTCCTTCCTTCCTTCCTTCTTTTATTCATTCAATAAGTAAATACACGGCATTGCCAACACAGTTGGGTGCTGTGTCCAGAAATACAGAGTGAGTATGACAGAATTCTTGATGGAACTCACAGTCACTTTGTAAAGAGACAATTAAAGAGGCAATTTGAAAAGTGTGTGAAAAGTAGGGGACTTAGCCTGGGCCAGTGTGGGTGTTATGAAAAGAAGGCTTCCTGGAGGAGTTAATGAATATGTTGATGTCTAAATGTTTGAGTAGAACTTGGTTAAAAAAAAAATAGGATGAGAAGAATCTCCCTAGCAGAAGAAATGAAGGCAAAGATGGAGAAGCTATGAGGAAGCCTGGCGCTGGAAGGTTGTGAGAGAGGTTAGGCAAGGCTGTGGGATGGTGGAAGACCAGTGAGCCATCCCATGAGGGGCCTCTTCTATGATGTCAGGCAGTTTGGGCTTTATCTGGAGGCAATGAGGGAATAGTTGAAGAGTTCTAAGAAAAAACAGTCATTCAGTGAGATCTGCATTGTAGGAAGGTGACGTGCTGAAATTTGGAGACCAAATGGCAGGGGGAGAAAATGTGGAGTCAAGAAGGATGCTGCTGTTCAGTCAGTGACAACTCCCACTGGGGACCACATTTGTGTGAAAACTCACCAAAAAACTCCCTCTGGGCATTGACCCTCCTTGAAATTGGCAGACCTGAGGCTTCAGTAGTCAGCTTGAAGCCATTAGGTTAAGGGCTGCCCAGTGACCCCCAGGGTCTGAGCTCTCCCTAACCCATATCTCCTCTCCAGTGGTCTGCTCTGGGAGGTACAGGTACCACTGCAGCAAGGCTGTCTCCTTCTGAGTTGTCCAGCTCTGATGGAAAGGCGGCTTAATTTGAACGCAAGGACAGCCCTGTGCTCAGGTCCATCTCTTATTTTATCAAGTCACAGTGACCAATGAGTTGACTATGTTGCTTAGGTGGATTCCATTTTTTGCAGCAAGTGCAATTTCCTGCAAAATCCTCACTTTCCATCCCCAGACCTCCCCATCCTAATCCTTGTTTTCAATTTGCTTATTTTCCACTGCCTGCTATTTGAACCTATATAACCTCACACTTTGAAGAAAAATTTACACCTTTTTTTTTGGTAAATGTTTGTTGTAAATGATTTATGAACATTAGAAAGCTGCAAAATAATTTTTTGAAAGATACAGAATTTTACATTTATCCCCAGTTTCCTAATTTTAAGAATTGAGTCCTCCTTTCTTGGAATAACAAAGAAGTAAAGAGTTGGACATGACTTAGTGACTGAGCAATAAAAACAAAAATTTCCTCCTACAATGAGTCCTTTTATAATAAAAAGTACAAACTTATTGTTTAAAACATAGTCAAAGAATCATTCTAATATTTTTTAGTTGGTCTTAAATATCTTTTATTCTGTTATATTCAAGAAAAGCAAGCTGAGAGATGTAGGAAAGTATAAAGAAGAATTATAAAATCAAATATACCAAATAATATTTTAAAAACTTACATATATATATATTTCTATACCAAATATTTTTCTTTTTACATACAAACATCATGATTTTACATTCTAGCTTTTTCCCTCTTCACTCCTTTTCCGGTTATCAACAGCATGCAAATATGATTTTAAATACTAGCATAATGGTTTAAAATTTTATATACAAATATAAACCGAATATGACCCATAATCTCTCCATCCAGATAATGTTGATCGGCATTAAAAATGAATAAAACTTACATGGTTAGAAAGTTCAAGCAAAACACTACAGAAATGTAAGAAAATGAGAAACAAAAGCTCACTTCCACCTTTTTGCACCCTAGACCCTTTCCCCAAAGTTAAACACAGTTAAAATTTCTTGTCATTTTTTTTTCAGAAAAAAAATGTACTTTGTAGTTGTATGTATGTATCTATTTGTAGTTTTATTTCTTACTTACACTATAGGCTATATTCTCCACCCTAGTCTGTACTTTGACTTTATTAAGAATCATTCTTGGTGATCTTTGTGCAACGTTTTTAAAGTGGTATGTCCCTCGCTCTGTAAATGTCTCCAGTTCCAGATCTGTTTTTCAGTCCTGTCTGTGAAATAATTGGCTCTTCTGCTGAGTTCTTAGATGTGAGATCAGTAGCTGTGTCGCTGCTGTGTCTCCAGGTCTCACTAGCCCACATTTCTCCAGCTCTTATCTCTTACCTGCATACTCCTCGCACCACTGACCCTCCATATCCTTAATCTCACAGCAGTCTTCTTTAGCCTCTATTTCCAGCACCTGAAGTCCTTTGAAATCAGTGGTGCTGTTGCCCCAAGGCTGATGCCCTGAGAGAAAGTCTCTTCCTTTATCCAGGGCACTGTCTTCCAGGCTGGAGAACTTAATCAGTTTGCTTGGAGCTGCCATGGATTTGCACACATATGTAGACACAGATGTGGGTGTGAGTGTACTCAAAAATAATAACACACAGTCTCTCACAAGAGTTAGTCCTCTCAGCTGCTGACTTCTATAGAGCAACTGTCATTCTGACATGTAACCACCCATGTTTTTGCTCACTTGTGTATTTGCTTGTGGTGTCCTGTAATCACATGAACACTTGTCTGGAATGGAGGGAGCCTTTGTTTTGACGGCAGATGATTATACCTTTTGAGTTCCTGTGTTTTCCATGGAGGAACAGTGAATTCTCACAGTGGTAGCTGAATAGGAACACAGTGCACTTTGATGAAGTAAAAGGTTAGTTATTTCATCTAAACCAGGATGTCTGTCTCAAGGCAGAAAAACATATCTTAAAAAAAAAAAAAGTACATTGACAAAAAGGGGAAAAAGAAGAATGAGGAGAAAGGGAATGAATAAAAAAGGAGGGAGCAAAGAAAAGTGGGAAGAATGGAAGGAGGAAAAGTCCATCTCTACTGGCCCACATCCGATTTTAGCCATTTGAAAAATTACTCACCTCCTCTGTCCTCATATTGAGGGTCAGTGGAGTCATTATCTTTGCATTCGGAGCTTTTGCTGCCACCTTCGCTGTCACTCTGCCTCCTCCTCATTATTGCTTCTACTCTGGTCATTATTTGTGTTGCCACTCCAGATTCATGCTACATGAATCAAGTAATCCCAAAATTTGTTTGAGTTGCACATTGTGAAACATGCATTTGGAATGATTTCCTGAGAAAGCCTGCGTGCAGAATACAAATATTTTGAATGAACTTATCTTAGAGTTGTACTGCTTTTTTTCCTTGTCATTTTAAAACCCTTAATATGAATAAATTGTTTGTACAGTGGGACTTTTTTTTAATCCTTAGATAAGGAATACATGGTTTGAAAGCAGAGAATAAAAACATGAATGATAATGTATGCAATGCCCAAGAGAAAGTCCTTGCTGTTGCTCCTGGGCAGGCGTTATAATCGGCTATTTGGTGTGTTTATTTCAGGCTGCAGATAGTGGATAAAAGTGGCTGGTTGGTTGCCAGCACATGACTTACTTGCCAAATGGAGTGTTTAGTACTTGTTACATTTGATTTATATCACAAGTTCTTCCCATTAACAGTCTACTGGTGATAACCTACTTGGCTTTTCATGTGGTTACTTTGAAACAGCCACTTGACAGCATTTGGCATATCACACAAAGTCTAATGCTGAATAAAAGAGTGAGTGAATGACTACATAGGTTCTGCCATATACTGATATGGTGCTCAGTGCTCACCCAGTATGTGTCTGTTCATTGAATGAATTCTGCATATATGTTTCTCTGATTCACTGCACCAAGATTAGGTTTATGGACTCAAGACTTAAAGGGCTAATGAAAGGGATAGAAATAGAAATAATAGTGCTTATGTGTCTCAAGGGCTTGCATTTGCATGGAGGGAGATATTCTGCTCATTTCTATTGCTGTTTAAACACAAAGTTGAATTACATGGAAGAAAGACAGTATTGTCAAAATGGCCTTGATTCTAAATAAAAGTGTAACCTCCCAATACCTACAAGTTCCATAATCTTGGGTCTTTTTTTGTTTTTTCCCCCATAGATCCACTGTACTGGATATGTAATAAACTGTGTATTAAATATGATGATTTTTACTTTCAGATTGAAAACTTACAAGAACAGCTTAGGGATAAAGACAAGCAACTGACCAATCTGAAAGACAGAGTGAAGTCCTTGCAGACTGATTCCAGTAACACAGACACTGTACTGGCGACGCTCGAGGAGGCTTTGTCAGAGAAGGTGAGCTTGGACTAGACATTAGCTGTGGTATGGTGTACGGAAATGTCGTTGGGAGGAAATGGTCCAAATGCATTTCAATGTGCTTGTTTTTCTCCATGTACTCACACCAACCCTAGTACCAGCCAGTCCTTCCCTTCCGTGCAGTCTTCAGCAGTAGACTCAGCATGCTGAAGCCATTAGCATCTTTTTGAAATACATACTTGATCACTTCACCCTTGGCCCTGCTTAAAAACCTCCACTACCTTGCCATTGTTTTTAGGATGATGGAAACTGAAATCTTTAATCTTGCCCTTAGGGTCCATCCTGTCACGTTCTCTAGCTCTCACCTGATGAGCCACTTCTCTGCCTGCCTCCTTTACCTTCCTCCCTCCTTCCATCCCTTCCTTCTTTCCATTCATCTTTCCTTCCTCCTTTTCCAGCCTTATCCCCATCTCTCTCCCCTCATACTTTGTGCTCTAGCCATGCTGGCCTTCTAGATTCTTAAGTGCACCATTGTTTCCTCCTGCCTCAGATCCTTTGCACATGCTATTGCTGAGCCCAACAGGTTCTTTACTCCCTGCAGATTTAATTCCTCTTCTTCTGAGAGCTGAGAAGCTGTATTGCACAGTGTCAAGATTGTGGATATTGGAGTCAGACTCGTAGGTTTCAAATCTTAGGTCTGACAGTTAATACTTTGGATAAGTTACTTAACCTCTCACTTTCTCAGTTTCTTCATTTGTAAAAGAGGATAATAATAGTACCTACTTTATTGGATTATGTTGAGAAAATACATTAATATATGGAAAGTGTTTAGGATAATAGGCGTATATTAAGTTTTAGCTGTTATTATTATTATCAATCATTTCCTTGGGGAAGACTCCTAGGTAAAATCCTCTATGATGTTTTCATGAATACCATGAATTTCCCAGAGCTCTTGTCACAATCTTTATTGTTCAGTTTTCTGTTTTAGTGTGATTAATTGGTTTTCTCTGCTAGACTCCAAGCCCAAGCAGCATACCTATATATGTATGTTACTTGTGTGTGCTGGCTCACCTTCCCCCAGTGCCTAGTGCACTGTCTGTGGGTGTTCATGAGCCACCACCATATGACAGGCACTTCTGTGGGCACCAGGGATCCAGCAGAGAAAAGAAGTGGGTGAAAATCCTGGCTCTCATGGAGGTTAGATTCTAATGGGATTGAAGAGACAGAGAAAATAAATAAGTAAAATGTGTGAGACTTCAGAGGATAATACTTTCTACAGAAGAAAGCAAGGAGATGGTTCAGGGAATGCTGGGGTGGAATGACCAGGTCAGTTCTTACTAAGAAGGGTGCGTATTAGGAAAGACCTGAGGAAAGTGAGGGATGGGCCATGAGCACTTCTGAAGGGAGAATGTACTGGAGGGAATCAAGAGCAGAGGGGGAGTGGTGGGTGGAGAGGGAGTATTCCTTGAAGGACCTTGTGAGAAAGGATGAAAAACTTTGACTTACACTCTGAAGAGGGTAGGAAGCCACTTGGAAGTCTTAATTCTGACTGATGTTTAAAAGGGTTACTTTGACCAAAAGAATGAAGAAAATCTATCAGGCAAATAGGTCATTCTGATGTTTACTGATTCCTAAAATGATTTCTAGTTCATTTCATTCTACCCAAGTTAGTTCATTCATTCTCTGGGCACTTGTGTACTCCTACCTGCAGGAGGTGTGTAGTGTGCTGGGCTGGGCACCAGAAGGCCTTGGAGTTGAATTTGCATGTCATATCTCCCATTACTTTCTAAGTGTCAAAGAATCAGTACCCAAGAGCAGATGAGGTAAAGTTTGCAAGCATTCTGAAGAAAGATAGCTTATTTTTGGTTGGACATATCATGAATCAGTGCAGTCTTTAAGTAGGTCCATGTTATTGACATAATTATTTTCAAACTCTGAAGCAAACAAAAGAAATCTTGAGTTTTAAAGTATGTAAGTAAACCCCATTATGCTGTTTTTCTGTGTCTTTCTCATCATTTCTTATTCTGTAGCACTTTGTAGGATTTCCCACAAATGCAAGAGCTAATGGGGTCTTTTTGTTTGTTTTGTTTTGGATCTCACACTATAATAACAGCACTGTTTCCTACTATTTTCCCTGTTATCATAAACCTTGAGGTAATGAGGTCTAGTGGATGGTGGCCTAGGAGCCAATCTCAGCTCTGCCACTAACTGGGTGACCTTGACAAATAACTCACTCCCGGGGCCTCAAATTTCCCATTTGTAGTATGAGGGAATTAGACTAAATAGCCCACTGATTCAGAAGTCAGTGAATCTTAAAGAAGTTTTATGTGACGTCTACACCAGAATCACCAGGAGATGTCTGTCGGAAGTATAATTATTAGGCCCCATGTATACCTCCTGAATCAGAGCCTCGAGTAGTGCCTAGAAGTCTGCACTTCATCACACTCTCTAGGTGACTGTGATGTACACTCTAGTCTAAGAATCACTGCTCTATGCTAAAAATATAGAAGGTAAACAAGCAACCAGATTTCAATGGCTAGATAGTCTTAATGTTCCTATTAAAATTGTGAGATTACAACTTTAAATTATAAAAGATGAGGTTTTTATTTGGAAAAATAAGAATAAGATGATTTTTCAGGGAAAAATATTCTTTTTACAATTTTCGAGAATTTAGTATCAAAACTTTCTAGTAGTAATTTTGTTTATAAAATTTGAATGGAAGAATATTGTTTCAAAAACTATTAATGATTATGTATCCCTTCTGTAGTCTTTCAGTGACATGATGTCAGTCCATTTGTACCCTTGATTTTTTTTTCTCCAATTATACAGAAATAAACTTATACCATATACTTTTCCATATCATGTATTCTTGGCAGGATTTTATCCTTTTTCCCCCTACTGAGATTTAATTTATTCTAGTTTAAGTCCCAAAACAATTCTTGAATCTGAAACTACTCCTTTTACTTATGCACTTCCTCTGAGATTTAAGGGAGACCAAGGAGGGAAGTCTGGGGTCTGTGGGAGTCTGGCTCCCTCAAACTGTTCCCACTACTTGATAATTGCATCACATGGGGTGAATCTGTTCTCCTCTCAGGGCATCTCAGTACCTTATCTTCAAAACGAACATTTAAACTAGCTGACCTCTAAATTCCACTATCTTTTGGAATTACATTGAGAATAATTATTCAGTTTGCTGATCCACAGTCTCAGGCATGTGAAATCTGTACTGGACTGTACATGAGGAGTTGAGAACTTAGATGCCATGTAGGGTCAGGCAGGGAGCAAAAATGAGGGAAGTGGGTTGGTATTAAGTATATTAAGTATACTTAATAGTATATTATATAGTATATTAAGCAGTTGGGACTGCTGGTGACTATAACAAGCTGGAGCGTCGTTGACTTACCTCAAAATGTTCAAGTTCGGATATTAAAATATGATGCTCAAGTTGAACAAAATAGCTCTGTGGGGCAGCTTTGGTCAGTGAGCTGTTTGTTTCCAACCCCTATATGCATCTAACTTTTAGCCTTTCACCTGATGAAGAATAAAAGCAAACACAGAGGGAATTTTCAACAGGTGCCAAAAATCAGAACATAGTATATTTGAAAAACAGACAAAACAATTTGATAGGAACTGGCAAATTTCCCTCTCATGGGATAAAGAATAGTAGATTTACTTTTAAGTGTTTATATTCCAGTGGTTATCAAACTTCTATATGTATCCAAAATAATCTTGTCATCTAGAGCAGGGGTCCCCAACCTCTGGGATCTAATGCCTGATGATCTGAGGTGGAACTGATATAATAATAATAGAAATAAAGTGCACAGTAAATGTAATGAACTTGAATCATCCTGAAACCATCACCCCCAACCCCGCCTCAGTCCGTGAAAAAATTGTCTTCTGTGAAACTGGTCCCTGCCAAAAATGTTGGGGACCACTAATCAAGAAAACTTCTTATCCTAGTGATTCTGATTCTGTGCTGTGCTTTGGGGCCCAGGAATCTTTGATTTTTAACAAGGATGCCCAGTGATTCTGATGCAAATGTTTGGAAGACCATACTTTGAGAAACAGTAGATCCATGCTCTTTCATTTTAAAGATGGGAAGTGGGTTCAGTGAGGTGAAATGACATGCCCAGAAATGAAAATTTGGGACTTGTGCAGCACTGTTCTGTTCTGCAGACACTGGTCCAGTGTCTATTCTGGGTCCTGGGTAGAAGTCATTAATCAACCATGGCACCAGTTAACTTCTCAACGCAGCACTCTGGGAAGCCCCTTGTACCCTAAGCTGGCCCTTGGTTGGGACTTATTTGCCTTCCCTGGGTTATCCCAAGGCCACTCAGCTCATGGGTGATGGAATGGGACTAAACTTCAAATGTTCTGGTCTTTGTGTTTGGCAGTACAATCTCTTTCAGTGACCTTTCCCTCACAAGTTGCATTTTTATCCACATATAAATTGACAGATCCTCTGCAACAAGACATGGTGCAAAAAAAGAAAAAGATTAATTGAAAATCATAGACTTATAAGAATATTTAATTATTTGCTGTCCTTTGGCTGATGAATAGAACCCATTAGGCACTAGTCACCTTTTCACTTGGATTATTATTAATTCATCCCAGGGAATGTATTATTTCTTTTAATTTTCCAGAACTTATTCAGATATGCAGAGTGTGTTAAAAAAAAAAATAATGCCCCTTAGTGAGTTAAGATTGAGTATGACTTAGCTCCAGGACTGACACACAGAAGTTCACGGAGCCCCCAGTATTTATAAAGCCACATGGCAGATAAGCAGTGAGACAGCCAGATAGCAGAGCTGGAGGCCACTGCCATGCAGTTCCCATCCAGTGATAAAGAGCAAGTAGATTAGACCTGTGCACAGCCAGATGGGTGCACAAGGAACACTTGCCAATGCAAATAAGACTAAAACAAGAACACATTGTTGGAATTTCTGCAAGTTAGCTGTTAATCAAGTAGATCATGGCATATTAGGGCCTTTTAACACATGTTTTTGACATCTGGCCCTGCGCGGCTGACGGTTAAATTAGTTTTGTGATTGACGGAGAAATATTTTGCAGTATTGAATCATCAATAATGCTTAAAAACATTAAACTGCTGATTTGGTTTGTCATCAATGCCCATTCAATAGTACAAGTGCTTAGAGCAGATCAACCTCATTGCCAAGTGACTCTGACACCTTCTGGATGTAAACATGCATACTTAATTTTATTTCTCTTCCTTTGAAGACAGGATGACCCCTGATTTGAATTCTTGTTCCTTCCCTCAGCCTTTTTGATTGCGTGTTGTATGCCAGGCAATTTGCCCAAGCCTGAGAATCATAAGATTTGAGTGTTGGCCTTTGGAAAGCTAGGCTGAGAGAGTGGACATGCAATAAGCATGTCTAGTGGGAATAAATGCCATATCTTCTGGCCAGAGTGATTCCTGGGAAGGTTTCTAAATAATAAATTGACGTGGCCAGTTTGGTCAGGGCTTCCCTGGTGACTCAGTCAGTAAAGAAGACCCAGGTTTGATCCCTGGGTTGGGAAGATCCCCTAGAGGAGGAAATGGCAACTCACTCCAGGATTCTTGCCTGGGAAATCCCATGGACAGAGGAGCCTGGCAGGCCACAGTCCTTGAGGTTACATGAGTTGGACAGGACTTAGTGACTAAGCCACCACCACATGGTCAGTTTGGGGCTTTAAAAATGTCACTCCAACACTATGGGGTGGAAGTGACAGGATGAAGAGGGTCTGCCCATTGGGTGACCAGTTGTGAGGCTTTGGCAGTAAGTGCAGGCCAAAGGCAGTGTGGGCTCAGTTGCTGAAATTGTTAAAAGTCCTTGAGAGATTTACTGTGTGCTGAGGCCATTTCCTCCTTCCATTGATCACATAGTCATCCACTCCCCCATAGCACAGATGAGTAAAATAGGATAGTAATGAAATCAAGAAGAAAAAAATACAGACAATTAATAGAATCATTTATGCCATTTCTACCCCCACTGTTGTAATAATATATTCCATTTTAAGATGTTTTTAAATAATTAAAAACAACAGTGGTATTTTCCCCCCTTGAAAGCATTAGACATATAAATAGTTGTCATTAGGTTAGAACAGTTGCTTCCCTGTGCCTTGCTGTGCTTGGTTGCTCAGTCGTGTCCAACTCTTTGTGACACTATGGACTATAGCCCTCCAGGCCCCTCTGTCCACGGGGATTCTCCAGGCAAGAATACTGGAGTGGGTTATCATTCCCTCCTCCAGGGGATCTTCCCAATCCAGGGATCGAACCCAGGTCTCCCACATTGTAGGCAGATTCTTCACCATCTCAGCCACCAGGGAAGCCTAAGTACTTCCCTGGGGGATCTTAAATCATAGGCTAAGTGTTCAAACTAACTTCCCTCTACGTTAAACACTGTATTGTTAAAAACGGTGTATTTTATAATTATAGTTGTCTTATGTATCAGGCTTTGTCTTGTACTGTATACTTATAAGAATATAAATAACAACATTCTTTTTTTTTTATTTAATATTAGTTTTTGGCTGTGCTGTGTCTTAATTGCTGCACATGGGCTTTCTCTAGTTGCAGCGAGTGGAGACTACTTTAGTTGCGATGCACATGCTTCTCACTGTGGTGGCTTCTCTTGTTGCAGAGCATGGGTTCTAGGGTGAGTAGGCTTCAGTAGTTGTGGCACACGGAATTAGTTGCCTCACAGCACATGGGAGCTTCCTTCAGGGATCAAACCCATGTCCTCTGCATTGGCAAGCGGATCCTTCACCACTGGACCACCAGAGAATTTCAGAATATGAAAGACAATATTCTTAAGAATCATTTTTTGCACCAAAATTTTTTAACATGACCATCTAGATGAAAATCCAAATAGGTGTTGGGTAATTTGACACAAGTTTCAGAAATCTAACTCAAATTTTACCTGAGCAGAATTTTCCTTAAAAAAAGGGGGGGGGTGGGTGGGTTCTTATTTTGATATCAGAAAGATTTCATCCTTTTGGAAAATATATCTACCAGAGTAATTTTTTTTTAGACATAAAACTCAAGGGCAGTCAGGTACTCAGATCTCCTTAGATGGCTTGTGTTTGTGGCAGTGTGTTCTCTTGGATGTGGCTAAGACTCAGACAGCCCTGGGTGTCAGGGTGGGCCTTCTGTTTCTGAGCTGGGTCACCTTGGATGAGTCAACTTGCCTCTCTAAGCCTGGCTTTCCTCCCCATTACTCTGTTACCAGTAGTCCTGGTTCAGATCGGACAGGTGTGATGAGGACTAGGTGAGAAGGTATCACAGTGCCTAGCAGTAGTGACCTCTTAGTAAAGAAAAATTCTGTTTGAACTTTGCTCAAATTATAACAGTGTTTTCTTTCTTTTTTTTTTTTTTTCCTTTTGAGAGTTGTGAGTTAAGTATTATTTGTGGCAAAATGATAACTGTAGCCCAGGAGACAGTACCTCAGATAGCTCTGAGAAACTCGAACAATGCTTTTGAGTCTCTACTGGTGGCCAAGAAATCGTTGAAAAAAACATGGAAGAAGATAAACACTTTCAGATACATTGGAAAATCACTGACATAATGAACTTAATCCTTATTTTGTCTCAAGTTCTCACTGTGAGTTCAGCCTTATGTCCTTGAGGGTCTAGGTCCTGCCCCTCTCTGATCTTCTTTCTCACAAAAAGAGTCTTCAGAAATCAAGGAAGGTCATTTGACATCAGATAGGAAAGCCAAGCAAAGAGGATTGATCCAAGAGTTTGGTTCTTTGTCTTCCCCTTCCTCATACAAGGCTTTGGGTTTTGATGCCTGAACCTCATTCTTCTGGAATTGCTCTTGGAAATTCCTGGTACCACCATGAACTTGAGCATTGAGGTCCATGGCAACCCTGTGTTACTAACTTTGATTAACAAGCTGAAAGCTGTGGTTGACTGTCTTTCCCAAATACTGTTATGCACAACCTCTCTTCACAAACCCAATTTTGAATACCTTGTATATGTTGAGTCCAGTACACATAGGAGCACTTCTTATGTGTATTGCTTCTTTCTGTAGCATGCCTTGGCACACACACTGATAGATTCTCACTTTTTTTTCCTTTAATTTGGCAATTGCCTCACAGGAAAGAATAATTGAGCGTTTGAAAGAACAAAGGGAAAGAGATGATCGGGAAAGACTAGAAGAGATAGAATCATTCCGAAAAGAGAACAAAGACCTGAAAGAGAAGGTCAATGCTTTACAAGCTGAACTGACTGAAAAAGAGGTGAGTCTGGAAAAACAAGTGAACCACATGAGTAGTCCTCATCAACCCATATCCATGTAGCTGAGACAGACTAGAGACTTAGTTTGTGGGACTGTGTGAAGACTTGGCAGATCTAGTTAACTTTGCTTTATAAATCTCTCTGAATTTACAGAACAGTATTTACTGTAACTCCCTTCATCCGGTGATGCTCTGTGCATATCTTCTGTACCGTAATAACCACATATAATGTAATTCCCTGAGAGTTTTTGCTGTCTTGCCATATTCATATGGCTTGGAGGATTTCACAATCTCTTGTTTGAGATAACAAGAACAACAAAAGCACTGATAATAATAACAATAACTCCACTTTATTGAGGGCCTGTTTGGAACTAAGCCTTGTGTTGGGTGCTATGCATTCATCTACACTTCTCAAATGAATCAGCCGATACCCCCAGGTTAGGAGATGTGATACCATGCTGGACCCATAGGTATAGGTTGTGGCTGCTCAGTCTGAAACAGTATTCTAATGCTAGTGCAAACAAGGATACAGAATATAAATCTCATCTGCATTTATAATGTAAAACAACCTGCTGTAAAGAAATTTCTTGTGTGGTGGTTATGAAAAGTATCCATGTACTGAGGGATACCTATAACCCCTTCAGTTTATTTAGCAGTGTTTTGTTGAAGTGTGAGAAGCAGCAATGTGCACATTCTTTTCTTCAGTCTCCAAAACCCTGAGATACATGCTGTTGTCCACAATTGGACACTTCATTTTGTCTGAAGAACATGTTTATCTCCTTTATGACACATTTTTTCTTTTGCCCTCTTGGATTCTGTCCCAGTATAGTTGCCAATTTCCCAGCTCCAGAGTGTCACTTCAGCCCTTGGATTTTGGTAATTTTAAACCTGATGCGAAGTCAAGTGGGCCTTAGGAAGTATTACCATGAACAAAACTAGTGGAGGTGATGGAATTCTAGTTGAGCTATTTCAAATCCTAACATATGATGCTGTGAAAGTGCTGCACTCAATATGCCAGCAAATTTGGAAAACTCAGCAGTGGCCACAGGAACAGAAAAGGTCAGTTTTCATTCCAATCCCAAAGAAAAGCAACGCCAAAGAATGCTCAAACTACTGCGCAATTGAACTCGTCTCACATGCAAAGTAGTGCTTAAAATTCTCCAAGCTAGACTTCAATGGTACGTGAACTGTGAACTTCCAGATGTTCAAGCTTGATTTAGAAAAGGCAGAGGAACCAGAGATCAAATTGCCAACATCCATTGGATCATCAAAAAAGCAAGCGAGTTGCAGAAAAACATCTACTCTGCTTTATTGACTATGCCAAAGCCTTTGACCATGTAGATCACGACAAACTGTGGAAAATTCTGAAAGAGATGGGAATACCAGACCACCTGACCTGCCTCCTGAGAAATCTGTATGCAGGTCAAGAAGTAACAGAATGGGACATGGAACAATAGACTGGTTCTAAATTGGAAAAGGAGTACATCAAGGCTGTATCTTGTCACCAGCTTATTTAACTTATATACGCAGTATATCATGTGAAATGCCTGGCTGGATGAAGCACAAGCTGGAATCAAGATTGCTGGGAGAAATATCAATAACCTCAGATGTGAGGATGACACCACCCTTATGGCAGAAAGCGAAGAAGAACTAAAGAGCCTCTTGATGAAAGTGAAAGAGGAGAGTAGAAAAGTTGGCTTAAAACTCAGCATTCAGAAAACTAAGATCATGGCATCTGGTCCTGTCACTTCATGGCAAATAGATGCAGAAACACTGGAAACAATGACAGACTTCATTTTTGGGGGCTCCAAAATCACTGTAGATGGTGGCAGCAGCCATGAAATTAAAAGACGCTTGTTCCTTGAAAGAAAAGCTATGACCAACCCAGACAGCATATTAGAAAGCAGACACATTACTTTGCCAACATAGGTCCGTTTAGTCAAAGATATGGTTTTTCCAGTAGTCATGTATGGATGTGAGAGTTGGACGGTGAAGAAAGCTGAGCGCTGAAGAATTGATGCTTTTGAACTGTGGTGTTGGAGAAAACTCTTGAGAGTCCCTTGAACTGCAAGGAGATCCAACCAGTCCATCCTAAAGGAAATCAGTCCTGCATATTCATTGGAAAGACTGATGCTAAAGCTGAAACTTCAATACTTCAGCCATCTGATGCGAACAACTGACTCATTTGAAAAGACCTTGACGTTGGGAAAGATTGAAGGCAGGAGGAGAAGGGGACGACAGAGAATGAAATGGTTAGATGGCATCACCGACTCAATGGACATGGGTTTGGGTAGACTCCGGGACTTGGTGATGGGCAGGGAAGCCTGGCATGATGCAGTCCATGGAGTCGCAAAGAGTGGGATATGACTGAGTGACTGAACTGACCTGAAACAGATTAAAGTACTGTCTAAATTAGGAGTCCAAGAAGGAAAGAATTGATCAGTAATAGGAATTTAGTGGAAGCTTAGAAGCAAAATTTATGTTCTCTAAAATTTAAGTTCAGTAGTTTTTAGAGAAGAGGGTATTTCTTTTATAAGATATCATTCTTTGATATATAAAGAATGTAAAAGCTGCAGAATCTGTATTCCTATAGTTAGTATGAAAGAAAAGGCACTGAAGCTTCTGTCTCATTTACAGCTTTCTTCACGGATTGCAAATGTTATTCCTGTGTTTGTACCCTAAAAGCAATATGTATATTTATATGTGCTTCTAATTGAAAAGAGATTTTGATGACTTGGTGGAGTGTAAACTTTAAATGAAAATAATTTTGTAAACACTGGTTACATTGTATGAATTTCAGACAGGCATTTCTGCACACATTTATTGTTCCTGTATAATAATGTGCCTGCCACTGGGTTCAGTATGTCAGTCAAGCTTCCATCAGAAAAACAGAGCTGCATTAAGAAGTTTAATCATATTAAGAAATTTATTGCAAGGAATTGACTTACATAGTTATGTGGGCTGGAAGTCCAAAATTCACACAGAAGGCCATCAGGCAGGATGGGCTAGAAACTCTCAGACAGGAGCTAATGCTTCAGTCCACAGGAGGAATTTCTTCTGCTTGAAGGAAACTTAGTTCTGCTTCTAAGACCTTTCAGCTGATAGAATCAGGCCCACCCAGACTATGAAGAATAATATCCTTTACATAAAGTGAACTCATTGTAGACGTTAGTCACATCTTCAAAATATCTCTACAATAACACTTAGATTACTGTTTGATTGAGTAACTAGAGACTATGGCCTGGCTAAGTTGACACATAGAGCTATTAATATTACACCTGGCAATTTAAAATTTATAAAGGCAAACAATTTTTATCAGCATGGAGCTTATTATTTAGTTGGGGTGATCATAGTTTTCACCATGACAAATTATGTGGATTATGCTGTGCTTAGTCGCTCAGTCATGTCTGACTCTTTGTAACCCCATTGACTATAGCCTACCAGGTTCCTTTGTCCAAGGGATTCTCCAGGCAAGAATACTGGAGTGGGTTGCCATGCCCTCCTCCAGGGGATCTTCCCAATCCAGGGATCGAACCCAGGTCTTCCACATTGCAGGCAGATTCTTTATCATCTGAACCACCTTTATTATTTCTGTGGAAGTTACATGATAAACACCATTGAAATTGGAGTTGGAAACCTGGTTTTGAGATGTATATCTCCCCTTAATGGCTTGAGAACCTTGCTGAAGACAAGGCCTCATGTGAGCTTCAGTTTCCTGACCTGAAAAATGAGAATGGCTAACCTGTGGCTAATCGTCTAAAAAGTAAGAGGTTCATATATTGATGTTCATAGTTTCCATGAATATGACTTAGCTAGTTTAATAGATGAACATCTGTACAATTCAATTTAGTGTCTTTCAACATAAGTATAGTTAACAGAGTTGTTAGAACCTGGATTGCTTGCTGGGTGATTGTGGTGGTATCATCAGCAGTGTGGTTATTCCAGTGCTCATGATGCAGTAAAGTATTAGACCACATCATTTACTAAGAAACTGCTGGGTGCTTAGTATCTTCCTAGGTGTTGCTGCTGCTGCTGCTGCTAAGTTGCGTCAGTCATGTCCGACTCTGTGCGACCCCATAGACGGCAGCCCACCAGGCTCTGCCATCCCTGGGATTCTCCAGGCAAGAATACTGGAGTGGGTTGCCATTTCCTTCTCCAGTGCATGAAAGGGAAAAGTGAAAGTGAAGTCACTCAGTCGTGTCCAACTATTAGCGACCCCATGGACTGCAGCCTACCAGGCTCCACTGTCCATGGGATTCTCCCGGCAAGAGTACTGGAGTGGGGTGCCATTGCCTTCTCCACCTAGGTGTTGCAAATGGATATAAAAGAAATGCATCATGTCCGGTTTTGGGTGGAACCTGAACACTTCAGTCACATAATTAGATGTTGCTAACCATTTCATGTTTGCTGGTGGACATTGCCCTCCTAGGTAGAAAAGTTGTGTACTGTGATATATGCAAGTGTTATTTCTTTACCTTTTGGTATTTGTACTATACAGTGAACCTCTTGGTTTGTGGAACAACTTGAGTAACCCCATGTCTGAGTTGGGGGGGTTCATTATATTTCTGAATCTGAATTTACAAAGTACTAGGACATAAAGTTTAGTCTGAATTTTTAAATAAATTTACCTTTGATTCAATGGGAGATGTTTGCAATAACATTGGTAATTTTTCTGCTAAAGAAATGGAATTTGATAGAGACTTACTAGGATTCTTCTTTTATACATGATTTACCTTTGGGGGGAGAAAAGCATTAAAGTTGGTATTTTCTTTCATATTTTTCTTAGATGCTGCACCACCTGACAGCAGTAAATGTAAACGGAAGGTTCAGGGTGCCTGTTTTGCCATGATGTGTAAAGACTACCTTGAGACTTAGATCATTAGCATAACTTTGAGACTGAAACATGCATTTACTGACCACACCATTTGGTCACATTTGATTCTACAGCAATTAGATCCTGCTCGCTTCTGTAAACTGGCCAACCATAATTTCCTGGCCAGAGTCAACTATTGTTACCTAAGTAAGACTTATTTACCCTGTCTAATGCACACTTTATTTCTATGTATGGAATCAGTGTATTAAAATTGAAAATATTGCTAGTAGAAATTACACTGTTTTACTTGTATTCTTTTCCTTTCAGTCTAGTTTGATTGACCTCAAGGAACATGCATCTTCATTAGCCTCAGCAGGGCTGAAAAGGGACTCCAAATTAAAATCTTTAGAAATAGCCATTGAACAAAAGAAAGAAGAATGTAGCAAATTGGAAGCACAGTTAAAAAAGGTAAGTGATATCTAAGAAAAAAACATGCTCATTTTATAATGAATTGATAAAATAGGAAAGGAAGAGACATTTTTCAAAAAATAGAAACCCCTTATCTTTTGTCATCTGCTGATAAAAGAATTAATTAAGCAATCTTTATTCCTAAGAAGTCTGCATCAGATCTGTCTCTGAACATGAAAAGTTATCTTAGGTTTCCTGTCTGGGGCAAAAAAAAAAAAGCTTGAGAAAAGATGAAAATAGTAGTAGAAGTGAAAAATATTATAAAGATCAGCCATTACTCTCTGGGCAAATCTCAACCATAAAGAAAGATAAATGTTTTACAGTAAATGTTTTCAATAAGTCAAAGAATCCAGGAGCCCTGTTATATACATTGATAAACTTTTACTACTTTTCAGAAGCAGGTCAATTTTGGGGGAGAGGGGACTTTGCAGAAGTTTACCCAACAGTATTAAATTTCTAGAAGTTTGTGAAAATAGTCAAATCCTTGGAAGCTCTATGGATTGACTATTTATACTTGACCAGAAATGGCCTTAATGTTTAAGCAAGTTTATATGTTGAAGGCTTCAGTAAAGAAAACAGGGTCTTTGCATTGCAGCATTAACATGTTTTCTCTGAACTGGACATTTTTGTGGAGTACATTTCCAGTCATGCATCGTTCCTTTGACTTTTTCTTTGTGTTGTTTGGTACGTCTGCATTCATTGTTCATGTAAAACTCATAACATTATGAGTTTAAGCATTTTGTTTCCCTTTGAGAACTTATAAACTTATTCAGAAGAGATGATAAGAATCTAAACAAACAAACCATATAATAAAATGTGACTATGTATAATTCATAGCACACTGAAATGGGGATTCATTTACTCAAGTTATAAAAATATATGATATGTAATAGGGATGTGAAAGCATCATATATCTGTGGAGAAATTATTCTGGATATTTTAAAATTTAATATGTTATTTTGTATGCATGATGCAATGTATAACTGAAATGTGATTATTCTGTGTTCACTTCATCATAGAATTATAGGAAACTGTCATGAAATTGCAGAGTAATCAAGTCCCCTTAATAATATAGAAAAAGATAAATATATGGATCAAATCTCTTTACAACAAAATAGCCAGAAAATCTTTTTATTACAAAGTCTATTTCCTAATCCTCTCATCATCTCACTTTTTAAAAGTGAAGTCTATTTAAGCAGAAATCTCGAAAAATAAATAGTTTAAATTGCCCCTTTGAGGGTGTTTAAATGGTGATTGACTTGGCTATTTATACATTGGGTGTATGATATATATTCTTGACACATATATGAATGTGTTCTGCAATATGTGATACATACATATGCATATCAAGAAATGAACCTATGAATGGTACTTTTTATATAATGAACATTTTTGTGCTCATAAAGCGGACTCCAAGATAACTCTGTGAGAGAATTTTGTTGGCTCCCTGAGTCATCTCACCTCACTTGAGGTATGCTAGGTCATGAAGAAGGACTCCCACTACACCTGGGCATGAAAACTGCCTTTCATCAACTCTGAGGAACCGTTATGGAGTTGAGGGCATCCCATATATTATGTCTTCAGATACATACTTGACCCCCTCCCTTTTAGTGTAAGGCATCTATGGAACTGGAAATCCTCTAAAAAGTAAGAGGTTCATATATTGATGTTCATAGTTTCCATGAATATGACTTAGCTAGTGTAATAGATGAACATCTGTACAATTCAATTTAGTGTCTTTCAACATAATTATAGTTAAGCTACAAAGTCAGTGAAAGCATGTGATTTCCTTAGACTTTCAGATAGGCACCATATACTGAAATTCGTAGATCAAATCTGATAAATATTTTAGTATTATTCCTGACAACATTTTAGCATTCTGCCACATCACCAGGATTAAAGTAACAAATATGGTTATCTTGCTATAAAGGACCTATTTAATTTATGAAAAGATAATTTATTTCTAAGTATATACATGTCTTATATTATCTCCTACATGCATAGTACAGTGAGATTAAATAAGGTAATTATAATATAAATATTTTTATACCTAACCTGCAGTAATTATTTTGTTATTTTTGGCCCTCTACATCAACTAAATTCAAAAGTTTAAAATACTTTTTCTAGTAGCCTTTAATTTCTGCTAATAAATAATTGCGTAAAAACCTCAAGTACCCATCACCTTAAAAAGAATTGAAATCTACATGAAATAGTTTGAAAATATAAGCCAAAAATTTGTTAATATACATATAAACACATCATTTACTCATGGAAAAATAAGCAGCTATAAAAGCTTAAGGAGTGTCTGGGCCTCTTTTTAAATAAAAGGGTATGTGACTTGTGAATAAAATATAAAGGGTTACTAAATGAAAGCTGAAAACATAATAGTTTTATTATGTCATAAATAAACCATGAGTTCCCAGTGGAGTTTTGCTCAAGATTTGTGAGCGCTCAGGTATTTTTGCCATAAAATCTATACAACATTGGTGATGTGTTTAGCTGAACAGAAACCTTGTCTGCTAGTGACAGTGGAATCCAGATTGTGATTTAAATCTGCTTTTGTCTTATAAACAATGATAGAAATTGGTAAGGTGAGTTTTCAACAGAAAAGTTTGTGGAGGACGTACATACACATAGTTGCTTTTAACTCTTTACTGCACTATGTCAATTTAAGACATTTCCAAATAGTTTGTGTTGAAAATGGTTACTAAAGGCAGAAAAGGAACTTCTTACACATTCCATCCCACCTCTTAAAAACAGCTCCACACACCTGGTCAGCCAGATTTCAAACTCAAGGCAGCTGCCAAAGTAAGGCCTGTGAGCACTGTGACACTTGGAACCACCCTGTGTCTGTAGATAATGATCTCTCATTGTCAGGCAGCAAGGTTATCAGGATATATTTGTTCCTTCCCCATCTTTCCAGTTTCGTCGATGAACTCCAACTTTGTTGTTTGTTGGAGTTTCACTTGTAAGGAAATCTTTACTGATATTAGTGAGTATTTAGTGTTCAATATGTAGACATAAATTTATCTTACTTGATTAGAAATCATTTGAGAAGCAATAGCGATTCAGAATGCTATGATTTATGTTATTTAAGTAATTTTCCAAATAATATCATCTTTGAGGAAGGTATTTTTTAAAACCCCAGTAAAATTATCATTTACTTCATCAAAATTGAAGAAAAATAAATTCTTGCTCTTCAAAGGGATGTCTTGGCTTAAAGCGTATAAAAGGACCCTACAGTGTCTCACCTTCTACCCCTTGACATTGAGTCCCAAATTAATGATGCAGGTATTTAAGATCTATAATTTGAGGATGCTATTTAAAATACTGTTTAGTACATTTAAGTCCACAAACATTGATATCTTCTCCACAAAATAGAAGAGCATTACAGATTCTAAAGGACTTGGAACACGATAGGACAGACACTGAAGATTGTATTGTTTATTATGAACTACTGGTAGGAGCTGGTACTAGACAACAGGTAATACTGTGTTTTGGTTCCCTTTAATCTTCTGACTTAATTTTTTTCTTTTCCCATTTACTGTTAATCCTGTAGTGTCTTGCTTACTGATATTTTGCTATTGCTAACCTGCTGTTTGCTAATCTATATTTTTCTAAAGTTAGACTAAATAGAAAATTCAAGCTTGTGTTAATATAAAAGAAGAGCTATAAATTCAGTGATAAGATTTAATTAATCTTTTATTATTACCATCTTTGAAGTTCAGGTAATAAATTGCAGGCTTGGCCAAGAGCGCTTCTTCTGATTCATTGCTAGAGGCCAGCACTTCATGTATCATCAAAAGTGGACAGCTTTCTTTATTTCATGGGTTGTTTAACTTGAGAAAGGGAAAGTAACACAAACCTTAAATTTCTTATTCCAGCTATTCTTTTAAAGGAGCCAAAGTCAACATTTCTATTTCCCTAGAGCTTCTCACTTTCACTGTGGAATGTTTAGAAACTGAAATTTCTTCTTTTTTAACCACCAGTTTGTCTGTGCAAATGCACTGAATTTGTTGAGCTAATGCTGTTTTTCTGGATCTTTCCTTCTTTCCCTGTCTGTGCTTCAATGCCTCCCCAACTTTGCAATGTAGCAAGCTGAGCAGTTGTTCAATCAGATGTACAACCCAGTAAGTCATTTCTGAAAGTTCCCGCTGTAACATATAAAAGCATGAGGATCCATTGATCACATGTCACAGTGTGCCATATGGGGGAAGTTTTGAAAATATTTGTGAATCTCTTCCCATTTCCTTTCTGTCAAAAGAAATGACCTATACAGAGGCCATTGCCTTTTTTTTTTTTGTCTGTGAAATTTAAAAATTAAGAACTCAAGGAAATATTGCCAGCTCTGGCATTACCTCTGTCTTAACTCTATGCTGATAGAAAAACTTAGGTCAGCTGCAGATCTAGGCTCATGAAATTCTTTCCCACATGCTTCAAACAGAGTTATCTGTGCCAAAAGGAACAACATCTGTAAAATAGCAAACAACTCAATGTATGTTATAGTCAAGTGATAGAAGTTAAAATAGATTTAAATTTTAAAGTAGGGCTATGCCCTTTAAGATTGCTAAATGCCTAACATTATTATGGGTTTTGCAAGAGTTAAAAACATGTCATTTGAAAGCAATCTAGAGTATACTCTCCTAATAACAGCAACAATTTTGATTATAGCTTAATGGTACAAAAACAAAAACCAGGTAACTAGTAAAAATATGTGTAAAATAGCCCAGATGCCACTGGTTGTTTTTTGTTTGTTTGTTTGTTTGTTTTCCTAATGACAGGTGTGTATATGAAGCAGTTTGTTTCTTTAACTTATTAAAAAGGAAGGAGATTTTGTCGACTCAGGTGACTTAATGGGAGAAATAATACATAAAAGTGAATGGGATTTGTCATTTGGCAGATATGATCTGTGATATCTTGCACTCTAATTACCTCTTGTTTATAAATTCCCATTATGGGAAAAAGGAATAGCATTCCTCAAGCCTCATTGGGATAAAGTAAACAATTTCCTTTTCACCCAAGTTAATAAACTTTTTGTTAAGATATCTTACTTGCATTAATCCTGAAGAAAGTATGTGATTTCTTTGGATCATTTTAAAGAGATGTAAAGTAATCACACTGAAATTGTGTCACACTTACTAGTTAGGGACAGGAATTTGAAAAAAAAAACAAAGTATAAACTCACAATCGATCCCTCCTTCCCTCTTTCTGCCTTTCTGGTTTGTAGATAAATTCACTTGTGTCATATTTTATATTCCACATGTAAGTGATATCACATGGTGTTTGTCCTTCTCTTTCTGATTTACTTCACTTCGTGTGATAATCTCTAGATCCATCCATGTTGCTGAAAATGGCGTTATTTCATTCTTTTCATGTCTGATTAGTATTCTGTTGTATGTTTGTACTGCATCTTCTTCACCTGTTCGTCTGTTGATGGACATTTAGGTTGTTTCCATGTTTGGCTGTTGTGAATAGTGCTGCTGTGAACACAGGGCTGCGTGTATCTTTCTGAGTTATAGTTTTGTCTGAATATATGGCCAGGAGAGGGATTGCTGGATCATATGACAACTGTTTTTAGGTTTTTGAGAAACCTTTGTACTGGTTTCCATAGTGTATAGTTCATTATTTTAGCTCGTCTTGTCTGCAGATATTCTCAGGGTTCAGTTTGTTTTTTAGACTGATAGGTATGAAACATGATGGGTTTTCTATCCTTTATAGAATTTTTTTAAAAATTGTTTTTTTTCCAGCTACAAAAATAAGATTAGGGCCACAGTGAAGAGTTTGCCAAAATATGGATGGATTTAGGAGAAAATAAAAGTAATAAGACATGTTACTGCGCAGAAATAATAACTAGGAACATCTAGGTTGTTCCCCACCCAGACGTCTTTTGATTGACCGTCAGCCTTCTTTCATCTCCTCTCTCCTTTTCTACCTTTTTCCTTCTTTCTTTCCTCTCTCTCCTTTCCCTCCCTTTTCCTTCCTTCTTCCCCCTTTTTCCTTTTTCCTTCCTTTTCTCGTTAGCCCCACTCTTTCTTTTCTCTTTTCTTGTCTAATACTCTTTATTTTCACCAAATTGTCAAAGCTTTTATTGACTTCTATAGCCTGTATTTGTTAACATATCATCAAAATTTTCTCATATCACTGTTCTTCCAAAACACCATTTTAATGGTTGTATGATATTCTACTCTATGTGCTCTTTCTCCAAATGTTAATCATTTCTTTCTTCTATTTTTTTTTCTTTTCCAGTATAAATAATAGTCCAAAGAGCATCTTTACATATTAATTTCCCCACATTTCTATCTTTTTAGTGGAATAAAATGAGGGGCCAAGGACTCTTAGAAGCTCTCAGCAGTTCCTGATACGTCACATGGCTCTTCCAGCTCTGAACAAAGGCATTCTGTCACATCTAGACCGACACACACAAAAAAACGATCATTTTACGCAACTTTGACACATGCATAGGTGGAATATTTTTCTCACTTTAACTTTCCTTTCATTAATGACTAGCATGGTTGAAGTTTTTAATTCATTTATTAGCTGTGTGTAGTTTTCTTTTGTAAACACTTTTAAGTGACTTAAGCACTTGTTTTTGAGTTTTTTGTTTTGCTCATTGGATTGTATGAGTTACTTTGTGCTTTATATGGAGGCTTTCTCAGATTTATGGCAAGATTTTATTTACTTTAATTTTTTTTCTATAGAGAACTATTTTTATGCTCTTGACCTCTATTTCCCTTTAGGATTTCCTCATTGCCTTCATGCTTAGAAGTCATCCTTGAATTTCATTAATATTCACCTATATTAGGTTTTTTAAATGTTACTTTTTATATCTGTTTAATTACATCTATCTTTAGATTTTTTGCCTCATGTTGAGTGGTGAGGTTTTATTGCTTGTGGGATCAGAAGTTTATTTATCGTGGCTTTATAATATTTTTAAACATCTAGTGAAACAAATTCTATCTTACTTCTTTCTGCTTTTCATTCACTCTTTATTTTTTATGCTCTTAACTTTTAATTTTCCATCATTCCAAGTAAACTTTAGGATCACCTTGCTAATTTAATAGCACAATTGTTGATTTTAACTTGATTTATGTTCAACCTCCAAAATAATTTTAGGATGATATTGTTTTGATATTTTTTCTTCCAATTTATGAACTTGATACAGCTTTTATCTATTTCATTTATCTTTTATAGTTAATTTTTTTCATTTTCCTGCTACAGGCCTGTGATATTTCTTTTTAAGGATGGCCTAAAGCATTTCTAATTTCTAGCAATTATATCTACGTATATAATTTTTAAATTACTGTTATGAATTGTGTGTTTCTCCTTTTGTTTTCTAACCAGTTATTGGTACCTAAGAAATTTATTCTTATTTATTTTAAACATGGCCACCCTACAAAATTTGATGAACTATAACTAGATTTTGTTAAACAAGACTATTTTATAGTCAGTCCTATGTCCACCGGTGTAAACTAAAGTAGAAAAAATAAGAATTAAGCTTTGAAGTCTTCCTGGTAGCATTTTTTTCTTAGAGTAGAAATAAACTTTCTACTTTTAGAAACTTTTGACTTTTGTCACTCCATTTTGTTAAGTGATAGTCTAATGCCATTTCCTAGGAGTCTAAAACTTTGCCTATGTATCCCCATTACTTCTTATAATAATAACCTTTCTGCAGCTTAACTACCAGTCTCTACTTCTGAATGGTTTTGTCTTGTCATTATAAACACTGCCGTTTCTCTGCAGCTGAGTGCTTCTTTTAGTTCTTAATTTGAGACAAGTAATATCATTTTTTCATCAGTCTGCAATACCTTCTTTGCTATAGCCCTAATGGTTATTGTGCTCAGGGGTCATATTCAGAAGCCTCTTATAAATTTTTAATAAATCTTTACACCTTCTGAGTCCTAAATTTAGTGCTTCATTTGATACCCACATTGCTGCAGGGCAGATGTCTGATTTGGAGGTACTGGGGGCAACCTTGCTAGTAGCCAAGACGCATTTGAGACCCCTCTAATGTTCCTACACATATGAGTACCCCTGCATGGTCATATCCTTTGAAACCCCATCTCTTCTGCCAGTTCATCTTTACCAGGGCTCATATTTTACGTAAGGGTTCACAAGAAAAAGACCATTTTTCCAATCCAAGGGAAAAATTTTTTTGTTTATATTCAGTGAGTTCTTTGTGATTTTTATGTCATTGTAAGGCTATGCAATCTCAGGGACATGAGAGCCTAAATTATAAATGCTTTCACAGTCCTTGTGTAGGTATAGTGGCTTCTTCTTATGATTTTTTTAAAGCCAGTAGCTTAAAATTATTTGATTCACACATACACTAGCTTGTCTGACACAATGGAAAGTTACAGCTATTTAAGAGACAATTTGGAGCATACATGTAGCATGTACTAACACACATATGCACACAAACACAGATGCCTCATACTTAATCTAGGTTTTCAGTACCTGGAGAACTCAAATTATATTCAAAATAAAACTTAAGATTTGAAATTAGAGTTTTATATCAGATCATCCAGATAATTACTCATTTTTCTACGTTAATTTTAGGTAATTCTTTAGTTAAAAGGTATTATGTTAATAATTATATATTTGTGTGAAAGGTTTTAAAAATTATTAAACATAAATTGGTTCTTTTCATTTTGTACAAGGGTAACTTAAAATTATTTTGAACTTTTATTTATGTTTATTATAAATATCTAGTTTGTTTCATCTATGATAATTTTCTTTTTGGAATAGTTTTTATAATATGCAAAATTTGAATATTCTAGATGTAGTTAGCTGAAATTGTGCAAGAATGATTTCCTTTAGCACTAAGTAATGTAAGACTCAAAGATATATCATTATTAGTTTCCAGATGTATTTTTTAGACTCAGCTATCATATTTTGTATTAATTAATTAGATTTAAAATAAAATTTAAATTTTATAATACCTTAGAGTTCTATAATCACCCTAAAAACTCTGTTCTAAAAAGTAATATTTTGTTCATAACTCAAAATTACGTGACGATTGGAACTTCCTTTAGAAGACTGAAATAAAATACAACATTTAGAGTAGTTTATATACATTGTTCTTCTGTAAAATATGAAAGTGTTGTTAGTAGACACTAAACCCCCAAAGATCTGTAATAGAGAATCATGTTTTTACAGTGCATAAATTTAACAAATTATTGCTAAAACAATAAGCAGCATGTAAGAAGAGTCCTCAGATACATTAGTTAGTGTTCTGCTTATACTTAATAGTTATGACTAATCATTTGTTTGAGAAAAATGATTTTTTATTAAAATTGTTAAGGCCCATGTCAAAGAGAGAAGTTATTTAACATTATCATTGAATATCCCCTGCCTAGTTTCACAGCAGGCTTCTGGACTATAGTTAATACTTTCCTTTCTAGGCACTTGGAATGATGAACTAACATTTTATTGAAAATAATCAATGGCTAACTTTCACAAGAGTAGTGTTAATAAACTTGTGTTTTGTCACATTGGTACTATCAATCCTGGTATCATTTTAGGCATGTTTGCTTTTAATTTTGATTTAGATATAGTATTAATCTGAAATTTTGCCTTATTTCCTGAAATAGTTCTAAATTCTTTCATTAAAATAACCACTAGGTATTGTTAAATACTCCTTCTCCTGAGTCATGACCAAATTTCTCTTTTGTGCTTGATTCAAACTTTCAAAACCAGTTCATATCAAAATACCAGGCTTGCCCACATCTGTGAGGCTCCAGACTTTGTTTTGATTGTTCCCATTTGTGAGAAATTTCCTTACATATGGAAATGGAGGAAACATAATTGGGGGACCCTCAAATTTTCCTTACCTAATTTGTAATACAGACGTTTTTGAAATGTTCTTTTCTCAATTTTCTGTTTCTATAAGATGCTTGAAAGTTGCTCTAAAAGTTACCAGAGATATTTTGAAGCAGAACCAGATACCTGGATTTGCTTTTTAAACTGACCTGTTTAATTGGAAAAGGTAAATCTCTGATTAGGGAAAAAAAAATGCTCACCAATATTCCTTTGGTTTTAATGACCGTTATATGTCTTTGAAAGTGATAATGTGCTTAATTATATTTATGATAATATGTTCTGAAACCATTAAAAGAAAATCCACAGCAATCTGCATTTTTCAAGAGCTAGATTCCTGACTAGTGAATGAAGCTGTGTCTTAGATGAAAGGAATTGACAATTGCTTCCTGATCTTTTGGGGGAACTAATTTAAAACCAACAGATTTAGAAGAAGAAGTACTTACTATGTATTTTCAGTCTAAACCTTGAATGGGTCAGAATGCCATGGTAGGAATTTGTCCAAGTAATGATTTATTCAAATGTATTATGTTTTTGCAGTGCCTAAAGTACATTAGGCCCAAATATCTTGTCTACTTTTGACCCCCATCAGAAGCTGCCTGTCCAGATTTAAAAACCCATGTTTTAATTTGAAAAGGTAGGAGTACTGCCTAAATGCAAAGAAAGTGCTTCCTTCTCTCTTTTTTAAGAGGAGGCTCTGGCCTTATAATTTAGGACAAGCATTGACTTTATAAACTCAATTTCCTCATGTTTTTCTTTAATTCCCCCTTCCTGTGTGTGTGTGTGTGTATGTGTGTGTGTGTGTATATATATATATATATATATATATATATATATATATATATATCACAGTATAAGACATTCATGCTATACTAGTTAACAGTTTCAGCCCATCCTCTGCAAAGCTGTGATTTGTGCTGAGTACAGCTGGTTAAATTCTATGGAAGACTTCTGCAGGTTGGATCAGGACTTGCCAGTCTCTAGTCATGTGAAACTGTCTTCTCTTGGGTATTCACAAGGACCCTAGTGAATACCCCAAATCAGCTGTCACTCTTCTATCTCTATATGACTCTTTCTTACAGCTTTCTATTGACTTAAATATTTTTAAAATCACATCTATCTACAGCTTTATTTAATAACCTTGTCAAGAATTCTGGCACCCATGTCAAATGTGCTTTGACATAACCTCTTTTGCCCAGAAATCACTAGATATTGATATGGAGATAAATAGACGTATTTAATTCAAAAGTGTTCTTCAGGTTGTCTGTTCCTTTTAAAAGAAAGAATCATTAGCACCTACAAATTCCAGACAGCAGACCAGCTGTAAACTTGGCTGTGGTCTTTATTTTAATAACATGACGTAGATGTGGCATCACACGACATCAACAAGTGTAGATTCAGGATTGTTTTTTCCTAGGTCTTCTTTGAAACGTTCCACAAGTCGCTTAACCACACTCACTTGCTAGGTTTAAAGACTAGCAATCTGTCTATTTTCACCCCATGCTGAAAACTTGCTTGGGTTCATCATCTTCTCTTCAAGCAGCTAAATTAAGGAATGTGCTCACATACCTATCATGAGCACACTGCTTTTTCTGAAAACTTAGTAGGGAGGTTTCTCTAAGGTGCATGTAGTACCTTGTCTATGAAAAATTAAACAAACATCAACTTAACTGTATAGCAAGCCCCACTAATGGGATACATATTATGAAGTAATAATCACAGTAAAACCTCAAATGAATGTAATAACTTCCCCATGTTTGTCATTTTCTAGTTTTCACTGTCCTTAGAGAGGCTTATTCATTTGTCCATAGTCATAAGACATAAGCCAGATTTACAATCTAGGTCTTACAGCTAGAAATCCTGTACCCCTCTATTAAAAATCATGATAATATCTTTAATAATAATAATAATAATCATAATAATTATCTTAGGACTAAAAACAACCAAAATAAACCACAGAACCTAACTGCTAGTTTTTTGTGAATCTTCAAATCTGAGTTGTGAAAGGAATTTTCACTCATCAGAAATAAGCTATTAAAACATTTATTCATGTATTTTGAGTGTTTGTAGCTGGTCATTACTTAGTTCATTCTTTTTTGAATGTCACTTGTTGAATAGTGTGAGAAAACTGCCATGGAAAGGTTTTTAGCTGCCATAGAGTAATGGTATCAGAGTTTAAAGAAGAGAATTAACATGAAATGGTTGTTTTCTCTCTCTTATAATCTAAAAACTGTGTATTTTAAACGCTTTTCTGTTACAAGAGTAATGAGTTGATTAGTAGTATCACAAATAGAAGTAGTTATATGAAGTATTGTGTTTTAAAAATGAGTATCTACTCTACATTTTTGATAAGAGATTAACAGATTTTGATATTCATCTTAATTGAAAATTATTAGATGAATAAACTCCTAAAGGCATGTTAGCTCAGGATTCTCTTTGAAATTATTTTAATTATAATGAAAAAACTCACTAGTTCTATTGTATTCTATTATAATGAAAATCAGTGTACATACTAAATAGTTAAAAATTAATGTTTTCTGAGAAATGTGGATAAAAAGCTGCCTGATACTGTGTTGAATTGATATATTTTTTCCAAGTTCTTTTGCATAGTTGAGTGTGTGAATAAGTAAATCTAAGATAAGTAAGTCTAAGAAAATCTTAGACTAAAGAACATGAAAGCAAATTATTCCCCATCTATCCTCATGCTTAAATAATATGTTACATGCAAAAATATCCTTAAAATAATTATTTTGTCATAAATAAGAAACTTATTTTTCTGTATACTAATTTTTGAATTTTTTTCTACTAAATCATTGCAAAGACTGTCAACCTTCTAACAGTACTATTAGTCTTAATTTTTCTAACCATGCATGATTCATTTGACCCCACAGTAGTTGTAGCTTGCTTGCCTTGTTTTTTCCCTGAAATTAAAAAAAAAAAAAAAAGTATAAAAATCCAGTGGACATCTGTTTTACCTGGAAGACAGCAGGACAATTTAAGTCCTAATAAATTATTAACATTTTATTATTTCACACGTGGATTTTGGAGACATATACAAATATGACCTCTCTGAACTTTCTGTGTTGAGTGTGCACTGTTGTTAAACTACTTGTTTTTTCCCTGCCTGCTCTTTGAAGAAGTCAATTAGGAATAATGGGAAACAAGGGGTAGGCAAAACATTGCAGTGCAGTGTTATTTTCATCTGTCTGGGAATATTTCAGCCAAAAGTTTATTTTGGGAAAAAAAGAAAAAAGCCATAACGCACTGTCACACACACACAAAACCACAAATACTTTGGCTGCAAATTATTCTGCAGTATTGTTACTGTGTTGTTGCCTGTGTCTGTTCTTGTGTGTAAAGCTGCCCTCCACCATTACCCCCTCATGCATGTGTTTGCGGATTCTTGTCTGTGTGCTTGTTCATGAACTAGCTCATCCTCCTCCCCGTTCAGGTTAATTTAATCAAAAGAGCAAGAATGTATGGGTATGACTGTTAGCTGGAAAGGCCTTCTGCATTTTCAAGCCTTTCTTTCATTCTACATCTTCTGCTGAAATTTCTCAGTGGAATGAAATGTTCAATGATCAGTCATCCAGTCTCTTATATGTTACCTGGCTTTACACATGCCCTCGATGATTCTTGGAGAAATAACTTAATACTACTTTATCTCAATTTCTCTGTACTAGAAAAGGAAGCTGTTGGTATGAATCACTAGCTTGACTGTGAGGAGGTGAATTGTCTTAGTTCCTTGCCAAAACACCAGAAATAAGCATAGTACTGTCTCTACCTCCACTGAGCCCCCATTTCTTGTAAGGGAAAAAAAAGCAAAAAGTAGCGTCATTTAATGAAACAAAATAACAACAGTAAAAGAAACCCACCGTAAACAATCAAGATTTTTAAAAAATAGCTGAAATTTGTGATTTTTCTATTTCGCCTTTTAACTGACAGTATACCCATAATTCTTGATAGTTTCCCCCCCCCCCCCAATGTTAATTTCTGGGCCATTGGTGACTGTACTGTTTATTGTTCTAAATTTTATCTTAACTACATTCTTTAAAAATATAATGTTGAAGGCTCATAATATTGAAGATGACTCCAGGATGAACCCAGAATTTGCAGACCGAATAAAACAGCTTGACAAAGAGGCATCTTACTACCGTGATGAGTGTGGCAAGGCCCAAGCAGAAGTTGACCGGTTGCTGGAGATCCTCAAGGAGGTGGAGAACGAAAAGAATGACAAGGACAAGAAAATTGCAGAACTTGAAAGGTAAACTTTTCAGTCATGTTGTAAATTGTCAACAGTGAGTGAACATTAGTTGCTTAGTTGCCCATCTCAGGGTGCGATAAATTTGGAACGTACGTTCATATTTCAAGGAAGAAACAGATTACTTACGAGGAACATGGCCTATAGGGATGATGTTGTGTTTCTGTGAGATACTCAGAAGTTGGTTGGGTTATCTTTTGAGGGCTTATATGCTTCTTCAGTGTTTGCAAAAATAATGATCAACTTTCTTGAGTGATATCCATAATCTAGCCTTTAGGCCAGCAAAGTGTGTAAGAGACTGAAGCTGTGACTACCTGAAACCTCAATTTTTTTTCTTATCAAAAACAAGCGTTTGTCATTTAGGTTTGTTTTAAGCATAAAATATGGAAGAATATAGTTGGGAGTTCTTTCAAGACAGGGGAAATGGAAAGGAGCTCATATCCTTTGGATATCTTTTAGCACACCACAGCAAATTCATCTTGGAACTTATCTTTTAAGAGGACCTTATGCCATTCGGTAAATAAATATATTTAAATAAGGTCTAAGGCAGGCTGAGTTGATAGCAAATTCTGTCTAAAAACAAAAAGGATTAATTATATCAGGGTTCCAGAGTAATTAGATTTTCAGATAAATCTATTGAATTTATGTATAGTATAGACTCTAAAATTAAGCTTTCTATCAATGCTTTTTCCTGTATTTCATGTATGGAAAGAATTTCTGAATAATCTTATGTAACTCCATTACTTCTGAGGATTGCTCATTGGTTCAGCAGTAAGGCAGAATTTGTCTTTCCTAGATTCAGTCCGTATGGAAGAGATCAGCAGATTTTGAATAAATCAGTGAATGTTTGCCAGCTCTGATCAAGACACTCATGAGGCCCTAAAGGACCTCAAGACATATGCAGAATAGCTCTCTATGACCTTGTATTTAGATTGTGATCTTTAGTGACAGAAAGACCTGGGTTCAGGTTTTGCTCCTGTTTCATGCCATCTGTATGACTTTGAATCTTCTTACAAGTAAATCTCTAACAACCTATTAAAATGTATCACATTTTGCAGGTATCAAGTCCTGGTGTAAAGTGAGGCGGTTATATCATTATGAACACCTGAATGCTAAAACAGATTCTCAATATTATCTAGCTCTGGATTAAATGGATGGGTTAATTCTTAATAAAATCTCAACATTTTAAAATTTAATGTGTAATATATCCAAACTCCAAAACATATTTCATTTAAAAATCTTAGCATTAGTTTGATGGTAATCTGATTTTTGTTCAGTATGACCCATTTTAGAAATTACATCAAGACTTCTTTTCTGGTAAGAGTACAAATTAAAATCCTTAAGGGCTTCATTTGAATTTCAAAGTGCACAAGTATTCTGCCAGCTTACTGATTATTAAAAATACTATTAATTTAGATGCATCTACATGTCTATTTTGAAACTATATTTTAGGACCAAATTTTTTTCTCAAAAAGATAGTTTGAAATCATAGGGAAGTTATGATCATGTCTTTCTTATTGCTGAGAAAATTGAGACTCTGAAAGATTGAATGAAAGATTGGTCCTGTGGTCAGAAAAAGAGAAAAGTGTAATGTAGGTTTCCTGACTCCTAGTCCACTTCTCTGAGAAGTGAGCCATAGAGAAGATGCCCTAGATAATATTACTAATAGTAATTATAATCATAATAGATGATATATATTTTTATGTTCACAGTGAACCAGTTACTGTGCTAGGCCCTTGACCTTCAAATACTGTATAACATTTAATCCTGCCCACAACACAGAAAGTCTCATTGTCATTACTTGATAGATGAGAAAGCATTTTATGGATTAAGTGACTTCCTCAAGGTTGTGGAGTTTATAACAATCAAAGTCAGGATTTGAACCCAGGTCTGACAGATGAGCAACTGAGAACAGTTCCATCCAAGAATGGGCCAGAAGGAAGAAGCTAGGCCAGTAGCACTCAGCAGTCACATAGCTGGCTGAGAGGCATGGCTGTTGGCCCATGGGAGATCTGCTTCATCTTTACTAGCTTTCAAGAGAGAAAGTGATGTGCCCCACATTTTGAAGTTATTTTTCTGCACTAAACCAGCCCTTCAGAACTGTAATTGAAAATCAGGATCAGCTAGTATAAATATTTGCATAAAATAACATAATTGTCTAGTTGGACAAACAGGTCTTACTTAGCTGGACGTTATTGCCGTTAAATCATCAAGAATATTCACATTTTTATTTCCTCAATATGGAATGCATTAAAACAACAGTGATTTTACAGGCATTTATCTTTATGTACTTTCTGCACATTTTCTTTATCTCTGCCTTTGCCTCTCCTTAAAGCTGATGCCTCCCAGGCACTGTAATTCATAAAACGTGTGGTGGGACTTGACTCTGTCCCAGTTCTCTGCCTGCCTGTGTCTCGCGTCCAGAAGCAGAGCAGAGTCTGGGAAATGTCTGAGCCCAGACCCAGAAGGAGATGAGGGTGGAGGGGGGAGGAGTGGAGATCAAGAGGGGAAGTTTCTTGGGAAAAGGAGAGCTCAGCCTTGGCCTGCCTTTCTGACGCATTATCTGCTTGGTTACATGTGTATTCTGACCAAGGCATCTTCCTCGAGTTGTCAGACAGTCCTTTTCAAATTGGGCAGTATCTCTATTTGCTGGCTTAAACTACAAAATTCATACCTCATAATGTTGGGAACTAAAGATTACTTAGCAATGTGACATATATCTCCATTTTGGAGTCATGGAGGAGTGTTTGCAATTAAGTTTGTGATTTTGAAAACCAAGAAATTGAACTTGAAATAAATCTGTGGTCTCTGGTCTGTAATGTGACCTACCAGAGCAAATAGACCTTTTTAAAAAAGCAGCTTGTGTTCTAAAATATTCCAGAACTTCAGTCATGTGCAACGAAAGGTATGGGGTTAAGAATAACTCAAATGACACTGACACTGGCCTACTTCTTTCTCCGAGGGAAATTTATGTTTGCTTTCTTTTCCGTTAATATTCTCGTTTCTTTTTTTTTTTACTTTCTCCATGATAAAACATTCTAATTAGCACATGCCTGGTACTTACATGGATGCATTTACATCTGAAATTCCATGTGAATGATGTTTTTCACAGCCATTAAAAATTCTGCTTTTCAAAGTGCATATTGCTCCGGTGTGGTCCCCATGTTGAGTTCTGTGCATAAACTCTTCGGCTCGATGCTGATGGCCAGTAGGAGCTTCTGCCTTGGACTGCAGGCTGCTCTGCGGGGCAGTGACACAGTGTAGGTGGGGGACTTTGAGTAGTCCCTGAGAGTTGGTCCAAATCAGGCCAAAATTTTTATGTGATCATTAATGATAGGTATCTTGTGTGTGCACAATCAAGCAGCTAATTCATTAGAGGCAATGAAATAATATAGTCTTTCTGTGTCATTGCCCATCAAGGTCTCTAAGAGTTTTATTTAGACTTTAAATTAATCCTTTAGTGCCTTAGGGGAAAGAGAGAGGCAGAGTCTGTCAAACAAAGCTTGCTGCCACTGGATTTCTGGCATCTCACCATGGGAAGGAATCAGTCAGGCGACCTTTGATGTAATTATCTTAAATATGTTAGGGGCTTTGTCAGTATTTGTCTAGAGGGCAAGGAATGCCCAAATTGAGCCCTCGATCACATCCCTCCCCACTGTGAAGAGGAGAGTGAGTCTCATAGGAGATTTTTACTCCTAAAACATAACATCAGAATAGAAAACAAGATAGCATTTAATTATCTGAATCAGGACTAATGCTACCAGACATTTGGACAATGAGAAATTATGTCAGATGCCTAAAAGTACCTTATCTAAGGTTGAGAAACAGACTGTTATTTTTCCCTCTAAATTTGCTCAATAACATGCTGACATAATTTCTTTGCTGCCTTTCAGAACTCTCTTTACAAAATGTAAACTTAAGCTTTATTTTTTTTAATTATGATAATATGATATAGAAGTCTCAAGGTACATGGAAGAAACTTGATACCAGTTCTATTTGTTTTGATATAAACTCTTCTTTGTAAGTAATTCCCATTAATGTTTGTAAATGCATTTGAAGGAATTTCTTTAAGAAAAAGTGGCAGATGGCTTTATACCAGCCCTAGCCTAGCAGCCTTTTGGGGAAGGTCATGGATATCACAGATGCCTTTGAGGCAGCAAGGAAAACTAGGGTCCCTTGAAAAAAGCAACTAAATCTTAAATGTTTGCTAGTTGTTTTAGTTTAGGATTCCATTTCCTAAAGCTTGGCCATGGACCTCATTTTGATATACCTCTGAAAGATTTGAAACAGCAGCTGGGGCCAACCTCAGTAGAGTGCCTACAAAGATCATGGCCTGACTTAACTCCTATATTTGATCGGTTGTACATGTGTTGTCATGAAACACTCTGCAGTAGAGTTTCAGACACAAAGCATTGGATCAATGCTTTCACCAAGAGTTTAATCTAGAATGTTCCATTTGATTTTTATCATTATAGTCAATGCTCTTTTCATCTGAAATGTTTTTGTTTAAGCTTTCTCCTGAAGATTATTTTGCTTTTTCTTTCTGTATGAAATGCTTCAAACTACTTCTTCATAGTATGGCATAATGGGATCCCACTGAGCAGATAGCTAATCAAGTATTTGTTAACTCACTTGATTTTTTGCAAAGGGTATTTTATAGGTTAAGAAAATGAATGCCTTCTATGACTTTTGTGGTAGTCGAAAGAGGATGTAATTTTGTTTTTCTTTTAATTCTTGCTTTGCATAAGAGACTTTATTGTTTTGACAGATTAGAAGGCCATGTTATATATTCTACTATAAATTAGTTATCCAGTGTCTGGATATTTGCAATGATGAAATCTGATCGTCATTTTCACAAATGAAAAAATTGCTCTCAGCTTTGGAAGGTAATCTGTCTTGTCTTAGGAGGCTGATAGGCAAGTGGCACCTCACCTGAAGATGTCCTCATAGTCTTTGATCTTGTGGGGTGCAGTGCCCTGTGAGCATCTGAAATGTAAATCTTTAAACAGAAAACCAGATTGCTCAGGTCCATTTAGTTTTTAACAATGAGAGAAAAATATCTCATAAGATACAGTCTTCCAACTTACTGGTTCTAGTAAAATCTTTCTGACATAAGTAGTTACTACTTTTCTAATACCATAGTAATTTCCATTTTAGCTTATTAAATAATAAAATTTTATACACACACAGATAGGAACTTCCTCTATAAATATTCCTCCAGAAAAGGGCAAATTGCGCCATTGGGTTGCTGGAATACACCTCTGGTTCACATCAGTGCTTGAGATTATGTGAATGACAGATTGGTTTCTTACATGTAATAATTAATATAATTGCTTACAGTGTGTGCCAGGCTTTTGGGTGGTAATATCAGATAAAAGTTGCTTTATTGTCCTTCATTTGGTTATGAAACCTGCTAATATAACTTCTGTTGGCTGTATGTTTAAAACTAATGCGTTTCCTTCCTTTTATTCTCTTTTGCTATCCCTTTTCCTTTCTGCTTATCCTCCAAATTGCCGCTTTCACCCTTGCTCCAATCAGCTTGACTCTCAGGTCAGTACTTTCAGTTTTTCTTCTAACCGCCTTTCTCTCCTAAGCTCAATTTATTGCTTGCACTTGTTTAACAAACACATTTCTGAAATGATTTTCCTCTGGCAGCCACTTTTTTTTTTTTTTTTTCCATTTCATCCCATGCTTAGGGAAGGTTTACTTTATGAGAAGACTGTATAGGTGGGAAAAGGTAAAGAAGATGATGAAAATGGGTCACTATTGGATTATTTGATACTTTCTCTTCCTGGATTATAAAATCAGTGAAAGAAATCATTGTGAAAGTTCCAAAGTGCATTTCTCTTGAGCAGCTCAGAAAATTAGCTACATGATGATAAACCGTGGAGCAGTGGAAAAATCAAATGCAGGATGCTAAATTTAACCTAGGAGAACAAAAGATTTGCTCATGACACAGCAACTTAAAAGCTAAATTTAATAGTGCAAACCATTCAGACTTTTCGCTTAATAAATCACTGTGTTTTGAAAGATTTATAATACTTTTTTTAAAGTCACTTTTGAAAATTATCAGTGTGTTAGTAACATATTGTACACACATGTTGTTTCTTGTCATTGTTTTGGTTATAAACTTTTTAACTTCATTTTTATTAGCCATAAGATATACTTTAATTACCTAGGGCATAACATATGGAGCCAAATGTAAAACTAGATTCATTGTTGACTGTGTGCACCCCAGTATTAAGAAGCAAAATGGACATTTTGTTTGAAAATACATCCTGAGTTTGATTTCTCTAACATAAAGGGCTCAAGTCAATAATTGGTTCTTCTTTAAGTCCAGCAAAACTTTTCCTTCCAATGATACATAATAATATCCAGTGATTTCTTTATCATTCAATCAATGAGTATGCTACAAGATACTCATTGTATGATCTGGGCTACCTGGACTTTAAAAAAAGATTCGAATTAAGAATCATAAAGCTTGCCTCTGAAAAGACAAACTATGTTATTTTCTTTCCAGTATTTGGGATATGCACCTCTGTATTCTGTTCACTGCTCATCACCTAAGCCAGTAGTGAATAATTTCAAAACTAGGCCTCCTACCCACACACCAGTTCTCCCCGCCTACCACCCACTGCCAGCTCCAAACCCAGTGGTGAGGCTCATAGTCCTTGAAACTGAAACCACTAGTCTGCTGTTCCCACATACCACAGTGGGTTCCACAGGAACTACCTTGAACTTCATCATGGTGAAGGAAGCCTGTTCTCAGTAGTTCCCAAAACAAAGATCTAAGCAGGGATTAAAGGCATGGCCCTACAGAACTGCTCTCAGTGAAAACCTAATGACTGTTAATTCACTTGTTGGTGCCCCTGTGTGCAGAAACAAGCATCGTAATTGAAAAGTAGGGAAGGAGGGCCTTGGCTCCATGGCATCCAAATCCTTCCTCCAAGTTTTGGATTTGCTCATTTAAGAACCTTTAAGCTTTTCTCCTTGCCTGTCTTTTTTGTTTTCTTTCCTTTTGCCTTCCTTTAGCTACCCCTAATCTGCACTTGTTGATATTTAAACCCTTGAGACCAGGGACCCCTTTCATTCTCACACCTCAGGTTCCTAGCCTTCAGATGGTGTCCATAGGTATTCTACTGTGTCCTTTATGTGCAGGAACTGTATTGTGAAGTATTTCGTTTTCTTTTCCTTTTGTGTAGCGAATGAATGTGAACTCAGACTCTCAGAAAATGGGATGCAGGCTTAGGGCTTGGAGAGTTTGTGGGTATTAGGGGTTCTCTGGACAAGGGTGTGCTGATTGGGTTTGATAAAATGTGCAGGCCAGCTCTAATTGGGAGAACTACAGTGGTCCACACAAGATTCTGATCATTTCAATATCATTGAACCTCCTGCCTCAGTGAACACAGTGGAGAAAATAAACAATCACTGTGAACAATCTGTAGTTATATTTTTAGTGTAGGAAGAATTGGGCAGCCCCGCTTTTCTGTAAACAAGTCTGTGGAGTCCTTGAAATTTTCGGAGCTCTGACAAGTTTCCAGAGTTAACTTTGCTTTTTGTACTACCCCTTCCAGGTTTGTCAGTTAAAACAAAATGAAATGTAACATTTGAATACAGGATCTCTGGCCTTTGTGCTTTTTTATATAGTGCACAGTTGGGATACCACATATTTGTGTTTGTACATATACATATATATGTGTATACATTTATCATATATATTTATAAATATCTCATCTTTCTTACTGTAAAAGTATGTAGTCTACCCTGTAGGTCTTTATCTCCCAATCCAAAGTTTGAAAATGTCACTAACTCTTGGGTCTTGCTATGGGCTCTATGAGAAATTCTCCCTTCCATCTATTTTTTAAAAGTGGTCTCATTTCTTTTTCAAACTCTGTGTAGATTCTCGTGCTTAAATTCAGGTGGACAGATGTTAAGTATTGGGCTTGGTAAAATGCAAATGTCATATTCTAAACCTATTTAGGGTCTTGCTCCAGAAAACTCCACTTCTTTCAAGAACCTCTTTACCCACAAACCAGTGGGAAGCTAGAGAGGTTTAGCAAGATCCTGCATTGTACTCAGGGGTGGGTTTATGTGACGTGTGCTCATTTCTAGGAACTGTTTGTGAGATTAGCCTGTGACTTATGAGAGACGAGATTATCTAGGTAAATGTATGCAGCAGTTCACCAATAAAAGGAAAAGTATCCTTAGGGATTCAGTCCAAAATCCTCCCAGAGAATCAATGAAGTCAAACCAGAAAGTGCAGGCCTTTCCCAACTTCCAGTTTGCTGTGGATTCTGGGTCAGCTGCTTTATTGTTCGTGACTCTGTATCCCCTCTTGGAGAGGAAATAGCTGTTTTTGGAGTGGGTTTTCTGGGATTCTCACTGCACATGTCTGATGGTGGGGCTGTTGGTGAGGGGCCTTGTGCATCTCCCTGGCAAGCAGGCTCGAGCTGATGGCTGGCACCTGGCAGCAGGCATGAGATCATTGTTACAAACTCTTCAAACACTTATACCAAAATAAACTCCTTGTAATGTTTCCCCAGAGTTGAAAATGATACTCTCAATTCTTCCTTCTTCTTGCAAAAGATGAAGTTTGCTACTCTTGGACCTCAGAGGCCTGTTGCCCAAAGTAATAGTGAAAAACACCTTGCCCAGAGCATCCTGCAGTTTGCTCTTTACTAGGGTCAGTTCTTGGACCCATTACCTCCACAAAGACAGAATAAGTACCTCCTGTGTGCTAGGCAGGGCACTACATGCTGGCCTGGCATTTCAAAGAATGCCTGATAAAAAACTGACCAAACTGTTTAAGAAATGCTATGTATTACATTCTTCATTTTTATATTTACAATGCACCTTGATATTAGTAATAGGAATAACAGAAATAGCAGCAGCAGTAATAACTGAACACTAACTAAATGCCATTGGAAGGACTGATGTTGAAGCTGAAAGTCCAGTACTTTGGCCACCTCATGAGAAGAGTTGACTCATTGGAAAAGACCCTAATGCTGGGTAGGATTGGGGGCAAGAGGAGAAGCGGATGACGGAGGATGAGATGGTTGGATGGCATCGCTGACTCGATGGCCATGGGTTTGGGTAGACTCCGGGAGTTGGTGATGGACAGAGAGGCCTGGCGTGCTGCAATTCATGGGGTTGCAAAGAGTCGGACACGACTGAGCGACTGAACTGAACTGAACTAAATGCCAGCACTGATTTAGTCATTTTTGAGTAGTATTTACTTCTCATAACAACTGTCATTTCTTCCATATTAGAGAAAAGGAAACTGAAGTTCATAAAATGTAAATATTTTGCTCAAGTTAATATAGCTAGTAAGCAATGGTATTGGGGTTCCTCTCCAAAAACTAATCCTTTCAGATTTACTTAATTTTTTTTTTTTTTTTTTGCCACTTCTCCAGTTGCATAGTAAAGACTGTGAGAGGCCAGTAGGAAGTAAACTTGTGCAACTGTGTTTAATCCATGATTTCCCAAATGCCGTGTTCATAGGTTGTATGCCATGAGGCATTTTGGGGGACTGCTGTCCTGTCTGTTATGCAGCAATCCTTTTCCTTCATCCTGAGATTCATGCCCTCCCTCTCTATCCTCCCCACATTCCCTATCCCGAGCTGGTTCCTTGTGCACAAATCCTGCCCTGGCAGGGCCACCTGAACTCTCATCTCCTCCCCGAGTGCCTCAGGCAACGACAGTTTCTCCCTGTCTTGATCTCCTCAGAGCTTTATCGAACCCTTTTCCTTGACCCGTGTCGTATCCTAGCTTGAATTAGGGTAGTTAAACATTGCACTGTGTCTCCCAGTAGACAGCGGCCTCCTGTGGCACTGCATGAGTCTCCAGCTGCATGTGGTGCTGTGCCACACACTGGAGGTGGCAGTTCATACTCCTGAGTGTTGTTGACTGCATGTCTGTTGAAGAAAGGAACTTCCGTTAGCTTTGTCTCACTTCTTCTACCCTTTACTTGGTCCTTACAGAGACTTGCTGGTCAGCTTTTTCTGGAGGTTGAGTTGACTGCCCTGGATATAATGTCTAGCTTCAGAGAGGAAGCTGTAAGAAAAGATGAGTGGTACTGGTTTTCTATCATCAAGTAGGATGCTTGAAATTTCAAGAAAAATACAGACACAAGTAAAAGGGGAGGGAAAAGATCTCTTTCTGAACTTACCTCATTCTCTCCTTCCCTTCATCCCTCCTTCTTTGTTCCCTCTTCCCTCCCCCCATCTTCCTTTTCCCCCCCTTCTTCTTTTCCTCCCCACCCCCAACTCTTTCTAGACTATTCATTAAAAATCCTTCACCATGTAAGAGTCTGTGCTGGGTGTCAAGGATATAGCATGACTCCCTCCCCTCACTGAATTCAAAGACCAGTACTTCCTATAAGGAAAGATTTGGCCACTAAGAAAAATAGTTTGTGCCATTTATACTAATAACTGGAAAAACTAGGTTTCAGATGTTTTTAAAAATTCCTTTTCCTGTTGGTGTTGAGGAGGTTATCCACAGGTCAGAAAATCATTTCCCTCTTTAAAGCTGCCTTATACTATTGCTGACATTTCTGGTGAAGTGTCAGAAAATTTTATGCCCAAGCAGAACTGGTAGAGAGCCAGAAATCAGTAGATTTTGCTTTGGGTGCAAATACTTTATTAAGGATGGAAAAAAGTTGTTTTCTCTGATTTACAGCTTCTGCAAACATAAAGTGGGATCTATATTTAGAAATGGTTTTGAACCTTTGAGATGTAGCCAGGGATTGGTTCTTGCACCTTTCCGAACTGGCCTTGGTGGGACTTGCCATGGCTAATGTTTTGCTGAGCCAGCTCCAATTTGTAGAACTAGGGCTTTAAACTCGGTAGTATTTTTACTGTTTAATTTCTGCTTAAGTTCTTGCTGTGGCACTCCATCTGTACCTTCCAGAATAGTGAATAGGATGGAAGGAACGCAATTTGCATTGTAGTGTGAATATTTTATAGTGCAGTGTGTTTCCGAGATTCCTCGAAATGAGTAAAACCATTCTCAACTTGCAAATCTGTTAAAACAATGACAGCAGGAAAATCGAGGAGAGTCCTGGGTAGGCCTGTTAAGTCCTGGCCCCTGAATAAGAGATGTCAAGTTGGTTGAGTTAACGATTCATTTATATTTTTTCAAAATCTTTTATTTTCCCTTTTCCTCCCCCTGCTCCTGGCTTTTGGTTGGTGCTACCATATGGATGAATATCAGCAAATAGTAAATCTCTCAAGATCTGTTAGCCTTTTCTGTAAATGTTGAGAAGGGGAAGGAATTTTAGAAAAATGGTTTCTCAGTATTATTATAAATCACTTTCTAGAAAAATAATATCTTGTTTCCTTTATATGGCTTTTCTTATGAAATGTGAATTCTGTCACTTCATTACCCACAATACCAGCCTGAGCTGTAGAGAAACCTATCCACCTAGTGACTGGAGCTTTCTTCCATATTGGGTAAAGGTACTTGGACTTCTCACACTGCATAATGTCACATTTATGTGAAGCCTACATTTTGGAGGAACCTGTTTAAAAATGAGTGGGTACTGAGTGTGTTCCTCTGAAGAAACTACTTTGTCGTTGATATATCTAACAAAGGCTTTGGAAATTTTCTTTGAAGGTAATCCTGATGATTTCAGTGTTTGAAATTTAATGAATACTATATAGTTAAAAATCATCTATAATATTAAAAGTATAATAGAATTGTCAACATGCTGTCGCTTCAGTCATTTCCAGCTCTTTGCAACCCCATGGACTGTGTAGCCCACCAGGCTCCTCTGTCCATGGGATTCTCCAGGCAAGAATACTGGAGTAGGGTGGCTATTTCCTTCTCCAGGGGATCTTCTAGACCCAGTGATCAAACCCGTGTCTCTTATGTCTCTTGCATTGGCAGGCGGGTCCTTTACCACTAGAGCCACTCTTTGTTTATATAATATTAAACAAACATGAAAAGCAGAATAGAATAGTAAGGCAGAAATTGGCTGGTTTTTCTAGGGATACAACTATTTAATGGAGATGGAAAGAGGTTCTTTTTCCTAAATTGCAGCTCCTGCAAAAAGTGGGTTATATAGAACCATTTTTTGTAGAAGAACTTGAGAAACTATAGAGTAGGTGGGAAAAATGGGAAAATGGAAACAAATTTCCCATTGAAGAATCTCTTTTTGCTGCTTTTCAGCTGAGGAACAGTGAGACTTAGGTTTTAACTCCAGTTTGCCCATTGATTTTTTTCTTCCATTTTTTTCTAATTGGTAACATTGTTAATATAAGTGTTGTCATTATTGGCATGTACAGCTGAGTATACAATAACTTATGCTTTACAATAATTTTTTCAAGGAAAGCTGAAAATGTGTGATTCTCACAGCGTGTTGAAGAACTGTGCTATTTCTTGTAAGACCCCACACATAACTGTGAAGATGTAATGTGAATATAAGTAACTCTTGAGAGATTTTTATGTGGGGTAAGGGCAGAACTTCAAACAGAAATTGCTTTCCAAAATTTTATTTCATGTCCTAGAAAAATCTATTTAGAAAGTTTTGAGAATGTAATCACCACCTTTCTCAGATGGAAAAGTGAAGTAAGGGAATAGTCTCTCTCTGGTTTTTGGTATTGGTCAACAGATCTCGACGTGATGTGTGAGTTGAAGTGTAAGAGAGTGGTTTTAAATTTAACTTCAGAGTCCTCTGCTATTTAATCATATGTCAGTTTGATGGTTCCAAGGACAGCATGATATGTTGCTCACAGATAATTACTGTGGAGAGAATGAGTTGGTATAATAATGAATAGCTGGAGAATCTTCTGATAACCTGTGATGAGTGGGCCTTGGTGAGAAACACTCACTGGGCAATTGGCACATAGGTGTCCTATCACTTTGGTGAGTGTGGGTGCTCTTCTGCTAGTTAAACATGCAAAGTAGGGGCTTTTTAGGGATTCTTGAGCAGATAAAAAGCACTACTCTTCGATTTTACATGTGTTAACTATCCCAGACCTGCTATTACTTTATGTTAACATTTCACTCATAATCCAGGTTATTCAAACTGATATTTGTTGTCAGAATATTACGTGTAGAAGATTAAATAAACTCTAACCTAAGAAACAACATCAGCATTTCTGTGGAATGCCAGACACAAGTCCTCATGTCTTTAAGCTTATCCCCGTGTCTGTAAAATGGAGACAGTTGTATTACAGCTCCTCTCATGAGCTTACGGTCAAGATACATGTTCAGTGTGGAGCACAGTCTGGCACAGAGTAGATGTTCATTAAGTGGTGATGGTTGTGGTTGTCATGGTTATGGATATGTTGAAGGTTTTCCTGCTGAGAGTAACAGGGAGTTCGTGCAAGAGAGAAGTAGAAGATGATCCTGTCGAGGCAGCTTCCTTTGCTTACCTAGTTGGAAATAATGAGTTGCTGGGATCAAGACTGTAGACTTTTTTCTCCCATAAGCCACTGAAAGATTTTGAGAGAAAGGTTAAAAACAGCATCATTCTTCTGAATACTGAATACTTTGTTCCTGAGAGATATGAACACATGAACTAGAAAATGTCATGCTTATTGAAAAGTAATGTATCTATCTATGTGTGTGTGTACATATATATATATATGTACACACACACATACGTATAAGTTAATTGACTCAGTGCATGTTTGTCTTACATAAGGTTGTCATACATTAGGTTTTTCTTAAACTAGGAAACTAGATAGCCAGGATTTGGCCACAACCTTTTTATATCCATGCATAAAAGTACAGATACTTAGTTCAGAGGACAGGCCAAGTACCCAAGTGTGCTCCTTCATCCATTTATTTTCTCTATTTATTAACTTATGCACTTTCATCAAGTAGTAATTGTACGCCTCCTTTGTTCCAGGTACTGTGGTATAACTAAAACAGTTCCTGAAAGTAGCAGCTAGAGAGATGGAAGCAAATAGATAGGATTTGTAGTATATTTATGCATGTGCCATAATATAATTTGCACTGTTCTGCACATAAATTTCCTTTATTTTAAACAAAATATCTTTACAGATCTTCTCATATTCATACATAAAAGCTTTCTGTTCCTTTTTACCTCTATATACAGTCCATTGTACCTGTCTCCTCCTAAAGGACTTATAGATTGTTTCAAGTCTTTCCCTTTCATGCAGACTTCTATAATTAATAACTGACTAGACTTAATTTCCTATGAATGTATATATAGGATAAATTTATAGATGTAAAATTGTAAGGACAATGCATTTCTAGTTTTGCTACATTTTGCTGGTTGCATCTACAGAGACTAAACCATTTAGTCCTATTAGCAGTATGTAAGATTGTTTTTTTTAACCCCCCTCACATTAACTCTGTCAATGCCATGTGGTTTGTAAGCTTTTTGATCTCTGTCAGTGTGGAAGGTGAACCATGGCATTTAAGTGTATTTTTTATTTGCTTTTATCTTATTACCTGTGAAGTTGTTCATCTTTAAGTATGTTAATAATTTGTCATATATGTTTGTTGGCCTTTTCTTATTTATTTGCAGAAGCTCTTTGTATATTAAAAAAAAATGACTCATTTGTTTGTAATTTGAATTTTAAATGCTCCCCCAGCTACTTTATCTTTTGTTGTTGTTGTTGTTATACAGAAATGTTAAGAACATTTTGAGATAGTCAAATGTATTCAGTCTTTTATTTGATGTCTTTTAAATTTTGTGTCATAGTTAAAAAACTCTTCTACACAAGAGTATACGAACAATTGTCCTGTGAATTCTTTGGTATTTTTTTATGGTTTGATTTTCTATATTTAGTCTTCAGACCATCTGGAATTTATCTTACTCTAAGGTATGAAGTATGGATATAACTTTATTTCTTTCTAGGTCAAGTGAAGTTTAAATATCACTTCCTCTGTTTGCCTTTAACTGGAGCTAGCCCAGTCCAGGTTAGCTTTGTCTCCTACAAATTCTTGTAACTTCCCAGTAGAACATGAGGCACAGTCTTAATTCTTGTTCAACGTTTGTCTTTTAGTCTAGAGTGGAACTTCCATCTGGAAAGGAGCTGTCTTAATTCATCCAATGCCTGTAAAATAGTGGACACTTAATAAATATTTATAGAATGAATTAATAATGTGAGTTGTAAAGATCTGAAGTTATGAGGGGGTAGAAATTATGATTAACCAGAAGCTATGGAAAAGGAATGCAGAAAGGAATGTGAGTCACTGAGGCTCACATAGAGGGGGAACCACGTCAACAGGGTAGTGGGAGATTAGCTAGCCCTTGCTATACAGGACAATAAAGCAACCCTGTGTGGAGAGTCACTTGGACCTCAGATGGCTTTCCCATGCCCTGCTCTCCTGCTCTGTGAGATCCAGGCAGAATATCATTTTTTTTTTCCTCTTTAAGAAGCTTGATTTCTCAGCTTTCCCCTGGTTCAGTGAGACTTACCTACATGATTAAGATGGTTGCAGGATGTAGGAACAAGTGTGGAAACTATGTCAGGAGAAGAACAGAAAATTTTTGTCTAGGCTGTGTTTTAGATGTTTTTTGATAGCTTGGTAGGCCTGTCCAGTAGGCATGTTGGAACGAAAAATCTGGAACTGGAGAATTGAGGCATTACCCATGGAAGAGTATGGCAAATTCTATATGAATGTCATGGGCATTCAGAAGAGTAATGAGTAGGGGACATTTCTGTGAACATGATAGTATTTGTACTGGACCAGAAAAATGGAAAAGATTTTATCAAATAAAGAACTAGGTGAGGACCGTGAGCAAAGACAGAAGAGGCGGGAAGGTACAGTGCATGCTCAGTAGAGAGAATGGGTTTCTATAACTTAGGCTCTGGAGTAGAGGAGGAAGTGAACAATAAGGGTTTCCCTGGACAGGGAAAACCTTGAATGCTTAGCTAAAGACTTTGAACTTCATGAGCCTGGGAAGAGCATAATCAGGTGTATCTTCTAGCATGATTAATTTTGTAACAACTCTGTTCTGGAAGGGTAGGCAGTAGCCCAAGCTAGAAGAAACCATAGCATTGAAACAAGGTGGTGGCCATAGAGGTTAGGAGGAGGTTACAGGTTTAAGAGATGCAAGGTTAATTAACAAAACAAGCAAGCAGATAAAACACAAAAATCAGCAGCCTATATAGTTTAACAAGAGCCAATGAGACAGGAAAAACAAGCAGATGAAACCTTGCTACTATCATAGTAGGAAGGAAGTAAAGGTGTGGTGATAGATACTTTGCTCAAGCAGTCTGTGGTTGTACCTGTTGCTGTTATAGCAGCAGAAATAAAGAAAGACTTAGTTGACTATTTAATCTGGTGCTAGGCATGGTGCTATACATTCTCCAAGGTTTAGCTAACATTTTCTTTATGGAAACTCCAACAGTAAATGCCATTTGTGAAATTATTAGTCTCATTTGTGAACTGAGGACAGCAAGGCTCAGAGAAGTGAAGTAACTTGCCTTCTATCATACAGCAATTAGTGGAGCCAGGATTTGAACTCAGCTGTTCTGATTCCAGAACCCAGAGTCAATCACTGTGTCCTATTTTGCAATAAGACTTTTTGTGTTAGGATAAATTGGTTTGGCCCAAGAACTCCTGGTACCATAGGGACCGCTCTTTAATGTGCTTCTTTTGGGATGGAAAGCTATTTCTATAATACAAAGGATTCCAAGCATTGATGAAAACCTCTTATAATGGAAGTTGAGAAGTTGTTTGTGTTGGCAGTTCCAGCAGCCTTTTTTGAGCTGCTGGTCTGAGTCTTCACTCTCTCTTGAGCAGGAATGTGGAATTCCTCTTTTTGAAGTGAGTTTGAGGCGGCCTGGTGAGTGCACCGCCATAGAGGCAACAGCAGCTTTGTAGGTTGGAGACTGTCATCAGCTCTGGACTGGTTTCAAGAAACATGGACGGCAGAAATGGAGAAGACCTCAGACCATCCATCCTCCTGCCTGCTTAAGACAGTTCCTGGTGGGGAATTCTGGGGAAGCAGCCAAGAGAAAAGATGTATTTCCAGGAGGGGTTTTCTGCCTCTTCCAGGAATCATTCTTGGGACAGTGTTTCATGGCCCCACACAGTAAGATCAGAGAATCCCAGCAGCATAAAAGCTGCGAAGAAATGAAGTCCTTTTCTGTGATATATGATGATGTTCCTTTTGGAAAACAAAAGAGCTCTCTGATAGAGAGATGGTCCTCTCTGCAGCACAATATCTGCGTTTCCCTTGATCTTGTCTCAGACAAGTGGGAGGGTTGGCAGCACATAACAAAGGCTGAGAATTCAAACTCGTGAACTAGTTCCCTTGTCCAGGCAGTAATCATTCTATGGAATCATTTCTCCCTCATCATTGTGTTAGGTCAGGGTGGATATCATGCCATCAAAATGCAAGGCCTTCCTCCTACAGAGTGCAGAATTATTATTATTATTTTTTTTAACTTTCAAGCCTTTAACTTTGAAGCTTTAATGACTTCATCTGTATACCTGGTAAAAAGGATCTGTGTTGGCTTCTCAGTTCTTATAGCTGCTGGGGAGAGGAGTGTTTCTTCTCTGTTGTTTGTCAGTTTATTTGGTTTACCTTCTCATCCCTCACAGACTTTTTACTTTTGTCCAGTCCTCTGAAATGAAGAAGTTTGGGTAGAGTGAATAACATAGCTTTCTTTTCTAAATTTTAAGTGTTATTGACAGATTGTCTTTTTATCATATTATCAACAACTAAAAGACCATTAAAAGCACATTAGACCTTTAAAAGACCCTATATTTTTAACATAATTTGGGGGAAAGATAATTCTAATTGTCTTTCTTTGAAAACTCTGCTGCCATTCATTCAGCGTGTTCCATGGGCCAGGTTCTATACAAAACAGTGATGTGAAATATTTTTTCATTCCACAACAATGCTGTAAGAAGGAGAGTAACAATTTACAATAGGCCGATGAGTAAAACTGTGGCTTAGTGAGGTCATTTGTAAACTTCTCAAGGTCACTCTGGATTTGAGCCCAGATTATCTCAAGAACAAAGGACATGTGGATACAACCATACATGGATGCTTCCTTATGTAACATAATAAAAACTGTTAAAATGTTTTCATTGTGAAGGCAGTGGGGAACAGGATTGTGTTTTAGAAGGATGCCTACCTTGTGTTTCCAATACAACCACCATTGTACTCCACCCATCCTCGCATCTACTTGGCATTTAGTCTTGGAACTGGTATAAAGTCTGCCGATTTTAAGATAAAAACCTCCCTGGCTCATTTGTCATGTGTCTAAACCACCGCATTTCATTCTCTCATTTCTTCTCTCCATTCTAGGTACTGTTGTCCTCATGGGTCGTTTTCAATAGCCTCCACAAAGTCACAGCCTGTCCCTACCCTCTACCCCAGATAAAATCAGTGAGGCAGTACCCTCTGCCCAGAAGTGTTTGTTGCCTCCTCACATATTGGACCGAATAGCAGACTGTATGCTTGGCTTATGAAATCCTCTACACTCTAGCCCTGGGTTGCTTTCAAGTCTTATCTTAAAGCCCAGCATACACACAGAGCCCCTCCAGCTCCTCATTTTCTACCTGCTTGCATTACTGAATTTTTTCTTATCCCCCACACTTTCTAGACTTTTGCCATCTTTCTGTATTTGTGCATACTCTTCCCATTGCTTAAATGCTGGTTTCCTCCTCATTTCGTGCAAAACTCCTGCTTATGTTTGAAGTCCCAATTCACTTGTTACCCTCTGATTCCTCTTAAAAATCAGTAGTTCCACCTTGTGTTCTGACAGCACTTATTCAATGTTTTAAAAAGCACTTTGTTGTTTCCCAGTACATGTTTCTCCATTCTACTAAACTTTGAACTGTCTAATGATAAAGATAACTTCCTTTTCATCTTTGTGTCTTCTTTTCCTGGCACATGGTTATTGCTTCATAAATATTTGTTGGATGAATAAATAGATAAATGGATGGAAGGATGGTGGGAGAACAGTTAGATTGGCAGTGGAGAAGGACAGGAGCTATTTCAGTGTCTGGATAAAGAAATCAAAGGCATGAGCTAAGATAGCAGCAATAAGAATAGAGAGGAGGTAACTGTTTTGATAGACACTTTAAATTAAATGAAAATGGCTGATCATGGTGATCCATTTCATGTGAAGTGTTGGGAGATGGAGGGCTTATTCCTCCTTGACTCCCAATCTTGGATGACTTTGGAGGAGAAACTGCAGAAGAAGTAGGGTGATTTTGGATTTGGGAGAGGGGACAGTTGGGAATTTAGTTTTTAATCTGTTGAGATTCTATGTGGGACATCCATGCAGTGTTGTTGCGTGGACATTTGAAAATTTGAGAAACTGACAGATTCTTGCTCCTCCAGTGGATGGGCTTTCAGGTTGTTGCTTGGCATTCCCTCTTTGAGCTCCACCATCTCCCTCTAGTCCCTTTATCCACGCTCCAGTGTATACATTCATTCCATGGAAAGATGTCGAAGACATGTTGTAAAATACATAAAATTCTCTGTTTTATTTTCAAAGCAGGATACATGTCTGTTTGTGCATTATGCATAAAAAATTTCTGGAAACGTTGGCAAAATCCCCTGATACCAGAAGTGGTTAGTGGGGGGAGGTGGAGAGGGTATAACTTTTCTTTTTATAAATTCTTTTGTACTATTTAATTTTTTAAATACTAGCAGGTATAGTTTTCAAATTAAGATATAATTCATGCACCATAAAATTTTCTCTTTTAAAGTGTATAAATTCAGTGGTTGATGTTACATTCTCGTTTCACAGTCATCACCACTGTGTTATTCCAGAACTAAATTTTTGTCACCTCAGAAAGAAACCCATATTCATTACCAGGCACACTTATTTCCTCAGTTATTTCTTCCCTTCCCGTAGCTCCTAATCTACTCTCTTTCTCTAGGGATTTGCATATTTGAAACATTTTGTATACATGGGATCATATAATACATGATATTTTGTAACTGGCTTCTTTTACTTAGCATAATTTGTTTGGAATTCATTCATGTTGTTTGTTTCAGTACTTCATTCCTTTTTATTGCTTAATAACATTCCATTGTAGGTATATGCCAATTTTGTTTATATATTCATCACCTGATCAACTTTTGGACTGTTTGTAGTTTTTAGCTATCATGAAAATGCTGCTATGAACATTGATGTACAGGTTGTTGTTTGAATATATGTTTTCATTTCTTTTGAGTATATACCTAGGAGTGGAATTGCTGTGTTATATAGTAACTCCATGCTTAACTTCTTGAGGAACTGTCAAATTGTTTTTCACAGAGGTTGTGCTAATTTTAATTGCCTCCACCAACATATAATTGTTCGTATTTCTTCGCATTCTCACCAACATATGTTATTGTCTGCCATTTTGATCATAGGCACCCTGGAATTATGAAGTGGTATCTCATTGTGCGTTTGATTTGCATTTCCCTAATGACTAGAGATACTGAATGTCTTTTCATGAACTTATTGTCTATTTGTGTATCTTCTTTGGAGAAATGTCTATTCAAATCCTTAGCCCATTTTCAATTGTATTTGTCTTTTTATTGTTGATTTGAAAGAGTTATTTATGTATACTGAATACTAGACCCTTATTATATATAGGTTTTCTTATATTCTTTTGTGTACCGGTAATTTTACACTTATATTTACTATGTTCTATTAAAAAGATTGGGCTTCCCTTATGGCTCAGTGGTTAAGAATCCGTATGCAGTGTGGGAGACCTGGGTTCGATCCCTGGGTTGGGAAGATCCCCTGGAGAAGGGAAAGGCTACCCACTCCAGTATTTTGGCCTGGAGGATTCCGTGGACTCTATAGTCCATGGGGTTGCAAAGAGTTGGACATGACTGTGCGACTTTCACTTTGTCAGTTTATTAAAAAGATTGTCCAGTACACAATAGCTGACATTTTGAAATAATTAAGTGATATTTTAAATAATAAAATGACAATTTAAATAATAAATTAATAGCTTTAAAAATTATGCTCTTGGGGAAAGTAAGTGAATTTATACTATTATAATATGTTGCTTACAGATTACCAGCTGACAGTTTTACCTTGGCATTTCTTTTTCAAGGTTTCCATGAAATAGGATTAGGGACAGTTTACCAAATATTAAGAACTTATTCAAAGTGTAATATAAACCCAAGACATATATAGTCCTATAAACACACATGTGATCACTTATATCAAATAGATGCTTACTCTCTTTTGGTGATGGCTTAGCTACATTTGAAATGGACTTTATCTTGAATATTCACTTAGCTTTTGTCTATTGATATGACCAAACCTCAAATTTTGAGCCCCTTCCAAGCAAATAATTTGCCCATTTAAATGCTCAGGGTATGGCCTCATTTTATAGTGCCATAAAACGAAATTTAAAAAGCCTCTCTAGAGAGCTGTGATTACCATTTTTTCTTTAGTTGTTAGCCAAGCTAATAAATATTCTTAGCAGTTCTGTCATCACATGTCATATAAAACTAGACCTAATGTTAAGATCTAAGAGAGGATCCCAAGTATTACAGCCTTCTATGCAGCTTGAGAGGAAGAAGTGATCCACCTGATCCATCAAACACTTGGATCCTCAGAAGCAGGGCTTAGCACACCCTCCCCCCGACTTCACGAAGGATGTAAGAAGGGGCTCTTAAAAAGGTTTGGCTTGCTGAGGATAGGCTGGCTGGCTGCTCAGGGAAGTGAAGTTATAACTGCATGGCCCTGGGGTGCTGTATGTTCCCAGCTGTCACCGAGGAAACACTTGGCTGTGATTGGAGATAGTCACATAAGCCTCTCTTCCACCATATAAGGCTGTCTTCCATCATATATATGTATTATTTTTTTTCCAATTCCTGACCAATGGCTTTCCAATCTTCCTGCTTCCCTGGTTCCCCAGCATCCCTCCTTGGATACTCCAGCACAGGGTCTCTCTTTTCAAAGGTCTCCATTAAAGCCTGGGACCTTTGTCAAATTCTTGACAGCCAGTAATTCATAAAGGAAAAATGAATTACCTTAGTTTTAGCATAGCTGTAAGGCAAGAGAGTTGTTTGGAAGTGACTGCTGTAGGCTGTTAAGACAGCTATGTAGCTTTTAGGGCTGGCATGAGAAGGATGAAAAGTAATGAGTTAACCTGCTAAGAATTTGACCATTTTAATCATTAGAGTCTGGGTATACTTTGTCTCCATTTATACGGAGTGGGGAAACAGTTATCTTGATAAGCAGGGATTTATCTCACCCCACCTCTCAGTGGCTGCCTGGACTCAGAGTAGAATGGACTCCTTTATGTAGCAAGGGGAATGGGCATGCTTTGTATGAGTAAGAAAAAGAAAAAAAACTCATTGCTATTTTTTCAAAGTTCTTATCAGCAAAGAGCATTACCGAGAAATCCAATAGGGTAGTGATGACATTGAGTTTTATTCCTACGAGGAATGCGCAGATGGCTGGAGTTAGAAGCTATTCATTATTAGCACATATCTCTCATTAATGTTAGTGGAAATTACAGCAGGCCTATCAAAGGGGAAAAATAGAGAAGAGTCTGCTGTATCAAATAAACGGACATCATTTTTGTGCAAAGGTCGCATACTTTGAATAGTTCCTTTCTGTAATTATAACTTCCTGTAGTTAGTTTATTCTTCTTTCTGAGTTTGTATGTTGTCATTGGTAATTTTTAATGACCTGAAGAAAAGCATTTCAGCAAACTGCCCAGGTCTGAGACTTATAATTAGTCATTGCAGCTTGTGGGATCTTTTGTAAATAACTCAATGGAGATGTGTTTCTACATAAAAATTCCCCTTGATTAATTACCCAGGAAATGCTTCCAGTTCATAGATATTTGTAAATCCGTATCATAAAATACTCCATTCCTAACAGTGAGAAACTTGTGACTTTTTTTTTTTTTTTAAACCAGCTTGTGTTTAGGTGTTGCCAGGACTTTAATCAATTTCTATCAAACAACAGTATGGAAACTAATTGCCAACAGCCAGGAAATGTAGTTCCTAGTTATTTCACCTCTATATTCAGGACAGAAACAGAAGATTCAAATTAAAATGTAGTGTTTAAAAATGAAAAGAAAGTTCAAATGGGAATAAACTCAATTAATTAAAAATGCAAGCAACATAGGACTTGAATTCACCATGGTACAAAATTTTAGTACAAATTTAACACATTATTTTCTAATGGCACATTACTCTCCTCATGGGGTGAACTTTGGATATGCTGAATTTATAGGATTTCTGGTTTCTTCAATTGGGAAAGAGGAAAATCTTTTTTACTTCTGATCTCCTCTTTGGATGAAGAAGAATTCTGATTTTATAAGGTGATTTTATAAGTTCCACAAATGGACTTAGTACTAAGAATCACTGCATAGGGTGAAAAGTGAGATTAAGACCACTTAGCAGAGCAAAACACCTACTTTTGACAAATGACTTTATTTTTCCTACTTTACCTTGAATCTTAAATGTTTTTATATTCATCTAATTAATATGGAAAGTATTTTTTCTCATAGCAGTAAAAAAAAAAAAATAATCTAACGTTACCTATTGGTGTAGAAAAATCAGTTTATACAGTTTATATAGAAGAACTTTAGTTCTTCTGTCTAAATTACCCTATGTGAAAGTGGCTCAGTCATGTCCAGCTCCTTGCAATCCCAGGGACTATACAGTCCATGGAATTCTCCAGGCCAGAATACTGGAGTGGGTAGCTGTTCCCTTCTCCAGGGCATCTTCCCAGCCCAAGGATCGAACCTAGGTCTCCTACATTGCAGGTGGATTCTTTACCATCTGAACCACTAGGGAAGCCCTGGGATACTGGAGTCAGTAGCGTATCCCTTCTCCAGTGAATCTTCCTAACCCAGAAATCGAACCAGGGTCTCCTGCATTGCAGGTGGATTCTTTACCAGCTGAGCTACCAGGGAATCCCAAATTACACTATAGCTATATATATATATTTTTTACACTATAGCTATATATATATATATATATTTTACACTATATTTAATAGTCATTCATCACTATCCCATAAGTGCTTTATAAAACATTATTAAACTTCAATTATTCCCCAAACCTTTAGCCATTCACTGGGTAAATGGTTTCCTTGGATGCTACATGAGGAAGGTTTCCTCTCGTCTTTCCATCTTTCTTCATAATTTCAAGAGTTTTTAGTCTCTTGTAGAAATGCCTGCAATGCAGGAGACCCTGGTTCAATTCCTGGGTTGGGAAGATCCCCTGGAGAAGGGATAGGCTACCCACTTTAGTATTCTTGGGCTTCCCTGGTGGCTCAGATCGTAAAGAATCTACCTGCAATGTGGGAGACCTGGGTTCGATCCCCTGGAGGAGAGCATGGCAACCCACTCCGCTATTCTTGCCTGGAGAATCCCCGTGGAAAGTAGAACCTGGCAGACTACAGTCCATGAGGTCGCAAAGAGTCGGACACGACTGAGCCACTAAGCACAGCACAACAGTGTCTTTTTTCAAAATAGATAGAGTCTGCCTAAAGAAGAGATTCCTTCACAGGCACTTCATCAGTGTGTGTGTGTGTGTGTGTGTGTGTGTGTGTGTGTGTGAAATAACTAAATAAGTATGTAGATATATTGGTGTATATGTTTATGTGAACTAAATGTAAGTAGCCTGTGTGCATGCAGGCTTAGTCGCTTCTGTCATGTCCAACTCTTCGCTACCCTATGGACTATATAGCCTGCCAGGCTCCTCTGAGGCAAAGGGCAGAAGAAGGGGGCGACAGAGGATGAGATGGCACTGCGTCAATGGACGTGAATTTAAGCAAACTCCAGGAAATAGTGAAGGCAGCAAAGCCTGGAGTGTTGCAGTCCATGAGGTCGCAAAAGCATTGACACAACTTAGCGCCTGAAGAACAACATATGTGTGTATCTTACATCAGAAGATTCTGATGTAAGAAATGCAGCATTTGCTGTGTTTTTCTGTGGTGAGAAGAGAAGATGTTTGGAACTGCTGATGGGAAGTGGTGGTGACATGGCTTTGGGAAAACAGTCTTATATCTGGGTGGTGGTGCTTTTGTTTGTTTGTAGTGGAAGGTTTATCCTGGTTAGCTCTAATAAGAAATTAGCAAGCAAAGTAAATCCAAGAATAGCAATGATAGTTTAGGAAAATAACATGAGTTTTGAAATAGAACAGATTGGGATAGAACTCAGCTCTTTCAAATGGAAGAGTCCTCTAAGCATGTTGGTTAATGGCTCATCCTCAATTTTATTGTCTGTAATAGGGATAACAATATCTGCATCACAAAGTGGTTTTGAGGATTAAACATGTGCATTGTTTAGTCCAGAGAAATGCTAAGAAACTTCCTTCTATAGCACACATGCTGAGTGTTGGTGGCTGCTCTATGGGTTTTAGATGGGCTTCCCTGATAGCTCATTGGTAGAGAATCTGCCTGCAATGCAGGAGACCCTAGTTTGATTCCTGGGTCTGGAAGATCGGCTGGAGATGGGATAGGCTACCCATTCCAGTACTCTTGGGCTTCCCTTGTGGCGCAGCTGGTAAAGAATCTGCCTACAACGTGGGAGACTGGGGTTTGATCCCTGGGTTGGGAAGATCCCCTGGAGAAGGGAAAGGCTATGCACTGCAGTATTCTGGCCTGAGAATTCCATGTTCTCTATAGTCCATGGGGTCTCAAAGAGTTGAACATGACTGAGTGACTTTCACTTTCACTTTAGATGGAAAAATATTCCTAAAAGTCGGGCCACTCTGCCTCATGGAGCTCCAGAAGCATTGCTGTCCAAATGGAAACTAGAACTAGAAAAAAGATGAAAAACTAGATGCTCAGGATCTTCCTGCATCCCTGCTGGTAAAGATCCTATGACAACTCTAGTATGGAGGATTGGATCTCTAAAAGAAATAGATGGGGTCAGGGAAGAGGAAGCATTAGAGGGAAGGTTGATGATCCTGTGGTCAGGAATCTGCAGGTAGGCTCTGGAGGAGGTCGAAGAGGTCACTGTGTTTCAGGAAACTTCCTGTAGCAGACAGAAGTCTAGGCTGGCTCCTGGTATTCTCCGATTGTCTCAGTTTGAGTAATCACAATCAAGAAGACCTTTTCACAGTGGCAGTTGAGAGAACAGGAGTGCATTGATTCACTGGAAGGATAGATGGAATGAAATCTGTCCAAATATGTACTATGAAGTGGCTGGGAGTGGTCCTAACTTATATAACAGAGCTAAGTCCTGCTCCATAAACTCAGGGAGTCAAGAAATGCTACATCTTTATATCTTTATCACTTTTAAAGCAACTTAGACCCCAGACTTGAGGCAAACAATCAAGAGGGCAAAGGCAGATGTATGATCCAAATGCCACCTCCAGAAGCCTTCAATAACCCTGTCACACTGCCTCCTGAGGTCTGAACTTTTAACGGTAAAACTGAGATAACCCAGGATTTCAGATAGGTTCCATCTTCATGGCGTGAAGTCCCTGGGCATGGTGTTGAGGGTATGTGGGCCTTCCTTCCAGGAGCTTTGTCCAGCACACAGTATCCTTTAACAGGTGTCACTGAGCAAAGGTGTATGTCCCTATAGTATGCCAGCCTAGATGTATGGAGAACCTAAGCCACTTTTACTGTCATTATTGTTGCTTCTTATCATTAAAATGACTATAAAGTGTTTATAGATCCCTTACTATATGCCAGGCATTCTCCATGCCTTATCTCACTCTTATTTTTCCTTTGAGCGTAGTTTTACTATTCATATACTATCCTGTGAATAAGGAAACAAGAAAAGTAATTCACCTGTTGTAGGTCCTTCAGTGAAGAAATGGTTCATCTGCATTTTGAGCCCATGCAGTCAGGTGCCAAGTCATTCTATCCCATTGTCACTTTGGATTTGTCATTAGTTGAAGCTACTGGAGCTAAGCCAGGGCTCTTCTGTTTCAGCCTGGATGGCCTGTTGGTACTGCTTTTGAAAAGCAAAGGAAAGGCATTGTTCCGCTTTCAAGCAGAATCTTCAGGTTGGTCGTGGTTACAATTTTTTAAGGGGAAAGTGAAGGTCAACCATCTACACCTCCTGGGAAATCTGAAGATGCTGAAGTACAGTGGAGGGTGCCTTACCTTAGTACTCAACATGGAGCCATTTCAAGAAGCTCTAACTGAGGAAACCTGGGGACCAGCTTAGTGACAACCAGACCTAACTGCTTTTATCTCAAAACTCACCTGGCAATCCCCAATGACACTGAAGATCTTAGACGTGAGCGAGTGTGTGAAAGTAAGTCACTGAACTGCTCTGAGTAATAATCTCAGTAATCTCACCTGCCATACGGGGAAGACAGAGACATGGTTCCTGTTCCTCTTGTTCTTTAATACTGTATCAGTCATTTCCAACTGATATCTTTGTTTTTTTAATTGCATGTTTAAAAATTAGGATGCTTATAGTACAGAAGAAAATTTATGTATTTTATTAGCTATGCCTCTTCTCACTGAGCATCCATAGCTTGCAGGTCAAACAAATGATTATACTAATACTTGCTTAGAATGACTCTAAGGCTAAAAGGTATGTAAATGAAAAACATTTAAAGAGAAATATTACGTAGTAAGTTTATGCTGTAGCAAAAGTCAATGAGATGATACACTAATGACTGAAGTTTGGGAAACTCTGATTAACATTATTATTTCTCAGATTGTGTACCTCAGAGCAATAATTCAGCAGTAAGATATTGGGGGAAAAGGATTTGCATCAAATAAGTCTAATGAACATCTCACTATGTCTCTTTTTAGAGATTCACAGTTTAGTTCAGTCATACAGTCGTGTCCAACTCTTTGCAACCCCGTGGACTGCAGCATGCCAGGCACCCCTATCCATGACCAACTCCTGGGGCTTGCTCAAACACATGTCCATCGAGTTGGTAATGCCATCCAACCATCTCATCCTCTGTTGTCCCCTTCTCCTCCCACCTTCAATCTTTCCCAGCATCAGGGTCTTTCCCAAGGAGTCAGTTCTTCGCATCTGATGGCCAAAGTATTGGAGCTTCAGCTTCAGCATCAGTCCTTCCAATGAATATTCAGGACTGATCTCCTTTAGGATTGACTGGTTTGAGCTCCTTGCAGTCCAGGGGACTCTCAAGAGTCTTCTCCAACACCACAGTTCAAAATCATCAATTCTTTGGCACTCAGCTTTCTTTACACTCCGGCTCTCACATCCATACATAACTACTAGAAAAACCACAGCTTTGACTATATGGACCTCTGTCAGCAAAGTAACGTCTCTGCTTTTTTTTTTTCCTGCTTTTTAATATGCTTTCTAGGCTAGTGGAGGTGATGAAATTCCACCTGAGCTATTTCAAATCCTAAAAGATGATGCTGTGAAAGTGCTTCACTCAACATGCTAGCAAATTTGGAAAATTTTCTTGAAGAGATCTTGTCTTTGCCATTCTGTTGTTTTCCTCTATTTCTTTGCATTGATCACTGAAGAAGGCTTTCTTATATCTCCTTGCTATTCTTTGGTACTGTGCTTTTAGATGGGTATATCTTTCCTTTTCTCCTTTGCCTTTCGCTTCTCTTCTCTTCTCAGCTATTTGTAAGGCCTCCTCAGACAACCATTTTGCCTTTTTGCATTTCTTTTTCTTGAGTATTGTTTTGATCACTGCCTCCTGTACGAACCTTGTCCATAGTTCTTCAGGCACTCTGTCTATCAGATCTGATCCCTTGTATTCACAGTGCGCTTTTTATAATAGTAAAGGCTCTGAAAAGCCCTGCAGCATAAGAAGCTAGTTCATATTCATTTCGGTCATCAAGGCTTATTGAAGCCTAGCTTTTCTTGTCTTGTTTTCTGTTTTTGTTTTGTTAGCAGTTATTAACGTCTTCCAGAGTTAATGCTGCCACAACACTCTCTGTAAATCACAGAGTGAAGAAAAAGATCACTAAGTGAAATTGAAATAGGTGGCATTACAGTGATGGATTTTGGAAGTGGTTAATTGTGTTGAGGCAGTTGTGTGGGAAGTGATTTGTTCTGTCTTCTCATACCATTGGAGGGAAGTGGCTTTCACTGTCTTTGATGGTAATTCTGCCATTTGGACATCCTTCATTGATTTTCACTTTGTCTACCACTCACCACTGATTCTGTTTTGCTCATTGACATTAGACTAAGAGTTACAAGAGGTTTGAGTTATGAGAAAAAGAGTGGAAAGAACATGCATTTATTTTTGCAGTGGGTTGTCATGGAGATAAATACTTGCGAAGACATAAAGGATGCATACATTTCCATAACCCCTCATTGGCCATAAGTTAGGCCTTCCAAATGCCTTAGGTTGCATTGGTGAAAATGTTTTGGAAGAAGTTTGGGAAATGGAAAAAATAAGTCTGTTAGGTAGATACTGAACTAAGTAGTCCCCAAGAAATATCTGAAAATGGCAGTAAAAAGATTGGGAAACCATTCAAAAGATTAGCACAAACAAAATAAAGGTTTAAAAAGTTAAAAAAAAATTAGCATACAATTTGGGCATTGGTTAATGTCCAAATATCTGCTGTCCAATATGGTAGCTACTAGCCACATGTGACTATTTACATTTAAATTAACTAAGATTAAATAATCTTGAAAAGTCAATTTTATAGTTGTAGTAGCTGCACTTTAGCTATTCAGCAGCCACACATGACAAGTGGCTACTGTTTTGGACAGAATGGAACAGTTCCATAACTGTAAAAAATTCTGCTGGATAGCACATGTGGTGAGAGAATTCTGATATGGTCCCCATGATCCTGTCCCCTGGTTTTCACACTCTTGAATAACCCCCTCCACTTGAGTGTGGGCAGGACCTGTGACCTATATGTAGTTAATAGAATATGGCAAAAGTAATGGGTGCCGCTTCTTTGAATAAGGTATGTTATATGGCAGAGATGATGGGATATCACTCCTGTTGTAAGACTCTTCCTTAGCAGATTGGAGAGACAGATTCTCCTGCTAACCTCAGAGAACCACACAGCCATGTGAATTGCCTGTGTAACTATGAGTATGAGACTAACTATGAGACTAACACCAATTGCCTGTGTAGTTATAATTGCCTGTGTAACTATGCAAGTAACTATGAGCTGCCTCTTGGACCTGCGGAAAGGCTCCAGCTCCAGCCAGCAGCCAGTGAAGAGCTGGGAACTTCATTCCTACAGCTGCAAAGAAAGGAATTTTTCCAATAACCTGAATGAGCCTGAAAGTACGGTCTTCTCCATTTAAGTCTACAAATGAGAAATGCGGTCTGGCTAACATCTTGATTTCACCCTGGTAAAATCAGGAGCACAGGGACCAGCCAAGCTGTGCCTGGACTTCTGACTCACAGAAGCTGTGAGATAGTAAATAAGTGTTTGTTTTAGGCTGCTAAATTTGTGGTAATTTGTTAGGTAGCAGGGGAAAACTGATTTGGTGTTAGTCTAAACTATCTTTGGGAAGTTCTGATAAGCCGTGCCTCAGATGGTCCAGATCTTAAAGAAAGTATAACTTACTTATTGAGACTGGTGCTTTGTCTTCCTGTTAGAAAAAAAAAAAAAAAAAGATTGTATCTCTCAAAAAAATATATAGATATAGATATAGCCAGAATGACCCATTTACTTTTGTGGCAAAGCTCTCATAATAATGTACAGTAATACAGCATACTAGATGAGACCATGAGCTTAGGCATCATAGAAATGATGGCTCGAATTATGGATCCTCTGCTTATTGACTATATTATGTTGGGTCAGTACTTAACCTCTCTAAGCTTCATTTTCTTTATAAAAGGATGTTGTTTTAACTGAAATTATATTTTTACAGTGCCTGACACATACTATGACATCTGGAAACTGAGGGTAGTTTTATTATTTAGTGATATTTTAACATTGATTTCTGATAGGAAGTAATATAAACTCTAACACATTATTCCTGTACTCTAGTTTGGAAAATCAGCATAAAAGATTTTTATCTTCTTATGCCTTCACTCTGTTTTATGTCTGTGCTTCTACAGGCCAATTGCAGGTTGAATGCAATAAAAATAGGTCTTGCATACACGAAGTGCCCCTGTGCTCATAGGTTGCTTTGGCTGTATATTGTCTGGGCAAATCGCCCCCAACCTCTGGCCAGACTGTGGAATGTTGGTTTCCTCAGACATTAGCCCCCTGGGGGTCAATTTTCACAGTTTCCATATGTTTTTATATTACCCCAAACTGTAAATACAACTGACACCCTACCAAATTGGCCCTAATGTTCCTATGTCTAATAGTGGAGTTGGAGGCTTTTATAAAAAAACAATGCTCTGTGGAATTGTGGCAATTATACAAACGTTTGTTTTCTAAAGTGTTCAGGTTCCATTTTTTCTTTTTTTAATTTGAAAAGAAGTAAATGATGTGCAAGGAGAAAATTGGAGGGAACAAGGCAGGAGTTTTAATCTTAGGTCTGGGTCCTTTCTTGGTTTTGCACTCATGATCCCAGAAGATCCGTCCTGTGGTCTGTTACCTGTTATCTGCAGTTGTCCTTGGTCCTTTGTGTTTCTCTTACTTTCCATTTTTGTTGAGCTTCTACTTTCATCTTCACTTATTTTATCGTCTCCCAACTCTTAGTCTTGATTTAAATCTGTTTGTATGGGAGGAAGAGCCAAGCTCATTATGAGGCAGTGAAGTCCCAGGATATGAAATACACTAAACATTTCTGCTTGTGGAGGTAGACTCATCCATAAAAGCTAATCATTTGTTCACAAATGGTCACATTGAGGTTAACGGGTACAGAGACCGGAAATTAACGGGAAATTGCATGGTGTCCTTGTTGGTTTTGTGTTCAGCTTTCTAGCTGTGTCTTTATTTCAGTAACTATCACTGCCCCCATGAAGTCTAAAGCTGTTAAGCTCCCACCTTCCATTCCAGAGCTCCCCTGGCTGAAAGCTAATATTCTTGGGTAATTACCTCATATGTATCTAGTTCTCTAACAGTCAACCAAGTTGCTGCTCAGCATCCTGTGAAGTTCGGAGTGATGTGCCTTAAAGTAGCTGAACTATGGAACAGAGATTGTATCTTGAGCATGTCTGTTTCTCCTCCTAGAGCTTTTTGGGGCTGCTTGAGAGAAGAGAAAGTGAGACAGGGGTGTGAAGGAGTTCTGCGACACTCTCCACAGTTGATTGGCACGGCACAGATATTAAGGGGCTGGGGGTAGCCTCTGGGACAGAATGATTCAGATTTCTGCCTCTCCTGCTCAGTTACTCTGTAACTTTCAGCTGTAAGAATAATCAAAGGACCTTCGATTAATAGGGTTGTGAGGATTAAGTAAGCTAGTGTATGTAAAGTGCCTAGAGCACATTATGGAATGTGAGCATTTGCTGCTGTGATTGTCATTACCTGGCTTCAGCAAACCGTGGGTCATGGGCGAAATTCAGCCCTGCCACCTGTTCTTATAAATAAAGTTTTATCCATGTACAGTCATACCCATTTGGGTACGTTATCAGTGACTGACTTCATGCTATAATGAGAATATTGAGACACAGTTGAATACGGTTTACAAAGGTTGCATAGCACCCAAAGCATAAGTTATTGACTATATATAGCCTTTTATGGAAAAAAGTTTGCCGATCCCTATTTTTAGTCTTTAGAAAGCTTTTCTAAGCAGCATGAATGAGAACAAGCCATCAGCCTGCTATGAACTGTGTAGATTTTTCAAAAAGTATTTATTGGATATAAATTAAGAAAGAGAAACAAGGCTCATTTCTTTTGGACTCAACCTTTTAGACTTTCAGTTTAATTTCAAGAATGACTGTAGAAATGAGAACTCTAGGTTGTTACTGTGTTTTTACCAGGTAATGCCCTGTTATAGTCATTGGCCCAGTTTTATTTTATTTCTTTTTACTTTATCTGAGTTTCATTTCATTGACAATAAACTGATATTCATTATATGAGATTGAATTCTTCTTTGTAGAAGAATACTCATTCTCAGACCTGCATGACCAGCCCATGCCCTCTGGGTCACCATACCTATCTGGGAGACCAAGTGATAAGAAATTTATTTAGTAGTCAGAGCCAATAGAAAGAGCCAAGCTTCTTAGGTAATCATGTGACCCTTACAACAGTATTGTATAGTCTACTTGATGGAAGATTGCCTTGTTAATAGATGCCCATGGATTGAACATTGACTTCTGAAGCAGGTAAAAAAAAGGCCTTGCCTTTTCTGTTTGAGTTTCCTCTGATGACAGTCCTACCAAGTACATCTAGAGGAGGGCCAGGACGTATCAGAGAGGGTTGCCTTTCTCTGCTCTCTATCCCCGGGGTCTTTTCTAACAGGCCCCCATCATCTGTCGTCTTGAGCTTAGGCTGTCAGTCATTGAGTTCCATTCATACTTAAGTTAGTGCTCCTTTGATACTTTGGGTGAGGAGATTCCACAGGGCTAGAGTAAAGGAGAACAGTTGAAAGAAGTCATCCCTTTGAAACCTCCCCTATGTGAAATATCTATAGAAAAACAAACCCTTTTCTTGCTGCTGCTGCTTCTGCTAAGTCGCTTCAGTCATGTCCGACTCTGTGCAACCCCATAGACGGCAGCCCACCAGGCTCCCCCGTCCCTGGGATTCTCCAGGCAATAACATTGGAGTGGGTTGCCATTTCCTTCTCCAATGCATGAAAGTGAAAAGTGAAAGTGAAGTCGCTCAGTCATGTCTGACTCATAGCGATCCCATGGACTGCAGCCCACCAGGCTCCTCCGTCCCTGGGATTTTCCAGGCAAGAGTATTGGAGTGGGGTGCCATCACCTTCTCTGCCTTTTCTTGCTAATTGTGACCATCTTCTGCTCTGTAACCTCTTCTCTAGGTTTTCTTGGCTCTTCTTGGCAAACGAGGTAAAGGGAATAGATACACACTTTAGAAGAGGGTTATTTGGGTCAGAGGGTTCAGGCTAGCACTACAATTTATCCACTATGTTCAAGAGACTGTTGTAGGAACATTAGGCTTATGAAATCATTTAATGCCTCCCACCTCCCATGAGATAACTTGCCTAGAGTCACACACTTTGTAAGTGTCACCTCTGTGATGAGAATACAGCCAATCTGGAAGCTAAGTCATTGGTCTTGGGCATCTTACTATCTTGTTTCTTGACCTGCTTTGTCTTAAATGATTCACCTGTTTCTTCAGACTGAATGAGGAATAGACATATAGAATCTTCTCCTCCAAGGAGAATTTTGCTGATGGGATCCGATACTCTAAGGTGAAAAGTTAGGGGTCTCGTTATCTCTGGGAAGCTCCACTTCTCAAGTTTTCAAATCTGAACACCCCCTTCCCTTTAACCCTTCTTTCTTTAGCAATATTATCAGGTTCATGATATATCTGACTCTCATAGTACATGATAAATGATGTCAGTCTAAGTTATGTTGGCATCATGTGCTTTAACTGAGGTGGCCTTGTTTCTGGATCCTCAGGCAGCCCCAGACACCACAGGAGAGGTGGGAGATGGGAGGATATTCACCTCCAGGGAATGAAGGGACAAAGGACTATAGGTAAGGAGGGGAGGGGGAATCTACTGAGGAGGGAAGCCAAGAAGGGAGCATGGGGAGATAGTGGGCATCCTGCTGAAGGATTTTGGCAAGGACCTAGGCAGTCAATGCTCCTGGCCCAGCTGGTAGGCTGCTCTTGAGTGGAGGCTGCAAAATGCAGAGTTCAAGAGATCTAGCTCATTCTGGAACTAAGTCCTAAGACCTTGATCCTACTTGTTGCCTTCTGTTGGGAGGAGACTGAGATTCAAGTAGCCAGAGCTGGCCAGATACTTTCTCTTTAAGGAAGGAGTATCATGCTTATGATATTCAGCACATTTGTGCATGCTCTAAAAATATCTTTAGAATATTTATGATAGCTTTCTAAAATTTATAGCTATGCTGAAGTACTGAATGGTATTTACAAGCTTTTTAAATAATGGGATCATCTCAGTGGTTAAAAGTAAAAACTTTTATTATGGGAAATTCAGCATGCAGTACTCATTGTCACCTTCCATTGTGTGTGTGTGTGTGGCCCACCTACTTGTGCAGTCGCTTCAGGATCCAAGCTCACTCACCAGGCTTGTTGTGACCTTCCTGCAACACTTCTATTAGGATAAGGTTCCAGGAATGTAACTTATCTTATTATTAAGGAAATCACAAGTAGAAGCTAAATGTATGACAAAAGGGGTGTAATAATGCATTCCAAAGTCCATTGTCTGATGTATTTGGAATACCTGCTATTCTGATGTGGGGAGCAAGACACCAAATATGTGTTCACAGTGTTGCACAGGACACCATTACATTCGTATTGTAAACTAAGTGTGAGAGAGAGGGAACATCCTGTAGTCTGTCTAAGCATTTTGCCTATGCAAATTCATCAACTCTTCACAATAACTCTGAGTTACACACAATTATTCCCATTTCATGTGTGAAGTACAGAGAGGTTAAGAAATTTGCCTATGGCCACACAGCTATGAGCTACTAGACTTCCAATGGAAACCCAGGCAGTCTGGCTCCAGAGTTTATGGTACTAGTCCTTGCACTGCAGCTGCTCCTGGAAGATTCATATAACTCAGAAATTATCTTCCATTGTGGTTGTACCATTTTACACTTCAAGTTAAACCTGCGTCTAGTTACTTATACAAGAGAAAGGAAAACATATGTCCATGGGGTGGGGGTGGGGGGAACTGGTACAGTAATGTTCATTGCAATCTTATTCTTAAAAAAAAAAAAATCAGAAACAACCCAAATATCTACTTAACAAGGGAATAGCTAAATAAACTGTGATATATTCATAGTAATGGAATAGTATTCAGCAATAAAATGGAACTTACATACAACATTTTGAGTGATATCAAAAATCCTACAATGAATCAGAGAAGTCAGACACAAAAGAGCATATACCATATGATTCTTTGAAGTTCAGCAATAGACAAAACAAATACATGTAGATAGAAGTTAGAGTAGAGATTACTTTGTTGCAGAGGGAAGGAAGGAACATGAGGCTAGGGGATGGCAAATTTCTGTATTTTGACTGCTTGAAATCACTGACTCATGCACTTAGTATCTGTGCCTTTCCTTGTCTGTATTTATACCTCACTTAAACACATACACACAAATACAGTAGGATGTGAAAACTCCCGCTTCTTCAATCTCAATACCTTCTTCAGTGATAACTGTTGTTTACAGACTGGAGTGGAGTTTCCAGGAGTATATATACAGGCCATTTCCATATGAGTGCATGTATACATCCCAATGGGCTATTATATTTTAACATAAGTAGAATCAGACTTATATGTATTATTCTGCAACCTGCTTTCCTTTTTTGGCTAACAATACATCTTGAAAATTTTTTCCACGCCTACACTTTAGTTTTGCCTGGATGTCTTTAGCTAGCTTAGGATTCTATAGTATGAATGTACTTGATTTCTTCAGCTAGTTTCCTTCTGATGGACAGTTCAGTTCAGTCACTCAGTTGTGTCCAGCTCTTCGCAACACCATGGACTGCAGCATGCCAGGCCTCCCTGTCCATTACCAGCTCCCGGAGCTTACTCAAACTTATTTCCATCGAGTCGGTGATGCCATCCAACCATCTCATCCTCTGTCATCCCCTTCCCCTCCTGCCTTCAATCTTTCCCAGCATCAGGGTCTTTTCCAATGAATCAGTTCTTCACATCAGGTGGCCAGAGTATCAGAGTTTCAGCTTCAGCATCAGTCCTTCCAAAGAATATTCAGGATTGATTTCTTCTCGGATTGACTGGTTGGATCTCCTTGCAGTCCAAGGGACTCTAAAGAGTCTTCTCCATCACCACAGTTCAAAAACATCTGATGGACAGTTAGACATTTATCAAATTTTCATGTTTACAAAGCTATGAAAATTGTTGTACACATATATCTGTGCACACATGCAAGCATTTTTGTAGGCTACTTGCCTAGAAATGGGTTTTCTGGGGCAGAAGGTATGTACACTTTGGTAGATACTTACAAACTGATTTCCAGAAATGCTTTTTTTGATGACGCTTGTGACATATGAGGGAGCTGGATTCCTGAATCCTCTCCAACAATGGATGTTATCAATTTAAAGATTTTGAGAGCAGGTGGGTTAAAAGATGACATATTGTTTCTGCGGGGATTTTAAAAGAAGGAAGCTTGCTTTTAGTTTATATGCAAAAATACACATGCTCTTAGAGAAACATATGCATCTCCTTCCCTATATTCTGGGCTACGTCATAACAGAGAACAGTTTCCTTTCCTTTAGGAAGAAAGAAAAAGAAGAGAGATACTAAGCCCTGACAGTCTGATAAGTGGGAAAAAATACGGTATTAAAGGTGGGAGAACTAAAAATCCTAAAAGTTTAAATAAATGAAAGAGATCTCAAACTTGGTGAAAGTAGTATTTACTTTGAGTGTCAGAGAAGGTGTAAGGTTTTTGAAAGTATTTCACATGGTTTCTAAATTCAAATATTATTATCATATCAGTTAGATATATATTAACATAGAGAAGTGACAAAGACATCAGTGCAAGCATTCATTTAATCAAGTGAGTATTTTTGAAAGTATTATGCTCTCTCAACAGCAAGTTAGAGAATAATTTTAATTTGATGGACTATTTTAGTGAGAATAGCAGGATTCTGTCCTCTCGGACTTTCATTCCTTTTAAAAAATTTTATTTTATTTGAGATAGAGTTAGTTCACAATGTTATATTAATTTCTGCTGTATAGCAAGGTTATTCAGTTATACACACAGACACACATATATATATGTGTCTGTGTGTGTGTGTGTATATATATATATATATATATATATATATATATATATATATATATTCCTTTTTTGTTTTCTTTTCCATTATGGTTTATCACAGAATATTGAATATAGTTCCCTGTGCTATGTAAAAGGACCTTGTTGTTTGATCATTTCTCTATATAATAGTTTGCATCTGCTAATCCCAAACTCCCAATCCACCCCTCCTCACCTTCCCCATGGCAACCATAAGTCTGTTCTTTATGTCTGCGAGTCTGTTTCTGTTTCATAGATAAGTTCATTTGTGTCATACTTTAGATTCCACATTTAAGTGATATCATAGGGTATAACAAATGTCTTTCTCTGTCTGACTGAATTTACTTAGTATGATGATCTCTAGGTTCACCCATGTTGATGCAGATGACCTTATTCTATTCTTGTTTATGGCTGAGTAGTATTCTGTTGTGTATGTGTTTGTGTACCTGTGTGGTGTGTGTGGTTTGTGTGTGTATGAATAGACTTCTAGATTTTAGGTTGCCTCTGTGTCTTGGCTATTGTAAATGTGCAGTGAACTTTAGGGTGCATGTGTCTTTTCAAATTATAGTTTTCTCTGGATATATGCCCAGGAGTGAGATTGGAGGATCACATGGCAACTGTGATTTTAGTTTTCTGAGGAACCTTCATAATGTTTTCCATAGTGACTGTACCAATTTCCATTCCCACTATCAGAGTAAGAGGATTCCCTTTTCACCACACACTCTCCAGCCTTTGTTATTTGTAGACATTTTAATGATGACTACTCTGACTGGTATGAGGTGTAGTTTTGAGTTGCATTTTTCTGGTAATTAGCTATATTGAACATCTTCTCTTATGACTATTGGCCATCTATATGCTATCTTTGGAGAAATGTCAGACATTCATTCTTAATATGGTAGCCATTGTTGATCTTGATACCTGTTGGAATTTTAAAAGTGCTGACTTTTTAATTTTGAAAATTGATGTGACTTGCTTTATGAAACTGGTCAATTTAAGGTAAACATGGAAAACTGACCCTATCACTGTATTCTCCAACTAACCTCTATTCACCACTGGATCCAATAACTGGTTTTTTGGCAGGGCCTTGGCATGCCAGGTGCCTAGTGGGGGGAGTTTTGGAAGTGGGTGTCATTGACACTGTCCTCTGAGGCAGTATTGCCCGAGGAGTTTGTCATCTGCACCCCCAGGGACTCTACCTTCTTAAATTTAGAGACAGTTGAGATCTGTACTGAGTTTAGCATGATTTATGCAGTGTGAATTTACTCTTGCAGGTGGTAAAAGGACCGATAAATCGCTTACAAATCTCTATTCTTGGAAATGTCAAATTTATTGGTAGTAAAAATCACTATGATAATTTGTTCCAGTGAGCTTCTGTGGGTACATTTACTCTTCTTCAAGGGATCTCAAATTTTTAAATTTCATGACTTAACTACCTGCCTCCCTCTCTCCCCTCCTACCCTGTAAATTGCTGTTTCTGACCTGTGCTTCATAGACTTATGGCTTCCCTGAGGGGCACCTGAAAGAGAGACTGTCTAGTAGATGAGGTGCTGATCACCTGTTCCTACCCCACCCCACCCCACTCCTTATCTCTGTCCTACCTCTGGCAGGGCAATTTTTCCTTCTACTTTTAACTTTTAAGGAAACTTTCAGTTGAAGAAAGACTTCTACCTGTAGAAATACATTTGAAAACCATTTGAAACTCCTGTCAAGGAGTTTGCATACTGTATATGTATCTCTTGATGTTCACGTGTACAGAACCTTACTCTGCACTGATCTATTAGGCCCAAATCCTAAGCAGTGCCATTCAAAACCCAGCCTTTCTAATCACTGGAGTCCTAAGTAAGTCAGTATTTGAAGGAATGGTTAGAGAATTTGATGATTGGCCTCCATCACAGAGTCCAAACTTTAGTTTCTCTTTTTTCCTAGCTACTCGTTCTTAATTTAGGAAAGCTTTCAGGGATGTGTGGATTTTGAATTTTTTTTTTTCTTTTTGGATTGAAAAAACCACTGCAGCATCCCAGGAGATAAGGTCTAATATGTTCAAAATGCTTCAAGAACTATGTAGGAGTTTTTTAACAGTGCAAATGATGTTTGTAATAATAATCTATTGTATTTATCCCTGGTACTTGCAGAGGAAATATTTAGCAATTAGTTCTATATAACTGTGGATTTTAAAGTAATAAAAAAAATATTTGGTTATAAAGATGTTCTCTAATTGAACAGTCTCACTAGTGTTACGGACCTCTCCATTGCATTCTGTTACTGATCTTACTTCCTATGCAACAAGAAAATGTGCTTCCCCTGGCTTAGTGTGAACTTTGGAACCTCTGTATTCTTGTTCAATTAGGAAGCAAGAGGTCATTGTTAGCACCTACGCAGTAACCAAAAGGCAGTCTTCTAAAAGTAGATTAGTGTGTACACTTAGTTCATAGCTTCATAGTTATATAATACTATATTCACTAAAAATGAGAAATATCAGACAGTGATTATCCAGTCCAAATAATGAGTAAGAGGATGGTTATTCCACCTCACCTTTTATCCCCTTAATATGTGCCAACAGGAGTATTTAAATCACTGCTTCAGTTGGTTCGGTAAATATTTGTGAAGAGCCAGAGTGTTCAGAATATTTTTATTAGCAAGATTTCTAGTAGATTTTTCAGCTTAATAATTCTCTTGAACTTCATTTTCTTGGCATTGGAGGGTGTAGGAGAGTATATAAGTTTATAAGGACTAGAAATAAGGGTTTCTTGTTGAGCGGGGCTACCACCTGGTTATTGTTTCATCTGGACATGTTTGCTGCTTATCATCTAATTCTCATCTCATCCATAAGTTTGCAAGAGCAGTGGTTCTCAATACCCTTCTGTTGGGAGTCAGAGCTCAGTAACAGTGGCTGACTCAGCAGTGCTGGGGAGAGGTCACAGAGGGATTACTGGGGACCCCCAGGTGACTCTGCTCCAGGGCTCTCCTCTTTTGGAATCACTGCTCCTGAGCACTCTGCCCTCCTGTCCCCTCATGTGTTGGATTAGATTTATGGGAGCTGCTGTCGACATGGTTGCCTAAATCTGTGGAATGTTTTCCTAAACGCTGCTGGTGAAATAGTCCACATGAAGTCTGTAACTCCCTCCAACATACACACTTTTTTTTTTTTTTTTTTTTAAAGAAAACTGTCTTCTATCCTTAGTCTTGTATTCACTTGATCGCTTTATGATTTTTCACTTTGAAATCCTATAGATTCATTAAGAACTTTTATTCCAACCACTCAGGCTTTCTTTAAGACGGTGATTAGCCAAAGTGTTACTCTGCTTGAGCTAAGTGATGACAGTGTATTTGATTGGAGCCTTGTAATCATTATTTTAAAATCAAAGTAATAGATTATGATTTCAAAGTAGGAACATGATCCAAAAGAATAATAGTAATTAGAACAGCAACCACTTAGAAGAAAGTAAATGCCCCCATGACAGACCACAGGGCCCTCTGTGTGGCCTGAGTCCCACCTACCTTTGCAATTCCATTTCCCGTCTCACTTCTTCCCCAACTCTGTACCTTCCTACTCCCTGTCCCCCTACCTTGCCTGGACTAGCTTCACTGTAGCCTTCCAGTTGATAGAAGTAACTGGGTTCTTTCCTGCCTTGGGAATAACACCTGCTGTTCTCTCTTCCTAAGGGGCTCCTCCACTACTGTCTCCTGGGTTGGATCCTTTGAGTCTCACCCATAGTCTTGTTTCCTTAGGAGGTTTCCCTGACCACAGTGACTGTAGTCATTCCCCCACCCTATCGCTTGTCCACATATAATCACATCATCATCTCTCACAGCATGCTATTTATTTCCTTCAACATATGGAAACCCAAGTTGTGTGTTCTTGATACTTGTCTGTCTCCCCCCACTGGACTCCTAGCTCCACGAGGAGGGTGAAAACTATACCTGTCCCATTCACCACAGCAGTCTCACTGCCATTCTGGCACCTGGTGTTAAGTGGGTGCTCCACATATTTGTGGTTGAATGAATGGAATGTTTTGAAGTCCTAAATTTTCCTGAACTCTATACTGGGTACTTCTATTACGATAATACATTGTCTTCCAATGGTTGAATTTAACCAAGCTGTGCTGACTTTTCTCAGGCATATGAAGGATCAGAACAAGAAGGTGGCCAACCTGAAGCACAATCAACAGTTGGAAAAAAAGAAGAATGCCCAGTTACTGGAAGAAGTCCGCAGGCGAGAGGATAGCATGGCTGACAACTCTCAACATTTGCAGGTGAGTCCAGCCTTCTCCTCTTAGCCCTTAAATAATTGGAGATCAACTCCCTCCAAAATACACTCCTTGCTGTGGGAAAGCATGCATGGAAATGGTGGGCATACCTTTGCTCTAAGTCCTGCACTAACCGTGTACTCCCAGGGAATCCAGTAGGTCTTTCTTAGTACGGAGCATAATTTTCAAAATAGTGCCCAAGAAAGGCAGGTTATGGTGGAAGTTGCTCAATCTGCACACAGTCTCTTGGTTCCTGTGCCTCACCTTAAAAGGTAAGGGCTGCGATTATAGAGTTGGCAAGAAGCTTGAAACAGAAATGTCTTCCTTTTAGAATTATATTGAACTTGTTTTGGTGTCAGGAGTGAAATGTATGGGTGTTATCACAGAAGGTATTTGGAAGAGGATGCATCAAACTGATTTCAGACATTTTACAGAACTGGTTTTGTTTTGTTCAAAACTCCAAGGCTCTGATCATTATTCTGTCTTTTCTGTGGAGTATAGTTATCTCTGAATGGATGGCCCTATCTCAGAAACCAAATGGCCGACTGGAAGCACCAATTTTTCCTCATTAACCATCCCTATTTTTGGCGAAAGAGCTCTCCCCATGTGCTCAATAAAACATTCAAGCTAAAACAGGGCATTTACTTTGAAGTTCCTTTATTTATTCCAGTGTGCCTTTAAACAGAGCAGTTCAAGTTCGAGTTGGCCCGAGTTCATGTTAAATTCTGCTTATTAATTAGTGTCTTTCTCTAGTTATATATTAGGTTTCCTCCTTGGAGATAGAAGAAGTTAGATAATTTCAGTATGTACTCATAATTCTCTTTTTTAATTGACCGAAAGAGGAATAAGTAATTATTCCACAGTAGGAAATACAAGGAAATGTCTTGCATAGAATATGTCACAAGATAGTTACATAGTCAATATTAGTTTCCTTTTTCTCTGTGTTCTGGGGGTGCTCTGATGATGTCAATCAAGCCCCTTTACATTCAAAGCCCCTTTACTTCAAAGTAAATGCCCTGTTTTAGCTTGAATGTTTTATTGAGCACATGGGGAGAGCTCTTTCGCCAAAAATAGGGATGGTTAATGAGGAAAAATTGGTGCTTCCAGTCGGCCATTTGGTTTCTGAGATAGGGCCATCCATTCAGAGATAACTATATTCCACAGAAAAGACAGAATAATGATCAGAGCCTTGGAGTTTTGAACAAAACAAAACCAGTTACATTGATGCTTGATTTTTGGGTATCATGATAGTAGCATCAAGTCCTTTGTTCACTCCTGGGATCATCTTAGGATGGACTAGTAGTTTATTTCAATCCATGGCTTCCTCAGTGTTTTTGAGAAATCAGTCTCAGGGTTTTGGGTATTAGTTCTCCCATGAATCATATGAGATGTTATATTAGAATCTACAAATTGAGATAATAACTAAAATTTGCAGAACTGTATTGCTTTGTCAGACGTGTTTTCTTATTCATGCCTTACAATAATGTTGGTGATTTTATATATGGTAATACTAGAGTCTCAGAAAAGGTATGAAGTAGCATCCTAGTAAGTGGTAGACATGGAACTGACTTCAAGTCTTCCTGCCTTCAAGAAACAAATGGAGAGAAACAATAGCAGCAGTGGATCTCATTTGTTAACTTTTCAGTATGCTGTGTATTGTGCTGTCATTGGTTCTGTCAGCAGGGTTTGTTGGAACTCTTATTTCCAAGTCATAGGAACACAATAAGTTGAACTAAGAAGAGAACATGAAGGTATTCAGGCAATAGCATCAGGGCTCTGTCTTCATTCTACTCACAGGCGTTGCTCTACTCTTGGTTGCCTTGACTCTCAGGAAGGCTGTTCCACGGTGATGCCAACTATGGCTTCCAGCATTCAGCCTACATTCTACAAGTGCAGTCACCCCAGGGGGAGGAGAAAGGTTCTTTCTGAGTAGTTCTAGCAGAAATCCCAAGGCGGATAGAATGAATAAATTGGCTAGGCCATGATCAAGTTATATGGTTACTTGGAGTCTAGAGAAAAAGGGTTAACCTCACCCAAGTCACATGGTCTGAGATTGAGGACAGGTAATCCCTCACACGAAAGAGGGTTCTGCTCAGAAGGGATGCTGGGCAGATAAAATCACAGAGATCCATTATAACCATAGTATGGGGTAGGTTAACTGTTATCCCATTTGATTTATGAGAAGGAGGAGGAGACCCCGACTTATTCAGCTAGTAAGTGGCAAAGTTGGGACACAAATCCAGATCTGACTGTCTTCAAGTTGTGAGAGTTCTAATTAAGAGAGGAAGGCAAGAAAGCTGTGGAGTGGCAGAGAGACTTCATGGAACAGGGGGCATTGGAGCTAAGTTTGACATGGAAGGGATGGAGCAGGAGGGCAGGCTCACCAAGCAGGAGAGCTATCAGAGAATGTACAGAGGCTGCATAGCACAAAACATAACAAACCAGTTGGTCATAGTGACACAGAGATTAAGTGTTGTTATTGTCTTCCTTAGCTGACTCTGGAGCTAGAATGCCTAAGTTTCAAGCTTCCAAATTTACCAGCTGAATGTTCTTAGCAGGTTATTTCCCTAAGCCTCAGTTTCTTCATCTGTAAAATGTGTATGCTCATTCCACCTGCTCTAAAGTTACTGTGAGGACTAAAGAGTCAATGCGTGTAAAGAATTTAGAACTGTGCTTGACACAAGCTGTGCTCAAAGTAAGTGTTAGTGATTGACTGTTTTTATATTGGGTTGGTCAGAAAGTTCATTCAGGTTTTTCCGTAAGAGGTTATGAAATAGGAAAAGATAAAAGAAGCATTTTTTTAGAATATGTATTATATGTGTGGGTATTTGTGCAGTTCTGCTATGATATGTGCTGAGCATCAAAGTTTCTGTTTTTTTCTATATATAGTAATTTTTTTCTTTTCTAAGGACATGTCTAGTTATGGAAATTAATGTCTTGTTTTGGCCCATGAAGTTTTGTATAGCAATATTTTCATAAGGGGCCTTGATAACTACCTCATAGGCATATTCATAAAAGATAGCATGGTCTGGAATTGCTTAGTTGCATTCCTGACCACCCCAAATAAAGGATAGCATTTGAAATGCAATAAAAAGTAATCACGATTAATTTTGATGAAAATGTCTCTGGTTAAGGTTAATAGAGAGTGAAACTCCCACTTTCCTGGATTGTGAAGCAGATGTACTCAGATGCAGTAATTACTGCCTTCTGAAGACAGAACTTTTCTTTCTGGGGGCACTTGATTTTTTAGTTTTACTGTTGTTTTAGGTACTTCTCGTTTATAAGTTAGCCTGCTAATCCCTTTAAGTTTCAATCAATTGGGATCTGGTTTCGATGGCTGGTTGGTTGATTGGTTGGTAGATATAAGTTTGGCACCTACTAAACTTGATTTATTCTACACCAGCATTTTTTAATGTTTCAACACCCTGACTTTGACCAAGCAAATAGGTATTATATCCAGAAAAATCTTAGGTAAAAGTACTGCCTGCAACAGTAATAGCTGTTGGATCAGACTCCAAAGAGAGATCAAAGAGATTCATCCAGTTGATATGAAAATCGGAGAAAAATTTGAATGTAGATAAAGTGACCATGTTATTTATTATCCAAACTAGGAGAGAAGCAAAAACTGGACCATTTCAGTCAAGCCAAAAATGCAGTCATAGTAAGAAAGATTTCACAAACTCACCCTTCTTTAGTTCCTAAGTTTATAGTTTTATGGCAGGAATTGCAGGCTCAGGTGCCTTCAGGGTCTAGACTATTAATGTAAATAAGAAACAGGTTTGCTTGTGAGAAAATTTATGATGCCTGGTTCTTTCAGCTTTTTTTTTTTTGGTAGAGATGTATCAGTTAGCAAATGCCACAATAATGCTGTGTAGCAAATCACCCGCAAGCTCAGTGAATTTAAAGCACCAATAGTTATTCTCACAAATTTTTAGGTAGACAAAGTAGCTCAGCTGCTCCAGAGTGAGCTAGGGTGGGTATGTCTGTTGCTCACTCAGGTCTGTGGGTGTCTGGACAGCTCCGTTCCACATGGGTTTGTTATGATGCTCAGGCTGAAGGAGCATCAGTAACCCAAGGAAAACTTTCTATGACAGTAGCAGAGACACAAGACAGAAAGCCGAAACGTGCTATTGTCTCATAAAGCCTAGTCTTAAACTAACACTGATTTTTCACCCCACTTCAAGGCGCATGGGTAAGCTAACAGTCAAGGTTTGGTGAACTACCCTCTGTCCAAGAAGAGAACATTGTAAAGAAGTAGGTATAAGGATGGGTGAAGAATTGAGACCAGCCGTTCAATCTGTTAAAAAGAAATAAGGTTTGCAAAAATATTTCTCTATTATAAGAAAAATAATAACATAAATATAATGAAAAATTGCAGCTGCAATAGCTTTAGTCTATGGATGTAATTGAGAGTGGCGGGGACTGTAGGGAACTCCAGAACTCATGCCTCATTGAAAGGAGTTGGGACCTCGAAGCTTTGGCTAAATAGATATTGCCATTAGGGTGGGTTAGGGTTAAGGAACCTTCTGATTGCCATAAAAATGTAAAATCTTATGTGAAATCCATGGATTTTAGAAAATCGGTTCAATTTTTTAAAGCATTCTCTGGGTCTAGAGAAGCACATGTGCTGGTGAATTGAGTGTTGGTTTGCAGCCTCTATTGCACAGCCTCATGCTCTGTTCCCACTGGTTTCATGTGGTATAAGTAGAGATTAAGAATGTACACTAACTAGCTTAGCCTGACCCATTGAAGAGAGATGGCAGTTTAGTGTATTTGTGGTTTTTTTTTTTTCTTGCTGTTGTTATTGGACAATACCTTGAGTAGCTTGAATTATTGTTCCTCAGAGGAGACGCCCACAATGTAGAGGAGTAGAGAGTATTCTTAATTTAAGTTCTAAAAAAAGAAAATTTTTTTTTTTTTTTTGAGAATTGGCAAAGAGAGCAGGAACAAGAAGGGAAAGAGCCATGGAGTTGAACTGTCCAGTGTTAAAATAGTGGCCCTTACTATTTTTAGCGCAGGACCTCGAATAAGGCAGAATCTCTCTGGCTCTCACTTTTTTCATCTGTAAATGCGGATTACACTCTGTGGCTCCATGGGTGGGTTAAATAAGATGAGGTTTATGAAAGAGCCTAGCAGAGTACCTGGTCTATGTGAGGTTCAGTTATTCGAGCTTTCTCCCAGAGAGACTGATAATGAGCTTTTAAATATAGAAGACAGTGACCAATGGGAGTATCACGCAACAAATCCTTTGCAACTATTTTATGCTGATGAGTAATACAGATATAGAGAACACACCAGTAAATGAAAAGTTTCCAATAAAGCATTAAAAAAACATTTTGGGGAATAAGGAGGAAAAATTAAAACATTTTTCAAGTTTATGTTGAATTGTCTGTGAAAGTAAGATGTGAAAGATCGTGATTTTCTTGTATAATTCTCTAGAACTGTTCCCCAGGACACAGATTATGGAGCATAATATTTATGTCTGGCCTTGGGGCTTTGGGCTTCTGTGTGTCCCACTAGAGCCCACATGGACGTTTTTCAACAAGGTGTTTTGCCGGAGATTCCCACTAAATCGTCATTACCAGAATGGGATGCATTTCCCACCCACCCCTCCACCCACAACTTCTAGCTATTTCTTGCTGAGTAAATATGCCAATTTGAAATCCCAGTGGACATCTTTGTAGATTTTGGCTCCATTTTCCCCTATGCAGCTCATTGAGTTAATGAACTAACATTCTAAGAAATACACACGCCAATATTTTATGTTTCTTTTCTGTTGTATGTCTGCAGAGTTCTCTTCAATTTATTGCCTGAAAACTAAAGTCTGTTCTTGTATGCTTCCGTTTCCAAATTATAGGTTCCCAGGGAACTGTAAAGTTTCTTCTCTGCCAGTGGTTAAACCCAAGTGTGATCAGTTTAAAAAGCAAATGAATGTTCCCATTTATTCTTGTCCTTTTAGTAAAATTCTAAAAAATAAATTTAAAAACCTAGAAAGACAATTTTATTTTTCTGTCTGTACAATTCTGTGCAGCCATGTCTTTTTTCCAGTGAGACTTCCTTTACTTTGCTCCTCCCATTAGAATTGAAATCAGCTCACAGAGGAAGTGTAGCAAACAGCATAAACCTCAAAAATGCGTAACTTTTAGCAAAACATAGAGTTCATTATGAAGTTCCCAAGCTTCGCTCAGTTTTTTTTTTTTCCCCCCCGCAGAGGGACATGTGTGTTATAAGGAGCAGTTTTTAAGCCTCATATCTATACGTTTATCTCTCTAAGTCACTGAGTTAAGTTCAATTCCCTAAGCTTAAAATTATTACTCTGACTGTGATCTATGTTCATGTGTTATGGTACGCGTCTAAGTACTGACATTAGAAGAAACCTGACCAGCAGAGTTAAGAGATTCATCATTGTCAAAATACGATTATTTAGTTCTAGTTTTTCATGGCTGTTCCATAGGCATGGTGTAGAGTGATTTAGGAAGGCTCCATTTCAGCCGTCTTGTTCAACATATGGAAAGATGAAAAAAGTCATCCTAAGATAGGTTTAAAAGAAAAACCCACATTTGTTCAAATTTTCATTAGAACTTAATATGACATTTTTTAATACTACGAATTGCTTTATTTCTTTTGTCTTGTAATTTTCTACCTTGATGGGTAGAGATGGGGAAGTTCCATTAAGTTGTGGATGAATTCCATCGCGTTGTTGAAATGTGGACTGAGCTTCATCCAACATTTCCAGACTCTGTTCAGGGTTTCAGACGATGAAAAATACTCAAGTATTTGCAAGTCTGCGGAGGACGTAGAACATTGGCCAGGGGACTCAGGGTTAGTACAGAAGTGCTTTCTTTTCTTGGGGATTTATTTTGACATTTGTTTTCCCTTCACACTATAATCCCCCACGAGCCAAAAAATGACTTTTGTTGTAGCAGGTCCCTGTAGTCATTCTCAGAAAATCTTATTTGACAATCACTTTCTAGTAGCCTTGAGTTGAAATTGTTCCTCTTTGTAGTAACTCATAGACTGTCAGGGGTGACAAGGCATCCTGTGCAATGTATTTGGGAGCTCACCATTCCTTACGCTGTTCCAAGAAGCCAAGTGAAATCATGTAAATAAAACTGTTGTATGTGGAGTTTTTCTTCTTTTCTCCCAATAAAGTATTACTTGTTTTTCCAAATGTGCAGTAACTTGCATATTTCTTCTGAGAAACGTCTTCTGCTTTTTTCTGAGGATTTGTGACCTAAGCCTCCACTTCATATAGCCCCTCTGTACAAACAGAGTATATTTCTATGGAAAAGAGAGGTTTACCCTTAATCAAGTGTTGCCTAATCTTACCTACTAAATTACCCCTTGGAAATAAAGTGGGGTTCGCTGTTCTTTGCTGCAGAGTTTTCAGGTTTCAATCCATTAGTGCCTCTCCAGCAGTCCTCAGCAAAGTGGATGTTTGTCAGAGACAGAATATCCTGCTGAATGAAATACAATGTATCTGTCACATGAAATCACTGTTGTTATGGAAGTAGAGTCTTGAATGCTCTGGATAACTGGGCTTGAGGGGTTATGAGGGCCGGGAAAAGGAATCTTCCTAAAATATGTTAATCTTACTCACTTTGAAAGAGATTGCTTAGGATGATTAGAGTTCTTTTTAAAATAGTATCTCAAAAAAAAAAAAATAGTATCTCGTTTTTGTGTCCTTGGTCCCTGAAATACAAATTGACAAGGGGAAGGCAACATGCATCCTACTGTAATCTCCAGCGAGAATTAGAAATAGAGATAGATGTGCTAAAGGGAAGAGTATGCTTCGCTTCTAGGGAGAGAGGAGGCTTTGCTTTGTAGAGTCTGCTTTTTTAATGTATGTTTGTTCATTTTTGTGTTTGGCTGTGCCGAGTCTTCGTTGTGGCATACAGGATCTTCGATTGTCATTATGGCATGCAGGATCTTTAATTGCGCCCTGTAGGATCAAGTTCCTTGACCAAGGATCAAACCTGGGCTTCCTGCATCCTTCCCGCAAGGATCAAACTAAGACTTCCAGAGTCTTAGTCACTGGACCACCAGAAAAGGTCTGTGTTTACCTTTAACTGTGACCTCTGGGTTTATTTTGAGGTGCGGTTTGGCCTGTAAACTGGAGACATCATTTTTATATGTTTGTTAAAATTACTGCAGATGATCAGTTTAGCCAATAATAACAGTGCACCTCAGCTAGAGCCCAGTATGCGTCTCCAAGTACTTTCATGGGATGGTCCTCCTTTCCCAGGTGAAAGTTAGTGAACCAGAAACCATGCTTTAAAAGCCCCTGAGAAATGAGACCTTTAACGTGTGTACTTGGGATCATCTGTATGTTTTTTTTCTCCTCTCTTTGAATCCTTTGCATGTGCAGTATAATTTTCAAAGTAGAACACAATGAAGGCATTACTAAAGGACCTACACTTTGAAGGCATGGGAACTGAAAGGAGAAAAAAGTTCTGAGAGCACACTCTTATTATTTTTTTCAAAAGTAGAATTTACGTAATAACTCACATATATGGGATGCTGGGGTTTGGTAGTCCCTAGGGGGCAGTTGTGTTCAACATGCATCAAAAGAGCCAGTCCAGTTAAACTGGCTCTTCCTGGTCAGGGTAATTATGGCAGGTTTACCCTAAGATATGGCTACCAGAGGTTAGTCATGGGGGCACCTGCAAATCACAGTGCATGTCACTCTGACATCAATAACCTCTTTCTAATAGATGCTAGTATTTCAGCACATTGGTGGCCAGCGTGGAGACCTGGGCATGGCTAATTTAAAAAAAATATTAGCTTTGACTTATGGCTTGTCCATAGCATTGCTAAGCTGTATGTTCTAACACTCCAGATTATGGAAATGACAGTCAATGGCATGGGCAGTGACTTAGACGGAAATCTTGCAAAAAGAAAGTACAACTCTAAAATCTTGTTCCTACTCACTTGGTAGTCTCTCCTGTAATACCCGTTTGGGAAGTTGGTAATTTAGATTTATGACACTTTTAATTTCTTCTCTGCTATTACACTTTGCCTCTACATCTTACTTATTTATGTCGCTTGTTTAAAAACAAAAACAAAACCCTGCAAGGTTAAGCAATCATGAGTTTTTCTAACTAGAAAGGACCGTACAAGCCCCTTGTTTTGCTAATGAGGGAAGTAAGGGTCCCAGCAAAGGCAAATTACCTACCCAAGATCCCAGGAGTTAATAGCCAAAGGGAGACCCCATCCCAGGCCTTCTACATTCTTGTCCAGTGCTGTTTGTATAGCCCTCTGGTTCAAGAAGATACATCTGCCTTCAATAGGATTTGAACCATTAACCCAAAAGTCCCAAGATCAGGCTGGTGCTTTCTCAGTGTTGGATTTTAAATATACAGTCTAAGATGACATAAAATTATCCCTCACAATAAACTAAGCTTTATGTGTATTTTGTAAACAAGATATTGTATTATCTCCTGTTCTCTCTTACGTTTTTAAAATTAGAGTAAATAAAGAAGTGGCAAAGTGGGAAATTGCTATAAGAACCATCTATGAAGCTTAGGACTCTTTAGATGATAAATAAAAATTGGTTTAAGTTTTTCTATCTTTGTCACTTTTTCTCTTTTACAGAGGCTGAAAGTGAAAAGTGAAAAGTTAAAGTGTTAGTTGCTCAGCCGTGTTCCACTCTGTGACCCCATGGCTCCTCTCCTCTGTCCTTGGAATTCTTTAGGCAAGATTCCTGGAGTGGGTTGCCATTCCTTTCTCCAGATCTTCCCTACCCAGGAATCTAACCAGGGTCTCCTGCATCACAGCCAAATTATTGTCTGAACCACCAGGGAAGCCCTTTGTAGAGTCTGGTCACCCATAAAGAAAGGCACGCAGTCTCTTGTCATGGGAAACAAGTGTGAATTGCTTAGAGAGTTCAGCAATAACAATGAGAACTGCTACTTTTTATTGAGCAATGAACTAGGTCAAGAATAAAATCTTTGGTTGAGTTCCTTGGGAAATGTAGAGTCTGAGATTAATATGCACGAGGTTGGTTGGGATTGCTCTCAGGAAGGAAAGCCTGACTAGGCACAGGAAGAAACTGAACTGTAATTGCAGCAAAGGCCTCAGCAGTTCCTATCAGTTGCTCTGGAATTGGGGTGACCTTTTGGATGGAGTTGAGCCCAGTTGAGATGAGGGGGCTGGGCCATTGTAACCCCTCAACAACAATCAGTGATGCATCCCACCCCTGGGGATGGTAAGGAGGTTCTCAGGGCAGGCACATCCCTGGTAGCTGGCAAGTGAGTGCCTTGGTCTTGGAGAGGAATCGGGACAGTGCACCACTGCATCTACAGCAGACATCCAGTATGGATGTTGCACTGTCCCCTTTGACACCCACAGCAGATGCACACATCTGATCTCAGGACTGTTTTGTGTACCCAGCTTCATAATTTTTTCAGTACATGCAGCTGTTAAAAAACCGATCCTAGTTGACCAAATTGCTCTGTATACACACTGACTTGTTTACTCTTCCCAACGAACAAATCATGTTACAAGTATTTTTTTTTATTAGTTTATTTATCTATTTTTTAACTTTACAATATTGTGTTGGTTTTGCTATACATTGACATGAATCCGCCATGGGTGTACATGTGTTCCCCTTCCAGAACCCCCCTCCTCCCTCCCTCCCCATCCCATCCCTCCGTGTCATCCCGGTGCACCAGCCCCAAGCACCCTGTATCACACTTCAAACTTGGACTGGCGATTCGTTTCACATATGATAATTTACATGCTTCATGTTACAAGTATCTTTGAAACAATTTTTACAAATGACAAGATTGAGACTGGGTGATTTTAAACAAGAGAAAGAGCTGGCATTTCTTCCCTCACATCTCAACTACAGTAACTATAGCCACAGTGAAAATAGTGGTCAGACTATTCCAAAAACAGGTAGAAAAGTTAGATGACATAAACTTGGGTAAGGAGGCTTCACCTGGATTTATAGGTTATTGGCTTATCTTCTTTTAATTAATGGCATAGGCTTCAGTTCAGTTCAGTCACTCAGTTGTGTCCGATTCTTTGTGACCCACGGACTACAGCATGCCAGGCTCCCCTGTCCATCACCAACTCCCATAGTTTACTCAAACCCATGTCCATTGAGTCGGTGATGCCGTCCAACCATCTCATCCTCTGTGTTCCCCTTCTCCTCCTGCCTTCAATCTTTCCCAGCATCAGGATCTTTTCAAATGAGTCAGTTCTTCTCATCAGGTGGCCAAAGTATTGGAGTTTCAGCTTCAACATCAGTCCTTCCAATGAACATGCAGGACTGATTTCCTTTAGGATGGACTGGTTGGATGTCCTTGCAGTCCAAGGGACTTGCAAGAGTCTTCTCCAACACCACAGTTCAGAAGCATCACTTCTTCGGAGCTCAACTTTCTTTATAGTCCAACTCTCACATCCATACATGACTACTGGAAAAACCATAGCTTTGACTAGATGGACCTTTGTTGGCAAAGTAATGTGTCTGCTTTTTAATATGTTGTCTAGGTTGGTCATAACTCTTCTTCCAAGAAGCAAGCATCTTTTAATTTCATGGCTTCAGTCACCATCTGCAGTGATTTTGGAGCCCCCCAAAATAAAGTCTGTCACTGTTTCCACTGTTTCCCCATCTATTTCCCATGAAGTGATGGGGCCAGATGCCATGATCTTTTTTTCTGAATGTTGAGTTTTAAGCCAACTTTTTCACTCTCTTCTTTCTCTTTCATCAAGAGGCTCTTTAGTTCTTCTTTGTTTTCTGCCATAAGTGTGGTGTCATCTACATATCTGAGGTTGTTGATATTTCTCTCGGCAATCTTGATTCCAGCTTGTGCTTCATCCTGTCCAGCATTTCTCATGATGTACTCTGTGTATAAGTTAAATAAGCAGGGTGACAATAGAGACTTAAATGCTTCTTAAAAGCATGTAAAACTCTGCCTACATGTTGCCTCAGCTCAGCAAGCAGTCCCCTTGATGTTTTTTTAGGACTTTTGTGTGCCAGGCACTGTGCTACCTGCTGGGCGTTTAACAACCAATTTGGAAGAATTCTTTACCCTTGAGTATCTCAAGATCTTTTCCTCTGACTAAAGGTGTCTTTCTCGGGCTTCTGATTTCCAGCAGCTTCTGAAAATAAACTAAAGAGTGTGTTCCTGGGCTGTTGCTTGTCCTAGGATGGAAGATGTGAAAGAGGTAACAAAGAATGTTTCTGCAGCTGGAGCCTTGGTGGGCCAGGGCAGAAGCTGTAGAAGGCCTTATGAATCATAGTTCAGTAGCGCAGCTTTCAGTGTTTGAGTGGGTGAGAGCTGAAAGGACCAAGGTAGTTGAGGATCTGAATTCTATTCTAGGTTCAATCTCTAATTAGCTGTGTGATTTTGAGCAGGTAGTTTCTGTTCTCTCTGAGCCTGCTTTTTTGTCTACAAACCAAGAAGCTTATTATATTGGCGGTGAGGGTCCTTTCAGCTCTGAAATCTTGGAGTCCTGAAACTAGCTGAAGGACGCATACATGTGCTGAATTTAAAGTGCCAATGGAGAAGACAGTTCATGGTCCACTGGGATGCTGCTGCCCCAACACAGCATTCATGTCAGTAGTAGGGATGTCAGTTGGGAATTCAGGAAAATGGGGGAAACTGGTCTCCTTCTGTACTGACCCTGTAGTATAATATATGGCTTTAAATATAATTTATTCTAAGAACTCATTCTGTTTTCCATCTAAAGTGCAAGGTCTGCCATTTTGAAAAGACTTTTGTAGTGTGCACTAAAACATTGTTTTCTTTCTTTAGAGTAGTCGGTTATAATAATACAACCACCAATTGTTATTTTTTTTGGTGTAAGATAAAGATTAGAACTGTGACAGTCTGGAAATAAGATACATAATGCAGGAACTCCTCAGAATTGACCTACTTGGGTTACAGACTTATTTCTCAAGGGCAGGAGTTATGTGGCTTTTAAATGTAATTGTTTGTAAAGTAGACTATTATTTTAATAAGCCACTATGTCAATAGGAGCTATTGCCCGCCACCCCGACTATGTGGGTCATAGTTGTGGGAAAATAGGAGGTGGAAAAATAGAAAGAGACTGATTTGACAAAAACCTGGTTGAAAATGTCTAGGTTCACATTTCCCACATACAGTTATGAAAGTGAAGTTCTAGGAGATACTATTAGAAACAAGGATTCCATTTGTCATCTTTGGGAACAAGGCATACTCCTTCACTTGGAGAATCACTGTGCACATTAGCATATTAAAGACACTCAGAAGTCCTGTGATGAAGAAAACTGTTTCTTGTTCTTTAATCCAAAATTTCTCCAAATCGTTTGGCAAAAGAAATCTCTCCCCACCCCCACCTTGGGATATCTACTAACATTGCAAAGAGTTAGTATGTTATAAAACTTGGACAAATGTCGATCTAGGCAATTTATAGTTGCCTAGATGGCTAAAGTTTGTAGTCAGCTCTTTAATTACAGTTTGAGATGGAGCAAACTCTATAATAATGCTTTATTAAGCATTATCTTTGCTGAATAAGAATTCACCTTGGCATCTTAAAATGGCTTTACACCTGCCACTTGATTAAAAATAGTTGTGTTAGGATGAGTGGCCAAGAAAGTTGCTTCTGATATCCTTCTAAAAAGTTGCAGCTCATTAAAAAAAGTTGATGTGAGGTAAACTTGAAAAATGTTTATGATAGGCATAATAATATTTCCTTCTGTCACTTCTTGCCTCCGGGATCTGTGTTGACTTCTGATTATAAACTCACATCATATTATGCCCCCAATCAAAATATGATGGAGAATATTTTGGAGGAAGATGTGAAAATCATTCCAGTCTTAAAATATAAAATTGGATTCTTAAGGTATCCATTGTTAATTCTCACTTGCATACAGTTTTGCCCTCTTCCTGCTAAAGCAGGTCATTGGCAGTGTGGAATACAGTGCTTCGGGTTCCTGTTATGCTGTCAAAATCAATTATACGGGTTGAAAGTGAAGCACAGAGTGTCCCTGTGTCATTACTAGCAGGCTTGTTTTTATTTTGGTTGTACATTTTTGGCTGTGAAAGGATCCTTATGAGAAATTAGAAAACCACAAATTTGAAAATGTTAACAGTTAAACAATATAACCTTGAATGTATGTTTCCTGGATGCCTGAGTCTGATCATAAACGGGGCTATAATTTCTGAATGAACGGCACCTCTCTTAACCTGGCTTAATGATGGCTTTACCCTTTTACTCATCTTACAAGATTATTTACCCCCACAACCTAAATGGGGAATTAAGGCCGTATGAGACTGTGGCTTCATTCACCTGGCTAAAGTTTCACTTCACAGGAATCACCACAGTCCAATGTTTGAGACCAGGGTAATAGTTAAAATTTCATCTTTCGGTGCTCTGATGTCTGGAAGATATATTACAAGTGGGGGGAGAACCTACTTTTCAGTTTTAACCGATTCTATGATGTCTATAGTTCTTAAAACTTGTTTTTTTAACCATATAAAAGTAAGGTCATATCTCTGTATTTTGAATGCTGATGAAATGAAAGTTTCATTCATATATTTATTCATTCCACAGCCATTTGTATCAGGCTCTGTACTAACCTCTTGGATTTCTGAGACCAAGTTCTTGCTTCTTCCTCACCTTCTGTAATGGTCAAATATAACTATGCCAACATAATTATAATGTAAGATGTACTAGAAGATGGTGGAATACAGCCCAAAGCAATTTTTTTGTAGTTTAGAGTAGGCAGCAGTGCAAGTTAGAAGGTGAACATTGTAAACAAAATCAGTCTAAATTTGTTCACCTAGGGCAGCTCCTGCAGCTTTGCTGGGGTTTCCTGCAAATGCTCTCACCCTGTTACTGGTGAGTGCTTTCAATAGACACCACCCTGGTTACAAAGCCACTTAGTATTTATTTCTCAAAGAGAAATTAAAGAAAAAAAACCTTTTCAACTTTGAATATATAAACTTATAGGGGTATTGATAAAATCATCAAGATGTCTACTTATGATATTTATTTTGCTAATTTAGTTACGTCCAAAATCACTAATTACTTTTTGCTTCTCTTGTATTTAGTGGCATAAACAGTCATTCTCCACCAGCATCCTCTAAGAGTCAGTGACATCGCTGGAGAGACTCTTCCGTTATCTGCTGCAGTCTGCCCAGTCTAGTTGCCTTCAACTCTGAATGGTTGGACCCTTTTATCTCTTTGTCGTACACAGTGGCAGTTGCTTTCTTTAAGGTGTGGTGTGTTTTTTCCACACTGGTTAGATGATGGACTCCTCGGTTGACTCCCAGTGTTGCCAATTGCCAGCTGTGTGATGTCCGGCAGGTTAAGTTTCTGGATCTCAGGTGGTGACAGGACCCTCCTCCTAGTGCTGTGGTCATTTAGAAAACAGCACAGAGTGTCTGCTGGTGCCATGAGGACGCTGACGGGGATGTTGATAATGTCATGTTGTTGTTCAGCACTTACACTTGAGAGGGCTCCCTGGAGACCTTACCAGAATCTGTGGTGCCCTGTACAGTTGACCATGGCTTTCTTTGAGGACCCTCTCCTCGTGCTCTCTCCCTCACTGATTGCTCTGGCATACCAGTCTCAAGCCTGCTCCACCTTCAGGTCTTAAAACCTACTATTCCCTTGACTAGAATATTCATTCTTCAAATATGAGTGTGACTTACTCCTTTACTGCTTGCAGGTCACTGCTAAAATGTTATCTCCTCAGAGAGACTTTCTCTGCATGCTCTTTCTAATTCATTGTTCTTATCATCCTTTATATCTGAACCTTATTTTAGCTTTCTTCCTCATGCATATCACAGCCTAAAACTGATAATGTACAGTGACTTGTAAACTTGTTTCCTAGCTGTCTTTCCCATGATCACATGAGACTTTGTCCATCTCCCTCACTAGCATGTAGGGTTTTCTTATGTTTCCAGAACAGTGTTGACATTCAGTAAGTATTTTTGACTGCCTGAATAAGTGAATTATTCTAAGTAAGCAGAATGGGGAAAAAAAGGTTCCATGGCATTTCAGTGGATCGTGAGTGGCTGCCTGGCTCAGACTAGAGAAGGACTGGGGTGTCATGTCCAGAAGGAAGGAGAAGAGTGCTGATGCTGGTCAAGAGCAAATGTAGGGGCTTGAGGGAGGACAGGGTGTGTGTGTTATGAGTGAAATGTAGTAGTGAGCTCCTTGAAAGTGAGGTTGTTGTTGTTCAGTTGCTCAGTTGTGTCCAACTCTTTGTGACCCCATGAACAGCAGCACGCCAGGCTTTCCTGTTCTTCACCATCTGCTGGAGCTTGCTCAAACTCGTGTTGATTGAGTCAGTGAGGCCATCCAACCATCTTGTCCTCTGTCAACCCCCTTCTTCTCCTGCCCTCAGTCCTTCCCAACATCAGGATCTTTTCCAGTGAGTTGGCTCTTCGCATCAGGTGTGCAAAGTATTGGAGCTTCTGCTTCAGCATCAGTCCTTCAAACAAATATTCAGGGTTGATTTCCTTTAGGATTGACTGGTTTGATCTCCTCGCTGTCCAAGGAACTCTCAAGAGTCTTCTCCAGCACCACAGTTTGAAAGCATCAAATCTTCGATGCTCAGTCTTCTTTAGTGAGGGCCTGTCTCTTATTCAACTGTGTTGTTTCAGTGCCAATAAGTAGTCAGATAATAATAATGTATTAATTATTAATAGACATGTGATGAATGAAAAGCTGGATAATCATATAGGCTCACCATAAATAAAGGATGCACCACTTAGATTTTGTCCTAAAGTTTGTTGCAATAGGATTTTCCTGCAAGAAGCATCCTTATTGGCATTTGAACACGTGCGTTTTTGGAAATCTGTCGCGGTTATTTGTCCTTTCTCATATAAGCTGCAGGGGGCATCATCTTCATTGCAAGCTGCTTGGAGTGGCTGTCAGGAGCAGGAAGGAGCTGCTTAAGGAGGGGACCAGAGGAAACCTAATTCCCACCGTGTCCTCAGAGGGACTGCCTGTGTGGCTGGCACCCTGTGTTGGGAAACACAGGCTGGAGACATCTGCAGAAAGGTGGCAAAATGAGCAGCAGATTCTTTGAGCTGGTTTTTTCTTCATATTTTAGAGCACCAGTGAAGCCGTACTTTTGTGAGTTATTAGGTTTTGATCCATTAACTGTTGTATCAGCAAAGAATTTTCCCATTAGCAAAGAGTTTGTACTTTGTTTAATTGACAGATGGTTACAGTCATTGATTGAGTCATTCACAACGGAGCAGTGGGCACCTGCTGTGTTCAGGGCGTTGTTCTCAGGGAGTGCTGAGCCTGTGTCAGCCTGGTAACTACATCACTACCATCATCTTAAGCAGCTGAGTTTTTGGCGCTCTCATTTCTGAATGAATGTTTCCCTGCTCAGCCTTCACCCGGTGGAACTGCTGTACATTTCTCAGCATGGCAGTTGTTACTCAAAAGCTTTCTAGAGCTCCTCTGGCCACATTAAGAGCCACACATGCGACTTTACTCTTCTGTAATCACAGTTCATTATATTCTAAAACCAAAGTTTCCTGTTTTGATCAATAGCCTTATTTCCCAGATTTGGTTGCAAAAGATATGTGACTATGAAGTTATGCTGCTGATATGATACTTTGTCACAAAAATGTGCCAGACTCTGGAGATGGTTCCAAAGGCAGGATTCCCAAAATGTCTTGGAGAAAAGCCTGCCTCTCTGGACTAACAGCCTCTAAGGCAACTACTTAGAAGAGAGATGCTATGCATGGAAATGGGAACATTAGGGCATATTTTGTAACCTTGTCTTGTTTCTTTCAGATCACATTATTTTATTTTGAAATGAAGCAAACTGGTTTTTAGGCCTCATATAAATAATACAGTGATTGGGTTTCCAACTTTTCAAATGACTCCTTCTATACTATGAAAGATTCAAAGTCATTTACAACCACACAAAAGCTTTATGTTGCCAAAATTATGTCAACGTTGTGGATGACATTGACTCCCTGGAGACCTAAATTATCTAGAAAATTCCCTGATTTATTCCCAATTTTCTTTCTTTATCTAAATCTGGGTTTTCTTCCTTTCCCACTTCTTAGGGGAGGCTGCATATCATTGGTTGTCCCTTTTCATTTTTAATCTAGAGATACACAGACCTGTAATCTATTCCCTCTCTGACACTTTACAGCTGTGTGATGCTGAGGTTTCTTAACCTTGCTGTGCCTCAATGTTATCATCTTTAAAATGGGGATAAGAAGACTAGCTACCTCACAGGTTTGTGTGAATCAGTGGCATCTTATGTAAAGACATTACCATTGCTCTTTGTGCCCAGGATGTGCTCAGGAATGACAAACACGGTTACTTTTGCCATCATCATCATTTTTGTAGTTAGCATCGACCAAATAATGCATCATTTTCTGATATGATTGGTGGAAGTCAGTATTAGTTTTAGGTTTTCTGTTAAACCCTCAATTCCTTGGGTTCTGCTGTTTTAAAGACACGTATGTCTGTTCTGGTAGTTTAGCATTGATTGGGAGAAAAATCTAAGATTTATGTCTTCGTATACTTTTTCCCAGCATCGTAAATTTTTAAAACTTTTCTTAATGTTTGGCAGCAAGCCATACCCTCATTGTTCAAGCACACATGCACATATGGTATATATGCACGTGTAAAGATATATACACACACGTATGTATATCCATTCCCAGATTGTTTTATTTTTTTGCCTTGAAACATCATAGCTTCCTTAATTTTGCTTGCTGGCGTTAGATGACTATATTTTTCACCTCTAAATTAAATCCCCAAAGAATTTGACACATAGGCACCAGAGTGGTAGCCTTTAAAAAGCCACTGACTTCACACAGATAGATACTTGAGACAGAAAACCCTTTCTTTCTTGTGCTCACTTGGGATTTGGCTTCACCTGGCCTGGTGAAGTGAACTCTGGGTAGGCTGAGCTAAATATGGCCTCGTGTACCCACGCGCAGGAGGTGGGGAAGGGGGTTCCCGTAAATTGAGAGGCTGGACACCATCTCCAGGCTGGAGGCCACAGGAGCCAGGAGACTGAGGAGGAAATGGCATGGCTCCTGTGGCCAAGAGGTTTGCCTGCAGTTGGTTTGGGCCACAGAGCACCCTCCAAAAAGACTTTGACGTCTACTTGGTTAATTTGATTGATGCTTTCGAGCGTGGGAGGGAGGCAGCACTCCTGAAGAGTATTTATAATGCCCTGCACATACAGGCTGCAGAGGCAGCCACAAAACCAAGCTGGACATAAATTTCAACTATAAAATAAATTTTAGAAAGGCTCTGTATCCTCCCCTATCAGACTAAGCTCATGCAGCTATGATTATTCTTTCTTCTCACATCTGAAGGCTTTTGTTTGCCATCTTTATTGTTGCTTAAACTTTGCAATTAAAACTTAACCTAACAAAACCCATGTGCAGCTGTTTAGTTGAGAAATTCAGACTCTTTTCTTTGGCTTTATCTTTGCTCAGAGGGTAGGCCTTCTCTTTTTCAAGCCTGAAGGTTGGTGTTTATGATCAGGCACTGCTGTTTTCTTTACTTCTCATACTTATTAACAAGAGCTTTTTTTTTTTTTTTTTTTTTTGCTGGTCAGGCCCGTGTATTAATTGCTTGCTTTTTCAGGGCTTCTTGTTGAAAGGAATGCATATCACAAGATAGATTGTCTCATTCCAGCTGAGTATTTATTGAAAAGAATTCCAGGACGGCTCAGTCATCAGGATGTTCTGTTACTTTAGGAAGATTTCACCATGATTGTGAGCAAGAAATGAAAAGTTGGATCGCTTTTCTGAGTGCTAAGTGGGTTAGGAACATGTTTGAAGGGGCATCTGCAAGGGGAAGAAGGCTAATTGTGGAGTGAGGAATGTGTGACGTTTAAGCTGTGACCTGGAGGAGGAGCAGGAGCTAGCCATGCAGAGTTGCGGACAGAGTATTGGAAGTGGAGGAAACATGTGCAGAGGTCTCCAGGGGTGAGAATGAGCCCAGCTTGTTAGAGGAATAACAAACCACACACTGTAAAATGATTAAGATACATAACATCTATCTTTTAGAATTGTTGTAAAGATTAAATTCGATAAAGTACATTAAATACTTAGTCTCAGGCACACAATAACAATAGATATCATAATAATAGCATCTTTAGTGCCTTCATCTGCTTTAAAGTTCTTCTCTATACATAGTAATTATTAAAAATACTTTAACAGACATAAAAGGAAAGGTTATTAGGTTTTAGTGACTACTCAGACCATTTTTTCTTAAAGCTGTCCATCATCCAAAGTTTTCTTAGGTCTAGCTTTCCTTTGACACACTCTCTGTCTTTAAACTAATCTGTTCAGATTCATGAATGGGGACAAGCAAATGGAAGTTTGATGTGAAATATTTATTGCAGTGATGAGAACTTGCAGAAACATGGGAAAAGATTTGTACATTTTTCTGTTTATAGAAATCTGGTTGGTCATTATTCCTTAGCTAAGTTGTAAAGTCAAAAACGATGAGAGCTTTAAAAAATAATTCTTGTTAAGTATAATACAAATGCATGAAACAATTAAAAACATTTGTACAGCTAATGAATTTATAAGGTAGAAACCTTTGAATTCACCACTCACGAAAGAATCTTGGACTTTCTAGTTTTCCAGAGGTTCCAGGATCCTGCTCAAACCAAAGTTTATTTCCTTCTCCCCTAAATAACCACTCTCTTGACATCTATGGTAATCACCTTACTTTCCTTCATACCTTTTCTTACCCAGTTGTGTCTCCCTACATACTATATACTAGCTTTGTCCTTTTTTTTTTTTTTTTTTTTTTTTTTGGTTTGTCTGTTTGAAAGCAAGCTCTAAAAACTTCCACACTGGGTGACTTAATGAAATAAAACTGGCCATGCAGGGACAACTAAAAATTACCAGGAAAAAAAAATGCAAACTTGAACTCAACCAGGTTAGTAGCAAGGGGAAGATTCAGCGGGAAATTGAAGAGGACGAGGAGGTACCTGGGAAGAGGCGTGGCTGGCTCAGAGCTGCTGTCCAGGAGCATCCCTTCTGATGAATGAAGAAAACTTGCCTTGGAGACTGCATGGAGCAGGAAGCCCCCAGTGGGGAGTTGTAGGGGAGATGTCTGTTTACACTAGGCTGGTACTGCTCCTTTGAAAGGTCTACAGCCATTTCCCCAGGGCCTGAGGCTCAGGGGAGGGAAACCACCAATCAGTGCTTCTGGGTCAGAAGTAATGAGGGAAAGTGGAGAGTGGACGCCTCCCTCTGTTGGCTGAGAAAGAAGGACACATGACAAGGAAATGGGGAGGAAACCCAGGCTGACCCTTCCCTGTAGGAACCAAGTGATGGGGAACTTCTTGGGGTGGTTCATTCTCTATGGACTTTTAAGAAGAGAAAGGAATTGGGTGACATAAGGCTTAGTTGTGAGAAGTTACCTAGTTATGCTTACCTTTTCACTTGCCTATTATATGCCATTTTAAAAACCAAGTTCATCCTCTATATAGCTATTAACATAAAATCCAAAACAAATCTAAATGGGATTTTTGTTTCCTTTAGAAGAACCAGAGATCTCGGGGAAAACAGTTTAGGAACATGGCCCTTCAGGGCTTGGTGGAAGAGAAACCAACTGGGAAATTGAGTTGTTCTGCATTCCCAGAGGATGTATCAAAGGATTTGGATTTTATTCTGACTTTGCTAGTAACTAACTACAAAAAAAAAAAAAGAGGCAGTTGGGAAGTTCTCGGAAAATATTGATTGAATTCTGAGTTCTAGGTAGTGCATTGCGTATAAAGAAGTCAACAAGATACAAGATCCCCATCACAGTGCTGCCTTCCAGGCATGAAGAGCAGCATTAAACCAAAAGTTAATGATAAGCTTGTTGAGTTCTGTGCAGGAGAAGTTTAGTGCTATGTGGGAGGGCTTACCACAGGCACCTCGCTGGAGGATCTGGCTAGAAGGGCCCCTGGTTATCTTGTTCAACCTCTCTGTTTTCAGTTGTAGAAATGGGATGGAAAGTCAGGGAGTAAAGGAGGATGCTTTACCTGGAGCTGTGTGATCAGCTAGTGATAGAACCAGGATTAAAACCTGAACCTTACCTGTGTTCAACATTTCCATGGTCAGTGGGACACAGGCATGTTTCTCTGTGAAACTGGAAGATCAGAAGTCTCTGTTTCTGAGAGTAACTTATTTCAACCCCTGTCAAATTACATAAAATCCTTGTGTGAACTCTCAGTTTGTAGGCCTTTTGCCCTTACAGTTTTCATAAAATATTCCACTAGGACAGCAGTTGAAACATAGAAGCCAGAATCCTGGTGCTTGGTTTGAATATAGTCACAGCTTCTAGTCCTTGAATTACCCTTAGAGAACAGATTTTGCTGAGCCTCTGGACCCTGTACTGCTCATGGTCATTTTTTCTACCCTACATGCCTTTTTGAATTTAGTTACTGAAGACTTGTGGTGCTTTAAATGTCCAGAAGTTTCATGTCATTTTCCATAATAATGTGACATCTGTTTAATGATATATATATACTATTTCAGACAACCTGAAAATATTTTAAAGATTATAAGACTACCAGTAATTTATAAGCCTCAACAGTAAATGGGTGCCCACCCACTCAAATCTTTTTTCTGGGTGGGTACTTTGAAATATAGACCTACTAAAATTTCTTCCAATTGTTTAAAAATGCTCTGTCTAATGAAATACTACAGGACAGACAGTGTTCATCTGAGGCATGGTGTGGTTGTAAAACATGCAGACACACATGTGATATACATTTTATAGCTTTGTGTATTGTGCAGGCAAAACATTGAAACATGGTAGAAACACTACTGTGTACAGTGAACTAGTCTTTAATAGTAGCATCGTATAGCTTTTCATCTCTTCTGGCCTTTTATTTATACATGTGTAATTATGATTTCCAATACTTGTTACCAGAATATTTCCAAACTTGGTTTTGTCTTTATCTTTCCTTCTTGGGAACTTTTTTCCAGATTGCCTGTTTCCTGTCAGTAGTTGGAAAGATCATGTTAGTGTGTGGCATGGTCTGGCCTTACAGGGATACAGACTGACCAGAAATCTCAGAGTCACCCTTAGTTCCTTCCCGTCCCTCATGTTACCCGACCCTCATTGTAACTGCTCACCAGGTTGTGCTGATTTTAGATGTTTCTTCAATCTATACACTCTTCTCCATCCCTTTGTGCTGTGCTTGGTCACTCAGTCGTGTCTGACTCTTTGTGACCCCATGGACTATAGCCTGCTAGGCTCTCCCACCCCCGACCTTTGTTCTGATCTTCTTTTGCTTGTACTGTGCAACAGCTTCCTGACTCCACCCTGATTCTTTTCTGATTCATTCTCATTTCCTCATCACTGCCCTACCTAGTAACCTTCAACATCTCTGCCATCATGCAGAGTAAACTGTGCTCTCTATTGGGATATTTAAGGGCTTCCATTGGCTAGCCCTGGCCTAACCTCAGCCTCATTTTGCACCAGAACCTACCTCTGGCTAATAACACTGAACAGATAGGTCCACTCCCAACACACACTTTGCTGTTTCTCTCCACTAGACCTTGGTCCCTGTGGTTCTTCATGTTCAAAATGTTCATACGCAAACCTGCCTTCCCCAGCTAACTCCTGTTTATTCTCACATCTCTAGCTTATGTGTCAACTTCAACAAGAAGCTATCTGGGGTTCCTGCAGACTGGCATAGGTCTGCTTTTTGCATTTCCATAATTCCATTCTTAAAATTACAGTTTTTCTTCCTATCTCCTTCTCTGCATTCCTATCTCTCCCACCAAGTACCTTTATCTCTTTCAGTCCCACCTTGTTTTGAAAGCAGATCATCAAAACTTTTTAAGATGAAGGATTATTCTTCCCTTTATTAGATGTTACCTTTTGTTAGTCTGAATGCAGATCACCTTGAATGTGTATCCTTGCTTATCTTGTATGGAGTCAGCATACAGGACACAGATCTTAAGTGACTTTCCGAGGTCAGTGAGTTACAGTGGCTGGCCCAGGTCTGAACTACCCTGGCTTTAACCCTGTTCTATACTTAGCCTGTGCATCTAATACTTTGGGGATAGAATTTGTTGGAAGTGGATTAAATAACCTTATCTTAGCTTTGAACATACTTTAGAGTACTCTAAGTGTATAACTTTCTCTGCTATCATTATAACCAAACTGGCCCCTTGTCATGTCAGACTCACACACAGAATCTTGTCATGTCAGACTCACACACAGAATCTAGAGCATACCATATTCCAATGCATCTAGCCTTTGTGGGTTCTTGTCTGGAGAATCCCATGGACAGAGGAGCCTGACAGGCTACATTCCATGGGGTCGCAAAGAGACAAACATGATTGAGCAACTAAGCACACTAAGGGGAATGGCTCTTCGATGCTGCTCATCCACCCCTCAGCCTCCCACTGGTAGAAGGCCTTTGTTCTTAACTTTGAGTTCTTAACTCTACACATACTGCTGCCCCACTCCCACCCCACCAGATTTCAGGCCTCTTGGACTCTCTCTTTTGGGCCTTCTCACCTCTAGCGTGATGATAAGCCTTTTGTGCTGCTTGCCCTTCATTCAGCTGTATGGGGGAGGGGGTGGGGAGTGCTCAGATGGGGATAGAAACGGATTTAAAGTCTGAAGGTAAATAAAGGAGAAAAGAGAAACCAACCCTCTGTGAAATCTGGACTGAAGAAGAAATAACTAGAACACTGGCCATCAAACTGTGGCCCACAGACCAAGTCCCACCTGCCACCTGTTTTGATAAATAGTTTGATTGGAACCTAGCCGTTTCCATTCTGTTGTGTATAGTCTATAGTTGCTTTCATAGGGCAGAGTTGAGTAGTTGCAACAGAGGTGATATGGCCAACAAAATCTAGAATATATACTATCTGGCCCTTAGTAGAAAAAGTTTGCCAACTCCTGTTCTAGAAGACAGTAACATCTTTCATAATGACAGAGTTAACTATATAACTATGCTAGTGTATATCCTTTTCATTATTGGGCTAGAAGAATCTCTGTCTCTTTGGTCATTTGAGTTTTGTTACCTGGGTAATTTTCTTCTACCCTGACCAGAATATGTGACCATTAAAAGGCATGGACAGGAGACTTCCCTGGTGGTCCAGTGGTTAAGAATCCGCCTTCCAGGGCACGGAATGTGGGTTTGATCCCTGCTCAGGGAATTAAGATCCCACATGCTGTGGGGCAACCAAGCCTGTATACCTAAACTAAGATCCAACACAGCCAAAATTAAATAAATAAACTATCAGTGGGGGGGGAAAGCACAGAGACTGGGGTAAGCCCCCTATGACTGTAATCTGGTGTACTCAGCTCAATCCACTGTAACTGATTTTTAATCTGCAAGATTTTAGTTTGGGTAAAAACAGACAACTTTGGCAATTAGACTTCGTTTAGACAGACAGCTCTGATTCATTGGTGACTGCCTGAACTCCATATTGGGAAAGATTATAAAGTCCCTGGGGCCTTAGCACAAAGAAGTACTGTGATTGATTGGTAATGTGATTGGTTGGTAATGTCTGTCAGGTCCTGTGCATAATTGAAAAGTGGTACATTTGTCTTAAGCTAGGGCCTCCTTCTTGAAGCTGTAGAAAGTCAAAAGTCTTGAATGACAGTAGTTCAGTCCACCACAACCTAGATTCCAATCTGAAGGTAACTAAAGGAGAATCTCTACAAGCCACAATCATCATATTTGTAGACTAGCAAGGAGCTGCAAGGGCTTCCAATTCCTCAAGGTGTGAAGAATCCTCCTGCAGTGCAGGAGAGCAGAATAAATGGGTTTGATCACTGGGTTGAGAAGATCCCCTGGAAAAGGAAATGGCAACTCACTCCAGTATTCTTGCCTAAGAAATCCCATAGACAGAGGAGCCTGGCCATGGGGTTGCAAACAGTCAGACACAACTCAGCAATGGAGCACACACACACATGAGGAGCTGTAAAATGGCAGATTATTGATTTATTAAGAAAAAAAAATGATGCTCTGAAAGTGCTGCACTCAATATGCCAGCAAATTTGGAAAACTCAGCAGTGGCCACAGGACTGGAAAAGGTCAGTTTTCATTGCAGTCCCTAAGAAAGGCAATGCCAAAGAATGCTCAAACTACCGCACCATTGCACTCATCTCACACACTAGTAAAGTAATGCTCAAAATTCTCCAAGCCAGGCTTCAGCAATACGTGAACTGTGAACTTTCAGATGTTCAAGCTGGTTAGAAAAGGCAGAGGAAACAGACATCAAATTACCAACATCTGCTGGATCATCAAAAAAGCAAGAGAGTTCCAGAGAAACATCTATTTCTGCTTTATTGACTATGCCAAAGCCTTTGACTATGTGGATCACAATAAACTGTGGAAAATTCTGAAAGAGATGGGAATAACGGACCACCTGACCTGCCTCTTGAGAAATCTGTTTGCTGGTCAAGAAGCAACAGTTAGAACTGGACATGAAACAACAGACTAGTTCCAAATAGGAAAAGGAGAACGTTAAGGCTGTATATTGTCACCTGCTTATTTAACTTATATGCAGAGTACATCATGAGAAATGCTGGACTGGATGAAGCACAAGCTGGAATCAAGTTTGCCGGGAAAAATATCAATAACCTCAGATATGCAGTTGACACCACCCTTATGGAAGAAAGTGAAGAAGAACTAAAGAGACTCTTGATGAAAGTGAAAGAAGAGAGTGAAAAATTTGGCTTAAAGCTCAACATTCAGAAAACTAAGATCATGGCATCTGGTCCCATCACTTCATGGGAAATAGATGGGGAAACAGTGGAAAGAGTGGCAGACTTTACTTTTTTGGGCTCCCAAATCACTGCTGATGGTGACTGCAGTAAGGAAATTAAATGATGCTTACTCCTTGGAAGGAAAGTTATGACCAACCTAGACTGCATATTAAAAAGCAGAGACGTTACTTTGTCAACAAAAGTCCGTCTAGTCAAGGCTATGGTTTTTCCAGTAGTCATGTATGGATGTGAGCATTGGACTATAAAGAAAGCTGAGCGCCGGAGAATTGATGCTTTTGAATTATGTTGTTAGAGAAGACTCTTGAGAGTCCCTTGGGCTGCGAGGATATCCAACCAGTCCATCCTAAAGGAGATCAGTCCTGGCTGTTCATTGAAAGGACTGATGCTGAAGCTGAAACTCCAATACTTTGGCCACTTGATGTGAAGAGCTGACTCATTGGAAAAGACCCTGATGCTGGGAAATATTGAAGGCAGGAGGAGAAGGGGACAACAGAGGATGAGATGGTTGGATGACATCACTGACTCAATGGACATGAGTTTGAGTAAACTCTGGGACTTGGTGATTGACAGGGAGGCCTGGTGTGCTGCAGTCCACGGGGTCGCAAAGAGTTGGACACAACTGAACTGAACTGACTGAAGAAAAAGATGATTGACTGAAAACATTCTTTGTTCATAATTATATCTTCTAAGTCAAATCTTTCCTTATGGTAAAATGTAGATAGCATAACGTTTACAATTTTAACTGTCTTTAAGTGTATAGTTTTGTGACATTAAGTGCATTCACATTGCTTTGTAGCCATCACCATTGTTCATTTCTAGAAGTTTTCCTTATCCTCAACTGAAACTGTGCCCATTGAACAATAACGCCTCATTTTCCCCTAGCCCCTAGCCCTTGACAGCAACCATTCTGTTTTTCTGACTCTATGATTTAGACTACTGGAAGACCTCATATGTATGGAATCATACAATATTTGCCTTTTTTTTTTTGGTACCTGGCTTATTTCACTTAGCATATGCCTTCAGTTGTGGTATGTGTCAGAATTTCCTTCCTTTTTAAGGAAGAGTAATATCCCATTTCATTTATGTAGCATTTTTTTTTTTAATCCATTTAGTAGTCAGTGGACATTTGAGTTGTTTTTATCTTTTGGCTATGGATTGGGCTTTCCCTGATAGCTCTGATGGTAAAGTATCTGCCTTCAGTGCAGGAGACCTGGGTTTGATCCCTTTGTCAGGAAGATCCTCTGAGAAGGGAATGGCAACCCACTCCAGTATTTTCATCTGGAAAATTCCATGAACAGAGGAGTCCAGTGGGCTACAGTCCATGGAGTCGCAAAGAGTCAAACACAACTGAGTGACTTCTACTTTACTGCTGTGAATAATGCTGCCATGAACACTGCTTGAATCTGTACTTTCAATTCTTTTAGTCATCAACCTAGAAGTGAAATCTCTGAAACCTGTTATAATCTTTTTATGTGCTTATTGTATATTTTCTTTGGAGAAATGTCTATTCAAATTGAGTCAACTTTTAGTTAGTTCACACTGCTGGTTTCTTTAAAGAGCAGGAGACGGACTCAGTTTCAGCTGGGAATTTCCCTGTGTGGGGTCTGAAAGGTCTTGAAGATAGTCCTGTAGGAAGCTCCCTGTGACTATAATTACAAGCCAGGGAAATCTGAGTGGGGGGAAAGGCTAATTAAAATGGGGATGGTTTGAAACCACTGTAGAAATGAAGACAGAGAAAGAATGGGATGGGGTGAAGTAGGGGTATGGGTGGGGGGAGTGATGTGTGTGTGTGTGTATGTAAGAGCTGGTTAAGTTTTTTAACTTGTCCCTTCTCTCCCTCCCAGGAGTGAGAGAAATGGAAGGGCAGAAAGAGAAAGATCCAAAGTCTGCTGCGTCCTCTGGACTTCTGTTTAAAATAGGTCCCTTTCAAGGCTCTAAAGCCTCAAAACCCACAAGTGACATTTTTAGGACAATTTTTTTTTCAGCATGCAGGCCTTTGATTTTCTCACCATAATTACTATGTTTGTAGTGTTTTTTTCCCCTGTTGGCTGTATTTTAGAGAAGTAAAGTTTGAGTTGGTTTTGTTAGAAACATCACTCTAGGAGCATTGGATTTACTTTACCTCCAGTAATAGAAATAAATTAAACCTTTAATGTACTGTGAGTTCACTGATTTCACCTATGTGGATCAGAAACATTCTGGGACAGTTGACAGAAAATCCTACTCAGGTTTGAAGACTAAATGACTGCAGGAGGTATATCTGGGGAGTCTTCTGAATAATGTTCGTTGTATGACCTGATATGTAGGGTGAGACAGTACCTCTGGACTGATCCTGTACAATCGTTAGAGGATTGGAAGAGATGTGTGTCTGATCTTCTTAAACAGAACTTAGCTTAAATGAGGGAAAATAATTATATAAACAGTAGAGATTATCTGAAAGACGTGATTAACCAACAGTGAATTCATTTTTTAGGTGTCCTACCAGATACTTTTTGATGTTCACTGTTGCACAAAATTTCCAACCAACATGTTTTTCCAGTTGTTTCCAGTTGTAAGAAATGATCTCCATGTATGGGATGCATATATATTTATTCTCCTATTACTAAACAAAAACCAATATAAAAGTGATATGCTAGTTCTGTTTCATTTTTGTGGCTAAAGGTAAACAGAACTATTTATATTTTTCAGGTTTGGTTTTGTTGATCTTAAATGCCTGTGTATTGTATGCATTTTGTCTCAGCATCTCTCTCTTTTTTTTTTTTAAACTGTGTTAAGTTTTGACCATTCGATTTTTGGTGACAGAGTATTTTGGCCTGCTATGTTGAAAATTCCCAATTCAGAAGCAATACCTGAAGTTTGACTATGGAGATCTGTAGAATTAATACATATAGAATATGACTTTCAGGGAATTGAATGGTTTTCAGAGAGAATCAGGAGGCATTTCTCAGAGCTAAATTGGACCCCACCTCAAACTTCTCCAAATAGCATATTAAGAATGATAGTGTTTTAAGAGTTGAAAGGGTCATAACTATTTTGGATGCAATTTTGTTTATTTATTTTTATTTACAAGAGTCAGCAAGATTTCAAATTCATGTTGGTGGGCAACATTGATTCCATTGAAGCCTATAATCCCATCAGTTGAAGCAAATATGAACCATACAGTGTATAAATTATTACCAGTCACACAAACATATTCACGGTTGGTTTTAACTTCAGTATACAAGCTGTGAATTTGGAAAGCGGTTTTAGGGTGTACTTAGAGGTTTCTATTCCCAGCAGGGCTTCGTGGTTAAAGTTCAGCCTCTGTCATGAGACAGGCTGCTAGGTTTGAAGCCTGGCTTCATCACTTCCCACCTGTGTGACCTTGGGCTCCTCAGTCACCTCTGCGTCTCTGCTCTTCAGCCTGCCTCATAGAACTATGAGAAAGACTAAATAACAATATACCTGGAAACTTGGAACAAAATTCTTAGAATGTAGAAAAAGGGGCTGAGTACTTTAAAAAATGTCAGTGCTATTATCAGCCTTTTCTCTTACTGCTTAGTTTTAAAGAAGCACTTGCTCTTTTATTTTGATGTAATTTTACAAATAAATGTTACCTTGAAGTTATGGTAGAAATGGATAGAGAGACACTTGGGGCTAAAGTAGAACCATGCTGGTGTTTGCCATCATCAAAATAAAATTGCCCTAACTATATATGGATTAAGTCCTATGTAATATTGTATGTGAAGCGTGGTGGCTATTACCTGCAGGTAGAGAGATTGTGTCCTTCCCAGAGAGGCCCTCACCCAGATGCTGGTGAGTTTTTAGACAGTTAGCAAGCACTCTTCTGTGCGTGTGTGTGTGTGTGTGTGTGTGTCCAACCATGTACCCTCATTTAACAATTACTAATTATTTATTAAATACTTACTGCTTCATTTCCTTTTAAAACCAATCATGAAATATTTCAAATATACTAGAAAATATGAAGAATATTGTAACTGAAACCTGTTTCCCCAACACCCATACTAAATAAATTTTACTTACCTAATAATTAAATACAAAAATAAAGTTTGCATATTTACTTGAGATTTTGAAAAGATAGGCTAGTATACGCCATCTTGATTCCTTTTACCGTTGTTTTTCCTAGAGGGAATCCTATCCTGAAAGTAATGTGTATTTTCCCAGGCTTTTCCATACATATTTGACATGCATGTATTCCTACCAATATAGAATGCTTTATAATTTTACTAGATACTTATTAATTCATAAATAATATGTACTATTATTTTATACATTCATAAATGCAGCATAAATGGTTTCATACTTTCACTTCTTAGGCCAATTACTCATTGAACTCATACGTAGTCCTCGAGAATACCAGTGGTGCTTCCACCTCATGGTCTTGACACTTGCAGTTCCCTTTGCCTAGAATGTTGTTCCCTGATTGTCCATGATTAGTTCCCTGCTCTTCTGAATCTTTATTTGAATGACTGCCTCAGGGGGCTCCTAGTTTACCTCATCTAAAACTGCAAATTCCTACAATGCTGCTTTCCTTTCCCTTTTCCTCTCCATTATTCTTTAGTAATTTTCATTATCTGGGTTATTTAACTTATTTTCTATTTTATTGTCTGTCTCCCTTCACTGAAATGCAAGTGCATTGAAGACAGGGTGTTTTTTTTTGGGGGGGAGGTCTGTCTTCATAACTGTTTTATCCCTGACATCTACATAGTGTTCAATAAATATTTGATGATTGAATAAATGTGTAACACTGGGTAATTCACTTTGTTTTCTTAATAGTAAATTTTTGAAGCTTGTTCAACTTGATACCTGTAGCTGTTTTCTTTTCACTGTTGTATAGTGTTCAGCTTAACATCTAAATCATGTTAACTATCCATCTTCTGTAACAGTTGGCATATTAGTTTTTTCCATAATTTTTCTCTTATAGACAGTGCATAGTGGGCATTCTTGAGCATTTTTTTCTTTTTTGGCAAAAGTGTGAGAGTTTATCCGAGTATATACTCAGAAGTGCAATTCTCATTTGTATTAGTTATCTATTACTGTGTCACAAAACATCCCAAATTTGCTGGCGTAAAATAATGATTTACACAATTCTGTGAGTAAATATGGTGGTTCTTCTGCTAGTTTTTCTCATCTGGGTGCAATCACACAATGGCTAGAATGGCTGAATAATCCAGCTGGCCTCACGTACATATCTGGCTGTTAGGACTGTCTGTAGGCTAGGGCACCTCAGATTTCTACCATGTGGCTCCTTATCCTCAGTAGAATAGATCAACTTCCTTATAGTGTGGCATTCTTGAGCATCAGTCCAGGGAGAAGCTGCAAGGCCTATTAAGGCTAGAATCTGGAATGTATACCGCATCTCTTCCATCACATCTTTCTAGTCAGAGCAAGTCACAAGGCCATCCCAGATTCAAGGGATAAGAGAGGTTGCAAAATATTGTGACCAGCATATTCTAACTTACCTCACTGAGTCATAAATTTCACATATCTACAGTTTTAATAGATATTACCAGATTTATTTCTAAAGGAGTTTTATCAATTTATTCTCCAGTTGGTACCAACCATTTGTTAAAAGGAAATATCTTTGACACAACAGTGTGTGTCACAAAATAAGTGTTCATAGACCCCTCCAAAATCTGTCTGTCTTTATGCAGTAAACCCCATCTGTGCTATACATTCAACAAAACCCGATTTCTCTTCCTCCTGGGTACATGAATAGATATATTTCCCAGTTTCTGTAGTAGTTAGGAATGGCCATATGACTAAGTTTTGAATGGCCATATGACTAAGTTTTGGTCAATGGAAGTGATTTTTGCCATTTTCAGAGTTGGTATATAAATTTCTTTAATTTATTGCCAAGGTATAATTTACTCTACCCTCTGTCCTTGTCTGCTGACCAGATACAGAATATCCACTGGAACTCTGGGACCCAGACTAAAGCATGGCCCAAACAGAAAGAACCCAAACAACAGTTCGCAGTGAACATCACTCCCCCACCCGAATTCCTGCTGTTGATTGCGAAAATTTATTTGAGGTAGAAATAAACTTATATTAAACCATTGAGATCTCAGGGTTTATCTGTTAGAACAGCTGCCATTTCCTTAAGCAGTATAGCCCTGGATGAGCAGAGAGTGTCTTTATTTATAGACTTTAGGTCTAGATGAGAATTAATCATCCTACTTTGTCTTCAAAGGTATTATTTGTATCTACCAATTGTTACATAGCTATATATATCATATATAATTGTTAATATTTATATTCATATATATGACATCTCACATATGGTTATTAATTTAAGAAGTATTTTTACTTCTTTGCTTACACAGATTCCAGAATCTCTTTGATTTGACATCAGCTGAAGTCATAGAGACAATGTTGGCCCAGTGTTCTGGAATCACATTCTGGATTCCTAGTGGTGTGAAAAATCACCTGTTACAAGTACCAGTCTAAAAATCTGTCAGCAAGGCAATAAATATTTAGAAAGCCTAGAGTAAATCTTTCCAAAATCCTGAATTTTTGTGTGAGATGAGCCCAAAGTAAACTGGCATGCCAAGCATTTTATGGGAATAAATTGGGTGCTTTGTGATGAACACTCATTCTTGTAGGCCACTGGGATCAAAATACTCATCGTGCTGTCGCCACAGTGAGTTGAATGGGTTTGCAGTGGTTGGAGGTTTTAACACTTCTTGACCTCAAGGTGGAGTTCATACTCTGGGTCCACAGCTATGTGTGAGTTGGGATGATCTTATACAAATACTGTGGGTGTCTGTGTCCTATTTAGAAGGCATTAACTACTGGGAAGAATATTAATGGTATTTTTTTTGCCCTGCAGTCTAAAAATGTTGTAGTTTTAGAACTAGTCAAAGACTTTTTTTCCATTTTTATTGAGATATAAGTGACATATAGCACAGTGTAAGTTTAAAGTCTACAGCATAATGATTTGACTGACAGACATCAAGAAATTATTCCCACTATACATTTATTGAACAGCCATCATCTTGTATATTAATAGATATAAAAGAAAAGAGAAAGAAAAAATATTTTTTCCTTGTGACTAGAACTCTTAGGATTTACTTTAACAACTTTCATATATAAATGCAGCAGTGTTAATTATTTTTACCATGTTGTACATTACAGTGCTAATGCTTATTTATCCTATAACTGGAGGTTTGTATCTTTTGACCACATTAGTCACCATACAAAAATATTACAGTATTATTGACTATGTTGCCCACACTGTTCATTTCATCTCTATGACTCATTTATTTTGTAACTGATAGTTTCTACCTCTTAATTTCCCTTACCTATTTCATTCACCCCCTAAACCCCCTCCCCTCTGACAACTACCTGTTGGTTCTCTATATATATGGCTGTCTCTGTTTGGTTGTGTTTGTTCATACGCATGCCGTTCATATGAGATACTCTCATATCAAGTAATAGTGAAATAATTTTTGAAATAATCTACAGCTTCAAACTTTTTAGGAACTTACTTATCTAACACTCTCACTATCTGCAATATAGCAGTGAATAAGGAAGTGGATACCAAGCCTCTGACAGGGCAAATGATGTAATAGTCAGCTCTCTGCAATGACTTCATTAGATCCTGTTATCTTCCTGCATGCACATATGTCGAATAAAGGTGGTTATTTTGTTTCCAGCCCCTCAGCCAATCAGAAAACAGGAAAGATGTAACTTGTAAGTTCAGTTCAGTTCAGTCGCTCAGTCGTGTCCGACTCTTTGCAACCCCATGAATCGCAGCACGCCAGGCCTCCCTGTCCATCACCAACTCCCAGAGTTTACCCAAACCCATGTCCATCGAGTCGGTGATGCCATCCAACCATCTCAACCTCTGTCATTCCCTTCTCCTCCTGCCCCCAATCCTTCCCAGCATTAGGGTCTTTTCCAATGAGTCAACTCTTCGCATGAGATGGCCGAAGTATTGGAGTTTCAGCTTCAACATCAGTCCTTCCAATGAACACCCAGGACTGATCTCCTTTAGGATGGAGTGATTGGATCTCCTTGCAGTCCAAGGGACTCTCAAGAGTCTTCTCCAACACCACAGTTCAAAAGCATCCATTCTGCAGCGCTCAGCTTTCTTCACTGTCCAACTCTCACATCCATATATGACCACTGGAAAAACCATAGCCTTGACTAGACAGACCTTTGTTGGCAAAGTAATGTCTCTGCTTTTAAATATGCTATCTAGGTTGGTCACAACCTTCCTTCCAAGGAGTGAGCGTCTTTTAATTTCATGGCTGCAGTCACCATCTGAAGTGATTTTGGAGCCCAAAAAAACAAAGTCTGACACTGTTTCCACTGTTTCATCATCTACTTCCCATGAAGTGATGGGACCAGATGCCATGATCTTAGTTTTCTGAACGTTGAGCTTTAAGCCAACTTTTTCACTCTCCTCTTTCACTTTCATCAAGAGGCTCTTTAGTTCTTCTTCACTTTCTGCCATAAGGGTGGTGTCATCTGCATATCTGAGGTTATTGATATTTCTCCCAGCAATCTCGATTCCAGCTTATGTTTCTTCCAGCCCAGTGTTTCTCATGATTTACTCTGCATATAAGTTAAATAAGCAGGGTGACAATATACAGCCTTGATGTACTCCTTTTGCTACTTGGAACCAGTCTGTTGTTCCATGTCCAGTTCTAACTGTTGCTTCCTGACCTGCATACCGGTTTCTCAAGAGACAGGTCAGATGGTCTGGTATTCCCATCTCTCTCAGAATTTTCCACAGTTTATCGTGATCTACACAGTCAAAGGCTTTGGCATAGTCAAGAAAGCAGAAATAGATGTTTTTCTGCAACTCTCTTGCTTTTTCGATGATCCAGCGGATGTTGGCAATTTGATCTCTGGTTCCTCTGCCTTTTCTAAAACCAGCTTGAACATCTGGAAGTTCACAGTTCATGTATTGCTGAAACCTGGCTTGGAGAATTTTGAGCATTACTTTACTAGCGTGTGAGATGAGTACAATTGTGCGGTAGTTTGAGCATTCTTTGGCATTGCCTTTCTTTGGGATTGGAATGAAAACTGACCGTTTCCAGTCCTGTGGCCACTGCTGAGTTTTCCAGATTTGCTGGCATATCGAGTGCAACACTTTCACAGCATCATCTTTCAGAATTTAAATAGCTCAACTGGAATTCCATCACCTCCACTAAGCTTTGTTCATAGTGATGCTTTCTAAGGCCCACTGGACTTCACATTCCAGGATGTCTGGCTCTAGGTGAGTGATCACATCATCTTGATTATCTGGGTCATGAAGATCTTTTTTGTACAGTTCTTCTGTGTGTTCTTGCCACCTCTTCTTAGTATCTTCTGCTTCTGTTAGGTCCATACCATTTTGGTAAGGATGGGTTCTACTCTAAAGAAAAGAACTGGTAGTATTTTCAAAGTTACCTGTGAGAAAAACAGATTTGTGATTTCTGAGTTTTCTGATCTGCTATATTGTTCTTTCCCAATAAAGAGAGTGTTTAGGACAATTGAATGTTGAAGGCTAAAAGACCCAGTCTATGCCTCCCTTCTGCTTCAGATTAGTGAGGATCAACATTACGGGGAGTGAGAATAAGAACGGAGGGGTTTCAGAAGCCTAACGCTCTGACTGCTAGAAGCTGGTCCAGAAAAAGGTGAATTGTTGACTAATTTCTTCATGTATCTCAAGATTTCTTCTCATGCTACATCTTTTATAGTACAGTTAACAAACTTCATGACAAAACATTAACTGAATATATTTTTTGAAACATATTTTGGAGACTTTGTTCAAGATGACTCTCCATTCTTCTTGCTCCATTCCCTCCCACTGCCCCAACTCAATATCCTGTGTCTTCTTTTAAAAAGCAGACAAATATCTTTTTGTGCAAACAGGAAAAGGCAAAAGTGTTCTACTGATTTCATGATAAAGGAAGGGAATTGTAAAGTCTTGACTCAACCTAAAGATGATTCTTCCAGATATCTTCCTTGAAGGGGAGATATTTCCAGAAAAAGGAGAGAGCTATTGTTTTGCTTTGGAAAGCCCGGGATGGCCTTTTATTAATAGATTGATGACCAGGACCATTAAAAGGACTGGATACTCAAGCTTCTGATCACTGCGTTCTGTCCAGTAGATGACTGTGTGTGGGAAGGTAGCGCAATGGGCATGAGCAAGTGGAGTGAGTTGGGTGAGAAGCATCAAGTGAGAGAGTTGTGTGTCCTCATCTCTTTTCTAGGCAAGACATGTCCCATAGATCAGACTTCTCTGTTGGAAAAAGTCACCTTCCAGTTGTCCATTTTCCTTTCCCTTTATTTTCCATACACTTATTTCCCTTTTACACAAACAACTTTTTAACTTTTTATTTTATATTGGAATATGGCCAATTAGCAATGTTGTGATAGTTTCAGGTGCACAGAAAGGAACTCAACCATACATACATACATATGCATGTATCTGTTCTCCCCCAAACCCCCCTCACATCCAGGCTGCCACATAACATTGAGCAGAGTTCCCTGTGCTTTAGAGTAGGTCCTTGTTGGTTATGCATTTTAAATATAGCAGTTACACAAGTAATTTTTAAGCAAAGTGTAAGTTACAGAAAACATCAGAAAATACAGGGAAACAAACAGAAAAAAGATATGTTTCTCATTCTGGATTTGTATAATCTTTCAGGAGGCAGATTTGCTGGTGTTTATTCTGAGCCTTAAAAAATATACATGTCCTTTGACCCAACAAGTGCCTTTCCAGGAACTTACCTTAGGTAATAATTGGATCTTGAGTGAAGGAAAATGTTCAGAGATCATTTCTCTACAGTTATGTATATAATTTGAAAACTTGGAAACAACTGAAGACCTATTGGAAGGGGAGTATTGCATCCATGCATACATATTAATAGCCATTGATAGATATTTGTTAATATGAAATTACAATATGACAATTATAAATTAATAATGCTTGTGCAATAATAGAAGACATTTGATCATGCTTCAGCTTAAATATCTTTCATTTCAGTCATCACATGACTAAAATTAGTTCATATCATCACATGAATAATACTGTTTCCTATTAGAAAAAAAGAATATTTTTCTATCTGCTGGCTGCCCTGATGGTCATCGTTATCTTTCTTACTAGCATGGGCAATTATCAAATAGCTTTGCAGGCCTGCAGTACAGGGCTCTAGGATAACTCCTCTGGGACTGCTTCTCTCTCTTCTCTCCAGTAGACACTATAACTTTTCACTATCCACCACACACTATGCCAGACCTGGTCTAGTTTAAACCAGTTCACACCAGTTCTCCAAAAAGGATATCTGATCCGTCCCTGACACCACCAGTGAAGGACCTTATGTAATCTGCCAGATCATTCCAACATACAAGAGTCCATTTGGACTCTGTTGCTTTCTTTGAATATCTGAATATCCCTTTAAATCCTGTGTCCCTGCTGGTAGAAGGCCCATTCTTCCTCCAGTCTGTGGTCTATAAAGAGCACCCACAATCAAATTGCTCCTTTGACAAGTTTCAGGGGAACAAGGGAGACCATTCAGCTAGAATTACCTGAAAATTTGGTCACATCTACATGAATGTAGCATTATGACATGGTATTTTCTACCTTCAGTCCCTGGTGGTGTTTTATTTTGTGGAGGCGTTAGCAAAGAAATTCACCTCATTGAAGAAAAGGAATTTTAGTGCCTTAAAATTTTCCCTCCACCATATGGGAACCTGAAATCTCATTCATACTCGGTGAAATTGAAGAAATTGGATATTTGGGTTTGGAAATTGGTGGTCCTCCAAGAAATATGGGATCTAAAAGTGTTAAATCCTTTCATAAATAAACCTTGATTCAGACTGGAATGTCTTGGCTTGATTTTAAAGGTGATATTATAGGAGACATATAGTTGTTGACTGGCCTTAAAGATAATTATCAGCACATTCCAGTCTTAGTCTGCCATCAGCAGGGCCTGCCTTGTGATGAAGTCAGTGCTCTTTCCCTTATAAGAATATTACATTTAGACATGCCTTCAACCCCAGGATGTTTATGAACCACACAGCTCACGAACTATGAACGCAAAAGAAATCTCTTAATAGTGGCAGATGTTCTCTCTCAAGCCTTCTAGATTTTCATGCCACATGTCTCGGCAGTTTGGTTTTATTTCTAATTGAACTCTGTCCTGCTGTCTTTGGGACGTAAGGTCAATATTTGTGATTTGCTTTCCTAAATTTGCAAATTTAGCTTTCCTTAGACCCAGTAAGCTGTGTATTAGATTCACCTAATACCAGGGTATGTACATGTGAGTTTTTGAATGAAGTTATAAAATGAAGTCTGTTCACATGGTAACTTCTTTGGGGTAGAGAGAGTTAAAAAAGTGAGGGAGGGGAAGGGAGGAAATTCAAAGGAAGTTCCTTGCTGAACCATCAATACCATGAATGCAGGGACTGAATCCTTCATTCCTGGCATAGTGCCAGATGTAATTTATTGAATTAATGAATTAATTTATAGAGAGCTTAAAACATACTAAATGTTCTACCTTCAACCCACCTAACAGGCCCTAGGAAGCAAGGTACTGTAGAGGTCATCACAGACTCTGGAGCCTGACTGCCAGGGTTCAGATCCCAGTTCTTATACTTACTAGCTGTGCTACTAAGGGCGTATTACTTAACCTCTGGGTGCCGCAATTTTCCCATCTCTAAAATGGGAATATAAGTGTCCTAAGAAATAAACGGAATTATGAATAATTACTCACACTCATGCACTTAGATCAGTGCCTGGCCCAGGGTAAATGCCATATAGTTATTAATTAGTATTAATACTTAGTGTTAACTAGTTATTGGGTATTAATGTAGAGCTTAGGAAAATCCTTAGAATATTTGGTTTATCTTTCATTTCAAATGCAGGCAGAACAAATAGATACATTAACGTTTTAATAAAACAGTTTTATAGTGTCTGATAGACTAGCCATTGATTCAATATAAAAATAGTAGTATTTAAAGGAAAACTATCAGGATACGTAGTGTATATGTACATAAGAGAAAGCTTTCCATAACCAGATGATTGAAATTCCTCAAACATACGAAGTCTTCTCAATATATTTTTCCATCTACATAATTGTCCCAGGGTTTATTTATGATCGTTCTTAAGGCAAAGCCTCTGGCCTTTGATCCAAGTGGCTGCCCCTGAGATGCTCAGGGCCCATGCCAAATGTAGCTGCTAACACACTCCTTCCCATGCCTTCTGAACCCTTTCCGTTAGTATTTGATCCTGGGCTCTTGGTCTCCTCATTCTGGGAAGCTACTTGTGGTGGGACGTAGGCCCCTGTCACCTATGAAATCTACCATCCCTTTATCTGCTTGAAGTAGAATCAGTCTCTTAATCCAGCAGCTCTCCACTCATCCAAATTGATTCTGACAGTTTGACTTCTTGTACCAAGAATCCGAGTTTTTGGCAGCAAACTACTTTTACCTCTTTACATCGAGAGTAGTATAAAACTCCCTAGGACTCAAACCTGGGCCACCGTCTAGAGCAAGGAAGGAGACCCTAGGCCTTAGCCTTTCTCGATGCACTTATAGCCAGGAAACATTTCCAGCTGGGTTACCCCACCACATAATTTTGGCACAATTGTTAAAGGCACACAGAACCAAAATACAGATTTAAAAGACTCTAGAAGGGAGGCAGTTTGGTAGAGTGACTGGGCTTGAGGGTTCTGCATCAGACTAACTACCTGGTACAGGTGCTGGCCCTACAGTGTCTAGCTCTTTGACTGTGGGCCTGTTTAACTGTTCTGTGCCTGCTCTGTAACATGGAAATAATACTAGGGCCTGACTTATTCAATGAGTTAATTCTGTTTAGTAAATTGACTGGAGTCTGGCCCAAAACCAGGTATTTAGTGAAGTTGGTTGTGCTATTATTTGAATGGCACTTCATCTAGGGACAAAGTCTATGCTTAAGGTCCCTGGTGCCCTCTGCATTGCTCAGGTCAGCTTGTTGTCTATGGCTAGTAAAGGTGGTCCGTGGGACAGACCTTGACTGTTTTTCTTCCTGCCAGTGAGCTAGACTGACATCCCTCACAGCCTAGAGCACAGGACGAGATGTCCCTTGGAAGGGAAATGGCAGCAGTGCTCCTGAGTGGTGCAGAAAGGCCTAGAAGGGGGCTAAGAGCTCATCTAATTCAGGAACTCACTTTTAGGCCCAAAGAGGGGAGAAGAGTAACCTGGTAGACTTGCTGTTCTTCTGGCATTTCAAAGTCCTTCCTTCTCCACGCCAGCATGTCCAGACCTACCCTGTCATTCCAGCCCATGTCTCTCCCTGAAAGTTTTCTCCAGCTGCCTGCTGCTCCCTGACTCTTCTGTTCCTCATCCTCTCCCTTCTAAACCCAAAGCAGTATTCTGCTCTCCAAACACTCCCTGGCCTTTCCTGTCTCCCCTGCCTTCCCCTGACTGTTTCCTTGCTAGAATGTTCTCCCCACCACCACTGCTTGATAAAATTCTACCCCTTCTTTAAAAATAAGAGGTCAAAACTGGTAGCCAGTATTCCATATGTGACCCACAAATGTATTTTGTGTACTCGGGGTTTTTTCTCTTTTTTTGTTCAATTGAGGCATCTTTTGAAAACATCAGATATAATGAGAAAATAGCTTCCCAGGTGGCGCTAGTAGTAAAGAACCTGTCTGCCAATGCAGGAGAACTGGGTTTGATCCCTGGGTCAGGAAGATCCCCTAGAAGAGGACACAGAAACTCACTCTAGTATTCTTGCCTGGAAAATCCCACGGACAGAGGAGCCTGGCGGGCTACAGTCCATAGAGTTGCAAAAGAGTCAGACGCGACCAAAGCGACTTAGCACACAGCACGCATGCAGTGAGCAGACGTCATGCAATAAGCAGACATCAGATAGTTTTCTTCTTTTGATAAGAGCATCTTGCTTCATGGAACCTGCGTTTTTGTTGGTAGAATTAGTGGCTGCTAGGGAGCATTTCCCCTGCTTGACCAGCATTGCTGCTTGATAATAACTGCTTCACCCTGCCAGTGTGTGGGTTTGTGACCCAGTTTTAAGACTTTGTTTAAATGCTATCACTTCTGAGGAGCTTCCTCTCCCCTTGTCTTGCTTTTCTGAATGTATCCTTTCTTCCTTGTGTATGCATCTAACATTCCACTTGTGTCTCTTCTCATGGCAGAGATGGAATTCTTTTCTGCTTATTATCGATTTTAGTAAATGATACTTATCAAGTGCTTACTAAGGACAAGGCACAGAGTTGAGTGTTTCATGGACATTTTAATCTCTAGGCATCACTACGATCCTGTATGAAGTGTTTTATTATCTCCAATCTACAAATACAGAAGCCCAGAGAGTGTAAGTGGCTTACTCAAGGTCACACAGCTGGTAAGTGACAGAGAAGGAATTTGAGCAGTCATCTAACTTGCCTCAGCATTTGTGTTTCCTCCTGTTTTATACTGATGGTCTCTCCCATTATATTGAAAGTGATATCATAGGCACAGGTCCATTTTTGCCAGTTGAACATTTAAGCAATAATGATAATGCAGGTCATCACTACATGTTTGATGCTGTGCTGGTCATTCCCCTTGCAACCTCACATAATCTCCACAACCGCCCTATGTGGTAGGGCATGTAATCACATATCCAGTTGAAAAATCAGAGGTCAAGTCAAAGACAAGAGCAAGTGGCCAGAATTTGAATCTGGATCTTTCTTGACTGTGAGTCCTGTACTTTTTCTCCACCCGCCTCCCTCATATTTCTGAACCACTTTTCTCATAGAAAAGCTATTAGCTCATTAATAAAGCCAGCAAGCAAAGCCCCCTTGTTTGTTTCTTCCCACCCATACAGGTGACATAACAGCCACTTCAGCCACTGGTTTTTCTTCAGACATTCTGGTGGGAGTGGGCAGGAAGGATGCTGTATGTGCACACGTGCACACACACACACACACGCACACACGTGCAACTCCAAACTGGGAGCAATAAGCTTGTCTCTTTGTTTTCATGTTTGGAAACTGGAGCTGCTTATATTACATTATAAGGGTTTCATCTGGGTAGAAAATGTTCTTCACATGCTCACCTTTGCCTTTGAAGAGTTCATCCATGTTGCCAAACATTGTAGGTAACATCTGAATGGGAATGACTGTAAATACAGACTGAGTCACAAATTGAAACTGGAATTTGTATGATTTTAGCTGTCATGCTTTTGTCTCTCGCTGAATCAAAACGGAGGATTGCCAGCAAGCCAGCTGTCTCTGTCCACACCTTGATAGTCATGAGTGCCAAGAAATTCACGTGGCTGTCTTGTTTAGAACTGTGTCGCCTCATACGTTCTCAGTCTTCACTGTAGAGTGAGTGAGAGTTTTTAGAACTATCCAGTTGAGAACATGTTAGTGATGATTTCTACAGCATTGGGAGTTCCTGCTTTTCTTGGGTCAGGTCTGCTAGAGTTGTAAAAGGAAGCTTTCTGGACATTAACTTTGTAGCAAAAGTAGTGGAATGAGGTTGGTGAAGGAAGAAACATTTCCCCTGTAATAAAAGTGGGATTGTTTAGAGCTGAGATGAGACTTTTCTTACTGTTTGGTATTCAGATGAGATTTACTTTGGAAGTCACATCAGCAAATATTATGTTTCTTGAGAACCTCGGCTGTGTTTTCAATCACAGGGCATCTTTATTTTGCTTAACTTGTGCAGCAAGTTGTTAGCTTCAACTTGTGTAGTATGTAGATGGCTTCAACTTTGTTTTTTCTTAAACCTACAGGTAGACTCACCATTAAAATATGTTTTTAGTATTTATTTTGGAACCTTAAAAAAATGATTTGGGACAAGGGCAAACATGTTGTGCCATCCGGTCCACACAGTTTCTTTCTTTTTGGTGCTTACTCACATAGGCACTTAATTTGTTATCATGTATTAGAACATTTCCCTGTCGCCTCAGAAACTGTCTCACAGGTCAGGCTTTTAGAACCTGAATTTTTTTAAACACAAAACAGGATTATGGATTAATCTCAGGCAGGGAAATCTCTGGGGGCAGCGTAACCTGACAAGTGAGACTCTGCTCTTGGCAAGACCCCTGTGGGGTCGCCCTCTGTTCCTGTCGCTGACCCATTGGACGAAAGAGTGGATGTGTGTGTGAGTCTAGGCATGACTTCTCTAAAGATCAACATTTGTACACACTGGAGTCACCTTTTATACATAGTGCTACTGACATTAACCAGAGAAGTGGGCCTGACAGCCCTGGCCTCAGAGCCAGCACGAGAGTGGCCCGGCTGTGTGCGCACGTTTATCTGAAAGGATTCAGCACAACATTACACAGCCTAATTGTTTTTTGTCCAAAAGGAACTATTGCCCAGATAGAGGCGCCTCTAAGGTTACTGAATGTGACCCATCAAAATGGGGTATTCATTTCCATGTATGTATGCTTGCTAGTTATTTTAAATACCCAGTTATTTAAACTGTTCCTCCTCTCAAAGTTCAGATACCATGATTTTCTTACAGCGAGTTGTACCAGTATTAATTCTTGAAGAAAAAAGAGGGGAAATATTTTTTAACGAAGTAGTTTGTGTATTTGAGAAGTTGTAAAAGAGAAGAGAATTGCAGCTGAAGCAGTCAGATCCTTGAGTGACTATTGGGCCTTCCCGAGAGGAATCCAGTGTTCTTCTCAGTAACATTTGTCTTGAGACTGTTTAATAGCAGGGCTGTGTTTGATTCAGGCTTGTGTTTAATCACTTTATATGGGACTAGACTATAATCGAATATTGGTACTGAAAATGGGTGATATTTTTTAACCTGAAAAGAACTACTAGGAAAGAAAATCACTTATTTTAAAAACTGAGATCAAAGACATCAGTTGTAGAAAATATCCTTTGTGGGTACATAGACATCTGCCTCCAAAGCATGATACAAGTATTTGGTGAAGTCTGATGTTTAATATGTGAGTATAAATTGTACCATCTAACACAACTTTTCATCACAGTTGTGGGGTTTTGAAGAACAGAGTGTCATATTTTAAGATTTGAGCAGTTTTATCTCTGCTCAGACCACAGTGAATGCTGCCATGCATCAGGGTAATCAGGAAAAACAAAAGTTAAACTGTTTTTAAGTCTGAAAGTTATGCTCGGCAGGATTTGTACTTTGGTTGTTTTTATAGGAGTGGACTGGATTTGACCCTTGTCATCCACCAACTCTCTGCTTGACTCTCTTAGGGACCAGTACACGGTCTGTAGCAGTGGGTCAGGGAGGGTCCATGGTGCAGAGCCAGGTGAGAAGCAGAGTAAATGGTCCAGGGAGCTCAGTGTCATAACCCCATTCTCCTTAGTTCAGCTGGATGGCCAGAAAGTCAAGTCTCATTCCCTGGAGTGCGAGGAAGATGTTGAACCGCTCGCTGATGACTGCTGAGATGGGAACAGAGAGAGCGTTGAGTGGATCTGTTGTTGTGATCGGGTGGGTATTATTCCGTTTGGAGATGGAAGGAAAGCAGATAGACTCTCTATTCAGCTTGAAAGTGCAGTGAGGTTCAGTCTGTCATCCTTGCTTATGTCCTGTCTCATACTCATCGTCAGTCACTCTGTATGTCTGGAGAACTGACTGGGTGGGCGTCTTTGTTCTGAGTCTTCTTTTTATGAAGCGATATCCCCAAAGTTAACCAATTAAGAATTGTTTTTCTCCGTGTAGCAGTAATCTCTCTGAGAGGAGTGAGCCAAATTGCTGTGGGGGGTGCTGTGCCCTGGGGACGCATTTGGGAGGATTTCCTTCTCCTGAAGCCACAGGGTCAACATAAAGCCTCCATAAAAAGTTTTAAATAAAGGAGAAATTGAAGCGGAAGATTTCATTCTGGCATTTCATGTCTGGTTTTTGCTTTCCTCCCACTGAGGAGCTAACCAAGCCAGCTATCTGGAGGATGTATTTAGTTTGAGGATAATGAAACTTTACTATGATTTTTAAAAATTTTTTTCCTTACCTGGATTATAATTGTAAGGAAACCAGTATCTGCCAGTGACCTTTATGGGTTAGCTTATGTTGCACTGGTAGCTATAGTTAAACATGGCACTTAAAAATGTTTTATTGTATGTATATGTGATTGTTTTATAAAATGGGGATTCTGACTATGACATTTCTATTGCTTGACTAAAGGAAGGTGATTTTATGTACTTAGTGAGTAGGTGTCAAGCCATTGATCTAAATGCTGATGGGTTTACCTGAATTTTTAGTTGTCCTTGGGAATGGAAGTCATTTATAGCATGAAAATTCTCTGCTGAAATCCTCCTAGCTGAAACATTTTGGAGAGGAGTCTTCCTTAAGAAGATGGAAGTGGCCTCATAGACCTTATGTGAGCATCTCCCTTCTCCCCCAGCATTTGCCCTGGCTGACTATTTCCTATGGAGGTGAATGCCTATCAGACATGGCATGTTCTTTATTATTTTTTTTAAGGACTTAAACCTTTTATTTTTTGACAATTGCAGCTTCATCTTCAGTTTTAAGAAATAATAGAGAGATCTTGTGTATCCTTTGCCAGTTTCCCCAAGTGGTAACATCTTGCAAAACTGTAGGATAGTATCACAGTCAGGATCTTGACAGTGATACGGCCCAGGTACGGAACAGTCCCAGCAACCATAGGACCCTTCACGGTGCCCTTCATAACTGTACTCGATTCCTCCCCCATTTCTACTTATTACCCCTGGCAACCAATAATCTGTTCTCCATTTCTATAATTTTCTCCTTTTAAGAACATTATATAAATTAAATCATATAGGATATCACCTTTAGGGACTAGCATTTTTCAATTTTATTCACTGGTGGTTCCTCCAAGTTGTTGGATATATCAGTACTTTGTTCCTCTTCATTGCAGAGTGGATGACCCTCAATTTATTTAACCATTCACCAGTTGAAGGACATCCAGGTTGTTTCTAGTTTGGTGCTATTGTGAATAAAGCTATTATGGACATTCATATACAGGTTTTTGTGTGAACCTAAGTTTTCATTTCTATGAGATAAAAGATAGAAAGAGTACAGTTACTGAGTCAAGAAACTGCCAAGTTGTTTTCCAGAGTTGTTTTATATTCTGAGTCAGCATTGTGTGAGGGATCCAGTTTTTCTGTATCCTCACCAGCGTTTCATATTGCCACTACTTATTATTATAGTCATTGAGATAGGTGTATAGTGATGTTTCATTGTGGTTTTAGTTTGTGGTTCACCAATGGCTAAAGATATGGAACGTTTTTCCATGTGCTTGTTTGCTGTGTGTATGTCCTCTTCACCACAATGTTAGCTCATGCGTTATGTATATTTTCTAATTGTTTTAGGAATTTTACTTGTCGATTTTTGAGAGTTCTTTATATAGTCTCATACTGGTTGTTTGTCAGATATGTGGCTTGCAAATATTTTCTCCCAGTCGACAGCTTATCTTGTTATCCACTGAACAAGTTCTTTCACAGAACAAATTTTTTTTTCAGTTTTGATGAGGTCTGGTTTACTAAGCTTTACCTTTATGATGTATGATTTTGGTGTCAATTCTTAGAACTCATTGCTTAGCCTTAGATTCAGAAGACATTTTTGTTTTTTCCAATTGTTTTTCTATAAGGCTTATAGTTTTATGTCTTATATTTAAGATCATGATTCACTTGTTTTTGTACAAGATATAACATGTAGGTCAATGTTCTTTTCTTCTTTCAATCTATGGAGGTCCAACTGCTCAGCACCGTTTGTTGAAAAGGCTATCTATAATCCATTGAATCGTTTTTGCTCTTTTGTCAGCCGTCACTTGAACAGTTATCTTTTAGATATAATATTGTCACAGTATATCTATTTCTGTGTTCTCTATTCTGTTCTACTGATCCATGTGGCTATCTCTCTGCCAACATCACATTCTCTTGGTTATTGTAACGATACTGTGGGCCCTAGTATTGAGTAGAATGATTCCTTCCATTTTATTCTCCTTTGTCAGAATTGTTTTAGCTATTAATGGACTTGTCCTTTTCCATATAAATTTTATAATAACTTTGTCTATAGCTATAAAAAACTTACTGAGATTTATATAGAAATTACATTAAACCTATAGATCAATCTGAGAAATACTGACATGTTTACTATCTTCAGTCTTTTCATCCATGGCTCTCCATGTATTTAAATCTTTGATTACTTTTATCAGAATTTGAGAAGTTTCAATGTCCAGATCACATCCATGTTTTAAGTTTATACCTAAATATTTCATTTTTTTGGAGTGATTTTAAATGGCCTTTAGGTTTTGATTTTGGTTTCCACATGTTCATTGTTAGTTTATAGAAATGCGGTTGACTTAATGTGTTGATCTTGTATCTTGCAACCTTACTAAACACATTTATTAGTTCTAGGTGTTTTTGTACATTTCTGTATAAACAGTTATGTCATCTGTAAATAGGGGTGGTTTTAATACTTCCTATGGAATTTTTGTGTTTTTATTCATTTCTTGCCTTACTGCAGCATCTGGAATTTCACATATTATGCTGAATAAGAGGAGGGAAAGCAGATATCCTTGCCTTGCTTCTGATCTTAGCATTCAGTCTTTTGCTGTGGCTATACATTTTTCAGTTAAGTGCTTTTTATCAGGTTAATGAAATTCCACTGTATTTGGTGTGCACATTTTGAGATGCAGTTTTATATCTTTAAAAAAGGGAAACTAAATTGTGGAAAGTATTTTGTTCTCATGTCCATTTTCTTTTAGGATCAATAATGTAAAGAAAGCTATTGTTGGCAAAATTGTGAGATGATCTCAAAGTTTCCTCTCTCTGAAGAACATACCCTGTATAATCCCTAGGACTGTGGGTAGGATGCGATGTCACTCATGTAATTATGGGACAGATTCTCATAAGCACCAGGACTGTGGCTTTAAAGTTTTGAGGGGGCCATGTGGCAAGTAATCAAGTTGTCTATAGAAGCTAGGAGTTTTAAGGGCATGGGGACCTCAGATCTATATACATCTGCAAGGAACTGAATTCTACTCTAGCCACATGAGCTTAAAAGATGATCCTGGGCTCCAAATGAGAAGTCACCATGACAGTATCTTGATTTGAACCTTGTGAGACTCTGGTTGGAGAACCTTGTAACAGTATGACTCCTGCTTGGACTTCCAACCTACAGAGCTGTGAGCTGCCAAGTTTGTGGTCATATGTTATATCATCATAGAAACATAATACAAAAATATCTTAAATAATTTGAAAAAGTGTTGAAATCAAAGCACACAGTGAATATCCTACTCCAGTGAATTAAGAGGGATCCAAGGTTTATTCACTAATTTGTGTTTATCCATAATTAGTAGCTTCTGGTTTTATGTTAGATGTTATGTTTAGGCCTGGGCATACGGAGGAGAATGAGCCATGGTCTTCCCTTGCTGTTGAGGAGCTCATGGCCCAGAGTGTCCTCCCAGATCTCTCAGTATATGTAGTTCTCTCCAACACTTTTCCCATTACATTTGTATTCAACAATCAGACTCAAATCTGGGTAAAGAATAAGCCATCTGCAATTCTTGGGTAAGTCCCTTACTCTTTTTGAGTTGGAGTTTTCCATCAGTTCAGTAATATGCTTTTTGGGAATAAGTGAGGATCAAATGGGATTTAGGATACCTCATAATTTTAATCAGAAGTAATGATTACCTCTCTACAGTGTAGCGTCTTTTCTTTTCTTCCTGTCTGCATCCCACCCACAGTTCTCCATTGGCCATCTGCTGTGTGTTTGTGAAGATGCCCCAGTGGACCCATTCAAGGATGCATTTGACTCTGTGTATTTATAGCCTAAGGTGGCATACAGGGAGGACACTACCTATTGCTCAAGGTAGATAGAACTGTGATGCCGGGATTCTGAGGGGACCAGGAAAGGGCTTGGGGTCAGGCCTGATCTGGCCTGATTGAAATCTGCCATCATCAACAGGTATCTCCTGCAGAGCTACACCAGTAGGAGGACTCAGAATAAAAGATGCCTCCTTTTTTCATTTTCCCTCCTTGGAATTGCCTCAGTGGATCCTCACATCATAGGAAAGAAGTCTATTTGAAAATATTGCCCTGATTTGTTGAATGGGAATGGGTAGACCTTGCTAATACAGAAGTGGTCAAGGGACATGGACAAATGCTTCTGATTTTGTAGGGCCTGCTAACTCATTTTGAGTGCTTCAGAATCAAAACAATAATAACAATAATAAAAGTAGAAAATGCTAAACAAGCAAGCCACCAAACTAGGCTTCAAAACCCACAGGAGCCTTATGAGGGAGCAAGTTGAAATGAGCAACATTCAGGCACATTGTGGGGCAGGATAGAGGTGCCAGGAATGGCTGATGACAGCTGTGGAGTCACGAACACTCAGGCACTCCCTGGTGAACCTGGATTATAATCAGCATAAATCTAAGTGACTGTCAAGGGCAAAGAAACCATGCTAGGAGGTGTGGCCTGTCTTAAGGTCCTTTTGGCTGACAGTAGTTGCCACCATAAGTGCCACCAGAGGGCCCCTCCCTGCTATATTACTATCCTTTGGAGGTGATGGTCTTCCAGCAACTAATTTTTCCATGGGAGCAGAAGTACTTTCTACCGAGACCTTCTTCTGATGCAATTTAAATTAAAAAAATTTTATTGAAGAAGTATAGTTGATTTACAGTGTTATGCTAATTTATAATGTATAGCAGTGATTCAGTTATACATATATGTGTGTGTGTGTGTATATATATATATATCCTTTTTTGTATTCTTTTCCATTATGATTTATCACAAGATACTGAATATAGTTTTCTGTGCTATACAGAAGGACCTTGTTGTTTATCCATCCTGTATATAATTGTTTGCATCTGCTAATCCCAAACTCCCAGTACTTTGCTTTCCCGCTTCATCTCCCCCTTAGCAACCACAAGTCTCTTCTCTGTGTCTGTGACTGTTTCTGTTTCATAGATATGGTTGCTATTTTTAAAATTTACACGCTTTTTACATTAATGATTCATAGTTGTATCAAAAAGTACAAAGAAGAATATTATAGATTGCCTGAAATCTAACCTCAGGAACAATCATGTCATGAATATTTTGATGCCCTTCCTTCTAGTCTTTTTTCCTATGAATATTCATTTAGAAACCCACATATAGTTGGGATGGTATTGTGTTTATCATTTGCTAAGCTGCTTTTCTCAGGTTTCATTAACATCTTTCTTTTCTGTTAAATGTTTCTACTTAATGTTTAATCTATGACCAGTGTCTCAACAACTGATGCCTGCAATGTATTATCTGATTTCTTTGTAAGACCTATACATACACACAGACACATCATAATTTATTTAATTTCTTTGGAAGGTGAGGGTATGTATATGTTTGTATAAGTACTTGTGTTTATATATGTTTCTATATATATATGAACATATGTATGTATATTCATATATGCATAATTTTTATTCTGAGTTTTATAAACAACAATATGATGAACACATTTATTATATCCTTAGAATAAATTCCTAGAGTGAAGTCACTGGGTCAAATGCTAATTCTTGAGTTGTGCAGAATTTAAAGGAATTTAAGAGTTTTGGGGGGAACTTCCCTGGCAATCTAGTAGTTAAGACTCTGCACTTCCAATGCAGAGAATTTGGGCTCAATCCCTGGTTTGAAAACTAAAATTCCACATATAGTGTGGTGTGACCAAATAAACGTTTTTCTCATATGCTCCAAAAAAGAAAATCTTTCCAAAAAAATTGAAATAATTCCTACATGTCACCACTTGACAATAAGTTGTAAAAATCTGAATGCTCTTGCTCTTTCCAATACAGTAGACATATGGATATTTAAATTTAAATTTTTTTATTAGTTAAGACTAAAAAACAAACAAAAAAATCAGTTCTTCATTTGTACCAGTCATATTTCCAGTGCTCTATAGCCACATATGGGCTTCACTGGTGGCTCAGGCAGTAAAGAGTCTGCCTACAATGCGGGAGACCTGGGTTTGATCTCTGGGTTGGAAAGATTCCCTGGAGAAGGGAAAGGCTACCCACTCCAGTATTCTGGCCTGGAAAATTCCATGGACTGTATAGTCCATGGGGTCGCAAAGAGTTGGACAGGACTGAGCAACTTTCACTTTCATAGCCACATGTAATTAATGTCATGTGTATTGGAAAGTGCAAATTAGGGCCTTGCCATCATCACAGGAAGTTTTATGGGGCCATGCTGCTCTGATATCTTCATGAATTCCTTTATAATTGTGATTGGAGTTTAGTATATTTTGTAGGTAATTAATCTGGCTTGATATAGATTTCAGAGTAAAAAATTTCACTGTTCTACTGAAGATGAAAAACGTTGTCTTTCTGAAAATGCAAGAACATGGAAATTCAACCCTTTGTCTTGCTTCCTCATGCTCTAATAGGCTGAAAAGGAAGAGCTGGTGTTAAAACTAACGTCACTATTGGTGATAATGTGCTTTCTGTGTGGCAAGTGTGTAATTATTGTAAGTCAGGTATTCTTCACAAGGACTCTGGGAGGTGTAACTGTCACCCACATTTTACAGATAAAGAAACTGATGTACATGGAGCTCAAGTACTTTTTCCAGGGTCAGTACATACCTGGATCCTGACTGGGATCTAAGCCCTCAGCTTCAGAGTCCACACACTCAGCTGCTCTTTGTATTGCTTCTCAGGTGACACTAGTCGTAAACAATTCACCTGGCACAGCAGGAAACATAAGTGATGTGGGTTCGATCCCTAGGTTGGGAAGATCCCCTGGAGGAGGGTATGGCAACCCACTCCAGTACTCTTGCCTGGAAAATTCCATGGACAGAGGAGCCTGGTGGGCTACAGTCCATGGAGTCACAAAGATTCAGAGATGACTGAAGTGACTTAGCACGCACATACTGCTCCTCGAGAACATGAGACTCTTAGGGAAAAGACTGGCTCTTTCCTGTGCTGCAGAACTGTGCACACATAAAGTAAAAATGTCTCCCAGTTGCTCGAAAAGTAGCTCCACCAGACATACACAGAAGTAGATCCACAGCCTTTTTCTAAGGGAGATTCCCCTGAACCAAGTTCAGCCTGGAATGAGGAGTGCTCAAGGGCCTTCCAGAGAAACTGTTATTCATCCGTACTCTGACTCAGAATCTGTTCAGTCAGAATGGATGTATTTTACACATTTATCCTCCATCCATCCTTTATTATGCAGTGAGATTTTGTTAATAAGCTTTGAGAAAGGAGGTGGGAAGGAGGAGTTTAGAGGGCTGTCAAAATCAAAGAGCTGAAGCCCAAACAGCCTCGCTTGATGGGGTATTTGTTTGCAGCTGAAGGATCAGAGGTTACACATTTAGGCAGAGAGAAGTTTAAACTTCAGCAAGGAGAAAACAAGTCCCAAATGCAATCTTGAGGGTAGCCAGGTCCAAGCAGAAAAGTCTGGGGATTTTCAGTTTCAACCTTTTCCCAAAGGTGTCACTCTAAGGCAGCAGTGGGGAGGTGAGAGGGAGGTAGAGATAGAGATGTAAGATAAGAGTAATTAGAAAAATAAGATTAGTAGTCCTTGTTCTAACAGATCCTTCAGCCCACAGCGTCAGTGCCTCAGAAGTTGTTGCTGTTGAAGAGAGAGGGTTTCAGCGTTTATCTTTACCTCCTCATCTTAGCGTGACCTTCTCTGTACCCAGGGCAGAGCTGGGCCAAGTCCCAGATGTTCCCCCAGGACCAATTCACACCCCAGGTTTGCTGTAACTTGGGATAGGGGCATTTCCTTGGCTCTGTGTTCTGGTGCAAACTGAAAACGACCATCCTCCTGCACTCGGGATGCAGTGAGGACAGAAAACTAGGATGGATGGTGAGGGGGGGAAGGCAGAAGAGCCTGTGTGATTTTAACACATGGTTTTAAAAGCTGTTTAAAAATTCCAAATCATTAACACAAGATAGACACTAAATCAATGCTGACATATAATTTAAGGGAAAATTGTTTTATCAAAATATTTGAAGATCAGTTCCTGCCAAGTGAGCCTCTTGAAAAGCACTGGATGTTGCCACGTGTCAGGAAGAGACACACAGAACGGGCAGTTGGGCTCTTGGCAGATAACTGAGAGAGAAGCTGGTTTTCAAATATTTAGTTAAACAGCACAAATGTATGTGTAAGTTTAAGTCGACACATGTTAATGATTTAAGGTCTTAAACAGGTTTCTTATTTTATTGTTTTAAAGCTCTAATATTCACTTTAAAATTCCGACCATTTCTCCAGAACTGGATGTTTAAGCATTTGACTCTAGAAATTCATTTGATAGCTTCATTATTCTTAAAGTGTACAGAGTTATGAATTATTCAAATACAGCTGAATAGTCCTGGTAACTTAACCATTTTATAAGAGACTTTTTGTAATCTGCCACATAGAATGGCTGATAAAATCAGAACTGACACACAAACACTTAGGGATTTTTGTTTTGTTTAATTGGTGAGACCAAGAAGTCATCTAATTTGAAGAAACCTTTAATTATTCTAGATATGTAACACCAAAGCAATGTATATTTTAAAATGTAATCTTAGCTTTCTAGATAGAGCATCAGAATTCCAATCTTGCCCTATGTGGGGACCTTTTAGGAAATTTTTTTAACTGAAACATGTTAAATGTTTATAGAAGATTTCTGAGGTTGCTGTGAATTCTCTTTTTTTCATCAAAGATGGCCTTTTAGGAATAAAACAGCCACTCTAAACTCCACCCCACCCACACCCAGGAAATATTATTGTCTGGTGAATTACCAATAGATGTGCTTCCAAAATAAGCAAATGCTGTGTTGAATTGAGACACACAGGTTGCTCTCCTGCTGGATTTTTCAAAAGCATTTATTGGCTCATAATCATTGTGATTCTTCCAGTAGCAGTTCCCCAGTGAACAGGACCATGGGGCCCTGTGGCCTGGGCTTCCCAGCTTGTATTTTCTCCCTCCTTTCCAGCAGGCCACTCTCACTTACCTACCTGCTTTTGGAGACCAGCCATGAGGCCTAGGACAAGATTGGCTTTTAACTCTTGCTCATCACTCAGTACTTTTCTATATTAGTTTTTTTTTCATCACTATTGTAATTAAATAGTTGTTTGATTCAGGGTTGCCTGCCAAACCAGACAAGCTTCTGAGGATGAGCGTGTTGTATCTAGCAGAGTGCCTTGCACACAGGAGATACCCAGTGAGACGAGGTGGTGCAATCGTAGAAGGACTGCATGTCTCCCAGGTCCCAGGCAGAGTGAGTGGAATGCAGAGCGGGATTAAAAGCTACTTTCTTCTACCCCAGCTCAAGGCCTGGGGTAGCTTTTTTATCAGGCCATCTTGAAACTCTTGGGTTCCTGGGTGCTCTTGATGGTTTCCAGGTGGCCGTGAGCATAGAGTTCCCTCCATTCAGGGGCCGAGTATCTGAGCCCTCTTGTCTCCATAGCAAAGAGAAGGTGCTTGAGGCAAACAGAGAGCAAGAACTTGAAGGGCGTTTGGTGAGGATGGCAAGGGGACCATTGATTTATGGGGTAGGAAAGTATCAAGTTCGGACTTACACTTCATCCATCATTGCACTAAGTGGGTCAGAGGAGGGTGTTTCAGAATCACATCTTTGCACTCCCTTTCCTCTCATTCCTCGGGTATTTATTGAGTGTGGACACTGGTTCCATGTCAGGGGCTGAAGGGCCTTCCAGAGAGAACGGAGACGTGGTCCTTGCCCTCTGAGGATTACAATCCAGTTGTAGCAACTAAGCAAACACATGAAAGGGTTGTGCAGAAACGTGAAATGGTGTTTGATGAGGTGGTAGAAAGTCGGGTGCAGAAGGTAACAATCGAAGGCACTGGGGTGAAAGTAATACTACCAACAACCCAGCCTTGGGACAGTGGTAACTGTCACGCCCCGGACACTTGCAGGATGTCTAACAGAGAGGGCTGGATGCTTGAGATGTATCATCTCCCTTTATGCTTGTGCCAACCCTGTGTGGTGACTTCTGTTTCCTCCCCCCATTTTATAGAGGAGAACCTGTGGTCTGAGAGAAAGGTCAGTAATGTCCAGGCTTCCTAGTATAGGTTGCACTTTGGTATCACTTCAGAATCACCTGCTTTTTTAGTAAAGTACTAATGCCAGACTCCTACCCTCAGATGTTTTAATTTAATTGATAGGAGTGTGACTATGGCATCAGGATTTTAAAAATATTTCTAAAGCGTTCAAATGTGCAGCAGAGTTTAGGAAGCATTGGGTTTAGATTGTCCTAAGGTCACAGAGGCTGTATTGATGGAACCCAAACTTGATCCAGGTCTGCCTGTTTTCAGAGCTCCAGATTTATATCACTGAACATATGAAGGAGGCCAGCACTCTGTGGGAAAGCCTTAAAGGGGAGGCAGTTTCAGTAATTGGAGGGGTCACTAAAGGGTAGTCCAGGCCTCCCAGGTGGCACCAGTGGTAAAGAACCTGCCTGCCAGTGCAGGAGACTTAAGAGATGTGGGCTCGATCCCTGGGTCGGGAAGATCCCCTGGAGGAGAGCACGGCAACCCACTCCAGTATTCTTGCCTGGAGAATCTCCTGGACAGGGGAGCCCGGCAGGCTATGGTCCATAGGGTCGCAAAGAATCGGCCACAATGGAAGCAACTTAGCACAGCACAGCACTATAGCGTAGTCCAGGGGTGTGTGTGCGTGTGTGTGTGTGTGTGTTGTTGTTGTTGTTGCTGCTGAAGATAGGTGACAGCACGCACAGAATCTTGAATTCAGTAATAAGCAAACATAAAATGGGTTGAATACTTAAACTGGCCCTGTATTAGTGAGAACTGATGCTTCTATGGCACCAAGTACTTGGGCATTGTTCTTAGTGCATCATACATATTAACCCATTGAATCTTCACCAAACTCCTTTCAGCTAAGTTCCCACATCGCAAGGAAGCTGGGTTCAGAAAGTTTTTATAACTGACTCAGAAGGACAGAGATAGTAAGTGGTAGGCTAGCTCCTCATTTCTGTTTGTAACCACTATGCTGTGCTATCTCTTCTGTTAAGCTTGTGCTGTGTGTTTTCATATTTGCCAGTCTGCGTGCTAAGAGCTTCACTTTCACTGCTTCATATACTACCTGAGGTAACTCTAGGGAGACATACTATTGTTACGGATGAAGAAACTCAGACACTTTCCCAAGGCTCTATAATAGATGGTAAAGCGAGTGTTATTAGTGCAGTCAGGTTTCTTAATCCATGATTTTAACCATTCTCCATATTTAAAATATTTTAATATATTTATTATATATAAATACATACCTATATGTTTACATATATTAAATATTTATTTTTATATATTTTATATAAAATATTCAAAATATTTAAAAATATTTAAAACTGAAAAAATTCAAGTTAAATTTTAAGCGAAATGCTGTATAGAAGACAAAGTAGAACAACTCCCTTTGAGTGTGAGATGGTAGATGGAGCTCACTGCTGATTCACACCCCTCCTCCCACTCCACTGATCTGTTTATCAGCCCCCAGATGCCTTTTTGGAACTCATGGTGGTCTAGGGAACAGAGTTCGAAGACCGCAACTGTGGCTAATCAGGAGCCCCCTGAGATGTTGGAACCAGACCAGTGATACTTTTGATGAAATATTGATGGTTTAGGCATATTTTCCTGGCAGTAGGGAGGTAAGTTGTAAGAATAAATCCCTCGAGACATCTTGGCTCACCCAGTTCAAAGTCACATCCAAAGACACAAAGTCAAAACAGCTGAAAAAAATCAAAAGGAAAGTCTAACCTTCAATCTGTGTCTTTGGAAAACGTTGAAGGGACCCCAGGAATAACACCTGGCAACTTTTTCCCCTTCCTCTTTTCTCTTCCTTCTCAGTCATCTTATTCTGCCCTTAAAACAAAACAGAACCTCTGTGTACCCAGTCTGCAGGCTCATCACTCCTCTTTCCTCTCTCACTGCTATCTCCTACTTTTTATCATATAGATTGTCATAGCCTGCCCTTCAAAGTACTGTACCTTTGCACTCAGTTTTGCTGGTTCACTCTACTACCTGTTTCCTAAAATCCAGGCACTGTCCTGGCTGAGAGAGAACTCTGACGGTGAAGAAGCTGATCAGGCAAAACCAAGACCTTATTTAGGGTTGGGGTAGGAACAAAGGCTGGGAACACACGTGTGCACACACACACACTTATTTTTAATCTTGTCAGAAATGTGGGAGGGGAAGGGATTCAAGCTGGAAGCATAAAAAGTAGTGATAGAAAAAGATGGTGGTCTCAGCAAGTGTTTCCAAAATAGACTTGATGATGAAGAGAAAACAAAGGGGAAAGAAAGGGAAGACACAAATGTGGTTCTTAAACATGAGTCACTGAGAAAAGCTCAGGACACTGGACTAAACTGTCATCAATGTGTTAGGGAACGGCAGGTGTGGAGAGCTGGGGTAGATGGTAAGGATTTGGTTTAGATAGGTGTGCGTGGATCATCCTGAATTCCAAGTGATACTGTGACATCTAAATGGAAGTAATCACCAAGTGGTTCAGTGTATGTGAAAGTTGTTAAGTGAATAAAAGGAGACAAAGTTTGGAAAAGTATCAGAATAGTGGTGAGAGCTACAGAGACAAAGCTCAGTACTCCTCTGAGAAGCCACATGGATGAGGAAAATGTCTCTGGGACAGAGTCATGAAGGGAAAGGTCCAGTTATGGATGCAGGAAGGTGAAGAGTTTGCAAAAGAAACAGAGGAAGTAAGTTCTCAATCTAAGGAGAGCTTCTGAGAACCCAAGGGAAAGGTTGGCTTATAGGTGAATGGGGAATGGATACAGTCCCACTCACCCATTACCCTGTGTTTCAGAGAGGCTATCTAATAAAAAGGGGGGCTTTCTAATGATATTTTTATATATATTTGTAAAACAGTTTACGAAATTATACCTAGCATCTCAATTACATGTAATATGTAAAAGAGTAAAAGAGAGATGGGGAAATTAAAACAAAATGTTCAGAGTGTTTATCTCCATGTGGTTGTATTTTGGGTAATCTTAGCTAAAAAGAATGTCATTATTCTTATATTAACAAAAACATTTAAAATTTTCCTGTCTTTTGGAATCCATATGCCTATACCTTATTTTAAGAGAAAGTGTTATTTTATTGATATTAATTAGAAGAAGAATCCATGATGTAGAGGCTATGTCATCTCATGTAATACCCACAAACATATAATAGGAATAAACAACATGATTTCCTGTTTCCAGGTAAAGAACCCAAAGCCGAAAGAGATAAAAAAACTTGTGTCAGTCATATAGTGAGTTATGGAGACATGATTCAAATCTGATCATTTTTAAGGCACAAGTTTCATAGACATAGCCAGCTAAAATGTTACTTCCAGTGAGGAGAAGAAGTTGGAGAACCGTTCAGCTGTGCAAACTACATATTAAGAAAAGTCGTATGGCAAGAAGGAGGGTATCAGTGGCCTGCAAGTGTTGAGTTTCTGTGGGAGAGCAAGAATAAAAAGTACATCTTCTTAATGAGACGGACCTGGTGGTAGGGAGATGGAGGCAGGTGTTATAGACACTTGATAAGGAGTGTGACAGTTCATCAGTCAAGACAGTCCAAGTCACCCTGGAGGTAACAGCCTCTCATCCCATGTTGTAACACAATGAAGATGCTGCCTTGCTTATGTAGTATGGTTTGGTCTTTAGCTTTATTGTGATCACTCAGGGACTCAGGCTGAAGGAGACATCATCTGAAACATGCTTCTGAAGTCATTATGGCCAGGAAAAGGGAAGGTTGTGGTTGATTGCTAGTTCTTAAATGCTTCTGCTTGGAAAGACAGTGATCTAAGGTGTAATTGTTAAAGCTGGTTTAATATAAAACTAGTTAATGTCTGCCGTAAGCAGTCATGTGGCAGGTGAACTAACAACTTGGAAACCCACAAAGTAGCATTCTGTGTCTGTGGATAGCAAGCATGTCAGCTCAATTAATAAGAGATTCAGCAGATGAGAATCCTGGAGACCCTCCCTATTCTCTGACATCAATAGTATATTTGGAATATAACAAAAGTTACAAAAGGAAAGGGAGTCATGAGGACACAGACCATCCCAAGTAGAGGATCAGACAGACTGTATCTGAGTTGATGCTTGGAATGACCAAAATATTGATCTTTTAAAAAGCAACACTGCTATTGAATGTATAAAAAATAGGGTAAAACAGACAAAAACACTTCTGCTTCAGCCTCATCAAGTATTGTTTTGTAGAAGGGCTTCTAGTTATAGTTATGATATTCTATGAACTTATATGAGAAACTAAAAAGTTTGATTGCTTTTTAATATTTAAATTTTTCATATTAATTTTTTTGTGTTAAAGAATAATGCTGTTTATCCCTGTGTAGTTCTGTGACTTTCATAGGTTATGCTCTATATTCCTTGCTTTTAAAACTGTTTTTGGTTTTGGCTTTTATTTATATTACCTGGTCATCAAGTTTCCTCTTTTTATCAGGGCATAATGGAGGGTTTTCTGAATTTTAAAAGCCTGTAATTTACCTTGGATGTGAACTATCATGCTTATTCTGAATAAATTCCATGTGAAATTGCAGAAATTGTGTAGAAAGTCTTTATGAATTGGAACTTAACATGTCATTGACACGTTTTGAAGGGTGTTCTGTTGACTTTAGTGATAGATGATCCCATTCTGCCAAGTTCAGCTGGAAGGGGTGACTTAGAAACCCAAACATCAACTCTGGAGTCTAGAAACTTCCTGAAACCATGGTTTTAAGTCCTCAGGGTGGATGCAGCCTGCATCTGTGCAAGGGATGGCATTTCACCAGCTTGTTCCACGGAAGGCTCTGGAAAAGAACCATTAAACACCAGCCTTCTTTGTTGTGTGTTGGCTTTTAAAAGTCTCCAGTGGTTCGGGAAGGATAAGGCCTTGCCTTGGGGCTCCCTGGTCGAATTTTTTGGGACCTGGCTGAAAACCCTGGATATTTGATAGTCTGGCTTATTTCTATGGTGTATTAGCACCCTATAAAAGTTACATATCATTTATTTCAGTTTAGAACCCTCTCAAACTTCAGGGACAAACCAAACTTGAACCTTTTGTGGCTGGGATTCTGTTTACCTTTGGCCAAACCTTGCTTCCTGAATGTGAAACAGGGAGGTGAGGTGAGAGGGGGGCCCCTGAGGCCCCTTGGCCATCACATCGCTTTTGCCAAACAAGGCTTTGATAGGCTAAAACATGAATGAATTTGAAACACGTAGAGTAGCTTCCTGTCAGAATGCTCTGGGGCCTACACACAAAAGTATATTGTGCCGGGCAAAGTGCATTTGAGTGTTGCCTTCAGCCAACTGTGAGGCAGTAGCTGAGATTTTTGCCAAACATAGGTTGAAATTGGGTCAAGCCACTCACCTTCCAGTTTTAATAACTACATTAAGTAGTTTCCATAAAAGTTATTGGATAATCCAATTGAATGAGGACCTTGGAGAAATTTGGACATTTCTTGTGTTTGAAATGTTTAAGTAGTGACAAAGAAAGAATGGACGCCGGGATACAATGCCCAGCTCAAGAATGGCTTTAATTCCTTTGGGTCTGTTGTCAGAACGCAAGGTACGCCTTGTGCTTGAATGGAGGAGAAATAACACACTGCGTCCCGTGCGCTTTTCAGATAGAAGAACTGATGAATGCACTGGAGAAGACCAGACAGGAACTGGATGCCACCAAGGCTCGCCTTGCCTCCACACAGCAGTCCCTGGCTGAAAAAGAAGCACACTTGGCCAACCTCCGGATAGAGAGGAGGAAACAGCTGGAGGAGATCCTGGAGATGAAGTGAGTACCCAGTTTTGCTTTCTCAGTCTCTTTTCTAGCTTCTCTGCAGGGATGAGAAAGGGACTGCTAAAGAAGAGGAAGAAAGAGGTTGGATAAAAAATGATTTAGCTAGCACTTGACTAGTTGTTTCTGTGACTATGCTTCTTCTCTTCTCGAATTACAGTTTCCATGTCCCAGTGTGCACATTTTTCACATCTGTTATTCAAAAAAGAAAAAAAAATCCAACATAAGGTTTTGTGACTCTGTGTTTTGTGGACGGCACTAATATTCTTAGATCTGTCGAAAAGGTTTGAGCTGGCCAAGAGACAGAGGCCTTGTTAAGCACAATGGTAATTGAAGTCCTGCTCAGGGTTAAATGGAAACTTTTCTGAGGAGGTATTTCCTAATTGTGACTGTAACTTTGCTAATTATATTCTTTTCACTTGTGTACAATGCCTGGCTTGTGTTGGCTTTCATAGTCTCAAGGTTGGCACCTCTTTGTTTAGAAAGCAGGACTCTGATTTGCTGGGCTGATAAAAACAGGCTTGGAAATGCCCCTGCCCCCCCTGTCTCGTTGGGTAGGTAAGGACTGGACGGGGGTGGGGGTTGGCTAGGGGAGGAGACTGGAACAAATGTCTTTCTTTGATTTAATCAATACGGTGTGACTGCTTGTCGGGCGATGGTTGTTCCTGTGGGCCTGTGACACACCCACCTCCACCTAGCTTTTATATCGTTCTCACAGTGAAATAATATCACCATGAAAGAACATAGTAAAGATAATTACTCAAAGATTTTAGAGATAATCAATTGCTATGAATCTAGTTCTGAAAAATTAGGCAAGAAGCAGCATCTCTCTCTGTAAGTCTTAAAATGAAATAATCACTAAAGTATGATTTAAATCCAGCCTCCTTCCACAATAAGGGGAAATGTACAGAATTATAGCATCTTAAGCCTGTAACATAGACTTTGAAATTGGTGGCTAGGTATGGAAGAATAACCTTACCCTGACCCTGCAAGTCTTACACATGGTTAGTATTAAACCCAGAAAGCTTAGATCATGGAAAATATGGAATGAAATATTTTGAAGGATTTAATAATGAGGACAAAAGTTTTATTCCTTGTCAACTACCTCAGTTTCTCCTAGACCAAAGAATAAGTAGTTTTTTTCCACATATAAACTCCCATTTTTCCTAATAAAAGATGATATAATAAAAACAGATATTATTATCCTCAGTTTAGAGGTGAGGGAACTGAGACTCAGTGAGATTTCAAGTAATTTGCTTAAGGACATCTGGCCAGGATTAAAACCAAAATCTGTTCAGACTCCCTTTCTACTACCTCATTTTCTCATGCAGTTATGTCAACTCCACCAAGTCCAGAGCTTTTGTCTGTTTGAATCACTGCAGAAATCATACTGCCTAGAACAGCACCTGCATATGATTGGTGCTCAGTAATTGCTCATTGATGGAATGGATAGATTGAATGCTGGAGACTGGATTTTATGTACTTAGGAAGAAACGTACTTCAAGCATTTGTGACGTTATCGATGTGATCAGGAATTTATTAATAATACCAGTACATTGATTCCATCAGCCTTTATTCGTTCTCTTTCACTTACCCAGCTTCTGCCTCCTTGTGTGTTGCTATGTGTCAGATTCAGGCTAATTTCTCTCATTGTTCTGCAGCTGTTCCCAAGTTAACTCTACACCTCCTGCAGTGATTTATTATGCCATTATAAGGAAACTTTCATTATTTCCTGTTTATAAAAAGAGCATATACTTCCAGCGTTTTGAGAGAACAAGTAATGGTGAAGCATGCTGGTTTGGGAGTTGTCAGAGCTGGGTTGAAATCCTGTTGTGTCCACTTGGTGGTTGTGTGACTTGGGGGAAAATGACCTTAACATTGCTGACCCTATGGTTTCCTCCTGCAATGACTTTCGTGGGGTGGTTGTGAAGAGAAGCACTCAGAGGAGGGCTTGGCACATGGAAAATGAAATATGTGTGTAAATGGCGCTATCAGCCAATGAAAATATGTCATTTGTTTAGTATACTTTGTGAAGAGTATCATTTGTCTAAAATTTGGGTTTATTTTTCTAAAACATATAAACCTTTTCCATGTGTATGTTTTCCCACTTAATTTCATGATTTCAGATAGCACCTAACTAAGACCTCTTTTGGTGAATTGCCACATTATTGCCGAAGTGCTTAATCTGCTGCCACTGCAAAATAAATAGAAAATTCCTCTGTTAATTCCTTTGGTAAAAGTAACAAAGCTCTGCTTCATTAAGCCCAATATGAACCTCATTCACTCTTTAACTAGCCCAGAAGCCCCACTAACAGGGTTCTTCCCAGGACTATGGGGACACAGGGGCAGGGCGGTTAAATTGACTGAGAACCCCAGTTAGATTTACCAGCCTCTTCAGATGTTCCAGTCAACCAAACAGTTTGGTGAATCTTGATTGAGTTGAGTTGACATGTTGGTTATTGGACCTTAACTGAGTCAATGTTAGTTAGTACTAACAGTCAGCTGGATGTGTCATTGCGTTTACTATCACTGTGTGCCAAGCATTGTTGTTTTTCCTTCAACTGACAGGCAAATGTGCAAGCAACTTTAGGCAAGTCTACCCAGGTTCCCAATCCTGGTACATGGGAAAAGCCAAATGGTGTTAGGAAGAGGGTTAGGGCCATGAATCAACAGAAACAATATGTGGTCTCATAACTCATCCATAACCTTAAAGGAGGTCACTCTGTGGTTGACTCGGTTTTTTTCTTTGGGTGACGTGGAGGTTGATATTACCTGCCCTACCTACTCTATAGAATTGTTACAGTAACAGGGTTTTTTTTTTTAAATACTGAACTGAAATTAATATAAACTAGCATATGTAAAAGCACTTTGAAACATATAAGGGGATTTTGAAATGAGAGATGGTGTCAGTTAAATTTGTTGCAAAATTAAATGACGCAGAGTTATAGTATTGGAGAACAGCTGGGTGCAGCCTTCCAGCCTATATAAGCCAGACTGCTGTCCACATAATGAGCAATTCACCAGGCCTTGGTGAAGACCACTTGCCTTGGACGCCATGGGCTCATAAGGTGGTGGTTCATGTTCCACGGCTCTTGGAGGCAGCTCCTTCATCCTTACATGGAACTGAAACAGCTTTCCATGTAATTAACATTACCGCTTGTCTTGGTTTTTGTTTCAGGCTACATAGATTTCAGCTGAACCTTGTCCACAGGACAGGCAGCTTTTTATTTTTCATAATTTTTTTTTAAATTTTATATCTGTTCAGGTAATACTGTGCATTCTAAAAGAAAAAAAGAAAAAGGAAAATTAAAAAGAAATAAAATTGCATATGATCCTACCATGCAGAGATAGACACTAATAGCATTTTGATGTCTACCTTTAAACATGCTCTTTATTTTTTTTTAACAAAATTAGATTGTATTTTCATATTTTGTAAATTCTTCTTTTGTTTGCTGAATGGTAAACATTGCTCTGTGTAGCAAACATTGAATTGTATTATTTTTAATTATCCAACATACTATCATACAGATTTCTCCCTTTATTGGAGGCTTATCTTGGTGCCAATATTTTGCTAATATAAAGAATGTCTTGATAAGCATCCTGCTGTTTCAATTTGTTAGCTTATTTTCAAATAATTGCAGATTAATATGTAGTTATAAGAAATAGTACAGAGAATTCTCTTGTACGCTTCACTTGTTTCCCTCAGTGGTAACATCTGTCATAATTACAGCACAGTATTATGCCAGAAAATTGATATTGATATAGCTTACCAACTTTATTCAGATTTCTCCAATTTTACATGTACTCATGTGTGTGGATGTATTTAGTTACATACAATTTTATCACACGTATACATTTGTATAACCACCACCATGGTCAAGATGTAGCACTGTCCATCATTACAAGGCTCCCTCACACTGCCTTTTGATAGCTACACTCCTAACCCAACTGTTTAATTTTTAACCAGAATTTTCTTTTGTGTTTTATCATTTTGGGACATGTGCAACACTGGTCTTCATTTTTCCCTGCCATTTTTCTTGGCCAGGGAGGAAGTTGTCCTCTTAGTTTAAATTTAGGCTGAATTTAGAGTGAGAAAAATATTGCTTGATTTAAAGACTTCTGTTTAAATGAGTTGATTAATTTGTTTACAGTGAAATTCCCTTTTAATATTGGCTATCTAGAACTTGTCATATGGTAGGCATTCAAAATTCAAAAAGAAAATCACTTCTGGTCCTACCATTACAGAGATAGACAGTGATGGCATTTTGGTGTATACATTTACAAATGCTCATTTTTTAAAAGAAAATTAAATTGTACTTCCGTATCTTATAAATTCTGTATTTGAGGAATGAATGTCCACTGCTATAGGTGGACAAGCAAAAATGCGTGCCCTTATGAAGTTTGCATTTTAGTAAAATGAGTGATCAAAATGAATGGACACATAAATAAGCAAATAAATGAATAGTTAGATGAATAAAGTAGCTTCTTGTGGAATCAAAGAAGTTTAGAATCCCACTTAGAAAGCTCTTTCCATTGGTAAGGACCCTCCTGATTATTTGGGGGTAAAGAGGGAAATGCCATGTCATGCCCTATAGTCTGAGAAACCTTCCAATCTGAGCCTAATGGAGAGTCTTTGACTCTCTCTTGAGTAGGATTCTTCCCCCCGAATAAATATTTTTTCCAGTTTAATCTTCATTGGTTAGTATTCTAACTGCCAGTCATTATTTCTACGCTAGAAGGAACTAATGGTTACCAACCATACATTTTCATAGAAGAACATAATATTCTCCTTCCGTTGTGTATAAGATTATTATTTTACTTAAAAAATATCTAAAACCTCTTACTAAAACATTTCATAATGGTTTGTCTTTGTTACATTTGCTTCTATTTAAAAGGGATTTTATTAAAATAATATTAAGAACATCATTCTATATGTTTGGTTTTATTAATGCCAGTTAATGAGCTTACATTCCAGTAACCAAAGCTCGATTATTGAATTTGTGGCAAGTGAATTTGATATCTGTAGCTAAAAGGAATTGAAGGCCATGAGATACTGTGCTTAAAATCTATCTGTGTGCATTTGCTCAGACAATTTAAACTAGCATAGTAATTTAATAGGCAGACAGGCAGGCTAACTGATCTGTTCCATTTAGTATTAAATACTGAATGAATAAGGGGTTTGAGAGCTGGTTAAAAGTTACATAATGTGAAGTGTGTAGTTTAGACTTTCTATGGTGATTTCTCATACTTATGTAAAGATTTTAAAGGGACATCTATACTTTAACTCGTCTGATGACATTGTGAGATCCATCTTAATTTACTGGGTATTGTTGCATTCTCGAATCTTCTCCAGATAGCCTCAGAAGCCTTTGTATACACTGGGCTATTTTAGGAAGTTTACAGTGAGGTAAGACAGAGGCTTATTCCAAGGCATTATCCTGTTGGCCTCTTTGATCTAGGATCCCTTTTGAGAGAGCCACTCATTAGGTAAGTACCCTTCAAAGGAGAGGCAGGGTGCAGAAAATGATAAAATCAATTTATTCTTTCCTTCATGCCAACATGAGAAAAGACAAATCACATTTCTTTAGGAAGGAATCCTAAGTGCCTGGCAATTTGGACAAGATTAATGGAGCCTGGGAGAGGAGTTTTGAAGGCAACTGTTACTTAAAATTGATAAACTCAGTTGCAAGAGAAGTTATGGGGATTGAATGAAATAATGCATTTATAAGAAACTGATTTATAAGCCACAAAAGGCCATATATGTATCATGGTGCATGACATACTCATATGTTAGGTAAACACTGTAATTGCATACCCTGAGCTCATCTTCAAATTCGAGTTGGCCTCACACTTTGAACAGTTTTTTGTGTGTGGGGGTGAGAGGGGGCTACAGTGCAATTCTCTCTGTAAGCCATGGTTATTTAGAAAAACTTTGACATGTTCAATTTAAAATATATATTAAATACTATGGTAATATGTCCTGGGGTTCCCTGGTGGCTCAGATATAAAGAATCTGCCTGTAATGCAGGAAACCTAGGTTTGATTCCTGGGTCAGGAAGATCCCCTGGAGAAGGGAATGGCAACCCACTCCAGGATTCTTGCCTGGGAAATTCCATGGACAGAGGAGCCTGGTAGGCTCCAGTCCATGGGGTTACAAAGAGTCAGAGACGACTGAGTGACTTCCACTTGATGTTAATGTGTCCTAGAATATCCCAATCTGTCTGTTCTTATATGTCTCCTGCTCAGTTCTAAAAGTAAATTGAGTCAGCTAAAATACTAGTGAAGCTTTTCTCAGCTTCCTAAGTTACCTGTAGTGATTGAGGACAGGTGGCAGGGAAAAGAACTGCTCATTCAGCAATGATTGTGGTTTGAGCTGCAGACAGTCACGTGATGAGCAGTTATTTATCACTCAAGATTTCTGTTTCTCTCTTGTAACACTGGAGTTGGTGGTTTAGGGCTTTTAGTGAAAGAGAAAAGACTTGATATACATAAAGTCAGTAAATAAAGCTGAACTACAATGAAAATAGCTTTAGAATAATGGAATGGTCTAGTTAGCTTGATGCAAGGAACAGAAAACCTCACATTCCAGAGGTTCATGCAAGCAGCGTAGTAACCAGGAACTGGCACTCCCTCTGCCCTGATGCTTTGTTATTCTCTGCACATGAGATTCTGCATATGTTTTTCTCTATACCTCATGATGCAAGGTTTTTGCCTCAGTTCCAACCATTCCATCCACATTCCTGCCATCAGACGGGAGATGGGAACCTCCCTGTCATTTAAGCTGCCCATACCATCCATTGACATCTGAGTCATTTAACAATTTATTTGATAAATAGTTGTTGAGTATCCATTGCTTGCAAAGACTGCTCTAAATCTGAGGCACTCACCTAATCACTGTTCTAAGTGGACACAAAGGACAAAGATCTCTCCGTTCTAAGTAGGTGCAAGAACCAGAGTGGGGAAGGGACACACTGATCAGTGTTTAAGTCAGACGGTCACATTTAAATACAAGAAAGCAGGAAAATGTGGACTTCAGCTGGGTGGCTGTATGTCTGGCTAACTCTCAGGGAGTCTACTACCAAGGAAGGAAAGAGGTGGAGAGGTATTAGGGGCAACTAGCCGTCTTTGCTGAAATGAGCAAAGTATGGGGGGAAAAATCAACTGATATTTTATCTCACTGAATATTTAAAAATAACTTTGCAACTACACTTTTAGTGATAGCATTCCTCTCAGATATTTACTTGTGTGTATGTGTGTCCAGTGAGTATTTGAGTTCATTTCTGGTTACCAGCATTGGTAAACTGTGGGAGAGTCATGTGGTGAGTGAACAGATGGAGGTACCTGAAAAATCTGTTCATGGTCAGAATAGCTGATGGGTGAGGGGTGTTAGTCTAGAGAAGACCAAGAGACACATTCTCCCTCCAACTATTAAAGGGGTGACATGAGAGGAAAGAAATGGACTTGATTTATGCTGCCTGAGATGATTGTGCCTGAGCTCAGTTATTCTTTAAGAAGATGAAGGCCTTCCTACAGTGCTTTGTAGCAGTCAGAACTCTATGCTCTTTTGGAGTGGTTTCTGAGGTATGTCAGCAAATCCTGGGGGTAAGAGGTGCTATGGAAAGAATCCCCATCCCCAGGGAGGGGCGGAAGGGTGATCTCCACAGTTCCTTTCAGTGTGTAATTCTGCCAGTCATTCTGCTAAATGAGTAATCTGGAACATGAAGAATATTTCGGAGATGCTGAAATCTTGTTTCTTCTCTTAAGGAACTCTATTTGACATGCAGAAACTTTTGCCAAAAGCCAAAATGACTGCTTGGTCTAGGACACTGTCCTCTCAATAGGACATTTATTTTTCATAAAATTCTTTAGATATGAAATGCATGAGCCAAGCAGAGATGTGTTTCACAAATCATCCCAGAGAAAGAATCAGTAGTTAAATTGCGTGTCGGGTAGAATCAAGACCCCTTCACTCTCCTTGCCCTGAGGAATGTACTATCTTTGATTAAAATGCTTTCAGAGGATTAAACTAGCTCAGGCATATATACTATTCAGTTCATGCAGACTTTGGGTAATGAGATTAATATTACCAGTGAACAGTTCTTCAGTGCTTATTACATGTTAGGCAGGGGCTATTTACTTCACCTGCATATGACTGCTACCTCATTTGAGATGGGGAGTCTTATGACCTCCAGTGTGTAAATGTAGAAACTGAGGCTCAGACACCTGGAACTGAAACACAAGTCTGTTTGACACTACAGGCTATGATCTTAACCACTGACAGTTTGTATCACACTTTCTCCTAGTGAAGAACAGGATGTCATCATAAGAATTTTCTTTGGTAATGCTGGGATCCAGTTTTGATTAAACAGTGGATGGCAGCAGACACATAGGTTCTTCTTCCCACTTGCATTAGGAAAGCAGGAGAGCAAGCCAGGTTGATGGTGGGAGGCAGGAGGCAGGAAGAGAGCTAGTTAGAGGAGGCCTTTGAACTCAGCTTCCTTATCATAAAACAAAATAGGGGAGACACTGTCTTCTGGCCAAAAACATGCACTAGATGTATAGTTTTAATAGTGAAAAATGTCAGTCAAATGGGTCCCTTGGTTTTTAGTGGAAATACAAACATTTTCAGAGCTAGAGTGGTATAATCTTTCAGCTTAAATAATCATAATCAGCAGTTAAATAATCTAAATGCTCATGAATTTGTAGAGTTGAAAGTATTCCAAGCACCACACTTCATGTTATCTCCATCTGTGCAGCAGTAGCTCCACGGGGGCTTGGGAAGATCAACCATTAACAAAGGGAAAGAGAATCATACAGGCCTTCCAACCTCCTAAAGTGTGGCAAGTCAAAGGGGGCAGTTGTGGTCCTTCTTTCAATCCAAGAGCAGCTTCCTTTTGGAGGAATTTTGTTAAGTGCTTGATCTAAAGATGTGGGGGATACTGGCAGTTAGGCCCCAGGAGGCAAGGGGTGGGGCAGCTGCATCCCAGAAGGAGAAGCCAAGGGGCCGGCACTACAAGCAGGGCCACAGATCAAGTTGTGAAATGGTAATTCTCTGGGGCAGTGAGCAGGGCTCTCAGGACTTAAGTTCACATCCCGAATCTGCCAAGTGTAACTGAGTGAGCCAAGGCCAGCATGACCCTCCAACCGTAAACAAGGATCTGGACTCAGATGACCAGGTTGATAGCTCCTGATTCTCTCAAGCAGTAGTACTCACCCTGGCAGTAATTTTGCCCCCTCAGGAACATTTGGTGAGGTCTGGAGATAATATTGTTGTCATAGCTCAAGGGGAGATGCTACTGGCAGGTAGTGTGCTGAGACCAGACGCCACTAAGCATCCTACAATGCACAGGATAGCCTAACAGCAAAGAAGCAGATGTTTTTTTCAGGAATTCTCCTGCTTTTTCGATGATCCAGCAGATGTTGGCAATTTGATCTCTGGTTCCGCTGCCTTTTCTAAATCCAGCTTGAATATCTGGAAGTTCACGGTTCATGTATTATTGAAGCCTGGCTTGGAGAATTTTGCGTATTACTTTGCTAGCGTGTGAGATGAGTGCAATTGTGCAGTAGTTTGAACATGCTTTGGCATTGCCTTTCTTTGGGGTTGGAATGAAAACTGACGTTTTCCAGTCCTGTGGCTGCTGCTGAGTTTTCCAAATTTGCTGGTGTATTGAGTGCAGCACTTTCACAGCATCATCTTTTAAGATTTGAAATAGCTCAACTGGAATTCCATCACCTCCACCACCTTTGTGTGTAGTGATGCTTCCTAAGGCCCACTTGACTTCACATTCCAGGATGTCTGGCTCTAGGTGAGTAATCACACCGTTGTGATTATCTGGGTCATGAAGATCTTTTTTGTATAGTTCTTCTGTGTATTCTTGCCACCTCTTCTTAACATTTTCTGCTTCTGTTAGGTCCATACTATTTGTGCCCTTTATTATGCCCATCTTTGCATGAAATGTTCCCTTGGTATCTCTGATTTTCTTGAAGAGATCTCTAGTCTTTCCCATTGTCTTGTTTTCCTCTATTTCTTTGCATTGATTATTGAGAAAGGCTTTCTTATTTCTCCTTGCTATTCTTTGAAACTCTGCATTCAAATGAGTGTATCTTTCCTTTTTTTCCTTGCCTTTGGCTTCTCTTCTTTTCTCGGCTATTTGTAAGACCTCCTCAAACAACCATTTTGCCTTTTTGCATTTCTTTTTCTTGGGGATGGTCTTGATCCCTGCCTCCTGTACAATGTCATGAACCTCTGTCCATAGTTCTTCAGGCACTCTATCAGATCTAATCCCTTGAATCTATTTGTCACTTCCACTGTATAATTGTAAGGGATTTGATTTAGGTCATACCTGAATGGTCTAGTGGTTTTCCCTGCTTTCTTCAGTTTAAGTCTGAATTTGGCAATAAGGAGCTCATGATCTGAGCCACCGTCAGCTCCCGGTCTTGTTTTTGCTGATTGTATAGAGCTTCTCCATCTTTGGCTGCAAAGAATAGAGTCAATCTAATTTCGGTATTGACCATCTGGTGATGTCCATGTGTAGAGTCTTCTCTTGTGTTGTTGGAAGAGGGTGTATGCGATGACCAGTGTGTTCTCTTGGCAAAACTCTATTAGCCTTTGCCCTGCTTCATTCTGTACTCCAAGGCCAAATTTGCCTGTTATTCCAGGTATCTCTTGACTTCCTACTTTTGCATTCCAGTCCCCTGTAATGAAAAGGACATCTCTTTTGGGTATTAGTTCTGGAAGGTCTTGTAGGCCTTCATAGAACCGTTCAACTTCAGCTTCTTCAGCATTAGTGTTTGGAGCATAGACTTGGATTACTGTGTTATTGAATGGTTTGCCTTGTAAATAAACAGAGATCATTCTGTCGTTTTTAAGATTGCATCCAAGTACTGCATTTCAGACTCTTGTTGACTGTGAGGGCTACTCCATTTCTTCTAAGGGATTCTTGCCCACAGTAGTAGATATAATGGTCATCTGAGTTAAAGTTACCCGTTCCTGGGCATTTTAGTTCTCTGATTCCTAAAATGTCAATGTTCACTCTTGCCATCTCCTTTTCGACCACTTCCAATTTACCTTGACTCATGGACCTAACATTTCAGGCTCCTATTCATGGACCTAACATTTCAGGCTCCTATGCAATACTGCTCTTTACAGTATCGGACTTTATTTCCATCACCAGTCACATCCACAACTGGGCGTTGTTTTTGCTTTAGCTCTATCTCTTCATTCTTTCTGGAGTTAATTCTCCAGTGATCTCCAGTAGCATATGGGGCACCTACACACCTGGGTAGTTCATCTTTTATTGTCATATCTTTTTGCCTTTTCATACTATTCATGGGTTTCTCAACACAAGAATGCTGAAGTGGTTTGCCATTCCCTTCTCCAGGGGACTGCATTTTGTCAGAACTATCCACCAAAAAGCTAAGTTTTTTCCAGTATTCATGTATGGATTTGAGAGTTGGACTATAAAGAAAGCTGAGCTCCCAAAGAATTGATGATTTTGAACTGTGGTGTTGGAGAAGACTCTTGAGAGTCCCTTGGACTGCAAACAGATCAAAGCAGTCAGTCCTAAAGGAAATCAGTCCTGAGTGTTCATTGGAAGGACTGATGCTGAAGCTGAAACTCCAATACTTTGGCCCCCTGATGTGAAGAACTGACGCATTGGAAAAGACCCTGATGCTGGGAAAGACTGAAGGCAGGAGGAGAAGGGGATGACAGGGGATGAGATGGCTGGATGTCATCACTGACTTAATGGACGTGAGTTTGAGTATGCTCTGGGTTGGTGATGGACAGGGAAGCCTGGCATGCTGCAGTCCATGGGGTCGCAAAGAGTCGGACACGACTGAGTGACTGAACTGAACACAAAGAATGATCCAGCTCCAAGTGCCAGGAGTGCCAGGGCTGAGCAACTCATTACTTGCCTCCCTTTTTTAAATTGGTGTTTTTTAAATGAGAGAAGAGAGAAAACTTAATAGGTTCTCATCTCTGATTTAGCTTGACTGTCAAAGAATGCTCAAACTACCGCACAATTGCACTCATCTCACACGCTAGTAAAGTAATGCTCAAAATTCTCCAAGCCAGGTTTCAGCAATACATGAACTGTGAACTTCCAGATGTTCAAGCTGGTTTTAGAAAAGGCAGCGGAACCAGAGATCAAATTGCCAACATCCGCTGGATCATCGAAAAAGCAAGAGAGTTGCAGAAAAACATCTATTTCTGCTTAATTGACTATGCCAAACCCTTTGACTGTGTGGATCACAATAAACTGTGGAAAATTCTGAAAGAGGTGGGAATACCAGACCATCTGACCTGTCTCTTGAGAAACCGGTATGCAGGTCAGGGAAGCAACAGTTAGAACTGGACATGAAACAACAGACTGGTTCCAAATAGGAAAAGGAGTACATCAAGGCTGTATATTGTCACCCTGCTTATTTAACTTATATGCAGAGTACATCATGAGAAACACTGGGCTGAAAGAAACACAAGCTGGAATCAAGATTGCCGGGAGAAATATCAATAACCTCAGATATGCAGATGATACCACCCTTTTGGCAGAAAGCGAAGAAGAACTAAAGAGCCTCTTGATGGAAGTGAAAGAGGAGAGTGAAAAAGTTGGCTTAAACTTCAACATTCATAAAACTAAGATCATGGCATCTGGTCCCATCACTTCATGGGAAATAGTTGGGGAAACAGTGGAAACAGTGTCAGACTTTATTTTGGGGGGCTCCAAAATCACTGCAGATGGTGACTGCAGCCATGAAATTAAAAGACGTTTACTCCTTGGAAGGAAGGTTATGACCAACCTAGATAGCATGTTTAAAAGCAGAGACATTACTTTGCCAACAAAAGTCCATCTAGTCAAGGCTGTGATTTTTACAGTAGTCATGTATGGATGTGAGAGTTGGACGGTGAAGAAAGCTGAGCACCGAAGAACTGATGCTTTTGAACTGTGGTGTTGGAGAAGATCCTTGAGAGTCCCTTGGACTGCAAGGAGATCCAATCAATCCATCCTAAAGGAGATCAGTCCTGGGTGTTCATTGGAAGGTCTGATGTTGAAGCTGAAACTCCAATACTTTGGCCACCTCATGTGAAGAGTTGACTCATTGGAAAAGACCCTAATGCTGGGAAGGATTGGGGGCAGGAGGAGAAGGGGACGACAGAGGATGAGATGGTTGGATGGCATCACCGACTCGATGTACTTGGGTTTGGGTAAACTCCGGGAGTTGGTGATGGACAGGGAGGCCTGGCGTGCTGCGATTCATGGGGTCACAAAGAGTCAGACATGACTGAGCACCTGAACTGAACTGAACTGATTTTCAAAGGAGAAATGTGTTTTCCCCATTCAACATCGTGGTTTTGGCCCAGAGGGCTTGATGGTCTGGGTTATTCTTGTGTTTTGTGCAACTCTGACTTGATTCTGGCTTGCTCTCTTGGGACTATAGACCCCAATGAAATTGGCACAAGTCTCAGTTCTAAATTCCTAAGAGACTGTGCTGCCTGTAAGACATAAATCCTGGCTAAGATACGAAAGACCTAATCCCTCAATGCCTACTGTTCAGTGGACCATGCAGTCCTCTCCAGCTCCAGTTTTCCATCATTCTGTAACTTCTGGATCTCTCTGATCCTCACTTTATCCAACTACAAACGAAGGGTATGGGATTGGCCAGTCCTCCAGCCAGGCCTCTAAACTGATGCCCCTTTTACTCTCTCTCTCCCCTTGTCCACCCTTTTCCACTTGTTCCTTCTTTCATCACAACCCATTAGGTAGTTAGGTCTTTTCCTAGGAACCACTTCTTGCAATGACTATTTAGAGAAAAAAGGATAGAAGTAAAATAAGGCCACTGCCAAAGTGGGAGAATGTATTCCAGAGCTGGGGCATCAATGGGACAGAGACTGTGGTCCAGATGCCAGCTCTTTGCCAGAAGAGAGAGGGCAGGACTTGAGGGCTGGACTTCCCAGCTTGAAGATTGTCTATCTCCCTGTATCATCTTCTTTGCAAAAGTAAAATAAACTGTAGACATTATTGGGCGATGCCTCAGCCCTGAGGAGGTAGAAGGGAAACATCAATATCTGCAGCGTCAGTGACAGAGGGCATCATAACAAAGGCTCCAAGTCACTGAAGACCTCCAGGATGAGGCAGACAGTGGAGGTGAGGAAGGTTTTGACTGCTCTTGGTCCCTGGGAAGCACTTAATGAAAATTTGTGGAAGGAAGGAATGAATGCTGATGAAAATTATACTCTGCCTCTTGCTAGTGGTCTCTTCCTCCTGTCCCTACCTTTTCCATCTCGCTTTCTCTTCAACCCAATCTCCTCTTACTTCTTCTTTCTCTCTTCTTTCCTTTCCCTCGTGTTCCTCTCTCCTTTCTTCCCTCTCCTTTCCCTACCCCTATTCTGGTGCCCTACAAAGTAAGAGGTGTCAAAATATTTTCTGTATTTTGTCAACATAATGATTCCCTTGCTAGATTCTAATTTTAACTATTGAGCAGGAGGCAGATCTGGGAAAGAGAGAGAGTGTGTGTGTGTGTGTGTGTGTGTGTGTGTTAGTGACACACACATGCATGTTTGAGGGCAGAGAAGGGGCTGGCTCTGGCACTCTTGCCTGGAGAATGAGATCTTGATGGGAGGCTGCTCAGTTTCTCAGGAGCAAAGCAATTGAGAGCTAGAACCTGAAGCCAAGTCGCCAGTCAAGAATACCCAAACTCTTTTGTTTTCCAGTCACGGAACTTGGGAACCAATGGATTGTGAAAATTGAAATGCAGTGTTTGATTGATCTTTGGGTTAAGCCAATATCCCTGGGATCTTAATTTGAACCTGCAGGAGGCTTTGGCCAAATTCTTTGAGAATCGATTATTACTCACACCCAAGCCTTTGCTTCCTTGAAGAGATTTACAGGGTACACTGCAGCTTGTGCCAGCATGCAGTTATGATAAAAGTTAAATTGTCTTTCTATTCTGTTTTGAAAATGGTGTTTAGGTGTTCAGTTTATGAGCCTTGAGCTTGGTGCTTCTTTCTCTTCTTGGCTGTATCTATGGAGGTTTTCTTGAAAAACATTCCCTTCAATGCATTTCTAAGGCTTTATTCTAAGGCAGTATGGTAGGTCCAGTGGTTATTCTCTGCTCTGCCCTACACCTGCCATTCTTTGGGAGGGGAGACTGTGCCCTGGAATGCTGTCCCTGTAGGATGCATTGCAGGGGTTCCTTTGCTGGCTGACTTCTGGTGGGTCCAGGGCCTGAAGGAGGCACTGCAGGAGATGTGAGGGTGCATGCATGACAAGTTGCTTCATTCATGTCAGAATCTTATGCTGGAAAGGGTTTCCATGCCCTCCTCCAGGGAATCTTCCTAACCCAGGGATGAAACCCATGTCTCTTACGTCTCCTGTATTGGCATGTGGGTTGTTTATCACTAGTCCCACCTGGGAAGCCCGATGAGAGGGTGGGAACAGAAAAAGAGTAGAGAATTCCCTCCCTGTTCCCTTCTGGCACTGGGGCCACGTCTCTGGCAGTAGGGACTTCTCCCCATGACTGTAGCTCCTCTTAGCAGTGCCCCATCCATAATTCCCATTGGCACTGGGATTAACTCATATTTCCTGTTGCCCCTTCAGCCTAAGGTGCAGTAATAGCAACCCTCTCATTGCCATTTCCGGGGTGCCTCGGCACATTTGTTTTATTAGCCTTGACCACCTCTCCTCTGAAGTCCTTTCATTGAAGTCTCCTCATTGGATCTATCTGTGGTGAATTCTGTTTTTGGCCAAATCTAGACCCGTGCAGTGGGGAAGATCATGGTGCTGTAGTCACAGGTGTGAGATTTGTTACAATGATTTGAGAAAACATTGTTTAAAAATGTTTTCATTTCCCATAGTAAGTAATTTTGGAAAAAGAAGCAGAATGCTTGATGCTACAGTCAAAACATTAAAACAAAACTGCAATTTGTGGTTTTATAAAAATAGTTGTTTTTAATGACCCTTGAATACAAATGACTGCTGCTGTGATGATCCCAGAAAGATGCGAAGCTGATGTTCCCAGAGTCAGCCTCAGTCTTAGGACTAGTGAAAACAGCCCCCTGCTCCTTCCATATACAAGAAATAAATGCCCTTTCTATATTCCTTAGGCTTGGGGAAGTTGGTTTGACTGAACAAGGAAGAGTTTCTTGAGGTGGAAGGAAAGAGAGCGTTCTAGAAGCCCTGGGCTACAGCATAAGTCAGCTGCCTCCAGGCCCTAGGTAACATGTTTACAGCCAGGCTCAGGGCACTTGGGATTCCCATAAAGTTGAAGGCATTGCATCTTTGATCAGCATCTGCTCTAATGCAGCCCTCCAGACTGGGGTGCAAGCTCAGCATGCCTACTCATTGACTCAGTCGCTGTTCAGACATTGACTCAGCTCATTCATGAAACAAGTGATCCAGGAAGTCACAGTTGTTTACTGAGACAATTAATGAACAATCTTATGTCCAGTTATGGGATTAGAAAATCGAATGTAGAATTGCAGCTGGGATGAGTGTGCAAAAAAGGAAAGATCTTTGGAGAGAAGAGAGCATCCTAAAGGTAGTAGAAGGGGTCCCTTAGGATAAACCATGAAGTGTTGAGTGAGTGAGAGTTCACTAAATTGAAGAGGCAGGATAAGTGAGTGGAGTCAGGTCAGAGAGCACATTCTAAGAGGAGGAGATTGCCTGTGCAAAGGCCCTATGGTGGAAGGGAGCAACATGCTTTCACCTCATTCACAGGAGGCCTGTGTGGTGGAAGCACAGAGACCGAGAGGGAAGACAGGATTGACTGAGGCTAAGGGGATGGCAGAACCCAGACGACCCATGGGGGCCATGGTCAGATTATTGATACTTATCCTAGGAACGAGAACCCACTGCGGGTGAAGTGACATGATCAGATTGTGATTGGAAAATAATAAAAGCAATTGCAGTGTACTTACCATGTGCCAGAAACTTTTAAAGACCTTTGTAAATATAAACTTAGTATCTTCACAGCTTCCTCTAAGATAAATACTGTTGTCATTCTCATACTACTTTTGAGGAAGTTCAGTTCAGTCGCTCAGTTGTGTCCGACTCTTTGCGACCCCATGAATCGCAGCACGCGAGGCCTCCCTGTCCATCACCAACTCCCGGAGTTTACCCAAACCCATGTCCATCGAGTCAGTGATGCCATCCAACCATCTCATCCTCTGTTGTCCCCTTCTCCTCCCGCCCTCAATCTTTCACAGCATCAGGGTCTTTTCCAGTGAGTCAACTCTTCGCATCAGGTGGCCAAAGTATTGAAGTTTCAGCTTCAACATCAGTCCTTCCAATGAACACCCAGGACTGATCTCCTTTAGGATGGACTGGTTGGATCTCCTTGCAGTCTAAGGGACTCTCCAGAGTCTTCTCCAACACCACAGTTCAAAAGCATCAATTCTGCGGCGCTCAGCTTTCTTCACCGTCCAACTCTCACATCCATACATGACCACTGGAAAAACCATAGCCTTGACTAGATGGACTTTTGTTGGCAAAGTAATGTCTCTGCTTTTAAACATGCTATCTAGGTTGGTCATAACCTTCCTTCCAAGGAGTAAGCGTCTTTTAATTTCATGGCTGCAGTCACCATCTGCAGTGATTTTGGAGCCCCCCAAAATAAAGCCTGACACTGTTTCCACTGTTTCCTCATCTATTTCCAATGAAGTGATGGGACCAGATGCCATGATCTTAGTTTTCTGAACGTTGAGCTTTAAGCCAACTTTTTCACTCTCCTCTTTCACTTTCATCAAGAGGCTCTTTAGTTCTTCTTCGCTTTCTGCCAAAAGGGTGGGGTCATCTGCATATCTGAGGTTATTGATATTTCTCCCGGCAATCTTGATTCCAGCTTGTGTTTCTTCTAGCCCAGTGTTTCTCATGATATTCTCTGCATATAAGTTAAATAAGCAGGGTGACAATATATAGCCTTGATGTACTCCTTTTCCTATTTGGAACCAGTCTGTTGTTCCATGTCCAGTTCTAACTGTTGCTTCCTGACCTGCATACTGGTTTCTCAAGAGACAGGTCAGATGATCTGGTATTCCTATCTCTTTCAGAATTTTCCACAGTTTATTGTGATCCACACAGTCAAAGGCTTTGGCATAGTCAATTAAGCAGAAAGAGATGTTTTTCTGCAGCTCTCTTGCTTTTTCGATGATCCAGCAGATATTGGCAAGTTGATCTCTGGGTTCCTCTGCCTTTTCTAAAACCAGCTTGAACATCTGGAAGTTCACAGTTCATGTATTGCTGAAGCCTGGCTTGGAGAATTTTGAGCATTACTAGCGTGTGAGATGAGTGCAATTTTGTGGTAGTTTGAGCATTCTTTGGCATTGCCTTTCTTTGGGATTGGAATGAAAACTGACCTTTTCCAGTCCTGTGGCCACTGCTGAGTTTCCCAAATTTGCTGGCATATCGAGTGCAGCACTTTCACAGCATCATCTTTCAGGATTTGAAATAGCTCAACTGGAATTCCATCACCTCCACTAGCTTTGTTCGTAGTGATGCTTTCTAAGGCCCACTTGACTTCACATTCCAGGATGTCTGGCAGAGTTCCAAAGAATAGCAAGGAGAGATAAGAAAGCCTTCCTCAAAGATCAATGCAAAGAAATAGAGGAAAACAACAGAATGGGAAAGACTAGCGATCTCTTCAAGAAAATTAGAGATACTAAGGGAACATTTCATCCAAAGGTGGGCTCGATAAAGGACAGAAATGGTATGGACCTAACAGAAGCAGATGATATTAAGAAGAGGTGGCAAGAATACAAAGAAGAACTGTACAAAAAAAGATCTTCACTTTTGAGGAAACAGAGGCACAAAGAAGTTAACCAGCCCAGGGTCACATAGCCCAGGTAGGATTTGAGCCTCTCAGAATTTCCCTGTAGTCTTGCCACATGCTTGACCAGCACAGCACACAGAGGCTTTTGTGTGGAGCATAGATTTGGATGTGGGCATACTACTAGGAAGCTGCTGAAGTTTTTGAGGTGGGAAGAGATTATCCTAGGATGGTGGCAGTAGAGATGGAGAGAAATGGAAGTTTTCAAGAGACCTGTAGGGAACTGAGTTTATTGGACTAGGTTTAGATCGACTATTGTAGTGGTAGAGATGGGCATCCCTCTCTTCCCCTTCTTCCTGCCAGCTCTGTGTTCCATTTCCCTGAACACTTTCATGCCTTTATGCAGGATGACTGTGAGGGAATTTTTGTGGCAACTATTGCTCTAGTCCAGAGTTTCTTAATGGCAGCCCTTCTGATGCTGGGCTGGTTAATTCTTTGTTGTGGGAGCTGTCTTATGTTTAATAGCGTCTGTGGCCTTTACCTAGTAGACGGTGGGAACAATCCCCCACCTCCTTTTGCAACAATCAAAAATATCCCCAGATATTTCCAGAAGTCCCCTTTGAAGGCAAAATATCCCTTGAATGAGAAGTGCTAGTCTACTCCTAGCCTGTATATATCTATAGTTTCTCACCTTGGACCAGCAGCCTACCACCTTCCTGGAATACTGTGAGCCTTGAGCCAGTGTGTTAGTGGTATTAGTGAAGTTTTAAACTGGCTCATGCCCAACATGTAGGCCTTCTGCCTTCTGGAAGCAGGCAGTCCTAGACCGGGTACATTCAGAAAGTTTAGAAAGGAGCCTTTCCCACTATTTAACAGTGTCATACACCTTTCGGAGAAGGCAGTGGCACCCCACTCCAGTATTCTTGCCTGGAAAATCCCATGGATGAAGGAGCCTGGTAGGCTACAGTCCATGGGGTCACTAAGAGTTGGACACGACTGAGCAACTTCACTTTCACTTTTCCCTTTCATGCATTGGAGAAGGAAATGGCAACCCACTCCAGTATTCTTGCCTGGAGAATCCCAGGGACGGCGGAGCCTGGTGGGCTGCCGTCTATGGGGTCGCACAGAGTCGGACATGACTGAAGCGACTTAGCAGCAGCAGCAGCATACATCTTTGTCTTTAGTGGGGTAGCTTAGACATTGGCTATAATTCAGGGCTCTTTGAGGACATATACTCTTTAGTTCTAGGAACTGATTTCAAGATGAACTTTCTGTAATCTGCTTGCATGTGTGGGCATTGCTTGCATCTTATGTTTCTGGAACAACTGTGTTCTCAATAGGGCTTCCCTTGTGGCTCAGCTGGTAAAGAATCCGCCTGCACTGTGGGAGACCTGGGTTCGATCCCTGGGTTGGGAAGATCCCCTGGAGAGGGAAAGGCTACCCACTCCAGTATTCTGGCCTGGAGAGTCCCATGGACTGTATGGTCTATGGGGTTGCAAAGAGTTGGACATGACTGAGCGACTTTCACTGTGACTTTTCACTTTCAATAGCTCCAAAACTTTCCTGTGAAGACTTTGATTTCTTTAGAAGGCCTTTCTACTCTAGTTTCTTTTCAGGCTGAATAAATCTTTCACCTTTTACTAAAGCTTTCCATGGAGAAGGCCTTTCAATGAAGAATATATCAAAGTTAGATAAGCTTCTCATTTGAAATGATGAATTTATCAAATGCCTGTATTTAGAGAGTTTTAAAGAATTTTGTTCATTTGAAAATTCCCTACTAAATAATATATTTTTAAAAAGTACCTTGAATAGCCTGCCTTTTAATGTAAAACCCATGCTGGCATCTGAGGAGAAACACCCAAATGAGATATAACTGTAAGTTAGTGTTGATGAAAACTGGGTTTTGTCTTTCTTTAAAGGATGGGGTGCTTCCATGGAACAGAGAGGTGTATTCCTGTGAGAATCATCTCTTGTCTAATTGATGGCCCAGTGGGCTAGGGTAAATTTCTGTTAGATCTTATTTTTTTTTTTAAGATGTCAATTGCATACAAAAGTAAAATAAAACTCCACATACCCTTCACCTAACTTCAGCCATTACTCAACTCATTGGCAGTACTGTTTCCTTCCTATCCCACATTTCCCCACTCCTATCCCTCGGTTATTTTGAAGAAAATCCCAGACATTATATCATTTCATTCATAAATATTTCAATATAAACATTCTTTTTTTTAGATAAACATTTGTGACAGCAAATTACAAACACTCTAAGGTGGAGGAGAATTCTAATGAAGTCTTTCCCCCATAAGGTTGAAACTCACTGGAATCCAAATGTGAGAGGTTTAGATTCTGATTTTTTAAAATGTTGCTGTAAAACTGCAAAATGGACCATTTAGTGGTATTATATAGGGAAATTAAAAAAAATTATACCATCTGACACATTCTTCAATTGATTTCTGGCTCTATTCACCCTGGCTTATGCTTATGTCTCAGTGTTGTCAGAACTGACATGATTACATTATGGCAGAGTTTTTGTTACCTCTTGGTGGTTATTGACATTTCTACACATGACTGGAAGGACAGGCCTTTCTTGGTCTTGTATCTTTTAAATTTCTTGACTGAATGGTATCTCTTCAAGATTTTGAAGCAAGAAAACAGACAACTTTTGTTGAAGGGTGACCATAGACTAATGGTGAGTCAATCTTTATGCCTAAGGGTTCTTGGCTATTGATTAATGGTAACTTTTCTATGAGAATGTAGCTGAGATTAAGCTCTCTTTATAATAAGATTAAACTCCCAAATCTCTACTGAAACCTGAACATAACTATTTTGCTTCTTGCACTATTTTTGTTGATGATGATCTCTGCTTGTTCCCAGAAGCCCCCATTTCCTTGGCAATTTTTTTTTTTTTCTTCAGTTATTCCAGAGCAGACATCCAAAACCTTTTTGGCACTTGTCACCAGTTTCGTGGAAGATAATTTTCCCATGGACAGGAGTTCGGGGAGATAGTTTCAGAATGATTCAAGTACATTACATTTATTGTACACTTTATTATTATTATATCAGTTCCACTTCGAGTCATCAGACATTAGATCCCAGAGGTTGCAGACCCCTGCTCTACGGCGTTTGTTTTTTAATTAATTCAATCATAATTCACTGAGCAAGAGGTAGGCTTCTCCCACTACACTAGATGCTGATCTATTCATGGCTCAGACACAGTCCCCATTTCCCTAGAGCTTAACTCCAGTCTCAATGTTTTAATTATTAGGATGGATCTTGTACATCCAACCTGGGTAATTTTAGGAGCAGAATGATTTCTATCTCTGAACATCTTCTTTGCCCTTTTCTCCCTCAATTAGGTTACCAGGGTATATCTTTGATTTGAGCCAGATGTTTGTCTTGGGCTTGGTATTCCAACCTGGTTGCTCTAGAGGGGAATGATTCAGGAATGCATAACAGGTGGGCCAGGAACTTGGGCAACAGTCTTGCCCCACTTGCAATAGAAGATGGACAGAGAAGATGTCCCAAAAAGATAGGGAAATGTGAAGGTTAGGGTCTCACACCAAAACAGGCTTTATATCCATCACATTTTGGTTGACAGTTGGCCTTGAGCCAGGCAAGACTACATGATGACAGTTAAGTGTGTCATCATGAAAACTTAGTGTTTCATATCACCTAGCCTGTCCTCTCACCTGATGATGCTCCCTAAATTGCAACAGCGTTTCTGGAAAGAGGTCCTTTAACCTCTGCCCAGCATCAGGGTTGATGAGGAATACATTAGCACAAGGGTCAAGAGCCTGGGCTTTGAACGGAAAGATGACTTGGGTTTATATCTCTGCCTTGCCATTTACTCTTCTTGCACTGTGACACTGACAGATGTATAAATTACATTACCTTGCCTGTGGAGTTTCTCTGATGATTAAATGAGCTAATACATATAAAACACTTAGTACAGATCTATATTTAGCAACTCATAATAAATCTATTTATCAGTGTTCTCTCATCAGAGAACTGTCCCTTAAATGTTTGTCTTTAGTTGCACTATAATAATTTTATTTGTCATGTCACCCCCTTGCTTTTTATTATTTTGCATTTTGCTTTTTGGGACACATAAGCATTTAGTCCTTCTTAATGATTCTTGAGTATTTAAGACTGTTCTTCTGTCTTGTCCTGTTCTCAGTACCCCACATGCTACAGAATCTTTTTACCTCCAAAGTCCCCAGTCCTTCTTTGTCTTCTTCTAACAGGTTTAGAGGACACTTAATAGTCTAACCCATCTCCGTTAGATATTCTGTGGATTCTTTTTCTGTGTATTCCACAATTAGTCACTGGGCACTTTCTATGGATAGGGCATTGAGTCCAGCCCTGTTAACATGGTTCCAACCTAGTGAAGCTCATGCACTAATGAGGAAGATGGAGTAAGAACTCTGATAAGGAAGGCCCTGGGCGGGTATTAGGACATTGAATCCAGATTGGAAGGAAGCATGGGGGCTTAAGGAAGCTTCCAGGAGGAATAAAGGGCTGATACGAGACCTAATGGGTGAGAGATGTGAGCCAGGTTGAAGGGAGATAGGAGGAGTATTTCATATGGGACTTAAAGTCAAATACAGTATTTAAATGGCCAACAATTAAATAGATGGGGTCCTGCTAAGAACCCAGACAGCTTTGGAAGATTCTGCTGAAAAATGTCCACCTCCGTGGGGAGAGGGGATCAAAAATGTCATTCCCATAAGTATGCAATAATAGCTAACCTTCTACCACAGCACCCTTGCCTCCTAACCTTATCTTTACCTTAAAACAAATAGTTTCCCCTCCAAGCAGGTTAGAGTGCCCTTTTCCTTGCATTCTCACATTCTTCGTGACATGTGGTCATTCAAAGTTGGCTACTAACCCAAGTCATTTTTCGCAAGCTGCCATTGGAGATGCTATCTACACAATGTATAGTAACACTGTTTACATTCACATTGGCCAGCTGTAACTGGATATGAAATTTTCAGCATTACCTTTCTTGCATGATGGTATCAGAAATAATTTATATGTTTATAATAAGAAAGGATTTTTAAAAAAATAAGATACACAATGAAAGGGGTTCCCAGAACTGGTCTGGAATTTTTCAAGGAGATACTGAGTGTGGAAAAGATTTAAAACTCCAGCTTGGAGTTTGCTTTTCAATGCAACTAACAGCGTATACAGGAATATCCGTGCCAGCAAACTTGAACAGCTTTCCGTTGTATAGCCGAATGTTTTATTATTTTAATTTTTGAAATAATACAAAAAAAGAACTACCCAAAGAATATAAAACCTTAGGATGAAACGATTTGATTCCTGCCAAGGCTGACTTCAACCAAGACGGGCCTCTGCCCTTTAGCATCTCTGAAAACATGCTTTCTTCTTTAAGCTTCATTAACTAAAGACATAATAATGATCACAATAGGATGGTGTTTCTATTGAGTAGCAGCCAGTGGAGGAGCAGGAGAGCCTTAGCCTCTGATGCCAAAGTCCACAAGGAAAGGGCTCTCTAAAATCAGCTGGGAGAAAAGGAGAGCTGGATTGCTTTTTTTTCCAACTGAGTGAATTATGCCCCTGTCTCATGAACTGTCTTAGCATCATTTCCTTGGGCCTCAGTGGCACCCAGAGCAGAAGTGATCAACTATAGGCTCAAAAGGTTCTTAAATCCAGCCAAGAAACCAGTTACAGGAATGCAGCAGATGTTCCTGCATCTTAGATGTGGGTTGTATAATCTCTTGCTTGCCACACCTGCAAGGGCAAAGCCTGCCTGTTGGAGATACAGAGTTTAAGTCTACATGTGTATTTGTGTATAGACCACACACATACACTTCCTGATAAGACCCAGAGGTATACAGGCTACTTCATTTAAAGATTAAGAAACTAGTAAATTCATCTATAATATGTTAAAATGTTCGCAGGGTCAGTAAGGCAGGAGAGAAGAGGTCATCTGTTATCATCATGGAAGAGTCAAATGAATACAGCAAATTTTCTGTGCTAGATCTGAAATTCTGTGAGTGCTACATTTTTTAACAGTATAATAGATTGAATGATATAGATTCATTGTGTTATTGTTAAAAACAGTAAATAATATTTTTGTAGGGCTTTGTAATTATAAAAATGCTTTCTCTTGTGTGACGTTTTCAAGTGACTAATAGCATGGATGTTACATCTCTTTTCATATCTGAAAAATCAAGAGTCACTTATTTCGAATAAGATTTCTTTTAAAAAACAGAAATTAAATGTGCATATTGTGAGAATATTAACTAGCATCAGGAGGAAAGCGTTTACCTGAGAAAAAGACTTGATGTTTTGATTTTTTTTCTAATCTCTTTTCCTTTGCATACATTTTGCATAGTCATAATTTTACTGCTACGATTTTCTCTCAGTTTTTTCTTTTACATAGGACAGTGCTTCTTATTCTCCAGTTAGTATAAAAATTTTTATTTAAAAAAATTGAATATGGTAGGAATAGTGCATGTACAGTCACTGTGGGTAAAGGGAATCCTTATAGTTAAGTTTGGCTATGTGCAAGGTTTAACTGTTTTCTAAATTTGATTGTAGTGATGGGTTCACAACTGAATATACCACAGCTCATTTACTTGTACACTTTAAATGGGTGAATTCTGCAATATGTGAATTATATCACAATAAAGCTATTAAAAGTGTAGGGCTCTGCACAGTGTTATGAGATCTCCCTGAGTCAGTGCTAGGAGCTGAAAGCAGACAGAGAAGATTGTACAATTAGGTCATAGCATTATAACTTAGACATGCACTTTTTCAGTGATTCCACAAAGGTGAGAGAGCAATTCATTTAGGCTGTGAGGTAGGGAGGACTTTGAGGAGTGATATTTAAACTAAGTCGTAAAGATTGATAGGAGTTCAGTGGATGAAAGAGTGAAAGTATCTTAGGAATGTGGGTAACATGAACTAAGTAAGGACTTATTAAATAGGAGTTATAGTGATGCCGGTGATAGGGGTGTTGGTAGTGATGATGGACGATGATGGTAGTAGTGATGATGATGACTACCAGAGGATCATGGTAGTCATGGTTGTGGTGATGGTATAATGTTGAAGATAATGATGGTGACAACATGATGATAGTAGTGGTAATGGTGGTTGTGGAAATGATTTTACGAAGACTGAATTTGAGGAACTTCTCAGGCCACTAAGTGATGTGCTTCTAGGCATCTGCAGCCGTTGGTTTTGAGCGGCACATGGCAGGGAGTCAGGAACACCTATCATTGGCTAGTGCCTGGCTTTCTGATCAAATATCATCTTTCATCCAGACTTGTAGGAGCTGTTTATCAGCCTATAAAAGAAGAGCTAAACATTTAAGCAGTTAGTTAATTGCTGCACTTGGACCTGAAATATAGTGATTCATACTTCTGCAGTCAGAAACGACTCATGACAGTGACTGGCCTGCTGTGGAGGCTACCGTGGGTCTAAGTGCTGGATATCGCCATGCCCCTTCCATGAAAATTTTGAGTTAAAAATACGGGGTTGAACTACTTGAATTTGCCATATTTTAGGTCAAAAATAGTTAAATATCAGCCATCTCATCTGGATTAGGCTATAATCTACCTTGTGCTGGTTTATATCCCACCCCCTTCACTAAATGTGTGGAATAGCCAGGAGTCAAAAGCTGCTACATGTTATTCTGCTATTATGATAGCATTTGCGCCATTGATTCTGTGTGTGTGTGTGTGTGTGTGTGTGTGTGTTTGCATGCACATTTATGTGTATGTATATGTGTATGTATGTCTGTATGCATGTATGTATGTGTGTATGGAAGAAGTATATAGATCAATACTTTCAGTGCATTAGCCATGGACCTTCTGTGACTACTGAGCATTTGAAACGTGCTTGTCCAGACTGAGGTGTGGTATGAATGTAAATGCACTCCTGATTTCAAAAACTTATTATGAAAAAAAGAATATAAATTATTTCAGTATTAATTTTATATTTATACTGAAATAATATTTTGAATAAATTTTGATAAATAAAAAGATTTATAATAATTTCAGTTATTTCTTTTTACTTATTTTTAAAGTGGCTACTTGAAAATTTGGCTTGTATTTCTATTTGACAGTGTTGCTACAGACAAAAAGGATTTTTACAGTCCTTTTCAGTGTAATTTTTTGGCAGATTCAAGAGGAAGACAATTCAAAGTGGCTTTTAGAAATTGCCCTTGGATATCCTGAGCTCAAATCTGCTTCAGTTTCCGCAAAAGAGGAAGGAAAACCAATCTGGCCTCTAAAATCTACATTTTGAAAATGGCCTTATAGACATGTATTCCCTCTGTAATATACAAAATAAATTCTAGCAGCTCATAGTTTTTCCATGTACTTATAGTATTTTCTTTGCTTTTACTTTTTGTTCTCTGTGTTCTTCCTGTCATCACTTTATCAAAATATTGAGGCCCTGGCATCGAGCAAGTAGAGATATTCAAGATACATAAATGCCTCACTTATTCAGTACTGAGTTTATCTGAATCACTTGGGGGTTGGCTAAGTGTATAAGCATTCGGGTTTCTCTGAAATTGAGACCATGCCACACAGTGCGGGATTAGTGGGGAGAAAAGTGTGTCAGTCTCCTGGCGCTGACAATTTGAACTGTCAGGGTCAGGGCCCTGTGGTCTCCTTTTGCTCCCCTAATCCTGACTAAGAAGGTATTTAAGTAGAATCCTGGGGTGCTAAATTAAGGAGGCTCTAATGGGAAAATGGGAAGTGGAGGGTTTAAAGGACACCCATTAATGTGCTCACTTCAAGATGTACTCTCATCAGTGCTTCTTAGGAAGGCACATGCTCACCAGTAATGTCTTTTCTTTTTGGAACACAACCAAGGGCACGTATGGAGATTTTTAAACATAATATTTTGGAACCCGAGGGAAGCCAAAATATTGCAGACAGTGATAAAACCACAATTTAGTAATTGTGTTGTGTGATCCTGCAGCATGTGGTGGGGCCGCTAGAAAGGGAAGTGTGATGAGTTTGGGCAGCAGACATTCTGCATCTCAAGTTGCCATCTCCCTTAAATAATTCTCCCTTAAATAGGTCCAGGCAGATACGCAGGGTATCCAGAAACCCTTTTTTCTCTGTAGCTACATCTTCTAGGCCAAAGAGAAATCAGGGTAGGTATCAGCTAGGGATATACTTACCTGCCCTAACAGAAAACACTCAAGTTGAATAATATTTTTTTAACATAACAGTAAGTCTGCAGGTAGCCAGAAAGTGTGCAGTATTTTACTATTGCTGTTCTATTTCATCCTCTGTCACGGCTAGCTTTTCTCTTCATGTTACGGAATTGTTGCTGCAGATTCAGTCATCACATCTGTATTTCATCAGAAGGAAGAATATGTGCTAAACAGTGTCACCTATGGGAAAGTATATCCCCTTCCAAGGGGATATCCCTATATTGCTGGCCTGAATTGAGTTTCATAACTTCTCCCAGATGCCAGGGACTCTGAGCTGGTGAAGATGTAGCTAGAATTTAGAGCCTATAGACCTTGCCACTCTAACAGAGAAAGATGTAGTCTACATAAGTAGCTCCTAGTTTCATTCTTGGCACATAGGAAATGATCAATAAAAGAATCTTAAACTAATTTTACCTTTATGATTTAAAGACGAGATCAAGCCACACTATGACTATATACTCTAGAGAAGTGGTTACTTTGATTAGCGTCTAACGCTAACTAAGCATACCCTTTTAGCATGTTTGGCCTGTAAAACACAGGGCTCAGTGCTTTACGTTTCTTACCCCCTGTAAAAACTTGATGAAGGGACACTCTTCCCAGGTTTCAGAGAAGGAAACTGAGGCTCAACAAAGCTAAGTAGACTTGCCTAAGGTACATACTGATATGGAAGAGGGCTGGGATGCTCACCCTTGCCTTCAACCTGGGCATTTGTAACCTTTAAGCTCTTATATAAAGTAGAAGACTCTTGGTAGGTTTGCCTGTTGTTAAATCGCTAAGTCATGTCCAGATGTTTTGTGACCCCCGTGGACTTAGCCCACCAGGCTCCTCTGTCCATGGGATTTCCCAGGCAAGAATACTGGAGTGGCTTTACGATTTCCTTACCTAAGTAACCTGCTAATCACATTTGAAGCCTAGAACCAACGACTGGAATAAATAGCAAAAAGGACTGTGAAAAAAGAAAAAGGATGAACAAATTAGACTAATTTTGGTGCAACTGAGTAGGTCCCCATATTATGAGCTGTTAAAGGCCTTAATGATGCCAAATTCTGGACTTTCTCAGTCTTAGGATATTTTCCACCAGTTCTCCATTGTGGGGGGATTTGCCGTGTCCATATGGTAGTGGTTTGTCTGGGGTTTTCTCAGGGCATTCTTAGGAACAGTTAGGCCATTTTGTGCTAGTTGCTGTTCTGGAGGAGTGAGAAGGAGCTGTGTGTGTGTCTTGAGGTGGGACCAGCCCCGCCAGAGTGGCCCCTGGCTACCATGAGATCCAGTAGCATGGAAGGAGAGGTAGACTGGAATCGCCTCCAAGGAACGGAGGTTCCCCAAGAATGATGGATCTGCCTTTGATGTCTGGCAGCTTCCAAATAGCACAGAAATGATACAGATACATGCCAAAAGGGGAAAAACAACTTTTGATCTAGTTAGAACTAATTAAACTTTCAATGTGCATGAAAGAAACTTGAGTGCTGGCCAGTTGTTTGCTGCGGATGGATTTTGTCAAAGAGCATAGTTGAAAATAATGTAACTAAAGCAAAACCCTGTCTGCTGTCCTACTTGTGGGGAGTTAATTTTTTGGTCTTTGCTTCTAAAATGTTGAGGATTTCCCCCCTTGCAGGCTGAAATTACCTGCAGTCTCTTTTTTTTCCTTTTGTACAGTGATATTAAGAGTGATGTTTTTCTTTAATGTTTTCTCAGAAGGCTCCCCCTTCAAGCCTTCCTTGTTGTCATATCTTGTTTAGTCTAATGTATGTTTTTTGTTAGTGTGTGGACTAAAAAAGGCAATCTAATTAACAGTAGAAGGCAAGAAGCCCTGCAGGATTTTGGCAACAGAGGAAAACGTGGGCTCTTGTATTTGATCAACAGCTTCCACTTAAGGCTCGCAACTCTTGCCTTGTTAGCAGGGGACTTTTTCCACTCTTCATAAGCGGGCTTCAGCAGAATATAAAGTGTGTATTTGACAGGACAACAGTCACATCTAAGAGTGGATTTTGAAAATTTAGGTTGCCTTTATTCAGAGTGACTGGCTTAGTAAATGTTTAGAGGGCCCTAATTATGCTTTGGGAGCGATTAAAACATTGTGGATTTATGCTGTTTCACTAAGGAAAAAAGCTTACCTCACATACCAAGAAAGGTGGGGGGGGACTAAAAGGGAGGAAAGAAAAGAAAAAGGGGAGGTGGGTTGGGTGATGGGGAGAGCTCACAGGGCCCCAGCTTGGAGAGGCGGCCTCTTGGTCGAGCATATGAATCCACTTACATGTAAATTGCTTGTCGCTATGAATTAAGGGAAGGCTATGAAAGAACTGCTTTGCCGTGTTTACTATAGGATTTTTGACAGACTCTTTCCTCTTTCAAGTAAATTTGGCTTAAGTCCATAGTCAGTCCAGTTTTAAGTAAACTCCTCTTTTGTTACATTAACAAGGTTATAACATCACTGGGGCAGATTTCCAGCTGCAGGAACCGAGGCCTAAGTATGGGGCTGAGGGTATAATTAAAACCTTCGGGTGGGAGAGTTAAACTCTCAAGTAAAATTGGATAAAAGGCTAATTGTCCATAGCAACATAATACATGCTTTAAATATCTGTGAAATGAAGATGAATAGTAGGAGGCTTGGAAACAATCCTTTTCTACTCTGAATCGAGATCTGATTTTTAGCTCAGGATACAGGGCATTCATTTCTGCACACATACACATACACCCCAAATTTTGAAAGCTCAATGCTGTCCCTTGTGACTCCTGTGACTTGTCTTCTATCCGTGCTAAAGATCTACCTAGCTTCTTTTGAGGAACTTCTCTTACAAAATGGGGAGTGTTTATAGCTCATAAGTGGGACCTATGAGCGGGGGACCTAGGTGTTTTGGTTCCACAGGTCCAAACAGAAGTGTTGTGTAGTTTGTCCACATTTGCCATGGCTTGCTTTAAAGGAGTGGTGGTAATGGGGTGTGAGCGGGTTGGCAGGGAGTCTAGGAGAAAGGTGCACATACCTTTGGTGACCTTCTCAGAGATGACATCCAGCCAAGCAAGATGATACATTACCACAACGCTAAAAAAACAAAACGGCTTGTAATGGCAGCTTGTCCTGAGTGAATGTGTCAGGAAGGTCCATTTGTTATTCATTAGGAGCAGCCCGGCTGGTCGGGCATGGTAGGGAGCCTGGAGACTTAAGGTCATTCTACACCCCTGCCCCAGTGGCACAGACAACAGTGAAGACAGCTATAGCAGCCCCTACACTTCTAGACTTTGCTGCTGCTGTTTGAAGCTCTGCAGGAACGAAGGTGTTCTAAAACAGTTTAGAGTTACTCTAAGAGGGTGGGAGATGGGGATGGGGTGGAAGGGAAGAAGAAGAGGGGGGAAAAGTTAAAAAATAAAAAGAAATGATTTTGTTGGCAAAGTGACTTCATGGAGCTGAGCACAGTGAGCTGAGAAGTCCTTCAGCTTCCCCCAGCAGCCCAGGAAGTGTACCCCCAAAGAGCTGCAGGTCTCTCCATCTGAAGTAGGGACAGTCGGAAGAGAAGGTGTGTGAGGAGCCAGGGGTTTTTGGAGAGTGGTCAGTGTTTGAGGGCTTGCTGGGAGAGCTGTGTGACCATGCCCAGCTAATAGTCACGGGGCACAGCATGGTAAGGCACCGAGGGTGTCCTGGGCTGCCAGGAGGGCAGGCCAGTTCTTTGTGAACCAGAGATGCACGACTGTGGTTGCAGGGCAGCTGGAGCTGGGCCATGGGAATGGAAGGGCGGTGCAAGGCTGGCAGTTATGGGCATCAGCAAGTGGACTAATTGAGTGTTGGTCTTGCCTGCCAAGAAAAGAGGATCTCGTCCCTGAGCTCTGAAGTACAGAGTGGTACTGAGTCTTCCCTGTGTGCTTAAGGGAGAAGACCCAGGAATTGCATTTCTGTTATTTTCAGCCTAGTTGTGTTGCAGAGTATTTTGTCTTGCTGCGTAATATGGATATTTGTGCTTTAAATCAAGAAGTTCCTTCTCATTTTGTGAATTAAGAGTGCTTTAAGATAGGATACACCTACTGCTGGAGCTGGGGTGCTTTCCATCAGAGCCAAGATAGCTGTGTTCAGTTCCATCATGGGTACTGATATGCTTTTATGATATGCATTGAGCATCCTTGCAATACTTTTTTGCTCAAAGAGTTATTTAGATCACACATTTGCCTCGTGGCTGCTTACTATCAGTAGTGTTTTAAGTATGTTTAAGTATGTCGAAAAAGAGCTTATATTTTAGAGTGTATAAATCCATTTCTGTTGCCAGCATTATAAATTTAAATTCCTTCTTACATGTACTAAATTCATGTAATGCATAAACCGGGTTATAGCTCAGAGTAAGAATGCCATTATGAGAACATAAAGTTGAACATGCTGTTTAATAGGAGCCAACTCTTATTAGTTCAACCTAGTAAAATTTTAGCCATCTTTACATTTCTTTGTCTTTAAGGAGTGTAGGTTTCATTCTTGAAGTAGAGGTTTAGTTATCACGTGTATATACATACATACATGTAAGTTAAAGTGGAAAAAAGTACTCCTCTTTCTGTCAATTATTAATATTTGATGCCAAATATGGAAAAAATAGTTCTGTTAAATTTTTTGAAGTTATGTACTATTTGCGGAACAGAAATTGGGATTTTTTTTCTACCTGGATTTGATTGAATGATTATCCATTTTGTAGAGTACATGGTTGTGGGGAGGTTCCTGGGCATTTCAGAGACAAGAGTCTACATTCTCTATAAGTCGATAAATATTTATAAATCAAATATTTTGTGATGAGGGAGGGGCTTTTCCTACCAAAAGGTTAATCTTACCAGACATCTTTCTCTCCACCCCTCTCCCACCACTTTATCTTCAACACAGAGGTTGTGTATCCCTTATGACACAAATATTACCATTATTATCAGTAACCCTTTATTGGGTAGAAGAGAAGCAAAACAGTGATAAAAGTACTCTCCATGCTTACCTTTTCTTTTGTAAATTATTTCTGAATTTTGTTTTGTTTTCTGTATTGATGGCCTGACAAAAAGGAGTAGCACTTTTCTGTCTGGGCAATTAAAAAAGTTTTGGAAATAGATGGTGGTGATGGCTACACAGTGTTGTAAATAGAAATGGCTAAAATGACAATTTTTGTGTTATATATTTTTTGCCACAATAAAAGTACGATGAGCGATAGAGAATGAGAAAGGAATAATAGGGAGCAAAGTCCCAGAGATCCTTTTGGTTTATAACCTCATTGTACTCAGATTTCTGTTTCTGTGTCAGCTTATCTGAGAAGGCTTTCCTGATCACATTAGCTAAAATGGCTCCTTTCTTGTTATGCTTTCTCTTCTTAACTTTGCTCTAATCTTATTTTTAAAGTATTTTTAGAGTTTAAATAAAATTCACATAACGAAATATTTTTAAAATTTAAATAAAATTCACAGAATATAAAATTCACCTTTCTAATTAATAAAAGTTTACAATTCAGTGATTTTTTTTTGTATATGTAAGGTGTTGTACAGTCATCGCCACTACCTAATTCCAGAATATTTTTACCACCCCATGACATCCTCATACTCATTGACCAGTTACTCTTTATTACCTCTTTTCCCCTGCCACTGGCAGCCACTAATCTGCTTTCTGTCTCTGTGAATTTGCCTTTTCTGGGTATTCCAAAAAAGAAATCTGTATATGGCCTTTTATGTTTGGCTTCTTTCATAGCATAGTGCTTTTAAGTTTCATCCATGTTGTAATATGTATTACTACTTTATTTCTTTTTATTGGTAAATAATATTCCACTGAGTAGATATACCACATTTTATCCATTAACCAGTTAATAATCATTTGAGTCATTTCTACTTTTTGGTTGTTATGAATAATACTGCTGTGAATATTTGTCTATAAGTTTTTATGTGGATATACATTTTCATTTCTCTAGGGTATGGATATTTTTCTTCATAACACCACCACTATATCCATATGTGTACTGTGTGTGTGTGCACACACATTCATTGTCCATGGGTCCACAGTCCCCATTTTAGAAGGTAAATTCTGGAAGAGCCTAGACTATCTTAGTCTCCAGTGCTTAGAACAGTGCTGATTGAGTGAATGAGCTAATGAAGAATGGAGTTCTGTATTAGATGAGCCAAAAAGTTCTTTCTGAGCCTCAGAGTAAATTCTTTGCTCTTTATATCTTTTAAGTCATTCTTTAGGTTGTGGTTGGGCAGGGGGGAATACTCAAACAAGAGAACCGTTACTCAGTGTCACAGGAGTGTTCGTAGAGTCAACCAAGCCTACTGCCAGGCTGACGTCTAAGGACACAAAAATGGGATGCCTTAACCAACCACCGACCCACGTGATTTTTGATGCCAGTTACTGCTATCAGGAGAATCAGTTCTCCTGTGACAGACATTGCCTTGTATTTATAATGAAGGCAGAGATCAAATTCTTTTTTAGTAGTGCCAAGAAGACCATGATCTTCATCTTTCTCAGAGATGCAGTGTCCATCTCTTCTCTGACAGATATGCCAGAGAGGAAAGAATGGGATGCTGCCACCTGGGGGTGAGGGCCAAGTATATTTTTATTCACTAGTTGCATTTAAGAGGCCAAAGACATCTTTTTATATAGAGCCAAAGTAAAACTTCAGTTCCTGCAGAATTTTTGTATACTTCAGCAAGAAAGGTATCAGCCTCAGGGGAGAGCCAATGAGGCATTCTACATTTGCCTGCCCATCTTCGATGAATTATGACAGCTATTATTTTAACTTTTAGGAATTCTACTAGCTCTACCTTTGTTTTCATGAACTATGTAGTTAAAATACTCTTCATGGATTCTATAGGATTTTGATTCTATTTGATTGGTTTTTCTTTGTAGTTAATCTGCCTTTAAACATGCCGAGGAAATGGTTCAATTTTTAAAAACTTCCACAGGATGTGATACATACAGTTTAAATGATAAATCTTTCCCCTAGAAAGAAATGTCAGGGCACAAGAGCAGACATAGTTATCATACTGTTTATTATTTGACTTGGCTGGAATCCTAGATTTGGGTTCTAATTTTAATATATTAGAATATACTTTTCTTAGAGGTTTATGTTTGGTGAGTAAGTGAGTAGCAGGGTAAATTGAAATTGCATTTGGCTATATTATATTTTTCCGTGATTATTAGTTTTTTTCTTTTATCAGTGAGTGAAGAATTCTCATCTGTTGTCTTATAGGTGAGTACATTTCCATCCAAGATGCTTCTGCTAAGGACAAGAGATTTTAGATTTATGGGGGTCGTTTATGTCTCCAAGATGCCTTTCAGTCATGGTAGACAAATCGTCTGTTGTTGCAGTCTAGGTGGAAATGGGCAGCTATCTTCCTCTCATATATTTCCTTGGCTGAATTCTTATTTTTTTTTAATGGAAATAAAAATTGGTGATGGGGTGTGGGAGGGAGGTTTAAGAGGGAGGGGACATATGTATACTTATGGCTGATTCACGTAGTTGTACAACAGGAGCCAACACAACATTATAAAGCAATTATCCTCCAATTAAAAGTAAATTCAAGTCAATAAGTAAAAGAGAGAGTAAGGGAAGCTCCCATAGATAATGTAGATTACTATGCTTTGAGCACTTGAAGAAAACTATAAGACTCACATCAAACAATGAAGAGAAGGACCCCATTGTCGGCTGAGCTTCAGGGTGGGACCATCCATTGAAGCAAGGGTGAGTGAGTTATCCCACTACCCCACCAGCCTCCCCCTGCAGTTTACAGTACGCCAGCCCATAGGAATGTGAATCCCACTTTGGAGCCCATTGTGAATGTGTTTCTGAGTTGTTTAACGTGTTTCTCACAAACAGGACATGACATGTATGGTTTAAATGAAAATAATGGCCTTGCTGCTCGGTGCCAGACCGTCTTTTGTCAAGAGCATCCTGGCAATTGGAAGGGCTCTGCGTTGACGTGGCCCACAGGCTGGGTCCTTAGGGGATCTGGACTTGCTGTGTTTCACACAGAGAAGGCTCTTAAATCAGGGGGCCTCCCTGAGGGCCTGCGTCCCTGGTGTACGCGTGTGTGCTGTTCTGCAGCATGTGTGTTGTTCTGCAGCCGGCACTAGAATTGGGCTTGCTGCTGTGGCTTCTGGCCATAAAAGCTTGCCTGTGAATTAAGAGAGAGATATTCTTTGGATTCCTTAACTGTGAAGTTTATTTTCAAAACAGAACAAAAGCAATAACCAAAAAAACCAGTTATTTTTATTTATTTTATTTTTTTTGGTATGAGAGTGTTAAAGTGTATCTAGGTACTTTAGCTTACGCCTTGTGATAACGTAAAAAAAATTTAATGATTTTGAAAAATTGTAGTAAAACATACACGATGTAAAATTTAACCGTTTTTAAGTGTACATATCAGTGGGATTAAATATGTTCACATTGCTATGCAGCTATCACCACCATCTGTCTTCAGAACCTTTTCACCTTCTCAAGCTGAAACTTGGTAACCATTAAACAATAACTCATCATTTCCTCCTCCCCGTACTTCCTGGCCACCACCATGCTGCTTTCTGTCTCTATGAATTTGACTATATACCTCATGTCAGTGGAATCATACAGCATTTGGCTTGTTGTGATGGGCTTATTTCACTCAGTATAATGTCTTTAAGGGTGATAATGTTTGATACAGAAGATTAAGAAGATTAAGAGTGTATTGATTCAGTTTTGTTGCTTGAATTCTTTCTGTGTGTATCTTTTAATGTTCAACTAGTTGACTTATCATTTTGTGTCCCATGAATGGCATGGGGGCATGGTGTCGTCATAGATCAGTCATTCTCAACCATGGGCTGCTGGGCTCCCAGAAATATTTAACATTAACCGGAGACATTAAGTTTGGTAATCACAGTTGAGAAGCAGTGGTGCAGGATGGCATGGTACTGGTTTCTAGAAGGCAGAGGCCGGGGGTGCTCCTAAACATTCTACAATGGCCAGGATACCTTCCACAACAAAGATTTATCTAGCCCGATGTCAGTAGGAGAAGAGGGTGACAGAGGATGAGATGGTTGAATGGTATCACTGATGCAATGGACATGAGCTTGGACAAACCCCAAGAGATGGTGAGGGACAGGGAGCCTGGGATGCTGCATTCCCTGGGGTCGCAGAGAGTCAGAGACGACTTGGCAACTGAACAATGTCAATAGTGCCGAGTTTGAGAAATCCTGTCAAGGGTTAATGAATTTGCCAGTTAATAATGGGGGAAAAAAATCTCGAGAAAAAATTGCATGACACATTTTCATTGAGTAGTTTTGAAATAAATCTCTGATGTCATCAATTTGTTACTAATTCAGTAAAGCATTAAATATTGGAGGTTCAATATAACCTAGTGCAGACTGGGTTCCTATCTTCATGGAGAGACTTCAGTCATAAAAATTGGAGGATTCAGAATCATCCATCTACTTGTACTTTCATTAATTTTGCTATGAGTTCTTTGGGGAATGTTTATGTTTCTGTGTAGGTAATGAGTTTGGGTGGCTGCACAGAGATGGTGAAGCACAGAGTTGGAGTTAGGAGACCTTGTTCTGGCCCCTGTTCTGTTACTGAGTGGCTGCATGAAAATCTGTATCTTTGACATTAATGTAATAGAAAATTCTTTAAAATTCTTAAAAAGTGACTTCCTTATGGTTTAATTACTGTGAAATACATTCTGCTACAGGCTTCCCCAATAGCTCAGTTGGTAAAGAATCCGCCTGCAACGGAGGAGACCCCGGTTTGATTCCTGGGTCAGGAAGATCTGCTGGAGAAGGGACAGGCTACCCACTCCAGTGTTCTTGGGTTTCCCTTGTGGCTCAGCTGGTAAAGAGTCCGCCTGCAATGCGTGAGACCTGAGTTCGATCCCTGGGTTGGGAAGAGCCCCTGGAGAATGGAAAGGCTACCCACTGCAGTATTCTGGCTTAGAGAATTCCATGGACTGTATAGTCCATGGGGTCACAAAGAGTCAGACACGACTGAAAAACTTTCACACACTATATTCTGCTACATTAGTTTTTTTTTTTTTTTTTTTTTTTAGTGAAAACTGAACATTGCCTTAGTAATAAATGAGTAGGCTAAGCCTTAAGCTGATTGCCAGTAAAGGTACTGTGTTCTTTGCAAAAGGCCTGATGAGATCCTGGACTCTTTCTGCTGTCATGTCCTCTCTTTATTAGGACAGACTCCCATGGCCAACATTGATTTGACACCTATGTGATCCAGTGGACTCATTTATTTTTTTTAAATGCTGTTTTTCTTTGGTCCACTTCATTGAGAGCAGAAGGTTTGTCTAGAATATTTAAAAGGTAGATAGGAAAAGCAAAAGCTAATAAAACCTATTTTAATAGGTTTTTAACATATAATATGTTAAACATATAATAATGTAACATATAATAACATAATAGAGGTGAGGAACAAGTATCTAAACCAAAGTTATGGAGTCTAATTTTTAACAGCCAAGAAAATTTTATTTCCTTGGAATATGTTGTGTGTCTTTTTCCAGTGCACTCTTTATAGTTATGTGTGTATGCTTAAATAAAGAGGACTAGAAAAGAATTGATTGTAAAGAGTTCCAACAGATGCCATTACCTGCAGAGAAATTTGTGTGAAGATCAGCTTGATCGCAGGGAGCACTGAGAATGAAGCCAGGTTCTGAGGAGGTTGTGGTTCAGTCCTACCTACTCTCCTGTCACCCTGTGAATTCCCACCCCACCACCAGCTCCCATCACTGACTTTGAAAAAAGAAATCATTATCTAGTATTTTTTCTTAGCAGTTGAAGCAAAGTTTCTTCATAAGACCAGAACTTTTCCAAGAATGTGCTGGCAGCCTGCGCAGTCTCTGGATTTCAAAGTCTGATGGTATCTGGATTTTGAGCCTGGGCTTTGGTCTGCCTCTCCTTGCTGTTTGATATGATCCAGTTTTGCTCTGTTAGAGTTGGAAGGTAGTTACAAATCCTAGGAGGAGGCAGGTTGGAAGATAGAATAGGGGTTCATCTTTCAGCAGGAGACAGGAGAAGCCAAACCTCATCTTTCTGTTCTCTCCATTTTTCTTATTTACTAATTTACTTATTTTTTGTAAAATAGAAAATCCTTAGAACCAGGATGGCGAAGAGGTTTCATCCCGAGTGTCACCTTCAACTGATTATGTTAAGTAATCAGTGTTTGGAACACTTGCCACTAGCTTCAGACTCAAAAAGAATTCTGTGATCAGTTAGTGATGTTTGCCATGGTTGAGCATGAGTTGCAATGGCACATATATAATGTATTCTCCAACATTGTCTAGTTTGGGGCTCTTAGATTAACAATGTGACTCTCTAAGAGTGGTCCTGGCTGTTCATTAGCACACTTTGATTCTGGCAAATGCTTCTGTTACAGTTGGCCCTTGTATGAATAATATGAACTCGTGAGTCAGATCACCTGGATTGGAATACTGCTGCTAAGTTGCTTCAGTCGTGTCCGACTCTCTGCAACCCCATAGATGGCAGCCCACCAGGCTCTGCCGTCCCTGGGATAACACTGGAGTGGGTTGCCATTTTCTTCTCCAATGCATGAAAGCAAAAAGTGAAAGTGAAGTCGCTCAGTCGTGTCTGACTCCTTGCGACCCCATGGACTGCAGCCCACCAGGCTCCTCCGTCCATGGGATTTTCCAGGCAAGAGTACTGGAGTGGGGTGCCATTGCCTTCTCCAGATTGGAATACTAGCTTTGTCTTTTACCACCTTGTGAAAAATGCTCTTGTGAAAATTAACAGGTCTTCTATGTCTGTCTTTCTTATCAATAAATAGGGGGCATGGTTACATCTTTTAGTTATTGTGAGGATGAAATGAATTAATACACATTGTTTAGAATAATGCCTGACACATACTAAACTTTCAATCAATGTTGGCTATATGGGTTGAATGAAAGTGAAAGTTGCTCAGCTGTGTCCAACTCTTTGCAACTCCATGGACTATACAGTCCATGAAATTCTCCAGGCCAGAATACTGGAGTGGGTGGCCTTTCCCTTCTCCAGGGGATCTTCCCAACTAGGGATTGAACCCAGGTCTCCCACATTGCGGGTGGATTCTTTACCAGCTGAGTCACAAGGGAAGCCCATATGGGTTGAATAGTGGCCCCAAAAGATATATTCACCAGAACCTCAGAATGTGACTTTATTTGGATTCTTTGTGGGTGTAATTGAGATAAAGATTTCAAGATGAGACCACTGTGGGCTAGAGTGTACCCTGAATCTGAAGACTGGTGTCCTTGTAAGAGATAGAAATGGAAAAGACACACAGCAAAAAAGGAAGGTCATGTGAAAAATGGAGGCAGAGATTGGAATAATTTATCTGAAAGACTAGGATTTATCTGCAAAGCTAAAATTATCAAAGACTGCAGGCCATCACCAGAAACTGAGAGAGAAAAGTGGAACAATTCTCTCTGAGTCTTCATATGAAACAACCCTGTTGACTGCTTGGTTCCAGACTTCTGACCTCCTGACTGTGAGAGAATAAATTTCTGTTGTTTTAAGCCACCGATGCTCAGAAAGACTTAATTTGAAACCATCAGAATGTACAAAATGAAGAAGAGAGGTAATAAGCATCACTGAGATAGATATAGAGATTGATGGTAGACTAGACAAGCCATCTTCCTGACATGGATACCAGCTATTACATCAGAATTTGAGAGAAGGCGGGGAGTTGAATTCTAGGCAAAGTGGTCTATGGGACAGAAGCAAATGTGCAGGGAGGATATATTCTCAGAGGGTGGATGCTACTTGAGTAAGCCTAAAGCAAACTGAAATTTTGATAACCTAAGAATACACTGATTACTTTCTCAGTTGGGAAACTGGGTTTTAGGAGTCATCACTTTCTGCATGTTCAGGCCAGTCCAGCTCCTTATGCATTTGTGTAGGAACACTGGTCAGGAGAGGGAGCAAGGCATGGACCTGGAGGCACACAGAAGTCCAGGGCTGCCACCTCAGATCTGCCATCACTGCCTGGTCTCTGGCAAGTTACTTAACCTCTTGGCCTCAGTCTTGACCACACGAAATGGAAGTGACTGTACCTACCACACAGATCATGTTGTGAGAACAGCTTAATATGGACTTTACCTAGCACAGAGCCTGGCAGATAGCAGGTGCTCATAGCATTTTTTAAAATGTTCTAAGTGCCTGTGTTAGGAATTTGAGGAGATAAGGGAATAAGAAATACACAGAAAATTGTCTCCGCTCATAAAAGCAACACAATATAAGCTCCACATTGTAGTGGAGAAGATCAGGGCACTTACAATGATGAACTATTGATTGGAAAAAGAGGGATAGTTTTTGTTTTGCTGAAGGATAAGCAAGAGCCTCAGAGAGGATTCAATTTGACCTGAATCTTGAAAAATGAACAGGGAAGGGCAGGTACATTTACTTTTTAATGGACCAATGAGACAGAAATATACGTGGTGAGGGTAGAGAATCACGAGGCATCCCTGGACAAGCAATTACTTGGGATTCAAAATGGAAAGGGTTGAATATAGTAGAGATGAGGTTGGATGTGCATATTTGTGCTAATAGATTTGAATGCCACAAATTTTGGGCCAGAGGGAAATATGGAATGCTTTTGAAAGCACAATAGAAGGATGTTTGTGTGTTATGAAGGAAGAATAGGAGCAGAAGTCAGAAACATTGGTGCAAGTTAGGAGGCTGCAGCAGTGATCCGAGTGATGGATGATGGAGGCAGAACCTAGGGGAGAAGGAAAATTGGGAGAGGGGAAGGAGGGAGACAGAGAAAAAACCCGAGCTTCGTCAAATGCTTATTGAATGTTTGGTGAAAGGGAGATTAATAGGATATGGAAACAGATCGGCCTTGGGGGAAAAGGCAGAAAGAGTAGGAGACAAGATGGCTTGATATGTTTAACGTATAGGATCTTCCTTAGTATGGTGTGATACATGTGAACCCTAATTGTGCCTGAAATGTTTTCTATTAGTTTCGTTATTTTTAAGTGAAAATTTCCTTTTTAGTGGTAAATAAAAGCATTTTCATTGTAATAACATTGAATAATTCATAAACATGTAAGAAGTGGTCACCCAAATTACCACCATGCAGATAATCAACATTAATAACTGATTCTTCCTTTCTCCTTCCCCTTCCATCCTTTCTTCTTTCTTTTTTCACCCAGCCTCCTCCTCCTCTTTCTTTGGATTCTCTCACTTCTCTATTATATATATCTGTATGTGTATATATATATATATATATATATATATATATACACACACACACACATTGTATATACAGGTACTCTTTCAAATGAAATGGTTACTTGTTATTATATAGTCTACTTGGTTCCCTAAAAACATCTCATTAATCTCAGCACTTGTGGGTGAGTACAGATTTACCTCATTGTAAATCTACTTTATCAGCAACATTGTGATTTATTTAACTACTCCCTGTAAATGAATGTTGAGCTTGTCTCAGTTCTTGCTAGTAGAGATCACACATTTTTGAACCCTTGCATATAATTGCATTCATATGAGGTACTTTATTTCTAAACACTTTTGCCAACTGTGGCTTTAGACATTTTTTTTTTCTTTTTTTTTTTTTCGGTCTTTTTGGTTTGGAAGCCCTTCTGTTCCTCCCAACAAAAAAGGAGGGGGAAATTCCTCATTTTATTTGTTTATTTTAGCATTTATAGTGGAGAAAAGGCTTTGTAGGCTTGATGTTCATTTATCCTTCTTCCTTTGTGAATTGCCTCTTCCTTCACTTTGCCCTTTTTGTTTGATGTGGTAGTTGATAAATCTGTTTGTACAGTAAAGGTGTATACCTTTTGTTGAAACATTGAAAATATTTTCCCTGTGTGTTTGTTATCGACCAGTTGTTTCCTTATGGCTTCTGGTTTTTAGGTCATGCCTAAAAGACTTTCTGTTACCTCTACCAAGAACAGCTAGATGTCTGAATTTGTAGGTCTGACACTTGCTGACTTGCTGTGCCACTTGCCTCTCAGTCTGCACAAGCTTTCTCCTGAGTTTGCTCATGGCCTGGCAGGCAAGGCTGTCATCATGAGCTTTGACTGTCTTGGAGATGGAAGACTGCCTTCTCTCTGAAATCCCTTCTCTTGACAAAACATGTCATGCAGTCATGACCTGAGAGAGAGAACTTAAATCCTTATAAGAAGTCATCTCCAGTGCAAAAGCTGCCCTTCTCCTTGAGAGCTTTGCTCAGTCCTTTCTGTCCACAATGATGGTTGATGTTAGTTGACATTTCTCTTCCAAATTTGTTTGTGTTTGGCACCCAAGAGGCAGCCTGAACTTCATCAGTTGCTTGCATAACCTTTAATGCAGATGGCTGCTGCATTAAAAAATTAAGTCAGGCTCTTATAGACTGAGTTACCTGTATCCCCCTATACATAGAGAACCTCTTGAAACCAGCATGCTGGTCATTATAAACCCAGCAGATTCTGGTTTTCAATGGACAATCCAGATTACAAAAATTAAGATGTGGTCTTCTTTTGATCTCCATTGCAAAAGTAGATTCTAAGTAAGTCAAATGGTGATGTGTAAAAGTGAAAATTGCTGCTTGGAAGTAAAACAATTGGTGTTGAAGTTTTATATTGTTATCATTTGACCCAAAAGCTGTTAGCAGATTTTCCTAAAAGGTAATGCTTCTTGCTTGTCCTTTTCTGCCTATTCTCTATAGTGTTTATATTTGTCCTTTGATGTAACTTGTCCATTTTTAAGAATATCCCCATAGTATTTTTTAGATTCAGTGTTTTCAAATAGATGGTGGCAACAATCTTTTTTCACGTTGCTTTTATCTAATATTTTAGATTCACATGTTCTTTAATTTTTTAAAAAATTGACATATAGCATACCTACATATAAGTGCTCAGATTGTTAAATGTTTACAAAGTGAATACACCCAGGTAACCAGCACCCAGACAAATAAATCAGAGTATCCTGTGTACCCTAGAGGTCATCCATACCCCTCCTAGTCATTATTTATCCCAAAGGTGACTATTCTGTCTTCTAACACAATAGATTAATTTTGCCTGGCTTGAACTGTGGGTTCATAGAATCATAAAGTATGCATTCTTTTCTTCCTGGATCTTTACACAACATTTTATTTGTGAGATTTATCTATATGGTTGTGTGCTCGTGTAGTCAATTCATTCTCATTCTAGTTGAGTATTCACTTGCTCAAGAATACCTCATTTGTTTTTATTCTTCTTATTCTTCCTGGTCATTTGGGCTTTTTTAACTTGGGGATTATTATGAATACCACTGCTGTGACATTCTACTAATTTTATTTTGGTGAACATTTGCACACATTTCTGTTGCTTATATACTTGGGATTAGAAAGGCTGGTAGGAGGCATATGCAGAATGCCTATGTTCAGTCCTTCTGAAGTAGTGGTAGAGAATATGTATGGCATTTTGCTTGAACGTAGACTATGCTACTGTGCGTTTTGATATTTCTGCGGGAATATATTACTACTTAATAGTTGAAAGGAATTGAAAAATGTTCATTTACTTTGGCATGGTTTCCATTATTTGCTTTTATCTGAGAACTCACAAGTTATTCTACAGGTAATATGGTCTGAAGTAAATTGGGTGTAAATGCACGGTTCTTGCCCCATTCCAATTTACCAAGCCCAGAGGAAAACATTTGTTACACTGTATTTTTACAATACTTCATTGTGATATGATGAGGCTTCAGGCTTTAAGAAAAGGAAATTGGGAGGAGAGAACTGATATGATCCAGTGTGATTTTAAGATAACAACTAGAGTCTTTGCAGAAAAAGGAGCCAACAGGTCTGATATGAGGCATTGGGGCCACACATTTTTGCAGTGGGATTAAGGAAATGGAAGAACTTGTGCTTTTCAGCATCAGAAAGTCCTCTTCCTAAACATTCCACATTTAAAGTGTAATACGCCACGCCTTTAGAAAGAAGCTGCAAGGGAAAATGGAGCTGGGTCAACAACTCGATTACATTTTCTAGATTTTAAGTCTATGACAATAAATCACGTCTTTGATCTATTCCTGAATTTATGCTGTCTGGCAGTTTAAGAAGGTTGTTCCAGAAGAGTCTGTTGCAATGAAGTAAGATCCTTCTTTCGATAAGTACAACTTAATACCATTATGCTAATTATCAATCTCATATAATCTGATATATTAGTTAGGATACAGATTAGGCTTCTATAACAAAGAAATCTCCAAATCCAGTGACTTACGTTAGATGATGAAAGTTTATTTCTTCCTATGTCAAAGTCTGTGTAGATCTCCTAGGACTGTCTTGGTGGTTTGGCAGTGAAGGAGACCCAGACTCCATCTCACTGTTCTGCCATCCTCAGCACATGACAGTTTCCATCTCATGGTTCGGGATGGCTGTTCCAGCCCCCTCTGTCCAGGCTGTGTGCTTAGTACTGGAAGAGGAGAGAGAGACTAGGGAAGAACACATTCCTTTCCTTTAAGGTCACAATACAGATCCTGTGTACATCACAACCATACTTATCCCTTTAGGTGAAACTTAGTCATATGGCCACTTCCAGTTGTAGGGCAACTGAAAAATGTAGTCCTTAGCCAAGAGGAACACATCAGCTAAAATTTCATAACTATACAAGGAGAGAGTGGATATTGGAGAACAACCAGCTGTCTTGTGTGGGTTTGGAGCCTTTATAAATATGTCAGATATCTTTATCTGTGACCTCTGATCTCTCTCCTATATTCTCTCACTCCTTGTCTTTCTTGCTTGTTTTCCTTCTTGGGTAGAACTCATCGTTTAAAGTACCTCAACACACTTTTGATTCCTTGGAGTTTCTCTATTAGCCAGGAAATGGGAGAAGAGCAAACCCTGCAATCCTACTTGTCCTTTCCCAGATATTAATCTGGGGGAAAAAAAGACCTTTTTCGTTGTTTTATTTAGTCTACCTGTTAATTTCTTTGAGGTAGTTGTGATGGTTCTGAATTCTGAGTCCAAAAAACCTTTGTAAAGTTGAGCTGAAAAAATGTCCATCCTGATTCCTAGCAACCTATATTTAACCAGAGCACTTGTAAGTATGTGTTAGACAGGGAAATAATAGTTATCAGTCTCTAGTGAATTATAAAGGAAAATAATTAGTTAACCTTGAGATAGCAGGGGTGCAAGACAGCTGAATAGCAGAACCCCTCCACTCTTCAAGAGGGTTGGGAGCTTGGAATGCATTGTCTTCAGAGTCAAGGAAGCTGACCATTCATTGTGTGTCTCTGGAATAGGACACCCACATTCTTTTGTAAACTTGTCTCAGCTCATCTGCAGCCATTCAACACCTCTGAGCCACTTGTGATTGTCTTAGAGGGTGTAATGTTCTGGCAGGCAGATTTTGAGCATCTCTTTCAGAGTCAAAAGTCATCCAGGAGTTAGTCAAGCTGACTTTGACTTCCATTTTCACCAGTAATCATTTGTTGTGTGGCTTTAGATGAATTTCTTAATCTCCTTTTGAGTGTCTCACTTTTTAACATGAAGAAATTTTGCTAGAAACCTTAAGTTAATTCACCTTATTTATTCATGGAGCAGTTATGGTAATGTGAACATCAAGGGAGGATGGGTGTGTGTCCCATCTATGTTCTGGAAGCCAGGAAATACGCAATTAATTGGCACAAGTGTGGTCAGTTTAGGGTGACCATTATGTCTCTGACATGATGTTTCCAATAAGGAATGCAGTATAATGAAGAGCTTGGGCCCTGAAGCAAGACAGATACAAGATGAATCCCTAGCTCTGTGTGGCCTTCTCTGAGTCTCAGTTTTTTCATGGTCTTGTCACCAAGGTGATTGATTCTGGAAGAAATCCCAGCTCTACCCTTTTCTAATTATGTGATTTTAGACAAATTATATAGCTATTCTGTATCTCAGATCCCCTTTAATAGCCCTGCCTTAGGTTTCTCAAAAGGTGATATAACACATGAAAAACATTCAGCGAAACACCTTTAACATAATAAATGCTCAGTAAAAGGCAGCTGCAGTATCGTCTTGGTGGTTGCCAGAGAGTATTTTTTTTTTAATTTAAGAATTTATTAGTTGAAATATAACAGCTCTATTTGGGTATGATTGACTTACAGTAAATTGCAACTATTTAATGTGTAAAACTGTATAACTTTTGGCATATGGATGCACCGGTAAAACGGTGAAGATAATGGACATACCCATTACTTATCCAGATTTCCTCATGCCTCTTTGTAATTCATTCTTCCTTCCTCTTCACAGTCTCTCCACCCCACTCCTCAGGCAAGCACCTATCTGCTTTATGTTGTTGTAGATTAGTTTGCTGTTTCTAGAATTTTGTGTAAATAGTATCATACAGTATGTACTCTTTCTGACTTGCTTATTTTCACTTACTGATATTACATGAATCAGTAAGTCATGCCTTTTTGTTGCTGACTAATATGCCAATAATCTTGGCACAGGTTCAATCCCTGGTCACAGAACTAAGATTCCAAATGCCACACAGTGCGGCCAAGGGGAAAAAAAAAAGTGAAAGGGGTGAATGTATCATCTTGCCTTTTGTTTCATGTTTTCTCTAGTCTCTTTTTGCTGCCTTGGTGGAGGATTATAATTGATTCATTTCTGTCATCTTTGTCAGTATATTCACTGTAGCGCTTTCTTTTGTTATTTTGGTGGTTTCTTTAGAATTTATTATAGATTTAGCTTATCACATCTACTTTCAAATGGTATTATTCCTTTTCATGTATAGTACATGAATTTTACAACATCACAACATTATATTTCCATTTTTTCCTCCTGCTTTTTGCTTTTGCTGTAATACATTTTGCTTCCATTTTCGTTATAAACCCCAGAATACATTTTTTATTATACCATGCTTGGTTCCAGGGGTAGATTTTCTTTGAGAGAAATTTAAATAAGAAAAATATTTTTTTATATTTACTCATATTGTTAACTGGAGAAGGAAATGGCAACCCACTTCAGTACTCTTGCCTGGAGAATCCCAGGGACAGAGGAGCCTGGTGGGCTGCCGTCTATGGGGTCGCACAGAGTTGGACACGACTGAAGCAACTTAGCAGCATATTGTTAACATTTCTGGTGGTCTTTATTCCTTTTTGTCGATTGAGATATCCATCTGATACTATATTCCGTGTCCTTGAAGATTTTACTTTTTTCTTTTTTTTTTTTTTGTAGAGCAAGTCTCCTGCTGCTGAGTTCTTTAAGCTTTTCGTTTATCTAGAGAATTCTTTATTTCATCTTTGTTTTAGAAGATTTTTTTTTCTGGACATAGAATTCTGAGTTAACTGAATTTTTCCCCCATTAACTCTTTAAAGATGTTGTTCCACTGTTTTCCAACTTTGTTCTTTCTCACAAGAAAACTGCTATCATTTTTGTTTCTCTTGAATATGTCTTTGTTTTCTTCTGGCTAATTTTAACATTTTTTTTTTCTTTTATTGATTTTAAGTAGTTCGATTATGATGTGCCTTTCTTTAGTTTTCTTCATGTTCCTTGTGATTGGTGTGCATTTTACTTCTTAGATTTGTGGATTTATACTTTTTGTTATTATTTTAAGCTACCTTGTGACTGACAGCATATGTAGATCACATAGGTTATTTCTTTTTGAGTGAGCATTGGCAGTTTGTTTCTTTTAAGGAATTGGTCCATTTTTATCAATATTGTCAGATTTATGGTCATAAAATTATAATTAGTGTTTCCTTATTACTGTTTTACAGGTTCTAATGGTGGTCTCTTTTCTTTCTTGATATAGGTGATTTCTATCTTCTTTTCTTTTTTGGGGGTCAGTATGCCTAAAGGTTTATCTTCTTTGTTGTTGTTTAGTCTCTAAGTCATGTCTAACTCTTTTGTGACTCTATGGACTGGAACTTGCCAGGCTCCTCCATCCTTGGGATTTCCCAGGTGAGAATACTGGAATGAGTTGCCATTTCCTTCTCTAGGGGATCTTCATGATCCAGGGATCAAATCTGCATCTCCTGCATTGGCAAGTGAATTCCTTACCACTGAGCCACCAGGCAAGCCTTTATCTTCTTTAGTGATCTTCTAAGGAACAAAGTTTATGTTTCATTGTTTTCTTTTTGTATTTTTTCTGGCTTCAGTTTTATCAATTTGACCTTGTTTTCTAACTACAAGTTTTCTCTAATTGCTCCATCATCTGCTTCTTATATAGTTTTATTCCTATTTTTATTTTCACTAAATTAAAAATATTTTCTAATTTCCCTTGTGACTTCCTCTTGAACCCATGGGTTATATAACAGTGTGTTATTTAATTTCCAAATATTTGGTGATGTTCTCAGATACCTTTCTGTTACAGATATCCGATTTTACTCCATTGTGTTCAGAAGAAATTATTTTTATTATCTCTCTTCTTTTAAACTTCTTAGGGTTCATTCTATGGCACAAGTATATTTCATTTTGTTGAATGCTTCATTTGCACTTGAAAAGAATATGTATTCTCTTGTTGAGTGGAGTGTTCTATAAATGTCAGGCCAAATTGGTTGCTAGTGCTATACCATTCTTCTATACTTCTATTGATTTTCTGTACTTATTCTATTGATTAGGATGAAAGTGGTATTGAAGTCCTTGTAGGATAATCAGTGATTAGTTCTCCTTTCAGTTTTATCAGTTTTGCCTTGTGCCTGCTGAAGCTCTGTTGTTAAGTGTGTGAATTTTTAATGCTGTTATAACCACCCATCGTTTTATAATGTCCTTTTTATTACTAAGAAAACTTTTTTATTCTTGGTAATATTCTTTGCCTGGAAATTGACTTTATCAGTATTACTATAGCCGCTTCAGTTTTCTTTATTTTTCGTATGCTATATCCTTTTCGCTTATTATTTTTAACGTGTGTATATTTTTATTTAAAGCGAGTTTCTTAGCACATAGAAGGTCTTGCTTTTTCAATCCAATATAATAGCTTCTGTCTTTCAATTGCTATATTTAGACTATTTATTATAATGATTGGTATCATTTAATGTAGGTTTTTCATTTTATCATGTTTTTCCTGTTTGCCTTATCTAATTTTTATCTATTTCTTCTTAAGGACTTTCAGATTATTTGACTTATGTTTAATATTCCATTTGATTTTATCTGTTGGATTTTTTACTATGTACATTTAATTTTTGAGTGGTTGTTCTAGAGATTTCTGTCTCTCTATATATTTAATCTTGTATGGTGTACTTAGAATTAATGTTTTAACACATCAAGTAAAAGAAAAAACCTCACAACCATGTCATTGTCTTCACTTTTCAATTATATGTTGTATTTGTTGCAAGCATGTTGCAAACATACATTGAAAACCCCACCAGAAACATTATAATTTTTACGTTTAAAAGAACATTTAATTCATGTATAGCTTAAAGGTCCAAAGAGGAGGAAATATAGTCTATCATATTTTCCAGTCATTTCCCATTGCTTTAGAGCTTACTTCTTTTCTGAATTTCTGGATTTTCTTCTCATTTAATCTCCCTTAATTCTGAACAGCATTTCTATGGTCACTTTTTTAGAGCAGATCTGCTGTTGATAAATTCTCTGAATGTATCTTTGTCGGAGAATTTTCTCTTTATTCGTGAAGATTATTTTGCTGGCAATAGAATTCTGGATTGACAGATTTTTTTTTTTTTCTGTCAAGGCTGTTAAGAAACTTTTTTTTTTTGCTATCATCTGGCTTCCATGATTTCTGGTGAGAGATACACAGTCATGTCATTTATTATTACCCTCTGTGTAGCATTCATTTTTCTCTAGACATTTTTTTTTTTTTATCTTTGGCTTTTAGCAGTTTGATTTTGATATAGCTGTGGGTAGTTTTCTTTGAGTTTATACTGTTTAAAGTTTGTCCTACTTCTTGTCATTGTGAATATGTCTTTTACTAAATCTCAGAAGTTTCAGTCATTTTTTTCACATTTTTTTTTTTTTAAACATGAGTCTCTCTTTCTCTTTTGGTGGTATTCCAATGCCACAAATGTTACACATTTTGATATTGTTCCACAGGTTTGTTTATATTTTATTATAAACAAATTATATACTTTGTTTATATTTTATTGAGGTTTTTCTTCTCTTATTTTGGATCAGATGTTTTCTATTGATTTATCTTCAAGTTTCATGTTCCTTTCCATGGTCCTTTTCATTCTGGCATTAAGTCATATGGTGATTTTTAATTTTAGATATTTTATTTGTATAGCTTATTTCTCTGATGAGAATTTCTTTTTTTCCATTCACTTAAAGTGTATTAATTCCCTGGTGGCTCAAATGGGTTTTTTTTTTTTTTTTTTTTTAAGAAAAATCTGCCTGCAATGCAGGAAACCCGGGTTTGATACCTCAGTTGAGAAGATCCCCTGGCAAAGGGAATGACTACTCACTGCAGTATTCTTGCCTGGAGAATTCCAGGAACAGAGGAGCCATGGTGTCACAAAGAATCAGATGCAACTGAGCGACTATCACACACACATACACAAACACATACACACACACAAGACACACACAATCTTCATCTCATGCAGCATAGTTAGAATGTTTGCTTTAAAGGTTTTATCTGATAATCTGTGTCATGTTGGGGTTGGCATCTGTTGATTATCTTTTTCTTTGGAAATTTGCCATGTATTCCAGGTTTTTGTATGGCAAGTTTTCTGAACATTTTGAATATTGTGCAGACTCTGGGTCCTGGTAAAATCCTTTGGAGAATATAGAATGTTTGGCTTAGCATGCAATGTAGTTAAATTCATTGCAAGTTCTGTTTCTTCATCTGTGAGTGGTGCTTCCAGTGTTGATTCAGCTTTCAAAGCCTTTAGGTCTATTCCATTCATGCACAGCTTAAGGATGAGCCAAGTAGTTTTGCAGGTTCATACACAGAGGATGAGATGGCTGAATGGCATCACCAATGCAATGGACATGAGCTTGGGAAAAACTTCGGGAGATGGTGAGGGTCAGGGAGACCTGGTGTGCTGCAGTCCATGGGGTTGCAAACAGCTGGACATGACTGGGTGACTGAACAACAACACAGAATTATAAGATAATCTTATTCAGCTCTTTACTCTCCCGGATTCCCTCTACACTCTCCACCTCACAGGGCTCTCCTCCCCAGTCTTCTGATTAGAAAGGTGGGATTTCTCTGAGAGTTCTGTTCGTGTGGGCTGCTGCAGACACTTCACATTCGGGGTCCTCAGGAAGTTGCTTTTATACAGCGTTTAGTTGTAATCAGAGAGAGAAGAGGCTGTAGAGGACTACTCCCTTTTGGCCAGCAATGAGAGTCTCAGGACATTGTTTAAAGGGTTAAATGTTATCTGCCATTATGTAATTTCCCCCATGTTCTTTAATAGTTAAGTTCAGAATTTATTCTTTTATGCCTCTTAGTGCTTAAGTGATTTCTCTAAACAGTCACAGTTGGTAGCACAACTGTGATCTGAGTGTTTAAAATGGCTGACGACTTTCCAGGTGGTTTTAATCGATTTGTCTACAGCAATGGATATACTGAACACAGGCAATGTTATATGGCTTCCACCATTGCCTCTGAGTGGAACAGGTTTGTGAATGTCTTGAATGACATTCTTTCATGAAGAGCTCTGCTGTGGATGGATTCTGGAACTTCCTGCTGGTGAGGGTTCTTATTCTTGGTCCATGATTCATACAGTTCCCATTGATTCTTGACATTTCTTACAGGCTTAAACTCAGGCTTTGTCGATGTGGGAGATGAGGAGATATAGAACTCATAGGGATTCACGTGCTATGAGAGAGGTAGGATCATGTTTTCAGATAGGGTTTCTGCTCATTACATGAGAATAGACGTTAAAACAACATCTTGATTTGCATTATGCCCAAGATTTTTCCATGACAAATTGACTGTTTACATTTGTGTAGTGATTATTCAGTTAATGTCTTTACCCACATGTGCATTGCATTTATGAATAATCAGATAGAGCATTTGTAGAAGCAAGAAAGAGTTAATTATCACCATGTGACTATTTATAATTTCTTTTCTTCTTTTTTTTTTTTTTTTTTTTTTTTTTTGCATGCTGAGGAGATGAATAAACGTACTGGAATAAGGCCAGGCATGCCCCTTACCCAAGAGGGAGTTGTTGCAGGGGAATCCAGAACAATTAGACGTGTTACTTCCTTTTGTTAAGGCAGTCATCTGGGGTCACAGCTAATGTAAAGAAGGGCATTGTCAGTAACAACTAAAGTGAGGCTGTTGTTAAAATGAAACAGGCTGTGCTTTGCCCTGTAACCTCTTACTACAACCCACTCTTCCATGATAGCCATTGGCGCCAAGGAAAATCGGGCAGAATAGTTGGAACCCTTCCCAGTCCAGAATATGCGTTACCAGCCCTTCTGTTTGAAAGCTATTTTAAATCTTTTTAGAACTGTCTAAGTAGTTAGAGATAAAGTTAGAGAATACTTTCATTGCTAATAGATAAATAAGTTTAATAAAGCCTTTTTACAGAATGAATATAGAAGAGAGAGGAAACCAAAATGGAAATCAGGAATCTTAGAGCTGTTAACTTGAAACGGTTTAAGGCACTCTCTGGACTTCAGTTTTAGCCTTTTGTGTAATGGGGAGGGGCTACCTAGTAGATCAAACAATGAATGAAAGTATTGAACAATGATAAATGTTAGGCTTTGTGCATTACATGGGTTATCTCACTTAACCTCACAACAGCTATAATATACATAATCTCACAACAGCTGTAATATATATGCTATTAAATTTCCTTTTTCCAGGTAATAGGATTGAGGCTTGGGGAAGTTATTTGATTTGCCAAAGTTGAATATTTAGGCTTCAAAGTAATACGTTCTGACTCTAGACTCTGGTGAACTCTTGAAATTACAACTACTCAGTAGTAGAGTTCAACCAGAGCTCTGATTCTGATTGTTTTGTAGGGCTTTCCTGGAGCACCGTGTTCATAAACATTTTGAGGCCCATACTGGCTAAGTGCATTAGAATAGTTGCTGACAGAGAAGGTACTTTTATAAACTGGTTTGTAGCCCATGCGCAAGGTGAAGTCCTAACCCCACTTCCTCTGAATTGTGACTAGTTGAAGATAGGACCTTTAAAGAGGTAATTAAATTAAAAAGAGGTCACTAGAGTGGGCCCTAATTCAATATGGCTAGTATCCTGCCAAAAGGAGAAAATCTGGATACAGACATGTACAGAGAGGAAAACATGGGAAGACTCGGAGATGATAAATATCCGCAAGTCAGGGAGACAGGCGTCAGGAACAAAAACCAATCCTGCTAACACCTTGATGTGGACTTTTAGCCTCCAAAACTGCGAGAAAATGTCTTCTGTTCCAGTTTCTGTCCTTCCCTGTCTCCCGGAGTTTGCTCAAACTCATGTCCATTGGGTCAATACAAGGTACTTAATTAACTTTCTGACTGACAGAATATATATATATATATATATTAAGTAAATGTGTAGAATTTTAGGAAAAATGTAATTTTTAATGTTAAAATTCATCATGCATCAATAATCGAGCTATAATCATGAACCCCGATGTGGTCCCCCAATGGCTAATTAAAACAGTTTCATCTCTTACAAAAAAAAAAGAATAGTTGCTGAATTGATTATTGGTGTCTGCTGTGGCACAAGAGGACAAAACAAAGGCGTGTGTGCTCAGTGTTTGCCATCCGTATCAGGTGGTTACTGAGGGCTCTGCTGACAGCAGCACATGGAGCAGTTTTTCAGTTTACATTATTTTGCATTAACTTTAGGAATTTGTAGTGTCGCCACAGGTACAGTATTAGTCTTCCAGAGGAGAGCTCTCTTCTCTTTAAAATATCTTCCAAGAGATGTCCTAAATTATCATAGGGCTAAGAGAACCACTGTATATACATAACAGTCCTAACATTAAAAAATCCAGAAGTAACTATATTAGTGAAAGAACAACATGATATGCCATAACATACCGCTTGTGGAATCTTTGTTCCTGACCAGAGATCAAACCCGGAGCCTTTGGAGTGAGAGCAGTGACTCCAAACTACCAGAAAACTAACCCTAGGGAGTATCAAGTAGTGAGAACCCACACAAAGGAAACCACTTGAATACAAGACCCGGCATCACCCAACCGCCAGTAGCACCCTGTGTGGGACACCTCATCCAAACAGCAAACAAAACAAAATACAAACCCAGTCATCAGCAGGCAGGATACCACCTCACTCAGCCTTCCCTATCAGAGGAGAAACAAACAAACAAACAAAGACTCAGCACTAATCTCACCTCATACAAAGCTCACACAAACCACTGGACCAACCTTCCTGCTGCTGCTGCCAAGTCGCTTCAGTCGTGTCCGACTCTGTGCCACCCCACAGACGGCAGCCCACCAGGCTCCGCCGTCCCTGGGATTCTCCAGGCAAGAATACTGGAGTGGGTTGCCATTTCCTCCTCCAGTGCATGAAAGGGAAAAGTGAAAGTGAAGTCGCTCAGTCGTGTCCGACTCTTGGCGACCCCCTGGACTGCAGCCCACCAGGCTCCTCCGTCCATGGGATTTTCCAGGCAAGAGTACTGGAGTGGGGTGCCATTGCCTTCTCCAGTGCATGAAAGTGAAAACTGAAAGCGAAGTCGCTCAGTCGTGTCCGACTCTTGGCGACCCCATGGACTGCAGGCTACCAGGCTCCTCCGTCCATGGGATTTACCAGGCAAGAGTACTGGAGTGGGGTGCCATTGCCTTCTCCTGGACCAACCTTAGGAGGGCAGAAACCAAAAGGAAGAAAGAATTCAACCTTATTCAAGGAAAGAATTCAACTTTTCTTGAAGCCTGGGAAAAGGAGATCTCAAACACAATAACTTTAAATAAAAAATGAAAAGACAGAGAAATACTGCACAAACGAAAGAACAAACTAGAAACACAAAAGTCCAAATAAGTGAAGAGCAAATAGGAAAATTACCTGAAAAAGAATTCAGAATAATGATAGTAAAAAATGATTAAAAAAAAAAAAAAAACCTTGAAAACAAAATGGATAAAATGCAAGAATCAATTAACAAAGACCTGGAAGAATTAAAGAATAAGCCTATAGAGACAAGCAACACAATTACTAAAATTAAAAATACTCTAGAAGGAATCAATAGCAGAATATCTGAAGCAGAAAAACAAATCAGTGAACTGGAAGATAAAATGGTAGAAATAACTTCTTTAGAGCAGAATAAAGTAAAAAGAATAAAAAGAGCTGAGGATAGTCTCAGAGACTTCTGGGACCATATCAAATGCACCAACATTCGAATTATAGGAGTCCCAGAAGAAGAAGAGAAAAAGAAAGTGTATGAGAAAATTTTTGAAGAGATTATAGTTGAAAATTCCCCAAACATGGAAAAGGAAATAGCCAATCAAGTCCAAGAGGCACAAAGAGTCCCATACAGGATAAACCCAAGGAGAAACATGCCAAGATACATACTAATCAAACTAGCAAAGAGTAAACACAAAGAAAGAATATTAAAAGCAGCAAGGAAAAAGCAACAAGTAATATACCAGGGAAACCCCATATACTTAACAGATGATCTTTCAGCAGAAACTCTGCAGGCCAGAAGGGAATGGCAGGATATATTTAAAGTACTGAAAGGGAAAAATCTACAACCAAGATTACTGTAACCAGCAAGGTTCTCATTTAAAACTGATGGAGAAATAAAAAGCTTTTCAGACAAGCAAAAGTTGAAAGAATTCAGTACCACCAAACCAGCTTTACAACAAATGTTAAACGGACTTACATAGTCAAGAAATACAAGAGAGGAAAAAAGATCTACAAAATCAACCCCAAACAATTAGAAAATGGCAATAGAAACATATATATCAATAACTGCTTTAAATGTAAATGGATTAAATACTCCAACCAAAAGACACAGACTGACTGAATGAATACAAAAACAAGACCCTTATATATGCTGTCTACAAGAAACCCACTTCAGACCTCAAAACACATATAGACTGAAAGTGAGAGGATGGAAACATATATTCCATGCAAATAGGAAGCAGAAGAAAGCTGGAGTAGCAATCCTCATATCAGACAAAATAGACCTTAAAATAAAGAATATTACAAGAGATAAGGAAGAACACTACATAACGATCAAGGGATCAGTCAAGAGGAAGACATAACAATTGTTAAATATCTATGCACCCAACATAGGAGCACCTCAGTACATAAGACAAGCACTAACAGACATAAAAGGGCAAATTGACAGTAACACAATAATAGTAGGAAACTTTAACACCCCACTCACACCAATGGACAGATCATCAAAACAGAAAATTAATAAGGAAACACAAGTCTTAAATGATACATTAGATGAGATGGATCTCAGTGATATCTTCAGGACATTCCATCCGAAGGCAGAAGAATACACCTTCTTCTCAAGTGCATATGGAACATTCTCCAGGATAGACCACATCTTGGGTCACAAATCAAACCTCAGTAAATTTAAGAAAATTGAAATTGTTTCATGTGTCTTTTCTGAGCACAATGCTATGAGACTAGATATCAATTACAAGAAAAAAACTGTAAGAAACAGAAACACATGGAGATTAAACAACACATTTCTAAATAACCAACAGGTTACTGAAGAAATCAAAAGGGAAATCAAAAAATTTCTAGAAACAAATGACAATGAAAATATGACAACTCAAAACCTATGGGATGCAGCAAAAGCAGTTCTAAGAGGGAAGTTTATAGCAATACAATCATACCTCAAGAAACAAGAAAAACATCGAATAGACAACCTAACTTTACACCTAAAGCAACTGGAGAAAGAAAAAGAAGAAAAAAACAAAATTAGTAGAAGGAAAGAAATTCTAAAGATCCGAGCAGAAATAAATGAAAAAGAAATGAAAGAAACAGTAGTAAAGATTTAATAAAACTAAAAGCTGGTTCTTTGAGACAATAAACAAAATTGACAAACCCTTAGCCAGACTCATCAGGAAAAAAAGAGAGAAGAATCAAATCAACAAAATTAGAAATGAAAAAGGAGAGGTTACAACAGACAGTGCAGAAATACAAAGGATTATAAGAGACTATTATGAACAACTATATGACAATAAAATAGATAACCTGGAAGAAATGTACAGATTCTTAGAAAAGTTCAATCTTCTAAGACTGAACCTGGAAGAAATAGAAAATATGAACAACACAATTACAAGCACTGAAATTGAAGCTATGATCAAAAATCTTCCAAAAAGAAAAGCCCAGGACCAGATGGCTTCACAGGAGAATTCTATCAAACGTTTAGAGAAGAGCTAATGCCTATCCTTCTAAAACTCTTTCAAAAAATTGCAGAGGAAGGAACATTTCCAAACTCATTCTATGAGGCCACCATCACCCTGATACCAAAACCAGACAAAGACAACACAAAAAAAGGAAACTAAAGTCCAATATCACTGATGAACATAGATGCAAAAATCCTCAACAAAATTTTAGAAAATAGAATTCAGCAACACATCAAAAAGCTCATACACTACAATCAAGTTGGGTTTACTCCAGGGATGCCAGGATTCTTCAATATATGGAAATCAATCAGTGTGATACACCATATTAACAAATTGAAAGATGAAAACCATATGATCATCTCAATAGATGCAGAAAAAGCCTTTGACAAAACTCAGCACCCATTTATGGTTAAAACTCTTCAAAAAATGGGCATAGAAGGAACCTGCCACAACATAGTAAAGGTCATGTATGATAAGCCTACATCAAACATTATTCTCAATGGTGAAAAACTGAAAGCATTCCCCCTAAGATCAGGAGCAAGACAAGGGTGTCCATTTTTTCCACTATTTTTCAACATGGTTCTGGAAGTCTTAGCTACAGCAATGAGAGAAGAAGAAGAAACAAAAGGAATCCACATTAGAAAAGAAGAAGTAAAGCCCTCACTGTTTGCAGATGACATGATACTGTACATAGAAAACCCTAAATATTGTATCAGAAAATTACTAGAGCTAATCAATGAATTTAGCAAAGTTTCATGATACAAAATTGATACACAGAAATCACTTGCATTTCTATATACTAACAATGAAAAATCAGAAAGAGCAATTAAGGAATCAATCCCATTCACATGGCAACAAAAAGAAATATCTAGGAATAAACTTACCTAGGAGGCAAAAGAACTGTACACAGAAAATTATAAGACAGTAACGAAAGAAATCAAAGATGACATAAACAGATGGAGAGATATTCCATGTTCCTGGGTAGGAAGAATCAATATTGTGAAAATGACTATACTACCAAATGCAATCTACAGATTCAATGTGATCCCTGTCAAATGACCAATGGCATTTTTCACAGAACTAGAACAAAAAACTTCACAATTCATATGGAAACACAAAAGACCCCAAATAGCCAAAGCAGTTTTGAGAAGAAGAATGGAGCTGGAGGAATTAACCTTCCTGACTTCAGATTATGCTGCAAAACTACAGTCATCAAGACAGTATGGTACTGGCACAAAAACAGAAATATACACCAACGGAACAAGATAGAAAACCCAGAAATATACCCATGCACCAATGGGTACCTTATTTTTGACAAAGGAGGCAAGAATATACAATGGGGAAAAGATAGCCTCTTCAATAAATGGTGTTGGGAAAACTGGACAGCTGCACATAAAAGAATGAAATTAGAACACTTCTGAACACTGTACACAAAGATAAACTCAAAATGGATTAACTACCTAAATGTAAGACTAGAAACTATAAAACTCTTAGAGGAAAACATAGGCAGAATACTCGATGACGTAAATTGAAGCAAAATCCTCTATGACCCACCTCCGAGAGTAACAGAAATAAAAAAAAGGAAACAAGTGGGACCTGATTAAACTTAAAAGCTTTTGCACAGCAAATGAAACTATAAGCAAGGTGAAAAGACAACACTCAGAATGGGAGAAAATATAGCAAATGAAACAACTGACAAAGAATTAATTTCCAAAATATACAAGCAGTTCATACAACTCAATCCCAGAAAAGGAAACAACCCAATCAAAAAGTGGGAAAAAGACCTAAACAGACATTTCTCCAAAGAAGACATACAGATGGCTAACAAACACATGAAAAGTTGCTCAACATTGCTCATTATGAGAGAAATGCAAATCAAAACTACAACAAGATATCACCGCACACTGGTCAGAATGGCCCTCATCAGAATGTCTACAAACAATAAAGGCTGGAAATGGTGTGGGGAAAAGGGAACACTCTTGCACTGTTGGTGGGAATGTAAATTGATACAGCCATTATGGAAGACAGTATGGAGGTTCCTTAAAAAACTAGGCATAAAACCACCTTATGACCCAGCAATCCCACTCCTAGGCATATATCCTGAGGAAACCAAAATTGAAAGAGGCACATGTATCCCATTGTTCATTGCAGCACTATTTACAATAACTAGGACACAGAAGCATCCTAAATGTCCATCAACAGATGAATGGATAAAGAAGTTGTGGTGCATATATATAATGGAATATTACTCAGCCATAAAAAGAACATATTTGAGTCAGTTCTGATAAGGTGGATGAACCTAGAACCTATTATACGGAGTGAAGTGAGTCAGAAAGAGAAAGATAAATACCATATTCTAACACTGAAACTAAAATTACAGAAAACTAACTAATCTGATCACACGGACCACAGCATTGTCTATCTCAGTGAAACTAAGCCATGCCATGTGGGGCCACCCAAGACGGATGGGTCATGGTGGAGAGGTCTGAAGAATGTGGTCCACTGGAGAAGGGCATGGCAAACCACTTCAGTATTCTTGCCTTGAGAACCCCATGAACAGTACGAAAAGTCAAAAAGATAGGACACTGAAAGATGAACTCCCAAGGTCAGTAAGTGCCCAATATGCTACTGGAGATCAAATAACTCCAGAAAGAATGATGAGACAGAGCGAAAGCAAAAACGATACCCAGCTGCGGATGGGACTGGTGATAGAAGCAAAGTCCGATGCTGTAAAGAGCAATATTGCATAGGAACCTGGAATGTTAGGTCCATGAATCAAGGCAAATTGGAAGTGGTCACACAGGAGATGGCAAGAGTGAACGTCGACGTTTTAGGAATCAGCGAACTAAGATGGACTGGAATGGGTGAATTTAACTCAGATGACCATTATATCTACTACTGTGGGCAAGAATCCCTTAGAAGAAATGGAGTGGCCATCATGGTCAACAAAAGAGTCCGAAAGGCAGTACTTGGATGCAATCTCAAAAACGATAGAATGATCTCTGTTCGTTTCCAAGGCAAACTATTCAATATCACAGTAATCCAAGTCTATGCCCCGACCAGTAATGCCGAAGAAGCTGAAGTAGAACGGTTCTGTAAAGACCTACAAGACCTTCTAGAACTAACACCCAAAAAAGATGTCCTTTTCATTATAGGGGACTGGAATGCAAAAGTAGGAAGTCAAGAAACACCTGGAGTAACAGGCAGATTTGGCCTTGGAGTATAGAATGAAGCAGGGGAAAGGCTAATAGAGTTTTGCCAAGAGAACACACTGGTCATAGCAAACACCCTCTTCTAGCAACACAAGAGAAGACTCTACACATGGACAACACCAGATGGTCAACACCGAAATCAGATTGATTATATTCTTTGCAGCCAAAGATGGAAAAGTTCTATACAGTCTGCAAAAACATGACCGGGAGCAGACTGTGGCTCAGATCATGAACTGCTTATTGCCAAATTCAGACTTAAATTGAAGAAAGTAGGGAAAACCACTAGTCCATTCAGGTATGACCTAGATCAAATCCCTTATGAGTATACAGTGGAAGTGACAAATAGATTTAAGGGACTAGATCTGATAGACAGAGTGCCTGATGAACTATGGACAGAGGTTCATGACATTGTACAGGAGACAGGGATCAAGACCATCTCCATGGAAAAGAAATGCAAAAAGGCAAAATGGCTGTCTGAGGAGGCCTTACAGATAGCTGGGAAGAGAAGAGAAGCGAAGAGCAAAGGAGAAAAGGAAAGATATTCCCATCTGAATGCAGAGTTCCAAAGAATAGCAAGGAGAGATAAGAAAGCCTTCCTCAGCGATCAATGCAAAGAAATAGAGGAAAACAACAGATTGGGAAAGACTAGAGATCTCTTCAAGAAAATTAGAGATACCAAAGGAACATTTCATGCAAAGATGGGCTCGATAAAGGACAGAAATGGTATGGACCTAACAGAAGCAGAAGATATTAAGAAGAGGTGGCAAAAATACACAGAAGAACTATACAAAAAAGATCTTCATGACCCAGATAATCACCATGGTGTGATCACTCACCTAGAGCCAGACATCCTGGAATGTGAAGTCAAGCGGGCCTTAGAAAGCATCACTACGAACAAAGCTAGTGGAGGTGATGGAATTCCAGTTGAGCTATTTCAAATCCTAAAAGATGATGCTGTGAAAGTGCTGCACTCAATATCCCAGCAAATTTGGAAAACTCAGCAGTGGCCACAGGACTGGAAAAGGTCATTTTCGTTCCAGTCCCAAAGAAAGGCAATGCCAAAGAATGTTCAAACTACTGCACAATTGCACTCATCTCACATGCTAGTGAAGTAATGCTCAAAATTCTCCAAGCCAGGCTTCAGCAATACGTGAACCGTGAACTTCCAGATGTTCAAGCTGGTTTTATGTTTTTTTATTTTTTTATTTTTCAAGCTGGTTTTAGAAAAGGCAGTGGAACCAGAGATCAAATTGCCAATATCCGCTGGATCATCGAAAAAGCAAGAGAGTTGCAGAAAAACATCTATTTCTGCTTTCTTGACTATGACAAAGCCTTTGACTGTGTGGATCACAATAAACTGTGGAAAATTCTGAGAGAGATGGGAATACCAGACCATCTGACCTGTCTCTTGAGAAACCTGTATGCAGGTCAGGAAGCAACAGTTAGAACTGGACATGGAACAACAGACTGGTTCCAAATAGGAAAAGGAGTATGTCAAGGCTGTATATTGTCACCCTGCTTATTTAACTTATATGCAGAGTACATCATGAGAAATGCTGGGCTGAAAGAAACACAAGCTGGAATCAAGATTGCCTGGAGAAATATCAATAACCTCAGATATGCGGATGACACCACCCTTATGGCAGAAAGTGAAGAAGAACGCTGTAGATTGTCACCCTGCTTATTTAACTTCTATGCAGTGTACATCATGAGAAACGCTGGGCTGGAAAAAACACAAGCTGGAATCAAGATTGCCGGGAGAAATATCAATAACCTCAGATATGCGGATGACACCACCCTTTTGGCAGAAAGTGAAGAAGAACTAAAGAGCCTCTTGATGAAAGTGAAAGAGGAAAGTGAAAGTGTTGGCTTAAAGCTCAACGTTCAGAAAACTAAGATCATGGCATCTGGTCCCATCACTTCATGGGAAGTAGATGGGGAAACAGTGGAAACAGTGTCAGACTTTATTTTGGGGGGCTCCAAAATCACTGCTGATGGTGATTACAGCCATGAAATTAAAAGATGCTTACTCCTTGGAAGGAAGGTTATGGCCAACCTAGGTAGCATATTTAAAAGCAGAGACATTACTTTGCCAACAAAAGTCTGTCTAGTCAAGGCTACGTTGTTTCCAGTGGTCATGTATGGATGTGAGAGCTGGACGGTGAAGAAAGCTGAGCGCTGCAGAATTGATGCTTTTGAACTGTGGTGTTGGAAAAGACTCCTGATAGTCCCTTGGACTGCAAGGAGATCCAATCAATCCATCCTAAAGGAGATCAGTCCTGGGTGTTCATTGGAAGGACAGATGTTGAAGCTGAAACTCCAATACTTTGGCCACCTCATGCAAAGAGTTGACTCATTGGAAAAGACCCTGATGTTGGGAAAGATTGAAAGCAGGAGGAGAAGGGGACGACAGAGGATGAGATGGTTAAATGGCATCACCAACTTGATGGGCATGAGTTTGGGTAGACTCGGAGTTGGTGATGGACAGGGAGGCCTGGCATGCTGCAGTTAATGGGGTCGCAAAGAGTCGGACTCGACTGAGCGACTGAACTGAACTTGACAGAAAACAGCAAAATTCTGCAAAGCAATTATCCTTCAATAAAAAATAAATTAATTTTAAAAAATTATAACATCTAAAAAAGAAAAAAAAGAGAGTGACTTCTCCATTACCACAATTCGAAAGCATCAGTTCTTCAGTGCTCAACCTTCTTTATGGTCCAAGTCTCACATATGTACATGGCTAGTGGAAAAACCATAGCTTTGACTATACAGGCCTTTGTTGGCAACAAACAAACAAACAAACAAAAAACCCCTTGATATGACCTTAAATAATAATTACTATGGATTTGTAAGATAAGTATTTGTGTTCTGAAGAACAGTGATATTATAAATTGTTAACATACATATACAAAGACACTTTGTGGCAAGTTAAGTCTGGGAAAATGTTTTATAAATTATAAAATATATGAAACTCCTAGAGGTTCAGAATATAGTCATTAGATAAATGTGGTAAATTTTTCATTATATTTCCCAATAACTTTAACCATGGAACCATTTTATTTGTTATCAACTATTAAAATCCTAAGGAACCATTGTCACACTTTGAGAAATGCCAGCTCAAGACTCACATATATAAAATGGATTACAAGTGGTTTTCAAGGTGACTCATTTCTTCTCTGACTCAGCATGGACCTAAAATTTGATATTGAGACCTAAGCAACTCTGCTCATAGCCTGGAATGAGGACAAAAAAACTCGGTAAAAATCTTTGTCAACTGTAAATGTAATTTCAGTGAAAGTTACTGAGAAAAATCATAATATTAAACAAATGGGAGTTGTTGCTGAGACCTCAGTCTAGTGGTAAGTCATCATAAAATCGTGGTGATTAACTAGAAGAAAGAATTATTTGTTTTACCTGAAACAGAGAGGAAATAAAAATGAGCATGTTTGATAATTCCATGGAGCAATTCTAAAAACTTATCTCAGTAGCTAATCACATTTAGTCAATAACAGCTTTGCTGTACCCACTCAGTGTTCATTTTTAAAAGTAGAAATAAACCCACTGGGTAAGCAAATGCTTCTGAAATTTTAGTTTGCATTTGAGTGACATATAGGCTTATTAAAAATGCAGTGTTCCCAAATACACTGGGATTTTGATTAGCAGGTGTGGGTTGAGATCCAAGATTCCATACTTTTACAACTCTTTGAGAGACACTGATGTAAACCATGTGATAGTACTAGAAACGATAAAGTATTTTGAGAGGCCTCAGAATCCTCAACATAAATAATCATTCCACCCAGGCTGATTTCTGGCAAAATGTCAAAAAATGCTTCGCTCTTCATCTTACTTTGAGCCAACTAATGCTTTCACACATAGACCCCCATGTTTGAGTATAAATGCTCAAACGTACAGGAGTTTGTTTCTTGCTCATAGAGTTTATTTTTTCCTCATGTGAATCCAAGCAGAATCTAAGTTAACAGGGTCTAAATGAAAATGAAAGTGTCAGTCACACAGTCGTGTCTGACTCTTTGTGACCCCATGGACTGTAGCCTCTGTCCTTGGAATTCTCTAGGCAAGAGTACTGGAGTGGGTTGCGATTCTCTTCCCCAGGGGATCTTCTCTACCCAGAGATTGAACCTGGGTCTCCTGTGTTGCAGGCAGATCCTTTTCCATCTGAGCCACCAGGGAAGCCAACATTATTGGGGTTGGATCTAAGCTCCCACAGAATTGTTCTGGGACCCAGCACCAGGGAGGCTTGACCATCTTCAGTCTATGGCTTTGAACATCATTTGGATGTTGATGGCTAGCTGGTGGATGGAGAAAGAGCCGGGAGAATCGTGAATAGTGGTATAGTCAGAATCATGGCCCCCCTCCACCAAAAATTCATACAAGGTACTTCCGTACCTCAGAGTGTGGCTGTCTTTGAAGGTAGGGCCTTTAGAGAGGTGAAACTTATAGAGTAGGACCTAATTCAGTATGATTGTTACCTTTATAAGAAAAGAAAACTTGAAGCATCCTGTTTAACACCCTTGAACACCATCCACTCCTCCTTCCTTCCAAAACCTGTATAATGCCACTTACTTACTTGCTTCAGCACACACTGCTCAGACTTAATTTGGTGAAACCAACATCTTCAGAAATGATGGTTGTGGTCAGTATGTCCATTGTCCTACATGCTGAGTGGAAAGGACTGCTCATTGCAGCTAGGGGAGGCCAGAACAATAATGCCCCTGCTGTGAGAAGGATCTTTATTTGAATTCTGAATCCCCTATCACCCCTTACCAGCTTTGTCCAAATTAAAAAGGTTATGTAAGGAAAAAAAAAAAGAAGAGGAACTTCGGACACAGACATTCGAGATGTATGTGCATAGTGAAAAGACCACGTGAAGACACAGTAAGGATGTGCCAAGGAGAGAGGCCTTAGAAGACACCAAACCTGTCAACATCTTGGTCTTGAACTTCTAGCCTTCAGGACTGTGAGAAAATAAATTTCTGTGTCTAAGCCACCCAGTCCCAGTGTTATGGCAGCCCTAGCAAATACAAATATGGGCTTAAGGGTTTTCCTGAAAAGGGTGCACATTATTTTCACTCACACTTCACTAACTAGAAGTCAGTCACATGGCTCCCTAATTGCAGTGGGGTCTGGAAGATGCAGCCTAGCTGCATGCTGGGAAGAAGGTAAAAGAAGTTTAGTAAATAGTGTATGCCACCACTATTGCTTCGTCTTTTGAATTTAGACCACTCAAATATGGGTCTGGAAAAGCTTCTTAATTCCAGTAGACCAGATCAGCAGCTCCCTTCTCCAGTTCTATCAAAGCTCTTCTTTTATGGGAGGTAAGTGGATGAGCACCGGCAAAGTCAATTGGTAGGGGTTCCTGCAGAATGAGGGACAGCTCTGAGCCGTGTATGTGTGTAGCATTCAACACGAGCCTTTTGTGAGTGAGGAAAGGCAGAAAGAAGAAAGCAAGACAAGTAGATCTGAGAAGGCCCAGGGTAGTAACCATATACATTGCTCAAAACTCCAAATAGAAGAATTGTTTCCACAGCAAATCCATTAGCTGCAACGGTGTGAAAAAGAGGGGTGGGTTACAATGTTTAACACTAACATACATACAGAAAGACACAAATCCTAAGTGTACAGCTTAAGGGGTCTTACACAAACTCAGTTTACCCTCGAAACTCGCATCCAGATCGTGAAGTAGAGCAAGACCAGCAGCAGCAGCCCATTACACCTTCCCAAGCACTACACTCCCAAGGCTAATCCCTATCCAGACTGCTAACACCATGGATTAGTTTTGCCAATTGAACTTTATCTAAATGGAATTGTGCCATAGGTACTGCTTTGTGTCTGTTTCTTGGACTCTACATTATGTTTATGAGATTCATCCATATTATATGTAGCCAGTGTATTTGTTAATTCATTTTTCTGGTTGTATAGTATTTTCTTAGATCACTATCTCCTAGTTCATTTATCCATTCTTTTCTTGATGGGCATTTAATGCTGCTTCCAGTTTTAGGCCATTATAAATAGTGCTGGTATTTGTAGTATGTTTTTTTTGTGTGTGCCTGCCTGCATGTTAGTATTGGGAGTAGAACTATTTGGTCATAGGTATGTGTGTTTTCAGTTTTAGTAAATACTGCAAAACAATTTTTCAAAGTAACTGTACCAAAAGAGTTAATTTTTTTATTTTATGTACTACTCTGCCCTTTCTGTCCCACTGAGACCATCCTTCCTGCTATTTGCCTCTGGGCTTGTTGCTGATCCTTGGGACCTGAATTGTTAAGCTTGCCTGTGGGAGTCCTCATTTAGACCTGCCATATGCTCCCCTCTTGTCAACATTTGCCATGTTACTTGTCTGTTTCACTTGGATCTTTTTAAACTTTGAATAAAATCAATTCCAGAGCATTTATGAAACAATCTACTAGTTAGTACACTGCAGTTGACAGAAATTCATTGCAAAATAGCATGAGCTAAGAAGGTAGTTGGTCCTTGTAACTGAGAGAAGCCAGTGGGATGAAGAAAGTGCTCAAATAGCCATCAGGGCCCTGTCCCTCCTGCTGTCCCTCAAGCCTCTTCTCTCCATAGAGAGGCCTTCTTCTCTCCTAGCAGAGATGGGTTTTCCCCTGCAGTGGGTAACAACATCCCTAAATCCTCTTTGCCTCTTACTGGGCACTAGTTAGATTCTGACACACCTCTGAAACAATTATTCATTGTAGGAGTGAGGAGAAGGGGAGGCACACACTGTGAATATAAAATTCCCAGCCAGGTAAAATGCCCAGCCAGAGGAAGGGAGGAGAAGCACCCATGCCTGAGGACATCAGGGCATGATAAGGAGGTCACATGCCAAAGTGTGGGGATACTAGGCCAACAAAACCAGAGCTGCCTACTATGAAGGCAGCCTGTGCTTCCTCTGGGAGGATATTGGTATTTTCAAAGAGCATCACGTGTGGTCCAGTTTGAATGATGGGAATTTAAGGCCCTGGGTCATGATGAACTCTTTGGGGTCACTTCAGATCACTCAGATGGGTGACTGCCCATGACCAGCTTTCTCATGAGGCCAGCTCGATTACAATGGGCATAAAATGTCTCATTAAAATGGACCCAGTTTTGGTCTGCTAACTCAGCACAAAGAGGCCAAGTGACTCCTTCACATCTTTTAAGATGGAAATGAATGGAATTGCACAGTACCTGACCTCATCAGTTTAGCCAAGATGGAACTGGCAAGGCCACGTCTGATTGGTGAGTGAGACAAGGGAGGGAAGGGCTTGCCATGGAGATTTCTGGGCAGCATGATGGCTATTAACAATTCCTGCAAGTCAAGAAAAGTCTGTATGGTGATAAGAGCCAGTGGTGAGGATGAGAAAAACAATTAAACTGGCTCCCTAAGAGGGGCACTTAGTCCCTTTTTTCACTGCCATGCAATTCATTTTAAGGCAGAATAATTTAACTCAAGGGATATAACACATCTTGGCTCTAATGGAGTGACTTGAAGATCATATTGTAACACATATATTTCAGGAACAGACCCACATGTGAATTGACCTTAGATTCTTTGTGGAATAAGTGAGGATCTTAAAAGGAAATTATTTTTGGATGACTATCTCTATGCCAAGTTCAACATCTCCTGAGTGACTGCACTATGCCAAGTTCAGATCTCAGGGGATTTTACAAAGGGCAGCTAAAATGTATTCTTGCATGACTTTATGGTAAGCCAGCAGAATAAATGCCCAGCTATTTGATGAAACCAATAAAGCAAAGTGGACTTTTACAGTGGAAATGTCCTCTCAGAAAAAGAAACTATGTTTGAAGTTTTAAGTGAGATCCTGAGAAACATCAAAGGAAATATCATTTTCAAATCATCTCCATGTGCACACTGGCAGCAAAGTGTGAAAGCATCCAAGTGCACAGATTTTGTCTCCTGCCACTTGCCAGCTGTGTGATCTCGGACAAGATGCTGGGCTTCTCTAAGGCTCAGTCTACGGTATCTACTTCAAAGGATTACTGTGAGATATTCTCCATCATCAGATATTCTCCTTAAAGAGCTTTGCACAGTGTGGGGCATATGGAAGCTCTCAATATGTATTAGGTGTTATTAGGTTCATAGATTCTTAGGTTTCTCATGAGGTTTGGATAATGGCCCCTGAGAAAAAGTTAGCATGCACACCAGGTCCACTCTGGCTATCATGATGATCAGGCTCATTGAGAAACAGTGGTTGATTTCTTTTAGTCCTGGGGCTCTCACAAGTTTTGTCCATTCTTTAGGGAACATTGTTGCTAATCTTCTGTTTCGGTCTGGGACAACTCTCACAGGAATAGGTTAATTGTGCTGTTAAAACATGCTTCATGGAAGGAAAGTTCGGGAGGGAGGGGACATGGGTGCACCTATGGCTGATTCTTGATGTATGACAGAAAACCACAAAATTCTCTAAAGCAAATATTCTTCAATTAAAAAAATAAAGTGGCAAAAAAAATAACAACAAAAAAAACCCAAACCATGTTTCAGTAGAAGTGACAGCATACAGTTGGGTAGTGAGTAAGGGAATCCATCAGTGGAATTTGCCTTATCAGAACTGAGCCACATCACGTCAGAGATTCTTCCAGGACATTGATATGCATTGGATAGACCATCCAGAAGGCAGGTAGTCAGAATTAGCCCCTTTGTTGGTCACCGAGGGCTACACAGGGAGCCGAGTCCATTTTGGTTTTTAGATTTCAGTGTGAGAACTAACTTTGAAAACTGCTCTTGCCATTAAAGTAAGAAAGAAGCATCTGGAGGTACGACAGGGTCTCTTCAACATTCCTCAGTATAATCCTACAGTTTGGTTGGTGTGACTTCTCCTCTTCCCTTATAAGGAATTCATTTTCAGAAGAGAAACTAATGTCCAAGGACACCTTTTTCCCATTTTCTTCTCTCTCTCTGGCTCTAGCCCTCCTGTCTCTCACTGCCTTCCTACCTCTCTCCTTTGCTTACTTTCTATTTCCTTCCTTCTTTTTTACTCTCTCTCCCTTTTTTCTCTCCACATTAAAAAAAAAAAAAAAAAAAAAAAAAAAAAACAGCCAGGGAAACTTATAAAACATTTATCTGACACTAGTGCCAGGAAGACTCTCTCCTTCTCCTTTAAGTAGGAGTCTAGCAGAGTGGTTAAAAGGCAGTACATACTCACAAGTGTTCTTTGAGTTGTTGAATGGGTGAATAAACGGATGACCAAATGAGTGAACAAATAAATGGTCTTGGGTCCTGCAGAGCAAATCTTTGACTACCTGATTCTATTATCTCGTTTGAAAATTTTCCCATCTTTAGTGGCAAGCTAGCTTGTGTCCTGGAGCTACCCTGCCTAGCTTTGAGATCTGGTCACTTGGAGCATGTTACTTCTCTGTCTGCTGCAATCTGTCTCCTTTAAAATGGGTATAGTAATTCTTTAAAGTGGTCTGTTAAGAGAATTATCTGAGTACACACACACACACACACACACACACACACACACACAAACACACTCTTGGGATAATATCCAACACAATAAGCACTCAGTAAGTGTTATTAAAATTTGAATATTATAACTTTATGTGAACGCACATGAGATTTATGTGGAAACAATTTAACTGTAAAGTTCATTGCAAAGTTAACAGAGATTTATTATTCTCACTGCTTTGCTTTTTTTGTCCTACAAAGGACAAGAAAAAGCTCTCTTAGAGCTAGTTTTTCTTGAACTGCTCAGTGTCATCAGCCAAGCGCTTTTTCTCCCTTACACCTCAGAACCCCACTGTTGCCCTTGTTCCTTGGTTCTGTTCTAGCTCCATACTAATTTATGGGTGTGAGGAAGCAGAGAACCCCTAGCCCCACCCTCCATGTGGGGTTCCATTTCTAAACCCCAGTAGCACACCTGATGCTTATTCCTGAATGCCCAGCATTCTATCCCATGGAGCTGTATACCCAGATAGCAGTCTGCAATGGAACATTCTCCTTGGCAGAAACTGTTACCACGTTGTAGGCACAATTATCCACTTGCCCCCTCAAAGTGAGGTGGAAATTGCTAATTACACCTGCAAGACCCTAATTGGGAACGCATTCCGTTGAATGCAGCAGAAATGCACCTGCAAATAATTAACTGCAGATGCCCAAACTGTACCCACAAGAAAGGAGAGGAAGCCCAAGCTCAGGCTCCAGCCCCTCTGAAAAGGCTCATGTTTCCCAGGTTTGCATTTGGACCCTTTAACATCTCAGAGGGCAGAGAAGGAAGTTTCTGTGCATAGCCACAGATTCTGTGCCGCGTTCCAGAGCGGCACGTGTCTTTGCAGTCCTAATATCATCATTATCCAATAGATGCTTTCCCGCAAGTGGGAAAACAAAAATGGGCTCCAGAGCCTGTCCTTTCTCTTCTGTGTGTGTGTGGTAGGGAATTTCCACTCACCACATGTCCCTCTATTTTATCTATATGGTATCTGCCAAAATAAATATTGTAGTCTCTTTATTTTTAGTTGGTACTGCACAGGTCCTTCTCAGATTAAACAGTCAGAGGTCAGGAAAGTTGAGATGAACCATAGGTTTAAAACCATTGTACTATGTGAAGTTATTTATATAGAGGTTTTCATATATAGACTTGATTAAAAGCCGAGGATATTTGCTCAGCAGAGAGAGGAAAAACCATCATTATCTGATTTTACAAGGAATTCAGTGGCTGCTAATCAAACCCGGGTCTGCATCTGGTTAAGACATACTTGGCACTGGCTTGTCACAAGTAGAGGTTTTGCCATGTCAAGGGGATCTTTCACTCAAGGCAGCGACCCATATTGGACTGAACAAACACATGAGTTTTTAATCGAGAACAATAGTTTAACAAACCACTTCCCAGGACCATCGAAAGAAAAGTATGTGCCCATGGCAGTTCTGGCACCAAAAGATGTTTATTTGAGTGCATTTACTTCAAACCATAGCCCCAAATGCCCAGCAGAGGAGGACCATTAAAAACTAATGCAGAAAACTGAATTTCCATGGGGTGACCCACATGATCTGGCACCAGTGCCAACCTTGAAGTATATGCTTGTCTTTGTGAAAACTGTTCCCTTCCTGTGCGCTCCAGCTGAAGCAGGGACACTGTGGAACTGCCGAGATAAGTTGTATACATTGAAAGCTTCCTATTCGAAAATATAAACCTACTATTCGTTTTCTAAATCTGTTAGAAGTTTCTTTGCTGAATTTTTGCCAAAAAAAAAAAAAAAATCTACATAGGGAATTTTGAAGCATTGTAATCATAAGAGGCATATCTAATAATTTTTGAACACCAGCTGTGCTAAGTGCTTTAGCTGCCTTGTCACACTTAATGTATGCAGCAGCCCTCTGAAATTGATGGTCTTGATATTTCATCTTGGAGATGAAGAGAACAAGGCCTGGGTTGTTAGGTTGCCTGCTAACTCACATGAGTAACAAGTAGCCAATCAGAGTTTACATCTGGATCCATCTGAGCCAAAGATCAGTTTCTGTCTCCTGTCATTTTCTTTGGAAGAAGAAAGATTATTGTACTGTTGTCATATGTGTTGTGTTGTCATATGTGTTGTGTAGAAATTTTATCAATGTCATGACACTGAAGCTTGATGTTGGGTCCAGAAAGCAGCTTTTAAATTGACAGCGCTCATCTAGACATAAAAGGTGGTAGAACTATTTTATCATTCTGATCTTTAGGATTTGCTCTCTCAAGGTCCTGCTCTATGCTGGTAACTTGAAAGTCACTTCCCCATGCTCTCCTCCCGGGCAGGGGCCACACTGATTCACTTGTAAGGCTCCAGCTCTGAGTGTGGAGCTTGGCACATGGAGTATGTTTCATGAATGTCAGCGTAATGATTTGAAACATTCAAAGTATGGTCTCTTTCCAGGGCAGCTCTTGAAGGCCTTGGCAGTTTTGCCAAAAAGAAAGAGGAATTCCACTCGACAGTCCCATCATGCAGATCTTAAATCTTACTTACGATCCCCCAGAAGTGTGGTGCCCCATGAGTGAGGCGGTGACAAGCAGTCAAATGGCTGACTCAAAAGGTCAACAAGGAGAGGCCAAGTCTGGGGCTTTATCCAGAGAGGAAACTGGAAGGCAGCTCTTGGGACTGTTGCTGCTGTGTCCTCATCAGCTGGAAGTTTGCCACTAATAACAAACTGGAAAATAATAAGATGATAATGATGATGATGAGACTAATGTTTATTGAGGACTTGTTATGTTCCAGGAATGGTGCAAAGCTCTCTATGGGAATGATTTCATTTGATCCTTACAAGAGACCCATGAGCAGATATTGTATATTGACGAATGGGGAAACTGAGCTTCAGAATTTTATTGCTTTGCTTCCCAAGCCACTTGGCTAGTAATTGATGGAGTCAAGTAGGTGGACTCAGTTCTTCTGAGCCCAAGGACTTAACCACTGCACATCATGCCTCAACTGAGGTTTGGAAATGGTTGACTTTTGTCTAAATGCATGAGAGTAGATTCAGGGTTATTCTTATGACACAATAGGTCTCATTTATCTACAAACTGAAGTGCTTTCTTGAATGAAAAGGATTTGGTTGGACTTGCTAAGCTGAGGACTGCCTACTCTTTGGATTGTTCCCAGAAGGGCCCATTTGAGAATGCTGTAGCATAGACAGGCACTCAGAGGAGCAGAGAGATGTTCACATGCACTGTCAGAGAGGCTGAGCTCTTGGCACCCGTCTGAGTGTGAAGTACCAAAAGCTGGGAGATGTTTGAAGCAGTGACCAGGGTAGCAAGTCAGATCTGGTTTCTTATCTGATCTGGTTCCTTATCTAAGCTCTTTGTGACTTCAGTTAGGCAACTCACCTAATCTCTGAAAGCCTCACTTTCCTCATCTGTGAAATAGGGATAATATCATATTAATAGCAGAAGATGGTTTGAGTAGTGCATAAATGATGTCCAGGGCCTGGAACATAGAAAACCACACACATATTATAGGCATGGGTAGAAGCCGCTCGTATCCTAGAAATAGCATCCTTGAGAAGTGGGAGTCGAAGCCTTTGGTGCTAAGTGATGCATGTGACTTGAGCTCCAATATAAGTATTCTGAGGAATCCTGCCAAGTTGGAGAGGTGGGTCTCTCACCTAGTACTTCCTCTGTACTGCCACACATACTAGCCACCAGAAAATATTTCAGATTCCTTTCATGGTTTGTATAAGGAATTTCCACCTGGCCACCTCTGCTGGCCCATGACAGCCTTCAGGCATTACCCCCAGGTCTATTCAGCTTGCTTGGGGTACAATATGTTCTGTTTGTTGTTGTTGTTCGGTCACTCAGTCATGTCTGACTCTTTGCAACCCCATGGGCTGCAGCACACCAGGCTTCCCTGTTCTTCACTATCTCCTGGAGTTTGCTTAAACTCATGTCCATTGAATTGGTCATGCCATCCAACCATCTCATCCTCTGTCATGCCCTTCTCCTCCTGCCTTCAATCTTTCCTAGCATCAGAATCTTTTCCAATGAGTCTGCTCTTGGCATGAGGTGGCCAAAGTATTACAGCTTCAGCATCAGTCCTTCCAATGAATAGGGTTGATTTCCTTTAGGATTAACTGGTTTGATCTCCTGGCTATCCAAGGAACTTGCAAGAGTCTTCTCCAACACCACAGTTCAAAAGCATCAATTCTTTGGCCCTGAGCTTTCTTTATGGTGCAATTCTCACATCCATACATGACTACTGGAAAAACCATAGCCTTGACTAGACGGACCTTTGTTGGCAAAGCAATGTCTCTGCTTTTTAATATGCTGTCTAGATTGGTCATAGCTTTTCTTCCAGGGAGCAAGGGTCTTTTAATTTCATGGCTGCAGTCACTATCTGCAGTGATTTTGGAACCCAAGAAAATAAAGTCTGTTATTGTTTCCCCATCTATTTGCCATGAAGCGATGGGACCAGATGCCATGATCTTTGTTTTTCGAATGTTGAGTTTTTAGCGAATTCTTTCACTCTCCTCTTTCACCTTCGTGAAGAGGCTCTTTAGTTCCTCTTTGCTTTCTGCCATAAGGGTGGTGTCATTTGCACTTCTGAGGTTATTGATATTTCTCCTGGCAATCTTGATTCCAGTTTGAGCTTCATCCAGCCTGGCATTTTGCATAATGTACTCTGCATATAATTTGAATGAGCAGGGTGACAATACATAGCCTTGATGTACTCCTTTCCCAATTTTGAACCAGTCCATTGACCAACCCAATTTCTTCTTTCCGTAGAAAGTTCCTTGCAATCACAGCCTTTCATTTCAGGAAGTGTAGGATTTTAATTGTCTTGAAACAATGGGGGTTATCTGGGAGTGAGATTGCATCTGACAGAGGTACAGTTATGCTTCTGCTGAGAAACCAGTTCCTCTGTGTATCTCCCACATCCTCAGAATGTCCCCAAGCACTAGGTTTCACTCTTGTTCTTTGGATTTATTGCCATCATTACTAGTGTATAAGTATAATGCTTTGTATTTATATGTGGCTTTCATTTGAGAAGTCAGAGTGGTTAAAGATGTGCATGGTGGTGCGGGGAAAGGCCACTCAGAGCATGGCTGTGGTTGGGCTCGTGCCTTTATTCACAAAGTGCCGCTGGTAAATGCTCACAGTTGGCAAGCCTTGACAGCTGATACAGTAGGGAGGAGGGGGGAGGCGAGGTTGTAGGGAGATGTAGTAGGGAGGCTAGAAAAGCCTCTGCCATTGGTACAGTCCTAAAATCCCTCCCTTTGAGGTTTGCTACTGAGAAGGTTAAATGATGCCCATTCTCTGTAAGTCTGAGGAACTTATCAGACTGCTTTCTGGACTTGCTGGAGAGGTAACACCCCTGCAAGCAGGTGAGAGCGGGAGGATTAGAGCCCTCAGAGAGGATGACCAAGGCTCTTTGTCTCAGATTCCCAGAGGTTCCCAACAGGACCAGCCCCCCCTCCCCACAGTGATGAGCTGCTAGGTAGTATGTTTTGTACTGGCTTTCTTCCCTCTGTGGGCTCACTTCCTCATTCCTTTACCCGTTTTTGGTGACTATCTCCCCATCTGTTTAAAGCCTATGGACTTCCCTGGTGGCTCAAAAGGTAAAGTGTCTGCCTACAATGCGGGAGACCCGGGTTCGATCCTTGGGTCGGGAAGATCCTCTGGAGAAGGAAATGGCAACCCGCTCCAGTATTCTTGCCTGGAAAATCCCATGGACAGAGGAGCCTGGTAGGTTACAGTCCATGGGGTCCACAAAGAGTCAGCCATGGCTGAGGGACTTCACTTTCACTTTCACTCCCCTGTTGAGTCAAACTCTGCCTGGAGGTCTGTTGCTTCTGGAGAAAGCTCCTGTATCAGTTTTCTATTGTTGCCATAACAAATCACCACAAATGGAGCAGCACTGAAAACATCACACGTTTTTTATCTCACAGTTTCTATTGTTTAAAATTCTGGCACAGCAGAGCTGGACTTTCCCAATCAGGGTCTCACTAGGTTGAAATTCAGGTTATCAATTAGGGCTGCAGTGCTTATCAAGGACTCAGGCTCCTCTCCCAAGCTCACTGGGTTTTGGTAGAATTAACTTCCTCATGCTTTTCACGCGCCACCCCCACCCCCCTCCATCTTCAAGCCAGTAGTGGCCAGTTATGTGCTGATGTTTCAAATCTCAATGATTTCCACTTTGCCACATTTCTCTGACTTCCTGTTTGTTTTTAAGGGCCCAGAGGCCAACATTGGGTCCACTATGATAATCCAGTATAAGCTGCCTATTTTATGGTCAGCTCATCAGTGTCCTTAATTACATCTACAAAGTCCTTTTGCCAAGTAATATTCATGGTGTAACATCAGTGCACAAATATTATGGAAGCCACACTTTTTCTTACCACACCCCACTAAGAGATCAGGTGTCTGAGTAGATACCTAAGTGGACATCTCCACTGTATTCAAACCCTGGTTGGAGCTGGAACCACTTGTGTTAGATCATTTGTTTGTTCGTGTATCCATGACATGAACAAAGAAACCTGACTTCAACAAATAATTGTTCAACAAACAGTGCTATGACCAGTACTGTGTTAGACCCAGTTCCAGTGTTTGTAGAATCTGCCTGCCAGGAGCTCATAGTTTAGTGGCAAAGGCACAGTGAAAAGGGGATTAGAAGAGAGTGGGTCTTCCCAGTGAGATGAGATGGGCAACTGCTTTGGAAAGATCAGGAGTGCTGAGGAGTTGAAGGAACCTTCTGGACAGAGTAGCACCTCCAAACATAGACCTAAGGGATGAGAAGTATTTAACTGGACAAGTGGGAAAAGAGAAGAGCCCACTTCTTGGCAATCATCATGCCTATTTTAGGTGACTTGCTGTCATTGCATGGGGTCCACTGAGCTTCAGGATATACTGTATGTTAGTGTGTTTGAAGGAGAGGAGAGGGCCAGAAAAAATGCTCTCATGTGGGACATGGAGTAAGGTGAGTAAAACCATATATTCATCCAGCTTTCATGTAGGCTTGTAAATAAGTAGCCCACATTTACCAGCCCACATATATCTTATGACTTGTCAGATGCTATATAACTACTTTATAGCAAGATTGACCACATCAGCCAGTTTTTCTGTTTTCTTAGTTATTTCATGTCCTAAGTATGGATTTCAAAGGCCTTCTTTACATAACCCTGGCCACTGTAGGATTAAACTGAAAGGGAAGAGTAGAGGATCTGAGTCATGCTTCAGAAGGTAAAAATAAAGAAAAGTGCAGCATAGTACAGTAAAAACTCTTTCAGACTTCGCAGCAGGAAATCTTAGTTTGATCCTAAATCTCCAATAATTTGCAAGCTTGAGTTATCTTAGTTTCTCACCTGCAAGATGAACACACTATTATTAGCTTTGTGTACCTTGAAGGTTGTCAAAAAAATGAAAAAAGAAAAAAAAAAATGGACATGACGTGATCTTGCTTGATTATGCATGTCTAACAACCAGTAGGCATTTTCCTAACGTACATTTTCCTGAATTTTAGGACACTTGAATAATCCAGTTACTGGAAAGGGCATTTGATTGTGATAGCAAAGATACACTTTTATTTTTGTTCTTCATTCTTTTTCATCTGCAGTTTTCTCATGCTGCTGCATTTGCAAAGATGTCCATAAATGCTTTCATCTTCCTCTACAAAATTCATACCTTATCCCATCCCTACATTCTTTTCTTCTTGGCCTTGTAGATCCTGTTCCCGCCTCTCACTCACATGCTTTGAAGTGGGTTTTGTAGCATTCACAGTAGCCAAGAGGGTTACATGAGAAGAAATGGAAAAGCGTGTGTTGCCCAAGGCTAAGAGAGCAGTTGACTAAACGAGCAAATGTGGCTTTGATGGAGGAGCTTGCATTTAATAGGAGAAATAATTTTGAAGGAATGATAAAAATTTGGTGTTTATAATAAGGCCAGCTCTTTGAAGGTGTTACAGCAAGTTTTTATTTTCTCTTATGTAACTATTTACACATGCTGAACATTTCTGTATTCCGTAAGTTTTACTTTCTCATTTGTTAGGAAAAATGGTCAGTGCAGAGCACAAGGCTAGTATCAAAAGCTGGCCACCTTGTCAGACAGTCCCAGGTTCCCCCGTGTTCTTTCAGTTCAGTGCAGGGCAAATATCGAAGAACCTTCCTGAGCTGTTGAGATTCTGTAAGCAGCATCAAAATCAGGAGTCTGTGTTTGGGAAGCTCTGTGCAGTAGTGGAAAGAAGACAGAAGCAGGGTAAGAGTCACCCTGAGCTGTGTTTCTGGTTCTGCAGCTGTCTAAGCGAGAGCTGTCCGATAGAATTTTCTGTGATGACAAGTTCTGCAAAGGCTTTTTAGAAAATTGCCTATCACATACATGTGAATAGTCAAACTTTTTAATTTGGTTTCATTGATCAATATTACATTACTCATTGATTTGGGAATTTTTTATTGTGGCCTATTGCATTTGACAAGGTATTTTGTTACTTTCTGATGGTCTCCAGAACTGGTGACCACTAGCACTGTATCCTTTTGAGCTCTTGAAATGTGGCTAGTACAACTGTGCAAGTGAATTTTAAGTTTTACTTAATTTCAATTTATATAGCCACTTGTGGCTAGTAAGATTTGAAACAGCATGGGTAACTAAATGAATAGCTTGAGAAAGTTGCCGCATGCATAGTAGTTTAGAAGATTGCGACTCTAGAGTCACACTGTCTTGATACGAATCCTGACACTCTCTTGCCATAGAACCTTGGCTGGGTACTTGTTTCATCTGTGCTTCAGGTTCTTGGTCTGTAAAATGGGATAAAGAAAGTTCTTACCTCTTTGGACTGTTGTGGGACTTTAAATGAGAAAGTGTAAGATGCGTAACAGTATGAAAAGGCAAAAAGATAGTCTGCTGAATGATGAACTCCCCAGGTCTGTAGGCGCCCGTTATGCTACTGGAGATCAGCGGGAAACTAACTCCAGAAAGACTGAAATGATGGATCCAAAGCAAAAACAACACCCAGCTGTGAATATGACTGGTGATGGAAGTAAAGTCGGATGCTGTTAAGAGCAATATTGCATAGAAACCTGGAATCTTAGGTCCATGAATCAAGGCAAATTAGAGGTCACAGGAGATGGCACCAGGAGTAAACGTCAACATTTAGGGAATCAGTGAACTAAGATGGACTGGAATAGGTGAATTTAACTTAGATGACCATTATATCTACTACTGTGGGCAAGAATCCCTTAGAAGAAATGGAGTAGCCATCATAGTCAACAAAACAGCCCAAAATGCGTTACTTGGAGGCAGTCTCAAAAACGACAGAATAATCTCTGTTTCCAAGACAAACCATTCAATATCACAGTAATCTAAGTCTATGCCCTGACCAGTAATGCTGAAGAAGCTGAAGTTGAACGGTTCTGTGAAGACCCACAAGACCTTGTAGAACTAACACCCCAAAATGATGTCCTTTTCATTATAGGGGACTGGAATGCAAAAGTAGGAAGTCAGGAAACACCTGGAGTAACAGGCAATTTGGCTTTGGAGTACAGAATGAAGCAGGGCAGAGGCTAATAGAGTTTTGCCAAGAGAACGTGCTGGTCATAGCAAACACCCTCTTCCAACGGCACAAGAGAAGACTCTACACATGGACATCACCAGATGGTCTACACTGAAGTCAGATTGATTGTATTCTTTGCAGCCAAAGATGGAGAAGCTCTATACAGTAACAAAAACAAGACCGGGACCTGACTGTGGCTCAGATCATGAACTCCTTATTGCCAAATTCAGACTTAAATTGAAGAAAGTAGGGAAAACCACTAGACCATTCAGGTATGACCTAAAAAATCAAATCCCTTATACAGTGGCAGTGAGAAGTAGATTCAAGCGATTAAATCTGATAGAGTGCCTGAAGAAGTATGGGCAGAGGTTCATGACATTGTACAGGAGGCAGGGGTCAAGACTATCCCCAAGAAAAAGAAATGCAGAAAGGCAAAATGATTGCCTGAGGAGACCTTACAAATAGCTGTGAAAAGAAGACAAGCAAAAGGCAAAGGAGAAAAGGAAAGATATATCCATTTGAATGCAAAGTTCCAAAGAATAGCAAGAAGAGATAAGAAAGCCTTCCTCAGTGATCAGTGCAAAGACATAGAGGATAACAATAGACTGGGAAAGACTAGAGATCTCTTTAAGAAGATTAGAGATACCAAGGGAACATTCATGCAAAGATGGGCTCGATAAAGGACAGAAATGGTATGGATCTCACAGAAGCAGGAAACATTAAGAAGAGGTGGCAAGAATACACAGAAGAACTGTACAAAAAAGATCTTCATGACCCAGATAATCCCAATGGTATGATCACTCACCTAGAGTCAGACATCCTGGAGTGTGAAGTCAAGTGGGCCTTAGGAAACATCACTACACACAAGCTAGTGGAGGTGATGGAATTCCAGTTGAGCTATTTCAAATCTTACAAGATGATGCTGTGAAAGTGCTGCACTCAATGTGCCAGCAAATTTGGAAAACTCAACAGTGGCCACAGGACTAGAAAAGGTCAGTTTTCATTCCAATCCCAAAGAAAGGCAATGCCAAGGAATGCTCAAACTACCGCACAATTGCACTCATCTCACATGCTAGTAAAGTAATGCTTAAAATTCTCCAAGCCAGGCTTTAACAGTACGTGAACTGTGAACTTCCAGATGTTCAAGCTAGATTTAGAAAAGGCAGAGGAACCAGGGATCAAATTGCTAACATCCGTTGGATCATCAAAAAAGCAAAAGAGTTCCAGAAAAACATGTACTTCTGCTTTATTGACTATGCCAAAGCCTTTGACTGTGTGGATCACAACAAACTGGAAAATTCTTCAAGAGATGGGAATACCTAGACCAGCTGACCTGCCCCTTGAGAGATCTGTACGCAGGTCAAGAAGCAACAGTTAGAACTGGACATGGAACAACAGACTGGTTCCAAATCAGGAAAGGAGTAGGTCAAGGTTGTATATTGTCACCCTGCTTATTTAACTTATATACAGAGAGTACATTGTGAGAAATGCTGGGCTGAATGAAGCATGAGCTGGAATCAAGATTGCCAGGAGAAACAACAATAACCTCAGATATGCATATGACACCACCCTTATGGCAGAAAGTGAAGAAGAACTAAAGAGCCTCTTGATGAAAGTGAAAGAGGAGAGTGAAAAAGTTGACTTAAAGCTCAACATTCAGAAAACTAAGATCACGGCATCCGGTCCCATCACTTCATGGCAAATAGATGGGGCAACAGTGGAAGCAGTGGCAGACTTTATTTTTGGGGGCTCCAAAATCACTACAGATGGTGACTGCAGCCAGAAAATTAAAAGATGCTTGCTCCTTGGAAGAAAAGGTATGACCAACCTAGCCAGGATATTAAAAAGCAGAGACATTACTTTACCAACAAAGGACCATCTTGCCAAAGCTGTGGTTTTTCCAGTAGTCATGTGTGGATGTGAGAGATGGACCACAAAGAAAGCTGAGTGCCGAAGAATTGATGCTTTTGAACTGTGTTGATAGAGAAGACTCTTGAGAGTCCGTTGGACTGCAAGGAGATCTAACCAGTCCATCCTAAAGGAGATCAGTCCTGAATTTTCATTGGAAGGACTGATGCTGAAGCTGAAACTCCAATACTTTGGTCACCTGATGCGAAGAACTGACTCATTTGAAAAGACCCTGATGCTGGGAAAGGTTGAAGATGGGAGGAGAAGGGAATGACAGATGATAAGTTGGTTGGATGGTATCACCAACTCAATGGGCATGAGTTTAAGTAAACTCCAGGAGTTGGTGATGGACAGGGAAGCCTGGCATACTGCAGTCCATGGGGTCTCAAAGAGTTGGACACGACTGAGCAACTGAACGGAACTGAAGATGCGTAACAGAGTGCCCAGTATTTTTTTTTTAATGGACTTCTTGTTTTAAAATTAATTTAACCATGGTATTTGATTCATGACATACTATCCTCATTGGTCGATTCAGTATGAAAGACACATACACACATATATGTGCACACATACATGCTACTTACACCAACAATTGAATCATGAAACATAACTTCCTATCTGTATGAATTTTCACCCCTCCTAACACAAGGATTTTGTATTTGCTCTTACCAGGCTTTTTAGAAAAGGTTCGATCACATATGTATGAATAGTTAAACTGTTTGTAATTTGATTTTATTTGCTTTACATTACATTACTTATTGATTCAGGACATTTTTATTGAAACCCACTGCATATGAGGAGGCACTTTGCTAGTTACTGATGGCCTTGAGGTGTAAACCATGATGTGGTTCCTGCCTTTGCAAAGCTTCTGGTTTCAGATAAGGAAACAAATAATTATGATGTCCAAGGAAGACTGTTTTGCCTGCAGTGAGGACAGAATGTTGTAGGAGCTTATGAAGGGTGTACATAACCCAGCCCTTGGAGATGCCTGCTGGGAAGCATTCCTGTAGGAAGTAGGGTGATATCTAAGATGGTTTCTGGACAATAAAGAGAAGGCAGGTGGGCAAAGGAGAAGAAACTAGACTAGGGTCCTGGGCAATGGGAACATCATAGGCAAAGGCTGGGAGGCACAAAATCAATCTTGTGGCTTTGGCAGTACTACATCTGTGTGAAGTTCAGTGATGTAAACCAATTCTGTGAGCAAAGAACAATGGAAGAAGAGTAGAAGACATGGATTCTGGTCACATTTTCCTCTTCTAACTCAGTGAGTGAATCATTTTTACCTCTCTAAAGGCCAGTTTTCTTGATACATGAAGTGGGGAAAAAAATAATGATTACCCTTCTTTCTTAGAAGATGTAAAGATCACTCAAGGGATTATACATAAAAACTCTCTGATAGGAAAGACTGTCTTCTTTCAGTCAGTTTAGTCGCTCAGTCGTGTGCCAACTCTTTGCAACCCCATGGACTGCAGCACGCCAGGCTTCCTTGTCCATCACCAACTTCTGGACGTTGCTCAAACTCATGTCCATCGAGTGGGTGATACCATCCAACCATCTTATCCTCTGTCACCCACTTCTTCTCCTGCCTTCAATCTTTCCCAGCATCAGGATCTTTTCAAATGAGTCAGTGCTTCACATCAGGTGGCCAAAGTATTGGAGTTTCAGCTTCAGCATCGGTCCCTCCAGTGAATATTCAGGACTGATTTCCTTTAGAATGGACTGGTTAGATCTCCTTGTAGTCCAAGGGACTCTCAAGAGTCTTCTCCAACACCACAGTTCAGAAGCATCAATTCTTTGGCGCTCGGCTTTCTTAATGGTGGCTTCCCTGGTAGCTCAGAGGGTAATACATCTGCCTGCAATGCAGGAGACCTGGGTTTGATCCACAGGTTGGGAAGATCCCCCGGAGAAGGGAAAGGCAGCCCATTCTAGTACTTTTGGCTGGAAAATGCTATTGACGGAGAAACCTGGTAGGCTACAGTCAATGGGATCGCAGAGAGTCGTACCCAACTGAGCAACTTCAGTTTCTTTCACAGCTTTCTTTATAGTCCAACAGTGTTCTTTAATGTCACAATTATGGATGGTATTCACTAAGAAGAGACATGGTTGATATGCTAAATTCATTCTAAACAGTTAATACTATGGTAATTATCTAGCATCTCTTATGTTGTATGGTAGTTGATAGCTACATATGTTTTTTTAAATTAAAATTAAAGAAAATTAAAAGTCACGTCCTCACTTTGTCATCTTCACATTTCAAATGCTCAGTAGCCACATGTGGTTAGTGGCTACTGTATCAGCGCAGCTATGGAACATTTCCATATAACAGAGTTCTATTGAACTGCTCTGAACAATACCCATACTAATGCAGGAATTGTCAGCTTCTGAAGCCTTAACATATTTATACTTTTGGTGTAACAATGCTCTTAGACTGTCAACTGGGCAGATATGTAAGGATCTAGGTACCTGGATGTCCACGTCCTATTAAAGAATCCTTTATAATAGACTGAGAAAGTAAGCATCCCATTTGTCCAACAGTGGAGGCTGATTAAGTAAATAATGATGTGTTTGTACACATACATGTTTATACACATTCAGTGGATACAATATAACCATTGAAAGGGATAATACAGACAGGCCTTTATTTTTATTAAAAGTTACTCTACACTTATCAGTGAGTGAAAAGTCAAGTTAATATGCATAGCATGCATTCATTTCAGGGTGAGTATGTCTGTCTGTAGTTTATGTAAAGAAAGGGGAGGGAAAAACAGAGTGCACGAGAGAAAGACACAGAAAAATTTGGAGCCATACTTACCAGTGTCTGAAAATTGTTTTTTAGTGGGTGAGATAACAGATTGTTATTTTCTTTTTCCTTACCTTTATCTTCTGCGTTTTCTTTTAGCACATAAACTGTGTGTAATGAAAAAGAAGAAAAGAGAAGGGAAAAAAGAGAAAAAAGGACCAAAATATTTACGCTTGTCCGAAATGTCAGAATATGAAAATAGGCATGAATGAAAGACCATCGAGATAGGTTTTTGAAAGTACAGTAGTTGCCTCTTGATTTGCAGACATACCCATGAGTTACATATTTTGTGAAGAGAAGGATTTATCTCCTTAAAACCTTGCCATTGTGGGTTATTCACTGTGAAAAACATCCTTGGTCTTTCTGTGGAAACCTTTCTAGTCCCTTTGACACTAAGCTCAAGAGTTATCTCAGGTTCTCCTCATCCTGAAATGTCCTTGATTGTAAAATAGTTGGTGTGTCTGAAAATGTGTAGAAAAGGTGTGTATGTGCGTTTCCCCTGCAGGTTGGGTGGTCAAAAATGTGGCCAGCACATTGTTTCAGATTCTGCCTTACCAAAAAACCTCTGTGATTTGAGGCATAAATGCCAAGCAACATGTAGGACTTTATATTTTGTTGTGTAGATAGACAAATGGTCATGGTGTCAGCTCCCAGATATTAAATTGTAATCCTAATCATATCTCTCCAAATATCAGGCTGTCAAATTTAACAAATATATATATATATATATATATATATATGGATACACATACACACACATACATACACATATATATATTTGCTAGAAGTATTGTAAAATACATGGCTTAAGTGAAAATCAGTAACATGTCTTTGCAGAGAAGTGACAGCTCATTGAATTTGGGGGCCAGGGTCTTCCTGACTCCTTGAATGTCAGTGCCATTCTGAGGAAGACAGGGAATAACTGCTTCCAAGACTCACAGCTCCATAATGAGTGGCAGCTACAGGGAGCTGTGTTGGAATATTTCTTTCTCTGTGTTTAGGGTGTGGCATGAGATGGTTTGGAAGATAAAGAAGAACCTATGCAAAGATATGGGGAAATTGAAAACAGAACAGTGAATTGTGCTCGTGAAGATTCTGTAGCATCTCAATTCAGACATAACTAGCAGTCAATATCTCCTTCCCATATCTTATTTCCAAAGGCCACAAAATTTAGTAGGACAAAAAAAAAAAGAGACTGCATTGAGAGACACAGCTGTCATTATTTGACAGGAACACATGTAAATATCTTACTTAAACCATTCTTTCTTTCAAAAACTGAATGATGGTAAGAAATCAGTCAAAATTCTGCAGGTTTTATTAGCTCCATGTTTCATAAGCATTTGTGACTTGGTCATAAAAACTTATTTAAAAAGTCAGGTATCCACATTTACCTCTGGAACTTTCCAAAATAGAAAACAAAAGGAAAAAAATGAACAGTAGAATTGCATTTTCCTCCCTAATTTCAAACAAGCAAATAGCAAAATTCATAGTTTTCCCACCCCAAACCATACAGACATGTTGTTTTTAACTTAGTTTTGAGACCTTGAAAGGTTAACCTCTTTGGGCCTCAGTTTTGTCACACATGAAATGGGATAATCAGACTAAGCTGATACTTGGTAAATCCCTTTCAGCTCAGACATCTTGGCAGTGCTACCCCACCCAGTTCTCCCCATGCCTTAGGCCGATTTACCTCTATTTTGTCATGGTCTGGGGATTATTTAGAATTGGCTATGGTTAATTTCTAATGAAGGTCAGGTAGCCTAAAATATAGCTGCAGATATAAATGGATTATGAATGTAAAAAGGATAGTCATAATTTTATTTGAAACTCTTTTTGGAAACAGATCTTCCTAGGACACATTCACCTCAAACTTCCTCAGCAAAAACATCTGTAGAGCAAGTAGAAATAATACATACCACCAATGAGCTTGTTGGTTCAGATGTTTACAAGAACCCCCTCTTCATCTTACATAAAATTCCTGAAGCCATCTTCCAGCCAGCATGGCCCGCCTCTGGCAGCACCCGGGGTTCATTTGCTCTTTCATTGCCTCCTTTGTGTGCTCTGTACCATTATTGAGGAGACCAGCTGTCTACCTAGAGAAGATTTTCCAGGAGAACGCTGACAGGCATTCAGCAACCTGAATTAGATTATTGGGTAGGTTTTCTGTAAGCCTTCCATTTTTAAATGATGGTGATATCTCCAGTATGCTTCCATCAGCTGGATGGGGAATGAGTGCTGAGAGTTTAACTCTGGACCCCTTACTGCTACAGCATGGATTCCCTCCAGCCTGATAACAGTCTTACTTCCAAATGCCTCATGTACAGGGGTCATTTCACCAGAAGACCCTACTATTACTAGGTTCCTAGGACAGTCTAGATAAACTCAGAGTCCTAAGAAACCCATGTACTAGTTAAGGCAAATCTAAGCTGTAAGGCTCAAAGAATAAATATATTTCTCTCTCTCTCTCATAACAGTTCCAAGGTGAGGGGATCCAGGTTGGTAAGGCAGTTCTCTTTTATGCTTTATGTCTTGAACCCAGGTTGCTTCTATCTTGTTGCTCCAATATCCTTTAGCACAGGGGTCAGCATACTGTGGCTTTCATGCCAAATTCAGCCATCTATGTTCTTTCTATAAAGAAAGTTTGATTGGAATTCAGCCATGCTCACTTGTTATATATTGTAGCTACTTTTGTGCTTTAACAGAAGAGTTGAGTAATCGACAGAGATCATATGACCCACAAAGCTGAACATATTTACTGTCTGAACCCTTATGGGAAAAACTGCCTACCCAGCCCTAGCATGGCTGAAGTTGGGTTGGGCCACATCCCTATTTAATAGCAGTCAGAAAGGAACAAAAATGTCATTGAGAAATAGTGTCTTTTGGTCTAAATCCCACACCCATAAATTAATGCACTTCTTCTCACATCTTATTGAGAAGAACTTGGTCCATGGCCATATCCAACTGTAAGATCTCATAGAATGTCTAACCGGGAAGCCAAGTATCCAAGAAGGAGAAAACAGTTTTGTGAACAGTTAGCAGTCTCCACCATATTAACATGATCTCTACTGAAAAACAGAATCTACTGTATACATAGTGGGCCTCTTCAGTACATTAAGGATAGTTCCCATATGGAATGCTTCCATTGCTCTAGGTACTACAGTAAGGGTTTCACATTTGTTATCTCATTTAATCTGCTCTTCTTTGCTTGAGTAACCACTTACCAACATGTACATATCCAATTAAATGCTATTTTCCCCAAGAAGCCTTCTTTGATCCTCTTGTCTAGAATAGAATTTCCTTCTTGGAACTTCTTTCACCCTTAACACATCTCTCTAGTAGTATCTCTTGTTGTTGTACAGTTGCTAAGTTGTGTCTGACTCTGAATTTCCATGGACTGCAGCACGCCTGTCTCTCACCATCTCCCAGAGTTTGCCCAAGTTCATGTCCACTGAATCAGTGATACCATCCAACCATCTCATCCCATGTTGTCCCCTTCTCCTCCTGCCTTCAATCTTTTCTAGCATCAGGGTCTTTTCCAGTGAGTCGACTCTTCGCAGGGTCTAGCATAGTGCCTGGCACATAGGAGGCCCTTTAGTCATATCTGCTGAATGAAGGAGTGGCCATTGTGAGGTAGATGCTACTGGCATTTCCCATTTAACAAATAACACACTGAAGCTCAGTGAGGATATTTCATCTTCCACTAGACTACTAAGTAATCATTTGGGATACTTAGTGGAAGAGCTATTGGGCTTCCCACCCTGCCAGTGCAGGAGACACAAGAGACACGGGTTCAATCCCTGTGTCAGGAAGATTGCCTGCAGAAGGAAATGGTAAACCAGCTCCAGTATTCTTGCCTGGAAAATTCCACGGGCGGAGAAGCCTGGCAAGCTACAGTCCATGGGGTCGCAAAGAGTATGACACGACTAAGCGACTGAGCACAAGCACGGGGAGCACAGCTGGAACTCCAAGCTATGTCTATTTGCCTTCAGAGCTTTGGCTCTTTACTATAAGCCAGGCTTCCTCAGCTTTGCCACTATTGGCATTTTGGCCTGAATAATTCTTTGTTGGCGGGGGTAGGGGGTGGGGGACACAACTGTGTTGTGCATTGTAGAATGCTTAGTAGAATTCCTGGCCTCTACCCACTAGATGTCAGTAGCACCCCCTAGTTGTGACAAATGTCAAACAGTCACTAGACACTGTCACAAGTCCCTGGTAGGCAGAGACACCCCTTAGTTATGCCAGATGAAAACTACTAGGCTTAAATGCTACTGCTTCTCAGTTTTGCTTTGAACTCCAGGAATCCATAATTACCTTACTTCAGCTTTTGTGGTGACTTTGGGATTTTGTCTTCCTTCGGGTAGTGACCCTCTTCTTGAGCTGCCTCCTCTCTGAAATCTTTCCTGATGCAGCCTTCAGGTAACCAAGCTTTCCTTCCTCTGTACTCCTGCTGCATGTTGTTTTATCACTTTTATGATCATTCATATTAAATCTAGATGTGTCACTGCCTTTCTCCTCGTAGTAGACTGTTAGTTACTTAGGTACTGGGTTGCATCTTCCCCAGTTACCACGTGTAGGTGACACAGGATGGCCCTGAGTCAGCATTTGCTAAGTCGAATCGTATCCATCTGAATGAGGCAGGGGCTGAAGACCAGGAGGGAAGTAGTGGAGAGTGATTGTGGACAGTCTACTGCAATGTAATCCCACCAGGACCATTCGTTTTATGGTTTCCTAAATATGAAGAGAGGTTTTCCTAAATCTGAGGGAAGCCTGGCATGCTGCAGTCCATGGAGTTGCAAAGAGTTGGACATGACTGGGCAACTGAACAACAACAAATCTGAGGATATAGCTGCTGTCTCTTGGTTAATCCTGTTTGTTGTTGTTGTGAAGAAGCAATATTTCCAGGATAGCCATGGTCAAAGGGTGCCATTATTCCTGTGAAATGCACTGCCAAGTGGTATCTTCCTTATAGTGCCCCAGCTCTCTGCCTCCTAGTGGGGCTCTTCCATCATTCAAATAGCCATGAGCACAGAGCTGGGGTGTTCATGTAGAACTGGGTACACATGACAGAGGACTCAGTTCCCAACTCTGTGACCTCAGGCAAGTTATTGAGTCACACTGAGTGTCCATTTAGTTATTCAATCAATATTTATTGGGTATTTACCATGTGCCATACACTATTAGCATATTAAAAAGCAAGGGACATTACTTTGCCAACAAAGGTCTGTCTAGTCAAGGCTATGGTTTTTCCAGTGGTCATGTATGGGTGTGAGAGTTGGACTATAAAGAAAGCTGAGCGCCGAATAATTGATGCTTTTGAACTGTGGTGTTGGAGAAGACTCTTGAGAGTCCCTTGGACTGCAAGGAGATCCAACCAGTCCATCCTAAAGGAGATAAATCCTGGGTGTTCATTGGAAGGACTGATGTTGAAGCTGAAACTCCAATCCTTTGGCCACCTCATGCGAAGAGTTGACTCATTGGAAAAGACCCTAATGCTGGGAAGGATTGGGGGCAGGAGGAGAAGGGGACAACAGAGGATGAGATAGTTGGATGGCATCACCGACTCGATGGACATGGGTTTGGGTAAACTCCGGGAGTTGGTGATGGACAGGGAGGCCTGGCGTGCTGTGGTTCATGGAGTTGCAAAGAGTCAGACACGACTGAGCGACTGAACTGAACTGATACACTATTAGGGATATAGCAGTAGATGAAACAGACTGAAATCAGAACACCCTGTAGAATGGAGATTCTAAGGAGGCTGAGCACAACACAGGTAATAAACAAATTAAACACATAAAACATGTAGGAGATGACATGGTAGTAAAATTAGCCAGAAGATATTAAAAATATGTACCTGGTGCTTTTGGGGAAGATTAAAGGAGCTCATGTATGTCACATGAGCATTGACGTGTTGGTGCTTAATTAAGGTTAGTCAGATCCCTCTCTTTTTTTTAGTTGTGCACTTGTGAAGTGAGAGTAAAAATATTACTCCTTTGTAAAAGTAAGGGGGCTAATTATAAGTAATCCTGATACTAATTCACATTGTGTTGCCCGTGGCTTCTAACATTTGTAAAGCTCTCACCTACTTCATCTCTAATAAATTATCACATTTCTAGTGGAAGACTTCTTGAATGAAGCAGAAGGGCTGATGCTTTCAGACACCTGGTCCAGGCATGAAGTGAGTTGCCTGTCCTCAAAAAACATAAGTAAATAACAGACTCTGACTGAAGCAGTGGAGAGAGTAATGGTGTCTACATTTTGCCAGTTTGTTACTGTTGGCTTTCAAGGGCCAGTCCTACTGTGGAAGGAGACCAGATTCTGTTAGTCATCGGTGGTGGGGAATGGTAGGGAGGCTGAGTACTCTGGCTTTGAAGTCAGTCCTGTGTCTTGTTGGAGTTGTGTCTCTATCACTTCTTCACAGTGGGTTATGGGGCAAGAAGCTATCCCTTCTGAGCCTCAGTTTTCTTAGGGAACACTGAGAGGATTGAAGGAGATAAGGCAAATAAAACAGGTGTTGGTGTCCACCTAGCAGTTGTGTTCACCTAGCAAACCTAGCAGACTCCAAATCATTCTCTCTGTCTCTGGGACTGAATGACCGTTTATTGTCCAGAGTGTTCCTTCTCAAGGCAAAATGACAACATCTTACCCCATTGTTTTGATAGTAGAGTCTGTTCTCCTGAGTAGAGTACCAGCAGGGCCTAAATTAGGAACACAGCATGCTCAATGAGTACAATACCCATTAAATCAAAGCTGTGAGTAATTACCCTTAAAGGGTAAGCTGGATACAAAGTGAGTAACTGAACAATGGTGGCTGCTTTGCCAGACACTGTGAGGCAATGACACATTCAATTATTATTGTTGAAATTTATTTGTAATTGTTTTCACTTTTAATCTCTTTGAGAGTGCTACAACACTTTCTAATATTTGAAAATGGGCTTCACATGAAAATATTTCAGAACCACTGCAGGATGCAAGACTTAAACACAGAGAAGATAGTTGGAGCTTGTACTTCTTCCAGTCAGTTGTTGGTGACTTCCGGAGTGCTGTGATGAGACCTGTACCAAGGGTGATCTGAGCACTGACGAAGTTCTAAATGGTCCTATCATTTAGTGACGTTGGCAACTGTAGCAGAGATGGAGAATGGGGGCTCAAGTGCAGGTTGTGGTCTCCTAAGATTTACCTGGGTGTTTTCAAAGTTGCTGGAAAGAATAAATTAAATCATTACTGTGTCTCCTGCAATCAACCCCATCATGGAGATGGCCTAACATCTGTTCTCAAAATGAACCAATATTCCATGACTGTGTTTATAGTTTGACACACCACTGCAGTTCACAGTTGTTAACTTTATAGATAAATATTTATAAATTGAGCTCTGTGCAGTTTCATTGTGAATTAAAAAATATTGGCAGTTAAACTGATATAAATCAACAGGGGACCAGATACAAAATATTTTTGATCTTTTCTTGAAAAAAAGTGATGCCCTTGTTAAAAAAAAAAAAAAAAAAAAAACATTCTCATAGTAAATATTCATCCATTGAAAATACTTTTGAAGATTTTCATTGGAAACTAGGGTTCCCCTTATTTATTATATTATTTTAGAAGTCTAGCATTCTTCAGTAACATTATTCACAGTAAACTTGTAATGTACATATATTTTCGTCTTCTTAGGTATAAATGGGGGATAGAAAAATTCTGGAGAAAAAAATCATTATTTTCTCATGTGATTAAAATATTTTACAATAGAAATTATTTAATTGTACCAAAAGTACCATAGAAAGGCAATAAATTTAGCTTACAATAGTAGGCAGTTAATTATCAACACTCGATGCCTAAAGAAAAGAATATATTAGAAATTGCAGACTATTGTTCAGTCGGTTGCTGATCTTTCTTTGAAGCCAGACATGACCTTATCAGATTTGTTTAGTATTGCCAGAGTTCTCATATTTTTCTCTGGCTTCAGAACAATGGAGTTCAGAGGTCAAGAATACCTACATTCCACATGAGCAAACTTTTCATCCTTTGAAATCATAATGATGAATAGTCAACAGCCAGCCACACTGTATATCCAGAAGGAGAAACCAGAACACTGAAGCTGGAATGGGGCCTTATAGGCTGTGAAGCAGGAGATATTTGTGAAAATAAATTGTCAGTGGCTTTGTGAGAGTTGGTTTAATCTTTGTTAAAGATGTCTGACTTTTTGTTAATCCTTCATAAACAAGTAATCCTGGAGTTACCAAATTTCTCAACTAATAATTTTGTTATTCCAAGTAGAGTATTTGAAAACTTTTCTGAAGGTTTTGTCTGTGTTTTTATGCACTGGGTAGTTCAGCATAGGATGGATGTTTTTAATTCTTAATAAATTTTTTACTTATGGCTCAACAGGTAAAGAATCCACCTGCAATGCAGGAGATGTAAGAGACTTGGGTTTGATTCCCAGGTCAGAAAGATTCCCTGGAGGAGAAAAGGCAACCCACCCCAATATTCTTGCCTGGGAAATCCCATGGACAGAGGACCCTCGTGGGCTACAGTCCAAAGGGTCGCAAAGAGTTGGACATGACTAAATGAGTAAGCACAAGAACAAATTTTTGTAGGTCACCGATGAAAACCTATTATCTCATACTTATTTGAAATAAGGCATTGTGACACCTCTGAAAAGTAGAGACCTTTTAGAAATCACTCAGTCATGATGCATTTTCTATATCATGTATCAGCTGATCAAAATCAAGATGGTTTTGTTAAACTATATTTTCTTGGTAAGCGTACAATAGACATATGCTTACTAAAAAAAATGACACAATTTCTCCCTATTTTGTTTTGCTATCTGAGGCAAGGTGGTCTCACTCATCCTTCTCCATGATACTTGAGATCACTATTCTAAATAATATCCTTGATTATTTATGACCTATTCATAGACAATGCAAGAGCAAGCACAGTACCCTGGCACATGTTGTTTAGTCACTAAGCCCTGTCCTACTCTTTTGTGACCCCATGGACTATAGCCTGCCAGGCTTCTCTGTCCATGGAATTTCCCAGGCAAGAATACTGGAGTGGGTTGCCATTTCCTTTTCCAAGGAATCTTCCCAGACCAGGGATCGAACCCATGTCTTCTGCATTGGCAGGTGGATTCTTTACCACTGAGCCACTAGGGAAGCCCCAACCCTGGCATACAGTAAACATTTAATAAGCATTTGTTGAAAACAGAGCTTAGTAAATTTGTATCTACAGATTTATAAATGAGAAAATTGAATTTTTTATAATTTTTCAATATATGTACTGTGATATCCAATGCAAAATCTTTTCATAAGGTTAGCTAAGGCTCTAAATATATTGGTTATGTTTTCATTTCCTCCTGATATTTTTTTTCCCCCACTTCTATGTTCTCTAGGGTAGTGGTTCTCAGAGTGTGGTCCCTGGGCCAGCAGGATTAGCAGCACCCAGGAATTTGTTAGGAATGCAAATTCTTGGGCTTCGTCTGAGGCTTACTGAATCAGAAGCTCCGGGAGTGGGGTGCAGTGATCTGAGTGGTAACAAACTCTCCAAATTGAGCTGGCTTCACAGCCATGTGATTTGTGCAGTCACACAGGACTCTGCTTTTGAAAGAGCCTTGTGCTCTTTTAAAGTTCCATTAAAGCCTTGTACTCCATTAAAGTTCTGCTGTCATCATCTTGGAATTCTTAATAATTTCTTAGCAACAGGCCCACATCTTCATTTTGCCCTGAACCCTGCCGTAAAATACCCTGTCCTGATGCCAGGGAATACCCCTGTAGACTCAGAGTTTGAGAAATTCCATCTTTGAGACATATTTAGTTTCCCTCTGAGTATCTGCTCAGTTGCCTATTTTATTATAAATGACAACCTATCCAAATTTTTCTAAGCAGGTTGGTCCTGAGACAAGTTACTACTAAGCTGTGTTAATATTTCTCTTAATTTAGTAATCTAACCTGGGTTTTAGCAAACTTTCAGCCCTCTCCTGGCTTTCCATAGCAACTACCCTATAGTGGCTGAAAGTGGAGAGTTCCTGACTTTCCATGTCCATCCTGGACCATCTTTTTCCTGGTTACCCAAAAAGTATTCTTAAAGCAACCTTTTCTGAGCTTGTCAGGTACTGCCAAATGACTACCCAGTTTTGTTTCCATGATAAATTACCCAGGTCTCTGGGTTTATGGATGTTTTCAGAAGATCTCTCTATATAGAGGTTGATTCATAGACATTGTGTTACATAGCATGGAATCACAATGAGTGGATCAGTCAGGACCTCAATAGAAACAGATATTGCAAATTAAGATAATTCAAGAATCATTTATTTACAAAATAATTCCAAAGGCATGATATGATGTAGCAGAGCCATAAAGGTTTGTGCAGGAACCCAAGACTATAGCGACAGAAATGTCACCATTTCTAGGCCCAAAGAGACAAGGGAAGGAGAGATTCCCAGAACCTGGCAAAAGAGAGAGTCATAGGGAGCTTCTTGAGAGGGGTAGTAACCTTCTCAAGGAAAGCAGCCATGCTGAAACGAACTCACAGGGAGGGCACCAGAGATAACCATGCCACCTCATTCTCCTCACTACATCCAGTTAGCTTGATTCTACTAGAAGCCTGAGGGCAGAGAACACACTGATGTGACCTGAATACGTCAACCTGTGGGGAAGAAAGCAAGGAGAGAAGAGAGGAGATGAATCCAGAGGAACAAATGGAAAATATCTGGCACGGCTCATTCCATTCACTTCCTGGCCTCTACTCTCAAACTTCCTTCACATGGAAAGTTAGCAAGCCCAACACAGGAAATGTGTGCAGTCACCTCAGCTCCTGTGTCATTGTGAGGGCAATGTCTGTTAGGTCATATTCCTATCTAAAACTTGAGTCACCACTAGTCTTGTAAGGTAGCAGAGGGTAAAAGGGAGAAAAGAAATGATTTAGTGAGACAAACATAACTGCTACAGTCCTCATCTCTAAAACTGGCCGTGAAGCCTGGGTGGTGTCTATGGTTTCCTTCTTCCTTTGCCTCTTGTATGATCCCCTTACCTTCAGCTGGATAGGGTTCATGACTTGGTAGGGTGATCCGTATCTTCTTTCCTGCAACGTCTAAGTCCTTGATGGCCTGGACTTTATTGGGTTGCCAGTTTACACTTTCAATTAAGGGTATCCCCATGAATACCTGGCTTCTATATATCTCCTTCCTTTTACCCATTGCATGGCAGAAATTGTGGCCATCTTCCTGTGGTTCAATGGAATGAGAAGCTCAAGTGGCCAGGAGACAATCACACCATGATAATGTTCTCTGATGAGAGCAATCTTCTTCGAGTGAGTTATTAGGTGTTTTAATGAGAGAGGCCAGTCCCATCACCTCTTCTCAGTTTCCTGATCTGTATATCCTGACTATGGGGGAGATAGCACTATATTTTCACCTGTGATTTAAGACATATGCTTTATTCCTATAGGACAGTAACCTCTTTTTTTGGTTGTCCCCCATCTGAAACTAAATCAGCATTTCTAGATTTTGGGCCCATTAATGGTGAAGTGTGTCCCATGGTTGGAGGTGATGTTTTGCAGGATATCTTGTGATAGATGAGACATTTTATATGTCTGAGAATTGTGATCCTGGAAGAAGTGATGAAGAGAAGTTAAAACCATAAACAGAAAATTCTGTCCTGTTTAAGTGAAAGCACTGACCTGTTCAAAGTCAGAGAAGTCTAATGTCATCATTGTTTCCCTAGATGGCTTGTTAGTCTACCTAGGGCTCAGTATTAGCCTTTGCTGTGGGCAGATTTGATAGTTGGTTTGGTGGTAGTTGAATAAGCCTTGGTGAGAAGACTGTGTGACTGAGTTGAGCATGGCTTCTATCCCTGCCAGTGTGACCATTGAATTCTCTCTTCTAAGCAAAATAAAGAAGATAAAACATATTAACTGTGTTCATCACCCTCCTAGTTACAGGTTCTTTTTCAGTACTTTAATTATGCTTTTTTTCCTGATAGATTAGATGTTATTTTTTAAACGTAGGCAATTATAAGCAAACCTTTATATAAAATAATTTTTTAAATAATGTTCTTTGTTCATCATTTCTTTTTACATCTTAAACTTTCCTTGTTGATCAAATTCTTTTAGTGTAGCTCTGTTGGTGATAAACTCTTCAATTTTTGTTTCTCTGAAAATGTTTTTATTTCACCCTCATTCTTGAATAAACTAATTTCAGGTAGAAATTTGTTTTCTCTCAGCAATATATTATTCCACTAACTTCAGGCTTCTGCTGTTGCTATGGAGATGTATCTGGGTAATTGCAAGTGACTAGCTTCTCTCTGTGATTGTCTTTAGTCTTTCTATGATGTACAGATATGAATTTCATTTATTCTGCTTCCTTTATATATGAATTCATATCTTTTACCAGTTCTCTACAGTTCTCAGCCATTCTCTCTTCAAATATTACCTACACTCTGTGTGTCTCTTTATAGGACTCCAGTTACATGTGCGATGTGTGGTAGACTTCCTCTTTCTGTTCTCCATATTGTTTAACATCCCACACTCATTTTCCCTCTTCTAGTCTCTCTGAGCTTCATTCTGGATAATTTCTCTATTTATACTTTCCAATTCACCCACTCTCTCTTCACTACTCTCTAATCTGTCACTAAACCCATTCATTGGGTTTTTTAGATTAACTATTTTTTGTGTGCTCTAAAGTCCAAAGTTTAATTTGGATTTTTTAAATCTTCTGAGTCTCTTTTTTGCATGCTCCTTCTTAATTTAGTTCTTTTATTTATTTATTTAAGCATTTTGTAACCAGCTATTTTATAGTCTGTTCATAATTGTAATATCTGAAGCCATTATATGTGTATATTCAAATTTTCACTTATTTTCAGTTAATTCCATTGTGTTTTACTCACTGGTAATTAATTTCCTTATATGCTTGGTAATCTTTGTCAGTTTGTAAATGGCACATATTAATGAGAACCATGAGTGACTAAAACAGAGATTCTTTTCTCCAGAGAAAATTTATTTTTGCCTCTCCTGTAAGCAGAGGCTGCTACCAATCTAGGATCACTTAGTTCTTTTAATAATACTAGTTTAATCAGGGTTTTCAGGTTAAGCTCCTCCAACTTGCCACTGGATTAGTCTCTCAATTGTACAAGTGACCTTGTTATTTGCTCTCAGAGCAACCCCTTCTAATTATGTGGGCTTTCAGCACACTGTTCTGGTTTCAGCTGAGTTTTCAAGTTTTGTTTGTTTATTTTAGTCCTTTAGAGATTTTCCTTACTTCCCATGAGCCCAACAATGCGATAAAAATTATGTTTTGAAAGGGCCCTTCATAGCATCTAGTCAGCTGTGATGCTGGAAGCAGAAGTTTCTTATTTCATATGCCCAGTGTACACACAATATTATTAGAAATAATTTCTGAAAAATCTTTAAATATTTTAAGTCTGTCAATTTTAATTTTACAGGATTTCTCCATTCTAGGTTTTTCAGGATTTTCATTTTATCCCACCTCTCAAAAATTTTCAAGTTAAATCCCATTACTGATTCCCATGAATGTGGAAGATGGTTTACCTTTTTTTAACTAAAAATAATTAATTTATTCACATCTTGAAATTCAGAGAAGATTTTATTTGAATTGCTTTATTTTATGTGGAATCCAATAAGGTAGGTTGGGGCCTGAATTACAGAGAAAATTACGTCCCCTCCCCCTGCCACTTTTTTTATAGTAATTAAGTACTGTTTCTGAAGATCATATTACTTTAAAAAATAGACTTTATATTTTAGAGCAGCTTTAGGTTTATAGCAAAATTGAATGAAAATTACAGAAAATATCCACATACCCCCTGCCCTCATGCGCACATAGCCTCTTCCATTATCAACATCTTCCACCAGAGTGGCACATTTGTTATAGTTGATGAGCTTACATTGACATATCCTGATCACCCAGAGTCCATAGTTTACAATAAGGTTCATTCTTGGTGTTGTACACACTTTGGGTTTTGACAAATGTTTAATGACATGTATCCACCATTAATGTATCATACAGAGTAGTTTCACTGTCCTAAAATCATCTGTGCTCACCCTGTTCATTCTTGCATCTCCCTAACCCCTGGCAACCACTGATCTTTTCACTGTCTCCATAGTTTTTTCCTTTTCCAGAATATCATATAGTGGAATCATAGAGTGTGGGTTTACTTTGCTGTTGTTATTTCATTTAAACATTGATTGAGGGTTACTCTGTTTCAGGATTGGCAACCTTTTCTTAAAGGGCCAGATAGTAAATATTTTAGACTTTCAGGTCTGTTTCAGCTACTCAATTCTGCTGTTGTAGTGTGAAAGCAGCCATAGAAATATGTAAACAGATGAATGTGGCTGTGTTCCAGTGAAACTTTGATTACAGGAATAGGCAATGGGCTCACCAGCTGTAGTCTGCTGAAACCTGATCTAGTTTAAACTGTAGAGCATGTAAAGTTTTTGTTTGTTTTGTTTTTAGCATATTAAATTTTCACTGATATTCACCAAGATTGTTTTGGAAGTTCTCCCTTCTTACACAGTCCACCAAAGACACAGTGGTCCACTTTCTTTCTCAAAACAGCAAGATTTTGCCTAGTTAGGGCCTTTGCACATGCCATTTCCCTTCCTGGAATGCCCTTCCACATGCTCTGTGTCTGCTTCCTCCACTGTAGCTTCAGGTCATAGCCTAACTGCTTCCTGCTTAAGAGGATTTCCTTGATTTCCCTCTGTAAAGCCATTTCTCACCCACTAATCATCTAGACTTGCCAGAGAGTTCTATCATTCTGTTTAGAGCACTGATCAAAGTTTGTAACTATGTATTTTTCATTTGTTTGTTTAGTGTGTACCTCCTGGCTAGACTGAAAGACAGTTTCAAAAGATCAGAATCCATGTATTGATATATTCTCACTGTGTACCAGGTGGGTCTGTCTGATTCCAGGCCCTGTGCTGATCTTCAGTCCTTCAGTGGCCTTTTGGTTTCTTGTTATGTGCAAAGTTGAAGAACAAAGTCACCCAGATATTCTTGGAGACCTGTCAAGGGAGTGAGAGGTGGGGGATGGAGAGGTGGGCTTACAGAAGCCTGGTGTTAGTATCAAATGAACTGACTCAAGTTAAATAGGAAAAGGATCAGTTACTTAATTGCAAACAATCCCACTGTTAAGGTTTAGCTTTATGATTCAGGGGTCAAAACAGTTTTATGCCAGCGGGATCCCAGTATTCTTACGGTGGTGAAAGGGAAAGTAAGTAGGAAGGTTCCATTCTCAGTGGAGATACAGGGCAAAGCAAAGTGCCCCAGCTTATCCAGGAGGTCTGGCAACCATTAAAGAGAAATGACTTCCTAAATTCTAACTGACAGGAGAACTGAATGCATTGTACCATCCAGGAGGCAGAGCCCCCACACTCAGGGAAATGAATATGGTTTAAAAACTCATGGGATCTTTCCGGTCTGTCCCAAGCTTGAGAATTCAATGTGGAACACTTTTTTAAACAACAGTTTGAAAGAAAGTTAATGTACTTTTCTTGGGATTTTTGGAAAGCTATATTTTGCTTATTAGTCAGTGGAAAACCTATATGACTAAAATATGTTTAAATGTAAGCTGGCTAATAGAACAGGCTCAGGGCAGAAAAATAGACCATTTGAAACAAATCAACCATTAATTTCATATGTATTACTTAAGAAAAAAGAAAACATTGAAGCAAAGTGAAAATGACATGATGGTCCATTTCAAACATTTGGTAAATGTAACATAAATGAATCCTCTACCGTGATTCTGTGAGTTCAGCCAAACCATCAGAGCCAACTTTAAGGGCTTAATGATAACTGTGAGTTGAACAAAGTTTTGCAGAATTATGGTGTTAATTTTCTGAAAGGCATCAGCTGTAAATAAGAATATATTACTTTGCCAAAGAAATAATCCATAAACAGAATAAAACTTGCCTGTATAACACTAACACTTAACGTGTAAAGAAGTGGCTGTACTCAAAGAGAAAGACAAGATATTTATACTCATATACATGTGTATGAAAACTGTCTGTATCAAGAAAAAGCATATCTTTACATCTTCCTAGATCTTTTTTTTTTTTTCAGTAAACATAATCCATCATGCATGTCTGCATACACACACATGCACACCATGATTCATAAAAAAAATAAAAATTGAAAATCAAAACCTTGAAAACCTGGAGGAAGTAACTGTGCTAACCATGAAGTCCATTATAATTACTATGATTGTTCATCAAATTTGGCCCTGGACTCCCTGGCAGCCAGGGCAAAAAGGGAAACAAGATAAATTGTACCATTTTTGTTATTAGAAAGGAAGAAATGGACAAGTTCCTGAAGATAGAGATTTTTCTGGCACCAGATATTAAAAAGAGTTTCTTGTGTGTGATTTTCTGTAGGAATATTGAACCACAGGATGGATAATGCCCTCAACAGCTCTTTCCCACAAATGCAGATGTGGTTTTCATAGAGCTGTCTCCTGCAACCACCCCTATTAAAAGCTGGTGCTGTAACGTTAATTGCAACTTAGAGAAGACACATTTTTTGAGAGTACTGCTTTTCTCCCCCCTGTTGTGAAAGGTGCATGGTTTTGCTTTCAATACATATTTTTAAGGTCCAGAGAGAAATTCTAATTTATTTGCCTGTGTTGCAGAGATCTGGCACAAGTCCTGGCACTACTAGGCATTTCTCCATGGGTTTTTACTTAAACATATCACATATTAAAACATTTCCACTCACCACCATCTTCTACAACCACTCACCACCATCTACAAATTCTGAGCTTGCACCCAGGTTTCTCTGTTAGTCTACCTTTCTCCTTATTCATTAATGATATAGTTAGATTTCAGTAATTTGGCTAAGTGCAGACAGAGGCCCTAAATTACATGATTATTCCTAAGAAGAATAATGTTAGCCCTTTCATCAGATTTCACTGTAAATTATTTCTGCTTTATCTAGACTTTTCTAATTGTTTTTAATTTTTTATTAACAGTATTGTTTTATTATCATATTTATATACTTTTGTGTCAAACTAACATGACTTGTATAACAATGAAAACACATTTTGGGGGAGGGTCTCCTACCACCCCTTTAAACAGTGAAGGAAACTTTCCCCCTGGCACTGGGGAAAAACAAAAACATAGCAGGCCTAGTAATTTTTCTGCTCACTCTTAGGGAAAAGCAGTCCTATAGACCTAAAACATAGCCATTTCTATAACTGAAATATTCACCTGAGTTTTTAATTAGCAAGCAATCAACTGAAATGTACTCAAAGGAAGAGGTTAAAGATTGGTTGAATCTGTTAGCTTAAAATTATGTGGACAGATCCATTTACTGCCCAAGGCTCAGACTCGTAGCACCGCCAAGCATGCTTTGCCCAAGTACCAGTCAGACATGAACTTTTGTTGGTTATGACTTGGCATTTGCCTTTCCTCTCTTATTTCTTAGTTTCCAAAAATGACCCTGCACTCTACATGGTATCCCACAACCCATTCAGCCTTCTAGCCCCTGGGAGACATGGTGGTCCTTAGCAGTACATAGTTTCATTTGTGGCCATTGGAGAGCTGCCAAGGGCATGGTTCTGCCTTGTCAGCTTTGGGAAGAATCATACACACTCATTTGTTAGCTCATCCTATATTTTAGGAAATGATAAATGTGAGAAATGGTCTGAGATCCCAGTTTGCTTGAGGATGTTGAGTTTTATTCAGGCTTCCATTACTGTTGTTATTGGGCATTGGATATTCTTGGGTGTATTTCACTGCTGCACACAGTGGACAACAAATGGAAATCAAAAGTTTCTTAACAAATTTTTATTGGATGCCTACTGTGAACTGAGCACAGGGGCAGATGATTCTGTGTAGGGAAGGAGGTTGGTCAGCGCTCTTCATTTTAGCAACACAATAGCATAAAGAAGACCAACATTTGTCCACAATAAAATTATCTATTAAGAAGAGAGTGGATATCCTAGTACACAGTGACTTTTTAATGTCCAGCTTCAAGAGCTAAACAATACCCTCTCCACCCTCTGCCTTCTTGCCTGCTCCCCTTATTGGAAGAGATGGGGTTTTCTTTTTTGATTTTCCAGAATTTTGCTGAGTTAGCAAAGGCAGTGCAATTTGCCCAGTCTTAACCTCAAAGACTGCAAGGAGAGTCGGTGAAATATTGCCCAGCCCAGCCTTGGGTTAGCCATGAATTATGCATTGTGTATTTAGACTATTCTACTGTTATAGTCTGTTTATCTGTTGACTTCCACCAAGATTTAGGGTTTTGTTGTACTTAATAACTTGCTTTATTTTGTTTGACATGTATTTTATGTCCTCCATGTGCATGGATACATAAGATACACAGTCGTGGGTGAGGGTCTGGAGAGAAAGCCCAGCCCTGGAAGCACTAACTTTGAGAACTCTGGGGGAATGATTTTCACATACTTCTCACTTTTACGAAGTGCTAATCAATATGATGAAGAATCAGAATTTTCTTCCCTGTGAACCAGTCCTGCCTTTGCCACTCTCCAGAAAACAAAACAGTTCAAGGAAGGGAAGGAAAATGAGTTTACGTTTCTCTTATTTTGAATTTTTTTTTTTGAAGCTGCTCCTTAAATATAGGACATGTCGAAAGATGTTCAGCTAATTTCATGTTAATGTTCAGTATTTACCCCAACTAAGAATTTCACTGTTTTCAGGTCACATTCTAATTGCTAACTCTTATTCTTTTATTAAGTCTTACATTCAAAATTGTGGTCTGGCAGGCTATACAGAATTTGCCATGTCTTAAAAAATAATAATGCTTGATTTTAGCTTAATCTGAAAAAAAAACTCAGACATTTCTCACTTTGTGTTTAGGAATTTTGAAGCTGTTAAAAGAGAAAAAGCAAAAGCCACACTGCGAGTGTTCATATTTAATATGGTTCATTACCAGTCTGAGAGAGATGAATATAGGCCTATCTTTTTATGTTTACTTATATTTAGCAATTATCTGTAGACTTTGAAAGCCTATTTTACTTTGTTATTTCCATCTTAGTTTTTTGGGAATTTAAATTATCTTAATTAAAACAGGGATGTCAGCTTCTAAAAACTCTCCAAATGGAATGAACTGTTTACCCAGCCCCTATTTTCATCAACTTCCTCTGTCTACCGCAAGTGTTTGTGGTATCTAAGGCAAAATCTCTGTCCCACTATTTTGTCCCCAAGAATTACATAAACACCTAAAATGAGGACATTTTTCATTTGTGTAACTCTCCGCAGTTTTACAAAGCTCTGAGTCCTGTGAAGACTCCCGTTGGACAGAAGAGCAGTAGAGCTCACAAGCCTTACTCCTTACACCTACCAAGCCCCCATGTCCAAAGTCACACTTATCACAAATGGAGGATTTCATTTTTTTGATTGAACCAAGTCTTTTGGCTCCAGAGTCTATGCTCTTTGCTAGTCTCAGTCTTGCCTTTAATAGAAAACCAACACTGAAATAAGTGTTCATTGAGTGTTGCACTCCATTTAGTCAAAAAAACATTTATCTACTCTGTGCCAGGAATGTGGCAGGCACTGCGGATGCCCACTGACAAATGAGAGACCTCAGTGCTTAGCTTCACTGAGCTCACAGTCTGGCTGGGAGATGGGCCAATGTCTCAGGTTGGATTTCCCCAGAAACAGACCTTCAGGCAAGGCTTTGAGAACAAGTAACTTATCAGGGGCCTTCCCTGGTGCCTCAGTGGTAAAGAATCCAGCCTGCCAATAAAGGAGATGCAGGAGCAATCCCTGTCTTGGGAAGATCCACTGGAGGAGGGTGTGGCAACCCACTCTATTATTCTTGCCTGAAGAATCCCATGAACAGAGGAGCCTGGCAGGCTACAGCCCATGGCCTTGCAAAGAGTCAGATATGACTTAGTGACTGAGCAACACTACCAACAACTTATCCGGAAGGGGGAGAAAGCTGAGGTATGCAGCCTCCATCTTTGTTCCACCAGTAGCTGAGGAATGTTCCCAGGAGTATGGACTTTTGGTGTTCCAGGTCTGTATGTGCAGGGCAGGCTAAGAAGCCCTCAGGTGAGTTGCAGACTTCCACAGTAGGACTCACGCAGAGTCTGTGGTTGTGAGTGCTGGGGGGTGAGGGTGAGGCACTGGCCAGCACAGCTGCAGCACGGAACCAGACAGCAATCTGTGATTAGTGTGTTGTGGGAGGCTTCAGGGACGTTGAAGGGCCATCAAGGAAACATTTTCAGAGAAACCAGCAGTTCCCTAAAACGTGTAAGAGAAGCAGAATTAGGCCAGCTGAGGCTGCGGGGAAAGCATTCTAGGTGGATGAAATTATAAGAAGTTCCATATGGCTGGAATATGATGAGAAATGGGTAAGACACTATAAACAGAGGTTAATCCCAAGAGTCCTGGAAGCCACAGTGGAGAATTTGGACTTTATCTGATAGGCAATAGATGATCACGGAAGGTTTTTAAATGGGGGCATATCATGACTAAGTTTGTATTTGGAGAAGATCCTTCAGGCTTAAGTTCAGAAAATGGAGGGAAGGAGTCACAGTAGGAGACTAGAAACCCAGTCAAGAGTATTTTGCAATAGTCCAGGTTTGTGAGGCTAAGTCATTGCCTTAAATCTGGCCAGCAATACAGCCTCCCTTCAGTTTGACGAGTCCCAACAGTGTCAAGGTTGGCTGCCAAATCAAATCATATTGATGCCAAAAGGTCTCTTGGCCTTGTCAAGGGATGATGGCTCTGGAACTTCTCTTGCCTCTTTGCATCACCAGTAAGCTTATGACCCCCTGTGTTTGATCGTTTGCTTAAATAGGAAAGTTTTTATTTCCTTTTTCAAAAACGTCGCTAAATTTTTTAAAGCTCTATCCAATTTGTTATCCCCAGATTACAGCCTTGTGCCTTCCTCTTCCAGTGTTCTTTGTGAGTTCTTCTCAGACTGTTTGGAAAATGATAGCAGTTTTACCTGAAGTAACCCTGTACAATGCCTTTTACTTTCTTCTTGCACATAAATTATTTTGTTTCATTGATACTGAATGATTTTTCTTTAAACTAGGTTGTATATTAGGTGTATTTTCTTTGTCTCTATAATTTCTCCATGCATCAGTGTTGTCTTTTGTGCTTAAAAACTCCTAAGGGGCCTCAGGTCTAATATGTATATATATCACAGAATAGTTGAAAGCACAAAACATACTGCTCAAATAGCTTTGGTGCTGTTGACACTTTGTTTTCAGCTTCTCTGAGCTTAAGGCTCCTGAGGACTTAGAACATAGCACCATGGCCCCGAGATGCCAAAAACAAAGACTCACTTAGACAGTTCGTGTGGATTCTTCTGCTTTTCTGCTTCTGTTTGCAGCACAGTCATGGTGGATCGTTGATAGCTCAAAATTTGGGACATTTAGTAGTAATCACAAATATTAAACCCAAAGCTAGGGCTAATACTCTATAGCGATGACAATGGACTATTGTAACCTCCACAACAAAGATAAATCTTACCAGCCTGTTGAGTGAAAGAAGCCAGGCCAAAGGAGAAAAGAACATGTGATCCCATTAAGTCCAAGTAAGCAAAACCAATCTGTGGTTTTAGGACTCATGGCAGTGGTTACCCCTGTTAGGGAGTGACTGAGAGGGTGCACAGGAAGATTTTGGGTGCTCATTGTGTTCTGTTTCCTGAGATAGTTACTTTTACTTTCTTCTTGCATGTAAATTATTTTGTTTCATTGAATAACATACATGTGTTACATATGTATGATTACTTTGTGAAATGCATGAAGCTGTATATTTACGATGGGTGAAGTTTTCTGTATGCAGGTTATTCTCTATTGAATACATTTATTTAAAGACAAAATTGAAAATGGAAACTTTAGGTCTCAGAACTGAGCAGAGCTAACTCTCCTGAACATTTGTTCCAGCCTATATATGTTTATATCTGTGAAACCAAGACCCAGAAAAAAGGTACTGTGTGTTCAAAGCCTTTGGCCAACTACTGAGCTGTGGAATTAATACGGTGCACAAGGGACACCATATTAGGGTCCAAGGAGACCTAGCCATTGTTCCTGTCTCTGTATCATCCTAGCTACATGATAGACTTGGTATATCCACATGAAAATTGAGGAATCCTTGAGAAAAATAACCTCTAAGACAAATATCCACAGGGCAAAACAATCAAAATACTTTTGTGTTTCTTTTTGTTGTTTACTTTGAATTGTCTCCTGTCCTCCCATTGTAGCTAATGATCATGCTGGGGAGAAACAGAGATTTCATGGGCACTTCCCAGCACATGGCTTGGACTCTAGACACTTTTTAAGGAGTGGCTCCTATGGCCCAGTGTTTAAGGAACTAGGAGATTGTCCGTGGAAATTCTGGACCATCTTTTAAGGTAGACACTTGACTTTTCCTCCCATTGTGACTGACCGAACCACTGACACATTCTCCTTGGCTTTTAGATAAGAGTCTTACTACAGAAAAATTTGACTGAAACAATATGTGAAGTAATGGATTTAACTAGATCTATGAGGGATTAAGGGCTTCCCAGTAGCTCAGCGGGTAAAGAATCCGCCTGTAATGCAGGAGACCCTGGTTCGATTCCTGGGTTGGGAAGATCCCCTGGAGAAGGGATAGGCTACCCACTCCAGTATTCTTGGGCTTCCCTGGTGGCATAGCTGGTAAAGAATCTGCCTGCAATGTGGGAGACCTGGGTTCAATCCCTGGGTTTGGAAGATCCCCTGGAGAAGGGAATGGCTACCCACTCCAGTATTCTGACCTGGAGAATTACATAAACTGTACAGCCCATGGAGTCACAAACAGTCAGACACAACTGAGAAATTTTCACTTTCACTTTCATGAGGGATTAGTTGAAGCCTCTCTTCTCCCTTCTACCAGGAAGTTTAATATAGAGGCTCTGGAAACACTGGGCTATTTTTGCGTGGTTCATATAATGAAAGGATTGCAAGAATGAATATGCTCTTGTCTTCATAGTCACTAATATTTGTGACTGGGGGCTGGGTCTATGTCAAAAATCTCCCAGGTTTGGAAAGATCTCTTTCATAGACTATTTATCATAGGTCCTAAAAGGTCCTAGGAATTAGAAAGCCTCTGGGTTTCAGAAACCACTACGAGACTTCTTTGGGCTTGAGTTGTGGTCTCTTCTTGAATATTTGATGCTGAAACTTTTGAGCCTGCAGGTGTATTATTGTCAGATGTGTACTGGTAAATCTTCTCCTGTGAGCTCTTATGGTTAATAAAGATTTGGCTTGGGTCTTTTTAAATTTACTGGAGAGAGGAATGTTTCTTAGCTCTTTTCTTCCTACTCCTCATTTAAAATAAAATGAAATAACCAATATTTAGTTAAAGATGTTATATGAGGTAAAATACAAAGTTAATAGTGAAGTATTCATATAAGAAATAAGATGCCAGATCAAGTCCTATTCTGAATGGAGGTGGCTGAGTTTGGCTAACAACAATAAAAATTGTCTTTTAGCAATCAAGCACTGGGCCTTATTCAACACATTTCTCATAATAACCCTGTGTGCTAAGTCTTGTCTGACTCTGTGTGACCCCATGGCCTGTAGCCCACTAGGCCCCTCTGTCCATAGGATTCCCCAGGCAAGAATACTTGAGTAGGTTGCCGTTTTCTTCTCCACATAAAAGCCCTACTAGGTATTAATTGTTGTTCAGTTGCTAAATCGTATCCGACCAGGTATTCATAGGCATGTGCTATTCTTATCTCCATTGTACAAATGAGGAAATTGATGCTCAAGATCAAAATCATAATTAAGGGAGCTAGTATAAAACTGAGGTCTGCCTGGCCCCACAGTTCATCTTGCATCCATATGCATTCTACAGCATGGACTCAAAGCATTATGTTTTTTCCTGGGAGTGACCTTTCTAAGATCTGAGTAGATCTTCCGTTTTGGATACAGGACAGGGGCATTTTTCATTATTTACCATCTTGAGGGAAATGCTGCCATTGTCCTTGGGTAAGGCTCATTCAACTCACCCTCTAATTCAGCCACAACACAAACCTGGAGCACCATTCTCTAGGACTCTAGCTTCACTGCAGACATTCAGAACAGTAAGGCAGGTATTGGTCAAGACTCGGGAGTAAACAGATTTTGGTTCAGATGATGTCTGTCTTTCTAAGCCTCGGTTTATTCACCCATAATATTGGAATAATGATAGTACTTACTGGAGGAGGGCATGGCAACCCACTCCAGTATTCTTGTCTGGAGAATCCCATGGACAGAGGAGCTTGGTGGGCTACAGACCATAGCATCTCACAGAGTCAGACACGACTGTAGCAACTTAGCACACACACACCCTCAACATAACAGACTTATTGGGAAAGCTAATTAACATTATGTAAAATACTTGGCATAGTGCCTGGCTCATAACAAACCTGACAAAATTATAGATATGGTTGTTTATAATCAGCAACGACAGCAGGAGAGCCTCATGCACACACCTACACTCACAGTCACACATGTGCAATTAATTGTGAGGCCAGACTCTATGGATGCAGCACTGGAGACCAGATTCTCTTGTCCCTCTGGAATGAATTCCATGGGCATGGACCTTGGCATCAAGAAGACATTTGAATAATTTCCGTGACATTGGATTCAGCATGTAGAGGGCTCTGCAATCCCTTCCAACATTCATGGTAAAGCCATGTCCGGCTTTCACTAAAGAACTCTACTATGTTCTACCCTACCACCATTCACACACATTCTGCAAAAGGACAAGACTTGGCTCATTTTTTATCAGATTTGCAAAAGAAAATTATTCCACTGTATGTTGGCATATTTGCAAGCTTAATGTGACACAGTATGGAGAGTTTAACTCAGATGATGAAGGAATTAAATTCCCACATCTGAAACAGATGTACAGGCAGGATCCATACGTGGTAGTCAGTTCACGAATTAAGCAAGTAAGTGAAAGGATAAGTGCACATTTCAAGATCTAAGTCTTTGTTCAATATTTTAAACACATGGTTGATTTCAAAGTCCCTTTAACCACTGAGTTGGAAAGCAAACCACTCAGAAGTAGCTGGCACCTTGGAGGAAAGAATTAGAATTCCTTGTGTCCTTGATATGTTAAAGAAGTGATCAGAAACAATCAGACTGGATTCAGTTCAGTGGAACAGGAGAAAAACAAACTCTTGTGAGCAGAAGGTGGTGGAGAGCTGGCTTTGTATGAATCCAATCAAGACAACCAATTCCAAGTGAGTCATTGCTGAAAGTCAGGGGCACTTCTGGGCAGCATTAATGAGAAGCTGTAGACTGTACAGATCTCAGGAGACATCTCTCCCTACCTCTTCTTCTTTGCCACAAGGCAGAGCACTCTTCATGCTATGAGAGATTCACAGAGTAGGAGAGAGTTGAGGAATGCAGGGCATTAGGAGGTCAGGAAGGGAAGAAAAACAGTTGATGTAAACACTGTGGCAAATAGCCTATGCCCATGGAAACAGGAAGAAGAAATAGGCTCAAAATTATTGCACGGGGATTGAGGTTAGCTAAAACAAGAAACTGAGAAAAGGTGGAAGAGGAAACCTTGAAACTTTACAAGTTTAACACCATCTCTTTTTTAGAATAAGTTGCAGTGAGATTTGGTGAGATGACAAAGGATGATGCTGGTTAATTTTGAAACCCTTTTCTGTCATCTGAACACTCAAAGGTTAAGCAGAAATATTAAGAAAGTCTTCTGATCTGGGCTTAGTTTAAAATTCTCTATGTTTATCTTAAAAAATCTCACTTCCAGATGCATCTTCTATTCATTCTGTTTGGGTCAAATGTTTGTCTGTTTAATTTATGTATAGAAGGCCTAGCTTAAATGACACCTCTTCCAGGAAGTCTTTCCCGAAGCTGAAAGAAACCTTTACCCTTTCTGAAACCCTCATAGCATTGTATTATAGTTCCCTCCCCTGTGATGCTTTCTCACATAAAATCTTTGGTGATGTGCTAACTAATGTATGATGAAAGCCTAAATGAGCAACTCTTTCTTGGCATTTGTGGAAACTAACTTTGGCAGCACCCTCCTCCCAGCCTGCATGTAAAGGGCTAACTGCTGACAACTATCAACAGACTAAGGGATGTTTCCCAGTTGGCTTCATGTGGTTGGTGATTGAAGCACAATTTGAAAAAAATCAAGGAAAAATTCACCTGTGTGATTGTGATTTGTACAGACTTACTGTATTTGAGTAGAACCCACAAAACCTAGAAAAACATGGGAGGGAAGGCGAATAGTAGATGTTAAAACGTAATAAGTGACAAGACTCTCCAAGGCGCCATGTTGGAAGGGAGACTTGAAACACTGAACAGACCAGGGAAGTCTTTTTTACCGCCAGGCACAGTTCATGAGTCCTGGGAAGTATTTCGAAGTCCCACAGAGGCTTGTTGTTGATATGACTGTTTGGGCCCTATGACTTCACCAGGTAGCGTTTATTACACAGTTAGATAAGTTTTTGACCAATATGAAGAAACTTGACAAGCTCTACAGAAAGTCTCTTGAAAGCTTTTGTTTTTTCTGAAAAGATGGAAAACGGTGAACATCTGTGGCAGATCTCAAATCACAGTTCTCTTTCAATCTTCATTCTGTTCCCCTGTGGAGATAGAGAAATCACAAAGATGGGGGGAGACAAATGAGTTATTGAAACAGAAACAGTAAACACCCATGAGCCCAGAAGCACTGGATTTTGCCTCTTTTACATAATCTATGAAAAAATTACTCCTAAAAGACCGTGATCTGTTCCAACCTATGCAAAATGAATATTATCTACTAGAACAAATAGTTTTCCCCTCTAGAACAAAATCATCCTAATTTGACATAATATCTTAATCTCACATAATTAATTAAAAAAAAAATTAAAGACATAGAGTGTGGTAATCTGTAGTGAATGGGGGTGAAAGGCAGAGATGTCATGGGAGCCAGTATCATGTTGGATATTTTACAGCTAACCCTAGTTTCTTAGTTACTGTTTATCTTTTTAAGTGCCACCTCTGGCTTTCAGTGTTGGAACCCCATCTCGGGAATGTGTGTTTGGTTGTAGAGGCAAACTATGATGCTTTGTCAATACCCAAGACAGATGACTATTCTCCTGTGTTCTCAAGGATGGGCCTTCTCCAACCTCAGTAATTCTAAGTGGTAGCCACATTGAGAGAGTGCCATCAGTATTAATGGGAAGTTAACTTGTAGATAATCATGGTATTTTTAAATGTCATCAGCAGAAAAGTTTTTCTTTAGGGCTGTCATTCTAGGGGAAAGAGAATGAGTCAGTTTAGTATTCATTGTGATAAGTGGACTGTTGGTATGAGAAAATCAGCATTTGTTTATAAAATATTTTTTTAAAAGAGTAATTAATCATTGCTAAGATGTTTATTGGGCTTCCCTGTTAACTCAGATGGTAAAGAATCTTCCTGTAATGTAAGAGACCTGGGCTCAATCCCTGGTTTGGGAATATTCCCTGGAGGAGGAAATAGCAACCCGTTCCAGTATTCTTGCCTGCAGAATCCGTGGACAGAGGAGCCTGGTGGGCTACAATCCAGGGGGTCACAAAGAGTTGAATACGACTGAAGCAACTTAGCACACACACATGCAAAGTATTTATTGGTAGTACAGATATTTGTTCCTTTTTATCCACGGGGAAACTGAGGCTCAGACTGATTACTCAACCATGGAGTGGCCAAGTTGGCACTTGAGCCCAGGCAATTAGCCTTCCAAACCCAAACTCCTTGCTACTGATTATACTTCCTCATGTGAAGTGCAGATATTTATAAAAATGTATGCAAATCCTTCTTTTCATGCTTTGGTGAGTATTCACTGCATCATCCTAGGTTCTATTGGGTGAGAATCGTTTGATGGCAAGAGTGAAAAGTGTGCCACTCTGTGTGGGACACCTCAGTGATTCACCTGTAGAAAAGTGTTGTAATAGAGACTGGCAGAGTGCAGTCCTTAGCAGGAGGCCATCGCTGTGCACCATTACACCCACCCCACCACTTACCAGGCAGTAGTTACCAAGGGACCATTAGTGGTCCTGCTCAGTCATTGGTTGGCACCACAGTGGGCCCCGCCCACAAGCAACCGCTGATCAGTGAGTGAGTGTTAGTAGGGGCGGAGTGAAGTTCCTCAGGTGGAGAGTAAGGTAAAAGGAAGATCCTGTCCTACTCCCAGGGGCCCTCTAGTTCCCTTGGCCTCCAGGGGAGCTGGGGGGCCAGGGAACAGGCTGGAGGCTGTGTCCTGCAGGGCTCCAGAGCCCTCATCAAGGCCGTCCCATATGACCATGTCCCCCATCCCCACCTCTGTAACCTAACTGCTACAGCAGTGTGCATAGGACACAGTTTAGAGGACCTGGCCCCTGCCATTTGGGTGTCCTGAAGAGCCTGAGGACAGTTGGGCCCTGGGTGCCTGCCTCCCTCAGCAATGACATCTGGACAGGTTTAGAGGCCTGGCCCTGAGGGAGCCGCCATTTGAGATCTGCCTCTTCAGCCAGGACCTGGACCTCAGAGGGTGAAAGTTGTGCCTGGGTACCTTGCCTTTCTTGTCAGAATGGCGAGTGACATTTTTTTGGTGGAGATTTACAGAAACATTGTTACCTGACCACTGACCTGACCTCAAGAACACAAGGTATAAAACCAAACAGTTTGTAACAACTAACCATGCCCCTCCCTTACCTTTCCTAAAAAAGGGCTTTGCTGAAAGTTTTCGGGGACTTTGGGATTTTTTAAGATGTGAGCCACCCATCTCCCTGCATGGCACTCAATAAACCTTTCTCTGTTCCAAACTCCAGTGGTTTGGTATTGCTTGGCCTCATTGTGTATCAGGAACATGGACTTGTGTTTTGTGGTCTCTGCTGTGACTGGCCACACCAGCTGTTTCTGACTTTGGAGTCCAAGGTGTAAATTATAACTCTGCCATTTGCTATCTGGTGAACCTCATTGTACTTATTTTGTAAAGTGGAGATAGTCCTACCTCATTGGGTGGAGTGCCAATTAAATGAGAAAACACAAAGAAACTATTTAATCTATTGTTCAAGAAATGGTAGTATTTATTGTGGTTGATATTGTTGTCATAATGTCATGAATATGTGACATTTTACCTGTTGTGGCCTTAAGCATACTGCCCAATTAGTATATAGAATGTTCTATTTATTATGTTTATTGAGTACCCTCTGTGTACAAAACAGTGTAAAAATATCTGGGGAAAGACTGGAAGTCTAGAAGAGAGCTTGTGGACTGTCTGGGAGGACAGACTTTAGCAATGAAATGGAGCCTTGCTTATATTTTGCCATTAAATGCTCCTAGTGCACAGGAGATGTGCACCTGATGGTGCCTGTTTCTGAAATGCAAAAGGATGAAGAGGGAAAAGGTAAGGGTGAGAGGAGCTGAGGATAAGCAGAAAAATCAATGGGCCTGAACAACCCAAGGCACCCAGGAAAATGCTGGAACTACCCCTTAGGTAAATCACCTGTGGTCTTTTATAGCAGCAGGGTTATATGTCTGACACAGGCAGACCTTCCTCGGTGGAATGGCCCTCCTGGAGAGGTAAGAGTGAAAGGAATTCAGTTGAGGTGTGAGAAAGCCTTAAAATACAAGAATGTCTCAGAGTACACAATGGGACCGATATGAGGTGCCCCTCCCTGGAAGTCCAGTTAGATCTACAGGGGAGCCTGAGGGGAGAGATCAGTCAGAAATGAGGTGTCCTCTCAGATCCCTTCTTTTGACAGCTCGACCATTCCTGTTTTACATGGAAGCACCATGGAATGAAGGAAGGTCCCCACAAGTTGCTTTTCCAATATGGTCCTTAATCCTTTGTAGGCCTCTTCCTTGTTTTTTTAATATAAGGACCATTTCTCCTCTTAGACTTTCTGAAAGAAGAAAAGGGACCAAGGAAATAAGGCTTGACAAAAAGGTTTTTAAAAAATTAAATTATATGGACTTGAAAATTCATAGATAACTAAATGGTTCTTCCCCCATTTGGAGAAGTCAGGGAATTTTTTCTAAGTACCTATGCTGACAGGAAGGGCTATGGTTTTAGGGATGTATAGAGTCTTATTTTCTTCCCAGTGCTTCTCCTTCCAAGAGTTCAAGTCTTACGTTCAGTCTCATGTGAAGGACTCTGGAAGAGGTCTCAGGGGCAGGTCTGAACTTGAACTGTAGTGGTAACTATGGGTGTCCTCTGCAAAATGTCACAGCCCTGGACATCTCTTTCTGGGCTTTGTTGTGTCTACCTCAGCGTTATTGTGCATATTCATAGAGTACTCAGCTCAGCAAAAGCAAGCTTTCTTGTCCAAGGTCTTTGGCAAGAACCCAAAACAACAGCTATGCCCGAGTGTCCAAATATATTTGGGTGACATACCACAAGCGGAGGTCCTGGAATTCACTGATGATTTCCTTTAGAGCCTTTTGTTGCCATTCCCCATTTAGAAAATTTTAGTAAATAGTGATGTGGAAAGATTTTTATTTTCATGAAGTCTTCCTGGCATATCGTTTACTGACACATAACACAGAACTACAGAACAAGATGCTCCACACCCAGTGAGGGGAGATATTTGCCATAAAACTTGTGGCCAGGAACATGGAAGATTTGGCTGGATTTGAATTCAGGATTTACCACCTACTAGATTTGTGACCTGGGGTAAAATGGGTATATTTGTAGCATGTCTAAGCTAACAGTAAAGTATTGTGAGTAGGAAATGAAATAATGCATGTAAGACACTTATCTTCACATACTAACCGGCGTGTTACACATACAGTGAGTGAAAGTCACTCAGTTGTGTCTGACTCTTTGCGACCCCATGGACTATACAGTCCATGGAATTCTCCAGGCCAGAATACTGGAGTGGATAGCCTTTCCCTTCTCCAGGGGATCTTTCCAACCCAGGAATCAAACCGGGGTCTCCTGCATTGCAGGCAGATTCTTTATCAACTGAGCTATCAGGGAAGCACATGCAGTAAATAGTAGTTATGATTCATATATTCTTTTATATTTTGTTATCTGTATTCATTTATTGTATGGCTTTAATTCTAAGTTGCAGATTTTTTTCTATTTTGATTTTTTTTCAAATTGGAACTTGTAATTGATTTATGCTTATTCTGTTTTATATACTTATTGGGTGTTATAAATGGAAACTTTCCCCACTGTCTTTTTGAACCAGCAGTGAAAGTTATAGGAGGACTTAGTGCATTTTTTTAACCTGTCACCTTCCAGAATGATTTTGAGTAGTTTTTTAGTTGATTCTTATGTTTTCTGATTAGATGCTCACATTATCCATAAATAATCATGATTTGGCTTCTCTTTTACAATAGCTGTGTTTTAATATCCTCTTCTCATCTTATTACTTACTTGGAATATCTGGAACAGTACTAAATACTAGTGACGAGAGTGGATATCCTTGTCCTGTACCTAGTTTTCCCGGGAATGCTGCCAGTAGTTCACCATTATTATGTTCAACATTCAGATGAGATCATCCTTATTAAAGAGGTACACTCTTTATTTTTAGTTTCCTATAAATTTATAACAGGAATTTTTCAATTTTTACCAAATGCCTCCTAAGCATTTTTCTAAATAGTGGCTCTCAAGAGTGTACAAAGGAATTCCCAAAGAGCATTAAAAAAATAAATAAAAATTAAGACTTGCTCCAGATATACTGCAGGATAATTTGCTATGTTAAAAATCAGGCCCATGATGGTGATGTGTACTGATTAAGAAGGTTTGACTTGGGTGATCACATACATATTTGGGTCTCTTAACTTACTGATGTGATGATTTATATTATAGAACTCTGAATTTTAAACCATCCTACTTTGCCTGAATAAATCTTACTTGGCCCTGTTTATATTATTCTTTTCATGTGTTACTGGGTTTTCTTTACAAGTATTATGACTTACAGTTTTTATATCATATTCGTAAGTGGGATTAGCCTATAGTTTATTCTTTTATGTATATAAGCCATGGCGGTTTTGAAAATTAAATTGTGAAACATCTGTATTTCCAAAATTCTTTAAGCAGACAGAGAAAATTGATCTGTTCTTGAAAATATGAAAGTACCCTGTTAAGGGACCCAAACCCAGGGCTATTTTGGGGCAACCTATTCCATTTATTTCATGATTATTGAGGTATTATCTTCCTTCTCCCAATGAATTTTATTATTTTTATTTTCCTAGTTTCCATTTCATCCAGATAGAGATCTGTTGTCCTTATTCAGATCTCTTCTTTGTTATATTCTCTTGGCTTTCAGTCATTCTGTAATTAGTTGAATTCTTCTGCCATCCTTATTTTCTTGATTAGATATCCCAAGAAAGAGGGGTTTGTTGTTTTACTTTTTGTTTTCCTAGTATTTGTGTGTATGAACATCCTTTCATTGATAGGTCGCTTGCACTTCTCTCATATCATTACTGCTGGGCTAATGCATCTTTCTCTTATTACTGCGTCTTCGATTATGTGCCCTACTCCTCCTCAGCCTCTTCATCCTTTTTTTCCTCCTTCTCACCACACCATTCTGAATGGGAAGGGATGCCAAAAGTAGAATCTTAAAAAGAGCCATGGTTCAGTCAGTTCAGTCGCTCAGTCGTGTCCGACTCTTTGCGACCCCGTGAATCGCAGCACACCAGGCCTCCCTGTCCATCACCAACTCCCGGAGTTTACCCAAACCCATGTCCATCGAGTCAGTGATGCCATCCACCCATCTCATCCTCTGTCGTCCCCTTCTCCTCCTGCCCCCAATCCTACCCAGCATCAGGGTCTTTTCCAATGAGTCAGCTCTTCGCATGAGGTGGCCAAAGTATTGGAGTTTCAGCTTCAACATCAGTCCTTCCAATGAACAACCAGGACTGATCTCCTTTAGGATGGACTGATTGGATCTCCTTGCAGTCCAAGGGACTCTCAAGAGTCTTCTCCAACACCACAGTTCAAAAGCATCCATTCTTCAGCGCTCAGCCTTCTTCACCGTCCAACTCTCACATCTATACATGACCACTGGAAAAACCATAGCCTTGACTAGACGGACCTTTGTTGACAGAGTAATGTCTCTGCTTTTAAATATGCTATCTAGGTTGGTCATAACCTCCCTTCCAAGGAGTAAGTGTCTTTTAATTTCATGGCTGCAATCACCATCAGCAGTGATTTTGGAGCCCCCCCAAAACAAAGTCTGACACTGTTTCCACTGTTTCCCCATCTATTTCCCATGAAGTGATGGGACCAGATGCTATGATCTTAGTTTTCTGAACGTTGAGCTTTAAGCCAGCTTTTTCACTCTCCTCTTTCACTTTCATCAAGAGGCTCTTTAGTTCTTCTTCACTTTCTGCCATAAGGGTGGTGTCATCTGCATATCTGAGGTTATTGATATTTCTCCCGGCAATCTTGATTCCAGCTTGTGTTTCTTCCAGCCCAGCGTTTCTCATGATGTACTCTGCATAGAAGTTAAATAAGCAGGGTGACAATATTCAGCCTTGACGTACTCCTTTTCCTATTTGGAACCAGTCTGTTGTTCCTTGTCCAGTTCTAACTGTTGCTTCCTGACTTTCATACCCAAATCATATTTCTAGAGAACCTGGTTTTCTCCACAGTTAATCGTTATCAGTAGCCCTCCTAGGATTTAAGGAACACCTGCACATATATTGATGTACATATATTCATGCCCACATGTATTTATTTAGTTATGCATAAGCACATGCATATACACATGTGGGTTCTGGTGTAACAAATCTCTTCATTGAAAAATTCAAGATATATTTTTTCCACATGGATATTTGGGTTTATTCATTGGAAAAGGGTCACACTGACCATCAATGAAGACTAGTAATCTTACTTAATCAGATGTGAAACATCATCAAGGAAATTTCCTATGCCTTGGAAGTTTTGTTTCTGTTAAGAAACATGAAGAAACTTCATGAACATGATTTTTAAAATAATTGCCTCATATAGGAAATAGACAATCATGTCACATTTCACCATGATAAACAGTACACTAAATGGGCACAGTATTCTCAAATTCACATGTGGAAGAGAACCACACAAGTATAAAAAGTAAAATTTATATACAGGATTAAGGGTAAAAGTGTATGTTACAGCATGTTTGCCTGATAGTGTATAATTGCTGAGCATTATTTGTCGGTTAGGGGGATCAGCTAAAGCCCAGTGTATAAAAATTCATGCCAGTAGGAAATTTACTATAAATCAAAGTCTAGATTACTCCATAACATTACGTCTTCAAGTTGTAAATTAACTTGCACAAATTTGGTTTTCTGGATAATGAGCAACATTTCCAGTGGAGTTGGAGGCCTTCCATAAATAAGTTCAGATGAGAACAAAGCCTCACTTCCCCGTCTTCTGTCCTGCTAGGGCCTCTGCGTGCCTGCTTTTATTGCCAGACTTCCACCCAGAGGTGGCCTGGGGGTGTGTCCTGGGGTGTGGGCAAAGAACACCCATCTCTAGCCCCGTCTATAGCTCACCACGTGAAATTTCATTTCTACTGTAACAAAGCCATAGCTGTTTCCTGCTCGCTCTGGGCACAGTTCTGCCTTTAAGCAGGATGTTGCCCCACAATCTGGTGATGCGTGGGTCTTCAGATGGCATGCTGAAGCCCTGTGCCCCTAGCCCTGGGACACTGACACCATGTGTGAAGCCTGGGGTGCCAAGTGCTTCTGCAAGCAGAGCCATTTGTCCTCAGGGAGAAATGACATGTCACTTCTGGAGATGTTGTGCATTGTTGTTGTTTTGATGTGTTTTCAAATGTCCTTGAGGTGAGAGGATGGTGAGGAGGGAGACATTTGGGCCTTGTACAAGTCACAGAGAAGATCGGGCTGAGGAGTTACAGTTATCCAGAGTGTTTCTTCAAAACCCACCAGGTGCCAAATGGACTCACTTTAAACAGAAAATCTACTATTAATACTAATGCTAAAAATACTGGTGGTAATTCTAACCATCGTGCGGAAGTCTGATATTTGTGTGTTTTTGCTGTGTGTCAGGTATTGTGCTGTTACTCTGCTTTCTCTTTTCTTCTCCCAGCAACTCTCTGGGACGGTGCCAGTTATAAGGAACCCGAGGATTAGAGAAGTCTGGGTCAAGCTTCTCTGGTACCAGCTTCAGCTTATAATCTCTAGAATGTTCTGGAGCCAGTATCCAGAGTCATGTCAGCTAGCCACAGCTTGCCCTTTATGCTGCTTTTTGTGTCCTTCTAGGGTGCACATTAGAGACTTCTGCCGTTTCTGTGTGTGGGGATTTTCCCTCTGCTCCTAGGCTCCTCTGGTTTTGAAAATCCGCAACTGATGTCCCTCGTGACTCTCTGGAATCCTAGTGAACCTCATCCTCGTAGTCCCGCCATATCCTCTCAGTGACTTCTCTGTTCCATCCCTGTTTCACTTACATCTGTTCTACCCTTAGTCACATTCTGTGCCTGAAGAATTAAATCACCATTTATGTTCTTATTCCTTAGTCTCCTCCATGAGAACCTTTCCAGTTGCAATGTTTATCCTCTCTCTCTGGGACATGACAGGCCTGTATTTGACTTTTCCAGGGTTTAGAGCATGAAGACAAATGTAGGCCCAGTTTAGCTCATGTATCTTCTTTGTAATTTCGGTTTGCTCGGTCAGTTGCTAAACTTTCAATGACAACAACAGTAATGGCAACAACTTTTTTAAGAAACAGAAAAAGAAAAAAAAAAATGCATGTGGGTGTTTTGATATGCAGGGCCTCAGAGCACGGGCCCAGGCCAGGGGACCCTCTTGCCCAGTCTCAGGATGGAAGGAGTCTTAGTCCTAGCTCAGTGAGGCTGCACTGGGGGACCACCACCAAGCTGTCTTTCTAATCTTTGTTCTCCTCTGGCTCACAGGCTCATTGTCCTTCTTTGCTTTAAAATTGAAAGGAAAGTGGATTATGCAGATTATATTGACACACTGACTTCTCCTGAACAAACATCACACAGAACAAATCACATTTTTTCTGGAAACTGGCAGAGATTGGCAGAGAAGAGCAGGTTTAAGCTAGTAACTTGTAAATATCAGAAGGTTGGGAAGGGAAAGTATTTTTCTGATCAGATTTTTCTGATCAAGCTTGGGGAGAGCACTCTTACTATCTTTTCTCTCCTTCTTATCCCCTAGCACATGTTCATGGTATCTTCTGTCTGTCTGTCTGTCTGTCTCTCTCTCTCTCTCTCTCTCTCTCACACACACACAGGCCTTTATTCATCAGGGAGAAGAAAGGAGGAAGGAAGAAAATAGTAAATTAAAGTCAAAGAAGTTCTTTCCCCTGAAGTTTGATAGATTGGAAGCTGGGTAATGAGACTAAAGGCAGAATGACACATGTGGGCACTTCTGAGGCATGCCAGGCTCCTTCTTTAACTGTAAACACTACCCCCCACCCCCTCTACCAAAGGCTTTGACTCTGTTAAAATGCCCACTGAATTAAAATTTTTTCTCTAGTTGGACCAGGGAGTTAGAATTAGTGTTGGTGTAAGCAGTGACCTATAACAATTTAAAATTTAATGAGGCAGGAACCAAACTGGGCTTGTGTTTTATGTGTCTAAAACTTGTAAAACATGCCATTCTCTTAACCACATCAAAATAAATATTAGTAATTAGTTAATATTAATGGATATTTCGATGAAGGTCTTTCTTTTTAAATGGAAAATAAAGCAAATTGACTGGAAGAGAATATTATGTTCCCCCTGACTGGGCCAGACCATGCTGTTTACCTGGTGGCAGCCACCCAGGCTCAAGGCTCAAGGCAGAGGGTGTGGGGTGGATGAGTGGCTCCAAAGGCCTGGCCTTGTAAAAGCAAACCTGCAGAGTGAGGACTAGTGTCACCGCGTGTGAACCAAGTCTGCGGGAAACCACTGGAGCAGGGCAGGGAGAACCAAACCCACCAAGAGCAGAGCTGAGAAAGAGGGTACCGCCACGTCATTAGATTGACAAAAGACCTTTGAGTCTGGGAATCCCTGAACGCTTTGTCATCCTGCTTCAGGCCACAGCTCAGGGAATTTAACTTCCCTAGTGTCTAAATACATCCTCCATTCTGAACTTGGGCTGTGGAATTCATCTTAACTTGAGAGAAGAACCAATGTTGACATCGTGCCTCCCTGCATGAGATCTCCTGGGCGTTCGTCCCAGCCCGCTAGGTGGTTCCTGGACTACTGGGAACATTGCGGTTCTGTCTCATTGTCTCCTCTTTCCCCAACGTAAGGACTGGGTTTCACCCAGCCTGGTTCAAGACTGAACACATCACATTAAAACTGTGTGTTAAGTGAGGGTGCACCATGTCTCAAAGGCTGTAGGGCTAATTACTGCCTTGAACTTATGCAGAGCAGCCAAAAGGATGTTTTTTTTTTAAAAGATTATGATTATGGGACTTCTGGTTAGAATCCTTTGGGCATCAGGCAGAAGTAGCAGCCCAAATTTGGGGGAGAGGAGAATAAAATGACAAGAATCTCAAATTGGATAAATATATATACAAAGGCAGCCTCCTTTCCCTCTGTAATCTCTGTTCCCTTTCAGTATATTCTGGGTGTTTAGTGAACCGAAAAGATACACTTAAAGCTTTTCCCACTGCACTTTCAGTAAGCCCAGGATACTGTAACCAAAGTTGCCTATCCCAGGAACACCTGTCAGCAATTTGATTTTTTTTTTTTTTTCATTTTAACTGAAACTGAAGCACCAAGCCACCATCTTTGTTCATCAGGTGACTATTGATTGGGACATGCTTCCTGCCTATAAGCACTATTATAGGTACTGGAAATGCAGTGAACAAAACCAACTGTCATGGAGCTGATGTTCTAGAGGGAGAAAAACAATCAACAAGACAAGTAAGATAAATATTAGGTTGACCCATATCACATTGTCAATTTCATAGGTCCAAAAGTTGGTAATTCTGTAACTTTCAACTTAGCATATGATATTTTGATGGTGGTAAGCGCTAAGGAGAAAAATACTTAAAGGAGAAAAGGACATATATGTATGACAGAAACCAACCCAATATTGTAAGGCAATTATCCTTCAATTAAAACTAAATAAACTTAAAAAATGAGAAGCAAAAAAGTGGGATATGTGAAATGTTGAGGTTAGGGACTTTCAGTTAAAGAATGAGATGGTTAGATGACATCACCAACTCAGTGGACATGAATTTGAGCAAACTCCGGGAGATAGTGAAGGACAGGGAAGCCTGGCTTGCTGCAGTCCATGGGGTTGCAAAGAGTCAGATATGACTGAGTGACTGAACAACAAAACAAGTAAGGAAAGCCCTCACAGAGAAGGTGAGGTTTGAACAAAGGTTGAAGAGAATAAGGGAGTCAGCCAGATGTGTATCTGGGAGGAAGAACATTCCAGGCAGAGGGAATAGCAAATGCAAAGGCCCTGAGGTAGAGTCAGCAAAGAGGCCTGTGTGGCAGGAATAGAGTAAGTGGGTGAAGGAGAGTGGAAATGGTTTTAGAAGAGTAATCAGGAGCCGAGTCAGGCAAGGCTGGTTCCATTGGGATGCCTTTGGCTTGACCCTGAGTAAGATGAGAGGCCTGTGAGACATTTCTGAGCAGAGGAATGACCTGCTGCAATGTAACATTTCAGCAGGATCCCTGGCTGCTGTGTTGAACAAAGGCTGCAGGGCTAAGGGCAGAATCAGGGGCACCAGCAGAGAGACTACCACAAAGATCCAGGCAGTAGACTGCGGTGAGTCAGATGAAGGGGTGGCAGCAGGGCGGCTGTGGTGTCCACCTGTGGATATGTGTTGAAGATGGAGCCAGCTGGAAATGCTGAAGGGTCAGATGGTGGGGTATGAGAGAGTGGTGGGTAGGAAGCATGTTTTGGTCAGAGGAATGGAAAAACAGAGTTGCCCTGAGCTGAAATGCAAATGACTATAGCAGGAGCTGGTTACAGGTTAAGAGACTCTCTCCTCCTCGGCAGATTTTAATCATTCCAGGATGCCGGGCTCAGTTCTGATGAGTGAAAGTGCAGAGCAAAGATAAAGGAAGGAAAATAACCTTAAGTAGCCTTTTTCAATAATGAAAATAGACGGCAATTCGAAGAATATTGACTTTTGATGGTGTACTGGGGGCACCATGTTGAACTTGGAGCATGCATTTTTTATCTAATATACAGGACAACTCCTCTCTTGGGTGGGAAAGCCCATAGAGGTGAGGCTCAGAGCCTTTCTGAGGTGCTCCCAGGCTGCTGACAGCTTATTTCACCACTCCAGAGTGAATGGCCGTTTGTGAGGCTTACCACACTAGGTAAGAGTAGAAGACAGACACAGTTGAGAATTCTGAAAAATGGTAGCTAGCCAGGTGTGCCCCAGATCTCCTAGCCCAGGCTGGGCTGATTCTTAGCCCCCAACCCATCCCTGAATAAATGTTGAATGACTCAACCTCATCAACAGTAATGGTAAGCTCTTAGGTATAGAAGGGCAGACTTCTTAAATGGCAGGAGGATAGATCATATGTATATAGACAGCAGATATTAATTCAGTGTATACTTACTGTGTGCCTGGCCCTGGGGTGGGATCCAATGGGGATAGCAGTGAACAATGCGGACAGGCTCACTGTGGCCCTCGAGCTGAGCCTGGTGTGTCATGAACGGATGTTAGAGTTTCAGAGACAAAGGAACTTTCCAACCCATGTAGTCCAACACTCCCATTTTATAGACCAGGAAGCTGTGGTCCTTCTTTTACCCCAGCTCTGTAGTCCATCCTCACAGCAGGCAGAGGATTGATCCTACTGCACAAGTTAGATCATGTCTGCTTCCTGCACTGCATCTTTACATGCATATCACTATATTTATGTAATTAAATAAAATTAAAGCATAAAAATACAATAAAACCCCAGCCCCTTACTAGGATGTACAGCCTGTCTTTGTCCATTGCCTTCCTCCCCAAATCCATCGACTATCATCTTCCTCTCATCTCTAAGCTCCAACCCCTCTGGCTTGGTCTTTAAAGCTAATTCTTGTCTCAGAGCTTTTACGCTTCTTGTTGTCTCTGGTGAGTATGCTCTTCCCTCTAATGTGCCATGGGTGACCCCATATCCTTCATCCTCTGGAAATCAGTTCAGGTGTCTCCTTCACAGAGGTGAGCCTCACTGAAGATTCCCCTCTCTGTCACTTTTCTTTAAGTGAAATTATACGTATTTGTGTCAGTTCAATTCAGTTTGGTTGCTCAGTCATGTCCGACTCTTTGTGACCCCATGGACTGCAGCACACAAGGCCTCCCTGTCCATCACCAACTCCCGGAATTTACTCAAACTCATGTCCATTGCATTGGTGATGCCATCCAACCATCTCATCCTCTGTTGTCCCCTTCTCCTCTCACCTTCAATCCTTCCCAGCATTAGGGTCTTTGCCAATGAGTCAATTCTTCGCATGAGGTGGCCAAAGTATTGGAGTTTCAGCTTCAACATCAGTCCTTCCAATGAACATTCAGGACTGATTTCCTTTAGGATGGGCTGGTTGGATCTCCTTGCAGTCCAAGGGACTCTCAAGAGTCTTCTCCAACACCACAGTTCAAAAGCAGTAATTCTTCAGTGCTCAGCTTTCTTTATAGTCCAAGTCTCACATCTATACATGACTACTGGAAAAACCATAGGTGTGACTAGATGGACATTTATTGGCAAAGTAATGTCTCTGCTTTTTAATATGCTATATAGGTTGGTCATGTATTTGTATACTTGTTTATTATTATTCTCTTCTCTAGACTTTGAATTTCAGGAAGGTAAAATATAGTCCTTTGTGTTCACCACTGTATCCCCAGCACCAAGCACAGTGCCTGTTACAGAATTAATCATCACCAGTTAGTTGTTGAAGGAATGAATGAATGAATGTGTAAAGAGGCTGGCTATGAATACCCAGATAGTGCTTTGATCTAGGGCTGGTGTCCTGAATTACAAATCAGCCTTCTTCACATCCTGCTACATCTGGTATATAGTAGGCACTGAAATATTTGTTGAAGTAGTTCTGAGGGTGTTCATAGCTTGAGTGTCATAGAGGACGCTGGATTTTCACGTCTATAGCAGATGTCACTGATTACTCAAAGGAATACTCTCTTGTTCAATCTCAAAACCCTTTTAAACTTTAGTAAAAGATGATACTGTGAAAGTGCTGCACTCAATATGCCAGCAAATTTGGAAAACTCAGCAGTGGCCACAGGACTTGAAAAGGTCAGTTTTCATTCTAATCCCTAAGAAAGGCAATGCCAAAGAATGCTCAAACTACCACACAATTGCACTCATCTCACACACGAGCAAAGTAATGCTCAAAATTCTCCAAACCAGGCTTCGCTAGTACATGAACCGTGAACTTCCAGATATTCAAGCTGGATTTAGAAAAGGCAGAGGAACCAGAGATCAAAATGCCAACATCTGCTGGGTCATCAAAAAAGCAAGAGAGTTCCAGAAAAACATCTATTTCTGCTTTATTGACTATGCCAAAGCCTTTGACTGTGTGGATCACAATAAACTGTGGAAAATTCTGAAAGAGATGGGAATACCAGACCACCTGACCTGCCTCTTGAGAAATCTGTATGCAAGTCAAGAAGCAACAGTTAGAACTGGACATGGAACAACAGACTGGTCCCAAATAGGAAAAGAAGTATGTCAAAGCTGTATGTTGTCACCGTAATTAACTTAAATGCAGAGTACATCATGAGAAATGCTGGGCTGGATGAAGCACAAGATGAAATCAAGATCGCTGGGAGAAATATCAATAACTTCAGATGTGCAGATGACACCACCCCTTATGGCAGAAAGTGAAGAACTAAAGAGCCTCTTGATGAAAGTGAAAGAGGAGAGTTAAAAAAGTTGGCTTAAAGCTCAACATTCGGAAAATTAAGATCATGGCATCTGGTCCCATCACTTCATGGCAAATAAATGGGGAAACAGTGGAAACAGTGTCAGACTTTATTTTGGGGGGCTCCGAAATCACTACAGGTGATCACTGAAGCCATGAAATTAAAAGACGCTTACTCCTTGGAAGAAAAGTTATGACCAACCTAGTGAGTATATTAAAAAGCAGAGACATTACTTTGCCAACAAAGGTCCATCTAGTCAAGGCTATGGTTTTTCCAGTAGTCATTTATGGATGTGAGAGTTGGACTATAAAGAAAGCTGAGCGCCTAAGAATTGATGCTTTTGAACATGGTGTTGGAGAAGACTCTTGAGAGTTCCCTTGGACTGCAAGGAGATCCAACTAGTCCATCTTGAAGGAAATCAGTCCTGAATGTTCATTGGAAGGACCGATGTTGAAGCTGAAACTCCAATATTTCAGCCACCTGATGCGAAGAGCTGACTCATTTGAAAAGACCTTGATACTGGGAAAGATTGAAGGTGAGAGCAGAAGGGGACGACAGAGGATGAGATGGTTGGATGGCATCACTGACTCAATAGACATGAGTTTGAATAAACTCCAAGAGTTGGTGATGGACAGGGAGGGCTTGTGTGCTGCAGTTATGGGGTCACAAAGAATCAAACATGACTGAGCAACTGAACTGAACTGAATTCTTGGAGGCCTTTACCCATAGATCAGAGCAGGTCTATTTGCCATCCCTGCTTTAGGCTGAGCCTTCATGCATCTGGACATGTCTGATTAGGGAGGTTCCCTTGAGGTCTGACCCATGAAGAACTCTGCATTAGAGACCTGGGAGTTCAAGCATCATAAGGAAAGCTGGGCTGAGAGAGGAGTGACTTTGAGTGGAGCTGGATGTCTGTCAAACAGGGAGTTTTCTGTTTTACTTCCCTCGCACTTGTACCTGAAAGCAATGAGCCTGCAGTTAGGACAGCCAGTGAAAATTGAATAGGCTGCCTTGCTGAAGCCTGAGTCTTTGACAGCTCTTGGAACCAGCCACTTTAGAGCTGGCAGATACGTTAGCAATGGAAGAAGGCGCCAATGACTTGGAATCTGGCAGTCCTGGCAAAAAACCAAAGCCCTCTGAGCAATTTACATTTTGTAAATACTGTGTGCTAATTGATAGTGCCACTGGACCATCGAAGTTTACCTTTTATCTGTATAACTAATTAACACTTCCCCACTTGTTATTCCTCCTTCTACCCATTAAGTCATAGTAACTCCATGAATGAATCAGGACCCTTACAAAATTGTGCTCATCATTTTACCCCCAACTCCCAGCACAGGGCCTGGTACACAGTAGGCGCTCAATAAATAAGTGCTGCTTGAAAGAATGAGGGAACAAATGAAGCCCTTCTAATCCCCAGGATGATATGACCTGGGGGACATAGGTTACAGGAAGACTGTGATAGGAAGAGGAGGCTATGATGTGGGAGATCAGTCAGGTGACACCCCCCTGATGACTCCTGTTCCAGGAAGTGGAGATGGGAAGGCAAAAAGGAATGCAGTGTGCTTTTTGGCAGTTCTTTCTCCCCAGATACTGGGTTTTCTGTGAAGGTGAGTCTGGGTCATAGTTCTAGAGTTTTGTACGTTACCAATTCCCAGCCTGCCTGTTGTCTCCGAGAGGATCATCTACCATTCCCAGTCTGTGCCAGCGGAGAGGTGGGGCCAGATGGTGAGCACTGCCCTCCCAGGTACTCTCCCTTGTGGGTTCTCAGCCCATCTCCCAAGCTCGGCTCGTGACCCTCCCCTCTCGTTGTTCCTGGGATGAGCCCTCCCTCTACATCCACTTGAAATGCCAACCCTGCTCAGCCTCTTTAGCTTGTTTCCAGACCTAGACAGGGAGAGCTCTCATACTGTTGATTCTATTAAAAGCATCCACCTAAACATCCCTCCATCCATTTCTCCTTTATCTTGTTTGGGTCTTTGTTCCCTTTCCTGGTAGAGCCAAGGGGCACGTTATAACCTTCCAGTGGAGCAGATGCCCCTCCTCCAAATCTGCAGTTTCCTGTTACCAGCCCTGAGAGACAGCAGTGATTTTGTTGATCTGCTGGGATTTAGTGCTGCTGCACGTGGTCTGTACTCAAATCTTCCTGTCCTCCCAGCAGGCCTCAGAAGTCGATTCTCACGGTTCCCTTGCTGTTCCAGGATGCAGGGCCTAGCATACCCTGGGTGGGGTTCCCAGTACCTTAGCAGATTCCTCCCCCAATTTGGAGACTAGCCTGGAGCCAGCTCATTCAAAGACTACCTCCAACTCTACTCTCACACTTATTCTACTAAAAACTGTTTTTCCCCTAATATTAATGAAAAGTAAAACAGAGACAGTGGGGTCAGTTAATAGTTTTATTCATCAAAATGAACTAAAACCAAACTCACCTAAGCAGCAAGGAATAGCAGCTCTATGTATGCAGGCAAGGTTTCCTCAGGCTTTCCGTCTAGTCTGCCACCTCCTTTTAAAGCAGGCTTTGCAGTTTTGCATTAATACACTGTCTGCATGACGTACTAGCTCCAGTGACAGCTACTCCCTAAACCTCGGGGGAAAAAAATCTCAAATAATAGTCCTCTCCCCAGTGCACATTCCCTCTGTTGAAGATGCCTCTGCCAGTTTAGATTGTCGAAAAATGTTCATTTTGAGTCATTAGGGCAGAAAGCCATAACAATAGTTGCACATGCTACATCATCTAGTGGAATACAATAGCTCTCTTAAACCCTGGGAAAGATTGATTGCTGCATTTATCTCTAGATTAAATATGAATTTGGGGGCCCTTTAGGATCAGTCTTTGCAGAACCATTACACCAGTTGGAACAAGTACCAATGCCTGGAGATGGATGGGCAACTTAATCTGCCAAGAAAAGTAGATTTCAGATTGTTCTTATGTCTCGGAAGGAAAAAAAAAAAGTCTCCTTTATTCAAGCAGGTAATGCTGGTAATTGCATGTATTTTGCATAATTTGATTTATGAGAATACTACAGTCACGTATGTGCCCTGGTCTGAATTCTCTATCTGAGGAATTTCAACTTCATTCAGTGTCAAAAAAAAAAAAAGGAGGGGGAAAGAGATTATGTAGACTTGTGGGGAGACTTGATTATGACTTAATTATATGACCATCGGAAGAACCAGTAGTACATTGACAACTTCTAAGAAGCTATCTTGAGTTGGATTAAAACTCGTCTCCTAAGAAATTGTTCTAATAGGTAGTTCTTGAAATTGACAGTTTGGCACAGAGTTGAAGGGCTCTAGAATTTGGCAGCTGTATTCTAACCCTTCGTGTTGCCAAATAGAAGAAAAAGCCCCACCATAAACAGGGCTGGCTGACTTGTGTTTCATTGTTCATAGTCACATTCAGCTACACGCAGTGGAGAAGTGCTTCCCTCGTTTAAGAGGCAGGGACAGGGAGGCCCCCATCTTTATTCTTAGACCTCGAGATTTTATTGGGTGTTATTTGTTCTGCAGATGAATCCTTGGAAGATAGGTGGATACGTACAACTGAGGATTCCCATTCAGTGATTGCCAAATGTCTTAGGATACCTAGGAAACTATCAGAAAATCTTAGTGGAGGATCTGTTAATTCTTTTAACAGATTTATATGACCTAAGCAGAACTTTGCTTTTGCCCCGTCTAGGAAAGGAAAGTTTGACAAATAAAATTATAGTATGACCCAGTACTGTAAGGCATCTTATTCATTCATGTGGTCATTCAGCCAACACTTGTGGGTTTAGCGTCTGCCAGACTCTGAGCTAGGTACTTGAGATTGAAGAACACAGGCCCTGATGAACAAGTCCTGATGAAAAGAAGTTATTAAAAAGTAAACACAATGCAAACGTCACAGCAGATGCAGCAGTCAGTTCTCTTTCAGGGAGTAGTGGAAATAAGGAGGAAGTGGTCTGTGTTCACCTGGAAGTTCGAATAGCCTTAAAAGGAAAAAAAGTTGCTGTAAACAGAGCTAGTAATTACAAATGTGCTTAATAATCTGTCATGATAGTTGCAAAGACATAATTTCAGTTAAAACTGTCTGTTTTTCAGAGAAGTAAACACTTTTTGGAGACCATTACAAGCCTTCAAAGTAAGAATTGCACTATTTTATTCTGAACTAAAGATGATAAGGAAAACAGTGAAAGTCATTCTGAGAGTGTTGGTATTTGACAACTTGTTCTAGGGACTTTAAAAAAGATTAAAAGTGATAGGTGTGCATATGTGAATTAGTGAGAGCACTAAAATAATGTTCATAGAACTGTATCCAACATTTTTTTTAAAAAAGAGAAAGGCTTAGAATATCTGTAATATTGATCTTTATTTTATCAAGTGTTATATAGGAAAAGGCTCTTATTTTTTAGAAACACATACTGATCAATGTATTTAGGGGTGAAGTATCTTGATATCTAACTCATTTAAAAATATTACAGAAATAAAAGATGAGAAAATGTGGCACATCTCTTTAGTCTTGGTGGTAGGCTTCTAAGTGTTTATTATATTCTTTTCCTTTCCATTTCTGGATGTTTGGAAAATGTCCATAATTGAAGTCTATATGAAGTCAGGAAGTGTATACCTATATATTTTCTGAATTCTTCTATATGCCAGACAGTTGTGCTTGGTAACTGGACAGCCATCATTTTAAAATTTCACAATAAGCCTACAAGGACAGTAAATGATCCTCCCTTAAAGATAGCAGAATTGAAGCCCAGGATCACCCAGTTGGTAAGAGGTGGAATCTATCCCTGAATCTTGGTGTGTTAATGCCAGACACACCCCACATATCTTCATCATGAGTGCAGTGTCCTGCCTAGAGCAGAATTCTCTCCACAGTCTGTCAAGAGAGCCATTCTTCCACTTCTTGGAGAATTCATTGAATGGAGAGCATTCCATCAATGCTTAAGTTGAGCCACATTCCACCTCAGTAAAATTAATACCCACCTTCTAAGGAGTTTAAACCCTTTGCAGTCTCATCAGCATTCCTGGAAGATGGTTAATCCTACTGACTCCCCACTCTCTAGCTACATCAGACTTCTCATTGTTTTTCCTTTTACATGCCAAGTTGTCTCTATGCTATTGACGTTTGGCAGTGATTTCCCATCTGCCTACAGACTGCCTCCAACCTCTTTCTTCTGGCCAAATGCTGGTGATTCCTGAAGTCCTTGACAATGCTGTTTCCTCAACAGTCCCTTCCCTGATGCTATATTAAACTATGCATTTACATCTATCTTCCCATCTAGACTATAACCTACATGTGGCCAGGTTCTTGCTGACCTGCTTACTAAGTGTTCAGTAGAGAATTACTCCATTTTTTAAAATAAATTTATTTATTTTATTTGGAGTCTAATTACTTTACAATATTGTAGTGGTTTTGCCATACATTGACATGACTCTGCCACAGGTGTACTTGTGTTCCCCATCCTGAACCCCCCTCCCACCTCCCTCCCCATCCCATCCCTCTGGGTCATCCCACTGCACCAGCCCTGAGCACCCTGTCTCATGCATCGAACCTGGGCTGGCTATCTGTTTCACATATAATAATATACATGTTTCAATGCCATTCTCCCAAATCATCCCACCCTCGCCCTCTCCCACAGAGTCCAAAAGACTGTTCTGTACATCTGTGTCTCTTTTACTGTCTTGCATATAGAGTTATTGTTACCATCTTTCTAAATTCCATATATATGCGTTAGTATATACTGTATTGGTGTTTTCCTTTCTGGCTTACTTCACTCTGTATAATAGGCTCCAGTTTCATCCACCTCATTAGAACTGATTCAAATGTATTCTTTTTAATGGCTGAGTAATATTCCATTGTGTATATGTACCACAGCTTTCTTATCCATTCGTCTGCTGATGGACATCTAGGTTGCTTCCATGTCCTGGCTGTTACAAACAGTGCTGCGATGAACATTGGGGTACACGTTTCTCTTGCAATTCTGGTTTCCTCGGTGTGTATGCCCAGCAGTGGGATTGCTGGGTCATATGGCAGTTCTATTTCCAGTTTTTTGAGGAATCTCCACACTGTTCTCTATAGTGGCTGTACTAGTTTGCATTCCCACCAACAGTATAAGAGAGTTCCCTTTCTCCACAGCCTCTCCAGCATTTATTTCTTGTAGACTTTTGAATAACAGCCATTCTGACTGGCATGAGGTGGTACCTCATTGTGGTTTTAATTTGCATTTCTCTGATAATGAGTGATGTTGAGCACCTTTTCATGTGTTTGTTAGCCATCTGTATGTCATCGTTGGAGAAATGTCTGTTTAGTTCTTTGACCCATTTTTTGATTGGGTTGTTTATTTTTCTGGAATTGAGCTGCAGGAGTTGCTTGTATATTTTTGAGATTAATTCTTTGTCAGTTGCTTCATTTGCTATTTTTCTCTCATTCTGAAGGCTGTCTTTTCACCTTGCTTGTAGTTTCCTTCATTGTGCAAAAGCTTTTAAGTTTAATAAGGTCCCACTTGTTTATTTTTGCTTTTATTTCCATTACTCTGGGAGGTGGGTCATAGAGGATCCTGCTGTGATTTATGTAGGAGAGTATTTTGCCTGTTTTCCTCTGGGAGTTTTATAGTTCTGGTCTTACGTTTAGATCTTTAATCCATTTTGAGTTTATTTTGTGTATGGTGTTAGAAAGTGTTCTAGTTTCATTCTTTTACAAGTGGTTGACAAGTTTTCCCAGCACCATTTATTGAAGAGGCTGTCTTTTCTCCATTGTGTATTCTTGGCTCCTTTGTCAAAGATAAGGTGTCCATAGGTGCGTGGATTTATTCCATTGAACTGAACTGAACTCTAGTTCTGCTCTCTCAAGCTACATGAAAAAATTCAGGTTCCTTGGAACCTGTATGAAATAAATGGGATCTCTCCCCCACACAGTATGCCTTTAAATACCAAACCACTCTTCACTATTTCTTTCGTAGCCTTTTCTTTGAATAAACATCCCAGTTTGATTATATTTTTCTGCCTCACTTAGCATTTAGGTGAACTACCTAAGTGCGTGTCATCTGTCATTAAGACCAACTATAGTGCCTTTTCAGGCCTCTTAGTCAATTTCTTCTACTAACCTTGGCCAGGAATTGCTTGACTCACCTGGCTTACAGTATTGAGTATCTGTACTATTGTTCAAGCAAATGGATTCTCATGACCTGGGAGGAAGATCCTTCAAGGCGAGAACAGGGTCTCATTGGTATATCTGTTGCAGTTGATCTGACGTGAACATGTATGTTTGTCAAGTGTTGGTGTTCAGTGACTGTGTTCTCCCATGCATTGCAGTGTGTTAATAAGAAACATTTCCTGGGTGATGTAGCAGATGGGAAGACCTGGGAATTGAACATGGACAGTGGCAAAGGCTTTATACCGTTTATACAAAAAAAAAAAAAAAGTCCCATTCTCAGTGTTTAGATTAGTCCATCTTTTTATGAAATCTAATTATTTTTCCCAGTGTAGGCTTACTTTTGAGCTTCAGTGTGGGTCAGCAGTCTATTTCCCATGGGCCAACTCCTACCATCATCTGTCATCTACTTTTGTAAGTAAAACTTTGTTATAACACCACAGGATATTATGTATTGTCATGGCTGCTTTCACATCACAAGAGCAGAGTCAAAAAGTTGCAACAGAGAACCTGTGGCCTATGAACAGGGTTCCCAGATAAAATACAAGAAGCCTAGGTTAAGTTCAGAACTTGGGCAAAGAATGAATAAATATTTAGTGTAGCATGTCCCCAAATATTGCATGGGACATACTTATACTAAAAATAAAAGTATTCACTGTTGATCCAAAATTCAAATTTAATTGGACTCTTTGTATTTTTTTTTGCTGAATCTGGCAACCCTGCTAAAATATTCACTGTCTGGTCCTTTATAGAAAAAGTTTGCTGACCCTTGAGCTATATTAATAATAGCAATGATGATGATTGTAGGAGTAACAGGATTCAGAACAACACTAATAATAATAGTAGCTGCTGCTGCTGCTAAGTCGCTACAGTCGTGTCCGACTCTGTGCGACCCCATAGACGGCAGCCCACCAGGCTCCGCCGTCCCTGGGATTCTCCAGGCAAGAATACTGGAGTGGGTTGCCATTGCCTTCTCCAGTGCATGAAAGGAAAAAGTGAAAGTGAAGTCGCTCAGTCGTGTCTGACCTCTTTTGTTTGCATTCTCAGTGTCAGTGTATTATCTCAATTAACCCTCAAAGCATCTGCCTTAATGTTGGCAGAGGCTCTGGATCCCGTAGTGAGCACATGGTGATACATAAGACTGTATCACCTGTCTTCTCATTTGGCATGTTCTGACCCACCCGGGGCCTACCTACTTTTTTTGGAAGAGGGTTTGTGGCTTATCATTATTCTTTCCCACAGATTTGCATCACACCCTTCAGGCTCTCCTGTTCCAGAAACAAATCAAGGCATCCCTGGACCCACTACCATCTGCTGTATTTTATTCTTTGGTTAACTGACTCCATATACTTAATTATATGTGTTAAATAATTGTAGTGTTATTTCTGGATTATTTTATCTGAGAGCTGTTTTTACAAGGCACATTGTCATGCGCTGAATCACCTGCATGCAGACCAACAGAGATACTCTGTGGGGAGCCAGATTCGATATGAACAAACATTCAGCAGGGATGTCCTCAGGACCCTCTTGCCAAGTTTACCTGCAGTTCTGATCCAGTCCCCTGGTGGGGAAGCCATGTCATAATTGTGCATCATTGTTCATTCATTTTTTTCCCCAACAAATTTGTGAAAAAAACTTTAGCAATGCATTGAATTGCAGCTAGATTTGGTAACTTAAGTTTTGCTTAAAAAAGTAAAAAAGTTAAAAAGAAAGAAAAAAAAAGTAAAGAAAGTAAACATTTTTGCTCCTATCTACAGTAAATATCAAAGAGCTGATCCATGTATCTTTTATTTAAAACACTGGGTTGGGGTCTCCAATGTGCCCCTAATCAATTTTTTATGACCTAACTGAGATATTTGCTTACATTACAGACAGTAGACTATTACCTTTAAGGAAGAAGGTGATTGGGAGATAAAAGGGCTTCAGAATGTGTTTCTGAAGAATTCAGTCTGCTCCTTGACTTCAGGCAGTGGGGAGCACATTAATTTACTTCTGATATCACAGGCTCTCTGATGTCAATGTGTTAGTCTGTCAGTGCTGTGAATTTGCCTTTTTCAGCCATTGGAAAAGGATGAGAGACTAAAACCTACAGTCTGTTTTCATGTGATAACCTTGACACTGGACTACTGTTTGGTAGGGGGTTTATGTCAGGGAGGGCTGCTGACACTGTCAGTAAAAAGGTTAAGCCCAATAACAAAGTTTGTATTATGAAAAGTCACAGTGCTGGAATTTACTAACTTTTTAAGAACCTTCAACCAAAATGCTAAAACTTCAGAAGTACAAAGATGAACTTGTTAAAGCAAAACATAGTTTCATTACTCTTTTTCCTTTGTGTAAAAATATTCTTCATGAGTTTACGTGCACTGATATTCAAAATCAACTGTAAAACTTGAAAGTGTCAGTCATTCAGATAATTGGAAACATAAATTTAAGGAATGTGCAGCTGTAAAATTAACTATTGGATTCATTTAGAAGATTAGATTCACTAAAGGCAAAATCTTCTATTTTCCAAAACTCCATGATTATGTTGCAAGGGAAGAAAAACCAATCTTCATCATACATTTAGTCAATTTTAATGTTACATTTTTTTGTTGTTTAGTCTTTTGTCCTTGAGTATTAAAAATAGAAACTACCATGTTTATCATACTTATTTTGACCTTAACCTTTTTTTTTTTTTTAATGAAAGAGACTTAAAATGTCCCAGCTGGTCAGACTCCCAGTGAGGGGGAGGAGGCAATGGTGAAGCTTTCTTGCTTTGCAAATGTCGGAAAGATGGAGTAAGACTCAAGTGGTTTAAGTGAACTGTGGAAGTACTCATCTCTTTGTATGTGTGAAAAATTTAGAAAGCTGTTTTTTAAGATTATAATGTGATTGTAATTTGCAAAATGACAAGAAGACATGACACAACAACACCAACTCAGAGATGGTTTATTTCCTTTAGGATATTGCTTACAATTTAATTTACGCTATGTTGAATTGGCACAAAAGGAGGAATTCCACAGATAGGTAAACTGCAGGAGACTGAAATGTCATAAAACAGAGTTCCTTTTGAGGTTTGGCTTAATTATTAGGGAGTAAAATTTTATTGCAAATTGAAAATACACTGCAAAGAACTAAAAATATAAAGAATTAGAGTGTATAATCTAAAAAGAAAAAGGAAAAACCATCTTATTTGGTGGAATTTGGTGGATAGCCCTCATCTTAGCAAGCTAAGAGTTTTGAATTTCCAAAATGGATTCTTTTTTAATATGCTTAAACCTTACTTGTTGGTAGAGACCTTACTGAATAATACCCTTGATCCATCTACCTTCATTGATATAAGCTTCCCTGATGGCTCAGTTGGTAAAGAGGTTGCCTGCAATGTGGGAGACCTAGGTTTGATCCCTGGGTGGGGAAGATCCCCTGGAGAAGGAAGTGGCAACCAACTCCAGTATTCTTGTCTGGAGAATTCTATGGACAGAGGAGCCTGGTGGGCTGAAGTCCATGGGGTCACAAAGAGTTGAACACGACTGAGTGGATAACAATTTCATTGATATAAACCCACTGTAACCTTCTTGGAAAATGTTAATATAGCTTGAACTTTTTGCAAGGGGGTTGATTTGGCTTTTAATATACAATAAGAAGAGTGGAAAGATCTCATATCTACAACTTCTTACATTAAAGAGCTGGATTTCTTTTGGCTACAGATATGACCCACCTTGTCTGAATGCTAGCCCTCAGTGTGCAGACTAGCAGTATACTAGGAGACAAGGAGATCTAACTCAGAAAGTTATATAATGCGGGCAAGGATCCTAAAGTCCAAAGATTTCTAAAGTGCATATAGAGGCCATGAGGGTCTCTGAAGGACAGCAGAAAGGCTTCCTCCTCATTAGTTGGCCTCTCAATTTTTGTGGTACCAATCAAAGAAGTGGTTCTGAGAATGACAGATTTCTAGGTAAAGCACAAGATGAGAAGATCCTAGGAGGAGGCTTCTCTGGTCTTCCTGGGTGTAAGTGGAGGGTTTATGGTGTGCTTAGGTTAGAGTTGAGGGAACAAATTCACATGATTTGACTTAATTCATTTCAGAGTGCTAGACTATCTCAGACATTGATTTCTGACTGTTAAACTTTCAGAAGTAGATAATTTAGTGTGATACTTATGGATGTTTTTTTTTTTTTCCTTTTGCATGATAAAACAAGGTATGGAACCGTGTTTCTTCATGAACTTAGAACAATCCATGTTTGTTTTGGAGAGAATAGCAGATTACTGGGGTCACCTTGCACAGTATAGGGAATTTCTTGGAAATATTGGATAGACAAGAACTTAGAAAAGAGTTAATATTTCAGCCACTTGTGTAGTGATCGAATGTAATTCTCTCTTGATGAGAAAGTGGTCTCTACTGCTATTTGAATACAGAAAAGAAGAACCCAAAGAAATAATTGTATGTACATATAATATTTATCGTGATTTGATATAGTTGTCTTTTGCTAAAGAGAAATATTACCTGAACCTAGAATACAATTGACTTTTAAAGATATCATACTGTTTGAGAACACTTAGTTTGATATTAACTAAAAATTGACTACATTTTTAAAATTGTATATAAAGTATACTTATATTTATTAAATTGTAAGCTATTTGATAAGTAGGTTGTGTTTACCTAAGTAGTAAATATGTTAGAATGTTTAAAATGCACAATATGTATAAATTTATAATTTTTCTTTTTGCTACTACATTCACTTACTGAATGCTTACCTTGTGCCAGGCACTCCTTTATATATACTTCCCATATCAGTCCTGTGAGATAATTATTTGACTCCTTTCATAGATGGAGAAAGTAAGGCATTTCATTACTAGGTTGAAAATGATATTGTCATTTTTGTGGACGGAGCATACCTGGACACTGGAAATTTCGTGTAGATATCCCAATATAATATTATATGCATCTTATACTGATTTTATATGCATAGTTATAATTTTCATGAATTTTAATGTAACACTGGTCAAATCATATTGCTGGTATGAACTGCCTTTTCCTAAAGTCTGACATAGAGAGACTTCAGGGTGGAAGGCAGGTTCTGTTACCTGTCAGATTTCTTTAAAAATTTGAATTTGCTTAATGCTCAGTAGCATCGGAGTGCTCTTTTGTAGACCATAAGTCTTCCAGAACAATTTCTATGCTATAGAAGTGTTAAAATTGGGAAAAGTGTCACAAAATAAGTAGAGGCCATCCTAGGTTAGAAATGGCAATAATTTACCATGCTATATAACATTAATATCATTTGATGTTTTTTTCTGATTGCCAGGACTCACTTTAGTTTTAAGGGGAATCATTTTTAGTTCAGTGTACAGCACTTTCACCAAAAGTATATTGAATTTGGTATGTCCGTATATTAACAAAGTGGGTTTCAATCTAAAATATGAAAAGGTAGAAGCATGTTTTATTAACATGAATTTGAGCATGCATTTTTTCTTTCTTCTTTGTATCTTACTATTTTTAAAAAAATCAGAGTTAAAAGTAGGTACATTTGCTTTGAGGGAGGGAACCCAGATGGTTTTCTTGACCTTGGTAGGGGGAGGGATGAAGTGTGGTGATAAGTGAGAATAATTCAGAGGCAAAGGGATTAACTACCTTTTCTTTCTAAACTGGGTGATCTTCCAGGCATTTTAATGGCTTGGAAACAAACAGCTGCTGATGCCACTTTGTTTTCAAGCAGGTTTGATTTTTCATGGCTCGGGCCAGTGTTTGGAAATAATTCATCAGAAGAAGTTGTCAGGATGAACAATAGACACATTAAAGTAAAACACCCTTTGACATGTCATAGCTCTGGTGCTCTGAGACTTTTAATTCTGAGATTTTAGGAAAATAAGCTAACCGGAAAAACAGTGATCCACAGCCTCAAAAATACTTACTGTCAAGTCCAATTTCCCATTTCTTGCATCCCATTGGGCACGTGTGGGAAGCTCCATTGCACCTTTTAAAGTGAGAGTGACTGAATATTTTGATGTCAAATGGCATAAACCAAATCCACCATTGTTACAGTCACCTAAGATCACGTTAGCATCAAAACGCCTCGTGGTGCACAGGCTTTAATAACCACCAGTGCCTATTATGTTGGTGCAGAAACACTTAAAGATGATAAAAGTTTGTTTAAAAGTATGAAGCTAATGAAAATTATGTCAAGGTGGCTTTTAAGGTTAGCGATTGTGTTTCAATTTGTAAATGTTATAACTGTTTAAAAAATTTTTTTTTTCTCTAGCAAGCTGCAAACTTTTAAAGACATTAAGCCTGCCGAATTATAGCCACTTATTTCTGCCTGGCGTATTTTTCAGCTTAGAACCACAGAGGGACTGCCAAGCCTGTTCCTTTTCATTACCTGTTCTGTGTCTGGCCCAGAGTTTAGATTTTCGAAAATGGAAAAAAGCTGTTTGCAAAATCACAAGGCTCTTGAGCTCTTAGTTTCTTCTTAGTATCAACGTTTATTTATTTAGGTTTGGGCTGGGTTTCAAAAGATTGAAATTGGAAACAGAGAAGGTGACTCTGAACACCATTTATCTGTATATAAGCGAACGTTAGATGTACGTTTAATTTAAAAAATTGCTGTTTCCTACAAGAGGGAGCTATTTTTCACATTGTTACAACATTTTTAGAGGTCACTAGGTGGTCATGTCACCAGCAGGGAGTTTTTGTTTGGCAGGCGGCATTGGCAGTTAGTTACAGATGCCTCCCATGATTCAGTGTTCAAAGGGGGCTGCTTTGCAAGTAACAAATACTTACAACCTGAGAACTGAAGTATAAAAAGTAGTGACAGGGGAAAATGTTTGGAAATGTAAAACAGCATCTTTAGTGGCCAAATTGGGGTGTTCGGGGAGTTGAAGATTACACGTCTACTTTATACTTGGGTTTAGCGTTTACAGAAGCAATAATGTCTTAACTACCACAGTTGGCCATCACCTAGCTTCTAGTTAGCAAAATTCTTAATTTGTGACTTGTTGGTGACTGTAATTTAGAATAACATTCAGATTCCTGACCATACTCTTTTTTTCTTTTTCTGACAATAATCTTTATTAATCTCATCTCCTTCATTTGCCATCCTGGTGGTTACTCAACCTGAGCCTCTCAGTCATTCCTCATTGTGAATGCTGGTAATTTAAGTAAGATTAAGTGGGCGGCTAAAAGCACCAATTACTGGGGCTTCTTCTAGGCTTCCATATTTACAGACAAACCAATATTTCAAATCTGGGATAAGAGAATTATAAGCTGTCTTTAGGTGGAAATAAATAAATGAAGTGCAGATGGATCTTCGAGGAAACGGTTGAGAAAAAAAAAAGATTAATAGCCAATTGCTAGAACTCTGAACATTTTATTCATAATTAGTTTTTTAAAAGCTTTAAAATGGAGATAGATTTTCGTGTTCACATCAGGACAATTGCTGTTTCCTTCATCCTCCCTTTTTTAAACTGAAAATAAGTTAAAGAATGCAGCTATCACTTAAGAATGCAATGCAATTATTGTACTATATTATTACAACTTCTTGGTTATAGATACTTTATTATTTTTTAAGCTACAAGTTAATTCAATTTGAGCAAAGAATTGTCACAGCTCACTAGAATTGTTTAGTATGGAAAGGCTGAGAATTTCAGACTTCTTTAACAGGACAAAGGAAAACATTCAGCACCTGTGTCTATTTGAAATCAAAGAGAAACTACGAATAAATTCACAGGACTTCCTTTATTTAACCATAGCAGCCCATTGATGCTTTCCCTGTTAAAATTTTGTAGTGTGTGTGTCTATGTTTTGTTTTGTTTTTTAATCCTTTACAGAAGAATGGGCAATTGTCACAGTTTTACAGTTTTTATTCTTTCAAATGAATTAAATTTGTGTTCTTAATAACACTTTGCTACTTTTTTTAATCCTTTGCAGAAAGCTTCTTGGCTCTGAAGATCCATTGAAATACTGAGTTTGGATATTCAAAAGAGTCCTGCTAAGTGATTGAGAAAAGGAAGCCAAAGTCTAGAGTGGAAATGTCTTGGCTGCACTCACTCTTATAATGCAGTTCTTTTCGCAGTTATCAGAAAATCCCTTTCTACTCTCCAATTTACATTTGCTTAAATGAGTGGAAGTGGAACTGTGATACTATGATAAACACTAGGAACATATTCAATCTCTAGATACCAATATAGAAAACTGAAGATATTGTTACTCAACATTCCTCTTTTTTATTTTTTTAAATAGTTGTCTCTTCTGGGCTCTAACAGCTGGGAATACTCATATTACTCCCTTGGCAATTGGTGATTTGAATGTATTTATCTTGTAGCTAATATTAATAGTAAATGAACAAGCTAACCTAATAATTATTGCAATAATAGCTACAACTTGCATTCATAATAGTAATAACTGCTTGTAACAAAGTGAATGAACTGAATGGTTTACCTATTTTATTCATATAATACCCTGTGACACTATTATTATTCTCATTTTATAGATGAAGAAACTGAGATTCACCCAGAATTAACTTCCACACAAATTCCCACAGATGATAATGGTGCAGAACTTGGGTTTGAATCCAGATCTATGGAATCCCATTCATTTACTCAAATATTCATTGACTCATCTGCAGATTTAAATAATTGATCATTTTTAAAGACTCTTTAGAAACAGCATTTTCTTCCCGGTCAATGGGTTATGGTCACTTCTCTAAATAAATCATTAGAGAAAGAAAGAGGTCTTGTTTCCTTCAGATATTCATTTTCCCTTCATGGACTTAGGTTTATCCTTTATCCCAGTTGAAATTCCCATCAGCCATTTGGACTGATGACTTTACACCAGCTTAACAGGTTTGGCTTAATTGATAGAAGCAATGCCTAACTCACAGTGAGTCCATGACGGATAGTGCTTGAAGTGAATCGATGTACATCATTGCTGTTTAGGCTTTAGGGAACACAGCTATGTGAGTAGGAATATTGCTCACAGTTTTGTGAGATTTTGCAGTCTATCAGATGTTTTCTTGTTGGTTATCTCATTTGAACCTCAGTGACCTTGGGAGTAGGTAACAGCATTTTCATGTTACAGGCCCCACAGCTAAGATGCATAATGGTAAGTGACCTGTCCAAGACACACATCTGAAATCATGTGACTCTTTCCATTAGGCCTCTGCTTTCTGTTTTCCATGCCTGCCTCCCAGTAGCACTAGTGGTGGAGGTTGGTTGAAGGTCCAGACTTCTCTCCTCTTTCTTACTGGGGTTGTGGCATCAGGGCCCATTCAGTAACATCCACATTATATGCTCTGACTGCTGAGTCCTAAAGTACTGTTTTCACTCCCTTGGGGAGTTCTAGCACTGTACGCTTTGAATCTCTTTGTGAATTTGTAGCAGCTTTTGAATTTGGCCTCGATCCCTTGGGCATACTGGGCAATGAAAGGAATGAACTGCCAAGCACTTGTTGGGAGCTGTCCTGGGCTGGTCTCGCTGATAGCAGCACTGTGACTAATGGAAGATCCTTACTGAAATTCAGCCAAGTCCTCACAAGATTCATAGTAATTGCATTGTCTCGTTTCTCTGTATCACAACCTTGAACAGTAGTTACACACTGTCTGTTTAACTTTGAGGACTTATCAAATTACAGACTGCTGCTGCTAAGTTGCTTCAGTCGTGTCCGACTCGGTGCGACCCCATAGATGGCAGCCCACCAGGCTCCACCATCCCTGGGATTCTCCAGGCAAGAACACTGTAATGGGTTGCCATTTCCTTCTCCAGTGCATGAAAGTGAAAAGTGAAAGTGAAGTTGCTCAGTCGTGTCCGACTCAGCGACCCCGTGGACTGCAGCCCACCAGGCTCCTCCATCCATGGGATTTTCCAGGCAAGAGTACTGGAGTGGGGTGCCATGCCTTCTTCAAACCCAGGTTCAAATCTGCACTTCACCATTTATTAGCCGTGTGAATTCAGGCAAACTGATTCATCCCAATCTGTCTCTATTTCCTTATCTGTCACATGGGGAAAAGATAGCACCTACCTCTTGAAATTACTGTGCAGATTGAAAGAGTTAATACACATAAAGAAGTTAGAATAGTATCGTGTGTGGTGTCATAGTAGTATAGTGCTTTAGAATAGTGTAGTGTTCAGCACACAAAAAAAAAGAGGGCTGATGAGCATCAGCAAATATTAGAAAATATCCCCAGTTGTGGAATCTATGGCATGTCCTTTTGTGTGTCTAGCAGCTTGGCAAGGCGGTTTTGTAATCTTGAAATAGGGCAGTGGTGCGCTGCTAAGCCATGTCAGTGGGGAAAATACCCTAATTGATAATATTTACCAATTGCCATGGTATAAATACTCCTGCCATGGCCAAGGTAGAGACTGACCATGGAGTTGGAAAGAGATGCACATAATTGACTCCTGCTAGCCAGTAGCAGCCAGTTCCAGCCACACCACTGAAATAGACCCTTCAGGCTGGAAGATCAGTAGAGTGATTGCCAATTAGCAATTGCTCCCGAATCATAGCTGTCCCTGTTTATGTGACCCAGTTATTTAGGGTGAGTTCCCAGTGCTAGGGATCCCAGGTTGTAGCTTATTGATCTGAGTTGGGCTAATCTATTTCCTTTCCGGGAAGGTTGAAATTCACTGTCTTTTCTTCTATTGAGCCTAAAGATTGTAGCATAGTTATTATATGAGGATCCTAAGAAAGATTTGGGGATTCTTGCTATGAGGGTCCTGGAGTGATTCTCTCATTGACCTTCCTAAAACTCTCTTTTTTCTTCTTTGTTCCCTCCAAGCATCCCTCTAATACATCTTCTCTTTGCTAAGTTAGCCAGAATCAGTTTCTGCTGCTTATAGTCCAAAGAAATCAACTAAAACAGGTTTAGTCATATCACTCATCCTTTGTTAGAATTCTTTCTCTGGAGATTGCTTAAGATGGTTCTCTGGTACCTGTACCAGCACCTTCAGAGATGAGAATGAGGAACCCTGTGCTATTGTGTGACATCTGTGACTTAGCTAGAGCTCTTCCTGTTACTGAATTGGCATCAGCCTCACCTACTTGTGACTTAAATCCTTAGGTCCTGATTCATATCTTAGGACCACCCTGGTACAATCCTAATCTGTAGTCACTTTAGGAGATAGTTGAAAGAATACTACCATGTTCCTAAGTCTTCTGATACATTGATTATTCCTAAATTGATTGGTTCAATACAGATACATATTGCATTAGAAATCCAACAAAATGGACAATGGGAGGAGAAGCAGGTTTGCACTGGATCCTCTGGCCACCTGTGGATATGGTTTTCTTAAAGGCTAATGTTAACCAACTCAAGTTCTCTTTCCTTCTATGATAATTGAGGGCCTCCAGAAAAACATGGACTTTAGGCCTGACAAGGCTTATTTGTGAAATAAAAATTAATATCCACATATCCTATGGATACCATATCTGAAACAGACTTCCATCTTTTCAAAGGGTGGTCACTTAGTAAGAACAATTTAAGTTCAACATGACATTTATTAATTTGTAAGGTGACCTGCTTGGAAACCTCAGCAATATTTAGGGAAATGTCAGGCATTTTTTAAAAAGCAAGACAAGCCCCCATCTATGTGAACAGTGGAGGGGGCAAAGTAATGCCCCAGATATTCTTCATACACACCCTCATTATAATAATATTTAGCAATCAAATGAATGCTTTCTAGACTTTGGATGTTATGAACCAATAATATGAAAAAATATATTTGAAAACAATATAAAGCTTGATAACCTAATTAAACTATTAAATGAGACTCTTCACATGTTAACTACAGTCATCATCATTGGATAAAAGGGCATTTTTACATCAGAAAGTAGGAAGAACATTACCTAATTTTAGAATAAAAGGCTGCCATTACTTACAAAGTGTTGGCAATATTACTGCCACAATATTGGTTTGTATTGTCATGTGTGTATGTGAATGAGTGTGCAGGGACTTGTATGTGCATGTGTGAGTATGTGCATGCAACCATACGTGTATGAAAACTTCAGCATGAGCCAGTACCAGTCTTTGGGTTGGCACTTAGGAATTATTTAGTTTGGCCACGCTTTTCATTGATGGTACCCTAACATTGGAAGTTATACAGCTGGAAATAAGCATAAATAATCAAGAGAGAAATAATTTTAAATGGCTTCCCAGGTGGCACTAGTGGTAAAGAACCCACCTGCTAATGCAGGAGATGTAAGAGACATGGGTTCGATCCCTGGGTTGGGAAGATCCCCTGGAGAAGGGAATGGCAACCTACTCCAGTATTCTTGCCTGGAGAATCCCATGGACAGAGGAGCTCGCAGGCTACAGTCCATAGGGTTGCACAGAGTCAGACACGAGCGAAGTGACTTAGCATGTAGCACACGAGTCCTCTTAACGTTTCCTCAAAGGCTGATCACCATCTGGAAGCCTCTCTTTCCCTCCAGAGCCCTTCCAGTGGGGCTCTTCTCCACACCCAGCTGTCACCCCTGCCCTCTCAGTGAGTTTACCTCCATCGTCCCAGACCAAAGGGATGTTCCTTCCTTCTTACTATCAAGCATTTTAGCAAAATGACCAAGTCACACAGACAACTTTGGGCAATCTACTTAAATCATACAGACTCAGTTTACTTAACTTTAAAATAGGAATAATAATTAATAACTTTCTCCTTGAAGGATAATTTGAGAGGACAAAATGAAATAATGTGCTTTACTTATGCCTTGTATATCATACAGCAAACACAGTGATTTATTAATGATTAATTTGTCTATTAATGATCTTTTATCCTAACAATGGAGTCATTCATTAATCAGCAATTATTTATCTTTTGTGACTTAAGTTTTTATATGCTTTCTTCACCACAGGAGTTTGCAAGCCTTATCTCTTGCCAAGCACTTAGCATAGTTTTTTTTTTTTTTTTTGTCTATGGTGAGTTCTTTTCAGATACAGATGGGGATTAAGACACTGATTGACAACATTAGATGCTCTCTTATGCCACTACCCATGAGTGCGTTGCCATCCTCAGAGGTGCTTTTTTAAAATCAATGCTCTCATCAGTGAGGCTTTGGAAACCTCATTAAGGGTTCTGCAGCCCCATTCTTCTTTGAACTTAAGCCTTATGTCCTGTGCCTTGAAGTTCAAATCTAAAAGAAGGTACTCTGTTGCTGTTCAGTGGGACTGGGCAGCCTCAAGGCTGTCTCGGGAGATAGATGATCTGATCTCAAAGCAATCGGTCAACAGGTCAGAAACTCTGGGAGTGGTAATCAGTGTCAGGTTAGGGTCTAGTCACCAGAATGTTTCTCACTAAGTGGTTTTCCAGGTCTGAAAGGAACTGAGCTCTGCCACCTTTCTAGGCTTCGACTCTCCCCCTGCCCCCTCTGATTTGTGTAGCAGTCTCTCTGGTGGACTGGATTAATTGCCTCTGGTGGTTAGTCTTGGGTCCATGTGGCATTAAGAACTGGGTATTGTGGAGAGGAAAATGCCTCAACCTTTTAAATCTTTGAGAGTAGAAAGTGGTAAAGAATGAAAATGGGTAGCTATTATAAACAAGCGAAAAAGAAACCAGTAAAGCTGCTTTCATTATGAAAGAAAACTGTTAGGTTGAATTACATAGAACTGCTGATACTTGACTGTTTCTGATCTACAAAAAGCACTTCATATCATTCAGCCCAGTAGCTATAAACATAAGGTTTGTGTTTCTGTTTATTCATTTGTTTTTGAACTTCTGGATCATAGCTAGATTGCACTGGACTCTGAGAATGGAGAAGGACAGGATGGGAGGGAGCTTTTGAATCAGTTATCCAGTATCTGGTATACATGGGTGGCGATGCCGTGTGGATTTTCATGCCTGGATTCATGGATATCTTCTCTGCATGGTATTGCTGATGGTCTGGTATTTGTTCCCAATGGAAATAGAAGGGTGTTTCCTTATGTTTTGTGACATCATTACAGGGTCAACTCATCTCATGACTGTGTATGGAGAGTCTCCAGGGTCTGCTATTTGGTAAGCTCCAAGGAAGCAGGGATTCTGTCTGTTTGTTTGTCCTTCCATCTCTTGTACCTGGTATGCAATGGGCACTTGTGTTGAAGGGATTGAAGAACTGAGCTCTGATCATCTTTTTGGCTTAGTTTTCCTAGTGTGGCCAGTAAACAGCCACCCCAGAAGAACACATTCATCTCAGTTGCTTCTGGTTGAACTTTGTAATTTCACGTCAGAAATGTTCCTGCCTCTAGTGATCACTCCTCCCAGAGTAGAAATTTCACCTCCATGAGCCATAGGGCCACCCATACTGTAAATCTGAGACTGCTTTCTATACCATGGTGTCTTGGGCTGGTTCCCCCACGATTCTTTCCAGATGTGGAGTGCTTTCAGGTAGTTTACCAGACTCTTTCATTCTGCATCCGCTGTCTGGTTTCATGTTCCTTCACCTTCTGAGAAGGAGCCTTCTAGTAGTGTCCCACATATTGTATTCATGAATGCAGAAATTTTAGGAAACTAACATACAGCTTCTCATTATTTTTTGTACTCACTAGCTTATTTTTGCAGCTCTTTGTTCTGCATGTCTTTTAAATCAGTTGCTTAGTAATGTTATATTTTAGGTGTATATGTGTGTGTGTATATGTATTTGTGTACACACACACACACACAAACTTCTTTAATTTGGGCTCTGAAATGAATTTATGGTCTTTGAATCTGCTCTTGAATCTGCATCTCTTTTTCATCTATAGGTTATGGTACATGGGTGAAGCCATGTCGAGAAAATGGCCCTGTGCATTTGCTTTCTCTCCCATTGACATGGTCAACAAGTGGTTAGTGAGTGTCCTTTTGAAAGGTTGTGTGGTTTCATGGTGGCATTTTAGCAATTTCTTTCCAACATAGACCTGTGATCGATTTCGTCTCACTTCTTTCCCTCAGAATGTCAAAGTGTGTATTTTTAATTTCTGTCGTTTGGAATTTTAAGTTATTTACAGAAAAACATATCCTCTTAGTTTTTAGGTACAAAGCCATGTTGGATTTACCATCTATTTTATTCTATATAATCTCTTAGCAAATCTATGACAAGAACAGAAGAACTGGGACTTTCATTCCTTTGTAGGTAACTATGTGTCAATTAAGTTACATCTCGAAATAGGCATCTAAAATATACCTATCACCTATTAATTGACTTCTCAGCAGGTTTAATCCCACATGGAATGATTATTTGATAATTTGATAAGTGATAATTTGATTGCAAGCTTTCATCAAGGAATGAAGCATGTAAGCAGAAAGGGGATTAGAATGTGAAATGCCTTAACTCCCTCTGCATTGTGGAGCTCTCCTGTGGCTAAAGCTCTTTTTTTTTTTTTTTTTTTTTTTAATAAGCACCCTTTGTGATACCTCTTTAGAATATAGATTACAAACGCACAACTACCTTGGGGGCGGGGGGTGGGGGGGCGGCGTGGAGTGGAAAAGGGCAGAGTTTATTGCAATGGCCAAGAGATGGCAGACCTTAAACCCAGACTTCTCAAAAAGATTTACATGTCCAATCTCATCCTTGAGCATGCTTTAAAAATCATCAGCTTTCCAAAGGAAGACTCCTATTGATTATCCTAAATCATTGTTCAGTTCTGTGGCAGGCGCAGCAAGGGAGAACAGGTTCAAGTTGATGGGAATCTGTTTAGCACCCCCTCTTTGTCATATATCATCTTCCTGCCCCTCCTGGAAACCTGCTTTTTGCCTGGTCAGTACCGTCATCCACAGCACACCATGAACACACCACTCTGTGTTTCCTCCTCCAGTGCAGGAGCACAACTGCCTTTTTCCTTCCCATGAATGGGAAGTCTCTCCAAGAAGCTGCTTCCAACAAACTCAGTTGTTTGTATTTCTCTCTACTAAGATCTGCCACACAGAGCCTTAATTCAATTTTCTTCAAATGTTGCATTAACGAAATTCTGGAATGTGCCCCCTTCTGCTCATATCCCTCTTAGAGCAAAAACATGAAAATCTGCTTTGTTTTTCATTATAATATAGCCTCTGGGGATATGCTATTCCATGTAAACATAAACAAAAGGAGGTTTGATTTAACACAAAAATTTCAAATTAAGAAGGGAAATATTTATTTCAAGATATAGGAGTGCAGTTTGCTGCTCTGTTCAGGGCTTACTAACAAATCTTAGTAGCCTTAAAGATAAACGGAAAATTAAAATATACTTACATAATATACACATGCATATATACATCTTACCAATAAGAAAAAATAAATGGTTGGATATCCTAGGGGCCAAGACTCGAAGTCAACCAAAAAGTTAATGTGATGAGGCAAGTCTCTTGACAGTTACTGATCATCCATGGACAATACGTTTAGGTAGATGCTGGCAAAGCATTGGCTCACAGTGAAGTCCAGATGTATTTAGTTTTCTTATCAATCATCAATAACCCAGGGAGTCTGGTTGGGTGTATTTTAAATGCTCTACAGAGGAGCCTTCTCATCACTGAATGCAAATAACAAGAATGAATGAGCATCATAGAACATTACACTGACACAGGGTAGTCTGGTGGGTCATAGAGTCCTTTCATTTCACTTGCCCTCACTGTCTTCCAAATTTACTAATTTTTGTTTGTTTGTTTGTTTTTTAATGGAAGATTTTTTGTTTTGTTTTGAAGTTGTTTGACTGGTTAGATTTTGTTCTTCACCTTGCCTTTTAAAAGGTCACTTTTCAGAACATTTCCATTTTTCACACTGCAGAAATCATGTCTTGCCCAACTTTGTGTGGCCTTTCCTATCAGTTCGGACAGGATGATACTGCACAGTCAGACCAGGCTGGTCTGGGATGCAACTCGTCTGTGATGGGGATATTGTTCTCCACATTTAAGCTCTATTTTCTCCTTTAAGTTTGTTTGCAAAACAATTATCAGCTCATGAAAGTCAAATGGGCAGCTTAACAGAAACCAATTTCAGAGGCTTCTCTGGAGTCTGTCTTGAAAATAAGAGACCCACTGGCATATTTAGATATGTTTCCTATGAAGAGGAACCTGGTAGAAATTAATGTAAAACTCTTGAGTCATTGCATTTTGTGGTGTCCATCTTATGTAATAATAAGTGATTGCTAACATTTGTGTGGTCCTGTCAGACACTGGACAGAATCTCTACTTGCATTATCATGTTTAGCTCTTACAACAATCTGAGAGAGTTGCTATTATCTTTCCTTAGTTCATTATGAGGAAATAGAAGTTTCAGAGTCATAAAGTAACTTACCCATGGGCATAAAAACAAAGATATTGCTGAGATTCAAACCCAGGTATATTCAGTTCCAAATTGTAGGCACCAAGTATCTTCTCTTCTAAAGAACTTGAGTAATACTATATTTGTATTGGTGAGTTTTCAAAAATCACAATAGACTAAGGTAATCAAAAGAAGTATTTACTTTTTTTTTCTTTTTCCTTTCTCCCTCTCTCTGTCTCTCTGGATCAGGCACACAATAGTCGATAATGCTTCACATGTCCTTTGCCAGAACCTGGACAGTGGTCCCTCACATTCCTTTTTGTCTTTTTATCAGTCTCCAAAGGTCTGGGGATGGAGAAACTGGTTTGGGATGGAGACAGTCCCTCTTCTGGCACTGATCGTTGTCTGACCTCAGGCCTTCTCCACATGGGAAAATCAGCTGGACTCAGACTCACCCGTATCCCTTTGCAGGACGCTGAGAGGCACAGGCCTCTTTGTATCCTGAAGCACGGGGTGCTGGACCAGTTGCACTAGGAGCTCAAGGATGAGCCAGCTGCCTCCCTGGGTTGTTCCCCGAGAGACCAGTACACAAAGTGGAGCAAAGAACTTCCACAAGACTCGTAGCCCCTGTGTTAGGAAATCCCAGTCATGTGCTATTAAATTTCAAAGACAAAACTCTCTGTAATTGGAGTAAACGATTTCTTGAGGTCAGTTTTAGGTGGGCGACGGAGAGCAAACCACATTAAGGAGTCTGGGCTGCCAAAGCTTTGCCTTTACAAATCTGGTCTGTTCTTTGTCCCTGGTGAAACTCACATTGTTCAAATATATCTCACCCTGTGGGCCCGCCTCATGCAAGCTGCTTCGTTTTCTGCGTGGGCCTTCTGTATACACAATACATCATTCTACTGGTGGGTAGTGTTGATATTAATTGTTACCAAAAGCCTTTTCTTTCTCACTGTGCTGTTTGAAAACACAGCTTTTAAAAATTTAGGCAAATGAGCATCTATCTGCAGGGTTGATTGTGGCAAACCTTACTCGCACACCAGGGGTAAGAGAGAGGCTGTTTTGAACAGGATCTTTCGTCACCGTCTGTCCTAAGTCACCTCCTACTGAACTTATGGTTGAAGATTCAGGGTCATAAGGGAAAGAAAACAGTAATTAACTGGGAAAAGTTGATTGAGCGGAATTTTTCCCCACAGTATGATTAGAACATGACTGTGGGCTAAGCACCATACATAATATAGGTTTTCCCTTGAAATTATCCAAACATTTCTTAATGGAATGCGTTTTTTAAGCATCTGCTTTTGTAATTGAATGTGTTCCTAAAGATGGGCCAGCTAACTAAAACAAGAGCCCATGGGAAAAACTGTGTTAATGCTTCTCCCCAATCCAATTTATAACAGTTCCTAATTGGCCTGCCTCATTTACAGCTCCTAAAATTAATTTTCAATCCTCTTTCAGAGCTCAAGTCATCATTAAAAGAATGACAGCAACAGGGAGTGAAATAGAAATGTTTATAAAGCTCCCTTTTAAATTGACTGTGATAAGTGACGTAGGAATGTATTACCATCCAAGGATTGTAGAACTCTCTTTGTGAAGGCTAGCCATAGGCGACTCTGGAAAGAAGGCATTTATCTTGGCAAGAGATGCCCTTCAGTCCTCTTTTGTTTGATTCCGTTGAGGATTTTTTTCAGGGTGGCTAAAACCATTTTTTTGTGTTTTATTAGCTGTATCTTGACTACCTCCTACAAACTGAATGACAGCTTAGGGTTATTAAATGTGTTCTTGCACATATTTTTATCCATTGTTAACCCTGACTAAATGTATGCAGGGGCACAGAATTCCCCTCTCCTTTCCTTCATTGTTGCCCATATTTGTTAAAGAAATTATTCCCCTTGACGTTTGTTTAGGCTGCACTTTGATAAAATGCTGTCTATGGTCCACTTTCTTAGCTTGGCATTCAGCAGACTCTTATAGATTTATTTCTCTTTGCATTATCTTATCTTCCTTTCTAGCATATTTGGGCTTCCTTTTCATATTTTAAGTTACATTTTGGGGCATAGACAGATCACCTTAGTAATTGTATACCGAAGCATTGCAATGTTCTAAAGATAATTTTGCAAGCCTTTGGCATATACTTAACCCCACTAACTGTCTAAAGACGAGTATATATGTTCCTTTTCATGTTGTCAGTGAATAAGCAAAAAGGAGGGACTGAGTGCTGAAAGTGACTTCAGGCTATGAGAAACTTTCTTCCTGTTGATGGGACAGTGACGTTTTCTGAAGCACTGTAAATCTGGCTTTGAATTTAGAAGGTGGCTCACTTGATGAGGAAATTAATGAGGGTTTTTCTTTGTATTTCTGATTTATAGCCACATGTATACTCTTTATACTTGAGCCTTAAAAAAAAAAAGACATAGATGTAAAGGATATGTCAAAACCGCAAATACTTCAGTTTTCACAGCTTTGGAAAGGTTGAGCCCCCCAAAATGGGGACATTTAAGCTTCCTAGTTTATGTCATCTGGTATTTCCTAAAAACAGTGAAGTATTTATCATTGAGTGCTTTAAGTTAGATATATCAGCACACTGGCCTATGAGAATTATCAAAACTTAGAATCCAATATAGGGCTAGCAGATGAAGTTATTCTTTGAAAAAACTTTTATTTAGTGTTCCTTACCCTCAAAAAAAACAAAAAAAGCAAAAAACCCTGACTTTGAAACTATGGTTAATGAAAATCCATAACCATGCAGAGTTAACTCATAATGGTATAATCTATTAGTTAAGATGCATCGGATTTATAAAAAGTTATTTTAAACTCATGAAGATTTTTGCTTTAAAAAAACAAATGTAATGGCTCTGACAGCCTAGAATTAAGAATTTGCTTTGCCTGACATCCCTTTAAGGGTATATCTGGGAAATGGCTAGATATAACCTTAACATGTTCAAAACATCTCTCCAAATATCCTAAGTGTGAAATGTTCATGTTTTTCTAGTTTTGTATAATTTAAAAAAAAAAAACCTTTGCCAATTACTCTTTGATTTAAGTAGACAGGAATTACTGAATATAGATATCAATCATGGTACTTTAGGAAAAAATATAAGTGTAAGGCCAGTCTTTAAATGAGGATTTCTGAATATGTATAATCATTGTTACATTAATTTTATTCAGAGTTCTATCATTGCATACTACTCATAAAAAGATTTCTTAGCCAAGAGCAAACAAAAATAAGACAAACGATACAATAAGGACAAGTTTATGAAGAACAAAATTGTTATTTTGTATGGATATTAGTATAGATGAGTAGTTTTAAATACACTTTTATAAAAATGATTTTAAATTTATTTTGAGGTTTACTCATTAAGAATTATTAGATTTGAGGCTCTATTTAGTGACACCATGTGTAGAGGTTTGGAAATTAATGTGTTTTTTATCAAGAGAAGACTGGAAATGAGAAATTAATTTGCTGGGACTTTTGATGTATTATAAGAAGAGCAATACACGTTAAATACATGAAAAGCCCAAGTTATAGAACTGTAGGAGAAAAGGAGTTTAGAGGGGTCATTCTTTAGGTTGATGATAACTTTTCAGTCAGTTTAGTCACTCAGTTGTGTCTGACTCTTTGCAATCCCATGGACTGCAGCACGTCAGGCTTCCCTGTCCATCACCAACTCCTAGAGCTTGCTCAAACTCATGTCCATTGAGTCGGTGATGCTTGAGTCGGTGATGCCATCCAACCTTCTCTTCCTCTGTCATCCCCTTCTCTTCCTGCCTTCAATCTTTCCCAGCATCAGGGTCTTTTCCAATAAGTCAGTTCTTTGCATCACATGGCCAAAGTATTGGAACTTCAGTTTCAGCATCAGTCCTTCCAATGAATATTCAGGACTGATTTCCTTTAGGATGGGCTGGTTGGATCTCCTTGCAGTCCAAGGGACTCTCAAGAGTCTTCTCCAACACCACAGTTCAAAAGCATCAATTCTTCGGCACTCAGCTTTCTTTATGGTCCAGCTCTCACATCTATACATGACTACTGGAAAAACCCTAACTTTGACTAGACACGCCTTTGTCAGCAAACTAATGTCTCAGCTTTTTAATATGCTGTCTAGGTTGGTCATAGCTTTTCTTACAAGGAGCAAACGTCTTTTAATTTCATGGCTGCAGTGACCATCCGTAGTGATTTTGGAGCCCAAGAAAATAAAGTCTGTCACTGTTTACATTGTTTCCCCATCTGTTTGCCATGAAATGATGGGACTAGATGCCATGATATTAGTTTTCTGAATGCTGAGTTTTAAGCCAGCTCTTTCACTCTCCTCTTTCACTTGCATCAAGAGGCTCTTTAGTTCCTTTGCTTTCTGCCATAAGGGTGGTGTCATCTGTGTATCTGAGGTTATTGATATTTCTCTGGCAATCTTGATTCCAGCTTGTGCTTCATCTAGCTCAGCATTTCGTATGATGTACTCTGCATATAAGTTAAATGAGCAGGTTAACAATATATAGCCTTAATGTACTCCTTTCCCAATTTAGAACCAGTACATTGTTCCATGTCTAGTTCTAACTGTTGCTTCTTGACCTGCATACAGATTTTCAGAAGGCAGGTCAGGTGGTCTGGTATTCCCAACTTTTGAAGAATTTTCTAGTTTGTTGTGATGGACATAGTCAAAGGTTTTGGTATAGTCAATAAAGCAGAAGTAGGTGTTTTTCTGGAACTCTTTCGCTTTTTCTATACAATTACTAAAGTTATGTCATTCTGAATTTTGACCTAGAAGAGGAAAATGAATTTAAAAGGGTCATGGAATACAGGAATGAAAGTGGACTTAGGGAGACTAGTTAGGAGATTGTTGTAATTGTCCAAGTGGGAGATGATGTAGATTGTACCAGATGTGTATGTGTGTGAAAATGTGTGTGTACACCTACCTGTGCATAAGGAATGAGAAGGACAGGAAGAACATATGTACCTTGATGGGAAAATAAGCAAATTTTAGGTATGCCAAATATTTGAAGCATGTACCTGCAGTTTATTTTGTGACTGAAGTGCTTCATTTACAATTTTTAAGTGTTTATTCTTACGATATTTTGTGGGAGGGAAGTATAACATAGAAAGATAAAAGCATAAGAAAAAGTAAAAACCAGCCTATCTATTTCACCACCATTAGATAATGCCTGTTAGCATTTTAGTGTTTTCCCTCTCATTTCTTTCTATGAATATGGTTTTTGTTTGGGGGATATTGTGTATACATTTGCATGTCAGGAGCTGTGAAGGGTCTGAAATTTTTCTTATTGACATGCTAACAGGTTTGCCTGCCTCTGTTTCAGGGATGCAGGCAGAGGACAAGAGACTTTTGAGTTAGAGGCCTTGGCTTTATTGCTCAAGCATTAGTATATTTATGTCAAGACCCTTTCCATTCCCCAAGTTCTTTGGAGGCAAGACAAGATGGCCAGATGAATAGCTGTATATGTAATGGGTTGCAGTGAAGGAGAACAACCCTGAATTCAGGGAGCTTGAATCTTTTATAAGACAGGGCAGTAAGACGTCTGTCCTTTGCTCTGCAAGGAAACACTATTATACAAGGCAGCAGTATATTTAGCCTTTGATTGTAAGGGGGACATGGTGTGTATCTCTCAAGGCTATTCACTCTAAACAATCCTTGGAAACATGTGATAACAGAAGGTAGCACCTTTGCTCATAAAATATGCAGAAATATAAGGCTCATGGAGTCTCTCAACAAACATACGTGTTCTCATATATCATTACATTTTTTTAATCAGCATTTTAAATGGCTGCATATAGCTGTAAAAGGTGAATCTTTGGGATATAGCGTAATGTACTATCAACTCCCAATTTTCCAAATAATGATCTTTTCAGTTGTTTGCATTTAAAAAGTTTCACTTGGAAATTTCTATTTGAAGCAGAGTGGCAAAAACTATTGCAATCACTTTGGGTGTGTTGTAGCTAAGTTGGAGTAGATAGCAGTTGAGTTCTCCCTGATTTGAAGTCCATGCAGCCTCTTCACCTTGGCCTTATGTATAAATATGCATTGGCTGTGAATGGCTGACATGTCTGTTGTCTCAAGATGTTATTCAGAAAGAGACAGGCTCTGTGAAGTTGACTATTAATGCTGTTATTTGTAGTCTAGCCTACACTAGTTTTCTTCTGGAAAGTGGAGATATTTCCCAACATTTCTGCTGCTCACATGTCTGATTGGGCCTCAGACAGAAGCTCCTACTGCCTGGCATGAGCAGGGCCCAGAAAAGTCCATACAAATCCCTGTAGTGAAAAGGAAAAGAAATCCGAGATCCAAATAATGACCATCTTGTCCAAACATCTAGAGAGGGCCTGGTCTGGTGATGGAGATTAAAGAAAGGCAAAACAGGACCATGACCAGGTTTCAGTCCTGGGGCTTGTGTGGAAAAAAGTACTCAATATGGAGGCTTTCCTGGGGCTATAGGGTCTTCTAAATTATCTAGACTATTGCTGAAGTGACACAAATGGTTGAGACAAGGCCTCCTCAGAGGAAAGGAGGACTAAATGAAACATATCAGGAGGGCCATTTCCTAGTCAGTAATAGTCTCAGAAAATTCTAGGTTAAAATTTGTGACAGATGTTGACATAAAATTGGACTATAAAGTGGGAGGAAGCAACTGTAATACTTTTCTAAGTGAGCAATGATCAGCAATTAATCAGTAGTCAAAGCACTGTAATTTTTTTAAGTGAGAGGAAGAGTTTTGCAGTGGTGTCTTAAAAGTTTTTAAGAAGTATAAACTGAACTTACTTATTTATTGAACAAACATTTTTGATAGTTGCTTTATGCTCTTCTAGAAGCTGGAGAATTGGTAGTGCACAAGGCAAATGGGGTTCCAATTCATGGAGTGTCAAGTCTGGAAAACAAACAAATAGTAAATATCTTAAGATTGTTTCAAGCAGTGAACAGTTCTATGAAAACAAAAAACAGTGTAATGTGATAGACCAGTGGCTTGGGTACAAGGTGGAAGCTGAGAAGTCACCTCTAGGGAGAATGGCTGGAGAGGGCTTTTTTGAGCTGAAACATGGAAGGTTGTGTTTGTGGCAAAGGCATTCCAGGCAGAGGGAATAGTGGAGGCAAAGCTTAAGAGGTGAGAACAAGTGTAACATTTTCAGGGGCTGGAAAAGAGACCAGGAACAAAATGTGCAGGAGGCTAGTGTTGAGCTGAAACATGGAAGGTTCTGTTTGTGGCAAAGGCATTCCAGGCAGAGGGAATAGTGGAGGCAAAGCTTAAGAGGTGAGAACAAGTGTAACATTTTCAGGGGCTGCAAAAGAGACCAGGAACAAAATGTGCAGGAGGCTAGTGACTGAGGAGGGAAAGAAAGAACGATTTATATTGTTTTAAAGATAACTTTGGTCTCTGTACCAGGGTGGCAAGTAGTTAAGCTACACAAGTAGTTGCTGGTGGGTGGGATAAGTTTGTAACAGTAAGTTAGTTGAGATAGGGGATATATTTTGGTGTAAAACCTAATGAAATTGTTGATGGATTGGCTCTGAGTGAACAAGGAAGAAAGGGAGTCAAGGATAAGTTCTGATTGAGAGACTTGGGCTACTTAGTGGTTGGTGTTAAAATTACTGAGGTAAGGAAGACTGAGAAACAAGTGTTTCTTGGTAGAATGGCAGGGGAGTGTTACTAATTTCATTGAAAATTGAAAGGAGAACCTAGTAAATATCTCTGCATGCCATTTTCAAAAGAAAATCTTGCATGATAAAAATAATACTTGATATTGAATTTGCTGCCCAACTTTATTGACTTGTCTTGGGGTATCTAGAACCTTACCTGGCAAATGGATGGATAGATGGATGGAAGGATTCAACAGACAGTTGAATGACTAGATGGATAAATGGGTAGATGTCTTAGGAATGTGCAGACTGACTCCCTCCATTTCTTGTATACAGCTGTGTCTGTGAAGCCATCAAAAGGTGTGTCTCAGAGGACACAGTGTGTGGGTCTCAGGGATTCTGATACAAACTACTTTGTCCATTCTTCTGAGAATCAAGGAAGCAGTTGTTTTTAATCACTGTCCATACTATTCAGTTACAAGCAGCAGGTGGGGCCGCTCTTGCTCACTTTGTTTTCTGGGCCCAATAATGACTTGCATTATCTAGTTCTTTTGATTTCTTTTTCTCCATACTTCCAACTTTGATTCTTCAATGATTTCTACCCAAACTTTCTGGCCAAGAACCATCTTCCAGCCCCTAGGCATGGAGGTAGCCAGGCTATGCTTGGAGACCCCTGTAGCCATTATTTAGTCAAATACCTTTTTAAACATTCATTTGCCACATTATCCTGTTTTTCCCTCATCTAGGCCACTGTGTGTCTTTTGTGTGGCTTCCTGGAAGTGGCTTAATTGGAAATGTTTATACCTAAAGCATATTGTGAAATCATCTCTGAAATCTTCAGACACGGTTTCTCCTCCATGTATATATCACCTGAGCACTTTTGGAATCAATGGTTACAAATAGTTAGTTAGATTGCAGCTTCATTATGAAACCCACTCAGCAGAGAATGGTTCAGTGGTCTGTGGTCTCACAAGGTGGTTATCACAGCTTAGCTGGGGCCACCCATGGCTCTGAAGCTCTCTGAATGCCTGAAAAGATAAGCTCCCTCCTGTCACAGTTGGGTCAACACTTACCCTCCCCAGGCAGGAAAAGGCATCCTTTGACCCTGAACCAGAGTCTGATTTTCATGGGGCTGCCTTACTAAGAGAGCAAGTAAACAAGCACCACCATGCCTGGGTGCCCTTTCCTGCAGAGGGAGAGTCCCAGGCACTGGTGGGTGTTGGGGTCATTTCACAGAGCAGCATGCTTGCTAGTGTTGATCCCAGGAGTTAGGGGCCACTTACATCTGACCACTTCGTTTGGGGCTGTGCACCTTCTGTACTAGTTTTTCCACCCACTTGGCCATGGAAAGTCAATTTGGGAGTCCTTCTTTGCTTTCTCCTAGTTCCTTCCCTGTGCACCCTCCATCCTCCCCTCCTTCACATAACCATTGTAGCTTTCTCCCACAGGTTTATAGACCTAGGAAACAGCCCCTGACCTCGAACATGCCATGCAATTGTGATGCTAGCTACAGCCCAGATATTACGGCCAAGTACCATGGGTCCAGCTACGAAGCGTACATGATCCAAAGATCTCAGGTCAGTCAGCTGCTGAGGAGACACTCGCCCCCACCATTGGGGTTGGGGGTGCATAAGAGCTATATCCCATCTTGACCTTCAGCTCTTCTGATGATTTCCAATATTCATTGGCCATAGAGTCTAGAACCATAGATGAGAGCACTGCATCTTGATTTGTAATGCAATTGCATTTATTATGTATTTGCCAATGGTTCTAGTATTGATGGCCACCTTATAGGTCCAGCTCTTCTGAAACAGGCTGCACTGCTGTTAAGACAAGATTGGCAGAGGGCTTACCATCAGGCTCCTTGAATTACATTTATCTTTTTGTCTCTTAGATACTTTCCTCCCCAAATCTCCCTATACTCTTCCCAGTAAGGAATTTTTTTAAGGCTGTTTTTTTTTTTTTTTTTTTCTTTCTCAGCATCATGAAAATGCACTCCTGGATTCCAGGAAGGATTGAGTGTAGCCCTTCAATCTGCTCCTGGGAAACTGTACAAAGCCTGCATTATTCACGACAGGCTTGGTTTTGGGTATCATGGGGCACATTTGGGAAACCCCAGCCATGCACAGTTAGGCTCCCGCCTGGGCTAAAAGCAGGGTCTGAAGGACTGTTGTGGAAAAAGAAGCAGCAAAGGAGGAGGATGGGCTTCTTTCCCTGACTTAGGTTTGAAATTCTTCCCCACACCCTACTGGCCACAGAGCAAGAAAGAATGTCAATTTACGTATCCTTGTTGCAGATGATAATGAGTCTGAAAATAATAGTGATTGGCTTATAAAAGCATGCCGTTTTTATTGAGAGTTTACTTTGTGCCAGGAAGGGAATCCAGTGTCCCTGGGGGACTTACTCTGTCCCACGGTCCTCACAGCAGCCCTGTGATATGTCAAGATTACCTGCTCTTTCTGGGGTCTGTAACTGAGACTCAGAGTACAGAATAACCAGCCCAACATACAGAGCTTGTAAGTGATAGAGCTCAGGTTTTATATAGCCTGTCTGAGTCCACATATACCCCACCATGTTTAGGAGGCAATTCAGAGTTGCAAGCAGATGGATATTCCAGAAATTCTGAGGTCCTTTTATCTTTGTATACCTAAAGTAGACGCCAGAAACCCATTTGAGAATGGTCTCCAGCCAGCCATTCATAAAGAATAGTTCTGCCTAGAGCTCTTAGGCTTAGGATGTTTGATCACATAATGACTGCTAGTACTTTTAAACTCCCATCATGTGCCAGGTGTGGGTCAAAGGGCTTTATATACATTAACTCATCAACTCCCACCAAAGAGGAAGAGCTAATGCTCTTACAGAGAAGGAGCCAAAGGTCCAGAGAGGCTTGGTGTGCTGCTCAGGCTTCGTAGCCGGACACACCATGATGCTTGAACAGACATCTGTGCCACACAGACAGCCTTAAGTGGATTTTGCATTTGGCATCCGGAGTTTCACTGTGTAGGTTGAATTTTGATTCCAGCACTTGATAGTTGAGTGATCATGAGCAAAATACTGAACCTCCTTGAGCTTCAGTTTCCTCATCTGTAAATTGGGCTAATACATGATTCACAGGGTCGTTTGTGAGGTATAATGTATATAAAGTGATTTGCACATGCCTGGTAGACAAATGTTCCAAATATGTGTGAGCTGCCATTACTACCACTGCTACTACCAATAGATTTTATCACTACCAGCCCTCAGAGATAGTTTGATTTTTATTTCATCTTTGTTGTTTTCCACATATGTTGTAGTCACAGCTCATTGAGAACATACTGTTGAACCATGGGAGATAGAGCAGACAATTGTTGGCACTAAAGCCTTCCTGGTCCCCGTACCCCTAAAACCCAAGCACTTGTGGAGTGGTGAACAGATGTGTTAGGAGTTGTAGACCCCAGTTCCCAACCTGCACTGAACAGGCCCACGACACTTATTAAATTTGTTTGGTTTGTGTATGCATCCCTCATAGATATCAGTCAGAGAGGACATCCCAGGGACAGTGAGTCCCAGATCTCACTTGTCATCACCTGCATAACTGACCTGAGATACCCAGGCCAATGGGAGGGAAAGATCATGGGTCTGGGGATTTTGAGGCAGGTGGGCACATGAGAGGTATTACCCTATTCAGGCTGCCTTTTGAGCTTATCCCATGCAAGACTCTGCCCACAGCAGTCTCAGTGACTGAACATGAGTAGCTCATTCAACAATCCCCTAACTATTGCACTTTGCCAAGCATATAGTGGGCACCAAATAAATATTGTTTTGTGTGAATAATTGCATGATTTCCACAAGCCAGGTCTATACCAAGTGTTTTCTGTACACATAGTTTACAAACATTAACTCACCTTTTCCTCATAAGCAACCAACTACCCAATGCATTGCATACTCATGTCCATCGAGTTGGTAATGCCATCCAACCGTCTCGTCCCCTTCTCCTGCCTTCATCTTTCCCAGCATCAGGATCTTTTCCAAGGAGTCAGTTCTTCTCATCAAGTGGCCAAAGTGTTGGAGTTTCAGCTTCAGCATCAGTCCTCCCAATGAATATTCTAAAGGTACATCCCACAATATGCTCATCACGCTCTAGCTTTCACTGCTGAAAATTCTTCCCTGGCTTCCCTTGCTGGTGGGATAAAGACAAATTCAAACCAACATGCTATCTGCCTTATACATGCAATTCCCTCTGCCTGGAACACATTTTCTTCTTTTCCTCACCTAGTTAACACCTACTGGTTCAATTCAGTCTCAGTCCAACATCACCTTTTCAGGGAGGCCTTATGGGACTTTCTCGATTGGGTCAAATCCCCAGTTTGGCACTCTTGTAGCACATGTACCTCATTTAATTGCACTGGAACAGATGCAGTTTTTGCATTTGTTTTGGTGATTACTTGGATAGAAACTATCTGTCCTGCTAGTTAATGAACTGCATGAGGACTGTGAATGTGACCTCATGACTTTTTTTTCCTTTTGCTGACCGTTTACAGTTGCTAACATTTGCCGGTAGGCATTCACCGAATGTTTGTTGACTGTATAAATGAATGGATGAATGAATTGCTAGAGCAGCTTACTAAAAGAAGAGACTTCCTTGATCAGTCATGACTTTAGACAAAATTGAGCCTCTTAATTCTGCCTGTAATATTCCAGGAAGTCACTATCGGAGTTGTTAAAAAGACATGGAGACTTGTTTGTTGAAAGATGACCACAGAATTGGTGCTGTGTTCTTTTCTTGCCATGTTGCAAGACACTCTGCAGAGATGAATTTTTACCACACTTGAATTTTTGCAAGACTGTCTATTTTGAACCCTTCAGATGTCTTCCAGTTTTGGAGGTTTGTTTTTTTTTTAAATTAAATGTCACTGAGTTTCTAGATATGGCAGAGATGACTTGCCGTTATGAAAGGAGTCCCTCCATTTCTTTCCGGAAAATGTTTGAGCTTCTTATAAATTAATTTGCCCAGAAATACCTAAACTCCCATTAAACACCTTTCGAAAGAGCCAGAGAAGGTGATATGAAATGAGTTCAAAAATTCCAGCTATGTTTAACCACAAAAGAATCTTTATGACACTCTTCAGGTTTTGACATTTGAGTTGATTCTAGGCTGGACACCTTTATGTAGGTGAGAACAGTACAAATTAACTATCTGTAACTTGTTGCTTACAGAAAGATATAAGGGATTAATCATAGTTTGGTAGTAGACATATAAGTCTATCTGACTTTTGTATTCTTCCCAATTCCATTTCTTTGCAAGTACACACCTCTGACACTTACTCCATCTCTCTTAAAAAAAAATCTGCCTTCCAGATTTTTGTCATTTGAGGAGAAGGATTTAACTAGGAATTCATTAAGGTTTTTTATTTTTATTTTGTATGTTTGTTCTTCCTCTAAGGATGCTAGTTCTAAAAATATTATTAAAATTTACAATCTTTCCTTCTTTTGTGTCTTGGATCCAATCCCCCCAACTCTTTTCCTCCACCCTTGAAGAAAGGATTGACATCAAAATAATTAATTCTGAAATCATTGGATTTTCCTGCTGCTAAAGGGTTTTTGAAGAAAGCTTAAAACTAAGTCTTACCCCCTAAGCCTTATTCCCAGATGCTCCCTTGTGTGCTGAAGTAGTGAAATGCACATCCTTGATGAAAATGCCCTTTTTAAAATGAGGGCCAGATACTATTGTTCAGTTAAAATTAGAACCAGCTTATTTCTCGGAGCCAGTTAGAATACTTTTGTGATCAGAGATAAATTGTGCTTGGTTTTCTTTTCCCCTTCCTACTAGCTCTGGGTGTTGCTTTTGGTTACCAGAAAACACACTGGTCAGTTGGGAGCAGGAAGGTATTAAGACCAGGAGACTAGTCCACTGATTCTCTGTGTTGCCCTCCAGAGCTTGCAGAGAAGAGAAGTCCTATATCCAGGTTAACATTCTGGACCCTGTGCAGGTCTACACAGTATAACTGATTTGGGTAGGGCCTACCTCTCCTCTGTAGTGGCCAGACCATCACAGGATTGTCTCCAAGAATTAGCCAGACAATTAGCCACTCCAAGAGTGGGAGAAGGCAGATGCTGCCGCAGAAAGTGTTCAGGAAAGCTGGTTCTAAGGATGAGATTCCAGCCAAGATTGGATCTCGCCACAGGTAGAAGCGTCCTGTCAATAAAAACAAGAATCACCCGAGTGGAGTGGTTCACCAGGCATTTCTTTCTCTCTCTGCTGGGGGCTGCGTGTGGTTGTGCTCCCATTTACACTTCCATTACATGGGATGCAGATGACTTTTAATTACGCTTTATGGTTTGGGAGGTGAGCACAATTGAACAGCGGTGAAGGAACTCCATGCAGTGGGGTTCCCATAGCCTCATGTTGTGGTTGGACAAGTGCCAGAAAGCTTGATGTGATCCCAACATTGTAATGCATCACAGGCTTGCCCTAGATCAAATTGCTGAAATGCAAATGCATTGGTTTTTACTGTAGACTCACTTTGGGTTAAGCTGTTCATGTCCCACTGGTAGAATCTAGCCACATCTCTATTTATCATTGACTAAGTGCCAAGTGTCTTTACAGTTTGTTCTGGAGAACCCCTTTTAAAAAAAAGAAAGAAATACTCATTCTCTTCTCAGCAGGCCAAGGGCAGGGCATTCTCACAGAGGTAAAACTTTAAGTTCTTGGTATTACTGAAAACACTTTACTCTTAGTGTCCCAGTGATTGGTCAGGGCACTGGTCTGCTCTTAGCCTGGAGACATTTTTTACTCTAAGCAGCTGGTGCCTCAATCTCAATACTCAGGGAATGCACTTGGTTTGCTGGTTGCATCACAAACTAGCACTCAAAGACTGTGGAGGCTAGGTGTTTTCTCTGTGATTCCATACGTTTCTCTAATCTTTGTTAGAAATGCACCTTCCAAAACCATCAGGCTGACTCTGGTGGACCACTTTCTCAGTCTCACATTTGAAGGAAGCCACGTTTTAAAAACTGTTTTAGTTCTCTTCCCTAAACATTCATGGAGGTACTGTGTGGAGCACTACTGGGCTATAGAAGGAGATGTTGATACTGACTTTGTCCTTGAGCCTTGGATTTCCATCATCTCTACCACCAATAAGATATTAGTTCACAAAACAGATGACAGAGCACATTGCTATTTTTTTTTTTTAATGCAGAATCATTACCAATGTTTAAAAATTTTTGCTTGCTTGAGGGAACAGGAAGTGACATCGTGCAGAAGTAGGAGTTCCTGTGAATTTTATGATTGGCAATTCACAGCCTAGCTTTTGTGGCAAATGCCTGTCTACCAATGATACCTTATGTTTTCAAGTATCCAAGTATCAATTATCCAGGTATCTAGCCTTAGAAAAGCGTATTCTTTGCTTTTGGAATATACCTTTTAAGTAGAAAAACTTGAAAAGACCGACTTTACCCCTGCGTTTCCCCACTTTTAGAAATACAGAACGGAGAGACGGGTCTGACTTGTAAGTTTTGGAGTGATTTGCCAGCTTTCTTTCAGTAATTTGAAGCACCCCCATAGTGTCGAGCTGTTGGCAGAGTACATCAGAATAACAGGCTTAGCTGAAGGTGACCAAAACAGAGAAGCATACAAATGCCAAGAAGATCTCTCACGTGCTTTTTCTTTTTTTTTATTCAAATTTCACATCTGTGCTCTATTTTTAAACATTTATTCTTTAAGTGATAACGCATGTTTTACCAAGCCTCTTATTGGATTAGACATGTTTGAAATCCCCTCAACTTTAACCTGTTCATTACTGCCTTCAAGAACATTCAGATCTCCCACCAAAGCAGAGAGTATATATGCGGAAATTTTCCAAAATGTCAGCCACTGGGGAGCCATTGTGTTTTGGGGAGGGAGGGACCCAGTGGTTGTGCTGTGTAGATTTGGGGGTGTCTTAGGCTGATGTTGCTTTAAGAGGAATCTAGTGTGGGTGTAATGTGTGCACCATTTTTCTTCATTGTGATAGCTTTTTGTTGTTGTTCACATTTTAGAGTAGGAGGAGCTAACAGTTTTTGAGCTTTCATTGTATACTTGAAACTAGGCTAGGAATTCTAAATATATTATCTCATTTAATTCTCACAACAACTCTGAAAACCAGGTGTTATAAATTCCATTTTGGAAATGAGGAAACTATGGTCTAGGAACCGGGCAAAGATGCCATGATTTGCGAGGGGTCTCATTCCAAGACTTGCATGGTCTTCCCAGCAGATGTCCCCAACTTGGTGTGATACCTCTTCAGTCATAGCCCCCCCTGACCTGGGGCTGAAAAGGAGCATAGAATACAGGCTTTATTCTATGACCCTGAGCACCACTCCCAGCACCTCCCGCTGCCCCAGCCAGCTCCTGCCTTGACCCTGGGGTCACATGTACAGGCTGGGGAGAGGGACTTATCTCATCCTGCATCATCAGGCTTACCCACTGCCAAGGGAGAGGGGGCTGCGGGCTTGATCAAGCGTGTTGCATTTTCTGCTTTCCCACATGAATTGTTGACATTTGCCTCTTGGAGCCTTTGTGTTTCATTCTCAAGATTTCTGCTTGAAAGCCTTTTTCTCCTTTAGTTTTCTGGTTTCTTCTTCATCATTTAACATATAAAAACAGGCTTCTCCTGATCCCTTTTTGTCTCTTCCTTCTTTCCCTCCTCTCATCCTGTAATTAAAAGTCCTTTCAGGTTGTCTTCACCTTATCATCCCACATGAATTGAAAAAAGATCCGACTTCCTGCCCTTGTGTCTTCCTGATGCTGAATTTCAAAAATGAAAGAAAAGTCCTTCCCCTGGCCCTCTTTTTGCTTCATACTACCCCTTGAATAACTGTGCTTAAATTAGACTGATTTTGTCATTGATCAGCATTGTTGCATGGACTGAGTTTACCATTTCCTGACTTCAGAATTTTTTTTTTTGCTTTATCAAGTAATAATTTAATAGGAAAAGGATTTTCACTTTCCTCTCTTCTGATTACAGAAAGACAGTTATTAAACTCAGAATTTAAAATTTCCAGTAGTTTCTCTTTACTCTCACTTAATTGAATATTCTTTTGGGGAAATGTCACTTTCTTTTCTTTTATTCTCTGCAACTTGCAGAGATAAAAGTTCCAGAATCCCTCATATTTACTGCTTTTTTTTTTAATGTAGCACTATATTATTAATAAGAAATCATAAGGATTTAATTTTGCAACTATCCCTATAATGTAAATGATACTTTTCAAAGTTGAAAACACATAAATACATGTTTTATTGTAAAGATAATATATGCTCACTGTAGAAACTTAGAAAAATGTAAATAAAAAACTGAGATCACTCAGAAATAACTGTCATTAAGATTTATAGTTTCCTTCATTCCATTGTCTACATGCATATTTGAACAAAGACATGACATACTATGTAATAGAGGTTTTGTAGCCTTATAAATGTTTAATGTTGTGTGCATTTTCCCATGTCCTTAAAAGCCTTCAAACACATATATCTTGGTTCTATGACTTCCATCATTGCCGTAATTAATTTTATCGTTCTCCTCTTGTTGGGATCTCAATCGTTTCTAGTTTTTCACTATTAAAATCACACTTGGTGAACATTTCAATACATGAATCTTTTTTTTTTTTCCATGTTATTTTCCTTAAGATTGATGCCCCAAAGTTGAAATACTGAAGTCATGGGTATTCTAAAGATTTAAAAAAATTAAACAATAGCTCTCATCAGCAAAGCAGTTGACATTTAAAATTTTTTACATAAGTGTCAACTGTTTAAGTTTGTCTCTAACATGCCAGTTATAGATTTGGGAAAAAATATTCTAATACACTATTCTAGTACAAGTGATAAACTTAGAGAGCAAGAGTCAGAGGAAGACTTTTATGACTTTAGGGGAATAGTTATGAGGAAAAAAAATGGGCAGTTCATTCAACAACTCTTTATTGAGCATCAGCTATATGCCAGATACTCTTCGGGGCACTGAGGATACCGTAGGGAACAAAGCAAAAATCCCTGCCCTGGGGGAAACTTGTATTCTAGTGGAGGACACAACTAAGAAACAAAATAAAGACATTGAATCTGTAGCATGTTAAATGGCAACAAATGCTATGAAGAAAAATGAAGATGATGTTCTGATGTTCTTTGAGGTGTGGGGGTGCTTTTGAATAGGGCATCCTCAGGATGCCTCCTTGAGAAAGGGACAGGTGGGCAAAGACTTGCCGGAAGGTGGAGCACTGCTGGAGAGAGAGTGGTCAATGGGGACGAAGAGCAGCCTGGAGAGTTGGAATCTGTTCTTCTCAAGTCAGATCCTAAGTGCAGTTGCTGAGTTGACAAGGTGGGGGAGCCAGAACCCCACAACACCAGTGTTTAGATGAGATTAATTTTTTAAAAATGAGCACACAACAATCACAATCCTGTTCCGTTATCTCTACCCTGATGTGACCATTGGGAAATGCCCATTGGACACAGCCAGCAAATCTTTATTGAGATGATCTTTGCAACAGTTTGAGAATGAAATTGTGCAAGGAAGTTACAGGTTCAGGTTGGACAGAGAGGTGATCCATTTCAGAAAACAACGATGATTCACTGGTCAACAGTGATGTCTCAGAAGGTCTCAGTCCAGAGTGGTTCTTACGCCCCAGAAACATCTGATTAACTGATCATCTTGAAGCTGGTTTGTTTTCTTTCTCTCATGGCCCAGCACTCCTGGAATTATAAACCCAGCTCAGAAGCCACCCAGAAACCCTACTACTTTGGGCTGCCTTGGGTGTGCCAAAGCCTCTTTGGCTGCTAGGGTGTGAAGCAGCGTGTGGGTCACGAGGCAGGCAAGCAGAGTTTCTCTTGTCAGTCTTCTTGGGTGTGGGGGCCCAGTGCTCTCTAAGATGTCTGACTCCAGCAGCTATCTAGAAAATATGATGTTGAATCTTTAATCTGTATACAAAATAAGGGAACCCACCTTACCAGGAAAGCCCTGGCAGGTGATAGAAGGTGATCCTTCTGAGAATGAACCTGAGGTTCAGAGTTCCAGCCCTGCTCTGACCCCCAACACACTAAGAAACCTCAGGCAGCTCCTTTTGTTTCTCTCTCACAGGCTCAGCTTCCCCATCTGTGAGGTGAAGGGATTAAACTAACAGACTTCTGCGTTCTTTGCAGTTTTGAAAGTCAGAAACTAGTCCAGTGCATCCATCCATAGAGTACCCTGAGTACTTGATCTACACCAATGACTTTGAAGATGCCCACGCAAGTCACAGTATTTACTTTGATGGAGCTTGCAGTTGAGTAGAGGAAATATATTGTTCAGTAAGATATTAATGAAGCTATTATTTCTTGAAAAAATTATATTCTTGGCATAGCATTATACTTTTGTTGTTTCATTACAGTCCTCACAAAAGCTCAAGGAGGTAATACCATCATGATCCTTGCTATGCAAATGGGGAAACCAAGTCAGAATTAGTGAGTGAACCTGACTTTAGGGTAACACTTTGAACCCCTTTGTTTTCTACTGTCATGCAGTTGCCCTATTTCCCACCAGGGAATGTTTAAGAACTCAAGGTTCCAAGGATGATAGAGAAGAAGGAAGGCTCTGGATTTTGCTCATTTGACTTGTGTGATCCTGAGTCATCTTCATTACTAGTTGTATGATGGTGAGGAGGTCAACTTACTTTCCTGTGAAATGGGTATGGACTTTGCTGTCTAACTCACAGAGAAGCCTTATCACAAAGCATTTTATCTGGGGTACGGTCTTTAAAAACCTTGAGGGCTATACAAATGTACAGGATGTTGATCTCAGTTCTGAGGTGCAAAGACAGGGCTATGTTTTTCTTCCCCCACAGAGTAGCACTGTGCTTTGAGGAATGATGGTCCCAAACAGTCTCTGGTGACAATCCATTGACACAAACCTGCTCCGCATGACTTATTCCCTTGACCAAAGAAGAAAGAACTTGAGTGACAATGCTCAGAAATAGGCCCCTGTCTTCTGCTTTTCTGGGAGCCAGACCGTGATTTATCCTTGCAGAAAAATAAATAGTGCAGAAGGTGCAAACATTGCTTTGAAAGAACCCAGTTCAGTGTGGGTTCAGACATCTTACTTCCAGGAAAATGTATCCAGACCTCCCAGCCCCGGTCTTGCTTGTCCAGGCTCCGGGGAGGTCTGCTGGGGCCAGGGTCTTCTGAGGCATCTTGAGATGCGGTCGGGCTTCCAGGGAGAGCCTCTGTGTTCCTGAGCTTTGTAGTGATGCAATCCTTGGTGAGGCACAGAAACAAAAAACTGATATTTTGGACGGGTAAGAGCCATCTCTGGGGGATTATATTTTATGAACCAAAGACAACAGTGTTACTGATTTATCTTAATAGCAGATACTATGAGCAAATGTCCCAGTTGCCTCTTTGTGCTTTTGGCGAGTATGGATGAGAGATGGAATGGAGCAGGCCCAGTCAGCGCTGGCTGGCCCAAAGCGCAGGAGTCTTAATCTTCCTCCCTCCAAATATGTAGCTTAGAAATGTTTCCAGAGTTTTTCAAGTTGCAGGTGGTCACCCAGCTCCGACAAGAGGCATGGCGGGTTCCATCACCAAGTTTTCTGCTTCCAAAACAATTATCTTGGGCTTGAAGGGAAAAAGATGCCTGAATCTTCCCTAGGTAGTTAATTCTTTAAGCTCAGTTACCATGTTCTAGTTCTAAAGATACTATTTATATATAAAGAAACCTTCTTTTATCAAGTGACGAACCCTCCTGCTTGTTATAAACGTGATTGGGATTCTTGGAGGACACTGCAGGACTAGTCTGCATATCCTCCTCTATCATGCTGAACCCAGTGCCTTAGAAGTTGAAGTATAAATTATGTCAAAGTCATGTTCATTGTTGTAACATTTACTAATCCTTATTAGATATGGATAAATTCTCATGGCTTAATCTGGCATGTTGAGCCAGTTGTTCAGATTGTCTTTGGGGACTGGAAAGGAAATGCACAACTTTAGTGTAATTTTTCTTTTGTTTCTTTAGAATGGAACATAATTTTTTATCGTTAGCTGGTGGAAACTTTGGTGAATTGTGGCCAACTGTGGCTCACCCCCACAGGAAGAAAGCATCAGACTTTAGCTGAGAACATATTCTTTGAAACAAACCAGAATATTTGATTTTTAAAATATCTTCCCACTTTAAAAACATGCTGTCCAATAAATATTAATGTTCTGACCCAGACCAAGAGAACTGAGGAAGTAGAAAGCTACAGTTTCTCTCTGAGGAAAATTTTAGAGTGATGTGTGATGCTTTAGTTTAATAACTCCACTGAGCATGGAAATAGTCTGTAAGGATGCAGGTACAGCCACAAGAGTTCACAGAGCATCCTTCTCACCCTTGGTTCTTAATTTATCCGGAGCGGGAGGAGCTAGGCGTTGGCTAAATATCAGACATTTCACATTCCTTTACCAGGTCACCTTAGGACACATCCTGTCACTTCACTTCCACTTCTGGAATTTGTAAAAAAAAAATACACTTGATAAAAGTTCTCCCTTTTGGCTACCAGTTTCATATTGAAAATCATTGTTGAATATTTTAAATTGCTTACATTAAAATCTACTGTCTTTTTTTTTTTTTTTTTTTTTTAGCATCTCACATAGTTTGGTGGTCAGTCAAGCATGCTCAGTAATCACATTTAGGGGACTCAAATCTTGTCAATTGTGTTTGACCAAGTTTGGGGGTCACTAAATCAGTTGATATTATAGCTGCAAGATTATTTAAGTGAGATTCTTGTTCTGTTCATAATTACAGGTTTGTTTTAACAGATCTGTTCTGCAAAGTTTTATGAGCAGGAATTTTCTTGGGCAAATCCACCATGATTCTCAGTGGGGTTGGAGTAGGCAATTTTTGGCCTCTAGGGTAGTTTTTCAAATGAGTGGTCATTAAAAAGCCCAGTTCTGTCCTCCTAGCAACAACCATTTTTCAGCTTCTGCTGAGAGCAGGGTCCAAAATTACCCTATCTCCTTATGAAATTCTGTTGAAAAACGTTAGTCCCTGTGCACTGTGCACAAAAGCCAAATTACTTTTGGAATGTTCTGTGGAACTCTGGGAATTCAGATAGGAATCAAGGAAACAGCACAACATCTTTTCTCCTCCTTTGCTCAATCTGTTGATTGATGTGTAGGCAATTATTCTCCTTACCTTGAACCCTCTGAAGTAGTCTTGGGTCTACCTTCTACTGCTTTTTATTCATTCCTTTATTTGTTTGTTTTTATAAGCATTTTATCTTCTTTCCAAACTCAGAGAATACAAAGAAAAGTTCTGGGAAAGCAGAGGGTTCATTCTCCATTGAAAGCAGTATTCTTCTAATAATTTGCCAGGATGATAAGATGTTTCTCAGATCTTTTACATTGCTGAAATGTAAAATCAAAGAAACCAAACAAAAACCACACACTTATTCGGGACAAAGTCAGAATATGCTCATGCTGGTTTTTATACTCAACACTGCCAAGATCTTTACGGCTTGTAAGCTTCCCAAGCCTTCACAGAAGCATCCCTGGAGAAGTGAGAAAACTTGGAAAAGAGGAAGAAAGGATTCTTTCCTGATTATTCTTCAGCAGTAGCATACTCAGAACATACAGTGAAAAGTACTGGGCCTTTTCTAAGTTATTCCCAACTTGTAACTTCCACAAGTCTTAATGCTGTGTCCCATAGTCTCATAGATAAGGAAGATCACAAATTAGAGTGGAAAATTAAAGGAATTTCTGGTTCTCTGTAATGTTTTTGACTGTCTCAGGCTTAATTCTCAAAAGCAATTTGTGTCTTAAAGTTTAAAATAGTTATATTAATCGGAGCAGCAGTTTCTAACCCCAGCTATCTTTGACATGAACTTTTGAGATTCTTCCTCACCTTCACCAAATACCAACCAGAGGGCCAGCCCAGTGACCTCCACATCAGAATCCCAGAGGAGGGACACCAAAAGCTGATGGGATCTGACTGACAGATCAGCAGTTGGGACATATTGAGCTACTAAAGGAAATCAGCAACCCTCACCCCCTGAAGGTGGGAATCCTTGGGTCACCAAACACTTGCTCTCTGTATATGTATAGATAACCTTACAAATTCGGGTACTATAAGTGTTAACTGAATGATAAGGTCTGGGATGGCTTTTGGCTGCAGTTGTGACCAAAGGAGGTGGAACGAGGGGCTGGTGCAGGAGTGAGGGTGGGAGTGGACACAAGCCTGTCAGCACAGGGCACACAACGATAAGCGAGACAGTTGATCAACAGGGTTTACTGAGCACAGAGAGAATCTGAGCCTGGTTCCAGACATTCCAGGGCTGTAAAAAGAAATCAGAAGCCACAGACTGAACTCAAGTGCCTAGAGCACCTTTCATGATATCTAGCAGCCTAGCCTGATAATGCCATTTGCACAGAATCAAGGAAGTTGAATAACTTGCTGGTAGTTGAACAGCGATCAAGTGACTTAAATTTGACCATGTGACCCAAGCCTTCTAACTGCACTTCTAGTTTTCTTTACTCTGCAGGATACTTCCAGTTGTGGAAACTGTGTTAATGGGATACTTTTGAGCCTGGCTGTGATGGAGGATAAAAGATCTGGTTTTATAGGGAGGAGTTGCTCCTGACAAGGGAAGCACCAGGGTAGAGATGAATCCATGTGGACATGGGATCAGAGACAGAGCATCCTTGGGGAGAGTTCTCTGGAGGAAGCTGGTCACTTGCTCAGGAGGAAAGAGAGAGGCTGGCCCTGCCCAGCAAGTGAACTGTTTCTATCTGATGCACAAGATGGTAGGGAACTGCTATGTATTCTGCAGGGAGAGTAAAATATGAGAACTGTCAACATGAAGCAAGTTTGAAACCAGTAATTTTTATTAATGATAAAATGGCTTCTGAGATGAGACTGCTGGGTCACTCTTGCCGATGAGATCTTGCCCTGCTTATGATGAACCTTGGGCACCTCCCAGGCCATGGTCTTGTTGTCTGCACACTTAAGAGTCATTGGTCGGTAATGATTTGAGTCTTTCATCAATGTGTCCTCACCCTTACTATATTAAGGATAAAATAATAGCATACTTCAATTATACAGCCTATGAGGCATGGAAATTTGGGTCTGTAAAGTTTCAGGACCTGAGAGAAGATCTTTGGGCTGTTAATCTTAATATTCCAGAACTAAGGATCTTATTTTGTTACCAGTTTTCATCTCAAGTTTGTTCCTAAATGATCATTATGGTGCATGATTCTTTTCATAGTTTATTTCCCAAAATAGGAGGGAAAAGAGAGAGAGAGAGAGAGATGGATGGAGAGTGGGGAGGGGAGAGAGAGAGAAGCAGCCTACCGTTTGATTTTGGGTGCTGTTTTTTGTTGTTGTCGATTGAGTAGGACTTGGCCTGAAATGTCCTCTGGCACATGCTATTTCTGAGCCATAATTATACTTTTTAACCCACTCCTTTATGTCTGGGTCCTTAATATCCAAGCTCCTATATAATTATCAAGTTCAGTGTTTGGGAATGAGACAAATATTTTTTGCATGACTTTGTCCTATACATTACTGCATTGCCGTGTTATTACAAGATAGTTCCTAAACTCCGAGCCGAACTATTAACTCTCTCAACTTGAAAAGACACAGCAAAGAGATCCTTCCAATCTTTGGCCCATGATGCGAAACTCAGATGGACACTGACTTGATCCAGCTGAGGGTACTAAGGCTCCTGGGGGAGGATTTGAACTTGGCTGTATTGTGTTGGTCCTGAGTCGGATGGGGACTTGGGAGCCCGTCCTTTTCCATCCAGCTGTATTATGTAGCTGTGGCAGGGACATTCACTGCAATTGTGAAGGACATGCATTCTTAAGTATTTGACAGGGGCCGGGTTTGCTCACTGTCTCTCCAAGTTTGCTGTGCTAGTTTGCTAGACTAGCGAGAGATTGGTTAAGAGTGATCAGAATTTTAGAGGATCAGGTTGAACGGAGGGGAGCTGTGGCCAACAGGCAGGGCTCCCTTAACTCCTGGACTGTTTTTTGAAGTTCTCCCAAATGGAAGCCAGCAGGAGTCTAAGTTCTCCAAGGTCAGTCTCAGGAATTTCTTCTCCTGTACAAAAATTATTTCAGTACCATTCCCCCTTAATCTGAGAAACAACCTATATATCAGCATTTGTGTGTGTATATGTAGCACAGAAAGCTTTCTTATTCTTTTATTTATTACTTCCTGTCATTTATTAAACATTCAAATAATAATAGAAAGAAATAAAGGAGGATGTCAGCTCTCTGAAATCCAAGCATCTAGCAGTGTTTTGTGCTCATCTTTTTGGACTTTTCTCACACGTGCGTGTATGTATGTGTATACCCGTATACACGCACACATACATGAACATGTTTCACTACCCGCTTCACCATCCATTCAAATATATGTTGTGATACTCTTTCCTTCTGATTAATATAAACATACATGACTCTTGAATTGCTAAGAAATATTCTATTATATGCATAATGAATATTCAGTAATTTGTTTTAAAAAAATCTGATACACAAGTATTTTGTTACCTCTCATTAATTGTGCCTGTGATCAACATCCCAGTGAATATCCTTTTACCCTTTTCATTCCTGTATTTCTGTCCAGCTTTCTTTTCAAAAGACTTTTGGACCCCAGAGTGTACATATTTTGAATTTTAATACATAATGCCAAGTTGCCCTCAGGAAAGTTTATACCAGTTTACAATCCTGCCAGTAGTATATGAAAGTACCTAAAGAATATGGAAATTAACTTTCCCTCTTCTTAAGCTTTTTAAATTTTACCCACCTCTAGAGTATTACCACTAAATGCTGAAAAGAAAAATGTGTTTATGAACTACTGTAAGTTTGACATTGATCCACACCCAGATTCCAGAACAAATTATGCAGTCCATAGTTTATGAAAGTTGGAATAAAGTCGACAATCTCTAAGTTTTATTTGTTCACTAAGATTAGGTATTGCTATACTCTCACATTATTTTTTTGGAAATTTAATATAAAGGCAGGACTTCAGCTGATCATTGAACACAACAAACTCATGTATGCATGTGTGTGAGTATATGTATTTTATTTACACATATATGTATGTATGTATATGTGTGTGTGTGTGTATATACATATATATAGGCTTCTGAAGTAGCTCAGTGGTAAAAAAATCTGCCTGCCGATGCAGGAGACACAGGAGCCATAGGTTCAATCCCTGGGTTGTGAAAATCTGAAGGAAGAAATGGCAACCTATTCCAGTATTCTTGCCTGGACAGAGGAGCCTGGAGTGTTATAGTCCATGGGGTCGCAGAGTCAGACACATGATTGAACAACTGAGCGCACACACACACACACACACACACACACACGCAAGGACACATGTGACACGTTGGATTCAGACTCTGTTCAGGGCATTATTCTCTTAGAGGAGCTTTGGGTGTGTGTGAGTGTGTGTGCTCTCAGTCGCTCAGTTGTTTCTGACTCTTTGCAACCCCATAGACCATAGCCTACCAGATGCCTCTATCCTTGGAATTTTCCAGGCAAAATTACTGAACATGGTTTGCTATTTCCTCCTCCAGGGTAACTGCCCAGCCCACGGATGGAACCCACGTCTCTTGCATCTCCTGGGTTGGCAGGGCAGATTCTTGTACCAGTGTGCCACTTGGGAAGCCCTCAGTGAAAAGATGCTCAGCCTCAAATTATAATTAGGGAAATATGAAGGCGACAACAGTTTTTCACATGTTAGATTTTTGAAGATTAAAGAGTTTGATGAGATTTTGTGTTGGCACAATATAGGCAAAGAGGTACAGACTGGAAGTTGACCAAAAGTTTTGAAGGGAAATTTGGTAATATCTTTCAAAGTTTAAAATGTGTATACTTTATTCTAGGGATCTCTACTGAATCTCTTTTCTTTGTACATTATAATAACCTCTGTTACATGTTTCAGCATCCATCCTTGTTGAGAACAAGCACGTGAGGACAGGCAAAGGTGTTCCTTTGCAAAAATATTCTTTGAAGCATTGTTGGAATAATGAAAAGCCAGAAATGACCAAAATGTTAACTTATTCAACAAATATTTACTGGTGCTCACTATGTGCCTAGCAATGCTTTAGGTGCTTGGGATAAATCTTTGAACAAAATAAGTATAGAGATTTCTGCCCTCTGTTTTAGCACATCAATAGAGGACTAGTAAATAGAAGTACATGCATAGAATGGAATATGTAACCATTAAAAATGAGGTATTTCTACATGATTTTGACATGAAAATATGGCCAAGACATCTTGGGCATTTTATTTTTAATGGGAGTTTATGTGTTTCCTTGCTTACATTATGCATAAAAGTTTTCTTAAAAGACTGGCAAAAATCCTTAATAGTAGGATAGATATTAGGATGTTAGGATAGGGGAAGGGAGAATTTTTTAAATAAACTCTTTTATACTAATTTTTCATATCTAGATGTTTGATTCCTATAATAGCTTATAGATGTTATAAAAAAGAAGAAATTAGAAAGCTAAATTAGTGGTTCTGCTAGAAAGTAGTTCTACTCTCAAAGAAGATGGAAAATTCCTTAACCTATCTGTAGGCACTGAGATCAAAATGATTAGGTGTTTGATGCTGTTCAGACTGCAAGAATGGAAATTAATACTATAGTACCTTGGAATGCAAAATGAAAGACATGAGATGGGCCTGTGGTATTACTGGTCATGGACATGGTGAACTTGTCTACACATGCAAATCAAATAGGAAGGCAGCCAGGGGCAGGGGAAGGGCCTTGGCCCAGCAGTCAAGAATTCTGGGGCTTTCTCTGGGTTTGTGACTGACTAATGTTCAACCTCCTGGAGCCTCCTTCTCCCTTTCTGTAAAACAGTGAACTTGGAGTCACTGATTTAAGGCATGGCCTAGCAGTAACATTACATGAATCAGGATTATTCTGGCAAATGCTCATTTGTCGGAAAGATATTCAAGATAGCTGCTGGAATTGCAACTTTCCGGTTACCCACATCCATTCAGTGCTTTGAAGAAACACTAGTTATGTAGTTTAATATCTGCTTTTGTTTAGACTCAAGCTGAAATGCTTTTGGATATTTTGTACTTAGGCTATTTCAACTCCAGGGTCATAGAAGATCAGGTTTTTTGGAGTCCACCTTAAACAGATGACTAAGAGAAATTGATTTTCAAAATATATTCTTCGGACAAATTTAATTTGATGTGATGGAGAAAACAGACAAACACAACAAAAAACAACATGAGTCAACACCCTGGACATTTCCCGATGAAACTAGAATGTAATTTCATCCTTTCTGGAAACTGGCTTTCTTTAGATCCCCAAACCCAAAAGTTGCATTTTGTCTCTTCTTTGGGGATAGAGTTTCACAGAAGAGGTGGTGGTTGTAGTTGAGTTTTCATTCTTGTTTGCTGGGGGAATATCAGCCTGGAGCAGAGTGTGAGGGGACCTGTCAGTGACATGCCTGTGTTATTCGTGTGTCTCTGGGAGGCTCCATGGAGACCTTGTATCCAGAGAGGAAGATGCGACTCAGACTCTCCTTCCCCATGGAACTAAATTGGTCCTAGTTAGGGTTGGTTCAGAGTACCCAGTATAAAGCTAGTAAGCATGCTGAAATCCAAACACAAGGGAGACAGCACAGCAAGCAACGCAAATGAGAAAATAAACGCCAGAGGGAATGTTTCATAAATTTGGTATTTGGGACACTCCACTGCCATTTCTGCCTTCCCATTTGTTTTTCAACTGATTGGAAAACTACTAATGAGCATGTTTACATTTTCTCCAGTTGTCTTACCCAAGTGTGAGACCAGCTGGGGAGAGGGGTTTGTTCTCTGTCCAAGCCCTAGCTGTCTCTCCCTCCGTCGTCTTCTCACTCTCCAGCTGCCAGACCCCCTCCGCCCTGCCAAACCTCTCCTCGCCTGCTCACCACCCCTCTCCCTGGGGTTCTCTCTGTGTTCAGCACCGGCCAGCAGCCCCGCCACATGTTTTGCATTGCTCGCACCCTCCCTTCTCTCCCCACTTTGTTGTCATTTGTTTTGTTTTGAAAGGGGTGAGGTGCAGAGGAGGTCTTGGGTTTGTGCCCTTCCACTCAGCCTCAGCACTGGGATTCGGCCCAGATTGCATTTGCCCCCATTTCTGCACTGAGCTCAAAAGGCCCTGTAGGATAATGTCCTTCTGTCCTCTCACAGTTCTTCTGAATGCATTTTCTCTCTCTGGTCTGCCTCAAATTTCTGGTCTCTGCCCTCTATAACCCAACTTGTTCTCAGTTGCTTTGCTGTTTCCTTCTGATGAGGGTGTCTCAACTTCTCTCATTTTGAAAACCACCTTCATAAGGTTTTCCATGTTCTCTGACGTAATTTCTGTGAATTCCCTGTTGGAATGGTAATAAGATTGTTACCATGCATGCATGCTCAGTCACTTCAGTTGTGTCCGACTCTGCATGACCCTATGGACTGTAGCCCGCCAGGCTCCTCTGTCCATGGGATTCTCCAGGCAAGAATACTGGAGTGGGTTGCCATGCCCTCCTTCAGAGGATCTTCCTGACCCAGGGATCAAACCTGCATCTTTTATATCTCCTGCATTGGCAGGCAGGTTCTTTACCACTAGCACCACCTAATGTATTCAAACACATATTATAGCAAACCCATAACTATGAAAAGGGCTTCCCTTAATAGCTCAGCTGGTAATGAATCCGTCTGCAATGCCAGAGTGAAAGTGAGAGTGAAAATCACTTAGTGGTGTCTGACTCTTTGTGACCCCATAAACTATACAGTTCATGGAATTCTCCAGGTCAGAATACTGGAGTGGGTAGCCTTTCCCTTCTCCGGGGGATCTTCCCAACCCAAGGATCGAACCCAGGTCTCCCACATTGCAGACAGATTCTTTACCAGCTGAGCCACAAGGGAAGCCCAAGAATACTGGAATGGGTAGCCTATCCCTTCTCCAGGGGATCTTCCCAACCCAGGAATTGAACCAGGGTCTCCTGCATTGCAGGAGGATTTTTTAGCAACTGACCTATCAAGGAAACCCTGGTTCAATTCCTGGGTCAGAAAAATACCCTGGAGAAGGGATTGGCTACCCACTTCAGTATTCTTGGACGTCCCTAGTGGCTCAGTCGGTAAAAAATCCACCTGCAATGTGGGAGACCAGGGTTTGATCCCTGGGTTGGGAAGATCCTCTGGAGGAAGGCATGGCAACCCATTCCGGTATTCTTGCCTGGAGAATCCCCATGGACACAGGAGTCTGAAGGGCTGTGGTCTATGGGGTCACAAAGAGTTGGACACAACAGAGCGACTAAGCACACATAACTATGAAAACCCCCACATACTCCCTGTGCTTCATCTTGCATATCTCCAGGTATGTGGGCATGTCTCCTCTTAGCCCTTCGTGTGTAAGGCTCTCCGTCCTCTCCTGAGGTGCTGCTGGGTTACTCAACCTTCACGTTTTCCTCAGCGTAGTCATTGAACTGTCAGTTTCCAATCTATTGACTAGTTCTGTTTGGCCAATACCGTGAGTTAGTTTCCAGAGTTCTTTAGTTGAGGAGATGATTCTACCCAGGCCAGTGATAATGAATCTTTATTGAATGTATGAATTGAATGAGGACCTTGACCTCCCTTGTCAGCACAGTTTTAGAGTCTGAGTTCTAATGTACAAACAGCCTTCTCGGTTTTTTTTTTCCTCTTTTCTTTTTTTTCCCTTCCTTCTTTCCTTCCTCTCACCCTTCCTTGCTTTTTTCCCAGCCTCTCTTCTATTCTTTTTAGTTACTAAAATTGGAATTTGATTTTCAAGCTCACTTTCTAAAGAAACTCTAATAAGCCATACACGGAATATGTCCTTAGTTAGTAGAAGTCTGGGTTTTGTTTTTTGTTGTTTTTTTTTTTTTTTCCCAGAGACCCTCTATTGACTCTCTGAGTTGAAACAGTTTAGACTCCACATAAAATATGCATTGTTTACCCAGGCTCTTCATGCTCTGCATACTGTTACAGTCCTTGAAGAGCTTGTCAGTGACAAGTAAGATAAATGAGTGAAGAGGACTTTACAAGTGTTTAAAAGCTAAGTATAGCATGTGCTGTCCACTACTTAATTAAACAGACCTGAGCTTAACTAAGTAACTTTGTGGTGGAAACTTCTAGGGCCTTCCCCTTTTCCCAGACCCCTACCACCTCCAGCAGTGCTCAGAATGTTAGAAATTTCTTGGTTGTCTTCAACTGCCGACATGTAAGCCTAGGTTTGAAACCATCCTGTTGGTTAAAACATTAAAAGTTAGTGCAGCTTGTGGATAATGACTTTTGAATTTCTATTAGGACTTGGTCAGCAACATGGGGCTCGATCAAAATTTTTATAATGTGTCTGAGTTTCATCCTTTTCACAGACAGCTTTAAAATAAAAAGTGAGCTCTTTCTCTCATCAGCTCTAATTGGGGTCACTGTCCAGAGAGTCAAGAGCCCATTTCCAGCTCAGTCTTACTTTTTATACTGAAGGGATCAGTCTCTGAATCTGAGCAGGAGGGTAGAGTGGGTACTTAGGAAGCTGTGGAATCATACTCCCACATCTATCAGTTGTATGATCTTGGGTAAGTTTCTTAATCTTTCTCACTTTCTTTCTTTCTAAACACTACCGCTGCCATTATGTATTTTACTTTTACTTTCCCTTTTTACCCATACATTCCAAAGGCATTTTTCTCAAACTTATCCCACAATCTCAACTCACAATATTGTTGCAAAGAAGGCAAACAGAGCTATCATACTGAAAAGCCTCAGTTTCTTTATATGTAAAGTAGGGATAATCACAGCCTCTATCAGGGATGATAGTGAAGATTCCCTCTTGATTTTTAGGGGCTTCATCCCCTGTGCTCACCACCATTAAAGATTTTGAATATGCTCTTCTCCACCCCCAGCCTACATCAGAGCTTTGCTGGGACTGATGAGAAGAGATGGCAACAACAAAGTGCTGTGATTGGCATACAGCAAGGACTAGGAAATCCTGTTATTATTCTTGGTATTCACAGAGGCTCTGTCTCACAGTGCCAGTCTTCTTTTTGCTACTATTAAGGATCTTTATATCATTAGCAAAGTACATAGAACTTTTTCTCTGGCCCCGTGGTCTACACTGGCTGGTAGCAGAACAGAGGTGATGATGGTCTCAGCTATACTATCTGTCCAGGACCCTTTGGGGAATTTGTCAGGTTCCTAGAGTGACAGCAAGATGCAGTTGATTAGAATAATCTCCCTCGCTTGCTTTTAGAAGAAAAAAAAGAAAAACTACCAAAAAAAGTACAATAATAAGAACAATAGACTAGCATCTGTCATGTGGAGTTTCATTCATACGAAAGGCATTCTTTCTTGCCTACACTAAGGGACTAGAATGCTGGTTATTTATCAGTCACCTCACTCCCTCATAGACTGGGGGTTTTTTCTGAGTGTATGAACTTCTGTCTGCCTTGTTCCCTGGCCAGACCTACAGGGGTGACCAGGGGAAGACCTCAGGCAAGGAGAAGTGCAGGGGTTTGAGGTGGGATGACAGCAGCAATCCAGGACTGACCATTCAGTCTGCAAGTGACCTCCAGGGGTGGGACAGGAGGATATGGGAGGGGCACTGATGTCCCTATAATAATTAAAAATGAAATAAAATAAGGGCACTCAATGACTAGATACAAAAATAGCAGCCAAACTGTCCATGGTGACTACTAATTTTCTGTCTATAAATAAGAGCTGAGGGAAGCAGCTTCAGCAAGGCTGGGAGGAAGAGTCTCATCAGTGTCTTGTTTGGCTATGGATGGATGGCAGGACTGATGAGCTAAACATGCGGGAGGGGATCAGACCAGTTTTCAAGGCAGGACTGATGCTGCAGCGGTAGTTTGTGTATATATTTATAAATACATTGATGTCCAGAGCCTAGCCCAACTTCTCAAAGATAGCATGATTTGATGTGTGTGAGCATATGGCTATGGCTCTTCCATAATTCCTTCCAAAACCCCAAGTTGATAAGTTCTTCTGAGAAATAAGATAACGAATTACCATCACAAATATTTTTCTGACTCTCCTCACATCCAGTAAAGGAATGAAGAAAACAACACATACACAGATGTCATGGTATTTTAAAAATTTATTTTTAGTACGTTTATTATTTAATTTGATTTCTTAATTTATTTTTTAATTGGTCATGTTGATGTACATACCATGTTTTGAATTCCAGTTCCCCTCATTGGCCTGTTTTTCTTCTCATGATGATTAGAGGGTGAGTTTATCATTCTGGGTGAGAATCTCCCCAGTTCACCCTTCCTTATAGCTGTGTCCACACCAACTCTCACATCTTAGCTCAGAGGTCATCTGACCCACGGAGCCTTATCTGATATCCAGCCCTTAGCTGGAGTAGATTTCTCCTGCCTCCAGACACTCAAGTAAACCAAGCCTTTCTCCTTGTTTTTCTTCTTATACTGTGTTCCAGTCCATCCTGTAATTCCTCATATGTTTGTCATTGCTTTGTTGCATGCATCTGGCCTGGGACCTTACCATTTATAAACAACTATAGGACTCTGGAGTCAGAAACCTGGGTTTAAGTCCTGTTTCTATACTCACTAGCTAAGCAATCATGGGCTTGGTTTCCTTGTCTGTAAAAGACAGCTCATAAGAATAGCTGTCTCAGAGAGTTCAATGAATGTGTTCTACTCAGACACTTAGCCTGACATATAATTGCTCTAGTCTTGTGGTTGCAGGAGTTTGATGAGTGTTGCATGAATTTCTGTGCAGTGTCCACAGTAGAAGGCATTCCATCAGTGATTCTCACTTACTCCCATAAGGTTTCCTAATGCTGAATACCCCCCTAATAGCTTCTTCATCCCCCTGCTTCATTCTGTCCTGCAGGAGTGACCCAGGCATTGGAGCACAGCCCCTGCTCACTCATGACTCACTGCCGGGTGGGCCTGTGGATGTTCTGGAAACCCCTTCCCGTCCACTGCTCAGTTGTTGTCTGGTGTCTTCATCTTTAACTCAGAGACAGGAACTGTTGACCTTGCTCTGATTTCACAGAAAGAAGGCCAATAGAAGAGTTCTGGACTATTTCGGATTTCCCTGGCAGGAAAGAAGCAGAAAAGAAAACCTGAGGGGAGAAAGTGTAATTGCTAGTATGGTATTATCTCCATATCCCATAGCAACAAATTTGTTATGTATTTTTTTCTTATTTAAACCATATTCATGAAGGTTTCATTCTTAAGTTGATCCAGATGACTGATCAAAGCGTAGTTCGTTATTGCCACCTTGCTAAAATATTTTCAAAGGCAGTTTTAATATTACACTTTTATAGCTACATATTGCTATTAAGCTATTGAGTCTATTACTAGTCAATCAAGGATTTTCATTTTGTTTCAAGAGCTCCTTGGATAAACTCTTCAGAAATGTCAAGAGCGGTGGAGTCTATGGCACCTTTTCACAGATGGTGTTCATCAAGGATTTTAGTTAATAGATACAGTTTCAGTTTTCCATGGTTGACTTTTGGTGCTAATGAAAGTATTCTAAAGATTCCTGCTCTTCCAAAAGCTATACTATAGTAAGGAAATGAACCTCATGACACCCCCACTCTCTTTATTCTTAATGATGTAACTACCCAAAGACATGAAGTATTTCAGTAGGTCCATTTTATTCAAGAACAGAATATTTCTCAAACAAGAACAACTTGACTTTTGTAACAGTTCCAGAACTGTACATTTATCCTTCTCTCTCACATCCAAGAAAAACAACAACCAAAAACAAAGGCATGATGGGGAAAGTTAAACTATCACATGAGAGTTATATACTCAACTGATTCATCATAGATGCTAATTCTGTATTTTTTCTGTTTATCTTTTCCAAATAGCCAGTATCCTTTCCATTCATTCCTTCATGCACTTACACATTTATTCACCATACATCTACTTTTTATATATCAGACTGTGCTAGGTGATGAATCCAAGGGTAGTTCGTATTTAGCACTTTCCCTCAAGAGAATTTCAACCCAGTGGCAGATAAAGCCAAGAAAGAATGCAGTTATTTACCATTCATAGAGATAAATGCTGTGATGGAAGTAGAATTCTGGGGAAGGCAGTAGAAGGGCACTTAATACCTTCTGCGGTGGACTTAAGGAAGGTGGTTCTGGAGGTGATAATGTCGAAGCCAGGACCAGAAGAACTAATGGGTATAACCGAGGTAGAAGAGGACAGAGGCATGACAGGGCTGAGGACAGCATGTCCCAGGGCGGGGGTGGGGAAGGTGGGATGCTGGGAGGTGAGCAGCAGTTACCTCGCAAGAGCTTCATAAGCTGTGCAGGAGATGGGGCTCTTTCCTGGGGACATTGTGGAGTCTCTGGGAATCTAAAGCCAGGTAGTAACAGAGGTCCGATGTCTCTCTGACTACAGATCGTGTTCGACTGGAGGCAAGAGTGCAGCAGGAGAGCTGTTAGGAACCTATTGCCCCAGAGAAATAAGGTGGCGTCTGGAAGAAAGAGGAAGTAGAAAATGAAATCTGATTAGATTTGTCTCAGCAGTCATGACATAATATAATAAAACGAACATAAGCCAAAACGAACACAGCCAAACTTGAACGTGTCAGGTCAGCAGTTTGGTAAACTCTGAAAAGGAAATAAAAACGGGTTTTCGTGAATTACTAAATGAGGCCATTACTTCCCAAGAGCAGTGCTGTGGAAAGCTATCCTGCTCCCACTCTGTATTAGCTTTCCTGGGATTTCACTTTTGATTGTCCAGAAGATGTGCTGTTTAAGGCTTTGTGGTGGGCACCTTGTGTATCTGATGGCTACAGGGATATGAACCATTACACATGGAATCACCTGATGAACATGTTTGAAATTATTTGAGCAAGCACTATCCTTGTTCCAATCCTTAAAATTTTTCTGCAATTTTTCTTCCATCCACCTTTAGGGAGTGTTATTCATAGCTTCCTATCCTTATAGACCATGCTTGGCATGTTAGGAAACCAATATAATTGGGTGGAGATAAGGATAGGTAGTGTAGATTGAAAAAAAAATCAAGAGCTCCATTTCCAATTTGATAATTAAGTGAGCAGGATCAGTCAAACGTTTTTATGGAAGGGAAAACTAGAAACCAGCCTGTAAGCACTCGGTCACAGTTTAGGGGATATGCTACAAGCTAGATAAATAAAAATGGTCTAAAGTATCAGGCTAAACTCTCATTTTTCATCTCCATTTCACACTCTTCTCTTCCAGCCCAGACTAATCAAAAGAAGCCTCTTCCGCTCGCAATTGCTGTGTGTACATTTCCCCCAGATCTGGTATTCACATGAACAACGTGGTTTATTTATATTTCCGCACCAAATTGGAGAGATGACATCATTCATTTACAGTCTTTATCCCATGACATGCCTATTCTCCAACACCTCATTCCAGCAGACACATTGAGGACCACATATAGCATCTTGTTTAGCTTGTACATTCTTTTATGGGATACAGTTCAAAGGTAGGGAACTTTAAGCTTGTCACTGGTAAGAAAATAATCTCATAAAATCACAGGAGCTTCCCCAAAGGATAAGGACATTATGATGTTTATAATAGAAGGGTTATTATTTGTTCATTTAGGCTTCATCACTCATTCTTGGGTGAGTCCCTTTCTTCTTGACCATAGCAGATCTTACAACTCCCTTCAGACTTTCGGAATTCTTTTAGAAGAAACAATTCCAGATTTATTAGATCGTGAGTTCAAAACTGCAGGCTCCTGACGATACTGGAATTTTAGGTGTGAATACAGCATTTCACAATCGCGTGCACGAGTACAGGCCGGGTAGGGGAGTCTCAGCATTTGGTCGGCAACAGCTCCACTGAGCTGCTCTTTCTCACAACATATAACATGTCCATTGGGTCTTCTGACACTTTAAGTGGACATGTGAAGGCTGGAAATGCTGTCAGCTGCCAGAGGTTGCCTGGATTTTTTTTTTTTTTTAAGGTGGCTCTTTCCCTCTATTTTTATTGTCTTTATCCATATACTTGCATTTTTTAAAAAAAGGTCCACTCTGGGGCCTTTCAAATATTGTACACATTTAAAAAACTGGAGTGAGTAAATCATGAGACATCCTCTGTCCTACAGAACTGGAATGTGAAGTCAGTTTCCAAAACTTAATACAACCAAAGCATTTATGAGAAAGCTATTTCTACCTGTTCAGCTGTTTGCCATTTTTTTTGCTAGCAACATGGCGAAGAGAAAAGCCTCAAGATTGGGAATTGGAAGGTCCGGAATATCTCCAGGTTCTGTCAAGAAAGACACTGAAAATCTATGCCTTTATTTTCCAGCTATAAATGAGGATAGTAATACCTCCCCCCAGGAAAGTTTTGAGGATAAATTAGATAATACATGAAGAATACTACAAGAATAGACTGCTAGGTCCAGAATTGTTATCCGAGTGTTGTTTATGTTACATACTAAAATTCCAACTGTCTGGATGCTCTGGCAGCCTCTGACTTTCAGCTCTCTTAAAGTGTTGATGGCTCATTGTCATGAGCCACCAGTGGGGTTGTTAGGGCAATTCATGAGATGTCCTCAATTCTTAGTGTGACCTTCCCTGGCTGAAGACAGTTGGGTTTCTCACCTCTAGAATGACAGTGGCCCTCAAAATTATGACCGCTTCTTTCTTTGAGTCACTTGTTACAGCAACATATATAATGTTACCTGTCTCTACTTGGCCCTGTTTTAGACACTGGAGAGAGTCTGATGAAAGAAGCAGTCTGAAGTTTACTGACAAATGGGTGGACGAATCCATGGTTAGAGAGTCCATGGTTAGAGAGGTGTGGTAAGCAGGAGGTACATGTCACCTGGTCTCAAGGATGGGGTCAGGAAAAGGCTGTGCATTAGCCTGACACAGAAACTAGAGGCAGGGAAAGGTGGCTGGGGCAGCTGTCACAGACAGAGGAAACAACATGTATCAAGGAGAAGTGTCTTCCGGTAAACAACAACAACGGCAATAGTAATAGTAGCGTGACTTTTATTCAAGCCCATTTTGTACCAGATCCTGGACTGACTTGAAATCCACTCTCTTCACAATACTTTCTCCTCACAACAACCCCAGGGAAGAGGTTCTTATTACTCCTGTTTGAAAGTTGAGGAAATTGGGGCATAGAAATAGTTAACTCTTAAAAGACCATGTAGCCAGTGAAGAGGTGGTTGAACCCAGATGGCCTTATCTCCAAGCTCACACTTGGAGTCTCTGCATTTCCCGGCTTTCTGAGCTGGATATTTTTATCTGCCTTTCTCCATGGACTTCAGGCAGTTTTGTGGATTCTGTGACCCTTGTTAGCTCAGTTGATCATTGGTCTCTTTCTTGAGACCATATAGTTCTGTAGTCCTGGGAGTTTAATAAAACCATATAGTTCTGTAGCCCTTGGAGTTTAACTCTGACACTTAGTTGCCTCATGTGACAAACATAGCAAGGAGTAAAATTACAGTGGTTAACGCTTCTCCATCAACTTTGCTTTCTTTGCCTTCATTTCCCTAAAGAATGGTATTAGTTAAAATGTCCACGGAGAGCCATTGCCCTAGAAGTCATCTTCGCAACAAACCGGCTCCGTCAGTATTTTTGCATTTGGCAGCCTTTTGGTGGATCTCTCTGCCTCGTCTTGCAGGACGACTGTTTGTAGCTCTCTGTCTGCCTCCAGGTCTTTCCCATCTTTTCATCCAGGGCTTCCTTCTCTTGCTTGCTCTAGAGCATAGGATGTGATGGTTGGCAATATGTTATTGCAAACTTACTATGGATCTGTGTGATCGCTTGATAACACAAAACAAAGCACTTTAGCATGTGTGCATTTATTGCCTTTTAAATCACGTGGGGGAAGTACACTTGTGTCTATGAATGTCTATCCAACAACATAGTGGATTCAGTGATGTGACAGAACCTCTGTCACCAAAGCTAATGGAATGGGGAATTCTTTATTGTGTCCATTGAACTAAAAGTGAAAATCTCTGTTCCTAAAAAAAGAATAATGGGAGCCCTACAGGTGTTGTAATTATGCCCTGACCCTCTTTGGCTGGTCTTCCATCTCCTGATGAAATCTTCCCTGGTTTGTATTCCGTGCAGACGCAAAACAGAATGAAGCTGATGGCGGACAACTATGATGAGGACCACCACTACCACCACCACCACCATCACCACCACCACCGAGCTCCTGGGAGGTCGCAGCATTCCAATCACAGGCCCTCTCCTGACCAGGTCAGTTTCATTGCTGCTTACCTCTAAGACCCCTTTTACCCTTTGGATATTTTAAGATAAAATAAATAATCCTCAAGAAATAATAAACAGCATAAAGTGATACGTTCTTTGAACTGAAACTAATAGCTTTGGTATTTATTTCCATCACTCAAGGAATCTAAATGTTTTCCTTTCTCCTTCCTCTTTAAGGTTTTGTCTGTTCTTGTTTATGTTATGCATTTTCTTTCCTCCTCTCCTTTCTTTTTCATAGATATGTAGTCTATTGCTGGCATAGTATCTAATGGTGGGTTACTTTGGAATGTTGTTTTCCGAGTTTTAAGAGAAAGCACTTTGTTTCCATGAGCTTGGCAATCAGAGAAGCCGTGAGTTTGCTGAGCACTGTCCTAGAAAATCCCTTGGTGATTCAAATTAAAAGTGGGGTAAAACTACATGAAAAGAGATCAGTTTTGCTTGCATTTTAGCCAGTGAAGTCAAGGCGTCTGGTTTATTTGATTTGGACTCTATTTTCTCACTTACCTAAGTAAAGAAGTGAAGAGATGGATTGACAAAAACACAGTTCTCCTGCACTTTTCAGTGATATTCACCTTCACCCACCAAATGCAAAAACTGTTTACATGTTTAGCATTAAAATTCTTGAAGGTAAATTTTATGGAAATTATGAAATTAAATGCAGATTAGCAGGATATCATAGTCAATATTAATAGTGTTTCCTCTTTTATCCTACTGTGACCTTTTTAAAAAGTAGTGTAACTTATACAATAAATTTCAAGAGAGGTGGGGTCATAGGTAATGGAATGGAATGATCTGAATGTCTTTGTTATATGTTTCTAAATAGTGAAGAGTGAGATTATTTGAATTACCTGTGTGGAGAGGGGTTTCACTATTTATTAGAGAAAGGGGTGCTTATTGAACTCCTAGAATTTTTTCAGATAACTCTGTTTCCTTTTTACCTCATGTTGCTAGCATCCCGTAGGAGAAGTTAAGATTCCAAGTCTCCAAGAATTTTACTAGTAAGTGGTACAATTCCAGAGGGCGCTGTTTATATAGTTCACAACATAAGACATACCCCCTGGAGCTGTGCAGTAAGGTAGCTCCAATCAGAGCGATCCTCACCCCCAGCTTGTCCCTGTCCTTGTTCTGGGAAACATTTGGCTTCAGAGACCTCAACCCTGGAAAGGATGTTCACACAGGACATGTTAGTTTCTGAAGCTAAGTGCAGAAAGGCACCGGTTTATGTCATTAACTCTCAAAAAGGGTTCTCAGTTTGGAGATCAGCAAAGTGGAAAGTGAGGTTGATTTTATGTCTTTTTCTTGAATGTCTGGTTTTGGTTTGATTTGGTTTTATTTAGTCAGTCATCATCCCTCACAACCAACACCACTTTTCCACATTCACCTACCCTAGTGTACCTGGCATCCTGCTAATTCATTCTCATTCTTGATCCCTGCCCTTTGCTCCTTGACCTTCTGCCTTGGGAAATGAGTGTAAGGTTTTATTGGTACTAGAGACCACCCTGGAATTTCCCCCAGAGAAACAGGAACAGAGAACACTATAGCGACAGAAAAAAGGATATGGACCCAACCTGGGGGGGTGGGTCACATCAGCACCCACTGAGATAACAGTCTTGTTTCATCACTGAGACGCATACGCTAATGTGTCGTGCCAGAAACACAGCACCAGTTCAAATTTATCTGCCTGTGAATGCTCTATTTTTATTTTGTATAAAAGCTAGCCTCCAGATACTTTTCTAGAGATCTCTAATCATTAAAGTAGAGTACTTGCCTGTTTGGTTGACTTCTGTTCGTTGACAGACACTAGTGGTTGTTATAAGACAGAGATCATTGCTCAGGTGTGGTGCCCTCCACAGAAGAGTTAGCATTCCTTGAGAAGTGTCTGGCTAACATACGTGGTCAGGACCTCTTGTACGTTGCCAGTTATTAGGAAGGTGGTGATGACCTTCTACTTTCACATTCTCCATCTCAGTAAGTACTGTAAGCAACCCATTAACTTAGAGGCAGAGAGTGTCATCCTCTTCCTCAGAGGAAAACTCCACTGAGAGGAGGAGGCCCTTAAGAGCTGGAGGTCCTTTGCTCATTTAGCCGAGGCTTGGAGCACCTATCCCACGATGGCCACTTTGCTGGGCTTGGGTAAGGGAATAATGGATAAGAGCCTTATATTCAAGGAGTTTGCTGTCTAGTTTAGAGCAAAAATCTGATGTCTCATTCATTTCTGTTCAGGATAATGTCAGTCAGAACAAGACAGATAACAGGTAGTTTTAACTTAATTAGGGGGCCCATGACTTAGGAATGCAGTGGGGTTCACTGTGAAAGATAGCTTTTGTGACTTTAAATTGGAGTCAGCAAGGCTGTAATACTCCCTTGGTGTATTTTTTTCAGTCAGGGGAGGAGACTCAAGCTGGGAGCCCTCATAGGAGGAGGTTGACTCCAGAGATGGAGCTGGCAAGACCTCCCTGGGCTGGTTAACCTTTCTGACCACGTATTCCTGCTCTTGGACAATGATGCTTCCCCCTGTATGGGATATGGAGATTGATATTCACCAACTCATGTATCAATATGTGCATCGTTATAAATCTACATCCCAGTCGGTGACAGTCATTGAAAGGCTGGGAAGTCTTACCCAGTTGATTACAAAAGTGACACATAATTGTGTAAGCATATATACTAACATGTATGGAGTGGAGCTACTTTTTAGGAGATAGTGACAGCTTTATATCAGTTCGTGGCAACATTAGAGGCTGAATAATGGATTGATTTGGATGAGATTTGAACTAAGTGTTCATGATGTACCCCTGTTAAATGAACTGACTTAAAGGGGAAAGGTCTCTTTGAGGGATTCCTGATTCCCTTCCCATGAATATTTTAGCCCTAACTTTCCTGTGGCCATGAGCACTGACCACCTATACCCTGTAGAAGAGGAGCTCCAAAGTGTTGACATTAACTCTTGAGCTTTATTAAGAGGTCAGAGCACATGAAAATGAAGGGAAAAAAAAAAAAATCAGCTACTTTGCTACTTTCCCAGAGAAACTCATTTTTCCTTAGGAAACTCAATTTAAGTATTGCCAGGTACTTGCAGAGTTAGATTCTCTTTTCCACTTCTTCCCTGACCCTCTCTCTTTTACTATGATTTTGCTTTCTCCTTGGGAGAAACTGAATCCAAGGGTTATAAGTCTAGACTAGCCTTTCCCAAAGTAACTTTTGGAACATTAGTCCCATGAGGAAGGTCTGAAACAAAGAATCAGTGGGCAAAGAATTTGGGGAAAGTGCTGCATATTATAATCTTGGAGAGTCTTGGTGCAATTAAGAGATCAAAGGATCCATAAAGTCATATAAGAAAGCAAGTTCTCCAGTTTTATTTAACCCAGCATTTTCCAGACTTACTTGATCATGGAATTGTTTTTCTTCTTCAAGTAGCATCTGTGCTCTGAGGAATACTGTCCTCAGAGTATCAGGTGTAGAAAAAGACTACCCAGCTTAAAACATGGCTGATCCAGTGCCCATCAGTGTTGTATACATCAAAAGGTAGACTTTTGAGGCAAATTTTCCTTATGGTTTACATAGCAGAAAATGAGAATGTTCACTTCTTAGGATGCTTTTTTATTTCAAGACAATGGCATATGAGAATGAGTTATACCACCAAAAATTCAGTTGATTGCAGTTAAGGGAACCATCATAAAAATGAGGACCCAAGAAAGTGAGAATAATCATACATGCACATCTTGTCAGGGATTGAAAATGCATGTGATAAGGGGAAGGAAATATGGAGAATATGTAAGAGAATTCGGTGGGGTGTGTCAGTCCAACAAACTAGACTCCCACCCAAGAAAGGAGCAGTTAATAGTTCGTGACCTATGACCCCCCAGAATGACCATAGTCATTGAATATGTTCAAGTACAACATTCAGAGAAGTCCCAGTAATGCGTTAGGAAACCTTTCAAACCAAGAAATGGGCACACAAGCAGACAAGAAATATTTCTCATGATACAGGCTTCTGGTGAGCTCTGAGAAATAATTAAGACCAAAGACTAAGTAGTACCTGCTGGAGACACATTAGTGATTTTATTTTTAGTAAAGTTACCAAGACCAATTTTAGAAAAGCTAAGTAGAAACTCAACTTCTCCCAAATGCCCTCTGTACCTGCCATCATCACTATCTATTATTTTTAAATAGCATCTTTCCTTGCCTTATCCAGGATGCCAAGATTTTTTACTTATTTTCCCAGGCATTGTGTAACTTTTATAGTTATAGTTCATTAATCTCCTTCCAGTGGCTCCCAGGTATGGACTAACCCCACGGATAAGAAAAGCATGGCATCAGAGTGAGCACCACACTTCAGGTGACTCAAAACACCAGACTCGTTCAAGTTGCCCTTTGGCTTCTGGAACTCCCACTACTGTGCTTGGGTTGGATGTTGGGTCTTTAAAGACCTGGATCTTACTTCTTTTTGGTGCAAAATGCACCTCCAGTTGTTAAAGCATCTGACATTCTGATTCTAATTTGTGGGGACCTAACTGGCAAAAACCTAAACATTTTTTTTGTATTGGAACCCCAGAATATGTGGTCACTTTGAAAGCCCAGAACTTGTCTCTCCTCTCTCTGGCTCTTTCTTTGAATATAAATGCTCACTTACTCACAGGAGTTGGAAAGGTCGAGGAATTTTGACTACCCTGAAGACTTTCAGATCCCAATTAGAGTTTAAATTTCACATGCTGCTTATAGAAATCTTACTTGTAAAGGATGGCTACAGAGTCCAGGAGCATGGGGGCATACACTTATTAAATTTATTATGGGAATTTTTGATTGAATTTTATGTCATATTCATACTCTCTGTTACATATTCCAAAGCATAGTTATACCTGTCTGGCTCATAGTAGGCACTCAATAAATGTCTGTTGAATGAGTTCTTCCTGTAGTACCTTTGGGAAATAAGAAGGGCAGATGGGACTATCCCCATTACACAGATAAGGACACTGGAGCTCAGAGAGGCTGATATCTATTCAGAATCACACACTTGCAAATCAAGAGGCCCCAGAGAAGGGTCTGTATCTTTGAATGATGTACCTGGGGGGGCAAACCTCCTTGGATGTCAGTATGGATCTATTTATGCAACCATGTGTATTAACTATGGTTTAATTACAGTATCAACTTCCTCTGAATGCAAATGTGTATTTTCAGTTTCCTGTCCAGTTGTAGTAAACTTTATCGTTTTGGTTTAGTTTTCAAATTTGCATTAGAATCTCATCCCATCGGTTCTTTTTCCATTTGCCCCAGCTTTCATCAACATTATCTCCATTCTTCTGTTTATGATATTCACTTCATTTCCCCCCATCCCCCCGCCCTTTACTTTTCTCCATACCTGCTGTCACTGTGCCAGTGAAAATGTGGCTTCTTACAGCTCTCCCACTGCCCTCAAGGCACCAGAGTGAGGCTCTCAAGGAGTAGAGAGCCTGGCACAGAGAGGGAGGGAAATCGCTCTGGGTTACAGCAGGCCCTGGGCGGTGGATCACCAGGATCCACATTCCTTTGCTCACTCACCCGTGAGCCTGTGTACACTCAAGGCCCGGGACCAGTCAGGCCCCCAGAGCAGAGTAGAAGGTGCTTCCCTTGGCTCAAGGCTGCCATCGGACCAGCCAGGGGTCTTGGAGGGCTTTCAGATAGTGACCTCATTGTGGCAGAAGCTGGGTTAGCTATTGTACATCCTCCACTTCAGGGTGTCCACTCTCCTAATCTATTCCTAGAAAATTGATCGCCCTAATCCTAAATGTTACTGACACCACTTGGCAATTTCCAGAATCTACCTGTAGATGTAAATAGTGGCTTTGGGTCCCTTCTCTGCCGCTCCTATGTACTCTGTGGTCCCAGCATGTGTTGGCTCTCAGCTGAAACGTGAGTTTGTACCACTGGACACATTTCAGAGCACTGAATGTCCACTTCCATTTTCTGCTGAAAATTCCCATTGATTATGCTTGAGACACGTGTTATTTTCCTATAAGCCGCTAAATACCTTGTTCACTAGAGAACCCAGACATAGACTTGGCTTTCTTATCAAATTAGTGGTCATGGGGCCGGTATACATATTATATTTCAAGATACAACAAAATTATCCCAGTGATCCCACCCATGCCGACTGCACCTATGCTCTGCTTCAGAGAGGCTGCAGCACTCGCTACCTTGGTTTTGACATTTCTGGTCTCGAAACATGTCCCCTCTACCCTCTTCTTACAGGCAAAAGAGCCATAAGGTAGAGTTAGATCCAAACACAAAAACAAGCTTCTTACTCTCTCGCCCTCCCACCTCTGTCCGAACTGCCCACACCCAAGCTTCCAGATTGAATTAGTCTGTGTCCTGCAGAGCATTCCCATAGGAGGGGAAATTCCGGCCAGCAGGTCCTTACTGAGATGTGGCTGGAGAAAGGTAACAACATTTCCAAGCCTCATGAGTTTCTTGGTCCCAGATCTGTCTTATAACCATCCCCATCCTACTGCTTTTCTCCTCCTCTTCCACCTCCCGAGGGCTTGGATTTTATGTTTGGGTAACAGGGCTTCATAGAGTCTCACTGTCCACCCAGAGAAGGAAGCAGTCACAGCAGCCCCTCCCCGGGCCCTGTTACTTCTCAGAGACCCGACTCCAGGCCTCTGGATCCCCCACTCGCCCTCTCTGTGAAATGCCGGACGGGCTTCTGTGATTGATGCCCTGCTTTCCTTGCACTTTCACCAACAGATTAGCCAAAGTGCAGCCCTTTGAATTCTAACAAACAGACGAGGGGTTTAACTTGCTCCATTGCCCCCAGAAGATGGATTCTGTGTATAGAGTTGTTATTCCTAGCTTTTGCTTAGGGAGGGAAAAAAAAAAGAATTTATTTTATGTTTTGAGGTTAAATGAATGTGGGATAAATGTATACATAGTGTCCTATGTGTATATATGTATGTATAGCTATATGTCAGACGAACTGAGGACTTTTCCACATATGGAAGAATTTCTCAAGATCATGTTTAACTAGAAATTTCTCTCCCTAACTTCCCGTGTGCGTGTTTGAATGTTCATTATATATACATATATGTGCGTGTGTGTGTAAATACATTTTCATGTTTCCTACATAGAAGAAAAATTAACTCCCATATATCAGAATTTGCTAAAGTATAGTTTCAGGACAACCAAAAAGAAATTTGTTCCCCATGATGGTAACCTAATAAGAAAAGTTACATATCATAGGCTTTTAATATCAGTTTCCCATCCAAGTTAGTATGTCTGAAGCTTGACTAAACAAGAGACGATAGAGGTTCTTTGCATTGCAAATCTAATTTCGTGGCCCACTTCTTGGAAGAAGGCTTTGGGTTTTGGCTTCGAGTAGGGATGAAACCTTCAAATTCAAAACCCATGAAGAAACGTCTTGTTGGGCTGATGTTTATTGAATGGGAGAATGGTCCAAAGATTTCAACTCTTCCTACTCTTGGGCCAGTCCTCTCCACATCGGACTCAGAGAAATCCTGGAATGCATTTTGAACTATATCTTATGATACACTAGCCTCTTTTCTTTTTGTAAACAGTTAATTTTCACAAGTCAAAATATAATTGACCTTTACCATTGTATTAATTTTAGATATACAACATATGGTTTGGTATATGGATATATTGTGAAATGATTACCAGAATGAGTTTAGTTAACATCATTCACCACACATTGTTACAAATTTTTTTTCTTGTGCTTACTTGCCGCTTTTCAAATGCTCCTTTTATCGCAAGTGGATTGGAAGATGCTGTGTTTAAAACTCAACAGATTTTTTTTTTCAAGTAAATGAAGTAGAAAGATAGCTAGATGTCATTTTTTTTAATCCCTCAAAGAACACCTCAAATCCCCAAAGCTACTAAAACACAAGCCAGAAGGAATATGTGATTTCTCACCATTGGGAAATAAACGTGGTAGTTTATTTGTTTGCTTGCTTTTAAGAGCAGAAGCTCTGGAATGACCCTGTCTTGGCTCTCTGTGAGGCCACAGGTAGGAAAGAAATGAGGACAAATGTCTGTACTGTTATGGGAGGTATTTAACTTCTCCTTCCTCTACTAGCTGTTAGGTGCTCACCCAACCATTTCAGTCACAGGAGAGGAAGGGAAGCGGGGTGACACAGCCCTTAGGAAAGTTGGCTGTGCAGATGAGCAAGTTATTGCCAAAGCTCTTTAATCTGGGTGTGATGTTAACTCCTTACATGTAAGCACGCAAGGGCACGATTTGATAAACCCTGCCAGGTAGGGTCTTCATGTCTGGGGAAAAAGACAGAGCTGCTTAATGCATCAGGATCCTCCTCTTAGAAAAGGATTTTTCCTTAAAGGCGATTTGAGCCTATTGAAGATTGCAGTCTTACTCTATTTTGAATAAAGTTGTTTTTCTCCCCTTTCACTGATTCCTCTTAGTTTTAAACCTTGTGTGCAGTATTAGGGTTTCATTAAGAGATTTGTTGCAGCATCCTTTGAGTCAACAGGGGTTTTCAGACACAGTCTGCCCTCCCCAGCTTGTAGATGAAACTCATCTTGGTATCGTGGAAGGGTTGATTCCTTTTCAACTTGCTGCTTTAATCCGGTCACATTTGTCTAAGAGGCAGCTCTTTAGCTCCCCCATTGAAAGGGGGTGGCCAACTTTCAAAGGTCTGGAAGCAGGAAAATCCATTTTCTTTTGCTAAACACCATTGCCTTTCTTTTTTTCTTGAACTGATGTAATAAGGGTCATGTCGGACTTCCATGCCCCAGGCACTTACTTGCAGCACTCAGGAGATAAGGAACCACACAGAAGAGAGAACTGAAAACATTCTTTAAACGAACATGCACACACAGTGTCCAGGGGCGAGGGGATTTGGTTGTCCACTAGCGAGATTCTGCAAACTACTGTATTTGTGGAACAATAGCATTTGAAAAATTGTTTCAGCATCTGTATTTTAATGACAGGTGTAAACCATAGCTTTAAACAGCCCAGAGATGTTAAAATAACTAAAGATGGTTTAACACACTGTCTGATCCTTTTTTACATACACCCTTTTGCCTTTGGTCTTAGCACAATATCAAATAATTTGTTGTAATAGTGACAACCTATGAAATGCCACCAACAAAGGCGATGTGCCCAGTTGTATTTGTATACATTTTTAAGGTCTACAAGTCAGGTTAATTTACTTTCTCTAGTTTAATTCACACAGCAGCCCTGTGAAGTATCAGGGCCTTCTGATACTTTTTTCTTTTTGAGGCACTTGAGGACGTGAAGAGTCGAGGGGCTAGGGGATTTGATTGCCCACTAGCCAGGAAACAGCAGAGTCAGAAAAACACAATTTTCACTCTGTTTAACAAAGCCAAGCGTTGATGACTGATGGAGGAGGGAGTGAAAATAAAGCCTGTCTCCACCCCACCCCTTTTTTATGGCTATCTGGCAATGGCTCAGCTGTTAGCAGATGTTGACTTTGGGCTCTGAAAATATATTCTTGGCCAGTGTACAACCTTCCAGCATTTCTATCTTCAGCTGGGTAGCTGGGTATCTTGTATCTTTCAGCTGAGAGAGCTGGCACCATGCACTAACGATTGGTTTGTCAGAATTAACTTTTGCTCGAAGGAAATAGAAAGCTAGTTTCTTCATGTCACCCTATAATGATAGTTGGGAAAAAATGAGAAAGTGCCTAAAGATGCTGCATTAGAAGTGAAGGAGGATGCCCCACAAGCTTCTCTGATGTTCTCCATGGCTTACCAAAGAGGATTTAGATGGCCCCCTGCCTCAGGGGTCCCGTTGTGGTAGACTTGCTGAGAACCAACCAGGCTGCACAGGCTTGCTTGCAATCTCTGCCTCTCCCTTGAGAAACACTCCCGTGTATCTTTTAAAACATGGACATCGCCCATCATGTTTCCCCTTAGCCAGGGCTGTTCAGCTTTCACCAAGTCAGGTTAGAAGAATAAATCAGAAGTGCAGCTAGTGCCATGAGAAGGGGGATGGAACCATTCTGGGGAGAAACAAGTAAACACAATCTTGGCAGCCCCTAAGGAACTCTGAAATCCAGGCTGCCTTCTCTCTTAGAGGAGTCAAGTCATTCAGAAAAGCAGGGGCCAGTCCTTATAGGCTTTCTAGTTTGAAAATGCATGTTAAATTCCCACATGTGCTGTGACAGAGCGTGAGGGGTATGGCGGCGCTGCCTTTTCCCTCAGAGACCTTGAAACTTGGCAGGGTGCTGCTGATAAGCTGTATAAGGGACATCTGCCGTGTGCATGTGAGGTTGTCTTTATTCCAAGAGCCAGAGAAACCCCACCTAAGTTGTACCATCCAGGACTTTCAACAGCTTGGAAAGGGGCAACACAGAGTCCTAAGGACTTCAGAGCTGAGCTAAACTGAGCAGGACACTCCGGGGCCAAAATGAGGGCTTCTTTCTGTGGCTTCAAAGTTCACATGTCAGGAGGGTGAATCTTTGTGGTCAGATGGACTGGAATTTGACCCCCGCTCCACAGCCCCTGGCCAGGTGTACTTCGGTGACCTACCTCATTTTTGTCCCTGAGCCTGCCTTCCCCTGTCTGCACAAAGACCCTCCCCAGTCCTGTGCCCTAGTGATTCTTAGTGAAGAAACACTGCAAGCTGTCCCATTCTCTCTAACCTGGAGCTGGTGCTAATTCCTGCTGGCTCATTTCTAGCCCAGGTCAGAAATTAATTAGCATTTATAAACAGAGCACAGAGCAGGTATCTGAACCTAGTAAGGACTTGGCTATTCTTTGGGAGAACTTGTCTACAAATGGGTACTACAGGCTGTGACAGATCAGATTATCTAAGAGTTTGCAGCCATTCCTGACCTCATCACATAAACAGAGACATCAACTTATGGGCTATGCATTCTAGGAGGCAGGAGAGGTGACAGACACGAATGTGAGGTTTCCAGAGGAAAGGTTTGGACTTGACCCAGAAAGAAAACACGTTAGTACCCTGATAAGGCTTGATGTCCTTATCTCCAGGCTCACACCCCTTGCTTTCCTTTGTATACACTCTATTTCCCCAGTTCTGGTCAAGCCTGCAGTTTGGAAATGCTGAGAGTTGCTGCTTTGCTCAAACCCAGGCACAGGGCACATCATATACCCCACACTGTGGTCTTGCTTTTGTGACTTGCGTGGCTAAAGTTTGCAGAATGCTGGTGCTTGAAGTTTGCAGAAAGTATCAGAGGAGCCATGGACTTCTAGGAGGAGTACGGGTGGGTCTGGTGACTGCCCATGCCACACCCTGTCAGTAACCAGGACGGTCACCCTGCTTGTCCCACCAGGAGGCCATGTTGAACTTCTTGGCAGAGACAAGTGGCTGAGTTCTTACAGAGGCAGTAGGCTGATTTGAAAGTGATGCTTCCATAATTTCATTCTCATCTTAGGATGAGTGTGACAGTAAGGTCCTCATTAGGAACCTAGTCCTTTGATTTCAAGATAAAAGCCAACTATCAACTTAAAGAAAATTGCAGGTTTAAAAAAAAAAAAAAAAAACCCGCCCTGTGATGGGCTGAGGCTAGCCTGCTGGCTATACCAAATACATCACAATAGAGGCCAGTTAAAGGTTTACACTGGTCTGTTTATCAGGTCATATCACAGAGTTCCTTCCCAGACCTCCATGGCTGGGCTAATAAATGTCCCCACAACAAGTCTCCCATCTTGTCAGTGATGACTCAGTCACTTTGCTCTTAGATGTTGTCATCAACATAGCCCCTTGAGCAGCCCATCCGGTAAGGGATTTTGTTTTATCTCAGTATTTAGAGAACCCCATTAGAGCCCAGCATCTGGAACTGCAGGATTTCCGTCAAGTCTTCATATCATCTCTGGAGCAATAGATACATCCTGAGTTTATTTGATAGTTAAGCCTCCCCCCTCTTTAAAATGGGCTTTGTGGTCACTGCTTTGGGCTTCAGCCCACCTTGGATGTTCTATCCCCAGATGCTGTGGACAAAAGCAGACAGATGACGGATGGACTAGAGGCTTTTTTCTCATCCAGATATTTTGGCAACTCCTGGCATAGCGATCACTCACAGGGACACACAAGGGAGCAAACACCAGGCAGCCTCCAGAAAGCACGCTGAAAAGTCGATTTGAAAACAGAAAAACAAGGGAAGGAAACTTACTCTCCCAGGCCTGATAGATGCATTTTAAAAGTTGAAGAATTCTGAAATAACTTGGCATGAAGTTAGGGATCAAGTGACATTTATCTGGTTTTTATTGTTTTGGTCCCCAGATTTACATTTCTGGGCAGTAAGGTTGCCGAACAAATTAATATTTGCATACAAAGATGCAGGCGGTGCAGGAGTCAGACAGCTGCGAACGTTTGGAAATACTTGGGGCTCCGTCTCTGATTAGCTCCTGCATTTTTGTTTTTTTATTCCCCAAGCAGACACTCACTCTGACCCAGATCACTTGGTGATTAGGGTCAATTCATGTTTAAGCTTTGAAGATTAGAGAGAGCAGAAATGGCCACCACTTCCCTTTCTATTTTCTTTTAAATACTTTAAACTTCAGAAACTAGGAACTTGAAAGATATGCATAATATTCTGAACGCACTGAAGGAATTTATCCACATTTCTGCCATGTTAAACGTTAGCAAAGTTTATATTGGACTGTCATATTTCTTTACTTTATTCACCAGCATACAAGACGTCGATCTCAACATCTGGCTTTTAATAACCCTCGACATCTGGGAGCTCCTTTTTATTCCTATAGTGGACGAGGCACAGTAGTGATATTGGCAGTGTGTATTTTTGAGCTACAATTCCTGTCTGCTTCAATCATAATTAATTACCACTTTTTAATATATTTAATTTGCTAAAAGTAATTTGCATTAGACCACACTTCACTGTTAGGAAAATAGTTGTAGATTTTGGTGGCAGTGGCTTTCTTTCCTCCTTCCTTCTTCTTTTTCAAAATTTAAAACATCTTTGGATTTGAAACAAGCTAGATGTCTGCATGCTGTTGGTTTTAAATGCAAAATGAAATAAACTGCTTAGCAAAGGGAATGATTTTACAGCCATTCAGAAGCAGTCAGCAGGGACTGTAGGCTGCATTTTGAGGAAAACAGCATATTTTTTGTGTGTGACTTTAGCAAATCATAGCATCTCTCTGAGTTTTCCTGCAACAGTGACTTTGGGAGTCAAACCTTATAATGAAAGCTAGGCCCTCCATCCAGAGAAACACACTTACACATATACCCACACCATTCTGCACTGAACTGCAAGAAATTGCTGGGCCCTTTGAGACCCATTTGTGGATGCCTGCTATACTTTCCTTCTTTACTAACGTGAAAAAGGACATAAACTTTGCCTTTCTCCAGGAACTGAGAGAAAGTTGAATGAATGTAAAAATCCATATCTCTCAAATTAGGTAGGGAAAAGGGAGATTCATTGCCAGGAGCAATTACTAGACTGTGTAGTGGTAAATAGGCACAGATAAATTTTACGTGAGGAGGAGACCCAGGTAAGATGATCAGTTGAATTTATTTGGGGCCAGAATATTACTAGCCAAACTGTCACTGCAAGTTCGTACTGAGTTGTCCAGTTCAGACTGTGTGCAAATCACTTGATTGACTCAAATCAGTGGGACATTGTTAATTCTTTGGGCTGCAGTCTGGTGAACTCCCTTTGTCAGAATAATATTTTTAAATATACGAAATAAAATTCACAAAAACACAAAAGAAATCATATGAAAACTCATTTCAAAGACCATAGATTCAAATTCTTAAGCAGATAAAATCACCTTAGCCTTGTTGGCAAGATTAGGTCAAACTGTATGAAGTTTCTGTTTTTCTAGACCAAAAATGGCCAACGGTGGGCATTTTCATATAATTCAACCTGATATTACAACTTAAGCAATATGGATACATACTGTAAGAAAATGCTTCAAGTTATTGTTTTTCCTGTTCCTGGTTTTCAAAACACAGAAGCCAATCATGGGAAAACCTGGTTTTGTCAGGGATTTGTTAAAAGACACAGCTCCAAAATTACATGTGAGACCAGGATATGAACCACTCAGTTTTCTACACTTTGTTTCTATCCTTGCAGTGAGCAGTGAGAATTCTCGTTCAAAACATGACCTTGTGATGGCGGATATACTTCTGTCTGCATAGATTCAATTGCCCTGCCCATCCACCTCTTCACTAAGTGAGGAAAATGGCCTGAACCATTCTGGAAATCTTTTCAACAAGAATTCAGACCAAATAAGTTCCCATTTATCCACAGCTGAGCACAATTTTAAGTTAAACAAAACTTCCTTTCTACAAGCATTTCACTGAATTGAGAGTTTACTCTCTTTGCTTTGAAACTTATTTGATTGCAAATGTATAATCATTCCTTGCAAATGTATAATCAGTCCATGGCGGGAACATCCTCTTTTATGCTGAGAGTAAAATAGAACCTGACAAATCCAGAAGATCACAGCATGTTTGAGCCTTTGGGAAATAACCAATGTGAATAATCGCATGCTACAGAAGTTTGTTCCACCCAAGTTGGTGGAGTTTTTTTTTTTTTAATTCTTCTTCAGCCTTTATTGATACTTCAAGCTTAAGAAAAATTAAGGGCATTTAGTTACTATAATTACTTCTCTGCTTACTTAAAAGGTTTAATCTACTCTTTAGGCATAGGCAATTCAGATTGCATGCTTTCCAAAAAAATAATCATCTGCTAATGTAGACTAATTTTAATCTTCTAATCCAATCTTGACACAGAGTCAGAGCCTGGTGGGTGGAATGTTTTTGTGGGGGGGTTGCCATAGATACAAAACTCAGTTATGTATTTGACAAGTCAGTGATGTGGAACTTAAGTTACTATGGATTTTTTTTTTTTTCCTCGCTCTTTAAGATTAAAAAACAAAGTGAAGATCAGTGTGCCTTTGCAGTGCATCCCAGTGTAACTAACCTTCTCTTCTTTCATTCCGGTGCTCCCCTCCTCTCCGTGCACCTTCTTACCCCTGGCCGGCCACAGGATGACGAGGAGGGCATATGGGCATAGCCGGGCCTGTAAACCAAAGTTCCAGTTTTGTTTTGAGGGGTGAGAAAACCATCTTTTATATCATTTTTCTTTTAAAAATTGTATTCCAGTGTTGTGTTGTGTGCGTGCTCAGTTGTGCTCACTGCTATTTGTGACTATGCCCTGTGTTTGCTTCTGTGTGCCGTGACCACCCCCAAGAGCGCCCTCCTTCATACCCCACCTCCCTGCAACCACATTGTTGTTCTGCCTTGTTGGGGCTGGGTTGAGCACCATTCAAATGTTTCTATGTTGTTTAAGATGTAAACTCTGTCCTCATTAGGATTTATCCACACTTTTAAAGGCATGATTGTGGACTCAGAAATTGTCACAGTTCTCCAGTCGTGGTTTTCAGCCGACTGCTTGCTCTTACCAGATATGCCAATGTGTCCTTCTGGTTGTGTCAAATGCTTGGTAAGGAATAAGGAAAACAAAGCTGTTTATCTTCATGGAGCTGAAACTGTCATGTGTAACAAGCCCATTTAATGAATTGTACTCTCTTCTATGGCAGTTCTGAAGAAAACACAAGGAGCAAGGCATAGTAGTGATGACTGGGTAACTGTATCTCTTTAAATGAACTAGAACAGAAATGTTAATATTAACAGACTCACGAGTGGTATTATATTTGTTGCTTTTTGACAATTGCGTGTCTATAGAGTTTTGCATTATTTTCATGCATTGTGTTTTTTCAGAGGATTTTGCTCTTTTAAAGGTTGATTTTTATCTATTGCGAACCCACTGTTTATTTCTTGGCTATCTGCATTATAGTTGAATAGTGGTGCATGTAATGCTCTGTGTTATTAATATAAAATGGAACATTGAACTCTGCTGACTTTTGCCATTGGGAATCACACCTCTCCAGGACACTGCAGGCTGTTTAACACCAAGTCACAAATGCTCTGGAGCTGCATATATCTACCTATGGTGACACAGACTATTCTGTTGAAGTTGGTGACATTGTGTATGAGCATATATGTACTTACTCAGAACAAGAAATGTGGTAGATTGTGTGCCATAGTCAAAAGTACTTACCATGCGGTTCTTTTTCTGGGACAAATGTGAAAAGTCCCAGGTCTGTGATTGGAGAGGCGGTTCTTTGGGATAAGTAAACAGGTGTGCCCTTCCTCAAGTCTGGCGCTCATATTACGTAAACAGTGGTTCTTCAGATGAATTTGAAAACAGTAACTGGTGAGTTTCGCCTGTGGGTGACAGTTTTCATTGGCATTTTTCACTGCTCAGTTGAACCCGTCGAAGGTCTCATCAGTGAGTCAGACTGCTCTCTCGCGTCCTTCAGGGAACACGCAGAGGTGTGACTTTTATTGACAGCATCTTTCCACATAGTACAGATGTAACACTTCCTAGATCCACTGACCGCCAGGAGAACCTGCTTCCAGGTCACAGTAGGCCATCTCCCCTTTTCTCCCCTCTTTTCCCTTTCCTTGGTAAAGAGGAAAACAGCACAGAATTAACTCTTCCAGATGCAAAGTGGTTCCAAAGGGAAGCTTGTTGATATAGGGAGGTAGGGAAACCAGAGAAATGCTAAAATTTGTCTGAGAGACTCCCTATCTAGGAAAAAGTTTAAGAGACACATGGCCTTTACTCATACGGGATAGCTAATAAAGATGCAAATTGACCTAAAACAGCTCTAAGTAAGAAGTAAATATTTTATAATGTTAAAGAGTGAACATATGAAACCTGCCCACAGCATGCATGTAACAAGTAGGCAAAGGAAGGTTCTGTGAGTTTGGGGGTTGCCTAGAGAAGTGTAAGTCCTTCTTGGGGTTCTTTTGTGGACCTGCTTCTGCCATCGTGTTATAGTGTCAGGTCTGGGCTGCATTTGTATCTCCTCCTGGATGTGTGCTGTGCTTAGTCATTCAGTCATGTCCAACTCTTTGCGACCCCATGGACTATAGCCTGCCACACTCTTCTTTCCATGGAGATTCTAAGGACAGATTGCCATGCCCTCCTCCAGGGCATCTTCCCAACCCAGGGATCGAACCCAGGTCTCCCGCATTGCAGGAGGATTTTTTACCATCTGAGCCACCAGGAAAGACCCTCCTCCTGGAAAATAAAGACTCTTATTGCTCTTTCACAAGAGTTTTGACACCCCAACACCCTGCCTGCCTTCCATCATCCACTGACATACAAACCTTGTCATTCTCAGGATGAAACTGGTGCCAAGGCTCATAGACAGCCTTGCTTTGCTAAAGGAAAGCAGAGATAATGGTATTAAATCCCCATCCTCCTTATTCCTTTATGAAATTTCCCAAACACCATGTATCCCAGAAAACAAATACCTTCTGAAAATTAGTCAATATATAATCCTGCTTTAATACGTTGTAATAAATTTTATAGGCTTCTGAGGAAAACTACTTATCTTTCTTTATGACTCCTTTAAACAAGTTTGCTCAGATATCCTCAGGCCTTTAAAACCATATCTTAAGGATTTAAATAATGAGATACTGGGAGAACTTTCTATTTCTGAACAGCCGTTGCATGTTTTGAGTCGCATTACAATCTGTGGGGCCTAAGGAGATATTAAATTTATAACTAAAATTGGATAATAGTGGCACATTAAAAATTAACTGTTTTGAATATTTTGATTTATGGCCCTTATAAAAGAAACGTTACAAGAAGTTATTTTACTAGGCATCAGTAATATGCTTATAATAGCATCATAAGCCTCTGACTTGAATCTGGTGTTTCGGTGCTGAAATGAATCATAATTTAGGAAAAGTCGCTCCAAAAATTACATCAAATTGGAATTAGCATAACAACCCTGACAGCTCCTCCCTTTTTTGGCACTTCTAGATACTAGCCTAGGCATGATTCATTTGTCTCACTGTGATCATTCAAGGGTGGTGTTTTCTGAGAGCAAAGTGCACTGGGGAAAGTTTGCTTTTCTAAAGAGTTTTGACAGCCCCTAGAGCTAGTTGTTTCCCCCATAAACCTCACACCCTAGCCTAGCATTATCAGCATGTGACCTGTGTAGTCCACAGAACCCTGAGCTTGCTTTCATGCTCTGCTGTCTCTGTCTTGAAACTGTTAATAATTTCTGAATGAGGCACACCACAGTTCATTTTGCTCCGGGCCCCCCAAATTATGTATCTGGGCTGGTTAGACCCACTGTGTGTTCCTATATGCTGCCTCTAGCTTCTCTCCAGTCCCCCTCCCAGATGGCTCATCCCCACTCCTGTTTTGTTATGGCTGGAGTTTACCTTCCGCCTGCCTTATTTTTCTGGTTTTCTTGCAGAAACCCGATGGCATCACATTTCCAGCAATTTGTTGCCCTTATGAGCATTACCGAAATGTGTATTCAACCATGGCCCCCTTGTGCCACCCCCCAATTGGATTGTGAAAATGTGCTCTTGGCGCCCTTCTGCATTTTCTATCTTGCTTTGAAAAATGCAGGAAAAGCAGCTGCTTAATTTCTCCATTACTTTCCTTCGGGAAAATCCACTTGATGTGACAGTGATCTGTGTCAAAAAATAAGCCTTCATTTCCATTGAATGGAGGTGCCTTCCTTGCACCCCCAGGAGACTCTTTGGCTTGTGAATATTCAATGAGGTGAGACAGTGGGGTCCCTTGCAAGATCTAGGGCCACATCTGCCTTGACATTTGAATGTTTCAGCTTTTACTGTGAACTATTGTAATTGAGCAGACATAGAGTACAAAATCGTTTTTATTTCTTAAACCACTAGAAAAGAATAAGTCTTTTTAGATTGAAAACATATGCAAATGTTTAGGACCCGATTCGTAAAAATACAGATGTGGGCATTAACAAGTTTTGGCGTGGGACCCTGAAGCTAGTAGATGAATCCTGTCGAAACGAAACATTGTATCTCTATGCCACCAGCACATGGACAGTGTTTCGGTGAGTGTGCTTATGAATCACAGAGTACGTAGACTTGAGGAAGGGAGTTTGCACACATAGAAGCGGTGCTTGAAAGCTGGTAGAACTCCATGGCATGCCGCCTGTCAGGAAGAATGCGGAAGGAGATATTTTATTGTGCCTAGAAAGTTTATGTTAATATATTCTGTGCCTTCTCTTAGCAGAAAAGGTCTGGGCACAAAACCTGTGCTCCTTCTGCCTGTCCTATGCTCAACCTCCTCAACTGAAGTCTTAGTTTCTCTGCAAAGTGGAGGTTTCCTTTTATATCAGCTGGACAAGGATACCAACTAGTGTTTTTAATTCAACCCATCTCTTTATGACTGAGGATCTGATAGATTCATCATCTTGTGCCATCAACTTCTAAGACTTTTCCTTCCTTCATTCATTTATCCAATCATTCAATCATTTTTCACCTGTTCATTTTTTATTTCATCAAATGGTTCAGATCTTGGCTAGATGCTAAGAAAACAGCGATGCATAAGATAGAAATGATTGCTACATTGTTGGTCTTAAAATATGGTTTAGGGAAACTGTCCATAACAATTTAAATGTATGAATGGAACACATACACTTTGATCATTGCTTTGATGGAAATTGGGAAGATACTAAGACTAACAAGAGGAACCTACTTGAGCAAAGGCCAAAGGTAGGAAAGAACTTTATGGGCTGAAGGAGTTTAAAACCATGACTCTGGGTAAAAAATAAGACAGTAAGATGAAGATAAAGAAGTGGGAAGGGGCCAGATCATGTAGGGCCTTTTAGGCTAAGGTAGGGAGTTTGGATTTTAAGCATAAGGAAAGTAAAAAAGAAAAAAGAAAAAAATGAGAGGATCTTAAACAGGGGCATGACATAATTCACTTCATATTGTAGAACAACCCAGGCTGCTGTGTGGAGGATGACATATCATGGCAGGAAGAGCAGAAGTAGGGCTGTTCCATCATTTGTGAAGGAAATGGCAACCCACTCCAGTATTCTTGCCTAGAAAATGCCACGGGCAGAGGAGCCTGGCAGGATATATTCCGTGGAGTCACAAAGAGTCGGATGTGACTGAGCAACTAACACAAATGGTGCTGACCCAGGGGAGCAGTGGGGGATATGCAGACATGTGGATAAATTGGAGATGAGACCAGTATATGAAGTCACAGGACTTTGATGAAGAGTTAAGAGAAAAGACTAAAGTGGTTATACCTCCAGATTTCTACCTTGAGTGTCAAAGCTCGGGCACACCTCTGTTTGAGCGTAAGGACTGAGTGGGAGTCTGCTTCTGTTTTCTCCAAGTGTCAGTCGCACTGGCCAAGGAGAGACAGACTTTTGATCCCCTGTTTTCTGTTTGCCTGTATGTCAGCAGAGAAATCTTCGGCCTCTCACTGTAGTAATGGACAGGCTGTCAAGTTTAAAGCATAGCTGGGGTCCAACTTCTGGAGTGTGTGTCTCTTCTGACTCTCAAAGAAAAGGAGAAAATTGAATAGGAAAGACTGCAAAGAAAAATCTGTCATAGAATAGGGAGACAGTTGGGCACAGTGGTCTACAGAAAAACCAAGCTCCTGAAGTTGTATAAGATAGAAAAGGATGGTTCTTGCAGTTTTTCTTGAGGAATTCTGTCAGTTAAGGCATACCTCATGAGATTTGGGAAGAAGCAGCTGTCAGTAGTCAGTTTTTAGGAGCTAAGATGAGAAGCAAACAGAAGTAGCTACTGTGTGTTTCAGAGCCACTGTGGACAAGGGCTCTGCCTACTTTCAATGGCAGAATTAATTCCTGGGCAAAGTGAGATGCTTTCTTTTCTGCTTTCCTTCTTCCCCAGTTACCTTCTTTTTTGGCTTCTCTGCTCCTCTGGAAGATATCTTATATTCAAGCTTGTAAGGCTATTCTTCAGAGCCACAGCTTGAATGTCCTACTGCAAGTCCTTTCAGTCTGTAATTCATTCAAAAACAATTTCTTCATCTCAGCACTGGAGTTGAGGCAGTGAAGAAAGTACAGTTCCTACCTTGGAGGAATTTAGAGAAATACCTAGGTCCTTAAGCTGATGTTCATGAATCTGCAAGGGTCTGCCAACCCCTGGACATGGTTAACAGACTTCAGATGTGGGAATGTGTGGTATGTGCATCCTCCAAGGACAGAGAGTATCTTGATCCTCAGCACATACTCCAAAGGGCCAGTGACACAGAAAAGCCACTGAAGAGCCACTGACCCCTGAGAAACTGGGTGACAGTGTGGCTCACAGCGTGCTCTCTGGATTCAGACCAGACTGGGTTTGCATCCTGGCTCCAGCACTATTTGGCTAGGTAACCCGGGGCAAGTGTTCTTCCCTCTCTGCTCTGACATTTCCTCATACAGAGAAGGCTGTACACACTTTCCAGGGCCATGGTGAGGATTAAATGAGTTGAGGGAAATGAGATGCCTGGCTGTGGCTGGTGTGCAGTGAGGCCAGTCCTCATGAGAAGATCACTGTTATTGTTTCTCCGGTGTCCAGAGGAGTGGGCTCCATATGCCAGTGGAAGAAAGTGGTTGATACTGTGGATTGGGTGAACTTGGTGGGGGAGTGACTCTTGAGAGTCCCTTGGACTGCAAGAAGATCCAACCAGTCCATCCTAAAGGAGATCAGTCCTGGGTGTTCATTGGAAGGACTGATGTTGGAGCTGAAACTCCAATACTTTGGCCACCTAATGCGAAGACTTGACTCATTGAAAAAGACCCTAATGCTGGGAAGGATTGGGGGCAGGAGGAGAAGGTGACAACAGAGGATGCGATGGCTGGATGGCATCATCGACTTGATGGCCATGGGTTTGGGTAGACTCCGGGAGTTGGTGATGGACAGGGAGGCCGGGCGTGCTGCGATTCATGTGGTCGCAAAGAGTCAGACACGACTGAGCGACTGAACTGAACTGAGCTGAACTGGTGTGGGGGTGGGTTGTAAGAGAAAAGGCAGAAGAAAGGAAAATCAAAAGGGGAAATCTGTTTTTATGACCAAAGCTATACAAGCCAGCTACACATTTTCTAGCTGATCTTAAAGAATTTTTACCCTAAAAAAAGTGCACCCTCTTTAGTTACTTTTGATCTTAATGACATCTAGGTCTAGCAAAGGAAGATCTCATTGCGGGAGACTCTGGATTAATCCACGTCTCTAGCAGAACATTTCTTTCAGCTCAAAGAAAAGTCGAGTGTATAACATGAAAAGCCAACAAATATTTGATGAACAGTTGTGAGCTGATGAATTGAAAGAGAGAAAAGGAGCAGTCTACCCTTTTCTGCTCTCAAGTTGTGATGGACTTGGGGGCAGGGGTAGAAGATTTTAAGCAGAATTGAGTGCAGTAAATAGGTTCTTGTGGATTTTTTGGGAGCTTGTAAGGGTTACCTGGCAAAGCACTGCATGTTGGCTTGGATATGACCACACTCTCAGGACCTGAAATCGGGCTGAGAAATCATAAACAAATGGTGGTGATAAATGACCGTGGAGCCGAGGCAGGAGGCGTCTTAGCAGAGTGTTGCCACATTACTTTACATCCTTCCTGTGCCAGGGCTGGTGCACTGGGAGCTCTTCAGCCTCTCCCACCCCTTTGTCATTTGCTCTGGAGTGTGGTGCTGGTCTGGTCTTGTTTAACCTTTTTATTAATGATCTGTAAAGGGGAGAAAAGAGCATGTGGAGGAAAGTCACAGATGACGCTGATTTGGGATGTGTTGGAAACACTAGGGAGGTCAGACAAATTACACAAATGGCCCAAAGAAGGTTAGGATCATGAAGGGAAAGTGACAAATCTTGGAGAAGTCCAGATACTCACATCTGGTGAAAATTAATCTGAGACACAGATATCATTGGGTGGGAGGGGTATGGAAACCGAACACTAAAAGCAAAATAATAAGCTCAGTGGACATTGGGAAACCCAGCCATGGGTGAGGACAGGAAGAGAACAGCCAATGGCATTGAGCAATGTCTGGAAGTTAGCAGGTGCTAGAGAGACGTACATCACCATTTGTGACAATCCTGCCCCAAAACTGTCTTACACTGGGGACATCAAAACGTTACACACCTTCTCTTCCAGAAGATCACCCATAGGTCTCGTTCCTAGACTTGTAAACCAAGCGGAGACAGCACTTTGGGGAGCTGCCCAATTGTTGGGCAATGTTAATAAGCTGGACCAGAACTTTCTTAGTGATTCAGGGAGAGGAAACCCTGGTCCCATCTCTTTCTAGTCATCTCCACAGCTCTTAATAAAATGGAAAAGCCAGGTAACATCCAAAACAAGAATATATATTTATGGTCACCACTGGGTGTGTCAACCAGAATGGCCATTTTCTTTCTCCCATTTGAGGCGTCAGTTGACTAGAGGCCATTGACCACACCCAAGTGGGCCTTGACTCCATCTTCATGCCTTCTCAGAGGTGCATGAGCCCTGAAGGAAGAGTGCTGGCCCACTGGGCTCTCAGCTGATCTCATATAACAGATACAGTGGTTCCATGTTGCCTAGGTGGCCACACAGTCACTTCCCCATGAACATGTTCTATCACAGACGCTGGCATGGTAGTGTGTGTTCCCTCTAGCTTTATTTTCCAGTGGATATAATGCAAATGCCAGGAGCAACAGCATATAGTAACCCAGAATTTCTCTCCTGCCAGGCCCTGGTCTAAGCTGCCCCCATCTCTCCCATGCAGATCCTGTCCTCAGGAACACTAGGCCAAACTTGCCTTCCCTGTCACAGACCTGTTCCCATGGTAACAGAATCACAGAGATGCTGAATCTGCATAAAGAGGAGGCCTGCTGTTTCTTTCAGCTTTGGGGCACCTTCCACAGGCTGAAGATCAGCCTGACTCATTTGCGACCCCACTGCGTGTCCTAATAAGTCTGGCTCCTTCTGTGACGTCTCTGTCAGTGGTCCCAGGGCACAGGCAGCTGAGGATTCGGCCTGTCCCCAAGCGTGTCCTTAGTGCCTCTGCCTCTGTGTGTATGTGCAGAGCGCTGGAAACAGAGCTCCTGGAAGGGTACAGAAGAGTTTTTCATCATCTTTTTGAGGAAAGATCATTCCTCCATGAAACCTGTTAGACTGAGAATAAAAAGGCAAGTATCCATATGTGGCCAAAGACCCATCTGACATATATTTTACCTCCCTGCTTCAGAGGAAAACATAGGATGAGGCTCTGAAAAACTACAAAGATCACTTTCTCTGGAAAACCCTGAGCTCCTTGCAACCACTGCTGTATTTACCCCATTTACTGCTTTATATTCGTTGCAAAAAAAGAGAAAGTTTAATGAGGAATCAGGAGGGAAAAGTTCTTAAAGTCCTCATTCAGAGGAAGTATTAATACCTTTTTTAAGCACATATTGCCTATCAGAGGCATATAAATAGGAGGTCATATAAATATATAATTGACGGGGGCAGGGGCAAATTGGACTTTGCGTAGTCTCTGGTGCTAAGTAGTTGGTAGCACCTGGGTTCTAGAGTCACAGAGACCCAGTCCAAACACTGGCTCCACCACCACTCTTAAGTGCTGGTTTAAGCCTTTAAAGGTAGTGAAGGCTGTTATGGTTGTTATTTATTCATAGCCACAGGATTGATTTTCCATATTGACGAGTTGAGATATGTTTATCATTTTGAGTCCAGCTCTGCATCAGGCAGTGGGGAGAACCTCTACGGTCTGGGGTGGGCACACTACAGCCCTCTGGGGAGGGGGTGGGAGTTACACTCCCAGCATAGTGGTTCTTGGCAGTGGAATGAGGCTTCTTTGTTCCACACTCAGATGTCAGCCCAGGAGCCCAGATGCCTATGGCCACCGTGAGTCAGCGTGTGGTGTTATTAGCAGCCCTGCTTAGCCCCCAGCATCCATTCTTCTTTCAGTGCACCTTGATCTCTGGTATGATGGCATTATTTGAAAGGCACCTCTGTAAAAATCCCTCTACCAAAAAGCTCCAAAACAGAAAGCCCTCGTGATTAAATAGGGAGTCTCCCCGTTGTCCTGTGACACTGAGTTATGGTTAGGTTCTGCTTGGAGGGCTTTTTGCTGCTCTGATTGGTTACTTTTATGGTTTTATTTATTTTTTATTGTATCTCCTGACACCACGGCACTTAGCTTGGGAACACAATGAAACTATGTTAAGGGAAACCTGTGCTCCTCTTTGTGAAGGCGGTGACAGTCAGGAAATGAAAGAACATCTGTTTTCTTCTGAGAAAGGAATGGCTTGCCCACCTGGTAGCATCTCCCACCAGCCGATCAGAAACTCAATTCAGCCTCGGAGGTTGTTCAGTACAATTGTCAGCAGAAAAGCACTGTCCTTCCCTCACATAGAATGTGGAGACGAGAGAGAAAGAATGAGAAAGTGTTCAGAACCAAAGAGCAATCTTTGTCCCTCCTTGTACAACAGGCTTGGGACTTGGCAAAATCCGATATGTCAGATAAGGCAGGGACTGCATGTGAGGGTGCAAGCTGAGACACACCAGATGAGTTTTATCCATGTTATTATACATTTTTTATTAAATTATGAAGGCACTAACATGTTTTCAGAGGCCAGACCGTGAAACTGTTTCCATACTTTGTGAAAAGTTTAAGGCTCGAGACTCGCATCCGTGGAAGCCTTCCAGGAGCTTCATGTCTGCTTTTAGCATGCTTGTCACCTTGGGTGGGGCAGTGCTGGAAACAGGGAAGGATGGGCTCTCCCCATCGCCCTCAGGATGATCACTGTCTTCCCAAAAAACCCTGAGGGCAGGGGAAGCTAGAAGGAGGCTTTCAGCCCGACTGCACAGTGCTAGTCCATTCAGCATCAGAAATGTTGCCAAAGTCCTGAGGGCTGGCATTGCCACTTTTCTAACTTCTGTCTCACACAGCTCCCTCACCAGTTTAGAGAAAATATACCACGTCTGTCTCTGATATTCATCTAGTCTCCCATCAGCTCTATGAGGGTAGCTGGCAGGTAGCAGCATGCCCCTTTTACAAAATAAGAAAATTGACTGTTGGTCAGTTGCTCCTTCCCCTGTAACAGTAATTCCCTAAGGATGTTCATCACAGCACTGATGGAATTGGATACTAAGGAAATACTATTTTTAAAAATATAATAAAATCATTCCATGTTTAAATAAGTTTGGGTAAAACTGGATTAAGCAGAATCAAGTAGGGTTCTTCACTGCAGGCCTTCTGAGAGCCTTTGATGCTCTAGTGTCCTCAGGCCAGTTGTCACATTTTGAGAGAAAGAGAGGGTTGCCCTGAGTTTGCGTGCATATTGCTCATGGACCTTTTCCTTCCCAGATTCTCATCTAGAATTAAATATATTTGGGGAAATCATATTGGAAGGATATATTTAAGGAGAGCTTTGCTGCAATATGCCATCTCTTTGGGTTCAGAATGGGCTATTTGCCCTGGCATATGGAGCTACCACCATTGTTTGGGATCATTAATGATTAGCTGGTAGAATCCAGTCCTAAAAAGGACAAATGCATGGGCCTGAAAAGAAGACATGTAGCCTAGCCCTGCCATTAAGTTTGTATTTTCCTTACTATGGTTGGACAGCTATGTCTTATCCAGTATTTGTCTGAAACTTGATGGGTGTATATACCCAGTGTTGAATAAGACCTATAAAGGAGAATGTAGAGCCTTTAGCCAGTTGCCTTCATGATACAAATGGTGCAGGGCTATGATGTGTGCAGCAGGTCTTCTCTTGTGCTGTTTGCCATACACCGGCCACTTTTCCTCAGTCCAGGCTGAGCAGGTGTTTTCTGTAATGGCCAGATAGTAAATATTTTAGATTTTGTAAGCCAAAAGGCAAAATCAAGAATATTATGTAAGTATTTATGTAACAAGAAAGCAGGCAAATTGCCCCAAATTTTTCATTAATGAAATTCAAAATATAATGAGTGTAATTTTGGTAATACATGTCTACTAATGAGAAGAATTGGATTCTTTGGAGGGAAATTACATTTCATTTAATTGGTATTCAGCATTAGTGTTGCCTGTCATCAGAATCTATTGCAGATGTTCATTTGTAAACAATGCTCTATAATGGTGTTTTATGCATTTCATCTATGAAAATGTCTACTCACACAGATAGATGCTCAACATGTCACTCAGAAAGCTTGTTATGTTCTCATTACTATTTGTAGTGGGCTGAGCAGCAATGCAGAACCATGAGACCCCTGCATAGTATCTCAGTGGCAGCTACTCAATTGCTATTGCAAAAGCTGTGACAGATATCAAGGCAAGGAATGAGTGTGGTCATATTCCAATAGAAACCATATTTATGGGCAGTAAAGTTTAAATTTAATATAATTTTTATATACCACAGGATATCTTTCTTTTGATATTTAGCCAACTGTGTAAAAAGGTAAACGCCAGTTTTAGCTTGCAGGCCAGGCATACAGAAACCAGTGGCAAGCTCTCTGTGACTCAGTGGGCCATACTTTGCCGTCCGCCATCCTAAGTGCTTTCACACTGGTTGTTCTGTTCAGTACTCCCCTCTCCCTACATGGTAGGTACTACTGTTAGCCTGTTTTCCGGATGAGGAAACTTAGGTGCAGAGTGGGAAATCTCCTTGTCCAAAGTCACACAGAGCAGGAATGTCAGAGCTGGGATGAGAACCTGGGTGTGTCTTACTTGAGAGATGCTCACTAGGGCTCCTGATTGTCTGCCTTGACTCACATTGCGTTCCCCAAGGTGACCCTTTCACATCTCCACTGTGGCCTTCAAGTTCCCCGCCCAGCCTCCCTCTAAAGGGAAAGGCCACTTTTGCCTGTTTTTCTGAGTACCATGATGATAGCCAAACAGGACTTCATCATTTTTCTCCTCTCCACCTTAGGACTTTGCTCTGTTGATCTCTTCTCTCTTTCCTTCTCCTCATACTTTATTTCACCTCATCTTCCTCCCCTTATTCTTTCCTTTTTCATGAATAAAATGTCCAGCCTGCATGTAGGAGTCCATGAGGTGGAAGTGAGAGCTCTGTATTCCAGGTCTGTCCTTTAAAATAGCTGTGTGACCTCGGACACATTATTTGCTCTAGCCTTGGTGTCTTCATCTAGAAAATGGGCAAAATAGTGTTACTGAGTTCTTAGGAAGATCAAGTGAGATAATGATGTAAAATGCTAGCCCAGGGCTAGTGCATAGTAAGCACTCAATAAATACTAGCCCTTGTTGTCTTTCTTTTTTCCCCATTATCACCTCCTCTGAAAACTTCTTCATTGGTCACCACTTACAAATTGCAACATCAATATTTCTCTAATTATCTATCAAGTATCTTCTATGTGCATAAAGACCTAAAAGCTTTCTTAATGAATATCTCCTGAATCAGATCGGGCACTGAGATCCAGTCTGACCATTGAAACTAGTTGTCATACACACATATAACCAAAGAAACATATGGAATCTCTCTCCCTAGGGGTCTTCATGCTTGCACTCTGCCTGAAATAAGTTAGGCATAACTTTCTTAGGGTCAAGCAAGTGATCTCAGCAAGAAAAACATGTATGCTTGCAGATTTAAAAGTTTTTAATATACAATTCCAATAAACTAGCATAGTCAATAGCCAATTGGAATTTGGTGCACAAAAAAACTTGAAACTTTCCAGTCATTACAAGAAATATCACCATAGTGTACAGTCAGGAGAAACTCAGAGGTCAGAAAGCAAGTGAAATTGTAAAGAAAATGCTAAAGCTTCCTTTTCCCCTAGATGTTTATACTCTCTAATCTTGGCTGATCCAGAATAGATAAAGGAAATATTGGATACAACTTGTCAAGAAAATCAATATTGCATCTTCCTCGTCTGCAGAAAGCAAGTATATGCTTACAGACCCTGGTGTATTCTTAGAGAGACTCCTAAGGAATTGTGCAAAAAGGGTCTGTTCCAGGAGATTATGAGTCCTTTGTGTTTCACATTTTATGGTTTCCAGTAGCTGGCATCTTTCTGAAATCCCATGAAAAGTGGGCAGATCTCCTTGTGCAGACTTTTGAGCAGAGAGTTAAGGAGACTTTGTGTGTGACTCTTAATCCCGTTGGGAAATTTTAGGGTGAAAAATGTAATTACATCTGAAATGCCAACAACGAAGGCCAAAAGAATGTCTCCTCTTTGGAAGGTTCTTTGTTGATGAGATTAAAAACTAAGCTCTTGTGCTCCTGCCTACAAATTATTCAGATTATTTGAAAAGAAATGAAAGAAGACACCGGGGGAAAAAGCCATAGACCACATTATGTAGGACTTAACTAATGCTCACCTGTTTAGCAGTTGGTTTAGCAAATATTTATCAAGTACCTACTATGTGCAATTCAACAGAAACTACACAAATAAGGCCCGTGATCTCCTTGAGTCCTTTTACCCAAGTAAGGTATATTCTTAATTATCTCTCAGTGTAAGATTGTAAGAACTCAAGGTCTCTGCCATTTAGCACTGAACAACTTAACTTGTGTGATCTAAATTGTGATTGATTCTGCATAGAGATGGATTAGCATGTGCAATATAGTTGTCTGGCCTAGAAGGCTGTTGGATGTGACCTGAAGACCAGAGCTGGAGGCAGAGAGAGAGAACGCATAGTGACTAAAGGGAAGATAGCAAAGTGACACAACATCATTGAAACATTGAGTTGTAGTAAGTTAACTGACCCCGGCAGAGTCTCATAAGCCTCATAGCCATGAATCCAAGTCATGATGACAAGCGGAACTTGTTCAGAGATGGAAAGCAGCCATTATCAAACATTTCCTTTGTCCACATGAAACTCTGCTTCATCTTCTACCCTAACTTGTAGGTCTTAGGTTGTCACATTTTACACTGAAGAGGTTAAATCATACTGCCAAAGTCAATAGTTAGGAGTTGAAGAGACCAGGCTGGAACCCAGGTCTGTCATTCACTAACACACCTCATGCTCTTTTTTCCTTAGCGTGTGGCTACCACTAGCCAGTGGGTAGCAAGGGGTTCTTCATACCCAACTCCTTAAGCTACATACTGAAGTCTGTCCCCAAGTGGGTTGAGTTCCAAGACTATAAATCTATTAGGTGGCATCACTGACTCAATGGACATGAATTTGAGCAAATTCTAGGAGATAGGGGAGAACCTGGTGTGTTGTAGTCCATGGAGTTGCAAAGAGTCCAACAATTTAGCTCGTGAACAACAACACAACAAAATTACCTGTCTATCACACATGTATGTATATAATTTATTATATGTTATATATATTCACTATTGTTATTTAATATATGGTGTATGTTAAACAGCTTGTTAGGTGCCCAGGTTAATCCATAAAAAAGCTGATATCCTGTTGAAAAAGTCCCTATGCTTATGGAGAGAGTTGAGGAACCTACAGGAAAATAATAGTCATAATGTAATAGGAAAAACAATAATATTGAATGAAAACTTAATAAGGCATTGATTAATCTTGAGTCCCAATATTTCAGGAGAAGTGGTTTTGTTTAGAAATAACAAGAGAAGGCAGTGCCCATCTCTTGAGGTTCTTTTGAGGATTAAGTCTGTTGAACCACGTAGTATCTGGGCATGTTGTGAAAGTGATGGAAATGTTAGTCGCATAGATAAATGGAGATCCTGGAAAGATTCCAGAGGAAATTTTTGAATACCTCTAAAGGTTTTAGAGAGGATGGCCTAAAGCATTTCTCTTGCCAGATTTTACTTTGAAACAGAGTTTCCATCTATATTGCAACTTAGGGTTTGTGCAGTGGCAGGTGCCTTCATTGGGCATCCATAAATCTGAGACTGCCCACCTCAGCGAAAATTGCAGAATAGTACAACTGAGCAGCAACTGCTGGAGCCCCACAGTCAGGCACCTAAGATCCAGCTTCAGAAGTCATAAGCACAACTGTCTTGAGACTTCCATAGTGCCACAAGCTGGGTGGCTTCAACCATAGAAATTGATTGTCCCACCATTCTGGAGGCTAGAAGCCAAGGTGTTGAAATCGGCAGGGTTAGTCCCTTCTGAGGGCTGTGACACAGAATCTGTTCCTTGCCTTTCCCCCGTTTCTGTTGGTTTGCTGGAAATCTGCAATAGTCCCTGACTTACAGATACATCACCCTGACCTCTGTCTTCATCTTCACATGACTTTCTCCTGGAGTGGGTGTGTCTGTGTCTAAATTCTCCTCTTTATAAGGATGCCAGTCATGTTGGATTAAGATTCCAGTGTGACCTCATCTTAACTAATCATCTCTGCAGTGACCCTGTTTTTAAATAAGGTCAAATTCTGGGGGACTGGGTGTTGGAACTTCACCCAGAATTTGCAAGGAGGGCTCAGTTCACCCAACAGTAAGATTTTATTAATCTTTTTAAAGTTTCTTCCAGTCCCATGAGGAATTGTTGAGGTCTGAACAGTTAGGGCAACCAGAGAAATGAACCTCTGTGAGAGAGGAAATGAATATTGTCTTAGGAGTCAGGAAGTGTGACACTTCAGGAAAGTGTCTTGATTTATTTGACTTTTAAAATATGTTTACTTGGTTGTGCCAGCTCTGTCATATGAGACTAATGATAATCACCTTCCACACCTTCACCCCCACCAAAGTTATTCTGTGGACTGAAAAAGAGTGTGTCTCTAAAGACACCTCGAAACTCTCAAGGTTCTATCTATCTGGGTGCATTGTCATTACCTTCATTGTTTATGAGGGATAAAGGGAATGTGGCTCCCATGTGGGGATTTGGCGTCCCTTAACAGGGTTTCACTCCTCTGTCCCAGCTCGCTTCTCCCCATCACAAACCCAGACCTGCTGCCAGAGTTTTCAAAAGCTCCCTGTGTTGAGAGATTTGTGCAAACTTGATCTTCCAGGTTTAACTTAAATATTGTTTCCATTTTGAAGCCTGTCATGTGGGTGTACCACAAAGAGGATTGGTTTTTCCCCCCAGCTCCCAAGCCCGGGGCCGCGGTATGTAGGCAGTAACAGAATACTAGGAAGAAAGAGAGAGCCTGAAATGGATCCTTAGGCCCTTGGCCTGTGCAGAGACAAAGCAGGATGTAAGTAAAACCATTACTTCTCCCTCCTGATCAAAGGCGAGATGGTAACCCCGCCTCTCCTCCCCACCAACCAGCAAGCAATTAACACAGCCTGGTGTCTGCTCCAGAGTGCTGGGGATTCAGCCTGCAGGACCAGCTCTGACTGATCAGTGATTAAAAGTGGAGAGCCCTGTATGGCCAGGTTGAAAAATGCCGTGTTTGCAAATAGAATAGACTATGAAAAACTATTTGCAAATAAAATAGACTGCAAAACTCTCCAGTGAAGGAGACATACACGCCAACCTTGTTAACGGATTACTCTTTTTGTCTGGGTTTGGTGCAGTTAAGAGGTCAGAATCTGCCAACTGGACCTAAGAGTAAAAGATGTAACTCTCAGGAACGAAGTAGACCGATGTCTCTTGGGTTTTACAACCACCCAGAATTTTATTAAATGCGAATTCTGATTTCGCAGGTCTGGATGGAGCCTCAGAGTCTGCATTTCTAACAGACTACCAGGTGGGGTTGCCAAACTTAGAGGGTAAGAAAGTCTGGATGCCCAGTTAAATTTGAATTTCCTCTATTTTATCTTCCAGCCTTACCCTTAGGCGTTATTAATGCTGCTGGTGTGTGGAACACACTCTGAGTAGCAAGGGTGTACATCATCAAAACATAAAACTTTGATGAAAACACGAGGCTGAGTTAGTGGAAGAGCATCTGGTACAATTTAGAAACAAGCTTATGGCTCACAGGATAGTGGAACTAGAAAGCACTGCTTAGTTATGGGCAGAAACAAACCAACAGCAGCAAAGAGCATGTGTGCCTCTCTAGAAATGGATTTCCTACATTTACCCACTTAGAATCCAGGGGCCCATGTGGGACTCATGTTTGCTTTATGTATCTGTTGTCTCAGTCACTTAGTTAATGTTGGTGAAGTCAAAGGAAAGGTAGTGCTGTTTACAGAATAAAAAGAATAAGACTGAAAAAGACTTTTTAAGAACTAAAAATGATGCAAAGTTTTATGTTGAGGGCTTTCGGGTGGCATTTCACCCCCATCCTGCCTGCCTTCCCAAGCTCCCCTTTGAAATGAAGGGGCCACCTTGACTCAGCCCTGATAGGTGATCTATAGAGGAGGTGGGGGCCGGGCTTAGGTTTACTCTGACATTTGACATTCATGCCCAACACTCCATTCCTTTGAAGCTGAGAGAACTGACGCCAGCTCCTTTGAGGCTACTGGGCCCACCGGAGCAGTCCCTTACAGATTGCTGGAGGTTGGCACTGAGAGGGAGCTTAGCCATCATTCATTCCAATCCCTGACTTCCACAGATGGAAGGGTAGAACTTGCAAGAATGTCCTCCTCCTCACAACCCCTTTCTGCTTTGCTGACCGGTCTGACATGCAGCCTGTTAAGACGTGTATTCTACACACGGTTAGAATCTGGTTTTTAGGATCTACTTTTTTTTAAAGGGTTTCTTTGTTGTTTTGTTCTGTTTTGAAGTACTATACCCAGGGTTGCCTATGTTCCAGATGGTCCTTGACTGTATTTCATAATGGGATCATTTCCCTTCTGTCCATCATCCTTGAGATTGGGTTGAATCTTGTATATCTGTACACCACAAATTTAATGTACTTGATTTAATTAATCAGAGGCAGCCACATACTTCCCAGATCAAATTGTTTGGGTTAATTATTGAAGAATGAATTGAGCACCTACTATGTGCTAAATCTATGGAAGGTCACAGTTGTCCAGAAACTAGAGACAAATAGCCTTTTCTCATCCAGCCTGTTTTTCATTTGGCTTTTCTGCAGCAATTAAAAAGCATGGGATTTGGGGCCGAAATGCTAAATAGATAATTCATTTTACCACTTTGTCAGGGTTTAATTGCTGGAAAAAACCTTTTAAAATAAGATCATTTCCAAGCCCCATTTGCGGAAATAATAAATGCCTCCTGCCCCTCAATAGCATGTCCAAGCTGGTTTATTTCACCTATTTTTTTTTTTTTTTGTCTGCAGTTAATTCCTCTTCAATCAATTCTCACTGTAAAAGATTTAAGTTATACAGAAATAAACAGCTTGAAACCCAGATGCCCCTCCTCCTCTGCTCCCCAGCTTCATACTTCTCCCCTGAAGAAGCATATGCCAGTTAATCATACAACATATGCCCATCATGTGCATTTACAAAGTAGATATACATTTACACATTTCATTTATAACAAAAATTGAATCATATATTCAGATTTTTCTGTGATTTGCATTTTGCACTGAACTGTATGGCTTGGTAAGCCTTCCATTTTTATACGTGTGAATCTGCCTTATTCTTTTCTAATAACTATAGGAATATTTCATGGAATTCCTCTGTCACATTTTATGTAGCCCCTCAGAGTTGATGAGTATTTAGATTTTTTGCCATTTGTTGTTATGACAAACAAGATTGCAGTAAACAATTTTGTATATCCATCTTTGGTCATATAGGTGAGTATTTCTGTAATAGAGTCCCAGAATTTTCAGTTTCTAGATCAGATGAATCTGACAAGCTGATGAGAACAGGATTGGGTTCCAACTTGCAAATACATTTCAATCTTAATCTCAAGTTTATCAACCCACACTGTTCTATGTGAATTAATTCAGGATTACCCAAGAGTCTCCCATGTTTGGACACTGCTGGCTAACATTGTGAAAGTTGAATTTAACCTTCAGAGATTTAAAAAAAAAAAAAAAAAAACCTTAGAGCTACACTCTTAAATTCCTTAAAATAGTATGGGTTTTACTGAGCAGAAAGTGGAAAAGAAGATGAATAAAGGGAGTTTCCTTGATAAATGGATGAAAAACTCTGTATTGGAAAGAGCATTAGTCTCTCAGGAAAGGAGGTGGGCCTTTCTTTTAGAAAATAACTTTGTCATGTTTTCCAAGCTAAGCCAACTCCACAGAATAGCCAAAACTAAACACCTAATGAGTGTGCTTGGTTGGATTTTATTGCAGACTTTAAAGTAAAAGTAACAGGGTATAGTAGGTAGAATTCCAAAGGTGTCTCCACAAGACTCTTGTCTCTGGTTATTTAAGCACATATTCAGGCAATGGATGAAGGGACTTTGCAGGTGGAGTTAAGATTATTAATCAGCTGATTTTGAAATAGGGAGGGTATCCTGGATTATACAGGTGGACTAAGTACAACGACATGGGCCCTTCATAGTAGAAGAGGAAAGCAGAAGAAACAGGCAGATGCAGCGGAAGAGAAAGAAGAATGAGAGCAGAGGCAGAAGGAGAGTTCAGAGAGGTTATGAGGAGAGGCTTTGCAGGTGGAGAAAGGGGGCCATGAACCAGAGAATGCAGGAGGCCTCTAGAAGCTGCAAATGACTCCTAGGTGACAGCTACCAAGGAAAGTCCATGGAACTGAATGTTGCCAATGACTTGAGTGACCCAGAGCCCCAGAAAAGACAGGAGCTCTGCCAATACCTTGACTTTGGTCTTGGGAGACCCAGAGCAGAGAGATAATAAATGAATGTTTTAATATGCTAAATATGTGGTAATTTGTCAGGACAACAATAGAGAACTAAAATAGGGGTTGGTCCAACATCTGTGTGTTGGACACGGCAGAAATGGATAGCATGCTGCTGTCTTTACTTCCTTGCATCGAAAGCAGGTTATAAAACCAGTGTTACAGCATGAAGAAGAGTAGGCCACCTTTTCTAAATGCTTATTACCACATGACGAGGGCTGTGTTAGGTGCTCTTGTGTGCATTCCCTACCGTACTCTTTCCAGTAGCCGTACAAGAGTTGGTGTTTTTGTTATCTCCATTTTATAAACAAGAGAACTCAGCCTCAAAGAGGTTAGGCACATGGGCAGGGATGGCTTGGCTTATAAAGAGCACGGCCGGGACTCAAACCCATGTCTATGGGACATCACACCCAAGCCTGTGTGCATGAACACTATATTTCACACTGCTCAAAACCACAACTGCAGTTAAATATGAGGCTACTATGTTTCTATATGCAACATCACTAGCTCAACACATATCTCACAGTGCCTTTTGTCACATGAAGCCCGCTGACCTTGTTTTAATACCCTTGGAATACTACACCATTAGATGCTGGGCTAGGAGGAAAAAAAATCAAAGTTGTATGGTCAAGGAAACAAGAGACTCCTGCTTTTCCCACCCCAGGCTCTTCCCACCAAAGCACAGTGCACGCTCTTATATTTCTCTTCAAATCCTTAGAGGTCCCACTTGCTCTAGATTGTGTCAAAGATTGTACACTCTTCCCCACACCAGGCATTCACTTCTGGAGGTGAAAGCTGTGATGGAGACATTTTTATACCTTGAACATAAATATCAGGAGCCAAAAGGAGTATCAAGTGAAAGAAGCGTGATGCATAACTGACATTTTATCTAGGATGGGCCAGTGTGCTGATTTGATCTCAGTTGTCTGCGCAAAAAGTGTGACCTCAAATCCAGCCAATGGAAAGTCTGAACATAAACTCCTTGCATGTATTATTCATTCACGTATTCAAGCATCTAACAAATAGGAAGTAAGCTTCTCTCATGTGCCAGAGTTTTCTCAGGAAGTTGAGGGTACCGTGGTGAATAAGAGAAGTTCCATGTCCATACATCTTCCAGGCTAGAGTAGAAAGAATTGGAGAAGCAGGCAGTTGCAGGCTGGTGTAGTCAAGCTGTGGTGGAGGAGGTACTAGATGCCATGAGAACACGTGGAAGAGATACCAAACCCAGCTTCCGACGCTAAAAGACGGGGTTCCTCAACTGGGACCTAAAGGAAAAATAGGAGTTATCCAGGCAAATATGGGTTAGGGGAGAATGTTTCAGACCAAACAGATGTCTTTATGGAGGTCTGGTGTGGAAACATACCCAAGTCCCTAAATATATCTACAGTATGGAAGGCAAAGAAGCAGAATAACAAAGGATGAGGCTGAAGATATCAGTAAAGACGAGGTCAGAAAGGCTTTCTACTATTTTAGGGAATTTGAACTTTATTGTAAGGGAACTTGGAAACCATTTAAAGAATGAGCTGAGCAGGGACGTGACCAGATGTGGGTGCTTTAGGAGGATCCCTGTGGTGGACCTGTCAGGAATGGAAGGAGGAGAATGAGTGGATGCAAGGAGACCGCTGGGAGGCTGCAGCAGTGTGGTGTGTGTAGAGGAAGGCCGGGATTAGGGATAGAGAAAGGGGGCTGGATTCCAGAGCTCTCTGGGCAGGAGAGTTGATGGAATTCGGTTGCGGGCTGGAGGGAGAAAAGGGAGTCCAGGATGACAGCCAGGCCTGACTTGGCTAAGTCTCATTCCAAATATCCTCCAAGGCTGATGGGCCCAAGTTGTGGTCCACAGAGGTGAGTTGGGGTTGTAATTTGTACTTTGCAGAAGGCCTGAGGAGTAGGGGATCAGCCAGAAAGCACATCTTCCTTCTGCCGCGTGGAGCAGCCAAGAGCTCCTCTGTGAAAGGCGTCTTGGGCTTTTCAGAGCAAATGACTCCTTTTGGTTGTTTTGAATATACTGACAAGAACAAAAGCTTGCAGGAAAACAATACCCCAACTCCTCGCTGAAAGAGGAAATAATAAACAGTTTCAAACGTTGGCTTTATTTTCTGTGCTCTTGCTTTCTGCAGAGAAGAATGCCTTTGCTGTTTAATGTGGTGGCTGCAGGTTGCACTGTGGGTTTGGGGAAGGGTCAGTGCACCTATAACCTGCCTACTCTGTGTGTCTTGAGGTGCTGTGATGTCTTTCTTGAGAGTTATCCCAACTGTTGGTTTTAACATGTCACGTCAAGGCGGCCAGCCAATTGGGACTGGACCCTGGGAAGAGCCTGCAGGCCTGAGACTTGGTAGCGTTTGCCTGGTAAAACACCTGTGGCTGCTATGACCCGTGGCTAAGCCCTGTCACAGACTGACAGCTCAGGGCTACTCAGATCCACCTGCTGATGGTGGGCCCTCAGTCTTCTTATTACTGTAACTTTGCATCAGGGGAAGGAGATTTTTCATGAGCAAGTGTGTGAAATATATTCAATGCCCAGTAGTGGTATACGGCTGCTATCCACTGCTTTGATCTGCCCTTAATTTGCCTCCTTGTCTTTTCTGACACTAGCAGCCAGATTTTCTTTGGTCAATTCCTTTCTGTTTCTGCAGTTCTGGGGCAGTTACCCTTTGCCCGGCACTGTCTCAGGTATGGGCACTTGACGCAAGCCAGCCAGTCAGAATCCTCTACCCCCAGACCTGATCAGTTAGATGGAGCTGTTCTTTGGGCCTCAGTGATCGGTTCAGTGGGGATCCCAGGACCCAGCTAGACCAATGGGTCTCAGTCTGAGTTTTGGACTGTTTGGAAAAAGAAGGGTTTGTTTTGTAGAATTGTAAGCTGGGATGGTGACATTTGGGGTACTGGGGGACACAGCCTGCCTGAGAAGGTAGTGAAAAAAGAAGAGGAAAGCAGACATGAGTGATGGAGAGAGGACGTGGGGGCAGGGACAGATCCCTAGGGACATTGTTGGAGTCCTTGTATTCAGCCGTGCCCAAAGCCAGCCTAGTCCTGAATAAGCTTTAGTTACAGGAGCTAATAAACATCTTTTTCAGTAAGCCAGTTTTGAGTCCTGATGTGTCCATTATTTAGTCTTGATTCAAGTCAATTTAGCAAGTTATTTGTTGAGATCTACAGTGGGAGCTGTACCTCAGAGCTGTAGGGAACTCAGGAAGCATGGTATAGTAATAGCCGTCGTTATTCTCATTATGGCTGTTCTATTTATTGGCTATTTCCCCTGTCACCAGACATTTCTTTGCACTTTACACACATTATTTATTTGATCCTTTGAGTAAATCTTTGAATTAGAAGTACTTACTTGAATTTAACAAAGGAGGAAACTTGGATCCAGAGAGGCTGTGAAATATATCCAATATAAAAATTAAAGAAACAATAGTAAAAAAAATAATAGCTAGTCAGTAAAGAGATAAGATATGAGTTGCAATCTACTATGACTCCAAAGCCTGTGTTCTTGCCACCCTGCTTTCTTGCCTCCTACTCTTGTTTATTCACACTCTGGTCAGGGAGACATAAAGGAAATACCCTGTGTAGTGCCGGGTGGGTCAGGTTATTTCCTCCCACCCTAAGAACTTGAAAATAAAATGAATGGCACACTTGTGAAAGCAACATGGGATGGATCAGAGCATAGACTTACACGTTTACCCTAGGAGCCAAAATGGCTCCTGGCCAACCAGGCTGGGTCTTGCTGCCTAAATGTATTGACAGCAAAGAAGGAATGAGTGTGTCAAGAGATGGGTCACCCTACCATGGAAGCAAAAAAACAGTGCAGTTAGAGAGGAAAATCTTGGGGACACCCATCCTATCACTATCCAAGTGGTGGGAGCTATACCCATGGGGCTCCCTAGGAGCTGGTCTGTCCCTCTGAGGAGATGAATGAGGAGACTGGTCACAGAATCCAGCAGTCACTCTTCCCATGAAAGTTACTGTCTCCATTGTGGATTAGTGCACTGGGCCCCTTGACATCACGCTGATAAATGCCTGCTTCAGCCACAGCTTCCTAAAATTGGAAACACCATCCTCCTGTTCATCATGACCCTTTCTATTCTCTTTTTAAACCTTTATTTAAAAAAAAAAAAATATTTGGCTGTACTGGGTCTTAGTTGCAGCATGTAGAATCTTTGATCTGTGTTTCAGCACATAGGATCTTTAGTTGTGGCCTGTGAACTCTTAGCATGTGAACACTTAATTGTGGTGTGTGGGATCTAGTTCCCTGACCAGGGATCAAACCCAGACCTCTATATTGGAACATGGAGCCTTAGCCACTGGACCACCAGGGAAGTCCCCTAAACCATTTTTAAGCCACTACTTCCTTGAAGGGTGTATCTATAGCAAGAGGACTATGCTTGCTAAACATTCCAAGTTCTGCAGTGATAGCTTAATGTTACTGTAAATGAACAAATTGGCCCTCAACGTCTAATTTGGCCTCCCCATGAGTCTGCCTGTGGGAGACTGCATTGGTCGGAAGCTGGCAAGCTTTGAGGGCCGTGTGCCTATTAGAGCTCTCTGTGTAGAACAATCACGAGGCATCCTGGAGCTGGCAACTTTGGAAACTTCCCTTTTGGAGGTGGATTTCTTCCTTGGACTGACACAGTAGAACAGCCCTGTATGATGGAATAGGAACTATTATTTACAGCCAGTTGTGCTATGCACACACCTACATCCTGGACAAGGGCGGGGGGCTGGGAGTTGGACAGAAAAAACAGGTTGCATGTTGGAGTTAAGTGAACTTGAATTTGTATCCCAGCTTCAGTGTTATTAGCTATGTGGACAAGTTTTCCAAGTCCCAAAGGCTCAGTTTCCTCCTGTAAAACATGAGGATAATAACAGGATCTACTTCATAGAGTGACTATGAGAACTAAAATGAAAAAGGAAAAAGTGGTGCAGATTTAGCAGGCATTTGATATAGTTGTGCTCATTAGCTGTTAGTTGCTGACTGGGTGCCTATATCACTGTATCCTTTGGCAGAATACACCCCTCTGCTCTCATACTTTTCTTAGTGTGGTCCAGGCCTGAATGAGGAGTACAGTGACAGTACAGGCCCTCAAGAAGTCAGAAAGACTAGGGGAAAGAGCACACGTGGCCTTTCAGGTAGGCTGGCTAACCCAGCTCTGCACAGAGTCCAGACTGAAAATGTCAACAAGGAAACTAGACTGGTTAAATAATGGGTTGGATGGATAGTTAGGCCTGCAGAAGGATATATCACATGGCAGCTTCAGCCCCACATGCCATAAGGGAACACAGACCCAATATGATCGTGAAGGTGAAAGTGTTAGCCCCTCAGTCACGTCTGACTCTTTGCAACCCCATGGATTGTAGCCCAGAGGCTTCTCTATCTGTGGGATTCTCCAAGCAAGAATAATGGAGTGGGTTACATTCCCTTCTCCAGGGGATCTTCCCAACCCAGAGATCAAACCTGGGTCTCCCATATTGTAGGCTGATTTTTTACTGTCTGAGCCACCAGGGAAGCCCCAGTATGATCACATCTGTGCATATTTTAAAGACAAGCCAAGAACTTAGATTTCTTTGTGAAATATCATATATTTGTGCCATGCTTAGTTGCTCAGTTGTCTCTGACTCTTTGCGACCCCATGGACTGTAGCCCACCAGGTTCCTCTGTCCATTAGGATTCTCCAGGCAAGAACACTTGAGTGGGTTGCCATGCTCTCCTCCAGGGGATCCTATATTTACAGCAACTAATTTGAATTCTTCTGAAGACTCTGCAGGCCACACAATCATCCCATGTGACAGAAACTTTCCTGGGATTTCAGTTTTTAATCTTTACCTTAAAGTCTGGGCAGGGTTTGGGTAGAGGGAGTCTGAATTTGAGTTCCCCCAGGAGCAGATGCTACAACAAAGATCCACTCCAAGTAGCTTACTTGGGATGGGATCCCAGGAAACATCAGTAGGGCAGTGAGGGGGAGTAGGACAGAGCTGGGAAAGCATCCAGTAGAGGAGCTGTTATCAAGTCATCACTATGAGTGACGGGTCGCTGCTGCTTAATCATTTGGGGGCCTCTGAAGCCAGCGTTGGACTCATGCCTCAGTGTGGCCCACCTGAGGGGCAAGAGAGCTGGGGTATATATACCCTCCCTCCTACCAGTCATGGGCAGAGGGCTGCTCCCTGGGGGCATCAATGTCTTCACATACCTCCCTGGCCGTAAGCTTGTGCATGGTGGAGTCTTGGGGACCAAAAGAGCCCCCAGGTAGAGGCAGGCCAGGATCAGCAGTTGGATGTGGGTGGAACACCCACAGTGTCCGTGGAGGGAGGGGCAGGAGGAAGCAGTCAGCATCAGCCACTGCACTAGCAAGTGTTCAAGAGAGACTTCCAAACATTCCGTCGAGTCCAGCAACTAGGGGTGGGTGGCGAAGTCCCTCACACTGGCTGCATTTGTCGTGTCAGATGAAGCTTCCAGTACGTGCCTCTGGTCTCCTGCTCGTGCCAAAGCAGAAGTCAAGGCTGGAAAAAGAAGTGAGCTCCTAACAGGAATGCCCACTTGCCGCACTTGCCTCTTGAGGCTCTGCCTGTCAGTTACAGAAAGATCTGCGAGATTCCGTTTGCCTCTATTATCTTCCACAGGGGTCTCCAGTGGCAACTCTGCAACCGTTTTCTGCAGAGTGGTTCAAATTGTTTTATATCTCCTTAGCTGCCAAGTACAATGTCATAAGCAATAAATAAATAAATCGTTGGCCTATATGGAAAGCATATTTTGTCCAGATGCGTCCTTGAAACTTCAGCCCTGAAATGTGAAAGTCAGATTGGGAAACCACATTCTCAAAGCTCCAGGGAAGTAGGTTCACACGGAAAAGCTGTCTGATTGGCAGGTGCTGCCACCCAGCACCCGAGGTGTGTCCTGCAGATAGGCAGGCTGTGCGCCTTCTGAAAATGTGAGTGTGTGAGCGTTTCATACCAGTTTTCCAGCTTAGCATGGGTGGCCCAGCTGGACAGATCAGGGGTGAAGGGAGACCGGAGCTTGGAGGGTTGCTTAGCTGGAGCAGCCAAGACCTGTGTCTTCCTTTTGATCTCCTCTTGACCAGCTGGGTTGACGCAAGCCTTCCTCATCAAGAGGGTGATGTTCACACAGAAAGGTGTTCAGTGCACTTTAGCTGATTGAGCCAGTCCTGAGACCCTGCAGCAGAGTGAGCATTCCAAGACACAGGCACGGCTGGGTGGGAACATGACCCAGGAGAGCAGATATGGCCTTGGCAGCAGGAGTCACCTCATGGAGCTCACCAGGGGTGACTTGGGCTGCCTGTCTCCACTGGCAGGGCATGCCCTTAAACGTCATCCTTATTGCTATTTAAAATTACATGCTCATAAAAAGTTAAACTAGAGTTACATCAAGAGAAGAGTGAACATTGCCTCTTTAACATCCAGTTCCACCCCCTCTGCATTCTTCCAGAGATTCTTCTAGACTTGTGCAGACACACACACACGCACACATACACACACATATTTTTTTAAGAAATGAGACTGTATTATGTAAACTATTCTATAACTCCTTCTTGTACACTTCATTTACTTTAATCGTCTTTCCATATCATACAATCTTTGCCATTACTTCATGGTGCTCTTTTGACAGATTATAATAATTTCTTACAATTTTTCAAAATGAATTCTCAAATTGCTTCCCAAATTGCCAACCTGTGGTAAACAACCAGAAATGTTAGCAGCTGATGTTATCATATTATTGCCACTAGGAGTAAATTTTTATCTTATCTGGAATTTGATAGAATTGAAGTGGAGAATGGAGAAATTCACAAGAAAAATTACTCTAGAAATAGCAATTTGGGACACATATATACACATGTAAAGTGTGTGTATGTGTGTGTATGTGTGTATAAAGTATAATAAAATTCAAGAGAGATAATTGAATAAAACTAAAGATGTTATTTCTGTACCTGAGTTACTTTTCTTGAATGAATTCCTTTACCAACCCGCCAAGAATTCATTATAGGCTTATATATATTCTTTGACTGGCAGCCCAGCTTAGGAGCAAAGTGTGAGTCTACTGCTGGATACTATTGACTATTAAACACTTAGGCCGTGGGTTCAGATACCAATTTTGATGCTCTCCAGAGTACAGTCTTAGTGTGCTTAACTCTCTGTGCCCCGGTTTCTTCATTTCTCAAAGCACAGTGCGGATATGCTCTTCCTAGAGTGGTTGAGAGGACAAAGGGGGAGAAGGCCTGCAAAGCTCTTCCCTGGCTCTAAGTGCCTGCCCCGCAAATAGGGGTTATTAGTAATAGAGTGTAGTCTCCAGCAGATGTCTGTCAGGTCTGTATGCCTGATGAGATGTTAATGCCATACACACACTATGAATATCCAACTTGTTAGGTACTCATTGTCATCTCCGCCCTGGGTAGTTAAGAAATAATTATGGAAAATAAAATGAGTGTAAAATGGTTTTTAAAGTCAATAGTCAACTAAAACTACTTCAAAATGCCTTGGAGATTGTCGCAAACCATCAGCTGTTCTAGACCAGAAACAGAACCTGATTTCCAGTTGTTGATGATAAATAAACATTGTATGTTGCCCTTTGCGATGAGTGGCTATTTTTTTAACCTATGCAGATGTGTCCTATTTACATTGAAGCTGTCATACAAATTAGCAAAGGCCCACAGAGTCTGAAAGAAGGCAGGCTTCAGGCCCCGAAATGTTCACAGGAATGGAAAATGGCTTACCTCGCTCCTGCTAGCCGTGGTGCCCCAGTCCTGGTAGGAATGGCTGGGGAAAACTGAAGAGCTTTTCCAGGCCAGTAAAAATGTTTGCTGACCAAGCAGGCTTCTGAGGTTTATCTGCAAGGCAGCATGAAGTGAAATGCAATAGCTTTGGGAGCTGCTCTGATTTTGACTTTTTGGCAATCGGTGAAAAGTTCTGACCCTTTAACAGATGTGAAAATCCTCTCATTTGGTACAGGCTTGTGCATGGCAAATTGAGTGTGAGTTAAAACACCAATTAGAGTGCAATGGATGATCTCCTGTTTCTCTGAGGATAAAATTTTCTTGGCAAAAAACTTGTTTGGCTATCCTTATCAGACATACCCCTTTACCAAACTGTGTGCATGGGCTGTGAGAGGGAGAGCACAGAGCACTGAACCACAAAGTCAAAATAAGTCAGGCCTGGGAGGGTATTTCGAATTCCAGCTTTTCAAATTCTTCCTTATAATAAAAAGATGATGGGGGCCCAGGGGATTGAAAGGACTGGCTCAAGATCCCCAGTGAGGCCTGAGACTAGAATCCCAGATACAAGGCTAGCACTGAATGCTCTTTGCACTGGACCATGTAACTTCTAGATGGTCTTTCTCTTGGGGGATGCACAGAGACATGAAGATGTAAACAGCTTACATGTAAGTTTTAAAACACCAGTGGCTGATCTTTTCTGAAGAGGAAGCAAATCTCTGTGTGAATATAGAAATGGTTGGGTTCTGGAATAGCCATTTATTACTTCTCTTAAGTACCTTGGAGGACCTGCAGAGGGCCAGCCTTCAGCCAAAGCCTAGGACTTCAGTGTGGCACACACAGGTCCCTGCCCTCTATGTAGTTGTGTCCTCGATGCAGGGAGGCCAGAGCAGCATTCAGTGTCCTCTGAGAGGCAAGCAGAAAGGGCTGTGGGAACACAAAGAGGGTGGTTATTTCGTTCTGCTTAGATGATTCAAGGACAGCTATTCTTGACCTGGGTCTTGAAGGGGTAAGCAGACTCTTTCTTGGCAGAACATTCATTCATTCATTTAATTGAGATTTAGTGAGCACCTACATTTTTGCCAGGTAAACAAGCAGTAAATACAGAGCAGTAAATAGCCCTCTGTTCTTAGGGATTTTTGCATTCTCTTGGGGAGAGTCAGAAATTAAGCATGTAAATGAAGTTACAAGTACAAAGAAGGGAATGAGGTAACACGGTGGGAAAGCCCAAGGGTGAGGACATGCCTCAGATGAAATTGTCTGAAAGGCTGATGAGGTCCTGTGACACCTGGACTGAGGAGAAGGTGGCACAGAGAAGGCGAGGGCGGTGGTGACCAAGTGAGATAGGGAAGGCAGTAGGAGGTGAAGTGGGAGCGGTGGGTGGTAGCCGGTTTCCACAATACCCAGCTGGAAAAAGCAGACGGAAGGTTCTTCTAGGAGAACTAGGGAGCTTTGGGAGGGTTCTGAGCAGGGGCCTGTGGTGCTGTATGGGTGAGGAGGCAGAGGAGCATAAAAATCATTCAGTGAGCAACGGGTATGGCCGTGGTAGACTCAGGATGGGTAGTCAAGCTGTGTTCTACTGAGTTGCTCTTCCTTTAGGATCATAAACAAGCAGAATTATAAGCAACACAATCCTGATGCTTCACAGTGAGGACACTGAGGTGAGGAGAGTCAACACATGCAACCAATCTGGGCAGAGGAAGGCCTGGGCCCAGACCTATGACTTGGAATGTCAAATTCTGTGCTTCTCCGCTGCCTGCTTCTCTGCCTCCTCACCCACCTATTTGCCTTCCAGGGACTGAAATTTAGAATCTGTTCCCCATCAGACATTTCAAAGAGGTCTTTTATGGCTTATTGTTAGTGTTGTGTTAAAAGGCAGCCACCTTGAATGACTTCTGCTTGACAGGAGTGTCAGCACCGTCACCACATGCTCCCCCCAGAGCAGCGGCACATGTCGAGGGTGTTCTGGCTCTGGGGGGAGATGAGGAGGCAGCCAAAGAGCCTGTTCACCAGAGCTAGAATTTAGGTTTGGCTCCACCCTGACTGACCGTGTGGCCTTGAGAAAGTCCCTTCTTCACTGTGAACCTGCACTTTTTAATGTATGAAATTAGAGGATTGGAACATAGGCATTATATAAAAAATAAAAAAAAAAAAAACATTTTGAGTAATTTTGAATTAAACAGGTTGTTTGTTGCAGGACTTAGCAGAGCCTTTAACATACTAATAAGCACTGTCAAACTTCCAAGAGGGAAGTAGAGTCTGGTGCATGTCACAGGTGTATCTGTGCACTTGGGCCTGGATTGCTTTGGAAAAGGACACCTCACAGAACTTGTGCTCCTGGGGATACTCTCAGGAACTGGTCTGTGAGATGAGACAGGGGAGATGAAAGGAAGCCCCCAGTCATGCTCTTACCCGGCCTTGTTCAGCAGCGGCGCAGAGCAACAGGCTGTCCTGTGTCTAGGTAGAGTGTGCCCCTCCCCCGCTGCACTTTCACCACCACCCCCCCACTGCTCCCCTCTGGTAGCCCACAAAGGCAGTCTTGTGCAGGAGCATGGCTGTAGAAGCAGCAGCTCTCCTTGGGGGCCCACTGGGAGTGTTTGTGAGCTCCAGCCTCTAAGAAGGTACTTCCTCTGCCTGATGCCCACAGTGTCAACATCTCTGACCCTGGACAGCAGCAAAGTGATAGCCTCCTTTGCGAGACAAACACTTATGTCCAGGGGTCTCTCTCTCTCCTTAGAGTTTTCTCTCAAATGTTCCCTAGGGGCTCTTGCAGTCAGTTTTTACATTTTTTTCTTATTGCTTATGTATCAGCCTTTTCTGCTCACTGGCAACCACACAAGGTGCCTCAGGAGCCAGCCGCCTGGATGTGTCTCTCACAGCTCCCACCCGACAATTACCCTCATCCTCACATCTGCTGTTTTTTGAGCACTTACTATGTCCCAGGCACTGTTTAAAGAGCTTCATCTGCCCTGAACTCATAGTCTCCGGTCACAGCCTTATGAGATATGGGCACTGTTTTTATTCTACTGAACTATGAGGACACTGAAGCTTGGTCGAGTCATGCCTCAAAAGTCTCACAGCCAATGCGTGTGGGGGCTGGAATCTCAACGAAATCTGCCCCCCAAGGCTTTGTACTGGATCATCGTACTGCATGGCTCTGTTAATGTTTGGATGAGTGGAAGGTGAGTGAATGGATGAGTGAATGAATGAGCATGTGAGGGAAGGATCCTCTCCACCATCTCACCCCCAGCTTTAGGAAAGCTGCCTGACCACGGTGGGGAAGCAGCCATGCCCCTTCTGAGCCAGCACTCTCTGAAGGCCACGTCATCTCTGTCTTGTCACCCCTTCCCACCAGGGTACCAGTGGGCACCACCTTACTGTCCCACCAGCAGCCCACATCTGCGCCACCCATTAGTGGGCGCACACACCCAGGGCGAGGCAGCCTCAGCTGGATTTCAGCCTATGCTGCCACTGCCTGGTTTTTCATCAGGAGGAGGGCAGCTGTTCTGGGATTGAAACATGAAGAAAGATGGGCTGAGATCAGATAAGCATCCTTTCCCAAGCAGACTCACCTCCCAATTTGCAGGCCTTTGTTATATTAGCAGCAGGTACGGAATGTTGACATGGAGCTCTAGCCTTCATCTGAATTATAATCTCTGAAGCTATAGTTAAGTCTGCCTAAAGATATTTCAATTTGCTGTCTCTCTTTCCGCCCCTCTCGGGTCTCCTTGGCTCAGAGCACAGTTGTATCCTGTAGAACACAGAAAAGCCAGGACGTATTTCTTAATGTTTTACATTACAGTTGTAAGTCCCTCTTATCCTTTTATAATCATATTTTAACTTTTAGTCAACGTACTTGTGGGTGTGCCTGTGTCTGTGTTGTATATAAGTTCACATTTATACGAATGGTATTAGCTCCTTTTATCTTTTTTTTCCCCTAAAGCCATACTTGTAAGACTACATTCAGCAGTGGATTAATCCCCAAATAACTTAGTTCAGCTTTCGCAGCTGCTGCCAAACAGCCTGTCTCCTGGATGGGTGTCGACTGTATGGTGGTTATAATTAACAAGTCTTCAGGGGGCAGAGGTTATGGTACAGGGAATGAGAACTGGGCCGGGAGGTCACCACATACTAGTGCAGACTGCAGAGGAAGAGGCCAGGGAGGACTTTTGTTGGAGGAGGGCAGGTTAGGCAAGTGAGAATTGGGTTTTTGTCTTTCAGCAGTTCGCCAGCGGTGAGCTGAGGAAGAAGATAAACTGGGTGGCCTCTTCATATGTGTGTGTGTGGAGGGCGGAGGGTGGAATGCCAGTGTGTGTTGGTGTATGTGAAAGTATATGTGTGGGGTGTGTGTGTATTGGATTGGAGAGAGGGCATATCTTCTAAGACAGTAGGTTTGGGTATTAGATTTTTGTTCGAATTATCATTTATCGCTTATTCCTTCTGTGACCTCAGGCTAGTTACTTCTAATTGACATCTCTGTGCATCAGTTCCTCTCTATGCAAATAGGGATGTATTCATTATTCAATGGGTATTTCTTGAATACTCTATTCCAGGCCCTGTCCTAGACACTAAGGATGCAGTAATAAACAAAAGGACAAAAATCCCTGCCTTTCTGGGACTTCCATTCTACTGGAGAAAAAAGAAACTTTCGAGGAAGGTTATTATAAGGATCAAAATAGATTGTGCACATAAAATGGCTAGCCCAGTATCTGGCATATAATAAGATTTTGGTAAAAAGGAACAAATATTAATACTATTTTTCTTTAGATTACATTTACAAAGTAACACCTCCCATAAGAAAAGCAGTCATGAATCTAAATTCCACTATGTTTTTTTTATAAACTTATTCTTCTTTGGGAAGTGACCCATGTGTACTTTGGGAAAAGATGCTCTGTATATGTTTTGCTAGCTCAATCAAAACAGTCCATCTGTGCACCAGACATCTTGAAGGATAAAGATGCTTCTTGAATGGACTTGAGCGAAGGAAGATCAGCTCTCAGGTGACAGCTCAGACATGACAAACGGGAACAATGCAGAAAGGAATGCGTGAAGGGGTTGGATTAAGAATTGCAGGGCAATTACTTTCTGCAAACTGATATGCAAGCAAGAAAGAAACACAGGCACAGCTTGTTATCCAGAAGCACAATCAGCAAAAATTCACTATTACAGGATTGGAGAATAGGCAAACCTGTATGTAAAGATGAGTTGTTATTTAAAGGGGTTTTGTGACTTTGTTTTCGAATGTGAGCCTGATTTTCCACTAGTCTGGAGTTCATGGACTGATTCTCAAGGGCTTACTTAATATGCACTTGTCTGAAGTGTATTGTATACCCCTCACCAGCCACTGTGCACAACATGGCTTTCAAGAGAAGATGCCCCGACAGCTCTCTGGTCCCTGTACCAACCTGGTACTGGTTTGCCCTGACTAAACAGGGGTCCCCTTATCCAAAAATTCACTGTCTGAGGCTGGTGGTTCAAAGGTTGCAGGAAAGCTAGCACTGTCATAACATTAAAACAGTCATGAATTAATTGACCACTTATCAAATTAGCTTCACTTAGACATCTTCCCCATTTCATGTTGGGCCTCCCACTAGGTTAAGAGTCAGCTCTTTGTGCATCTGTCTTTATGGGATTATCCAGCATCCAGAAATAACATTGAAAATAGATCACACATCACTTGTAAGATGAAGTAGCAGATTTTTCAAAAATGCAAGCTTTTATCAAGTTGATGAAAGTGATGTTGGAAAACAAGTTTGTATTACATGCAAATTCAGTAACAAATGAAGATAACTTGATATCAGTGAAAAACGAAAAGTCAGTAAGTTTGATGACACAACAGGGACTTCAAAGTGAGTGACTGGATATTAAGTGCTGTGACATATCCTAGGGGGAGTGGTAAAAGCATATTTTTGCAAATGTCACCCTCTTCATACCTGTACTAATGGAAGCAAAGGATGACAAATCATGCACTTAGGCAGCCGGGTTAGGAAACAAAAAAAATGGGTCAAAAAATCAACACATTTTATTCTTTGTTCTTTTTTAAAAAGTATTTATTTATGTATTATTTGACCACACCAAGTCTTCAATCCTTGATGTGGCATGTGGACTCGTTAGTTGTAGCACACAGGATCTTTAGTTGAGTCATGTGAACTTGTAGTTGTGGCATGTGGGATCTAGGTCCCTGACCAGGGATTGAACCTGGGCCCCCTGCACTGGGAGAGTCTTAGCCACTGGACCATTAGGGAAGTCCCTGTTCTTTGTTCTTTATAGGAACTACTGAGTTGTTGAAATTGTAATATAAATTTTATTAAAAATAAGATATGTATGTATTAATTTCCAAAAATTTTAGTCTTGTTTTTATAGTCCCAGCTCTCTTCTCCAACATTTACTGTGAAAGTTTGGTCCCCGTTACAGGGGTGTTCTCATTCACGTCTCAGTTTTCTTCCCAGAAGGAGAACCTGGTGTGTTTGCATTGGGGAGGTTCTTGCTCTTGAGACTACAGTTTCTGCACTCTGAATCAGGGACGGTGGGCAATATGGGGACAAAGTATCCATCAGTCTGTATCTCTTTGTTTACACTGATGATGCTTAATCTGTTCAAGGTCCTGAATCCTTTGAATGAAGAACATGATAACTGGGGAGGCTCCTTCTGTAAAATACACACGCCCAAAGTAAATTTCAAGGAGTTTTTCTACCTTCTTGATGTCTATGTGTGGATCATAGGTACTTAATCATAGATCTAAGTAACTTTGACCTATTAATATACCCCTGGCTTCCAATCATATATTATTTATTTATATCACACATGCCAAAGCACTTTGTGTATGTTTATCTTTGTTATTGATCACAGTGATCCTATGGGATATGTGATATTGTCCTAATTTGAACATATGGAAAAACCTTGAGAAAAGTTAGGTAATTCATTTAAGGTCATAGGAAGTGTCTGGTATTCTGTTTCTAACACTGAGGTTTTTCTAAGGCCTGAACCTTCACTTTTTCTATAGTGTTAGGTCAACTCTGTGTATTCACATACTACACTGACTTTTTTCCTTAACAAGTAACTTTTAAAAGTCTTCCTTATTATGGAAGAAGTGCATGCTTGTTGTAGAAGAGTTATACACTGCAACTCTTTACTTTTGAAGCACTCTCCATTCTTTTTCATTTTCAGTTGAAGAAAGAAGTAGTGTTATTACTATTCTCATTTCATAGAGAGTAAAATGGAGGTCCTAGGGCTTGAATGAATGGCTAAGGGGGTTTGAGTGGGAGTTATGGGCAACACTTCTGTTCTTCACCTGAAAATATCCCTCATGACCCTCTTCTGCTCTCAGAATACATTTAAGTCTACTTGAATCAAACTGATAAACCTAGTGGGGTAGCAGGATGGGTGGAAAAGATGACCAGATGGTGAATACGCAGTTTACAGAGGAACTTAAATAGCCAAGATCAAAATTTCTGCTCTTCTTTTAACATCTTGTTTATCACAAAGTAAGTGGTGGAGGGAAAGTGGGGTACAGGATGGGGAGGGAAGGTGTCTGTGCTGCACGGTATAATGACCCATCCAGACTGTCTGAGTTCAAAAGAGGTAAGTAGTCAGGACTTTTACATTAGTTCCAACTATGTCTTAAAAAAGGAAAAGGAATAGGTTGGCTCTTATGTCTTAAAAACCCAGATGTCATACCTTCCAGTATGGCTGGATACAGGGGTAAAAAAAAATTTTACCCCATTTCTTGGCTTTGCTTTCCCCCCAAGAGATCTCATTCGTTAGCAGAATTACACCAGAAGATTTACCATAAGATAGAAAAGCAGCTGCTGTCATCCCCAGATGGTTCTATAACAGTATAAATACCTGAGAAACATGGACCTCTTTGCTCTTCCAATTGTCCAAGCAAAAATCCCCATCCGGAATCTCATCGCACCAACTTTTATCACATTCCCATCCATGAACCAATCACTGTGTAGCTAAGAAATAGGATATTTTGATTAGTTAGGCCTGTGTCATACTCCCTCCCCAGGGTCTGACAATGGGGGAACTGTGATTCCCCAAAGGAAAAACCAAAGCTCTGCTACAAAAAGAAACTATTCTTAATGATGTGCAGGCAGAAAGAGCATCTGCTGCTAGGGATTTGTTGAAAGCCTGCCGGGGACTGTCTCAGAGATGAGGGGTGGGGATCGTAGCCGAGCTGTGCAGGACTGGATCTGGAGAGTGGAAAATCAAGACCTTTGTCTTCGTTTTCTCATCTGTTCTTCTGTCCCCTTTCATCCAGCTTCCTCTACCCTCATTATACTCTCGCCACAGGCTTCATGTCCCCACAACCTTTCCATGGGCTGACTCAGTCCCTTGAAATCCCTCTTTCTCAATCTCTAGGGGGGGAACTCATTTGTTAATCTCATAACCAGGCCGCAAGCTACAGGTCACTGGCCAGACTTAACAGATGTCTTTGCCTGAAGCATGAATCTTCTCTTGGTACAGTCAACTCTAGCAAGTTAGGGCAGATCAAGCTGTTTGTGGGTTTCTCCTTGCAGGCCTATGGATCGTGTAGGATCTCTGGAAAGATAAGACAGGAAAAGCAGTAGTATGTGTGAAGAACAGATAGAAACTTGGGCAGAAGCAGTCTGCGAGGCTATTCCTGGAGTGGGAGCTTTGCTGAAAGACCTGGAATGTCATTCCTTGACAAAGATGGATGAACAGAGAATGAGGTGTCAAGGAGGCAGGAAGGCCACCAAAGAGGCAGACCAAAAAATCAAAGCCAAGGCTCCAACACAGCCACAGACTTCTTCTCCTGGGGAGGTAAAAGGCAGCCACAGGACCTGTGAATTGTGGCATTCTTTAATATCAGGCAGTGTAGGATTTCCCAGGCCATGCGCCTAAAGTTATTTCCTCCTGGTTTGATGTGGCACTCTTTAGGGCTCCAGCCCTGCGCAGGCCTACCTCCCCATCACAGCGACGCTGTGCCTCGTGTCTCTCAGCCTGGGTCCAAGCATGAAAACATCTGCTTCCTGCCCCTGATAAACTCATAAGCAGCCCAGGGGGTTAAGTAAGTAATTTTTTTTTTTTTTTAAGAAACAAAAGATTAAACACACACATACTCCACAGGAACAAAAGTAACATAAATCCATGCAAGTAGAGAGGCTTGAGTTTGGTTGGGTTAAAAGCAGGGGAGAGTTTTCTGGAATATGTGTCAAAATAAGCCTAGGTGTAGAACACAGATCGTCTTTCTTAGCTGATGCAGACTTCAGTTGACAGAGCTTTCAGGCCAAGTAGGATATCAGGTCTCTCCCAATCATCCATCCATTCGTTCATTCATCTAACAAGTATGAGTGTGTCCATTATGGACCAGATACTATGTTCTAGGATCTTCTTCCTCCTTGGCCCCAGCTTGTGCTTCTCTCTCTCTTCTGTGGGCACCCCAACTCCCCTGATCTCCTGGGTATGAATTCACCCTCTGTCCCAGCCTAAAAAACCCTCCCCCGAGGCTCTGCACCTGGGCCCCCAAGATTCATTCCCAGGATCATTCTCTGTCCACTAGGTCTGGGACCATTCTGAGACAACTTCTGAAGATGCAGGCAGTATTCCAGTCCTAGCACTTGGCCTCAGTCTCCCCAGGGGTGGGTGACATGTTTCCTTGATGTCCAAATGCTGGGCACAGTCCAAGCCCTCTTTTGACTCAACCTACATGTTCTTATTTTTCTGTGGAGAACTACCTCCAGTTCTAGCCTCATTTGCAGACTTAGATAGCTCACAGACCTTGAATCCAATGAGCCATTTGCCTGGCTTTGAAGGCGTTTCTCCAGAGTGTTCTTAACCCTCAAGTGTGGTCAAGGGAGATGTAACAGGTAGTGCTTTTGCCAAGGACCATTCATCGTATTGTCTTGGAAACCCACCCCTGTGTTGCCTAGTCTTCAGTAAGATAAGTGGTGGACCATTTTGTGCAGCTGCAGCTGCACTGTTAATACTGTTCTCCTGTAGTTGGGTGAGTAAAAATGGAGAAAAAAATTTTCAGTTTTCCTGATTTCCTTTTCATTTTTAAAACAAAGTTGGTAGTGATTAGCCAGCCCTATCCACCTTTAAGGAAGTCAATTTAAAACCTGGTAACCAGCCAAAAGCATAAAGTATTTGAATGCTGTGTGTTTATTAATTAATATATTTACTTGGTGGATGGGCAAGGACTCTGGTTCCTGTTCTTTTGGTGCCCTTTGGCGAAAAGACGGCAAACTCTAACAAGATTCGTTGGGGAATCTCTCTGAAGTAGTAAGTCATTTATGGCCAATGTTTTAATTGAAGGTAATAATAAATCCAATAATATTATTAAGAACCACTATTAGGGTGGGAAGGACTGAATTCACTGACATCATGTCAAAGTTATGCCCAGTGACGGCTGCTGAGCCCCTGGGGGAATAACTTTCATAATCCATTGAAAAGTTATGAGCTCCTTGTGTTTGCACCAAGAAAGAAATCAGCATTAACCATTTGGGAAGTCAGTAAAAATGGAGAAAAAACTACTTGTACTTTTAACAACTTAATTAATGACTGCAAAAGGAGTCAATGCTCACAAAAACCCTTGGAGAAGGTTGGGATGTGTGTTGACAATGGAAAATTATCCTGATTTTAAAGGTGAAGGCAATTTCCAGACACTGGGAACAAACATGGTCAAGGAGAAAGAGAAAAGATGACTTTTTGTTGTTAAAGGAATAGGGCCCTAGGCCCAGAGGCTTGCTGTCTGGGTTGGGACAAGGGCAATCATTGTGTGCTAGGAACTGAATGGGATAGAAGAATCTGGGTTAAGAGACCAACGGAATTGGGTTCAGTTATCACTTCTGCCATTTCTCAGCTTTCTGACCTTCAGCTAGAGGGTTAACCTTTCAGAACGTTAGTTTTATCATTAATAAAATGGGGGAAATACCAGTAACTAACTTGTGGAGTTGGAGGCATCGTTGAGCTAATATATGTCAAAATCTCAGCCTGGTGCATGGCCCATAAATAGTACTACTATCTATTATCCTCATTATTATTCTTTCTTAACTAATTCTACAAATATGTCATAAATACCTACACCGTGCCAGGGACTATGTTGGATATACAGACCAATCTATTTGAGTTAATAGTATAGTGGGGAAGACGGAGAAAAACAAACAAACAAAAAAACATGTTGGTAAGAAAAATGCTTGCAGGTTGTACTGAATTTGAAAGCCTGACTCCAGAGATTGCCCCATGGGTTAGAGCTGCCACGTGAGCCCAGGGGTAGAGAATAGGTTTTCATAACTTGGCTTTCAAATTGGTCAGACCTGGATCAGAGCAGCGTTGGTGCCAGTGCTTGTTCTCAGACTGTGTCACTGGACAAGTCCTCTGAACTCTACTTCTCCCTCCGTATGTGGGGCTTGTGATAGACTCTCCACACATAGAGATTTAACCTCAACAAAGCCCCAGCCCATCCTTTTAGCAGCTCTGGCCCATGCCTTGCTGTCTTCAGCAATACGTCCATCTCCCTGAGTATGAGAAGGAATAACATTTTTGTATCTTCACCTGGATGTGGACAAGAAGGTTCCCACCTCCATCTCTGAGGATTTGGGGCAAGAGAGGGTTGTCAGTGGTGTGAGTAGAAAAAACAAGAAAAAAAGGATGTATTCCAGGAGGGCTTTGGCCTGCCAGAGCCTCACCGCAAAACTGGTCCCAAGGAGCAGTTGAATACGGGCTGGTTTGTAGGAGACAGGAGGACCCCAGCCTAACTGTAAGACCATGACAGGCCCTGAAAATGGTGAGGGACAGTGTGACTGGGTGCAGGTGGTGGTTGGGGTGTAGCTGGGAGGGACCGACCTCTTATCACCTCCAAGTTTCCCTCTGAATGCTTTGATCTGACACTGGGCTTCTAAGTCATGACTGAGCACTTCTTTTCAGAGTCTGGTTTATCATTAGAACATGGATCTGCCAACTATGGCCTGCAGGCCAAATCCAGTCCCTTGCCTGTCTTTGCAAATAAAGTTTTATTAGAGTGCAGTCACTCCCATTCCTTTATTGTCTGTTGCTGCTTTTTGCTACAAAGCAGAGTTGAAGTTGTAACAGGGACCATATGGCCTACAAAACCTAACATATTTATTCTCTGGCCCCCTGTAGGAAAAGGTTGCCAACTTACCCCTGATTTAGAACATTACAGTTTTGGAGGGAATAGATTCATTCATTGATCCTTTCATTCATCGTGGAACAAATAATCACCCATCATCAAGATGCTCTGTACACTCTTCTAGGCCCACAGAGTGTCCCAGGCACTGTATTCCATCTTTGTAATAACTGTGTGAGTCAATGATGCAATCACTCCATTTTGCAGATGGTTCAGTGGAGGCTGAATGAGGTTGAGTAACTTTCCCAAAGTCATTCAGCCATAAAGTCACAGAACCAGGGCTGTTAGTCTCCAAATCCTGTGCCGTCAACTTCACTGTATGACAACGTGGCTCACGTTTGTCCTTAATCTCCCCCTGTTAGTGTGGATTACTGTGAGAAGGGAAAAAAAGATTAAAAGGTTGAGAATACATTTTTTAAAAAAACTCTCTGGTAGAAACTCTTGCTGTTTAAAGAGTGGTGGGTGAGCAAAGTCGCTGCTTATTTGGCAAAGTCTCTGTTTGAGATGGTTCTTCATTGGGCATTGTCCTGAACTTACACACAGATTGCTTTAGACAATATCAAAAAGTCATCTGAAAATGTTTTCCCTCATAATGATATGATTTCACCACTAATGTTGATAAACATTAAAATGGCATAAAGCATTTCCTGTTCCAGCCTGAGAGAGATCTTGGAGGATTTGTCTAAATATTAGCATACCTTTAAAATGATCAGTGGATGATTATCTGGATAGGAGGTCAAAAAAAAAAAGGATGTTTAGAAAAAAAGAAATCATGGCATGAGGAAGATTTTCCCTTTCAGAACTCTCCAAATTGCTGTGGGAAAGGGAAGAGCTACCATCCTGCTTTAACAGGTTAAAAATGAACCACTGTTAGTGAACAAAAGTGAGATCTCATTATCCTATTGATGCTCATTCTTAACATGGCTTTTGCCAATGTCTCCATCCAAGAAATGCAAACCCGAGTTTCTGACTAGAAATAGAAGAGCTGAGTGGACCATGCCTCTTTCTAATGACAATTTATGAAGATGGGTTAATCTTACGGTCCACATAGAGGTTCTACTGACAAGTTCTCATATGAACTGATTAGGCTTCCCCTGTAGACATTTTTATCAGACTGATTCATTCCTCTGGAAGAAAGCTAGCTTTTACATTTTTTTTTTTTAGAAGAGATTCCAAATGGCTTGTCAAGATTACATCTTGCATGTGAATCTCAGCCAGGATTATGTTACAGCCAAGATAATATTTAATAGGTAGAATCAGGCAGGATGATAGAAGTGAAGCAAGCTGGTCCCAATAAATAGTAGGAGCGTGGATATGATGTACATACAGCCCAAGTGACTTCAAGGCAGTCTGTGGATTGGCTATCCTGAAAGGATGCATGAATGCATAAAATGTAATATTCAAAGGAAATAAATTACTTCAACTTTTGTCTGTTACTCATGGCATGAGCAGATTCTTATAAATGGCCTTCATGTCTGGGGCATTCCGTGACCTGAATTCCTAAGCATCCCTTCAGATCCCCTATAAAAACCACAGACTTGAGAAGAGAAGGGAACCAGACTCATTTGTACTAAGCTGGCCTAATGCAGAGGGCTCTGCAGTATTTGATAAGTGTGACAAACTCACCACATCTGAAGGGGCCCCTTTGAAGTAGCAGGTTCCCTGCTCTTGGAACACAAATGGAGCCACTCGCAGGCCATGTAGGAGGTAGGTAGAGCAAGGGGCCTTTCCATTGGAGATCCTTGATCCCCTGGCATGGTATATTTTGTGACAAGGCCCATAGCCAGAAAGGAAAGGGGCCTGGAAAGGTGCGAGTTTGAATCATCTTTGTATTAATTCAAAAGAAGGACAAAATCCTTTAAGATTTAAATTTGGTTTTGCATGAAGGGTCAAAGAAGAAATGTTATTAGTCCTTCCCAGACTCTGTAGAATGTAAACTCCATAAGGGCAGCCATACTAACATACTTCACTCTCTCTTCTCTCTCTCTCTCTTTTTTTTGTTTTTTTAAGTTGTTTGTACCTACTTTCACAGCTGTGAAAATCAGTTCTGGCCGAAGTAAAACTTGACCTAGTGAGATAGCTGGAATAAAAATCACTAATGATTTGCTCTGATAAACATGAGTGGAAAAAAGCAATACCTGTTTTTAATCCTTAATCATAAACATTCACAGTAGAAACTTCATTATCCTTTTTTCTCATAATCACTTGAGGGAGGCTGGATTGGTGATTAGTTGACCTGGATCATTCAGTTGCCAGGAAACAGGAAATTAGGGTGCAGAACCACATCTAATAATTGTTTGTTGGCAATGGCGCCATTGGGAATGTCCCGTAAGGTTGCCAGGAGTCACTGCGGTGTCAAGTCAAAGGGAGTCAGGGATGGTGTTCTTGCAGACTGTGTAGCAGTCAAGAGTGTGGGCAGACGGTCAGCTCAAGAGAGTTCTCTCCAGCCTGGAGGTAAAAGACTTACAGTATCTTCTGATCACTTTCTGTACTTTTATTTAAATCTTAAAAATTTCAGAAGTACATTTTACATATGAAAATAGAATACTCACAAGGTATAAATGGGTTTATACTAACAGGTCAGTACCTCTCCAAGTCTTCAGTTCCTTTCCCCAGAAGAAATTACTGTGCTGGCCGTTTATGTATCTTCCTTCCAGAGACAGTCTGTGTATGCATGAGGACACATGGGTGTGTATAAAGATGATTTTAAGATAAATTGTATCAATCTGGTTTGCTCTTTTCCATTTAACATATATTAGAGTTCATTCCTTTTCAGTACATAAAAGAAGTTGTTTATTCCATTTATTGGCTTATGCTGTCTTTTAATTCTGTTCATTGGGGCTGTCTGCTTAACTTTATTTCATCTAACTAATTTCACTTAAAGAATCTTTGCCTTCAACTTAAATTATCTGCGTTAAGCATCTAGAGAAGTATCTGGCAAGAAGAGGCTTTTGCACTTCTATGTGTGTGATGCTGGGTAAGTTCATTGCTCTGAGGCTCAGTACTCTCTTCTGTGTAATGGGGATACTGTTCACATGGCTGATATTGCCAGTGACTGGCCATCTATCAAGTGTGTGCTCTCTCTTTCAAAGTACAGAATTATTTCTGGGAAGAGAATGCATTTTCCAGCTTCCTTTCTAACTATTGCCAGCATGGAACTAAGTTTTGCCACTGGAAAGTGAGAAGTAGTAATGTGTGTCAGTTCAAGGCCAAGGTAATTAACACCGTAACTACACACTAAAGCATATCATTGGGGTAAAAATTAAATTCGGTGAGATGATGTGAGGAAAACATTAAGGCATAGTAGTGCTAATAATAATGATATTATTATTATTATTAAAATAATAATCTCTATATGATTCCCCATATGAATAACCTCTAGTTTTTCCTCTACCAACTTTAATAAGGACTCAGTACTTGGTCATGTGCTCCAAAGTCAAGTATACTTCACAGAAGCGTTAAGGAGCAGTACAGATTTTAATTGAAAATATAAAGGAGTACTCTCCTCTCTCAGACTAGAATAGATAGTCCCAGAGAAGACTCTCAAGGGAGCCTTTAGTTATCCATTTCTGCCAGTCAGCCCGTCATCTATACCACAGCTGTCCTTGTGAGATTCTCTATGGCCTTTGCTTCCGACCCTGTCTTAATCATGCCTCACCTTCTTCTACCGAATATATTATTTATGGACTCTGTCCCTGCTGAATTTGGTCCCAACAACATATTTCTCTTCACCTTCCTGCCTTGGGAAATTCCACCTTTGTATTCTTCCTTACTATGTTCACCTCACTAGGCTTAAGCTTTAGGATTCAAATTTAGAGCCTCCCCATTTCACTGAACCTCTGGAAATCTTCATTTCAATCCCTATACCCTGAAGACCACTAGCCCTCTTCATGTGTGGTTAATAAATCTTGGTTCTTCCAGAGATTTCACCACCCAACTAATGGCCAGTGTATCAGGATCTACCAGTATGTTGTAGAACACAAAAGGCAAGTGGAAAGATGCATGGTGACTAACCAGGATACAAGTGTGAAGAAAACTTGAAAATGTTTTATAAAAATCAAAACTTATTCAATATACTGTTGAATATACTTGTTCAATATACAAATTCCACAGGAAATGGACTATGAGTTATTCCTTGAAGTATCCTCAGAATCTCGCATAGTACCTTGGGTTTATTAGGTCTCTAGTTATGTTTGTTAAATAAATAAGTTATATAGATAACCTAGAAGTAAAAGATTAAGTGGTCAAATATATATTTTACAAAACAAAATCCATATTTAAAAGAAAATATAGTTAATAAGTATCCAAAATTACTAACTGTGTAAATTTAAATATTCTTTAGGCCTCTGCTTCTTATCTTTAAAATGAAATAATGGTAGCATGAAAGATTAGATAGAAAAGGTGGTATCTGAATGTTAGAGATTATTATATTTACTCACATTGGCAATAAGAGGTTGATAATCTAATTGTACAGTCTGAGGATACTAATCACCTGGAAGCCTATGCATCATAATAAAAATAATGTATTTCAGTGACAAATTGATAAGAGCTCATCTCCTGACTTGTTGCCCCTGGTTTTCTGGGCACAAGAGGCAAGTCACTCATTTCCTTTTAAATGAAAATAATGCATATCTTCCTCCCAGTTAGGTTACATATGTTAATCCAAATACTTACAATTTACTGTGTGTGAGTTCATCTATTTCCTTTTTTTCACTGCTACAGCCCCAGGTTTTGACGAGTGCCAGGTACATAGTAGGTACTCAATAAATGTTTCTTGAATGAATGAGAAGCCATTGAGTGTTCATGCATGTATCTTCTCTGTCAACATATGTTGAATTAAACACCTATTAAATGCTAAGCACTGGAGTAAGGAGCAGTCCCTAAGGAACTCATAGCCCAGCAGAGGGAGACACGTATGCTTGCCAATGGTTCCTGCATCTTCAGAAACTTTGTGGACAACGGATGTAGAGTCATTTTACAGAATGCCCAAATGTTCCAGTCTGGCCACTGGGTTGATAGATAGTATAGTATAGTTGAGTGTTTGTCAAATACACACATATTGGGGGTGGTTGATAAAATACAAAATAATTTTAAAGGGTTAATATATCCCTGATGCGTTTTTGTCATTGTGTAATTTTTATTTACAGATAGTAAAATAATCATCATGATTGGGTCTTGGAGCTTTCACCATACGAAGAGTGGGCAGAATGAAGTAGTGGAAAGAGTGAGCTAGGTGTGCACCCACTCCTAGCAAGATTAACTGGTTAACCATGGACATAGGGCTGACAGAGAAATAGATAAAGAAATGCAGGAAACTCTGCCACTTCAGTTTTAAAATGTGGATAGTAACAGCTAACTCTTGTGATTATTACCAGATATTTGAGATAAAATATATAAAATTTCTGGCCTATAGTGCTAAATATTTAGAAATATTATTTTTATTATTGTTATAAATATGATTATGACAATGGAGAATTAGAGATATAGGGCAGAGTTCAGAGAATGACACCTGAAGCAGTGGCTGAATCTTCCAAGGCAGGAAACACCACCAGAGTTGTCTGGTTAGCTTGTGCTTTCCCTGGCACCAAACTGAGGTTCCAGACCCAGCTGTGCCATGGGTGGAGAAACCATTCTGTCAGTCTGATGGTGCTGTAGGGGCTGTGGGTGGTGAGCATCCAGTCACCAGCGTCCTGGCACTGTTTGCATCAGTGAACCATGTCACTCCTCTAACAAGTGGGTTCAGAGCTATAGCTGTGCCTTGCCAAGCTGACATGACCAGTTCAATGATTACATTAAAAAAATATTAGGTATTAGTCTTGTGAAAATTAGTCTCCCCAAGTTTTGAACTACATGGAAATAGTGATGAAAAGACAACATATGTTTTCAGAAGATAGGAAGTGACCCTATTTTCACTGTTGGCAAGCAGCATAGCCCAGCTAGCAAGTGCAGAGACGCCGGGGCAAAGCTGCCTGCATGGGAATCCTGCCTTGGTCATTGTCCAGCTACTGTGTGAGCCTTTGGAAAGTCACTTAACCTCTTTGCTCTTGTTACCGTTGTTTATAAAATGGAAGATTATAGTACCTAGTGCGTTGGGTTGTTATGAGGATTGAGTATCTTGGTACTTCTAGAATGCTAAGATAATGCCTGGTGAATAGGAAGTACAAATAGGTAAGTAGATGGATGGATGGATGGATGGATAAAATAGAGAAACTTTTAGTTAAGTCTGAAGGAATTCCCATAGGAATTGCACATATTTTTTGATCATTTTCTTTTGCCAAGTTCTAATTTTCCCAGCGCCCTAATAAGGGAGGTTCTATTATGTGGCCCTCTTACTGGGCAAGAATCCGGACAAAGTAGTGACTTATCAAGGACGTACAGTGGGTAGGTGACAGAGCAGGGTTCCAGTGTAAGTCTTTCTGATTCCCGAGTCCTGAGATCTTAGCTCCTGAACCAATACAAGATCCCCTGGGAAAGGTCTATGAAGAATCCTTCCACAGACTCCATTGCCCTGTGTTCTTAAAGCCCAGCAATGCAGATTATGCTGGGCTTACTTCTGTTTGTTCATCCCCTTATTCCTTCCTTCATTCAGTAGTTTCAAGTGCCTTCTCTATACCACGCACTCTTCGAGTTGTGTTGAAACCCAGGGGTATTTCTATTAGTCTTCCTATTAGCACTTGTTAGTCTTACCTGAGTCATGTTCTCTGGGTGTTTCATGCGTATCTAGCAAACTTTTATTGAGTGCTTCTGTTGACCAGGCACAGTACTAGTCATCAGTTATGTACCTTAAAACCCACAAGAGCCCACACAAGAATAGGGTTGCTCATATTTGTACTTTTCAGTATCTGGCAAATAGTAGGCAATAAGGAGTCTCTTGATTGAATGCATAGATGGACAACTGGACAACTAGTGGTTACTCAGGAAAAAATAGTGATGGATGATAACTAAGCTGGGGACCTCTTATAAGTCATTTAATCTCTTAGAAACTTAGCTAGCTAACCAACTTCCTTTTTTCCCTGCTCTAAATTTTACAAAATAAAATAGTTTAGATGAGTTACATCTTCTGAGTAGTCTTAAAGTTGTAGATTAGGACTGAAATAGCCTCAGGCTGCTAAAGGTCCTGTTGGTTAAGGCTGAAAGGCAAAATGGTTGTTTGAGGAGGCCTTACAAATATCTGAGAAAAGAAGAGAAGTGAAAGGCAAAGAAGAAAAGGAAAGATATACCCATTTGAATGCAGAGTTCCAAAGAATAGCAAGGAGAGATAAGAAAGCCTTCCTCAGGGATCAATGCAAAGAAATAGAGGAAAACAATAGAATGGGAAAGATTAGAGAGCTCTTCAAAAAAATTAGAGATACCAAGGGCACATTTCATGCATAGATGAGCACAATAAAGGACAGAAATGGTATGGACCTAACAGAAGCAGAAGATATTAAGAAGAGGTGGCAAGAATATACAGAAGAACTATACAAAAAAGATCTTCATGACCCAGATAACCACGAAGGTATGATCACTCACCTAGAGTCAGACATCCTGGAATGCCAAGTCAAGTGGGCCTTAGGAAGCATCACCACGAACAAAGCTAGTAGAGGTGATGAAATTCCAGTTAAGCTATTTCAAATCCTAAAAGATGATGCTGTGAAAGTGCTGCACTCAATATGCCAGCAAATTTGGAAAACTCAGCAGTGGCCACAGGACTGAAAAAGGTCAGTTTTCATTCCAACCCCAAAGAAAGGCCATGCCAAAGAATGCTGAAACTACCATGCAATTGCACTCATCTCGGACACGACTGAGTGACTTCACTTTCACTTTTCACTTTCATGCATTGGAGAAGGAAATGGCAATCCACTCCAGTGTTCTTGCCTGGAAAATCCCAGGGATGGGGGAGCCTGGTGGGCTGCCATCTATGGGGTCGCACAGAGTTGGACATGACTAAAGCAACTTAGCAGCAGCAGCAGCAGACGCTAGGAAAGTAATGCTCAAAATTCTGCAAGCCAGGCTTCAACAGTACATGAACCATGAACTTCCAGATGGTCAAGCTAGATTTAGAAAAGGCAGAGGAACCAAAGATCAAATTGCCAACATCCATTGGATCACTGAAAAAGCAAGAGAGTTCCAGAAAAACATATACTTCTGCTTTATTGACTATGCCAAAGCCTTTGACTGGGTGAGTCACAACAAATTGTGGAAATTTCTTCAAGAGATGGGAATACCAGACCATCTGACCTGCCTCCTGAGAAATCTGTATGCAGGTCAAGAAGCAACAGTTAGAACTGGACATGGAACAACAGACTGGTTCCATTTGGGGAAGGAGTACATCAAGGCTGTGTATTGTCACCCTGCTTATTTAACTTCTATGCAGAGCACATCATGCAAAATGCCGGGCTGCGTGAAGCACAAGCTGGAATCAAGATTGCTGGAAGAAATATCAATAACCTCAGATACGCAGATGACACCACCCTTATGGCAGAAAGCGCAAAAGAACTGAAGAACCTCTTGATGAAAGTGAAAGAGGATAGTGGAAAAGTTGGCTTAAAACTCAACATTCAGAAAACTAAGATCAAGGCATCTGGTCCCATCAATTCATGGCAAATAGATGGGGAAACAATAGAAACAGTGAAAGACTTAATATTTTGGGGCTCCAAAATCACTTCAGATGGTGACTGCAGCCATGAAATTAAGAGACACTTGATCCTTGGAAGAAGAGCTATGACCAACCTAGATAGCATATTAAAAAGCAGAGACATTACTCTGCCAACAAAAGTCCGTCTACCCAAAGCTATGGTTTTTCCAGTAGTCATGTATGGATGTGAGAGTTCTACTATAAAGGAAGCTGAGCGCCGAAGAACAGATGCTTTTGAACTATGGTGTTGGAGAAGACTCTTGAGAGTCCCGTGGACAGCAAGGAGATCCAACCAGTCAATCCTAAAGGAAATCAGTCCTGAATATTCACTGAAAGGACTGATGCTGAAGCTGAAACTCCAATACTTTGGCCACCTGATGCGAAGAACTGACTCATTGGATGCTGATGCTGGGAAAGACTGAAGGCAGGAGAAGGGGACAACAGAAGATGAGATGGTTGGATGCCATCACCTACTCGATGGACGTGAGTTTGAGTAAGCTCCAGGAATTGGTGATGGACAGGGAAGGCTGGCGTGCTGCAGTCCATGGGGTTGCAAAGAGTTGGACATGACTGAGCTGAGGGGATAATTAACCCACGATCAAGCCAGATGTCTTTGGGCCACCACTGAAACCAAACAAGAGAATAGAGAGATGGGAATATGAGTCCATAATCCTTGCCTCTTTACCTCCATCTCACCCTTTCTCCCAGAGCTTGACAGCCTTCCAGCAGTGGATTAAGAGTGAGCAGGACCAGATCCAGAAAAAGAAACAGCTTGAATCTCACAGTCATTCATGCCCTGGGCATCCATGCTTCTCTTCTCTGACCAATTAATTCTCTAGTCCAACTTGACCCAGATGAGAAGCCATTGTTTATGGATCTACCTGAAGTTCTCACCATTTGCCAGCTCTGCAAGTTAGTATGTAGATAGGCACACAGGACACATTTGCTCTCTGGCTAAAATGGTGAGCCTTTCTCTGCTGGCGTGCATAGAAAGAGCCAGCTGTTTGGCAACCCCTCTAGCTCATCTACACAATGGGAGTTCACCTAGAGAGTAACTCAGCATAGTATCAGGGGTGAGAAAGAGTTAGTGCAGGCTCCAGGGTCAAGTATCCTCAGTTGTAATCCCAACTCCTGCATTTACTAACTCTGAGATCTTGAGCAAAGGACTTAAAGCTTCAAAGCCTCAGCTTCCACATGTGTTTGACAGGGGATGATATGAGCTCTGACCATTCAATGTTGTTCTGAAAGTTGAATGAGATAATCTTTAAGAAACCACACACAGTAGATACACAGTAAACGGAAGCATTTTTATCGTTCTTCTTTGTGGATTCCTTCAGGAGCCAATAGTGTGGATTCTGTAGTGATAAAAACCCCCACGTTTGTCCAGTGCCTGTCAGGTGATGGTTGGTGGCCAGCCAAAAGCAGTCCATTTGGTCACAGTATTCTGGAAGGAGCATTCCAGCCACTCTTCCTACCACCTAAATTTTCTCAAGCCTTCTTGTCACTGCTGAGAGTTTCTGACTCAAAATTAGGAAGAGATCAAGTGAGAATTTAGTTGAGCATGCATTGTAAAGATGGTCCATTTAGTTGGCCGAGCTAGAGTTTGGAGAGGGTGTTTGAAAGACTAGCTTGTAACTTTCAGTGCCAACTCAGAGGCGTGAGGCAATAATTTTCCTTTCCTCCTGGAAGGTCCACAGCCTCCTCCTAGGGCAATCTCTTTGAGTTTCACTGAATTGGCTGTTACGTTTGGAAACCACCTTGTGCATCTGAGCATTTGGGGGAAAGCTATTGACTAACCCTTGCTCTCTTTCAGTCTGTCTCCCTTTCCCCAATATTTAGGAGCCTTGGCCAAAACAAAGAACCCATTGTGTCCCTGGTACAAGCACCAGAACTAAATTAAACATTCATTGAGCCTTAATTAATTGTATTAAGGTTGGGCAATTCCCATTGCATGAAAAAAAAAAAAAAAAAAAAAAAAACACCAAATACTTCATTTACTCGCGATGTGGTGTATGTCCCTTAGTATTGAGCTAAACCACCATGAGACAATCACTCACTTAACAGAAACTGGGGCCTCGGCCCAGGAACTAATTAGCCCCTCTTTCTCTATATATAGCTATCTTCACCACCAAGACCATCTGGAAGTTGTTACCTTCCAAATTCTTTCCATCTATTTTTTTTTTTCCAAACCGATCATTACCGCCATGATTCTTTCTTTCTTTCTTATTTTTATATTACATGACTTCCCACTCTTAGATTCTCTGGTGTTATCTAGATCACAGCCCAGCTGCCCTGGATCTTTACTCTGTTTGATTTTCAAGTGGCATACCTATTTTTATGTACATTTCCAGTGGCAGAGGGAAAAAAAAAAAAAATCTTTGTGCAAAACGCAGAGGTGGAAGCAGGGATGATTGCCAAGGCGTTTGGGCCTACCCAAGTTGACTGTGCACCCACAAGGGACTCCCCTGAGCCCTGTGAAACCCCTACAGTAGTGTCTTTGATGGTCAGAGACACATGGGGAGTTCTTGAAAGAACTTGGGTTTCTGCCCAGCACATTGAGCAGAAAGCACCAATGTAATCTGCCTTTTCTTTGAGGAGAACTCACTCAGATCAGGGTATGCTATGCTTTGAGAGTCAGCTTCCCAGGTGGCGCTAGTGGTAAAGAATCTGCCTGCCAATATGGGATACACAGGAGATGCAGGTTCGATCCCTGTGTTGGGAAGATCCCCTGGAGAAGGGCATGGCCACCCACTCCAGTATTCTTGCCTGGAAAATCCCATGGGCAGTGGAGCCTGGCAGACTACAGCCCATAGGGTTGCAAAGAGTCAGACACGACTGAAGCAACAGCATGCAAGGAAGTATAAGGGCTTCCGTGGTGGCTCAGATGGTCAAGAATCTGCCTGCAATACAGGAGACCTGGGTTCAAGCCCTGGGTTGGGAAGATACCCAGAGAAGGGAATGGCTCCCCACTCCAGTATGCTTGCCTGGTGAATTCCACGGACAGAAGAGCCTGGTGGGCTATAGTTCATGGGGTCGCAAAGAGTTGAACATAACTGAGCGACTAACACACACACACACACACACACACGCGTGCGCAGAAGTATAATACCTGTCTTAGCTGACACTAGACTTTAGGAGTGAGGCCTCAAATACTTCATGAACCTATAATCCTAAGCCCTTACTCTCACTCACAAAATCCCGTCCGAAGGTCCCTGTATTCTTCACCCAACTCCTCTCCTACCACTGTACTGCAATTCACTGCAGTCCTGGAGCCCTGGCTGTCTTCTGCCCGCACCATGCCCAGCTTCTTCCTGCCTCAGAACTTTTGAGCTTCCTGTCTCCTGAGCCTGGAACCCATCCCCATCTATCTTTGCAAGACTTCTCACCGTGTAGTTCTCAGCTTAGCCTGTTACCACCGAGGTGGTGGTGGTGGTTTAGTCGCTCAGTCCAGTGCAAGTCCAAGTGGAAGTCACTTCAGTCATGTCCAACTCTTGTGACACCGTGGACTGTAGCCCCCCAGGCTCTGCTGTCCATGGGATTTCCCAGGCAAGAATACTAGAATATGTTGCCATTTTCTTCTCCAGGGGATCTTCCCGACCCAGGAATCAAACCCAGGTCTCCTGCATTGCAGGTGGGTTCTTCACTGGCTTCCCTTGCCCTCCCTAATCATACCATCCGAAGTACATCCCCTGTCCTCCAGGCCCTCCTTAGCACATTCTCCTGTTTTGCTGATAGCACTTGATAGCACCTGTCATCATGTTACGTTGTTTATTTGAGAACATGTCTGCCTGTGTTCAGTATAATACCATCCATGAGGAGTACCTTTATCTATATGGTTTACCATTGTGAGCTTGGCACTATAATTCCTTATTGAGTGAGATAAGTGATCAGGGAACGGCTAATAATCGAGTCTGTACCTTCCTGGGTATAATTACATAATATAAGTGTTTAGATTCTCTGGCCATTTAGAGTACAATCTAAAAGTAGTGAAAGATAAGGATTATTATAAGACAGCTTGAATTACTCTAGTAGGCTAACTTTACCTGAAGTTCTTTCCAAATCACCATAAGTTTGGATGTGTTAGGTTTTTTCTCTTTATTTCTAGTGTTTTAAAAGTCCATTTGAGGGTAAGCCTTGGCTCTTCCCCTCAACCCCAGCCATCAGAGCAGAAAAACCTAAGCCTCCAAAGTCCGTTGCTCAGTGACTTCTGATTGTCTCTGGGAGTTTTGGCCTCCCCATCACCCTACCCTGGCTTCCCTTCTGATATCAAGCTTCACGATGTATATTGTGTGATGGCTCAGTGTGCAGCAAGGCGTGTAGGACGTTGGAGTGGAAGCATTATGGATTCTTATCTTATGGAGGGTGACCCTCATCTTCGAACCTGGAGGCTGATTCCCTCTGGTCTGATGGAGATTTCTTTTCATCCCTTTATGGTGATCCATCTGCCTTTTTCCTGTTGCTTCCATCCATCCTTACTTAGCCCCAAATGGCAGAAATCCCTGAATAGCTAAGCTCCTGGTTCTCAACCCTGTTTATATTAAAAATTCCCCATATAAAACAGGCCCATGGGGTCCAGATTTCAGCAAGGCTAGCAGGACCCTCCCTACAAAGTATTGTGTGTCAGAATCCTCAGTCCCAAGGAGGAATCCAGTTACACGGGCGTTCAACGTCCACAACCTGCACTTCAAGCATTTTGATTTTCCTTTCAGTGTCACATTGGATTCAACTAATTCATTTTTTGGAGGAGAGAAAATATTCTTAACAGCCAGCTTTCTGGCTTAGCTTTCATCTGAGAGGCCTTTAGCTTTTCATCTTCTCCTTCAGTCACCTTTTTCACAGACTTTTCCTACTGAGTCTTTGAGACTAAATCCAAGGAAGAAAGAATTCAGGCCTTAGTAGAACGCTGTATGGTTCTGTTTCCTGGCTGATGACTAGGCTTTGTACAAACAGAGTAAACCTAAAGAAGTAAAACGAAGGAAAATTTTTTGTAAGTCAAAGACATAAATAAATAAAATAATATCAGTTATAACAAGGAATGACCTAGGAAAAGCTAAACCTTAAAAAAGATTTTATATTTGCCTGTGCTTGCTGTTCAATATGGTCACCACTCATCACATGTAACTACTTAAATTAATTAATTAAATAAAACCTTTAATTCAGTTCCTCAGTCATATTTCAAGCGCTCAATAATCACCTTGAGCTAGTGGCTCCTGCTGCAGTGTTGGACAGTCCAGGTCTGTCTATATCATACAAGCAGATAAAGGAAGGCTTCTCTGTTAGCAGAAATTTCTGTTGGCCACCTCTATAGTCTAACCTTCGTCCAGGCCAGACTAGAGAGAGAAAGTAAAGAAGCTACAAAATGCTTCATTAGGAGGAAGATAGGGACGTAAGCACAGGTACAGTAGGAACTTGTTTTTATTAAAAGAGCTGTTATGACTAGCTTTGTGCCAAAGTATTTTTTAAAAACGAGATACAATGAACAATTTCCTGAAAAAAGCATTTTGCAAACTAACTCAAAATAAAATAGAAAGTAAGCCTAACTATATCATTAACCATTGGAAGAACTGAATCAGTAGCTAAAATATGACCCCACTCCCTTCCTCCCCATCAAAAAGTGATGCCAAGTCAAGATGATTTTACAGTCAAGTTTCTACTGAAATGCCAGAGAACAGCTAATCTCCTGAATTAAAAGTGGCAGTGGCCAAAAAGTCCTAGACTGGGGATTTTAGATCTTCTTCTGTCCCTTCCTCAACTTGTGGCCTGAGGCAAAACTGTGTCTGTACTATGAAGCAGTTAAACTAAAAAGTTCTCAAGGCCCCATGGTTCCATGACTTTAAGTCTCTTGTCTTCCCACTAATCTTGTCTACACATTGATAGCTTCCAAGTATTACAGTGACAATACTGGATCACCCACATGGCTAATCTGATTTATTATGCTAAGGATGATTGTTAAAATGGACCCAGAGAAGAGGGAAATTTCTAGAGAAACAGTTGACCCAACAGTATTATGACACTGAAGCCAAATTTCAGGGTGTTTCTTTCTGGTTCAGGAAGGATTTCTCCACCGAATGGTATTTACTCATAGCCCTGACTAACAATACTGTGCAGTGGAATAGAAGTGGTACTTTTCTTGATTTTACATTAGTAGAAATAGCTAATATTTATAAAATGATTCTCAGATGTCAGACATAATCAAATTTATATTAGATTATGCTTCATATGTATTAGTCCATTTGACTTCTATGATGTCCTGTGTGACAGGTAGATACTGGCTCCATTTTAAAGGCTAGGAACTGGTACTCAGAGATGCTGTTGCTTGGCCAAGATTATATGGCTCTTACATATTAAACAGTACTCTATGCCTGAGAGAACCTCCAACCTGTGTTCTTAGGCACCGATAACAAGTTCCAAGTACTTGCGGAGCTTCCGTGGTAACTAAAGGCATTTCTCTATAGGGTTTTCATCTTGGCAAGCAGGAGCAATTTGTCTGTGCCATGCATCTGTAAGAGGTTACTTTCCCAAAGCCACCTTTTCTTAAGGACCTTGAGAAGACATTTATTTCCTTCTGTAATGAAAGTAATCACTGGCTTGGGTTATATTTAGTAAGGAAGCAGGTCTGGTAGTAAAATCATTAATGGCATAATATTAACCAATTAGTGTAAAGGTTGGGGGAAAAAAAAGAAAAACAATTCTTGCTTATCCATGGTTGAGGATGGTCTGTGGACTGGAGGAGCCAATCCTCAACAAATATGTATTAGGATATTAGGAGACATGGGGAAGTCACTCCCTCATTTCTCTCCTATTAGTTTCTTGAATAGTTGGAAGTCCTAACTTGGGTGACCCCTAGAGCTGATTATCGGCACTGATCAGCAGCAGGTCACTTTGCTGATTTCCTTCAATTCTGTGGCTTTTCTCAAAGCGTTATTTCCAATACCTTGCAGCTTAACAGTGAGCAAAGGTTCACACACTCAGGAGGGTCAAAAAGGATTGCTGGTGATGAGTTTCCCAGTGTTCCCACTTCCTCAGCTTTTCATTCCAGACTTACTAGGTCAGCAGGACCTGCCCCTGTCATTTGCATTGTACAAGATGGACTTTGGGAAACAGGTAGATGAGAAACACTTTCAGGGACTAAAACAAAAGTACATTCAGTTTAGGTTCTTTGGAACACACCTACCTGAGATAATAAGGCACTTCTTTCAAAGTTCTCTGAACCTACCACGAACCTCCAGTAGACATGCAGACATGCCTTTTAGTCCCCTTAAGTTAACAGAGGGGCTTAAAGGGATAATGTGCCCTGGATTTAGCTTCAGTTTAAGTCTTTGTGTTGCTGACAGGGCTTAAAATGGGCAGGTAATCACTGGTACAGTGTGTCATCTTTTTTCCTCCCTCTTCTTATGAAATAAAATGCAAAGTACTTACCTCTTTTTATCTTTAGCTGTTTCTTTTAAATGAAGCAAAGTTATCACCATTTTCCTCTGGTCTGATATTTGTGGAAAGACTTGGTTTCCGTGGTGAGATAGAAGTGAATTAGATATATAATAAAGAGGATACAATAGGTGAGTCTCCATTCATATTGACACCTCTATATGTCTATGAGATGTTAAAAATTACTGGTATTAAATGTTAATGAGGTCACCTGAGGAGGGAAGCTAGGAGTAGCCAGGACTGTCTCTCTCTCAGTGACTTAGGGACCAGGTATAGAACCTCTATTTTCTTGCCCCTCACTTTTTTTCTTCCTTCTCATACCAACACCAAATAAATGATTAACCTTTTTTGACCTCTTTGGGATGAGCCAGGTGGTGGTGTGCTAAATCCTTTTTGTCAGTATAAGATAGGCACTCTTCCATTTTGCCAAGGAAGAAACTGAGCTTACATGGAGGCAGTGCCCTGGGCCCCAGGGCTGCTGAGTGGCAGAGCAGCCATGTGGGGTCCTAGATTCTGTGCGTTCCGGCCTTGTGTCTAATGTCACTGACCAGGGCCAGCCAGTTCTTCCCACAGAACGCCTCTCCCATCCACCACTTCCCAAACTGTCTTCTCAGCAGAGTGTGGACCTCATCACTGCCCCCCTCCAGCAGCATCTTGGTGGTTTCCTTGACTCAGAGCTTCCTCAGCCCATTCAGCCTGCATGCCTCAGCTGGGCTCACCTTCCCGAAACACGCTTTCTCTGCGCCCCTCTCCTGATGACAGATTGCCAGTTCCTCCTGTTTCCAACCACATTAGGTTCAATTACCTCCGCCTAATCCTCATATTCCTCCCAAATGGGTCCCCCAGGCAGTTTCTATAAATTTTCCACCGCTCCAAGATAATGAGATATTTTTTCCTCTTCTAAAAATATATAGCATTCATTCTTCTTTCCATGTCTTCATATTATTTGCCTTTATATGAAATGCCCCCATTTTCTGTCTAAATCCTACCTAATGGATTTGGCCTAGTATGCTCCTTTAGGAAACCCCCTCTAAAACTTTGAAAATGTCATTGTCTCCCTCTCTCCTGAACTCCTCAGACTCTTGAGTTTAACTCTGTTTTCTCCAGAATTCCCTTTTTCTCATCACCATGGTTTCCCCTACGGCAATCGCATCTCCAGCTTGATAAATCCTGTATGACAAAGCAGTGGTCTATTTCTGCTGTTTTCTCTGTGCTTAACAGAGGACTAGAACATAATAATCAAAGCTAACATTTATTAAGCACTTAATAAATGCCAGGCACTGTTTACATGTATTAATTCTTGTAATCTTCACAATAACCCTCTAAGATGAAGACTGCTATTAGCCACATGTTCAGATGAAGAAACTGAAGGATTGAAAGGTTAGGTGACTTACTTGCTCAAGTGGTGAAAGTTGAAATGCAAACCATGCAGTGGAGCCAGTGTCTGCACACTGCGCTGCGCCACCTTGCACTGTCCTAGGGGTCAAATGTGTGTGAAAACACATTTGGTTGTAGAGACCAGTGAGAGAATATGAATTATTTGTCTAGGATTTCCACGCAGCTGATGAAGCTCATGGTTCCCAGACTTTCCTCTAGAAATGGGTTCGTAGCTCTTGCCTGTCACCTAGCAGCTGGAGAATTGTGTATTCAATCGGAATAGTCTGTTTTAGAAAAGTTTTGAGTTTCATCAGCACTGCCCAAGTCCCACTTGGAACCAGTTTGACCTTTGCATGAGAGATGTAACTCAAGCCCCTACTCCTCCCTTCTCCAGTAACATGAGCCTCTTCTAGTTGGTCTTAGTTACTTTAATCTTTTTTGGAACAAGGTAGGCTGTAAACAAAGAGAGTCAAGTATTTTAAAATTTTAATAGCAGCAAAAAGTTCCATAAGACTCTTGAACTACAATTTGATCATTTTGAGAAACTCGTGACTGCCTGGATCAACAGTGTCACTTTCAGAGCTTGGATCTCTGTAGCACGTTTAAGCAGCTAATTTGAGGGAAATTGCTAGTAGCTTGCATTTTCCCAATCTGCACACTTTCAGATGCTGCTGCTGTAGCATATTTTCCACAGTAGTGCCCTCCTCTCACATAGTAGATGTTTGTTGGATTTTTGATTTTGATTTTTGACCAACCAAAATATCGTCCGAATTGTAAGGAAGAATCAAATGATAAAAGACCTTTAAATTCTAGTACCCGGGGTGTGTCACTGTGTCAGTGCGTACCTAACTTCATGTTGAGGTCACACCTCCTGCACCACATTTCTGACAGTGCCTCATATGGGGTCAGTGCTTGGTACATGTTTACCAGGTAGAATTTTGGAGGTTTTACCTGGCTTATGCAAATACTGTTGGTTTGCTAATCAAAAGCAAAATGTTATCTACAAGGGAGGTGTGACCAGAGTTCCAAACGGTTATGTTTGTCATGTTAGTCTGGGGGATTCTACAATGCCAGCTGTTGATTGAATGAAACATGAAGCAAAATAGATTTGGGGTAGAAAAACAAAAAAAGTTCTTACTCAACTCCATCCAGGTGGTTTTCTGTAAAGGGTGCCATTACACCATGTCTCCTTTGAACAAGAAGGTAATAGTGTGTGTCACATGAACACAAAGCCCTTCAGGATCTTGTCCTGGCTTTCCTTTCCAGTCAGCTCTCACCCCTGCCCGTCACGTGCATGATGCTTCAAGACACCAACCTGCTTTGCATTCCCTAATCCATCATCTTCTCCCTGCTGGCAGTGTTCTTCTCCCTGAGACAGCCTAGCTCTCTCCTTGCATCTCCTAAAAGCCTCAGACTGTGTGTGTGTTAGATGCTCAGTTGTGGCCGACTCTTTGCAACCCCATTGACTGTATAGCCCACCAGGCTCCTCTATCCATGGGATCCTTCAGTCAAGAACATTGGGGTGGGTTGCCATTCCCTTCTTCAAGTGATCTCCCCGACCCAGGGAAAGAACCTGGGTCTCCTGCATTGCAAGTAGATTCCTTACCATCTGAGTCACCCAAGGAGCCCTCCCTACTGAATTCCGTCCCCTTCAAAAGTAGAAATGCCACTTCTCAGCACTTCTAGAATTTGCAGCGCAGGAGTCTCTTGTTGCCTATTAACACTTTGTATTGTAATTATTAATGTGCCTGTGTCTCCATCCAAACTAGGAGTTCCTGGATCTCTGTATCCTTACCCCTACCCCCAGCCTCCAGCAAAGTGCCTGGAATATAGTGGGTGCTTAGGGCTCTTGTTGAAAGGGAAAACAGCAGGAGGGAGATGGTGGTAGATAAATGATACCTCACAAAGGAAAAAGAGAAGCTGTAACCTGTCTGTTTGAAATCCCCCAATATATTCCATTCTCTCTTTGTTGTCACCCTGTTCTGCCTTTCATGAGGGAGCAGTTTGCCCCACGTGAAAAGTAAAACCCACTTGTCTTCAGGTACATGTTATACTTGTGAAAAAGTCTGGCATGTCCCAGCTGGATGTTAGGCCAGCCCACCGCTTGGGAGTTTTATCAGAGTGTCTTAGGTGTTATCTCCTGTCTCAGGTCTTCAGAGGAGAAAAGATGATTAAAGAAACCAACTCTATGGGAAATTATAGAGTCAAACATGGTTTTTATGGGTCAAGAAGCAGTCTGATCTTCCAGAGACGGAGTGGAAATGGGTGTGGATAATCATAATGCAGGGAAAATGTTTCAGGAGCCTCCCGACCATTTTCGCATGCAGTCATCTTTCATATCCTCTATAAGATAAAATCACCCTCAGGGTCATAAACCACTGCCAAAGTATTGGACGAGCCCCATAGGTAGTTGTTCTGAGCCAGTAAAAGCATCTTAATTGACCTAAATGACAACAGTTATGTTATAAATATCTAGAATTTATGACCTGAGAAGGCATAATCACATCTTCCATCAGTTAAGTTTGCATAGGAGAAGCTTGGGGATTTAAGATAGGGCTGCAAGTTGGGGGAAATCTGATTAGCCTTAACTTTATGACAAACACACAGCTAAGTGAATCAGAGTGCTTTCAAGTTCCTGATCCCTGGAGTTAAAGGCAGTGGTGTTTCAGAGCCGGTAAAAGCCACCCCATCCCCTCTGTGCAGCTGTCATTTTATTGGCCTTGTAAAGTCTCGCGCTCACTGTGACAAATCCAAGACCATATACCTGTGAAGAGAAGATGTTTTCGATTACGGGATGCACAGGAAGCAGACGGTGGGGATAGAGGGTGAAAGCTGAAGCTGGTCTATGTGTTTATGCCGCACTCTCTTTGGAATGTGCAGAGTCATTGTGAAAAGCAAGTAAATGTTGCTCGAAAGGGCACAGCAGCCTCTGGTTAGATGCCTCAGCCTTTCAGCGTTTTAGTAGGTACAATTCAAGACAGAATTTTAAAATGAGTTTATGCATCTGAAAATACCACCTATCTTTCAAGACAGTTGAAAAGTTAAACTTGGGGTTTTAAAACATGATGTACATCCTGAAGGGTTTTTCTTTTTTCTTTTTTTTTCAATTGAGGGAAGGCATTAATATCAAGCAGCACTACTACATCTAAAGGAAAAACTCTAACCAAAGCCAACCCGTGAAAAGATGTGATGTACACCCATGGCTGATTCATGTCAATGTATGGCAAAAACCACTACAATATTATAATTAGCCTCCAATTAAAGTAAATAAATTAATTTAAAAAATAAATAAAAGAGATGCGTTATAGAGATAAATTTGATATCGTTGATCACCCAGGTGATTGCCCCAGGGTTCAGTGATCAGTGCAGGGGAGTCATCTTCCTGGCAAAAGGCAAACAGCCAACTTAATCCCGTTTTGCAGAGCTTCAAAGGTGAACAGTCATTTTGCAGGGCAATGAAGAGCTCAGGTTATGTATTTGAATGCCGAAGTCAGTGAAATTTCGTTAATGCATTTGAGAACATTCTTTCCAAGCAACCTCCAACGAAAACCCATTGAGAGGGTAGTTGTCTTTGAACTCTAGAGATGAAGTTTATCCTCAGTTAACCTGATATTTCTGTTCACTGTTTTATAATTTAGGGACAGGGTTCTGAATTCTGAGAGCAGCATGATAGTGCTTTGGCAAACGTATCCATCATTGATGTAGGAGCCCTTTTAGCTTCCCATATTTCCATCCACCGGTGAGGAGATTTCCCAACCAAAAGATCTTTTACACAGAATTCTTATACATGTGTCCATGTTCTAACAGTTTCTGAGAGGCAGATGGGTAGGTACTAAGGCGTGCTCAGTGGGTATAAAACAGAACTTTAATTTTTATTTTATTTTTATCATACTTTCCATTCTTCCATATTGCCAAGTCTTGCATATCCCCGAGTCTTGCATATCCCCAATCCAGGATTCCATGCCTTACAATGTGAAAGAAATGGGAAATCTGGAACTGATTATGAAATTATGAAGCAGGGAGATGAAATGTATGGGGATAAGTGTACAAATGAATAAGCCTGGATAAACACAAAGCCTGGTGCGAAGGACACATCGTTGTGGGTTTGAACTCCTGCTTTTACATTTTAGCATAATGCATTCTAGCATTTGCTTTGTGTAGTGCTTGGGAAGTTTCGGTGTTAACAAAATTCTTTTCTAAAGAAATTCCTTTAGATTCCTTCAGAATTTGTCCGGTTTCCAGGTTCCAATAGGAAAAACACGGATGAGATTTTAATAGAAAAATAGCGTTTCAGATTTTTCATTTGGCAAGCACCCTACTGTAGGTCTGCTCTTGGTTTATTAAATGGAGCAGGTCAGCTTAATAGAGGAGCTTTCAGCGTTTGTACTGTGATTTAAGGAAAGAGAGATGCATGGGCCACCTGGGAAATACACCCACCCTGGGGTTCTGAGCTCCCTTGTGTTTTCACTGTTCATTCTCATCTCATTGGAAAATACACTGGCAAAACAACTATATGTGCTGATAAATCAAGACCAAATCATTGAATATTCTTTACTTGTGTCTTCTTGAGAAATGAAAGGCAGATCCTTCCATAAGGTTCTTTCAGATAGAGTTCTCTTCCTGTTGATCAGGAGAAGAGTGGTGCTGCTATCAGAATGTTTTATTTTTTAGTTTTAGTGCTTTAACCAACTTTAAAGGCAATGTATTTTCATTATTAAAAATTTCAAATAATTCAAAAGTCTTTGCAAAGTAATTCCACCATCCAGAAATACTAGCATTTTGGTGAATTATGTGTCTTTCTACTTCTTTTTCTGTGTCTAGCCTCTGGGGCAGAAAAGAATGCAATCATATTATAAATGTTTTTATAACTTGCGTTTTGAACTTAATACTGTAGATTAGACACCTCTTCACAGTAACAGATATATATATGTGTGTGTGTGTACATATGCATATATATAGCATCCTTTTTATAACTGCAGAGTATAGAATTTTTGCATTATTTAATAAGTTCTTAATAATGAGAATGTAGTTCTTTTAAAATGTATTCTAAACTAAATTCCTGAAAGGAAAGTTACATGTTTATATTGATAAATATTGTTAAGTGGCCTCCTAGAGGGGTTATGCCATGGTTTTTCCGGTAGTCATGTACAGATGTAAGAGTTGGATCATAAAGATGGCTGAGCGCCAAAGAATTGTTGCCTTCAAAGTGTGGTGCTGGAGAAGACTCTGGAGAGTCCCTTGGACAGCCAGGAGATCAAACCAGGCAATCCTAAAGGAAATCAACCCTGAATATTCATTAGAAGGGCTGATACTGAAGCTCAAGCTCCAATACTTTGGCCACCTGATGCAAAGACCTGACTCATTGGAAAAGACCCTGATGCTGGGAAAGATTGAAGGCAGGAGGAGAAGAGGGCAACAGAGGATGAGATGATTGGATGGCATCACTGACTCAGTGGACATGAGTTTGAACAAACTCAAGGAGATAGTGAAGCACAGGGAAGCCTGGCGTGCCTCTGTGTGTGGGGTTGCAAAGAGTCAAACGCGACTGAGCACCAGAACAACACCTTTCTTTTCTGTCTTGAATGGCACCACCTCTCTTCAAATCTTTTGGTTTTGTTTTACTTTCCTTTTCCAAGTTAATTCCAATTCGTACTGAGTTCTCCAATTTTCTTTCTTGGTGGTAGGAAAACAACTAAAATGCTAAGCTCCAAAGTCAGTTCAGGGAAGGAGAGATGAAAAATGTCCTTGCAGGGCTGACCCCAGTGGCGATGAGCACACTCCCGTTCCCCTACCACCAAGGTCCATGGGACTTCTCTCCTGTCAGTACAGTCCCCAGCTTTAAATTTTAGAGATTTCTGGGTGAGTGGCCTTTCCCCTTTCCTTGTGAGAACAGTTTTCTTTATTGTAGGTTAAGATTTGTTGGCTTTAGTCGATAAAAGGGAAATGTCTTCTGGTGCTGGAGACAGGCAAGTGGCCCCACTTTCCTTGCTAAAGCTTACAAACACGTGAAACAAAGTTCAGTTAACGGGTTGATTTTTGCTGGGCATACGTTTTGAATCTGTGGCTTCTTGACCATTGAGGGGTCTGAAGTTCGGGGCCTTTTATCCTTTTATTGGTGAATTCACTGAAGTGTAGGCAGACAGAAAATGTTCAAGTGGCAGGCAGATAAACTTGTTAAATCCCTGGGAGTCTTTCCTTCCTTACTCAGGGAGTTTATCATCTTGGTGGAGTTAAAAGGCAATTAGGCCTGCAGGTCTTTGCTGGCTTGTTTATTGGCGTTTTACACATGGGTGTTGAAGAGACAGGGCCATATTAAACATTCCGATCCTGCTGGCCAGAGGGGAATGAGACCTCAGCCCAACTCTAAGTCTCCTTGAGAGTGAGAGAGAGCGTTGCCAAAAAGCTGGAGGAAAATCATTTAAATATAGTACCTGTGCCCCACGATGCTCATTGTTGGTGGAAAATTGCAGTCAGCTAGTTCCATGCTGTGTTACATTTCCTGGGAAATGGTTTTATGGACGGGGGTTTGATGAAAAAGTTCATTCCTTTTGTAATTGTTAGCTGACCCCATGGTGTTAGTTAAGGTAGAGGCACACTGGAAATGTTTCTTGCTCCAAACCTCTAGGGCCAGCCCATTCATAAGAAGGGAAGGCTATCAGTTTGAAGTTGGATGAGGGACAGGTTCCCACTAAGACCTCTGCTCCTTTTGGTTCTCTGAGCCTCCCCAGACTGGCTAATCCTGGGCAAAATTGTGATGGAGGTAGGTCTTAGGTTTCTGCAACAATTTCTCCCTTCTCTCACACCCTCCCCTCCATCTGCCCAAAGTCTTTGACACTCCTGTGTTAGCAAAGTAATATGGTTCCTCAACCCCACCCTCAGGAAATTTGTATTTTTTTGAGTCAAAGTGGGCACTCATCTCAATGGAACCGATGCAAATGTCCAGGGCTCAGTGTACCACAGTGCTTAAACACACAGATTCAGGAGTCAGGCACCCTTGAGTTTTACCTTATTGCTCTATGACTAATTTTATGGCTCAAATCCCCTTTAATCTTAGTCTTTTTCATCTGTAAAAGAAGAACAAAGAGAATCTCTACCATGCTAGTTCACAGAAAGAGTAAGTAACACATGACAGGTGCTTAGTATAGTGCCTGTCACATAAGAGCACAATAAATAGTAGCTATTATTATTATTAAAATATACTTTGTTTAACACAAATATGTGTAATATATATCAAGAGATGTATGTATTATACACACACTGAATTAAATGATAAATACATTTTTGGACCAAACCTATAAAACCTTAGCTACTTTTATTTTACCAACTAGGGTGCTACTGAAATATAAACACCTATCTGGATGAAATGAAAATCCTTCCTTATGTCTAAATACCTGGAATGTGAAGACATCAGTTTCCACAACTGACTATTGTCCTCAGCAGTCAAGGGAACTTCTTTCCTAAGTGGCTGCTCCTTATCCACATTGTGGTTTCTTAAGAGTTAGGCACCTTGCCTTAATTTTCTCAGCTAAAGAAAACACAATAGATAACTGTAGCTTTTATTCCCAATCTGAACTTTCATGTTCTGAAACTAATTTGCCCTAGTGTCTTGCAAGCATCTGTGCAAGGACTTCCTCTTGCTGAGTAATGTGGTTCTGATTAAGGACATCCTATAAGACCCAGGAGGATCGCCTGGTAAGGAAACTGGTCTCGGATGCCAGCGAATTTCCATTCTCTAGTCAGATATATGATATTGAAGACCAGAAGGTAGATGAAGTCTATCGTGAGGAAGACTCAGAAAGAGAATGAAAGCAAATGGCTGACAAATTGGCTGTCTTTTATGCAAAACTGACAAGCAACCCTGGGCTGTTACAGAAAGGATATGCAGAGCCCTCAGGCCAAATGGCTCGGCAGGCAGTCAGCAGGCTTTTTGAAGTCTCTACTTGCATGCCACTACTTTTAACAGGACCTCTGCTGAATTGCCTCCTCAAAAACATGTGAACTCTTAAATTTTACCTAAAATATCTGAGATATGAAAACTTAATTTTCACCTAAAATATCTGCGTTTCAACACCTATAATAATGCATTCTTCCCTTTAGTGCATGTGATGTTAGAGTGAAATGCCTGTGTTATGTACAAACCTAGGGTTTTTTTTTCCTCTCCACACTTTGAATTAGGTCTTAAATGCTCAAGCTTGCTTTGTTCCACGATGATGCTAGTCCTTTCCCTAGACCCGTTAGGCACAAGCTCACCCCTGTGATCGCCAAGGGATGACTCTTAGGAAACTCTGGAGGATCCCATTTGCTCTCCCCAGATTTCAGGGAAGGTCTGCTTTCACAGGGGAAGGACAAAGGTGGTGCACAGTGAGCAATGGAGTTTGAAGAGCTTGGGGTTTCTTTACCAAATATCAAAGAATCTACTAATAGTTGTAACTCTAATGTGATTTTCTTGTTAATCTCTGTCAAACCATGAAACCTGATACGTTAGCCATGACTAAGCCGTGAAATTTGTCAACTTTGTCTGTGATTTACACAAGCTCTGTTTAAAAAAAAGAGAAATCTTAGCACAAAGTGTGGTAGATTACTTCCCAACGTGTTTTCCCCAGCATGCCACTAGTATCTTGTGACAACAAGTAATAACAGAATGTACGCATTTCTTGTGCTGTTTCAGGGACTGAGAATGGATAAACTAAAGCCCAAAACTAAATCATTTATTTTCCTTTGAGATGATATATACACATATGGTAGATCTGCTTAGTAGATGTTGATAGGTGTTAAATAACATTCAAAAATAATTTTATGGTTCTTATCATTGAACATGATAAGAAACTTCCTTAAAGTGATAGATTCTTTGTTTTTGAAAGAAGATAAATGAGTGAAACCTGTATTTTGTTTTGATTCATAAATTGTACAGTTAATCTCTTCAATGTAGAGAGGTTCTGGATATAAGTACTGGAACCTGAGACCCCTTTATGTCATTGGCTAACTGGGTGAATTTTATATAAGTCACTTAATGTTTTTTCCTTTCCAAAAAATAAAACTGATAATATTGAGAACTCCTTTGGAGGAGGCTTGGGCTTCCCTTGTGGCTCAGCTGGTAAAGAATCCGCCTGCAATGCGGGAGACCTGGGTTCGATCCCTGGATTGGGAAGATCGCCTGGAGAAGGGAAAGGCTACCCACTCCAGTATTCTGGCCTGGAGAAGTCCATGGACTTTACAGCCCGTGGGATCACAAAGAGTTGGACACGACTGAGCGACTTTCACTTTCACTTGGAGGAGACTTGAAGGCATAAAAGAGATACTATCTCTAAGGCACAGAGCTGGGCACACACATCCTTTATCCACTTGGGCTACTGTTATAATTAGTATAAAATTGTCTAATAATATAACCTGGGCTTCCCAGGTGGCACAGTGGTAAAGAATCTGCCTGCCAATGCAGGAGACCCAAGAGACACAGGTTGGGTCCCTAGGTTGGGAAGATACCCTGGAGGAGGAAGTGGCAACCCACTCCAGTATTCTTGCCTGGAAAATTCCATGGGCAGAGGATCCTCGTGGGCTTATGTCTGTGGGGTCACAAAGAGTAGGACATGACTGAACGACGCAATAATGTTGTGACTGAGCATACACAATAATGTAACAGATCATTGAGTATCCTTGTTACCCAAAGGAAATTTGATTAAGTTCACATACTTGGAGAAGTATTTACCAAAGGAAAACTGGGCAGTGTTTAAATTTTCCATATGAAGAACGGGAGAGCAACACAGAGGAGGAAAGACATGTTGCAGAACAGGAGAGTGGTGGGGGCTGGGATGTCTTTCTCTCCTCTCCCTGCCATTGCCTTTCCCCCTAGAATGTCCAGATCTTCCCCACTGTCCCCTGAACTCTGTAGAGTCAGGAGCAGATAACCAGATGACTTCGAACCTTGACTTTGGTCCAGTGGTTTTAAACTTTTATATTTCTTTTAAATACTAAATCCTGTGTAGTGTTCTAGGACCTAAAATGACTGTTCTCAGTTACCTGGGACATGAGCTGGGACGTAAGCTGTGAAAACAGTGTTGGATCAATCTGTACATTTTACAGACGATGACCCTCAAGTCCATGGGGTTCAGATGACTTGCTCCAGTTCTCACCACTGCTGGCTGAGAACAGCCTGGCCTCGTCTTCTTGCCTTTCCCAGCTCCTGTGCTGTTACCCTGATTTCTCTTCCCATATCAACAGGAGGAAGAGCAAAGCATAAGACTTCAGGATGGCTTTTGTCACCTTATCCAGGCTCTTCCAGCCTCCTTGGGCCCTCAAAAGATCCATAATCATTATTATAGAAACAATGAACCTCCCTTCCATTCAGAAATTCTATGCAAAATATCGTGAATATGTATCCACGCGTTTTCCTATGAAGAAGGTCCAGAACTTTTATCAGAGTCTCTCAAAGGGGTTTATGACCTCAAAAAGGTTAAGAATGATTTTCTTATAATTTGTGCCTGTAAAAGTAAAAATTCTAATTCTGATTGTGAGTTGCAAGATTAACAATTACATCAGACTTTTTAACCTTTCAGTGAAAACGTAGCATGCAACTCATGGAGTGTCAGGCTTGCTTATAAAAGAGCAGTTGAGTCCTAAATTTTTTAGGTTGTTTCTGTAGCTTTAGTTTTCAGCCTGAATCCTAGACGGAACTAGATTCTAACCATCTTTGAACCTGGATGGTTCAAATTTAATGCATTGTTTTGTTTTTTCCTTCATTGCTCTAGAAAAGTACATGCATTTCTAGACATGGATTTATTTGCTCAGTTCTGCTTTGACCTTGGATTAGGCTTGTCATATTTTACAAATAAAAATACAGTATACCTAGTTATCTCTGAATTTAAGGTAACCAATAAATGATATTTTAAGCAAAGATCTGGAGAAGGGGAAGAAAAATGGATCAGCTGTGTGTTATGCAAAAAGCCTTTCAACTGTAGAACTTTTGTTGCGGAAATTAAAGCACATTTGTTATAAACAAGCAGAGAATCTTTTTGAGGTGGTGGAGATGTTCTAAAACTGGTTTGTGGTGATGTCTGCACCATAAAAAAATGTACTCAAAATCATTGAACTTTACACTGAAGATGAATGAATTTGATGGCATGTATTTATCTGTTGAAAAAAAAAATATGGGATAGCTTTATAAAAACTGTTGCTTAATTTTTTTATTCTGAATTTCTTACCTATTTGAGAAGACAAACCCACTCTTCAGAATGAAGCATGAAAATGCTTACACCGAATTTTGTGTAAAATTTCTGCATCTACCAAAGCGCATCTCCTGATGCCAATTCCTGCCTTAACCCGGATTCCACACACTGTGGAAGTAAGGCTTCTTCTCCCTGGCAAAAGCAGAGTTGCTGCTCTTAGAAGCTTTGTTCAGTCATTGATTGTGAGGGTGATCTGTGACATCTGACACCCTAGTAAGGCTGCCTGTCCCTTCTTCATGCTGAGCAAAACCTGGGAAGGGCAGTATTTGGCTCTGGGTGTATGTAGAGCCTTGGGTTTTGTTCTTTCAGGAAACAGTGGCACGTACCTGCTCAAGCAGACTCATGTTCTCACCTCGAGTAACATCTTTGGTGCAAACAAAATGTTCACGAGCCAGGGTGTGGACTCAGTCAGGAAGCACCTCTGTTAAAGCACAGAGAATCCATTGTGTGATTATAATGCCAATTGGAACCGGGCAGTGGGCTACTCTTCTATCTCTTTTGATATAGAGATACATGGGTAGGCCAGGATGAATGATTGCTGTGGAGAAGGGTAGGGTAGGGATGCTTGTCCACAGGAAGAATGTGCCCTGAGACATTCATTCTTTTTTTTTTTTTTAATTGCGCTAGAGGTGCTTTGCAATGTTGTGTTAGTTTCTGTTGTACATTGAAGTGAATCAGCTGTGTGTATATGTATCAAAAGTTAAAGACCTGCTCCTCTAGATTTAACTACTAAATTCTACAAAGGACAGTTCTTTATAAGGTTCATCAAAGTTCCTGTGGACCTCTGCTAGACCCTCCAGACAAGTACTTCTAGTTTTCCATTACTGTCTGTTCTGTTACCTCTACCAAAACAAACAACAGTAAACCTAATAGAACGATGAGAGGAGGGCCACGGCCCCTCAGAGATGCCTATATTCTTACTCTTTCTCCATTCGAGATGCGAGCACACCCTAGCAGTCAGATCTCACTGGTTGCAGAAGAGAAGTGAAGACAGTGGAGAGTGAGGGGCAAGAAGGAGGAGCAGCTAGATCATGGTGATGCCTGGAGAGGAAGGTTTCCTGGGAACTGGGGAAGCAGAGGGTCCCAGCTCTGGGCATCTGATGTCTCCTAATGCGCCTCTCTGTGGGCTGAGGCGTTACAACCTCTAGTGAAAGAAAGTACTAGACTCCAAACATTTTCATCCAAGGAAGCCCCAGCAAAGGCTAGATTTTAACACATCAACCTGGTTCTTCTGGCAGACTTGATCAAAAGTCAGTACTTTGAGAAGAGGCTTCCCAGGTGGCTCAGTGATAAAGAATCTGCCTGCCAATGCAGGAGACACAGGTTCAGTCCTTGGGTTGGGAAGATCACCTGGAGGAAGAAATGGCAACCCACTCCAGTATTCTTGCCTGGAGAATCCCATGTACAGAGGAGCCTGGAGGGCTGGGATCCATGGGATCGCAAAGAGTCAGACACAACTTAGCGGCTGAGCACAGACACACACATGCAGTACTTTGAGGTATCCAGAATTTTGTGCCTTAAAGCCTCATTGAAATCCCCACTACTGTGGAATTCCTGGGCTGGTCTCAGCCAGCTGCCAGTGTGAAGATATATATAGTCTGCCCTCCATATCCGCATCTGCAGATGAACCAACTGCAAATCAAATATATTTGGAAAAAAAGTCCAGAAAAGTTTCAAAAAGTAAACCTTGAATCTACCATGCTCCAGCAACTATTTAGAGAGTATTTGCATGGTATTAGGTATAGAGATGATTTAAAGTATACTGGAGGATGTGCATAGGTTACATGCAAATTTTTGTTAAGGGACTTGGTCTTCCATGGATTCTAATAACTGCTAGGGGTTCTGAAATCAGTTCCCCAGAATACTGAGAAACTGTGACTAATTAACTCATTGAGAAGGCGAGCCAAACCTTTTCTTCAAGGCTTCACAATGCGTATGCTAGCACAGTGGGTTCTATCTTCTCATTCAAGCAATCCTGAAGGAAGGACATCTGCCAGCCCACTGTTAGTTACTGCTGGCACGTGGAAGAAAGTAAATGCCTTTCCTTTAAAAAAGATTCTATAAATCCATCAGTCTTGCCTATTTTAAGTTTCTTTGCCTACATGTGTCGAAATAAGTGAGAGTATAATTTTTGGCCTTTTCTCTGTAGGGTGAGTTTTCAACTTTTGCTGGAGGGCTCATTTCTGTTCCACCTCTATTCCACCTTTTTGGCTGAACCTGGATTCAGGAAACCCAGCAACAATCTTGAGTTTCGTTTTCTTTCCTGTGGAAACGAGAAGCCAGAGACCCACTTTGGAACTCACTGTATAGATACTTGTTCTTCACTTTTAGCTTTCTCCTCCACATCTGTTTCCTCTCTCTGGTCTTCAGGTAAAATTATTTCTATTAGATATATTTTTTCCCCAGTTTGGTCCTTAATGGGTCAGCTAGCTTTATGTGGCTTCCTGACCCTGATAGAAGGCAATATTGAGATCCTAGGTATTTTTGTTTAACCAGGTTCTATGGAGGCTGATGGTTCCTTCACTCCTCACACTTTAAGAAGGCATCATAATACTCAAAGATGCTGCAAGAAAAATCCAATAAATACTTCAGTTCATCTATTAAAGCAGTGATTCTCAATCAGAACCAATGTTAGTCCCAACCCCTAGAGACATTTCTGGGTGTCCAGTATGGAGGGGGAATGAAGCTGACATGTAGTAGGTGGAGGCCAGAGGACTCTGCCACACCTCCTGGAGTACACAGTAGTTCCAACAACAAAGAATCATTTGGCCCCAATCTTGAAGAATGCCAAAGCTGAAAATCTTGTGTTAGAAGAATTCTTGCTCTTTTTTCTTTTTCCCTCAAGGCCTAGGGTGAAAGAATAAAAAAGAAAGAAAACGATCCATTCTGATGAGTGTGTGTGTCTTCAGTTCTTACATCCCACATGGATCCAAGAATTGGAGAGCACAAGGGTACCACTGAGCAGGGCAAAGTGCAAGGTCAAGGCAGGTCTTCTTGTCTCCAACAGCTGTCTCAACTCCAAGGGGAGACAACTTTGACCAAAGCAGAGGACCAAAACTTATAAGGATGTTTAGTTTGTGATAAAATCGTTTTGTAGATTAAAGTACTTCCTTCTGCCCATAAAATGGTATGCTTTTTAAATAACTCAAAAATAGAAGGCATTTAACTGTATTGTGAGCAGGAGGCAGGGCTGCTGTTCAGACCCGTGATCAGTTACTTCCAGCCTTATAATCAGGCCTGTCCAAGCTGTAGGTGAGAGCGCTCTTCATATGTTCTCCAGTGTGCTCTTGAATTACGCCATGTTCTAAACACTCTTATTGTCAACACAAAGGGATTCAAGGAGTTTCCTGGAACCAGTTTCTCTCTTTGCATCTCTTGGCTCCATTATCTCTCACTCCTTTGGTGGTAGCAAGATGGCTGCCTAGGCGCCAGATTGTACTTCCTCTCACATGAAAGCCCAGTTAGGAAGAGTGAGTCTCTTTCCCAAGGTTCTCTGCATGTCTCATTGGCTTTGGTTGGGTCATGTGCTCAATCTTGAACCAGTGCTGTGGCTAGGGGAATGCTAGGAGCTGATTGGCTGAAACCTAGGATACTGAACACCCCTAAGCTGGAATGGAGCCGCATGTCATGCTCATGAGTTAAAATGGGGCAGATGTGTTACCTCAAAGGGAAATAGGGGTAAGATGACCAAAATAGGAGAAATGGATGCCCAGGAGGTTAAACATGTTTGTGTGCATCTGCACACACACGCATGCACACACACACGTGTGTGTGCTACTTGCCATTAAAAGGCGTTGGAGTCTGTGGTGGAAGACTTGGGTTCTTGCTCTGACTTGGCCATTAACTAGCTTCGTAATTTTGAGATAACATCATAAATCTTCCAGCCTCGTTTTTCTCCTCATAGAAGTGATAACACTATTAGGGTGGTTATGAAAAATTAAGCAAGTATCTTGGGATATTGGAAAGGTTGTGCAAACAAGTGGCGGTGGCATTGTTAGATGCATTTAGTTAGTGAATCCAGTTCAACCTCTAGAATCTAGAAGAATCTAGAGCAGCTACAATCCACCCAGCTGTCCATGCAGGCCTTTGGAAGCCAGTGTCTAAATTTACCCCAATCCTCATTGTTGCAGGTCAGTTTGAAATCTTCTGAGGTCAATGGTTGAGGTAATTAAATTGCTGTGAATCTTGAAAAATTCTCTGTTTAATGACATAATTGGTTTTAATTATATAATTATGGTACTTAAAGTGTGGGGGTGAAAGGTTACTATTATATTTAGAAGTGAGATCCCCAAATGAAGCAGGGACGTGTAACCAGTGTTTCTTCAGATTTCTCTTTGTATTTGTTCACAGGGAAGTCAGAGTAGGCTGGCCTTGGCCCTGGCCATTTTGGATGATTATCTTGAATGAGGTAGCACTTGGGCTGCTCATGCATCATAGGAACCTTTGTAAAGGGACGGGAAAGGCTTCCGTAAAGACCTCATTGTGATCTGAAGTTAATGAGCAGTGAGAGCTCAACTGTCAGCAATTGAATCTGATTGGGCAGGGTAATTATATGATTGCCTCTGGTGTTTGCACATGCACAGGGATATTTTTATTGGACAAAACCTAATTGCTTACTTACTTAGTGGAGGGAAAACCTAAACAAATTTGTGTTGTCATAGGTTAAAAAGACATCCTTTCTTTGTCTCTAAAATAGCTGCCTGTCTTGCTTTTCAGAAGTGAGGGGTTTTGTTTCATTCTGTCTTCAATCAAGAATATTGTCTGTAGGCGTTGAATTATATGATAGTATGAACATGTAAAGGAAAGCTGCTCTGGGCTATGCGTTTTGGTAAAATGACCACGTGCTTATAGCCACGTCTTAAACCATCCTATACAATGGTCTCTTTCATAATGCAAGGGCAGCTAGAACCTTATACAATAGTCAAGCTACTCAGACTTGCACAGTTTCGTTTTTTTTTAATTTGTTTATTTTGTTTTGTTTTCCTTTGCAAGATTGGCTTCCTAAACTATCTGGTTTTCCTTCGCTGCATAAGGCAATTGGGAGATATTGTATCTGTGGTTGCCTTTTAAACATCAGAAACACTGAGGATAAGAGCAGCAAAGCAAAGAGCTCCCCCTGTGATTTTTCTGGGAACTTGGAGGAACAGGAAGGGCAGGGTGAGAGAGCCAAAGGGAAGAAGTCTTGGGGCTCCCGCTTTGAGGATGATGAGATGCAGTCCAGTGTCTTGTGGTTTTGACTGTCCTGAGTGAGCTTGCCGTCTCACTTGACCTGTAATGCTGATGTGCAGAAAACAGTTTGCTACAATTTGGTTTATCCTTTAACAGTTCACCGCCACATTATTGCTTCACTGTTTGCCAGTCTTCTTGTAAAGCACACTATTGTCTGTGTTCTTTCCTTTCCTGAGATTCTACAGGAAGAGTTTGAAACAAAGCTGGATTGTGGGGATTGGAAGAGCCCCTCGTGATGAGAGCTGCAGACCCCAGATGTGGTGCCCTTGTTGGGTGTAAGATTATGGGCTGGAGAATGGCTGTGAACAGAGGACATTAAGCCCATCAGACCATCTGAGCTTTCTTATCTCAGAAACTGACACGTGCTCACACATCCCAGTCTTGTCTGGCTAACAGCACGGGTCCTCTAGGGTCAGCGTGAAATGTCACTTCTTCTGGGAAGCCTTCCCTGATCGCCCGCCTCCAGTCTGGTTGGCTGCCTTTGCTCTGTGCTCCATGATACCCTCTAGGTTCTTTTACCCATTGTCCTTTAAATGCTTGTCTCACTGTACAAAATAGCCCATACACCCCATGAGGGAAGGTCTTGTGTTTATACTTGTCAGGAATATCTCCCCAGAGCCCAGCACAGTGCTTGATGGATGTGTCTGGAATGACTGAAGAAGGAAAGGAATGGTTGCTGGGTGTCCGAGGGAATTGTGGTGTGTGCTGCCTGGGCTTCCGTACCCTTGCTGTTAATACCACTTTCTTGTTGCTTATAATTTTCATTGCCCCAGATGATCCAGCTCTGTCGGAGGCATGGAGGCACAGTCAAATCTCATGCTGTACATTGATCACCTGTCCAACCTTTGCCTAGAGTGGGAGCCCCCAGTTCCTTCAAGAGATCCAACTTTACCTGTCTGTAAAGAAGAAGAGGAGGAGGGAGACAGCAGGGAGGATCCGGTGGCAGTGTAACACCAGAGCAGGTCCAATGTTTACTTTTACCCTTTTGGAGGTGGGTAATTGCAAATGCCATGCGGAGCTGGGTTTCAGGGCTCTGCATATTGATTGGGGGGATGGTGCTCACGTGTACTTCATGCTGGAGTATAGGGGTTGTTATTTTTCTGTTTAAATTATGGCCAAACTATTCTGTGAATTCCCAGAAGCATAGAACAAGAATCCAGGTTCATCATCCACATGATGTAAATTTTAATTGTCCATTGGCCTCCAGTTGTTTGTATTTTGCTATGTGGATAGATTATGGTTGATCCATTGGTTCTCATTTCATGACTATCATTTGCTTTTATCATTTGCCTATGATTTTCAACAGGCTTTCTTGATTTGAAGCTCAAGCTTTTGATGTTTTGAATTTGTCCCTTCTTGGTTGGTCTCTTAGACCATGAGATCCTGGATAACTACTGAATAGATGAAATTTCATTTAGGACCATCCCTCTGTGTTTAAATCTTTCCCTGTACAGTCCTGGGGTATCTCTAACCAGCTTTTTTCCTAAGCAGAACGTGAATCTGTGACCTTGTAGGCCTCGGGCAAAAGAGATTCCTCTTGAACCCCCAGCCCCCCAGCCATCCCTGAGTTTGGACCGCCTGTTGTTGGTTGGGCTGTGATAACAATTTCTGTGTGAATGGACAGGTGCACGTGGAAACTGCAGCCTCACGTGTGGAGGGGCAGGGTAGGCTCTTAGAGACCCTGGGTGCTTCCTACATAGCAGTCTGTACCAGTTCTCCTTTGTCTGAAGTATATTCTCTCTCTGTTACTTCTTTTTTTTAAATTGTATTGGCATACAGTTGATTTACAATGTTGTGTTAGTTTCAGGTATACAGCAAAGTGAATCATTTATTTCATACAGAGTACATATAGGTCATTTCCAGAGTTACTGAGTAGAATTCCCTGTGCCATACAGTAGTTTTGTACATATTTATAGTTTCCCGCATAAGTGTTTTCATTTGTCCCGTGTGTATGTACCACATCTTCTTTACTCGTCCCTCTGTCGCTGGGCATTTAGCTTGCTTCCTTGGCTCGGTAAACAGTGTTGCAGTGAACACTGGGTGCAGATAGCTTCGATGTATGCTTTTCCCCTGATATATGCCCAGGGGTGGGATTGCTTGATGACGTGGTAGTTCTATATTTAGTTTTTTAAGGAATCTATGTACTGTTCTCTGTAATAGTTGGACCAATGTACATTCCCACCAACAGTGCAGAAGGGTTCCCTTTTCTCCATACCCTCTCCAGCATTTATTGTTTGTAGCTTTTTTGATGATGGTCATTCTGACTGGTATGAGGTGATACCTCATTGTAGTTTTGCTTTGCATTTCTCTGATAATTAGTGAGGGCTTCCCAGGTTGTTCAGTGGTGAAGAATCTGCCTGTCAATTCAGGAGATGCAAGTTTGATCCCAGGGTCAGGAAGATCCCCTGGAGAAGGAAATGACAACTCACTCCAGTTTTCTTGCCTGGGAAATCCCATGGACAGAGGAGCCTGGTGGGTTACAGTCCGTGGGGTTGCAAAAGAGTCTGCCACGACTTAGTGACTAAACAACAACAATAATTAGTGATGTTGAACATCTTTTCGCATGCTGTTTTGGCCATCTGTATGTCTTCTTTGAAGAAATGCATATTTAGATTGTCCCCCCATTTTTTAATTGGGTTGTTTGCTTATTTGATATTGAGTTCCATAAGTCGTTTGTGTATTTTGGAAAGTAACCCCTTGTAGGTTGCATCGTTTGCAAATATTTGCTCTCTCTGTCCCTTCTGAGTCTGTATTTACGTTCTTCAGTCGCCTATCTGCTTTGGCATAATAAGCGCTTAAATTGGAAACTTGGGGAGTTCCTTCAAGAGAGAGAGTTTACACAACCTCTTCTTACAGTATGTGTGTTCACCAGTGCTATGTGCTTTAAACTGAACAGGGATGGGCCATGGTGAGCTTTATTCCTGAATCCAAGGAAAGTTTAGTTTAATTTTCAGTTTTGGAATAGCACCAACAGATGCCTCACCACCTCATATCCTTTCTGGATTGAGGCAGGTAATTACTGCCTACACAAATAAATCACATACTTTTGCAAAAAAAACAAAAAAACCTTTTGAATGACATTTGATTTATAATTAAACTTGGCGATGCAATCTCTGAAGTGTCTCATCTTGTCTAATCACAATGATCTATTTCCTTTAGGAGTACTTCTGCGTGTAGGAGTTAGTCCTCTTGTTGTCATCACATACTATGGGGAAGGGAACAATTTAAGACAGGAAAGAGGAAAACTAGAATAAATAATTGCCATTTTCAGTCAAATTCAAACCACTGATTGTTTCTATTCGTGTTCTTTAAGAAACATCTTTGTGTCCTTTTGTTGACTGATGCACTCAGCAACCAGATTTAAATGCCGGCTAAGTGCTCTGCCGGGACCAGTAACCTCCTTCCCAGCATGGCCTGGGAACTTGTTAGAAATCCCGAGTTTCAGACCCCATCCAAACCTACTGAACTGTAGCAACTCTGCAGGTGGGGTCCAGCCACTGGATCTGAATGAGCTTCTTGGCGATTCTGCCTCACAGAAAAGTTTAAAAAGTATGGCTTAAAACTCCTGTGAGGGCAAGAGGTGAGAGCATTTACAGGGTTTTACCTCTAGCACTTGTCCATTCATGGACACAAAGCATTAACTGCAGACAGTTAGGCAGCATGATCTGTATAAAATGTAAAGTACATCATAAACTCACTTCCTAAGTCCCTCCAGGCAGTTCCTTTTGTCCTCCAAATAAATAGAAATGCTTGGCTCATGCCTTCAGTGCCTCGCATGCTCCCTCCCCTGCCTACCTGCCCAGCTCATCTGGTGCTCTTCGCCTGCCTTCCACAGTGCTCTGCCACATCACACTGGCCTTCCTGCTGGTCCTCAAACATGCCCACTGAGTGTGATGCCAGCAGGGAAATAGAGGAAGGGGAAGAAAGAGAGGGAATTGCCAAGGTTAAAGAATAGGCTTGGTCACAAGTATTTTTCAAGTTGGTACAATATTTCTAAATTTTGGTAGAATATTTCTAAACCTTTATCCCCATTGGTTAATATATTAATATGTTGATTCTTAAATCTATTGATTCAATAATATGTGAATGTGATCATATTAGTGACCCCATCTTACAGAGGAGCAAAGTCTGAGAGGACTCTCTGAATCATCATGGAAATACTCAGCGTGGTTTAGTTTGGGTTTTCATGTCACATGTTTGTGACAGTTTCTTTTTCTGAGAGTTGGCAGGGCAAACACAGCGCTCAGCTACACATCACACATGGGAACCGAGTGAACATGGCTGGAGAGCCCAGATGCTGAGGGTGAAACCATCTGTGTGACCCCAGGACACGGTGGAGCCGATGCATGCACCTTACTGTCTTCGCTTCATTTCAGGAAAGATAATGGCTGTGTTCATTAGGTTTTTGTCTTAGTAAAAAATTATCTGGGGATGATAGTTATGATGTTTGGGATATTAAATGCACCATGTGATTAGGGAACAAACTAACTGTTTGGAGGATTTTTACTGAAAGTGGAAAAATAGTGTCTCAGGATTCTCTCCCTAACGAGAAAGGGTAAACACATATCTTAAATATAATTTGTCAGGGGGGAAAAAGAAACAACTCAAGCTTAAATATGAGGCAAAGGGATTCTTAAAGATTTTAGGATGGGCAGTAGTTTTTTGGTTTGGTTTTTTGTCTTGATTTTGTTTTCGCTCTTCACAGCTCTTTCATGGTAACAGACTGTCTCATTTTCTAAGTGTAGCATCTCTGGTTTCAGACGTTATTTACTCTTGGGGAAGTGTCTGATTTGAGATCTTCAGTGGAGGAGCGCAATGTGGGCTAGAAAAGTGAAAGGTGCGCTGGAGGAGCTATCAAAGAGAGTGGTCAGTGGAGGTGTGCTTAGTCCTGGGGGCCTTTCAGCTTCACTTTTCCTTGTAAAGTTTAAAGGTTCAGAGAACCGAGCCAAGTCTCTCCTCACCATGTGAGCAAGCTCCCTGACTGGCCATGAAACCCTTCCTGTCAGAAGGCAAAGCTACTCTGCTCCACGAGGCTGGGAATGCACAGTGAACGTCCTGCCCCTGCCCTCAGGGAGCCCAGAGTCCAGAGGCAGGGAGCAAATATTGATGTGAAAAAAAGGTGCATTTTGACACTTTGAAAGTCAGGCTGAAGGATGAGAGAGCTATAGGAGCAGCGAATAGAGAAGCAGGCTCCCAATTCTTTTTGGACACAGAGTTGAAGTTGGGAATTGAAGGATGGACAGTTTTTTGTTTGTTTGTCTGTTTGTTTTTATTCGGTTGTGTGTTGAGGATGGTGGTTTGGTGGGGGGTGAGGAGGAGTGACTCTGGAGAGCTGGCACCACTTCCCACATTGGCTGGAACTCTGCCTATAGAGTCAACCATAGCAGAGAATGTTCTGAGCAGCCACATGGGTGAAAACATCCCAAGACTGACTGCAGAGAGAATCCCAGGGGAAGGCCTCTCCCCCAGGAGAGACCCAGATTTCCTAGTGTCTGCTAACAGCACCAGGATCACTGTGCCCCAGCGTGAGGTCAGCACCTTGGTATTTGTTTCTCCTCCTTTTGTTCCTTCCTCCAACTCTTTCTCTGCGTCTCTCTGAGTTCCTTCATCTTTGAGAGGAAAGCTGCCTCTGGGGGATCCTGACCATACCCTCGAAGATTCTTACTTTTAAGAAGGCATTTCAAGCATCTTCAGAGAATCTTACTGGATGTGGCCAACAACTCCTAGGAGTAAGGAGCTGTCTTCACCCATTGCTTTCTTGACCAGAGTCTTTACTACACGTCCCATCTGTTCGAGCCAGGACACACCTGGGGGGCAGGTTCTCTGTCTGGTTTTGTCTAGTGCCTGACAGGCTAACTTTGCACAGATCTTGCACTCAGAAATATTTGACAGTGAAAGAAGAGATTGTGCAAATCCGAATGCCCTTGCAGTGCTGAGGCTCGACTTCAGGAGTGTGGAGTAAAATTACTCTCTGGATGGATTCATTTATTTATCCATCCACTCATCCGAAAGCAGTTGTTGAGTTCCTGTTTAACTGTGTTGCTGATAAACAATGCCTGGCACGTGGTATGTTTATAATCGATGCTGGTTATTATAGAGGAAATGCAAAACTAACTCTGGCTCCTGAATCCCTTTGCACTCTTACCTCACTGAGTTCTACGGAAGCCTGAGCTACTCACCCTTACCCTGTCATTTAGGAGTGACAGTCCAGGGTCCCCGGCTCTCAGGGCATCAGCTTCTCTTCAGGGAGCAGAGCCCGGCCATAGAAGGGAGCTTGTGGCGTGAGCTCTGACGTTTCAGTCAGGGTGCCAAAGGACCGCTCGCTGGTTTGTCTGCACAAAGCCTGGGTAAATACAAAATGACAGGGTGTGGTTACACGTCAGGGAAGTCTTCGTGATTTTTTTAAAAATTGATGAATTAATAAGGATGGTCACTTGGAGTTGTGAGGTTTCACTTAAAACCATTACTGAATTTGCAGCAGCTTTTCATTGTCAGGTGTTTTTCTGAATCAAAAGATGAGAAATAAAATTACTTAGGAGGAGGGATAAGCAAACTTTTTTTATCTTTAGAAGGAGTCCCTATGAAAAGTGTGCTGCTCTTGACTTGCATGTAACTCTGAAGTTTGGTTGTACCCTTCTTCAAGCAGCTCCTGACCCAAGGGGAAATTCTGAATGCCTGATGGCTCTCACCAGCGGCTGCAGTGTGGGGATGGATCTGGCAAGCAGATGTTTATGGTGGAAACTTTCCATTCTAGAATAGTTCCTTCTGAAGCAGGAGGTGGGTTAGGTCAGAGAAGAATGTGCCAGACAATGTGCCCCTTTGTTAATCAATGCTGTCATCTTGGCTTCCCCTTGAGCAGCCTCATCTTCCTGAAATCTTCAGTAAGAAGGCCATTCAACAAATACATCTAGCATTGGCAAGGACTTTTCTAGCCCAGCTCTAACAACAGGGAATGGATTTAATCAGATTTAAGGAAACCTTAAGACTCATTCTATAACAGTAACTCTCTGGTAACTCTCTGGAAGAGCTCCAGAAGGCAGATTATCAAACACCAGTTTCTTGAGCAAAACTTGAAAACAACTGATGCCAAAGTAATCAAATTGACTGTGCCAGGATCTGATTCTTAGGGGCATTTACCAAGTTCACTGGGACACATACTGTATTCAGTACTTTGATGGATTAATCTAATGAGTCTTCATAGCAACCCATGAAGTAACCACTAATATTATGACCATTTCATAGACAGGGAAACTGAGGCTTAGGCCTACTAGGGGACTTGCCCAAGGTCATCTAGTAGTGATCTCTCCTACTTTCACTATTAAACTGATAATATGGCCACATTGCTGATTTTAAATCACAAACTATTATTTTAAATTTCATCCCTTCCTTGTTTCTTTATTTGGAAAATGCAATTCTTATTTAGATACACATACAGTTAGTATAAAAAATGATCATTTGAGTCAATTTTAATAGATTTGACAAAGGGTGGTGTCTGTATAATAGTAACAGAAACACTGAGTTTGGTGAAAAAGATATTTCCAAGTTGTCTTCTCTGTCCTCATTCGCAGCCTCCACACATGATAGGATGTGATTCGGAGGTTGCATGGAGGGGGTCACAGTGATGCTCACAGTGAGGAATCAGGTGCTTTCCTTACCAAAATGTGGCTTTGAGCAGGTTTCAGACTTCTTCTGGTACATGAGGTAATTGTAGTTAATTCAGCAACATTTGTTTGGCATCTGTCACACATGCAGATATGATGACAGGCTCACTCTCTCTTGCTACAACCGCCACACAAACAGCCTGATGTAATGGGATCTATTCTAGGGGACCGCTCTGTACCTCGCTGAGGGGCTAGAGCACTTCAGGCTGCCAAGTCAGGCTGACATCAGCAAATGTTCATTGAGTGCCTACCATGGAAAGGTTCCATTCTAGGAGCGATGCATTCCGATGTACTTGGGGTTGCAGGCCGTGGAGAGAGACAGTAGACCAGTAAACAGATAAGGTGATTTCAGAAACCAGTTAAATGCATGAATAAAATACAGTAGAGCAATGTATAAAAATAGTGACTGAGCTTGGAAGTACCTACTCTACCTAAAGTGATTAGAAAGGCATCTCTGAGGAGAAAACACGAAGAAAAGGCTTGGAAAATGAGAACTGCTTTCTAGGCAAAGAATTGGGTGGAATAGCCTTGACGTATTAAGTTCTACAATTTCATTATTCTTTTTTTCCTAAGATTTATTTATTTATTTTTGGTTGTGCTGGGTCTTCGTTGGGGTGCTCAGGCTTCTTATTGCAGTGGTTTCTCTTGTTGCAGAACAGTCTGTAGGCATGTTGGCTTCAGTAGTTGCAGAGGGGAGGCTCAGTAATTGTGGCTCATGGGCTCTAGAGCACTGGCTCAGTAGTTGCGGCACATGGGCTTAGTTGCTTCTCACCATGTGGGAACTTCCTGGACCAGGGGTCGAACCCATGACCTGCATTGGCAGGCAGATTCTCAACCACTAGACCACCAGGGAAGCCCAATTTCATTATCCTTCAACAGAGAAGTTGAGACGTCAGCCATGTGATATCACTTCTTGGGATTTGTTGATTTTTTTTTTTTTAAGGTCAAGCACATGTTTAATTTTTTGTAAACATTCCATGTGTACTTGAAGAGCATGTGTATTCTCTCTCTTTAAGGGACTATTCTTTGTTTTTTTTAGATACAGCTTATAAATTATATAACTAAAGCCTTCTATAGCTCTATTAATGTTTTAGCTGTTTAGCTTCACAGCTGCTTAGAGATGAACATTCACATACTTGTCGTGATTATGATTTGCTCATTTCTCTTAGTAATTCTATCCATTTTTGTTTTATGTATGTCCAGCTCCTGGAGGGTTATTCTTGTTATTAATTATTTTCTCCCTTGCCAAGCAGGAGACGTGGGTTCAATCCTTGGGTTGGGAAGATTCCCTGGAAAAGGAAATGGCAATTCACTCCAGTGTTCTTTCCTGGGAAATCTCATGGACAGAGGAGCCTGGCGGGCTGCAGTCCATGGGGTCGCAAAGAAACAGATGCGACTTAGCAAGTGAACATGAGCATTATCCCTACCAGTACTTTCACCTATAAATATTATTTTCTCTGATAATATTGCTGTAACAACATCCTTCTGGTTAATGTATGTGTTTGTTTCTTCCATTATTTCATTTTCAGCCTTTGGGTATTACTGGTCTATTTTTTATAAGCAAGATAAAACTGGAATTTTTTTTTAATTGAGTGTCTCTGTCTTTTGATGGGTGAATTTAAGCTATTTATTATAAGTAATCTATTTGCACTTAACTTTATCTTCTTATTTTGCATGGTCCATGGGTACTTTTTTCTTCCTTTACTTACTACTTTGTTTGAATTGACTGTGCTTCCTTTATTTCTTTTTAAGTTTCCCCTCTACTGATTTGGAAGTTACATACTCTATTTCTCTTCTCATAGTGGTTTGGAGAGTATCTAAAGCAGAATTTGGCAAACACTCAGAGGCCTTTAATGCATTGCCTTCAGTAGGTTTAACAGCTTTCTCTAGTATCCTGACTCCCAAGTGGTTGGATCTTTAAAGGGGTGAGGTGTAAATATAAGTATAGAGCATTGTCACTGTGATAGTTATATCTTGGAGTACAGACTTCCAACTTGCCTTTGCCAAGACCTATGCCCTGTTGCCTGAGGGGTCTGGTAATTGACAAACTGTAAAATGATCATGGGTTATGGGTAACGTAGCAGCTTCTAAGCAGGGAGTCACTTGGTTTCTTCTGTTGCCCTTCTCCTTGTCTGCATTTGAGCTCTTGTAAGTGATGATAAACGTTAAATAGCTCCTGTAAAGCTGTTGAATTGTCAGTTTTTAAAATGCATAAAACACTGACATTTTCATTAGATCCTGGCCCTGAGGAATGTCCGGCTTTCATCATAACGGATTTGTTTACTTCTGCAGAGAGTCTTAATGTGCTGCCTATGGGAGAGATCTTACTGTCACCTGCTCTTAAATGGGAAAGACTTTGTTCAGCCAAAGATTTTTGGAAAAGGATTTGCAAGAGGGCTTTTTCACCTCCTCCTGTCTCCCTTGCTTCCATTTCCCAAAAGGGTAAGGGATGGGGATAAAGTCTTTGAAGAATTTTAGTATCGGACGGGAAAATTTTCAACATAAAATAATCCTGTGAAGTCCATTAGGAGACAAGATGTTGGAATGATACTATTAAACTGCTATTTAGTTTCAGTGTATCCTGTTAAAGATAAGCAAGTCATATCTATGTCTTTTTGACCTCAATCTTTTGGTCTACGTTTAAACAGATATCTTGATTTTGGATTAATAAACTCTTTTGTGTATATTCTTAGAGAAAACATTTTAAACTGCTGGGTCTTTCTAAGCAAATAAGAAGAGAGAAGACTTTTATCTTCTGATCATTGCATTAGATTTTTAGCAGAAGATGCCAAACTCCTCATGAACAAATGTAGAGTCATCCCAGTTTAACAAGCTGGGAAATGTGTGTGCCGAAAGACAGTCTTGTCTTAATATGACCAGGACTAGGAATGTTAACTTTTCTGGAATCAACATGTTTGCAATTTATGGAGAGATGTCTTGCTTATTTTATATAGAACTTCCTCTTCTGTATTAGCTTGTTGAGTGTGTGTCATTGGCAAGTTTGTGCTTTCACATTTCAAGAGAGGCACCCTGCCATAGGGAAGGAAAATCTCTCAGGCAAACCGGCACTTGATTTCTGCTTCTAGAACATACTCACTGTGTAATCATAGGTGAGTTCATGAACCTTTCTGAGTTTGATTTTATTATCTATAACATTGAAATAATAAACTGACTTTTTAGAGCAGATATGAACATTAAGTGTGATAATATACAGGAAATGCTCAGCACAAAGCCTGTTATGTACTAGGGGATTATCTAATGAAACTTGATGATGTTGATGCTAATGACAGTGGTTGTGGTAGAGACGACAGTAATAAATGCAATGGTGGTGGTGAGGATACTGCTGTTCGTGGTAATAATGGTGATGAAGGTGATATTGGTGGTGGTGATAACCAGATGTCAGGAGTTCTTTAAAGTCTGAGAAAGGATATCATATAATCAAAAATCATGAGAAAAGATAAAATTGTCTATCACTACCTGACCTAGAGTCCTCCAGTTTCTAATTGGACACTGAAAGTCCCTAGGAGGGCATTTCTTAACAAAATTCTATTATAGATATCAAGCCATAAAAGCCTAGATCATTGGTGTCATTGTTTTTTTCAGTCCTGGATTTGTCTTAGGAAAAAGCTAGAAGTGGTACTCTGAGTCATTTGATTTTGTCAGTATCCATTTCCTTCCTAAAACTTGCTGATTTCTCAGCTTCTGTGACTCTGAACATTTTGGAGTTCTGTCTCCTTGAGCACTTTCCATCATCTCTCTGCCACCTTTCCTTTCTGTGGTCATTTGGGTCCATGAGTGTGGAACTCAGGGAAGACGATGCAGGAGAAAAAGGAAAAGGACCATCAGCAAGGCTGGGACAGAATCCGAGTGTGATATCACAGAAGCAGAAAAGAAGGACGATTCTTCCAGGTAGATGAGGAAAGATAGTGTTTCTTATTATAAGGTAAATGATGTGGGTAAGGAAGGCTGAGTAAGACCATTATTATTGGCATTGAAAGTTCATGTCGGCATCTGACACAAAATCACTGGGATGGTGAAAGAGAAAGAACTGAGGAATGTCGAGATGAGGAGATGGAGGCCACAGACATTGGAGAGGGAGAGGAGGTTGGAGGGTGGAAAGACTTTTTTTAGACAGGAGAGAATCAGACCAATTTGTAGACCAAGAGGAGGGAGCCAGAGGAAGCTGAGTAGGAAGATACAAAAGCAAGAGGATTCAGATATTTGGTCCTGGAGGAAACAGGAGAGGCAGAAGGATGAATTCACCTGTCATATAGCCACTGAGCAGTCAGAGAACATCACCAGGCAAAGGAAACTCTAATCTGTGAAGCCCATGTTGAATGACCTTGACTTTCTCTTAACAGAAAGTGAGATCTCTGATGAGAGTGAGAGAAGTTTGTAGTCAAGAGAAAGTCTGACAAGAACCACTGTCTGAAGTGGGAGAGGAACTTAGCCAGTGATCAAAAGACTTACCAAGGAGCATTAGGCTCCTTGAGGGGCAGGCGGTGTGTGTTTCTGGATCTTCCCATACTACACTCACTCTTGTTTCTAGCTGTGGGACGTTCTGTGCACCATAATCACCCTGCAGTCCTATGGGTGGCCCTCCCACTCCCCCCACAGTGGGCTTCCTTTCCATCTCCCCACGCCCAGCCTTGCTCTTAGATGGCTGTTATATAGAAATGAACCAGTGGACTGCTTAGCACCAAGGTGAGGAACAAGGTATGATGTTTAGTTACATCCAGGCGTTAGTGTGACAGGTAGTCAAATGGAAGGCACACAGGATTAGGAGTCAAGGGCATGGAGTGTGGTCCCAGGTCTAGGTGATTAGCCTGTTATTATGTCCTCTTGTAGCACAGGGTGTCATGCCTTTCTTACTTGCCATTCCAATACCAGCGTGTTACCAGGTACCTAGCATACAGCAGGTGCTCATGGAATATATTGGACTAGGTTAATGCGAGATGAGAAATCTTCAAACACCTCTTCCTTTGCAAATGTGAGGCACTTTATTCTGATGTGCATTTTAACAAGCACAATATCAACCCAAAGAATGACTCTCTAATAGTAGAATCTCAATTACCACTGGTGAGCAGGTGAAAGGAAATACTTTCATCAGAACTGCTCACATTTAACTATGTAGATGTCTACATCTATTGGCTTGGCTTATTGATAAATTAGCTCCTATCTCTTCAGTGATCTGACCAAAGGTGATTTAGTCATTTTTCATTCTCGCTATTAAACATACATAATGTATGCTGCTGCTGCTAAGTCGCTTCAGTCGTATCCAACTCTGTGTGATCCCATAGACGGCAGCCCACGAGGCTCCTCCGTCCCTGGGATTCTCCAGGCAAGAATACTGGAGGGGGTTGCCGTTTTCTTCTCTGCATAATGTATATATGTGTGTATATATATGTGTGTGTGTGTATTCAGTCGTGCCTGACCCTTTGTGACCCCATGGACTGCCCATCAGGCTCTTCTGTCCATGGGGTTCTCCAGTCAAGAATACTGGAGTGAGCTGCCGTTTCCATATCCACTTTGTCATTATAGACAAGAAGCAGAGGTCCCAGCAAGGCAAAGAAAGATGGAAATGGGTTCCAAATAAAGACGCAGATCCCCCTTCCCACTCTTTCTGTCCCTCCCCCCACCCCTCCTAAAATAGATCTTTTCTACCTTTTCCCATGACTCCACCAGCATGGAGAAATGGATTGTCAGCCAAATCCCAAAAGAATAAAAGAAAAATATCTCTTCAGAAGGAGAGGGCAGAGGGGAGAGATAGGAGCATCAATAAAGGCTGAAAGGATCGGCCTTCAGAGTGTGGAATCCAAGAGGGTGTTTATTTTCAAAACAAAAGCTTACAGATCAGGTGTTTTTTAACAGATGAGGAAAACGGATTGAGCAAAAGCTTGTGCCTGGGCTTAGAGACATGCCCACAGTGGCCCGAGCCACTGAGTCAGCAGGAGCAGCTTTTGTTCTCCTGGCTCTGACAGCAGCCTTTGAGTAAGCAGGACTCATCAGCAGGCTACCCATAAGCTCCAGGAAGCCTGTGTCTGGCCTGGCCACCCTTCCCATTTTGCTGGGTCACTTGGAATCCTGACTTCCTGCCTTGCCCACATGTTGAAACAGCCCAAGGAAGCCTCACCAGCCATTCCTTGGCAGACAGCCTGGTGTGATTGGAGAACTGTCCCTCACAAAACCCGCTTTTGGCTGGCATTTTTTGGGGCACTGCTCTTTTTTACAATGGTTGCTTCCAAGAAAGCTTTGAGACAGTGAAGTCAAATTTTCTTTAGAAGCTATGTGTGTGGGTATTAAACAGACATAACTGGATTGAAAATCTGCCTCATCCCTTTATATACTGTGTGACCGTATACAACCAGGTTACTTGTCTGAGCCTCAGTTTCCTCCTTAATAAATGGGGTACATCATCCAACCTACCTTAGAGGGCATGACGAGAATAACAGAGATGAGGTACTTGACAGAGGGTCTGGCAAAGAGAAGGAAGGCAGTGAACCTGGCAGGGGAGCCCTTCAGGACCCACTCAAAACTTGCACTTGTTTATCCTTGTTGTGGATGTTTGGTTTGGGCCTCAGTCAGCTGCTGCTTCCATCAGAACCACACATGCTTATGTTTTGAGTTCTCATTCTCTTTGTAAATCGCTCCTGGCCTGCACGAGTAACAGCATGTTCCAGGCCCGTGTCTGCATCTGGAAAACAAAGGGTGCCAGCTTGGTTTTGATTCCTGTGAACCTACTCGGAGGTTCAGATCTGAGAACTCTCCCCTGGGCTTTCTGCACAGAGACCTCCCCTCCCTGTGACAGTGCTGGATCTCCTGGAGATGGAACTGTGTGGTCGTACACTGCATAGTGTAACCCTAAGTAGAGAGAAGAGAGGGAAACAAAAACGAAAAGACTCTTCTCAGTATTTCCTACCTGCTCAGTTAAACAGAGCATGTGTTTTTAAAATCTTGTTTGAAAAAAAAAAAATACTAAAATCACAAGTGAGAATCAGCTACAATTCTACCCCTTAAAATTACACAGAGATAAAACAGGAAGTCAGCGTCTTGCACCCCCTTCTTTCGGCTACCTCAGTTGACGGTTTGGTGTTTGTCCTTCCCATTTTTACCCCTGAGTTTTTACCACATATCCCTATTTGCATGTGTGATACATATATATGTAATTTCTACAGAATCGTGGCCTTCAGTTTGCATTTCTGGACTATTGTGGTTCACTTGGTACCATGTCAAGTTCATTCCTTCAGATCTGTGTGTATAGATTTACCTCCTAAGTTTAACGCAGCATATTGTTCCAGACCACAGAAAAAACATGCTTATTCAGTTATACCCTTTTGATGGGTAATAGATTGTTTCCAGTTTTTTGTTTTGTTTCTTTTTTTTGACGGCACTAAGAAGGCTACACCAAACACACCTTTCTGTTTGGCTCTATATTCTGGTGCTTTTATTTCTGTGGAGTCAACTCCTGAAAGTATGACTTCTCAGTCAGAGGATTTTATGCTTTTTCGTTTTTATTTTATTTTACTTGTGGGGTTATTACTTTACAATATTGTGATCTCTCTTTACATTTTAATAAGACTTCCAAATTGGTCTCCACAATGTTTGACAGCACCATAGGGTGCGTAAGGATGGGAGGGTGCCAATTTCTCCATAATCTTAATAGCTTTGGACAGTATCTGTCCAGTTTTGTACCCCATTTTTTTTTGTACACACACATGCAAATAGGGATCTGTGGTATAAACTCAGGAGGAAAAAAATGGGAAGGACAAACACCAAACTGTCAGATAGCATCTAGGGGTATGATCCAACTGCCAAAAGAAGGGTGCAAGACGCTGACTTCCTGTTTTATCTCCATGTAACTTTAAGGGGTAGAATTTTGTAGCTGATGAGTGGGAAATCACCTCACTGTTTTAATTTTTATCTCCCTTACATTTAACTTATTTTCATTTGTCCTTTGGCCGATTTTATCCTAAGAATTACCCATTTGTATCTGTGGCCCATTTTTTGAGTGAAATTGTGTTTTTTTTTTTTTAATAGTATCCTATTTTTATGATTAGTCACACTCAAAACCTGATAAAGTGATTTAAAAAAAAAAAAAAAGGTCCTAGGAAAATGCATGACTTCCCAAAGCTGTTGGGAGGACAAGGATTTCACGGACCGGAGGTGGGCAAGCAATCCTTCAGCAAGCCATGCAGCTCACGGCATTTTCTCTCACATGTATCATTGCTCCCATATGCTCCTCAGTGCAGTCCTGGGAGGTGGGCTGAGCTCCGGATGACCTCCTGGTTGTCAGACCTTCAACTTGCCCGTGACTGATGAGGCTTGCCTCTTGGGCTTGACCTGAGGATTCCGAATCCTCTGCTTGCCCATCTCCTGCTGGGACCACTGTCTGACAACCTTCTGTTTCCCTCCCCATGCCACTCCTCCCAAATCCCTCAACCAGGAGTTCTGTACGTTTCTTGGAGTCCTGGGAACTCATTTACAACTTCTGTCAAGAATTCAGTGCCATTTGAAAGACTCCTCATAGATCACTTGGGTGATGGCAATTTTTCCTCTTACTAATAAAATAGCAGTTGCTGTTTACTGAGCACATAATGCAAGGCCAGCGCTTATGGCTGGACAAGTTGTCCATGGCACAACTCCAGGGGGCACCATTCATTGCATAGTCATTGCAGATTTGTAGGATTATTTCTGCCAGATGGCCATCAAGTATCTTGAAGAGGAGACCTTTTTTTCTGATTCAGAAAGAAGCACTGTAATTGAGAACAACAGAGTTAACCATGTCCCAGACACTGTGCCGCGTGCTCTGAATGCACCATTTTATTAATTGTCCCAGTAGATTGTTGAAGTTGGTGGTATTACTTCCCTCTGTAAAGCTGAGGAAACTGAGTCACAGAGAGGTTAAGTTGCATGCTCAAGTCACATAGCTATTAATAATAAGTGAATTCAGACTCAGGTCTAGCTGACCCCAAAGGCTATGCTTAACTCTTGCTCTGTTTTTCCTCTGTATGGGGCTCTGGTTATCTCGAGGACTCCACAGTACCCCAAACCACGGCTGTGGTACAAGCCCTGGGTTCAGTTCGGCCTGTCCACCACTGTGGAAGGGCTGTGTGGCCAGTGAGCAGTACACCTGCAGCCGGGGTGAACTTGAAACTACCCGAGGGACCTTCGTGATCCCGCAGCAGCTTTCTCTGAACAACGAAAGCCTTAGAGCACAGTGCCTGCCCCACAGCGATCTCATTAGGAGATCAGCATCCCCAGTTCCCACTTGGGAAGGAGGGGCCACTTTTCTGATGTGCACAGCTCCCGAGTCAGAAGTTCCTGGTCTCTGTCCCAGAGTCAGTTTTCTTTGACCACACTCAGAGTGTGGGTAACATTAATGCAGAGGTGCTAAGAGTGAGAGCCAGCATTTCCCATCTTCTGACTCTGGTGCTGATGGATGGGGACCGGGTGAAAGGGTTTTTCTGGAATTGATTCATCAGGCCAAGGGGATTTCCCTCTCGCTCTCTGCTTTCACTTCTGAGGTTCATGTGTCTTTTTAACATTCCGTCAGCTTACTGGGGCCTAAGTTGAAAGTTGTCTTTAAGATCCATTTGTCCTGATTCAATTGCTGAGACTTTATGATGTTGTTCCTTTTCTTAGAAAAATGCTCCAAATGGTTTGTGTGACTGATGCACTCCACGGCGCCCTGATTGATGGTGGGGAGGCCCTGACTGGAGCACTATTCCTGGAAGGAAGGGCTGGGGTCTGTGAGCAGTGTTATAGCTGGGCTCGGGGAGCTGAGATGCTTGCTCTTGATGCCACCCAGCTCGGAGCCTTCCGTGGTCCTTTGGGGAAAACCATTAAGGAAACAACCTTGACATTTGCACCAGCCTCAAATTGGAAGTGAGGGGTTAGGAGCACTGGGTTCAGATTAGGGATGCACAGCAGTTTTTCAGTCACTTGGGTAACTTTCTTGTCACTGTGGCTTCAAATCATGGGCCTAGTCAATGAAAAAGGGTCTTTTTGCAGTTTTGAAGGCTGTGATACTTAACTTTTTAAGGGCTCTGGAGCCAGACACAGCTGGTTGCTATGACCAGCCCACTACTCACTCTTAGCTTGGCCATATGTCAGTGACTTGTCCAGGCCTCTGATTGCTGTCTGTGAAAGGTGATTGATAAAATCTATTTTACAAGGTCATTGTTAGGATTACACAGGATGATTAGTGGGATAATATGTTTGAATAGCTTAGTCCAAGGCCTGGCACATAGAAACCACTGAATAATATTATCGCCAGCCCAGCAGACAAGGTAAATAGTACTTTACAGCAAAAGTGGATTGCCCTGACTCTGCTGGTATGGATTTTTATAACTACTGTGGACTGCAACTCAGCAACATCCAGTCAAGTTTAAGTTAGACAGTCAGTAAAGATTTGATATAGGAATTATACCCCTAGGGATATACTTGAATCAGTGTGCATGAAGTCATGTGTAACTAACATCACTGAAACTTTCTAATAGCAACAAAATTAGATACAATACAAATATTTAGCAATAGAAGTTTGGGGGTATTTATGCAGTAGGCTACATCACAGCATTGAAATGCTCCCAAGCCAACTATATTAAAATAGGTAAATCTCAAAAACATCATTTTAAATGAAAGAAGCCAATTTAATAGTGATAAATGCATATGAAAACATTTTCTTAAAAATTTTAAACTTGAAGATTTGTACATTTGTTAATGAATGAATACATAGAGCACAACAGTATTAAATATATAGCAAACATGCATGGAAATAATACTCACCGACTTCAGTTTAGTGTTTACTTTAGAAATAGGGAAGGGAAGAAAATCTAGGATGGGGGACTTAAATTATATCTGTGCTTTTTGTTCCTCAAAAAAAAAAAGATTTGAAAAGAATATGGCAAAATGTTAAGATTTATTTATTCCACCAGATGGTGGGTATAAAAGTGCTTAAAATATAATTTTCAATTGTATTTGGCATGTTTGAAATATTTCATAATATAATTTTTAATAAATAAAATTAAATTGCCTGCAGAAGAAAGGCATAAAAGGATAAAAATACTCTTTTCAAAGAGTTAGTATCATTTTTTTCTATGGTACAAGGCTGGAAGGTTAAGGAATTTTGAGTTATGTCACAAATGTGGAAAAGGTTAGAGCAGTAAGAGATTTAAAAAGAATTAACAATTTGGCTAAAAAATATACAGTCTTGTTTTTTTAAGGACAATTAGAAACTACAGTTGTTTTAAATGCACTTTTCCTTAAGTTGATTATGGCTAAATGGGTCCCCAGCTAGGACGCCAACTCCGACTGTGTTTCTATGTCTGTCTGTGAATGCTGAATGGAGAAATCTCCCAGTAAGATGCTTTTAATAATAACTACATTTTTTTTGCTGCAATGGCCAAATGCGGTGCTGTAAAGTTACACTTCCATCATAAACTCTTTCCCCAGAGTAACACAGGATCTATGAATAGCATATCTCTAAGCATCATGACCAGAATCCACATTTGTGCTGGCCAAGGAAGGTTTGGAATTAACATTGAAAATGGAAAAAAAAAAAAAAAGACCCACAATCAAGGGCTACTCCACATGTCCTCCCAGGTGCTCTTGCATTCAAGTGCCAGCATCCTCCTCTTCCATCTGAAGAGGGCTTGTGGGGTCTGCTTTCCCCTCCACGAGCAGGTTGTTCTCTTTTGGAGTGTGACCCCATCCACCCAACCCACTCTCTTCCAGACTCACTTCCTGAAAGCCCTGCTCACAAACACTGCCCTTTCCAAAACTCCTGCTCGCCTCCCTCCCACATCTTCAGGCTGAGAGGAAAAAGGTTTTCTTTTTCTTGTTTTCAGTCTGGTTTTTGATTTTCGTTCTGCGGTTCTGCTCTGCCTTGCTTAGCTTATCGGCATCAAAGCTGTAACCAGCTGTGTTTGTTTGTGGGTCTTTCATTTCCATGAAACCTGCGGACTGTGCTAGGTTACTCTGTGTTCTTAATAATCAAGAAGGTGATTCACATGGCCACAAAGGAAGGACTGGGGTCAAAGAAATCTCAAATCCACAGACGTCCCTCAGTAGCCCTACCTTTGACCTGGATGACTGGGAGTAACAATTAAACATACTGATACAGTCTGGAGTTTTATTATCTTCCAGACTGAAGTCCCCCAGAGAGCTCTCTGACAAGAGAATTCAAGTAGAAATCTTGCTTATTATTTTTCAGCAGTACCCTGTGACAAAGATCATATTTTTATTTTCTAAGATCATATTTTTAAAAGCCTAGAACTACAGCAGTTGCAGAGAGGAAGGGGGAATGCAGGGAATTTTCTTTATATCTTAATAACTGGGCTTTTTGTTGGATTATTATGGGCTTGGCAGCCGCCTGAAGTCACAATTATCAAGCTGCTACTTGAAGGAACATCTTAGCTGAGTGGAGCCCCAGCTTAGCTGTTTAGATGGCTACCTGATGCTCAAGGACAGTTATTGGTGCAAAAACCCTGAGCCCTGACACAGGAGAAATGAGAAACAGGAAGAAGGCCCCTTTTAGAAATTTAGTCTTGAGGCTGTTACCCTATCCTGCTGAGTGCTGCCCAAGTGACAGCACAGTCAGCTATGGAGACCATTCTGGGGGCTGTTTATCTTAGAACAAGCTAGGAAATCCGAACTGAATAGATGGGACCACTTGAGTTTTACGGTAAACAGAGGAACTCAAAGAACCAAATCTCAGGGACCACAGAGGCAACAGAAGCCAGCTCAGAAGAGCCCGGTTCCTGCCTGAGCTCCTCCCCACCAAATGGACTGACACACATCAGGCTCCTGAAACAGCAAAGACAAGACCGTATTTGGATTTGCAACTCCCCGGACATTTGCAGGCAAGTCTGGTTCTCGTTGAACATTGACTCCGCGATAAAATCAGAGCCTCTGCTCAGCTTGAGACAAGCCATTCATTTGGACACCTCCCTCTTTGGACAGAAATGCCCGAGCGCTACATGCGTGATTCCAATTTGCTGGTGGGCCTCCCCTGTCAATCTTCCCAACTCAGTGAGGAACTGCTGCTCTCTGTCTTACGTTATCCTTCCCACACACATCCTTCCCCACCCTACTTTAGGGGTCTCATGAAAAAGGCTGCCTTAGCAGGAAGATGTGAACCATGGCTGCTTCCACTCAGCGGAGCAGGATGGCACTGCTGTGAAGAGAAACTGTAAATAGCCAGTTCAAAGGACAAGCCAAGTGAGAGAATCTGGGCCGTCTACAAAGTCCACCCTATGCCTTGGGGTCTCAGCATTATATGGAGTGAGTGAGACAGTAAGAGAATGTGTGGTTTTAAAACCTCTTGTAACTCAGGGGAATTGAGTCTTTGCTGTGAGTCTCTGCAAGACAGGGGCAGAGCCAGGTACTGAGCCCAGAAAGCCTGGCATGAATGAACAGTAATAGTAGGTATGTTTAGTGCACATTGATAGAAAGCAGGCATAACTCTGAGGACTTTATGCCCATTGATTCATTAAGTCCTCATCAAAGCTCCAGGAAGTGGATGCTATTCCTGATCCCATTTTGCAGATGGGGAAGCTGAGTGTGTAAGAGATTAAGTACCTTATCCCAGGTGATGTACAACTAGGAAGTAGCAGGCCCAATCTTCAAATCCAGGTCTTCTGGCTCCAGAGTGAGCTCATAACCAGTAGGCTACCTGTAGGGTCTCTGAGAATACAGTAGAGTAGTACACTACTACTACTACTAATAGAAATAACAATGGCTGTCTTCTGAGCAATTTCTCTGTGGCAAGCACTATTAAAGAAGCACTTGGCCTTCATTATCTCCTTTGATCCTTGCAATCACTCTGAGTTGTTGCTTATTGTTCTTTTATATGTAAGGAAACTAAGACTTGGGAGGTTGAATGACTTATTCAGAGTCATATAGGCAATATGGATAGGAATCAAAATTTTAGCCCGGGATGTCTTAAGAGTTTGGACTGTTAACCCCCGTGCCTGTGTTGGGGTGTAGTTGGACTTGCTGTAAAGACTCTTCTAGACCCTCTGCTGCCCGTTGAAGGTCACAATGACAGGAGCAACTTAGAGAACCCCTGGATACCTAGGAGAGCTGAGAGTTTCCCATCACACACTTGGCTGGTCCATCACCTGTGCTGAGTGGGTCCCCCAGCTTCCACTAGCCCATAGTGTCTGACACCACTGTCGATCTGAGCATAGCTCCTGACATAGAATTGTCCTTTGTATATTACTAGGGAAGCTGATATTGCCCAGCACATCCTTGCCTTCTTTCCTGGATGAATGGAATGAGTGCTTTTGCATTGGAAACCAGCCAGTAGCTGACAGATTGCTGACTTCACATGTATTTTTTCTAGATTCTTATTTGCTAATGCAAAGGGACTAAGGACATCTTTTGAGGGGTAAGAAAGTGACGGTTTGCTCTGACTTTGGAGACTCTGGCTAATGTTGAGTAAACCACCCAAGTCCTCTCTCTTTGACTTAGCTGTAGGAATGGCTGTCTCATTACATCTGGCCTACAGAGCATATCAACAACTATGAGAATAATATAATAACACTAGATGGTAAAGACTCTGCCTGCAATGCGGGAGACCTGGATTCGATCCCTGGGTTGGGAAGATCCCCTAGAGGAGGGCATGGCAACCCATTCCAGTATTCTTGCCTGGAAAATCCCCATGGACAGAGGAGCCTGGCAGGCTACCGTTCATATGGTCGCAAAGGGTCGGACACAACTGAGCGACTAAGCCCAGCACAGCACAATAATTAGTACTTACTAAGTTCAGTCTTTGTCTTAAGCAGTTGATATTTTTGCAGTAAACCTTTTTTAGTCTCATTTTGCCAAATGAGAAAACTGAAGCCCGCAAAGTAATTTGGCAAATATTGAGTCATCATTCAAACTCAGGGTTTTGCCTTTGAAGTTCCACACTCTTAATCACCATGAGTTGATCAGGTGCAAGAAACTGAGGCTTGGAGACATTAGATGGCTTGCCAAGGTCCCTTGGGTGGTTTGTTGTTGTTTTTGTTGTTGTTTAGTCGCTAGTTGTGGACGACTCTATGCAACCCCGTGGACTGTAGCCTGCCAGGCTCTCCTCTGTCCATGGGGTTTCCTAGGCAAGAATACTGGAGTGGGTTGCCATTTCCTTCTCTAAGAGATCTTCCTGACTTTGGGTTAGAACCCGCATCTCCTTCTCATCAAGTGATTTCTTTACCACTGAGCTACCAGGGAAGCCTAGCTGGTTTGTAATACAGTCTAAATTTGAACTCAGACTACCTTTGTCATTCTGTCAATTTTAACAGACTCTCAAGATCAGGGTCAACATTGCTAGGGCAGTGGGGAAGGCTGCTTCAGGCAGGGGAAGGCTCAGCATGAAGCCCTAAAGAGGTCTATGAAGTGTGATGTGAGACAGAGGCAGAAGGTAGTTTTGTTGTTCAGTTGCTCAGTCGTGTCTCTTTGCAACCCCGAGGACTGCAGCACACCAGCTTCCCTGTCCTTTGCCATCTCTCGGAACTTGCTCAAACTCGTGTCCATTGACTCATTCGAAGAGGTAATCAATCCACTGTGCAAAAATTCAGTCCTTGAGGTAGGACAAAAAATTTAAAAAAATTAAAAAAAAAAAGAAGATTCTCCCTGAAAAGACTGATAGCCAACTTCTGGGTATAACTACTCAATCCATGAGAACAGGAAAGTGAGGTCGTAATAGACCACTTCATGGATCCTGGCCACTGGTGGGAAGTATAGCAGGGTTGGTGTCCAGAAGAACATACCTCTCTGCTAAGAGTAATTGATCAGTACACCTGTCTGTCCATTCATCTAGAAGTACCTGTTGGATACCTGCCAGATCCAGGGTCCTGTGGCAAGGGAGCAGGCCCCTCTTCCTGCCCTCGCAGGGCTTCCATTCTAGCAGGGGAAGCTTCTGTGAAGCTAGAACTCTCCGTCAGTTCTGAGACAAGATAGGAAACATTTAGGATACTACAGGTGTTCATAGCCTAGTCTGTCCACCAGGAGTTGCCTCCTATAAGAGATATCATTTTACTGAGACCTGAATGCTCTGTGAGAGGTAGCTATGTGAAAAGCAGAGGAGAGGGTTCTAAACAGAAGGAATGGCATGAGTGAGTGAGAGCCTGTGTCTAAATGGAGGACTTGACAGTGCTCAGACCAGTTAGGTTTTAGGAAGTCAGTGATTCTCTGTTTTGGAGGAGGTCATGAAAATTTCTGAGAGGCTGTGGACCCTTTTCTCAGGAAAAAGCACAAAACACCTACAAGACTTATATATCTTTTTAGGAGGTTCACAGGTACCTTCTGAAGCCTACCCCTGAAGTGGGGTTGAAAGGACCACTGGTCAGGAACCCTGTTGTCTTCACTGTCACCTGACTCCCACTTAGAAATTGTACTGGCCGTACTTGCCTGCACATCTAGAGACTTCTTACATATCTAAAGTTCCTACCTCTGGGTAAATTCCCTGGGTTAATCAGCCATCAGTGTAATTACTGTTTTAAAGAAGTTATAGTCTATAAACTCACCTTGATGGATGACCCTGGACATCTCACCTTTCCTCCCCATGGCAGGACTAAATATTATTATTGCAGGTCTATTTTTAGACATGCTATTTTCCTCCTCACTAAATTTCCTTTTTAAAGGAAGTGGCAGTAGGAGACCCAGGGCTTAAGTATTTGAAAAGGAAAAGATTGGCAGTACCATTGTCACCCTTGTTATTCCTTTGAGGGTGGATAGAAGTCACCAAGCACTCACTAAGCACTGCCTTAGTGAGAGGACCACATCCTTACTATCAGTATCACGCAGGTCCCAACAGAGTGTGTCTTCCTCACCCCACTCCCATCACTCTCCACCACCAGCCTCCTGGAGACTCCTTAAACAACCTAGTGCCTACTGCCCCCAGGTGCTTTACACTTTCTGTTCACTCTGCCTATAATTCCCTCCTCCCCCCCCCCAAAAAAAAAACCACAGGGCTCCCTCACTCACCTCATTCAAACCCTTGTTCAAATGTCACCTACTCCATGAGGCCTCACCCTATTTAAAAATAAACCCCACCCCCTTCCCTGATTTGTGTACCACTTATCATTATCTAGGACTTCCCTGGTGGCTCAGATGGTAAAGTGTCTGCCTACAATGTGGGAGACCTGGGCTCAGTCCCTGGGTTGGGAATATCTCCTGGAGAAGGAAATGGCAACCCACTCCAGTATTCTTGCCTGGAAAATCCCATGGACAGAGGAGCCTGGTAGGCTACAGTCTATGGGGTTGCAAAGAGTTGGACACGACTGAGCAACTTCACTTCATTTCATGGAAGTAGAAAGAATCTGAGGATCCCTGATCCCCGATAGTGATTTCTAGAGGAAATGAATTCAGCTTCTCTTGCTTTCTATTCTCAGTCTTTCTCTTTCCGATTTCCCTGACATTGAAAAGCCATGGCTGTTTTGGTAACTGAAATAAGTTTCTTGCCCTCTGGTTTTTCAGCCAAGCCTCAAGCTCCCTTTCCAAATGGTACCATGTAAATTTCACGTTTCCAAGAGAAAAGATGTCCTTGGTGTTGCTGTCACGTGGCATTTACATTCACTTTTGACAATGGTGGCCGAAACTCTGCTTGCTCTTTGGTCTTTTTTGCCTCATCCCAAATGTGCAGTCATCCCCAAACTATTCTTTCATCTTTGGAGTTCTTCTCCTGTGTGCCCGAGGCTGCGGGCTCTATTGTTCGAAACTCTGACCACTGCTGTGGAGATATTAAATTAAGCACTGTAGCTTAGCATGGAATGTGGAGACACTTGAAGCAGGATTTAAAAGACATTCTGATTTCCTGGAAATGTAACAGAATATTGCCTTGGAGCAGAGAGCGAGGCAGGAAGGAGCCGCCTTTTCCAGCTCCAAGCCTGCCGCTCCTCAATTCAGAGGAGGTTAAATCACGAGCCGAACACAGAGCATGTGAAAGGTTGAGGATGTGTTCTGTTTAGGAGACCCTGTAAACGGACTTATTTTGCTGGGTGGAGGAATGAATCATTTCAGCCGTGCACACCAGCTGTGGCCCGTGGAAGTAAACCGAGGGCTTTCCCACAGCATGCGCTGTATATTTCATTGTTAGAGCTTTGCGTTTTGACAGGTAGTTCTTATCCTTCTGGAAAGAGAGGTCTGAAGCCAGCAGCTGGAGGAAGACCTGGCAGGGCCTGCTGTCTAAATTGAGAGCAAGCATGTGCAGCAAAACCTCATTATAACATGACCTGTTATTACGTGGATTTTGATGTCCCAGGGGGCAAATATGTCTCCCAGCATAGAACAACTCCATACAGCATATGCCTGTTGGAACTTGTCTAGCCCAGATCACAACCTTGTCCTGAGAATCCAGTGGTACAGAGGGGTTTGGGCCATTTTTTAAAAATTGGCAAACACACCAAACACAGATCATGAATTATGTATGTTACATGTATGGTGTGTGGCAAGTGCTTCTACCATAAAAAGGGAATCCTTTCTCACCTCCTCTTGAGTCTGGTCTGGTCTTGAGACTTTCTTTGTTCACCAAAATGTGGTGGAAATGACAGTCTACCAATTTGGGGTCTAAACCTTGAGTCCTTGTGAACTCCTGTCTCTTTCTCTTTCACGTGCCCGTGAACATACACACAGTTCATCTCATCACCTTGAAACAAGCCCACTGATACATAAGAGGCCGTATACAGGAGACCCCAGTTCTAACAAGACCATCCTAGACCAGATCACAGCCAATCAACCCCCAAACGTGTGAGAGTACCCTGCATAGATCAGCAGAGCCTCTTGACTGATCCCTGTAGACACACGAGTGAGCCCAGCCAAGACCCAGTAAATCATCCATTTGACCTGTAGACTCATGAATAACAATCAGTCGTTGCTATTTTAAGCCACTGAGTTTCAGGGTGGTTTGTTATACAGCAGTGGCTAACTAATACAGGAATACTGGCAATATGTATGAGAATAGATACATCAGGAAGAGTAAGCAGTTCAGACAAGGACAAGTGCCGTGAAGGAAGTAAGACAGGGGCACATGTTGGAGAGAGACTTGCACAGGCTACCTTATATCAGAAGCTGAGGGAAGGCCTTTCTGAGGAGGAGACAGGTAAGCCAAGATCTGAGTGATCAGAGGATGCTGACTGTGGGAAGGGTTGAGGCAGGAGTTTTCCCAGATCAGAGAGAAGCATGTGTGAAAGTCCCAAGACAGGGTTGGGGGCACAGCAAAATAGAAGGGGAATAATGGGAGAAGAGGTCTGGGAGAACTGTGGAGCCCTGTAGGCTGCAGCGAGGAGTCTGGGTTTTGGTACCCGTGCTGGGAGAAGCCATGGAAGACCCTGACACAGGGGAGTCGCGTTGTACTTTTTCGCTCTCTGACTGTCACGTGGTGGCTGCGGGAGAGCAGCTGATAGACCGCCGCAGAGGCCAGGTGAGGGGTGATGGTGACCCAGACAAGGATGGCCCTCGGGGAGCAGATCTCCTCTGAGCCTGACATAGCACACCCCATTCTTCCTTGTTCAGAGCTTTCTGTTGACCCAGCAGTGCTGCCACCAGCTGCTGGTGGGCTCCCCAAAGGGCAGGACACGCATGTCGCCTTTGTCTCCCCACCTCTGGTGCCATGCACACAGTAGGGCCTTAGTAAAGACTTGCCTTAGGAAAGCTCCTCTCTGAATTTTTGATCCCTAACTGGTGCAGTGAAGTCATATCCAGTCTCTTCCCTTTCCTTTCACCCGAGTAGCTTGGGAGGGGTGCCCTCCTCTTTCACAGAACTGTGGAGGCCCTGAGAACCGCTCCAGGCTGTGGTCTTTTGTTATTACAAAGCATCTCTTAATGGCCTGTGGCCACCGCCCAGTGGGTTCCTCTCCAAAGCCTGGAGTGCATGCCTGGGCCCTGTTTGGGGTTCAGCCTGACTCATCAGGTGACCACGTGGAAGTCTTTAGGCTTTTTGGCGCCTCTTTCTTCTGCTATAAAATCTCTCTGGTTCGCGCTTCCCCCCAACTCATGTTGAAGGCCCTAGACTGCTAGAATCCAGTGTTTATGGAGCACCCAGAGTGATGGAGGCAACCATTGGGAGCCAGTGCTGCCTTTGGGATCCTGCCCTGATGAGCTAAGTTTCCCTAAGCGCCTTGGGAATCACAAATAAAGGAATTTTATGAGGATATAACCTTATTATTTTTACCCTGTCTCTCACTGCCCTTTTATTAGTAGAATTATTTGGGACTGGCCTTCTCCTTTCAACTGGCATAAATTTTCTTTGACTCAGCTCAGCTTTTTTTTTTTTTTTTCCCTAGAAAGGGTGGGTGGAATTTAGAATTAAAAAGTAGCAATGCAGCGGGAACGCAGACTTGTCTTAAATTTCACAGCAGTTCATGAACTTCAGGAAATCTGAACACACAGCATGCAATTAAGAGCAGGAGGAGATTTTTTTTTTTTTTTTAAATCAGTTGTGAAAGAGAAGGTGGTCGGGTAGAGACAGGCTGCTCGCAGGCCTCCGAGGCCTGGAAATCAGCTCCAGGGACAGGGCGGACTATAGCCTGTAGGGAAGCCAGGAGCCTCGGCCCACCTTTTGATCTGTTATCACCTAACCTGTCCAGGACCAAGTGTGGCAAGTCCCTCCTCTGAACAGAGACACCAGAGCTGTGGCCCAAGGACTTAGAACAAAGTTCAGAAAAGGCTATGAGGGGGACACCCCCCCCCCCCCAAAGATTGTCCTCTGAGGCTCTCATAATGCTGTGTGACTAGTGTTTGTCACCATGTTGGAGGGGCAGTTTTCCAACATGGCGCTTTGAGTCAGAGCTGAGGGTTGAGAACCAGGAGGGGCCCATCTTCCAAGGTCCTGGAGACCGAGGGCTCTTCGCCAGTGGAAAGGCCCGCAGGGTTGTAGGCTTACCTGGAGGCTGGTTCTCTGCCTCTTGTTTTGGCACAGAGTTGGAGAGGGCATGCCCAGCACCTGCTTCTGCTCTGGAGGTGGAGAGAAGCTACAGGGTGATGACACAGAAGATGTCTAGGGGCTAGCGCCTGAGACCAGCCGACCAGGTTCAGGTCCTGCTCCATCTTTGTCCTTGGGCACAACTCTTTACCTCTCTGAGCCCTCAGTTTACTCATCTGAATTTCATGTGTGTGTGGTATGTGTGTATGTGTGTATTCCTTAAAGGGTTTTGAGTATACTAATTTTTGAGGAATAAGAGTGAATTCCCTCAAATCTAAAATGCCGCCTTTCACTTATTAACAACTCTTTGGTGAGGAGGAGAAACACTACGTCAAGTACACTCATTTGGGACATTAAATATCCTAATATACCATGGGAGTTCCTGGTGCACAATAGGAACTTCATGGATATTTTTATTTTGGAGTAAGAACTATAGAGGTGAAGAATACTGGCCTTTAGATTCCTATAGACCTGGGTGGGAATTCCAGCTTAACTGGTAACTAGCTGTGTGACATTAAGCAGGTCCTATTGCATATTTTCTGCATCTCTACTTGTTCTGTCAAACGGGCACAGTGAAAGTACCTTTGTGATCATTTATGGGTAGAAATCAGACAATCAGATATGTCTTGGGTGCAGCCCAGGGCTTAGCATACAGTTCCAGTAGCTTTTGGCTATTCTCACTATTCTGATTTTCCTCTGAAGCAGACTCTTTTCAACCAGAAGGCCTTTGGAAGGTAGAATTTAGCCTGCTAACATCCTAATGGTGCCCATGCTCCTCCTCCTTGTCTTGCACTGAGTCCCTAGTGGGGCTAGAGAAGCTGTAGAGCCGAAGCAGCCTGGGGGACTCATAGCCAGCTGGTGGGAGAGACCGCGGGGGCCAGGAATCAGCCAGGCAGCCTGTTCGGCAAATTCAGAAGAATAACCATTGACTTAAGAGTCCAAAGAGAAAAGAAAAAAAAAAAAAAAAAAGAGTCCAAAGAATCTTTATATCAGCTCTGCTGAGTGGTTTTCTTTCCATCATCCCGCTTTCTGCAGGTAACTGAGAGGTTACATGATTTTTAAGAGGTTATGTAGGCTAGTCAGATTGAGACAGCAGAGATTTGAACCCTAGCAGCCTGACGACAGAGCCGTAATGTGTCCACTGTACTCTGTCAGCCGGAAGAACCCTTGGTTGGCCAGACCAGGAAAAGGGTAGGGAAATAGACCTTCTGTGAGCCAGTAGTTCAAAAGGGGGACCCAAAGCCACCCTCCTTTAGTGTGTGGTTCTCTGTCATCAACAAGTGGCATGTGGCAGTGGGGAGCAGCTAACACCTCAATACTGGCCTTAGGAACAGAGAGGGTCCATTCTGACTGTGTCTAGGTGAGAGCTGATCTAGGCTGTCCCTCTCTGGAGAGATTTTGGAGCTTGAGGGGACAGCCTTGGTGATCAACTCAGGCCTTCACAGTCATAGCAGTAGAGCCACCATCATTTCTCCTATGAGGGATAGCGTGAACACCTTGAATCCCTAAATGACTTTATTAGATTTCTTGTCCTCACTGCACACATTCAGAGTGCTGAGCCCATGTAGGATCAGGGAGGTGCAGTGATTCACCCCAGGTCGCACAACTGGAAGATGACAAACCCAAGGCCACAGGACTCTTCCTTGGCGCCCCTGTCACGGGGCGTATTCCTCTTCTCAGAATATCTAGTGTTAGAGAGCTCATCACTCATGGGGCGGTCTATTCTCTGCATCCTTTTATTTAGGTTCATGCATCGGCCAGATGACTTTGGAGATAAAAGTTTGTTTTACTGCAGCATTTCCTCAAGGGGCTTTGGCAAAGAAAGGTCCTATCAAAGGTTTCATCAGGGATTTGAGAGAGAAACAGTAACTACCAGTTGGTAGATGAAACGGTGGAATTTGAGAGCCAAGTGGACCTAGGTTCAAATCCAAGCCCTTTGGCTATACAGCTATGCAACTTGGGGTGAATCACTTCACCTCTGTGAACCACAGTTTCCTCATTGGTCGAACAAGATTAACAGAACTTAGCTCTGTATATAAGGATTAAAAATATCACATGCAAAGTCTTGGGCACTTTTTTAGAACTCAACTCAAAGTGGCTGCTAATAATAGCAGTAATAATGATATGATGATGGTGGTGGTGATTACTACTATCAACCTAGCTGGACTGTATTTGATTTCTGTACAAAATGCGGGGACATGTGAGTGTATGCTCTCACTTCTAACATGCCCCTCCCATTTGTTTACAGCTCTTTGGTGAGGAGGAGAAACACTGCTTCAAGTGCACTCATTAAATATAAACTCTATTCTCATTTCAGAAAAGCTTAAAGGTGGAAAATAAGGCTTTTAAGACCATGGAAATTCATGGTTCTGTCTCCCTCCAAAAAAGTCTATAGACAGAATCATTCCTTTCTAGGCTGCTGGCCTATGGCAGGCTTCATGGGTACCTGGACTGTGTGTGTGTGTGTGTGGGGAGTGCAGACAAGGCAGGGCCACATGGCCTCAGGAGGGTCCAGGTGGTTGGCTGGAGCAAGCAGAGGATGAGGGGCACACAGACCTTGGCTGTGCAGATGAGTACTGACAATGATGAGGACCACCTAAGGGTAGCCTGGTGGGTCATCCAGCTAGCCCGGTGTCCCCATCAGCAGCCTGGCTCCAACCAGCTGTGACCTGGCCTCTTAGTGCTAGATTTCTGCTCACCACCAGATGACTGCTGTGGTCCCCACCATCCTGACTGCCCTCATATCTGTTGCTCTTCACATCATCATTCCAGATGTAGGAGGCATGCAGAGAATAAAGCAAATCATAAAGTTCAACGATCATATTAATGACTAGCGTTTATCGAGTACTTGCTATCACCCCGCCTCATGCAGAATGCATCGTCTCAGGTAATTCTCACATAACTCTCTGGAACAGTGACTACTGTCACTGCTCATTTCACATATGAGAGAATTGAGGCACAGAGAAAGCGAAATGTGTCCTAGTGAATAGCAGAGATCAGAATCAGGCTGTCCAACATTAAAGCCTATCCCTGTCCCGCTCCTCTATGTGGCATATCCTGTAATTCCATAACATTCCAGAAATATTTGCCTTGACAAAGGAATACTGACAAGGAAGAATGTGGTAGAGGTCGAGAATGCTCAGAAAGAGCTTGATGTTTGGGGATCAAGCCTTCCTGGGGACTGTCTCTTTCCTTTCTTGTGTCTCAGAGAAGTTAAGCTGTTTGTTCCAGGTCACAGGCTATGAAGGGGCTTCAAACACCTCTCAGTTTCCTCTGCAACCAGAGAAAGATCTGTGATGCTTGGAAATGTCGCTTGTTGAGTCGGAATAATAGAGCATAAAAAGCCCTCTAGTGGCATCATCTGGGTTAGCTGCTTCAAACTAAAGAGGGGGAAACTGAGGTCTGTAGAGGCCCCCCCCCCCACCGCCCCAGGTAAGGCTTAGAATTTGGCTGTTTGAAGGAACTCATGTGGGGTAGTAGAAAGACTCTGAAGCTTGATATTGAGAGTTTAAGCTGCCCTTGCCAACTTGGTGACCTTGGGCAAGTCTTTTATCCACACTGCACATTCCTATCTGAAAATGGGGATGATGATGCCTCTTGGCAGGGTTATTGCTAAGTCTCGGCTGTCACACATACAAAGTGCTCAGAATGGTGCCAGCATGTGGGAACTGCGCAGTATCATTTTGTAGAACATTGCAAATATCCCCCAGGGGTCAAAAAAAAAAAAAAAAAAGAAAAAGTCATCGTTGTTATATAAGTATGGACTTACTTCAGTCCTTTCTTTCTGATGCCCACACAGGTGTTTATGGGAAATGACTGGGGACAGGTGTTAAGGAAGCGGATTTCCGGGGCTGGTGTCCCCTTCAGCAATAGCAGTCTCACTTTTAGATCGCAGTACCCCTCGTGGTGGTGAGTGTTTCTCTGCCTGGAGACCCGGCGGCCTAGGAGCACATGAGTGGGTGACAAAGCCTGCCTGCTCCCCCCTCCCCATCTCCATTCTGGGCTATTCCTGAAGTGCTGCCAGGACAGACCCGTACAAGGCTTGGTTCCCCGGCTGCTGTCTTTGTTCTCATTGCTGACTGGAATGTCTCACAGTGACAGGCGGCCAGGAAAAGCCCCTGTAGTGTCCCAGCACCATCCCCTTTCAGCAACACCATCAGGCTTGCCTTCTTGGGCCACACAAGCCTTGCCAAGGGTGGAGGAACAGCACTCCCCGGGCTGAGAGGTACCACCTGGATTTGGGCCCATGGTGGGTGTCCTGGAGTTGACATTATCTTATAAGGAACGAAGGAACCCAAAGAAGCAATAGGCAGGGCAACTGAAGAGTCACACACATAGCTGGTTATTGAGCAGCTGCTCTGTGCCCAGTGTTTCTAAGTAAGCTTTCTGTTTTTGGCTGTGCTGAGTGGCACGTGGAATATTAGTTTCCTGACTGGGGATCGAACCCACATCCCCTGAAGAGGAAGCACAGAGACCTAACCACTGGACTACCTCATTGGAAGAGACCCTGATGCTGGGAAAGATTGAGGGAAGAAGGAGAAGGGCGCGATAGAGGATGAGATGGTTGGATGGCATTACTGACTCAGTGAATATGAGTTTTGAGCAAACTGCTGGGAGATAGTGAAAGACAGAAAGCCTGGTGTGCTGCAGTCCATGAGGTTGCAAAGAGTCAAACACGACTGAGTGACTGAACAACAACTCTATGCCTATGCCAGCACTGTGTAGGTCTTATTATTATTCAGGGATAGTGAGGCCAACAGATAAGGAGACAGTTGCCATTGAGAAGTTAGTTCTGTTACCCACATTTGCCAAAGATAGGAAGTGTGTCATGCGGGACCGTGGGGGAAAGCACCAAAGTCAGTCAGGAGGCAGAGAGAGCAAGGGGGAAAAAGCGGTCAAGAACCTTCATTGTGATTTCCATAGTAAAGGAAAGGAAAGGCAGCGTAAATGGGCTTAGGATTTGTTATTTTGAGTAACTTCATTGATCTCTGGCCGGTACAGGGTATCCTGAGTTGTCTGGTCTCTGGCTCAATGAGGGGAGGGCAGTATTATCCCAGAGTAAGCACATGAGCTCTGTGAGTGCCCAATGAAGGAGGTGGTTGGGGGTATTGGCTCCAATTGGGTAGTTTACTTATGAAAGATACACTCAAAGGCAAGTTATTTCTTGTCTCTTGAAATCAGCTAATCCTGGGATGAGCAGTCTTCCTAGGGTCAGTAAGGCCCCAGATGTCAAAACATCAGAATACAGTAAAGAATGTTTAATGCAGCGAGGCTCTGAGGAGTGCATGGTGCACAAAGAAGACCTGATCCTTGTCCCCATGGAGTTTTCCATCCATCCAGCAAGGAAGAAGATGTCAGATTATCAATCATCATAAAATCCATTGAGAGATGAAATAGGGAAAGAGCAGGCTTCTGTGGGATTTTTCATAAGTAAATATCACCGATGACCTGAAAGAACCCTCTGCACAGAGACCAGGTATAGGGAAAGATGCATCACTTCTCATTATTGATGTTGGTCAGAACTGTTCAACCTGATGACTAGCACGTGTTGGAAGTAAGAAGAAAACAAAAAGACTTGTGCAGGGCAAAGGCAGGAAGTGAGGGAAGGGCAGAGAAGAAAAGTGAGGCTCCAACGTTTGGAGTTTTCCTTGAACTTCCTTATCACATCCCAGTCTTTATGGCTTATCTGAAGATAGACCATCTGTTCCATCACTGTCGGCAGCATGTTATCGAATATTGTCAGAACTCTTTGAACTCCTGGGAGAGACGTCCTGCGGAATAGCCACCTCTTCCAATCTGTGCGTCATCTGGCCCCTGCAGCTCCCCCTGGCCTTCCAACTGCACTCACCTTCCAATCCCAGACCATTTGGAACCAACCTGGAAATCATTATCTTGTCAAGTTACATTGTCACATCAGCAAGTGGTCAGCTATGACCCTAGAGATAAGATCCGAGATTAGCTTCTTCTCAGGCTGAGGTCCCTATGCTAAACAAGCGGTTATTATGCTCCTTTCCAATGGCCAGCACTGAATTCTCCTCGTTTCTGTGATGGAGTTGGTACCAATAGCACTGGACGAGAACCATTTCAGAGCGTGGCATTGAAAGGAGGGTGATTCAGGGCAGCATTAATTCTTGGGAGGAGAGGAGAGTCAATGAATGCAAAGGAATGAAGCCATCTTGGAAGGCATCATCTAGAAGCAGAAATGTATCGGCTGTGTTTCCTTCTATCCTCAGACTTTGGGCACCACAAAGTGATAATCAAGCCCAATTAATTACTTGTCATGTCATTAAAAAAGATGAATAGTGAAATGAATAGTGAATAGTGAATGAATAGTGAAATTTTTGACTTAATTGAAATCAGTGTTTATATGACTTGCCAAAGTTTTAAAAATGTATGTGACAGGCTGAAAATGTTAGCACCAAAAGAGTTTCAGGCACATCAGATGCAAAAACATTGAAAACCATTCGTCTAATTTAATTGTCAAGTTGTGCCCAAAACGCTAACATGATATGTTTGAAGAGTAATTGGTACAAAGAATATCCTCAAAGAGAAATATTTCCACACGTCTGGCTCTTATCTTGCCCTTGTTAAAATTTTTTTCCCCTCCCTATTGGCAGGTTGAGCGCATGCTCCTTCCTTGCCCCTTCCACACCAACTCTTTCTGCAAATTTTTCAGCCACTGAACTTTAACATGTTATCGGAATGAGTGCAGATTCTTTCTTCAGATTTGGCCCAAGATAATCATGGAGGGATTTTTAATCCTTTGTTGCTGCCAACTGTGGTCCTCTCATGTATTTGTTTAATCAGATAGGCTGAAAAGTTGCTGTCTGCTCGGCTCCTTGGAGACAAGGGTACCTGCTCACTGAAGTGTGATGAATTCTGGAGTTTCAGTGGCATTTCCTTGAAGTAGGTCCAGAGGCAACTTTTAGCTCCTCTCCTTCAATCATATTACCCCGAACTTCCTGGAATGGTCCCAGTGAGAGATGAATGAAAGGTAAGCAGAATGGAGAACCCATTCTGTTTTCATCATCTAAAAGGAAGAAGATAAAAAGAAGCTGTGGTCCTTGGCTGAGGGGGTGATGAGAGCCCACCCACTGCATCCCTGGGACACTAGCTTTCTATTTGGCTTACCTGGGCCACGGGTGACATGACAGCTTCCTGTAATCTGCATCACCTGCCTCCACAGTGATTGTATTCACCATGGCCTGGACCAATCTCCAGACACACTCTGAAGCCCCCTTCCTCTGCTCCACGTCTACTTTTACTATATCACATCTTCCAACGTGATAACATTTTATCTTGTTCACTTCAGTAGAATTTAATCTCCTGGAGGGCAAGGAGCTTCATCTTGTTCACTGTGTACCTGACACATAGTATATACTCAGTAAAAAAAGTTGTTGAAATGATGGAGATTCAAGTATTTCACAAGATTGTTGACATAGTAACATCTCTATTAAAAGGAATAGTGAGGGAATAGCATAATTCTGCCATCCTAATAGTCTGGTTAGACATATAGATTGCATGCATTTAGAAGATAATCTACATAGATACTTTTGAGGGTGCAAGGGATGCCGAAGGGTTTGATCTTGCCTCGATCATTTTGAGATCTCGGTGTCAGGGACGTGGAAGTCAGCCAGCACTATGCTCTGGCGAGTGTGCTGGATGCCATGTGCCCAGGCTACTGGACAAAGCTTGGTAACTTGTGAGCTTTACCAGTCTTTCCCTTCAGCCAGCCTTCTGAAAAGGTTCTGGCTATTCCAGCTGAGTTACCTCCCCCAGCCTCACCCCTGCCAAGGCCATTCCTACAAAAGCAGGTCTTTGGCTTCTCTGATGCAGAATCTGGGGAATGACACATGTTTGTGTGTCCAGGGGAATAGTTAGAGCTGGAGAGGGACACACCCTGAGGAAAGAAGAAGAATTATGTTGGAGGCACTTTGGGGGACAAGGGATGAGAAGAGCTGGGGAAGCTGCAGGACACAGATGAAGAGAATCTTACTGTGCTCTGCTGGACTGGGATAGTGCTTTGGGCCTTTGACCAACATCATTCTGGTCACAAGGTGGGGTTTCACTTCCCTTCCTCCTGAAGTCAGACTTGAGCTGCTGTCTTGCTCTGGCTAATGAATTCTGAATAGAGGTTATGTGTGTCACTTCTGTGCAAAAGCATTTAGCACCATATGTAGTTCACCTTGCTTTCTCCTTGCCACTCTGATCATGGAGCTTTTGCTGCGATGGATCCCAAGTGACAGGCAGACAAGTAGAACCCCCTGCTGAGCCTTGTAGACATGGAGCATGAACCCAGTATAAATTGTGCTATGTGAACACCACTGAAATTTCAGTTTGTTACTACAGCACAACTTGGCATATCGTGACTTACTTGTGACCAAGCCCTTCACAGTGGTAAGGTTAAAACAGTTAAAAAGTTGAATTTTAAAGGAGTGTCTTTTTATTCACTCAGTCATTCAACAAATGTTTACTGAGCATCTGCTCTGTGCCAGGTACTGGATGAAGCACTATGGGTCCAGCAATGAACAAAGCAGAAATCCTTTGCCCTCAGGTCAGGGAGACAGATGATGTGAAAGACAAATGTGTGAAATACTTGCTGATGATAAGTGCATCTAGTTCCTATTGTTAAGAAGAACAGAGTCAGAAAAGAAGAGGTGATGGAAGACGTGGGACAGTTTCACTTTTAAACGGGGATGCTTGGAAGGGCTGAGTGAGGATGTCATATTTGAGACCTGGAGGAGGTGACAGAATGAGCCTTGCTTATACTGGGGGGAAGAACATTTCTGGTAGTGGGAAAAGTACATGCAAAGGCCCTGAGGTAGGAATGTGTCTCGTGTCCTCACGACATTAGACATGAGTATGGTAAGCATTGGGCAATGTCACAGAGGAAACAAGGCCAGACCATTGTAGGGCCTCATAAGCCACAGCAAGGATGTTGACTTCTGTGAGTGAGAAGGAAAGTCACTGGAAGGTTTTGGGCAGGTGTTTGTCATAATCTATCTTCATTTTCATGAGACTTCTCTGGCCAACTCAAGAACAGACAGGATGTGGACAATTGCAGGGAGGCTGTTTAAAAAATCAAAGAGAGAGATGCTGAGGATTTGAGCCAAGGTGGTAACAGTGGGGATGACAGGAAGTGGTTGGCTTTGGGATGGGTTTTGAAGGCAGAAATGGCAGTATTTGCTGAAGCATTGGATGTGGCGTGTGAAAGAGAGAAGTCAAAGAAGGCTCCAAGGTTTTGGCCTAGAGGAGCAGAGTCAGCCCCATGTGGAATAGGGACAGTTAGAGAAGGGAATGAATTAATAATGATTAGGAGCTCGGTTTGGGAGATGTTCATTTTGAGACACCTACTAACCGTAGGTTGCTGGGTGATTCTCTTCTCATTTCTTTGCCACTCTGTGCTTAGACCTCATGTTTCCCAGCTTAATAAGAATTGCCAAGTCAAACCAGGACAATGGTTTACCTAGTGCTGACCCAAACTATGGGCCTCTTGTGCCCACGGGTGATCCATCACAATTCAGGGGCAGCCTTCTGGGAGATACCAAGAGAACATGAGCTTTCTCTGTCAATAAGAGCTGTCTGTTATGAAATGTACTTGGCTAGTGGAGCCTGTACGCTTGTAATGAGCTGAATATAGATTCGACTGAGCTATAAAATAAAATAATAACCATTTTAATGTATAGCATCTCCCTGCCAAAGCAGCTGAAGGGAAGGCTCTGAGCAATAAAATTAGTCTGGAGAAAGAAATGAAAAACCACTGAAAATGGCCACCTTCTAAAAGGAAACAGATTAGAAGGGTCCAAAGAGGGTAACCATCACCAGGAGTGAAACGCACCAGATAGCGATAAAACAGTTGTGAGGGAAAAGGCAGGAAGGAAAGTTTCCAGGCTCTGTCTCTTGCTCCCCTAATCACCAGAGTGACCTCATCCATCCCCTGGCTTTATCTTCCATCCACAGTTGATGACTCTAAAGCCTGAAGTAGGGTTTCAGACCCCGGTTTCTATCCCCACTGGGAAATCATCTTCCCAGTGTCTTCTCACTGTCTTTCCAGATCTCGTCCTTCTTCTGAAGGACCTTGAAATCATCATTACTTCTTCCTTCTTTCTCACCTCCTCCACCTAATATGTTTGCCCTCTCACTGTCCATTTCTGAACACTCAGTCCATCATCTCCCAGCTGGACCACAGCAGCCTCCTAGCTGCTCATCCTGCTTCCACCCTAGTGTCTATACATTCATCAGGATCGGGCTTTAAACTGAAAAGCCTTAAAACCTTCCAGTGAGATCTCATTTTGTTTGGATAACATCCGAAAGACTTACCAGAGCTTCTAAGTTCTATATAATGAGGGACTTACTTGCCCACCTCTCCAACCTATCCTCGGACAGAGACCTTCTGTCTGTTCCTCAAATACATCAAGGACTTTCTCGCCTCAGGGCCTTTGCACCGGTCCATCCCACTGCTTGGAGTGCTCTCTCCCAGATCTGCCCATGGAGTTCAAGCAATGTTCCCCTGACCACCCTGACCCTTGTTATCACTGATTACGCTTTGTCATGTAACTCCAGCTAGTTGTTTTCATGGCATTTATAGCTGTATGAAAGGATCTTATTTATTTATATATATTTTGCCTGCCTTCTCCACTCATATGCAAGTGCTATGGGAAGAATGCCTTATTTTGTTTTCCTCTGGATTTCCAGCACCTATAATGTGGTCTTATATATATGTGTGTGTGTGTGTGTGTGTGTGTGTGTGTGTGTGTGTATGAAAAGCATAATATCAACAATCTTTGAGTAATTATTTTGCACCGGGTATGATACATGCATGGTATCTGCCCACTTTATTCCCTGCACTCTGAACAATACCTGGTGCCCAGTAAGTGCTTAGAAACATTTTTTTCATGATGTATCAATGAATGAATTCTTCATGTAACCCATTTTGCAGATGAGAGATTACATGTTTGCCTGAAGCCCCACATTTGGTAAGTGGTGAAGCCAGGATTTGAATCCACACAGTCAGAATAGAGCAGATGCTCTTGACAAACATTAGGAAGTTCAGAAAAGGAATAACATAGAATGAATGTGGAGTCTACTTCAATCCAGAGTCAGAAAACTCAGTAGCCAGGAAATTTTCCCCCAGGTTTTAGAGATCGCCACCTCCGCCTCCGCCCAGGTGTAACAATTTCATTTGAGGCACATAAAGAGGAAGAAGTTTGGAATTTGAGAGAAGTGTAGCTTGGGATTTGAAGCTTGACAGCCAAAGTCTTTGGACTGGCCCTGATTTCAGCTGCTATTGAACGTGCCTGTGAACCGAGTATTTACTCCCGCTCAGTGCAGCCTGCAGTTTAGAGTCTGAAATCAAATGATTATTTTTGAAAGTATTTTATTTTAAAAGGCTTTGAGTGACAAATGATTTAGCAAGTTTTCAACACCATGCTTCATGTGGTTTCGGTTGCCAGAGGGTGACTTACGGCCAAGCCTGGGCGCTCAAACACGAGTGAGCTTACATGGACCTCAGCAGTCACATCTTTTTTATGACATTTAATAAAGTCTTGTACTTCTTCTCTGAGTGGTTTATTGTCATCCTGGTGGCAGCATCTCAGCAGGCTGGGAAGGAATACCAGCCTGATAAAACAGAGGAGAGAGGATTCCCTGACCCCGTGCAGAATAAGAGGTGCATGCAGAGGGCAGAGGGTTAATCCGTACACTCTGTCTGTGGCCCAGATTCTTTCTCTCTCTTCCAGGCGGACTTGATATCTGCTGGCCACTGGGCCCTCAGTTTGGAGAGAGGTTAAAGTTTTTTTTAAAATACAGCTACCTGCTTATTATTATGAAATACACACTTTATTCAATATTCATTTGTCTTTAATGTTATGTGGGCTATTTTACATGTATCATTTACTCATTTCTTAAACAACTATTTTAGTTAGAATTAGGTTTGGCTTATAATGACAGAAATTCTAAAATAATCATTTCACAATTGTCTTTTTTCTTGCATAAGTCTAGGAGAAGGCAGTTCATGACTGGCCAGGTAAAGGGTGTCATGATGTCATTAGGGACCCTGATCCCTTTAACTTGCTGCTCTTCCATCTTAGCAAACTGTGGCCTACAGCCCACTACCTGTTCTTGTACATAAAGTTTTATTGGAACACAGCCATGCTCATTCATTTGCATATTGATTTACTTATTATCTTGGTCTGCTTTTGCACTACAACAGAGTTGAGTAGCTGCCACAGAGAATGTATTGCCCACAAAGCCAAAAGTACTTATTATCTGACTCTAAAAGGAATACATTTGCTGGTCTCTGTCTGAGGATAGGACATGGTTTCTGCCTTCTGATGCAGAATGGCTGCTCAAGCTTCGGTCAGCATGGCTATATGCTAAGCAACAGGAATATAGCCTCCTTCTCCCTCTATGTACATGTCCTAGACATTGCATATAATCTTCTACCTGCATTGGATCAGTCAGAATTTAAACACATGATCACACATAGCTGCAGGAGAGGCTGGAAAATATAGTCATTATTCTAGTAGACATGTGTCTATCTGAAAGTTAGAGATCCTATAACTAGGAAGAATGGTACACAAAAAGTAGGGGAGACAACTAGCAGTGTTGCTGTCCCAAGAATTCTGCAACATGCATATATTATTCTTTATTATAGTTGGGGAAGCAGAATCCCAAGCACTTCAGCAACTTCAGAAGGCACACCCGTTTCACAAATGATTAAATGTGAAAAAAGGAACAGTGCTACCTAGAATTAGGTGGCTAGGAGATGTCAAGGAAGCATCTCTCTCTAATAATTTGTTGATCTTTCCTTTAATAATTTGCCGCTGTACTAGAACACCAGCACTGAACATCTGAGTCCACATCCCCCCTGCTCTCCTTCTTCCCCTAGACTCTGCTCACCTTTCTCCAGGGAATCTTCCCCAATCCAGGGATTGAACCCAGGGCTCCCGCATTGCAGACAGATTCTTTACCAACTGAGCCACGGGGGAAACCCTCCTCCAGTGCAGAGTGGTGCTTTCCTGGTTCCAAATAATCACAGATCTTCCCTCCTTCAGAACACCAAGAGGAAAGCTACCTTTTAGCTGGAGAGGGAGATCCTGTAGGATGAGACCTGTGTCATCTTCATCTTAGGCTCACCCAGCACCTCACACAGGCCTTGGAACAGAATAGATGCCTAGCAAACCATTTCCAAACAGAGCACAATTAGATTGTGAGTTTCTTTGAAGTAAGAACCGTGTCATCCTCCTCCTTTGTCCAACTTCTTTTATGGTCTTGATCATGCTGCAAATATTGTTGGTAACTGTATCAGTCAAAATTAGTTCAGTTCCAAATGGCAGAAACCCAGCTCAAACTGGCTGAAGCTGAAAAGAATAATTATTGGCTAACGTTCGTAAGAAGTCCAGGCAGGGGTGGTTCTGTTTGCAGGCACAGCTGGATCTCAGATCTCCCTGCCTCTGTCTCTTTCTCTCTCTCTCTTTCTCTTTCTGTGTGTATCTTTATCTCCATCTCTCTCTCTCTCCCACTGCTGTTGCATTTACCTCTCTTCTCTCATCATGTTGACCTCATTTCCTTTCTCTCCAAAAGGCTTAGGGAAAGGTGGCAATGTCTCCATGACCCATGGTTTCTTTTTTGCTCAAGATCCCAGAAGAAAAGGGTGGGTCTCCCTCTCTGCTCACCTTTGGTACTCACAAGATTATATCAAAGACTCAGGTGGAGCACATGCCACCCTTGAACCAATCACTGTGACTGGAGTTTAAATAGTCTGATTGGTCAGGTCCCAGTCAGGAGCCCTTTTGGGATTGCAGGAGTGAGTCAGCCCCTGCCATTCACACTGAGGAGGAAAGGGTCTGGAAGCCAGATATGCATAAGCGATCTATTGGACTCTTTTTTGCCCCTTTTACAGACATGGCCCTCGAAGTAAAACAAAGTCAACTCTAAGGATGCAAGCTCATCAGTCCATTAGCAAAATTCTCTTTGAGAAGCAGAATTCAGATGGCCATTCAGCAAGCAAGGGTCCACCCCACTTAGTGCTAAAGGAGTGGTTATTATTTCTTTTTTGGACACTGGTGAAGGTGGTTATTATTTCTTTTTGGACGCTGGTGAAGGTTTTAGAAGCTCAGCCTTCCAAACAAACCTCATCACCATCTTCGTCACATGTGTGCATTCTCGCTGGTATCTGGGACCGACATTCAGGCCTTTTCCTTGTACATCGGTTCCTGTTTATTTGGGATTCGTATGTTTCTTTGACCTTCCGTGCAAGGTTGATGGATGGGTTTTTAAGCATCTTTAAATGAATTACAATATATGCCAAACTTATATTTTTGTAATATTTCTGCCAAACTGGACTGCAATGGATGGCTTATTTCCACATTCCTTTGGAATGTGCATGTTCATAAAATTTTACGTCTGTCAGTTGGTAATTTGCCAACATTCATTTGCTATCACATCACGATCATTTTTTAAAACACAACAAAAAAATTTAAACGCAGGTATTAGCATGGACAGAAATGTCATCCAATAGCATGTCATTTTGAATGTTTTGGCTAGGGAAAGATGAACTCCATAAAAGAAGGTGCAGCTGGAAAGAAATGGGGAAAAAAGGATGTGAGGGCAACTGGACTGGGCGAGCTTGGTGTTCTCTGGTGTTGCACAAATTCTCAGGTCACCAACCTGGGAGACTGCTTTCTCTACAGACAGGATGTGCAAAACACTTGGACTTTTCTCATAAGATATCCCTAGATTCAGTTAAGCTATACATAGTTACTTTGTTATTGAGACTCTTGGTTTCAAGTGACGCATACCCAGTGTGAAATGGCTTAATTGAAAAGAAGGGGGAGAGGGAGGAGTTTTTCAGTTTAAGTAACTAGAAGGTCCAGAGATCTATCAACTTTACTTATAGCTGGATCCGGAAGCTCATATGATGCCATCAAGATACTGTCTCTCTCCATCTCTTGGTTCTTGTCTCCTCTGGCTGGATTCTTAGACTGGCTTTCACATTCAGGAGATAAGATGGCTGTTGTCAGCCCCAGGTTGACATCCTAAATCCCCATAAAGAGAACAATCACTTTTCTAACAGTTTCAGAAAAAGTTCAGGGCAGACTCTTACTGGACTGTGCCCTTTTATTGCTGAAAAATACACCATGGCCAAGTGGATGCTGCATTGTGATAGACCATGTATGGTCACACCCTACTTAGAGTGAGAGTGGAGGAGAGGGGGTTTTCCAAAGGAAATTTGGGCAGAAGAGGGTAGATACTATGCAGGGGAAAAAAAGAAAAAAAAAAAAGAGTGTCCCACAATGCTTACTTTTCTGAAAAGTACAGAGGGTGAAATAGATACACACCTACTCCTCCTCAAAATTAAGAGCTGCGAATTTAGAGATAAGGATTCTAGAAGGATTCTTACAAATCATGAAGACCAATGATGTTCAGGAATATTTTTAACTTCATTTTTGAATTAAATATTCCACCTAATGCCAGTAAATTCCTTTGGTTGAAATGAAGCTGGAGAACCCAGAATTCTATTTGCTGAGTTCTCCCTCATACCTGCTTCTAACCCACATAAACACACCCAGTCTCTGAGGGTCTTCAATACACTCCCAAAAAGTATATATGAAAACCTGTGAGCTTATACACACCCATAGTGAACATATTGAAAAATGAAAAACTGGGGATGTCACAAAATTTTTCCAAGGTGACAGAACTGATTCTAAATCCCCAGAATGTCTGGTTTCTAGCCCAAGTTTTTCTATCTTTTTTTTTTTTAAGTGAAGAAGCAATAGCTTGGTGGAAGCATGCCAACATCATCTAAACCTGACTGAACTCATGAAATCCTATTTGCCTCTAGCTGTTGATCCAGTGATAAGACTTTGCACCCCCAGCCATGACAGGGATAAATTCTGGAGTGCCCTTCCTCACTTGGTGCCCCAGGTCTTGCTGGGAGACAAGATTCAGTGTACTCAGAAAAGGGGTATGAGAGTCTTAACAGGCCAATAGCCTGCCATGACAGTGGGGTTCTGATCATTTGGTTCCTCCTTGATCAGATTTCTAACCTGAGTTCATAAGACTTTTGACCAAGTGATAGATTTCTTATATCTCACAATTTTGTGGATCAGGAGTTCTATCAGGGCTTCGCTGGGCAGTTCAGCTCTGTGGACTGAGGTCACACTCAGTGATATTCACTCAGTGGCCAGGCTGAGCTGGAGAGTCTCAGAAGGCTTCAGTCACATGCCTGGTGCCTTGGTGGGCATGGCTGCAGACCAGGCTCAGCTGGGTCCTCTTCTCTGTGTACTTCTTGGAGCCTTCCCTGTGGACTCTGCATCTGGATAGTCATTCCTGACATGGCAGTTTAGTCTCTGTGAGACCAGTGCAGAAGCTACTAGTTCTTTTCCTTTTTTTTAAAAAAAAATCTTTTATTGAATATACTTGATTTACAGTGTTGTGTTGAATTCTTCTGTACAGCAAAGTGACACAATTATACATATATGCATTCTTTTTCGTATTGTTTTTCCATTGTGGTTTGTCACAGAATGTTAAATATATTAGTTCTCTGTGCTATACAGTACGACCTTGTTGTTTATCCATCCTATATATAATAGCTTGCCTCTACTAATCCCAAACTCCCATTCCTCCCCTTCCCTACTACCCCCTCCCTCTTGGCAACCACAAGTCTCTGTATCTGTGAGTCTATTTTTGTTTCTTAGATATGTTGATTTATATCATATGTTAGATTCATATATAAGCAATATCATATGGTATCCATCTTTCTCTTTCTATCTTGCTTCGGTTAGTATGATAATCTCTAGGTCCATTCATGTTGCTGCAAATGGTATTAATTATGTCATTCTTTTTTATGGCTGAGTAATATTCCATTGTGTGTGTGTGTGTGTGTGTGTGTGTGTGTGTGTGTGTACACACACATATATACCATATCTTTTTCCATTCATCTGTTAATGGATATTAAGGCTGTTTCTATGTCTTGGCTGTTGTAAATAGTGCTGCTGTGAACATAGAAGTACATGTATCTTTTCAAATTACAGTTTTGCCTGGGTATATGTCCAGTATTCAGATTGATAGATCATATGGCAACTCTATTTTAAATTTTTGAGGAAACTCCATACCATTTTCCATAAGTGACTGCACCAATTTACATTTCCACCAAAGTGTAAGAGGATTTCCTTTTCTCTGTAATCTCACTAGCATTTGTTATTTGTAGACTTTTGAGTGATGGCCATTCTGATGGGTGTGAGGTGGTACTTCACTGTAGTTTTAATTTGCAATTCTTTAATAATTAGTGATGTTGCAGAAGCTTGTGGTTCTTGTGGAAGCTGGGACATAGCATTACTTCCACCATACTTCATGGGTCAAAACAGTCACAGGCCAGAGCAGATTCAATGGATGGAAAAATAGACTCTGCTTTTTTGGCCATCTTTAATCTACCCAGTCCCCTTAGAACAAACACTGTTGCAGTCTACAGAAATTTCTGTGTAGTCGAAGGAAGGATCTCCCAACTGCAGGTTTGGATTGACAAAGTCAAAGCAGTGTCCCCTTGCCCATGCAGGAGCTCCCAGGAGGGTACAATAATGTGCCTGCATCAGAGGATCCCTAGAACAGAGATACTCAGACTTCATGGCATATGCTTCTCTTGAAATCTCATGAAAATGCAGAAGGACTGACATTCTTCGAATCTGACCATCTCCCAGGGGAGGCTTGATGCTGATGTGCCAGTTCGAGGGCCACACTTAGAGAGCACAGCCCTGGAGGCATGGTGTTCAGCTCTGTTTATCACCTGGGCCTGTTTTACAAAAGGTATCTCACTTGAGTTTCAATGAGTACAAAAAAAGCAGAGGTGCTCTGGGTAAAAGACGCGGCACAAGGGGACCTGGAATCTGGCTAATTGCCACCCTTCAAAGAGTCCCAAAAAACCGTCTGTGAAGGACTTAGGGATTCCAGAACCCAAAATGAAAAATGCAGACCTAGAAGGAAGCTAGAGATGGAGCCAGTCCAGAAATAGCAGCCACTTTTTAGAAAGACACTGTTGGCCACAGTAATGAACAGTAAAGAATCTGATATGTCTGTAGAACGGCAAGGTTTGCCAAGCCAGCCTTTAACCTACATTATCTTCTTGGTCTTCTAGCAGCCTTTCAAGGGCAGTATTATTATCATTCCCACTTCACTGACATGTGAGGCTGTAGGAGGCAGGAGGATGGGGCACTGGCTCAGGGTCAGACAGCTAAGTGTGGACCTGGAGGAGTCTAATTCTCATCTTTCTCCAGTCCTACACAGGCAGAGAGCTGGCTGAGCAGATGGGCAGGACTTCAGATGCAACCGACTGGCCCCAGTCCCAGTCAGTGTTAGGAAAAGTCTGGGAGAGTAAGGCAGATGAGGAAGCTGATGTTAGCATTGGAAAGACTGGGGGGACTGAGGACAGATGGGCTGGGGGTTTGAATCCCAGCCTCTGCACTCGTTGGCTGTGTCATCTGGGGTCTACCCAGCTCTGCTGTAACGTAGGACCCAGCAGTACCCACTTCATAGCGTTGCTGTGATGATACATACAAAGCACGCAGCACGGAGCCTGGGTTGTAGGAAGTTCTCAGTAAGTAGGAGCTGTGGCACCCTTTAAGTCACCTGATTCCAGGTAGACCTTTTGTTCTAAGTGAGAGTGGCCAGCATCCCTCTGCCTGCAGATCCGCCAGCTGAGGCTGGACTCTCCTGGGCTGGGACAACAGTTGAAAGGACTCCAGCATCACAAAGTCTCTCTAAGCTCTCAGCAACCCAATGGTTCTCAACTTTTGGCAGTTTTGCTTCCCAGTGAATATTTGGCAATATCTGCAGCCATTGTCGATTGTCACAACTCAGGGGGAAGTGCTATCAACATCTCTGGCCGAGGCCAGGGATGCTGTTAAACTGTGCACAGAGCAGCCCCCACCACGGTGACTGGGCCCCAGATGTCAGTAGCCCTGAGGCTGAGAAACCCTGCTTCAGTCTGACAACTTTTTGAGTAGGAACTCTGTCTTTGGCAGGCCTTATACTAAGACAGGGTTAACTAACTATGTCTTGTGAGCCAAACACTGCCTGTTTTTGTAAGTAAAGTTTTATTGGAACACAACCATGCCCTCTCATTTGCATATGAGTTTGTTACCACCATGCTGCCTGGACCAGGAAAAGGAGCTGGGCTGCTGAGGAGCTAAGGAGGGCTGGCCTGGGCATCTCTCTTAGTACTGCGTGATTTGAGAGAAGCAGTTCATTCTGGGCCAAAACTCCTTCCCATCACAGCCAAGATAAAGCACATCACCCCCACCTTGCTCTGGAGAGTGGGCATAGATGATGTCATGTCTGGGTGGCTCCCATGGGCTCCTGTGAGATAGGACAGCCATCTGTACCCCGCCACGAGGCGGTACCTTGTTCCCCTAGAAACTGATGATTCAGCGTGAAATATGGCCTTCCCCCGACAGAGCCGAAACAGGCCAAACCAAGGGGTCAGGCCCTTGCTCGAAGGGAAGGATTAAAAAGAAATTAATCTCTCTTGTTCTCTCTTTGTTCGCCATCTCCAATGGGGAGAGGTCAAAGGCAAGGAGGACATTGATGGATCGATGAAAGGCGTTGTCCTCCAAGGCCCCTCTGGGAAGAGCTTTGCCTGGATCTAGGTTTGCCCCCTGAAAATCTAGCCCACCACAGTGCTCGGGCCCCATCCATTGGTCCCCGATCAGCCAGGTCTCCCAGAGACACACGTGTTGTCTGATACAGCTAATCTAGCAGTGATTTGTAATAATTTAGCTGCTAAACAAGTAGATATTGAGACTAAAACCAAAGTAATGGGGTAGAACCCCCAAGGAGGTGGGAGTTCAGATTGGTAAGATCTGAGGGGCTGTGACTTCGGTCCCAGGGCAGTATTATTATCACTTCCACTTTACTGACATGTGAGTTTGTAAGAGGTCAGAGGATGGGACACTGACTCAGGTGTGTGTAGGCATTGGGTGTATGCCATTGCAAGGGGGGGTTGGAGCTCAGAACTGCACATCGTGGATGCTGCATGAGTCAGAACCTCAGAGATAGAGCCATTTTTTTGGAAGGAAGGAAGTTGTGGAAAAATGTTTCAGAAGGCTGAACAACCCAGGAGGGAAAACATCATCTCTGTGGTTCAGGCCTACAGAGAGAGGGATGAAGTGAGCATTGCTGGGCTGGCTCAGCGCTCGGGACAAGGGCAAGCAGAGTAAGGAGCCCTGCCCCAGGGAAACGGGGCCCAGGCGGGCTGCATGTCACAGTCCATCAGGAGGAGAAGCACTAGCATCAGGCGCTCTTGGCCCCATTTCTGGAGCTCCGTTTCTGGGCACACTTGACATCCATCTCTCCAGACCTTGCTGTAGAACTAAATTGATGAGTTTTGTAGGAGGAAATGGTTATGTCCCCACTGTAAACCTTGCTCACTTTTGGTCATTCCTATCTGATCCACCCTTTCTAGAGAAACACAAAACAAGATGGATCAAAAGTTGGGTGTGGAAGCAGCTATTTACCCATAAATTTATAGCAGCTTCCAAGGATTGAAGGTGGGAGGAGAGGGGGATGGCAGAGGATGAGATGGTTGGATAGCATCACCGACTCGATGGACATGAATTTGAGTAAGTTCCAGGAGTTGGTGATAGACAGGGAAGCCTGGCGTGCTGCAGTTCGTGGGGTTACAAAGAGTCAGACATGACTGAGCAACTGAACTGAACTGAATCATACTTTGGAGATCCAGTGTGGCTCTCAGAGGAGAATTTGGCTGATTATATGATATGAGGCATATGATATATATGATATTTTAATATTTTATGATATTAAAAGTTTGTGCTAAACATGTAAACTCTCAGACAGTAGCATTACAGAGCAGAGCATATTATTATTTAAAATCTGAGCCAATGGTCACAAACACTGAAATTTCTCGGCAACTGATCGGGATTCTTCTAGAGGAAGAAATATAATTGTTTGATGCACATCATACAGACTTCTGCTGAATTCGGCCTGTTGCATCTCGTGGACTGGCTCCGTTTACTCTGAGACTTGGATCCGTTTTTCAGGAGGAAATGAATTGCTAAAGGGGAAATCAGTGGCTGGAGCATCTTCTGGAAACTGTTTCCTTCATCTTTTTAAACAACAGATGTTTGCAACTTCAAGATCTTGGTCTTGAGGTACTTGGAGGGACATGTTGAGAGCAGGGTTTCCACAAATGATAAGAATATTTGGAATCTCTCTTTTTTCCCACCTGGACTCCTTTATTCAGAGATGTACTCCTGAGATATTTAGCAAGTGCGTACTATATGCCAAGCAGTGTACTAAGTGGTAGTGATATAGCAGTGAGCAAAAGCAGACGTTACCCCTGTGTCTTGGGCTGTCAGTCAGTTGGAAAAGACAGATGTCAATCAAAGGATGCCAGGAATACATTAAATTACATCTGTGAAGAGGCAGAGGCAGAAGGGTGTGGTGCTCTGGAGTCACATGAGATTGGCTCCTGTTTTTTCATGCCTTTATGTGCTAACACTGTTGCTGTTACTGAGCCTCTCCATTATTTTGCCTATATTAGAGATGAGAAAACAGAGGCACAGAAAGGTCATGTACACAGTATGACTAGAGCTGGAATTCAGACCCAGGCATTCTGACTCTGGAATCCTGGCCTGTAACTCGTGTGCCAGGAGGTTCTGGAGGCCCAGGAGGGCTTTTGTGATGAAGTGGCAATTGAGTCATGATCTGCAGGGTAATTTGCAGTCAATAGGTAAAGAGATGGGGTTCTCTGCAGAGGGAATGGTTTGTGCAAAGGCCCCATGGCTGGGGGCTGTATCAGAATGCAGAAAGCCAAGAGGTGGATGGAGTGAGAAGAGGTTAGTAGGTCCAAACCATGCAAAGCATTGGTTGCTGTGCTCCTCTCAGTCTTCTTCCAAGTGGGCTTCCTGCCCATGTTGCATGGCTTTATGTTAGAAGCAGCCTTTGGAGAGCACCAAGTCAACTGTTTAAACTTTTAGAGAGAGCAAAGATCACGTGGCAACTACTCTACACAGAAAGAAGTCCCCCCAGAGGTGGCCAGGATAGCAAAACCTAGAGTCCTTTGCAGGCTGAGAAGTGTTTTAAGAAACCTTTGCCTCCAGCTGCCCAAGATGGCAGAACTTCACCCAGAAGGATGGCTGCATGAGGGATACAAAGACACCAGAGGTGGGCTGAGAGAGGGGGCGGGCCCTGGCCAGGCCCCCACAGGATTCTCATCATCTGCCCCTCATTCTCCCTGGTACTGGCCTTTCTGTGGGGACAGTGGCATCTGCCATTCTAGAACATGTGTCCCTCAGCTTTGCTCACACTGTTCCCTCCACCAGGGATACCATCTGCCACTTCCCACTCCAAGTTCTGCTTGTGGAGTTCTACCTCTCTTCAAAGTGATGTTGAAATGGCAGCTCTGTGAATCCTTCTCCTGGCCCTTAGCCAAAGGAAGGCTCTCATTCCTTACGTGTCAGAAGAATTTTTTGTCCACCCCTTTGAGCATCTGTCTACAATGTGGAGACCTGGGTTCGATCCCTGGGTTGGGAAGTTCCTCTGGGGAAGGAAATGGCAACCCACTCTAGTACTCTTGCCTGGAAAATCCCATGGACAGAGGAGCCTAGTAGGCTACAGTCCACAGGGGTCTCAAAGAGTCGGACACGACTGAGTGATTAAACTTTCTTTGCAGCATGTGTCACATTTTTTTCTTATATTTCTGTCACTCAAGCTCATATCTCATCTCTCTTAAAAGACTGTAAACTCTAGATCTGTGTTTAAGGGGTGGTCTTGGTGTCACATATTGTACCTCACATGGTGTACCTCACACAGTGCTAGGCACAGAGTAGACTTTCAGTAAGTATTTGTTGGGTGTTGTTAATAGGGTTTGCTTCTTGTCCATCACATATATAAGTCTTCTTCAACTGTCTCCATTGCGAATGAAAGAAAAACCAGTTTATAATTCCATAAGCAAATAAGAGAATGTGTTGGCCTGTGACACTGGAAGATTGAGATCCTCCCCTCAGGCATGGAGGGAACCAGGGGCTCAGATGATGTGGTCAGGACACTGTCTCTTTGCCCTGTGCCTCTGCTTTCCTGTTGGTGGCTGGTTACCTCCTCAGGCTCCACCAGGGAGCAAGATGGCCACCGGGTTCGTGTGTGTTGGCAAAGAGAAGGCAGTAGTCCAGTAAAACTCTCCGTTCACCTCATTGGGTCTGACTGAGCCACTGTAGGCCAGCGAGTGTGCAAGGGACTGGTTAAGCTGAGTCCTAGACTCTGGGCTGGAGCTGGGGTGGAGCATGTGGGCAGAGTTGGAGGAGGTGGGGATTGGGGCCACTCTCCTGGAGGTCAGGTAACTGGATGTCAGAAGGCAAAAGCCCACGCCCCTACTACTCCTCCTTGAGGGCAGTGATGGGACCCCATTTGGGCAGGTGGGGGGCTGGACCTCCCTGCTTTTGCAAGGCCAGTGCTGGCACTGTGAGAGTAGAGATATGCTGAGAGTGAGGGGAAGGATGATTGAGCCCCTGATTTGAGGTCCTAACACTTCTCCCCAGAGACTTGCAAAGGAAATCCCCCAATTTTTAAACCTGGATGAAGAGTGAGGAAATGCAGTTAAGCGCATCCCTAAGGCTTCTCCCTTGCTCTTTCTCAGCCAAAATGAAATGTCTGTCTCTAAGGGAGGACTCCCATCCTCTGATTTAGAAGGCAGAATTTCCTCCTGTCCTAGGAATTTTCACAGTCGGGTGTGGTCATTAGTGTGCTGATGAATTCTGGGCACTGTGAATTTTGGAGTGGGATTTCTGGGGGAAGCCAGTCGAAGTTCTGCAGGTCCCAGGGCACAGTCACAGAATTGTTGAAAAGGCTGCTCCCCGCTGCTGAAACCTTTCTGACCTGTATCCACAGGGAGTGGAGGTGACTTTAGCAACTCTAGGGGTCTCTACTGATGAGGGCTCAGAAGGGCTGCCTGGAGATTCCTCAGAGCTGCAGACAAAAGCCACTTCTCTGCGTGGCCCACCAGCTTCCTGAGGGCTGGGACTGAGCCAGCTTTGTGCACTGTCAGTGTCTGGGGCTTGATCTCACTTCATGATCATAATGATCTTTGAAGAACCCGAGACTCGCCAAGTTTAACAATTTTGCCTCTGATCACCCAGACGATAGCAAGTTGACCCCAATTACCTGATTTTAGAACCTGTGTTTGTAACCGCTTTGCCGGGCAGCCTAATCTGTTTCTGAGGTGTCTGTGATCTTCCCTTCAAATGGTAGCCCTTCTGGTACCCATTTTTCTCTCTCTGGAAGACACTCTGGCTTTTGCACAGGGCTGATTCCCCACACAGGTCCTGCCTGGGACTCAGCTTGGCTCGCAGGCCTGTTGCCCTTCTTCATTTAAAGCTCAGATGTGTTCAAGCTGGGGCTGTTAGGGTTTCTCCACCAGTCGAGACAATGAAAATGCATTTCTGGCATGGTTTGAATTAAACGAGAATTTCCCGTTTTTCATAAACATTTACAGTAGTTGTGGATGCAGAGTTGAAAGGTTTAGGGTTTTGGTGTTTAATTAGAAACAAATGCCCTTTATGGTCCTGTTAGCAAGGACGGCAGTTCTCAGATTATTAGGATTATTACTATTATTTGTGCCTGTATTTTTTTTTTTTTTCCCAAGGCGCCCAGGGCTGATTTCTCCAAGGCAGCTAGGTGTGGGGGTAGGAGATGGGGCTGCACGATCACTGCTGAAGCCTCTGTCTGGGAGTTAGGGCTCTGGGCAGATTTCAGGCCCCACCTCACAGGCAACTCAAGGCGCCCTGCCTTCCGCTCCAGGGTGGGTGAGCTGAAGGCTTAGCGAACAGAGCCGCTGCAGCCTCTCTGTGGGCTTGGGCAGAAAGAGGTTCGCCAGTGTTGAGAACCCAGGTGCTCTAAGTGAGGCTAGCCATGCCCCTGGCTGAGTCCTCACTCTCCATTTAAAAGGAGGGCCACCAGCAGCATGGGGTGCAGGGGTGGAAACTCAGCTTCCTGGGAAGCAGTGGGGAAAACTCACAGCCATGCAATATGCAAGTGGCTTTGTTTTGAGTCCAAGGCTATCCCCGCAGGAAGAGAAAAAGCCCAACACAGCAGCCTGAAGCCCTTCATACCCTGGGCGAGGATGTCATCCATTTAGCATCTCCTGAGAACAGGCTTTTCTCTCCTGTCACAGTCCCCAAGCAGCCGGCTACAGCCTGGCTGTTAATCCTTGGGGCCCTCTCTGCATCTCTTTCTTGAAAATCTTAATAGAAGGATGGAAAATACCTGAAAGTCCCTTCTGCCTAAGAATATCATGAGCTTCCATAAAGCATTGTCTTCATTTTTGTTAATATTTATTTCTTTATATTTATATTTTTTGTCTGCTTTGGGTCTTCCTTGCAGCATGGGGGCTTCTCTCTAGTTGTGGCGCAGGTTCAGTAGTTGTGGTCTGTGGGCCCAGCATGTGGGTTCTTAGTTGCCCAACCAGGGATTGAACCCGAGTCCCCCATGTTGGAAGGTGGATTCTTAACCGCTGGACCACCAAGGAAGTCCCAAGCATTGCCTTTGAATATTTGATGACAGAGAGGCCGTCTAGGTTGTCATTTATATGAGCAATAAGAGGTCGTAGAAGTTTACAGCCAGAAGGGCCCTTGAAAGCATGTCAACCTCTCACTCCCATTTTACACATGAAACAACTGAGGCTCAGGGAGGGGAGGGAGCTCAAGCATATAATCACGGTGTGGAGCTGGGCTGCCGGCAGTCTGGGTCATGTGTGTCCCAGAACTGCATTGTGTCTCAGTGTACAAAGAATCAGGCATCTTTTGTCTTATTTCCCCTCAGATGCATCGAGACACTTTATGGAAGACATTCAGTCTTCCCTTTACAAGCCTAGGCAGGATTACATTATTTCCCCCACAAAACATTTATATAAAAGTACTCTTCCATGATTCATTGTAGAGAAACTCTAAAAAGTTTAGTAAAGTTTAAAGAAGAAATTGAAAGTCACCCCATATTCCAACCTCCTTCAGGCAATTCCATCCCCATTAGTACGTCTTGATCTCCAACCCTCTTTCTGTAACGTAGAAGATTAGGCTTTAAATGATGCAGAGATTTGACTCTAAGGTTTGAGTCTCGGAGCTGTCATTTTCTAGCTGTGACCTGGGGCCGGTTACTTAACCCCACGTAGCCTCCATGTCCTCATGGGGCTGTTATGAGGATGAAACAAAATTATTAATGTAGAGCATTCAGCACAGTACTCAGTGCATTTTAATAACTGGTTGTTACTGTCATAAGAAAAATAGAAGATTCTGGAAGGCCCACAATCATAACAATAGAAAATTATTCAGTTACAAAAGCCAAACAAAATGATGCTAAAGTAGAAGAATGATTACAAATTATTCAAACACTCAAGAAAAGAATTTGTAAAGTTGTTGGTTTTTTAACCCTAGTTCCTAAATCTATTTGAACAATTTTTTTAAAAATGTTTTTAAGGAAGCGATTATTAGAAAGCAACATAAAATGAGTCCCTGTATCCCCTACCTGGAGAAACACTCCATTCATGTGTTTTTAAACCCACAGAAATGATATGAATGTTGGTATGGAATTGTAGGACACAGATACCAAAGGGACATTTCCAGGGGTTCCTTTGTTTTCTCTATTTTTTTTTTTTTTTTTAGATTTGCAGGTTAGGGTAAGTTACACCAGGCAGTTTTAATGTTTTAATAGAACAAAGGCATATAATGAACTTTTTCACATAAAGTACATTTTTTCCATGATTTACTCACTGTACCTTGTTTATGAAGCTTGTAAATATAGCAGATTAAATGGGTCCCTTTCTCTAGTGTGCAAAAGCCCAGACCTCTCAAAGCCAGAGGAGGAGAGGGAAGGGGGAGGAGGAGAGGGAGGAGGAGGAAGGAGAGAGCAATAAACGGATGGGGAGCGGGTGGGCGCAACATGAAAATGAAAATAATGTACGGCTGTGGAAAAATGGAGAGTGATTTTCCGGAGTAGAAGGCGCAAGCCTTGCTCCCTGCCCCCACCCCCACCCCCACGCCTGCCAAGGTCAATTTACGTGCAGACTTGCTGGAGCAGAGAGGAAACTTCTCACTAAGACCGTGGAAATTGTCCCGCAAATCAGACCTCACCTTCCAGCCGATGGAGACTGGGCCCTGAGCCCTCGGAAGCCTCCTCTCTGTCTTTTGAGAGGCCAGGTTGCTCGGAGTCGAGGACGGGAACCTCTCGGAGCTACAAGGGACTGTGGGCATGCCCTGTCGTTGGGTAGGCTTGAGTTTCCAAATAGGTTGGGGTATAAAGATAGTGACCTCACCAACAGATAAAAACAGAAAAGAGAGAAAGAAAAGCAAAGGAGGACAAAGAAGGCTACCTGAAGCAAACATAGCAACTTTTTGATCATTGTTGAATCTGAATGATGGGTGAATGGAGGCTGTGATTTTACATGTCAACTTGCCTGAGCCACAGTGTACAGGTATTTTCAACATTATTCTAGATGTTTCTGTGAGGATATTTCGGGGGAGGGGGTAGGATTAACATTTAAATTAGTAGAGTTTGAGTAAAGCAGAGTACCCTCCATAATGTGGGTAGGTTTCACCGAATCAGCTGAAGGCCTTAGCAGAACACAGACTGACCTCCACTAAACAAGATGGCCTTTGGACCCGTCTTCAACTTTCCCCTAAATCTCTAGCCTGCTGGCCTCTCCTAAGTTGCTTTAAACTCACCAATCCTCCACAATTGCATGAGCTGATTCCTTAAAGCCAATTTCTCTCTCTCACTCTTCCTCTCTCACACACACCCCATGTCCTGTTCTGTTCCTCTAAAGAACTCTGACTAAAATGGAGGTTTACTGTATTATTTTCTTAAACAGTGTATGTTTGAAAATTTGGATATCAGGCAGACCTATGACTGAATCCCACCTGTATCTCTTACTAGCGGTGTGACTTGGGCAAATCACTGATCTTCCTAGACTGTCTCCCCACCTACTACAAGGAGAACAATTCCTAGAATCTATTGATACTTCATAGAATTTGGAGAGCATTACATGAGATAGTGAATGTAGCCTAATTCACATATTTATTTATAAATTGATTCAACAAATATTTACTGTATACCATCCCTGGTGTTGGAGTTACGATGATGAATGCAAAGATATGAGACCACTGCCCTCTAGCAGCTTAGATTTCAATGGAGGAGATGGAACTAAGTGAGATCATCACACTGCTGAACGTACAATCACAAACTGGGGCAAAGGTTTTAAAGTAAAGGACCGTGATTCTGTGAGAGATCTGCACAAAGCCATATGTCCAATAATAGAGGTTTCAGGGAGAGGGTGCTAGAGGCAGGGATGCTCGAGCTGAGGGGGAACAGGTGGTGCAAAGGCCCTGAAGAGAGAAGGAAGGAGGCAAGTATTACTGCAGGAAGGCCTGAGGGAGAGAGGGAACATGAGATGAGAGAAGATCTCAGAGGCCAGAGGTACATAGGCACCAGGCTGGGCCAGGCTAGAAGCAGTGTTGAAGAGAATACAAAGAGTAGGGTTCAGACCATGATGGCCAGTAAGGAGTCATGAAGAGGTTTTCTAGCAACATAGTGTGTGCATATGCACGAAAGAGAGAGAGAGATAGGGAAGGAGGGAGGAAGGGATATCTTGCCTTTAGTAAAGATGGACTAAGATTTATTGGGTTGGTAAAGCTGCAGAGGGTATCCGTGGGTGGCAGCAATTCTCCAGGCTGCAAGCTGCAAGAGTGATAGTGGTGGAAGCAGCTGCACTTTGACTATTGTCACTCCTGCCACTGAAAATGAAATTCACCAAGATGCTTCAGTTGCCTTAGCACCCGCAGAGGGCAGGACCATGTCCATTAAGCCTGTGTTTGGAAAGGTGTGTCTTTCGCAAGCAGCCAGCTGCCCAGAAAGGATTGCCAGCCAGAAGCAGTCTAGGTCACAGGGTCTCCATCTTGTGTCACTTATTTCCTCTCAGACTTTGGCCCCGCCAGTCTCCTCTCTGAGCCTCAGTTTCCCCATCTGAAAAGGAGTAATACTTGATCTAACAGCCTTGCAGAGCAGCTGTGAGTTTTGTGATATCAGAGCTCATGAATGTGAAACGACTTTGAAAAGTTACAAAAGCACTGAGGGGAGAAGAAAAAAAAAAAAGGTAAGGCAGTGTTTGCTCCGCATCTGGTTTCCATATTGTCTCAGGCATTTTGCTTTGGGAGAGCAGCCTCGCCTCGGAGACGACTGCTTAGTTCCAGGTTTAGGCCTCAGGGTCCCCAGTGGTGGGAAGAATGTTTAATGAGAATAGCCAGGGCACAGCACCCTACCCTTCACAAAGTCCTCCTGCACAGGAGACCCTGTGTACTCCTCATGCATTGCTACAGGAACAAAGGACAGGCCGCCTTATTCCGTTTCATAGACGAAAAGTTTAAATACTGGAGATGATGGGGGCTCTGAGTAAGCGGTGACTCCAGCTCCCGTCTCATGCAGCCAAATCAGCTCCCAGTTGTACATCCCCTCTGCTTTTCTGTAATAAATAAGTATGGATTATAGAGTTTTAAACCCAGGGTTACTTCAGAGATCAACGGTTTGATTTCTTCTTCTTTTTTTTTTTTTTTTTTTACCTGCGTGCATGGTATCTGAAACATCTGATTTTATTGCCAAGGTTTAAGAATTTGGTGTTCCCCATAAAAATCTAGATTCTTAGTTTCTCTTCAAAAATATGCATTCTGACCGCTAAGAATCTCCGCGTCTGAAAAACAACACAGGCTGGAATGGAGAGCTGACCACCCCCTCTCCCCTCTCCCACTCGGGGAACTGGCACAGGAACAGCTCCCAGTTTGCTGTGGTCCCTTCCACGCTCCCCCTCCACGGGACTGTTACCCACCTGCTGCCCAGGCAAACACCGTACATTTGTGACGCCTATTCTAAACCACCCTCCTCCTTTAGAAATGGGAAAACTGTGTTCCAGAGAGGCCGAGGGATCTGTCAAAGGACACAGCTTTGGGATGCTGAGGTGGGAGGAGAGAGAGAATGTGGCCACCTCCACTCCCAGCTCAGCCCCCACAGCACACCAGCAGCCTTTCTGACACACATCTGTTGGGCCCACAGGAGAGGCGGCAGCATGGCCATTTCTTTTCTGCTCTTATTTTTCCTGCCCAGAAGAGAGGGCTCACGTGAGAGCGAGTGTGGCAGAAGAGTAAGGGGCAAATTAAGAGTCAGCGTCGAGACACATTTAGGGGACAAAAGTCCACTGTTATTTTTGCAAAGAACCCAAATCAATCAACTATATTTAACCCTTTTATCTCCTGAAGCAACTGACAAAGCAATCAATTGGTGGAGTATTTCCAAAATAATTTATTACCACCAAGGTAATCGGAAAGGTGCAAAATAGCTGAAGTGCCAGAAGAGCGTCGGTGTGCTCTGCAGGTCCTTCCCCACACGGTACATTTAGGGAGGACCACATCTCTCCCAGGGGCATTCACATCAGCTGATGACCAGTGCCTGGGCCACCGTGCATTCAGGCACATACATCCTAAATCCTTCTGCTTCATATTCAGAGGCAGCCTCCTGCTGCCTGTGAAATTGGACTGGAGCTACTTCTGGCCCCCGTTGCAGGCCTCTCAGATCCCCATCAGGCATCCCTGACCACAGCCAGGCCTCACAGTCTGAAGGAGGTGCCCTGGCCCTGGCTCATGGCATCCTCCACTCTAGAAGTTTCTAGATGCAGACCCAGGAGCACTGGCTGCTGTTCTCAGCTCTGTTCCACATAACCCAGCTCTGCTGTGTGATCTTAGGTCTTCACTCCCTTGGACTGCAAGTGTTTATTGAGGGGCTCAGAAACAACCCCTTTCCTGAGCAGAAATTCTTTGGTTTGACAATTCCTTGAGAGAGGACGAGGAACCCAGCTCCACAGCTTGCTCTGCAGCCTTCACTGTCCCCAGGCTTCACCTCTCCTCCCCCCTATTAGAGGCTGCAGTGGGTTGTTTTTTTTCTCCTCCAGTCTTTGAGACTTCCTGAGGACAGAGCATTGTCCTGCGGGTAAGGGTTTGCTGCCTCAAGGTGGGGAGCGCTCATCTTCATTATTTCCAAAGAGGAGCTGCCGGAGCAACCCTGAGACATTTTATGAGAAAGAAGACCTAAAACTGGTTTTCATTAAATGTGGCTTGATGGAGGCGAACCGGAAACATCCACTGGAGCAATGGCAGCCTTTCAAAGCCCCCCTGCAGAAACGATAAGCTATAAAAACAAATGGCCCAGCAACAGAACAAAAAACAAGGCTCCAGGAGCATTTGCCGGGCTGCAGACTCGGCCCACTGGGCCCTACCCCGCCTCTTAGAGGCTGAACCATTAGGACCTGGCTGCTTCACAGGATAACTGGAGCCAGGGGCACTTCTTCACCCCAGGGGGTTCAGAGGTGGGGGAACTGGACAGAAAGAAGAGGGCGGGGGTGACCGGGGAGGGGTCCTGGGCATCGCGGGCCAATCATGACATTGACTTTGTACAGGGCGCTGTGAGAGTCTTTATGTACATCCTGGGTTTTCACTGACTCCCCTGTAGAGATGCGCTGTCGTCATCCCGTCTGCAGCAGAGAAACAGAGGCTCCTGGATGCTGAGAACGGTCCCAAGGTCCCAGGGCTGAGTAGGAAAAACAGGACTCAGACTCTCATTCCCCAAGCCACTGTGACCCCACCTCCTATGAGGAAATGATTATAGACTTAAACTGACTTTCAGACCCCAGGAGAGAGTCTCAGAAATCACCAAGGCCAAACTCCTCTCTTTCCATGTCAATTGCAAGTGACAGAGTTGGGGGTGGGGAGAAGACTGCTCTTGAGTATCGGAGAGACCTAGGCACACACATATCTTCCACTTACTGGCTGTTTTTGCTTAGCTAGTTCCCTGCCCTCACTGAGCCTCGATTTTCTCATCTGTGAAATGGAGAGAGCTTCAACACCTTGTTTTTTTAGTGGCATTGTAATGGTTAAGTAAGGTTCATTCAGCTAGTGTTAGAGCAAATTCTATGTGGCAGGCACTGTGCTTGGCCCTAGAGATACAGCAGTGAACAAAGTAAACTAAAACTCCAATCCTCATGGGGCCTGGATTCTGGTGGAAGGGATGAAACAGACAATAAATATGATAAATAAGGAAATGAGGCCGTGTGTCAGAGGATGATGTAAGTGCCTTGGAGAAAAATGCAGCCTAGAAGAAGGGGTGGAAGGGTGGGGGTGAGGAACAGAATTAATGGGGTGATCGAGGAGGGTCTCACTGGAATGTGATTTAAAGACTTGACAGAGGTGCAGGAGAGTGCTCCTGACAGAGGGCACAGGGAGGGCAAAGGCTGCTGGCACACTCTGGCAGCCAGCCTGGGTTATGAAGGAACAGCCACGAGGCCAGGGTGTCTGGAATGAGACGGCAGTAAAGCACCTTGCACAGCACCTGCCCCCTAGGTAGCCACTGTCTTTGTTATTCTTGTTTTCATCAATAACAGTCAGGTGTCTGGACCCCCCATACCCTACTGAAGCTTTCCCTAGGCTGCCCCTTACCTGCAGAGTTGCTGATGCTGCCTGGCTCTGGGCCACCAGTCCTCACTTCCTTCTGGCCCCTCCCGCCGCCTATTCACTTCTGAAATGGTTCCTGAGGCCCCTGTGTGTACTGAGTCAGGGAACACTTAGAGACCCTACAGAGGGCAGCGAGAACAGGATGAGGGGACTCAGGGTCCCCTAATGGGCTTCTCTAGCTCTCCTGCCCTTGGATTCTTCTAGGAATGGGGAAACTCCTAGCCATGCCACCATACTCTGAACCTTACCCCCAGAACTCTGGGTTTATGCTTCTAACCCTGCAGGAGGCCCCTGGCCCAGTGGGCTATACTTTTGACACAGCATGTTCTAGCCTAGCTTGCCATCTTCTGCTTGCTTCTACCTTTGGCTGCTTTCTCTCTGCCCCGTTGTTTGTATTGCTTTTGCTCCATGTGAACATGCAGAAACTCTTTCCTGGAGGTCAGAGATTTGCTGGTACTTGAGCGCTCCTTCGGGGATAATGTGGCCCACGGGAGCAGATGGTCTCTGGCAGTCCCACTGAGAGGCGAACAACTCCTTGAGCGCTTAGGCCTGTTCCCCTCCACCCGGCCCCCGTCCTTCTCTCTCTGCTCCTCACCACTCCATCCTTCCATCCATCCCTCTGGAGTCATGTCATCAGGTCTGCCTCTTACAAGGAGCCCTCTGGTTGCCCTTTGGAGTTTGCAGTGTGGCTGGGGAGGGTGCCGAGAGTAGAGGCAGGGAGCCTTGTTAGAAGCCAGGTGGGAGTCTAGGAGAGAGACATGACAGCTGTGGTGGTAAGGATGGGAAATGGGGACCACATCCCAGAGACAGTGTGAAGACGAAAGCAGCAGGACTTGGCAACTGATTAGATGGGAGAGGAGAAGTCCTTTGGAGAGAGTGCTCTTACTGCCTTAAAAGTGATAACAGTATGAATGAAAATGCAGTGCTATAGTGGAGAAAAGCAGGAGCTCTTTTATACTATGTAGCAGTCCTGCAACCATGGCAAGCACAAAAGTCGGCCAGATCTACATTAAGAAAGACGTGAACCTCCCTCCCTGATGGTAGTGGGGGCTATGTGTGTGTGTTTTGACCTTTTATTAAGTCTACAATAACATAATAAACCATGCTATGCTAGAAAAAAAAATCTTGACCTACAAAAGTGGAATGACTTTAGTAAACACTGAAATGGACGTCAAATCTCACATCTGGCACTAATCACAAGACTTTGGACAAAGTAGTTACACTTTCTGAGATGGATTTCTTCATCAGTTTAGTGGAGATAGTAATGAATCTTTCTCATGGGGCCGTTGGAGGATTGGATGAGGTGACAACCACAGCACAGTGTCTGGGAGACTGTGATAATCTGTGTGTTGTGGGGAAGAGTGGTGATCGTTGTCCGCCTGCTTCTCCACCCTAGTCAGGGTCTCAGAAGTGGTTCCTTGACTTTAAGCTGAATTCTGTAATAAATTCAAAGAGTATTAAGCCAAGAGCCACTATTTGGCAAATATTTTGAAATTCAGACTCATCCTAAATGACTCTGATAAGTGAGAGGAAACCAGCCCCTAGGAGACCATTCACAGAAGGAGGCCCCTCATGACCCCCTCCATTGATACGGGGAGGGGAGAGGTAGGGGGCATCATAGGTGGGGAAGGTTGGCCTCTTCACAGCCAGAAGCAAAGTGTAGATGTGGTAGAATTGTGGGAAGAGGGGGAACAAATGGCACATCCGTCACTGATAAAAGGCTGTTGTTGAGACCCAATAAACCCAGTAGCCAGTCACTGCACCATATGTGTTAGTGGGAAGGTTGCCTTTCTTCCATCTGCTAAGCAGTCGCCCAGCCCAAGCAGGAGGGCCTTGGAGCTCTGGAGGGGGCCAAACTCTAACAGGGAGATGGAAACATGGGGCTTGGAGGACTGAGTTATGTGCTTGGAATGGGGGAGAGGGAGTCACAGACAGGTCTGCTGGTTTTTGGAGGCCCACATCACTTTCTAAATCTTCCTCCACCCCCTGTTCCCTATCTGTAGCTCCTACCACCTAGGCAACCATGTATAGAGTCCCCTTCCTAGCCCCACCCCAGCCACCACTGCCTGGAGGGAGGGGTGGGCACCTGGTTGATGACCTGTAAGCTGCCTTTCCAGGAATCAATGAAATGAACTTTTCAGGTCTTGTTCTTGGGACTCTGAATAAAGAAGAGGCCGAGATGATTAGCTGTGAGGGCCCAACTGCAAGGCTGACCAGGCAGGAGAGGCTGGAGCAGCCACCACATGCAAGCTGAGATGGCGTGAATGCAGAAAGCATGAGGAACTGGGAAGAGAGGGTCCACAGAGAGGATCGAATGGCACACAGAGATAGCACAGCACACATAAGAGAGGGGTTTTGTGCTGCCCCAGTTCCTGATATTTGTCAGATCCTCCTTTAGTCCCAAATATGACATGGGACATTCTCACCAAGACCAGCAGAAAGCTTCCCTGGACTCCCATTTTCTTGATTTAGCTTAACTGCCTTCAGATCCTTATAACCGAGGTAGGCCACACACTGCACGATCCACATGCCCCACCTTCATGGTCTTCTCCCAGGGAAGGGAAGCTGGAGCGAGGCCAGGCTCCATCCCGCCCGAGGCAGCGTGGCCTTGTTTATAACCCGCCGGGGCTGAGCTAGGGGGAGTGCAGCACTGACCTGGCCACTCACTCATCTTTATGAGAGCATCCCCCACGTGGGAGCCTTCCCTTTTCATCAGGATGTTTTTCTTGATGTCCAGCCGAAACATTCCCATTTTTTTATTTCTTCCTATTAGTCTAAGCTCTGGCCCTTGATATTCCTGGCTGATATAAACCCTGTCTCCCCGAAGTTCCCCCTCCAAGTTCAGATGTTTGACTGCTTACGCGTGGACAGCCCTCTGCTGCTGCTGTCCTCCCCAATGACTCCCCAGCAGCCCCTGTTGTTTTCTCAGCCTTGCTCCTCTGTTTCCACCAGAGATGAGATCTGATGGAGTTCAGGGACAGATGGAAGGACAGATCAAACACAAAGGGCATGGGAGGTCAAGAAGGCAGGCCAGGAGAAGGGATCATCTTGGGCTTGCAGAGGAATACTATCAATTCAGAGCTCTGAGCAGCTATGGGGACCAGGAGAGCACCCCAGTAGCCAGCACCCTGGAGGGATCTCTAAAGAGGGTGCCCCCCCCACCAAGGGACAGAAGCCCAGAGTGACTATGTATGATTATATCGAAAGACCAGATGCCTCTCTGCATGAGCATGGATGCAAAAGGAAGGCAAGTATGGGCCACAGTGAAATCCATTAGAAGACTCAGAGAAGTCTTTCAACATTCTTTCTGCTGTCAGGCAAGCAAGATCTGGTCTCCTGGTAATAAGGCTGTGAGTCACCTTGACGTAGACAAAAATCTGGATAAGAAGGGTGACCCAGAGCAGCTGTCAATAGAAGGGGCGAAAGGGGAAATGATTTGGGAGACACTCAGGGCTCCTCATTTTTCTATGAAAGGAGATCTGTACCATCTTCCTCTTCTTTTCTTTTTTTCTGTTCTTGCCTATTTGACTGCTAGAATAATTCCCTGGGGGAAGTAAAGTTTGGTGAAATATGTCATGGTATCACTGATTGTTGCTTTCTCAAGGCATGAGAGGAAGAGCAAGAGCACAGTTGAGAAAATGGGACGAATTTAGGTCCTGGTAGTGTCCTGCAGTTCAGAGTCAGAAAATAAATGGTACAGATGCCAATACTCTCCTCTCCCATGGCTGGTATCAGCGAAACTAGCTGGCTCTCTGTTCACTGAGCCATAGTGATTACAGCTCTGCAGGCAGCCATTAGCACTCTACTGAGCCATATTGACCATCTTGGCCCACGTTCTCTTTTTGGTGCAGTGTTCCACGGTCTTAGATTTTTGGCATTAAAGTGCAAAGGGACTGGCGAGCATGCTGCAGCAGTACTGAAAGAAACTAGAACTGGCATGTCCTGCAGAATATTGGGGAGAGAACCCAGCTCTGCAGACTTGGATTCAAATCCTGGCTTCAAATAACAAGTCCTGTGTTCTTGGATAATTTTTTAGGCTTTTTGGGTCTCAATTTCCCCAACTATAAAGTGAGTTTTAAAATATGGACTATGCAGGATTGATGTGAGAAATTAAAAGATGATGCATGTTACTGCTTTTTATAGTGCCTAGAAAATAATAGATGCTCAGTAAAGGGTAGCTTGGTATGGGAAAATTGGGCTTCCTTGGTGGCTCAGTGGTAGAGAATCTGCCTGCAATGCAGGAGAATACCTGCAATGCAAGAGACGCAGGTTTAATCCCTGGGTAGAAAAGATCCCCTGGAGAAGGAAATGGCAACCCACTCAAGTATTCTTGCCTGGAGAATCCCATGGACAAAGGAGCCCAGTGAGCTACAGTCCATGGGGTCTCAGAGTCGGACACAACTTAGCAATTAAGTCTACCCATTCAAGTGTGTTTGGGGGTGAATTGATTCAAACTTGGTGTCTAGCACATTGACTTGTCTATTTTGAAGTCTATGAAGTTAATCAGGGCAAAACCATTCCTGCTTGTATTATTATCTGGAATCGAACGATAGTCCTTGTCTGACTTTCTAAACAACCCACTTTGTCTAGACACTTAGCTGTACAGTTTTTGAATTCTGTGGATGGTAGGTGCTGGAAAATGACCAGATTTTTATGTTGGAGAAGGCTGTGAAAGACTGTGAAAGTTGCTCCTGATGAATCATCAGACTGTCCCATGAACCGTCCTTACCAGAGGTGATCAGATCCGCAACTAGATAAGAACCAAAAATGGGAATGGTCACTCCTAGCTTTTATTTAAAATGGAAAGTCAGTGACACCTCCTGTAGGATCCCCCACCACCAGCACTCTGGTTGGCCTGGATGCAGGGTTCAAACCCCAACAGGCTCCAATGGCGTGACTAGACAGTCTCAGACCTCTCATCAAAGCTGTGGTTTTGCTGGGACCTAGGTGGGAGTCGGACTGTTTTCGGCTGGCTCAAAGTGTTTGTAAAAGTAAGTTGTTTGTCATCTTAATTTGTAAAAGCATGGAATTTGCAGTTCTTGCCAAAAAAAATTAGCGACCTTGTACATTGCATGCAGCTTGCATAACAGATGGCGGTCTGGGGGGCTGATCTTCTTCAAAACTTGGTGACTTCACGGCTTGATGTCCTGAACGAAGTTGTTTTCTCTCAGATAGCATTTCAGGAATGGAGACTTTTGATCAGGAGGCAGACCTGAGCTGAACCCAGACTTGGAACCTAATTTTTCAGAGTTCCTGAAATATTCTTCCAAAGAAAACTTTATACATATATGTATTTGTTGGCTTCTGCACATCTGCACCTCTTGCTTTCTTCATAGGGAGTGGGAGCCAGACTATAACAAGAGAAGCTGTTATCTGAGTGTCTCTGCAGAGTAGGGAACAGCCAGCCCTTACAAGACTGCCCCAGGTGCCTCCCAGAAAAGGCACAAGCTTTGCATAAGCATTTGGTCTGTGGGGTGCTGGTCTGAACTGACCTTGCTCTTTAAAGGAACAAAGACAATTCTTTCTCAGAGAAGAGGATTTGACTTTAAAAGCAGCTATTCATGGTATAGTTATTGTGTGAATGTGGCTTTGAGTATCACTCCCAGGAGAGTAGGATAAAGAATGGTAAAGCTGGGAGGGGCCTTCAAGATACTGGGGTCCTTCCCCTTCATTTTACAGATGGAGAATCTAAGACCTCAGATTAAAAGGCACATCTTAGGCAAAAACAAGTCAGTGGTGGAGCTTTCATTAAATCTTATATTTTCTTCTCCCAAGTGAGGATGTGTGTGTGTATGCACAATCAGTTGTGTCTGACTCTGTGACCCCATGGGCTGTAGCCTCAAGGCTCCTCTGTCCTTGGAATTCTCCAGCCAACAATCCTGAAGCGGGTTGCCATTTCCTTCTTCACCCAAGTGAGGATAGGCTACGTCTTACCCCTAGCCCTGCCCCCAGCCACCTCAACATCCATACTTTGTAGCAAAGATCAGGCTGCCGTAGCACCAGCCTAATCTCCTAGCTCTCCGTTGTCCTTAGCCAGAGTGGAAGAGCACAGTGTGAAATGACTCCTATGCGAGGAGGAGGCACCTCTTCTGATGAACTGGACCCCCGGTCTCCCAAGTGCATGTCACCTCAATTCCCCAAGTATCTTCTGTTGTTTCACTTAAAAAGCATGTTCTTTTGAGGATGGCGTAGAAAGACACATTGACTTATTCATGACAATCATGGCCTCAAAGACCATCCAGTCTAGGTCTCAGTGGTGTAGTCTCATCTCTCAGGTAGGGCATCAGTGAGGTCGGACCCAAAGGGCATTGGCCTGGAAATATTGTGATCCACTATTCTCTTCCTTCAAGAACCCCTTGAAGACACTCTTCCTGGGACTCAGTCTTTGTTCATAAGGCACAGAATTCATCTGGCTTTCCCTAAAGGTTATTCAGAGAAATTCAGGTTGCACAGGGGCATAAAAGTTTACTTAAAAGAGAAAATTCTCCCAGTCAGTTTAGTTGCTCAGTCATGTCTGACTCTTTGCAATCCCATGGACTGCAGCATGCCAGGCTTCCCTGTCCATCACCAACTCCCAGAGCTTGTTCAAACTCATGTCCATCAAGTCGGTGATGCCATCCAACCATCTCATCTTCTGTTGTCCCCTTCTCCTCCTGCCTTCAATCTTTTCCAGAATCAGAGTCTATTCCAGTGAGTCAGTTCTTCGCATCAGGTAGCCAAAAGTATTGGAATTTCAGCTTCAGCATCAATCCTTCCAATGAATATTCAGGACTGATTTCCTTTAGGATTGACTGGTTGGATCTCCTTGCAGTCCAAGGGACTCTCAAGAGTCTTCTCCAACACCACAGTTCAAAAGCATCAATTCTTTGGCGCTCAGCTTTCTTTAGAGTCCAACTCTTACATCCATACGTGACTACCATAAAAACCATAGCTTTGACTAGACGGACCTTTGCTGGCAAAGTAACGTCTCTGCATTTTAGTATGCTGCCTACATTGGTCATAGCTTTTCTTCCAAGGAGCGTCTTTTAATTTCATGGCTGCAGTCACCATATGCAATGACTTTGGAGGCCAAGAAAACAAAGTCTCTCACTGTTTCCATTGTTTCCTCATCTATTTGCCATGAAGTGATGGGACCGGATATCACGATCTTCTCCCCAGGATGTAGTAAATTGGTATTATTTTTTATAATAAGTACTTCAAAATATCTTTGATTTGTTTTAATAAACATTACTTAAATAAGTATTCTTTGTGTACAATCAGAGAAACTTGGCCAATTTTGGACTAAATAAAATTAAATACGTTGTTTCATTGCAAGACCTAGCAGAGGCTTCAGTATGAAAAACCTGCCTTAGAAAATTGGCAGGCAGGGGTGAAATCCACACTATTTCACAAACGTGTGGTCTTGTTTAATCAGGAACCCTGCCTCAACTTGACAAATATGGGACAGATGATCTTTCAAACCATGTGGAGTCCTAGCACGGTGCTTCTGCTCTGCACTCCTCCTTGATCTATCTAGTAGCTTTATTTTCTAACATAATAGGTGGACTTCCAGGTTTCCCTCTCTCATTATCAGTGTGATTCTGTTTGCATTTTCTCAGCTAATGTTTTTTCAGATGCTGAAAATTATGTAATTAGCTGTGAGGTCTCAGGCCGTAATTTGGGAAACATTTCCCACTTAAATTAAAGGCTCTGCATGCCCACCCAATCCGTAATTGTGTGGATCTTTCAAAACTCTCCGTTGGCTTCATTTAATTGTTAAACATTAATTTAGTGGGGGGGAATCTTCAAAGAAGGGGTAGAGGGATAGAGGAAGCGTGGCTGGTAGGACCAAATATTAATAGGTTGGTTAAAAGCAAAACAGTAATTCTTCCCGTCTAAGCTTGCCGCCTTTGGTCGTGTGGAAAAGAAACAATCGGTTATTCCGGGATTATATAGGTTTCATTGACTTAAAATGACCTAAAAGCAGCCAGAGGGAGATTTACTTTGTCTTTATATTTTGCCTGAGGAGACAGAAAGAAAAACAGGGTTTTGTTTTTTAAAATCTGAAATGCTCTTTTCCATGACGGTTTCCAAATGTGTCCGTTTAAGAATGCAATGCTATTTGACAAAGACCAAAATTAAAACGGAAAAATCCCATTTTGCCAGCAGTGTTGCTTGTATAGCCATGTAGCTCGGCAAACTCCAGGCCCGTCCCTAGTGCAGGGCAGGACAGGACTCTTGGTGGGCATCTGAGTGGAGGCTGGAGATGTGTGGAGTTGCCATGGTGATGGCTGTCAACAAAGGTTACCCCTAGTGGAACCTCTTTGGCCCTGTGACCCACACACAGAGTTGGAATAATAGACTCTGTAAGTGGCTTCTGCTCTGCAAATAGAGACAGGGCTGGAAATCAATTATTAATGAGCTGGGTGACATTGACATTCATCCACATTTAATAAGCACAGCCCAGCAACCAGAGGAGAGCTGGGTTTTGCCCAGCAAAGTCCCACGGGTCTGTAGGGAATTCAGAGAAAAAGAAAAAGCTGGGGACAGAAATGCAAAGAGAAGGGGATGAGGTCCATAGCCACTAAACAGATTTTAATTATTTAGATTCCTCTGCTTGACATTCCTTTTGATACCAGTTTTTAATCCTAAATAAACTCAAAGGATTTGACAGTCAGATCATACAGAGCATCTCCTCTGTGCTGCCTCCCAAATGCCAAGCAGAGAGATAAATCAGAGGTGATGGGCTTATCCACAATTTGAGGGGGGGGGCAGTTTGCAGTGTTCTGATAGACTAATTGGCCGCACCTTCATTTGTGATTCTAAAGCCCTTTGGTTCATTTTTGGACTTCTTTGCAGGCAAGTACAATGTTAATGTAACATTTACAAAAAAAAAAAGATTTTGAAATATGTGTCCTCATTGCCTGTGTTCTCCATGCAGAATAAATAGGACTTTGGTTTCTAAGGCTTTCTGCAGGAATCACTCTGGGTTGTCTTTTCAATTTCCTTCCAAAGCAGACTGTGATTTCTTTATATATGAACGAGTTCAGAGAAAAGCTGCGTTTGCACTGAACTGGAGGCTGACGCAAACTACATATGCCGTCTTTCTAAGAGGGGGCCTTGTTTTATTTAAAAAGATGCCTGCACTCTAAAGTGGGAACGAGGGGGCAGAGACACAGCTAATTTTCTAGAACCACTTCACAGATTGGTAAATGAGGACCCAAAGGAATGAGCTGACTGTGAAATTTGTTCAGCTGACCTTTGAATTAAAAACGCCAGCCAGTCAGCTTCCCTTCCGTGCAAAGTTTGTCAAGTGTGGGGCCTGGCCTCTCACCCTTTGATATTCTCGTGGTTTTTCTGGAGTCTGTCACTTGAAGGGCTGGGAAGGAGGACAGGACCATCCTCTGCCTCTGCCCTCCAGACCCATCCCAGCTTCTTAGACTGTTCCTTCAGCAGTCTTGTCTTTCCTAGATGCTGGTTCACAGAACCCAGCATGGCGGCGAGGGGAGACTTCTTGGGGAGATGTGTCGCTGGCTGCCCAGGTCTGCAGCGAGTTACCCGTGTCTGTGGAGCCCAGCCTGCCTCGTAGCATGCTGACAAAGGAGGCCAAGGTGCTCAGCAGAGACTGGAGTCAATTAAAGGCTGCGACTTGGGAAAAGCCCTCCTTGCGTCTCCCTTTGTAATCTGGACCCTTCACCTTTTGATATTCTAGACGCTTTTCTTTTGCCCTCTGTCAGCGCAGAAGTTCTGAAGGTGACTGATGTCTCAGGCCAATAATTACATGTGGCAAAAGTTCTGAAGCTACAGGTTTAGATGTCTCTAATCTCAAGGCAAAAAGCTTGAGGTTTCACAGTCCCTTCCTGTTGGGCAGGGTTGAGACACTGGACAGAGGGAGCTGGAAGCCTATCAGCGTGCTACCTGAGAGCAACTTGAGACCTGCCTCTGCGACTGCTAGAAGTCTCTTGATATCAGAGGCAGGTGGTAGGGGGCTCTACCCCTCTTTGGCCATTGCCCACACCCTTGTGTTTATTTCCGTGGGAGGTGGGAAGTTTGGATTCACTGCTACTAGAATCCTTCAGTTTCAATTTTTACATTTTGCAGTCTTGTCATTTTATGACTTCAGCTCCTTAGAGACTGATTAATTTGCATTCTGTAAGACCTTACTTCAGGCACACAGTATTGGTCAGCTCAGTGGATCAACAAATACTTATTGGGCACATGCCATGCTTTGGGCACAGTGCTAGTGCACAGCAGTGGACTCCAAACAGGGTCCCTCTCCCCATGCACGTGTGGTGTAACTGGGAAGACCAGGCTGATACATGTGGAAAGTGCCAGCAGAGGGTGGCTGGGTCGGGGGGACCTTGGGAGCCAGGGCAAGGGTCATCTGACTTAGACCTGGGGCTCAGGGAAGATTTCTTAAGGAGCTGCTGTCTAGCCTGAGATGGAAGAGTGGATTTGAATTTGCCATGTGACAAGGAAAGGAGAACGCTAGATCAGAGAGAGGGAGCTGGGAGGTGAAAGAAGCTAGAGGAGGTGGACTGGTCTTTCTCCTGAGAGTAAGCGAAGCTTTGGAGGGTCTTACAACAAGGGAGGAGCTTAATCTCTTCCTGTTTTAGTAAATTCACTCTGGCTGCACTGGGACAATGTTTTGGAATTTGGGACTTAACACTATTGTTTTATTTTGTTTAATAGTAAGAAATTGGGTCTCTGTGGGCTGGAGGAGGTGGTCCCACCAGATCACAGGGCCGAGAGAGGGCTAGATGACCCCTTTCATGTGCCTGAGCCTCAAATCTATTTGAGCCCCCCTCTTCCACTGTTGGGGCTTCCCTGGTGGCTCAGACAGTAAAGAATCTGTCTGCAGTGCCATCACTTCAGTCGTGTCTGACTCTTTGCAACCTTGTAGACTGTAGCCTACCAGGCTCCTCTATCCATGGGATTCTCTAGGCAAAAATACTGAAATGGGTAGCCATGCCCTCCTCCAGGGGATCTTCTTGACCCAGGGATCAAACCTGTGTCTCTTATGTCTCCTGCATTGGCAACTGGGTTCTGTACCATTAACACCACCTGGACCTGGGTCGGGAACATCCCCTGGAGAAGGGAATGGCTACCCACTCTGGTATACTTGCCTGGAGAATTCCAAGGACAGAGAAGCCTGGCAGACTTCAGTCCATGGGGTCTTGAAGAGTTGGACACAACAGAGCAACTGACACTTTCACTTTCTCCCACTGTCATTTGCTGCAGGCAGCTCACCCTGTCCCTAGACACTCAGTTTCCCCAAATGCTTGTGTCCCCTGTGTTAGTCATTTGCCCTAGCACCACCCCTCAGCCTTGGCTTATGTAGACTTCCTCTTTCTCTTCCCCCTGCTCCCAGTCTTTCTTTCTAAAAATAATATCCCCAGGCCTGCACACGCTCACACACGCTTTTGGCCGTCGTTGAATTTGGAAGGCAGTCGTGTAGTAGAATTCCGGAAGGCTGGCTTAAAGTACCCATTTATTTTTTAAAAGTAGTTTCCTGCTTTCCAATATTCCAGGGGATATTTCCCCTGTCATTTAGAAGAGGGGCCTGGTGAAATAACAAGTCAGGCATGAGGGGAACGTGCATCACCCCCCACTCGGAAACTCCGGTAGGAAATGAAGCTCTGAGCCACTGAAACAACCCAGGGAAGTCACACACGGTGAAATAGCACATTCTGGATGCACAGGGGGTGAGTTACGGCCACATGTGCCCCAGGCTGTTTCAGATGCAAGACTCTGGTCACTGGATGCTGTGGGGACCCTTCACCTCTCCACCTTGGTGTCTTCTACTGACTGTGATGCTTGACTGCTCTCTCTTCAAAGTCATGGGGACCCCACTGTTCTGGCGAGTCCTAGTTCTGAAATGACTGGAGAACCTTGTGTCACTCTTGGTGCTAAATTCAGGTTCTGCCCTGACTTCAAGAATAAGAGTCAGAATTTGAATGAGACTGAACATAATGCCTCCTATTGTTTATTGAGCTATTACTTTGTTCCCATCTCTGTGGTAGGTTCATCAGCCCATGTTCTCAGCAAATCCTTCCATCCAGCCAGTGGGGAGTTCTGCTTGTCCTTTTACAACAGAAGTAACCAGGCTTGAGGAGATAATATGGCTTGCTCATGACCCCTGACCTATAAGCTGCAGATCTGGGGTTCAGACCCAACACCTCTGATTGTAAAAGCCACATTTTAACCGCCTCGTTGTGCCATCACTCACCCCCTGGGTGACCCTTCCCTCTCTGGGCTTTACTGTCTCTACCGCATCAGAATGAGATGGAACCTTTAGTTCACAGGAAATCGCTTAAGGAACCTCCAAATGTAGAAGCGAGAAAATGCAGTTTTCCTGGATGGAGGGTGGGTATGTGAGGCTCGGGGTAAGCAGGAGAGGCCCTGAAACACTCAGCAAGTCACCTCCCTCCACGAGGGGCAGACACTTCAGCTGTGACCCTGACCTCACACCCCAGCCCAAATGGAGGAAACTGCCTCCGCGTCTCCTATCTGCTCCCCTCGCTGCCCGGCTGCCTGTCCTCCCACCTCCCGTTGTCTCCTCCTTTCTTGGCAGCCTTCTGCGCTCTGGTTTCCTTGCTTCCTCTTGTCTGAGGTAGCACTCATTCAGAGAGTGGGATGGGGATGGAAGTATTAACACTCGCCATGCAGGATGGTGGCGAGGGTTAAATGCCCACATACATGCCACACGCACAGCCCAGTGCCCAGCACAGGGCACTCAGCAGCTGGTGGATCCCGCTGTGATGCATTTGAATGTCATTCTAAGGACACAGAGGGGACTTGGAGGCTCAGGAACACTTGAAGAGTCAGGAGCCCTGGTTAGAATCTCTAGTCCTGATTGGCTCCCTCTGCCCCATCACCTACCTCCAGGGGCACAGAAGCACCAAGAACCCTTCTTGGCCACAGCCCTTGTGCCCCAGAGGCCTCCAACGGCCACTCCTGCCCAGGACACCCCTTCCAGACCTCCCTGTGTCCCCTGATGGATGCCTCTTTTGCTGACCCAGGAAATGACCCTGTTAAGGGAGAAAGGGTAATACTTCGGGTCTAACCTTGAGCTGCCCCAGCTGTGACTCGGTCTTTGCAGTTTAGCCTATCTTGCTGTCCCCTCAGAAGACATTTTCTAACTCATGCCCCAGGTTTCTAGGGACAGAGGAAGTTCACCAGTGAAGAAAGATTTAAGGTGATTTTAGTGGGGAAGGGGTCTTTCCTGCTCCATTATGAGCCCCATGAGAACAGGGACCCCATCTTCCCTGGCTGCTGCCCCAGAAGCGAGTATTGGGTCAGGTTCCTACGAGGAGTTCATTAAAGTGATTCAGAATGAAGGACAGGTGACTTGATTAGGTAAGAGCAGCTCACAGTGAGGAAGGGGCCTTACCCCACTGTTGCTCCACTCGAGGTGAGAGTGCAGCTAGAGACGGCCCTATGGTCGGGCCGGGTCTGATTCCAGCTTCATCATTTAATCCCCGTGTCACCCCGAGCGATGGTTTTGCCCTGTTAGATCCTTGTTGTTTGCCTCCCTGAAACTACAGTGAAAAGAGTATGTACTTAAAAGGGACTCAGGGGGACTTGATGACTTAGTAAATAGAAACAGCCTCGGAAACTGTACTCAACACCTGGTTTGTGCTAAGTATTGTCATCATTATTACACACTTGAGATATTAGAGAGGTTTGTTTATTGTTTGAGGGCAGGTGTGTGTCTTACTGAGTTCTGTGCCCTGGTACTAGCTCATGAGGGCTTCCAGGTGGCGGGCACAGTGGTAAAGAATTCGCTTGCCAATACAGGAGACATAAGAGATGCGGGTTTGATCCCTGTGTCGGGAAGATCCCCTGGAGAAGGAAATGGCAACCCATTCCAGTACTCTTGCCTGGGGAATTCCATGGACAGAGGAGCCTGGTGGGCTACAGTCTATGGGGTCATAAAAGAGTTGGACCCTACTGATCAGTTGAGCATATGCTAGCTCGCCTAGCACATAATAGGAGTCCCTATTGCTGGCTCTATTTGCAATGATAAAGAAAAAGTTATCATACTGTGTCGGCCCTTGAGTCAGAGGGAGAGACCTTTGCAGCCAGAGGCGCTGTGATCAAAGCATTGAAATCTTGAGCAATTTAACCCAGGTCACCCTCCATGTTAAAGTTGAAGCTGGGACCAGGACGCAGGTCCAGGCAGGACAGAAGTTAGCCCTGTGGTCTTTCCATTCATTGTGGGGGCTTCTCCATGTCACAGTCACACTTGCAGTGACCCTTGCTATGTTTACACCACAAGAGAGATCTGGAACACCTATGGAGGGGATGATGTGGCTCCAGCAGAGATCCCGTATGGTCCTGGAGTCTTAGGGTCAAGCAGCCTTGGGTACAGAATATCAGCATGGAGAGGCTGCAACCTGAAGGACAGTCTCCCTGGGTTTTATTTGCCAGTCTTTTTACAACCATGATTAATGACTCTGAAATTTACAAGCCTCTCATTCAAACAAGTGAGGGGAGCTCCCCAGGATTGCTTTGTGCCTTTAAACTCTTCCAATATGTTGAAGCTGGAAAGAGAGAGGAGGCGTCCCCATCATTAGCAGCGGTGGTCCAGGGAAAGCCAGGCTTTCTAAGAAAGGCACAGGGAGGGGGGCGGGGAGTGGGGCAGTGTCTATCACTGAGCTGGAAGCCTGAGCCTCACTGAGAGTTCCCGTCAGCAGGTTGAAATCAGGGGGAGAGTTACCTCCTCTCCTGACTAGATCGTGCATATCGATGATTTGTGCAGGCTGTTATGCACCAGGCCACCCTTTATCATCTTCTTAAAGGCAACCAAGAATCTCTGGGGACCTCTCTGTGCTCTGATATTCTGTGAGCAGGAAGTCGAGAGCCATTACAATGAAAAATGGCCGCAAGGATGCAGATGCACACCAAGGGCAGACAGTGGGCTGAGCAAACACATTTATGTTCAAGGGGCAAGGGAGGAGTGGCTTGTCATGAGGAAGGATCAGCTTCCTTTCTCAAGGAGCTGCTCCCAGTGACTGCTTTACAAGATGGGAGACTTTGTGCTTGCTTTGGCAGGGGCTCCTGCTTGCAACCCGAGGGTTGCATCGATTCATTCCAAGTAGTGTTGGTCAGCAATGGGAGTCTTGCCTTCTGGAGAATTACTCCTTAAAGACATCCCCTCGAGCAAGCCCAGCCTGAGGAGTATCGAGCCAAGGTCCCCAGGGGGGGATTATTCACTTAATAATCAGGTCTTTCCTCCTGATTCCCTCCAAGACTCCCTTCCCCTCAGCCTGTGCCTCTCTATCAAGGCAAAAATCTAATCAAAGGAATGCAGGAGCAAAGGGACTTGAAAAAAATCAGAGGAGGGATAGTCACAGAAATGCAACATAATGAGGTTCCCTGAGCAGACTTCAAAAGGTCAGTTGGGCTCTGGAGCCCCATGCGATGACCTCATGATCAAACTATTCCTTCGTAGCCCTGTTAGGATCCAAATTGTGCTCATGTGTGAGCCGGAAAGGTGTTCTGGTGGGAGCAAAGCCCACCTCCGCCCCCACCTCCAGCTGCCGCCTGCAGTAATTGGGCATCATAACTCTTAACACTTGGATTTGATTTTCCAGGGAAGACAAGCCAAGTTCCTGTGCATGGGTGCTGCGTTTTCATCCGTCCCTTCTGTCTGATTTCCCTGCTCTTGCAGCCCGAGCCTAATGCAGGGAGACAGTGTGGCTTTTGATGCCAGTAATCTTGAAGACCTTTGCTCCTCAGCTGAAAACTGGGCTCTTGGAAAGTGAGGTTCTTAGGCTCCAAAGACTGCAGGAAGATGAGCCCAGGGAGAGATGGGGCTGTTATTATTGTAGACATTTTAGGAAGTGGCCATGCTGTTCTCCAGGCCCAGACACCAGGGACTGATTAAGATAGAGAGGACACATAGATACTTCAGCCCCACCCAGGACTGTCGACTACAGCCCAGGGCCAAATCCAGTCCTCCACCTACTCTTGTTTTATTGGATCCTGGCCACGTCCATTCATCTACTTATTATCTGCGGCTGCCTTCATGCCACAATTGCAGAATTGAGCAGCTGTGACAGAGACCCTAAGATCTGCAAAGTCTGAAGTTTTTACTCTCTGACCCTTTACTATCTCTCCAATCCCAGATTCACACATTGGTTCTCACAAACCTATAAATCCCTTATGTCCCAGAGCAAATTATCCTTGGTTTGGGATCAGGTGAGATGGGCTTCCCTGGTGGCTCAGCAGTAAAGAATCCTCCTGTCAAGCAGGAGACCCAGGTTCCATCCCTGGGTTGGGAAGATCCCCAGAGAAGGAAATGGCAACCCACTCCAGTATTCTTGTCTGGGAAATCCCATGGACAGAGGAGCCTGGTGGGCTATGGTCCATGGGGTCTGGTCTCAAGAGTCTAATGCAACTAAACAGTGGCAGATATGGCAGAGGCAGTTCTGGGCTCCAAGAGCAAGATAGCCACACCACGCTTGTCCCTTGAGTCATCCATTCAAGGCTTGCTTGCCCTGAGATGTTATCATCAATGTCATCATCTTCATAGGTCCTTCCCCTGGGGAACTCCCAGGCTTATTGGCCCCAACTACTGTGGAGAAAAGGATGTTTCTGAAAAATAATTATCTGTTCAAACAAGATAAGCCCTTTTCTCTCATCTACTCCATTGATCTAATTTTAGAATTGAAGAAACAGATTCAGTGAAAGGAAAAGTCTTGTTACAGATCTCAGTTCAGTTCAGTTGCTCAGTTGTGTCCAACTCTTTGCGACCCCATGGACTGCAGCACGCCAGGCTTCCCCATCCAACACCAACTCCCAGAGCTTGTTCAAACTCATGTTCATTGAATCGGTGATGCCATCCAACCTCTGTCCCCTTCAGTCGTCCCCTTCTCCTCCAGCCTTCAATCTTTCGCAGCATCAGGGTCTTTTCCAGTGAGTCAGGTTTTCACATCAGGTTACAGATCTCATGACGAGTTAATAGCACAGTTGGAACCAGAATCTAGGTCTTCCAAGCCAGGGAACTTAGATCCCAGCAGATGGCTGAATTAATTCTGCCCTGTCCTCTGAATCTGGTCAATAGCAACCAGTGCCCTTGGTACCATTTTGGGGAGGAAAAGTCGACTGTGTGACTCAGCAGTTTCTACCTCTGAAGAACCTGTCCCTGGTTCCTTAAGTGCGACCGATTGCAGTGATTATTCACATAAATTGCACTTGTCACTTCTCTGCACAATGCCAGACCAGGGGTAACGTGAGCTCCTTGTAAAAGGAACCCCCCCCTTTTTTTTTTCTTCAGGGTGATTATAAATTAGATATGAATGTAGGCTTAGGATCCTTGCAGACATTGTCCCAGGGAATTCTTTATCTTGCATACATTTACAGAATAACCTTTGGAAAGGTTAGGCCACTGTTGGAATTGAAGTACAACTTTGAAGTTTAAAAATTCCAAAATATTTGGTGAATATAGTAATCCCAATTGTCTGTCCTCTCTGACTTGCTGTACAACCCCTCACCAAGATACTGTTGAAGGAGTGAAAACATGAATTGGACTCCAAAGAGCCATCCAGGGGCTCATTGGAGAATTGACTTACATTCATATCAGTATGTGAGGATGTCTCGGGGTCAGAGCATGGGTCACCTAGAGTTTTCTCCACATTTCAAGAATTCAATGTCTGTGACTGATGTGATTTGGCTGATAGGAGGAGAAAAACCCAAAGAATCAGAAAACAGAGTTGAAGGGTGACTGGTATTGATGGCAAACAAGACAAGATCACAGTGGCTCTGGCCTGGGATTTTCCACCCCCGGGATCTCAACACGTAGAAACAAAGTCACATCAACATCAAAGATCGGCTCTAGCTCCTGCTTCATCCACTCTGACCAGCCGAGCAGCCTTGGACTTTGCTTCTCTCAGATTTCCTTTCCTCATCTTTTTGCTTAAGGTAGTGGTTCTCCAGTGGGACACTAGGCAGGGTCCAGGGACATTTTTGATTGTCAAACTAGGGTTTTAAGGCATCTATGTAAGTAGATGCCAGGGATGTTGTTAAACACCTCGTAATTCATAGGATAGTGCTCCCTCAAACCACTTTCCCAGCAAAAAATTATCATACAAAAAAAACACTGCCCTGAAAAGTCAAAAGTGCTGACACTGAGAAACCTTGACTTACAGAAAGGGTCTCAACCTTGCTCAACATGTATCTGTACCAGAAAAAATACCATGTCTTGCACATAGTGGTCACTTTATTGTTAGTTATCTGCTTCTTTGTTAAAAATTTTATTGGAGTATAGTTGACTCACAATATTGGATTAGTTTCAGGTGCACAACAAAGTGTTCTAGTTATATGTGTGTGTGTGTGTATATATATATATATATACTCATCCTTTTTCAGTTTTTTTTTTAACAGATACATTCTTACAGAATGTCGAGTAACGTTCTCTGTGCTATACAACAGGTCCTTGTTGAATACCTATTTTACATATAGTAGTGTATGTATGCTAATTCCAATCTCTTGATTTATCCCTCCCTTCCATGTTTCCCCTTTGGCAATTATAAGTTTGTTTTCGATTTCTGTGAGTCTGTTTCATAAATAAGTTCGTTTGTATATTTTTTAAAAATTAGATTCCATATATGAGTGATATCGTATGATATTTGTCTTTGACTGACTTCACTTGGTGTAATCTCTAGGTCCACTGGTGTCACTGCAGATGGCATTGTTTCATTCCTTTTTTGTGGCTGAGTAATATTCCATTGTATGTAGGCACCACGTCTTCCTTACCTGTTCCTCGGCCAGTGGGCACTTAGGTCTCTTCTCATCTTTGCTTCTGTGAACAGCGCTGCAGTGAACACAGAGGTGCATGTGTCTTTTTGAATTATGTGTTTTTTTCTGGATATATGCCCAGGAGTGGGATTGGTGGGTCATATGGTAATTCTATTATTAGTTTTTTTTTTTTTTTTTAATTTATCTATTTATATGGCTGTACCAGTTCTTAGTTGTGGCACATACGATCTTTGAGGCATGCAGGATTTTTTTTTAGCTGTGGCATGTGGTATCTAGTTCCCTGACCAGGGATCAAACTCGGGCCCAGTGTATTGGGAGCGCAAAGTCTTAGCCACTGGACCATCAGGGAAGTCCCTATTTTTTAGTCTCTTAAGGAACCTCGTTAATGTTCTCCGTAGTGGTTGTACCAATTTATATTCCCCCTACTTCCAAAGTAACTCAGTGGATAAAGAAACTGCCTGCTACCCAAGAGATGCAGCTTCGATCCCTGGGTCGGGAAGATCCCCTGGAGAAGGACATGGCAACCCACTGCAGTATTCATGCTTGCAGAATCCTGTGGGTATATGAGCCTGGCGGGCTACAGTTCATGGGGTCTCAAAGAGCTGGACACGACTTAGCAGAGCACACAGCACAACATTGTAGGAAAGTTCTGTTTACTCCACACCCTCTCCAGCATTTATTGCTTGTAGTGGACACTTAAGAAATATTTGTTGAACAAATAAATATATGAAAATAGATGGATATATGAATGATTGAATATTATAAAAGTGCTAAAATGTTTACTAAACATTTTTAGCACTAAAAGTGCTAAAAATATAGTGTGTTGGCATTATGCCCGGCACATAGTAGGCTTTCAGCTAATGGTAGCTCGCGATGATGCTGATAACGTTTACCTGAATTTGCTTCATACTCATTTTAAATAAGAATTCACTTGTTTTCATCCTTTGCCAAGATAATAGGCAGTCTGTGCAGGCAAAAAGCCCAGTGGGGCTTTTACAAATATTGGTTTACAAAGAATCTTTTTCATCTTGTGTTTTGCAGATAGGTAAGCCAAGGGCCACTTGGTTGTGCCTTCATTTCCGCTCCCTCTGGCAGACTTTTCCTAGGCTGGGTTTTGTTTCTCTAAAATTATTGTTTCATTGCTTTGTTGTTCTGAAGGAACCTGTTGGTTAATATTAATGCATTTTTATCTTGGGCCATTTCCTTCCTGTTCTTTTTTCCAACCTGTCATTCTATTTTGCTTCATCCTTTTTAATATCAGTGCTGCTTGCAGAGCCCTTTCACTCACACTCACACACATACACCCCTAAGCCTCAGAGCAAGACTGTAGGGGTGTCATCATCTCCATCGAACAGATGGAGAAACTGTGACTGGGGAAACTAAATGATAGCTAATCAGTAGCTTCTGGTTCCTCCTTATTACTTCTCTCCTTAGATGTGAGAACTGCAAGAGATTTAGGGACAGAGGTCACAGAAGGGGTGCTGACTTGCCCAAACACACATAGGAAGTAATATCCAGGCAGGTCTACTAATGCTCCCATCTTATCTTTGTCAGCTCTTATTTCCCCCAACCACTCCTAAAGATTGTTTTGCAACTGGATCTCTCATGCATTCATTTATTCATTCATTTATTCATTACTCCTCAGTGCCCAGAGGCAGTGCCTTTGTGCTGTGTCCTGATGTGAAAATAAAGCTGGGTTTGGGTTTTGTTCTGCTACTTATCAGTAGAAAGCATTTGCCTAAATTCCTTAACTGCTGTGAACTTCAGACTCTCTTATCAGAAGTAGAGATGACAACCCTTGACCTGTGTCACAGAGTTGTCATGACAGCCAGTACTGATCAAGGCAATAGAAGGTGTTTGCAAACTGCATTTTTATGAGGGTTTCTCTACTCTCTCTTCCCTCCCTCCACTCCCCACTCCATGTCTAGAACTGGCCAATATTAACACTTCCGTTACACTGGCATGTGACTTCATGAAGAAAAGTAATGATAATTGGGATGGCTAATATTTATTGAGCGCTTTTCACTGTCAGCTTCTCCACTAAACACTTATGATCTCACTTAATCCTCTAAATACTTTAAAATTTTGAGTATCTCCATCTCACAGATGAGGCAGTTGAAGCCCAGGGTTGCACAGCTAACCACAGGCCAGGCCAGGATTGAATTTAAGTTCTATTGGATTAAAAAGCCCATGGTCTTCATTCACTTACTTATGCATTTTTTAAGAACCCTACCCCCATCAGCGCCAGGCCCCGCCACTGGCACTGGGAGACCCTGCAGATGCTTCCTGAACCTTCCCCCACCCCCTCAGCCAAAACTAGGCTGGCAACTCATCTCTCCTGCACGAGGTATGGGGACATGTGTCCTCCTGATGGCCAGCAGTCCCATCAGCTGTGTCAGCTGGTGTCCCCGGGAAGCGGATGACATTAGCGCTTCCAGCTGGGAACAGCTGATCTGCACAAAGGGAGGGCCCAGGAGGCTCAGAGAAGGAAGTGAGGGCTGCTGGCAGCACAAGCACAGTGATTGTCTGCCGAGGCCCCCTGAAGACCGTGGTCCTCGGGCCGGTCCCCTCAGGCTTCCTGAGCCACTGCCTGCCAGAGCGTACTGTTTGGGACTTTCACCCCTCCTGGCTCATCTCCAGGGGTTTCTTCAGGACGAGGTTACTTCATGGCCTGAAGACCACACGGATTGAAATCTCTGTAAAAACCTGTAGGGCTTTTGTAGTGCAAACACAACTGTGGCCTGTGAACAAATATTGACTTTTGATGCTAACTCTCTCATGGATGGCCACCCTTGGGAGAGGCCCATCGCAGGCCCCTGAGCAGGTCAGAGGAAGCCAGAGTCAAGGGCAGATGCATCTTGGATCTCAGAGGACCCTCTCCCAGATGGATCTCGGTGGTCTTGACACACAAGCAGCTTGCAGTTTTGCTGCTGCTGGGAGCAGAACAGCAAGACTCCACTGTGACTCTTGTGATAGTTTGCTAGTGCTGCTGTACAGCTTGGTAGTTTAAAACAGGAGATTCAGTCTCTCAAGGTTCTGGAATCTAGACGTCCAAAATCAAGGTGTCAGTTGGGCTTCGTACTCTCTGAAGGCTCTTCCTAGTTTCTGGTGGTTCCTGGTAATCGTTGGTGCTCTTTGACTTGCAGATACATCACTCCAGTCTCTGCCTCCATCGTCACATGCTGTTCTTGTGTGCACTCTCTGTGTCCAAACGTCCTTCTTCTTCTAAGGACACCAGTCATTGGATTAAGGCCAACCCTTATCTAGAATAACCTCTTCTTAATGTGATTACATCTACAAAAACCCTAGGGCTTCCGCAATGGCTCAGTAACAAAGAACCCACCTGCCACTGTAGGAGACACAGGTTCGATCCTTTGGTCGGGAAGATCCCTTGGAGAAGGAAGTGGCAACCCACTCCAGTATTCTTGCCTGGGAAATCCCAAGGACAGAGGAAGGCTACAGTCCATGGGGTTGTAAAGAGTCTAACATGACTTAGTGACTAAACAACGACAACAACAAAGACCCTGTTTCCAACTAAAGCCACATTCATGGGTACCAGGAATCAGGACTTAAACCACTCCTTTTAGGGGACACAGTTCAGCCCACACCACCACTCAGGGGGTGTTTTTCACTTAAGGAAGGATATGTACCTCCTCACAGCCTTCCCAGCTGCCTCCACGTTACCTGAAGGGACCTACCTAAATCACACATCTGGTTAGATCACTCCCCTTCCATGGTGGTCCACTACCCGCAGGGAAGCATCTCATCTCCTGGTCTGGCTTTCCTCCACCTGTAACCACTGTCTCCCCCTCTACATTTTGTGTCTGACTGCCCTCTGTGCTTACAGTCCTCTGAACAGGCCTTGTGGTTGTGGTGGTTGTTTAGTTGCTAAGTCATGTCTGACTCTTTTGTGACCCTGTGGACTCTAGTCTACCAGGCTCCTCTGTCCATGGAATTTCCAAGGCAAGAATACTGGAGTGGATTGCTCTTTCCTCCTCCAGGGGGATCTTCCTGACCCAGGGATCGAATCCACAAATCCATTGTCAGGTGGGTTCTTTACTGACCGAAGCACCAGGGAAGCAGGCCTTGGTCCAGCTGTGTTCAAGGCCCTCACACACACTGTCCCGCTTGTCAAAAAGGCCTGCCCTCTTCCTCTGGTAACTCCCACTGCTTATTCCTCATGCCTCAACCTGGAAGTCATCTCCTCTCTGGAGTCTTCTCTGACCCTCCCTGATACTGTGTCAGGTGCCTCCCGGGCTCCCTCTCCGCCCATCCCCATTGGCTCACACATCATACTGCATTGCAGTTGTCTCTTTACCTGGCTGTGCCTCCAAATTAGCTGCCAGACTTGAAGCTCAGGATCTGTGTCTTCCTCTCCATTGAATCCCCAGTCCTAGTTCATGGCCAGCAAAAAAGAATGCTTCCTGAATTGAATAACCAATTGCAGGAGTGAATAAGAAAGAAAGCAGAAAGCAAAAATAATAATAGTACCCCGACCACATTACTAATGTGAAAATTAAAGGAGACTTTTTCATCTTTCTGCCAGCAACAACCTGACACCAAATTTAGCCAGTGACAAGTTCTCAGAGAACTGATGTTTCAGAGAACATTATTATGCCAGCAATGGGTCAGAACTTAAGATAAACCAGGAGGGCCGTTCCTAGGGCAGTCTTGACATGTTGTTTGGAATGTCGGGTGGTGGGCCACGCTAAAAGTGACTGTAGTGCTCACGGCCTTCTTTTGAGTTTTCAGCCCCATTTCATTTCTCATCAAAGGTGGAAGACAATAGAAAAAGTGGCTAAATCGAATTGATCTCTTCTGCTCTGACACATGATGGTGTAGCTCTTTTGCATGATTGAACACATCAGCCTGCTGAAGAATTTAAAAAAAACTGTAATCCCCCCTCCTTTTTTTTTTTCATTGTGTTTAGCCAAAACAAGCTGTGAAAGAATGTAAAATATATCATTTTGTTGGCACCATCTCACAAGTGAGTCAGTGAGCTTGCTCACATTTACCACTAAAATTGGATTCTAACCTCCCCAAAATTTATGACAACTGCTCCTTCTTGTGGCTTAAATGTTGACATATAATTAATTTAGGATTTCTTTCTGAGGCTTGCTGTCCAGGTTTGTACCTGCCACAGAAATATCCTTGAAAGTTTATCTAAAAGCTGGGGCCATGAAAAAAGGAAACTCTACTGAAGCTTTATAAAGCAGGTTGGCTATGCCAACAGGAAGAGCCCAAGGAGAAAGGGAGAGAGACTGCCAAGATGGCAGAGGTGCCAGGTTGGAGACATGGAATTTGCAGTTGGGGGAAGCTTTGGGTTCCTTCTGCCACTCTCCCTTCTGGGTCGCTCTGATGTGTTCCCTCTTTGCTCTGCACATGTCCTTTCATGAGATGAGCAGGCGCTGGTCCAGCCCATGAATAACCTAGGCGTGGACACCCCAGGCTGGTACTTGCCACCCTCGGATCAAGCTGGTCCTGATGCCCATGTCTCTTTATTGTCATGAGCTAGTGTAGAAGAGAAGGTGACAGGAGCTACTGGAAATTATCACCTATTACCTGGCCGGCACTGATGTAAGGACTTTAGCAGTAAGCTCATTTTATTTTATTGTCTCAACTACCTGGAGAGGTTAGAATTATGATCTTTGCTTTGTAGGTAAGAGAAAAAAAACAAAACCCTAAGGCTCAGAGAGGTTAAGTGATTTATCAGAGATCACTCAGACTAGAGAGAGAAAAAGTGACAGTTCATGTGTGCAGCACTTCTGTTAGGCCCTGTCTCAAGGTAACCCTTGGTGGTGGAGTCTCACCTCTCCCACCCACCCTTAGAGGAGAGGCCGAGGGTCCAGGAATGGGGTCACTTGAGCAGGTGCAGAAAGCTAAACAGTGCCCGAGTGTGGACGGCTACCCAGCCTGGCTGAACCACCGGCTAGGGCTTGCTCCCCACCATGCTGAGATGCCGGCAGATCTGGGTAGCTGTGTCCCTGTTTCCCTATCACATTCCACACGCCCAGGGGTGAGGGGCCCTTGACTTCACCTTGCTGGTTCCTGACAGCCTTGCTCCCCGAGGGTCTGGATATCACTGGCTATAGCCTCAGGAAGGAGAAACAGACAGTGAACAGAAGATATGTAGCTACTTCCAATCTATGAGGACTCCCTTATAGAAGCTCAGTCCCAGATTCAAGTTGATGTTTGACAGAAAACAACAAAATTCTGCAAAGCTATTACCCTTCAATTAAAAAATAAGTAAATTAAAAAAAAAAGAAGCCAAGCCTCAGTATAGGGTCCTTTTTTGACACAGTCAGTAAAGGCATCCCAGGAAACTCGCCGAGTGAAGGTAGGAAAGGCCAGGTTCCAGTCCCCTGGTGGCCATCTCCCACCTGTGTGACCTGGGGCCAGTCCTTTATCATTCTAACACCTCTTCAAATTGAGCAACTTAAGTTCGCATGTCTCAGTTCCGCTTCATGCTGGTGTTGTGACTTTGGAAAGTTACTTAACCTCTCTGAGCCTCTGTATTCTTAACGCTAACAGGAGGAGACTAATAGTCCCCAGTTCATGGGGTGATTGTAGAGACTAACTGGGTTGATGTGTGGATCTCAACAGCGAGTAGAGGGTGGGTTTACCCTCCCAGAAGGCTGTGGCGATGTCTAGAGACATTTTTTTTTTTTTTTAATACTTATTTATTTGGCTGTGCTGGGTCTTAGTTGCGGCATGCAGAACCTTTAACTGCGGTGTACGGATTTCTTAGTTGTGGTATGTGAGATCTAGTTCCCTGACCAGGGATTGAACCCAGGCCCCCTGCATGGGGAGCATGGAGTCTTAGCCAGTGGACCACCAGGGAAGTCCTGGAGACGTTTTTGATTGTCATGACTTGGAAAGGGGAGGAGAGCTATTGGCATTTAGTGTATACAGGACAGAGATGCTGCTAAACATTGTACAAAGCCCAGGTCAGCCCCCTTGACAAAGAATTAGCCGATCCAAAATGTCAGTAGTGCCAAGTTGAAGATCACTGCCATAAAGCATTTAGAACTTTTCCTGGCATATAGTAAGCATTCAATAAACATTTGTTATCATCAGTGGATTCACTTCTCCCTTTAATCCCCTGAAATATTTACTGGGGACCCACTCTGTGGTAGGTATATGTGAAATACTGCGATGAGAGAGGCATACACGGTCTGTCCTCCTGAAGGCAGCTGAGGCTACAGTCAGACATTAATCAAATACACAAACTCATGACTCCAAATTATTGTGAAGCTGGAGCGTGTTGAAGGAGAAAAGGGAGGGCTGAGCAGGGAGATTTAACCAGGAACAAGGCAGGGGAGGCTCCCTGAAGATGTGGCATTGAAGCTGACAGCTCAGGGTAAGCAGAAGGCAACCAGGAAAAGGACGATGGGGAAAGAGCTTCCGGCAGAAGAAACTGCCCCGAAAAAGCCCCGAACAGGGACCCAGCTGTGTGCCTCCTTCTGTGTACGAGTCTGCATTCATAGATGGGCACTGCCAATCAGGAATTCCCCGTGTTCTTGCAGGGGGTTTGCAACATTGCACGTGTCTCCATTTAAAGGAAGTTCTCTGTAGCAAAGCCAAGGTCTCTGGTGTAGTGTCAGGTCCCCTGGGGACTGCTGGAGGACTTTGGAGTTCTGCCATACTGGGCTTTGGAAGTGACTTCCAGAGACCCAGAACCAATTGGTGTCATGCCTCAGGTATCCACTCTGTCCTGTCCCAGCTCCTTGATCTCTGGCTCACTTCTTCCCTAAAGCACTTCCTGGCCCTCCATCCTATGTGCCTGGTCTGTCTTGGAAGAGTTAAACCCAGCCCCTGCCTACCAGGACCTTGGGATGTAATAGGAAAACTTCCAGTGAGTTCATGTGTTATGAAAGTGCATTTTCCCCTCTTTAATCTTCAAAGTGACCGGCGACAAAAGCAGCACAGAAATTCCCTCTCAGGGCACCTCTGCATCTAAGGGGAAATATTTGTGATAGCCGGAAGCCTCATAGCAGATGGGAGAATGGGTCCGCTCTGAGGGGCCCATTGTTAACTGTCTTTAAATTACACTGGGAGCCCCCACCACCACCTCCTGTCAGTCCCAGTGTTGATTGCAGAGTTCTCTTACATTCCTGAGCAGGAGCTGGGGATGCAAGCAAGACCTAGGCCTGCAGCCACTGGCCTGTGCTCTGTGCCGACCTCCAAGGGCGGACTTGACTCTGACATGGAATTGAAATGTAAATTCAACCTAGAGAGCATGTCTGCTTTTTAGCACTAAATACTGGCCTTAGATTCCCTCCAGAATAACCTCTGCTTGTCTCACACTTCCTATCTTTGCAGGGGGTGGGGTTGGCCTGGGCAGTCATTGTTTCTTTGTAAGATGGTCCACTGGGCAGTGAGTTTCCTGAGAAAACTACACACGTGTGTTTGCAGAGATGGATTGTGATTTTTGGAGGCATCTTTTTCTGTGAGAATGTCTTAAAGCCTACACTGTGTAAAGCACATAGTAGGTATTCCATTTGAATCCATCATTATAGAACATGTCCTTGGACTTGAGGACTGTGTTTTTGTTGTGTTTGTTCTAGACACTCCAAAATCTTGTTTCTAGCATTCTGACCAGTTCTCCTGCTGACCAAGCAATAATACCAACATGAAGAGATTGTAATGAAGTCTTGCATAAAAACCAAAATGGCAGCTGTGAGGCCAGTAGCCTGGCCTTGTTGTCCTAGGAAGGTGCTATTTTGTTTATATTGCAGTAAAAATTCCTTTTTGACACAGCAGCTTTAGGTTGCATAGAAATCTCATGGATGAGAAGTCACATCCACCAATGTCAGTGGATTTCATGTCAGGGTCTCCCCAGGCCTCTAAAGGTTACCTGTGAAAGGACATGGGCAGAAAGGCAAGATCCCATGTGTGGGGACAGAGGAGTGGGAGTGACTCAACAGCAGACATCCTGGCTGTCACTGGGGGGGGGGGGGCTCTAATTTGGAGCACGTCAAGCCTTGGAGTCATACTTTGCCGGTAAAGGCAGACCCTCCCTCAGTAATCTTTTTAGCATCCCACTTCTTCAAAGACACTTGGACCCCAAAGCCCTCATGCAGCCAGAGGACATGTGAATATCCCATCAGTTGCATAGAGGCAATAGATTGGAATCCTCCAGATAGTTCACTCAATCTCAGAATGATAAATGATCAATCATTGCATTCCTCCTAAATGAAATTGAGATGTTAAGATATATTGCTTGGGGCTTCTGCATGGGATTCCTACAGTTGAATTTCCAACAGAAAATGTATTGCTGTGGAATTGCTAGGCAAGGGAGACATTTTGAATCTATGTTAAAGCAAAACATTTGACAGTGGAGAAGCCTGCTTCAGACATGTTAATTTTTTTCATATTTAAAAGTGATTAATCATCCCAAATACCATGAAGCTGGAAGGCCGTAATGCAAACTCTTGGAGGGGAAGGAAGATGCCCATGGCGTGATTCTCTGAAGCGGAAGCTTTTGAAGGAGGCTGTAGGTGAGCTCATGTTGACAGACAAAAAGCACTGACTAAAACTTCATTTGAAAGGACAGAGTCTGGGCAAAACCCTCGGAATACATAGAAATCCACAGATTTACTTTTCAACTAGCACAGAGCAAAAGAAAGGGAAGGGGGAGGGGAAGTGGGGGAGTAGAGAAGAGGAAGAACAGGAAGAAGTTGTCTTGGAGGAAGTCCTTCTCTTCCAATAGGCGTATGTATGTACAGCAACATAGACCTTACTTTCTTGGAAAGTCTTTCCAACTCTCTTGGCAGATCAGGTCCAGGCTTTGATTTGTTCCTGTAAATTTGGAGTTGAGGTCCTAGTGTGTGCATTCACCCCACGGCCTCACCACCTGCTAGCTGTGTAACTTTGAGTGCGTGTCCTTACCTCTCGGTGCCTCTTTCTGAAGCAGTATAATGAGTTAATCGTAGCAACTTGTTCAGAGTGTTAGGGACTGGACACCGTAAATCAAAAGTGCTGTCCTCAGTGAATGTTGCCGGCCATTCTTCCTCCTTGGCACTTACTACAATTTCAATTAATAATCACATGTTCAGTTTAATTATGTACTGAACACAGTGTCTGACAGGCTCACTCAGTGTGCATTCCATGAAGTCAGAGTTAGTGTATGTCTTTTTCAGTCCTAGGTCCCAGGACTTTGCATGGTTCTTAGTAGACGCTTTCACAATTGTGAGGGAGAGAGGGAAAGAAGGAAGGAAGGATTCTCGTGCTTTTCACAAACATGCTTAAAAACAGTATAAAATCCTAACTAAATTTGCCTTTGTGTCTCACTTAACAATCCACTTCACTATCAACTCTACCGACCAAAAACTTGGTACTTTTTTTTTTTTTTTTTTACCTATTCCTTGATTTGCAAGGAGCATGGATCAGGGCTTACTGAGCTCAGAGACCCTGACTATCTCTAAAAGGCCTGACTAACTCCACTCAGCTGGTTGCTGGCTTGTGTTGACACGTTCCCCTCTCCACTTACCAGAGAGTCTGCCACTGCCCCAAGAAGGCCGGTTCCTTTTGTTGCTGGAAACTCTGCTTTAGTGTTGCTTAGAACACACAAAAAAGTTTGAAGCACGTTGAAGTTAAAGTACAGTTAATCAAATGCAAACTCCACTCAGCCCCTATCTGCCAAAAAGAAACCATTTTTAAAATGATTTTCAGAATCCCTGACAGTGCCAACTGTGTTTATGGCAGTGGGGTTGCTGGTCTTCGATGGCCACTGTGGGCGGCGTGTAAGCAGCATTCCAAAATTAAAATCACATTGAACTTGCCGCATTAGCCATCGCCACATCGGAACGCTGATGGGCTTAGTGACCATGACCAACCCCGGGCCAGAGCCTGTCAACAGCGAAAGGATCAGCCTCTCCCGATGTTTGTGCTTTGCCCAACTTGTTACAAGTTTAATTCTTTGCAGCTTGCTCTTCCTGCTGTTCTGGCTTCTCTCTCCTCCACTGTCTTAAAGAGCATAGCAGGCTGCACCTCCTCATCCAGCACGACCATGGGGGCTCTGGTAGAGGTCAGCGGGCGCAGGCACCCTGCTTTCAGGTCTGATGACCTATCAGATTAGGACTCCAGAAGGTGTGCTCCAGTGTCCTCCCTGCTCTGCCTCTGCCAGAAGTCGCTGGTTACTTCTAAAATTCCATCTGGAAGTGGCCCAAGCTGCAGCAGATGCCAAGAACTGCTTGATTCACCACTTCTCGGGACAAGTGGAGTCCCCCTGCCCCTCTTCGTATATGAAACCTTGCTAAGTAGCGTTTGCATAACACACGGAGGCCTTCAGCCCTTCCTGAGAAATGAGACCAATTGTCTCTGTCTCCCGGCAGCTGAATGGAGCCCTGGGTTGCAGAACCTTGGCGGTGAAGAGGTTAAGTCGCTCACCCAGTGGCAGGATCTGTGTTTTCCTGCCCACACTTGCTCCTGGCCTCAGGCAGTGCCTGCTGTGTGGGGAGGGGGAGAGGGAGGTCTCGCCTGGACCCAGGTGGCCGGCAGGCCAACCATGTTATTAAGAAACAGGGATCGCAAAACCTTGATCTTCAAAAGAGACCCCTAATTAGTCGCCAGCCCCAAGAGTAAATGACATTCCACCTCAGCCTGGCGATGCGGGAAGGGCGCCTTCCAATCCAGGGGACTAATTGCCATTATTGGCTCTGTGAAGATCCTGCTGTAAACACTTGTCATCTGAGCCACTTCTGGTCTGCAGACCTGAGATAGCAAACTGTTCCTTCGTGCTTCAGACTCCCTCAGATGCCTCTTCAGTTCCTTTCTCTAGGTGGGCCATCTCATTCCCACCCCTACCTCTTGCTCTGATGAGATTTTCTAAGATTTTCCTAAAGCCGAATCCTTGTCAAGAAGGGATTTGAAAACATGTTTTCCTTTATTCTCATCTGAATGTGAAAACATATTCTCAAAAATAAACTTTAATTGCAAGCAGAAGAGATTTATCACAAATCTAACAGGGCATCAGCTTCTGGCCCCGCAAGTACACAGATCTCTCCCCAGGTCCCAGGAGAGGCCTTAACTAATGGTATGTTCCTGTGACCATGTCATTTTGTCAAGTTTGAACCAGTCAACTATCAGTCAATCTTTTTCTCAAAGAGAGCCCACCAAACGTATAAAACCAAGGTGTGCTCTGCAATACTCAGCGTGTCTCTTTTATCTCATGCACTCTGGTTGCTCCTGGAGATAAGTATGTTTTCCCCGTTCTTAGACTTTTTGCTTCTTGGTCCTGTTTGGCATCTGTGAAGGGCAACTTCTTCAGGCCCCATGCAGGATGCCAGGTTTTGTCTGAGTTTACTCTTGAACTTGGGGACAGTTTCAAGACCCTGGATCCATCCCCTTCAGGGGCAGCCCAGATAACACCAAACTCAGAGGGCGAAAGAGGCCAACCTAGAGAGAGGTTTGGAGGCCACAGGAACGTGGGGCTGTGGTTCCCATATGTCAGAGAGAGAGACAGAGGAGGATGGCAGTGAATACTTTCTGAATGTCCTTGTGAAACTTGAGTTTTCTTTTTTAAATTTTTTTTATTTGTTTATTTGGCTGCCTCCGGTCTTATTTCTGGCCTGGGGCCTCAGTAGTTGTGGCATGCAGGCTTAGTTTCTCCATGGCATGGGAATCTTAGTTCCCCAGCCAGGTTTACACCTGTATCTCCTGCATTGCAAGGCAGATTCTTAACCACTCGGCCACCACGGAAGTCCCAGTACATGAGTTTTCTATTCACCTTTAGGATTGGCTTTTATCAAGCATCTCGGGGCCCTGAGATGACATGTGCCACACATAGGTTCATAGCAAGCTATGGGCAGGGCCAAATGTCATGAAATGTCAAAGAGCCTGTTTCCTCAAACGCTGAGCTTCAGAACTGTTTCATGAGGGAGATAAGGAGTCACCCTTACTCAGCAATATCTCCTTTGTGTGAACAGTGCAGGGTGGGACAGGAAGGTGCAAGTTCTATACACAAGGCTTAGGATATTTGCTCATAGGATTCCATTGTCTCCATGATGGAGCTGATGGTTTTCCTTCTGCAGGTAACCCAATAACCTCAGACAACCGTGAGGACAAAGAGGTGCTGTATTCCCAAGATGTGGGGTTCCCAAAATGACAGGGCCATTTTCCTCCCTCTCCGGGGGCAGAGAGGGGGGCATTGTATTTGTCGGATCATCTCCCAAAAGGCCAGCACTCCAAAAAGATTCCCAGAGCATGATTTGAACCGATATGTTTCACTGATTTGAAATGTTAGAAATTGTATGCCAAACTTTTGGTTATTTTAACTAGTTCAGAGAAGAAAGACTAACATGGGTTTTGACAACAAACAAAACCAGTTTTTGTTCTATCAGTGATGTTTAAAAGATTCCAATTTCAAACTAAACACAATGTGTGGTTATTCTGTCGGCGATTTATACAGCCACCAGGGCGCCACGGCTACACACTGCATACATCATTGTATTTTTAAAATGTACTTAATGAACTTTTTTTTTCTTTTCTAGTAACTACTTCATTGCCTTAAATGAATGCATTCCAATAGAATTTGTAACAAATGACCACTTTGTGTTTGCATTAATGCCAAACACGTTTAACAAATTTTTAACAAGGAACCCTGGCAAAATGCCAAACTCCTAGAGGGACACTGAAGGAATGCTATAAATTTAAACTAGATTTTACCTTTTCACTTAGCTCAGCAAGTGTCTTAGGTGTCTTACTATCTCAGGATTGTGGCATTTCTACTTTATGTCAGATAAGTAGTACATTTTCATTACTTTTACGACTTAGCTTGTACCTATTTCCACAGGACTTAAATCTATGCAGCCGTGTCTGAAATAATATGATGGCAGCTTTGAAATAGATCTTTACTTCTGCAAAATTTATATCTTTTAAGGGTTGATGGATGCATGTGTGTATATACATTTCTTACAAAAATATCTTATAGTATGAGATTATCTTACAAATTTTACAATGTTTATCTTATACTGTCCAGCAATTAAATGTAAAAGCAATTGATTATACCTGTGGTTCTCAAGTGGGGGTCATTTTGCCTACCCCCACCCCAGGGGAATTTGGCAACATTTGGAGACATTTTTTGTTGTCAAGACTGAGAGAAGGAGTGATGCTACTGGCTTCTAATAGGCAATGGCTCAGGATGCTGCTAATAAGCACCCCATAATGCACCAGACAGTCCTCACAACAGTTACCCGGCCCATAGTTAATGTCCTCTGTTGAATGTCCACAGTGCCAAGACTGAGAAATTGTGGAGTAGAATGACAAAGGCATTTAGCTGGTAGGCAGTCTCTCGGGTTCAGGAAGGTATTATTTTAAGAAAAAAAAATTACAACTAAGGCAAACTCAACCAATTTTTTTTTTTTTTTTTTTTTTTGTAAAAATTACGTAGAGTAACTAACACTGATGTGTGGCAGATTTCTGACTTGTACTTCTGCTGCCATCTGACCATTGAGAAGCAAAGCGGGCCCATGGTAGCTGGGCCTAAAGCGTCGGTGCTGGGGATGGTTGGTGGCCTGAATGTGGCACCTGCTCAAGCTGGCCAACGCAGGCTGGGAGCTGCTGTGCCGAAAGCCACCCAGGGCAGTGGGAATGGTCTCCAGGACACACCTGGGGCAGGCAGGGGGTTCTGTACCCACGAGAAGATAGTTTTAGGTGTTTCACGGGCAAGTACTTTCATTTTAATAGCTATGAAATTATCATAAGATATATTAGACAAATCGTGACTCCACTGGGGTATTACAGCAAATCTTTCCTTAGAAAGAAATTTGTTTTTAGAAAAGGTTTTTGGAGAAAAATATTAGTTTATGGTGGCAGGCATTATAGAAAGGCCACAAGAACCGGGACAGTAGAGCATAAAAGACAGAGCTTGAGGAAATCCTGGCCTTAGGGTGAAGAGACTGTGCTCTGGAGTCAAGGTAATGTGATTTCAAATCAAGCCCCAGAGGATGGGAATCTAACCAAAAGTACATATTGCTTCTCTGGTAGCTCAGATGGTAAAAGAATCTGCCTGCAGTGTGGGAGACTCAGGTTTGAACCCTGGGTCGAGAATGTCCCCTGAAAAGGGAATGGCTACGCACTCTAATATTCTTGCCTGGAGAATTCCCTGGACAGGGGAGCCTGGTGGGCTACAGTCCATGGGGTCGAAAAGAGTCTGATACGACTGAGCAACTAACACACACACACACACACACACATTTCCCTTAAGCTTCTGTTTCCTGCTAAGGGAGTATCAACCAGGTCAGTGTCATAGATCTGTCCAGTTTGTTAGAGATAGTTCTCTCAAAAGCACAGAGCACCCTTCCTGGCAGACAGTGTGCACACAGCGTTAGCTGTGCATAATTCTGACCACAATAATAATGGCAAAAATAAAGTCTCAGGAGGCACAGCAGTCTACTCTGCCATTTTGTCATATATATCTGAATTCATCCAAATCCCTTCACTTAAAGCCTTGGGGATGAGTTGCACCCCACAGCACAGAAATGGAAGGTGAAGATGAAATCTGGGGACTCTCAGGGCTCCCATCCCACCCAGCAGGCTCTACCATCCCAAAAGCGTTATCAATTCTGAACTAAGGTCTTGCTGGGCCCACCCCCAGCCCCAGCTCTTTGGGCTCCCAAGTGTTACGTTTTATTGCCCTGTGGAGCCTTAGGAGGCCACTCATAAGGTTACATGTTGCTTTCCACTCATATTTTTGAATTATGGCTTCAAGGTGGTTGCTCCTATGAAGAAAATTAAATGATTTAACATAGTTTGTTGCCACTTTGATCACAACAATAATAAATAAATCTTCATGAGGAAAACGAGAAACCCATTTTTAAAAGATGTTAAGTAATAACACAGATGTAGTTATAGATTTTTTTCTTTTTTTTCTGAGCAGAAACAACTCTATTGGGTTTTCCTGGGAATAGAGTCGCTGGGTGGAGTTGTCCTTCGGGATGCCCACTACCCCAAGAATGAACAGTTAGTTCTTCTCTTCAGACTGTTGTTCATTAGCCTATCAGGCACTGGCTTTTATGTGGGCACCATGTGCGATGTCGGGGGCATCCAAAGCTGTGTGAATGGGTGTCTGTTTTTGTACCTGGGGGCACTCTGCACACATTTGGAAAGCACATGGAGCGTAATGGACATTAACCCAGATGTCAAAAATAGCCTGCGTTTTACTACTGTTATTAAACAGTTTCCCCTTTAACCCCTCCATGTTTACCAAAGACCCCTTTCTCCCAGCCTGTTTCTGCAAATCACTACTGAAAGGGCAGGAGAAGAAAGCCATAATCTGGCAGGTGTCTTTATTCCAAAGAAAAACAGTCTGAAGGAATATTTGTGAGACACCACACGTTTATAGCTTGCTCTCCTGGGGACGCTTGTCCTGGGGCGGAATCAACTGCTGCGCTCAGCTCACTGGCGTTCCCCCTCCTCGACACCCCACCCCTGCACACCAACTGCAGGATTCCCTTAGAAAAAACCAAGTCAAAAGCATTGATCCCATTCAGTACTGATTTTTTTCATAACAGAAATAGCTTTCTATTCTGCTCTGATACTCATTACACATTCTCTGGTTTAAAAATTCCAAAAAGTGTAACCCCTCAAAAAAAATCAAAAGAAGAAAATTTTAAAGCACCACCCAGAGAAGATAATTATTAGCAATATTCTGGCATACGTATTTGTGAGTATGGGTATGGTGATGGAAAAAATGAGATTGGACTATCTGTATGGAATTATAATTTTTTTTAATTTGTTTTGGCTGTGTTGGGTCTTTGTTGCAGCATGTGAACTTCTCTAGTTGTGGCACATGGGCTCAGTAGTTGGAGCACATGGACTTAGTTGCCTCACAGCATGTGGGATCTTAGTTCCCCCAACAGGGATTGAATGCTTGTCCCCCGCACTGGAAGGCAGATTCTTAATCACTGGGCCACCAGGGATGTCCCCTGTAATCTGCTTTTTTCATTGAAAAAATATGGACATCTTTCCATATTAAAAAAATTAGAATAAAATTGTCATGTAGTCAATAAATCTTAAGTATGACTGTCACAGCTCCCTGTTAAATTCCTTTCAGGCACAAAATTCTCTTATTTATTTATAATAAGAAATGGATAATTTCTAGTTTATTATTTGATCATTCTCTTATTTATGTATCTATTTGTTTTTTGTCTTACTCTTGAAAATACTGTCTCTGTGAGGGCACAGATGTTGTCTGTTATTTTTACTATTGTATCCTTGGCAGCAAGCACACTGTCTGGCACAGAAAGAAGGTATATTAGTTTTCTGTGCTGCATAACAAATCACCACAAACTTAGTGGCTTAAAACAATACCCATTTGTTATCTCAAAGTTCTATAAGTCAGACGACCATTCATGCTCCACTGAATTCTATTCTTAGATTTATAAGGCCAAAGTCAAGATTTTGGCTAGGTTTAACTTGCCTAGATTTAACCTGGAGAGTCTGGGGAAGTACCCACATCTGAGCTCACTTAGGTTGTGGCAAAAATTAGTTCCTTGTGGTTGTAGGACTGAGGTTCCTATTTCCTCGTTTGCTATTAGCTGCTGGCTTCTCTTGGATCTGGCAGGGCACTACCAAGTCCTTGCCCTGTGGCCCCCTCCATCTCAGACAGCAGTTCCCTCTTCTGTTCCAAATTTCCCTGAGTTTCTTCTCCTACCAGCAAGAGGAAAGTCTCTGCTATTAAAGGGCTCCCAAGAGTTGACTCATTGGAAAAGACCCTAATGCTGGGAAGGATTGGGGGCAGGAGGAGAAGGGGACAACAGAGGACGAGATGGCTGGATAGCATCACTGACTCGATGGGCATGGGTTTGGGTAGACTCCGGGAGTTGGTGATGGACAGGGAGGCCTGGCGTGCTGCGATTCATGGGGTCGCAAAGAGTCAGACATGACTGAGCAACTGAACTGAACTGATGACTAAATTAGGCCCACTCATTTTCTCAAGTCAAGTGATTAGTAACCTTAGTTACATCTATAAAGTTGTAATCATGCTGTGAGATATTCATAGTCCCAGTGCCAGGGATTGCAGCAGGAAATCTTTGGGGGTTGGGGGAACTTTAGGATTCTGCTTGTTCCAGGTGCCCTCTAATACCTGTGGAAAGAGTGAGTGAATCAACTTGTTCATTGAATGCACATGACATAGAGGATGCTAAGTGAACAAGACTGGCCTGACCCTGCTCTCATAGAGCTTGCAGCCTCCACCAATGTTGTTCACTAGAAATATATTGCAAGCCACATCTATAGTTTTGAGTTTTCTAGTAGCCACATTGAAAAGAGTAATAAGATACAGATGAAATTAGCTCTAAAAATATATTTAATTTTATCCAGTATATCCAAAGTATCACTGGTGCACATCTCAAGTTGGAGTAGCCCCACTTCAAGTGCTGAGTAGACACACGTGTTCAGTGGCTGCCACATTGGACAGTGAAAGTCTAGGGACGTCACAGAAGGGGGGCAGTGCAGTGTGTGTGAGACTTCCTGTGCACCATCCCGCACTCAGGAGGGTCAGGAAAGACCTCCAGGGAAGAAGTGAAATCTAAACTGAGACTGAAGAATAAGTAGGAATCAGTCAGGTCAAGGGTTCATGTGAATGCTTGTCAGAAAGACAAGTCTGTGCAATGAGGAGGAAAGAAAGCTTTAGGACTGCAGAAGCCAGTTCAGCTTAGGGGGAACTTGAAGCGTGGAGCCAGAGAGAGAGGCCAGAAAGCCAGGAGTCCACCCTCCACCCTGACAGCAATGGGATTGTAAATGAAGGCTGTAACAGGGAGTGCAAGATGAAGTAGATGATGTTGTTGAAATAGCACTGTTGCCTGTGCTGGTGAGAATGCAGAGTGGGTGCTGAAGGAGAGGACACTGGCTTTGAGTGTGGGGGGCTGGGGCTGCTGCGACCATCCAGGGCAGGGAGGTCAGGCCAAAGATGATCTCACTGTGGGTGGCTGCCCAGATTGCCTCCTTGGTAGAAGCCAGGATTCGTTTTTAAAAAATTTTTAAAAGTATATGCTTCTTTGCTCCTCAGTGAGGGTTCATTTGCCTTCGCAACTGCTGGCAGTGTCATCTGAGATTTCTTTTTTCCCTCAAATCCATTTAGGCCTCCTGGCAAATGGATTGTCTGATGGAAGGAGCGGCGACACTTTTTGAGAGTTCCCTTTCCTGTAGCATAAACCTTACCCTGAAGCAGTGCGTTGCAGTCGTGAGGCACTGTATTCTGCCTTGTGACCTGTTACCCAGCTGGAAATCTTTGTCTCGACTGAATAAATGATTGTTCTTTGCTATTTTATCTTGGAAAAACATCAAGGACATGGGACATTCACCGTAATTGTTTTTCACTCATTTCCCCGATCTGTAAAATATGACCGGCGCATTTTAGTACTACTTTGGGTTTCTCTTTACCTTTTAATCATGTGGCCTTTTAATATATTGGTCAGCCCTTTAAAAGGATGATTAAGAAATGCTTAATGCACAAAAGAATTAGAGCTATGCACAGCTCATGAAGCAGAAAGCGTGCTCTGACTTAGAATTTTCATACGAGGTTCGCCGAGATTTTATGTGCCAGAATGAGTAATATGATCCGCTCTAGGAACTCCCTAGCTCTCTGGCTCTGCAAAAGTCATTTTTTTCCCTGATTCAAGTTTCTTAACCAGAAGGGTTACACCAAACTCCTCAGAGTATGAATTAGCCGAGTTCATCCAAGCCACATATTTCATTTGCACTGCTTAACGAGGGTTCAAAATAACTGCCTACCTGTGCAGACGCTGGGATCTTTGGTTGGCTCATTAGTCAGTGTGACTTGAGAAATGCTGTGTATCAGCCACCAAATCAGACAGCTTAGGCTGTATATATAAAACTGGCTCACACGTGTGTGAATTGTGTGTGTGTCTGTGTTTGATCTTTCCCCTCCCCTCCTTATTCCCTAGATAGCTGCACTATTGCCATGTGCCCGGAAACTCCTAGAGTATTCCAAGGCTATAAGTGAATGATAACCATGCAGGCATACAATGTCCAGCATCAGTAGGGAAGAAAGTCATCACCTGAGGGTTTGATGTGGGCTGGTCCTCTCTTCTTACCCGTTCTACTGTTTCTTCGCAGGCGGCAGTTGTATGCCACACCCTGGGACCCTTAACAGGGACCGTGAGAAAACTTGAGGTGCTTCCGGATACCTCTTCCCCAGGGCTTGAAATATGCACACAGTTGACTGTTGCACTTATGTTTAGGGCTAAACATATACACACAAGCCACAGGATGGTGGGGAGAATAGCCAACTTTATTTCACTCTGCTCTGTTTAAGGAGATACCAATATTCTTTTTTAAGTTATGCTTTTATTGTGGTAAGATATACACTAAAAATTACCACTGTAACCAGTTTAAGTGTACGGTTCAGTGGTATTTAATACATCCATGGCATAATTCAATCAACACCACTATCCATTTCCAGAATTTATTACCACAAACTGAAATTCTGTGCCCATTCAAAGATAACTCTCCATCCCCCTCTCCCCTCAGTCCCTGTAACCTCTTATTTATTTTGTGCATCTTTGAATTTGTCTATTCTAGATATTCCATGTAAGTGGAATCATACAATATTTGTCCTTTAGTGAATGGTTTATTTCACTTATCATGATGTCTTCAGGGTTCATCCATGTGGTATCATGAATCAGAACTTCATTTGTTTTGAGGGTTGAGTTACACTCTGTGGTGCATATATACTGCTGCTGCTGCTGCTAAGTCGCTTCAGTCGTGTCCGACTCTGTGCAACCCCATAGACGGCAGCCCACCAGGCTCCACCGTCTGTGAGATTCTCCAGGCAAGAACACTGGAGTGGGTTGCCATTTCCTTCTCCAATGCACGAAAGTGAAAAGTGAAAGTGAAGTTGCTCAGTCGTGTCTGACTCTTAGCGACCCCTTGGACTGCAGCCTACCAGGCTCCTCCGTCCATGGAATTTTCCAGGCAAGAGTACTGGAGTGGGTTGCCATTGCCTTCTCCGACTACCTTTTGGTTATTGTCAGTAAGGCTTCTGTGAGCATTTGTGTGCAAGCAGTCTGTGTAAGTCCCTGTTTTTCATTCTTCCAGATATATACCTTGGAATGGAATTTTCTGTGTTCTTTTAAATTGTTTCTCTTAGAAGATCTGTAAGTGAATGTTAAGTTTTCTGGTGTCTCGGCCATTTTTAATTCTCTAATATCTAAAAAGTCAAGTTTAAAAATAATTTAAAAACCATACTCATGGTAGAAAACCATGGAGAGGAAAAAATGTTGACACGTGATCTGGTCACATAGAAATAATCTCTGTAACATTTGGGCTTATTTCCATTCCCTTTCTTCTTGCTTATCGAGAGACATCTCTATCTCTAGGTGAACTATTTTAAAAAAGGTGTGTTCTTCAGATGTGTTTGCAGGACATAATTTAACTTCCTGTTCACCTCCTCACTCTATTCTTCCTCTGCATCACCACCCTCCCTGATCCCCATTAGCCCTGATCAAAGCGGGGAGGGCGGTTGGGCACAGGGGTGGGGAGTGTTTGCCCGTAGTACTTCCAATCTCACTGCCAGTTCCTCTCCCTGCTAAACTCTGTGCTTTCTTGTTGCAGCTATCAGAAGGGCTGACTAAAGGGCAAGTGCAGCTCTGCAGCAATATTCTGATAATCTATTGCAGTGCAGCTCACATCACTGTTCACCACCACCTGGAACGCTCATGGAGACTGAAGAGGAGCTTTCACGTTCATTACTGAGCATGGTCTGTTCGACTCAGTGTTTCCTTCATCATCTCATGTCCTTTCCCATGGATTCAGACACGTTGGAGAGGAGAATGTGGAGGAGGAGGAGACAATGGCAGGTCCTCCATATATTGGTCGGGATTCGGGCATTTAAAATGTGTTCATCTCTTCTGAATGTCATTATTTGATAACATTTTACTTCTGTTACTTAAACATCAATGGATGAATCTGAACTCCATGGGATCGTAACTGTGGATTCAGCTTCTGTTGGACAACTAGCTTCATCTCCCGTCTCTCTGCTGGTTCAGTCTAAGTGGTCATCTCTAATGCATTAGATTATCAAAAAGTGTGAATTCTGTGAGTGAGTGAGTGGTGCTGGCAGTGTTTGTATACTGAGATGCATGGAGTGTTTGACAGAGAAACCAAAGCACCAAAAATGGTGAGCCTTTACCCTCCTCTATTTCTTTAATCTGCTGTTGGAAGAACCACATTTTGATGGTGGAACCAGTCGTTACCTCTGGGCCAGGTTGGAAATGAAATCAATTTTTTAAACCACTAATACTTGCCAAGAAATCGCCTTATGAGAACATGGTGTGTGTCTCTGACAATGCATGGCACATCTAAATTGATCATTCATAGTTCTATTGACCCTGTGTTTGTACTAGGGATTGGCTGGAGCCTGAGGCACCTGCATATTCCTCTCCCCTGTGTGGCACACGTCCCCCACAGTGGGGCCACAGCTGAGCCTCAGGCTCTCGCCATTCCCGTACATGCAGGTCTCCACGAAGAAGCTGGGACTCATTCATACTCAAAATCCAAATGCTGTCCAAACAGCGAGTGTACGCTTAGATCTTCTGTAAATGAAAGGTCATTTCTCAATTTTTTTTTTTGAAAATAAGTCTCCAACATGGATTCCAAAACATTTTCAGCATAAAACATGAAAACATTGATGAGTGAGGAATAATCACAAAAGCTGTGTATCTGTATATAGCTCTACACAACATGTTTGTGGTACAGAGTCATTATTTAAAGCACATGCCAGGGAGAGAGACCACATTTTCAGGTCTTTTACATACAATGACATGGTCCTGAGGAGAATTAAACTCCTCCTGCTTCCTCTGGGATTAAAAAAAAAGAAATAAAGTTGTTGTAACTTCATAAAACTCGGGACCGAGTCTGGAAAACATGTGCAACTCTTGTATTGATCCATTTCCTTGTCAATGAAAGAAACCCTTCCATGTGTATGCAAGTGGGGGATGAAAATCTGCATTTCTAAAGGACAAACAGTGAATTTAAGCATGAGTGGCCTTAATAAATATAGTCGTCTTTCTTTGCTGCTGTGGAAAGGATTCTAAGCAGACGTTCCTGAAGTCTTGCATTGAATTTAGTTGTTATTATTACTTCTTAAAATGTTGGTGCAATTAACTCTGGACCTCTCTCGTGAGCCATAGAGATATTTAAAAGTCAGACACCTTATTTATCTATCTGAGAAGATGAAACTGTGTCTGGGTTGCGCTGTTCATCCTTGGTGCAGTAAGAGTAGTATATTTGAGCAGGTTTCTCGCTTCTGGCTTTGTTCTTGTCCTAAGTATTGCGAATTGTGTAAAGCTTTCATGTTGCACAAGCAATCCAAATACATTCATGTTTAATAAGTTTGTCCTTTAACTATCAAAGCAATCTAGGTCTTGACTGGAGAAACGAACAGAGTTCTTTGCAAAAGTTATTTCGCACATTTTGACATAGTGTCGCCCTGAAAACCCAGGCCTTCTCCAACTCGTGGCTGTGAACAGTTTGAGCGTCCTTAAATAGGCAGCCTCACTGCCTCCTACAGCCAGATCCTGATCTGAACTCTGCCACTGAATACTTGAAGTAGGAAAGCCACTAGGCAGTGAGTGTCCTAGAAGCAGAGAAAGCAACCGACCATGAATAGTTAGCGATTTCCCAGTATGTGCCAATTCTGTCCCAGCTGTTGTTTTGAGGGCTCATTTTTGCCCCACTTTTGTTTGCCTAAAGTATTACTGATGTTCCTTTTATGGGACAATTATCGTTTAGTCCCTTAAAAATTAAATTATGTCTAACATAGCATCTTTCCATTATGTATCATGTAATATTCTCTGATGTTGAGGGGCTACCAAAAAATTCCCTTTTCACATACTAAAAATAGTTTGTGTTTACAGCAAACAACTGTGCTGTTGGGAAGACATTTCCTTTGCACAGAATTTAGCAGGTTTCCCCCTTGATCATAATCAAGTTGAGAAAGTTGAGGCTGACATTTAGGAGAAGTTGGTCTTCTTGCTTTGTGCAAAAGCAAGCTTGTACTTTATACCCTGTTTGATTTCAATGTACAGTCTTGATTTTGTATTTAATGATTTTTGTGTATCCAGTATGCACGTTAACAGCGTGTCAACTTTCATTTAAAAGTGGGTTTCCATTTACTTTTTAAACAGTGTTCATGATGAGACCTCAAATGTGTTGACATAAGCTCTATCTGAGATGTTTTTGTGTTGAGTGGCGTTTGAATGCTGCCAGGGGTCAGTGTATCTAATTCCCAGAGACCCTCGTTTGATAGTGCTTCTTGTAATATTTCTCCAAGTGAGTGGCATGTGGGTTGTGATATTGACCATGTGATTATGGACTTCGATATGAAAAAAATTAATAAATAAAACTAAGGAACCCTCAGAAACTACCAGTGGGCATGTAGTAGCCAGTCATTGTAACCTCGTGTCTAGTAGAAGTACAACGTACAAGGTATGTACAGTTCATAAATTTGTTATCATGTGTATGAGAAGTACTTTGTGCTGATCGCCTTATTTATATTCATCAAATAAACTTTGTTTCTTTCTGAAGCGGGTTCATTCCATCTCGAATAAATGCTCCAACTGTGATGGTTTCTAGTCTTGTTTGGGTCATGGATCCCTATCTGAAGAAGCTATGGCTGTGAAGACAAGAGCAAGATAAAGGGAGGCTGTGGACTCACTTTACCAGAAGAGCCAAGATGTAAATTTCCCTCTGTGCATAGCTGGAGCTCCGGGCTTACAGTGTGTTAAGAACTCAAGTTGTTGGTGGCATCTCACCTCCTCCTTCCCTTTTGTTTTGGTCTTTCTCTGTCTCTCAGTTCCTGCCTTTTTCTCCATCTTTTGATCCCTCCCTCTCTTCCTCCTTCCTACCTTTTCTTGCTTCCCTTTTTCCCCCTCTTTCCTCTTTTCTGCCTTGTCTCTTCTGCACTTTTCATGAGGTTGACATCAGTCCTGCCAGGTTCTCTGCACTTGTTTGGTAAAGGTGATTCCTGACAGCTTTGAGTGTTCTTGGGTCTTTGAGAAGAGACAGCCCTCTCTCCCAGCAGCCACATCAGGCCTCTAGAGGGACTCTTACTAGTCCTCTTGGGATCGTACATCCAGCCTCACTGGATGTGGGAGATGTAGTTTTCAAAGGAAAAAAATAGAGCTGTAGTCTAGAAGAGAGGCAAGAAAGCTGAGCAGGTGAAAATGGTATCCCTGCCATCACTTCGGTACACACACAGAATCATCAAAAAAAAAATAGAACTGTCCATACAAGGGCTCCCCAGCCTTTGTATCTCACCTGTGGATCGCAGTGGAGTACCAGCTCCTGGTTTCTTTTTAAATTTGAGTTCCAGGAAACAAATGATCAACTCTTGCCATTATTGCAATTAAATGGTAATTGATTATTAGCGCTAGACAGTCTATGTCATGTGACCAAGTACCTTCATTTTACAGATGGAGAAACTGAGGCCCAGTCGGAAGTAGCTGATCTAGGCATACGTGGTAAGTTCACTGCAATCCCAGACTGTCCCTGGAGCTTCTGGGACAGGAGTATGTGTCCCTGAAGACCCTCTGCAGAGAAGAGGATGAGACAGAGCCTCCTCCCCATTGGCCCTAGAAGACACAGGGAAAATAGCATTTTTTTTCTGTACTTCATGGACTCAAAGCTACCAGATATGAAATTTTCTCACAGTCAGGGACATTTGGGGGCAACCTGCAAAGTCACGTGTCCTTTTCTTTATGTTGCCTTTTTATGGAAAAAGAACTTTTGTTAGGCAAGAATTTCTTACCTCATAGAACGCCCTGAAGCAGCCAGCTTGCTTTCAGGCCTGATTATATGAGGCCAGCTGGCCATCAGACATAATCGCTGCTCTTTTACACACAAACTGGTCTGTTTGGAGGAAAAGTACCAGCTCAGACTCTGCGGGTCCACCTATCCTTCAGTTCCATCGAAGCATGTAGATAAGCAAAAGGTTTTTTTTTTTTTCTATCTTAAAAATCCACCTTGACTGCCTTGTATCTGTGACCTGCTGTTTCAAAAAGATTGGAGAGACTTTCTAAGTCTTGGGGTTGCTAATCCGTAACAATAATCACACTAATAAATAAACAGATAAAAATAATTGAGCATGATTGTGTATTTGCTAGGAGCCAGGCCATGGCACCAAAGACTCGTGTGCACCCACTCCTTTATTCCTGACAACAGTTCCATGAGATCGGTGCTGTCACGACCCATGTTTCACAGTGAGGGGAATGGAGGCCCACAGGGATGACCAGAAACAGTGCATATTTATAGAGCACTTACTTGGTACCAGTGCTGTGCCAAATGCTGTGCTTACATGAACTCATTTATCCTGAGAGTAATCCCTTAAGGTAGGTATTATCCTCATATATTCTGGTATTATTACTCTCCTCACCATACAGACAAGGAGAAGGAGGCCCAGAGACCTTCCACACCTCACCCAGCATCTCCTGGATGGTACATGGATCATGGAGACAGGCTTTGCACCCAGTGCTCAGGAAGCTCTATGCTTCAGGTCAGGTGAGTGAGGGGTGTATGGGACTGGGGTTCAGATCCTGCTGGTACCCACCCAGCAGGGCTTCTGTTTCGCAAGCTTGGTCTCCAGCTCACAGAGGCCTGAGGGAATTGGTTGCTTCATCAGTGCCACCGCTGGTCCTCGTGAGAAGAGAATGACAGCGGGGCCCGAGGGAAGTCAAGCCACGTGTGAGAAGAGAGTGGGGATGAGCTTAGCACCTTGGATTTTAACCTGCTAGTCCTGGGCCTCTCCTGTGTGTCCTAAGCCCTCAGTGTCCGGGCATCAGCATCTGACCTCCTTGGGTGTACAAGGGGGAGCATCCTGAGACAGGCCACTGGACAGGTGTCCCCAGGTAGGTGAGGACCTCAGCGCCAGGATAAAGGGTGTGGATCTAATTATGGTGGCCACTGGTTCTCAGCTCCAATAACTGACCTTCTGCTTGCCCGATTCTTATGATGTCAAAAGACAATATGTAGCTTGAGTTAAGTACCTTATACAATGAAAAAGGCTCACTGTTTTATTTACATAAATTTACTCTAAGGAAAAAAATGCCTCCGTCATAAATAAGAAGGTAGGGTAATTTTCCATACATAGCCATCACCAACTGTAAGGGCAAAAAAATAAAAAGAATGAAGACAAAGTTCTGAGGCTGAAGCTTTCCCTTTCTTTGGTGAAAAGGGAAACTGGCAAAGTTAGAGATGGCTTTACGGGGCTGAACAGAGAGTGTTTCTCTGTTACTGAATGGGAAGGGCTGAAGATGGTCGGGGAAGGAATATGTAACTCTGTGGCTGAAGGGTGTTTAAGACTGTGCCTGTGGACCATCCTGTCATCATTTCAAGGGACCACTTTGATCTCCGAATTTTAGGGAACCCTCCTGCAGCAACAAAAATGCAAAGATGAGTTTTTAGATAAACTTTATTTTTAATAGGCTTTGTTTTTAGAACCTTCTTAGATTTACAGACAAATTGAGCAGATGGTCCAGTGAGTTCCCATATAAAGTTCCTTCCCACATGGATACAGTTTCCTCTGTTATCTTACATGTTGTCTTACATTCACGTGGTATACTGTCACCAATGAAACAGACCCAAATACACTGTTATTAACGGAAGCCTATTCTTCACGTAGACTTCTTTAGTTTTAATCTAAGGTCCTTTCTCTGTTCCAGGAACTCCTCCAGAGTCTACACTGCATTTAGTTGTCACATCCCCATGAGTTATACTCTTTGTTTTTGGTGATCTTGACAGTTTTGAAGAGTATGGGTCAGTGTATTGTAGGTTGCCCCTCTCCTGGGATGTGTGCGATCTTCTCATGGTTAGACAGGGCGTAAGGGTTATGGGCAGAAGAGCATAACCCTTTCAGAGGTAAAATGACACTTTCATTCCATATCAAGGATACATAGTGTCAACCATGGTTTTTGGCTGTTTGCTGTTGACCTTGATGGATCACCTGGCTGAGGTAGTGTTTCTCAGGCTGCTCCAGGGTAGTCACTCCTCTCTTCCACTTTATGATAGATTGCTGCAGTGCAGAGAGAAAGGATCAGATCTCTCAGAGAGAACTTCCTGCTGAAAGTGTAGAGAACACACTGGCTGGAGAAGAAAATTACTCTTCAAGTCTTTTGGATCAAAATTGTCTAAATCGCCAGTCCATTGATTTGGTCTGTTTTTTGACCAGTCAGTTTTCTCTTCTATTAGAGATGCCTTTGTCACCTCTAGCCTTGCCTTCCCCTGTTGAGCTACTTCAGCATCTATGGCAGGAGTGAGTCTTGTGGGCGGAGCAGATGATTTCCCCGGTGCAGGGCAAGGCCAGCATTTCTGTAGGTTAAAAACAGATGCTGACTATGCCAGCACTATGGCTTCACTTAGAAAGGACTCAGAAAAGAAACTTCGCATAAATTCAAGACAGAACCTCCGTGTCTGCATAACTCACTGGATAAGGGTGTTACGGCTGTTTGAGAAGTGAAACATGAGTGCTTATTTGAATAAGTTTAACTGTTGGATTGTTTTATTCTTTTGCAAGTACCCGTCCCCCCACCAAAGAATTCCTTCAAAAGTCTTTGAAGAACAAAAACGTAACACAAGACAACTTGAGCAAAAATATAAATATATGGCTGCACATACACATACATGGCTTCATGCAGTGAGCAGTTCACACGTAGTGAGTTTCAGGAGAGGCTTGTTGCAAGGGCCCAAATGACTTCTTAATGTCCTTTTCTTGGTTTTGCTCCCTTCCTGGTAATCCATTCTTGAGCAGCCTCAAAGTTTCAGGTGAGACCCTAGACTCCACATCCCTCTCCCTAAGGGAGGAGTCAGGTACTCTTCCCCACTAGGTGTGGAGCCCACCTCAATCTTGTGAAGGGTTGGACTCCCAAACAAGGAAGAAAAATGGATGCTGAGGAGGCAAACATGAAAGGCACAGCAATATGACGTAGTCACAGTAAAACATCGAGGCTGGTTTATTTTACCTTTAACTAGAGCCTTGACCCAGAAGGGAGCAACAGGATACGTGTTCTGGTAGAAAGAACATTAGAATGGAAATCAAGACATAAGTAAAATCTCTTATTTTCTAACCATTTTGTTACAGCTGCTCAGTGGTAGCATGCCACCGTATAACTGCATGTACTCTCCATTTCTGAATCTAACCGGCAAAAATAACGTATCTCTTAACTACCTGATATAGTATTAAAATAAGACAGTAAATGAGAAAATATTTAGAAAAAATATTTTAGCAAGAGAACTCCGTCCACAATTCTAACAAAGTCCTCGAATGACTTGTTTCAATTCTGACAACCAGTTTGCACAGAAGGTAGTCTTCCGGCTTGGTGGCTCATCTATACAGTATTCAGGTGAATATATCAAGCAATAGATTTTAGGATAAAAGCTGTTGAGAAAGAATTACTCCTATTTGCCACAACACAGATGAATCTCCCACAGCATTAGGTGAAAGCAGATGAACACAAGAGAATAATACACTGTGTGATTCCATTTACACAAGGCTCAGAAACACATGAATTTCATCTGTGGGGTTAGAAATCAGGTTGATGTTTAACCTTTGGAGGGTTTGTAAGCAGGAGGGCACAAGAGAAGGTTCGTGGGATGCTGGCCATACTCTTATTCTTGATCTGGAAGTTGGTTACATGGTTATGTTCCGTTTATGAAGATTCATCAAGTGACATGATTTCTGTACTCTTCTGTCTGTATGTTGTTGTCACTCAGTCGTGTCCAACTCTTTGTGACTCCACGGATGGTAGCCTGCCAGACTTCTCGGTCCGTGGGATTTTCCAGGCAAGAATACTGGAGCGGGTTGCCATTTCCTTCTCCAGGGCATCTTCCTGACCCTGGGATCAAACTCTTGTCTCCAGCATTGGCAGGTGAATTCTTTACTGCTAAGTCACCAGGGAAGTCCTCTGCCTGTATATCTCATTGAAAAAGTTTATTCTATACAGGTTTAATGTCATTATGCATGAATCCAGTTTCAGATTGCAGAGGCTGGAAAACTAGGGTCTGTGGAATGAATTTAGACTTTGGATATTTCTTATCTGACCAGCACTGTGTCTCAGGGTGCCTCCCACCGCCCCAGGGCAATAGTGATAGGCTGGGAGTCTGGGAACTTGGAGAAATGTTAGATGTACTTGCCATTTCTCCATAGCCCTCATTTCTGTCTCTAAAGCTACACCTGGCCAACTTCACCCCTGTCTGACCCCCTGAAGGTATTTGACTTTTCAGACTCTGGACAGGCTATAATCCTGACTCCATCAGAGCCCAGAAAGTGACCCTGGGCTGGTTACTCAGCCTCTCTGTGTCTGCTAATCCTAAAATTATAGTACATTCCCAGAAGTTGTTTTTTTTTTTTTTAACCAAGGATCAAATGGGCATATAACACAATGCCAGCCATTCAATAGATTAAAAAAAAAAAAATGGAAAGGATAACTATTAGTAGTAGTAATTTTTAAATAACAGAAATGTTTAATGAAATAAAATTGCTGATCACCTGTGGACTCCCAACCATTGTCTCACAAGAACTACTGCTAAGCCAGTCCTTGTTCAGATCACATTTGCCTTGTCAGTGTTTTCATCAACCATGTTTAATAACAAGTTACCAGATCTGGATATTGGGGGCTGTAAATTTCCCTGGTGACTGTTGCCAGTGGCAGGGAAGGAAAGACTTGGGTAATTACCATTTGTGTTTCCACAAAACACATGAACTCAAGTCAGAATCAAGGGGTTTGGACAATAAAACATCAGCAAGAAAGAGCTGCCCAACCTGTATGATAAGAAATGGGTGTCTGGTTAGAAAACAGAAAAGGGGCTAAGACAAGTGTGGCAGAACATCGTTGGAAGCCTCTGCACTGGCAGGACCTTTTCTTTTTTCCTTCTCAGATGCTGCACACATCTGGCAGAAGAATTCAGGCTTTAAGACTAGTCATGGGTTGGTTAGGAATCAGTACCTTCACCCCAGCCGCAGCCCATGGCCTTGATCTTCCATGTTCCATTAGTAATGCAGTTGCCTTTCTTTGTTTAGCATGGTTGTTTGGAAATGATGCGAGGCTGTTCAGTATCTTTCAAACAAGGTAGCTTAATAGGTTCCATGGAAATATCCCAAGACAGCAACATTCAAGGACTTTTAGAAATATGCAGACACCATAACTCCAATGAAAAACGCTCAAGACAGTCCTTTGCAAGATGTTGGAGTTAGATCCAAAACTCTAGTTGAAGATTCTTTGATTTTTGAGCATCACGTTTTCAGTGTATGAGAAAAGAGGTTACAGTGGGTTTCAGTGGGAAATGTCTTGCCTTTGGATTCCCCCAAAGTGTTTCATTTCTTAAGAAGAAAATGGATACAGTTTAAGCCCCCCGCTCCCCCACACCCCGTGCAAACTTTGTGTATCGGTAGACTATCATTCCTGCAGTGGGTTTGTTTAGGTCAAGTTTGTGTGTCCAGAAGGAGCTGTCCACATCAGCACAGGACCAGGGGCCTGGGTGGGGGGCTGGGAGGGGGGTGGAGTTGAGCAGATTGAGCAGTGATAGGAGAGAATTGAAATTTCTTAGGATGACCAGTCCCAAATCTCCTGGACTTCCAGAAATTATAAAAGTCATGGGAGAAAAATTTCTCCAAGAGTTTTGTTTGGTTATAGCCAAAGAAACTGAATTTCAACAAATCCAAAGTGATCATAGTGAATTTAAAGAACAAGCTCAGAGCATGGCATGTGGGCATTTTTAAGAGTATAGATGCCCTTCTACCCAGCTAATGAAATGGCCCTATTTTCCTTCTGACAACAATGGTCAAAACTGATAACAGGGTAGTTGACTTTAAATCACCTAAGATTCAAGGAGGCAGTAAGAAATAAAAATTTGCTCCAGGTATCTGGAGGGGCAAGGCCATTTGTACAACTGGACAAGAGAGACCATTAGCAGCACTTTCTCCAGAAACCAGTTTTCTGTGCATATACATCCTTGCAGTTGTTCACAAGAGCATGGAATCCTCGTGGCTCACCTGGAAGTGTTCTCTTTACCTAACCTCTGACTTTGGTTCATACACTGTCACCCACTGTTAGAGGTATTCAGCTGAAAAGAATAGAGGGTATCTGACTGATGAATGATAATAAGGGCAAGTTGGATTCCAGAGTTTGTATAACTCTGAGATAGTTTATGCTCCTCTTTTCTCAGTCTCAAGAGTAAATTGCAAGATGCTCCCCCATTCAAACCCCTTTGCATGCTACAGTTTATCTCTAAAGGAAAGAAAACACAAGCAGAACAGCTTTGTAGGACAATTCTCCCCTTAGCCTCGCAAAACAGCACTTGTAGGTACGATGAGACGTAACTGAGCTAGGCAAAACAGATACCACCTTTGGAACAGGGAGCTGTATTTTCCTTCAGCCAGATTTTGGGAATATATGATGTTGGTTTGGACATTGGTATTGAAACAATCCCTACAAGTTTGGGCAAACACAACTGCAGAAATCTTTAAAAGCCAGTCGTTTTTGTGCTGAGGGCATCAAACTGAATATTAACACATGGTGGTAACTAGCCAGTCATTCTGTGCACATGTTTGGACTTTTAGAAGATAATCATTTCATGTCTAGGTCTGTCTATGGCTCATTTGACCTTGGCCTAATTGCTTAATCTGTCTTGGCTTCAGGTTTTCTATCTTGAAAGTGAGAGGAGTAACAACATCCAACCACCTATCTCATCCGGGTATTGAGTGGATTAACAGGTTCATGTTTGTAAGGTCCTGGAAAACTCTCAAGAGAGTAAGTTCTACCACTTTCCCACTTCCGCCTGGTAATATTTTTGAGTCATAGGTGGGAAGGGCTACACTTAATGGGGCCTTTATTACAGACGGATGTTCTCTGCTTCCTTGTAACCAGAGGACAGACACCTTTTGAAAGCAGAGCTTTTCATTACTGTGAAATCTGACTCTTTTGTCGGCACAACAATCGGGAACTCCTGTGGTAATCCAGGCTTTCTCCTCTAGCTAAATAGTCTGTGGAGCTCTGAGGAAAGCACCATGATTTTATGGCCACAAGGAATTACCAGGACTATTTCTGGATCAGTAATACTTAGATTGACTTCTGGGGTCAAACAGGTGAGTTGACTTCTATCTCTGCCACTTCCTGGCTGGGTGACCTGAAGACATCTCTCAGCTTCCCTGAGCTTTCTGTTGGAAGCACAACCTTGAAGCAGAATGCTTGCCACAGTGTGCAGCACATGGTAAGCTCACAGGCACTATGACCTGCATTAATAGTGTGTATGACCATAACTGCACGTATGTATTCTCCAGGGCCATGAAGACTTAAAATGAGTACAAGTCCCCAACTGAGCAAATCCTAACTCATTGGAGTTTGTGCTTGCTTAACCAGAACCTGGCTTGTCCTGACTGTCCATTCACAATACCCGCATTTTGTAAGTACTCTAGATTTAGAAAAATGGGAAATTAAAAGCAAACAACTCAGCATCAGGGGTTTATGCAAATCCCTAGAGTGTAATTTTTTGTCAGTACTAATCTAGTTCAATCTCCTGACTTTCTAGAGGCAATAACCACAGAGTACTGCTTTGAGCAGATGGTGACTGCAGTCATGAAATTAAAAGATGCTTGCTCCTTGGAAGAAAGCTATGACAAACCTAGAGAGCATATTGAAAGGCAGAGATGTTACTTTGCTCACAAATGTCTGTATAGTCAAAGTTATGTTTTTTCCAGTAGTCATGTATGGATGTGAGAGTTGGAAGGCTGAGAGCTGAAGAATTGATGCTTTTGAACTGTGATGTTGGAAAAGACTCTTGAGAGTCTCTTGGACTGCAAGGAGATCAAACCAGTCAATCCTAAAGGAGATCAATCTTCAATATTCACTGGAAGGACTGATGTTGAAGTTGAAACTCCAATACTTTGGCCACCTGATATGAAGAACTGACTCATTAGAAAAGACCCTGATGCTGGGAAAGATTGAGGGCAGGGGCAGAAGGGGACGACAGAGGACAAGATGGTTGGATGGCATCACTTCCTCAATGGACATGAGTTAGAGCAGGCTCCAGGAGGTGGTGAAGGACAGGGAGGCCTGGAGTGCTGCAGTCCACGGGGTGGCAAATAGTCGGACATGACTGAGTGACTGAACAACAACAACAACTGCTCTGAGCAGCTGACATCCGCTAAGAAGGAACTACATGCCAAGCATCGTGCGAAACTCTGCAAATATATTTTCTCATTTAATGAGAAAATGCCAGTGAGATAGGTGCCGTTAGTAACCTTTTCACAGAGGGAAACCAAGCTTTAATGAGGCTGTTATCCATCCATACAGTTATTAAGTAAAGAAGGCAGATGTCAATCCTTGACTCTGACTCCTGAGTCCTGTTCTAACCTATTACTATCCAACATAAAATAATATGAGCCATGTATACAGTTTTAAATTTGCTAGGAGCTATATTTTAAAAAACATGTTAAAAAGAAGCAGGAGAAATTAATTTCAATAATATATTTTCTTTAATCCAATATATCCAAAATATTATCATTTCAACATAGTCAGTATAGAAGTTCTTAATGAGATATCTTGTAATCTTTTTCTTTTCTCATACTGAGGCTTTGACATTCAGTTTATATTTTGCACTTACAGCCCATCTTAATTTGGAGCAGCCATATTTCAAGTGCTTGGCAGCCACATATGGTCCATGAGCACTGCACTAAGCAGTGTGCCCTCACCCGTGCACCATCGTGCCTGAGTCTTTGAAGACAGTGTCATCCGGGTTTACCAGACTGTATTTATTGAGGAAGAAGATTTTCCTTTTTTCAACAAAGGTAACAAAAAGAGGAGGTTTAGAGTTATAGCAGGAGTTTAACATGTTAATTCGTACATTCTCGGTTTGCTAAACAATTAATTTATCATCAAAGAATAGCTTTTTCCTGGAACATCCTGCTTGCTGAGCTTTCACTTTGTCATATATAATATGTGTATTTATACAAGTTAGTATAAATAGAAAACCATTACATGAATGAAAGAATGAATGTACTCACTACCATGTAATAGGAAGATCTCTTAGACAGGGAAGATATATAAGCACCATAAAGGCAAGAACTTGATCTTGTTTTTGCCTAGCTCTGTAACCCTGCCTGTAGGAAAGTGCCAGGCATGCGGGAGGCTTACAAGAAGTATTCTCTGTAGAGCAAATCGACAAATCCACCTGGAGAAATGAGTTATTTAACATTTTATCCTTAATGGGCAGAAGGAATCTGAGTTCCTTCCTTCTCTCCCCTGAGTGGATTTTAATGCTCAAATGATGAATTTATTTAAACCATGTATGTTTCCAAATGAAATAGCATCAATGAGACCCTAGAAATTGAGGGTCTACTTTTAAAAGACAGTTATTGACTTCCTCACAGATAGTCCCACATATGTCAGAGGCAGGTGTCCTGGGAGATGCTGGCATAGGTCGCAGGCTACACCACCTGTCCCTCAGCCCTGAGTGTTTGGCCTCCAAGAGAACCCCCTCACATAGTCTCCCTGACCCAGACCCCAGCGTGTATCCTCAGAGCATTCCCAGGGCCCTCGCCTGACTCGCACGCACATTCTCCTCCAACCCCGCAGCATTCCTGCATCTGTGCTCACCCACCCACCCCCATGGTTTCTTCCTGGTGTGACAAGATGTCAAGATGTTCTGTCTCAAGAGAACCTGAGGACGGTCTCACATCACATCTCCTTTAGTTTTGAGGGGGCTGGTCCAAACCACAGTGGCTAACAGGTATCCTTTAACCCTAAACCTGGCTTTGCCTTTCTAACTTAAAAATTAATTTCCCTAAAATGACCAAACACTGTCGTATTGTCAGAGTTCTTTGAACTGCAAGTGCCAAAACCCAACTCAAACTGATTTCACAAAAGAAAGGTGAGGAGGTTAAGATGGGCCTCAGGCATGGCTGGATCCAAAGGCTTTAACAAGGTCAGAAGGCCAGTGTCTCGTTTGTTTCCATTTTAGGACACTGCTTACTCCTGTATCACCTTCATTTTCAACACTGCTTATGTCATGGGACACTTCCCAACCCCTTGCCCAGAAACCACATTCACAGCCAATCAGGGTTCTTGATCTGCAGGACTCATCCCTACCTGGCTGTGTCCTGGAGCCAGCTGCTTCACTGCTCCAAGCTCGAGTTTCCCTTCTGTGACATCAGGATAATAACAGCCTTCAGGTCAGGCTCGATATCATGTCTGTAAAATGCTTAGCACAGACAAGAGTGAGTGTTTTAAGACAGAACTGTGGGGAATTCTGTTTCCCAGGGGATAGGTAGTCAAGACTGTAGAAGAGAGACAGTTTACAAATTCCCCCAATGTCAAGCCAGTCTCAGGTGACAGAGGCCAGCGTGCGTCTGTGCTCACAGCCTCTGGTAAGTCCACAGTGCTTGGGAGCCCCGGCAATTACATGGCCGTAGGAAGGCCTGTCTTCTGATGGCGACCTGTTAGGCCAAGTAAACCCCTCCCTCTTGCTGGACCCCCCTGGAACTTGTAGGGTAGCCAGCCAGCAAGAGGAAAGATCCCTAATGTTGAACTTTGGCTCTTAAGAGGCCAGAGGCCCAATGCCCTCACTCAGCAGCAGTAACAACAGATATGTTTACAGACACATTTAGGGGGCCTCCCTCTTATTCTAGAGCCTGTTCAGTTCTAGTGATTAATATAAGTGCTCAATGACTACCTACTCACTAAAATGAAGAAACCAACATGATAACATGACCCAGAACATACACTACTGCTATGATGAATGACGCACCATAATGCTTGTTAAAGGAATAGTTGATGATCCACAGTAGATGAACCATAAGTATTAGCTGAATGCGTAAAAAATGAATGAATGAAGAGTTTCTCAGTCATGGTTATGGCTACTATTTTCCGTATGTATTAAGCTGATATTTGACTTGTTTTCTGTAGCTGCAATTCATTCCCAACAAATGGATGATCTAAATTTATGACTTGTTTTTGTTTTCTGTTGTTGAATTTTAAAATAGTGATGCCACCATATGGATCGAGTTTTGTCTTCAAATAGCAAGAGATATTTTCAAACATCCTTGAATTGAGCATGCGGAATGAGGGCGGCATGGTATTTACATACCCAGTAATCTCTGTTATGACATGTCTGCATGACGGAAAGGATCATACTCCTAGGTTGAGGAAAGGAGGGCTGTCCACGGATGACACGTGAGTGGAGCCATCGTGTTCCTGTATATACTCGGTAGATATATGGACAGGCTGGAATAGGTAAATCTAATCCTTTGCCATTTTTCATTTCACTTTCCTGAATTCTGTGGTATTTCCAAGGAGTGACTGCTTTTCTTCTGGGTTAAGTAGAAATCTTTGCTTAAGTCAAAACCACTTACTTTAAATACATTTGGAGACACCAGGATCTTTGGCCCTAGGAGTGTTTCTCATGATTTCAAAGTCAATGAATTGTCACTTGACCTTAACGGACACTTATAGATCACTGAATTACAGATTAAACTAAGTGGAGAAAAGAAGCTTTTCTCCAAAATTCACTGATTTACTGAGACAGATTTGAGAAGTCATAACAGTGTCACTTTATTGAGCACTGATGATTATAGTGGCAATGTATACAAAATTAAAAGAACTTGGGATTTCATTCTGCTACTTGGAATTATTTGTGGTCATTTTTAAGGAGGTCAACGATATTTGCACAGAAGAAAAAATCTTGTCCGAGTCACTCTGATTAAAATTCAGCAAGATGTGCAGTTGCTATGATGAGTCAGAACATTCTTGAGAAGTTATTAATAAAAAAAAAAAAATATGCCTCAGCTTCCTAGATATTTTTTGCATAGGTTTGTATACCAAATAATTGGCTAAATGGTAGAATTCTGTGCCTTTCATTTAGATATGTTGCTATTATGTTTCTTTCTTACTAAAAAATTTTCTCCATCATTGGTTTGAAATTAAAAAAAACGAAGTGTCACACAGCTGAAAATAACGAGAAGAGATGTTCCTATTCTTAAGCAGTCTTGAAGATGCCCAGGTGTACTTTTCTTCTTCAGGCAAAGTTCATATTAACACTCATCTTCCAGGTAGGCTTTCTTGGTGGTCCTGAAAGGAAGACTCTTCACTGCTTCTTACCTGGGAAGAACAGATTTGAGCTACACTGGAATCTGCTTAGAGCTGAATCTGTACATGAGCCGTTCTAATGAGATTGTATTCTTCTACTAGCTGATTTCACCACATGCTAAAGTCCAAAAATTTTGAAAAATAATTGCACTTTTCTAGATTTCCCTTCCAGAGAAAGGAACTTAGCTGAAGAATTTGAAAACCTGCTCTGACATACCCAGAAGTTGGGCTGGGTAACAGGTTGTTTGGGAACAAAAGTAATTTTTAACGAGTGTAACCAAGTCAGATTTCTAAACCCTAATGCACAGATTTAGGTACATGATATTAAAATTTGTGACCAATAAATAAATAAGGCAACAATGAAATTCCAACATTTTCTCCTCTCTGAAGAGAAAGTCAGCTTCTTATGTGCTAATAAAGGGACTTGGGTTCTACTGCAAATAGTTAATCTATATTCTTCTAAACCCAGAATCAAGAGGTGCAGTGGCCCATAGAGAATGCGGAATGGGCAACAAGACTCACCATGCCAGCTGCCTTTTAAAAGAAAATGCCAGTTAAGGAAAAAAATCGCCTTTCCAAAGCAATGATATAGCAAAAGGGGAAGTAATGGAATACTGTCTTTCTTCACAAGAAACTATTTCTCTTATCAGACTCTTTCCAGTTAAGGTAAGCCTTACATGGGAGAGGTCAGAGGGGAAAGCAGGGGGCACATTTGGGGAAACAGGGAGACATTAAAGAATAGTTTTGCCTTTATAGATAAAGTATATATACAATATCAAACCCCTAATATTTAGAGTCAGATTATCAACGTTCAGACTGCTGCTTAGCAGTTATCGGCTATGAGCATGGCCATTCATTCATTCTGAGCGTTTTCTCTCAGCCAGTCAATGGTGGATACAGTCTGAAAAGAGAGAGGACACCCCTGCCCTTCTGGTGCTTACATTCTAGAAAGGGGAAGCAGAAAACAAACATGCATGCCGATGAATCAAGATCACTTTAGACCAGGGTAGAACAAGAAAATCATACAGGGAACCACTGGCTGGGCGAGCAGGGGTTCTCTTAGGTTAATGCGTGTGTTGAGGTGGTGACCCGAATGCAGTGAGGGGAACCGGGTGGGAGGACCAGCTTTCCAGGCAGAGGGAACAGTAAGTGCAGAGGACACATTGCAGTGAAGCTGGCAGGCAGGCCACCATGTTTAGACTTTATCCGGTAAACTGGGAAGTCCGTGCAGGACCTCAAGCAGGGGAGTGATGTGATCTGAGCCTCACCGGGGAGAGTGAGCCCTCATGTCCTCATCCCTCGCTTCAGGGTTAACACGGGAGGAACACGACTGAGGCCTTGGCAAAGAGCAGGGAATCCAAAGGACGCTGTCCAGACAAGGTCAGAATTCACGGTGAGTTGCTCAGTGTGGGTGCTGTGGTTGCTGATGGTGCTGCTGGAATGAAAGCAGGGAAGTCACGGCTCCCTAGCAAGCCAGAGAGTGAAATAAGGACCCGTCTTTGACAGATCCATCAAAGTGAACCGGACTTGATTCAGGCTTTCCTGGTGTGGCTTATGGAGCTTACCTGAGCTCAGTTGGTAAAGAATCCGCCTGCAATGCAGGGGACCTCAGTGTGGCTTATTCCGGAGGTGTTCGTGTTTGGGGTACAGTGAAATGAATCAGAATATTTCAGGGAAAGACTCTTCCCACTAAGGCACACCTTTTGTGGAGCTGGCCAAGGCGAAAAGTGTGGGCGCATTTGGGGAACCAGGGAGATAACTAAAAAAACAAATAGGTTTCTCATTATTTATAGGTAAAGTATGGTGGTTAAGCCTCTGTTATTTAGAGTCAGATTACCAGGGACCAAACTCTTGGGTTTGAACACTAGAACAGCTTGGGTTTATAGAAATTGTGACCTCTTTGAACCTTTCTTTTTCTCTATATTATGCAGATAATAACAAGATCTACCCTCATGAAACAGTAAAGATGGAACAAAGCAGTGAATTTAAAGAGTTCAGACAGGGGCTGGTATCTGGTACATAAAAAGAGGTCAATAAATGTTACCTGCAATTATTACTATTATTCATTACTCACTGTTATCTCAGCATTTATCAGCCTCATCCATATTGAATTCTACTGCACAGACCCAGAGGATCACATATAATTGTATCCCATATTTTTCTCTTCCCACACCTCCATCCATACCCTCCTCAGGCAACTCATTTGTTTCAGGATTTTACTCAGAGACCCAGGGATGCATATTCCTTGTGTTGAAATCACTGCAGCCATCTTCTCCATGGCCGAATCTGGAAAGAGGCCTTTTGGACATGATCTCAATTGTGAGAATATTCCTAACATGTTCCATGTCTACAGGTGAGGAAATCGGGGCTCAGAAGGGGAAGTGACCCCTGTAGAGTCACCAGGTCAGCAAGAAGCAGAACTGAGATTCAGACTCAGGTCTGTTTGACCTTGATGTCTTGTAAAACTCAAAAAAAAAAAAAAAAAAAGCATCTATTCAACCCCCCAAATACCCCTGACACCCAGACAGAAAGCACCAATGACTATAAAGAGGGCTCAAAATTAGAGAACTGTGATCAGGCCCAGCAAATGGAGAGCCCAAGGTTCTCAGAGAGACTCTCAGTCTGCTGGGTGTCACAGAGTGTCTCCCCGCTTCCCCCCTTCCACGCCCTCCCACCCAGGCCCAGTGGTAACACAATGCGCTGGTATTCCTTTGACTGTGGCCATGTGGTGATGAGGAGCCCTGAGCCCCTTCCGGCCTCTTTGTCCTGTCTAGTGCTCCATCTGTGGGCCCCTCACCGGCTGCCCGGCTGGTCTTGACTCTGAGGTGGAGGAGTAAACATCTCGGGAATCTTTATTAGTTTATTTCAGAAGATGGAGCCTGTTTGTCCCTGGGGCCCTTCCCTTTTTTATGGCCTCCAGCCCTTCTTGACAAATTCTAGTGACTGGAGAGAAAACCGCTTTCTACAGCGGATCATTAAAACACCACCATAAACCCAGGGCCATAAAATATTATTTGCTGGGCATAAAAGGAGGGTAGATTTTCCCAGAATGACAGCCCAGCCCTGCTTTCTCCCACTGAGAAAGGCGGCACGGGGATGCGATCGTTCATAAATTCCTTATCTCACACTCTATTTTGTGAAATAACCCTGGTGGGAGAGCAGCCAAAAATATTGATTTATTTGTTCCACAGGCTCAAAAGCATTTTTAATGAGTGGGGTATGGCAATGCCTTGCCAGTGTCTGCAGATGACTCAATCTGTATGCACACACCCAAATTCATACACGCTTGGAAAAGGGAAACCATGGAGTTGCACAAACTGGAGGTAGGTGAGACAAGAATATCTGAAGAGGGAGGTGAAGGGGTGTCCATTTCCCTCCTGCCTGTCTGCCTGTCTGCCAGCCAAACTGACCAACACCCATGGTGGGGCTGCTGCTGACACAGGGCCCGCTTTGCAGAGGAGAACCTGATTGAAGGCTCACAGTGGATTTCACAGTTGGTTTCCCTTGACATTTTCCCCTGGAAAGAATTCCTTCATCCATTCATGCATTCATCAGATCATTCATCAAACACTACCAAGCACTTACTAAGTACCAGGTACTGTTCTGAGCAGTAGAGTGAGGGAGAGCTGTAGAAAACACTGTTACAGAGCTTATTGCATCCTTCTGGGGGTATAATCTCAGCACAGACATTATTGACATCATCAGATAAAGTTCACAATCTTTTATCTGAACTCCTTGGGGATAAATTGATTTGTTGGAAATTTTAGAATTTTTTTTTGAAAGATAAAATGTGGGCATATGATAATTTAGTTTGCAAATAGCCCCCGTGAGGTCTGGGGAAGTACCCAGTAACCCAACAACATTCCTATTTCTTCTGTGAAAAGTATGAACATTCACTTCAACTGGGATAAATTGAGACTCTAAATGATCTTGTCACAGGAGGTCCAGTTTCACTACCAAAGGAGCTTGAAAACCTACTTTCAGAGCTGCTTTTTGTGGAGGAGCAGGTAATGAGTACCCTGTGTGCTGCCTGACCCCTGCTAAGTTCTCCATGAGCTCCACTGTTCATTATCACTGCACCCCAGATTTTCAAGGTCATCTGTTTCATTTTCACTGCTTTCCTACCAGGTAGGTCATCATATTTCTGTTTTTCTTTGTTGTGTGGCGAGGTCATTATATTTCTCTGGTTTTTGTTTGTTTATATTGTAACAAAATCAATATTTTTGTTATTGTTGTCATAGGTGTGTGTTTAAGAGGATTCTGAGAGGCTAAATGACTTGTCTAAGGTTTCACAATTAGAAAGTGGCAATTTTAGGACTGGAACTGCAGACTTCAGAGTTTATACTCAGCCATAACCCAGCTCTAGTGTCTTCTCCAGGAGAGAAAAGACAGCAGAGAAGGAAATAAAAGTGCTGGGGCTGTGTCTACACACACTAACAAAGGCAATAGGAGAGAAGCCGGCAATTGTTCAGATAATTCAGAATATAATAAGCACCCCCCCCCCAAAAAAAAGAGGTTTGTGGTGAGGAAGCTGGTGTTTCTGGATTGATGGTATGTGGGGGGCAAATTCTGGGAGTAGGATCTTGTAAACATCGGCCTCCAGCACTTGGGTGACAACCCCCACCAGGGGAACTGTGTTCTTAGTCAGCTTACTTCTGGCCACTTGTGAGAGCCTCGGTGGGTGAACTGGGTCTGTGGGGCATCACTGGGGCGCCTTCCTGGGATGAGAGTGTGCTCCCCACGGCTGGGAGAAGCCAGGTTGTTGCAACCGCTGGGCCAAGGAACTGGAAAGGGAACTGCGAGGGGCGGGGAGTGGCGCGCTGCGCGGGGTCGGGGTGGGTGGAAAGGAGGGGCGGCATGCTGAGAGGACACCCCTCTTTGTTTAGACCCTCCCTCCCATGGGCAGATCTAAGGCTATATTATAAATTCTAAGATAGCCCCCCAAGTGGTCAAGGCCTAGAGAAGGTCTAGCGGAAAGGGGATTCAGGTGAATGGGCTGCGTCCCAAGGGGATCTTAGGTGAACGTGCATCGGCCCTTAGGTCTGTGCGCACCCCTGGCGAAACGAAGCGAGCCTCACACGGCCATTCTGGAGCGCCAGCAGGTCAGGGCCTTGCGGGGGGGGGGAGGCAGTCAGCTAGGGCAAGTCAGGGTCAGGAAGGGGCTTGGGAAGCGCGGGCGGCGATGCCCTGGGGTAGTCCGCCAGAGACGGGAGTGGGGGATGGAAAGAACAAACAGCTACCATCCCAAGTACCTGCCTTAAGGTCAAGTACTTGCTGGAGTTACCACGGAAATGGAACGTATGTGTGTATGTGGGCGGGTGTCCCTTTCACCTTCGGTTGGAGATGGTGAGGGCTGAGAAGAGTAACTGTGCTCCAGTGTGAGGCATGGTTTACCTGGGCGGCGCCCTTGGCGTACTGGGTACTGGGTATAGGGGACACATCCAGCAACCCCGCCCAAGCAGGGCCCCCCACACCACAGGTGTCTGGAAGTGCCTGGAAGTTGCAGAGGAACCCGATATTGCCGAACTTTGCAGGCTTCTCACCTGAGGTTGAGAACCAGTCAAGATCCAACCGGCAGGACCACGGGTCGCTTCTAGATGCACTGGATCACAGCCAGATGCTCAATCGCGCACCGAGTACCCAAATAAGCTACACTGGGGGCGGTGCAGGACTTGCGCACTTACCCTCTTTTCCAGCCCGGGGGCTTGGGAACCCTCCCCCAGGGATAAGAATGGGGAGGTGGTCCTCCTTGAGGTTCGGTGGCATGGCGGCAGCCCGGGTGCAGCCCAGTGCAAGCAGCCTTGGACAGGCGAGCCAAGGGGTCCAAGCTGAAGTTGGGGTTCACCTTCCAGCGGGTAGGCGGCTTTGGAAGGAGAGCAGAGCGCCAGGCAGCGGTCAGGCTGCGGCTAAAGAGTGGACCTCTCTCTTTCATCAGATGCCTGGGGGATGGGAAGCCAAGAGGAGGGGGCTCCTGCTGGGAGTGTATCCCGACGCCCCCCCTGCACCCCAGCTTGTGGTACGGCTTTAAAATCCTGCGGAGTTTGTCATAGGTCGGCCTCACCACGCATGCGCAAAAGCAAAGTGTTTTTTTTTTTTTTTCCCCCTCCCCTCCACCCCCCCACCCCCCGCCCCTTCTCTTTCCAGCCGCCTTTGGTTCTGCAACTTAATTTTTTTTTTTTTTTTTCCCTGAGAACACCAGGGGAAAGAGGAGTCCGGAGAGAGGGAGGGAGAGGAGGAGGCAGTTGGCCAGGAGGGCTGGGGGGTGGGGGGGGGGACGCGGTCCCTGCGGTCGGTCAGTCTGTCTGCGGGGCGCAGGATCGCGTGGAAGGTTGCTGCAAGCTCCCAGGCGCCGCCTCCGCCGCCCGGAGTCCGGTTCCGTGCAGCCTCTGCCGAGCGAGCTCCTTCACCGCTGCGGGACCCCGACCGCCCGCAGCCCTCTGCCCGCTCTCCCGCCCCTCCGGCCCCGGCGCCAAACGAGGAGGTGGACACGCCGGCCATGGACCGCCGGAGCTGAAGAGCCTCCGCGAAGCCCCTGGCCCTCGCGCCTCTTCGCCCTTTTCCCTGTAAAGGCGGGGGGAAAGGGGGACTAACCAGAAGAGAAAAGAAGAGGGTGGGGAAGGGGAACCGGTGTCTCCCCCGGGGGCAGTCGCGCATCGTCCCCGAACTCACCAGAGGCAGAACTTTCGGGGACGACTTTTACCAGTTTGCTCCCATCTTTTTGTCAAACCCAAAAATGAAAGGACAAAAGTTGGCGCTGACTCCGGCAGCTCGGATGACTACTGGAGCGTTTTCAGCGGCATCTCCAGGAGAAAAACCCGTGCGCATCTGATTGTTCTGTGGCCCCCCGAGCTGCAGTGCGCGTGTGTGTGTGTGGGGGAGTGTTTGGGTGTGTGTTTGTGTGTACACAGACGTCCACACACTCACTCGCGGCCGCAGGATCAGCGCCTGGAAGCAGACGTTTCGGCAACAGACTCAGACTCGTAGAGGAGGAGCTGGCGATCAGGAGGCGTGAGCCGCCAAAAGTCTGCAGGATCCTGGTGTGAATGAACCGGAGGCACCTGGGCGCAGGGATCACCACCCCCACCCCCCGCCCCGGGCCAGAGTTGAGTTGTGGGGCATTTTTTTTTTTCACCCTCTTGTGAAGAATTTTTTTTTTTTATTTGTTGTAAAGTCTTTTGCACAATCACGCCCACATTTGGGGTTGGAAAGCCCTAATTACCGCCGTCGCTGATGGACGTTGGAGAGGGAGCGCCTCGCCGAGGAACAGTCGCCTGCGCGCCCTCGCCGGACCCGCGGCTCCCTTGTTGCGCGCCGGCCGGGCCCTGCTCCTGCTGCCGGCAGGCGGACTTCGGCGCCCCCTCGGTTCCCGCGCGCATCTCAGCGCTACTCTGGCTCGGGCACCCAGACTCGAACGCTAGTGACGGCTTAGGCTCCAGTCCTCAGAGCCTGCCGGACGAGCCCTGGAGGAACCCGCAGCTCCGCGCAAGATCGTCTCCGCAGGCTTAACGAGGCCGCTCCGCTTGGATTCTTTGGCCCTGGCGGCGACTTCCTCCCCGCGCCCCCTCCCCCTCGCAATGAAGGTAGGTGTTCTGTGTGCCGCCGACGCTCGTCACTTTTTTTTCTTTACATTGTTTTCTTTTGGAAGTTAACTGACCCCCCCCCCAACCTCTCCCTATCCCCCTCCACTTCTCCTACCTCTGGAGACGCTAGAAGCCCCAGCGTAGCTGGCAGAAACCCCTACCCTTTCGTCCTTACCCCCAATCCCCGTGCACTACCTCGGTCTCCCAGGAGACAGACCTCCTCTTGTCCCACCAAAAGTTCTGCAAAGTTTTTTAGACTTTGGATAAAAAGTGGGGTAGAGACATAGCAGAAAAACTGAGAGAGGTCCGCGGACGACTTTCCTTTTGCCCTGAGAAACTCAAGTGTAGCTTACTATGTATATTTCAGTAACAGGATAATGATTCAATTCAACAAATATTTACCAAGCGCCCACTGGCGCGGACCCCGAGAGGGTGTGTGGCCGGGGCTCAGAAAGGGGAAGGGGACTCCTTGGTTGAGAGACCGTGAAGCCAGATCAGGAGCCGACTATTCCTGAGCCTCATACCCCTCGCCCTCTGCGGCCAGAGGCCAGGTTGCCGGCTCGTAGCAGCCGGGGAACCCAAGCACAGCAGGCCCTGTGCCTTTAAGAGTGCCTGGCAGGGGGCCAGCTCGTACCCTGGCGCGGGGATCGGGGTCGTGTTATTAGCATTATTAGCCGCCACTGGGTGAGCTCCTCACTTTGCAGCGGTGATGGGGGTGGGGAGGGCTGGCGGTGGTGGCTCTAATTTGGTCCGCTGGGAGAGCGCACCCCGGCCCCCCGCGCGGAATCCTCCTTGTCCTTTAGAAACATTTGGGCCTCCAGGTTGGGAGAGCGGGCGGGGGGCAGTTTGTGAACTCTTGTTTGTTTTAATTGTCAGTTGTATGTTAAAGCCGAGTCACACACTCCGAGGGTCACCGAGAGTTCACTTTTACGAAAAGTTAACATTTCCTGCATTATAACTAGCTATTTTCCAAACAATTTTTCTTGTTTGTCCTCCAGGCTTCGATCCTTATTTTCATTTTTCTTGATTCTCCTCTTTTAAGTTTTCTAGAAAATAAGTTTGGGATTGGAATTAAGATGTTTCCTAAAGCACCCCCCCAAAAAAAAGTTTATAAAAACCCACAACTTGGAGACCCCGTGGCCTGTTTTACTCGCCAATCGCTCTCTGGCATGGGGGCCCCTTCTCGTCTCCTTTCTTTAAATGGACAGCTCGCTGTTTGGAAGTCACTTGGAGTCAGTGGTGGGATCATACCTCCTCACCCGCTGCCCTCCTGCCAACGTTCAAGGCTACTCCGGCCAGATGCAGAGATTTTTCTTTCAGACAAACTCTGCGGGGAGCCGAGGGTGTGCAGGCAGTGGAGATTGTGTGTCCAAGTGTGTGGATCTGTGCCCTGCATGTTGTGGAGAGTAAAGGGCCAGTTGTTCTCGGGTCTTGCACATACTATAGCCTCAGCCAGGCCCGGTGCCACAAAGGAAGACCCTCCCTCCCCAGGAGGCTTGGTCAGAGTCCCTTGCATTTCCCTCCGCTCAACCGAGCGCTCTGGTGCACAAGGGGTTAGCACCGTCTGCCAGAGCTCAGCTTAGTCCTCTGCCTGTTTCTTTCTCGCTGTGCGGTGCCGGCTGCCCCCTGTTGGCTGCCTTGAGGTAGGACATTTTGGAGCCGTTGTCTTGGCCGGCAGGCAGCTTGCTCGCCTCTTCCTCCCACCTCTGGCTTTACACGAACATCCCTTCAGATCGCCAGGTCCCACTCTCCCAGGAGGGCCCCTCGGAGGCTCCCAGAGGACATGCTGCACTGCGCGGCTGCATTAGTAAGGGGCCAAGTGTCCAACCCAGCGAATGGGGCTTGAGCGAGTGGAAGAAGGGCTGGTACCCCTTCTCCCAGGCACAGCAAGGAGCAGGAGCGTCCCCCTGGGAAGTCTCGGGTCTGGTCTTGACGCCCTCACTGGTTCTCTCTGTAGCTGAGGACCAGCGCTTCTTTTTCTCTCTCGGCCTCAGTTTCTTGTCTGTTAAAAAGTGGAGTTGAAACCACCTCTGAAAAATGGGTGTTGAAGCGTTCTGTAATTTTCCTTCTCTTTCCTGCCAACAAAGAGTTCTTTGGGACAGAGTTGAGAGCCTGTGCCTAGAGAGCTAGGCTAGACTTATTGTGTGGGAAGGTAGAAGTGATGTTTCTCTCCCCCCCTTCCCCCGCCAGGTGTGTGTGTATGTGTGAGAGAGAGAGTTGTCTTGCAGTCTGGAGACCTTGTCTGAGGATGGATGAGGTGAGGCCGGCAAGAGAACTAGACTTGGCCACTGTCCTTCCCTCGGCGACTCCCTGGTACCCGACTTGGTGTCCCTTCTAAGTCAGGGCAGTCAGAAGCTGCACACCTTCCTTGCACTGATTTGGGCTCAAGAAACTCCTTCCTCCACCTCCTCTCTGGGCTCCCCCACCCCTTCCGACCCTCGGCGCTGTGGACACATCCCGGTGGCTAGGGGCAGCTCTGGCTCTCTTGCGTCCAGGCTAGAGGCCTGGGGGAACTCGGGCTCCTCCTGGGCTCCCCCAAAGCGGACCTCCTTTCAGCCTACCATCTCCTCCTGCTTCTCCTCGCGTTCCCCAACTTTGTGGCTGCCACTGAATTTTTCTCCTGCAGTTTTCTCCATCTCTCTTTCCTTGCTTTCGGGAGAGATTGAAGTGGGGAAAACAATTTATCTCCCACTAAGAGCTGGGATTCTTAAAGAGTTTCCTGTGCTTTTCACCACCGCGAGCCCAGGTCAATCTAATTTCTTCTCCCAGTTTCTCCATCATTTCCGCTCCCAGAGACTAGGGCCTGGGGGCTGGGGCTGGACGTGAAGTGGAAAGGGGTGCCCAGACCGAGTGAGGTAGCGCCAGTGGCTGAGGGGCGAGACATTTCTCCCTGCCTCGAGGGAACTTCTTTTTAGGGGCCTCTGGCCTCCGACTTGGGCGTGCTTTCCCAGGCTTTCTGCCACCCCCCAAAGTCCTCTAAACTCGCGTGACGGTGTTTAGAGGACTCTGAGCCCGCACACCAGTTGATAAAGAAGGGTTAGGGACACTTTTAATCCAGTGGGAAGGCTTTGGAGGAGAGACAGTATAAGCCGACTCTACGTGGATATGTTCTGGGGCTGGAAACAAGGGCGCGCAAACGCCCTACCCTCGCCTCACCCCTCCCTTGCGCTTGAACCTCTCAAATGCCCGCAGCCTTCCTCTCTGACGCGCACTAGAAACAGATTCCAAGTATCCTTACAAAGTCGATTTCCTCGGACCCTGAAATTGTTCAAAAATTTTAGCCCGGTCTTCGGTGAATTCACCTTCTGCCCAGAACTTTTACTCTGGGTGTTACGGTCTCCGGAGAGGTCTTATTTTGTCCTCTTTTCTGATCAGTTCTCTTGGTAAACAGGCGGGGACGTTTACCCTACAGTTCGATGTATCAGTGAGTTGGCTGTGGGTTCCTTCAGTCTTTAAACTTGTGGGGCCTTTTCTGGGTTGAACGGGGGATTGGAGCGGGAAGAGGGCCAAGATGTTTCCGGGCAAGCGCGCGGGTTAAGTGGAGACGCGACTCGCGGGGCTCTCCCAGCAGATTCCCTTTGGTACACCTCCGGCCTACCCCTAGCCCGGGGCTTAGAGACCCGCGTCGCGGAAGCCAACTGCCCCCACTATGGCCCCAGTTCTGTGAACGAGTGGCTTCTCCCTGAGGTCGTCGGGCCGAGAGTGGGATCGGTTTGTGTGGCTTCTCCTCTAACAAAGAGATCCGCAGTAATCCGCGGAATCTGTTATCAATTTCTCCGCTGCCCGCGCCCCGCCCCGAGCGCCCCGCCCGTCGGAAAGCTGGAAAAGTGCGCGCGGCCCACAGCGCGGTCTCTGCCTCCGCCTGGGAAGCACGTCGGAGAGCGTGTGTGTCTTTGCACGAGTGAGTGTGTGAATGTGCCAGAGTGTGAGTGTGTATGAGTGTGTGCACGCGCGCGGCCTTGGCCCCCGATGGGAGAGTTGACTTCGCAGCTTGGGCCGCTCGAGAAGCAGCCCTCGCGAGCCACCCCCTCCCCTGTAGGAAACTTGACACTTCGGGCGGGGGTGGGGAGGAAGACCGAGCCTTCTCTCTCTCTCCTGGGATGGGGAAACCCCAGGCTTCTCTTCTGTGGGATGCGCCCCCCAGCTTTGCGACGTTTTAGGGATGAGTGGGCCTCGGGCGCGGAGCCCTGGGTGGCGTGCACTGGGGATCGCATAAGCATTTCCTCTCGAGAAGCCCCAAGGAATCAGGGCCAAAAGGGAGGCTGGCCAGGGAAAGCTGGGGCGCGCTCCTGAGCCCCTTCGCGTCTCCACCGCTGCCTAGGTCCCCTCAGTCTTTTCTGGCGCCGGTTCCAGCCCAGGCCCTTCTGCAGCCTGGAGGAGGTTCACCTTTCCTTTTCCGAGGAAGGGGCTCCCTTGGCAGCCGAGGGTGGCGCAGCGCGGCAGGGTTACTCTTATCTGAGATGTAAAAGGGGATTTTGGAAACCCGTTCCTCCTACCTGCCGCCGTCTCGCTCCGCCGCCGCCTACAGGTGGAGGTCACCAGTGGGGAGGATGGCGGCCCCCAGCCCCCGAAATTCTTGACGACGGGAACCTTCGCTGCCGAGGCCCTCTGCGCCCTGGAATCCAGGGGCTCGGCCGAGGCGCGGGAGCCAGCACATCTCTGGCCCAGCCGGCGGCTCCTTCGCACCGGCCCGGGCCTCGCCCTGCACCCTCATCTTGGGGACTGACCCAACCGCGTCAGAATTGGGCTGGAGGGTGGGGTAGCGGAGTTTCAAGACCACGCTCAAAGTGCCCCGATGGCGAGATGATCAACTCCAGACCAGGACCAAAGGAAACTGGAGTCCCCTCTGCTTCCTTTCCCCTTTCTCCGTGGCAGCTGCTAGAAGTGGGGACTGGAGGGAGCAGTAGTGGGACTGAGAAAATCGGATCTTGGGGGAGCGCAGTGGGGAGGGCCGGGAAGGGAGCCCCTCGCCTCAGCGCAACCCGGAGTAGGGGGGGGAGCGGTGTATCCCTCCTCTGGGATAAACTCCAAGGCGGCGGCCGAAGGCAGGGAGAGGGCACTGTTTTCCGGTTTCCTGCGTTGGGAGAGCAGCTCGCCCATCCCCTTATGCCCCGTGCGCCCCCATCTCCTTCTCCCCACTCCAGACTGGCCGAAAAGCGTTCTAAGGAAACCCAGGCTGCCTTTCCCGCTATGGAAGCGGCTAGCCCCGGAGCTGGCCGTAAACTGATTATGAAACTGATCATGTTAATTCATTCAGAGCTGCATTTCCCAGCTGGGCACTCCTGCGCGCACCGCTCCCGGGGGCCTCGCCCCCCACCCCTTGCCCTTCCCTCCCGCGTGCTGCCCCCACCCCCCACCCCCGCGCGCCGGCCACCCCGCCTCCTCCGCAGCCGCCGGCGGCGCGCTCCACTCGCCTTTGCGCTCCTCTCGCCCATGGAATTAATTCCGGCTCCACTTGTTGCTCGGCCCAGGTCGGGGAGAGGACGAGGGTGGCAGCGGGTCCCCGAGTGAATTCCCGAGGAGGGACTCAGCGCAGCGCGGAACTAGAGGGGAGCGAGGGGGTGCAGGACGCGAGCAAAGCAGGAAGGAGGCAGCGCCTGGCACCGGGGCTTTGACTCAACAGCATTGAGACATGTTTGTAATCGCTGGCGTGCCCCGCGCGCAGGATCCCAGCGAAATCAGATTTCCTGGTGAGGTTGCGTGGGTGGATTAATTTGGAAAAAGAAACTGCCTATATCTTGCCATCAAAAAACTCGAGGAGGAGAAGCGCAGTCAATCAACAGTAAACTTGAGAGATCCCGGATGCTTCCGTTGTTTAAACTTGTATGCTTGAAAATTATCTGAGAGGCAATAAACATCTGCTTCTTTCTTCCCTCTCCAGAAGTCGATTGGAACATTAAGCCCAGGAGCTGCTTGGGGGACGGCTGGAAGGGCAATGCCTTCCAAGTTCTTCCTAATGGCTTTGGCCATATTTCTCTCCTTCGCCCAGGTTGTAATAGAAGCTAATTCTTGGTGGTAAGTTTATCCTATATGCATATTATTTTACTTTAAGATTCGTTTGTATTGTATAATAGATGCTGCAGTATTCTCAGTCGTGAATTTGAGTGCATTTATGTAATACACACATATATATGTTTATATATGTGTGTGTATATGAACATACATATGTATCTTTAAATCAAAATTTTTTTGAAATTTTGTGAATTAAAATTTTTGCTAATTTTTAACACTGTGAAGCTTATCTTTAGCTCCATAGGGAATAGAAGCTATAAATTTAACTTTTTTTTTTTGAGGTTCAGATTATGCTTGTAGTACATCATGTAATTAAGGGAAACCAGAATTCACTTCTCTAATAATTGTAAGCCTATCTATAAAATGTGCTTTTTGCTACCTCTAGGTAATAAAAGTGAGTTCCAACATTTATTTTCTGTCACTTGAGGTTACTAAACTTCAGGGTCTGAGGTAGGCAGTTATTAGGAAGGCTAAACTCCAAGTGGGGAAGTACTGGGGGCTTGAAATTTAATCAGAAGAGGTTACCTTGAAGTAGTTCAATGTCCCTAACTGCCGGTTTCTTGCTGGTAGGGGCCTCGAGGGTAGACTGCATTATATCATCTAGAGGATTATTTTTGACGGCGTTCTGGTTTTTTTTTTTTGTTTTTTTGTTTTTTGTTTTTTTACTGTAAATGAACAGCGTTTTTCTGTCAGACCTGACTTCTGTTCCCTGGATACTCTGTCTTGGGTCCCTCACAGTCACATAAGGAGCCCTTTTAAAATGTCCAGAACAGGGTGAATTTTCTTCCGTCTGTATACTTGTCCTCCTGTTCTTCCATCAGTCAAAAGGAACTGCTATCTCCTACCCGTGTCGAATTGTGTCTGCTTTCGGTATTCATACATTTTCAAGCCAGATCCGTCCAATCTGTGGGGCAAAGTGAGTCATTTTCTCTCATGTCAGAGGCCCATCCCCCCAGACTGCCTTTTACCCCCTTTTCTGGTGTGGAATATCAGAAATTTTGGTTCAGGTATATGGCAGAGAGGGGCAAGGAGGGGAGTGAAAACTCTAGCTGAGAAGCCAGATGGCGGGATGGGGGCTACACAATGCCTCCGTTTTCTGAGTGGAGTTTAAACAGAGGAGTTCTATGAAGCCCGTCTCATACTTTGTCATGAGGACAAGCAGGAGAGAAAAAGCATCTGTGTGCTTAAACTTCTGTATTGCTGACATGTTTTCAGGGGGCCCACCTTGAGAGTTCACGTAAATCTTGAATGCACATCTCCCCCCCTTTTTAGGTCGCTAGGTATGAATAACCCTGTTCAGATGTCAGAAGTATATATCATAGGAGCGCAGCCTCTCTGCAGCCAACTGGCAGGACTTTCCCAAGGACAGAAGAAACTCTGCCACTTGTATCAGGACCACATGCAGTACATCGGAGAGGGCGCCAAGACGGGCATCAAGGAGTGCCAGTATCAGTTCCGACACCGGAGGTGGAACTGCAGCACCGTGGATAACACCTCTGTCTTTGGCAGGGTCATGCAGATCGGTAGGAAACCGTTTCAGATATTGTTAAATACATAGAAACTGTTCTCCTAGGAAACGTCTCTAGTGTTACTTACAAGCTTCAGCTGATGGGACTCTTCCAGCAGGGTGGCAACTTGGGGCTTCTTGAATTAGATCAGGAGGGGGTGGGCATCAATGACACCTTCATTTTTCTGATCACTTAATTTTCCCCAAAACCATTTTGTGTAAAATAGTACCAGAACACTTATTTTGGTTTCACGAAAGTAGATGGGGAAAGCCAAGTCATTTCTGTCCTTAAACTTCAAAACTCTTAACTGTTAGAAGCTTCCTAACCTAAGCCACAATTCAGATGGCCCAGGCATCAAACTGAAAATTGCCATCTTGCAGAATGCTGGATGAGCTGGACGTAAGTAAGATTTTAATTTTCCTAATATAGATGTTTCCTAAGGCTATCTATCTATCGAGATATATGTGTTAGATGCTTTACTTTTAGTCCCAGGAAGAATTTTAATTAGAAGTGATCCAATTTACATTTGTGAGTTGGCCATTGATATAAGAACACCTGCTTCGAAGGGCAACCTGGAAACTTACTTAAAAGTGTTCAATGTATCGTTCACAGTCCAATTCTTTAAATGTGCTGTTGAACTTTTGTTACTCTATTCAGGGAGACGGTGGCCCTAAAACTGGGCTAAAGGCAGAAAATGGGGAAACTCCGTCTGCCTCTGGTTTGGTTGAATAGTGTAGGCTACAGTCTGACAGATGTGGTCCTTTGTGTGTTTGCTAGTGAATATTTTTGGTCTCTTACTTTTATGCAAACAAGCCCATATAATTAATATGACTGCAGTGACTCTTAAAATAAGCAGCGATTTATCAAAGCAATTAACTATACTGACTGACTGAAGATAAAAAGTTGGCTTAATGTCCGTCACGGATGGATAAAATGCTTTTTAAAAAAATCCTGAGAAGTGCATTCATTGAGAACAAAAAAGAGTTGTCAGTGGATGTTTGAGCCAAGCGGCTTCATAAACTAAAATAATACAGGACTGGAAGCCGTTCCTCGAATTGAATGGGAGAGCAGTCTGCACCCTCAGCCTACAGAGCCTCCTAGGGCTTTCCTGTTAATGATTAAAATGTGCTAATGCATATTCTGGGACCTGAATCTAGGAGTTAAGCTTCAGGGACACAGGAGTTTTCCCAAAATATGGGCTGCCTTATGTGGTTAACTCGGAGGGTAGTGAAGATTTAATTCTCCTGCATTTTGATGATATTGTGAATGATCCAAAAACATCTTTGTCAGCTATATCACAGTAACTTCTCAGCTTTCTCCTCACCTTTGTCTTATGTGTTCCCTCTATCTGCCTTCCTCTCAAACTTTGGGAGCAGTCTTTCCCATGTGTATGAGTTAGTTAGTGAAAATCATACACCTCTGATGGTAACAAGGAAGGAAAACAGCAGTTGGAACTGGTTTTCTGTGTAGTCACTGAAACACAGCTTTGATTTAAGATCCTCTTTGTATGTAGCCTGTTTGGGGCCAAAATGTTCAGAATAAGCTATCATTTGCTAAGTGGATTTGAGTTCTGCTGAAGATTTATTTAAAATGTGGTCCAAGATTCAAAGAGCCTGCTTCCTCAGGGAACAAGCAGAACCCTTGGTACAAAGGCCTGTGTTTAATTGTCCCCTGTAAGTAGACTCTCTGGTCCTTAGCTGTGTGGCACCGTCTTGGTTGATGGGAAGTAGGCAGGAGTGGAAGCTCGTGATGGCCCCAGAGGAGGGAGCCCTCCTGGATCCTACCATCACTGAGGCCCTCCTTGCCGAAGGATTCTCAGGTGTCCGAGTTCTCAGAGCAGCTGCTGGTGACTGGCTCACGGTTGAACGCAGACAGGGCCTTAAAAAGAGAGATGGAGAGAAGAAAAACCAGAATAGATTTTTATGGAAGAGGAACACAAACTCTACCCCAAGGGTGGAAAAGTTACTTCATTTTCACTTTTCTACTTTAGGGTTTGTTAGATGACAATGAGCTAAGGGACATTTTGAAACCCCTTTGATGCTAAGTGTGTGGGTGCCCACTCCAGAGCATGGAGCTCACCAGGGACGTGGAGGCAGGTTCTCGTCCCTGAGAATCTGACCCAGTGGTGGGGCCAGTGTCTGAGACGCAGGCTGCCACCCACAAGTGCTCACCTACCTTCTCGAGAGGCCAGTCCAGGCGCTGTACACAGTCGCCTCTTCATTATGAAAACTTCATTTTTCATCATGCTAGTCTTTCCTTCCAGCTTTTGTCTCCAGCTTGTCTTTGTTTGCCTGCTGTGAAAAGATGTGTAAGAAAGGCGCAGTTTTCCCAGAGGGTGAGGACAGGAGAGGTTGATCTCTCAGGGAGGAGCTGTCACCGGATGCAGTGCTGCTTCCAGGATTGACTGAGTCCCCAGGCTGCAGCCCAAGAGCACTTCTCATGCTGACGTTTTCCCTGCAGTGACCACCTAGCTTAGAGATTGCTACCAGGTTTGATTTCTGGGCAAAAAAAGTAAATGGTCAAGATAGCATTGTCGTGCTTTGTATAAAATCCCTTCGATGCTCTCTGTATACAGGACAGTGTTTTTCACTTCCTCTGTCTCCAGAGGATGGTTTCTCTCTCTTCCTCAAGCTCCCTCTGTATTCTACAAGTCTCCCGTCCACAGGGTTTTCTGTACTATCAGTGTTAATCCTCAGATCACTCCCTAGGATCTGTCTGCTCTCATTTCTCACCACTCCCTTGATGTTCTCTGCCTTGCTAATTCAACTAGATAGATGGAACACCCCCACAGGAACTTTCTGGATCCTCCTGCCAACCACCAGCACACTCCTCAAGTTATTCATTTCTTACAGTGTGGGAGGGAAGATTTGGTAAATCAGAGCCATCGCCATTCCTGAGAGGGGAATCACAAGTGGTTGCAGATTGAGGGGCAGAAGCCCAAATGAAGTGCGGTCTGCAGGTTCCCTGAGTTGGCAGAGCCACCCTCCTGCAGGATGGCCCTTGAGTACTGTGGTCAGCTGTTGTTGTGATGCCCTACCCCCACCAAAAAAAAAAAAAATTGTTAGCAAGCTCTTTAAGAGAAACTGATCCTGGTACAGGGATCCCAGTGTCAGAAGGGGCCTTTTCCCCCCTGGGCATCTAGTTCAATACCCTTATTTTATAGCTGAGGAAAATGAGGCGCCCCTCATCACCCCCTGCCCCCAGGCCCAGCTTCAGCTGGCCGGGTATTAACCCTTTCTCCCTCACAGGATCACAGTTTCATTAAGTGACTTCTTGTTCCATGTAGAACTGTCTGTAGGTGCTACAAGTGGAGATTGGAAATTAAGGTAGTCTATGCTCACCTCTATTTTTCTCCAAACAAAGAGGGCTCCTATAGAACTGTTTGACAGGGAGATATTCTTTACAAGTTTTAGGGAAGGAGAACCTTTTTCTTCTTTTCTCCTTAAGACTGTATTTTTTCCCCCTTTTTGTTGTTTTCCTGACACTTGGAGTCAGAGGCTGCTGGGGAATCGGAGAAGTGACATTAAAGAACGGCAGGCTGTTGTGAAAGTAAGACACTCACCTTCTTGAGTGAGAAGCATCAGGCCGGTCAACTTGGGAACTGAGAAGAGGCGAGAATTTCATTTGTAACTCTCTAGGAACCCGTTGAGAAATACCCTATGGGGAAGTCAGGAGCCTTGTTCTGAGTCAGACTTGATGCTGCAGATGGAGGAAGGGGAAGTCAGGTTACCACCAGCGGGGCCACAGGAGCCGGAAGGGAAGGGGCGGCTGCAGTGTCTGGCTTCCCCTGGGGCCTAGGGATTTCAGAGGCTCTAAGCCTCTGTGCTCCCGTCCTGCAGGTCACTCAGAATGAAAATAGTAACAAACGTTTAAAATAAGTGTCAAGAAGTCTACCCCAATTGTGTGTTTCCTTCCCTTGGCGACTTCTTTCCTAGGCATTTGGGTTATTTTCAGAAGAGGTGTATAGAACAATCAGTCTCTGAGCATCCCGCCTTGGGCTCTGAAATGGCAGAGCAGAGGTGGGGTGGGTGGGTGTTAATACTCTCCTGGGTTGTTTCTGCGTGTTGGGGAGGAGGGTGTCTCCCGCCTTCCCCTGGGAGAAGGGCCTGGGTCCCTCTAGGAGCGGGGTAGGGATGTTCGCCGGCCGGGGCTGCGGAGTGGGGGCCGCCCGCTGACTGGTCCTCGCCCGCAGGCAGCCGCGAGACGGCCTTCACGTACGCGGTGAGCGCCGCGGGGGGGTGGTCAACGCCATGAGCCGAGCCTGCCGCGAGGGCGAGCTGTCCACCTGCGGCTGCAGCCGCGCCGCGCGCCCCAAGGACCTGCCGCGGGACTGGCTGTGGGGCGGCTGCGGCGACAACATCGACTACGGCTACCGCTTCGCCAAGGAGTTCGTGGACGCCCGCGAGCGGGAGCGCATCCACGCCAAGGGCTCCTACGAGAGCGCGCGCATCCTGATGAACCTGCATAACAACGAGGCCGGCCGCCGGGTGAGTGTCCGTCCCGCCGGCCCGGGAGGGGCCGGGCTCCAGGCTCTCGCTGTGTCTCTGCGACTCTCTGCCTGTCTCCGCCTCCTTTCCTAGCTTTTCCGGTCTATTTCCCCCTGCCTGCTCCTCTCTGTCCCTCCACGCCTCTCAGCCAGCTCCCACAGGCCTCCCAGGAGAGGGGTGCACACCCCAGAAAGGCCTCCTGGAGCGGAAGCAGCCCGCCGTGGCCCGCTCCAGCCAAGAGGCGCCTGCAGTGGCCTGAGAAAGAGCTTTCTCCGCCTCTTTAATTAGTCCCCAGTGCAATTGGCCAGGCCAGAGCTAAACATGCTGCTTAGGTTCGCAGCCCTCATCCCTGGAACAAGTCTGTGGCTGCGATTGAGATTAAATCGGGGAGAGGGAGTTACTTATTTCAGTAGGTGCCCAGTTGAGAAAGCACTCACCCAGCTCCTGGGTTACCTACCTCCCCTCTCTGTGCCCCTCCTTGTGTCCTTGGACAGCAGGCCTGATGGATTCGGGGTTTGTAAAAAGAGCTTTTCTAGGAAAACTTTCCAACCGTGTGGAATTTCGTAGGTCTGACGATCAGGCCCATGGAGGGAAGAGAGAGGGCCTCGGAAGTGTCCAGAGAGAAAGTCCACCCAAGGCAGCACCCCCCCATCCCCCATTTCACTCTTTCCTTCCCCTGGTGAGGCTGTGAAAAGCTCCCTCACAATAGTTAAAAAGACCTTTTTTTCCTGCGGTTAAACACATGGCACTTTATGGCTGCTTTAAAATGAAGGGGTGAAAACTTTTCCTAACTTTGGCAGCACTGAAAACCAGGGCCATTATTTTTTCAGAGAACCCAAGGTAGGTGCCAGGAACTTTCTGGTCAGAGATCTCACCCTTCTGTATTTTGGGGTGAGGAACAGAAATGGTAATCACAGAGTAACATCCAGGGGACAGGAAGGAACCTGAGAGCCCCCCGGCTGCACACCCTCACGTGAAAGATGGGAAACTGAGGCTGGAGAACCACTTCCAGGCAGGGGCAGAGAATTAGGGGATGGAGCTATCAGTCCAGGCACTTTTTTCCTAAAACTAAGGCTTTGCAGCTCGAGGGTAAAGGGCTGCAGGTTTGGGGATTAAAGAAATCTAGGTTAACACCCTGTTCTGTTTCTGAGCCTCCATTGCCACATCTGTTCAGCTAGTAAATGGACATTAACCCTGTCACTTGGGGTTGTTGTGAGGACTCACTGGGGTCATACCGTAGACTGAACCTTGTTATCAATACTTGACCATTTCTGAGTTCTAGTTAATAAGGCTCAACTGAAGGGCTGAGTTCAGTGGCAACCAGTGCTAAGTGCTGGATAAATGATAACTGAGTGACTAGACCTAATGAAGCAAAGCACATAGGAAAGTGGAAGATAACCCACATCCCTCCAGGTAGCCTATTTCTTCTCAACTTGGATCTTGACTATGTGGGGGTATCACGGAAGGACTCACTTCTGTAGAATCTTACCTGTGATGCCTGAGGGGTCAGATGGTTGCTCCAGGGTAGTGTGGCCTCTCTTTTCTGAACCACCCCCCCCCCCTTTGCTGGGGTGCCTGTACCAGGGGTGGGCTTTCTGCCCCCTGCAGCCCAGGCCTTGGAGTGGGCACGGCCACCCCACTGTCTCTAGGAGCCTAGGACCTTGGTCCTGTTCTCTATCCAGGACACATCGCCTTAATCTGCATGCAGGGCGCCCAGCGTCTCAGACCACAAATGCCTCCAGGACAGAGGTATGGCTGACTCGGGCCCCACTGTGTTCCTCTCTGATGCTTTCAGCTTTCTTTGGGGATTTCCTAGATGTCTCTCATGGAGAGAAATCACAGGAGCTTAGCAACCAAGAAGAGCAGGTCAGGGGACTTCCAAGGGGAGACAGGTGGGGTTGGAGAGTGGGAAAAGCACATTGGATATAATTTCATTTAACATGAGCATTTGTACATAGGTTTTTTGGAAATGTTATAGTTGGAGCAGTGAACTATCCTTGATCCTGTTGGATGAGGTTACAGAGAAAATGGTGTTCCTCCAGGATCGTAGGGGTGAGAGGAGGAAAGCTGGACACTGGGTCAGGAAACCGTATGAGACTCTTAGAACGAAAATATAGCTTCCAATCCTCCTCAAAGGGGAGTGAAGGTTAAATACATTTGCAAAACCCTTTCCACACTAGCTGAGGGCCTGAAACCCTTCATGTGGAGGGGGTACGCTTGAGCTCCCCTTTGAAGAAAGCCCCTTCTGAAGCCCTGGAGTGAGAGGGTCGCTGCTGGGGGCAGGACCTCCTCTCACGGCTCTGGCCTCCAGATCCTGACAGGCTGCTGCCAGCAGCGTGCCGACTCGGGAGTCTCACTGGCACAGCACCAGGGGACTGGCAAGGGCCCAGGAGCATGCCCTCGTCACCCTGCAGACCAGGTTTACTGATTGTATCCTGCCCGCTAAGTACCTCAAACCAGCATCTCTTGGTTTCACCCTTGTAACTCTGCCGTGAGGTTGGGACCACCCCAGTGCCCTTCACAGATGGGGAACGGAGGCCCAGAATGGTGATGCCCTTGCCTAAATTCAGGGGCAGGGGCAGGACAGAATCTGTGTCTGCCTGGGTCCAGGGTGTACACACTCAGCCTGAGATCCAGGCCTGGTCCCCCTCTATCCAGCCTGTGTGACCATCTGGGCCACTTACCTTCTCTGCGTCACTGGGCCATCGTCCAGTCCCGCTCAGGTTACAACCTTGCTGGGAGGACTTGGTGAGAGGAAGAGCATAGAGGCTCTTCGGACAGGGCTCGCCCCACGGCAGGGCGAACAGTAAGAGTGAGTCAAGATTTGAACCCTGACCACTTACCAGCTGGGCACCCATGGTGTGAGCTTGGAGCCCACCTGCCTGGGTTCCAATCGTGGCCCCTCCTTCCCAGTGCTTGGGTTGGCAACATACTTCACTGGGCCTCACTTGCCTTCTCTGAGATGCAGGCGGTAGAGCTCTTCCCTCACAGGCTGCTGTGCGAGGAGTCCAGGTGATCACCTGACTGCAGTCTCCTGCTTCCCTACAAAAAAGAAGCCAAGGGAACAATTTTGTTTCTTGTTCCCATTCAAAACCAGGTAGTTTATTATGGATGATGTGTAACAATGAGGGGCTAAGAACCGATTTACTTTGCAGACTAATTTTTAAAGAAGGCCACAAAAGGCTCCAGGTCCGGAGGACGAGGGGGAGGTGGCCCAGGCTGAGCTGGTGACCAGGGTCTGGGCTCCCAGGTGTGGGTGCCCCCACTGACTGCCCCCGTCTCCCTGCAGACGGTGTACAGCCTGGCCGATGTGGCCTGCAAGTGCCACGGGGTGTCAGGCTCGTGCAGCCTCAAGACGTGCTGGCTGCAGTTGGCCGACTTCCGCAAGGTGGGTGACGCCCTGAAGGAGAAGTATGACAGCGCGGCGGCCATGCGGCTCAACAGCCGGGGCAAGCTGGTGCAGGTCAACAGCCGCTTCAACTCGCCCACCACCCAGGACCTGGTCTACATCGACCCCAGCCCCGACTACTGTGTGCGCAACGAGAGCACCGGCTCGCTGGGCACGCAGGGCCGCCTGTGCAACAAGACCTCCGAGGGCATGGACGGCTGCGAGCTCATGTGCTGCGGCCGCGGCTACGACCAGTTCAAGACGGTGCAGACCGAGCGCTGCCACTGCAAGTTCCACTGGTGCTGCTATGTCAAGTGCAAGAAGTGCACGGAGATTGTGGACCAGTTCGTCTGCAAATAGTGGGCACTCCACCGCCTGCCCATCACCCAGCCCCACTCCCAGGACCCACTTATTTATAGAAAGTACAATGATTCTGTTTGTTTTTTAATGTTGTTTTCATCCCCAAGAATTGCAACCGGACCATTTTTCCCCCCTGTTCCCATCTGAGAACTCTGTGGTTAATAATATTATAATTATTATTTGGCAATAAGGGGGTTGGGAACCAAGAAAATATTTATTTTGTGGATCTTTGAAAAGGTAAGACAAGACTTGTTTTGATGGTATAATGGATTGGGGGAGGGGTGTGTGCACATCTGGAGGTCAAGGAAACATTGTTTTCTTTGTCTCAGCTATCGTATGGGACAGGTAGCATCCCACTGCAAGAGGGTGGCACAGAGCTATGCATGACTCAGCACCTGTGACCAAAAGGAGTTCTGCGCTCTGGGGAAGCTGGAAGGTCTTCAGAAACAGACAAAACAATGAGAACCCCACCCCCCTTTCCCAGGGGCTGCCAGCCTGAAATATTCCCAAAATGTATTTAAAATTTAAGAACAAGAATCTCATATCCCTTCAAGGAAGAAGGTTCATCATATGTTTCACTGTCCGCCAGCATTCTATCTACAGCTGGTCCATTCTATTAGCTACTGAAACCTGCGGAGCAGGGAGAGACGCCCTAGACATTAAAAAAAAAACAAAAAACAAGGCCTTACATTGAGTCAGTTGACTTAACATTCAAAGCTGTTGGGAGAATCAGGTTATCCACTTGGAAAGGGATCCCTGAACGATTCTGGTACCAGACTTTTTGTTTGGAGAAGGGCGGGGAGGTTGGCTTGGCGATCAAGGAAAATATGCTGTAATTTTCTTAGGGATACTTGGTTAATAAATGATAATAATGAAAATAACACATGAATTCCATTCACAGACCCTCAACCCAAACTACAAGGTAATTGTGTGCAGTTCAGCCCTGCACCAAAGCAGAAAACCTATTTGAGGGAAGAGTGACCTCCGCCCTCCCTCCCCGACCCTGTGCCCCCTCCGATTCCGTGCCTTGCTGCGCTGCGGCCACGTTTCCAAGCGGAGCTCCACTGGGTCCCCTCTTATTGTAGGACAGGAAATGAAACCTTAGGAGCTCTGCTTGGAAAACAGCTTGCTACTTAGGGATTTTATTCCCCCTACAACTTTTATTTCGAGGAACAGTAGTTTTCTATGTTTTCATGACATCACTCAGCAAATGGACTTCACAGAGGTGTGGCAGCATTTCTCTTCTGATCTTGTGTTCAGACTCTCCACTGACACTTCCCGTTCCTCTGCAGGTGTACCTAGAACTGTTCCCAGTGGACTTGAACAGCAGGGGTTATAAGGGGGGAGATTGGTTCAATGGTACCTGATAGCTCAGTCTCTTGTACATAACATATATATATATATATATATATACACACACACACACACATATATATATATATATATATATATAAATATAAATATAATTATATCTCAGTGCAGCCAGTGATTTGGATCTATAGTCTACTCGGGGGTTATTTCTTTGGTCTAGAGCCTTGTGGTCCTCCACTGCAATCCAAGTGGGATTTTCCCCGATGGTTTTTAAGTTGAGCTCGGGCTGTGGCCCTGATGCCATTACCTGTGAGCATCACAGAGCAGCTGTGTTTCTGAGGAATCGGGAAGGTCTTCGTCGTGGGCATGGTGGTCTGAAGATTTCTTTTGTCTCCCCTGCTCCATCCCCTGGTTCTCCAGCCTCGTTTTCTGCACCCGCTCTGGAGAGGGCGTTACTTGTTCGTTACAGAGGTGGGAATGAAGAGGACACACTGGCAGCATTTCTGCCCCTTAGACCTGTGGGCACCTATACCGAGTCCCTAGGGAAAATCCAGCTCACAACATCTTTAGCTGGTTTGAAAAACAAAAACAACAAAAAACCAGGACACCTCTTTGCAAAGAGTACCATCACCTATGTTCTCATCTCAGACTTGTACTGTTTTAGAAGTTTGGGAAGATACACATTTTCCTGCAGCCCTCACAGGCCCGGTGGCCTGCAGGTCACCTCGGCCACCTGTGGCTCTTATTGCACAAGGATATTCACTCCCCCCTGCTCCCAGCTGCAGTGAAAGATCTTGAAAGTAAAAAGCACTAATTAGTTTAAAATGTCACTTTTTTGGTTTTTATTATACAAAAACCATGAAGTAATTTTTTTTTATTTGCTAAACCAGATTTTTTGTTCCTTTCTAGTGATTCATGTTTATGAAGAGAGTTGAGTTTAACAATCCTAGTTTTTAAAAGAAACTATTTAATGTAAAATATTCTACTTGTCATTCAGATATTATGTATATCTTCTATGGCCTTTATTCTGTACTTTTAATGTACATATGTCTGTCTTGTGTGATTTGTATATTTCACTGGTTCAAAAACAAACATCGAAAGGCTTATGCCAAATGGAAGATAGAATATAAAATAAAATATTACTTGTATATTGGTAAGTGGTTTCAAGTGTCCTTCAGATACTTCATGTGGAGAGTTTTTGAGAAAACATGAGGGATAGTTTAGGGGTGACTACATGTCAGAATAATAGAAGAGTGGAGAATTTTACCAAAACCAAACTATTTGGGAGCTTCAAAAGATTTCTATGTGTAACGGAACAAAAGGGGAATTCTCTTTTCCTATATATGTTCCTCAAAAAAATCAAGCAGATGGCTTAAAGCTGGTTATAGGATTGCTCACATTCCTTGAGCATTATGCATGTAACTTAATTGTTTTAGAGCATGTTGGTGTTGCAGCATCTCAGAGAAGAACTGAAAAGGCATATGCTTTTATCCATGAACAGAATTTTAGTGCAAAAAAAGTGTTTTTGTGTTCACCACTGCAGCTCGTGCGCCACTCTATTTAAACTTTCTGTGGATGGAGTGTCTCTTTGCCCCTTGGAAAGTAGTTTTATGAAAAGCAAGCCTCAATCTGCAGAGAATGAAGGAAACTGAAGGTTCGTTGTGTTAAGTGCAATTAATACGAGCCCTTGTGCTTCTTGAAGGCGCAGTGAGTCTGGGCCGCGACGCACAGATTGATACGTTAGCCCCTTGCTTTTTTCTTTCTGGATAACCTTGTAACATATTGAAACCTTTTAAGGATGCCAAGAATGCATTATTCCACAAAAAAACAGTAGACCAACATATAGAGTGTTTAAAATAGCATTTCTGGGCAAATTCAAACGCTTGTGGTTCTAGGACTCACATCTGTTTCAGTTTTTCCTCAGTTGTATATTGACCAGTGTTCTTTATTGCAAAAACATATATTCGATTTAGTAGTGTCAGCATATTTTTTTTTTTTCATCTCATCCTGGACTGCATTCAAGATCTTCCCAATACAGGAAAATTAACAAAAAATTTATATACAGGCAGCAGCGAACAGAGCTATGTTCAAAATAGTAATTATGGGCTTAAGTAAAAGGAAGGCTGTTGTAAGCTTTAGTCCAGTGTATCTGTTCAGTTCTTTGAGCTGCTGACCTCCCGAGACCAGCACTGTTTAGTAGGCCATGCAAACTGTCTGCTTGTTCTATTTTCCAATACAGTTTTCAATTTGTTTTTGTAAGACCTTATTCCAGCCACCAGAATCATCAAAGATGACATGCTAGCACAAGTACTCCAAATAAGAGACTGTCATGGGCTGACTCTTAGAGATCATTAGCAAAAGCAATCCCCAAAGAGTGAATGATCCATAATGTAAATAGAGATAGCTAGAAAATGTACTAATAACTTGAAGGATATATATATGATGCAAATACACACCAAGGCATAGGTCTACAATACTGCATTATCACTGTAAAATATACTTCTAAAATATTTATTTTTTTAAAAAGTATTTGTTACTCTCTCCTCTGTGGATTGGTGAGAGCCAGATGCAGATGCTATACTTTGAAAGTAAGACAATGAAATGCATTCTTAATATTGGAAACAGCAATGCAGGAATTAAAACTGAGTAAAATAATCCTCTAATTTACCTATTCACACAGACCTTATATTTAACTCTGATGACTGGATAATATTTTATGTTAGAGAAACAGCATCTTGTTAGCCAACTTTAAAAAAAATGGATGTGGAATGATTAAGGTTGGTATGATTTTTTCTTAAAAACAAAAATGTATCAATTTTAACCTAGATTTAATTAGCATGCTGTCTCTGTATTTCAGAGGCAAACAAGAAATGAGGAAAATTGCATCATAGACCAGTTTTACGTGCAGTGTACTATTTGCTGGGCTAGAAATGAGATAAAGATTATTTATTTTTGTTCATATCTTGTACTACTTTTCTATTAAAATCATTTTTGAAATCAGTGCAGTCACGTGTTATGTTTGGCAGAGATGGTGTTCATAACGATTGAAGTTTAATATGGGCCTAGAGCTTGATGATGGCTCAGAGAATCCAGAAAAAATATCCACATTTCAGGCATGTACATTCTATGGTCAGATTTCAAGGATCTATCATGTATCTGAATACTTATTCTTTTTGCCTACAGCTATTTCCCAGCTCCCCCCACCCCCCAGCATTTCTTACTTGTTCTGCTGCGACTAACATAGAAGAGTTGTATTTGGGAGATCGTTAGGCAGTGCAGGCATTTAGCACAGTGACATCGGATTATGAAGACATTCCCAGGCAAGGGAAGAAAGAGTGATTTGAGGAGAGAGAACAAAGTCTCAGGGAAGCAGACTGAATCACCTGGAATATTCTGCTGGCTCCCTTTTGGATGTTGCCATGGTTGCCAGCCAGTTGCTGAGATCAGGTTTCTCACCTTGGCATTGTGGGCATCTGAGGCTGGATCATTCTTTATTGTGGGGGTGCAATGTTTAGCAGCATCATTAGCTTCTATCCATGAGATGCCAGGAGGGCCCCCACTTGTGACAAGCAATAATGTGCCCTGACACTGGGGCCATTGTACCCCAGGGAGTAGAATCAACCCCCAGTTGAGAAGCACGGCCTGAGATGGAGGGACTGAGGTTCTGAGCACGTGGGGAAGGAGGGCCAATGGGGGACGGGTGCTTGCCCAAGGTGACTCCTGAGCCTGAGAAGTCCCCTGCAAGCTTCCGTGTGGAAGATGGGGCTGCAGCATCCTCCGGAGGGCAGCCCGACTGAGAATCCAGGCTCTACATCTCCAGTGGATGCCATAACTGACGATGGAAGAGCCCACGTGCCGCAAATAAGACCTCGCGCAGCCAAACAAACAAATATTTAAAAAATATACATAGGTTCTGAAGCCCGACTCCCTGGGTTCAGATCTTGGTACTGCCATTAGCTCTGTCCCCGTGGGAAGCTGTGTAACCTCTCCGAGGGCCCGTGTTTGAAGTGAGAGAGAATATTATACTGCAGGTTTTGTGGACAAGAGTTGCTGTGGTCGGGGTGTTCAGAGTAGGTTCGAGTCCACAGTGAGGGCTTGCTCTCGGTTAGCTAAAGGACGGAAGTCTGGAAAGACTACAGCCTGGAGGGCCAGGCCCCTGTTGTGTACAACACCCCCAGCAGCCAGCTCAGCGCTAGGAAGGCCCTCTGAGCGTCTGGGGGAGCTTACACACCGCGGCCCCCTGTCTGTGTGTTGCCAGGTGTCTCATCTTTGACCAGCAAAACATTTTTAAAAATTACTCAAATTAGTTGCCAGCACTTGAAAGATGAGTATGCTCACATTCAAGTGTGCATTTCTGGCTATGACACGGGAAGACCTGGCCACCTGGGTCCTCGGCGCCACAAGTCCCCAGCACAGGGACCCTCAGCCGCACCCACGCAGCTGCTTCCCCCCCGCCCCAACCCATCCAGGCTGTGTGTCCAGTGGGCCAGTCTTTCTGTCACCTAACTGAGCCCGCAGGCGCACACACTTGCCATGGTCTTCACCAGTACTTTTCCTTCTAAGTCAGAGTTTCTCAGTGTCATCCTTAATGACATTGTGGCCCAAGTAATTGTGAGTGGTTATCATGTGCATCGTACCCTCGGAGGGGCTCACGACACACCTCCTGCCTTGGAGACCCTGACCAGAGCTGCTCACCCCAGTGCTGACCCTTTGATGCTGATGCTGCCAATACCATGCTATAGACTTAGGGTCCCAAGACTCACAGGCTAGAGCTCCTTCACTCTCTCTGACAAGCTTAAGCCCATTTTACAGATGAGGACACCGAGACCAGAAGAGTCAAGTCACTCACTTTACCACTTGTCCATTGTTGAATAACACAGCACACTCATACCAAAAATTAGTGGCTTAGAACCACGGCCATTGTATCTGCTTGTGGTCCTGCAAGTCCCGACATGGGCCAGGTTAGCTGCAGGGGACCAGTGTCCCGCTGCTCTAACTCGGGGCCGGCAGATGGGCGAGGGGCTGGCTGATCCTACACAGCCTCTTGTACACACCAAGAACTGGTTCTGGCTGTTGGTTGGGCCTTTCTCTCCACATGGTCTCTTATCATTAGGGTTAAGGGGCACCCTGGGCTCTTTCACACTGTAATACCATATACCCTGCAGGTGAGATTGGAAGCTTCAAAGTTCCAGTAGAGTCATCCCTCTGCATCCACAGGTACAGGGTGCAGACTGTGGAACTCAAACATCCTTGGATTTTGGTATCTGAGGCAGTTCCTAGAACCAACTCCCGCTGACATGGAGGCGTGAATGCATATCACATCTGCTGCGTTTACTGGCCAAAGCAAGCCCGCGGAGAGCCCAGATTCAAAGATAGAGAAACACACACCACCTCTCAATGAGAAGAGTGGTGAAGTCACAGTGCAAAGATCCGTACCAACTGTGAGAAGCTGCTGAAGACCTTCAGACAGTCTCCCCCACAGGCCAAGAGTCCAAGTGGTCCTCTCTCCTGTGACAGCACCTGCAATAGGATTCCTTTCTCTCACCTCCAGAAACCAACCTTAAGCATGGTGCAGTGGGTAGGACGAAGACTTTGGAGTCAAGAAAACCTGGTTCCAAGCTCTGCTCTCTTGACCTGTGTGTCCTTTGGCCAGTTACTTAACTTCTCTGAGCTTTATTCAGAATTCTCATGTGGATCATGGGGCTATGATGCTATAGGATGTAGGTGAGGATGGCTAATCATGGAAGTAAAGAGCATGGCACCAAATAGGACCCTCAGGCAGTGGCATGGATGGCAGTCATGGTGGCAGCAGTCACCCCCCCGGCATGGCGAGAAACCAGCCACATTCCTATCACCCCGCTTTTGATGACTCATGAGCCTGCCTGATTCAGCAAATTGCAGGGTGCTTCCTTAGAGGCACTGGGAGGGGGCTCCTGAAGGTTCTTGATCAGGCTCAGGCTGGGGAAGCAGAGGGTGGGGAGTGAGAATGGGCTCGGCCTCGGCTCAGGTGTGCCAAGTCCTCCCCCATCCCTGGGAAACTCTGAGGAATGTTTTCCCATGTCTTAGGAGAGACCTGTGCCACGAGCAGGGTGGGGACCTACCTCCTCTTTACGGAGCAAGATCCTGGGGCACAGGAGAGCAGCCTGGGCTCCTGAACCCCGGGTACACCCCGCACCATACCCCACTTGGCTGGCGGCAGGTAGCCAACTGTGCCCTCGTGGGAAGCCTTTGGGCCAAATGCGCTTCCTTTGGGCCTCAGGTTTTGTTTATAAAGTGTGAACAGCAAGACCTGTGCAAGTCACACCACTGATTTGTTAGCAATTCCTCCCTTTTCCTGAACATGCATCCTGGGTGGCTTATTTTTTTAAGCTATTTCTTTAAGCTTATTTTCTTTACATGACTTTGTTTGATTTCATGGCATCTGACAAAAAAAGAAGGGTCACTCTTTCCATTTTACAGAAGAAAGAGAAGCCCCAGGAAATTAAGTGTCTTTCCCCAAACTACAGAGCTGGTCAGAAGCAAAGCCGGGTCTCTCTGATTACAGAGCCCTTGCTTTCATCCACAAGATAATAGCGCCTCAGGGTTACTGGGAAGAGACAAATGTCAGGCTAGAAACACAAGGAACCCAACATTTCACTCCTGACCCAGGCACTTGTCCTAGTTTTCGAGCTGAGGCCACCTCAGAGTCCTTCATCCGAGTTCACACGCTTGTGCAAGGAGACCCCGGTGTGGGTCAGGCCAGGTTCCCCTACGCACATGAACCAGGCCAGGGAGATCCCAACCCTGGCTTTACCACCGGCCAACGGGACCTTCATCGTCTGGACAGTGGCCCCACTCTGGCCACCACTTTACTGTGTGGCTTTGGGCGATTCCCTCCCCTTCTCTGGGCCTCACTTCCTGACCTGTGCACAATGGTTTGGTCAGGGTCACATGACTGAGTTTGATTTCCTGTTCCGTGTTTCGCCTCCCAGGAATTTGAAGGCACGTGGAGATGGAGGCCAGGCCTCAAACCCAACTGTGTAGAAAGAGAATGCAAATGAAAACTGGGGCGACGCAGGGAAAGCATGTCAGTGGCACGTGTCCTCCTCCGGGGCACACGCCCTCACACCCACAGGTCCCTGCCGCGAGCCCTGGCGGGCATAAGGTGGCGGCGCAGGACAACTCTGAGCATCGAAATCAGAAACGCATGCACAATCTCGGGCAAGAGCCTCGACCTTTCTGAGCTCCCATTACGTGGTCTGTGAAAGGGGCAAACCCTGTGCACGGCGCAGGGCCCAGGGAGGATCACCCGGGAAAGGGTTCGCCTAGCAGTAGGCGAGCAGTGACCACAGAAGCTCTTATCTTCTGCAAGGTTATCTATCCTAACCTGCAAGCCCTCCTGTCTGCCGGGATCCCTTCCGCCCTGGAGAGAGAAGCCTGGGGCAATTACTTAATGGCAGATGACTCCCGAGTTATTCCAGCACACTTGCTCCTGCGCACGCCGCTGGGCACCAGGCCTCCCGCAAGCTGCGGGAAAGAGGACACCCTCTTGTGCCTCCAGCTGCTCCGCGTGACCCCAAGGTCGTCCAGGCCGAACCTTCCGGAGGCTGCACGGCGATTGCCTGGAGCCTCCACGCGCCGGCAGGAAAACCACACTCGGAGCACTTTCTCAAGGAGCAGTGTAAACCACTTGAATTCGCGTCTCGCAAACCAAGAAACCAGTTCTAAGTGTTTTCACCTCTCCCACTGCTTCCTTCTAAATTTCATTAGGGCTGACAATTTGTATATCCACTTACAGTGTAATGTGATTTAAATGGCTGACCGTAACTGTTAGCGATGGCGTTTTCCCGGGGCGCGGGGAGCCGAGAGGTAGCCGAGGACCTTTTTCCAGCGTGGCCGCGCCCCCTCCGCACCCGGGCAGTCGTTTTATAAGCCTGGATGTGACTCGTCAGATGCGGTGTACGTCCTCGGAGATGGGAGGGCCTGCCTCTTGGCCCCCTTCCCTCTTCACCCCACAGTCACTTTTGTTCTTGGAGGCCGAGCTGTCTTGGAGTTTTCGGCATGCAATAAAACACACCCGACCGCAGGCCCCGCGTCGAGCCAGGACGGCTGGGGGAGAAGCCAAGCCCCTTGGCCGGCGGCTACATGGTTAGGCGGAATTGATAGTGTGTGTCCTGCTCTGCGGCTTTCCTTTTTGTTTTGGCTTTGTAACTAAAACAGAGCTGATGCCTCAGAGATGGGCTGTTCAGTTTTATTTTATTCCCATCAGTGTTTCGCACACATTGTGTGTGTTTGTGTGTGTGTTTGCGGGGGAGGTAAGCAGTTATCATAGATTGCATTTGGGTTTGAATCCTCGCCCTGTCTTGCTGGGGGACGTCAGGCACAACCTTCTGCCTCTCTGAGTATCCATTTCCTCATCTGGAACAGGAAGCTGGGTGTTCCTGCCATGCAATAATTAATTAGGTGAAGTATCTAGAACTGCATGGTCCAGTGCAGGAGCCACTAGCCACATACAACTGTTTCAATTAAAGTAAAATAAAAAAGTAAGATCCCACATGCTGCAACTAAGACCTGACACAGCCAAATAAAGAAGATGCCATTCATTTAAAAAATAATAACAATAAAATATCCAATTCCTCAGCTGCACTAGCTGTGCTTCACACGCTTAACAGTCACACATCCAAAGTGATGGTGACGCTACAGGACTTTCCCACACTGAGAACAGTTCTGCTGGGAGCACTGGCCTGGAACCACACCTTGACCCACTAGACGCTCAAGATGGGCCAGCAGGAGGAACCGGGGGCCGCTGCCACCAGAACCAGTGCCAACACCTGCAGTGGATAGGGGCTGATTTAAACCAGAAAAATGTCATCCACAGTGCAGCTTCCCGGATGGAGAATGTGAAACTCACATATCAGCTGTCTTGTTGCAACGACCTGTTTCTCTATGTAGAATGCCCAAACGTGGGAAAATACTCCACAGAGAGGCAGATGCAACAATAACAGCCAAGACTGCAAAGTGCAAACTGGAGGCTGTCCCTGCGCAGGTGTGCAGAGTGCCATCGGTCCTGGACCATGTTAGTTACGGTTCTTTTGGCGCCAGTCCCAGAATCCCGCTCCGGCTGGAGGAAACCACCGCTCCGTGGAAGATGGTGTCATGTCTCCTGGAGGCCAACGAGGCCTCGAGCCATGGGGTGGCTCCGGGGACCTCAGATCAGAGATATGCGGACCTGCCTTCTGCTGCATGCTCCACGTTAGTCAGTGCCCCAGAATCAGCTGGGATACTCTAAGATACAGATGCTGGAGGCCTCTTTTGGCCATCGGACTCACTGTGCTCAGAGTCCTGGGAGTCTGTTCCTTCTGCACGTCTTGGGTGAGGCTGAAACCTCTGCTCCAGATGTGCACTCCCAGGTCTCCTGTGTTTCTAGAAATCTCCCTGTCAGGTTGAATACCAGGGCCTTGAGTGGGGATCTGCCATTGTTCAGTCAGCACATTTGGGGGTGGGGGTGGAGAGCAGAGCCCGACTCCTGGGGTCTAAATCCCTAGAATTAACATAGGACCCTGCAACCCCCATTCTGGGTCTTTACTCGAACCTCAATCAGGATCTCAAAAAACTATCTGCACTCCCATATTCACTGCAGGTTTATTCACAACAGCCAAGATCTGAAAAGAGCCTAAACGTCCATCAACAGATAAATGGATAACGTACATACACAAGGAAATATTATTCAGCTTCAAAAAAACAAAAAAACCCAGAAATCCTGCCACACGTGACAACAGAGATGAAACTGGAGGACAGAGGTCACGCGAAAGGAAGGAAGCCAGTCACAGGACAGGTACCGCGTGATTCCACTTACACGAAATATCCAAAATAGTCCAGCGCCTACAGAGAGAGAGACTAGAAGGGCTGTTGCCAGGGGATGGAGGGGAGGGGGAGATGGGGGCTGCTGTTCAAGGGTATAAGGTTTCAGGCATGCAAGAAGAATAAATTCTAGCAACCTGCTGTACAGCCCTGCGCCTGCCGTTAACAATACTGTATTGTACAGTTAAAGTTTGTTAAGAGGTAGATCTCATGTTAAGTGTTCTTACCACAATTTAAAGGGGAAAAAAAAGAGACAGAGAATTCTGATGAGGTGTCCAGAGAGCACAGACATAGCTCCTGCAGGGCAATGCCGTTTCAGGACTGTATTTTGTGATGTCCGGGGGTGGAAAGGCAGTCTGTCGTGCAGTCACAGATAACTGATTCAAAGAGCTATATTTTATTTTCTTTTTTGGGGAAACCATTTCTCTTACTATTTAATGTGTTGTTGACTTTGCAACTTTTCAGTGAAAAACTTAGTCCTGAGAACATGTGATTTTAACGGGTGCTTCACACGCCTGACTTGCTGATATCCAGGGGTCTTCATCTCATTTTTGCCCTTAGACTAAATGCTCTCTTTCATAATGGAAATGAATGGGGAAAACTATTCGTGTGTGCGTGTGGGTGGGTGCGTGGATGGGGAGGGTCTGAATAGCAGTACACAGAAGTGTTCACAGCAGCAGAGTCAGTTTTTACTTTTATTAATGTTTATTTTATTGATGACAATGAATTTTTTTCAAATAATTAAGTCATTTTAACATATAAAAAGGATATATGAAATAATGGGTGGCGTGTGTGATTATGCCTGGGAAAACTGTGGAAAATGATCTCTGTCGGCTACCTTCAGGCTTGAAGTTAGAGAAGTTTTGGGTCCCAAGGGTGGAGGGTCGCTCAGGAGTTTGGCAGTTGTTATCACACTCCTCCCGGGGAGTCAGAGCAGCAGGATGTGCTAGGATAGTTCCTGAATGTCAGACTAAGGACTCTTAGGGAGTTTTTTCTTTGTACTTGGGACAGTGCTCACTGCTGATAATTTTACAAAAGTGCTGAGGGAACAGATAAAGAATTTAAGTCAGACTCATAGGGTGAAGCTTGGAGAGGGGGGAGAATCTGAGCGCTAGTGGTCAAGAACTCACCTGCCAATGCAGGAGATGTAAGAGATGTGGGATCGATCCCTGGTCAGGAAGATTCCCTGGAGAAGGGAATGGATACCCACTCCAGTATCCTTGCCTGGAGAATCCCATGGACAGAGGAGCCTGGCGGGCTGCAGTCCATAGGGTCGCATAGAGTTGGACATGACTGAAGGGACTAAGCATATACACACGCATACTTGATGAAGCTTGGAGAGGAGGGATAATTGGAGGATGTCTACTCAACACAGAGCATCTGGGTTCCCTTACATTTCTGACCTGGGGCTGGAAGAACAGTGGACCAAGGACGTATGGCTGAGCGGTTGTGGCTTTCAGTGGGGGTGACTGAGGAACTGTGCCAAACAGTAGTGGAAATCGGTCCACTCGGCCAGCAGTCAAGGGAAGTGAAGCTGCGGTGAGCATGGGGAGGTCCTTCTATTCGAGGCTGCGGTAAAGCGGGATGGCAGGCTCCTAGCAGACAACGCATCCCAGCCAAGGAGGGAGCTCTCCCTTGGTTTCAACGGAGCTGCCTGCCCCCTTGCCGTGGACGCGTTGTCTCAACGTCTTGAAAATACAGATGAATTGATGGCATCTTACTCATTTGTTCACTCGCTATCTTGCTTGCAAACAGGGACTTTCATTACTATTATTATTCATAATCATAATTTTATAATTTATATGTACAATTATTAATAGCAAATAATGTTTTGCACCTCAAAGTCTACTGGGTGTGGTATCAGTATGGCTATGGTTGTCTCCTTTTGGTTGGTACTTGTCTCTTTCAAGCCTTTTATTCAACTGCTCTGAATCTTTAGATTTTGTTTCTTTTAAACATCCGGAGTTGGATTTTCTTTACTCTGACAACCTTTACTCTTTGTCTTTTAACTGAAAATCAGTTCATTATAGTGACTGTGATCATTGATATATTTGGAGCTTTCTATTTGTCCTACTTTTTCTTTCTTTGGGCTTCCCTGGTGGCTCAACTGGTAAAGAATCCACCTGCGATGTGGGAGACCTGGGTTCGATCCCTGAGTTGGGAAGATCCCCTGGAGAAGTGAACGACTACCCGCTCCAGTATTCTGGTCTGGAGAAGCCTGTGGATTATTCCATGGGGTCGCAAAGAGTCAGACACAACTGAGAGCCTTTCAGTCACTTTCTGTCTTTCGTTTATCTTCCTTTTTCTTTGGGGTGACTAGTGTTTCTTTTTCCTCATTCCATTCTCTGACTTTTTGTTTTGAAAACCACCTTTCCTATTTTTTGACAATGTGGATACCCAATATGCTTAAACATTTATATTGAAGACAGTCTAATATTAGTCAGTACCTTGATCCTCATCTCAAACAACGTGAGGTTCTTAGAGCATTTCAATTTTGGTTTGTCTCCTAATGTATATGCTCTTATTTGACCAGTGTGTTAGTTGTTTAATGCCCTATAATAGAGACTGCAAGTATTATTTTATACAGTCAGTGTTCATTTAGATTTTCCAACATATTTGCCAAGATCTTGTTTCTCAGACCATCTGTGATCTGAACTGACCTTGCCTAGTGCTGGAAGTACAGCCTCTAGACGTTCTTTTAGTGAGTTATCTTAGTGGGAGTTATCTTAGCTTTTATTTTATGGAAAATGTTTTTATTTAACCATCAGTCTTAAGTGGATGTTTTTCTGGGTATAAATGACAGTTCTTCATCCATTTCTTTACTCACAAAAGATGATAACCAAGCTGTGTGCTAGACACTGAGGAATCAGGTGTAAACTAGTGCACATTCTGTTTATGTTCCTATGGGATTAACCAGATGGGAAAACAGACACTCAACCCACTACACCCATAAACATGAACCTGCCATCGGTAACTGACATGAAGGACTCACAGTGCTCTGAGAGTTTGTACGAGGGAGCTTGTCCAAGTCGGGGGACCAGGGGAGGTTTCCCTCAAAGAAATGAAAATTGAGTTGGGGATTAAACCAAAGCTCAGTGAATAAGTAGGAGGTAGATGTTCAAGCTGGTTTTAGAAAAGGCAGAGGAACCAGGGATCAAATTGCCAATATCCACTGGATCATCAAAGAAGCAAGAGAGTTCCAGAAAAACATCTACTTCTGCTTTATTGACTATGCCAAAGCCTTTGACTGTGTGGATCACAATAAACTGTGGAAAATTCTGAAAGAGATGGGAATACCAGACCATCTGACCTGTCTCTTGAGAAACCTGTATGCAGGTCAGGAAGCAACAGTTAGAACTGGACATGGAACAACAGACTGGTTCCAAATAGGAAAAGGAGTATGTCAAGGCTGTATATTGTCACCCTGCTTATTTAACTTATATGCAGAGAACATCATGAGAAACGCTGGGCTGGAAGAAACACAAGCTGGAATCAAGATTGCTGGGAGAAATATCAATAACCTCAAATATGCAGATGACACCACCCTTATGGCAGAAAGTGAAGAAGAACTAAAGAACCTCTTGATGAAAGTGAAAGAGGACAGTGAAAATGTTGGCTTAAAGCTCAACATTCAGAAAACTAAGATCATGGCATCTGGTCCCATCACCTCATGGGAAATAGATGGGGAAACAGTGGAAACAGTGTCAGACTTTATTTTTTTGGGCTCCAAAATCACTGCTGATGGTGAAATTAAAAGATGCTTACTCCTTGGAAGGAAGATTATGACCAACCTAGATAGCATATTGAAAAGCAGAGACATTACTCTGCCAACGAAGGTCCGTCTAGTCAAGGCTATGGTTTTTCCAGTGGTCATGTATGAATGTGAGAGTTGGACGGTGAAGAAGGCTGAGCACCGAAGAATTGATGCTTTTAAACTGTGGTGTTGGAGAAGACTCTTGAGAGTCCCTTGGACTGCAAGAAGATCCAACCAGTCCATTCTAAAGGAGATCAGTCCTGGGTGCTCATTGGAAGGACTGATGTTGAAGCTGAAACTCCAATACTTTGGCCACCTCATGCGAAGAGTTGACTCATTGGAAAAGACCCTAATGCTGGGAAGGATTGGGGGCAGGAGGAGAAGGGGATAACAGAGGATGAGATGGTTGGATGGCATCACTGACTCAATGGACAAGGGTCTGGGTAGACTCTGGGAGTTGGTGATGGACAGGGAAGCCTGGCGTGCTGCGGTCCATGGGGTCGCAAAGAGTCGGACACGACTGAGCGACTGAACTGAACTGAACTGAACCCTGGACACAGTTAGAGCTGGAAAGAGTGGAGTCAGGAGCATATTCCAGCCATAAGAAAGAGCAAATCCAAAGGTCCTGTGTGGTGTGGCATGTCTGAGAAGCTGGGAGATGGCCAGTGGGACTAGATGACCAAGAATGGAGGTAATGGTGGCTAGCAAGGCTGGGAAGTTCAGCTGGAGGTCAAGAAGAGCTTGCAGATTGTGGTGAAGATTTGGGGCTTTCTACTAAAGTGATATCTTTCTATTTAGAATTCATAGTGGATAAGTTAAAGGAAGGAGATAAGGAAAGAGGAAAGGCAGCTAGCCAGACAGGTTTGACTTCTAAGGATAAGACCCTGTCTAAAGTACAAAGCACTTGCCATCAAAGTCCTTCTGCTAACAGTCTGTAGCCAGACATATACCTAAACTTCCCATCTAGGGTGTCCACAACTTGCTAAAGCTCATTTCACCTAAAAGAGAAAGGTAGATAATCAACAACTTTTCCTTGACTCACTTTTCAAAATAGTTGACAAAAAGCATTGAAGTTAGTGTCAGCAATCTCCTGGCCCATCCTCTACTTATGTCCATTCTCTGTCTCTCCCCAGACATACCATGGAAAAAAGACAGCCTCTCTTCAGCAAGTGTTGTTGGGACAGTTGGGCAGCCATGTGTACATCAATGAAGTTAAACACATCCTCTCACTATCCACAAAAATAAATTCAAAATGGCTCAAAGACTTAAACGTAAGACATGACACCCAAAAACGCCTAGAAGAGAAAATAGGCTAAACACTCAGATAGAAATTGCAGCAGTGTTCTCTTAGGTCAGTCTCCCAACGCAACAGAAATAAAAACAAAAATAAATAAATGGGACTAACCAAACTTCGCAGCTTTTGCACAACAAAGGAAAATCCAGTAAAAGAAAAGACAATGTATGGATGGACTGGGAGAAACCATCTGCAAATGATGCAACTGACAAGGGCTTAATTTCCAAAATACACCAATAGTTCTTGCAGCTCAATAATGAAAAAACAATCCAATTAAAAATGGGCAGAAGACCTAACAGTTATTCAAATAGAAACCTACTATCTTATACCATTTTCAAGTTTTCCAGAGGATATTAAAGTTTGCCAGATATTGATGGATTGATCAACTCCTTTCATATATTTACTATACTCTAAAGTACAAATGGGGTTAGTTATGTGATGGCCAGTCCTCCTGTCTTCCCGTCCTTTAGATGCATATGTCGTCTTCTCCAAAGACGACATATGAGTGGCCAATCAGAACACGAAAAGATGCTCAATATCACTAATTATCAGAGATATGCAAATCAAAACTGCAGTGAGGTATCGCTGCACACTGGTCAGAATGGCCATCACTGAAAAGCCTATAAATAACGAATGCTGGAGAGGGTGTGGAGAAAACGGAACCTTTCTACACTGTCGGCAGGAATGCGGTTGGTGCAGCCACTATGGAGAACAGCATGGAGCTTCCCTAACACATTATTGATCAGAAACATATTAATATGCCTTTTGCTACCTGAATATTGTTGACTAGAGACATACCAATACATTTTTAGGGAGTGAGACAATTAACATTACTGTGCGAAGTTGTTAGAGCTTAAAATCGATCACAGTTTCATAATATAACTTATGACTGTCATTATCATTCACATTTTGCTCCATTAGTTTTTTGGGCCAATCATGAACATTATAAACACAAGTTTATTACCGTAAAATTTTCAAAAATGACACATCGCAAAAAAAAAATTGCCAAAATGAGTGGAGATTTTTTCAGTGAATTTTATGCAAATATTCTCTCTGATGGTCCAAGCAACATACATACTAGTATCTCGGAACATGATAGTTCTTCAGAATATAGTTCTGATTCAGACGATGTGAATATTAAAGCAACAGAAAGACAAAAAAACCTTACTGATTCTGATACAGACAGTGAAAGTGAAACTGATGATGATGGAGAATGCTCCTGTGCTTCTGCAGAAGAGTGCACTGAAGACAACATTTCATGAAGACTTCACGGGTGTGTCAGGTGTAACTACTGAATGTAACAACCCACAGAGTGTTCGTGAAATAACAGATTTAATTTCGGGTAGTGACTTTTTTCGAGCTGGTTGCTTCTCAAACTTGTATCACTAAGAAAATGAAAACTCATTTAAAAACTACGGTAAGGCCTTAAAATGGGCTGATATAGCCAACTGATATAGCCAATGGGCTGATATAGAGTGACATGAAGAAGTTTCCTGGATAATAATTTTGATGGGACAAATAAGAGTCAGAGTGGAAAGAATATTGGTTGACTGATGCCTTACTTGGAACATGTATCTTTCCAAAGTTTATGACAAGAAGAAGGTTCAAACAAATAACGGCACTTCTTCAGTTGAATGACAACCTGGCAGCCCCACTTCCTACAGAGAGAATTTCAAAAGTTAGGCCTCTTCTGGATGATTTTCTACCAAAATTTCAGTTGCTGTATATACTCACACAAGAGCTACCACTTGATGAGACACTGATAAAAGTGGAGCAGATGATTCTGATTCAAAACCTATAATCCAGGAAAACTCACAAAATATGGAATTTTGGTCAGGATGGTTAGTGAAAGTGAAACTGGACATATACGCACCCTTGAGATTTACAACTTGAGGTGAAGGGAAGAAACTAAGAAACAGTATTATTGGTAGTAACCATATTTTGGATCATGGAACCATGCTTACCAAGACAATTATTATAATGGTGTGTGTCCACATCTGAAATATTGTTGAAAAATAAAACCAGAGTTTGTTGGACTATAAGAGAGAATCATGGTCTACCAAACCAATTTAAGGAGAAATCTAAAAATGTATAGAGGGGAGAAATGACATTCTTATGGAAGGGGGAAGTAATTCTTCCATGGAAAGATGAGAGGCTAGTATGCACAGTGGCAACTATCCATGACACCACCATAGCACCGAAAGGACGGGAAGACAGGAGGACGGGCCATCACATAACTAACCCCATTTGTACTTTAGAGTATAATAAATATATGAAAGGAGTTGATCAATCCATCAATATCTGGCAAACTTTAATATCCTCTGGAAAACTTGAAAATGGTATAAGATAGTGGGTTTCTACTTGAATAACTGTAGTTTATTCAATGCATTTAAAATTTATTATAGACTTAATGCTCCAAATAAAATGCCTTACAAGCAATTTCTCTTAGCAGCACCTACATAATGGGTCACTGGCCATTATGGGGAATGCAGTGGTAGTCCTACACCTGGCCCTTCTTGTGGCATTTCTAAAAGAGCCCCAGGAAAACATCCACCCTACTGATTATCAGCTAAAACAAAAGAACATATTCTAGATGAAAAATACCCACAGGACTAAAAATAAAAGGTTGCCAGAAAGTACAGAGTCTGCTCTTCCAGGGGAAAGCACAGTGAAACACTATATATCTGTAATAGGTGTTCTGTTTCCCTGTACAGAGGTGTCTGCTACACTGCCTATCACACTCTATCTCACGTCATCTAGTCACTCAGTCGTGTCCAATTCTTTGTGACCCATGGTCCACAAGGCTCCTCTGTCCATGAAATTATCCAAGCAAGAATACTGGAGTGGGTTGCCAGTTCCTTCTCCAGAGGATCTTCCCAACCCAAGAACTGAATCCAGATCTCCCACATTGCAGGCAGATTCTTTATCATCTGAGCCATGCTTTAGCGAGACATCCATAAAATTTCAAACAAATACATTAAGTGCAAGAAATTGTTAATATTTATTCAAAGGCGGGTGTTTCAATATTCACACAAATTGCTGGTCATAGACATTAGTTCCTGCAAAAATCACCCAGTCAGTAATGTGTTAAAACTAAAAATAGAGTTATCATATGATTTAGAAATACCCCCTCCTGGGCATGTATCCAGACAAAACTCTCATTTGAAAGGATGCTTGCAGCACTATGCTCATCACATCACTATTCACAACAGCCAAGACACGGAAACAACCTAAATGTCCAGTGACAAACTCAGCCATAAAAGAGAATGAAACAATGCCACTTTCGGCAACATGAATGGACCCAGATAGTGATTATCACACTAAATGAAGTCAGAGAAAGACAAGTATCATATCATATCACTTATATGTAGAATCTAAAATACAATATAAATGAACTTATTTAACATAAATTGAATCTCAGACATAGAAAGCAAACTTACAGTTACCCAAGGGGAAAGGGAGTGGAGAGGGATAAATTGGGAGTTTGGGATTAGCAGATACAAACCACTATAGATAAAATAGATACACAACAAAGTCTTACTATATAGCACAGGGAACTATATCCAATATCTTTTGGGAGAGATCAAGATGGTAGAACAGAAGGACATGGAGTTCTCCTCCTCCCACAAATACATCAAAAAATCTACATGTGGAAAAACGCTCACAGAACACCTACTCAGTGCTGGCAGAAGATCTCCTATGATCAAAACTGCAAGAAAGGGCTTCCTGGGTGGCTCAGTGGTAAACCTGCCTGCCACTGCGGGTGACACTGGTTCCAGCACTGGTCCAGGAAGATCCCACATGCCGCGGAGCAACTAAGCCGGTGCGCCACAACTACTAAGCCTGTGCTCTGGAGCCCGGGACCCGCAATGACTGAACCCACATGCTGCAACTACTGAAGCCCACGCACCCGAGAACCTGTGCTCTGCAACCAGAGAATCCACTGCAATGAGAAGCTGGCATACTGCGACTAGAGAGCGACCCCTACTCACTGCAACTAGAGAAGAGCCCACAATTACATTAATAATGTTAATAATAAACCTGCAAGAAAGATCACCAAGTGACCAGGTACAAAGGAAGGGGAAAACAAAATGCATTCAACATGGGGCCTGCACCCCTGAGAGGGTGCTAGGAAAGAAGAGAGGTTCCCTCACTCTGGGAACCCCCTTCAACAGCTGGGAGATTAGCCAGGACAGGAAGGAACTTCACAGGCTCAGAGCAGAGTGTGGCAACCAGCCTGTGGCGGGCCAACAGAGAGGAACCATGCGGACCTTGGCCATTTCTGTTGGCTGCAGTCCGCAGGCTGAGACTTGTACCTGCTGGCGTGCACAGTGGCTGGGTGCTGAAACTCAGGTTTCAAAAAAAGATCAGGAGACAGGACTGGGGCTGGCTGTGGGGAGACAACTCCAAGGGGCTAAAATTTATATACACCCCTGGCTGCACTGGGGGTATAGGCAAGATGGAAGCCAAGCCCAGGTCGACCAGAGAAGCCCCCTTGTTAGTGTGCGTTCAGAGAGAGGGGTGGGGCCCATCACTGCACCTCATTCCTGAGCACTCACATTGGGGTGGCTCCACCTCTATGAGGTCTGTGGGTGTGCAAGCCAGTGGACTGACCACACGTGTAGGTGGGGCTGAAAATCTGAGTCAGTCACCCCGGTCCATGTGATTTCTGAAGTGGGGCCAAAACTTAAGCTGTATCTTGGCAGCTTTGGAGGCTTACTGCTGCTGGCACCTTTGTGAGCTCAATGCCGGAGTGACATCTGAGCCAATTACAGGTATTCCCACGGCGGGGTGCGTCCGCATCAGCAGCTGCAGGCTCTGTGGGTGCAGCATGTGGAGATGAGGCCAGGGTCTGGGCTCACCCCATAGCTTCCATGGTGGGTCCAGGCATGCGACTGCAGCTTATTCTGGTACCTGACCTCCATGGATCTGCACTGAAGGCTGTGTGAGCTCAGTGCCTGAGGGACATCGGGGCTGACTGCCTGCATAGCCATGGCTGAGGGATGGCCAAGAGCAGGGCCAGTGACCCTGCCCTCTGGGAGTGGGCACAGTGGTTGATGGGCGACATTCTAGGTTCACTTCCTGGTGGAAGGCCCCTGCGAAGGAATACTCACTGGCTTCTTTTCCAGTTGAGCACTCCAGTCCCACCTACTCACACTGCAGATAAGAGAGAGATCTGGTGCCTTTATTCCAACAACTGGGGAGCAGACCCTGCCCTGGACAGGGCTGTGAAAATCATAGAGCCAAAAAGAGGCCCCGCTCAACATCCTGAGCAGCTCTGGTCACAATACCAGTCATGACCCCCATCAGGCAATGACAGCCAGAGCTCACCGAGGAAAGATGTGGTAGGCACCCATACTCAAAAAGGCTCTTGCATTAAAAATACTAGACTCATGCAGGTTACACGGATATGCACATCTGAATGCAAAATTCCAAAGAATAGCAAGGAGAGATAAGAAAGCCTTCCTCAGGGATCAGTGCAAAGAAATAGAGGAGAACAATAGAATGTGAAAGACTAGAGATCTCTTCAAGAAAATTAGAGATACCAAGGGAACATTTCATGCAAAGATGGGCTCGATAAAGGACAGAAATGGTATGGACCTAACAGAAGCAGAAGACATTAAGAAGAGGTGGCAAGAATACACAGAAGAACTGTACAAAAAAGATCTTCACGACCCAGATAACCATGATGGTGTGATCACTCACTTGAGCCAGATATCCTGGAGTGCGAAGTCAAGTAGCCTTAGGAATCATCACTACAATCAAAGCTAGTGGAAGTGATGAAATTCCAGCTGAGCTATTTCAAATCCTAAAAGATGATGCTGTGAAAGAGCTGCACTCATTATGCCAGCAAATTTGGAAACCTCAGCAGTGGCCACAGGACTGGAAAAGATGTTTTCCTTCCAACCCCAAAGAAAGGCAATGCCAAAGAATGTTCAAACTACTGCACAGTTTCACACACTAGCAAAGTAATATTCAAAATTCTCCAAGCTAGGCTTCAACAGTATGTGAACCAAGAACTTCCAGATGTTCAAACTGGATTTAGAAAAGGCAGAGATCAAACTGCCAACATCTGTTGGGTCATCGAAAGAGCTACAGAATTCCAGAAAAAACTACCTACTTCTGCTTCATTGACTACACAAAAGTCTTTGACTGTGTGGATCACAACAATCCTAAAGGAAAATCCAGTCAATCCTAAAGATAATCAATACTGAATATTCATTGGAAGGACTGATGCTGAAGCTGAAGCTCCAATACTTTGGCCATCTGATGCACAGAGCCAACTCATAAGAAAAGATCATGATGCTGGGAAAGATCAAAGGCGGGAGAAGGGGAAGACAAAGGACAAGATGGTTGGATAGCATCACCAGCTCAATGGTGATGAGCAAACTCTGAGCAAACTCTGGGAGATGGTGAAGGACAGAGAAGCCTGGTATGCTGTAGTTCATGGGGTCACAAAGAGTCAGACATGACTAAGCGACTGGACAACAACAACAAAAGGCTACAAAGGGACACTTTTACATAAAAACAGCATTTCGAGACCACAGTAGATAACTGTTCCTCAACTCATAGTGTCAGAGAAATGCAGAAGCAGAGGCAACACTCCCAATTAAAAGAGCAAGAGAAATTTCCTGTAAGAGTGAAGAATGACGCAGACCTCTCCAGCCCAGTAGATCCCTAGTTCAAAACAGGACATAATAAAAATACTGAAGGAATTAAGAAAGGCTATTGATAGAAATACAGATCACTGTCACAAGGAACTAGAAACTATAAAGAGGAGCCAATTAGAAAATGCATTTGCTGAGATGAAGCCAAGTTGCAGTCAACAAATAGCAAACAAAATAATGCAGCAGAAAAAGTAAGTAGTCTGGCAAATATGATAATTGAAATCACTCAATGAGAATAGCAGACATAAAGACAAATAAAAAAAATGAAAGCACAAAATGAGTCAATCTGCGTGTAATAGGGATCCACGGAGAAGAAGAAAGAGGAAATGGGATAAAAAGTGTATTTCAAGAAACTATAACTTCCTTTGTGGGATGGGAGACAAGATGGTGAAGTACCAACATGTTAGGCAGTTAGACTAGGGAGAGAGTCCACAATGGCGGTGGCCAAAAGGCAAAGAAAGGGAGAAGCCTGCGAAAATGGAAGGAAAGAAAATCCATGCACCAAAGTGAGGACCTCAGGTGAAACAAACACGCCGCCTTCCTGTGGCTAGCCCAGTTTACACAGGGCAGGCTCAGGTGGGGAGGAGACCAAACGTATAAAAAGAAGAAGCCAAGACAGACTGAGGTCTCTCCTTTGGGGTCAGCCCACCCTCACACCTCAAAGGTGTACTATCCTTTGTTTGCTGAATGAAACTCTGAGCTGTAATACTGGTCTACCATTTCAAATCTTGACTGCGGTAAGACAGAACCAAGGAAATTACACACTCTCCCAGCAAACAGAAGAGCTCTGAGCTCACTCCTCTCATGACCACACCCAAATCACAATTAACTGCTAAACAGCCATCAATTAAAAAACGTTCAGTTCAGTTGCTCAGTTGTTTCTGACTCTTTGAGACCCCATGGACTGCAGCACACCAGGCCTCCCTGTCTCTTACCAACTCCTGGAGCTTACTCAAACTCATGTCCATTGAGTCGGTGATGCCATCCAACCATCTCATCCTCTGTTGTCCCCTTCTCCTCCTGCCTTCAATCTTTCCCAGCATCAGGGTCTTTTCCAGTGAGTCAGTTCTTCACATCAGGTGGCCAAGGTATTGGAGTTTCAGCTTCAACATCATTTCTTCCAATGAATATCCAGGACTGATTTCCTTTAGGATGGACTGGTTGGATCTCCTTGCAGTCCAAGGAACTCTCAAGAGTCTTCTCCAACACCACAGTTCAAAAGCATCAATTCTTTGGCACTCAGCTTTCCTTATAGTTCAACTGTCACATCCATACATGACTACTGGAAAAACCATAGCCTTGATGAGACAGACCTTTGTTGGCAGAGTAATGTCTTTGCTTTTTAATAAGCTGTCTAGGTTGGTCATAACTGTTCATCCAAGGAGCAAGTGTCTTTTAATTTCATGGCTGCAGTCACCATCTGCAGTGATTTTGGAGCCCTCCAAAATAAAGTCAGCCACTGTTTCCACTGTTTCCCCATCTATTTGCTATGAAGTGATGGGACCAGATGCCATGATCTTCGTTTTCTGAATGTTGACTTTTAAGCCAACTTCTTCATTCTCCTCTTTCACCCAAGACGGACAGGTGATGGTGGAGAGTTCTGACAAAATGTGGTCCACTGGAGAAGGGAATGGCAAACCACTTCAGTATTCTTGCCTTGAGAACCCCATGAACAGTGTGAAAATCTAAAAAGATAGGACACTGGAAGATGAACTCCCCAGGTGGGTAGGTGCCCAATATGCTACTGGAGATCAGTGGAGAAATAATTCCAGAAAGAATGAAGAGACGGAGCCAAAGCAAAAACAACACCCAATTGTAGATGTGACTGGTGATGGAAGCAAGGTCCGATGCTGTAAAGGGCAATATTGCATAGGATCCTGGAATGTTAGGTCCATGAATCAAGAATCAGGGCAAACTGGAAGTGGTCAAACAGGAGATGTCAAGAGTGAACATCGACATTTTAAGAATCAGCAAACTAAAACAGACTGGAATGGGTGAATTTAACTCAAATGACCATTATATCTACTACTGTGGGCAAGAATCCCTTAGAAGAAATAAAGTATCCCTCATAGTAAACAAGAGAGTCCGAAATGCAGTAATTGGAGTATTTTGCAGTCTCAAAAACAACAGAATGATCTCTGTTCGTTTCCAAAGCAAACCATTCAATATCATGGTAATAAGTCTATGCTCTGACCAGTAAAGGTGAAGAAGATGAAGTTGAATGGTTCTATGAAGACCTATAAGACCTTCTAGAATTAACACCCAAAAAAGATGTCCTTTTCATTATAGGGGACTAGAATGTAAAAGTAGGAAGTCGAGAGATACCTGGAGTAATGGGAAAATTTGGCCTTGGAATACAGAATGAAGCAGGGCAAAGGCTAACAGAGTTTTGCCAAGAGAATGCACTGGTCATAGCAAACACCCTCTTCCAACAACACAAGAGAAGACTCTACACACAGACATCACCAGATGGTCAACACCAAAATCAGATTGATTATATTCTTAGCAGCCAAAGATGGAGAAGCTCTATACAGTCAGCAAAAACAAGACTGGGAGCTGACTGTGGCTCAGACCATGAACTCCTTATTGCCAAATTCAGACTTAAATTGAAGAAAGCAGGGAAAACCACTAGACCATACAGGTATGACCTAAATCAAATCCCTTATGATTATACAGTGGAAGTGACAAATAGATTTAAAGGACTCGGTCTGATAGACAGAGTGCCTGATGAACTATGGATGGAGGTTTGTGACACTGTACAGGAGACAGGGAGCAAGACCATCCCCATGGAAAAGGAATGCAAAAAAGCAAAATGGCTGTCTGAGGAGGCCTTACAAATAGCTGGGAAAAGAAGAGAAGCAAAAAGCAAAGGAGAAAAGGAAAGATATACCCATTTGAATGCAGAGTTCCAAAGAATAGCAAGGAGAGATAAGAAAGCCTTCCTCAGTGATCATTGCAAAGAAAGAGAGGAAAACAATAGACTGGGAAAGCCTAGAGATTTCTTCAAGAAAATTAGAGATACCAAGGAAACATTTCATGCAAAGATGGGCTCAATAAAAAACACTAGAATCTATCAACAACGATATTTTACATCCAAAGACATAAAGAAGAAACCACAATAAGATGGTAGGAGGGGCACACACACAATATAATCAAATCCCACATCCCCTGGATGGGTGACCTACAAACGGGAATAATTACATCACAGAAGTCCTCCCACAAATATGAGAGTTTTGAGTTTGAGGTCAGGCTCCCCAGCCTGGGGGCTCAGCATTGGGAGGAGGAACCCCCAGAGCCTCTGGCTTTGAAGGCCAATGAGGCTTGACTGCAAAAGTTCCATAGGACTGGGGGAAACAGAAACTCTACTCTTGAGGGTACACAGAAGGTCTCATGTGCATCAGGAACCAGGGCAAAAGCAGTGACTTCATAGGAGCCTGGGCCAGATCTACCTGCTATTCTTGGAGGGTGCCCTGGGTAGTTGGTTGGGGTTGGGGGGGGGCTGTTATGGTTCACCCTGGGGACATAGAAACTGCTGGCAGAAATTATGGGAGTATTCATCTGCAGAAATTCTCGCTGGAGGCTGACATCTTACTTGGGTCATGAGAACCAAGACCTGGCCCTACTGCCATAGGCTCCAGGAATGCCTCAGGCCAAACAAAAATCAGGGTGGGAACACATCCACACTCATTAGCAGACAAGCTGCCTAAACACTTCCTAAGCCCATAACCACCTCTAGACATGCCCCTTGACATGGCCCTACCCAGAGGGCCCAGACTCAGCTCCACCCCCCAGTGGGCAGGCAAGAGCCCCTCAACCCAGGAAGCCTGCACAAGCCTCTAGATAACCTCATCCACCAGGGTGCACCAGAGGCAAAAATCTGCAAGCCTGCAGCCTGTGAAACTGAGTATGCAAACAAAGGCCAAAACTTACTCTGGGGCCAGCTGGTCCCTAGCCCTTGGGTGACAAGAGGGGAGTGTATTGCTGGGACACATAGGACTTCCCCTAAATAGGGCCATTTCTCCAAGGTTGAGAAACAAAATGTACCACGTCATGAAAATACAAAGAGTTATTTAGACAAAAATTAGATGGGAGAGGAATATGTTCCCGATGAAGGAACAAGATAAAACCCCAGAAGATCAACTGAACAGCATGGAGACAGGCGATCTACCTGGAAAAGGAAATCCGCACAAGGAACAGTTCAGAGTAATGATCATAAAGATGTTCAAAGAACTTAGGAAAACAATGGATGCGAGAAGTAACAAAGCGAGAAGTTACATGTAGTTTTTAACAAAGAGAAAATATTAACAACCAAACAGAGTTGAAGAATAAAATAAATGAAATAAAAAAAATACACAGAAGGAATTAATCGAAGAATGAATGAAGTATAAGAATGGATCAGTGGCTGGAAGATACAGCAGTGGAAATCACTGAAGTGGAAAGCAATATAGAAAAAAGAATCAAGGGATCATGATCTGCTGCCATCTCCCTCCTGGATTCTAGGAGCAGTTGTGAACTGCTGCCTCCAACTGCCCAAACACCAGGAGCAGGCACAAAGTGCTGCCTCGGCCCACCTGGACTCCACAAGTGGTTATGAGCCGCCTCCACTCCTATCACCTGCTCCAGGGGTCCCCTGAGCCTCCACCACCACTGAGCACTTCAAGAGCAGGCATCAACTGCCACATCTGCATACCCCTATCAAGTGCATAAAGACCAGCACATGCTGAGCAAAGAGGCGATAGGCATCTATACTAAACACAACCCTGGCACCAAATATTAAACTCAGACAAGTTACACGGTGATGCCCCCACATACAAAGGCCACAGTAGATAACTGTTTCTTCTAAACTCGGAAGGTAAGAGATATATAAATAAAATAAAGAAGCTGAGAAACCACTCCCAGTTAAAAGACCACAAGGACTACCCTGCAAGGCCAAACAAGGCAAAAGACATCTTCTGTGTAATAGACACTGATTTAAAAAAAGGATATAATGAAAATGGGGCAATGATAAAGAATCTGTCTGCCAATGCAGGAGACAAAAGAGATACAAGTTCAATTCCAGGGTTGGGAAAATACCCTGGAGTAGGAAGTGGCAACCCACTCCAGTATTCTCGCCTGGAAATTTCCATGGTCAGAGAAGTCTGGCCGGCTATAGTCCATGGGACTGCAAAGAGTTGGACACAACTGAGTCACTGAGCGCACACACACACAGAATGAGAATATTTAAGGAATTAAGAAAGGATATTGATAGAAATGCAGAGTACTGTAAAAAGGAACTGGAAACTATAAGGAGGAACCAAGAAAAAATAGAAAACTCATTTGCAGAGATAGGAACTGAGCTAAAGTCAATGAATAGCAGAATAAATAATTCAGAAGAACAAATAAATGACCTGGAAGAAAGAATAATGGAAATCACCAAATCAGGACAGCAGAAAAGCCAAAAAAAAAAAAAAAAAAGGCAATATAAGAAACATGTGGGATAGTAAAATGTGAACCAATCTACTCATTGCAGTGATTCCAGAACGGGGAGAAAGATAAAAGGAAATGGAAAATATATTTGAAGAAATTATGGTGGAAAGCTTTCCAAATCTAAAGGAAACAGTATACTGGTACAGAGGGTTCCAAACAAGATGAACCCAGACAGGCCTACACCATTAATAAAAATTGCAAAAGTTAAGGATAAAAAGGATTCTAAATACAGCAAGATAAAAATAAAGAGCTAACTACAAGAGAACCCCCATAAAGCTATCAGCTGATTTCTCTACAGAAACACTGCAGGTCAGAAAGGAGTGGCAAGATATATTCAAAGTTCCGAAAGGGAAAAATCTACAATATAGGATACCCTACCTAGCAAGATTATCATTCAGAATAGGAGAGAGAAAAAAATTCTCCGACAAGAAAAATCTAAAGGAATACAGTAACACTACATCTATCTTAAAGGAAATATTGAAAGGTCTTCTCTAAATAGAAGAGGAGTAAGAATCTATAGGGAAGATAAAAATCTCAATTAAAAAGTAAGTCACTTAATAAGCCAGTACACAGATCTTTAAAAAGCAAAAATATTCTGTGAAAGTGTTAATAACCACCATGAACAGCAAAAGGATGGGCATGAAAATGTAAAAGAGGACATCAAAATCATGAAATGTGGGGGAGGAAAGGAATAAAATATAGAGCCCCCACCCCGAATCTGTTTGAGCCTATATGACTACCAGTTTAAGGTACATACATACAGGAAGGGGGTAACATACTTGAAACTAGGGTAACCATAAATCAAAAACAGACAATACATTCACAACAACCAAAAAGAAAAGAATCTACGTATGATACAAAGAAGATCATCAAACCACAAAAGAAACACAAAAAGAAAAAGGAAGTGATAAACAAGAAACATAAAATAGATGGGAAAACAAGGTATAAAGTGGCAATAAATACAAATTTATCAACAATTACCTTAAGTTTCAATGGACTAAATGGTCCAATCAAAAGACACCGAGTTGCAGATTGAAGAAAACAGCAAGAGCCTGTATTCTGCTGTCTACAAAAGATCCACCCTAGGGCAAAGGATGCACAGAGGTTGAGAGTCATGGGATGAAAAACCATATTCCAGGCAAACAGAGAATACAAGAAAGTGGGGGTCATAATACTCATTTCAGAAAAAACAGACTTAAAAACAAAGACCATAAAGAAAGATAAAGAAGGACAGTATATAATGATAAAAGGAGGATTTTACATGAGTCAGCAAATACGCACCCAGTATAGACACATCCAAATACATAAACAAATTCTAACAGACATAAAAGGGGACATTGGCAAGACCACAACAATAGTAGGAGACTTTAGCACCCCACTCACCTCAGTGGACAGATCTTCAAGATAGAAAATCAATAAGGCAACAAAGATTCTAAATGGTACAACAGAACAGTTAGATTTAACTGATATTTTCAACACATTACATCCACAGAACTCAGAATACACATTCTTTTCAAGTGCACATGGAACTCTACCTAGGACTGACCACACACTAAGCAAAACAAAACTCAACAACTTTAAGAGTACAGAAATTATCTCACTGTCTTTTTTGACTAGATAGCATGAAACTATGAAAAACAATGATTACATGGGTACTAAACAAATGAAAAACAGTGTGACTAAAAAACCAATGTGTGAACGTGGAAATTAAAGAGGAAAATAAAAATACGTTGAGACAAACGACAATGGAAACACAACCATAGAAAATCTATGGGATGAACCCAGAGCAGTTCTTAGAGGAAAATTCACAGCAGCAGAGGCCGTCCTCAAAACACAAGAAAAATTCAAATAACCAAACCAGTTAAAAGAATTAGAGAAACAAAAGTGGAAGGAAGGAAACAAAGATTAGAGAGGAAATAAAATACAATAGAAAGAAATCAATAAAACTACGAGCTGGTTATTTGAAAAGATAAGCAAGATAGACAAACTTCTGGCCAGGCTAATCAACAAGAAAAGAGAGAGAAACCACATAAACAAACTAATAGATGAACAAGCAGACATGACAACTGATACCACAGAAATACAAAAATCCACAAGAGAATACTGTGATCAATTATATGTCAACAAACTTGACAACTCAGAAGAAATGGACAAGTTTCCAGAAACATACAATCCACCAAAACTGAACCAAGAAGCAGATACTTTGAACAAACTGATCATTAAACGTGCCATAGAATCTGTAACTTAAAAACACACTGCAAACAAAAATCCTAGGCCAAATGGTTTCACAGGTCTATCAAACATAAAAAGAAAAACTTATACTGACCCCTCTCAAATTTTTCCAAAAAACTGAAGAAGAGAGAACACTCCCAACAACATTCTATTAATATGAAGCCACCATCACCCTGATATCAAAACCAGATAAAGACACCATGAAAAAAGAAAATTACATTCTTTGATGAATATAGATGCAAAAATTCTCAACAAAATATTAGCAAATCAAATCCAACAATGCATAAAAGTGATCACATACCACGACCAAGTGTAATTCATCCCAAGATCACAATGATGATTCAGCATACACAAATCAACCAACATGATTCACCAAATATATAAAAGACAAAAAGCACATGTTTACCCCAATAGATGCACATAAAGCATTTGACAAAATTCAACATTCATGCATGATAAAAAAAAGTCTTACCAAAGTAAGTATAGTGGGAACACATCTCAACATAATACACGCTATTTGTGACAAACCCACAATCAATATAATACTAAATGGTGAAAAGCTAAGACTCTCTGCTCAGATCTGGAACAATGTAAGGATGCCCACTCTCAACTCTATTCAACATAGCATTGGAAAGTCAGCGACAGCAATCACGTGAGAAAAAGAAATAAAAGGTATCAAAATTGAAAGGGAAGAGGTAAAATTGTCATCATATGCAGATGGTATGATAGTATACATAGAAAACCCTAAAGACACCGAACAAAAGCTCCTAGAACTGGTAAATTCAGCAAGGCAGCAGGATACAAGATTAATATACAGAAACTGGATGGACTTTTTACATCAACAATGAGGTGTCAGAAAAGGAACGTAAAAAAATAATAACTTTTAAATCATACTCTAAAAATTAAAATACTTAAGAATAAACCTGACAAAAGAGATGAAAGGTTTATACGTTGAAAAGTATAAAACATTAATAAAGGACACTGAAGATGACTCACAGAAATGGAAAGATACTCCATGCTCTTCTGTCTTTGTTTATTTGGCTATACCGCTCAGCTGGTGGGATCTTAGTTCTCTGACCAGGGATTGAACCCAGGACCCCAGGAGTGGGAGGGCCGAGTCCTAACCACTGAACTGCCAGGGAATCCCCATGCCCTTCACTTAGAAAAATTGATATTGTTAAAACAGTCATTAGTGCCCAAAGTAATCTACAGATTTAGTGAAATATCTATCAAATTACCTATAAAATTTTTCACTGAACTAGAACATATAATGAAAAAATTCATATGGAACTATAAAAGACCCAGATTTGCCAAAGAAATCCTTATGAAAAAGAACAAAGCAGGAAGCATAATCCTAACAGACTTCAGACAATATTACAAAGTTACTGTAATCAAAATAGCATGTATTGGCACAAAATAGACATATGGATCAACAGAACAGAATAGAGAACCCCCAAAGAAATCCACACACTTATGGTCAATGCATCTTTGACAAAAGGGGCAAGGATATAACACAATGGGAAAAAGATACTCTCTTTAGCAAATGGTGTTTGAAAGCTGGACAGGTGCATGTAATTAATCAACGAAATTAATCTCTAAAATATGTAAGCAGCTCATACAGCTCAATAACAACAACAGCAAAAACACAACCCAATCAAAAAATGGGCATGGGGAGGAAGGTTCAAACAGGAGGGGACATGTGTCTATCTGTGGCTGATTAATGTTGATGTCTGGCAGCAACCAACGTAATTCTGTAAAGCAATTATCCTTCAATTAAAAAAAAATAAATTTTAAAAAGTAAAAATAATTTTAAAAAAAAGGAAAAAAAAGGCAGAAGAAAATATAGACATTTCTCCAAAGAAGACATAAGGATGGCCAATAGGCATCTGAAAAGATGCTCAATGTGGTAATTAGAGAAATACAAACCAAAACTATAATGATATATGGCCTCAAACTAGTCAGAGAGTCCACTATTAAAAAGTCTAGGAAAAACAAATGCTGGAGAGAGTGTAGAAAAAGGAACCCTCCCATACTGTTAGTGGGAATGTAAGCTGGTGCAGTCACTATGGAAAACCATATGGAGCTTCCCTGGAAAACTAAAAACTTGTCATATGATCCAGCAATCCCTCTCCTGGGCATATACCCAAATAAAACAGTAATTCAAAAAGATACATGCACCCTTATGTTCACAGCAGCAATATTCACAACAGCCAAGACATGGAAACAAACTAAATGTCCATCAACAGATGAATGGATAAAGAAGATGGGGTATATACATACAATGGAATACTACTCATTCATAAAAAGAACAAAGTAATGCCAGTTTTAGCAACATGGATGCAACTAGAGATCATCATAATGAAGTGAAGTAAGGAAGAATGAGAAAGACAAACACCATATTATAACACACATACAGAATGTAAAATCTGACACAAATGAACCAATCAAGGAAACAGACACAGAATCATGACGTAGAGAACAGACTTCTGGACGCCAAAGTGGAGGTGGTTGGGGATGGATGGGGTGGGAGGTTGGGTTTGGCAAATGTAGCTTTTATAGATAGCATAAATAGCAAGGTCCTACTGTATAGCACAAGTATTCCCTGATAGTTCCATTGGTAAAGAATCCGCCTGCAATGCAGGAGACCCCAGTTTGATTCCTGGGTTGGGAAGATACCCTGGAGAACGGATAGGCTACCTACTCCAGTATTCTTAGGCTTCCCTTGTGGCTCAGCTGGTAAAGAATCTGCCTGCAATGTGGGAGACCTATGTTCGATCCCTGGGTTGGGAAGATCCCCTGGAGAAGGGTAAGGCTACCCACTCCAGTATTCTGGCCTGGAGAATTCCATGGCCTGTATAGTCCATGGGATCGCAAAGAGTCAGACATGACTGAGTGACTTTCACTTTCATTGTATAGTACAGAGAACGATACTCAGTATCTTATGATAAACCATATTGCAAAAGGATATATAAAAAGAATATATATATATATATAAATTAATCACTTTGCAGTACAGCAGAAACATAACATTTGTAAATCAACTATATACTCTGATGAAAGATATTGATAAGAAAGAAAAAAATGAAAAGAAATGAGGGCAGTTTAAGAGACCTCTGAGACATCAAACACAGTAACATTCTCATTATAGGAGTCCCAAAAGGAGAAGAGAGAGAGAAAGGCCCATGAAAATGTCTGCGGAGAGAGGAGCTGAAAACTTGCTTAACATGGGAAAGGAAACAGTCACCCAAGTCCAGGAAGTCCAGAGACCTATTCAGGATTAATAACGAGACACATAGTAATCAAATTGAGACACACAGTAATCAAATTGAAAAAAAAAAAATAAAGAGAAAGAGAAAATCTGAGAAGAAACGAGGAAAATATAACAAATAACATAAAAGGAAACTCCCATAAGGCTTAGCTGATTTTTAGCAGAAATTCTGCAGGCTAGAAAGGTGTGACACAATATATTTAAAGTGATGATAGGGAAAAATCTACAATCAATAAGACTATGCAGCAAGGCTCATGTTCAGATTTGACAGCAAAATCAAAATCTTTATAGGCAAGTGAAACCCAAAATTCAGTCCACCAAACCAGCTCTACAACAAATACTAAAGAGATTCTCTAGGTGGTAGAAAAGAAAAGGTCACTACTAGAAACAAGGAAGTGATGAAATGGGAAAGCTCACTGGTAAAGGCAAACATCCAGTAAGAGAAATCATCCACACACAAACCAGTAGGAAGGTTAAAAGACAAAAGCAATAAGATTATCTATATAACAAACAACAAGTTAATGGACCCACAAAATAATTAGATGTAAAATATAATTATCAAAAACACTAATCATGAGAGGAGCATACAAATGCAGGATATTTAAAATTAAGAGATAGGCAACTTAGAACAATCATGTATTTACAGAGTGCTGTATCTAGATCTCATGGTAAGTGCAAACCAAAAATCTATAATAGATACACACACACACACACACATATACACACACACATACGCACACTCTCTTGGTGGCTCAGAAGGTAAAGAACCTGCTTGCAATGTGGGAGACCTGCCTGGGTTGGGAAGATCCCCTTGAGAAGGGAATGGCTACTCACTCCAGTTTGGAGGAGCTTCCCTGGTGACTCAGATGGTAAAAAATCTGCCCGCAATTTGGGAGACCTGGGTTTGATCGCTGGATCAGGAAGATCCCCTGGAGTAGGAAATGGCAACCCACTCCAGTATGCTTGCTTGGAGAATTCCATGGACAGAGGAGCCTGGAGGGCTACAGTCCATGGGGTCACAAAGAGTTGGACATGATTGAGTGCCTAACACTTCCACTTTCACATCAAATACCAAGAGAGGATAACAAAAGAGGAAAGGAAAAAAAAAAAAAAAAAAGACATACTGAAACAAATCCAAAACAATTAAGAAAATGGCAATATGAACATACATACTGATGATTACCTTAAATGTAAACAGGTGAAACACTCCAACAAAAAGACACAGACTGGTTGGATGGATACAAAAAGACCCATATATACAATTTCTAAAAGAGACACACTTCATATCTGCAGACCCTTACACACTGATGTGAGAATGGAAAAAAGTATTCCATGCAAATGGAAATCCAAATAGGAAAAACACACTTTAAAGACTGTTACAAGAGACAAAGAAGGACGCTACATAATAATTAAGGGGTCAATACAAGAAGAAGCTACAACAATTGTAAATGTATGTACATAAAACAGAAGCACTTCAATATACAAGGCAACTGTTAACAGGTATAAAAGAAGAAACTGACAGCAACCCAATAGTGGGGCACTGTAACACTCCATTTCCATCAATACATAGATCACCCAGAAAATCAATAAGGACACAAAGGACTCAGGTGACACAGTAGACCAGATAGAATTAGATAATAATTATACAGCACACTCCAAAAGCAGCACAATGCACATTCTTTTCAAGTGAAACCTTCTCCAGGATAGATCACATACTGGGCACAGAAGATATCAAGCACCCTTTCCAACCACAATGCTATGATATTAGAAATGAAGTACAAAGAAAAAAAAAACTGCAAAAAACACAGACATGTGGAAGCTAAACAATATGCTACCAAACAACCAAAGGATCACCGAATAAACCAGGGGAAATTAAAAAAAAACAAACCTCGAGACAAATGAAAACAAAACATGACAATGCAAAATCTATGGGGAACAGACAAAACAATTCTAAGTGGGAAATTTATAATGATACAAGCTTATCTAAGGAAGCCAAAAAAATCTCAAACAACCTAATGCTAAACTGAAAGCAACTAGACAAACGTGAACAAACAAAATTCGGTGTTTCTAGAAACAAAGAAATCATAAAGATCAGAACAAAAATAAGTGAAATTGGGACTAAGAAATCAATAGAAAAGATCAATGAGTTCGATGCATGATACAGGGTGCTCGGGGCTGGTGCACCGGGATGACCTGGAGGGATGGGATGGGGAGGGAGGTGGGAGGGGGGTTCAGGAAGGGGAACACATGTACACCCATGGTGGATTCATGTCAGTGTATGGCAAAACAAATGCAATGTTGTAAAGTTAAAAAACAGATAAATAAACTAATTAAAAAAATTTGATTCCTTGGAAAGACAACAAATTGATAATCCTTAGACAGACTCATCAGAAAAAAGGGAGAGAGTTCAAATAAATAAAATCAGAGATGAAAAAGGAGTAATTATAACAGACACTGCAGAAGTACAAAGGACCGTAAGAGACTACTACGAGCAAGCCCATGCCAATAAAATGGACAACCTGGAAGCAATGGACAAATTCTTGGAAAGGTACAATCTCCCAAGACAGAACAAGGAAGAAATAGAAAATATGAACACAATGGCAATTACTAAAACTGAATCTGCGATTAAAAATCTTCCAACAAAGAAAGTCCAAGACCAGAGGGCTTCACAGGCAAATTCTACCAAACATTTAGAGTTAACTCCTATCCTTCTGAAATGATTCTGAAAAACTGCAGAGGAAAGAACACTTCCAAATTTATGCTGAGGCCACGATCACACTGATATCAAAACCAGACAGATATCACAAAAAAGAAAACTATAGGCCAATATCACTGATGAACATAGATGCAAAAACCCTCAACAAACTACTAGCAAACTGAATCCAGCAATACATTAAAACAAAATACACCATGATCAAGTGGAATTTATCCCAGGGGTGGAAGGATTTTTCAATATCTATAAACCCATCAGTGTGACACAACACATGAACAAACTGGAGAATGAAAACCCTCCAATGATCTCTACTCAGTTCAGTTCAGTCACTCAGTTGTGTCCGACTCTTTGCAACCCCATGGACTGCCAGGCTTCCCTGTTCATCATCAACTCCCGGAGTTTACTCAAACTCATGTCCATCGAGTCGGTGATGATGCCATCCAACCATCTCATCCTCTGTCATCCCCTTCTCCTCCTGCCTTCAATCCTTCCCAGCATCAGGGTCTTTTCCAAGGAGTCAGTTCTTCTCATTAGGTGGCCAAAGTATTGGAGTTTCAGCTTCAGCATCAGCCCTTCCAATGAATATTCAGGACTGATTTCCTTTAGGATGGACTGGTTTGATTTCCTGCAGTCCAAGGGACTCTCAAGAGTCTTCTCCAACACCACAGCTCAAAAGCATCAATTCTTTGGTGCTCAGCTTTCCTTATAGTCCAACCCTCATGATGATCTCTATAGATGAAGAAAAATCTTTCAACAAAATCCAACACCCATTAATGATAAAAAGAAACCTCCAGAAAATGGGTAGAGGAAACCTACATCAAAATAATAAAGACCATATATGATATTGATTGTATTTTTTGCAGGCAAAGATGGAGAAGCTCTATACAGTCAGCACAAACAAGACCTAGAGCTGACTGTGGTTCAATTCATCAGCTTCTTACTGCAAAATTCAGGCTCAAATTGAAGAAAGTTGGGAAAACCACTGGACCATTCAAGTATGATCTAAATCCCTTATGATTATACAGTGTAGGTGATGAATAAATTCAAGGGACTAGATGTGGTTTCCAGAGTGCCTGACGAACTATGGACTGAGGTTCCTAACATCGTACAGGAGGTGGTGTCCAAAATCATCTCCAAGAAAAAGAAATGCAAGAAGGCAAAGTGGTTGTCTGAGGAGGTCTTACAAATAGCTGAGAAAAGAAGAGAAGAGAAAGGCAAAGGAAAAGAGGCAAGATATACCTAACTGAATTCAGTGTTCCAGAGAATACCAAGGAAAGATAAGAAAGCCTTCTTAACTGAACAATGCAAAGAAATAGAGTTTTCCACAGTTTGTTGTGGTCCACACCATCAAAGGCTTTAGCATAGTCAATGAAGAACAAGTAGATGGTTTTCCTGGAATTCCCTTGCTTTTTCTATGATCCAACATATTTTGGCAATTTGATTTTTGGTTCCTCCGCCTTTTCTAAATCCAGCTAGTCCATCTGGAATTTCTCAGTATAGATACTGCTGAAGTCTAACTTGAAGGATTTGGGGCATAATCTTGATAGCAATGGAGAAAAGACCATCTCTTCAATATGTGGTGCTTGGAAACCTGGACAGCTATATGCAGCAGAATGAATGAGAGCACATTGTGCTACCATATACAAAAAACTAAAAGTAAGACAGAATACTATAAAACTCATTGAGGAAAACACAGGCAGAAGAGTAACAAAAAGCACAGTAGCATATTGTTGGGTCCATTTCCAAGTTAATGGAAATAAAAGCAAAAACATGGGGCCTAATTAAAACATCATATCTTTTGCACCACAAAGGAAAACGCAAACAAAATGAAAAGACAACCTCATAATGAGAAAAGATATTTGCAAATAATGTGTTCTATAAGAGATTTTCAAAACATACAAACAGCCCTTACAGCTCAATATCAAAAAAACAACACACTCAGAAAAACGGGCAAAAGACCTAAATAAGACATTTCTCCAAAGAAGACATAAGGATGGCTAACAGTCACACAAAAATATGCCCAACATCACTAATTACTAGAGAAAAGTAAATCAAAATTAAAATGAGGTATCATCTCATGCCAAGCTGAATGGCTAGCATCAAAATGTTTACAAATAATAAATACTGAAGAGGGTGTGGAGAAAAGGGAGTCCTACTGCACTGCTGTGGGAAAGTAAATCAGTGCAACCACTATGGAACACAGTATGGATGTTCCTTAAAAACTTAAAAACAGAACTAGCAGAAGATTCAGCAATCCTACTCCTGGGCATATATGCAGGAACAAATCTAATTAAAAAAGACAGATGCACATCTTTGCTCATAGCAGCACTATTTACATGAGCCAAGACATGTAAGTGACCTAAATGTCCATCAACATATGGATAAACAAAGACGATGTGGTATATATGCAATGGAATACTGTTGTTATTCAGTTGCTAAGTTATGTCTGACTCTTTGTGACCCCATGGACTGTAAACACGCCAGGCTTCCCTGTCTTTCAGTATCTCTCAGAGTTTGCTTAAATTCATGTCCGTTGAGTTGGTGATGCTATCTAACCATCTCATCCTCTGCCACCCCCATTGTCCTCTTGCCTTCGGTCTTTCCCAGCAACAGGGCTAGAATACCACCCAACCATAAAAAGTGAACTGATGGCATCTGCAGCAACATGGATGGACCCAGAGATTATCATGCTCAGTGAAATAACAAAGACAAATATATGATATCACTTACATGTGGAATCTAAAAAACATGATGCAAATAAACTTATTTCTAAAACAGAAATACACTCACAGATAGGAAAAAAAAAAGCTCATGGTTACCAAAGGAGAAAAGAGAATAGGGATAAATTAGGATTGTGAAATTAACATATATATATTGCTATTTATATTTATTTAAAACAAATAACCAGCAAGGACCTACAGTGTAGCACAGGGAACTGTATTCAATATTTTTAATAAAGTATAAGGGAAAATAATCTCAAAAATACATTATACATATGTTTATATATATATAAATGTGTTTATATATACATATGTAAAATATACACATATGTGTGTGCATATATATCTACATACACACACCCACAGGACATGGTAAAGAAACTGTAATTCAATAAAAAAATAATAAAAATTTAAAAATCTTTTGAACCTATGGAAAGGAAAAAAGTAACAGAAGAAATTATGGCTGAAACCTTCCCAAACCTAGAGAAGGAAAAAGATATCTAGGTATAGGAAACACTGAGAGTCCCAAACAAGATGAACCCAAAGGAACTTACACTAAGGCATATTATAACAAAAATGGCAGAAGTTAAAGATAAAAGTATTCTAACAGTCGCAATAAAGAAAAAAGAGTTACTCTGGAACCCCCATAAGGCTATCAACTGTTTTCTCTACAGAAACGTTGCAGGCCAGAAGGGAGTGGCAAGATACATTCAAAGTTATGAAAGGAAAAATTTGTAAGCTGAATACTCTACCCAGCAAGGTCATCATTTATCAAAAGAATAGAAAGAGAGATAAAGAATTTCTCAAGCAAGCAAGAACTAAAGAAATACGCTACTACTAAGCCTATCATAAAAGAAATACCAAAAAGTCTTCTCTAAATAGAAAAGCATAAAAACCTATAGGAAAGAGAAAATCACAACTGGGAAGTAAATCACTTAAATAAGACAGTACATATATTAAAAAAAGAAATTGCAAAAATTCTGTGAAGTACAGTCATTAAAACAGCACAGTATTAGCACAAAAACAGAAACAGAGATTAATGGAAGGATAGGAAGCCCAGAAATAAACCCTTGCACCTATGGCCAATTAATCTACAACAAAGGAGGCAAGACATACAATGGAGAAAAGACAGCGAGTTCAATAAATGGTGTTGGGAAAACTGGACAGTAACATGTTAAAAAAAAATGAAGTCAGATCATTCTTTAACATACACTAAAATACACTCAAAATGAAATAGAAATCTAAATTTAAGACCAGAGAATGTAAAACTCTTAGAGGAAAACATAGGCTGAAAACTCTTTGACATGAACTCTAAGAATATTTTTTTCAATGCATCTCCTTGAGTAATGGAAAAAGAAGCAAAAATAAACAAACGGCTCCTAATTAAACACAAAAGCTTTTGCACAGCAAAGAAAATCATAAACAAAACAACAACAATCACCTCATAATGAGAGAAAATGATGCAACAGACAAGGGATTAAGCTCCAAAATTTACAAACAGCTCATGCGGCTCAATATCAAAAAATAAACCACCCCATCAAAAAAATGGGCAGACCTAGACATTTGTTCAAAGAAGACATACAGATGGACAATAGGCACATAAAAAGATGCTCAACAATGCTAATTATTAGAGAAATGCGAAAGAAACTACAATGAGATATCACCTCGCACCAGTCAGCATGGCCACCAACAGAAAGTCTGCAAACAATAAACGCTAGAGAGGGTGTGGAGAAAAGGGGACCTCCTGCACTGATGGGAATGTAAATTGGTACAGCTGCTGTGGAGAACAGTATAGAGGTTCCTTACGAAATTAACAATAGAGCTACCATATAAACCAGCACTCTCACTCCTATGCACATATCCAGAGCAAAACATGGTTCAAAAGGATCCATGCACTGCGATGGTCACTGCAGCACTGTTTATAACAGCCAACATATGGAAGCCATCTAAATGTCCACTGACAGATGAATGGATAAAGAAGATATGTTACATATATACCATGAAATATAATTCAGCCATTAAAAAGACTGAAATGATGCCGTTTGTAGCAACACGTAGGGACCTGGAAATAATTATACTAAGTGAAGTAAGTCAGACAGAGAAAGACATACACACACACACACACACACACACACACACACACACATATATATCACTTAAGTGTGAAAAAAAATATATATATATGAACTAAACAAATAAGCTCATTTACAAAACAGAAACCAGACTTCTGGTTACCGTGGGGCTAGGATGGGGCAGAGGGATAGAGTGGAAGACTGGGATTGTCATGTACACACTGCTGTCTTTAAAACAGATAACCAACAAGAAATGATCGTATGTGCAGAGAGAACTCTGCTCAATACTCTGCAATAAGCTAAACAGGAAAAGAGATTGAAAAAGAATAGATATCTGTATAACTGAATCACTTTGCTGTACACCTGAAACTAACACAACATTGTTAACCAAATATACTCCAAAGTAAAAGTTTTAAAAAATAAAAAAAAAAAAACAAGGAATAAAAAACCAGTTATATGACAAAAAATGGGCAAACTATAAGAAATGCACAAGTGTCTACAAATGTTCAGCGCACTGAAACTGAATCAAGAAGAAATAAGATATTCTGAACAGAATGATCACTAGAAGTGAAACAGAACCTGAAATTTAAAAAACTCCCTGTTAAAAAAAATAAAGTCTAGCACTAGATGGCTTCACTGAAGAATTCTACCAAACATTCAAAAAGGAACATGTACCAATGCCTCTCAAAATTTTCTAACAGACTGAAGAGGAGAGAATACTCTCAAAGTCTTTCTGTGAAGCCACTCTGATACCAAAACCAGGTGAGGACGCTATGAAAAAAAGAAAATCACAGATCATATATTTGACGAATGTGAATGCAAAAATTGAACAAAACATGAGCAAGTGAAACCCAACAACACATTAGAAGGATCATACACTGCAATCAAGTTGGATTCATCCCAGGGTCACAAAGATCATTCAAAATAGGCAAACCAATCACTCTGACACACCACATGAATAAATCAAATAACAAAACCATAGATTCACAAAAAGCACCTGACAACCTTCAACATCCATTCGTGATAAAAACTCTAACCAATGTGGACATAGAGGGAACAGATCCCAACATAATAAAAGTTGTTTAGGATAAACTTAGAGCCTACATAATACTCAAACGGTGATCTATTTAAAGTCTTCCCACTAAAATCTGGAACAAGACACGGAAGCCCACTCTCACCACTTCTATTCGACAAAGTATTAGAAGTTCTAGGCTTAGCAATCAGACGAGAAAAATAAACCATATCAAAATTAGAAGGGAAGAGGTAAAATTGTCATTATATATACACTATATTATATAATGGATAATATATAATTTATATATAATAATATGTATAATATATATTACAAAATATATTATGTTATTAATATATATTATTATATTAAACATATTATATATTAATATATAATATATATAAAATATTATATACTATATGTTGTAATTCATAATATATTTAATATATATTATATATAATTATATATATTATATATAATATATCATTATAATATATATTTAATATATTTGATATATATTATATATAATATATAGTACATATAATATATATAATATTTATATATTATATGATTGTAATATATAATAGAAATATTATATATAGAAATATATAATATATAAATAAAATACATATTAAAAATATATATAAAATAAATACAATATATAAATTATATATATTATATAAATATTGTATATTAAATATAATAAATATAATAAATATTTATATATAAACATAATATATAAATATAAAAATATAATATAAATATATAAATATTATATATAGTTATATATTGTTACATTGTTATATATTGCTATATTGTTATATTATAATTATATATTAGTTATATATATATCACATGTATATAATTATATGCATATTTATATATTATATATATATTATATATAATATATATAACATTATATATAATTATTATATGTCCTTTATATAATATATATTATAGTAAAATATTAATATATATTAATATTATATATACTATGATATATATGATTTATGTATTATAATACATATAATATATATTACATATATAATATATATTATATAATATGAATTATATATGCATTATAGTTTTATATTATACATTATACATATTATATATTATATTATATATTATTACATGTTATAGATATTATATAATATATATTATATAATATTATATAATATATTTTATATATTATATTATATATAATATATATTATATAATTGTGTATTATTATATATATTAATACATAACAATACATACATAATTATATATATAATATATATGATATATAATATATATTATATTATATATATTATATATTATTATGTACTTAATATATACTATATAAACTATATATTATATATATAATATATATATAATATTTATTACATGTTAATATATATAATAATACATATATAATGACAATAATATATAATATATATAATATAATATATTATTAATATATAATATATGTTAATATATAATACATATATAATATTTATATAATATTTATATGTAATATATATTATATATTTATATATATACCATATATAATATTATATAATATACATTTTATATATTATATATATCATATATATCATATATCATATATATTATGTATGTATTATTATATATTAATATATATTATATATATTCTATATATTACATATATAGAATATATGTAATATAATATAATAATTATAGATAAAATATATAATATACATATAATTTCATTCATATAATATTTATATATTAATATTATATATTATTATATATTATATACATAATATATGTATATTATATTATATATGCTGCTGCTGCTGCTAAGTTGCTTCAGTCGTGTCCGACTCTGTGCGACCCCATAGACAGCAGCCCACCAGGCTCTGCCGTCCCTGGGATTCTCCAGGCAAGAACACTGGAGTGGGTTGCCATTTCCTTCTCCAATGCATGAAAGTGAAAAGGGAAAAGTGAAATTGAAGTCGCTCAGTCGTGTCCGACTCTTAGCGACCCCATGGACTGTAGCCTACCCGGCTCCACCGTCCATGGGATTTTCCAGGCAAGAATACTGGAGTGAGGTGCCATTGCCTTCTCCATATAATTCATCATATATTAATTATATATATTATGTTAATATATATTATATTATATACATGTCATTATATTATATAGATGACATGATACCATATTAGGAAATCCTAAGGACTCCACACAAAAACCATTCGAATGGAAAACAAATTTATCAATGCAGCAGGATACAAGATTAACATACAGAAATCTACCGTATTTCTTTACACTAACAATGAATGGCAAGAGAAATTAAAAAACAAATAATTTTTAAAACTGCATCAAAAAACAAAATAGGAATTAACCTAACTGAGGAGGTGGAAGACTTATCCACTGAGAACTATAAAATATTGATAAAGATAAGAGAAGATGGTTTGAAGAAATATACCATTTTTTTGGTATAAAAAAAAGGAAAAACAAACGACCTAATAAAAAAACTGGCGTGTGCGTGCGTGCTAACTTGTCTCAATTGTGTCTGACTCTTTGCGACCCCCTGGACTGTACCCACCAGGCTCCTCTGTTCCTGGGATTCTCTAGGCAGGAATACTAGACTGGGTTGCCATGTCCTCCTCCAGGGGATCTTTCCTACCCAGGGATCAAATCGGCATCTCTCAGGTCTCCTGTATTGGCAGGCAGGTTCTTTATCACTAGCACCACTGGTATAAGACCCAAATAGACATTTCTCCAAGGAAGATATACAGATGGCTAAGAGGCATATGAAAAGATGCTCAACATCAATGAGATTCAGATAAATGCAAGTCAAAAGTATAACTGAGTTATTACCTCACACCAGTCGGAATGGCCATTACCAAAAAATATACAAACAATAAATGCTGGAGAGGGTATGGAGAAAAGGGAACCTTCTTATACTGTTGATGGGAGTGTAAATTGATATAGCCACCTTGGAGAACAGTATACAGGTTCCTTGCTGTGTTGTGCTTAGTTGCTCAGTTGTGTCCCATTTTTTGTGACCCCAAGGACTGCAGCCCACCAGGCTCCTCTGTCCATGGGGATTCTCCAAGCAAGAATACTGGACTGGGCTGAAAAACTAAAAATAGAACTATCATATGACCCAGCAATCCCACTTAAGTTAACCTTAAAAATGCATCCCAATATACATTAGGTACAGACAAATGGAATGGTTCAAAGCTGAACGGTTCTATGAAGACTTACAAGACCTTCTAGAACTAACAACCAAAAAAAGATGTCCTTTTCATTATAGGGGACTGGAATGTAAAAGCAGGAAGTCGAGAGATACCTGGAGTAATGGGCAAATTTGGTCTTGGAGTACAGAATGAAGCAGGGCAAAGGCTAATAGAGTTTTGCCAATAGAATGCACTGGTCATAGCAAACACCCTCTTTCAACAACACAAGAGAAGACTCCACACATGGACATCACCACATGGTCAATACTGAAATCAGATTGATTATATTCTTTGTAGCCAAAGACGGAGAAGCTGTATATAGTCAGCAAAAACAAGACCAGGAGCTGACTGTGACTCAGATCATGCACTCCTTATTGCCAAATCCAGACTTAAATTGAAGAAAGTAGGGAAAACCACTAGACCATTCAGGTATGACCTAAATCAAATCCCTTAAGATTATACAGTGGAAGTAACACATAGATTCAAGGGATTAGATCTGATAGAGTCCCTGAAGAACTATGGATGGAGGTTCATGACATTGTACAGGAGGCAGTGATCAAGACCATCCCCAAGAAAAATAAATGCAAAAAGGCAAAATGGTTGTCTCAGGAGGCCTTACAAATGGCTATGAAAAGAAGAGAAGCCAAAGGCAAAGGAGAAAAGGAAAGATATACCCATTTGAATGCAGAGTTCCAAAGAATAGCAAGGAGAGATAAGAAAGCCTTCCTCAGGGATCAGTGCAAAGAAATAGAGGAAAACAATAGACTGGGAAAGACTAGAGATCTCTTCAAGAAAATTAGAGATACCAAGGGGACATTTCATGCCAAGATGGGTACAATATAAGACAGAAATGATATGGACCTTATACGGATAAGAAGAGGTGGCAAGAATACACAGAAGAACTATACAAAAAAGATCTTCATGACCCAGATAACCACGATAGTGTGATCACTCACCTAGAGCCAGACATCCTGGAATGCCAAGTCAAGTGGGCCTTAGGAAGCATCATCACTACAAACAAAGCTAGTGGAGGTAATGGAATTCCAGTTGAGCTATTTCAAATCCTAAAAGATGATGCTGTGAAAGTGCTGCACTCAATATGCCAGCAAATTTGGAAAACTTAGCAGTGGCCAGAGGACTGGAAAAGGTCAGTTTTCATTCCAATCCCAAAGAATGTTCAAACTATCACACAACTGCCCTCATCTCACACACTAGCAAAGTAAAGCTCAAAATTCTCCAAGTCAGGCTTCAACAGTACATGAACCGTGAACTTCCAGATGTTCAAGCTGGACTTAGAAAAGGCAGGGGAACCACAGATCAAATTACCAACATCCGTTGGGTCATTTAAAGAGCTATAGAGTTCCAGAAAAACATCGATTTCTGCTTTATAGACTATGCCAAAGCCTTTGACTGTGTAGATCACAACAAACTGTGGAAAATTCTGAAAGAGATGGGAATACCAGACCACCTTACCTGCCTCCTGAGAAATCTGTATGTAGGTCAAGAAGCAACAGTTAGAACTGGACATGGAAAAACATACTGGTTCCAAATTGGGAAAGGAGTATGTCAAGGCTGTATATTGTCACCCTGCTTATTTAACTTCTATGCAGAGTACATCATGCAAAATGCCAGGCTGGATGAAGCACAAGCGGGAATCAAGATTGCTGGGAGAAACCTCAGATATGCAAATGACACCACCATTATGGCAGAAAGCGTAGAAGAAGTAAAGGGCCTCTTGATGAAAGGGAAAGAGGAGAGTGGAAAAGTTGGCTTAAAACTCAACATTCAGAAAACTAAGATCATGGCACCGGTCCCATCACTTCATGGCAAATAGGTGGAGAAACAATGGAAACAGTGAGAGACTTTTTATTTTGGGGGCTCCAAAATCACTGCAGATGGTGACTGCAGCCATGAAATTATAAGACACTTGCTCCTTGGAAGAAAAGCTATGACCAACCTAGACAGCATGTTAAAACGCAGAGACATTACTTTGCCGACAAAAGTCTGTCTAGTCAAAGCTATGGTTTTTCCAACAGTCATGTATGGATGTGAGAGTTGGACTGTAAAGAAAGCTGAGTGCCATAGAATCGATGCTTTTGAACTGTGGTGTTGGAGAAGACTCTTGAGAGTCTCTTGGACTGCAAGATCAAACCAGTCAATCCTAAAGGAAATCAGTTCTGAATATTCACTGGAAGGACTGATGCTAAAGCTGAAACTCTAATACTTTTGGCCACCTGATGTGAAGAACTCACTCATTGGAAAAGACCCTGATGCTGGGAATGATTGAAGGCAGCAGGAGAAGGGGATGACAGAGGATGAGATGGTTGGATGGCATCACCGACTTGATGGACATGAGTTTCAGCAAGCTCTGGGAGTTGGTGATGGATAGGGAAGCCTGGCATGCTGCAGTCCATGGGGTCTCAAAGAGTTGGACATGACTGAGCGACTGAACTGAACTGAACAGACAAATACTGTTTAATTCTACCTATTTGAGATACCTAGAATAGTCAAATTCACAGAGTCAGAAAGTACATTGGTAGATGCCAGGGGCCAGAGGGTGGGGTGGGATGGAAAGGGGAAATGGGGAGTTTGTGTTTAATGGGGACAGAGTTTCAGTTTAGGAAAGTGAAAAATTTGGGAGGTGGATGATGGTGGGGGTTGCCCAACAGTGTGAATATACTCAGTGCCACTGAACTGTACAGTTAAATATTGTTCAAATAGTATGTTTTATATTACGTGACTTTTACCACATAAAAAACATCAAAAAAAAAAAAAAGAAATGGAAAGATATGCCACGCTCTTGGATTTGAAGAATACTGTTAAAACAGCTATGCTGCCCAAGGCAATCCACAGAGTCAATGTGATCCCTGTCAAATTAGCCATGATATTTTTCATAGAACCAGAACAAATGATCCTAACATTTATATTGAACCATAAAGATCCGAACTGCCAAAAACATCCTGAGGACAAACAAGAAAACAGAAGGCATAACTTTACCAGACTTCAGACGATACTATAAAGCTACCACAATCTAAACAGAATGATACCGGCACAGAAATAGACATACGGATCAATGGAACTGGAGAGAAAGCCCAGAAATAAAGCCATATATCTACAGTCAATAAATTTTCACAAAGGAGGCAAAAATATACAATGGGGAAAAAACAATCTTTTCAGCAAGTAGTGTTTGGAAAGCTGGACAACTGTATGTAAATCAATTAGGTTAGCACACACCCTCACACCATACACAAAAATAAACTCAAAATGGCTCCAAGACTTAAACGTAAGACAGAACACTGTGAAAATCCTACTAGAGATTATAGGCAAAATCTTCTCTGATATAAATCAGAGCAATGTTTTCTTAGGTCAGCTCCCAGTGGAATGTGCTCAAGCTTATAAGCTTTTATACACTGAATTGGGAGAAAATATTTGCAAGCAGTATGACCAGTAAGGATTTAATATCTAAAGTATACAAAGAGCTCAGTTCAGTAAAACACAAAAAAGTTAAAATGAGTAGAAGACCTAAATAGACTTTTTATCTCAAAGAAGGCATACGCATCTCAAGTAGCCACATGAAAAGATGCTCAACATCACTAATTATTAAGGAAATCCAAATCAAAACTACAATTTGTCTGAGGTGATACCTCACCTCAGAATGGCCATAATCAACAAGTCTACAAATAATAAATGCAGGATAGGATCTGGAGGAAAAAAAAGAACCCTCCTACACTGTTGGTGGGGAAGTAAATTGGTGAAGCCACTATGGACAACAGTGTAGAAGTTCATTAAAAAACTAAAAATAGAGCTGTCATTTTGTTGTTGTTCATGGCAAATAGATGGGGAAACAGTGGAAACAGTGTCAGACTTTATTTTCGGGGGCTCCAAAATAACTGCTGATGGTGATTGCAGCCATGGAATTAAAAGACGTTTACTCCTTGGAAGTAACACAAGAGAAGACTCTACACGTGGACATCACCAGATGGTCAACACCGAAATCAGATTGATTATATTCTTTGCAGCCAAAGATGGAGAAGCTCTATACAGTGAGTAAAAACAAGACCGGGAGCAGACTGTGGCTCAGATCATGAACTGCTTATTGCCAAATTCAGACTTAAATTGAAGAAAGTAGGGAAAACCACTAGTCAATTCAGGTATGACCTAGATCAAATCCCTTATGAGTATACAGTGGAAGTGACAAATAGATTTAAGGGACTAGACCTGATAGACAGAGTGCCTGATGAACTATGGACAGAGGTTCGTGACACTGTACTGGAGACAGGGATCAAGAAAATCCCCATGGAAAAGAAATGCAAAAAAGCAAAATGGCTGTCTAAGGAGGCCTTACAGATAGCTGGGAAGAGAAGAGAAGCGAAAAGCAAAGGAGAAAAGGAAGGATATTCCCATCTGAATGCAGAGTTCCAAAGAATAGCAAGGAGAGATAAGAAAGCCTTCCTCAGTGATCAGTGCAAAGAAAGAGAGGAAAACAATAGACTGGGAAAGACTAGAGATCTCTTCAAAAAAATTAGATACCAAAGGAACATTTCATGCAAAGATAGGCTCGATAAAGGACAGAAATGGTATGGACCTAACAGAAGCAGAAGATATTAAGAAGAGGTGGCGAGAATACACAGAAGAACTGTACAAAAAAGATCTTCACGACCCAGATAATCACGATGGTGTGATCACTCACCTAGAGCCAGACATCCTGGAATGTGAAGTCAAGTGGGCCTTAGGAAGCATCATTACGAACAAAGCTAGTGGAGGTGATGGAATTCCAGTTGAGCTATTTCAAATCCTGAAAGATGATGCTGTGAAAGTGCTGCACTCGATATGCCAGCAAATTTGGAAAACTCAGCAGTGGCCACAGGACTGGAAAAGGTCAGGTTTCATTCCAATCCCAAAGAAAGGCAATGCCAAAGAATGCTCAAACTACCACACAATTGCACTCATCTCACATGCTAGGAAAGTAATGCTCAAAATTCTCCAAGCCAGGCTTCAGCAATACGTGAACCGTGAACTTCCAGATGTTCAAGCTGGTTTTAGAAAAGGCAGAGGAACCAGGGATCAAATTGCCAATATCCGCTGGATCATCGAAAAAGCAAAGAGAGTTCCAGAAAAACATCTATTTCTGCTTTATTGACTATGCCAAAGCCTTTGACTGTGTGGATCACAATAAACTGTGGACAATTCTGAAAGAGATGGGAATACCAGACTACCTGACCTGTCTCTTGAGAAACCTGTATGCAGGTCAGGAAGCAACAGTTAGAACTGGACATGGAACAACAGACTGGTTCCAAATAGGAAAAGGAGTACGTCAAGGCTGTATATTGTCACCCTGCTTATTTAACTTATATGCAGAGTACATCATGAGAAATGCTGGGCTGGAAGAAACACAAGCTGGAATCAAGATTGCCAGGAGAAATATCAATAACCTCAGATATGCGGATGACACCACGCTTATGGCAGAAAGTGAAGAAGAACTAAAGAGCCTCTTGATGAAGGTGAAAGAGGAGAGTGAAAAAGTTGGCTTAAAGCTCAACGTTCAGAAAACTAAGATCATGGCATCTGGTCCCATCACTTCATGGGAAATAGATGGGGAAACAGTGGAAACAGTGTCAGACTTTATTTTTTGGGCTCCAGAATCACTGCTGATGGTGATTGCAGCCATGAAATTAAAAGACACTTACTCCTCGGAAGGAAGGTTATGGCCAACCTAGATAGCATATTTAAAAGCAGAGACATTACTTTGCCAACAAAAGTCCGTCCAGTCAAGGCTATGGTTTTTCCAGTGGTCATGTATGGATGTGAGAGTTGGATGGTGAAGAAAGCTGAGTGCCGAAGAATTGATGCTTTTGAACTGTGGTGTTGGAGAAGACTCTTGAGAGTCCCTTGGACTGCAAGGAGATCCAATCAATCCATCCTAAAAGACATCAATCCTGGGTCTTCATTGCAAGGGCTGATGTTGAAGCTGAAACTCCAATACTTTGGCCACCTCATGCGAAGGGTTGACTCATTGGAAAAGACCCTAATGCTGGGTAGGATTGGGGGCGGGAGGAAAAGGGGACGACAGAGGATGAGATGGTTGGATGGCATCACTGACTCGATGGACACGGGTTTGGGTAGACTCCGGGAGTTGGTGATGGACAGAGAGGCCTGTCGTGCTGTAATTCATGGGGTCTCAAAGAGTCGGACACGACTGAGAGACTGAACTGAACTGAACTCCTTGGAAGGAAGGTTATGGCCAACCTAGATAGCATATTTAAAAGCAGAGACATTACTTTGCCAACAAAGGTCCGTCTAATCAAGGGTATAGTGTTTCCAGTGGTTATGTATGGATGTGAGAGCTGGACGGTGAAGAAAGCTGAGCGCTGCAGAATTGATGCTTTTGAACTGTGGTGTTGGAGAAGACTCTTGAGAGTCCCTTGGACTGCAAGGAGATCCAATCACTCCATCCTAAAGGAGATCAGTCCTGGGTGTTCATTGGAGGACTGATGTTGAAGCTGAAACTCCAATACTTTGGCCACCTCATGCGAAGAGTGGACTCATTGGAAAAGGCCCTGATGCTGGGAAGGATTGGGGGCGGGAGGAGAAGGGGACGACAGAGGATGAGATGGTTGGATGGCATCACTGACTCGATGGACATGGGTTTGGGTAAACTCCAGGAGTTGGTGATGGACAGGGAGGCCTGGCGTGCTGCGATTCATGGGGTCGCAGAGTCAGACACGACTGAGCGACTGAACTGAACTGAACTGAGTCTCTTAAGTCATGTCTGACTCTTTTGTGACCCCATGGACTGCTGCCCACCAGGCTCCTCTGGCCATATGATACAGCAATTTCACTCCTGGGCATATTTCTGGAGAAAATTCTAATTTCAAAAGTTAAATGCAGCTCAGTGTTCATAGCAGCATTATTTACAATAGCCAAGAGATGAAAGCAACCCAAATGTCCATTAATAGATAAATGAATAGAGAAGATACATACACACAGAATGGATTACTACTCAGTCATAACAAAGAATTAAATAATGCCATTTGTAGCAACATAGATGGATCTAGAGATTATCATACTTAGTAAATCAGTCAAAGACAAATTCCAATGATATCATTTATATGTACAATCTAAAATATGACACAAATGAATGTATTTAAAAAACTAAAACAGACCTGTGGACTCAGAAAATGAATTTATGGTTACCAAAGGGGGCAAGGAATGGGGAGGGATAAATTAGGGATTTGGGATTAACAGATGTAAAGACCTGTGTATAAAATACATTGACAACCAGGTCCTATTGTATATCACAGGGAACTATACTCAATATATTATAACAACCTGTAATGGAAAAGAATATGGAAAAGAAAAAATAGAGAGAGAGATATATACGCAGAACTGAATCAGTTTGTTATACACCGGACACTAACACAACATTCTATATCAACTATACTTCATTTAAAAAGAAAACACAAAATGTCAAATAACTACTAAAAAGTCCCTCTTCCCAGCACTAGATTCAATGTTCTCCATCACCTGAATGCAACTACAAACTACATGAGTAAATTCAGATTTGTGATACCCGATCATTATAGAGAAAGTAAGCTTTCTGCAAGCCAGTGCTGTATGAGTTTTGGTGTATTGTAAATCATCGCATTCATAGCAACCAGAAATTTCCATAAACCTCTTGCAACCCTGAAATATGTGTTTTTGTTTTTGGCTTTCTGTGAATGGAATTCCTCATTTATAGCCATCCTTTTGGATTTTTTTTAACATTGAACATTTATGTACATTTTTAGAACTATAGTAAAAGCAAATGTATAAGATTAATTGTGATTTACTATTTTCATTAGGTGGTAAGTGAGGTGATGCTAGGCAAGGTGTTTTCTTCATATTCTCTGGGGGAAAAGATTTGCTGAAACATCTATTATCATGAGCAGACTGTATGTGCTATTTTATTGCATGTAAGAGATGACTTCAGATTAAGTTCCCCATTAGTTACACTGTAACCTGGCCCACTGGAAGAACATGGAAGCTGGAGCTAGCAAACTTGGGTTGAATCCTGATACAGCAACTCTTGGGTCAATGGCATCATGACAAAGCTTTGAGTCTTAAGTGTCTCTTGTCTATGGATCCAGGGATCACACTATTTTGTAGGAGTTAATATTTAACATGGTGCTGCATGTGAAGAACAGGTTACTTGGAACCACTCAATAAATACTGGCATTTGCTTTCCCCTTTGCTTCTGTTCCCTCAAGCTGGGCTGTTCAAACCTCCACATTATTTATTCTGCTAGCCACAAGTTAGAATCATAAACTGCAATTAAACACACGAATATTGCATTTCTTAAAAACAAATGTCTTATTCTAGCTGGTGTTTCTCCTATATTCTCCTCAGCAACAAAGTTTGTTTCATACCCTCCAGAGAACAGCAATATCCCAGAACACCAATATCCCAGGTAATTTGATAGGGATCTCACTGAATCTGCAGACTGCCCTGGGTAGTATGGCTATTTTAACAGTATTCTTCAAATCTAAGAGCATGGGATAGCTTTCTTTTCTTAATGTTTTTATGTGGTAATGGTCACATAATATAAAACATACTGCCGTAACCATATTCAACTTACAGTTCAGTGGCACTATGTACACTTATATTGTTATGCGACCCTCACCATCATCCGCCTCCCAAATTTTTCACTTTCCTAAACTGAAACTCTGTCCCCATTAAACACCAACTCTCCCTTTACCCTCTCCACCCCACCCCAGCCTTTTGCCCCTGGCATTTGCAAGCGATGAAACCAATAAGGGCTTAATATCTAAAGTATACAAATAGCTCAAAACAAGAAAATTTTAAAACTGAGTTGAAGACCTAAATAGACATTTTTTCAAGGAAGGCATACACATTTCCAACAGCCACATGAAAAGATGCTCAACATAGCTTATTATTAAGGAAATGCAAATCAAAACTACAATGAGGTATCACCTCAGACCAATCAGAATGGCCATCATCAACAAGTATACACATAATAAATGTGGGATAGGATGCAGAGAAAAAGGAACCCTCCCACACTGTTGATGGGGAAGTAAATTGGTGTAGCCACTATGGACAACAGTGTGGAAGTTCATTAAAAAACTAAATATAGAGTTGCCATTTTTCTGTTTTTTTTCTTATTCTCTAAGTCATGTTTGATTCTTTTATGACTCCAAGAACTGTAGCCCACCAAACTCCTCAGTCCATATGATAATAGCAATTCCACTGCTGGGCACATATCTGGAGCAAACTCTAATTCCAAAAGTTACATGCAGCCCAATGTTCACAGCAGCATTATTTACAATAGCCAAGACATGGAAGCCACTTAAATGTCCATTAACAGGTGAATGGATAGGGAAGACATACACACACACACACACACACACACACACACACACACACAATGAATTACTACTCAGCCATAACAAAGAATGAAATAATGCCATTTGCAGCAACATGGATGGACCTAGAGATTACCATACTAAGTGAAGTAACTCAGTCAAAGATGAATTGCAATGATATCACTTATACACACAATCTAAAATATGATACAAATGAGCTTATTTACAAAACCAAAACAGACTCATGGACCCAGAAAACAAATTTAGGGTTACCAAAGGGGACAAAGGATGGGGAGGGATAAATTAGGGATTTCGGATTAGCAGATGTATAAAATACATTAATAACAAGGTCCTACTGTATAGCAAAGGGAACTGTATTTAATATATTGTAACAACCTATAATGAAAACGAATATGAAAAAGAAAAAAAATATATACATAGATATATATGTAGAACCGAATCACTTTGTTATACACTGGACACTAACACAAAATTCTAAATCAATTATACATCATTTAAAAAGAAAACACACAAAAAACAAATGACTACTGAAAAGTCCCTCTTTCCAAAACTAGATTCAATGTTCTCCATCACCTGAATGCAACTACAAACTACATGAGTGAACTCAGATTTGTGACACCAGATCATTACAGAGAAAGTAAGCTTTCTGCAAGTCAGTGGTGTATGAGTTTTGGTGTATTGTAAATCATCACATTCATGTCCTACGGCAACCAGAAATTTCCATAAACCACTTGCAACCCTAAAATATGTGTTTTTGTTTTTAACTTTCTGTGAATGGAATTCCTCATTAACACATCCATCCTTTTGGATTTTTTTTTAAAACATCGAACCTTTATGGATATTTTTAGAGCTACAGTAAAAACAAAATGTTTAAGATTAATTGTGACTTATTATTTTCATTAGGTGGTAATGGAGGTGACGCTAGGCCAGGTTTTTTCCTCATATTTTATGGGGGAAAAGGTTTGCTGAAAAATCTATCATCATGAGCAGATTGTATGGGCTATTTTATTCCATATAAGAGACGACCTTCAGATTAAGTGCCCCATTAGTCACACGGGAACCTGGCCCAGAGGAAGAAATGGATGCTGGAGCCAGCAGACTTGGGTTTGAATCCTGACACAGCAACTCCTGAGTGAATAGTATCACAAGAAAGCCTTTGAGTCTAAAGTGTCCCTGTCTATAGAACCAGGGATCACACAGTTTTGTAGGATTTAATATTTAACACAGTGCTGCATGTGAAGAATAGGTTACTTGGAACCATTCAATAAATACTGGCATTTGCTTCCCCTTTTGCTTATGTTCCATTAAGCTGGGCTGTTCAAACCAAAACTGCAGTTAAACATTCTACTATAATGCATTTCTTAAAAACAAATGTCTTATTCCAACTGGTATCAAAATCAGTAGAACATATCTCCTACATTTTCCCCAGCACCAAAGTTCGTTCCATTCCCTCCACAGTACACCAATATTCCAGGAACTGAAAAGGATCATCCAGAAGCCAATTCCTTATTCCAAATCAAGAAGAAGCAAAAGCAGCCAGAGAAGGAACTTGAAAGCAGAGGAAATCATCTTATCTGTGGCACGTGGTTACCTTTGACAACCAGCTCCTGTTTCAAATTCAGCCTCCTTAGAACTTCAGTATGAGTTTCTGTGGGCCACAATTAGTTCACAAAATCTGCACTTACCTGGATCCCTCTGTTTCACTCACCATCAGAGCATCTTCAAGACCTTCACTGGAGAAGGAGGCTGGGAGGCCAAGGAAGACCCAGGTCACATCTCTCATAGTCTAGGAGCTCACAGCCTGGTGAAGAGAAGATTAAGTACTTACTAAATACATATTAATATGAACAACTACCATTTACTGAGGACTTACTCTGTGGCACCTGTAGGCACTGCTTTAAATGCAAACCCCGTATCCACTCACTTAATCCCCATGAGAACTCTGAGATGGTCACTGCCATTTTACAGATGAGGAAACTGGGGCACAGAGGGGTTAAGATGTTTGCATAGACCTAATCACACTTAGCTTATTGCACAGTGAAGGAAACTGTAAATAAAACAAAAAGACAACATTCAGCCTGAGAGAAATATTTACAAACGATCCAACTGACAGGGGATTAATTAGCTCATACAACTCAATAAACAATGGGCAGAAGACCTAAATAGACATTTCTCCAAAGATGACACCCAGATGGCAACAGGCACATGAAAAGATGCTCAACATCCTTAATTATTCGAGAAATGCAAATGCAAACTACAATGAGCTTCCACCTTACACCAGTCAGAATTGTTGTTGTTGTTCAGTTGCTAAGTTGTGTCCAACTCTTTGCGACCCCATGGACTGCAGCACAGCAGGCTTACCTGTCTTGCACTATCTCCCAGAGTTTGCTCAAACTCCAACCACCACCACCACCACCTCACACCAGTCAGTATGGCCACCGTCAAAATGTCTACAAATAATAAATGCTAGAGAGGGTACGGAGAAAAGGGAACCCTCCTACACTGTTGGTGGGAATGTAAATTGGTGTAGCCACTATGGAAAACACTATGGAGATTCCTTAAAAAACTAAGTTACTATATGATACAGCTATCTCACTCTGGGGCATATATGTGCAGAAAACTCTTAACTTAAAAATGAGTGAGATTACTGGCTTGATTACTCTCTCCCTCTATTGACGCTCTTTCTTCTCCCCCAGGGAACCGCTATCTCCCACTCTCCTCCTTCTCTTCTCAGCCCAATTCTGTGAATCTCTGAGGGTGTTCTGGGTACCGGAGAACACTTCGGGAACAAAATACTGCCCAGATCTCTCTCTCCCCTCTTGATTCCTCCCTTTCTACTCATCCTCACCTCTATTGCCTTCCTCCCCCCTCTCTATGTATCTCTGTAAACCTCTCTGAGGGCTCCAGACTGTGGAGAGCACAGAGGGAAGTGCTTACTGGCTAGACTGCTCTCCTCACGTTTGAGTCCCCCTCCTCTCCTCCTGGTCACCTCAACCTCCCTCCCCTTCACCTCTCCATGTAACTCAGTGAACCTCCCTAGGTATCCCTCACTGTGGAGAATCTTTTCACCATTAACCTAAAAGTTTTATTATTGATGCTGTATGGATGGAGTAGTCTTGAGGCTACTGCAAGAATAAGACTGAAAGCCAGAGGAAACATTAATTAATAAGAGATCTTCCAAAAGCCTCCACATATACACTGAAACCAAGCTCCACCCAAGAGCCAATAAGTTCCAGAGTAAGACATACCACGCAAACTCTCCAGCAACGCAGGAACATAGCCCTGAGCATCAATATACAGGCTGCCCAGAGGCACACCAAATCCATAGACATCTCAAAACTCAATACTGGACACTCCATTGCACTCTAAAGAGAAGAAATCCAGCTCCACCCACCAGAACACCGACACAAGCTTCTCCAACCAGGAAACCTTGACAAGCCACCCATCCAACCCCACCCACAGTGAGGAACCTCCACAATAAAGAGGAACTTCAAACTACCAGAATACAGAAAGGCCACGCCTAACACAGCAATCTAAACAAGATGAAAAGGCAGAGAAATACTCAACAAGTAAAGGAAAATGAGAAATGCCCACCAAACCAAACAAAAGAGGAGGAGATAGGGAATCTATCTGAAAAAGAATTTAGAATAATGATAGTAAAAATGATCCAAAATATTGAAAATAAAATGGAGTTACAGATAAATAGCCTGGAGACAAGGATTGAGAAGATGCAAGAAATGTTTACCAAGGACCTAGAAGAAATAAAAAGGAGTCAATATATTTTGAATAATGAAATAAAGGAGATAAAAGACACGCTGGAGGGAACCAACAGTAGAATAACAGAGGCAGAAGATAGGATAAGTGAAGTAGAAGATAGAATGGTGGAAATAAACGAAGCAGAGAGGAAAAAAGAAAAAAGAATCAAAAGAAATGAGGAAAACCTCAGGGACCTCTGGGACAATATGAAACGCCCCAACATTCGAATCATAGGAGTCCCAGAAGAAGAAGATAAAAGGAAAGGCCATGAAAAGATACTCGAGGAGATAATAGTTGAAAATTTCCCTAAAATGAGGAAGGAAATAGTCACAGAAGTCCAAGAAACCCAGAGAGTCCCAAACAGGATAAACCCAAGGCGAAACACCCCAAGACACATATTAATCAAATTAACAAAGATCAAACACAAAGAACAAATATTAAAAGCAGCAAGGGAAAAACAACAAATAAACACACAAGGGGATCCCCATAAGGATAACAGCCGATCTTTCAATAGAAACTCTTCAGGCTAGAAGGGAATGGCAGGACATACTTAAAGTAATGAAAGAGAAAAATCTACAACCCAGATTACTGTACCCGGCAAGGATCTCATTCAGATATGAAGGAGAATTCAAAAGCTTTACAGACAAGCAAGAGCTGAGGGAATTCAGCACCACCAAACCAGCTCTCCAACAAATGCTAAAGGATCTTCTCTAAACAGGAAACACAGAAAGGATGTTTAAACACGAACTTAAAACTACAAAGTAAATGGCAACGGGACCATACTTATCAATAATTACCTTAAATGTAAATGGGTTGAATGCCCCAACCAAAAGACAAAGAGTGGCTGAGTGGATACAAAAACAAGACCCCTACATATGCTGTCTACAAGAGACCCACCTCAAAACTAGGGACACATACAGACTGAAAGTGAAGGGATGGAAAAATACATTTCATGCAAATGGAGACCAAAAGAAAGCAGGAGTCGCAATACTCATTTCAGATAAAATAGACTTTAAAATAAAGGCTGTGAAAAGGGACAAAGAAGGACACTACATAATGATCAAAGGGTCAATCCAAGAAGAAGATGTAACAATTATAAATATATATGCACCCAACATAGGAGCACCACAATATATAAGGCAAATACTAACAAGTATGAAAGGGGAAATTAACAATAACACAATAATAGTGGTAGACTTTAATACTCCACTCACACCTATGGATAGATCAACAAAACAGAAAATTAACAAGGAAACACAAACTTTAAATGATACTATAGACAAATTAGATTTAATTGATATTTTCAGGACTTTCCACCCCAAAACAAGCAATTTCACCTTTTTCTCAAGTGCACACGGAACTTTCTCCAGGATAGATTACATCCTGGGCCATAAATCTAGCCTTGGTAAATTCCAAAAAATTGAAATCATCCCAGCCATCTTCTCTGACCACAATGCAGTAAGATTAGACCTCAATTACAGGAAAAAAACTATTAAAAATTCCAACATATGGAGGCTAAACAACACGCTTCTGAATAACCAACAAATCACAGAAGAAATCAAAAAAGAAATCAAAATATGCATAGAAACGAATGAAAATGAAAACACAACAACCCAAAACCTATGGGACACTGTAAAAGCAGTGCTAAGGGGAAGGTTCATAGCAATACAGGCGTACCTCAAGAAACAAGAAAAAACTCAAATAAATAAACTAACTCTACACCTAAAGCAACTAGAGAAGGAAGAAATGAAGAACCCCAGGGTTAGTAGAAGGAAAGAAATCTTAAAAATTAGGGCAGAAATAAATGCAAAAGAAACAAAAGAGACCATAGCAAAAATCAACAAAACTAAAAGCTGGTTTTTCGAGAAGATAAACAAAATTGACAAGCCATTAGCCAGACTCATCAAGAAACAAAGGGAGAAGAATCAGATCAACAAAATTAGAAATGAAAATGGAGAGATCACAACAGACTACACAGAAATACAAAGGATCATAAGAGACTACTACCAACAGCTATATGCCAATAAAATGGACAACTTGGAAGAAATGGACAAATTCTTAGAAAAGTATAACTTTCCAAAATTGAACCAGGAAGAAATAGAAGATCTTAACAGACCCATCACAAGCACAGAAATCGAAACTGTAATCAGAAATCTTCCAGCAAACAAAAGCCCAGGACCAGACGGCTTCACAGTGGAATTCTACCAAAAATTTAGAGAAGAGCTAACACCTATCCTACTCAAACTCTTCCAGAGAATTTCAGAAGATGGTAAACTTCCAAACTCATTCTATGAGGCCACCATCACCCTAATTCCAAAACCAGACAAAGATGTCACAAAAAAAGAAAACTACAGGCCAATATCACTGATGAACATAGATGCAAAAATCCTTAATAAAATTCTAGCAAACAGAATCCAACATCATATTAAAAAGATCATACATCATGACCAAGTGGGCTTTATCCCAGGAATGCAAGGTTTCTTTAACATCCGCAAATCAATCAATGTAATTCACCACATTAACAAATTGAAAGATAAGAACAATATGATTATCTCAATAGATGCAGAAAAAGCCTTTGACAAAATTCAACATCCATTTATGATAAAAAACTCTCCAGAAAGCAGGAATAGAAGGAACATACCTCAACATAATAAAAGCTATATATGACAAACCCACAGCAAACATTATCCTCAATGGTGAAAAACTGAAAGCATTTCCCCTAAAGTCAGGAACAAGGCAAGGATGCCCACTTTCACCACTACTACTATTCAACATAGTTTTGGAAGTTTTGGCCACAGCAATCAGAGCGGAAAAAGAAATAAAAGGAATACAGATAGGAAAAGAAGAAGTAAAACTCTCACTGTTTGCAGATGACATGATCCTCTACATAGAAAACCCTAAAGATTCTACCAGAAAACTACTAGAGCTAATCAATGAATATAGTAAAGTTGCAGGATACAAAATTAACACACAGAAATCCCTTGCATTCCTATACACCAATAATGAGAAAACAGAAAGAGAAATTAAGGAAACAATACCATTCACCATTGCAACAAAAAGAATAAAATACTTAGGAATATTTCTAACTAAAGAAACAAAAGACTTATATATAGAAAACTATAAAACACTGATGAAAGAAATCAAAGAGGACACAAACAGATGGAGAAATATACCGTGTTCATGGATTGGAAGAATTAATACAGTGAAAATGAGTATACTACCCAAAGCAATCTATAGATTCAATGCAATCCCTATCAAGCTACCAATGGTATTTTTCACAGAACTAGAACAAATCATTTCACAATTTGTATGGAAGTATAAGAAACCTCGAATAGCCAAAGCAATCTTGAGAAAGAAGAATGGAACTGGAGGAATCAACCTGCCTGACTTCAAGCTCTACTACAAAGCCACAGTCATCAAGACAGTGTGGTACTGGCACAAGGATAGAAATATAGATCAATGGAACAAAATAGAAAGCCCAGAGATAAACCCACGCACCTATGGGCACCTTATCTTCGACAAAGGAGGCAAGAGTATACAATGGAGAAAAGACAGTCTCTTTAACAAGTGGTGCTGGGAAAACTGGTCAACCACTTGTAAAAGAATGAAACTAGAACACTTCCTAACACCATACACAAAAATAAACTCAAAATGGATTAAAGATCTAAATGTAAGACCAGAAACTATAAAACTCCTAGAGGAAAACATAGGCAAAACACTCTCCGACATAAATCACAGCAGGATCCTCCATGACCCACCCCCCAGAATATTGGAAATAAAAGCAAAAATAAACAAATGGGACCTAATTAAAATTAAAAGCTTTTGCACAACAAAGGAAACTATAAGCAAGGTGAAAAGACAGCCTTCAGAATGGGAGAAAATAATAGCAAACGAAGCAACAGACAAACAATTAATCTCAAAAATATACAAGCAACTCCTGCAGCTGAATTCCAGAAAAAAATAAACGACCCAATCAAAAAATGGGCCAAAGAACTAAACAGACATTTCTCCAAAGAAGACATACAGATGGCTAACAAACACATGAAAAGATGCTCAACATCACTCATTATTAGAGAAATGCAAATCAAAACCACAATGAGGTACCATTACACACCAGTCAGAATGGCTGCTATCCAAAAGTCTACAAGCAATAAATGCTGGAGAGGGTGTGAAGAAAAGGGAACCCTCTTACACTGTTGGTGGGAATGCAAACTAGTACAGCCACTATGGAGAACAGTGTGGAGATTCCTTAAAAAACTGGGAATAGAACTGCCATATGACCCAGCAATCCCACTGCTAGGCATATACACCGAGGAAACCAGAATTGAAAGAGACGCGTGTACCCCAATGTTCATCGCAGCACTGTTTACAATAGCCAGGACATGGAAGCAACCTAGATGTCCATCGGCAGACGAATGGATAAGGAAGCTGTGGTACATATACACAATGGAATATTACTCAGCCATTAAAAAGAATACATTTGAATCGGTTCTATTGAGATGGATGAAACTGGAGCCCATTATACAGAGTGAAGTGAGCCAGAAAGAAAAGCACCAATACAGTATACTAATGCATGTATATGGAATTTGAAAGATGGTAATGGTAACCCTATATGTGAGACAGAATAAGAGACACAGATGCATAGAACAGTCCTGTGGACTCTGAGGGAGAAGGTGAGGGTTGGACGTTCTGGGACAGTGACATTGAAACATGTATATTGTCATATGTGAAGCAGAACACCATTCCATGTTCTATGCATGGGATGGATGCTCAGGGATGGAGCGTTGGGATGACACAGGGGGATGGGAGGGGGAGGGAGGTGGGAGGAGGGTTTGGGAGGGGGAGCACGTGTGAATCCGTGGCTGATTCATGTCGATGTATGGCAGGGACTACTACAATAGTGTAAAGTAATTAGCCCTCAACTAAAATAAAAAAAAAAAATAAATAAAAAAAAAATAAAAATAAAAAAAATAAAATAAAAAAAAAAAAAGAAAAAGTAGGAAGCAATGAAGAATGATTAAAATCATTAAAATATTTAACAAATATTTTGTTAAGTATCACTAAGCACTATATTAAGATGCTGTTGGTAATTGGGTGAGCAGCATCAACCATATCAAAGATAGGAAATTTAAGCTCCAGATGGACTTGAAAATCTTTCAGTGAACACATGTATTTTATGGACTTTTCCTTTAATAACTAACACTGATAAGGCCTATTACTGTCTTTGTCTTTGCTTCTTCTTTCCAAATCAGAGTGTTGCATATGCCACCAATAAGAACTTTCTTTTTAACATTAAGTTCTGATGAAATTTCTTGTTTTTTTCTGCATCTCCACAACCCAAAGATATTTTTTTTTAATTGTACTCTAGAGTTAAATCAAATGCAGTTTCATTATTTTCCCTCAGTTTATACACAAAGTAAAGTAAAAAGTAGTAAGAAAATTTCAAGATATTGGGTTCATCAAATGATATCTAATTTGATGACCACAAATATTGACCAAAAATTTGTAATTTACTAAACTTGAGTTAAATAAACATTTTTTTCTAATTAAAAAAAAAAAAAAGATAACATGCAGCTCAACGTTCACAGCAGTACTGTTTACAATAGCCCAGACATGAAACAACCTACAGGTCCAATAAAAGATGAATGGATAAACACGCGGTATGCATGTGTCTATACATAAACATATATACACACACACATACATGCACACAATGGACTACAACTCAGTCATAAAAAAGAATTAAATGATGCCAATGGCAGCTTCAGAGCCTGCTCCATATGGTCCTGAGCACACACCTTTATCACTCTGAACCTCGGCTTCATCATTAAATGGGCTTGATTACAGGGATTAAAGGCTACAAGCGAACGTGCTTGGTGAGTATCAAAGGACGACAGACCACAGCGGCTTCTTTCTGGCCCTGTGTAAGTGCTTTTGGAGTTCTAAAAGCAGAAGTGTGCACTTGGTTGAGCTGATGGGAGGGAAGCCTGTGTGGTGGGAGTGGGCTTCTGCAGGAGAGAGAGCCTGAATTCTTGAGAAAGGGAAGTCAGGGAGATAACCCTCTGGCAGGGGGGTTCCGGGAGGGGAGGAGTGGCAGGAACGGGGAGCACCCAGATGCTTTGCTCTGCCCCAGTGTCAGTGCTCACGGGGTGCCACTCGGGGAGAGGCTGGGCTTGGTGGGCCCAACACTCCCGTTGGGCATCTGTGCTGGGGTGATGCGGCTGAGGTCGGGTAGCAACTGGTTCTAGATGGAGGGCAAGCCTGGGCCCATGCTTCCTGCACCCCAGGAGCCAGGAGCTCATTAAAGAGGAGGGAAGGAGCAATTACCTGCCAACTTCAGAAGCAAAAGACCAGAAGGAGCGGGGGCAGGAGGAGGGTGGTTCTCCACCTGGGGCCCCAGAAGTGTGCCAGGACGCAGAGGGGATGAAAGGAAGATGGAGACAGCTTCTGGGGTCACCGGCCGAGGTCAGGACAGGGTCAGTCAACCAGGTGGCCCGGAAGGCTGGGGAGAGTGGCTGAGGCTTGATCTGACCTGTCAGGGGGAGCCCCAGGGAGCCCTGGACAAGGAGGGGCAGGCTTCAAGGGAGAGAGGGGCCGTGGGCGACTGAACTGGCACAGGGAACGGGGAGGAAGGAAACCCCAGGTGGGGCTGTGCCCTGTGTCAAGGGTGGGGCCGTCAAACAGAAATATGCCAACCCTCTGGGTAATTTACAATTGTCGGATAGCCCATTAGAAACAGCAAAAAGGTGAAATTACTTCTGATAATATATTTAACCCCATATATCAAATATTTGTCATTTCAACATGAAATCAATGCAAACATTACTATTGCGATAACTCACATTTCTCCCATGCCAAGTCTTCGAGGTCGGGAGTGTCTCTTGGCCAGGACACCCGGATGCAGATTAACCACCTTTTTGGAGTCACAGGCGGCTGGCAGCTGCAGCATGGGACAGCGCAGGTCTAGACAGAGAGGCTGGGGTGAAATGACTGTGGCCGTGGCCCTTCCCGGCTTCCATCTGAGCCCTCTCTAGACTGAAACAAACTTGAAGGCTCTGCTGTCCTTTGACACGAGCCGTGAGCAAGGGAGGGCCCCGGCCAGCCTCCTCTCTGTTCTGTGGCCAGGCTGGTTATCTGTCTCCCGTGCACGCCTTGAACATTCCTTAGCCCTGGATTTCTTAAATAGTCCGAGAGAAAGGAGTCATTCTTGGGAAATTAATGTCTCTCTATTCTGAAGTGCCCCCATCTTCCAAGGGCTAGGGTGGGCTGAGGAAGTGGGTTTTGAGTCCGTGGTATTTGCTCACCCCAAGATAACGCGTGGAGATGGCGGCGTTGGAGACCTGATTGGGAGCAACAGCCAAGGGCAGGGGAGGCTAATTTAAAACAGCTGATTGTTATAGGTAACCAGGTGCCATGGATAAGACGCTATCCTCTGCTTTTAAGACCCTTCTTTTAGCTGCCTCTGCATCTCCTTGATTCAGGAGAAAAGGAACTGGCTTCTAGAGAATTCTTTCAGGTTCCTGGGATACCAGTGTGCCACAGACGGTGTGAAACAAACTGGTGCCGGGCAACTCGGGTCTGAGTTTCAGCTTTATGGCCTCGAGAGAGTCGAGTCATCCTCCTGCACCTCAGTTTTCTTATCTGAGATGTGAGAACAGGAATGCATATGGTTGGGGGGTTTATTCAAAGGATAAGATCTGTGTGAAGTCCCTCACCTGGGACATGAGGGCTCCACAGATGGGAAGTGATTGACGGGTTCCGATTACTGTCACTACCATTGCTATTCATGGAGCAGGGCCTGGGCTGAGTTTGTGGTTTGGGTCAGGAGAAGCAACGGGAGAGACATGGGGGGGCAGGGAGGGGCCCATGGAGGGGTGTCTCCTTACCACAGCAAGTATTTAAGGGGGTCCCTGAGGGATGAAGGTGGAGCCAGAGGCTCCCCTGATGGGCAGGGCGTGAGAGGGGGTGGCCCGGAGCTTGTCCTGGGCGGGCAGGCGGCTCTCCAGCCGTAACTGGGAACTCTGTCTGGGGGTCACGTTCTTCCCCACAGGTTTCCAGCTCCACCTCCCACGTCCAGAGTTACCCAAACATTTTCCAAACCAGTCTGACCCCTTTCTAATGTGTTCCAGATGCACTTGCAAGAAATTGGAAAAATGCAGAGCCAAGTGGGAGGCTGCACATTTATAGCACCATGTTGGGCCCGAAGATTTTGCCCAGTGGGTACCCCGTTCCAGGGGTCGAGTTGCCTCCAGGCCTCTTCCTCTCATCTCTCCTCCACCAGCCACTGCCCAGCGGCCACACCTAGAGCTGTCCCTGCTGAGGAAGGGTTTGTCTCGGGCATGTGCATTGACCCTCGGTCCCATCATTGAGCTGGGATCACTCATTTTCTGACTGTTTATTGAGCACCTACTATTATTATTTGCTTTGTATCATTTTTAAAATGAAGATAAAATTGACATAGCATTGTATCAGTTTCAGGTACACTGTATTTTCTTAATAATTTAGAAAAACAGTTTTCATCTCACAAACTCCCTGAAAGGGCTTAACGGACCTCCAGGGGGTCCAAGGATCACTGGGAACAATGTCTTTAGAGGAAAACTACACGGGCTGAGAGAGCTTAAAATAGGGCAACCTGACCCAGGCTGAGGGACAAGACACTAGAGTAAAAAAGAGGACAAAGGTAAAGTATGTGCAAAGGCCCAGTGGTGAGGAAGATTAGGGTACCCTAGAGGGACTGAAAGAAATAATTATGAATCCTCAGACTGGTGTATACTGGGGCCACTGCAAGTCCCTCCACTCCTTTGATTCATATCACTAAAACTGTGTTGACATGACTAGTACAGAGATCATCCCTTCCCTCTTGGAACTGACAGTCTGGGACAGGGACAGGGTATGGTCATTCCTACCAGCATGACTGTGATGTGTGCAGAGATGGCGGAGCTGGGTATGATTTATGTGTGAGCAGGTAGGGCACAAATAGCAGGCTTGAAAAGTCAAGGTGGCAGGGGGATTTAAGTTCAGTCCTGAGGGGAGAGTAGGGGTGATCCAGGCACAGAGGATGGGGTGTTCATACCAAGCTGAAGGACAGCAGGGCTTAGAGGCTGGGAAGGAAGAGTTAGCATGTCCTGTGGTGGGAAGGGGAAGGTGCACCGTGGAAGGGTGGGGAGACCGAGAAGGGCAATAGCCATTCGGTGTAGGGTGAGGACCAGACCAGCTGACTCAAAGCTCTAAACCCATCGTGGTTTGTTGTTAAGACCACACGCTGAATTCTAAGTCATGGCTCCGTATTTTGTGGGTAAGTCACTTCATCTCTTCAGACCACCTTATAGATGCTATACCGGTTGGAGTTTTGGATTCCAGTCTGGTCTGCCTGGGCTCAGATCCAGGTCTGTGATAATTCACTTGTGTGACCTTGGATCAGTCACTGAACCTGTGACTTAGCTCCTCCTCCCTATAATAGGAATAATGCTAGTACCTACCACATATGATTACTGTATGGAATCAATGAGTTATATGTACAATTATAAGACTGAAATATTATTCTTGACAAATTCCTCACCTCTAAGAGGGATGTTCATCCCAACTTCCCCACTTTACTGAAAAACTCAGGAAATGTGCATCAGCTACTATTTTTATCTGAGTACTTCAGAGAGGAGCTGAAGCAGAGGATGTGGGGGAGGGGTCTGTCCAGGGAAGGCCCCATGGGGTCCTGCTTGGTTACATTCAGTCCTCTGTCAGGCCTGGGAAGCTGCTTCTACTCTCCCTGCACAGAATGACCCACCCACCATGGCTTCTTTCCCTCCTCATCCCCATGGACTTGTTCCAAAGGACAGCCTTGTTATATGATGACAAAAGGCCTCCTGTGCTTTCCTGACTGACTCTTGTTTTACTACCACACTCAAAGCGGGTGCAGAGAAGGCAATGGCACCCCACTCCAGTACTCTTGCCTGGAAAATCCCATGGACAGAGGAGCCTGGTAGGCTACAGTCCATGGGGTCGCTAAGAGTCGGACATGACTGAGCGATTTCACTTTCACTTTTCCCATTCATGCACTGGAGAAGGAAATGGCAACCCACTCCAGTGTTCTTGCCTGGAGAATCCCAGGGATGGTGGAGCCTGGTGGGCTGCCGTCTATGGGGTCGCACAGAGTAGGACACGACTGAAGTGACTTAGCAGCAGCAAAGCAGGTGAAGACAGAGTCGTTTGGCAGAGAAGAGTGTTGGGTGTCGCAGCCGGACCGCACCAGTTTGAATCCTGCTTTCCCCAGGTAACAGCTGATCAATTGGAGCGTGTGAGACTTACTACAACATGCTCATCTGAAAAGTGAGATAGTAAGACCTCCCCAGTAAGCCGTTAAGAACAATAAAAGCACTTGGAATAGCAGGTGCTCAATAGATACTTGCAAGGGTTGCTGTTTGTCAGGCAGTGTGCTCAACCCGTTGTGTCACTTGGCCTGATGAGGGTGCCTTTGTCATTGTTCCCACTGGCAGGTGTCAGGTCAACGGCCCAAGGACACAGAACTAGGAAGGTCCACACCCCACTCCACCTTATTCCAAAGGTCATGGTCTCACCTGCTTTCCATGTTGCTGCCAACAATAAATGCTTTCTAGTCTTCATTTGCTACTTTCTGTTTGGGAGACTTTGGTTAAGCTGATTCCTTCATCTGAGCCCCGGCTTCCTCCTACATTAAAAGATGATATGAAGTCTGAGATGCGAGTGGAGAAGAATGTGCCCATGAGATTGGACTCCTACCGAGATCCTGGCATGGCCTTCCTACTTCTTGGGGAGAATTTGACCAAGTCTGCATGGTTCCTGCCTCAGTTTCCCCCTTCGGTAAGAATGAAGTCACCTGCCTTGATGGATTCTGAGGCTATTCCTATAACTGGGCAATCTGAGCTGCTTCTGGGGAAGCTGAGGTCCAGAGAGGCTAGGAAAACGCCACAGCACAGAAGTGTCAGAGCTGACAAAGCAGCCAGGGCCCTCCCCTCAGCGGCTGGCTGAGAGTCAGCGGGGGAATCACAGGATGAGCCCTCTCCAGGATGCCATACCCAACTGAGAGGCCCCTCAAGCGTTGAAGAGGGGGGCACTGATATTCAGCCTGCCTGCCACTGAGTCCTGGCTTTAATTGCTACTTGCTGTGTATGTAACCCTGTAGGATGAGTTACTTTCTCTAAACTTCGGTTTCCCCATGGGTAAAATAGGGTAGGAATGCCTCCTGTGTCGGATTGCTGAGGGAGATGAGGTCATTCACGTAATGGGCTCAGCACTGATCACAGAGTCGAGCAGGTAAAGTGCTGACTGTGGCCGAGAGCCTTGTGCCCGATCCAATGTACACTCTAGTCTGCTCGAGGGCAGGCACGTATCTGCCAAGATCTATATCCCTGGGGCCCAGCACAGCACCTGTCCGTGCTCAGCAAATGCCTCTGAAATAGGGAATTAGCTCCTTCCAGTCACAGATGAGGTGTCTGGGACTCAGAGAGGGAACAGTCTGTGCCCAAACAGCCAGGTGGTGGAAAAGGCAGTATAGGAACCCAGCTTCTAGAATTGAGGCTGATGTTGTATCCGTGGCAGTGCACAAAACCTTGAATTTTGTCATTTTGTCAAGAGAGTCACCTGAAGATTACCTGAAATGTCTTCTTAGTGCCATGGAGTGGGGGAGTGGGGATTCAATGTCTTTGGGTTTGCACTGGACCTTGGGAGCTAGCAAACACCTCTATAAAACTGTTTTTGATCATTTATATGTAGAATCTAAAATATGGTACACATGAACTTATCTATGAAACGGAATCAGAGTCACAGACATAGAGAACAGATTTCTGGTTGCCAAGGGGTGGGGTGAGGGAGGGACAGACTGGGAATATGGGGTTAGTTCATGCAAACTGTTATATACAGAATGGATAAACAGTAATGTCCTATTGTATAGCACAGTACACGCAGTGCACTCTATTCAATATCCTGTGATAAACCATAATGGAAAAGAATATGCAAAAGAATGCATAACTGAATCACTTTACTGTATAGCAGAAATGAACACAGCATGGTAAATCAACTATGCTCCAATAAACTAGAACAAAGACAAAACCCCTAACCCTGATTTTGGGAGGTCCTCACAGCCTGAGAGAATGCAGAGGGAATCTCTGGGGTACAAATAGGGTAACTGTGTGCTTGCATACTTACAATGGGGCTTGCCAAGGAGATGGGGGGTCTGGTGCCAACGTTTCCAGACAGTGACCTTGCTAATAGTCTTTCAGTGACCTGAACATGTCCAAAGGCTTGCACAAGTCTGTAGAGCTCTCCTGTCTACCTAACTGCCCTGGTGTTTCCTAGCTGAGCTTTCTTGCTGGAAGCAGGAGGTGGGTTCTCACAGGGCCAGAGCGACTCCATGTTGAGCAGGAAACATTTCTCCTGAGCCCCGTATAATGAGCTGTGGTGGCCTCTGGTAGTGAAAGCTCATCCTCCCTTTAGGGAGGCCGCTTTGTGCCTGGAGACAGTAGGCATGGATGTGTGTGATTTGAGGAGACAATAAGAGAGAAAAGGTGCTGAAACATGTCTGTCAGATGGCCAGATGGGAGTGCACGGAGCGTCCCTCTGGTTGGGAGGGGTGAGGCAGCCTCATGAGCCGTGGGCAGAGTGGCCACAGATTCACCCGTAGGACCTTTAGGGTGTCTTTTTAAACACAGGCTCAGAGGGTGGGCTTTCAGGTTTCCTATCTCCATCCCCAACCTCTCCCCTGAGTTCCAGACTCTTAGCTCCCATTCTCTATTTGCCATTTTTCCTTGGGCTTCTTAAAGGCAAGTTCTCTAATCTCCACCCTCCTGCCAACTCCTACACAAACTGTAACTTCCAGTCCTTTCCATCTCAGCAATGAAGCCATCAACTGTGCAGTTTAAGCCAGCTATCCAGTCCCCACCCTTAACTCTTCCCTTTCCCCACGTGCAATCCAGCACTAAGTTTTTGTGGGCTCCATCTCCAACATATACATTGACTCTAGGCAGGCTCTGCATTTGCACCTGCCACTTCGGTCTCAGCCACTTTGCCCCTCTCCTGGACTCCTGGAAGAGCCGGCTACCCTCTGCCTCCACTCTGTCCCCCCTGCGGCCCCAGTGATCAGAGGCTGCTCAAGTCTTGTCTCATCAGCCTCCCCTCCTCCCATTCCCAGCTGCCCCAGTACAGGTGGGTTTTCTGAACCTGCATGCCCCAGGGTCTTTGTATTTGCTGTTTCTATTTTCCTGGAATTTGTTTCCCTCGTGGCCCTCCACAAACTCTACTTTTGTCCTCCTTGGGGTCTCAATTCAAATCACATTTCCCCAGTGATGCTCTCCCTGACCCCGGCCCTCTCTGCATCTCATCCCAGCGATGTGCTCCAGGGTGTCTTGCTTAGTCTATAATCATCTTATTTTCCTGTTTAGTCTGTCTTCTGGAACAACAAATCTTTTCAGTAAAGGGCCAGATAGAAAATAGTTCAGGCTCTGTGGCCCTACGGTTTCTGTCGCAATGATTCTACTCAGCTGTTTTAGTGTGAAAGAGCAAAACATGTAAGTGAATGTATGTGGCTGTGTTCCAACACTTGTAGACATTGAAATTCATGTAATTTTCATGTGTCACAAAACACTCTCTTTTCGACTTTAAAAAAATCTTCAAAAATTAAACAAAACAGAACAGTAAACAACTGAAACACTTTTTTAGCTCCTGGACCTTCCAAAAATATTCAGTGGGAAAGTTCACTATCATTTGTAACCCCTGTTTTAAAACATAAGCTCTATTAGGTCAGGCTTCTGTCTGTCTTGCCCATCACAGTACCCCAAGTATACCACGGTTCTTGGCACATAAAAGATGCTCACTAAATTTTGGGGGAATAAAAGGAGACAGAGCGGGCTGTATCTGGTGCTCACTGGACTTATCTCAAACACACAGCCATGATGTTTCTGAAAACAAGGAATAAAGGAACAAGGATAAAAAGGAAGAACGATCATGAGACAGGCATCTGAAGACCTGTCAACACAACTCTCTGGACATCACGTCCATCCTCCCAATCAGAACAACAATCGACCACCCATGATCTGTGTTTTCTAGCCCTAGAGATTCTTCCAAGTCAGCCAAGGAGCCATTGCGCTGTGTGAACAATCTGGTGAACTGGCAAGTCAGCCAGGCTGTCAGAATTCTAACCCGTGGAAAAGCCATGGACGTTTTGTCCTGGCACCGCGAGTTACCATCTGAATAAATTAATATTTACATGCTTTTATGAGAAAAGTTACCCTTGATCTTTGAAAAGGAAAATCAACCTTTCAATCCCACTTGGCATTTGTATCTTTGTATCTTTCTTAGTTTACACCTTGCCATTGGACTCAGAAAATAAATACTTTTCAATTGGCTGAATTTTTTTTTTTACTCTACCTCATAGCAAAATTCTTTGTCCGCTAAAGATTTGCCATTGGATTAAAAATGTCTCTAAACACTTTCTGTTGCCAAAGCAGGAGACACAGGTTCGATCCCTGGTCTGGGATGATCCCACATACTGTGGAGCAACTAAGCCCATGCGCCACAACTACTGAGCCTGTGCTCTGGAGCCCGGGAGCCGCCAACAACTGCAGCCTGTGTGTGCTGGAGCCTGTGCTCAGCAACAAGAGAAGCCACCACAATGAGAAGCTTGCTCAGCTCAAACTGAGAGTAGCTCTTGCTTACTGCAGCTAGAGAAAAGTCCATGCAGCAGTGAAGACCCAGCACAGCCCAAAATAAAGTAAAATTAAAAAAAAAAAAAGACAATTACGTAAGAGGTAAAAATCTCCAGCACAGGCTACCCACCCCCCTCCCCCGCCAAATCTCTTAAAATCTTGAAAAACCACAACCTTACAGAGTTATTTGCTGATGAAGGGTTAATTACATTGTCTTTTGTTCATCTATCTCGGGGAGAGGACATTTAAATTCTACTTTCTTAGTATATTTCAATTATACAATGCGGTGTTATCAACTAGAGTCACCATTAGACATTGATCCTCGGAACTTACTCCTCTTATAACTGAAATTTTGTAACATTTTACCAATCTCTCCTTATTTCCCCAGTTCCTAGCCCCTGATGATGACTTTTTTACTCTCTCTTTTTTTTTAAGATTTCATATAAATGATATTCAGATCTTGTCTTTCTCTGTCTGGTTTATGTCACCTAGTATAATGCCCTCCATTTTCATCCATATTGTTGTAAATGACAAGATTTATTTTTCAAGGCTGAATATTCCATATACACATACACAGACGCACACAGATATATATATATGTGTGTGTGTGTATATATATATAAATATATATAAGATAAAAATATCATATAAAATGTTATATATATGTTTTATATATATAAGAATGTTTCATATATATTTATATATAAATATATTTATCTTATAATATATAAATATATTTATATTTAAGACATATACATATAAAACTCTTTCTTGGTCCAATCACCTGTTGATGGACACACTAGTTGTTTTCGTATTTTAGTGATTTTGAGTGATCCTGCAATGAACATGGGAGTACACAGCTATCTCTTCAAGATAATGCTTTGTTTCTTTGGGATATATACCCAGCAGTGGGCTTGCTGAATCATATAGTAATTCTATTTTAATTTCTCAAGGAACTTCTATGCTGTTTTCCATAGTGGCTGCAGTTTGCATTCCCACTAGCAGTGCACAGGGGTTCCCTTTTCTCCAAATGTGTGCGTGCATGCTAGGTCACCTCAGCTGTGTCCGACTCTGCAACCCTATAGGCTGTAGTCCGCCAGGGTGCTCTGTCCATGGGATTCTCCAGGCAAGAATACTGGAGGGAGTTGCCATTTCCTCCTCCAGGGGATCTTCCCAGGGATTGAACCCATGTCTCTTATGTCTCCTGCACTGGTAGGTGGGTTTTTTGGTTTGTTTTTTTTTTTTAACCACATCCTTGCTAGCATGTTATCTTGTCCTTCTGAAAAGTCATTCTAACAGGTGTAAGGTGATAGCTCACTGTGCTTTTGATTTGTATTTCTTTGATGATTAGTGATATTAAGAAGGTTTAATTTCTTTAATTTATACAAGTATATAATCATTGAGGGGAGAAAAACCACAACCGAAAACTGTGGAGTAACTATGTAGAGCTATATACATAAGGCTGCTGGTAGAAAAATGAATAAAGGCCATAAGCAGATGACTCACAAAGTAAGTTCAACTAGCCAACAAATATTTTAAAAAAATGTTCACTCTTACTAGTAATTTAAAAAACCCACAAAACACCCCAGAGATGCAATGTTCTGCCTGTCAAACTGGCAACTCTGAAAAAGAATGAGAGTGAGTGCGTGGCGGGCTCTTGGTGAAGCATCATGGCTACATTTATCCAAAGTTCCAAACTCAACAGTTCTACTTCTAGCAATTAAGAATCACATAGTATTTGCAAAGTTTCCTCCATTTTCATTACCATTAGGACAGGGACCCTGCCTGGCTTAGTCACCCTTTGTGAGTATCTATCAGGTGCTTGGTAAAAACTGATTGAATATTGGATAACTGGGTGAACATGAAGAGATACAGACTAAGGATGAAAGAGTGTTCTAGGTAACAAAACACTGGAGACCTTCTCTGTGTTCATCAGTGGAACTGTTCAAACTTATCAACAGCCTAGGCTGCCAAATGTCCAGTAGTGTAACCAATGACTGACTAGCCAGTTGACTAAATTGATATGAAATCAGTCAAGATGATGCCTTGGAGGAGACATGTATGCTTTGCCTTCATTCCGTCAGGTATTCCTGCTATGGACACCACTGTTGCTTCTGTGTTGAACTGCAGCCTAAGCATATGAAACATTTTCTATATTAAAGGGTTAAATATATTTATTATCACTTACTGCTAGATTATTACAGGTCTAATACACCAAGTGCACACACGCCTTTCTTCTAGCCTCCTCTGGTGTCAGGATTTTGTAGAAAATACTAACTTCCACTTTAGCAGGCACCCACTGCACACATACACACAGGCCAGACCTCAGCCCTGGAGTTAATGCCAGTATCAAAAATCTTGGAGAATAACATTCCTGTTTGAGGCAATCTAATTAAACTTCTCCTGTCAACTCAGAGTGGCCCCCAATGGACAGATCAAACCTATTTTTAGGTTCTGAGTGTTATAAGAAGAAATATTTAATTAGAATGGGGGGTGTTTAAAATAGCTTTCTCTCTTAACATCAGTGCCTGCTGGCTTGTTTTCCCTGATGTCATTAATCACTAGCGAACAGATGTCAGAATTCACAGCTATAGCTCCCGTTGAAATCCGCCTTCTTTGGGTAGTTGGTCCCATAACTCAAAATGCCATGTCTCTCCAGATTTTGGCCCTTTCTTACAAGCCAATGGCACTGAGAGCTTTAGACAATTGATCTTTGAGCTTTTCTTCAGAATAAGAGCCCCAGGCAGGGTATTTCGCCCACGGAGCTCTGTGTTTCTTGGCACCAGTGGAGAGACTGTTGTATTCAGACTGAGGAGTGAAAATGTTCTGTGGTGTTGCCTCAAGACCTGAGTGAAGAACTGGGCTACATAGAAAGTGATGGAAGGGAGGGAACTCAAGCTCTGTTAGGGTTCAAATCAAATTTTTGGTATTATTTTATCATTCTTCTGGATCAACAAGTTCTTTAGAAATTGGAGAACTAGATTTACGTTGCTTTACCTAACAGTCATGCTGTCTGGAAGGTGATTTAGATTAGACTTTATTTTTAAAAAATCACACGCGTACTCAGTCGCTTCAGTTGTGTCTGATTCTTTGCGACTCCGTGGACTGTAGCCCTACAAGCTCCTCTGTCCATGGGATTTCTCAGGCAAGAATACTGTATTGGGTTGCCATTTCCTCCTCCAGTGCATCTTCCCAACCCAAGGATCAAACCCATGTCTCCTGAGGATCCAGCATTGCAGGCAGATTTTTTTTTAACCACTGAGCCACCATGGAAGCCCAACTCACACAAGTACTTAAGAAACGCCAAGCTGTTCTCCGTGCTTTATGTGTTTTTAACTCACCTAGTCACCACGGCAGCCCTCTGAGGAAGGTAGTATTTTTATCCCCATTTTACAGAAGAGGAAACTGAGACACAGAAGGGATAAAAAAAAACTTTCCCAAAGCCACTCCCTAGCGGGTGGCAGAACCAGGATTACAATATAGTCGGTCTGGTTCTGGAGTTGGGTGCTTAGCCATGTCTTCTTTATTATTTTATGATTAATAAGGAGTTTCTTTCTTTATTCCTGATAATTTTAAGTGTTGCATGCCTCCCAGAACTTCACCTGCTTGCTTCCTACAAATTACTGTCTTTCTCCTGAGCTCAAAAGTCATTATTTGTGAGAGGAAAGGTACTTTTATACAGCACTTGTGGGAATACAGATTAAAGCTGTTTGGCCTTTTAGTCCAACGTTTCTATTTCTAAAAATGGATTTAAGGAAATAATTTAAGATGTATATAGAGAAATCTGCTTGAAGTGAATACACACTTCTATCTTGTTTCTAGTATCATCAGAACCTAGAACAGTTTCTGGCACACAGTGGGCATTTGACAAAGAAATATTAAGTGAACAAATTGCAAATAACAAACAAACAAAAGACAAAGATACGAACTAAACTTCAATGTCCACCCAGAGGGTGGAATAATTTTATATCTATTTATGGTATGCTATATAGACATTAGAAATCATGTCTAAGAATAGCCCAACTCTCACATCCATACATGACTACTGGAAAAACCATAGCTTTGACTACATGGACCTTTGTTGGTAAAGTAATGTCTCTGGCTTTTTAATATACTAAGTTGGTCATAACCTTTCTTCCAAGGAGCAAGCATCTTTTGATTTCAAGACTGCACTCATCATCTGCAGTGATTTTGGAGCCCCAAAATATAAAGTCTCTCACTGTTTCCATTGTTTCCCCATCTATTTGCCATAAAGTGATGGGACCGGACGCCATGATCTTAGTTTTCTGAATGTTGAGCTTTAAGCCAACTTTTTCACTCCCCTGTTTCACTTTCATCAAGAGGCTCTTTAGTTCTTCTGCGCTTTCTGCCATAAGGGTGATGTCATCTGCATATCTGAAGTTATTGACATTTCTCCTGGCAATCTTGATTCCAGCTTGTGCTTCATCCAGCCTGGCATTTTGCATGATGTGCTCTGCACAGAAGTTAAATAAGCAGGGTGATAATATACAGACTTGAGGGACTCCTTTCCTGATTTGGAACCAGTCTTTTGTTCCATGTCCAGTTCTAACTGTTGCTCTTGACCTGCATACAGATTTCTCAGGAGGCAGGTCAGGTCGTCTGGTATTCTCATCTCTTTAGGAATTTTCCACAGTTTGTCGCGAACCACACATTCAAAGGCTTTGGCGTACTCAGTGCAGCAGAAGTAGATGTTTTTCTGGAAATCTGTAGCTCTTTCAATGATTCAACAGATGTTGGAAGTTTGATTTCTGATTCCTCTGCCTTTTGTAAATCCAGCTTGAACATCTGGAAGTTCGAGGTTCATGTACTGTTGAAACCTGGCTCGGAGAATTTTGAGCATTACCTTGCTAGCCTATGAGATGAGTAGAATTGTGCAGTAGTTTGAACATTCTTTTCATTGCCTTTCTTTGTGACCTGCAATGAAAACTGACCTTTTCCAGACCTGTGGCCACTGCTGAGTTTTCCAAATTTGCTGGCACATTGAGTGCAGCACTTTGACAGCATCATCTTTTAGGATTTGAAGTAGCTCAGCTGGAATTCCATCGCCTCCACTAGCTTTGTTCGTAGTGATGCTTCCTAAGGCCCACTTGACTTGGCATTCTAGGATGTCTGGCTCTAGGTGAGTGATCACACCACTGTGGTTATCTGGGTCATGAAGATCTTTTTTTGTATAGTTCTTCTGTGTATTCCTGCCACCACTTCTTAATATCTTCTGCTTCTGTTAAGTCCATACCATTTCTGTCCTTTATTGTGCCCATCTTTGCATGAAATGTTCCCTTGGTATCTCTAATTTTTTTTGAAGAGATCTCTAATCTTACCTGGGAGAAGGATATGGCAACCCACTCCAGTACTCTTGCCTGGAAAATCCCATGGACGGAGGAGCCTGGTAGGCTACAGTCCATGGCGTTGCTAAGAGTCAGATATGACTGAGCAAGTTCACTTTCCCTTTCATGCATTGGAGAAGGAAATGGCAACCCACTCCAGTGTTCTTGCCTGGAGTATCCCAGGAACGGGGGAGCCTGGTAGGCTGCCATATAAGGGGTTGCACTGAGTCAGACACGACTGAAGCGACTTAGCAGCAGCAGCTAGTCTTTCCCATTCTATTCATTGTTAGAGGTATGTTTAAAATTATTCAGCTATTACATTTTATTGTTTTAATGTGTATTTTTTAGTTTTAAACAATCTGTTCAATTCATTTCAGAACATCACTAGTATTCTCTGCCTGGCAACTTGTGAATGGCCTGTATTCTATCCTTTGGGTTTGGAATGTGTTTCACCTTTTCTACAATAAATGTATTGCTTTCATAATCAGGAGAAATAAATGTTTAAAAATTTACCTTCCATGGGGTCAAAAGGAAGGAACAAAGATAACTAAGGATAGAAAACATAAGTGTTGATAGAAAAATACCAAAAACGTGGTTACATTTAGCTGGTGGCATTAAGGTTAGCATTTCACTGCTTTTAAAAAAATGGTATGGACCTAACAGAAGCAGAAGAGATTAAGAAGAGGTGGCAAGAATACACAGAAGTACTGTACAAAAAAGATCTTCATAACCCAGATAATCATGATGGTGTAATCACTCACCTAGAGCCAGACATCCTGGAACGTGAAGTCAAGCGGGCCTTAGAAAGCATCACTACAAATAAAGCTAGTGGAGGTGATGGAATTCCAGTTGAGCTATTTCAAATCCTGAAAGATGATGCTGTGAAAGTGCTGCACTCGATATGCCAGCAAATTTGGAAAATTCAGCAGTGGCCACAGGACTGGAAAAGGTCAGTTTTCGTTCCAATCCCAAAGAAAGGCAATGCCAAAGAATGCTCAACCTACCACACAATTGCACTCATCTCACATGCTAGTAAAATAATGCTCAAAATTCTCCAAGCCAGGCTTAGGCAATATGTGAACCGTGAACTTCCAGATGTTCAAGCTGGTTTCAGGAAAGGCAGAGGAATCAGAGATCAAATTGCCAATATCCACTGGATCATCGAAAAAGCAAGAGAGTTCCAGAAAGACATCTATTTCTGTTTTATTGACTATGCCAAAGCCTTTGACTGTGTGGATCACAATAAACTGTGGAAAATTCTGAAAGAGATGGGAATACCAGACCATCTGACCTGTCTCTTGAGAAACCTGTATGCAGGTCAGGAAGCAACAGTTAGAACTGGACATGGAACAACAGACTGGTTCCAAATTGGGAAAGGAGTACGTCAAGGCTGTATATTGTCACCCTGCTTATTTAACTTATATGCAGAGTACATCATGAGAAATGCTGGGCTGGAAGAAACACAAGCTGGAATCAAGGTTGCTGGGAGAAATATCAATCACCTCAGATATGCAGATGACACCACCCTTATGGCAGAAAGTGAAGAGGAACTAAAGAGCCTCTTGATGAAAGTGAAAGAGGAGAGTGAAAAAGCTGGCTTAAAGCTCAACATTCAGAAAACTAAGATCATGGCATCTGGTCCCATCACCTCATGGGAAATAGATGGGGAAACAGTGGAAACAGTGTCAGACTTTATTTTTTTGGGCTCCAAAATCACTGCTGATGGTGATTGCAGCCATGAAATTAAAAGACTCTTACTCCTTGGAAGGAAGGTTATGGTAAACCTAGATAGCATATTTAAAAGTAGAGACAATACTTTGCCCACAAACGTCCGTCTAGTCAAGGCTATGGTTTTTCCAGTGGTCACGTATGGATGTGAGAGTTGGACGGTGAAGAAAGCTGAGCACCAAAGAATTGATGCTTTTGAACTGTGGTGTTGGAGAAGACTCTTGAGAGTCCTTTGGACTGCAAGGAGATCCAATCAATCCATCCTAAAGGAGATCAGTCCTGGGTGTTCATTGGAAGGACTGATATTGAAGCTGAAACTCCAATACTTTGGCCCCCTCATGCGAAGAGTTGACTCATTGGAAAAGACCCTAATGCTGGGAAGGATTGGGGGCAGGAGGAGAAGGGGACGACAGAGGATGAGATGGTTGGATAGCATCACTGACTCGATGGACTTGGGTTTGGGTAGACTCTGGGAGTTGGTGATGGACAGGGAGGCCTGGCATGCTGCGATTCATGGGGTTGCAAAGCGTCGGACACGACTGAGCGACTGAACTGAACTGAACTGAATTTACATATGCCCTCCAAGTATATGATAATGAACATATACTATAAAACAATAAAACATTCATTTTTTTTAAGGGGAAAATTAGAGCCTGGGTGAGGGAGTTTTAAACTTGGCTGCAGCATCCCCCACTGGTTGGGGAATTTTCTGGTCTCCACATAAACTGCGAGCCTCTCCTGCCTGCCTCGACCTTACGATCCTGGCCATCTTGCTGACCCACTGGGGATTGCCATGCCTCCAGGGCCCTGACACATGGTAGATGTTCCCATGTTTAATGACTGTACTAAAATAGCTGTGGAGTTACTGTTAATTTTTATATTTTAAAATGTGTTCCGCTTGCTTCGTAAGGCACGTTTTTCTCACCTCTACTAATCCGTCATCCCCAGGGTTGACACTGACATCCTGGAGGATTTCAGGTGTATGCACATAGGGGGTGCACCAGGGGGTCGGGAGCATCAGCACTTCCTGTTCCGAGTGAAGCCTTTGAACCACCTGGAGGATGGAGTGTTTGTCTGGGAGACTCGCTGTTAGGCTCAGACCCCGACCTTCTGATGGTGTTGAGCCATCTCTGCTATAACTTTTTGGTGGTGAGTTTGTGGGTGACAGTTCAGCCTTAAGAATAGCCACAAAGCTCTAGATGGCCACTGGGGGTCAGTCTCATGCACAGGAGGTGTGAGGGCCCCCACCCCCCACCCCCCTCCCCCAGTACCTTCCCAGCTCACAAACTGGCCACTGAGGTTTTGCCACAGGAGATACTTCTTTTTAGTTTAAGAGTTCAAGCAGGGATAATATTTAAACACTGGCAAACATTTACACTTTAATGTGACGGAGGGTTCTGAAAGCGTGTTGGGTAGGCAAGGATTGAAGATGGCCGGCTTCCTCTTCTTATCAGGCTTTGTGTTAGGAGCCTTATAGCGTAACCATAGAATTTATCCTTCAGTTAGGATGCTGCTGAGCGTGAAAGGACATGCTAACTGGACGGATGCCACAGGCAAAAACTGCGGGTGCCTTGTAGCAACAGCTTGCATGGTCTCCTCATGTATGGATGTATTTTGTTGGGTTCATAGCAAAGATACATTATCCTGTCCATTTAGATGAGGGAACTAAGGCTCAGAGAAATCAAGGAGCGTGTCTGACATCCCTGGTTTTACAGTTAATGTTCTTTTACCTCCTTAAGGTTCAAGGTCTCTGGATTCCTTAGGTCAGCAGGAGAGGGACCTCAATGCGGCAACGGGATGGGGCTTACACAGGGTAAAATGAGGAACAGCCCAATGGTACTTTGTACACTTTCTGATTTTGCCAGGACCAGCTCTAGAGGCAGTCTGAGATAAGGATCCTGGCTGAAAAAGTCCTCTGTCTCTTTGCTGCTCTGGCCCAAATGCGCCTCATCCCCAGGCGTCAGGCCACCCGGCCAGGAACTGTGTAGCCCTCTCTGAGCTGCGTGTGTGGTCGGCCATGAGGCCAGAGCTCTGCGTCCTGTGTGTTATTTGACTTCCATGCCATTGTCTTTCTGTCTCAGGTCAAGGGTATGACTGGGAGGGTGTCTCATACAGTTTGTGTGAAAATTTAGGGTTTCTCTCATGTTATGAGGCTTTGAAATTTCCCTGGATTTGCTCCACAACTGGGGCAAAGACAGAAACTTGTTTCATGTCCTGGAGAGGTTTTCATTACAGATAGCTAAGGAGGGTTTGAGCCACCCATGCTTCATTCCAGGGCAGGAACAGGTGCTGAGCATTTATCTCATAAGTTAGGGGGCTTCCCACGTGGTGCTAGTGGTAAAGAATCCCCCGGCCAGTACAGCAGACTTAAGAGACATAGGCCCATTCCCTGGGCTGGGAAGATCCCATGGAGGAGGGCATGGCAACCCACTCCAATATTCTGGTCTGGAGAATCCCATGAACATCGCTGGTGGGCCACAGTCCATGAGGTCACAAAGACTCAGACACGACTGAAGTGACTCAGCATGCACGCACACACACGTTATGCGTATGTTCCCTTGGGAGGGAACACGTTTCCTCCGTACATCTCCATGCGAGGGCTTCGTCCCAAGTCAGTGTGACCTGCAGGCCCACATTCCCCTGGTGGAATTCACTCCACAAGTAGTAAGGCTGGCGCTTCTCAACTCCCATTTCTTTCGTATTTACTCACATCTCATTAGTCTTCACATATTGGCCTCCACCCTATGAAGTGGTCATCAAAACTGAACTTACTCTCACCTGGAGATTCTGGGATGCCCCAAGGAGATACTACGGCGAGAAGAGACCACCCTGCCACTCACCGTCAAGGAGACGGTCACAAGGGCCCAAGCTCGCCTGGCTGCATAAAGCCAGGTGGCAGCCTATGCACCTTTTGAGAAACTCCAAAGCCCTCACGACACCTCTGTTTCTTTCTCCACGGCTATCCTCAAGGTCACCTCTAAATCTGAGCTCCTTGTTCTTTGAATACATTTTGTAAAATGTATTGTCTCACCATGCATTTTCTCATTACCCCATTCTATTCGAGGGGAGACCAGGAGTTGACCCATTTCTACCATAAAACAAAACACAATTCTAGGTTCTGGGTACATGGATGCATCTTCTATAATCTTTCCAAATTCCTACATACAAGAAGGACAGCTGAGCAGCAAAACCACAAACCAACGGTCAACATTTACCAAACATCTCAACTGCCTCCCCCAAACCAGGGTATTCCTACAAATGCCCAAATGGAGAGACTGAGGATAAAGCATTCCAAACCACAAGACTCCCCTGCATCAGCGTCAATGTAGAAGCAGCAGAGCGTAACAACAGGGAGTCTGGTGAACTTGAGAACAAGAGAATCTGAAAATATACCACCGGTGACATGGCTGGCCAACTCAGGAGGCGTAGCTGAACCTGGAGGCGGGGCTCCCGCTCACTGTTGACAGGGGAGGGCGAGAACCCCCAATGAGGTTAAGATGGGCAGGAGCAGCCTAGCCCCAGGGAACTCCAGCAACTGATCCTCTCAGAAACATCAATGGCCCTTTAGTGTTTAGAGTGTTAATCCTAGACACTTTTATTTTTGTTTGTTGGACATTCAAACCCCTTCCAAGTTTCACCCTAATATGCTTTTCCAGTATAATTTCCAACCACATCTTTCGATGCGCCCTCCATGCCAACCATGCTGCTCTCAGGGCTCCCACTTGTCTTCTCTACCTCCTTGTGTCTTGCATGTCACTCAGCTATCACAGTATGGCTCGGGTGAATTCTGGATAACATCACCGAAATGGGCAGGCGCGATGCACAGTTAGTGGCTCTCACTTAACTTTTGGCACAACATTTTTATAAATGCACACTCCTTTTAGAAGAGAATACTGCTTCGGCCAGACAGAGTTTCCTTAGTTCCACAAACAGCAGCAGAACTACTATCACTGTGGTTCTTGTTATAACACACAAGTTTCCCTTGACTTTCTACTAATGTAAAATAGTTAAATCATGTTTTTATTAAAAAAAAAAAATCCACCCCATATTTGGATAAAGGCTAAAAGGCATTTGCTTGATTTCTGAAATAATGATGGGGCATTTCTATTTGCTCAGAGAGTACCAGCCAGGTTCCAGGTCCACACAAGGTGGGGACCTTAACCAGTTTTGAAGATTCTCCAGGGAAATAGATGTCCATAGAGAAGCTTCCAGTCAATTTGATGTCCTCCTGTTGACTGTGGCTCTGTCCTGCCCCCTGCCCCCATGGGATATGAACAGAACTGCCCCTATTGGGAGAGGGCATGCAACATTTTCCATTTTTTCCACTGAATGTGAGTGTGCGACGGGAAGACCATTTTGATATGCAGAATCCCACCACGTCCTTGGTCAGAGAAACAGATGTACCATATGATTTTGAGTGTGGCACCCAGGATTTGGGTCTAGTTCAAGCTCACAGCTCGTAAAAGCCCTGACAATAAAAAGTGAAGATGTAAAAGATAAAAGGATTGCCTTCAGATGCCATAAAATATTGTTTAAAACCATTCTTAACCATAGCATTCTAACCTTTACATTTCCATTTTTATGCATGGAAAAAAGGATGGTTCAGTATTTATACTAAGCAAGCCTCAGGAAATGAACATCTTCTGGCCATTAAAAGCAGGTTCTACTAGTTCAGTAACAGCATGTGAATCACTCTCCTTGCGATCCCGGGCTTGCCATCCCGGGCTTGCCATCGTGGTGGAATGCATTCATTTCCTCGTGCACAGGACCCTGCTAATGCTTTAATTCCTGTAGGTAAATCCTGTGGGAAAATGCCATACTGTGTCTGAATTTCTGACGAAAAAGTTTTTTGTTTTTTTTTTTTTTAACTAAAGAGAGATTGGTTGTAGCTGATTTAAGATAGCAACCATTATGGAGAGCTCTTGAATATAATTATGGTTAGACCTGAACCTTTAAACATTTAGCTGATGCTGTTTTCCAGGCATCATTTAAATTAATAGCAAACTAATAACGATAAAATGAGAGTTTACATATATCACACATTTTCTGTGGATTAAGCCTCACGCTTTGTAAATCTTCCCAACATGTCTGGGGTAGGAGCTTATGGGCAGCTCCATTTTATAAATAAGGAAAGTGAGACTAGGAGGTAAAATTAACTTGCCTGAGGTCAAAAAGTGCCAGAATTTTCTTCCAAATCTGTCTGGCTCAAAAGCCAAATTTCTTAATCACTTTTGATGTACTGTATTTCGCCCACTTGAAATTTGTATAAAATGCAAAGTAAATTTTCTTAAAACCAGAAACTGTGTTTAAAATATACAACTGCCCCCCTTTTGACCCTGAAGTTGGGGGACTGCATTGCTCCCTATGTAAAGGCAGTGTAGTGGCAATAAGTAGTTTAATTGCCTGGGTTTTTGTCTTTTCACTGGCAAGATTAAGACATTGAGCTAAACACTCTTCCAAGAGAAACTTTTCCTTCCGACAGTCAGTCATTTGTCTGTTCAGCTAATGTTCTTTTGAATTTCTTCTATAAGGAAAGACTGCGAACCGTGAAGTCGCTTCAGTTGTGTCCGACTCTGTGCGACCCCACAGACGGCAGCCCACCAGGCTCCGCCATCCCTGGGATTCTCCAGGCATAAGGAAAGACTGGGTGATTTAATTATAAAATGGAATAATGAGGTGTGATCCCTAAGTGTAAAGAACTCGGTTTAATGAAAGAGAAAAATTCACCAACCAATCAGCAGAATCCAGTGTAGTCTGTGCTGTAAAAGGTATGTGTGCATGTGTGCATATACACATACATATATAAACACATGCAGTCACATGTAAACATATGCATGCACAGACACATACACATTCATGCCTGTGGGAAAAAAGCAGAAGCAGGGACTTGGAAATGGGGTGTTTCACACAAGTGTGACAGTAATTCCATGAGGAGAAGGGGCTGAGTCTGTTTTCAGTTCCCCTGTGTCTTGGACCTGGCAGATTAGTACATATTTGTTGAGTGATGGCATGAGATGTAGTCTGGGTTGTAAAGGATTCAGGAGGCTTCACCAGGCCAAGAGGAGGAGGTGGGCATGTACTCCAAGCAGCAGGAACAGCATGTATGAAAATAAGGAGCACAGAAACTTCGCGGTGGGCACAGAAGGAAGGTGTCTGTGGGGCAGCAGCAGAAAACAAGGTTACAAAAGGTAAACTTTGGCCAAGCTCACGGCAGGTCCACAGCCATGGGATCTGGGTAAGGTGTGACTCTGCACAGCTCCTTCAGTGGACGGAACCTGTAGCTCTGGATGCCTTACTTACTCATAGCTGTTGGACCCAGATTAATTTAACAGACTACTTAACAAATAAAAGGGTAAGAGTAGAAACTCCTCTAGGCAAAGATATTGTGGGTGGGTTCCCATTTTCAGGGAACAAAATACTACCAACCTGAATCAGAGGAGCAGAAAGAATTATTGATGTTAAACCATGGATGAACCTGAGTATAGACCTGTTTGGATGCAGGAAGTTCTTCTGAAGGTCCATCAGTCCACAAGGAGAGCTGAGAGCGCGAGTAGACGTAACGTATCAGTGGAAATGTGCGTTTTCAGCCCTGCCCGTTATGAGACAGGATTCTAGTTCTCTACTCCCTGCATCTGGGCTGACTATAATTTGTACTCCTTGCTTCCATTCATTCTCTTGTCACACTGCTGCTACCACGCGAACAAATCTGGGCAAGCTCGATGGTTGTTACCCCAAAACTGAAACCCAGCCATGCTCCCTCCAGACACGTGGCTAGGACCACCCTAGACCAGCCAGCCCCCAGCCAGCTCACCCGCTCTTCATGACACATGCTTAGGGGAGCCCAGCCTCACTCAACAAAATTGTCCAGGCAGCCAGAAGATTCATGAGCAAGAACAGACGGTAGTTGTTTTAAGGTATAAATGAAGGAAGGAAGGAAGGGAGGAGGAGCAAATGTGATGGAAAAGGCTGATGATGTGTTGACTAAAATCCAGTTCTTAATGTGAGTTAGGTCCTGGCTTACCCACTGCGCATTCCTTATTTCATTTAATTAGTTCTTGGTTGAATCACATTTGTTCACAAATGCATCAAATCTCTCTTCAAATGAAAGTCAGATTCCAAAGACTTCCAACTGCATTTGCAAAGATGCCAAAAGGAGGGGCTTCCCAGGTGGTGCTAGTGGTAAAGAACCCACCTGCCAATGCAGGAGATGCAGGTTCAATCCCTGGGTCAGGAAGAGCTCCTGGAGGAGGGCATGGCAACCCACCCCAGTATTCCTGCCTGGAGAATCCCATGGACAGAGAAGCCTGATGGGCTACAGTCCATAGGGTCACAAAGAGTCGGACGTGACTAAAGCAACTTAGCACGCATGCATGCTAAGGATTTTTATTCAAAGATTTTTGCAACGAGATGAATCTGGGTTTGAATTCCAAAGCTGTCTCTTGCCTTCTGTATAACCTTAGGTAATGTATTTACCATGAATCCCAGTGTCAGTTTCTCCATCTGAAAAGTAGGATTCAATGACTATACCTCAGAATACTACTCAAGCTTAAAAAAGAAGAAAATCCTGACACCATGTTACAGCTGGAAGGACCTTGAGGGCATTATGTTAAGTGAACTAAGTCAGATAGAGAAGGACAGATACTGTGAGAGCTGACTTATATGTGGAACCTGAAAAAAACCCCTGCAAACACCCAAACTCACAGAAAAAGAGATCAGATTTGTGATTGCTGGGGAACGGGGTGAGAAATGGGGGAGGAATTGGATGCAAGTGATCAAAAGGTACACAATTCCAGTTTTAGGTTAACTGAAATATACACAACTGAGGATACAAAGTACCACATGATGACTACAGGTAACACTGCTGTGTGGTATATTTTTTAAATGCTAAGAGAGTAGATCCTGAAAGTTTTTATCACAAGGGAAAAAACTTTTTGTTTTGGTATTTGTATGAGATGATGGATGTTAACTGAACATTGAGGTAGTGGTTTTCACAATATAAGTCAAGTCAATATATGCTGCTGCTGATGCTAAGTTGCTTCAGTCGTGTCCGACTCTGTGCGACCCCACAGATGGCAGCCCACCAGGCTCCCCCGTCCCTGGGATTCTCCAGGCAAGAACACTGGAGTGGGTTGCCATTTCCTTCTCCAATGCATGAAAGTGAAAAGTGAAAGTGCAATCGCTCAGTCATGTCCGACTCTTAGACTATACAGTCCATGGAATTCTCCAGGCCAGAATACTGGAGTGAGTAGCCTTTCCCTTCTCCAGGGGATCTTCCCCACCCAGGGATCAAACCCAGGTTTCCTGCATTACAGGTGGATTCTTTACCCACCGAACCATAAGAATACTGGAGTGAGTAGTCTATCCCTTCTCCAGTGGATCTTCCCGCCCCAGGAATTGAACTAGGGTCTCCTGCACTGCAGGCAGAGTATCTACCAACTGAGCTATGAGGGAACCCCTCTATCGTGTGAGGGTTAAATGAGTTAATCCAAGTGCTTGTCATGGTCCCTACATGTATCAGTGCCCAGCAGTGACAGCTGCCTTCTTATGGCCACCTGTGAATTTTAACAAGGGAAACTGAACAAGGGAATTGAGGGAAAGAATATTTTACAGCAGAGGTTCTCACCCTGTTTCCAGTCTGCAGCCTGATGACCTCATGATCTTGGACATGACACACTCACTTCGTGGGCCCTCCCTGGCTTATATTTAATTTCTTATACTTTCTTTTCTCTCCATTAAGAAATACATCAGAGAGTGAAAGTGACATCATAGGCACAACCTTTAAATCACTCTCAGCTATAAATAAAAACTGAATGATTGCAAATTTGAATAGCTTATTACCTACAAATTACTGGTGACAAGCTGGTATCTGTCAGGGCCCAGGAGAAGTAACGTGTCTTGTACATCTGCAGGTTTAACCAGAGTGCTCAGACATCCACTCCCCTCTGCTCTTTGGCTTCCGAGCATCACTCAGGCAAAGCCAATGCTGGAGCCTTGGCATGTGTTCTTGGCATGTAGCTCACTGTCTGGCACATAAGTCGTAATTGGTAAGTATTTGCTGAGTGAACAACTGTAGTCTCCCACCCTGAGGGAGCAACAGAGCAAAGGTTTCTCCACCCCCAGTAAATCAGCGAGCCCTCTGGAATTGGAAGGGAGGAACTGGGCAGAATGTCATGACTCAAAGGGCAAACAGCAACTTCCTGTTAGTAACTTGACTATTTTTTTGACTTTATCAGCCCAACAAGAGAAAGGAGCTTTGTTACTCAAGTGGGCCACTACCAACGGCACGGTTCCCACTCTAAAAAGAAGGGTTAGTCTCTTTTCAAATTCATGTCTAACTTTCTCTTAAATTTGAGTCTGCTTTCCTTATTGAAAAATCCCCTGGTTAGAGAGGGGAGCAACAAACTCTAAAGAAGGGAAGTAGACAAACAGAGAATATTAGATGGTGGTGAATATTAAGCAAAAACAAAAGCAGGGAACAGGGCTTGGCAGCGTTGAGGGGAGTGCAACTTGGCGTAAGAGGCGGATGGATTAATAAAGGGAACAGGTGAGGCAGCGGGCCAAGGGATGTAGGAGACAGAGTGTCCTGGACACAGGGAACAGCAGGTCCCAAGGTCCTGAGGTGAGAGCATATTTAGCATGCCTGAGAACCAGCAATGGGACCTCTGAGTCTGGGTCAGAGTGAGCCAGGCAAGCCCAACAGGAGGTGATGTTTGGGAGGTAATGGGCTATCAGGTCATGGAGGGCCTGGCAGACCACGGTGAATCTATTGGCTTTTGCTGTGTGTGAGATGGGAGGGTTTTGAGCAGAACGGTGGTATGCTCTGAGTCTGGTGATTAATGGACCGTAGTATCCATTTTTTTTCCTGTTTAATGGTCATTTGGATATTCTTTTTTTGAAGTACCTGGTCAAGACTTCTACTCATTTTTCTATTGGGGTGTCAGTCTTGTTTTTTCTTTTAATTCTTTTTTTAAATTCACTCGGGCTGCTCTGTTGACAACAGATTGAAGGAGGACAAAGGTGAAAGGGGAGAGATCTGCTGAGAGGCCAGGGGCGAGGGATGATGGTGACTTGGGAGACGGTGAGAAACGGTTGGATTTCAGAGGAGTTTCGAAAATAGAGCTGATGGCTTTGCTGGTGGCTCAGATGCGGGGCAGGAGGGGGAAGCCTCTTGGAATGCTGCCCCGTCCTCCAAGGGTGAGGCCTGTGACGTGTGGAGGGGGTGGCATGATTTCACAGGGGTAGAGATAGATGCCTAAGCGTTTTTACAAATCCTCTAACCAATGGATGTGCCTCAGTCTTCCTTTCTGAAATCATTTCCAAGGGTAGTACTATTTGTAGTTTTCACTGAGGGGCACTCTTCAATCAGAAAGTCAGATGGTCAGCCGGGAGGCAGCTTTGAGATCAGATAAGCCAGTATGTCCCATGGTGTCCGGAGGTCCCTGATGCTTAGCCAAGGGATTTCAGATGATACATAGTAACAAATGCTACTGCATCACCTTCGGAGAAAGCAATTTCCTTTTCAATCCTATTTTCATTATATATCAAGAAGCAATCTTGGCTTGGTCATAAATTTTAAGTGCTTCTTGAACACCTCTTTTCAATGGAGGGAGACCAAATCTTGAACTCAGAACCATAGCAGGCAACAGAATCTCACTGGAATTTAATAACATGGTTTTGAATGCACTAAATATATTTATCTGTGGACTCACATTTATTCCTTTTACCTTTTTTTTTGGACTTTTATTAGTATAGGACAGCAAATGACTCTAACTTTTGATTCAAATAATTCCTTAAATCATTGAGAGGATTGCAGATATTCTCTTATTTAATTAAAAAGCATATTCAATGAAGTGTATATTCATACAGCAGAGCACCCATGAGTCCACAGCTTGATGAGTTTTTGAAAAGCGAGCACACACTTGGAATCAGTGCTCAGGCTAAGACGTACAGTAGAAGCACCTCAGGAGTCCCCTTCTCTGTAACTGTCTCCCCAACACAACATCAAAAAAGGAGACCACTGTCTTAACTTCTAATACCTTAGATAAGCTTTGCCAGTTCTGAAATTTTATGTAACTGAAATCATTCAGTATAAACTCTTTTATGTTTGCCTTCTTTTATGTCATGTTGCATATCAGAGTTTCATCCGTGTTGTTTATGCAATACGAATTCATTCTGTTCCCTTACTATGTGTTATTCCATGTGCTACTACATCACAATTTACTGAGCCATTCTGTTGTGGATGGCCTCTGTTTCCAGTTTCTGGTCAATAGGTGGCAATGAACATTTTCTTGGCTATCTATGCATTTCTTTCTTTCTTTCTTTTTTTTTTTATCTATGCATTTCTATTAGGCACACAGTTTTCAGTCAATTTTCCAGGTATGTAGTTAAATCTCATTGTGGTTTTGATTGCAGATTTGCATTTCTCTGGTGATTAATGGAATGGAGTATCCATTTTATTTCTGTTTATTGGTTATTTGGATTGGATATTCTTTTTTTGAAGTACCTGGTCAAGACTTCTGCCCATTTTTCTATTGGGGCATCAGTCTTTTTTTTTTTTTTTTAATTGACTTGTAAGAGTTCTTTGCAAGATTTTCAAGCTTGTTTTGGCTACTTGGGGCCCTTGAATTTCCATATTGATTCTAAGATCAGCGTATCCATTTCTGCAAATGAGATGGTTAGGATTTTGATAAGGATTGCATTGAATCTGTAGAGCAACTTGGAAAATGTTACATCTTAATATTAAATATTTTAATCCATGGACACAGATGTCTTTCCCTTTACTTAGATCCTCCTTTTCAAAACATTTTGCAGTGTTCAGTGTACTTTTCTACTCTTTAAATTTACTCCTAAGTATCAATTCTTCTTGACGATGTTATAAATGGAACAGTTTTCTTAATTTTGTTTTCACCGCAGCTGACAGAACAGTAATGAGGTGGCCAAAGTATTGGAGTTTCCGCTTCAACATCAGTCCTTCCAGTGAACACCCAGGACTGATCTCCTTTAGGATGGACTGGTTGGATCTCCTTGCAGTCCAAGGGACTCTCAAGAGTCTTCTCCAACACCACAGTTCAAAAGCATCAATTCTTTGGCGCTCAGCTTTCTTCACCATCCAACTCTCACATCCATACATGACCACTGGAAAAACCATAGCCTTGACTAGACAGACCTTTGTTGGCAAAGTAATGTCTCTGCTTTTAAATATGCTATCTAGGTTGGTCATAACCTTCCTTCTAAGGAGTAAGCATCTTTTAATTTCATGGCTGCAATCACCATCAGCAGTGATTTTGCATGGCCCAACAAAAGGTAAATCTAAGTAAATGTTCCATGTTTAGTTGAAAAAATGTTTTCTGTAAGTGTTGCAACTTGAACAACATGAGTTGGAACTTTGCAGGTCCACTTGTATATGGACTTTTGTCAGCAAATATGGACTATGTAGTACTACCCCATTCACAGTCAGTTGAAACTGCAGATGTGGAACCTTGGATATAGAAGGTTTAATGTAAAGTTATATGCAGATTTTCAGCTCTGCTGGGGAGGGGGTCTGTGCCTCAACCTTCCTGTTGTTCAAGGGCCAACTCTCTATAAATGTATATATGCAGCATGTAAGTGTTAGACACCTAGGTTGCTTCCATATCTTGACTATTACTGTCTATATTCTTGTCACTGTTGTACCTAATTTAGTTCTACATATATTTTACATGGCACAGTAAGTTAACATTATTATTTTGTGCAGTTAATATGTAGTAGGTTTTACCCACACATTTGTACTTTCTATTGTCTCATTCTTCTCTCCATTTCCACAGTTCCATTTGATCTCATTGTCTTCTGCCCCTAAGAATTTTCTGCAGTATTTCTTTTAATGCATTTCTGTTGTATATGAATTCTCTTGGGGTTTGTTTGAAAATGTCTTTATTTCATGCACATTTTGACGGATGTTGTTAATAAGCATAGAGTTCTAAGTTGACAATTCTTTGCTTTGAGCACATTGAAGATGTCATTTCATTGTTCCTTGGCTTCCATTATTTTTGTTTCAAACTCAGCTTTCATCATTACTGTTTTTCTTTTGGAGGTAATATGTTTCTTTGCTTTGGCTGGTTTCAAGAGTTTTTTTTTTTTTTTTTTTGTCTTTGTCTTTAAGTAGTTTTACCATGATATGCCTAGTTGTGGTTTTCTTTGTTCTGTTTGAAATTGTACAGTTTTAAAAATCTTTAGCGTGATGTTTTTGGGAAATTTTCAACTGTTACCTACTTGCACATTACTTCAGCCCAATATTCTCTTGTTTCTTCTTCAGGATCTCTAAATACATACATGTTAGAATTTTTTTACTAAGTCCCGTATCTTTTGTATATTAACTCTACTTTTCTTTTTTTGCTTTCCATCCTCAGTCTGAATATTTCCTGCTGTCATATATTTCAACTTACAGGCTCTCTTTTCTGCAACATCCAACCTGTCAATAAACCTCATCTGTTGAATTCTTATTTTGGGTTATTGGATATTTCAATTCCAGACTTGCATTTTTCAAAGATTCTAGTTCTCTTGAAATTCTCCATCTTGTCATCTACTTTCTTGAAGTTATCAACTGTAGATATTTTGAAATCTATATATGATAATTCCAATATCTGACTCACATATAAGATTTTTTTCTTTGTTTTTAGAAATTTGCTTATGTCTCTTAGAATACCTGGTAAATTTTGGTAAGTGCTGGACACACAACAAACTATGACAAGCTTAGAGCCGACTAGAAATGCTGGAGTATGTTGCCTTCTTCCGGAGAAAACCAAATTTTCTTTTGCTTCTGGCACACCTTTAAAATACTGGTAGATCATTTTTGTTTCATCTGGGTTTGAATGGGCTCAACACTGGATTTTAGTCTTTATGAGGACTGAACTATTTCTGCTTCACTCTCACTTCTAATGTGTAGCCCTTTCATGGTTCCATCTGAAAGTCTTAAGTGTTTACCAGGGCCCTTCTCTTTGGTGGACCCTGAACATCAATTTTTACCATGAGACTGGCTGTAGACTTCCGAGCCTCTGGGTCCTATGAAGTTTACAAATCATCAATGCCTGGAAGAAAACAGTGATTCAAATACTTGACTTATTTCAATGTTCTTTCCTTGTCTCTTGGCTCTTAGTTCTTCAGGGTCTAGCTGCCTTAGAATCTCCCCAATGTCTTCAAACAGAAGTTCTTTGTTTTTATTTTTACATTTTATATATTTTATCCAGATTTTTAAGTTGTTCTTGGCAAAGAGATTGGTCTAAAGCAAACTAGTCTGTCGTGACTAAAAGCAGGAGTCCATTGTACTTATTTTTGTCATTACCTTCTATTTTAAGACCAGTGATTCTGGCTTTCCTTTTATATTAGTGAAATAATTTCCTTTCTAAGCAAGTGTATTTATTACGAGAAATGTACAAGTTGTAGCAAAACACAACAAACAGTATAATAAATACTTGTTTCCCTCCCCAGCGTGTGACCATACTCGAATAAAGAAGAGTTGACTTAAATGAAAGTACTACATAAATAGCAGTACTGATGGTGCTTGGGGATGGTAAAAACGGTGGTGATGGGGTTCAAAAAGTTGTTTTATATATAGAGAAAGGGAAATTCACAAAAGTCATTGTCTTGCCTAACATTATACAGAATATGCACGGTAGAGCTGATATGATGATTCAGGTCTCTTGGTGCCCAATGTGATCCTTTATCTGTTCTAACACAGTTCCTAGAGGCAATTCTCCCTCCTTGACTGGCTCTCAAGAGGTTTTATTTCTGAAGTTTATTTTCCATTTTGGCCTGAATTCTTCCATGTGTATCCTAAGCCTATTTTTATAATTGTCTTTTAGTTATTGGATTGTAAAAAAAAAAAAAAAAGAAAGTAGGCCTAGGCCTAACCCATGAGTGTGTTTCTGTGGTGTGTGTGCAAGTATGTGTGTATGTGTGTGTATGTATGTTTCAAATCCCCATCAGTTTTTACTAGCAGTTTCTATATAATGTTTGAGCCCATGAGATTCAGGGCGATTGATCCTTCTAAATGTTCTCCTCCTTTTAAAATTGCATACAAAAGAATGACCAGTTTTTGTGGAATTTATTGTTACTAAATCTCCTCTCCATTTGCTTAATTGCATTATTTGCCTGGGGGATGCTGTTTAAATGTGGAGCCAAGTCAGCTAAATGAAACATGATCCTGGCACAAGAAAATAATGATGTGTCTCTTTTGCTAAATAACAGTCTCCCCCCCTCATCTGCAGATGCTTGGAACCACACCCTCATTTTCTGGAGGCAAGAGAGGGTGGTGCCTGGCTTGGTCTTGGCTGTCAAGGGCATTAGCCAGGAAGTGGGCAGATCAGTGCCGCAGGAAGCAGAGCTTGGGGTTGGAGACCCAGCAGACGCTGAGGACACTGAGTGACTTGGACAAGTGGGATCCTTAGGCTTTCCTCTGCTCCTGGATTTAGGCCAGGTCTTGTCCCTGCCCAACCAAGAAGCTGAAAACCAATGCTATTGGGTAGCCATTTAGTTGAGAAAATGGTCAAGACTGGACAAGGTTCGAGGCAATCACCTGCTTCCTTTATATCATAAAAGATCACAGAGGGATGGAGGAAGGGGGTTCCCTGGTGGCTGGTGGCTCAGTGGTAAAGAATCCGCTTGCCAATGCAGGAGACATGGGTTTGATCCCTGATCTGGGAAGATTCCACATGCCCTGGAACAAGTACCACAACTGCTGAGCCTGCACTCTAAAGCCCAAGAGCCGCAACTACTGAGCCCATGTGCTGCAACTATTGAAGCCTGCGCACCTTAGATCCCGTGCTCTGCAATGAGAAGTCACCACAATGAGAAGCCTGCACACAAGGAAGAGCAGCCCCACTCGCCACAGCTAGAGAAAAGCCCACACAGCAATGAAGACAGCACAGTCAAAATATAAGTACAATGATTAAAAATTAACATCTAGCCTCTTAACCCCCTTTTTAAAAAAATCACTGGGACTCAGTACTTAACATTTCTAGATTAGTGGTTTTTTTCAATCATGTCATGACACAACCCATCACAGACAACCATTCTCAACTTTTTAACCTTCCCTCTTGGGATCCTCTGAAATCAAATGAGAGCAGGGGATGCATCAAAGATCACTCGACTAACATTTACCAAGTGTCCACTGTGTGCCAGGCACTGGTCTAGGCTCTGGGGACATGGCAGTGAGGACTGCCCATGTAGAACTGACCTTCAGGGTCAGGTGGGGTAAGAAAAGACAAATCAAACACATGGATGATGTTATGAATGGAAAGTGTTACAGAAAAAAATCAAAAGGAGATAAGGAGGGCTGGGTGGGGTAGGGCTCCCGAGTTAAACAGGGTGGTCAGGGAAGCCCTCCCAGAAGAAGTGAAAAGGATGAACCTTGTGGTTTGGGCTGTAGGGGGAAGTTGTAAGTGGCTGCTCAATTGACAGTCTTGAATGCTAGTTGGGGTCAGAACTGTGGTAACAAATGTCTCCTAGACCCCTGAGAGTCTGACTCATTAGGTCTAAGGCAGAGCCTGGCCATCTGCTTTCTAGAAAACCTTAAGGCAATTCTGATGTGAAGGGTGAAAACCTACTTTAAAATATACGTATTTTACTCTGAACTTTCTGTACTTTGAAAGCCAAAAACATTGTTCTAAGAATCAGAAATTTCACATTCAGAAAGGACTTTCCAGGAGGTTGCCATTTTGTTCGCAATTACTGAGTGCTTGCTGTGTGCGGAGCAAGATCAGCTCTTATCTGATCTTCTTGACACTCTCGCTGCTACAAAGGGAGAGCTCAGCTTGTTTCACTGTGAGTCTGGGGTGTGGACTAGCGAGTGCGAGCATCTGCTAGGTCTCCGTCCTATGAAGGCTGCCACCTTCATCTCTCTGAGCCCAGTTTTTGCCAAGGCCAGCTAGACTCTTGGTAAAACATTTTCCCAAGAAAAGTTTCTGGACCAACTCCTGGGTGTTAGGCCTTTGGGAAAACCCACTTTCTGAATTAAAAGGGACCTCAGAGATCATGTAGCTGCCCAGGAGTAGGAAAGGTGAGTCATGTCTGCCACGATCCTTTCCCCATTACCTCCATATCCATGGAAACCGTCAGTAAAAGAACCTAGATGCAACTTCAGAGCCCTCTTAACTCAATGCACTAGTTAACAGCTATTGATGTTTCCAATATGGCCCACAGAGAAGAAACTTCTTTGTCATCCAGACTTTTCCTTCCTAACACATCAGATGATATGAGATCCGTCAGCCAGTGCAGGAGACACAGGTTTGATCCCTAATCCAGGAAGATCCCATATGCGGTGGAGCAACTAAGCCCTGTGAACCTGTGCCCTAGAACCCAGAATCCACGATCAATGAAGCCTGTGTGCGTCTCTTTCTCAACAAGAGAAGCCACCTCAGTAAGGAGCCTGCACATCACAACTGAAGAGTAGTCCCTGCTCCTGGCAACTAGAGAAAAGCCCGAGCACACCAGAATAGCCACAAATAAAGAAATAAAATTATTTTTAAAAAATAGTCACATTGAAAATTATTGGGAGGTAACTATAGACTATCCCTTATTTGCATCTTGGTCCATAAATCTGTAATTATCCAACTTTCTGAGAAAAGCTTGTGGACCCTGGGTTAGAACCCTGGGTGGGAGGGGGGACATTTTATCTCGGCTCTCTGAGATTATAGGGAAAGGGGTTCCTGATTTGCCTTTGTTTATTCACACCCCAACTCTTTTTTTTTTTTTTAATTTATTTTAGTTGGTGGCTAATTACTTTACAATATTGTAGTAGTTTTTGCCATACATTGACATGAATCAGCCATGGGTCCACACGTGCTCCCCATCCTGAACCCCCCCCACCCCCCTCCCCATCCCATCCCTCTGGGCCATCCCAATGCCCCAGCCCTGAGCACCCGTCCCATGCATAGAACATGGAATGATGTTCTGTTTCACAAATGACAATATACATGTTTCAATGCTATTGTCCCAGAACGTCCCACCCTCACCTTCTCCCTCAGAGTCCATAAGACTGTTCTATGCATCTGTGTCTCTTATTCTGTCTCGCATATAGGGTTACCGTTACCATCTTTCAAATTCCATATATATGCATTAGTATACTGTATTGGTGTTTTTCTTTCTGGCTTACTTCACTCTGTATAATGGGCTCCAGTTTCATCCATCTCAATAGCACCGATTCAAATGTATTTTTTTTAATGGCTGAGTAATATTCCATTGTGTATATGTACCACAGCTTCCTTATCCATTCGTCTGCTGATGGACATCTAGGTTGCTTCCATGTCCTGGCTATTGTAAACAGTGCTGCGATGAACACTGGGGTACACGCGTCTCTTTCAATTCTGGTTTCCTCGGTGTGTATGCCCAGCAGTGGGATTGCTGGGTCCTATGGCAGTTCTATTCCCAGTTTTTTAAGTAATCTCCACACTGTTCTCCATAGTGGCTGTACTAGTTTGCATTCCCACCAACAGTATAAGAGGGTTCCCTTTTCTCCACACCCTCTCCAGCATTTATTGCTTGTAGACTTTTGGATAGCAGCCATTCTGACTGGTGGATTCACACCCCAACTCTTTAAAATAAAATACCGTTGACTGCTCTGCCCTCACCAACTGATCTCTGTTCCAGGTTGGTTGAAAAGCAAGAAAGTTCAGAAAAGCTAATGAGGGAGACCCTTCCTAATAAAGGTCCCCCTCCCCACGACCCCTGCCCTCAGTCATCCCCGGGAGCAGACGCTGTCTCTCCGGGGAGCTGCTTCCGACCAGCAGTGACATGTGGAAAATCTACTGTGGATATGAAGTTTCCTGCCCGTAAGCTTGTATTTTGGCATTGTCCCACAGAATACATTGGGAAACAAATGTAATTCCTACAATTTGGTTCTCCCGACAGGAAAATATGTCACTTGAGTCAAAGAATAATATATGTTGCTATATATTTTTAATAAAATGAGCAAATTGTTTCTGAGTATTTGGAAGGCTTAATTCTTCATTTGCTAGTTAATTTTGAAATCATTACAGTCCTGTGCATTACTCCCTGCAAAGATATGAAATTAACCATCATATTTTCTGCTGAGGTCTGAAAGTTGAGCAAGTCACTGTTTCACCCAAATGAGCTTCTTTCCCTTCACATTTGCTCTGTCATTAACCTCTTTTTGAGCCTGCAGTAAAAGTTACATCATGATCGGATTCAAGGAAAGGTTTTGTGTAAGCCAGGCCTAACACGGATATTTATTACTGGGCTAGCAGCTCAGGAGTCACATTGATTTGGATAATTTGTTCACAATTTACGCTGTGACCATTTCAGACTGTTGAACACAAACACACGCTCTCCTGTTAACCAACTGCCAGAGTGACGGGAACAGTAACTGCTTCTGAGAGCTGGGTTTTGCTAAGATCTTTGAGGAAATCTTGTTGGCCTGGCCGATCTTTGCCATGAGCTGTGAAAATTCATCTTCTTAGTTTTGGTTAAGTTGCTGCCCATGCCACTTTGACTACTTGTACTTACTGTAGAGTTAGTAGCAATGATGATAATAAAGGTCATCCTTTATATGTGCTCAAGCCTTTATATCTATTCTCTCTTGATCCTAGGGCGCCCTGAAGACTAAGAACATAAATACCCTTTCTACTTAAAAGAAGGGAACACCAAGACCCAGAGAGGGGAAACAGATCGGTAGGGACCACACAGCCAAAGTGGCCAGTTTCTCTGTCTTCAAGCTTTAAACGCTACCCCCCCCCCCACCTTTTGGATTGTGATATCTCTTCTTTTGATTTGCTGGTCAGTGTTTGAGGGGACCAGATGACCCCCATTGTCATCAGATAGCCTGAGGGTATTTAGGTGCCTGAGAATAGAGTGTTTATGGAGTTTAGAATAGACTTAAGCATTTTAGTCCTGAATTTAGAAGCAATTTTACTTTTTTTGAGGTTTTGGTCAAAACACTTGAGGCAAAATAGAACTTCTTTGTTCAAAGGAAACAGACTTTTAAAAGTCTTGTAAAATAGACCCACGATGCTTTTTGGGACTCAAATAACTCTAGCCCAAAATGTTTTAATAAATTAAACGTTTAAGTGGATTAGAAACAGACAGATTGTCTTTTCATGAAATACACCCAGGCCAGACTCAGAAGGAGAAGCACAGAGAAACGTATTTAGGGTTTCTGTGGATACTGTCATGCACACAGCTTGACCTTCCTTTTCTTTCTGATAACGGAAGGGAGATGATGAAATCTGCTATTATTTCTGAGTCTATTTCTTTGTGCCTTTCCAGTATGCATCTCCGAATGGGGCCATGTATAACCCCTTATGGTACTGAATTGTGTTATCCCCATCTTCAGTGGGTAACATTTAATCAGACACAGGAGGTGGGGGTGATGGTGTGTAACTTGGCTGTCCATTATCTTTGCTATTCCAATCTGAAGGATGTACAAGCAACATCAATAACAGGGCAGTGCTGGGAGGTTTTGGTGGGTTGTAGGTACATTGGGAAGCCTGGGGGATTTAGAGTGAAATGGGTTGGGGTTAATCCCAATCCTCCCACTCACCTGTTACACAAGTAAGCTATGTGATCTTTGTGAACCATAGTATCCTCAGCTGTATAATGGAAATAATCACAGTCTATCTATCATTATTAACTGGGTGATCTATGTCAAGTGTGTATTTAGCAGGTGTACAGCACAGAGTGGGGATGCGAGAGATATTCAGTGTCTGCATTATGGTGGATGTTGGTTGCTTTTACGTTGCCTCCATGGTCCTCCTCTTACTCAGAGCAGCTGATTTTCTCTTGGGGAGCCCTCTTCCCTTACCACATGGAGTCATGCTGTGATTGTCAGTTAGGTGACGTCTCCTCAAGAGAGAAGGGAGTGGGCAGGTGGCCTAAGATAAAATCAGAAATTGTCTCTCCTGGAATCTGATGCTGGAGTCAAGAGACTCACAGGCTGAAGTTTTAAATGGTTTTTGCTGCCTGGGGAATATATATGTATGTATGTATGTGTGTGTAATTTTTACAGTTAAGACGTGCCATTGTTACCCAATGTATGTATTATTTATATTGCTGAATTAATTTCTAACTGATAAATTTCATCGTTGTTATTATCACATGCCTTAGGTAAAAACTAGATGGCCAAATGGTACATGAAAAGATGCTCAATACCACTAGTTACTAGAGAAATGCGAATCAAAACTCCAGTGAGGTACCACCCCACTCAGATCAGAATGGCCAACATCAAAGAGTCTACAAATACTAAATGCTAGAGAGTGTGGAGAAAAAGGAATGCCCCTACACTGCTGGTGGGAATGTAAATTGGTGCAGGCAGTATGGAGAACAGTATGGATGGTCTTAAAAACTAAAAATAGAGCTACTATATGATATAGCAATCCTACTCCTGGGTATATATCTGTGGAAAACCATAAATCAAAAAGATATATGCACCCCCTATGTTTATAGTGGTGCTGTTCACAACAGCCAAGACAGGGAACAGCCTAACTGTCCACTGACAGATGAATGGATAAAGAAAATGTGGTACATATACACAAAGGAATATTACTGAGCCATTAAAACAATGAAATCATGTCATTTGCAGCAACATGGATGGATCTAGAGATTACTAAAGTGAAGTAAGTCAGACAGAGAAAGACAAACATGTGATACCCCTTTTATCTGAAAATTTTAAAAAATGATACAAAAGAACTTATATACAAAACAGAAATAGACTCACAGGCATTAAAAAAAAAATTATGGGGAATTAAGGGGAAGAAAAATTAAGGGAAAAAGCAGGGGACAAGGGATAAACTGGGGTTTTTCAGGTGGCTCAGTGATAAAGAATCTGCCTGCCAACGCAAGAGATTTAGGTTTGATCCCTGGGTTGGGAAGATCCCCTGAAGGAGGAAATGGCAACTCACTCCAGTATTCTTGCCAGGGACAATCCCATGGACAGAGAAGCCTAGCAGGCTACAATCCAGGAGGTCACAAAAAGTTGGACATGACTGAGCATCTGAGCACAGGCAAGAGATAAATTAAGGGTCTGGGATTAACATACATGCACTATTATATATAAAATAGATAACCAACAAGGACCTACTGGATGGTACAGTAAACTGAATGAGTACAGTTAGATTTTATAATGACCTATTAAGGGAAAATAATCTGAAATAAATATATATGTGTGTATATATTGCTGAAGCCTGGCTTGGAGAATTTTGAGGAACCAGAGATCAAATTGCCAATATACGCTGGATCATCGAAAAACCAAGAGAGTTCCAGAAAAACATCTATTTCTGCTTTATTGACTATGCCAAAGCCTTTGACTATGTGGATCACAATAAACTGTGGAAAATTCTGAAAGAGATGGGAATACCAGACCATCTGACCTGTCTCTTGAGAAACCCGTATGCAGGTCAGGAAGCTACCTGCAGTTAGAACTGGACATAGAACAACAGACTGGTTCCAAATAGGAAAAGGCTGTATATTGTCACCCTGCTTATTTAACTTATATGCAGAGTACATCATGAGAAATGCTGGGCTGGAAGAAACACAAGCTGGAATCAAGATTGCCAGGAGAAATATCAATAACGTCAGATATGCAGATGACACCACCCTTATGGCAGAAAGTGAAGAAGAACTAAAGAGCCTCTTGATGAAGGTGAAAGAGGAGAGTGAAAAAGTTGGCTTAAAGCTCAACGTTCAGAAAACTAAGATAATGGCATCTGGTCCCATCACTTCATGGGAAATAGATGGGGAAACAGTGGAAACAGTGTCAGACTTTATTTTGGGGGGCTCCAAAATCACTGCTGAGGTGATTGCAGCCATGAAATTAAAAGATGCTTACTCCTTGGAAGGAAGGTTATGGCCAACCTAGATAGCATATTTAAAAGCAGAGACATTACTTTGCTAACAAAAGTCCGTCTAGTCAAGGCTATGGTTTTTCCAGTGGTCATGTATGGATGTGAGAGTTGGACGGTGAAGAAAGCTGAGTGCCGAAGAATGGATGCTTTTGAACTGTGGTGTTGGAGAAGACTCTTGAGAGTCCCTTGGACTGCAAGGAGATCCAATCAATCTATCCTAAAGGAGATCAGTCCTGGGTGTTCATTGGAAGGACGGATGTTGAAGCTGAAACTTCAATACTTTGGCCACCTCATGCGAAGAGTTGACTCATTGGAAAAGACCCTAATGCTGGGAAGGATTGGGGGCAGGAGGAGAAGGGGACGACAGAGGATGAGACGGTTGGATGGCATCACTGACTCGATGGACATGGGTTTTGGTGGACTCAGGGAGTTGGTGATGGACAGGGAGGCCTGGCGTGCTGCGATTCATGGGGTCGCAAAGAGTCGGACACGACTGAGCAACTGAACTGAACTGAATGTGTGTATATATGTATGTATTTGCTGTACACGTGAAACTAGCACAACATGGTAACCCAACTATACTTCAATTAAAGAAATTCATAGCAGGCAACCTACATACAAAAAAGAAAACATAAATCTGAAGCACAGTGTGAGGGAAAAAGCAAACACCATAAAAGAAAACAAAATTTATCCATAAGCCTTTAGCCTGGAGATAGCCTCTCTTAATATGTTCATTAATGTCCTGTCTTCACATATGTGAAGTTTGTATTTTTTGTATATTTCCTTGAAATTATGGTTTATGAACACTCATAAACCTTTGAAGATGATGTCAGGGAGAACAATGTGTGGGAAAGTCTTTAGAGTCAAGGTAGGGACTGGTTTATAGTCTATGGAAACTTGAATAGAATTTGTATCCTGCTGTCGTGTGAAAATTGTATAAATCTTAATTATGTTGAATTGGTTCACAGTGTTCTTCAGGTCTACTATCTCCTTCTGCTTTTCTGTCTATTCATTCTATTAATTTTTCAGAGTTTGATATTGAATCTCCAACAAAAGATTTTAATTTATCTACTTAAAAAATAATTGTAATATATGGTGGAACTATATATATCTTTGTTCTGTGTTTTCCAAGTCTCCTGTGTGTTAATATACTTTCATAACTTAAAAAATTAAAAATGAAAAAAAAAAAAAAACAGTCAAAGTAAGGAGTTATCTGTGGAACTCTGGGGAGTGCAATCTGTGGAATTCTGTGGAATTCTGAGTCAACATTTATGCAGGAACTGAGTCTTAGTCTCTGGAGTATGGCTCTGATGGTCACCTCGGTTCATGCCCAAGAGTGCTACTTCGCAAATCCAAAGTGCTTATCTGGTTGGCCCTCTCCCATTTTGGGGAACTCTGTCCACCAGATGGATAAGTGATAGCTTAGGAGATGGATGGTCAAAGGGTGAGGTGCTGAACACACTGAAATCCAAAAGACAGCAGGCTGTCGCTGCAGCCATCCCCTCTTTTCTGAATACCGGACATATTTTCTTCACCATCGGGACACATTAGACACAGGAGTTACAGCCTAAAGAAGCGAGTTAGGTAAAATCAAAAGTAGTCATCGCTACAATCCACACTGGACAGGTGACTGCTTTTTTGGTAGAACCCTGACTGAAGTATTAGCTTGCCTCTAGAGACCGGTCTTAATGAACTAAATGTCCGATGCTGGAATTATCCACACTTTGATGATTCCCTGCCTTCCCTCTCCCTCCCCTTTCTTTTATACCCTCAGGTGTAAAGCCAAGACCAGACATGCACCCAGCAATCTCACACTTTTCATCTTGTACTTCCTCCAGGGCGTATACACACTAGTATGCCAGCTGAAACCATGAGTTCCTTTTTTTTTTATGTTTTAAAAGGAATGGTAACAATAAAGAAAAAACACCCATGTTCTGCTGAGCAATCGTAGTTGGAGTCTCTGAAGCGGAGTCTTTCTGTGTGCAGCTCCCCTGGGCTACGCTTGGAGATGTGGAATTTTAGATCTAAGCTGCAGACTTGGAGCCGCCAGCCTCAGAGGCCGTAACCATAATAAGACAAGGGTGTTAAGTGGTCCCCACCAGCAGGGGGGCATCAGCCTGCAGAACTGGCTTCAACCCTCCGTTTAGGGGGTTCTTCAGTTCCTGTACAAATCTCAGGACACTTCTTTCCAGACAGCATCCAACCCAGTTTTATCAGACATTTATCTGGTATTTAAAAGAAAACTGTGTCATAAAGGACATCTTTATCACTTGGACCATGGATTTAATAGACTCTTGTGCAACACTTGTGAACGTGATGGATAGTACATTAGTCAAGTGGCCATTTCCCTTAGAGTCATCACTGTACTACTGATATTGCCCTTTAATGGAAATTAGTTTCAAATTAGCCTAAATTTCTACCATTTTGAAGTGTTTTAAAGAAGAATTTCCCCGAGCTGATCAAAACTATTGTGGTATCATTCTCAGGAATTATAAGCTATTTACATGAAAGGCATTTAGCAAGATATATCAACTGTGCCCTCTAGGAGTGAGATCGGAGCACAAGTTAGCTGACATGCTGTGACTCTGAGCGCTAGTGTGCTGCAGTGACTACGTACCCTGGAGCTGGACTGCCAGGATTCAGATCCTGGCTCTGGTGTTCGCTAAGCCTGTGACTTCACACCAGTCACTGTATGCCTCTGAGCCTCGGTTTTCTCATTTATAAGGTGAGGTTTATAATGGGGTAAGCTCATGAGTTTGTGGTAAAGATGAAATAAAGTATTATGCAAAGGACTTATATATCATAAGCACTCAAAAAACAGTACCTGTTTATTACAGTTGGCATTGCTGTGATGGTGGTGCTTGTTAAAACTATATACGATGTGTGGGACATTTCCCTGGTCATCCAGTGACTAAGATTCTGAGCTCCCAATGCAGGGGACCCGGGTTCCATCCCTGGTTATGGAACTAGACCCCACATGCCACAACTAGAAAAGATCCTGTCTGCTGCATCTAAGACCCAATGCAGCCAAATAAATAAATAAAAATAAGTATTATAAAAAAACAACAGGACTTCGCTGGTGATAAGAATCCGCCAGCCAATGCAAGGGACACGGGTTTGATCCCTGGTCCAAGAAAATTCCACATGCCTCGGAGCAACGAGGCCCACGTTCCACAACTACTGAAGCCTGAGTGCCTGTGCTCTGCAACAAGAACCCACAGCAATGAGACACCTGCACAGCACACCAAAGAACAGCCTGCACTCACCACAACTAGAGAAAGCCTGTGTACAGCTGTGGAGATCCAGTGCAAACACAGTAAAAATAACAATACACAAACTATAAAGGATGTGGACTCTGTCGTAGAAATGAATCGCTCTGGTCTCTGTGTGATAAGAAAATATTTCTTTTCTTACTAAATATAATTTTCTAGATTTCAGAAACTCATTTTTGTTAACTTCCTCTGAATTAAACACTTTCTGAGATCATCTATGTATTTGGAACACGGTGAGGAGCTTCGTGGGCCCCCACGTGCTTCCAGAGGAACTGGGCCAAGTGGTGAGTACACAGCATGCTTTCTGACATGGCACGTTGTAGGGCAATGGCTCCAGCAGCCAGTGTTCGGCAGCCCAGAGGAGCAGCAGTGGCCAGGGTCGGTGTGGTCAGGGGAGATTTTGTTAATAATCGTGGTCTTGAAAGATTTTAGACAGATGGAGAGGAACAAAGGTGGTATTGCAAATAGGAAACTACCAGATGCAGGTAGGCAAGGGCAATGTTTGTGTATAAGCAAGAAGTACATTTAGTGGCACATGTGAATGTGTTCCACGAGAAGGTATGGCTGCAGGCATGGGGAGAGCCACAGACTCTAAAGATGCCACACAGATTCGAAATACGCTCCTCTTTTCATCTTAGCCCTGGCTCTCCGACAGGGGTCATTTCTCACAAGGAATTGCCTTGCCCGCTGGCAAAATAGCTGTAGAAGCATTGCCTTCATTCTTTCTGGTTCCATTGGAGTGGGGGAAAGACTTCTGGTCCTTATCCCAACAAGGTAGACCAAGGTCTGATTGGGTCTCGCTGGCTTCAGTTAGATCTTGGCCGGCCTATCCCTGGGTTACCCACTGTGGCCTGGGTAACGAGAGATGATTGTCTCAGGTAACACTTGGTTGACTGAAGCTGGGGGGAGGATAGACCCCCAGTGCAAAATGGACAGTAGCAGAGAAATACCCGATTCTTGTGGAGAGCAATGTTTGTCACCAGAGGGTGGTTTATCCTCACTAGGCTTATTTTCTTGCATTTGATACCTGATTTACCACAACCTGAAAGTCAGGAAATCTATGACATACCTTGGAGATACTGAGTTCACTTCTCTGTACTCTTTTACACTAAAAAAAAAAAAAAAAAAAAAAGTACAACTGGCAACAGTTGTCCGGGTCAACATGAGTAATACTGGATTTACTACATGCAAACCATAGCCCCCTTCGCCACCTAAGAGTACTTTGTTTTTTAGTATATGAGGGACAAGATATGACTGAACAGGCCATAATTGCTGCTTTCAAGTTTTTTCAGGACTGCAGCTAACTCACCTTTTCTGATGGCCTTGGGTCTTTGAGTCATTCTGGAATTGGCTCTCTCTGTGTTTTAGTGGCATTTGGCTTCCTCGAAGTTGAAGAGGTAGAGTCAGGGATTTCAAAAGGCAAACACCACTGAGAAGGATTGAACTGCATTTTAAAAATCAGTATTTTTATATCAGTGAAAATTCTCCTTATTGTCTCCTCCTTGGAAAGCTTATCTAGATCCTTCTGGCTCCTTGGAAAGGCTTTCTCCAGCGCCTTGTTGCATGGGACATTTTGACAGCTGACTCCATGCAAGATGGGTTATGATTCCTCTTTCACTGTATCCAGCCCTTTTTTGGCCGAGGACATGATAATGAGAACAGTGATGAATATGGTTGAAGTAAGAACTATTATCTATTCAGCACTCACTATGTTAAGAGTTTTGGTATTTATTATCTAATTAATCGTCACAGTCACACTGTTAGGTTCATTCTGGTATCTCAGAAAATGAATCAATGAGTGAATAAATTATTCCTTACATTTAATAAGCTCTTAGGCAGGGAGTAGGTACAGTGGTAAAGAGCGTCTGTGTTGCATTCCTGCCAACTTGATTCAAAACTTGTCTTTACCATTTACAGCCTGAATAAATTGGGGCAAATAATTTAATTCTGACTCCCAAGTTTCCTCAGTTGTAAATATTAACTTTTTTATAAGTTGGTTGTGATGCTTGAGTAAAAATGTTTGCATGACTATTTATTACTCAGTAAGAGATAACTATTATTAATTAATCCCTTTGTGCTCCAGACTAGACTTTTATACAGTTAGTTCTGCTGTGATGGCTGTCTTATAATTTCACATTTACTTCAATGAGATTGATATATTAGGGAATAATTTGAGTGTAACATGAATATTACATTTGGGTCTGCTGAATATTTTGTCCAGAACAAACATTTGGTGAACTCTGGAGACTGCACCCAGCTGAACAAAATGCACACCCCTCCAACACCCCTCATCTACCTCAAGTCACTGAGGCCATTATGAGCCACACCACCCACAGCTGGCGCTTCAACTTTCCGTCTGATTTCAGATAATCTGCCACTGCACAGAAGACCTCACAGGCTGCAACTCTTCCCACACCCATTTCCATGAGGGAACACTAGACCTTTTTCAAGGTAAACCGTCATGTTAACTATAGTACTATGTATTCCTCAACCGCTTAACACATGAACAAATGTGGTGCCATTTTTATAAGACTCATGTCTTAAAAAAAAAAAAATGTGTCCCTGATGAAGATTCTGAGTGCTGTGCTTAAACTCCTTTTTCCCTCCCTAAGTCCTGAGGTTTTTATTGCACAACTTTACATAGCATGGTGATTTTTCAGAATATATGTGCTGTGTTACAGCAGTGCTGATGGTACTGGCCATCTGTCTGTAAAACACTGCTCCCGTTCTCAAAGAGGGGTTACAGTTACATAGAGGGTCTTGTGCCACTAAGGTTTGATTCAGATCATTGGCGTCCAAGCCCCAAATGCTAATGGCTTAACTTCAGAACAGGTGTGCTGTGCAGGATTATTCCTTGGTTTCTCAAGAGAAGCTAAAAGGAAGCCATGGTTAGCATAGCCTGGAATGTACTGACCTTTCTTCACAGGAAATTGCCCTAAGTAGAGCTTGCCAGCACTTTCATTTCTCTTTTCATGTCGTGTGTGTGCTTGAAGCCCTGAAGATGGGCATGTGATACTATCTTTCTGCTTGAATTGGCAGCTACTTTGGGTAGTAACGATGCCTCACACCAACATAGGGCTTTGATATTTTTACAATGCATTTTTATAATTAATTAGTCTTCTTTACAATTTTAAATAATTGGGGAGGTTGGTAAGACTGTCTTCTTTTTGTTATGGAATGTGTGGGAACAGCACATAAATGTGTATGGCCACTTTCCATTTCATGCCATGGCAGATATTATTAGTCAATCCTAAATTTCTTTTCTTGCTGAGCTTGAGTTCTTCTTGAGCCAGTACTCCACAGAGTTCCTACCAATGGGTTGGCAATAGGAAATTATATGTGTGTGTGTGTGTATATATATATATATATATATATATATATATATATATTTTTTTTTTTTTTTTTTTTTTTTTTGCCATCTAAGGTCTAGACTTTTGAGCTCCTTAGGGCAGAAAGTATCTCAAGTCTCCATCACAGCATGCACGAACAAATGTTTAATGGGGTGAAGTGAGTGCCTGAGGAAACAGGCAAGGCAGGTTAGGTGATGGTCTCATGGTGGGGATGCCTATGTTTTGCAATGCGTGTTCGGCAGGAGGATATTAAGAATGTGCTATAGAAAAAGAAGCAGACACATAGAGAACAAACAGTGGTTACCAGTGGGGAGAGGGAAGGGACGAGGGGCAAGGGAAGGGTAGGGGTTTAAGACGTACAAACTATTATGTCTAAAATAAGCTACAAGGATATACTGTACAACAGAGGATATAGCCAGTATTTTGTAGTAATTATAAATGGAATATAAACTTTAAAAACTGTGAATCACTCTGCTGTACACCTGTAACTTTGGTAATATTGTACACCAACTATATTTTAATTTAAAAAAAATTTTAAGAAGAGAATGTGTGCTTAGCTGTAACACCCTCAGGCAGCTAATTCCCTAATCAGGAAGTTGGACCCAGGGTGAGTGAGCCAGTATTCTGATCAGAAAGCCAATTTAGCTTTCTTTAGCCCTTCTCTCCATACAATGGGCTCTGGGAATTTGCAGAAACAATGCTAGAAATGGGTTTTCCTTGGTGAAATGAGTGGCTTGTCCATTAGCGTGATGAGCATTAGAAATGGGTTCTCACTGGTGAAACTAGTATAGTTAATACATGTGGATTGGTTGAAATACACTAGGGGCAACTTCTCCTCCTTACATTCAACAGACTATTGGAACATCTGTAAGTCAATCTTTCACACCAGCTGTGATTGGTGTTCCTGAGAAGTCACAGAGCTGGGGTCTCACCAATTTTCCAGTGCAGGCTATGTGAGCTATTTGGTACATCCTTGCCTATTAATGCCTGTTTATAAAGGGCCTTCCAGTGTGGCAGAGTTAGGCTGAAACTTGTTTTCAATAGGAAACTTGTGGGGTAGCGCTAACCCTCACTCACATTTAATCAATAACAGTTATATGTGAAAAATAAAACAAAATTAATATTTTAGGGTGATTAGCTTAGGTGTCTCAGTCAGTAAAGAATCTGCACACAATGCAGGAATCCCAGGTTCCATCCCTAGATCAAGAAGATCCCCTGGAGAGGGGAATGGCAACCCACTCCAGTATTCTTGCCTTGAGAATGCCATGGACAGAGGAGTCTGGTGGGCTACAGTCCATGGGGTTGCAAAGAGTCGGACATGACTTAGCTACTAAACCACCACCATTCAGAACTCTAAAGTTACACACAAAATTGGCAAAATCTGGAACAGCCACCCCCATCACTGCTCTTTCTCTAGAACTGCATGATTTTTTTTGGTGGGGCCACCATGTATGGTTGTGCATGTGGTGCACTGCCCAAGGGTTGCATCTCTAAGAAATACCATTTATATTATGAATATTGGATATTAGGATATTTCTTACATGCATTTTCCGAAAGATAACAATAGAATGCTTTCTTCCAAAAAATGTAGTGATTATGTGATTATGACAAGTGGAAGTAAAGACTTTTGAGGGAAGGGTTGCCTTCTAATATTCACTAGTAAAGTGCTAGTGAGTTGCTCTCTTAGCATTTCATTTAATCTTTCCCTCAGGTGAAGCAGCAGGAGGGCTCTCGTACTCCCTCATGACTGGCGCCAAATGAGAATTTTATAATTCAGTAAGTGAATAAGCAATTAAGAGAGATGGAGGGACTTCCCTGGTGGTCCAGTGGCTAAGACTCCTTGCTCCCAACACAGGGGACCCAGGTTTGATCCCTGGTCAGGTAACTAGATCCCACATGCCACAATTACGAGTTTGCATGCTGCAACTAAAGATCCCGCATGCTGCAATAAAGATGGAAGATCTTGCGTACTGCACACAACTAAGACCTGTTGTAACCAAGTAAATATATATAAAAATAAGCAGAGACAGAAGTTTTACATTCCTAAACATACTAAAAGGCCACTCTTTATGGGTAAAGAACTGAGAGAATAAGAATATAAAGCTCTTGAGGGCTGTGCTACTGTCATGCAATAGAAAACAGATGACAAAGAGGAGGAGAAATGAAGGGCCTTCATATGCTTGAACCAACAGGATCTTCCAATGCCCCAGCTTCCCCAGTGTCTCTCCACCAAGCCCCACCAAATGCTTTCCTTGGCACGTTTCTACCTCTGCCTTTCTCACAGGCTCTAGTTGCTTTGTGTGTTTGTTCCCTCACTAGAGTGTGTACTCCATGAGAGCAGGCATTTGGAGCTAGCTTGTTCACGTTGTATCCGCAGCACCTCAGGGAGTGTCCAACCCTCCAATATGCAGTTGTGGGATAAGGGAATGCAGACCTCAGACTTCCAGCCTCCAGGACTGTGAGAAATAACTTTCTATTGTTTATAAGCCAGTTGGTCTGTGACATTTTGTTTGTTATAGCAGCCAGAATGGACTATGACACTATCCAAGTTCCAGTTTCACAGAAGGTGAACTCGAGGGTCAGCTGGGGGTTGGTGAGCATTGTTTGAGGCCTCTGTGGATGTCTGAACCAGACTGATGGCTCCTCTGGATCAAAACTTCATTTTTATGCCTATCACCCACTGCTCATGCTTGATATCCTAAGACCAAGCTTTGCCCTGTCAAGTTCTCACCATCTTTCCACCAGGAAGGTGTAGGAGCAGGGCCAGAAAGAGATAAATCTAACACGAACCAGTTGGCAGCTACAAGCTGTAGGGAATTGAGGCCGTGAAAGATGATTTTTATCTCAAGCATTTGGCGATCACTCCGCCTCTCCTTCGCAGTATCCTGCTGCCAGCAGAGACCAAGTCACCTCGAATCTCTCAGCAGAGCACCTCAGAAGAAAAGATATCGGGCTCCCAAACTGCTAAGGCCCTAAGTCTAGGCCCTGGCTGAGCTTCCTGCCACAGGCGGGCGTGTCTTCATGGAGCAAAGGGTGGAATAACACCCTGGATGGCTTTTGCATATGAATTTCTTTTGCATATGAATTCCTTGCCCTTCACTTGGAGATGAAAGTCTGCATTCTTTAGGGGCTTAATAAATGCCTGGGACCACAGATGACAGCCTATGATATCTGGAGACAGATGAACTTTAACAAATATATATACACCTATGTAATCCACACTCCAGTCAAGATATAAAACAGTTTCATAATCCCAGAACATTGCCTCATCCTCCTTTGTGTTCAGTCCTCCATCTAGAGGTGACCACTGTTCTGATTTCTACTCCATAGGTAAGTTTTGTCTCTTTTCAAGCTTTGCACCAATGAAATCCTGCAATATGTATCCTTCTATGTCTCTTGCAAAAAAAAAAAAAAAAAAAAAAAAACCTTGTTTTTGAAATCTGTACAATTGTTACGTGAAGCAGAGTCACACCGTTTCCTTGATGAGTCGTGTCTCATTGTGTGAATATACAACAGTTTGTTCATTCTTTCTCTTGATGGATGCATAGGAGAGTCGCTTCTAGGTTTTGGCTCCTTTGAAATAAGCCTCTTTGTGAATCTGTGTGCACAACTTTTTGTGGACATATTTTTCATTTCTCTCAGGTAACTATTCAGGAGGAAAGTTTCTGGGTCAGATGATGAATGGCTGTTTACCTTTATAAGCAACTCCTCAACTGTTTTCCAAAGTTGTTTCATCATTTTACACTGCCATCAGCAGTTCCAGCTGCTCTATACCGTTGCCAAAAGTGAGTAACGTCAATTAGAAACATTTAGCCATTCTGAGGTAGGCTGTGTTAGCTCTCCATGATTTTAATTTGAATTTCTCTCATGATAACAAATATAGATTTATGTCCTAATCAGCCATTTGTATATCCACATTTGTGAATTTTGTATTTAAATGTTTTACTCATTTTTATTGGATTATTAATATGATTATTATTGAATTACATGTGTTCTGTATATGTTTTGGGTAACTACATGTTTTATATATATATGACATATAATATTCCCCTCAGTATGTAGCCTATTTTTTATTTTTCTTACTGATAACTTTTAAAGAGCAGATGTTTTTAATTTTTATGAACTCTCTTTTATCAGTTTTTCCCATAATTTGTACTCCTTTTATTCAGTAAAAATATCCTTACCTAGCTCAAACTTAGGAAAATTGTTTCCTAAATTAAGTTTTATGGTTTTAGCTCTTACATTTAGGTCTATGAGCCAGTTTGAATTAATCTTTGTTTATGGTATGATGTAGAAGTAGGTGTTCATTGTTTTAAAATACCCAGTTCTGTCAACAGTATTTGCTGAAAAGACCACCCTTTACCCAGTCATTTACTCTGACTCCTCGGTTGTAATAAATCACTTGACCATGTGCATGTGTGTCTATTTCTGTACTCATTCCACGTTGACAGCTACGCTCTTAAGGCATCGTCCTGACTCCTTCCACTTAACAGAAGTCTTGAAACCCAGTAGTATTAACTCTCCAACTGTGTGCCTCTTTATCAAAGTTGTTTTCGCTATTCTTTTGTATTTTAGAATCAGCCTGTCAATTTCTACCAAAAAAAAAGGCACACTGGGATTTAGATTGGGATTGTGTGTATGCTCAGTCATGTTTGACTCTTTGTGACCCCGTGAACTGTAGTCTGCCAGGCTCCTCTGTCCTTGGAACTTTCCAGGCAAGAATACTGGAGCAGGTTGCCATTTTCCACTCCAGGGGATCTTCTCGACCCAGGGATCAAACCCGCATCTCTTGCATCTCCTGCATTGGCAGGTGGATTCTCTACCATTGTGCCACCTGGGAAGCTGTTGAATCAATTGAGGTGTTTGGGGAAGAAAGGACATCATAACAGTAATTAGACTTTCAGTCCATGAATAAGGCACTTCTCCATTTGATTGCTTTGAGCTGTATTTTTTAGTTTTCAGTATGCCACTTGGGCTCATTTTTTTATTAAATTTATTCACAAATGTTTTGTACTTAGTAAATGGGTGTTTTTTCTCCTTTTAAAAAGTAAACTTTTAATTTTAGAATAGTGTGAGATTTACAGGCAAGTTAGAAGGGTAGTACAAAGATACCCTGTGCATCCCTCACTCAGTTTTCCCATTTGCTAACATCTTACATGACCAGTGCACATTTGTCACAATTCAGAAACCATCATCGGTACATTACTATTAACTAAACTCCAGCTTTTTTCAGATGTCACCAGTCTTTCCACTAATGTCCTTCTTTCAGTTCCAGGATCCCATCCAAGAGACCACATTACATTTAGTCATCATGTGTCCTTAGACTTTTCTGGTCTATGGCAGTTCCTCAGACTTCCCTCGTTTTTATGACCCTGATTACTTGGAGGGGTTTGGTCAGGTATTTTGCAGAAAGCTCTTCATTTGGGACTGTTTGATGCTATGCTCATGACTGGATTTGAAATGGGGGAGAAAAGTACAGAGGTAATGTGTCCTTCTCATTCCATCAACCACTCCCCTTTGGAGTTTGTTAGTTTTCGAGCTGGGAGGAGGTTGGGCTGTTGTTTCATCTTTGAATTCAACTCCAGCAGGACCCTTGAACCCTATTTTTCCCCTCCTGTATTGATGCTTCTTGGCAGAACTTGAGGGTGTGGAAGGGGGTGGTGAGTGTTGTGGGGATGAGTCATTTGTTTTTCCATTTGGATTTAGTCCTGCTAGTCCAGGCTTTCATCTCAGGTTTGCCTGATTTCTTCTTATCTGCACAAATTATCTCTGTTTATGGTTGAAGCCCACTCCTGTCCATTTGGAAACTGAAGCTGACTGAGGTTCTACTCACGATATAATGGTCTCTTTTCTCTCTGTAATTCAGTCACTCAAGGCTCGAACTGCTCTTTAGTAGCTCCTTACCATTTTTATTTCGTCTGGGGTCTTGTTAACACAAGAGAAATGGTCCATCAGATCCTTCTACATTCTAAGGAGCAAAAGTTACCTATGTTTGGGTATTTCCTTTACCTTGTTTTATTCCTTATGGTTTTCCCCCCTCTTTTTCTCTTTTGTTGGATTGTGTGATTTCTTTTTTTTTCCAACTATTCCTTGACTGGCTTGCAAGTTCTGTGTTTCTTTTATATAATATATTCAGGAGTCAACACAATGTTTTTAGCATGATTGCTTAACTTAAAATAATACTATAAGTAATGTTTTGACTCTCATTACCCCTCTTTATTGATAGATTATTGTGATCCCTGTTGTCTTGCCCTGCAAAATCATTTATTACTATTTGTATACCAAGTTCTTGCTCTAGATTTTCCCAATTTGTTCACGTTGCTTCTTTCATCCTCCTCTCTCCTAGAGAGGTTCAGATTTCTTTTCTCTGTCATCCATTCTTTGATAGTTCTTTCAGAAGGGACTTCAAGTGGCAAATTCCTGTAGACTTTGTGTGAAACTATATTTGCTTTATTCTACGCTCTCGCTCTGGAATGGTAATTTAGCTGAAGGGAAAATTCTAGGCTTACTATTTATTCTTGCTATTTTTGGTGTATTCTTCAATTTTCTTCTGACTTAGACGGTTGTTTTTGAGAAGTTTCCTGCCCTTTAAAGTGCCATCTTTTGGTTCAAAATATAGCCTTCTGCCTACCTGCTTCTAAGATTTTTCACATAGCCTTTGGTGTCCTGTAGATTGAATGTGAGGTACCTCGACGTGGATTACTTCTCATTAGGTTTTTATTGTTTGTAGAATATTTCAGTGTCTGCTGTCACATAATTTATTACTTGGGTTCACGTCAATAGACATTCAGGTGCTCCTCCTCTTTTATTATATCAAAAGTATTCCCGCAAACATTCTGCTACGGTGTCCTTGTGGTTGAGTAAACGTCATATCGTTTTAGTCACCAAAGCTTTATGATACATTTTAATATCCAGGGGTTTGATAAATCTCTGCTATAGTATTACTCTCCTTTTAAAAATAGTTTCCTTGCAATTTTTACTGACTATTCTTCAAACTAATTGTAGAACAACTTTGTCAAGTTCCAAAGTAGTGAGATGGTATTATTTTACAAATAGTTTTCAAGAAAATTGATATACTAATTATGTCTTCCTATCTCAGGGCATCTGTGGTAGATCTCTTGATTTACTTATCTTTATTTTATGCCCCAGTATAATTAACTTCTCTTATTTGGTTAGGTCCTGAATATGTCTTGTTTATTTCTAGATACCTTGTGTTTTTAAGGCATTTTTCAAATTTTGTATTCTTAAAATAGAATATTGCATAAAATTTTATTTATTCTCACATATGTATTTTGATCCAGAGTAACTTAAGTTTCTCTGAGTTTATTATTTTTTATCTGATTCTCTTGGATTTTTTGAGTTTTAAAAAGTAACCCATAAGAAATAATTGCAATGTTCTTCCTGTTTTAATAGTTTTGTTTTTTACGTATGTAATGTTATCATCCAATTTCATGGCTATATTATAAAAATGTTCAGTAATAGTAATGATATCACTACTCTGTTCTTAATTTCATTGGGAATTAAAGCATTTTGTCAAAAATGCTTTATTTTGTACTGCTGGTTGATTTAAGAAATTTAAAACACACATATTTGAAAATCATTAGACTTCTTTTTGGAGTCTTTCAAAAGTTAAGAAACAGACTAGATAATCTTATTAAATGCTTCTGGACAGGAGTTTGCGCGAGCTCCAGGAGATAGCGGAGTGCAGGGCAGCCTGGTGTGCGGCAGTCACGGGGTTGCAAAGAGTAAGACATGACTTAGCGACTGAACAATTGTAACATGTCATATGTACAAAAATTTGTAAAATATATTAGCAGTTTACAGAAAGATAATCACATAAGCCCCCAAGTACCGACTACTCACATTAATTAAACACACACACATACACATACACATACACACACACACTCTCTTCCACTACCTTCCAAGCTGTCTCTTGACACTTCCCTGATTTTATCTCCCTCCCTCTACCTAGGGATCAATATTCAAAATTTTTCTCACTTATTTTCTTTATGGTTGTGTCACTATTTATTACAGATTCTTAAACAATGAATCCATTAACCTACGTGAATTTGAACTTAATGTGAATGAACTGTATCGTCTGTATGCTTTTGTAACTTGCTCTATTCATTTGAACTGTTACACACCACTCACTACAGAAGTCTACAACTTAGCTATCCCTTCTAGTGTGGACGGACGTTTAGATTGTTTCCAGTTTTTCACTTTCATGAATAATCTTGCCATATTATTTTGTATACGTTCCCTGGCACATATTTGTTAAGTTTTCTGTGAGAGAGTTTCTTGCAAGAGTTTTCCAACCTGAGACTGGAATTGCTGGGTCTGCTGCACTGTCATTTTACTGGAGTAATGCTAAAATATTTTTCAGGGTCCCTTCTAAGCCATATTCCATTAACAGTGTAATGAGAATCTCCATAGCTCCACACCCTTGCCTACATCTAGTACTGTCAGATTTTTTTGCATCCATCCCAGTTCAAAATTATATCTCCAGGTAGTTTTAATTCATGTTTATCTAATTACTAATTGAGATTAACTTTTATGAGGCATAGCATCTGCTTATTTCCTCCCTATGAAATACCTATTTGTGAAGTTTTTTTCTATTGAGCTACAACTTTTTATAGGAAAATCTTATCCTTGATACTAATCCTCTGATGGTCACGGGTTGCAAAAATCTTCTCCCAGGTTGCTGGTTTTTTTATGAATAAGTTATCTATTTTAAAATTGCCAAAATTTCCAATCATTTCCTTTATCTTTTGTGAGTATTGTTTTATTTAACAATGCTTTCCTTATAGAACTAATAAGCTTATTCTGCTATATTGATTTCAAAACATATTTAGAGATGGAGTATTTTCAACTTTCATCACTAAGGATTTTATTTGCGGTGATTTTGTTATAGGTTCACTTGACTGAGTTGAATTTTATGGAAAGTCTCTCTTGCATTTACTAGGATAATCATGTGGGAGTTTTTTCTAACTTGTTAACATGAAGAATTTCATGAATCTATTTTGTATTTAAATCAAGATACATCTCTTGATCAAATCTAAATCGGTGATGGTGTTTTACTGTTTTTATGAACTTCTGATTTTAGTTTGCAAATATGTATTTACATTTTTTTCATTTATACGCACGAGTGAAATTGTGAGTATAATGTTATGCTGTCCCTGTCTTGTTTGGAATCAAGGTTAGGCTGGCCTAATAAAATAATTCTCTGGAAGAGTTTGTATAAATTCAGAATTATCTGTTCCTATCTGTTTGGTGGGACTTGCCTATAAAACCATTTGAGTCCAGTGTTTTCTTTTAGCAACATTTTAAGCTTTTGATATTATTTTTAAAACAGTTACAGGATTATTCCTACATTTTCTTTCTTGAGAGTCAGTTTTAGTAGTTTGTTTTTCTAGGAATTTATCCACTCTACGAAAATTCATAAGTTTAGTAACATCAAGTTGTCCAAAATAACTTGTTATTAACTGTTCATCTCTGCAGATCTGCAGTTACGTCTTTTCTTTCACTCCTAATATTGCTTATTTGCATAATATCTCTGATTTTGTTGACTTTTTATCTCCATTAATAGTGATGATAGTTTTCTATTTATTAGTCTGGGTTTGTTGGTCTGAACTATTGTGTGTCCATTTTCTATTTTATTGTTTTTGCTTTAACCTTATTATTGCTTTTCTCCTATTTGTTTTTATTCTGGTGTTTTCATCCCTAAATCTGTTTGTTGAATTCTTAGTTCATTAATTTGGAGACTTTCTTATCTTCTAATGGAACACTGACAGTATAATTCCCCTGTAATAATACATTAGATTCTTCCCACATAAGTATTTTCTGATTTTCATTATTTTTCATTGACACATTAGTCTTTTAAATTTCTAAATATATGCAGTTTTTCTATTTTCCTTTTCCTCCTCACGTTTTCTCATTTCAGAACATACAGGTCAGAGAATGCAGGAGAGATGACAAGTTTTTGAACCTCCTGAGGCTAGCTTAATAGCACAATCCATGGCCAGATTTTGTGCTTGAAAGGAGTGTGTATTCTCCAATTGCTGGGCTCAATAGTCTATGTAACTCATTAAATCAGGACTGTTAATTGTCTTTTCAATTATTAATGGTTTCTTGGTCTGCCTGATCTGTCAAATATTGAGAGAGGTGTGTTAAAGCCATTTCTGTAGCATGGACATAGGTATACAATCATGTGTAAAAGAGACAGCTGGTGAGAAGTTACTATATAACACAGGGAGCTCAGCTTGGTGCTCTGTGATGACCTAGAGGGGTGGGAAGGGGGGTGAGGAGGGAGGCTCCAGAGGGAGGAGATATGTGTATAACTTGCTGATTCACATTGTTGTAAGGCAGAAGCCAACACAACACTGTAAAACAATTTTCCTCCAATTAAAAAATACATTTTAAAAAGCCATTTCTGTTATATTGATAGATTTACCTAGTTCTTACAGTTCTGTTACTTCTTGTTTTTATATACAGCATATACTTAAACTTTTAAAATTCCAACTCTGCCTGGAAGTTTTTGTCTTTTATCTGTAGACATTAATCCATTTGTATTCATGGTGAATGCTGACATATTTAAATGTATTTCTTTTATCCTGTTAAGTGCTTTGAGTTTGTCCTGCTTCTTTGAATTCTTCTCCTTTTCCCTTTCTTTTGGATTTTAGTTTCTCATTTCCTTTTTCTCTCCTGCTCCTCTGGTGGATATATATATGTTCCATGCGAATTTAATAAGTATATTTAGTTTAGCAAAGTCCAAACTTAATTAACATATTTCCCATCTTCCTGAACAAATTACAGTCTTAGGATAATTTCACTCCTAGATCACCCTTCTTCCAACTTCTATTGTTCGTCAGTATTGCCTCAGCTGGAGTTCTATTACTATTGTAAGCCAATATGTTTATATCAGCTATTATTTCTGACTTGCCACATCTCATTTGGTTTTATTTTTATTATCACTTTATACAATCATTTGATTAGTCCACATATTACCAATATATATGCTTACTCTTTCTACTTACAGAAGATTTTAATCTGGACTAATTTTTCTATTATCTACCTATAGCCTTTAGAATGTAAGTTTTAAGGATATTTTATAGTATTGTGAACACATACTGAGTTTTTGTTTGTGTCTTTATCTGATTGTCATTTGTTGAAAGAGTCTCACTGGGTATTGAGCTCTAAGATGACAGTAGCTTTTCTCAGCCCACTTCTTTCAGATTCCACTTCTCCGAGCTCCCTTGTAGTTGAGAAGCCAGCAGCCATTCTAAACCGTGTTTCTTAGTAGGCAATCTGTGTTTTATCATTGTCTGCTTTAAAGAGAGTTTCGTTTTCTTTGGTTTTCGTCAGTTTCACTATGATGCTTCCATGTTAAATCCTAAATCTGAAAATTGGTAACATTATCTCTTTGATAGTACTTCTCCCTTATTTTCTCTTTTATCACCTTCCAGAACTTGGATTAGATTTGTGTGAAACCTTCTCCCTCCGTCTTCTATACGTCTTAACCTCCTGGGCTTCTCATCCATCTTTTTATCTTCTCACTGCATTTGGAATACACTCTGCCTTCCATTTTATTAATTCCGTCTACAACTCCGAGGCTCTGGCTCCAACATGAGCACAAACTGCTACCTTTAATTGTATAGTAATGTGCCTCCGTTAGGAGAAATCATAAGCCGTTTAACCATCCTCTAGAGGAAGAGCAGGCCTTTCCATTTTATGCCTAGAGACGAGAGATTTACTAAGAGAAACACAGACTCGGCTTGGTAATATGATTACAATCCCGATGGGTCAGCTGCCACACCACTTCCTGCTTCCCTAATGGACATCCGAGTATTTCTAGCCAACTCTTCGGTAGGTGATGCCGAGAGCCCAACTGAGTTACTCCCAATTTCTATCTGTCTTTAGGCCATATCAGAGGATGAAATCAACAATTACAGGCTTCATGCTTGCAGCAAAGAATACAATTTTATCATAACATTGATAACTGTTCCACACTCCACCCAATTCGACCACTAGAAAATGTGTCTCCCCCGTGGGGAAGAGGGGAGCTGTCTGGCCCAGTAGGCATGTTAGCCTTGGTTCCATCCTCCTGTCCACGTTTGTCAGATGCTGGAGGTCTTCTGCTGTCCTTGGCACGGCACCCTTTTGGTGCTAAAGGGTGTTAATCAGAGCCTACTGAGTAGTTTATGCTAGCTCGAAATTTGTAAACCAAGTAGATTATCCTAAGTGATCTGCTGCTTTGTTTTGTAACTGCCAGAAGTGACACAAAGCAGTAGTAAAGTTCTGCTGACCCTTGTCTCATTTTTCTTCCTTTGCTGTGTTTGGTTGGAGCATTTGGTTTCTAATAGAACAGATGGCTTGGGGTAGACACTCTGAAGCAACTGGTGAAGGCATTCACAGAGAAAAATAGTCTGAAGTGGTTGGGATTTTGGAGGTCTTCAGAGAGGAGAGATGCTCTGCTCAGGGTCACTCAGCAAGTCAGGGCTAGGCTTACCACTCCCAGTGAGGGCTCCTGTAATGTGCTAGACTCTTCAGACTCAAGGCTTCTTGAGTAGATCTGATTCTGGGCAGGACTGATTTTGTTCTCAAATGGTCACTGTGGCTTTGGCTGGCATAACCCACTTTCCTTTCCCCATCACTCCCCTAACAGCAATGATGCAGCCCTGGCCAAGTGTAGTGTTGTGTTCCAGTGGTCTCAGTGACTGGCTAAGGGATAGCATATGATCCAATACTAAACACACTGTGACTTTTGGGGGGAATATCAGAAAAGAGATACTTCCTCTTTTCCAGTGGACTAGAACCCACAAGGACAAAGGCAGAAGCTAGCTGCCAAGAGGGTAATGTTTTCGTGAGAATGGAGCCAAGACGGAGAGAGTAGGACAGATATGTGGAGAGACAACAGACCCTGCTGGTGCTTTCTGTGCACCTGGCTTCAGCCATGCTTGTACTTTTCTCTCCTCTGGTCTTTTCAGTTTGATAGCTCCATCAGACCGTGCCTTAGAGAGTCCTGATATGGTCTGATCAATCCACCTCTGTGATTCTAATCAAGGGACCACACGACCCCAGTTCTTAGGAACTTTGTCAGAGATTAATTGCTATAATAGTCCATTTCATATGTCAACTTGACTGGACTTGGAGATGCTCAGATAGCTGGTAAAAGTTCTTTCTAGGTGTATCTGTTAGAGTGTTTCTGGAAGAGACTAGCATGTGATTCAGTGGACTGAATAAATAGGATGACCCTCACCAGTACAGGTGGGCGTCATTCAGTCGGTTGAAGGCCTCACTAGAACAGTAAGGCAGAAGAAAAACAAATTTGTTCTCCTGGTTTGCACTGGAATGTCTGTTTTCTCCTGCCCTTGGACATCTGTGTTCATGATTGTCAGGTCTTTGAACTCGGACTGGGACTTGTACTATCAACCCCCTGATTCTCAAGCCTTTTGATTTAGACTGAATTATGCCACCGGCTTTCCTGGTTCCCAACCGGCAGACAGCAGATCCTGGGCCTTCTTAATCATGTGAGCCAATTTCTAACATAAATCTCCCCCTGTCTATCTCTATCTGTACATTTACATCTACATCTATACCTACAGCTGTATATCTATATATGCTATTGTTTCTGTTTCTCTGGATAACTCCTGATAACACAACTGCTTCACTTTTATCAAATAACAGTATCAGCCTTAGATGGTCTGCAGAACTTGCTGGGGGTACTCAAACATTGTCCTGGTTGGAGGATGATCCCCAGGCCTATTCTGAGTGTATCACATGCTTGTAAATTAATTGGAGAAAATGACTCAAACAAATAAAAAATGAACAGTACATTCTGAGTAGCAAGAGGTGGTTTACATCCCCTTAAGTGCTCTTATTCTTGGTTGGTATTAAAATACTCTTTCTGGCAGAAAGTCAGAAGGCTTTGGGGTGAATATAAACTGTGACAGCCCTGTGGACCCACTCATCCCAGCAAAGACTCTAATTTTACCTTAAATAAGAGAAAGAGAAAAAGTTAGGAATTACTTGGAAGATTGTTCTTTACAGATATTACGGAAACAAATGGGTCTCATTATTGATGGAGAATGCCAGAGTTCTGGGAACAAAGTAAAGATTTCATTGCTGACAGGAGGATGACTGCAAGCTGATCCCTGCTAGGTGTTTGCAAGGAGTCTGGACCTAACATGGAGATAGGACAGGGTCCCTCTAATTCTCTGATTCTCCACCTCAGCATTAATGTCACTGAGATGGAAGAATGCTCTGCCCTGAGCATCTCAGAATCTTCAACACCATCCCCAGCTTCAACTCACAAGGTGCCTGCAACATCCTCCACCTTAGTTGTGACAAGCAAAGATGTCTCCAGAGATTAAGTGTCCCCTGGAGGACAAACCCTTCCCTCTGAGAATCACTGTTGCACTCCACATTCTCCTGCCTTTGCCCTCCATCTGAAGTAGACAACAAACCAGGCCTGTACTGGAAACCACTGGTGCATCCTGACAAACATCCACGTACACCCGTGCCAAATATTTATAAAGCAACTGTGCTATGCATCTGAAAGAACATGGGCTTGAGAGACAGGCAGAGGTGAGCTCAAACCCTAGATATTCCCAGCTGGGGCACACTGTTTAGTTTTACTGAGTTGCAGCTTCCTGATCTGTAAAATGGGAAGGATAATTCTCTGCTCAAAATGGTGGTTTGGATTAAGGTTAAGAGTTGTCACATGTTCAGAGGTTGAGTATTTAGATTTCTCAGTTGTTAAGCATTTAAGATGGTTAAATATCAGAGGCGGCACATAGTAAGCACTCAATACAGGGTAGGCCCGTTAATTTTGGTCATTGTGCCTGGTGTTTGGGAGTAGGCATGGGAGTGGTGAGGGGCGGGTGGGAGTTGGGTGTGTTGGAGAGGGTGGGAAAGGGGCAGAAATACAAAGGCATACTAAACACGCTTCCTGCTTCAGCATTCATAATCTCATTAGGGAGGTAAGCTTACCACATTGAAAACTGTCTATCACAGTAATAAGAGGCAATCCTTGGTGATATCTGAAGAGCAGAAATAAAAGAGCTGGGAGGGAGGGATGTATTACTATGTGGGGCCCCAGTCAGCCTCTCGCTGGGAAGCACAGAGCAGCCGGCCCTGGGACGGGGCTGCGGAGGCACCTGGCCAGCACCGGCCGGGAAAGGAGTTGGGCTCCAGCCTCAAGACTCACCTTGACCTGGCGGAAGCCGTGTGCAGCTGCCTCTGGCTTTCCCCAGAGTAACCGATGACTACCTCCTTCCCCAATCCTAGGGATTTGTTTTATGTTTTCCTCAAAGGATCCAGGGTGAGCGTGACGCCGGCACATAAATCTCAGTCAAGGATGAGGGTCAGTGGGAGGACAGGTCAGGAAGGAGAAAGCCCAAACACAGCCGGGAAGGGCGGCCCGTTCACATCACCCCCGCCAGGGGCAGCCCAGGGCCCGGGGGCCGCCTCCCTGAGGCCTCTCCCCAGCCCCAGGGCTCCGGGGTCAGCGTCACCAGCCCGGAGAGAGGCAGCGCCTCCGGCTGTTGCTCAAATGAGAGAAAGAGCCCTGCCAGGTGTTGCTGCGGCTCGCTCATCGGTCTGAGTCCACTGGTAGCGACTCAGTTTCCTAAATATTTCTCGAATTGATGCCCCGGCATGGCAGGGTGGTGTTCAGGCAAACCGTGAACCTCCCACCAGCATTACTCCTTAGCTTCTCACTGCCAAAGTCTAACAGCTTCTCCACCCTTTATACCACCCTCCACACTTAAACAAAACAGAAAGAAATTCACTTGAAGTGGTCTGTGTAGAGATACAACCCTGAACTACCAACAAATACTGGTGGTTAGAAACAGAATTAGAGGTTCAGAGTTCAAGAACTTGGGAAACAGTTGTAACCAACAGGTCCCAGGATCCCTAACTTTCTGCATGCATCATTCCTCCTCTCTTTCAAGTCAGAGCACAGTGCCCCATCACCGGTTAGGCCCACCTGGACCACCTGTGCCTAAGAGTAAAACTGAGCCTTTGACTGCTCTCAGACTGCTCTGTTTTATTCCTATGGTCCTTGTCACCTTCTAATGCTCCTCATAACTCATTGTCATAGGGTTTATTGTTGATGGCCCGTCTTCTGTCTCTAGAATGTAAGCTCCATGAGTCAGGGCTTTAATCTGTTTTGTTCTTTTGTTCACTCACGTCTCCCAAATACCTGGACCAGTGCCTGACACATGGAAACCACTAACAAATATTTACTGAATGAAATGAATACATGAACAAGTAAGTAGGCAAACAATGCTTGCTGAAGGGTGTAGTTTAGAATGTAGGGTTCAGGTTTAGCTCTCCCCTTCTCTAGCAAAAGGTTGAGTTACTGAAGAATTCTGAATAATCAGAGTTGGCCAATTTGGAAATGAAATTCTTGGAAGATGGTAAGTGTCTCAGCACTGGGGACAGTCACATGGCAAGGAAGGAGGAGGAAAAGTCCCAGCTCCAGATGTCCAGTTGGTCTCTAAGCCCTCTCAAGTCCCATCCACCTTGATGGTGTCAAGATTTTCACTGCATTAGCTGGTGCTTTCCTCAGTTCCAGAGAGAAATGTCCAGGCCTGAACATTTCCAGAACAAGACCAAGGCAAGACTGGCCAAGTGGTGGGCCTGGAAGGTCTTTTCCTGAGATCCATGATCTTGAATAATTGGAGGAATGCACCAGAACAGAGGTTGCTTTGAGTCTTAGTCTCTTGGTTGCAGGTAGCAGAAGACCCAGTTCAGACCAATATAAGCAAAATAAGAAACTCTCACTTGTAACAGAGTGGGCTAAGCAAGAGTAGAAGGACCATGAGCTCACCTCGTCTCACAAGCCCACCAAAATCACAACTCATGCTAAACAACCATTGATAAAAAAGACTGGATATTCTACATCCAAAGACATAAAGAAGTAGCCAAAACAAGATGGTAGGAGGAGTGTGCTTATGATATAATCAAATCTCATACCTCCCAGGGTGGGTGATTCACAAACTGGAGAACAATCATATCACAGAAATGCTCCCACAGGAATGAGAGCTCTTGAGTTCCACACCAGCTCACAAGCCTGGGGGTCTGGCATCTGGAAGAGGAGCCCGCAGAGCATCTGCCTTTGAAGGCCAGTGTGGCTTGATGATAGCAGCTCCACAGGGCTGGGGGAAACAGAGGCTCCACTCTTGGAGGAAGCACACAGGGTCTCATGCCTTACGGGACCCAGGAGAAAAGTGGTGACTCCATAGGATCCTGGACCAGACCTACCTGCTGGTCTTGGAGGGTTTCTTGTGTGTGTGTGTGTGTGGGGGGGGGTGCAGGGTGAGAGAAAGCTGTAGTTCACTATGGGGACAAGGACATTGGTGCAGGAAGTACCAGGGAGTAATTATCAGCTTGAGCTCTCCTGAAGGTGGCCATTTTGGCACCAAGACTTGGCCTCACCCAACAGCCTACAGGCTCCAGTGCTGGACGCCTCAGGCCAGACAACCAACCTAACCAGAATACAGCCCCACCCATCAGCAGACAGACTGCCTAAAGACTTTCTGAGTCCACAGCCACCTCTAGACACTCCCCATGACATGGCCTTGCCCTCTAGAGGGCCAGGACCAGCTCCACCCACCAAAGGGCAGACCCAGAAGAAAACCACCATCTGGCAGCCTGTGGAATCAAGTCCACAAACACAGATCAGAACTCATCCTGGGACCAGCTGGCCCCTGGCCCTTAGGTGACCAGAGGGCAGTGCCCTGTTGGGACCACAGAACATCCCCTACAGAGGGCCACTTCTCCAAGGTCGAGAAACATAACTAACTTTCTACAGACATAAAAATACAAATAGTTATTTACAATGAGTTGGCAGAGGAATATGTTTTGGATGAAGGAACAAGATTTACCCTAGAAGAACAACTAAGTGACGTGGAGATAGACAATCTACCAGAGAAAGAATTCACAGCAGTTATTGTAAAGTTCACAGCAGTTATCCCAAGATCCAAGACCTTGGGAAAAGAACAAATGCACAGAGCGAAAAGTTACTTATAACAAATACTCTAGGAGTATCTGAATCAACTCAGGGGTTTAAATGATATTACTTGAAATTAGCTTCTTCCTACCTCTCTGATCTGCTACTGCTATTTTGGTTTATTTCCTAGTCCCTTTAATGTTTGTCTGGCTACTCTAAGCTCCCATGACTGTAACAAGTGCAAAATGAGAGCCGGCTTCCTCACCAGCTCAACGAAAGTCTAAGATCATTGGGTTTGAGTGGCTGGACTTAAAACACCCCTGAATCAATCTCTGTGGCCAGGGGAATGGAAGGAGCCAATCAGTCACGTGCTCTATCCAAAATCCAGGGATGGAGTCAGTGTCCCTGGATGCCAATAAATTAGGAGTAGAAGAGAAGTGGATTCTCAAATGAAAATGAGAATGTTATCATAGGAAGGAAGAGTGGATGCCTTGGAGGAAAAACAACAAACAACTATTCCAATGTGTAAAATAAAACCCATGTAGAGCAGACAGACAGAATGGTTCCACCTCGAAAGCCAACTCCAATTGACTATCAGTGGTTCTCTGGAATGCCATGTTGAGAAATAGTCTGAGACTGAGCCAAGGAAAAACAGTGTCATGACTGATTAGAAATATCTGCTATGTGCTCAGAAAACAGTTGGGTGCCAGATATTTGTTCTTATTTATTTAGGCATTAGCCAGTGAAACCGATTACAAATTAAAATATGCAGAGAGTGACAATTATGCTAGGTCATGTCAGTTTTGAGACTTGCAGTGAGTTTATTAAAGTCCTGGTAGTTTATTTTTCATACACTCAGCCAGGACAAAGAGTAGGGCACTAATTATCAAGGCCACTCATCACCACTGAAGTCAACCTGTGATCCTGAAACAAGGTGACATTTACCCTCACCTTTTTCATTGGTGGCATTGCCAAGACTGTCTACAATGTGACCCTGATCAGCACTTGTCAACTGGCATTAGGTTAGTCATCACTTGCTTGTTCTTTTTTCCCCCCTTGTTCAACAAATCTTGATCAAGCCCCTATCTGTGATAGGCACTATGCTAGGTACCACATAGAGTGGTGATCAAAGTAGAGACCAAAGTGGGCCCTTGTCCTCACTGAGTTTATTCTTCCTTGACAGCAGCCCTGATGACAATGTCTCTGTTTATTCCTGATTTGTCATCTTCAAAGAAATCATGTTCAGGTATATTCCATTCCAGCCCAGTGAACCTATCACCATATCCTGTGCTTAGAAATGTCACAATTCCTACTCTTGGCAGAGAACATCAGGTGGCTAAGGCACAACAGTCCATTTCCACCCCACCCCTACCCGTTCCTGCCCAGTACCAACAGAAACATCAGTTCCAAGAAGATGCTTCTCAACAAAGCCACCTCATGATAGCTGAATGATGATGTCATAGACAGGATCTCACTCAACACCGCCATCAATCCCAATGGGAAGGTGCTCTTATTAACACCACCACTGTCTTGCCATTAAGAAAGCCGAGGCTCAGGGAAGTTCAGTGACTTTCTAAAGACCACACAAGTAACAAATGATGGAGCTGGAGTCCAATCTCTGTTGCTCATCCCACGGACTAGGCTTCTAACCACTCGGTGGTACTGCCAGGCCATGATGACCTGGGAACAGAGGTAGTATGGTTTAGACTATTTATGGGACCCCAGAGGACCCATGGGAGGAGGAACTTAAGAAGGGAGTAATTAATGACTGCATTTGTGTGTCTCCTCTTTGAATTAGTCAACTTGGGTTGCTATAACAAAATACCAGATTGGGTGGCTGAAACAACAAAAGCTGTTTTCCACAGTTCTGGAGACTAGAAGTCCGTGATCAAGGTGCTGGCAAAGTTAGTTTTTGGAGCGACCTCTCTTCCTGGTTTGTAGACTGCTTGTTGATACATGGCCTGTCCTCTGTGCATGCATGCAGAGAGATACAGAGAGTGGGGAGGAGGGGAGGAGGAGAGAGACAGAGAGAGTGAGGGAAGGGGAGAGAGGAAGCTCTAGTGTCTCCTCTTTTAAGAACACTGATCCTATTAGGTAAAGGGCCCATCCTTATGACCTCATTTACCCTCAGTTACTTTCTTCGAGGTCTCATCCCCAAATACGGCCACTGGTGGTGGGGCTTCAACTAATGAATTTGTGGGGGACAGAAATATTCGGTCCATGACATTCCAAAGAGGTCTTAGAGGTTATTTAGAGAAGATCATTATGCATACTGGGTGTCTCCAGTGGTGGGACATTAACTTTGCTAATAACCTTACAGATGATCAAGGCATTCTGTGGCAGAGATTAGCCATTGATTATAGGGAGTTAATGATCTAATGGCATCTAATTACGTTCAGTGGACAGGGCTCAAGCCCTGGGACTAGTGTCAGTGTTATGCTTTTCTCTCCTCTCATGTTGGATGCAAGGGCCAGAGATAATAACCATCGTGTATTCCAAAGTCTTCTGGCAGAATTCTAATTTCATATAATTTTCTTCTTTGTAGTAAACATAACTCCTGATGAGTTTAACTGAATGGGATTCAATTTGTACATCTTTGTAAGAACTTTTGTGAAAACAATCAGACCAGAAAAGTTCAAAGTTCATTTTGCCGTTTTATGCTCTTTGCTTGAGAGACTCTCTCTGTGTGTACAAAAGCGTGTTACTATATTTTTGGGACCCTTTCGAATTGAGCTAGGCTTTCATAGGTTTAGCAGGCTACTGGAAATTTTTTCCTTTTCTAATCTCTCATGTAGGTATCTTTCTGCCAAATGGATTGTTGTGGGTCTATGGAATTAGAGGTGTGGTTATTTCCTTACTGAGTTTTATTATCTCTTCCCAGAGCTTCCCATCCAAGTACAACATCCATGCTTTTCATGGAGGCAGCAACCTCACCTGGAGGTGCCTGAGTTCTTACGGATGGGCCAGCACTGGTCATGAGGAGTCAGCCCAGTAGGTCCGCATCACAGGGATTTAGGAATTTAGGGATGAAATTAAAATTTTGTAAGCGTTATATTTCAGAACTGAAAGAATGTAAAAGCCCTGTAGGAAAGAGATTCACCAGTTCCCTCCCTGACCAGGAATGTCTGGCAAAGTAGATTCTGATGGGGCCGCCTGTAAATGTTGCTTCACAGCAGAGCTGAAGATCATTACCCTGATACCTGGTCATGAGTTCTGAGAGGATAACCCTTTTCTTCTGGGTGAGCCCATGCTTTCCATACCTTGGAGGTCTTGGTGTCATGAAGGGAGAGGCCATCTGACGGTCAAATTTCCTAGGGAGTGGGCCGTCATAGGTCTAGATGCTGCGTGGTCAGTTCCCACTTGGCTTTATAAGGAAGGAGCAAAGCTGGAGAGGAGCCTGGGAAGGAGCCCTTGATTGGGGTCCTGTCCCTGACCTTCTGCCCCACCCTCACCTACTGCACAAAATGGAATAAAGAGATGTGAGAGGTGATCCAAAGTGATCAAATGCAAGTCAAGCCAAACTAAACAAATTAGGGTTTTATAACCGAAAGTTATGAAAGTAACTGAAAAGTTCACAATCAACGGTACAATTAAAGGAACCTAAATCAATTAACACATTTAAATGGAGCTGTTATGGGCTTCCTTGGTGGCTCAGTGGTAAAGAATTCACCTGCCATTGCAGGGGATGCAAGAGACAAAAGACACAGGTTTGATCCCTGAGTTGGGAAGATCCCCTGGAGAAGAAAATGGCAATCCACTTCAGTAATCTTGCCTAGGAAAATCCCATAGACAGAGGAGCCTGGCAGGCTACAGTCCATGGGTCCTCAAAGAGTCAGACACGACTTAGCAACTAAACAACAACAACAAATCAGAGTTATTAGGAATCTGTCTCTCCAGCTCCTGGCACTGCCCTCCTTTGTGTTGTCTTCAGTCACTGGTGGGCTTTTCCCACATGGAAGCAAGACGGGTACCAACCACTCTCGGCCTCATCCTACCAACTCAGCAACCCCAACAGAAAGATAAACCCCCTTTCCCAATAATCCCACAAACATCTCAAGGCTCACTCTTGTTAACTTAACTTGGGTCTTCTTTCTACTCACAGAAGGGAGGGCTGGAGTCTCCCTTATTTAATCCACATGGTCTGAGAGAGGAAAGGAAGTGCAATTTCATAAGTGGAGATTTGGGTTTCCCAGAAAAAGGGAATGGAAAAAAAAAAACCTTCTCATACACATGGACAAATGCTCTAAGATACCAGGGTGAAAGTGGAATTTTAAGCAACCTCAAGTCTGGAAGATTAAAACTGGTAAAATATTATATCCGTGGTAAATGTTTGCATTATAGAACAATTCATTATCCTTAAATAGAATTGCCCCGGCACAGCAATAAAGTGTCTACTTATGGATCTGTAGACTTCAAGATTATGGTTGATGAGGACACACAAACAAAAATACAGCTAAAGCATTAAGAGACGTTGAATTAATGCAGATTTGTGAGGGAAAAAAAGTGTGCTTTAGTCAATGAATGAGAATGCAGAGTTTTACTTATTAGGGTCAAGTTTACTTGCATTAAAAAATCTTCCCTTGAGACTCCATCAGCTTTTATAATTGGAGTACAAAAGTTAAGCGTTTTAGTTGGGGGGAAAGGAAAAGAGCAGAGTTTTCCAGCTTCAAGTCTGCTCAGCTGGTCAGGGACAGTAGGAGAGAGGGTTGATAAAAGCACAAATCAGCAATGTTATCTCTCAGGCCTGGGGAGCTACTGCTGTCTGGTTGGGTGGGTCCATTCATGGATGACCCATATATAGTAGCTTCTGAAACAGGGCATTGCCCCTTAGCCACTCTTGCCTCTCGAGAGTATCATGAGAACACATCTGAGATCAGGACCTGGACACCACGTGGGGGATGAGATGGCTTCATTTCACTATCTTTGAAACTGTCACCAGAAATCCAGACCTAGGATATTGAAGATCTCTTTTTTAAAAAGCTGAAAGAATCGATTCCTGGATGTTGGCTAGCTCTTCCTCCATGGGGCTTGAGGTCACTAGCCCATGCAATATAAGAGCGTGATTGATTGCCATGGCATCATATATAATAATAATAAAAGATGTGTTACTGATACCCTGATACCGTAAGAGCTATTTTTATCTTGTTCTTCCCTTATTTTTCATCTGTATCAGTGTGGTTTATGTAAACCTGACACATTTGTGTATGTGAAACAGATGCAGGGCAAAGCACAGTCATGTCTGTTTGAACCATATTTTTTTAATCATAGACATGATTTATGAAAATGCTCTATGCGTATGAGTTTTTTCTTTCTGTCTCAAACAAAATGCATGGTAATTATAAATCTAACATTCAATTTTTCTGGTACTTGAAGAGTTAGAAGTAAAGTTTTAAAGCTGCTTTGCCTAATCTGTCTTCATTAGGTGTTGTAAGAGAAATGGCATGAGTTTCTGCAGATGCAAATTAGAATTTGCGAAAAGATTTTTGCTCTTCAAATGCATGATATGAAATGGCCTCTCAACCACATGGAGCCACATCCCCTAAACATTCTCTACCACTGAGGGACTGGGTGCGGCTTCCCCTGCAGTCTCTCTGTGAATGGCAGAACGAAAGGACCTTTCCCAACCTCCATCTCCAATGGAGCAACTCACAAAGTGTTTCCATGAGAGAGATTATTAACCCAAGTTTTACCACGGCAAATGGCCCATCACCTCTCAGATTTCTTGGACCTACAACCTAGAAGTCTTCTCCTTCACCCTCATGTCCAATACATGACCAATCCACGACTGTGGGTTGCATAGAGTTTATCTCAATGCTTTTTTAGAATCTATCTGCTTCTCTACACTACACATCCTAGAGACCAAAGCATCACCACCTTCCTCCTGGCCATAAAATCACCCTTAAATAACCTCCATTTTGAAATCCATTCTTGCCCTCTTCAGCTCGAGCCTTTTCTTCCACAGCCAGACCTAGAGCTGGAGTAAAGGGCTACCTGCCAGGAGCTGTGGTCTTCAATAGAATGACTGCCTGACTGATGAATAATGAATAAATACCCCAATCTCTCTCTCTCTCCTTTCCCGTTTCCACATCCTCTGGCACCTTCCACTGACTGAACCCAACTCAGATGTAGACCACAGGAAGGCCCAGCAGATGAACTTGGCAGAGGTCAGCCTTCCTGGGGTACAGAGCAGGAATAGTAGGATGGAGAAGGGCAGAGAGTGAATTCAGAGGCACAGAGAAATCAACCTCCACACAGCTCCTTGGCTTAAAATCCTTCCAATGGCACCCCACTGTGCTCAGGTCCGATGCCTGCTACCCCATCTCAAATAGTCAGAAGTCAAAGTGTCCGAATTAAAGAAAAAAAGAATTGTACTTTTCTTACTTTTTCCTAGCTATAGTAAGAAGCTGATGCCAAGACCTGTTTTATGAGAAGATTTTCTGAGATTAGCACATTGTTCAAATGGACGCTGTTAAATTAATGTTATTTAAAGAGCTTGTAGGTGGTCTCTGCAGTCTTGTTTATGTAGCTACTTTCTCGTAACTTCCCACATTTCTTCCATTATGGCCTGTGCGAAATGCAAATGACACACCAGTCCCATCGGGATGATCCTGATTCTGAGTTCCTTTCCGTGAACAGAGCTGCCTTGTCCCTGGGATTCACGCAAAGATGAATCAAGTCTGTTCACACAAAACCAACACGGGCAATAGCTTGATCTAGCATACTTGTTAGCCTTTACAAAAAGGTAGATGTTTGCAATAGTAGCTCTAAACTAATAAGAGCTTTTTCCTATGCCGAAGGAGCCATCACTTAAATGTACATTTTAAAGAAAATAGTGATCTGGTTCTGTCATCTATTTTATGCCATGGCTTTGTTCTTTGTCTTCCTTTTACCCTCCTTTCCTGCCCTTTCTTTTGCCTTTCTCCTCCATGCTTTCTTTCATTCTTTAACATATTCTCCCCTTTTCTAGAATTTTTCATCTTTTACTAAGAATAGTATCATATTCTTTTTAAAATTAATTTTTAATATAGAGAAATATAATGAAAAATTACCTATAGTTCCAGCCCTTCACTACTATAGTAATTAACTACTAGTAACAAACAACATACCGCCTCCAGTCTTTTCTATGCAGAGAACCCCTGCTGTCTCATTTAGCAAAGAGCCCAGTAGTATCTAATGTGTGGTGTTTGGGGGCCACTGCAGGCAATGGGCAGAAAGAGTTGCATCTTACTATCCTGTAATACTTAGAGGGACCTACCTCTAGGAATATGCCTTGCAATGCAAGGGACGCATGTTTGATCCCTGGTCAGGGAACTAAGATTCCACATGCCATGGAGCAACGAAGCCTGTGTGCAGCAACTACTAAGCTTGCAGGCCACAACTAGAGAGTCCGTGCACTGCCACGAAAGAAGAGGACTAGGACTAGGTGCAGTCATATAGATAAAGTTTTTTTAAAAAAGAATACTTAGACAATTGTACGAGGTCATCTCTGTGGGACATGCAAACTGGGTAACGGAGATGTTCTGCAACCTTTTAACCCTTCAGGTTTTTTTTGTTTTGTTGTTTTTTTCAAAAAATTGAAAAGCTGCATTGAAGACTGAAGAAGCTGAAAGGTAGAAACTTTGAAAAGAGTTGTGAGCATGTTGTACTTCTCACCTTACCCCCAGTCCCCATCTGCTGTGGGGGGGGGGGGGGTTGCTTTCTCTTAACCCCAAGGCACAGAGTGAGGTTTCAAGCTCACCCTTCAAGGAAGCAGACAGACTTCCTGGAAACTCTCGGGCTATGGAGACTGTGCTGGGCCATTGCCTGAAAGGCATGGGAGAGGGTGACTTCTCTGGGCACAGCCCACACTTCCAGAATGTTTCCTCCAGACCACAAGCCGGCCACATAGGAGAGTCTCAGTTGGGAGGGCACCAGGCGAGACAATGGATGGGGTAAACCTCACCAGGGGAAAGTGGGGAGCAGCCCATGGGGAGATTTTGATCTGCATAAAGGGCCTGGAGAGGAGAGATCTCCAGTGATGAAGTGTCAGATGAGCCAGACTCCCCCGCAACCCAACATCAGCCATGGGCAGAGAAAACCAACATCAAATTACAATAGGGTTGATACAGAAGGACCTTTCCCACCTTTTAACTCTCCCAGGCCTGGAGGAGTCAGAAACACAGTGACCAGGGCCAAAAAGATGAGAAAGATGGGGAAATGAAGAGAGATCTGCATGCCTCTTCCTCCATTAGAGGTCTCAACTTGAGGCCACCTGAGCTGGGAAGAGGCAAAACTTTACCCTGAAGTGGAATTTTGGCTATTACATGAAACTACATTATTTCTCAAAATGACACAATTTCTGAGACCATCTCTAGACTTTATTCCAAGAGTGGGAAAGAGTTGCCCCCCAAAGTGGGTTTGAAAGGGCAAATGGGAGGAAAAAAGGGTGTTGGATGTTGCCATCTAACTGAGTAGCAAGTCTTTATGACTTAGAGGCCAAGTAGGAGACTCAGGTTCTATCCCTGGGTCAGGAAGATCCCCTGGAGAAGGAAATGGCAACCCACTCCAGTATTTTTGCCTGGGAAATCCCATGGACAGAGGAGCCTGGCGGGCTATAGTCCAGGGGGTCGCAAAAGAGTCAGACGCGACTTAGCGATGAAACAACACAACATATCTACCTGCCTTTAACAATTACAGAAATGACATGCAAACTTGCCACCTCCAAACAAATGTAAACATTGTTCTTAAACCCAATGCCCCGTTTGCCTTCTGCCTGTCTTCACCACCTGCAACCTTTATATTCCTATAAAGCATTTACATATGTAAAGCTTTCTTCTTTATCTCCTATCGTTTGATCCTTGTGGCAACTCCTTGCAGGCTCACGGGTGTTACAGATGTGCGCACACCAGCTTGGCGGCAGCCAGAGCTCTGGCCTCAGGCTGCACTGGAATCATAAGCAGGGACTGGTTAAGCAGCCCATTCCCTGAGGACATCAAGGTTTGTCTTCTGTTCTTTCCTCCCTTTCTCCCTGTAACTCACCCTTTAGAAAGGAATCTTGGTTTGCATCCTTGGTATGCTGACCCGCTCTGCTGCCCCTGCGTGCCTTTCCTGTTAATGGAAGGCCTGGCACCCCTACACCTTAGTCATGCCCAATTCATCTTAGTGGACGGGTCAGCCAAGCCAGCGTTTACTCAGGCCTGATGCCACTGGGGCAGAGTCTTTTACAACACCAACAGCGACGGCCAATGAGGAGGCTTGCTTAGTTCAAGCTCATTGCCTTTTGGCATTGGTACCCGATGCCTTTGGGACAGACCCATGGCATTCCTTTATGAGGTACAATGACCATCTCTTGGGCAGCTTGGGAGCCCCCTGGTGTCATTTTGTTTGGCACTTAAGGCTGGAAGCCACCCCTGGGCTTCTCTCAGGGTTTGGAGCTCAGAGTGGGCGATTCTTCATTAAACAGCCAACTCTGCATGGTTCTTTATAAGAGGGAGGCTGTAACACGCATGATGGAAGGATACAGGGGAAAGTTTTTCAGATGGTTACCTTCCTTTTTGGCCTTTTAAAATTCAACTTAAAATTCTAATCAATTGAGGAAATGCCATGTCCGTTGTTTGGGTCATCATAAAACATCATGGAAACCAATGTATCATTCTCTGAGGAAAATGAGAACAGGGGTGGTTCCCCCAGCTCTAGTGTCCCATCCAGGCCACCCTTTGGTTGAGTTCATTTTCCTGATCCATATGCCCAATTTGTTTTTTTAAACTCCAAATCTAAATTTCCCCTTTACTAACTAGCCATGATTTGTGAGCGGGGTGTCAAAGGACTGTCAGAATACTGCTGTCGTTACAAGCAGAGCTTTGGAATCAGACCTAAGTTTGAATTTTGGATAAACTACTTTTTGTAAGTGAGAACTTGGCCAAGATTATTAGTTACTGACTGCTGCTGAGCCTCCGTGTTTTACCTGTACAGTGGTTTTCAGTGTGAGCCCTGGACTAGTAGCTTTGACATCATTGAGGAATCTGTTAGGAATATGACCTTTTTCAGGAGCCTACTCCTGGAACTCAACTGAATCAAAAACTCCAGAGGTGGGACTAGCATGTTGGAACCAGCCTTCTCAGTGAGTCTCCCTGTGCCAAAGCTTGGGACCTCTCCCCACTCTGTATGTTAGAGTGACGGTCTTGGCTTGATTGGGTTCGAGTTTGTGATTTAACGAGGGGACAAGCTGTGCTTGCCAGCGCTCTGCCCTGACACCTCTGCCCCGGCGCACAGAGCTATGGGCGATGTGTGTCGGTGGGTGAGCACATGAAAGGGAAGCGAGGTTTAGCCACGTCTTTGTGGCACTGCTGTGCTGGTATCTGTATAAGTGGCTGGGAGACAGTCTCTCTGGTCCTGAGGGAGCTCTAATAGGGAAAGGCAGTCAGCGCAAGGCTGCTCAATGAGCATGGAAGATGCTTGGTGAGGTGGAGCCCTTGAGGGACACGGGCAGGCACCGTGGCAAATGTTCACGTTCACATTTGGGTCTTAAAATAGCCCTGACGTCGTCTGAATGAGGCTGAAGGCTTCCGGCCCCTCACAAGCTGCTCATCTTGCCGACATCTGGGGGAATTATCTTGTTTCTTTGTTCTCAGTCTCTCTGAACTTGGTTTGCTGGTGGTATTGGCAGGATCTTCTCATTAGGAGAAGGGTAGGGGAAAAGTCTCCAGTTGGCCCGACTCTCCAAGTATCACACGTTTGCTTCTCTGCCGTGCAGGACACTCCAGCCCTGTGCACATAGTTTCTGCATGACCACGGTTCTCTCCAGCAGCAGGGTGAACCGCCCCCCTCAGTCATGCTGAGCCCAGGCTTTTCAGCTCCTTTGTAGAGGCATGGGCCCAGGAGGGCAGGGAAGCCTGGAAATGTCTGCTGAAGTTAACAGCGCCCTGCCTGGAAGGCACTGGAACTGGGGCCTCCCAGGTGGTCGTGGAATCCCCGGTCTCCCAGGTAAACTGTGAGAGCACAGAGGGAGGAACACATCAGGCGATGCTGACAAGGCAGGATGCCAGCCTTCCGGCTCTGGTTGTGATGAGCAGCAGCCTCCTGCCTGGCCTGTGGTTAACGCCAGATCTCTGCTCCATCCGGATCAAAAAGTAGTCGCGAGGAGCCGCGCCTTTCCACTGGAGTCATCCTCTGCGTCATCCAAGCACTTCACATTCCAGAGAAAGAAAATGCACGCTCTCTGAAAACCTTCCCCGGCCCCATGAGGATCCAAAAAGCAGAGTGAGAAAAAAACGGGGACTGCTGGACACTGACGTCTCAACAGACTTCCCTTTAGAAGCGCTGCACCCTTGAGGGAGGCGGCAGGTAGAGACACACAGGCACTCAGCACCTTCTGAGGGTGAAACCCAGATCCCTGCTGGTTTCTCCTCGTATTGTTTCTTCAGCTTTGGTCACACTGTTGCTGCTGCTAAGTCGCTTCAGTCATGGCCAACTCCTAGTGACCCCATGGTACTGCAGCCTACCAGGCTCCTCCGTCCATGGGATTTTCCAGGCAAGAGTACTGGAGTGGGTTGCCATTGCCTTCTCCATTTGGTCACACACGGGGCTCTCTAGTCTCTGTATTGGGATTTCACTGTGATTGTTTCTCATGTATTATTAGTGCTAAGTTCATTGTGGGAAGAATGAATAATGACTGTTATCCTTGAAAGGAAACTCACAATGCAGGGACGGGTTCATTTACATCTCAGCTCAAGCAATGTCCATCCCACGTGGCAGATTCAGGGGAGAGAGGCATGTACATTAAAAAAGAAACCAAAACAGAACTGAATCTAAATAATGTGAGCCCCACACTTCCTCTATGAAGGTGCTCAGTGTCAGATACAGGGTGAGTAAGGTGGTGGTGTTGGCAAGGGTGGTGGAGAAACACACTCCAAACGCTGTTCATTAACAGAGTTACCACTAGTTCACCAGTAATAAGGGCCCAGATCTGTGTTCGAGGACCGGCCAGTTCCCTAGGTCTCCTTTTCTCTTGCTGGCTGCTGCTCCTGACATACTCAGTGGGGCGTGATGGTGCTCAGTTTTCTACTAGAAAGAAATAGGACAAAATTTTAACTACAAGTGGGACAATGTGACCAACATCAGATTACTGCATGTTTGATTAACTGAGCATCTTCCCTGCAGTGAAAGCTTGACTAATGAAGAACACACCAAGTCCCGCAGGCTGGAGGGAAGGGCACCTCAGTGCTCAGGACTTTATCGTCACAATTCAGACTTGACTGCTTTACCCCTCATCCCTGCACTGGTACTACACGCTCACCTCTGAGCTGAGAATTCCAAGAATTCAGGCTTAAATGCACTGTGGTCCTTCCTCTTTGCTGGTCTCCGTGGAGAGAGACATTTGCCGTCAAGTCACACTAAGCCTGGACTCTGAGGAAGCATGAGGGGTTCACACGCAGGAGGATGGTAGGATGGGAACCACAGGATAGGAGGAAAAGACCCTGCAGGAGGGAATGGCTCCAGAGTGGGTTTGGAGGTGGGTGTGGGCAGGAGGTGCTTGGGGGAGTCCTGGGTGGCTGGACTAAGGGATGTCAGGAGGCAGGCGGCGAGGCAAACATGGCAGGCCAGGAAGCTGCCATTTTATTGACTTTGCAAAGGGCAGCCTTAGAGGGTTCCTGAGCCTGCAAATGGTAAGATCGCATCTGCGTTTTGGGAATGAAAGCCGGTGTCGAATGTGGAAGGTGAACTGAAAGAGAGGCAGGGAGCTGACAAGCCATACAGAGCGCCTGAATCACTCTAGGCAAAGCTCTCTTGACAGCAGTGGAGACAGGGGTGGACGGCACAAACTGATGTGGGGTCACTGTGGGGCACGAGGTTTCAGTTGGGGGTGAAGAATAAGTTGCTGATGATCACGCCAAGGTCAAGAGCCTCTGTTTGTCCATCTCAAGCCATGATTTGTGAGGAACGGTTCCTGAGGGCCTTGAAGCCCCGCAGGCCTTCCTGGTAACCTCCCCGTGAAGGTCGTGGGCGGTGAGACATCTGAGGGATGAGGCAAGCTTGCACAATCGGATTTTTCACCTGGGCCCAACCCAAGGTCTGCTACCTTCCGTGGGAGGGAGGCACTGAAAGCTTTGGAGAACTAGCTTCTAATTCCATCCAGGAAGAGATTTCTGAGTTACTCTGACTCATACGTGGAGTCCTGGGTCCTGCCCAAAGAGGAGCAGGCTGCTGTGAGAGCCATGTCCTGACCAAGGTAGGTTCTCATCCGTAATGAGACAAGCTCCTCATTCACTGCATTACTGACCACTTCTTGCTTTGGGTGCTGCTTAATAAACATAAATTCCTTTAGTCCACATTCTATCATTCTATCACCAATTTAGCGATGATGAAATGGGCTCATTGGACTTCCCCAAACTGCTTTCCTCTCATTTTGCTCTCAGATTTTGATAAAAATAAGTCAATTGGTATTCTGGTCTATTAGTATTTGCCACTTGATGTGTCTCTCTCGGTAATCTGAGCCAGACGACTGTCAGGTCCTTCTGAGTACCTCAGTGTCAGGCTTTTTTCACTCACTGATGTGGATACCTGATGGAGCCTTTCAGCTGGAAACTCATGTTGCTCAATTCTGTTCACATCACTTAGTTGCCCTCGTCAGATACCTGCTCTAGGGCTTCTGCAGGTTTATGACTTTGGATCTTTGACTGCCATTGTGAAAGGGTTTGGTTGGGAAGGAGGGCGTGGAAATAAATGAGCATGTGCTCAAGTCCTTGTGTTTAAAAAGAGCTATTTTAAGTAGTTAAGTATTTTGAGCTATTTTAAGTATTTTTCGAAAACTCCATCAGAAACTGAGGCTCACATCACTCATTAGAGAAACACAAATCAAAACTACAATGAGGCATCACCTCACACAAGTCAGAATGGCCATCATCAAAAAGTCTACAAACAATAAACACTGGAGAGGATGTGGAAAGAAGGGAACTTCCTACACTACTGATAGGAATGTAAATTGGTACAGCCTCTATGAAGAATGCTGTGGAAGTTCCGTAAAAAACTAAAAACAGAGTTACCATAGGATGTAGCAGTCCCACTCTTGGGCATGTATCCAGTGAAAACCGTAACTCACAGTGGCTAAGACTCTGCACTCCCAAAGCAGGGGGCCCAGGGTTTTATACCTGATCAGGAAACTAGATCCCACATGCCACAACTACAGATTCTGCATGCTGCAACTAAGACCCAGCACAGCCAAATAAACAAAACAAAACACAGGTACCCCTATGTTCATTTCACCATTATTTACAATAGCCAAGACATGGAAGCTACCCAAATGTCCATCAACAGACGAATGGGTAAAGACGACACACACACACACACACACACACACACACACACAATGGAATACTACCCAGTCATATAAAAGAATGCAATACTTCCCTCTGCAGCAACATGGATGGACCTGCAGATGATCATACTAAGTGAAGTAATTCAGATAGAAAAAGACAGATATCACGCTATCACTCATATGTGGCATCTAAAAAATCATACAAATGAACTCATTTACAAAGCAGAAAGAGACCCATAGAAAACAAAAACAAACTTATGGCTACCAAAAAATGCGGTGGGGAAGGATAAATTCAGAGTTTGGGATTAACATATACACACTTCTATATATAAAATAGATAACCAACAAGAACCTACTGTATAGCAGAGGGAACACTACTCAATATTCTGTAATACCTATGTGGGAAAAGAATCTGAAAAAGAATGGAAAGAAAAAAAAAAAAGAAACTGATGGTTGTCCAACGTAATACCAAATAGGCTAACTGGAAATAATAGGCTAATTAGCATCACCTAGTGTGTAGAATTGGAGAAGGAAATGGCAACCCACTCCAGTGTTCTTGCCTGGAGAATCCCAGGGACGGGGGAGCCTGGTGGGCTGCCGTCTATGGGGTCGCACAGAGTCGGTCACAACTGAAGCGACTTAGCAGCAGCAGTGTGTAGAATAATGCCTGGAACCTAAAAAGTACTCAATAAATACTTGGAGAATACATATTATAGTAAGTTGATGCTGCTCTGTAATTGCTGTGATGTGTGTGTGTGTGTGCATGACCGGGGCAATGAGTATGGTGAGAAAGTATGGACCTACAGTACAAGGACACCTGGGTTCCACCCTTGACCCTATCACAAGCCAAGCAAGTGAGTCTGAGGCTCACCTTTCTCCTCCACAAGGGGAGAATAGTAACACGACATGCAGAAGTACAGTGAAGATTAGACTTCATGTTACTGATAATTTTAATACGAATTAAGTTATTAGTTCTCACACCTTTCCAAGCACTTCCTATGTATTCTCTTAACTATTTCACACAACAGCCCCATGAAGTGGGTAATCTTCACATCTCATCTTACAGATGAGGACAGGAGATTCAGAGAAGTGAGGTTACTCACCCTAAGTGCCCCACTACAGAGTGGGGAAGGCAGGTTAAGATTCACACTCAAGTCTACGGTATTTATGACAGAGCCTCAGACGTTCTGGCTATTATCATTGCATTCAATAAAACTGAGAAACAATGTCCTGATTAACAATTTTTTTTTTCTGGTACCCATAATCTATGAAAACAAGGTAGCAATGGAGAAGGATTAGAAGGATCCACTGGTGGTAAAAAGTGAAGTGGCTCCTTGGACAGTTTATGCACACATATGTCTTTTAGCATTAACATTCTGCCATTCAAAGGTCCTTCCTCTCCCTAGCAGTTTTCAAGCTATAAAAATCCAACTCAACGGTTTTCCAAGAGCTCAAAAGATAGCTTTAGGATTCAGATTTTCTCTCACCTCTGATACGTTCCCATTGATTCCATTTGGATTCCACAAGATGACTGCTAGCGGCCTCAGGCTTACACCAGCTCCTGTGGAAGCAAGGCCTCTTTTCAGTAATTCTCACAAAAATTTTGGAGTTGAATCTCTCACTGTGTCTGATGATCCCACTCCCAGAGCCTTGGTTGAAAGTCTGTCTACATGACATTATGTACAATTGAAAGAGAAAACAAGATGGTTTCTCCCCAAACAATCAAACTGCTGAGTTGAGGAGATGGAGAAAGGGATGCTGAACAGTCAAAATAGATGCTCCTGTGAGGGGCTCTGAGAGGTGGGGCTGAGAGCTGGGGCGTGAAGCAAGATGGAGAGGACTTAGTGGGACTCAGACCCCTCAGGTAAGAACCACTGGCTCATACAACTTCCCGTGTGGGGTGGGGGGCACTATTCATGATGCAGAGTCTGAGTGAACAGCCCACTGTGTGAAATGCCCAAGTCCCATTTCAACTAGAGCAAATATGTCCTGATAGGATCCCTTGCCTTGAGTTGCTATTGGTCAGTCTCTTGGCTGCACTTTTTGTAACTGAGGCAGGGAGGTCATCTGCTCTTCTCCATCTCCTTGGGGTGGTCAAGAAAGGCACAGTGAATGTTTGGTGTGTGACTGAGTGGAATATACTGGGTACAGGGTGCTTGTGGAGGCTACAAGGATGAATCCGAGGTTTTCCACTCCACATTCTCACCAATCATGGTTCTGCAACCACCATATGTGTGACCATCTATTTAATGGTGGTTTGAATGGCTGGACCACGTCCCCCCCCCGCCACCCAAATGAGAACAGAGATTGTATCTGGCTTCACACTGTTACAACCATATAATGTTCAATCAATACTTGTTAATTTTGGCTGACTCTACAAAGTAAACAATGCATTTTTAAATTATATAAATAATACACAAATGTGTATCAGTTGGAAAAATATTCTAACATTACAGAAAAGGCTAAGACTTCTCTGACCAATCCCTAATCTCAACTACTCCTCTTGTGGCAAAGTGACAACAGCAACCACGAAGGCAAATTTCATTTCAGTTTTTTGTTTGTAAGTGAGGTTTCCTTACACACAGTTTTGCGGAAATGCATGATATTGTTTCAAGACTTATATCCAGTTCCACCCAGTGTCCTCCAGCAGTTACATCTTATATAACTATACAACAAACCAGGAAATAACATTGGTACAAAGCAGGTATATAGTTCTGTGCCATTTTATCACACGCAGATTTGTGTGTCTGCAACCACAGTCAAGATAGAGTTATGTCCTCAAAAAATTATTCTAATTATTCCATCAGATGCTCTTTTATATAGTCCTACCTCCCCCTAGCCCTCTACTGTTCCACAACTTCTGCCAACCACTAATCTTTTCTCTATATCTATAATTCTGTCATTTGGAGACAGAATTATACAAATGGAATTATAAATTATATTAAATGCAATCATACAGTATTTGACCCTCTGAGATTGTTTTTGTTCACTCAACATAGTGCCTTTGAAATGGAACCTTTCTTTTTTTTTTAATATAACATAAATGACACTGTGTTACACGTATGCTTTTTAACTGGACCATGTATCCCAGACCCTTACCTTCAGGATATTCCAACTTAGCTAATCCATCGTAACTTTCACATGATATTCCATAGAGCAGTTTCATCACGCTTTCATAATTCCCCTACTGACTGTTGCCTATGAGTTCTCTCCCCTCAAGTGGCTGCTTACAACGCGGCTGCTTTCCTAGGCTCTTTCACATATAGGTCCACATCTGTGAGTTGTGCTTAACCAGAGCCAGGAAAGCAGATACTGGGGAAAGGGTGCCCCCAAAAAGAGTCCATGGGGGAGTCTCAAATCTTTAAACAAGGCATGTGACCAAGTTCTTATGGTTCTTGAATCTCTTTTGCTTAACCCCTTTGCTAGGAAGTAAAGGTGTCTTCCCACCACCTAAAAACATGAATGAAGCTGAGGTGAGGGAGGAGAAAAATCAATGTTATCCCAGTTGCCCACCATTGTTAAGTGAATAAATTCCATGGCAATGACTTTTGCCATGCTCCAGAAAGATCCTCTAAAGACACACACACACACGCCCCAAGAGACATAGCAGTAGATGACAGAATGCCGAGCAGCCTTTCTTTGCCTTCTCTGCACGTAATAAGAGCATCTCTCTATGTGACGAGTGAGTGGAAAGCTGTCCCACAGTCCCGTGAAGTGCTGATGCTGAGGGCCTCGGGTGAACAGGGTGGCAGTGAGACCCTGGGAATTCTCCTGTGAGACAACTCAAGTTACAAGCTCTCAGCTCCATCCTGACGGAACTTGACCATGGTTTCCAGGCCAGAAAGCTTTGGCAAGCCCCAAGCCCCAAACTCTGGTACTCGGGCCAGCCTGATTTGTGAAGACTCAAATTCCTTCTCCACCTCCTCCCTTCTCGTGCCATGCTCTGAGCCTTCTGTACAAAATCTTGGGCCTGATACTCCTGTCTGGGAGGTTCCGAATTTTAATTTTTTTTTTTTTTTTGGAAAAAAAGGTGGGGGGGGGGTGGTGCTCATGTTAATAGACAAACCAGGAATCTAAACTGAAAGCAGAGGCCATGTAAACAAAACCCTTTTTTGTGGTGGCTCCAAATGAGTTTACTTTAACAAAAACAGGACAAGTAAATAAGTGAGGTTTACAAATATAAACTGCAAAGTTGCTGAAGTGTGAGATAAATTGTCTAAAGCCCTTCTGTTTAAATTCTATGACCTGGCATTTCTCCTTTTGAGTTCCTATCAGAGAGAATCTGGGGTGGAGAGAATGTTCTGTACAAGAGAAAAGAATTTCTCAGAGTGGGGCCAAGCAATGATCTGATTAGGGGACTTCCTGCAGGGACCTGCCCTCCTCCATCCCAGGGCACAGGGAGATACCTGGCTGGTGGTAGCACCTAAGTACCCCCACCCCATGGAAGGGACTCTTCAAAACATCTTGTTCTGCCAACGTGACCCCAGAGAACAATGTTGTGCTGGAGGTGGGTAGGGATAACAAGAAAAATTCCATCAGATGTCATTGTTACTTGAAGGGAAATCTCCTTTTATCCACCAAGAAGCAGAGGGTGCGCCCGGCAGGTGGAATTCATTACGAAGACTAGTGTCCCTGCCAGCAGGATTGGTGACCTGGCATTCAACCACTCTCCCAGGGAAAAAAATCTAAACATGGCATGAGATTTCATCTGGGTGGTTCTGAGACAGTCAACTGGATCTGGAGGTGGCGGCAGGGGTCAAACCAGTACAAGGACCATGGGAGGAAGGCAAAGAATGGTGGGGTGGGGAGGTGGGTGGTAAGAAGACCCCTGTGCCCTGGCATGCTGGTGAATGTTTCAACTTCTTGCAGATGGGGGAAGAGTCCTGATTTGTTTCTGGATTTCCATGTAGTAAATACTTCCAGCAAGGGCAATTTCAAGTCACCAGTGGGAAGTCACTTGATCATAAAACTCTTGAAAATTTAACAGTCAGCTCTCCCTAGCTGGTATGAGCTGGCTCCAGCCGAGCAATGCGTGCATGGGGCAGGAAGTGGATCTCAAAAGCTTGGGGTGGGAGGCAAAGTAGGGAGACTAAAGTCTGAACTATTTTCCCAATGATTTAGAATGCCCTATGTTTCTTTTATTTTTTTTAAAATAACACTTAGAATGTTTGTTCAACATCTGCCTGCTCTTTTAGTCTCAATGGCTGGACTGCATTTATCTGGGTTATTGATATATTCTATGCTTGGCACGGAAGAGGGGCTCAAAACATTTTCAGATTGGTCTAAAGGTCTGATGGATGCTATAATTAATAAGGGTACCCACTATGTGCAACACACTGGACTAAGTCCTTGACAGGAAGTATCTATCCATCTTCACTGCCAGCTTCTCAAATCACGATAGGTGGATCACATGTAAGTTTACCTGGGCTGTGCCCCAGATCTTCCTTTAAGCAGGCTTTCCACATGAATTTTATACAAACTGAAATTTTAGAACCACTTCCTGTTGGGGGAGATCTTATTACCATTATATAGATGAGGCAACTGAAGCTAGTTACTTTCCCAAGGTTGTACATTAGATAACCAGTCCAAGACACCCTGTTAGATCTGCCAGCTGTCAATATTAACCAGTAACTAGATGGGTTCCCATATAACAAAACGGAGTAATTGGATGAATGAATGAGTGAGTGCATGACAGATCTCTCCACACCAAATGTTCACTGTGGAATTCAAAACGTCAAAGAAGGGGAAGCCAATAGGGGTCAATTATAGTAATTTGGGGGCAAGGTGATGAGGCTTAAAGATGTTGAAAACAGAATTTAAGACATTGTGGTAATGATTCAGTGCTTAGCTATGTATCAGGGACTGTGTGAGTTTCGCATCACTGCTTCACTTAATCTGTGTAACAACTCAACAGGAGAAATGCGGTCATCCATGCTTTACAGTGTGTGATTCAGAAAGAATAACTCATTGAGGTCACCATTAGGAAGCAGAACAGCTGGGATTAGAACTCGAGACATCTTGAGTCTGTGCTCCCTGGCTTCTGATAAATAGGGATTCAAACCTATGCACTGGGACTAAAGAGGGAGGTCAAAGCCACCCTGGGGGAGGGTGGAGGCAAGTCTTGGGAGTGGGCTCCCTGACAGGTCCAGCAAGGGGGGCCTTCAGCAGTGAGTGGGAGCAGCTGAGCGGAGGACAGCAGGTGCCACGAGCACTGGGAACATGAGCCTGTGTCTCTCTGGTTCTGGGAAGATATCACTGAAGCTGGGGCATCCTCAACGCTTGTATGAACAGATGCTAACTGCTGGTGAAATATTTTCTTACAGCTCTTCAGGAGTCTAGGTCCTGAATCTTGTCTTATCTCACAGCCATGTACAGGTCAAAGGAAGCTTGGAGCATCTCTTCTTGGAACTGAGGCCATTTCTTAGAGATGAAGGTCATCAGGGGTTATTAAAACTTCAAAATAAAAAGAAGTGCCTTCTGAAGAATGTTCTGTAATTCTCCCCCCTTCCTCTTCTTCATCTTTCCCACTTATAGTTGTGCACAGAGCTAATGACAAAGGGATGAAAATAAAAGTCTTGTTGGCCGGAAGAAGCACATATTTGTGTGGTGGGGAGAACTGAGCTGGAGAGCCTGCTTTCTGCCAGGAAGACAGCCTTCCCGGGGATCATCCTTCTTGAGTATGAGGGTTTGGAATGAACACAACATGACATAATTAATAAGCAGATCGGTGTCTGCACACAAGCTTTCTTTAAAGAATGTCTGGGATTCTGTGGGTGGGAAGAAGCCAGGACAGCAGGCTAAGGGTGAAGAGGAAGGGGCATCCACCAAATGACTCTGCCAAGGCCGTGCCTTTTATTGACCTGCTCTGTTCCTGGTCTTTCCTAAAGCACAGGAGTCGGGGTGGGGCAGGTGGGCAGTTTTCCTGCATCACCACTGGGCTTATAAACTGGTCTAATCTCTCTGGAGGGAAAATGGGTAAAATGTCACCATCTCTAATGAGTGCCCACTGCTGACTATCATAAACCACTAGGGTTTTGGAGCCATTTGTTACTCTAGTATTATTTAGCCCCAACCCGACTGAAGTAGTAGATAATGATGGACAGTTAGGCAAAAGGTATTTGCGTCCTACAAAAGAAACTTATGTGGCTCTAAAATTAGGAGATTGCACGTTTGTAAAAAAACAAAACAAAACAAAACAAAACAAACTTTTCTTGGTCGCACAGCGTGGCACTGGGACTTCAGTTCCTGACCAAGGATTGAACCTGTGCTCCTTGCATTGGAAACACAGAGTCTTAACCACTGGACCACCAGGGAAGTCCCAGATGGTTTCCACATTTATTCATGTGTAAGGTTCTCTGAAATGTATTTTCACATAGAAAAGCCATGACACCAAACAGCACACAGGGCATGGTTCTCCTTTGGCAAATCTAGACAAGTGGACTGTAGGTGTCGCTGGCATCTAAACACGGCTGACTGCACAATTCCCGTCCCCTCCCTTGGCGCTTGTCTCAGTGCAGGTCAAGGGCCCCGACCCTTACATGCGCTGCTTCATGATTTCAGCTTCTCAGCAGCTCTCATCTGCACAACACCACAAACACCCAGGAAATCACAGCCTCTGAACATCTTATCTTTATACCTCGTGGCATACATCACGCATGGTGCTCCCAGCACCATCACCATCTCACTGGGCGCTAAGAGGTGGGGAAAGGGCCTTATGGGCTTGGGAAGACAGCTTCCCCAACTCCCCGTGTGGCTTCTTTTTTTCTGTCACTCACAGCGGCACCTGGCAGCCCAGGATTTGTGAAAAGATGGATCACGTGGGCTTACCCCTTCACACAACTCTTTTTATCTCATGTTGTCCCCAAACTCAGTCTTTGGCACCCTCACCCCTTTCAATAGTACTGATGGCTAAAGTGACTGGCGTACAGCATGGATTTACTTTCCCAATTCTCATGGCATTGTGTGGGCAAAATGTGTGCTATCAGGGTTTGTTTATGCCATAGCCAAGCATCTTTGCTCAGTCACTCAGTCGTGTCTGACTCTTTGCCACCCGATGGACTGTAGCCCACCAGGTTCCTCCGTGCATGGGGATTCTCCGGGCACGAGTACTGGAGTGGGTTGCTATACCCTCCTCCATGGGTTCTTCCCAACCCAGGGATGGGACCCAGGTCTCCCGGATTGCAGGCAGATTCTTTACTGACTGAGCTATCAGCAAAGCCCTATTTATTAATAAATGCAGGTCTCCTTGGCCTTAGGAAGACTTAAAATAATTCTAACGCTAACTGCAGGTGGCGCTGTTGGTAAAGAACCCACCTGCCAATGCAGGAGATGTAAGAGACGATTGTTTGATTCCTGGGTTGGAAAGATCCCCCGGAAAATGGAATGACAACCCACTCCAGTGTTCTTGCCTGGAGAATCCCATGGACAGCGGAGCCTGGTGGGCTGTAGTCCATGGGGTTGCAAAGAGTTGCACACGACTGAAATGACTCTGCACACTACTACTACTAATAGTAATCACTGAGCTGGGCCCCCCACTAAGCACTTCCTGGATAATCAGACTCAGCCCTCACTCTGTGTCTCTTTGAAGGAGCAAGACAATGACCTGTGCTCTGCAGATGAAGATGCTGAAGGCTAGGAGGTGAAGTCCATGAGCCAAGGTCACTTAGTTTGGAAGGGATAATGCTGAGATTGCAATCCCGGTATCTTGGCCTCTGGATTCTGAACTATAATTCACCACTCTGGGTCCTGGGCTTGTTAATGGTGAGGCATGTGCTTTGACACAGTCCTCACTCCCCACCATGAGCTCCCACTGGATCTGAGTCAGTAGAGGCAATGGGAGAGAAGAAACTAAGAAATAAATCATCAAAGGCATCAACCTCAGCATGGCTCTCTCTCGGAACCTCCCAAAGTAAGATGGCACAGAGCCTGCCTGGCTGGTCATGAGCCGTTCCTCCAGTCATTCAATTTATCAAACACATCTTCCGCCTACGCCTACCAGGTATTCTGCGTTATTACACAAGGTGGATTTCAAATGGAACACACAGGGACCCATTCTTCCCCTCCTGCATAAGTCCTTTCCCTTTCCAACAGTGTTTTAAAAAATGAAATGGGGCAAAAATGCCAGTAACCTAACACCCCTGCCCACAACTGGTCCGTTTCTCTTTGGCCTGAAGTATCTCTCTCTTACGAGCCAGTGGGCAAAGAGCAGAGAAGACCATGATTTTAGATAATTTCACCTTCTTTTTAGTTCTGCAACCTTCACAACAAGGCCACTCATGCAGCTCACTTGGAGCATCCTTGTCTCCATCCCACCAGTGAAGCTGCAGAAGTAGTTTCCTTCTCTTAGAACCAGGCCCAGACACCTTCTGATGGCCAACAGGACCCTTGATAACCTGGTCTGTGTACAGCTGTCACTGTTGGCACTGCCTAGTAACTCTCTCTCTGCTGGACTTCTCTCAGTTCCATCAACACACTACATCCTTCCCAACCTCTGAGCCTCTGGCTCTATCATCCCCCCATGACCACATGAAAACTACATCTACCCCCTTACTCCTTGACTAGGTAAAGGGAAGTCATTCTTTAGGACTGACACACAGCATACTTCCTACAGGAAACCTGGGTTGGCTGCCACCTTCTCAAAAGCGCTTGCATGGAGTAAATGTATTTCCATCCTATCTTCCCAATTCCTCAGTAGTTTTTACTAAAATTATAGGGGCTGACCACAGTTTGACTATTTGACTCTTTTATGGTGTTCCCTGACCTTTTTATGCTTAAAAGTGTATCTATAAAATTTTGTTTGTGAAAAGAATCTCTACTTGAGAGGAAGTCTATGACACCACTGATGAGTTGACTCTCTGGCCTTTCCTGTAAGGTCCCTTTATAGGGACCTGGCGTGTTGCAGTCCATGGGGTCCCAAAGAGTCGGACACGACTTAGTGACCGAACAACAACAAACGAGGCCCCTGGAGGAAGGGCAAACTGCAGTGGTTTCTATTGTACGTGCCAACTGAAAAGAGGAATATGTTAAATTAAAGGGTATAACTGGGGCTCCTGTGATGTAATTTGCTTTTGTTTTTGTTTCCCACCCCTTGAATATGCACACTTCAATAAATCTTCCTCATCTGTCCAAAAGAAAACAACAAGACAAAAACCAAACCAAGAGCGATAGAGAGAGGAGATTACAGATTGCATGTCTTGTCTGATTCACTGTGCATCCATAGCACCTTCAGTGACCAATAAGTGGCCGACTTCCCTGGTGGCTCAGACAGGAAAGAATCTGCCTGCAATGTAGGAGACACAGATTTGATCCCTGGGTAGGGAAGGTCCCCTGGAGAAGGGAATGGCTACCCGCTCCAGTATTCTTGCCTGGGGAATCCCATGGACAGAGGCTATAGTCCATAGGGTCACAAAGAGTCGAACACGACTGAGCGACTAACTGTAAGAAAAAAATTAGGGCATGTATAGAAGGAAGGGGTTCAGCTGTGGGGAGGTCAGCCAGCTTTAGCATCAGAGACAGACATTTCAGTACCCGGTCTTATCTCTGACACTTCTCTCCTGGGCATGGAGTATTTCTCCCTCTATACCAGCGACGGCAAAAACTCCCGAGCAGGGGATCACTAGGTTTGTATTTTCCAATGCTGAGTTTTCCTCCCCATTCCTGCTGATGGAAACTTGTGCTTTTCTCCTGGGTTTTCTCTCTACTCCTTCACCAACTGTGCCCCGAGCCCACAATCCCAGCAGTCCCCCTCGTGGCTGCCTTTCCCGCTGTCATCTGAATGCATCGCTTTTGGCAAAAGCAATGCTCTTTCTGGCCGTCCTCAGATTTCCATCACTCCGAAGCTCGCCTCGCGTATGTTAGACTCACAGAGTCACCAAACACATCCTTGTCCCCTGCCCCAATTTGTCACAAGTCCAAGCCACTGACGAAGTGAGGGACCACCCCAGAACCCGCTTGCGTGGTCTTGCCGCCGCCCCTGTTCCCTCAAGAAGGATGACACAAAGGAGGCATTGTGCCAATCTTTGTCTGAGGAGGTCCCTCCCACCATACTGCTGCTGTTGCCATTAAGGACCGGCTAAGAAATGTTTATATTAATTCAAATGCTTGTTGGGGGTGGGGGTGCAAAACCAAACACCACCCGCTGTGGGAAAGTTGCAGGTGTGCTGCGGGGCGAGGATTAACTCCACTGTGTACAGCCTTGTTTCTGTGGTGACCACATGAGCTGCTCTCCTTGGACACGCTGAGGTAGGCTTGGATTTGCTGTGCTGGGTCAGTGCGCGAGCCTCTTCTGGAAAGCTTGGTGTCTGTCCTTCTGTCTGTTTTGGCCTCTGTTTCCCGCTCTGGCTCTCTCCTCTTCCCTCCCACCCCATTTCTCTTTGTTTTTCTCTGTGTGTGTCTGTGTCTGTCTCTCACACTTATTTTTAAGGACGGTTTAAGCCTCTTATGGCAGATGTAAAGCACCCTATACAACGAAGAATGTGTATCTACAAACACACAGCACTCTGCACTGCACCAGAGGACTGAATGAGTCCAAGCGGACAGGTATTTGAGCTCGTTTATGGGCTGAGGCATTCCGGCAGAGTCATTTGAGGAGCGCAGAAGATTCTCCTCGGCTGGCGCGTGACAGCTGGAGTGTGGTCACCCAGGAGCCAGGGCCACCCCTGGGCAAACCTGCTTGCTCCTGACATGGGCTGATCCACCAGACGTCCATGCCAAGGCTTGCTCTCTGCCAGGTGACCAGGCACACGCTCATCCGCACACTGAGCATCTGGTCTCGTTTACAAGGCAGCGCTCCTTGTGTCCACTCGGCCTCGGTGGGGCTGTCTGGGGCACGATGCACTCTGCGCCAGGAGAGCTGGGAACATGAGCGAGTGTGCCTGCGTGTGCGTGGGTCCATGCACTAGTGTGCAGCTGAAGTGCTCCGGCCTGAACAGCTCCTCGTCGTGGCCTATCTCACCCTAGCCAGGTATAAATATATCTGTTCCTGGCCAAACCGTCTCTCTTCTCAACTGGGACATGCCCTCCAAACTCGGTGAGACAGGAAAGAGCCCCAGAGTTCCCAGGGCAGGGTGCAGGTCTGAAGGTCTTGCTTCCTCCTCCCTGCACAAGGGGACCTGCCCTGCCACCCTCAGCCCTCCGACCTCTTGTGGGGGTCCCGAGGCCTTCAAAGAGTCTGTTCCCTTGTCCCACAGTGTCCATGTGCTGGAGCCTAACGGTTTTGGCTTCTGGGGCCTGGGTGATGGGGGACCTCCCCCACAATGGGCCACTATTCTCTCCAAAGCCCCCAGGAAGGCAAGTGAGGGCTGAGCACAGGCAGCTCCTCCGTAGGAAGATGAAAGCCCCTCCCTCGTCACCCCGACCACCTCCTGCTTTCACACTATGCAGGCTGGGCTCTTTGATGAAGCCAGGGGCACAAAGAACACTGTACGGGGCTCACAGAGGCAGAGCGAGGGCTGAGACCCCTCTAGCACGAGAGCCTGGGAAGAGGGAGATGCCGGAAACTGCGAACGCCCTTTTGGGAGCTTGCTTTCTCAGGATAAGGCTTCAGGACCACAAAAAACATCTGGGCCTTTCTTTCTGTGAAAGAAAAGTGTTGCTTCACCCATACATGATGGATTTAGCCCTCAGCCCTTGTAGGGTTGCAAGAGGATCAAGGCAACCTTCAGGGCTGGCCTCCTGGGGGCCCGGCTCCATTGCCATCGCCCGGGCTCCTGTCCCCTGAGGCTAAACCCTGTTGAGTTTAGGACCTTAGTTCTGAGAAATCTGTGTCTTCTGCTTTATCTGGACACACTTCCATTCCTCCCTCCCTCCTGAGTCCAGTGTGCAGAGCCCAGTCTCTGGGGAAGGTGGGAGAGACAGCCTTTGTATACTTCAGTCCCTTCCAGATACACACCATTAGCACTGTTGTGTACATGGGATCCTTTCAGCATCTCCAAAGTCAGGTCTCAGGCCTCATCTCTTCTGGAAGTGCTGATTTTTTTTTTTTTTTTTTTTAATGATGCTGCTGAGGTAGGTGCCTCCTATGCCCACTTTTGGAAAGATTTTTTTTTTTTTTAATCACAAATGGGTGTTGGATTTTATGAAAGGCTCTTTTTGAAACATATAAACAACTCATACAGCTCAATATCAAAACAAACAAACCAATCCAAAAATGGCCAGAAGATCTAAGGAGACAGTTCTCCAAAGAAGACATACTGATGGCAAACAGGCACATGAAAAGATGCTCAGCACTGGTAATTATTTTTTCCAGGCAAGAATACTGGAGTGGGTTGCCATTTCTTTCTCCAGGGGATCTTCCTGACCCAGGGATCGAACCTGGGTCCCCCGCATGGCAGGTAGACTCTTTACTGTCTGAGCCACAAGGGAAGCTCCCTGGTAATTAGAGAATTGCCAATCAAAACTACAATGAGGTATCACCTCACACCAGTGAGAATGGCTATAATTAACAAGTCTACAAAGAATAAATGCTGAAGAGGGTGTAGAGGAAAAGGAATCCTCCTACACTGTTGCGTGCATGCGTGCTTAGTCACTCAGTCATGTTCAACTATCCTCTCTTCATCGAATTTTCCAGGCAACAATACTGGAGTGGGTTGTCATTTCCTTCTCCAGGGGATCTTCCCAGCCTAGGGATAGAATCTATGTCTCCTGCATTGGCAGACAGATTCTTTACCACCGAGCCTCCTGGGAAGCCCCCTACACTGTTAGTGGGAATGTAAATTGGTAACAGCCACTATGGAGAACTGTATGGAGATTACTTTAAAAACTAAAAATGATTACTTTAAAACCAACGACCCCAATCCTGGGCATATATCTGGAGAAAAACATAATTTTAAAAGGTATATGCACCCCAATGTTCATAGCAGCACTATTTGCAATAGCCAAAACATTGAGAAACCTAAATGTCCACTGACAGATGACTAGATAAAGAAGATGTGTTACATATATACAATGGAATATTACTCAGCCATAAAAAGAATGGAACAATGCCATTTGCAGCAACATGGATGGGCCTAGAGATTATCATAATAAGTGAAGTAAGCCAGAGAAAGACAAACATAATGTGATATCGCATACACTTGGAATATGGAAAAAGAAGTTACAAATAAAACATTTATAAAACAGAAATAGAGTTACAGACAGAGAAAACAAACTGATGGTTACCAAAGAGGGGAGAGGGGTAAATTAGGAGTTTAGGGGTAACATATACACACTACTGTACATAAAATAGATAACCAACAAGGACCTACTGTATAGCACAGGAACTATATTATCTTGTGATAACCTATATTGGAAGAGAATGTAAACAAAGAATATATATGTATGTTTATATATGTGTGTATAACTGAGTCACTTTGCTATACACCTGAAACTAACACATTATACATTACCTATACTTCAATAATTTTTTTTTAAAGTAAAATGCTCCACCAAAAGGAAGGAAAAATAACGATACTGCTGGACTCTTGGCTGGTTAGGAGCTCGCTAACCTCCCTCTGTTCCAACCAATACAAAGTAACCCAGTGTGCATTTACACATCAGCCAAGGAGTGCTTGAAATGCAGATCTTCAGGCTCCACACGGGGATTTCAATTCTGTAGGTCTGGCAGGGTCTGAGAATCTCGAACCCCTCGGATCCTGCAGGGATTCCTGTGTAAGTGGTCACCAGATCCCCACTGGGTGGGTCGTGAAAACCATGACATCATGAAAATCACAATACCTCCCTTCAAGGACTGCCATGAGCATTAAGTGATGTAATGTGCATTAAACCCTTCGCATGGTAACTAGCACTTAGTACCTAGTAAACGCTAAAGCCATGGCAGAGGCTGCTTCAGTAACATTACTATATCGACGAGGAGATACTTCGATTATTTCCTCTCAGCACCAGGTCACCCTAATTTGAAAAGACACTCCCTCTCACTCACAGCATTCCTTTATTTCCTTCTGCTTCTTTAGGCTCTGTTAGTATTGCTCACCTCCTAAAACAGCCTGGCTACTAGATATTTTTGCATGGGTTCCCTGCTTCATCTCTAAAATGTTTACCACAGCTTATGTTCATTGAGCCATTTCTAGAACATTGGTTGGCTGGGGGCATGGACTTGTGTAATACACACAGAAACTATGAGTTGACCAGCCTCTCAGTTTTCCTCACCTGAGGCCAGGACTATGCCTTTGACTCAACACAAAGACTGACTCTGACGTTTCCCAGGCATCTACTGCTTACTCTAAACCCCACTGCCTGCAGAGGATGACTGTGTCCACAGCTACCTAAATTAGGATACAGATGGGAATAGCTCGAGACTTGACAGCATCCCCCAATTCCAAAGCTGAGTGTATGACAGCACCTCCTGCCTCCATCTGTCTGCTGGCTTCTGGAGGAAGTGGTTGGTTTCTCCGTCTAAGCAAGGGGACTGATAGTGGCTGTGGGTGGTCCCACAGTTCCGACCTAGAGCTCTCCCATCCTCCTCGGCTTCCACAAGTGGGTGTCCAGTTGATGGGGACCTTCACATCCACATGCCCACCCTTATCGAGTTCCTCTGCCCTTTGCTACTGGCGCCTGTGCTGTTTCTTTCACTGAAATGCCAACCTAAGTCCCAAGGTTTAGCCTTTCCATTAGATTGCTGTTTGTCCATTTAGACAGACCCTCTTTAGGGGTTTTTCTCAGAACTCAGACTAACTCAAGGCCTCTGTACTGAATTTGAAGACCAGAGATTCCAAAGAGTAGGGCTAATTTGCCTTGCTTTGCTCTCTGTGGTTGTAAGTAAACTTGCACTTTCCACTCTCCCACCTCTGCCTTTCATACTCCATTTCATTGTCTTACCGTGAAGTGAAAGTTGCTCAGTGGTGTCCGACTCTTTGAGATCCCATGGACTATACAGTCCATGGGATTCTGCAGGCCAGAATACTGGAGTGGGTAGCCATTCCCTTCTCCAGGGGATCTTCCCAACCCAGGGATGGAACCCAGGTCTCCCACATTGCAGGCGGACTCTTTACCATCTGAGCCACCAGGGAAGCCCCTATATTAAATGATCATGCTCTTTTATTTGTACACTTGTTTAACGCTTCTCTTCCCTCACAAAGCTGTGAGCTCCAAGAGAACTTTTGCCTTTTTTTTTGCTGCTGTTTTACCACACAGAACTGGACATGACACACACACATATGCACTTATTCATTCGTTTACTTATTAATTTTGAATAAATAAGTTGATGAAGCAAGAAGGCAGGATTATACATCTATGAATTCCCTCCCCAAATGCCTTACCTACACTAATAACCTACTATTCCTTTCCTACAGGGATTTTATGCGAACAACCTCCCAGAATGAGCTGTGACGACATCCGAGTCTTCCCAGGTAGATACACCCACTTCCACCTAACACAGAGAACTGTGTGTTCAGGAGTGGAGCTAGTGTGATTGGAAGAACACCAGGAAATGCAGCTGATCCTCAGAATAACTTCCCAACCTTTATGAAAAGGGGAAATCCTTTCAACTCAGAGGGAGAGAAAACCTTATCAGGAAGAAACTTCACAGACTTGAATTTCCACCAACGAACAGGAGATGGAGGGTGGTTTTGAGATGGAACACCTTGGACAGCCAGATTTTCAGAGCTCATGGATGAAAACGAGAGGGCAGAGTGCTACCAGGCGGAGGCTGGAAAAGCGCCCCTGGTGTGAGAGGTCTCCCCACACTCCACATGCCACTTGTGTGACAGAACCATCCCTCTCATGAGCCTGCTGACAAAACTCTGAATTTACATTCCAGGCAAGCAAGAGGCCCAGGGTCAGACCCTGGCTTGGCTCCAGCCAGCAGCCTGTTTGGGCACTGGCTATGAGTGTGGGAAATGGGGTAGGGGGATCTCAGACCCTGGCCTGGGGAACCCCAGGGGTGGCACTGGGATGTGCTCCAGGCGGGCGAGGGCTACGAACCCCTTCCCCACACTGGGGTCAAGGCGGAGGCCTGGGCTCCATTCTAAGAGATGGTGCCCAGGGGTGGGGGACAGGAAGGAGGCTTCCCCCAGGCCTGCGATGGGAGGCTCAGTTTATGGGGCGCCTGTGGCTTCGCTTGTGGGTGGAGAGGGAGCTGTTAAAAGCACTGAGCTGATGTGGACAAATAAAGATTTCTTTCTGAGGCTCCTTGTGTGGTTCTTCGTCCCCAGAAAGACCACCTCTCCTAGGTGAGCCTCCTCCTTGCCCCACAGCGGCCACTGCGGGGTTCTAAGCACAGAAAGTGCTTGGTGTAGAGCTGGGCATCTCACGGGCTCTGTGCTCCACCTGTGACCCCTTCCCAGGTGCAGAGATGAATGGCCTGAACACATGGAGCTAAGCCCAGCGGTTGTGGAAACCCCACGGCAGTGTCGGGGGTGCAAAGGGAGCCACGTTGGCTGGCACGCACAGCCTAAGACCCATGTTTTACAAGATCGAGCTGTGCTGAGAGGCGCCTCCGTGTTTTCCTATTTTGCCTCTCCCACACTTGCTGCGGCCTGGTGGGCGGCTTTCACTTTAAAGTCAGAAAACATTCCAGCCCGTGCCCGTTTGCTTGACTCCTGATACGCCTCATAAACTATTCACAAAACAAAACGATTCCTGCCCAAGGTGCTTCCCCATCTTCCTCTTCCTCAAGGTTTAATACCCGCCCACCCACACCCCCTGACTCCTTGTGCCCGCTCCACCCTCCTGGTTAAGCAACGAGGCCAGGCAGCCTGATGCAGGCACTGTGGACACGGCTTCACTCGCCTTCACAGCAGCCCCCGGGCCTCCTCTCCACCTTGGTCTTCTCGCCCCTCCCACGTCACTTCTGTCCTTCCGCACAAGCTCTGGATCCTCTCCTGTCCCTGTTCTTCAGCAGCAAGGGCATTTGAAAGGCTTTTTAGCAAGACTGCCCTTCACTCTGCCCCTGTGTCCCAGACATATAGGGCCTGGGAAGGCAGCCGGCTGTGTTTCCCAGGTCCCCCCTCTGCCCACGGAGGCAGATGGTGACTTTTAGAGCAAGGTCACTGGTGATGACTCCTGCAACTGACACATTCTCCCTTTAACCAGCTGTAACTTGGTGATGGGAGACTTTGCAGCAGAACCTGGGCTCAAAGCCTGGCTTGGCTACATCCTTGCTGAATGGCCTCCCTCAACCTTAGCTTCCCATCCACGGACCCCCTCTTCCATCCCCTCATCCATCCACCTGATAATTAATGAAGACCTATGATGGGCCAGGCCTTGTTTTAGACCCTGAGGACTTGCAGGGGATCAGCTGATGAGTTTCTGTCCTCATGGAACTAACAGCCTAATGAATGAGGAATACTAAGAGAACCTACCTCACCGATAGTAAGCATAAAGTACCATTGGGCTGAGCCACGTGAAACTGCATTTTGGTCAAAGTCGTTTGGGTAGTAACCATTTTCCATGAATGAAGTCAACAGTGAAGTATCTAGCACATAGTGGGTCCTCAATGAAGGGGCAGGAAACGAACATCTCATGCACACGGGGGTTAGGTATTCCTCAGTGAGAACAAAACTGTCTTCCCAATGTCTAGCTCATTCGATGAAAAATGCAGTTGACATCAGTTATTATTTACAGCTCATGTTTTTTTATTAAGTGTTATGAGCCCACGAAGTCGTGAGAAGCAGCTGACAGGAAGTAGCTTGTTGAGTTTTGCCATGTTTTAATGCTCCCGTCTGCCAGACCATATGACCAATATTTCAAAATATGCTGATCCTTTTCTTGAGTAAATCAGCAGAGCTTAAAACAGACTTTGTATTATTCAAAGCATCCACAGGGGATGAACAGGGGAGGGGGAAGACCCTGTGTTAAACATTTATGTCTCACCACTGAGTCACAAACGTCACCCATCTTCACTAAAACCTCTCCAAATGGCTGAAATAAATTTCATACAATCAGTCTATTTTTCCACCTTTCTAGGACCAAACTTTCCTATGACTCAGTGATTAAGAGCATGGGGCCTACAAGCTCTCCAGCCAGAGGACCTACCTTGAACTCTCAACTTCCACATTTTCTTCTTTGACAAAGTTCTAAGCATCAGCATCCAGTGGGAAGGTGCTTATTAAAGCAATCTAAGCAATCAACATGGTACTAGGATCAGTGATAGGAACTCTGTTATTATTTGGGGTGGGCATTTTTTAGCATCCACCTCTCTCATCAAGACTCAAAAGCTGTGTAATAGATACAGAATGTTTCCAGCACTCTGGATGGTTCCATTGGGCCCACTTCCCAATCGGTACTCTTCCTGGTAACCACTCTTCTAGTTTTTATCACCATTGATCAAGTTTGCTTGAATGTGAATTTCTTACAAATAAAGTAATAAAATATGTACTCTCATATCTGGTTCTTGTTCATCATAAACCGTGTTGTATAATTATAATTTGTTCTCTTTTATTGCTGTGTAATATTATGTTGTATGAACGTATGATAAAATTTGTCTCTTCTCTTGTTGGGTGCCATTTAAACTGTTTACAGTTTGGGGTATTTATAAATAGAATAGCTGTGAATACTCTTGTACATATTTCTGGTGGACATATATTTTTATTTCTCTTGGATTATACACCTAGGAATAGAATTGTTGAGTCATAGGTTATACTAAAATCACTACATCTTTTTTTTTTTCTAAAATAGTACATGAACTTATGTTGTCATCAATATTCTGTTCTATATCGTTATCAACACTTATTACTGTCAGGCTTTTATTTTTTAGCCCTTTGGTAGGCTGATAGTATCTCACAGGAGTTTTATTTTGTATTTTCCTGAACAGAAATGATGTTGGGATTCCTTCCATATGCTCTATTGGCCATCTGGATATCATTTCCTGTGAAGTCCCTGTTCAATTCTTGCCTATTTTTTATTATTCTGCTTTCTGACTTTTTCTTACTGATTTGAAGAGTTATTCTACATGCTGAATATAAGTTCTCTATTAGATTGCTTTATTTTGTATATATTTCCCAATTTTTTTCACTGTCTTGGTGGTACCTTTTGATAAACAAACATTCTTACTTTCAGTGAAATCTAGTATATCGATGTTTTAATTTTATAGTTAGTGCTTTATGTGACCAGTTTAAGAAATCTTTGCCTATTCTAACAATTTAATCTATCATAACTTTCTGTCTTGCTACCCTCCAGAGGGATCACAACTAGAACAAATTACACATTTTTCACACTCTACAGATTCTATCACAGGTCCAGACCCTTTGAAGGACCCCATGGCCAATGATTGGAAATAATTACATTTAGAGAAGATGATAGAGGCATGTCCATAGGTGGAATGAAATAGAGTGTATTAACCCAGACTCTGTCAGCTGTATGTGATGGGACTTCCATACAACTTTTTAAATAAACAGGGCATTAGTTTAGATGGCTAAACTGTGTTAGGGGCAAGAATGGAGCTGGCTGGCCTCAGAGACTATTGGAGTCAAGGATTTAGATGACCTAGAACTGTCTGATCTTTTTTTTCTTTCACTCTGCATGTCAGCTCTCTCCTGGCAATTTGGAGGAAGGAGGGATGGAAAGATATAGTGCTTATTTCCCTGTGTTAATATCCTCACAGCTCAATGAGCAGGAAGAAAATTCTGGGAATGTCTCTAGCCTGACTTGGGCCATGAGACCACTGCAAAACCAATCACTGCAGTTGGAATGCTGGCATAAAATGACTGGCTCAGCCTGGTCATGACCTCACCTCTGTGGCCAAGGAGGTAGGCTCTGTTCCCAGAGGAAGAGGCACTGGGCAGACTGAAGTGATACCATGGGTGGAGCTTTCAAGAAAGAGAAGCTCAGCCTAGGCACTGAAATGCTGAGTTATCCCATTTTTCTTTTAATGGACCAGTGACTTAAATTCCTGAACAGAGTTTTAGATTTTCCTTGGGTGACCAGTCCATCCCTCCATCTTGTCCACCCATCCATCCAGTTAGAGCCTCATTGATTCCTTATATTATTTGTAGCTTAACACATAAACACATACAAAGAGATAATTATCAAATAAAAGCAAAAATAGGTAATCAGATCCAGGAACAATCTCAAGAGACAAATGATGATGGTTAAGTATATAGGAGACTCAATTCGTCAAGGACAAGGTATCTTTTCGTCTTAATTTCTGGGCACAGCCTGGTGCCCTGTGAGAACTGATCTCTAAGTTAAAAAATTAAAATAACTAGAATCTGTCAAAAGCCTCCTCCACCCTAGGCATTTTGCATACATCATTTTTCATAATATTTCCAGTATTTAGGGAAATTTTACAAAACACAGTATAGTGATCAACATAGTCACTGCCTATGATACATAACTGGTAAGAGCAGTCATGTTTGACTTTCTGTTATACATGTTATTTTTAATCTGTGCAATAATTTGTTTTGTGGCAGAGACTATTACTCCCATTTTATATATGGGGAAATAGAGACTCAGCGAAAAAAAAAAAAAAAAAAAGAAAAGAAAGGTCAGACTGCTGTAAAGTTGCATCAGAGGGACTTGAACTGAGGTTTCTTCAACTCCTGACATGTACATTCTCCATATGCAATATTGCTTTTCATTGAATGAGCAAATATAGATCCCACCCCTGGCTGGTGATCCTTTTGCCACATCTGCCACCTGGCTCCAAGCTTGACTTCCTTTTCCCTCTCATACTCCATACTCATTTTCTCAGAAGAGATATATGAGTCCTGGAATATTCTGGAGCTTAGAAAAGGCCACTGAATATAAATTGGTGCAGCCACTATAGAAAACAGGATGGAGGCTCCTCACAAAACTAAAAAAACAGTTTCCATATGATCCAGCAAGCCCAGTCTTGGGCATACTCTCAGACAAAACTATAATTCAAAAAGATATATGCACCCCTACATTCACAGCAGCATTACTCACAATAGTCAAGACATGTAAACAACTTAAATGTCCATCAACAGAGGAATGGATAAAGAAGATGTGGTACATAAATCCAATGGAATACTACCCAGCCATAAAAAAGAATGAAATCATGCCATTTGCAGCAATAAGAATGGACCTAGATGTTATTATACTAAGTGAAGTAAGTCAGAAAAACCATACCATACCATATTTTATGGTATCACTTACAGTGAAAGAAAGTGAAAGTCACTCAGTCGTGCCTGACTCTTTGAGACCCCATGGACTAAACAGTCCATGGAATTCTCCAGGCCAGAATATTAGAGTGGGTAGCCGTTCCCTTCTCCAGGGGATCCTCCCAACCCAGGGATCGAATGCGGGTCTTGTGCATTACAGGCAGATTCTTTACCAGCTGAGCAACCAGGGAAGCCTGAGGTTACTGGAGTGGGTAGCCTATCCCTTCTCCAGGCGAACTTCCCAACCCAGGAGCTGAACCAGAGTCCCCTGCATTGCAGGCAGATTCTTTACCAGCTGAGCTACCAGGGGAGTCCTATCACTTACATGTGGAATATGACACAAATGAACATATCTATGAAATAGACTCCTAGATACAAAGAGTAGACTTATAGTTGCCAGGGGATCGTGGCAGGGGAGGGGAGGGGAGAACAGGAGGTTTGGAATTAGCAGGTGCAAACTATTATATATAAAATGGATAAACAACAAGGCCCACATTCAATATCCTGTGATAAACCATAGTGGGAAAGAATATTTATATACATAACTGAATCACTTTTCTGTACAGCAGAAATTAACACAACATTGTAAATCAACTATACTTCATAAAATAAAATTTAAAAAGGCTACTATGCCAATCTTTTATCAACAGCATCATTATGACCTCAAGCTAATTTGAACCCAAAGGCAATTTCCCTGTCTCCCCTAGTGCTTATCACAGAGCAGGCCCTCCTGAACGTTTGTATGCTGAAAGGAACAAATCTGGTCCCAGACAGGACCACCGCTAAGTCTCCACTACGTGTCTGATGACTTCCTGCAGTGTCTCAGGCACCACAATATGTGCCCCATCACCCGAATCTTCATCTGGGCTTTAATTTACATGTCACTTCTTTGAACAGCCTTCACTTTAGCCTCATCACTCAATTCTTTCACTTTTCCTTATTTTTGCCACAATTTTGCAAAGTATATATATTTAGTCTACTTGTTTTCATCTTCCAACACCCCCATACATACTATAAAGTGCCAGAGCAGAAACTTCATTTGTCTATCCCAAATGCCTACAGAAGTAACCATAAACAATAGGTGCTCAATAAATACTTGGATTGTTTACATAGTTGGACTGTTCAGATTTTCTCCGAACTTGTAATGTGGAACCCAGAGTCCTTTACTAAGCACTTATTATATGCTAGGTACTGTGCATTTACTACATGCTAAGCAAATGTAGGTTATCTGATTTGTAGCTCAAGATAATCAATGAAGATAGGAATTATCATGCTTCACATTTTGTACTTGAGGAAAATGAGACACAGAAAGGGTAAGTAGTGTGCTCAAGGTCACGCAACTAGAAGTATCAGAGATGAAGCATAAGACAGGCTTGTACACTCTCTATTCACTTGGACTCCAGCTCCTGTTCCTCAAAGCTCTCGGTCAGGTAAGCCAATATGACCAGTTGAATGCCAAGAGAGGTTCCCACTGCATGGTTTGTGGGCCACCATCTTTCCTAATGTTTGAGGAGAAGACAGTTCAAGAAGAGTCACCACTTGTGATCAATATAGGACATCCTGGCAAGAGGCCCAAATCAACAGGAATATAGTAAGGAATAGAGCAAAGACAAGGACAGCAAGGATGGCCCCTGGGGGCCCTTCCCAGGTGCCATTTGAAGAAAGAACCCCTGCAGGAGCTGAAGAGCTTGGGCTTGACTTCATCACTTTATTCCTGTGAACCAGGGCCAGGTTCCTCACATGTTCAAGCTTCAGGCGCCTCATCTATACAGTGCAGCATAATAACCCCTGCTACATGATCATCACTCAGTATCAGTCCTTATTTTCAATGTTACTACATGCTTTTAACTACTGATATTAGTCATATTATGCCTGTAAACAATGCTTAGTTGCTAAGTCGTGTCCCACTCTGTGTGACCCCATGGATTGTAGCCCACCAGGCTTCTCTGCCCGTGAAATTCTCCAGGCAAGAATACTAGAGTGGGTTGCTATGCCTTCCTCCAGGGGATCTTCCAACCCAGGGACTGAACCCAAGTCTTGCGCATTGCAGGCAGACTGTTTACCAGCTGAGCTACCACAGAAGCCCATTATTATGCCAACAATACTAATAAGAAGCATTGGACAGGAGACAAAATCTTGGCCCTAGGCCTTAATGTTAACGCTTAACCTCTTAAAGCCTAAGGGGCTTTATCTGAATTCTGGGCTAATCAGCACCTGCTGTATAGACCAACCAACCTTACAGGATTTCAAAGATGCTGAAGGTATTTCAATGAGGAAAAAGGGTGAAATACATGGAAAGTTTGTTCTTTTAAGCATAGTTGATATGTAGGATGGAGAGAAAGCAAGAGAGGACAGGGTCTGGAAGCTCTTTGCTTTGGTGGACTTGCCCTTGGCTGCTTGGCGACCTGTTGGGACCTGTCACCATTGGAAGGGAGCAAGTCATGATCCCATGTATCAGGGAGCATTGCCTGAGGGGAGTGACTTGAATTTTGTGATCACTGGTAGAACCAGCCAGTTCTGAGAGGCTGCCTGCTGGATGTAGATTATTTTTGTTCTGGCAGTCCCAGGCCTGGATTGATAAGGCAAATGACAGATGAGCCTTTGGACCAATACCGGAAGAGCTTCTGATTGAGAAGATGCCGTGGAGTAGAGCCGCCACCAATGGTGCAGAATTTTTCTTTAACATCCAATGTACCTCATGTTCACACTAGTAATTGAAATATATGCTGTTTATTACACTTGCATATGTTTGTAATCAAGGTACAACTCCCGTGGATGAGAAGCAAAAAGCTATAATTTGCTGCTTAGCATCATAGCTGTCGTACATTCATTTAAATAGCTTTATTTATCTTCTTCTCCATAAAGAACCTTCCATATTGCAAATTTATTGAACGGTTAATGGCCTAAAAGTATGGGGTTCATTACAGAACGATGTATTTATTGCAGTGTTAATTAAATAAAAGCATTGTAATCTTTCCAAATTGAACAATTATGTTCATTTAAACATTTTAAACAGAAAAATCTTTTATATACTAATTGAGTTGCATAATGAAAAGCATGTGTAATGGAAATTTAAATCAAAACAAATACTGAAATAATTTGAACAATTTTTTTTTTTTAACAATATAAAATGCCTACCTCCATCTTTATTAGAGATACTCTAACGGCCAGCTCGCTTTCAGAACTCGTGACCTCTGAGCAGAGTATATGGTTTCAGAGCCCATCGGCCACCCTCATGAGCTGGCCAACCCTTCGACATCAAAGTTCTGGTTGGCTACCAGCCGCAGCCCCTGACACTCTGGCTGTTAGCCTGGATCCTGACAGGCTGGCTTGAGGCCTGTAGGCTGAGCTGACAGCCTTTTCTGCAGAGTCTGATGAATGGTTTCTGGCAACAGACAGCTATGTTCTGACTGCCTATGAGAGCAGTACCCCATCTGAAAAATGTACACTGTCTCTCATGGCTTGCCTGGGGGTCGAGGCTTCACAAGTGCCTGGGGCTGATGATTTTTTACACCCAAGAGGGGTCTTTATTTGGTCTTGAAATTCCCACCATCTCCCCATCTCTGTCGGGCTCTGAGAGGGTGGTGACAAAAATGGTGCCATCGTCAGCATTAAAGGGATTAGCTTGATTCGGGTGCTCCAGCAAAGATTTTTCGCTGCCTATATTTTGTGGCTCTAGCCCATGCTTCAGTTATTTAGGGCTAAGTCTTAAAGTAACATTGAGATGGTAGGAAGGGGTGTGGAGGGAGAAAAACAGGCACATTTTTCAACTAGATGCTCATTTCCTGGTTCCAGAGAAAGATTTATGTGGGATCCTTGGTTTGCCCACGTCTTATTCTCCCGTTTTGAAATGGCCTTTAGTTTAGCTAACTTCCATTAATGCTACGTCTTGGATGCATGGCAAAATGCAAGAGGCTTGCCTTCCATTTTCTGACACCTAGAGTTGCCGGGATTATCGAGAGGCTTAAGAATAAATCACCGTACTAAAACCTTCAATTATTAAAAGGTAGAAACAGTAAGTTGCTTTGGAAGCAAATTCCTGCTTGCCTTATCCTTAGGATAAAGTTTAGAAACAGTAATATCTAATAATAATCCTCATACTGATGAAATACATTAATAAAAAAGGCTTATGGCAGCATAAATGAAAAAATATGTCTACTCTGAGTAGGCATGTGATTCAGGCATATTTACCATTTGTCTCATTCACGAAAACTTGCCCGGAGTGTCACTCAAGCTGATAAGATTTAAGTGGATACCAAAAAAATTCCTAAGGTCAGCTTACTATGGCCAAGGTTGTAGTGGCAAGGTTGATTAAAAGTGTGTGATACTGGGAGATGCATCTCTGGCTGAATCACAAAGTGTCTAAAAGTTGGAGTCTGTTCCTTAAGAGAATCTAGTCACTGGCCTTGACTTCAAAGATGGGAAGAAAGAGACCATTCAAAGAAGAATCACATAAGCATGTCCTCTCATGCTCCCCTTTCTAGTGAGGGCCAGTCAGGTTCAAACTTCTAGTGTCATCTTGGGGAGGGGGTGAGGTCTGTCTTATTGGCTGGTGGGGGTGTTGCCACTTAGAAAAAAGGTTTCTATCCTTTGACTAACTTCTCCATGCTTTTCACAGACCAACTGCTGATGCCTCAAGCTCACTTTGTATATAACTTCTTTTCATATATTTTGGTCCGATTCCTAAAAATCATTGAAAGAAACGTTGGGCAGAAAGTGACACAGAACCAGCTCCCGGTTGGGGATGGTTTAGAGGAAAGGTCCTGAGATATTTAATCAGAGTCTGACCCATATTTTACCCCCAGTGGCATCCCCATTTCAGCTATGAGATTATGCCTGGAATTTTCAGAGAAAGCTCTCACGGGGTACGAGGGATTTTTGAGGAGTAAAACTACTGACAACAATATAGTAATAAAAGCCACAATAACAACTTACCTAAGGTCAGACAGCTAGCAAATGACAGAATTGAGATTTGTGCTTTGCTAGTTTCACTCCCAAATCCACACTCTGCATCATTCTATGCTAGTCCTATATCATGCTAGTTATTTGAACACCAACTCTGTTCTGAAGTCATTATTATTGATTATGCTGATGATGACATGAACAGCTCCTTACGGACCTACAGTGTATCATACTTTACACATTCTAGGTCATATTATTTCGTGGTAGTCTCAAAACAATTCAGGAAGGTTGATATGTGTGTTGCTTTTTAATGAATGGGCACACTTAGGCTTGAGGAAATTACTGGATTTATTCCCAGGTCATATAACCAGTAAGTGGTAGGTTCAAGCTCGGGTCTGAGATTCATAATGTGTGTAATGTTCCCCCAACCATGCCTACTTCCTCTCCTCTCCTTTCAAAGGGAGAATGGACAGATTTAGTAAAACTGAAACCCACCCACATTGGTAAAGATCATTGGTCACAGCTACACAGGAGTCGGTGATTTTCATCCAAACAGAATGGGTGTCTGAACTATTTGCATTCAGGATTTCCAGAGCAAGAGCAGTCCTCTATTGACAAGAATAACTGCAATATGACCAGATAGTTTTGAGAAACAATACAGATGCTGGTTCCTTATGACTGCAGTCATGCTTACTGTGTATCCTGCTGTTCTTCTAACTCTAGGATATAGTCAGAAACACCTGCTTCTAAGGCTGAGGGTATCCACTCACCCACTTGTTCAGTCACTCGGCGCATTTTCTTGAGCTCTCCCTAACTGCTAGGCGCCGTCAGGGTGCTGTTGACACCACGGTGTCCAAAGCAGGAAGAAAATGGCAACTGGCCTCTGAGGGCTCACATTCCAGTTGGGGACACAGACTAAATCAACCGAAACTACAGCAAAAGAATACTAGCAACCTCCAGTGAAACCACTCAGGCATAAATACATTTCCATCTTGAAAACAGGAGTAGTGATCCCTGCCCAGTCTGAGCATTGTATATAGCCTTTGTGCCAGGCAATGCACTCAGTGTTGGGAATAAAACAGAGAAGATCCTGCATACCTGGATTCACAGCTTTGAGTGAAAATAATACATGGGTAGTTTATAAAATAATTATAGACTGTGATCAATCTATGGAATAGTAGCAAACATCTCCTATAAAGGGCCAGGTAGTAAATATTTTAGACTTTGGAGGCCATATGATCTCTCTCCCATTGCAGGATGAAAGCAACCACAGATGATGAATAATTGGCATGGCTGTGTTCCAATAAAACTTTACTTACAAAAGCAGGTGGCCCACCAGACAACACCCTTGGGCCATAATTTGATGAGCCTACTCTAGAAGATAGCAAGGTGGGCACCACTCAAGTCTCCAGGGAGGTGTTCTCTGTGAAGGCTGCCATTTAAATGGTGCACCAAGAGAGAAGCTGGTCATGAGACAAAACATTCGAGGCAGAGGACCAGCGAACCCAAAATGCTAAAGTGGGAAAGGGGAAAAGGTCTATGGAATGGCTGAAGGCTGAGTGATAGGTGTACCACAGGTGTGAGAGGAAGAGGGATGTGAAGTGACTGAAAACGCGTGCAAGGACCCAAGAACAGGGAGCTTTTACGCCCCCCATCAAAGGCAGAGACCTCTTATTTGTCTATGTAGATTGGGAGATGGGGTATGCCTATCTCCTTCTAGAAAGGGGATCCCCCAGAGCAGTCAATCTGTTTGTCTGCGGTTGGTGAGGCATCTCCTTTACTTTTCACAAAGGTGATGATGCAGAATAGGATGCCCAGGGTCAACCACATGAAGCTGACTTCACCCAGAAATCCTTGCAAAAACCCCAATCAGTGTTTTGGGCCACTTTTCTTTCAGTGACGGCTGTTATTTAGAGCCAGTAATTGTGCACAGCTATTATTACCCAGGATGGGGAAGCCTTAGCAATTCACAAGTTCAGCTCAGATAAGCTGTTTAATAGTTGGTTGCTTAACCTTCCCTTATGAGTCAACATGATACCCTCCCCTCCCACCTTCCCTAGAGCCCAGGGCCTGACCTGCAATCCCCTGGCCTCTGGACGCTGATGGGGCCACTGGAATTCCCTGCACTTCTGTGGTGTATTTCCCACTGTAGCTGCTCACCAGGAGAGCTTCTGCAAGATCCCAGACAGTTTGGTCCTCCCCCTGCCACCCTCATACACACCCCTCCCTCGGGCTTGCTCTTCTATAGGTAGCTTCCTGCTGTGGGGAGTGGTTTCTAATCATGGGATCACAGGGAGAGAAGCATTCAGAGCAACACAGAAGGTCTCAAAGTCTCTGAGAACTTTCTTTACGCCCTGGATACTGCCAAGATCTTGCTTTCCCACCTTTATGGAATTTCAGGGGATGGTGAAGATGCTTTCAGCGAACGTTTTCCAGCCTCACGTGTCCCATGATCGTGACATCTGTCTTCTGTTGCCTGCGTATATTTTTTCTGGATTGGATAAAATTTTCAACAAAGATTTCTGCTTTTATTTCCGGAAATCTTGTGCGTCACTGTAAATCATATGTAATTATGTGTATAAGAACCAAAAAAGCAATATTTGCGTTGGAACTCTGAAGCTTTGATTTGGCTACTTTAACCAGTTATATCCAATTGAATGGAGTCATTTTCAATATTCCCCTCAAGGTAGTTAAGTAATAGTAATGGGGCTTTCCCAAAGGGATCTAGTGAGAGAGTCAGTTCATTAGCAAAACAAACTCATTATCTTTAGTGGATGGATTGGTCCATGATAGCACGATACAAAAAAACGTTCATTTTTGATGAAATGGCCAAAGTAGCTGCTGTGTGTATGCGGGGCGGGGGGGGGGGGGTGGGTATTTTCATTTGAGTCATCTTTTACACTGTTTGCAAGGAGACACCCCACACAACAGGCAGGCGATGTTGAGGGGCAACTAGATTCAGGCTGGCAGGAGGGCAAATTTTCCCAAAAGGCATAACCTATCACCTGTTTTTGCCACTGAAAAGACTGGTTATCAGCTCCATGCTATTATCTGCAGTGGTTGAAACCATCTCAGTGCATGTGGAATCACAGCATGTACAGAACATTTCTTCCTGAAGCCTCTCAATGAGAAGTATTGGTTGCTAGCAATGTAAACTGGTTTTGGCTAATTAAAACCTTGGGGCATTTATTCAGAGGCTACTGGGGACTCACAGAGAGATGACTGGGAAGCTGTCAAGGTGAACAGACACCAAGGGCTGGTGGGAGGACCAGGAAGATGGGAGCAGAAAGGAACTGAAGCCACAGTCAGGTCAGCCTGGTCAAACAGGATTGCTAGTCTGAGGCCTGACCCCTGAGACCAAGGTTCCAGATCCAAGGAAAGAGCCAGGCCCTGTCTATGCTGTATCTGTGAAAGGTGGGTCTGGCTCTGGCACCTTAGACTACCACGAAGGAAGGTGGTGATGAAATTTCACTTAATTGAAGGCATCATAATGTGGCCATAGGAAGAAGTGACTTTCTGGTAGAATAAAACTAATATTCGTTTTATTTTCTTGGGCTCCAAAATCACTACAGACAGTGACTGCAGCCATAAAATTAAAAGATGCTTGCTCCTTGGAAGGAAAGCTATGACAAACATAGACAGTGTATTAAAAAGCAAAGACATCACTTTGCCAACAAAGACATCTAGTAAAAGCTATGGTTTTTCCAGTAGTAAAGTACGGAAGTGGATGTGAGAGTTGGACCATAAAGAAGGCTAGGCACCAAAGAATTGATGCTTTCACAATGTGGTGTTAGAGAAGACTCTTGAAAGTCCCTTGGACAGCAAGGGGATCCAACCAGCTAATCCTAACTGAAATCAATCCTGAATATTCCCTGGAAGGACTGATGCTAACGCTGAAGCTCCAATACTTTGGCCACCTGATGTGAAGAGCAGACTCTTTGGAAAAGACCCTGATGCTGGGAAAGATTGAAAGCAAAAGAAGAGGGTGGCAGAGTATGAGATGGTTAGATAGCATCACTGACTCAGCTGACGTGAATTTGAGCAAACTGTGGGAGACAGCAGAGAGAGGAGCCTGGCGTGTTGCAGATCATGGGGTCGCAAAGAGTCAGACAGGACTTAGCAACTAAGCAACAACAGTATATTCGAGTAATTTGTAAATTCAAAAGAAAATAGATGGTGAGTAAGCAGGGAAAGGAAGAGTAAGAGAGGGAGAGATGCAGGGGGCGAGGTGGCTTTTGCACACTCTTTTCTGTTAAGAGAAAAACTAATAGGTAGGTGCTATTGACTGAAAACCTCCCATCTCTACCAGGATTAGATTCCAAATTCCAAGTTTCTTAATCCCTTTATCACTCACAGGTTTTCTATTCTACCTTGTGATAGTGGCAGTTGGAATTAGGGGAGTGAAGGGAGAGGCTAGGGGACACAGGCAGGAATAGTTTGGTCACATTAAATCCTTGAAAGATAAATGTATTAGGGGCCTGGGATTAAAATAGACAAACTAGTATATAAAAAATACAAAACCAACAAGGACCGACTGAATAACATAACAAGTACACTCAGTAACTTGTAATAAACTCTAATGGAAGAGAATGTAAAAATATATACAAAAATATAAAGTCATACATATATACACACATAGCTGAATCACTTTGCTCTATATCTGAAAACACAACATTGTACATCAAATATATTTCAACAAAAACTAAAAACAGACCCCAAACTCCACAAAGCCCCATTTTTCTTTTGCTAAAAAGTAATACAAGAAAAAAATGTACATATTTTAGGAACTAAATAGTGTCATCTCAATATTGTTCAGGCTATCATACACCAGTCTTCAATCATATACCAGATAGTGTGTTCTTCTGGCATAGAAGAAAAATGTGTCAGTTCCTATGTTGCAATTTCTTCTGGAATTCAGCTTTAAAAGACAAGCATTTATCTTATTGGACTATTAACACCATTTATCTCCAATTTATGAAATGTTTTCCTTTATCCAACTCCCTTCAACAGTCATAGTTTTCACCCCACAAACACATACGTATCACAAGCTGAGCTGCTAAATACAGTGAGACAAAAAATGTCTGGGAGTTACAGGGTATTTTATCGAAACACTTTCCCCATTGCCTGTTGAGCATTTCTTACTATCTGGTTATTATATTTAGTGGTCATCTAAAACGACAAATCACTAGAATTGAAGTAATTGCTTACACAGAAAAAAATCAGAAATCATTAGGAGGTTTAAAATTTCATTTGTATCCATGTAATTGAGTGAAGTCATACAAAAACAGAGACTAATTTTATGTCCTCTGCCCCTCAGTGTGAACACAGCACTGGCTTCCAAATAGAAAAGTCTTGCTTCAGAAACAAGTCAATGCTTCGATAAATATTTGATTCAGAAGCTCAGCTTGAACCTCAAGGGATGGAGTGTACTGAATAACTCTGATGTATCCAACATGCCTCCAGGTCACCCCGGGGACAAGCAGTGTCCCTCGCAGGAAGGCTGACCATCAGGCTTTCCAAGTACACCTCTCATCTCTCTCTGCGAACAATCTGGCTTGCCTGTGTTTGCCACACAGTATTATTCCCTTTCTGAAATGCAAATTCACACTGTCCCTCGAATCCAGGTGAATACTCAGCACACCAAATCACTGATTCCAAGGCCAGGCATTGAGTAGCGACCTATCAAGTGATGACATTTTTTAGATGTATTGGGTCCTGAAAAGGTGTTTGAAACAAGAATCAAATTAAAAACTGAGTGGTTACATATGTGTAACCGACTCTGTTGCAAGCCATTAAAATGGAATGTGTGGAGGACGCCATTTCCCTCAATTCCAGAGACCCTTTCTCTGCGAGCTTGAATGGAGGCTGGGCCATTTTCCTGACTGTTCAGGGAGGTTACTGCCCACTCCGTTTGAAATGCGGGCAGGACTCACCTTGGGATCCCAGTCCAGGGTTCCCATTTGTGGGAAACCTGATCGCAGTGGTAATGATTTGACTGCTGAAATATTGCCTTTCAAACACGAGACCTGCCCCCTCTTTAAAAAAAAAAAAAAACCAAAAACAAAGTCTGTATCGATTGTATCTGAACCAGCAGTAGTCCTAACAGCCATCTCTCCTCTCAGGGAGAAACGAGCTCCCAGCTTTTCCCAGGCTCGAGCACTCTCCCACCTGTCCTCAATTCAATGCACAAATGAAAGACATAAATCTCTGTGACATTTTGGCATAAAGCACCTACTTCAGATGACTCCTCTAGGAAACTCTGAACCCAGGTGTTTGGTTTTTGCATAAACTTTGCAAAATGAGAATTGTAACACGACTGTGTGTACACACACATACACGCACACCTCCCCCCTGAAAGGTGGCTGCATATGAAATGTGGAGGTGGGTGGGGGCAGGAGAATAACATGTGTGCAAACTTAATATATCTTTTCCTCACCTTAAGTTGGGCCCAGACAGTTAAATTATAATTACAGCCCCATCTGGAGGGGGAGCAAGTACAGTACGACAGAGTGCCAAACCTTTCAGCCATGGGTACTTTGTCAGGTAAAATAAACACACGTCCCGTGTTCAGCCTGGGGTCAAACTCAACAAAAGCTCTGAAAGATGGGACACTCATCAAGAACCAGGTTGTGAAATGGTCAGGGCAACAGCAACAACGGGAAGAAGGAATAAAATGGTTGGTTACTTCCCTCCAGCCAGATGGCTCAAGAAGACTGCTCAGGGCTTACCTTCAAGGGATACAAATCCTCGGCAAGACTCGTGGTGGACTGGTGCCGCTGCCAAGTGTGATGGAGAGTGGGAAGCAGTCCTCCTCTGGCCAGAGAAACTGGTCCCAAGAAAGGCAACGGTGCAGGCTGGGCCTTGCCCATGCGTGGAGTGCTTCAGGGCAGCGAATCATCTCTCTGGTTACAAGGTGGTGAGGCTGTAAAAGTAGAAACACTTGGCGACTGTGTTCCCTGACCAATGAAAGAAGCTCATCTTGTTGGCTAAGAGAACACAGGTGATGCAGAGGGCGGGGAGAGAGCGAGGGTCCTGAGTGCGTTTGAGCCCCTGGTTGCTATCATTCTTGACGCCAGTTCATGCTATATCTTTTCCGCAGCTGGTTCCACAAAGTAATTGCTCTCCTTTTTGCCTAATCTAGCTCTGAGTTTCTGTCACTTGCTATCAAAAGGGTTCCGTCTGACATATCAATCATAAAATGAAATTTATAAATGGTTTACTTCGATCGAATGGTATCAATGCTAATACTAATTGATAACATTTATTTAGGACTATGTGCCACGCCCTATCCTAAGAATGTTCTGTACATATTTTCTTCCATTTAATCCTCACAACCCCATGAGGAAGAAGCAGTTCTTGTTTCCCTTTTAACAAATAAGAAAGTTGAGGCACAGAAAGGTATAGAGACTTTACCAATATCTCACAGCTAAACCCAGAGCCCAGCCTTTTTATGACCAGCCTTTTTATTCTTCCAATATAGGTTCTGATAACTGTTCTTGAGTGAGAAAGTAGAGTTAAAGCCAATGTGTTTAGAATTTATGCCCAAGTCTATAAACAATTATACTCATACCCCTGCGAAGACAGAGTAACAGTTGTTAGGCAAAGCCCAGATCACTGTTTCTGACTTGGTTTCTGATCTGATGGGTGTGAATGAGAGAGCATGCCTTTCTAACAAGTTTACAGGTGATGCTCATGTTTAGGTCTCAGTGCCTTTACCATTGCCATCAACTTGTTTGTAAGCACCTATGAGGCATCCAGTTAATTCAATAAACTAAATCAGCCCAAATTGAAGACTTAGCCACCCTGCTGATAGATTAGCTTGACTGGTCTGTGTTCCAAAATGGCCAAATCAAAGTGAGCATAATTCAGGGGCTCTGAAATTAATAAAATGGCACACAGAAATATCATAACTTTTACAGGCAAGGAAGTAGCAAACTACAGTCTTTTTTTTTTAATAGTATATTATATAAAAATAACTTGAGGTGATGTGTTACTAGTTGTTGTCTAAAAACATCACAGTTCTTCATCACTATGATTTGTTGCCTAATGGTACAAGTATGCCTCGATGAAAGTGTATGCTTTCTTTTAGCTTAAACTTATCACAAGGATACAATGAGGAGACACTTCCCTGGTGGTCCAGTGGTTAAGAGTCTGCATTCTAATGCAGGGGACCCGGGTTCAAACCCTGGTCCCAGAAGATTCCACATGTCTCAGGGTAACTAAGCTCATGTGCCACAACTGCTGAGCCCACGTGCTGCAACTACTGAAACCTGTGCACTCAGAGCCCATGCTCCCCAGCAAGAGAGGGCACTGCAATGAGAAACCTGTGCACTGCAACTGGAGAGTAGCCCCGCCTGCCACAACTAGAGAAAGCCCACATGCAACAATAATGTCCGAGCACAGCCAAAAACAGAATACAACTGGGAACGATCTCACTGTTACCATCATTTATGTTAGCAGAGATCTGCCATGCAAGTAAGTTTTGAGCTGGGCTGATATCATTTCAGAGAAGGCAATGGCAGCCCACTCCAGTACTCTTACCTGGAAAATCCCATGGACGGAGGAGCCTGGTCGGCTGCAGGCCATGGGGTCGCTCAGAGTCGGACACGACTGAAGCGACTTAGCAGCAGCAGCAGATATCATTTTACTCTCTTAATTTTAATTCTTTTCTTTAAAGAGACCAAAAGATCGGTTCGCTCTACAAAGAGGAATTACAGTTGATTTTGTTCTAGGGTCACAGCTATATTCTTCGGTGGTACTGGGTAAATTGTAGACACGTTCTTTTTATATGCAAGGTTTCAGTTTAAAAACCTGAAATATTTCTTAGAGTCATAAAACGCACTTACAAATTAGTCTAACTGAACAAAATAGATAGGAACCCATGAAATTTCTTGGAAAAATTTTGCTTTTTTAAAGAAATAATAATCAGTTTTTCTTTATGAGAAAGACTGGCTGAAAGTTTTCTTTTCTCATGGTGGCTTTGTAGTGTTTTGGTGTCAGGGTTACGTTGACCTCACAGAACGCATTTAAAAATTTTCCCTTTCTTTAAACTCTGAAAGAGTTTATGTAAAATTGCTATTATTTCTTCTTAAATGTTTAGAAGACTTCACCAATGAAACCATTTGTGATTGGAGTTTACTTTGTGTGGGGGGGGGAAGGTTTTTAGTTTGAAAATGAAAAGAAGATTTCATTTTTTTAAACAGACTTATTCTTGTTAGTTTTTTTTTTTGCTTCTAATTATAGCTTTATTCACTAGTCAATTCAAAGAGTTATTCGACACATAATTGAACCCATCCTTGAATCTTTACAGTTTTTTTTTCTTGTGTTAGTTTTAATAAGTTGTGTTTTATAGAGGATGTACCCATTTCATCTAAGTTGTTTAATTAATTGTATAAAGATGTGTGGATCACAACCAACTGGAAAATTCTTAAAAAGATGGAAATACCAGACCACCTTACCTGTCTTCTCAGAAATCTGTATGCAGGTCAAGAAGCAACAGTTAGAACTGGACACGGAAGAACAGACTGGTTCCAAATAGGGAAAGGAGGATGTCACCCTGCTTATTTAACTTGTATGCAGAGTACATCATGAGAAATGCTGGACTGGATGAAGCACAAGCTGGAATCAAGATGGCTGGGAGAAATATCAATAACCTCAGATACGCAAATGACACCACCCTTATGGCAGAAAGCACAGAAGAACTAAAGAGCCTCTTGATGAAAGTGAAAGAGGAGAGTGAAAAAGTTGGCTTAAAACTCAACATTCGGAAAACTAAGATCATGGCATCCGGTCCCATCACTTCATGGCAAATAGATGGGGAAACAATGGAAACAGTGAGAGTAATTTTCTGGGCTCCAAAATCACTGCAGATGGTGACTGCAGCCATGAAATTAAAAGACACTTGCTCCTTGGTAGAAAAGCTATGACCAACCTAGATAGCATATTAAAAAGCAGAGACATTACTTTACCAACAAAGGTCTGCCTAGTCAAAGCTATGGTTTTTCCAGTAGTCATGTAAGGATGTGAGACTTGGACTATAAAGAAAGCTGAGCATCAAAGAATCGATGGTTTTGAACTGTGGTGTTGGAGAAGACTCTTGAGAGTCCCTTGGACTGCAAAGAGATCCAACCAGTCAATCCTCAAGGAAATCAGTCCTGAATATGCATTGGAAGGACTGATGTTGAAGCTGAAACTCCAATACTTGGGCCACCTGATGCAAAGGACTTACTCATTGGAAAAGACACTGATACTGGGAAAGATTGAGGGCAGGAGTAGAAGGGGACGACAGAGGATGCAATGGTTGGATGGTATCACCGACGCAACGGACATGAGTTTGAAAAGACTCAGGGAGTTGGTGATGGACAGGGAAGCCTGACATGCTGCAGTCCATGGGGTCTCAAAGAGTCAGACACAACTGAGCAATTGAACTGAACTGAACTGATTCAACATAACTCATTATGATTCTTTCTTCAATTTTTAAAAATTTATTTTGTTTTCCCCATTTTGATTCTTTTAATGTCTAAATAATCTGCAGTCATATGGCCTGTTAAAATCATTATACTGGCAAGTTGCATTGTCTCCTTTTTTTTCTTGATCAATTTTGCTAAGGGTTTGTCAATATATTCATCTTTTCAAAGAATACCTTTTGGTTCTGCACCTTTCCCCATTGTGTATCTGCTAGTTCTTTGCTTGCTAATCTGTATCATTTCCTTTCTCTTACTTTAATTTGCTAATTTATAGTTTATTAAGTGGAAGTTTAAATATTTTTTCCACTCTTTCTTCTCTTCTCATATATGTATTTAAAGCTACAGATTTGCCTCTAAATACTGCTCGAGCTGCATCCCACACATTTTGATATGTCAAATCTCATTTTTGTACAGTTCAGAAAATTTCATATTTTCCATTTAATTACTTCAACTCATAGGTTATATAGAAGTAGGTTATTTAATTTCTAAGCATTTCAAATTAGTTTCTAGTTCTTTTTCTATTATTGATTTCTACTTTGATTCTACTGAGTTGAAAAATATACATACTCCTTTAAAATTCATTGAGATTTGCTGATTGGTCTAGCATATGGTCTATTTTGGCAAATGTTTCATATACACTCGTTTTTTTGGCTGTGCTGGGTCTTCACTGCTGTGTGTAGGCTTTCTCTACTTGCGGAGAGCAGGGGCTACTCTCCAGTGACGGTGCATGGGCTTCTCACTGTAGTGGCTTCTCTTGTCACAGAGAACAGGCTCTGGGGGGCACGGGCTTCAGTAGTTGCTGCACGTGGGCTCAATAGTTGCAGCTCCCGGGCTCTAGAAAGCAGGCTAAGTAGTTGTGGCACATGTGGGCTCTTCCCAGAGATTCAACTGGTGTGCCCTGCATTGCAAGGCAGATTCTCAATCACTGGACCACTAGGGAAGCCCCACATATACTTTTATAAAATTTCTATTCAGTGATTATGGAATGTAGAAATCGAGATATGTTCAAGTAATCATGTTATAAGAAATTACTTTTTCAGAGAAAAAAAAATTAAATACTTTCTAAAGTTTAAAGGCTAAGAATACCACATTCAACTAAGTGCTTTCTTCTGGAATTTTGACATTTAACTCCTCAGCAACAAATGATGAGTATTTGTCTCGCTTCCATCTGACTATTCAGCATCTCTATTTGGGTGAAAGGAGTATTTCAAATTCATATGCCCCAAAAGGAACTCCTGGTTTCCCCTTCAAATCTGCTCCTTTTCCCATCCTTTCATCTCAGTAACTGCACCTCAGTGGTCATGCTGAAAATATTAGAAGTTGTCCCGAATTTCTCTTTTCCTCATATTTATATCTTTTCCACCTGAAAGTTCTATTCCCACTATTTTAAAATATGTCCTAATCTGACTGCTTCTCACATCCCCTCTACTACTTCCCTAACCTAAGAGCCTGTCACTTCTTTCAAGGGTACTACTTAGTCACTTCCTAATGGATCTGCCTGCTTTTCCTTTTTTCCTTCTCTCCCTCCTCCATCTCTCGACCCTGCCATCTACTGCAACAGGGCACACAGATTTTGCTCCTCTCATAACGGAGTCATTAAAAAATCAGATCAAATCATTACCTCATTAAGAAACAAAACAACTCAAAGGCTTTCTCTCACACTTGGAATATATCATAAAATTCTCAGTATGATCTCAGAGGCCCTTGGTGATCTGGCCCTTCCGCCCGCATGAATCTCCTTTTTCATACTTGTCCCCTTGCCCACTGCCCCAGCCACAGTGGCCCTCACTATGTTTGGAAAGTGTCTAGTTCATTCTTGTCTCTGGGACCTGGAACTTGCTGATCCCTCTGCCCTAGAAAGCCCCTCTTCCAGATCCTTATACAACCCACTCTTTCATTTCATCTTGATTCACATGCCATCTCCTCAGAGAGGTGGTTGTGGCCATCCCATTTAATACCCCATCTTACCTCCACTCTGCTATCCCTTGTTCTCCACTTATCTTGAGCAAAATGTCTTCACAGCACTTGCCAATATCTCATATTACTTATAAACTCATTAATTGTGTTTAATCTGTCTTCTGCACTGGAATATGGGTTCCATGAAGTGAGCACACTTGGACTGGTTTATTGCTGAATTCCAACCAGGTAAACCAGAGCCTGGAACACAGAAAACACTTAATAAATATCTCTTAGTTGAATGGATGTATAGATTGATGTGGAGTGGATGAATGTTTAACTGAACAAAAACAATTAGTTTACATCCATTTATATGAACCAAGTAAGTTCATTCTTTCTAGGCAGTGCTATGCTGTTTTAATTAGAAGGTTGGTTTACACATTATGAAACGTTAAGCTTCTCAAAATAATCTGTAGATTCTAATGTCACTAGTTCGGACTGGAGTTGTCACCAGTTACTGGAGTTCGTTTGAGAATGCAGAAACTCCATGCACAGACACAGGGCATGTACAGCAATATAGAATCACTCCATGTAGCACCTTTATTCCATGGTCATTCACTGAAATTTGCTAGTCAAGCTGAGGATCAGGTCCTTACTCTGACTTGCGTTTCAAACATTGGTTCTTAGCAATGTCAGAATAGGTTACATGATTCTCAAACTTTGCTTCTACCAATTGCTGGTGTTTGACAGAGATAGACCTAAGAAGTGCCTAAGAAATGACCATCTCTAAAGTGCTATGATGGCGGTTTCCTTCCAACACAGAGGATGAAATGACATTGTGAAATAGACTTTTCTCAACTGCTGTGGTAGGGCTTTCCTGATGGCTCGGGGTAAAGAATCCACCTGCAATGTAGGAGACCGAGGAGACATGGGTTCGATCACTGCATCAGGAAGATCCCCTGGAGTGAGAAATGCAACACCCTCCTGTATTCTTGCTTGGGGAATCCCATGGACAGAGGAGCTCCAGTCCATGGGGCTGCAAAGAGTTGGGCACGACTGAGCATGCACGCATACACCTAACTGCTGTGTTATGCATTCCCCTCTCCCAGGGTCTCCTTTTAAAATCTATGGTGCTGCCTGCCTTACTAACAGAGTCAAAAGTAGCAAGGGAATTTGCTGGAGAAACTCAAAAGTGACCAGGGACATGCATTTTGACTACCTGCTGTTTCTGATGATGCTTATTTAGGTCCTGGAAAGGCAGCCATGAATAAGATCAAGTCCCTGCTCTTGTAGAGATGCCTTTAATCTTGTTTGAGAAAAAGACTGTTTTCGAAAAGAAAAGTATAATATTTAGGGTTAAGCTGTTAAATCGTATATTCTTATATAGCCGTAGTTTTAGCTTGAAAACTTGTTCCTAGGTCATGTGCTGGAAAAAATGGTATCAGTGTTTCCTGGGGTTCTCCAGAGAGAACATAACTTCCAGATGTTCTTTCAAGGTGCATATTGGGGAGCATTCATGTTAGGAATGGGGGTCCCCTAAACACCAGCCTCCAGTCTGAGCCTGGTGGTTGAAATCCATGATGTCTACCCCACTATGAATATTTTACCTACAAATTCCACCAACCCCCTGTTGCATGTGTTCATTTACTCAGCCTGTAATAAATAGCTTCACATACAGAGATTCCATCTGAACACAAACAGTCCCAGCCTTTAGAAGCCTCTCCAGCAAAGCTCTTTGGGAGTGCGTGTGTGTTTCGGGGTAATCAGCTCCAGGCAACCCTGGTCAGTCATAGAAGTTGTCATTGCTGTCATCTTCCTATGAAATTCTTCATCCTTTTGAATGCTCATAAATGGGTATTTTCATGCAGAGTAGATCATTTTGAAATGAATTTCAATAACTCCTTCAGTGGCCGCCTGCCAGCCTGACAATGTCCGTCCTTGTGAAACTAGCCTCATGAGTGTGTTTGGAAGCATGCTGGCTTTGGTTTTAGCAACAGACGAGGCCGAGTCCAGAAAATATTTTGTGATATTTATTTTTATAGCATGAATGAGCAAAACATTCAAGAAAGTGCTGATGGGTTTCTAATTCTCAAACTACAACTAAGAAAATAGAAATTTGAATTTCCTATTCCACCTCTCAACCCCACCCCATTCTCCCTTTTTTCCAGTGGGAGCTGACCTTGCTGGCTTTGGCAGAAGCAGGGATGTGTTGAAATGTTGTAAATTACAGTTAATGTGATATGATTCTGTTTATCCTTGTCCAACACTGTTGAACCTACCAATTTTTCCCTTCTTGGCTTTCCATGAATTAAGGCAACCAGAGAATAGCCAGTTGGAAGACTGGACCATTTTCCTTTTCAGTCAGAGTGAAAGACAGGCACAGCCGATGAATGCTGGCCCTAAAGAAAAGGTTTTGTGCTTTGACAAGACGTTCAGGAAAAGCCCAAGATACTGCCCTATGTGCTGCTGAAGACAAAAGGATTATATTTTGGGATGTAAGAAATAGAAAGCATGATTCAATTTCCTAAAGGATTCACACCAACAATGTTTAAATGAAAAATGTCATGAATTTCGTTAAGTAAGAACTGAATATTAAAGAGACAGCTGCCATCTTTTGGTTTCTCATTCAGAGCTGGAAAGGTTACCTCAAGGAGATAGTTTCTGAAAGGGTCTTACTGTCCTAACCATGACTCACTCAAGAGCACCGTATCCTCACAGGCAAGCCTCTTAGATGCAAGGGACTCAGGCAGTCTATGACCAGTGCAACTCAATTGTTCATGGATTTGTTGGGAAAATACGGTATCTGCCAGATTTCTATTAGAAGTCAAAAAAGCAATAGGGTTTTCTTTTCAAGTAAGTTGAGGTTCTAAGAAGAGAATGTATTAGGGGTGTGGAGTTCTTTAGGGGGGACTTTTTAAAAATCCACACACATGATTAGAAATAATAATCTTGAATAAATGGGGAAAAGGTCAAAATTGATCTTTTTCCGATCTGATTTATTTTGAATATTGCACAATCCAATTTTGCTTTGGTTAGATGAACAAAAATGCCAAGTAAAGCCTTTAAAGAATGGTAGAGAGCAATTTAAGAAAAATCCATTTTATCTCACAGTTAATAACTGACCTTAAAAAAATGCATAAAAGGTGATTAGGAAAGTGTGATGTGAACTTAAAACAGAGACTGATGAGCGTTTTGTTTTCTAAAGCAGACAGATGATGTCTTCTGTTCATGTAGGGAGAAATGACCCCTTGACAACGCTCTTCTACCCTACATTCAGTGATGAAGCGAATAACTCAATTCCTTACATTTGCCTATCATGTTACATATTTGTATATATTCAATTAAAAGTCAGAGAACTTAAATGATTTGCCAGATACTATTCTAAACATTTTGCAAACATTAATCTGGCTAAACCTTCAAGACTAGTCCATGAGCTAGACACTCAGATTTTCTCCTTTTCACATGGGAAAATGGAAGCATCTGGAGGTGAGATAATTTCACTCATCCATTTAACTTTTCATTGACTCACCACACGCTTACTGGGCCCTTACCCAGCATGGACACTATCCCAGAAGTTGGAGACACAAGAAGGCTGTGCGTAGTCCCCACCTACAAGGCATTTTTGGAAAGGTAGAGAAGACAGACAGCTAAATAAGAATTCACAATAGAAAATGGTAAGCAGAATGACAGAATCATGTATAAAAAGCTCTCCCTCACACAGCATTATCTCATTTCACCCTGACACCAACCCTACAGTGTATTCATTTCTTCAACTAATACCCACTGAATGTCAATCCTAGGAGGGGTTCAGTGCCCACTGCTCTGAGATTAGACTCAATGAGACTGACACACATTCAAAATATTACAGGGAATTCTCCAGATGTCCAGTTAAGCCACTGCGATTCCAATGCAGGCAGTGCAGGTTTGATCCCAGGTGGGGGGACTAAGATCCCACATGTCATGTGGCAAGGCCAAAAAAAAAAAAAAAAGTTACAAAATACAGGTGAGATGGTACAACTATTGCAAGCGGTATTAAAAAGTGACACGGAGCTAGAGGAGTGAACAGCAGGGGGATGTGACCTCGTTGAAGAAATCAGGAGAGGCTTCTTGAGAATGTAGCCACATGAGGATGAAGAGGAATTAAGCAGGTGAGACAGTAAGTATTCCAGCCAAAGGGAGCAGGATGGTGTATGCAGAATTGGATGAGCTCACTGAAAGCAAATCAGGAGAATGTAGTGCGATACGAGCAAGGAGAGGTCAGACCCAGAAGGTCCTTACAGACCACGTGGGGTGGAAGGCCATCCTCACTGTGGCCCTGAGAAGCTACCAGAGCATGTAGCATCTGATGGGTCATAGAGCTAAGTGGCATTTCCTAAGACGACTTTGATTGCTTTGCAGAGGATACATTATATGGCCCAAAGGTGGAAGCTGAGAGATCAGATTTCCAGGAAAGAGATACCAGAGGGCTGGTTGTAGAGCAGAAAGGCAAAGAACGAGAGCTACTTCAGGGCTTAAGCCAACATGATTGTGTGTGGTGGATAGGGTAATGGTTAGAGAGTGCCCCATTTTACAGATGGAAAGACAAAGGTCAGAAAGAGGTTGAGTAAACTCTTCCAGGGCCGCACGGTCGGTAAGAGAATCCATCTTTCTTACACCTCTTCGAGTGCTGAGCAAGCACTTCTACTCTCTGTTCCAGGAGAACAAAGAAAGAACCAGGAACCTTGGTTGAATAAACTGAACATAGTTCTAAGAAGGAAGAAAAATTGGGTTTTGCAGAATGGGTGGGAGACAAGAAATAGTGACACTTTGGACAGAGGAAGTTGTATAAAAGTAAGTAAGATATGAAGACTTTGATGGGTAAAAGAAACTGTATATCTTGATTGTGGTGGTAGTTACAAAAGCACATACATTCATCAAAGTGCATTTAAAATGGGTCCATTTTAATGAGCATACCTGGTTCCCAGATCTTGATCTCTAGTGCCTTTGCCCACCAAAAGGAAGAGGGCTCCTCAAAGAAATGGTTGCTTCTGGGGCTGGAGCAGGTTTGCACAAGATGAGCCTGGAACATTTTGTTATGCCAGAAAATAAAGAAGTTGCAATGATAATAATTACAAAAAGACAAGCATATCACAAAGAAATAATAACCAACTTAAAGGTGTTCCCATTGGCCAAATCTGGGAAAATGTGGGTATCGAAAAATAGTAATAAATTATAAATCATTGAGGAAAAACAAATTATGAGTCTATACTAATAATAAACACATAAATGGGGGAGAAGAAAAGATCTTCATTGTTCTGTTAAAGGCTAAATGTGGACTGGTAAATGTGGAAGGAGTACAACAGTTGGAAAATTATCATTTTTACATCCATTGTAATAAATGGTGGATAATAATGTTATTACTTATAATATTATAAATAAAAATATTACAAAATGATATTATAAAATAGTGTAATATATTCTAAGTCTCAGGTAAATCCATGAGAATAGTTTAATAAGGACCAGGATATCTGAATGATCTCAGAGAATCTTCCCATAAATTAGTTGCAAGGGACAGAGTAGTAACTAAACAGTGGAGAAACTGGGCAATACTTGGTGTGATCAGCACCATCAATGGGCAGGATGGCCATGGAATGTCTCCAAATGTAATATTCTTGTCTGTACTCGCAGTTGTTGAAATAGGATTAAAGCAAAGGATATTGAGAGGTTAAGTCTTAGAGAAAGGGGAAAAAACATGGCCAATGGGTTTATTAAGAAAAAACAAAAAAACTCACCTAACAATCAGGAAAATGCAATCAAAGAAAGGCAGTATTTTGATTTATCAGACTGATATTATTAAAAGGATCAATGATTTGGCAAGGGCATTGAGAGAACTAGACACTTTCATACTGTGGTTATCTCCTGCTACATAACAAATTACTGCAAAGCAGCAGCTGATTTCTGCAGATCTGGAACCGAGGCACAGCTCAGGTGGGCCCTCTGCTTCTGGGTCTTTCATGAGCTGCAGTTAAGGTGCGGCCAGAACTGGAAGGTCATCTGAGACTCCAGTGAGGAAGGATCCACTTCCAAACTCGTGTGGTGGGCTGTTGGTTAAAGGCTGCCCTTAGTTCCTTGCCACAAAAGCCTTTCTTCAAGCAGCCAGAGAAAGAATCCACTAGCAAGAGGCAAAGTTACACTCTCCTGTAGCTAATCACAGAAGTGACATCTCATCACCTTTGCTTTATTCTTTTGGTTAGAAATGAATCATCAAGCCACACCCAGGGGGAGGCAAATATACAAGGGCATGAATACCAGGAAGTAGAGATCACTGCAGACTGTCTTAGAGTCAGCCAGCCATGGCGACCCACATGTCTATTAAGACGGACAAGGCTGAATGATTGTATCAGCACACCATGGTAAAGACCTCAGTAGTCAATGAAAAATGATGTACACATGTGTGTGCATGGACTTGGGACCATTTCTCAAACTATTCCACTATTGTTGAGTGAATAAAGCAAACAAGGCTATTCTGCAAACAACTGTGACACCATTTATGTAGAAACAGAGTATTTTTCCAAAATGGAATACATTTATGCGTATACATACACATTCAAATACAAAGGAAAAGGTGTGGGAAGAGACACATCCAACCCACTGATGGCAGTTACCACTGGGAAGAGATGTGGGTTCAGGGTGGAGGTGGGGAATGACGAGTAACTTTCTCGTTTTATTCATCATACTTATTCTTTGCTGTTATTTTTTTTAACAGTGGGAATAGATTTATGTACTGTGCGTTTGTTTTTTAAAATAGGACTTGAACAGGGAAATGGGGCTGTGTCCAAGAGTGTTAGCTTTTGAAAGTGTAGCATGTTATCCATAAATGTGTCCCAACAGGGCCTTTTCATTGTTCACGTTTTAAAGGTCCACTCGGTTTTCCATCCCAGCTTTTTCTCAGATGTTTGTTACTGTGCTTAGAGCGAGGAAGCTTCAAGGGCTCTGTTGTCCCAGACACAGGAGCTGCTCTGCACACACGAGGAGGGCTGCAGGGAGCTGGCAGCTGGATCCTATCGAACGCTGGTCTTTCTCAGACACAAAAGAAGAAGCACAGTGGTCGCCACCCAGAGCGGAGCCTGGTGCTGCAGGGCACTTCAGGGGGGCCCCGGGACAGGATGTGGGACAAACAGGCCCTTCTGTGGTGTGTTTTTTTGTCAGTTGCATGGCCCACTTTATAATCAAAAGAGGAGCCCAGGTTCCTATGGCTGGAGGTGCAGTTCAAAATCCCCCAATGGCCAGTTACCTTGGGCCAGCGGCCTCGTCTGTGACATGGTGATGGTGATCACACTGCTATCACAGGCTTCCTATGGGGATTGAATGAGTTGATACGTCTGGGGCACTTGGCTTAGCGCCTGGGACATATTGAGCCCTCCAGGAGGTTAGCAGCTGCTGCTACTGTTGATGTTATTCATTGTTATCCACAGAAGTTGGCGTTCACTAAACCCTTAACAGTTTCCTGATCCTGGCTTTGTGATAAGTGCTTTATATTCGTCATTTCATTGAATCTGCTCAACCTTCCAGAGTGGAAATTACTCCTAATCTCCCCATGTCATGGACGGGAACTCTGAGGCTCAGAGAGGTGAGGTTTGCTCTCCAAGTTCATCAACTGGGAAATGATGGCACCAAGATTTGAAATCAGGTTTGTGTGTCTCTGAAGCTTCTACTCTTAACAATACTCACTTGTTTCCTGGGCCTTCATATCAGGTTATTTTGCTCTCAGGCTGTGAGGAAAGTATCATCAGGCTTTAGAGGACTTGGCAATGGACCAGAACACCCAGGAGAGGACTAGACTGTAGTTTCTGCTGTAAAGACACTACAGAAATGGATGAATAGACAGTCAGTGTGGGAAAGTGTCCACGACTTCCTCAGAAACCAACCAACCAAAGAGATCAAAAAATAAATATGTGAAGATAAATTGGATCTGACATACATTTAACATGCTTGATGTGAGTGTATATAAAAATCCTTATACTCAACAGAGTTCATCTATTCTTGTCACACGTGTGGAATATTTATAAAAATTAATCAAGGATTCTCTTTCATCTGCTGGTGGACCTGGAGGCATGGCCACAAAAGTACAAGACTTCTGGGAGAACCATTTAAAAGAAACTTTCTAGAAAGTCTGTTGCCTTCATTCCACGTAAGCTTCTAGACAGGTTCATATACACACGCCTCATTTCATTTTAAGGGATAGGAGAAATAACATCTTCCTTTTACCTGTGAGGCAACGAAGGGTCAGACAATAACCTACCGAAGGTGCATCATTTGTAACGCAGGGAGCTAAAAAGGAAACCACAGGGGCTTCATCATTCTCAGGCTCGGCATCTTCTTCCCTCTAAGATGCTATGTTTGTTCAGAATCTCCAGGTTCAATGAGAGTTTTATGGAAAAAGTTTCTTGAGATAAGTTTTCTAGATACCCTTCTTTTCCTCCAACTTGTTTTCTGAAAGAAAACTTCAGATTAAGGATGAAAGCCTGAAAATCAAAAAGACAGACAATGACAGGTGTTGGCAAGGATATGCAGAAATGGAAACCTTTTTTACATTGTTGGTGGTATTGGTGCAGCCATTTTGGAAAACAGTTTGGCAGTTCCTCAAAATGTTAAAGTTACCATATGACCTAGAAATTCCACTCCCAGGTACTCAAGAGAAATAAAAACATACAACTGTGCAAACACAGGTACATGAACGTTCACAGCCACATTATTCATGATGGCCAAAAAAGAAACAACCCAAATGTCCAGCAACAATGGATAAACAAAGGGAGGGACATGCATACAGAAGATAGAAAGGAATGAGGAATTGCTATGCTATAACATAGATGAACCTGAAAATACTATGCTAAGTACAAGAAGTCAGTCACAAAAAGTCATATACTGTACAATTACATTTATGTGAAATATCCGGAATAGGCAAATTCATCAAGTCTGAAAGTAGATTAGATGGTTGCCTAGGGTTTGAGGATGGGTGGGAAGGGGTGGCTGCTCATGTGCACTGTGTATGGGGTTTCTTTGTGGGGTAACGGAAATCTTCTAAAATTAGGCTACGATGATGGTTAGACAACAGTAAATACACTAAAGGGACTGAATTACTCATTTAAAAGGAGTAAATTTTAGTATATGTGAACTACACCTTAATAAAACTGTTTAAAAAAAGAGTACAAGTCTGAATTGCCAAGATGCTGTATTTTGAAAACTAAATGAACCTGATATTTGTCATTTCTCACATGAAGATGAGAAGAACGGGGGGAGAAGACCTTCAGTAGAGAAATAAGTAAAGGCTAGAGAATGAGGCATTTAAACCTTAAAGGTTGAGAGCCTTCAACTGTGCCTTAAGGAATGAAACAGACTCCGCATATATAGGAAGGTTATTATTCTAGATGAAAGGAACAGTGTGAGCCAAGCTCCAGGAATTGAACAGGCAGGGAAAACACTGACCAACATTGTTTGAATTAAACAAAGAAATCATACTGTATTTTTTAGCCATGCTAACAAATACTCTCAGATATATATGTAGCTTTTGGATAACAGAGTAGAAGTGAAAAGAAAAGAAAACAAAACAGTTCATTGAAGTTCACTTTACAAGATATGTTGGTAGGCAACCTTTATTCTTGCAAGCAAAATGCATCGATCATGGCTTCCATTAAGAAATTAAACATGGACCTGGTAACACTGGTAGCTGCTAGTAACACTTTTTAAAACATTAACTGAAAATTTAATCCTAGCACACACCCATTCTCAGTAATCATCTGGTCTCTCTCTTCGGTTGGATGGCTGGTGCAGGATGGTCACAAGCCAGCCAGACTTCGGTTGATAAAATGGCAGGTAGGGTTTTTATTACTAATAGTAGACATTTGCCCTCTTCATGGAGAACCTCCACATGGGCAGGTAGCAGGAGCAATTGAAGAAGGAATTCATAGGGCCTGGACCCCATCTTAGGCCTGTTCGTGCTGAACATGTTCAGCCACCTCTCTAATGGACTCTGAACTCTGTGCTTAGTGCCTGTGGAAAGGACAATGGAAGGATAAGACCCCCTCCGGACAGGGGAATCTTGAAGATTGTATCCAGGTTACTCATCACCTAAGAGAAAAAATACACTGATCCCCCTACCTCCAGACAGGTCATAAATTTTTTCTGTAACCTCAGGCTTACTGATTATTGACTGTTTGGAATGTAACCTCGGGCTTATTGATTATTGACTGTTTGGAATGTAACCTTGGGCTTATTGATTTTTGACTGTTTGAACACATAACACATGAATGATGGGGTTATTGTGATTGTATTTACCTTTTCTTTGTTTATGTAAGTCACAAAAAAATTGGGGTGGTGGGTTCAGACACGTACACCTGGGGTATAAAAGATTTTCACAAATGCTGGTCAAGGTCCTTGGCTAAGAGGAGACTCTGCCTTGGGCCCGCCGCAGTAATAAACTGCACTTCACTATCTGCATCGTCCTTCTGAGTGAGCTTGTTTCCCGGAACGCGTGGCTATAACACGATGACTGTCTTAGAGTCTTTGGTGGAGATGATTCATTTCAAGCCCAGGGCAAACCAGACCCTTTAACAGACAGATATATTAAACAGCTTTCCAGATCTTCTCGACAGACATGTATCGGCAAGCCTAATGTGCTATACATTTTCTGCTTTTGATCCTCTGCTCAAAAATTGAATGGTTCTCTTTGTTGACTCATTAAAGGCAGTGATGAGGAATATATCTCACATTCTCATTAAATTCCTACCTCTACATAAGACAAGATTAAAGTAAGGAATGAATTCAAGTTCAGTAAGGATGAGTCTTCCTCTTTCAGAGACTGAATCCAGAGCGAGACACAGATACAGCCACCAGCGAAAAAGACATCGGAAGGTAACTGAAGAGATAATGAATGATAATAAGCTTCCAACCTGTTATCCTTGAAGTCTCCTGGGGTGCTCCAGGCAGAAAAGCGTGAAGATATTCCAGGAGTGCAGGCAAAGAGAGAGCAGTGGGGCGTGTAGATGGAGGCTGAGAACAACAACAAAAACCCCACAGCTTTTCACAATCAGTCTTTGTGGGAGCAGAGGTGTATGTGAGCACGTGGGTGTGTGGGAGGTGTGCACGTGTCTGTGTGTGTGTGTTGGGGGGGTGGTCAACAGAATACCACGTCCTTGTTACTGCTTAGGGTTTCTAAAAGTCACCATGTGCCTGGAGATTCCACTTCTGGTGCTGCACCTGTGAGCAACATCACGACTGCCGCTACCACCACCAACAGTGACAATCTGCACTAACAGGGGCCTCCCCAAGCCCAGTCCCGCTCACACATCATCTCAGAACATCAGAACCAGCCACCAGGTCACGCTGGATGTAAAAACCCAATTCATGGCTAAGGAACATGAGATTTCTGGTCCCCACAGTCATGGGGCTGGAATTCACACCCAGTGATGCCAGACACCAAAACCCCACTCCATGCCGGGCACTGGGACACGATGGCAGAAGGGTTTACTGAGTACTTTGATAGTAGAGAGGTGAAGGGGACCCTCAGCCAAGGAAAGACTTGAAGGGCTATATTGGATGGGAAATCGGTACGAAAGCAGTTTTATCTGTTCTGCACTTGAACTCCACAGCTGGGCCAGTGGGCTTGAGAGTGCCTTCTTTCACAGTAGCTGAACTGCCCAGAGTACATAACAGGGAAGAGGAACGAGGGAGGCACAGTCCTCCTCAGGCTCACAAATGAGAGAAAGATGGTTTTTCCTGACTCACACAGACAGGTTCCCGGGGCTATCTGGGGATGGAGCCTCCAGGCAGGCTGATTTGAAATGCTTCCAAACGGATATCATGCTTCAAAGAGTCGGCCCCGTGGGGCAGGAGCTGAACCTGAGTGTGGGAAGGGGATGGGAGGGCTGGAATTCAGGCTGTCCTCCCACCCCCACCCCAGGCCCGGGAGGGTTTGTTTAACCCCTCAGGGGTGCTGTGTGCCTTCCTTGTCGAGCTGGTTTGTGGCTTAGTGAAGCGATATTTATAGAGTGCTCTGTGATTCTTGGGCGAACATTCGTTTTATAAATGAATGATCAAATTTATTAGCAATGAGTAACTAACCCTTCTACATTTATTTTGTTGATAATACAAATTTACAAGGTTTTAATTGCCAGTTTTAAAACCCCAAAAACCCATACATAAATACATTGGTAATAAAATATCTTCTCGCTGTGCCTTTGACTTCTGTAGTTATATTATGGCTTATGAGGAGGGTCTGAAGGTTTTAGATGGAATCACGAAACTTGCCTAAAGGGACTTGGGGCCAGAAAGAGTCTAATTCAAACCTGGTTGGTGGTAATTTCATGAGTTTTAATCAAAATGCTCTTCTCAATAATAATGATTAATACTTTTATTTATAATGCTTATTAGCACTAATAATCATCTTTTATTTCTATTGTTATCTCATATAATGCCCCATGACCTTACTGCTCTGACTGCGGTCCCCAAACAGCAGCATCGTGTCACCTGGTTGCTCACCAAAAATGCATGATCTCAGGCCTCATCCCAGACTTACCGTCAGAACTCACATCTTTCGAGGATCCCAGGTGATTTGTGTGCACATCTGATTTTGCTGTCGATCATGTCCTGAGGCGGTTACGGCTTCTCCCACTTCACAGTCGAAGAAACTGAGCTTCAGAGAAGTTCAGTATGCTGCCCCCAGTCCCAAGGTCACGCCGAAGGTGAATCTGGCCTGTGGTGGTCAGCCGGGAGCCAGATGCTGCAGGTGTGCAGAGTCCACACAAGCGTCCAGAAGCGTGGACTTGCGAGGACAGTGATGACAGTTCTGGGCCCCCAAAGTAGTGACTTCACTGGGCGCTGGTCCATGACTTGTATTCTCAGCTGTTTGTACCTTCATCCTTTAGACCTGGTGCAGGGGAAGCTTGTGATGTCCAGTTTTTGCACGATGCACCTGAGAGAGACCAAGAGTCATCTCGAGGTTGGGACTAAGGGTGGTCTCACATAACGCTTCCCTTCAATGGCAGGAATGATGGCTGACTTATTGCTTAAGAAAAATAATCTATTTTAGAACAGTGATTTGAATCCCAGAAAGTCAGGGAATGTCTGAGGCCAAAGTGGAGTGGTATATTCATTAACGGTAATTTCACAAATACACACAGCTCTCTGTATTCACAGATGCAGGACCCATGAATACAGAGGGCAGACTATAGGACTTCCACTTCCATAGACTTTGGTGTCTAGGGTAGGTCCTGGAAGCAATCCCCCATGGATACAAGGGATGACTGTATTAAATGAGTGTTTACTAGGTGCCAGAAACTATCCTGAACGCTATGAAGAGAGCGAGGCAGAGAGGAAAATGTTTAACAACTAAAATGATGTGAGCCATCCCTGGATCTCAAAGGAAATCAAATAACTTCTCTGCCTTAAATTTTGAGCTGATGGATGCAAATGTCAACTAGAGCAGGATTCATGCAACTTACTCAAAGTACTTGTGCTGTCTCACTATTTCCCTTTATTATGGTGGTCATAACTTAATCTGCCCTCACCCTGAATGCACCTACTTTATCTAAGACAAGAAGTCTCCATTTGTTGGGCTGAGTACCTTTGATGTTGGTCAGCCTCAGATTCTGAGCACAGAGAGAAAGAGCAAATATTGGGGTCCATGGAGCCTGACCAATTCGGCATCTCACTTACACGGTACTCTCCTGGCACTGTATTCACCGGACTCAAGTTTGCCTACCTGTCAAATCGGTAGATAAACATCCTCTCTACTGATGCAAAAAGGTACACAACTTGGGTGACCAGAAAATATGTGGGTGTTTTAAGAAGTAAATTGGCCTGTATTCCTGCATAGACCTCTTTTTTTCTGAAATCTCTGGTGGAACATTTTAAAAATAACCATCTCCTTCTGTACTTTACTGAAATCATTCAGAGTACCTTCTGAGACCAGGGCCTTCTAAATTCATGACCTGTCATCTGGAACTTTCCCCTAAGGGCAAGGTTCCTCAGCAAGGAACGCCCTTCACTGAGTGCCATTTTCAAAGAGTTGCATGGGGGGCTGGAGGAAGAAACCCACTCTCCCAGTGGAACCACAAACAATGGGATTTACATGGGCCAAACCTCATCCAAAGCTCTGAAAACTGCCCCTGGAGGTTGTCTTTGGTGGGGGTGGGGCAGACAGACAAAGACCCTTCACAATTGCCCTTTGTTTCTAACTTTATTAGAAATCATCTTAGGATTATTGAATGAATAAGCATTTAGGGATATAGTTTCATCTTTCTGGGTGTCCCCTTATTAGATTCCTAGAGCCTAAAGAAAACACAGGCCACCCAAAGAACAAAACCTGGATGCCTGGGTCACTTCCTAGTTCTGTCCTTTCACAGATTTAAAACAGCCACCAATCACAGTTGCTGGATTCGAAAATGGTCAAGTCCATGGGATCCCTGCCCTCAAGATATCTTGGATAAGACAACTGATGGCAAATATTAAGCTCAGACAGTGAGGATGGACAATGTCCCAAGGTTCAAACAGGGCTATCTGGTCTACACTCACGCATGGTGGTTCATTCAGCATGTACATGGATTTCCTGGGAAAGGGAACCACTGGGACAAAGTAGATGCCACAAAAGCTGTCTAAGAATATGGTTTAGAATTTTTCACACAAAGAAAACAGAGATACATGTTTTTTTGCATGTCTTTTTTTCTCAAGCAATGACAAGACATTGTCTCTATTCCCAATAGAGCTTTACCACATTTAGGTAAGAGAAGTGGCCTAAAAACAAAATAACACATTGTGAAATTTCCTGGAAATGATCATGATACTGTTTTCATGAATGTTTCCTTTTTTTTTTTTTTTAATGAAAGTTGCAACTTCCATGTATGTAAATTTCCAGTAAGTCCACATCTTCAGAGAAAAAATACGCTCAGAGAAATAGGGGCATCAGTTTGACACAGAAGAAGACAGTTGAGTGAGTGATCCAGGAAGACCTCTCTGAGGAGGCAGCCATTTGGATGTGACCCTAAGACTCAGGTCTTAGTCATGAGGGTCATGGGCAGCAGACTGATGGGTCGACAACAAAACAAATGTGAAGGTCTTAAGTGGAGCCAAGACCCAGATGTTGTCCAAGAACTGAAAGGTCAATGAAGCTGCAGTGCACTGCAGGGAGCAGAGGAGAATGAGTTGAGCTGATGCTGGAAGGGAAGGGCTAGATCATGCAGGTTATGTGGCCCATCACTGAGCCACTGACATGATTTGTTTGAAGTTTTAACAGCAGTCCTCTGCTGTCTGTAAGGGTGACAGAGCTTAGGAAGCACTTCAAAAACTATTGAAACAGTTGAGACCAAAGATGGCCCAGATCCACAATGATGGAGCTGAAAAGAAGCAATTCTGGGCATTAGAGTTCATAGAGTTTGTTGACTGGTTAGCTATTAGTAGATTTTTCAAGGATTCCACCACGTTTTTAGTTTGAGGTCTTGAGTGGCTATGTGGATCAGCTTTCTAAGGTTAGCTAAGATTAAAGGAGGATATGATTTAGGGGGAAGAGGCAAAATAATTACTGAGGAACCACCACACTGGAGGCATGACTACATAGAAAAGCTGCCCTTGCCAAGATGTTACTGTTGCTCTGTTTTGGGTCATCAGGAATATTCCACCCTGAGTGATTACTGATGCTTGCCATGACCACGGTGGAAGAGTTATGTCATAATTGTTGGATGTTTGTCATTCCAGCCTTACCAGATATAGGACAATGGCCAGCTCACAGGGCTTGGCCTGTTGGCAGATCTGTGCTGAAGCTCTTGCCAGGCACTGTTCTAGACCTTGTCGTGGCATGCTGAATGAACTAGCTGATGAGAACCAATTACAATGTTTTCCTTCAAGTTTTAGTGCAAGTATAATCAATGGACTATACAAAAATCCACTACTTAAAATATGCGTTTTGTCTCTTTCAGAGTAATGAATGTATACTATTCTTAGATGATACACAGATGTCCTCAGGTGGGAAGACTAGGGTTTACTCTAGAGTCTGAAGTTTTATACAACTGGCAACTTCCAGTTGAATGGAAAGCCATGAAAATTTGTAACAACAGGATAAATATTCTATCCACAAATCTTTTTTTTCACCATTTTAATACATGCATGACAAAAAAAAAAAAGTCCTGATTTTTGCAGGTTTAAGGTCTTAGCTGTGGAGGACTAAGGGCACTGCTCTTTCTGATGAGAACAGGACCTCAATCCCAGAGTTCACTGCACATAACATTGGGCCCAAGGCCAAGTGTCTTGTGTCACTGGCCAGTCAAACCGAACTGAGAATGCCCATTACAGAAAGACCTTTATTGCGTTTTATCTCTTTAAAGCAACAACCCTTTTCTGGCAGCTGGAGCTGCCTTCTCTGGATCCAGTTAGTGGCTGTGAAGGAGGCTCAGGTTTCTGGCAGGCAATCAGAACACAGGTGGAGCTGGCCTGTGGACCCCAAGAGCCTCCTGGCCTGTGGACCCCGACAGCCTCCTGGCCTGGGCTAAATGGGGATTTAGCGAACCGCCTTGGGATTCATCAAGGAAAAAAAATCACGTTTCTAGTGGGAAGAAATAAATCCAGAATCAAGGAAGGGAGAGGCAGCTTATAATAATAGTCTCTTATCTCTGTACTGGGCTCCACAGTTCACAAAATATATGCATTATTTTATTTGCTTCCCCCTCCAACAAATACTGTGAATTATATATTGTTAGCCCCGTTTTACTGATTTGGAAACCTAGGCTTATAAAGAAACTAAAATTTATCACATTTTACCTTGTGCCAGGCACAGTGCATTCCTGGGGTTAAGGGAAGAATTAAATACTTCTTACAACTTCGTTATAGCTGATGCTATTTAAGGCATGATGTTTAAAACAAATAAATATAAACCAATGTCACAGGGATTGAAATGGATCCTGGAATTTACATGTGACTCCTTCATATTCAGTGAAAATATGAGAATGATTTAGAGCAGGGGGTCATCAGACTACAGCCCACAGGCCATATCTGGCCTCAGACCTGTTTTTATAAATCACAGCTTATTGGAACACAGCCACGCCCATTCATTTGTAGTGTCCACAGCTGCTTTTGTGCTTCAAGGTCGGGACTGAGTAGTTACATCAGAGACCCAAGCAGCCTAAAAAGTTCACTATCTGGCCCTTTATGGATGGGAAAAAAAATGCTGACCTCTGATATAGAAAACTTTTCTCATCTTGATTTGAATCATGAACTCATTCTTTAAAGGCCTTTTAAGATAGGAATGATAGTGAAAGGGTAGATTACAAACTGGCTAAAATATATAAATTTAGTAAAGTACTTGGATAAGATCTCTGGATGTCCTCTGTACATGAAGTGAAGGATACCAGGGGACATGGAATATGTGTTTGAGGACAGTATAACAGAATTTCAGTTCAGTTCAGTCCAGTCGGTCAGTCGTGTCTGACCCTTTGCGACCCCATGAACCGCAGCACACCAGGCCTCCCTGTCCATCACTAGCTCCTGGAGTTTACCCAAACTCATGGCCATCAAGTTGGTGATGCCATCCAGCCATCGCATCCTCTATCGTCCCCTTCTCCTCCTGCCCCTAATCCTTCCCAGCATCAGGGTCTTTTCCAATGAGTCCACTCTTCTCATGAGGTGGCCAAAGTATTGGAGTTTCAGCTTCAACATCAGTCCTTCCAATGAACACCCAGGAGTGATCTCCTTTAGGATGGACTGGTTGGATCTCTTTGCAGTCCAAGGGACTCTCAAGAGTCTTCTCCAACACCACAGTTCAAAAGCATCAATTCTGCGGCACTCAGCTTTCTTCACCGTCCAACTCTCACATCCATACATGACCACTGGAAAAACCATAGCCTTGACTAGACAGACCTTTGTTGGCAAAGTAATGTCTCTGCTTTTTAATATGCTGTCTAGGTTGGTCATAACTTTCCTTCCAAGAAGTAAGCATCTTTTAATTTCATGGCTACAAATCACCATCTGCAGTGATTTTGGAGCCCCGAAAAATAAAGTCTGACACTGTTTCCACTGTTTCCCCATCTATTTCCCATGAAGTGATGGGACCAGACGCCATGATCTTAGTTTTCTGAATGTTGAACTTTAAGCCAACTTTTTCACTCTCCTCTTTCACTTTCATCAAGAGGCTCTTTAGCTCTTCTTCACTTTCTGCCATAAGGGTGGTGTCATCCGCATATCTGAGGTTATTGATATTTCTCCCGGCAATCTTGATTCCAGCTTGTGCTTCTTCCAGCCCAACATTTCTCATGATGTACTCTGCATATAAGTTGAATAAGCAGGGTGACAATATACAGCCTTGACGTACTCCTTTTCCTATTTGGAACCAGTCTGTTGTTCCATGTCCGGTTCTAACTGTTGCTTCCTGACCTGCATACAGGTTTCTCAAGAGACAGGTCAGGTGGTCTGGTATTCCCATCTCTTTCAGAATTTTCCAGTTTATTGTGATCCATACAGTCAAAGGCTTTGGCATAATCAATAAAGCAGAAATAGATGTTTTTCTGGAACTCTCTTGCTTTTTCGATGATCCAACGGATGTTGGCAATTTGATCTCGGGTTCCTCTGCCTTTTCTAAAACCAGCTTGAACATCTGGATATTCACGGTTCACATATTGCTGAAGCCTGGCTTGGAGAATTTTGAGCATTACTTTACTAGCACGTGAGATGAGTGCAATTGTGTGGTAGTTTGAGCATTCTTTGGCATTACTTTTCTTTGGGATTGGAATGAAAACTGACCTTTCCCAGTCCTGTGCCCACACGCTATTTCACTAGGGTTACCTGCCATGGATGGAACAATGGAGCAAAGAAGTTGCTACAGAGTGAGTGTGTGTGTCTCCACTAACTCCATAGGTTGAAACCCTAATCTCCAGTGTGACAGTGTCTGGAGGTGGGGCCTTTGGGAGGTGATGAGGTCGCAAGAGCAGAGCCTGCATGAATTGGATCAGTGCCCTTATAAACAAGACTTCAGAGGGCTCCCTCATGCCCTCTTCCACATGAGGACACGGTGAAAAGTGGTCACCACGTCACCAATGAATCAATAAGGGAGCTCTCCTCAGTCACTACATCTGCCACCCTTGACCTTGGACTTCCCAGCCTCCAGAATTTTGAGAAATAATTATTTGTTGTTTAATCCACGCAGCCTGTGGTATCCTGTTATAGCAACCCTAAGAGACCAAGACAGGAGTGTGTCGTTTAGGACTGGTTAACTGTATAGATACAACCCATACGCATGTTGGTTCTTACCTTTCTTTCTTGTGCCAGTATGGGGAAGCAGTATACTCCACAGAGTCATGCAGGAATCCAGTCATCTTCATCATGTGGCTCCACCATCTTTGGTGCCTCAGAGCCCTCCACTTGGGTCCTACACAGGTAGCCAGTGGGAAGGAAAGGAGCAAACGTGGGTAACACAGCAGATTTTAGGGGCCATTTTCGGAAGTGATGCACATCCCCTCTGCCCCCATTCTATGGGGGGACTCCTCGCATGTCCTTATGTGAAATGGGAAGTGCACTTTAGAGCATGCCAAAGATGAAGCCAAGAGGGGTACTGTGGAGAACTAACCAGATTCTGTCTAATGATCTTTGGGGATCAGATAAAGCATTTTATGTCTACAAGCCCCTGGGCTACAGAGTCTCCTTCCTTCCTCTTCTTCCTCCTTCCCTCCCTTGATTATTTGTTTATAGTCTTACATGTATAGCTCAGTCTTCCGTCATCACATCCACAAAAGAAATGTTAGGAACCAGTCCTTGTCCTGTGATCTATGTTTCTCACTCCACCTAAATTGATAACGGAAAAAAAATAGAAACTAGTAAAATGCAGGAATCTCACCGCCATCACAGAACAGGGATGGAAGGGGACGCTTGGACATCAGGTTTAAAAGCAGACTGGATTGGGAACATTTGGCTTCTGCATGTGTGAGTTTAAAGTGGTATTTAATTAAAAAGTTGCAAGCTCATGAAACAAAGGGTTTTGTTTGGCTCTCCCTTGTATAATCCCAGTTTCTAGGAAACAATAACTTGTGATTTATGGGTCCCCTTTTCACAGAAGTATGGAAGTTATATGTAGCTCATGTTCAAATGAGGAAAAAAGAAATTCCCTGATGGTAACTCATTATCTGTCTGGCTAACAAAGGACAAAGGACAAATCCCGGAACATCTTTCTTTGCCATTTCATATTTATGACACATCCTGTTGGTAAAACGTTATTCTCAAGGCAGGCTCTGGAGTTTATTATTTTTTGTCTTCTCATTCTTCATGACTGCATCATTTTTTAAAAATGCCAGGCCAGATGGAAGCTTTCTTTCTTTTGGGTCAGGGGTGGAAAAGAGACTGTGTGAAACTGTGGATGATGAATCCTACAGTATGCGACCCACTTTTAAGAGGAAGAAATTTGTGTCACAATTCTTGGGCTTTGCATGACCTTGTTGGAGTTTATTCTGAGGAATGTTACAGTCAGGAGGACACGTTGTTGTAGCGGTACTTTGAGCTCCTCGGGGAGTCACTTTACCACGCTGTGGCTATTTCACCATCTGAAATTATTATCAGTGGTGTTGGTCAGTGTGTATTGTCTGCATCTCCTCCAATGAACCTGTGAACTCTGAACCTGTGACAACTTGGCTCATCCACTGATGCCTTCCCACTGCCTAAAACAAGACTTCGCGCATCACACGCCTGCTGCCATGTTAGAGGAGAGGGAGAAGGAATGAGTGAGCGAGTTCACAGTGGTAAGGGATGGATGACAGGCACTTCTTATCTACCACACCACTGAATCTAGAGTTGAAGAGAGATACACCCTAAGACTCTGTGACCTCCCTTGGCTAAGTGCAGTCACCTCTCACTGATTGGAGTCCATGGATTTGTCTTCACTAATCATTCTGGAAAATTTCTACCAGTGACAAAATGGTGTTCTATTGACCAAAACACTGATGAGGAGAGGCATCAATAAATTCCTAATTTGTCTCTCAGAGAGAAAGTGCATTAGTTATTTCTTCAGAGGCCTTTGTTACTATAATCCAATTCTAGTCGCAGGACATTGGATCTCTTTCTTGGAGTGCTGTGGGGAAGAAAATATTTTCAGAAAAGTATTTGTTATTCCAGCACTTGTGAGATTTCCTTCTTAATAGGAACCAAATCAATAAAACGCCTGAGAACAAACATTTCACTACCCTCCCAGCTGCTTTTAGGAATATTAATTCATCCCAGCACTGATCTGGTTTCTGGGAAGCACTCAGACGAGGAATGAAAATCTTTTCCTGCTCCTGGGAGTTGGTGATGCTCTGCTTGGCCTCCCTGTGCTCATTCCTGGATGTGGGTTACCAACTCAGTTCATGCCAAGAGGCCTCCAGATTGGAGGAATTTCAACACATACCAGCTGTAGGACCTTGGGCAGAATTCTTAACCTATGTTGGTTTTCTCATTGAGAAAGTGAGGGTAATGGTAGCCTTGGACCTCGTAGGTTGCTGAGAGAATTAGGTAAGATGGTGCTTTGTGAAGAGCTTAGCATGACATGTGACGCACAGCAGGAGACTTGCCCATGTTATTTACCGTTGCCGTGTTCAACATTATTCCAGCTCCATGAGGAATCCCAGCGATGGCTGCATTCTTCACAGACTGTTTTAGAAGAAGCTGAAGTATCGCATCATAGGTTGAAACTAGATATCAACTAGGGTTTCTTCAATCTATAGACCATGTCCCTTTGATTTCCTGTCCCTCTTTAGACTAGATTTTACTAAAAATCATGCGATTTAAAAATTTCTTTTCTTGCCAAGTCTGAACACTCATGACTTATTACCATCTATTATTACACCCAAAGGCATTCCTGTAAATCTCTGCAATTTAGAGGGTCATCATGGCCTAGGGAGGACAAGAGATCTAGTGCGCAGTAGCTGACGCCACACATCCAAAGCACAGAGCAGGGATTACGAATGGATCAGGGCACTCGCACTGCCAAGCCTAGACTCAGTCATGCACTTGACCACATCACTCCAGACTCTCAGTTGACTAGATAATGACACATGTTTCCCTCCTAAGGAAGAAGGCCATGAGAAGCACAGGCTCTGGTTCTGCTTGAACCATTTGCCAGCTATATGGCATTTAACTTTGTTTCACTATATTATAAAGCTCAAACATATTACTAAAGCAAAACACTTTATTAAAGCTCAAACATTTTTCCATACCCCTTACTTTGGGAGATTGACGCAAAGGAACAAAGTTTTACAGCAACTTAACTCGCATGGAAGTGTCCTTTAAGCTCTAAAGCGAACTGGCTCAATATCCTCTCATGACTTGTGTGTCTGTTTCTCAGAGCCTCCAAAACGTCTGTGATTCAGGGTAAGTCTCTTATTCTCAGTCACATTTGTCTCAAAACTGCTGCTTCTACTTAATGTTCATGTCCACTGCCCCGTGTGGGACATGCTGACTGGCTGAGAATCCTTCCCAGCCTTTTTTCCTAGATGAACACCCTCTTCCCATAGCACATGGCATTTGTGAATGGAGTAGCTTGGGGCAGGTGGAGGTAGGTCTGCATGCTGGCCATTCTTGTTCTATAATACAAATCCATCTGGCTCCTTCATCATTTATGGTTTTTTTCTCTCTTTCCATTCTCCTCCCTCTCTCTCTTTCCTTTTCCTTTTTTAAATCTCACTGTACCATCCCTCTGAGTTCTCTGGCCCCTTCACATATTATTTTTGCCTTATCTTCTCCCCACTTACTTGTCTTACTTCTTTCTTGGGCACAGCAATAAAAGTCAGAATCTTCCCATTTGAAATTCACTCCCACTTCACACCTGACCTCTCTCTCTAGGTCCTGACTTAAGCCCTATCTTCTCATACCCGAGTAATGCGTCATGGTACTTAGTAGTAACAGTCCCTTATCTGAGAAGAATTTTGGTAACAGTTATCAAGATCATGTATACCTGTGCTAGTGTGTGCTTCTGTGCTGCCTCCTAGTACCCTATCCATTCTCCCTATGAATAAGGACTGTGATTTTTAGCTGGCTCATTACCACCTGGTAAACAACAAAACAAACAAAAACCCTGCTCCCTCAAGCTCGAAAGTGTGAAAGCATTTGTCGTGCAGTCGTGTCCAACTCTCTGCAACTTCATGGACTATAGCCTGCCAGGCTCCTCTGTCCATGGAATTCTCCAGGCAAGAATACTGGAGTGGGTAACCATTCCCTTCTCCAGGGGATCTTCCCCACCCAGGGACTGAACCCGGTTCTCCTGCATTGGAAGTAGATTCTTATCATCTGAGCCACCAAGAAAGCAGCTTATCTTGTAGTTTTTGGCAGCCAGTGACTAAACTGGAATTTAGACAGCAGTATTGTGTGGCTTTGCAAGGAAGTCTTCAAAAAAGGGAGGAAAAGTTCTTCTCTCCTCCTTATTTCAATGCTATCTGGAGTGTTAATGAGATGGCTAGAACTCCAGCAGTCTTCTTGTACCATGAGGACAACAGCCCATCCTAGGGTTGATGGAATAGTGCCTGATAACTTTGTCAAGGTGCCTGGACTCTCTAACTTCCAGTTTCTTATTTGGAAGCTCCTTTTATGCAGGCTTAACTGTTACATTAGAATACAATTCATTGCTTTTACAGCTTGTTTCCTCATGCCTCTCTCAAATTTTACCCCAAAGCATCAATGGAACATATCCCTCCTAAACAGCTTCTTCTTTATTTATGAGTGGGGGAGCTCTATCATAACAGACAGATGGGTTGAATGTGAGACCTTTGCTTTCAGATCGTAGAACAGAGGTGCTCCAGTGGGGCACAGGAACATGGGTGCTGTTGAGATTCTTCTGCCCTGAGCCAAACTGCTGACCCAAGACAAATAGATTCAGATGGTTTCCAGAAGACAGTAGCAGGCAGGGCATTCCAACACTAATGTCAACCTTATAAAGAAGACAAATGAATGTGGTCCTAAGGAAGGCAATGAACCCCATTATTCCCATGATGGGCTCCTGGGGAAGCCGCAGACAGCTTTGTGGTTCAAATGACAGACGTCACCCAAAAGTTAAGGAGTTCACATTAACTGAAGCGCACATTAAAGCATAATCAAAACAAAAAACAGAGTTCAACATCCCAAATTAAAGTCAAACATGAAAAATAAGTTGCACTAAAGCATGCATTCTTTTCTTGTTCAAATATTTTCCTGCTTTGTCAAATAAGAAAAGGTTTGGAAAATCTAAGAAATTGCCACTATTGTGGTAGAGTTACCACCACCTGGAGTCACACCAGAGTGTCCTGTCGGCTCTTTCATCTCCGAGAAATTCTGAGTATTTAATGCCTCATAAGAACTGCAGTTAATTGATTTTTTATTCCTCTTCGGATAATGACAACTCAGAAGAACTTTCTGGATTTGTTAAATCTAGACATGTCACTTTGTGAGTTTCTGTGCATTTATATGAACAAGCTTATTGTTCTTATTTTAAATTTGATAAACACTGATAATATATTGATCATAATCATACCACTGTAATCTGATTAATGCAAATTCTACCTTTATTTTCTAGCACCCCCTAAATGTCAAGTATACCATGCCCTCAACCACAGATAATTTCAACACTTTTCAGAAAATAATTTTTCCTGACTAAAATAATCAGATATATCCATTTTAAAATTTCAAACAGTACAGAAAAATAAAGAAGAAAGTAGAAATTACCCTAAGTCATATTAAATACAGATAACTACTATTCATACACAGTGACTATTTTCCTTTCTCATGTGTTAACTGATTATTGTTGTTGTTCAGTAGTTCAGTCATGTCTGACTCTTTGCGACCCTATGAACTGATAGTGGTGGTTTAACTTTTGTTCCAATGTCTATGAGGGCAGGAACTTTTTCTACTTTATTTACTGCTTCCTACCACATAGTCTAGATGGGTGTCTGGCATTGAATAGGTATTCAAATATCTTATTTTGAATTTATAATTTCCCATTCAGATTATTCTTTTTGCTTAACATATTCTAGACATCTTTTCAAGTCAGTTAATATAAATTTATGGCATAATTTTTTAAAGGCGTGCATTTTACTGGACATAAAATATGTTTTGCTGTTTGTGCCATACACGTGAATGTGTGTGATTATCTTCTTAGAACATATCTCTGTGAGTGAAGCTATTTGGTCAAAGGCTACACACACTCAAAAGTTTCACAAAGATTACCAAGATGCTCTCCAGGAAGTACGTATGAATTTTCACACTCATCAAGTCCAGAAAATGGCCCGTTCTCCCCCATCTTCCCCTATGCTGAATGGTGACATATCTTTGCCAGTCTCATGGCTATAAATACTGTCTCAGTGTTGCTTTGAAATCAGAATTAATGTAGTTATTTTTTAGCATGAATATCTTTTCCTATGTTTGTTGGCTCGTAATAGTCTAAATTTGTGGTTGATTTTTCTTTCTCATTACTAATTTTGAGTATTAAGCAGTCTTGCTTTTGGTCATGGATTAGACTAGCTACTGATTTATCTGTTTTACTATGTTTTCAAAGAACTAGTTCTTGGGTTTAGCAAGTCCCTCAGTCTTTTTCACTTTTTTCTTTCTGTTTTCTATTTTATCCATCTTTGTTACCTTTATGGGCTTCCCAGGTAGCACTAGTGGTAAAGAACCCGCCTGCCAATGCAGGAGACTTGGGTTTGATCCCTGGGTTGGAAAGATTCCTTGGAGGAGGGCATGGCACCCCACTCCAGTATTCTTGCCTGGAGAATCCCATGGATAGAGGAGCCTGGCGGGCTGCAGTCCACAGGGCTGCAAAGAGTCAGACACAACTGAGTGATTTAGCACGCAAATACACGTTACCTTTATGACTTCCTCCCTTCTGCTTCCTTATTTTTGAGTGTTTTCACTAGATGTTTTTGAGAAAATGATCATCTTACTATTGCTGCACTTCTATTTTAGTAACAAATGTGTGTGAAGGTGAATCTGTACCTTGTTAGTTTTTGCCATATCCTAGAGATTTGGGGGTGAAATATTCTCATTTAGTTTTCCATATGTTTTGCATTTGCTCTTTAGCATTAGAGATGTTGAGATTCTTTTTTTGTTGTTTTTAATTTTCATTTGTTGGGCAGGGAGTTTGTTGGTAGCATTTGTTCTTTTATATATTGTGTGTTTTGCTGCATGTGATTAAAGCGTTCAGCCTGTACTAGTTTTACTTATTGGAATTATTTTTGAAGTAGTTTTTGTAAATGCCTCTTACATTTACTAATATATATTCCTGGTTGTGAGACAGATATTTACTTAACTGATTGTATAATTTAAAGCCACTTCTGCTTTGTTGATTTCATTTTCTGTTTGACCCAACGAGGACTGCTGCTGCTGCTAAGTCGCTTCAGTCGTATCCGACTCTGTGCGACCCCATAGACGACAGCCCACCAGGCTCCCCCGTCCCTGGGATTCTCCAGGCAAGAACACTGGAGTGGGTTGCCATTTCCTTCTCCAGTGCATGAAAGTGAAAAGTGAAAGGGAAGTCGCTCAGTCGTGTCCGACTCCTAGCGACCCCATGGACTGCAGCCTACCAGGCTCCTCCGTCCGTGGGATTTTCCAGGCAAGAATACTGGAGTGGGGTGCCATTGCCTTCTCCAAATGAGGACTAGAAAGGTAAATAAAGTCACCATCCCTATTATGTTTCTCAGAAATTCTTCTTGTAGCTCCAGAAATTCTTCTTGTAGCTTCTTACATTGTATATTATGGTGCCTTGGAGGTGATTTCTTTGACTTTCATATTTTGACAGGTGGTCTGTCTTATTCCTCTTCATGACCTCTCTGGAGTTAGAAAAGCAGTTAATGGAGTGGTTAATTTTATGATAGGGTCATCTTTCCATATAAATGAGGAAACTGAGAACCAGAAAGTTTAAATAACTGGTAGTTAGTACAAGGTCACACAGCAAAAGAATGGACAAGCCAGGTGTGCCTGTCCTTAAAGCCCCTAACCTGTTGCTATCATCATGTTCTGGTAACTAATGCTATGAGAAATCCACCTGGCCTCTCTTATTTTCTTAAGTAACTTGCCTATTTTATGTAGATACTTGCAGAATGGTCGCTTCATCACTGTAGTACAGTATTTTTACTGATTTTATCTCAGCACTGTTTGATGTTTATTGATTTTTTTCAGGCTCTGTGAGCCCTTTTAGTGTGTAGACTCAGGACTCCCTCATCCGAATATTTGCTTTATTCTAATAAAAATCGTAATTTTCTTCATGATCACCAATTATCCATTTGTCAGATTAGAAGTACATGTAACATTAAAAGTATTATTCAACATAATATATAAGATATAGAATACACATATCTATATATATATATATATTGTCTTTACCTCCACACCTACAACTCCTGCTTTTTACATTATTAATTTGTCATGATATGCTACATTTCATGTATTTTTCAAATCTTGTTTCCTGTGGCAATGGTTCTGCTCTGTGCTTTGATCAATGCAGCTTTCTGTTCCTAAAACCATTGCTTTTCTCCTCAATTTCTTTCCTAAGTTCTGCTAAATCCCCATTCCTTGTATCATGTTTTCTTACCATATTTTTTGTCCGTGTGCTTTAGAATTTGAGAATTCAGTACAGTTGTCGTGTTTGTTTTCAGTTGAAATTCTTCTAAAATGAAGTCTGCTTCTCTCACTCTTCCCCCTACCTGTCCACCCTTCTCTCTCACCCCTTCCTTCTGGTGGTGGGGGAAGGAAGAAAGGACTGGGGACAGAATTTTCATGCTTAAAACATGCCAATTTCTTCTTGCCTTTTTTTTTTTTTTTCCTCTTGTTCATTTTTTTAAAGACAGGTAGTCTGTCTTTCTGTTTGCCAGAAAAATAATGTCTACCTCAAATGTGTGAGCTCTTACAACGTGAGATTTGCAGTGAGATGTTGATAATCTCTCAGCTTCCCAAGAAAGACAGCCAAGGTCGTTTGCCAGTTTGCTTCTGTTTAATTCATCTCCAGTATTGTTGGAACTTCCACACCAAAAAACATCTCAATGAAGCGGGAGAAGATTCCATCTCAATGGGTGGGTATCCTTCAGATTTCAGGTCTTCCTGTCTGGTATGAGTGGACTCCTGTACAGATTTCTAGTTTCAGAGACACCTGGTAGCTAGCAAGCACTGGGTTTGGTGTGGTTACAGGTGTGCTCCTCCTTTGAATCTACCTCATTTGCTGCCAGGCCTTGGTTGAAACACTTGCTGCTACACTATTATTACTTACCTGCCTTCTGCCATCCGCTAGACTAGAGAAAACCATTATTAAATTTATCTACCCCACCTCCAGCTCTGTGGCACAGAATACTGTTTATCTGGTGAAGAAAGGTGGCTCTAGCAGGCACACGGAACAGCTTACTCTGGGGTCTCCCACATCCACAGAGACAATCCTTCTCTGGTCTGAGGCATTTTTGCAGTTTTGAGAATCTCTTGCTTGTTTTCAACCATTCTGTTCATTTCTTGCAGAAACTCTGTTTAGATTTCCAGGATCTTCTATACATTTGGTCCCAACAGTTTCATACCTAAATGATATCTCTGTATATTTAAAGTATTACAAAGTTTAGTTCATCATTCATCATGAGGAGATTATTTTTCCTCTCAGTGTCAATAATAATTTGTTTCTTCTTTTTTTATTTTGATTGATTTTGTTCAGTTTGGAAAAGGGAAGTTTGTGACTTCCCAGGCTTTCTGTGCTTTTGCATCCATCTCTTTCAGGATCTTCCTCCCCCTATTTGTGAAAGTGAAAGTGTTAGTCACTCAGTCATGTCTGACTCTTTGCAACCCCATGGACTGTAGCCTGCCAGGCTCCTCTGTCCATGGAATTCTCTAGGTAAGAATACTAGAGTGAATACCCATTCCCTTCTCTAGGGGACCTTCCTGACCAAGGGATCAAACCCAGTTCTTCTGCATTGCAGGCAGATTCTTAACCATCTAAGCCACGGAGGAAGTACCCTTCTTTAACATTAAAGTATTTCAGTTTTTTCATACATTTATCCTTGCCTGTCTTATATTAATAGCTTAGTCATGTGTATACATTTGACCAGTGCTGCTGAAACTGTAAACAGTTAAGGACAAGTTGTTTTTTAGTTTCCAATCTGTTGTAGATCCTTACATTTATATAACATAATTAGTACTGAAAACGAATTAAAAATGAGACCTAAAATGCAATTTGACTTATATCAGATTCAACAGACATGACATTATTTGCTATACAAGTTTACTTTTTCCCTTCTTATCCATTTGGAGGGTCACAAACAACCCCTGGGTCAGGCACAGTCCATGTAGCCCCCTCTGAGTAGCTTCAGAGTAAGCCCCTCAGGGCCAAGGGCAGGGTCTCATTAACCTGTGTGTCCTCCTTAGAGCCCACCTAGCACTATGCCCCCAAAACAGCATCTACTGAGAAATAACTGTTGACTATATGAGTAAGACAATAATACTCTAAGTAGCAAGTGCCTCTTGAGGTCAAAACTCTTAAGTTGATTCCTGACCATCACAACTTCCTTTCGCTTTGGAAAGATGCAGGTGCTATTATTTGGATTTATAGCAAAGGTTCAGAGAAGAATGGGTCTACACACAGGAGGACTTTTTATCCATGCTGTTTTATTTCACCCAAGGCATTTTCCCTCATATGCTGTTTCATGTCTCTATAGGGAGTACAAAGCGTGGTGTGAAAGACGAGGCAGGATATTAACCGGACTGGGGCCTGGACCAGGTGTGAGCATTCTGTCTTCTGTCCGTCACTTTATTTATCATCCTTCTCTTGAGGACTGCGTGAGGACCCTCTGATTCCCAGTCACACCAACAGACTCTATGCTTGAGGAGCGTGTTATGATGAAATGCTTATTAGGATTAATACTGGCCCTGAACTAAGAAATGATGGTCAAGCTTATATCTTCTAACTTATTCCCCTCCAGGGCACTGATTTACCAATTCAGAGAATGGCTGAGGAACTACCCTAGTTAGGATGGAAGCTGAGAGGCAAACACCATCAGTGGGAAAACCACAGTGAATAGGATGAATAAAAGGTGCCTTACCTGCTGGTGACGTGGAGCCTGACACTAGTCCTGAGCATTGGCAGAGTGCAGAGAGTAGAACTGCCCCTAGGGATGTACAGAGATGGATAAGCAAGGGCCCACTCTTGACCGGTGGGGAAGAAAAACACAAAGAAAGCTCTTGGATGGATAAGGCAGCATGTGTAAAGGCCACAGCAGACGTGCCTAAAGTGCTAACATGATGCAGAAGAAGGGAAGAGTAATTCTTAAGGGCAAAGGGTCACTTCCCAGATTATTTAAATTTACTGTCACCCTAAATTGTAGATGTGTCCTCTAAATATGTCATCGGTTGACCTCCTCTGACTATTTAACATCCGTCCTTTGCCTTCCCAGGTGGCCATCTCATTCTGCTTGTATTTCTCTTGTATTTTGCATGATTACATTTACAGTTTCCTTGTCTATGTCTAATGTTATCTTTGGATCAAAATCGCTGCTGGTGTGTTGCTCGTGCAGAAGAGTATCTGGCAAACCACAGGCCTTCCATCAGTGGTCTGTCCTTGTTTCTGGTTTTTTGGATGCCGCTATCTGGGGAAAGGCTGTCAGTGATGATAACTGCAAAGCATCAAGGTGAGTTCCTGTTAATACAGAGATGAGGAAGCGAAGCCCTAAACAGGCAGGATAATTGGGACCAAGGATAAAAAATGATTAAACTGTCCAGAAACAGTACAGAAGTTGGCAGTTTAAAAACATCGTTACATTTTTTCTTTTCTTTGAGACAGGAAATGGATTTTACCTCATGAGAAACTTCAGGAAAATCTCTCCAAATTCTATAATCTGGCATATTGTTTAATAAATATTTGTTGATTTAATTAATGAACCTGAAGAAGCTGTTCTCATGTATGTCAACATTTCCCGCAGGGAGCCCTTGGGCTGGTTGGATTCCATGAGTTTGGATAGTTGAGAATGAGTTGCTGAACTGGCATCAGGCTTAGGGTATCAATTTCAAGTCTTTTGAAAGCACAGCTAGACTGGGGATCATCAAGGTAGCTTAAATTGTATTTGAAGGAGGTTTCATTTTATAGCTAGACATGTGAGTTACCACCAGTGGCTGGAGGCAATTGTGCTCCCCACAGGACATCTGGAGACATTTTTGATTGTCAGAGCTGGGAGGAAGAGGGTGATACTACTGGCATCCAGGAGAGAAACGCCAGGGAGACAGCCAAACCTCCCAGGATGCATGGGAGAGCCTCTGTGACAAAGCATTTGCTGAGAGTTTGAGAAAATCTTCCTTAGACATATTTTCTAATTTAAAGGCCAGCTCCAGGTAAATTATTCCAAGAGGCTTTCCACTGACAATAATCAGCTCAAAAACCCTTTGGAGTCAATTACCTATGGGGTTAGAGGCCCCGTGGACCTTCCAGATACATCTTTGTTACTGTGCTTGCAGAGCTGTAGGACCCAGATTATAAGCCCCTCCTCCATAAACAAAGCCCCTCCTCCAACACAAGTTCTTCAAGTCTCCTGCCCTAATGCTGCTGTTCAGATGTTGCTGAGCCTGGCGTGGTAATGAGAGCCATGATATGATTGGTCCCTACTCTGGGGAGTGTGGCAGTAAGGCAGACAGAGAGAGGGCAGAAGGTACATTGTAGGAGGAGCCTGTTCTCTTCACCAACTGTGCTTAGCTCTCCTCCCCCGCCCACCTTGCTGCCTTTTGACAAGGGATTAGTACCCAGGGATTCTACAGTTTAGCAGCTCCAATAGAAGCTTGGAGGTTTCACTTTTGCCAACGTGCAGAGTTCCTGGCCTGGCAGACCAGCTGGACAAGGGCCCTGGGAGCTAGAAGATGACTTGCATAAACAGATTTGGGGCTTTCCACAACCATCTCTGGGATGTGCCGTTCAATTTTGCTCTAACTGAACTGATTCACAACACGGCAAGCAAAAGACAGATTTTCACAATCACTGTAGCTATTCTGAGAAACGACAAAGGTATCACCAGGACGTATTTCAACCATTGTGCTTGTGTCAGTTGCATATATTGGGATGATGTGAGGTCATGCCCAGAAGTATATACCCTTCAGTTTACACCCTCGGTGTGTGAGAAGTGTGGAGCCTTTTAGCAGTTCTAGTTCAGCAGACACGGATGGGCCTTCTGCCATGTGGCAGGAATTCACAGATCCAGCCTGGTGGCCAGCACAAAGCATGGCAGAACGCACAGAGCAAAGGAGGGGTACTCTGCTCAGCCTGGGGCAGAAGGAGGAGGCGGGAGAAGAGTTGCCTGCAAAGAGCCCGACTGGCTCTGCTTTTCCCTTTGTACCTTCGCCCTTCCCCTTTCTCCCTCCTTTTTGCTTTACCTTCTCATCTTCTTTCTTCTTGTTGGACTTAGAAGATGTTTGGAATTAGGAGATGTCCTCACCAGCAAGCCCCAAGCCCCCTCTGTTCTGATTTTCGGTAACGGAAGTGGTGTGGACATAAATCCTAGAACATCAAATATATAGCACCTGTAAAATAACAGACACAATTCAGTGAAATAATTATCAGCTAAACAGGACAGCTTCCCCAAGTAAAGGAAAGACACATGCATTAATATTATTGCCAACGTGGCAACATCAAGTGCCTATCATGGACCAGGCTCTAAAGGAGACATTTATAGACGTCGTCTTTGACTGTCATGCCACTCTTTAAGACACAGCCGATTCTTTACATTTAACAACGAGACACTGAAACTGAGAGATTAGGCACAAGAAAGAACTAGAGAGACACTGGCCCTGAAATGTCTGGAATGGAATATTTGACTGGTAATAGAATTAAGATAAAACATTTTAATACATTTGCAGCTTTAAGGGTGACTGTCATAAAAAAGAGAAAATTTTGATAATAAGTGATACCATTATAGCTCCATAAATCACATATCTTGCATGTGAAAACTTCATATATCTCATCCATCTCATTGCTTAAAAAACTGTAGTATAGCCCAGGAGGGGAAAGGAGACAAGAGATAAGAAAAAGTCATAAGACAGGAGATCCAAAGATTGCAGTAGCTATAGCAGGCAGATGAATTTCTTCCTGTGGAATTTTCCAATATAACCAAGTGACCTTGGGTCTCACAGTCAGTGTTTGTCTTTAAAGTTAGACTTGGATGAGTTGGAAACTTCTTACATGGTCTCCCTCAGCTATCCCTATTGTTATTAATTATCCCTAGTATTAATTATTACTAAATATGCAATTCAGAGGATTATACTTAACTTTCTGAGCCTTATTTTTCTATTATGAACAAATACAGATGAGAACAATAGTGACTTTACAGATTTGACATAAAGACTAGATAAGAATGGACATAAAAATGCTTAGCATGGTGGCTGGCATAAACTTTCCATGTATATAGATATTATTACTGAAGTTTGTCCGTTAGTAACTTGTCCACACCAAGAGAAATATATTTTCTCTCTCCATGCATCAAATTAATTTCTTTCAGAAAGGTAAAAGTCATACAGTTCCAAGTTACACTCAGCTATAGATTTGAAATTTCCCCCTTCCAGCAAATTCAAATCAATTTTAACATTAAAAAAATAGATCAGTCTGATAATTAATATCACTGCCTGCCTTTCTATGTCCATCCTCCTAGAACTCACCTATCCTGCCTCCTACCACTTCCACAGGTTTACTGTGGTTTTCTGATTATTCAGATATACAAGTATTTTATTCCTGTTGTTTTGTTGGAATAGAATTTTTTGTTTTGTTTTGTTTTGTTTTGTTTTTGCAAATAAAGTCTTATTCAGAGAGCTAATATGTAAAATAGCCCAACACAGATCTGCTCTATTTGGAATGGGGTGAGGGCCTGCTCGTACGCCCTCCCCCACATTGATATTTGTCCCTCTGCATTCCAGGGGAATCCTGAGATGTTCCCAAAGGAACCTTAGGATTGCATTGAATATATCTTTTCTTAAGAAAAACTCATCCATATGAATGACATCACAGTTTTCTCCTCTTCCCAGGAGGATTGTAGAAACAGTCCTGGCTTAGCTGAGGGTGAAGGGAGGAAGTGGAAAAGGATGAACGTCCATGTGGTCCTCGTAGTACCCACATGTAACACATGAGATAACATTCCCTGGCCTGGATCAGGCTGTATGGGACTCCAAACATCTATGTGGAAGCAGAGCATGTAATTCGGTCACCCATATGTCTCCAAATATTTTGATACTTTGGTAATTTGACATCATCCCAACTGTCCAGCCATACAATCCCCCCTTACCAAATACAGAGCACATTTTCCATCACCATGCCTTTGTACTCAGTGTTTCCTCCTCCTGGAATAATGCCCATCCTTCCATTTCTGCCTGGCTCTCTGACTCACCCCTCCTCCAAAGCCTTCACCACGAGCTCCTCCCCAATTTCTAGGGCCAGAATTCATCTCTTTGGTGCATTTCTTCATTGTTGCCTCCCCCACATCCTTCTATATCCCTCACATTCTCATCTTGCCTGGGGCAGTGTCTTACACAGAACAGACAGGGGAAATGCTCACTGCATCAAACTGAATAGATGCTGTGTTGATCAGGTCTCAGGTCAGCCGCCTGTGTTTTCCACTTGGAATCACTTCATTAACACTCCCTGCAAAGTCCAACCAGGGAAGGATCATTTCCAAAGAAAAGCCAAACCTTTTCATTTCTAATTTCCTTCCCTTTGGGTGTCAAATGGAAACTGGGCAAGATATATCATCCAGTTCACCCCTTCAACAGTCCTACTTTCCCTCTTGATCCTGAACTTCAGCTGGCGTCTGTAAAATTTCTCCTTTGAGTGAGACCATTTTCTTCTTGGTTCTCAGTAATAGTAATAAACTCTTGGCCATCTGTTTGTTCCTTGAAAATCAAACTAGCTGGTTTCGGTGACTCTTACCTATTCACAATCCAGCAGATTTTTTAAACCCAATATTTCCTGTGCAAATACTTTGTTTTGGATATTTCAACGCCTCTTGCTTGAGTGATTGCAGAACTGATGCAGAACTGTTGTTTTAATCAGGGGCAGTGCTCATAGAAACTATTTCAGTGGGATAAGTTATATCCACAAACAGTTATTGGTAAGAACTGCAATATACTGCATACAATGCTGAGTATTAAGACAAATACAAAAACAAATACTATGTTCTAATTAGGGAGACAGAAACCTTGTCCTCAAGTAGCTAATCAAGTTCAAGGCAAAAAATGCTGGCACATGACTAACTAGAAACATTCTTATGTTGTTTATAACCAGCTCTGTGTTAGGAATTTGTGGCATCTTACAAAGAAACATATAATACGGAAAAAAAAGAAAACATGAGGATGAAAGATCAGGAAAATGGAAAACAAGGCTAACTAGTGCCACAGTGGAGGCCAGTTCACAAAATATACCCCCTGGAAACTGCAGAAAAGCAACAGCCATCTCTGTTGTGTGCACAAAGATATTTGCAGTGAATGGCACAGTACCTGGCACATAGTAGATATTGAATAAACAAACGATACAATGGACATGTCTTCCATTTTTAAGGTTTTTTTTTTTTTTTTTGTAGTACCTCTATTAACTACACCAAAACCACATTTGAAAAATCCAAAATTTGGATTTACTGGCTCAGTGGTAAAGAACCTGCCTGCCAAAGCAGGAGACACAAGAGATGTGAGTTCAATCCCTGAGTTGGGAAGATCCCCTGGAGTAGGAAATGGTAACCCACTCCAGTATTCTTGCCTGGGAAATCCCAGGGTTAGAGGAGCCTGGCAGGCTACAGTCCATGGATTTGCAAAGAGTTGGACACGACTTAGTGACTAAACAACAGCACATCAAAAAGTCTGAAGCCCCCATATTGACAGCTCCACACTGACGGCTAACAGGGTTCATAGAGGCAGCATAAAGAAAAGTCAGCATGCACGTGTGTTGTCTTATCATCCCATCAGAGTTCTTTGGCAACGTGAATCTAGATTTCTGTTATACCAAATATGGACTTTGGGTAGTGGAAATAAAGACCAGAGTATCGGGAGGAAAGGGGATGTGATTATAAAAGTCAAAGATTAAGAGGATGCTGGGTACAGTTTTTGATGGAGAGTATGGATGGAGAGAGAAAAGGGCGGGAGAGGGAGTTTTCAAGCAACCAGGGTTAAAAAAGGACCGAATAAGCAAGATAATGTTAAAAGTAAGAGCACAGAGTATAAATCAGATCTTAAAAATGTTCTTTAAGAGAGACAAAGTTAGATACATGTTTTAAAAATGGTTGTTAATTTTGGCTCTTGTATCATGTTTGTTCCAACAAGAAATCACGTTAGGACTAGATCACATGTGACCAAGGAACTAGTCAGGTGACAAAAAGTGATGCATTTTTACTTCAAAACACACACTCTTGGTTACACCAGCCACAATTACACACATAGTGATTTAGGAAACCGTGTAGCCAGGAAGGAGTAGAACAAAGAAAAAACTCTTCACACCTTTTTTTTTTTTTTTTTTAAGTAACTTAGAGATTTCCCTGTTGGTTCAATGATTAGAATCTGCCTTTCGATGCAGGAGATGTGGGTTCCATCCCTGGTTGGGGAACTAAGACTCCACACGCCACAGGGCAGCTCAGCCCACACGCTGAAACTACTGGGTGCGCGCTCCAAAACTACAGAGCCTGCGCATGGAGCCCCATGCTCAGGAGCGCGCAACAGAGACTGCGCACCCAGCGGAGACCAGCACAGCTGGAAACCAGTAACTTTAAAGCCTAAAAAAGTAATACATTTCATTAGTAACTCAAAAAGCGATGGGAGAGATTTTCATCAAGCAAAGCAGCTAATATTTTAGAAAGTATCTATCTACACATAGGAAGTGAATTCTAGGTTGCTCCCCAAACTTAAAAACCTATAAATTACTTAGTGGGATTATAAATTGAGTCAGAGTTTTTGTAAAATAGCATAGCAACATATATCAAGAACCTTAAAATTATCTGTACCCTTTGGTGGAATAATTACCTTAAAGGAACAATCAGAAATGGAGTCAGAATATGGCATATTACATACTCATTAAAATCAGGTTTTAATAAATATGTAAAAAAGTATATATCCATATCTATAAAATGACTTTGATTGTGTAAAAATATGTATACTATACACTCACACAGACAAAAGCCTGGAAGGAAATACTCCAAATGTCAAACCTTAGAGAACTGTTAGAAGTAGGAATGAGGGGTTTTTTTTTTGTTTTTTAATGCTACTTTTAAAAATAAAACTTCTATGGGTGGGCATGGGTTTAATAATGTGACAAAAATAAACACTTAAGGGAAAAAAAAAAAAACTAGTTCATAACCTAAGCCAGTCTCATTCAATTTGCCTAGCAAAGGATTCTGCTAAATTTTCTACCAAAGAAACTTGACATGCAGACCTATCAAATAGATTTGTCACTGTCTCTTCAAAGAAGGAAATTCTGTTTCAAATTCATCCTTAGCCCAGAGCAGCTAATTTGATTTTATCAGTCATCAGCAAAGCCCTTACATTAAATAATTTATGCATTTTTTAGCTCCATCCCTACAGGGCAAGATTCAGTACTTAATGGAAACCATCACACCATTAGACTGTTAGAGCTCATCTAACATGTTGGCTTTGAGAAGCCTCAAGCCTGAAGTATTGAGTGGTCACTTAGAGCATGTTTATTCGATCTGACAGCATAGAGAGGAATGCAGAGGTGGAAATGAGACAAAGAAATCACGAAGTGCATGTACCAGCCATGGGATAGAAGGTCTGGGAAAAGATGCGATGACGTGAGTGGCAGAAGCAGGTGCAAAGGTGCTTCTCCAGCGAATGTCCACGGAGGGGACATTTTCATAAAAAAATTAACTAACTGCCAGCACCGAAGTACTCTCCTGGCTGCAAGACATTCCCGGATCAGCCTTCTTCTCCTGGGCATCTGTTGTCTGGAAAAGCCTTCCAGTATCTGTTCCTCATTAGCAAACTCATCTCCAGCCTTATCTAAAATCATACCTGGGCTCACTCTTCTGCGCCTCTTCATTGTGTTTTCTTTCTGTTCCTGGCATTAGGACTGAATTTAATTTGTTCATCCTTAAAGGGCTTTTCATCACTAGATTTCTCGGGAAGTTCCGACACTTGTTATTTATTCCCCTGACAAGTCGGTTTTGAGGATGAATCGGATGTAGCTTGTCAGGCGCTTTGAAAACAAATCTCCTTGCAGCTAGGGAGTTGCCATGAGTGGTGTTCCCAGCTTTGTTTCAGGATTCAGTATAATTCTGAGACAGGTAGCGAAACAAGGGGCCATTTTATTTCTAGAAATATCATCTCGGTTTCAAATCTGTTGGCGACAGTAATAACAGTAAACACACCACAGGGATGCCTTAGAAGTACAAGGGCTCCAGGGATTCAGGCGATGGTCTGTATTAAGAGAGATTTGTAAGAAGCTGGGATAAAATACAGATGCTGAAATAAAACCTTTCTACAGAAATGGCAGAGAGGAAAGGGTCCATTAGATTCCTTAAAAGTCATCTCTTTGGTTCATCTACATTCGGTTCATCTACACTTACCAGGAAGTAAAAAATCAATGAAGGTGAGGATACAGGCTTCTAGATGGAAGATGAAGTTCTCGGAATCTAACATAGAGCATGGTGATTATAGTTAGCAATAACGTGTTATATTCTTGAAAGCTGTTAATTGAGTAGAACTGGAATGTCTTTAACACAGAAAGGAAATGGTAATTATCTGACATGAGGGAAGTGTCTGCTAACACTACAGTGGTAATCATTTTGCCAGTTATATCAAATTATATCAAATCAACACACTGTACATCTTAAACATTGTGTACAATGTTGTATGTCAATTATATCTTAGTATAGCCAGAAAAATAATTTAAGTGAAGAAGGTGAAACCCAGTGCTCTACAGCTTTTATCTAGCTAGAACAGGCAGAGACGGCAGGCTACAATTTCATGAGCAACTTACCATTTCTTGAACAGCCTGTACCAGATGTCACACTGTATGTAGAATAATATGAACAAAAGCCACATCCAACAGGTAGAGATGAAAAAAAAAAAAAGCATAGAATCTTTTCTGTTCTAGAAATTCTCAACTTTCAGACATCTTCAGGTGTTTATGAAATTGACAATCCACCCGGCCTTCCCTTTGGCTTTGCCTACTGCTGACAGGACACACACTGCCCTCTAGTTCTGTGATGCAGCTGTGGGTGGTCATCAGAGTGTCCACCTCCACGCAGCGCAGCTTCACCCAGGGGAACCAGCCCAGGGCACGTGTTGTTAGCTTGTATTATGTCTTATTCATTCATTCATTTGCTTGGTTGGTTAGGGTGGAGTGAGGGAATCACCTTATTCATGATCTTTAAGAGCAATTTTACCCAAGCCATGGATTTGGGCCAGATAAGTAGGTGATGGGCTCTCTAGTGAGCTAACCTTCGTGACAGTGCTACTCAAACATACTCCGTCACCATGGCCACTACTACAGGTGAGTACCAATCTCTGCTCACATCTCAGTGCAGAATCTTTCTCCAGCTTTGGTGTGCATCCCAGTCAATGGAGGCCTGTTAACAATGTCTGAAGTCGGCTACAGCAATCTGGTCTGTGACAGGATTTCCAGGTGATCCTGAAGATCTCATTAATTCATTCTAACACTGGCAGAGTGGTTTTAAAGTCAAAGAACAGGGGATTTACCTTCCACGGTTCTTACTGTTTTATTCTGAGAGCATCTCACACTCTATCTTTAGTACCTCAATTCTCCAGGGCACTTTCTGCAATCACTGTACTCCTCAACCCTTGGGAAAGAGCTCTTTTCCCTCATCTGCTCGTGGCATTTGTTAACACAGGTTGTGCCCTGCATCTCCTTTCTAGTACCACCATGGCCCTTGAGATTTCCTATATTAAATATGAGAAAATCAGGATCAGAGAGTCCTGAAATCAAAACCCAGCTTACAGATTACTTTCTAGCCACGTGATCTGGGCAAGTTCCATAAGCTTTTCCTGCCTTCTTGTCGGTAAAGTGGATGGTAACATCATTAGGTTGCAGTGAACTATAAAAGAGTTGTATGTGTGTGTCTGTATTCAGTTGCATCCGACTTTTTGCAACCCCAGGTGCTGTAGCCTGCTAGGCTCCTCTGTCCATGGAATTCTCCAGGCAAGAATACCGGAGTGGGTTGTCATTCCCTTCTCCAGGGGATCTTCCTGATCCAGGGCCTGAACTGACATCTCCTGTGTCTCCTGCATTATAGGCAGATTCTTTACCACTGACCACTGGAGAAGCCCATAAAAGAGTTAGTGCATGCTTATATTTGCTGAATGAATAAAAGTCTGGCACAAGGAAGACTCCATATGCTAACTAATCATTTTCAATATTCTTGTTGTTTAATTCAATAGGTGTGCATTGGACTCTCACTATGCTTATTATTGCTTTTGAATTGCCCTTTAGGGGAATTTTTCATTTTCTTCCCAGACAGAAGTGTTTTTAGCTTACATTAACATTTCCTCTTGCCTTAATGTCTCCCTTCTGGATCATTGTAAGTTGTTTCCATCTTCTCTCATAGCTTTTCCTTTAAACTATTTTGCTAATATTTTTGCTTTTTTTTGCTTCTTCCAGTTCGGCATATCCCAATTCTTGCCACAGGTGCTGGAAAGAGAACAGGAACCTTTGGTAAGCAAGCGACTGTGACGTGTATAAGGTACATTCTTTCCTTTCAATTAAAAGGCACTCAGCTAGGGCCTCCTTCTAATAGGGAGGTAAATCAGCCACATTTCTGAGAAACAATTAGTTACATTTACATTTTCATTGAATTTTCACTCCTCCAGGTTCATATATATTGTCTGCCACTTTCTTTTTTGTTATCTTGTGCTTATGTAATCCCCCCCCCCATCCCCTTTCACTGTTACCTTCGCTATTGATTTAAATTAAGCTTGGTTGGTATTTCTTTGAAAAGAAAACACAAGCTTGCTGGGTTGGGAGGTTTTCCCAAGGCCTCTCCGCTCTAGTAAAATCCTATATATGTAGGTTCTGCAAACCAACATTATTTTTGCTGTACAAACACCACGCGCGTGTTCTAAGACATGAGCCCTCTGTGTAGGATCCTTTCGCACATGCAAAAACAGCTGACATGTCAGCACTTCCACCAAGAGAAAACAAGAGGATGCTGGTTCAGGAAGGTCAGGGCTGTTCTAGGGGCCAGAGCATGGTGTACCTTGACCTTCATCTCCAGCAAGAGCAGCATGATGCTGGGTGTTCCAATTTTCTACATTCTTATTCATAGTCTGCTCCCAAGAGTTTCCTCACATTCTGAATTCCTCCAATGGGACAAGTGTTAGTTTTCTATTGTTATGTAATTATACTACCACAAACTTAATGGCTCAAAACAACAAATGTATCTCGAAGTTTCTGTTTGCCAAGACTTCAGGCATGGCTTTAGATGGATCTTCTGATTAGAGCTTCAAAAGACTTGAGAGTTTTGGCTGGGGCTGTGATCTCACCTGGGAATTGTCTGGGTAAGGATTCACTTCTAAGCTCACTTAAGTTGTTGGCAGAATTCAATTCCTTCCTCTGATAAGACTGCACGCTGCTTTCTGGCTGTCAGTCAAGAATGTCATCAGTTTCAAGAGACTGCCCACAGTTCCCTGCCATGTGCAGTTCCCCAGCATGGTCTCCTAACTCTTCAAAGCTAGTGAGACAGAGAGAGAGAAGGAGAGACACAGAGAATAAACGAGCTGTATGGTAACAGAAGCCTATACAACTCAAATGCTGTATGATCTCATCAAAGTGTGTTTCAGCAGAAAGGAAATACGAATAGAAGATCATACTTTCAGCACTAACAGTGGACATATCTGGGTGATAAGGTATGAATAATCTTGTTTACATTTTCATATATTTTTACATTCTAAATGTTTCCAGTAAGCATGCAAAAGTTTTGATTTTAAGTTTAACATTCAAACTAATAGATGCACATATTTTAAAAAGTAAAACAGCACCTCAAGACTTTAAGATAAAAGCAGTAGGCTTTTGCAGCTCCCCATCTCATCCCCAAACCCCACTTGCCACAAAATAATTTCTTCTGGTGTTTTAAACAAGATAAATATAGTGCTATTTTTTTTTCAGTGTTGGATATTATCCATTGATTTTTTAAAGAGAAGATTTAGTTCTCTTTTCCCAGTCACCTCATTACATGCATATATTTCTCTTCTCTCCAAATCTATAATACAGTATAAATATTTATGCACAAATACATTTATTATATTATTAATATTATTAAGTCCTGCTCATTGATAGCACATGTGGTTCTATGATTATGTGATTTATTTTCTATAGAATTCTGTTTTTCTTGGAATTGAAAATTGCCTCACTTTTATCTGTTGTTTTATATCTATCTAGCAATAATGCATCCTCAGATTCTCTAAAAGAACACTTTACCTTCTCTCAACATGGCCATGCATATCAGATAAATTGATACCTAATCCTCCAACTCTGCTTTCAGAAGACCAATGCCATTCTCATCCCTGAATCTTTATATAAGACTCATTTTTCTGTCCAGAAACTTGTAGGATGTTTTCTTTATGGTGATGTTTGAAACTTCATGATAATATACCTTGTTATGAGTTATTTTGTACTCATTTTGTTGAACACTAGATGTCCCTTTCAATCCGAAAACTTATTATACAGATCTAAGAAATTTTTCATATTGTTTTGAAAATTTCCCCTCTTACTTCTCTCATCAACAGGCCTTAAGAGTTTTTGTTTATTTAGTTGGTTTGATTTAGCTTTGTTTTCACTCTTATAGAAATGCTACAATGAACAACCTTAAGCATACTTCCTTGTACTCATTTGTAAATTTTTTTGTAGAGTAGATACTGAGATGCAAAGTAAAATGTATACATTAGAACATATATTTTCAAAGTTCAAGCATGAAATGTACACTTCCAATATGGATAATTAGATAATTTTTTTCATAAATGAATAATTTTTTCAGTGCTTAATTACAATATGTTCACATGACAATATCACATTTTGTTTTTACTAATGTTCACAACTTCATTTTTGATACCCTCCCCAGCCAGTTTCTGAGTCTGTCTTGTATGGAAGAAAAAACAGGTAGAACCAGTTCATAATCTCAGCTTTACAACTCTGTAGTTGCAGGACTCTTAGCAAGACCCTCTCTGGCCTCAGTTTCCTCCTGTGTAAAATAAGGAATAATATCTACTTCCTAGTAATATGGAAGGATTAAATGAAATGCAAAAGCACAGTGCCAAGCACACAAAAGATATTAAAACAATATTAACCCCTCCCCTTAATTATCAATTCTATGCATTTAGAGACAATGGAATTAGCATGTGTGTTTACAGATACAACTTAAATCCACACCATAACTATAACTGGAATTTACAATGATTCTGACTACACCAAGTCTACATTTCAAAATCCAGATATTCCTCGAAGGTTATCTGGGGCCTGCCCCAAACCCTATCCTAAGAAGTAGAGCCTGGCCAAGTCCCTTTAATGTGGACATCCCACTTTGTATATCCTAGCACCCTCCTACCCCCGGGAGGGGTTTGACATTGCTCCTTTCCTACACGGATAGACCTCCATATATTTCAGATCCAGAACAGGGGCTCATAGTTAGGAAGAGTGACTTACGTCCCATAATTTCTTTTCCTGTCTCATTATCCAATCCATTTTTATGAAGCTTCACGGCATAAAGTCACAATGAACTAAATGATTATTGTGTCTTTGATTATATCACAACTCAGGTAACAATCATTTCTTGAGTACATGGGATTTGAGCTTGACTTTGTAAAAGTGGCTTTCCTTCCCTCCCCCTTTCTCCTTTCTTTCCCCCCTTATGCTACTGAATGGCATGCATCCTTTGCTTTGACCCTAGCTCTCTTCCCATGTCAGTGACAGGGAACAAAGCCGAGAGAGTATGGTGGCATTATTTACTACTCATGTCTCTGTATCTTTCCCCTGACCTTGCCACCCCAGGATTTCCATATGGAGTCTGGCAAAGAAGCCAGCTGCACAGTTCTGCATTACAACCTTCAGTAGTGACTTATCCTCATGCTCAGGAAGTTTGACATCAACAGGCCAAATCAGAGCAATCCCTGCAGAAGCTTTGGGCAAGATCACATGTTGCATGGTGAGAAGGGGTGCACAGTGACATTCTAGAACTGACCTGATCATATCCCGTGTTCCAGAATGTCTTTTTGTTCACTTGTGTTTTTTGGTTTGACTAGAACAGTGGGATAACCTTACTTTTTCTACTGGGTATTTCAGAAAGCAGTCAAAAAACATTTGGCAAGTGAAGATCAGTCTCAACTCAATGAACTGAAAGACCTGATCTTTGTGATTCATCCCCTGAGAGAAATTCACTGAACACCTCTTATGTGTCAGGCACTGCCCATGGACTTGGGAGACTCTTGTCCACAATACATTCCCCTCCCTATCTTTCTCAAATCCCACAGTCAAGCCTATTTCTACTGCATGGATAAAGCTTGAAGTTCTAGTTTATAAACTAATAAAAGTTATCATTCATTGAGCATTTAGAATATTCTAGACACTATACTGAGTACTTTGCCCACTTAACATACATTGTTTCTTTGAATCTTCACTTAAACCCCTTGAGACAGGTACTTTATCTTCACTTTGAAAGATGCAGAAAATGGAGTATAGAGAGGCTGAGTAACTTGCCCACAGACACACAGGGAGCAAGTGAGGATGCTAGGAAATGTGCATTCGGTTTATCCCTGTGACTACCACCTCATTCTCCTGTATCAGGGATCGCATCTCTCTTCAATACTGAAATAATAAGGATCCCCTTAATCTTACAAAGTCTCATCTCTTTCTAAATTCTGCCTGAGAGACACACTTCTTTCAGAATCCTGATTTTTCTAGATTTCTTCCTAGATCCTTTTCCCATCCTTGAGTTCTTTCTCCTCCAAACTGTCTCTTCACTAAAGCACGATGCGTTTTGGTAACTTACGGGTAATCTTTTCCTAAACAAATACCAGGATGGTTCTTTATATAGGATTTCCAGGAACTGAAAAACATTCTTTTGCTAATCAACTTCTTGACCACAACTGGTTCTATGCAGGTATACATTTTTAAACAATGAATTGGCAGTTCAAAAAGAGCTTAAATCAAATCCCACACAAGCAAGCATAGTTTTACACCTTAGTATCATTCTTTTGGGGTCTGTCCTCTCTGCTTTGTGCAAAGGCTTTCAGAACCTCAAGCTTCGGGTAAGTCAGTCAGTCAGTCAATTCAGTCGCTCAGTCGTGTCCAACTCCTTGCGACCCCATGGACTACTGCACGCCAGGGTTTCCTGTCCATCACCAACTCCTGGAGCTTGCTCAAACTCACCCTCACACAAAAGGATGACACCTGAATATCACTCTCCTTCTTCTTCATCCTCCATCTTGCTTTCCAGGTAAAGAGGGTGAGAAAAGGAGAGGGAATCATCATTGATCCACTGATTTGTTTCAATGCATGTAAGCAGAAAGGTCAGACTCCTCCCATTGCCAAGTATGGGACAGACTTAAATCTGAAACCTAATCTTAAATCTGATAAAATGGCACTTATACATTCATCTGTGAGGAAAACAGTCCATTGAGATGCCCCAAGGAGGTGCACAAATTCTCTGAGGCCAAAAGTAAGAGAGAGTATATATATATATATATATTTTTTTTTCCCCCCCTTGTTGTTGAGCGTAGCCTATCCCTGCCCCCCCCCCCATCAAAAAACAAAAGAAAACCTCACAAGAGTTTACTTGCTATTCCTGGCTCCATTTATTTATGGGACAGCTTGAAGCAAGGGCAAGTTTTGCCTGGTTAATCATATAAAGGCCACTATATTATTTTCTTTATGAATCTGGTTTTAATGCACTTATCCATCTCCACGGAGCCTTTCACTGTGTCTAATAGCTTTTGGTAGTCCCAGGTCACAAGGCATTTCATTTCCAATATTTTGCATTATCCTTCCATCATGGTATAGGAGGGACATCTGTAGTCTTTGGGAATTAGCAGCCTAATGGAATTCCAAAGTGTGTGAGTGTTTGTGTGAGTGAATTAAAATGATTTTCTCCATCCAATAGCATAACATCTTAGTTAATGTTAGTTTAATGTTACCCATGGAGGGAAACAGGAAAGAAATTAATGGATGAATTTATTATCTCAGTTATTATCAAGCAACCACAAACCCAAGTCTAGTTTCATGACCAGCACTGAATCCATACTTGGCAGGGCTTCATAACCAATAGGAAATCTGACAAGCAGGCAGGGAGACCAATAGGATTCTAAAACGTTTTTTGAATTACCTTCTCAATATTCAAAAACCAGTTTATCTAAAACATAGCAAATCTTATCTTCTGTGCAAACTTGTATTCATGACTTATTGCCCATACACGTGGTGAATTAGCAAAGCACGCTCTACATTTGCTGACCTTTAATAAAGATAAATTCTCCAGAGGGGGATAGAATTGAGCTCTCCTTTGAAAATCCACTCCTGGGTTTCTCCCGACCTGGGTGCCTCTCACATTTACACGCAGTTGTTTGTGAGCGCCCCTAATCACAAAAATAAATCAAAGGAGGAAGTCCTATATCTTTATAGAGAGACTGCTGAATTAACATAATGCTATACTTACTAGAAAAGGAAAACATATTTTTCCTAATTTTATAATGTGTGTATGTGTGTGTATACATATATGTGTGTGTGTATATATACATGTGTGTATATATATTTTATATATATATACATATATATATGTATACATACATATATATGTGTATATATATATATATATATATAATATATATTTCCCCCCTCCCCGCCAGTGAAGTCTGGCTGAAAGATCTCCTTACAGATTAAGTGAATCAAGTGGGGGATTAGTCCAGCTGGAATGCTTGCTAGAGTTTTGATAACGAAACCACTGCTGTGGCTGCGTTTTGCGAGTTTCACGTCGGGTTTTCAAACTCACAATAGGTCACCTAAAGAAATAACTTCAGGGCTAGTAAAGTTCAAGAACCAAAGGGCCCACAAAATGACTCAGAGCTTGAAATCTGCAGGATATACTCACACTAGTTCTTATGTTTGAGTTTTATGCCACTTCTCTGATGTAGATGCCACAGGAATTGTTTTTCATGTTTTACAAGGGAGGAAACTGGCTGAAAGGTGTCAACTGGCTTGCTCCAGGCCAACTATACCAGTGGTGATGGAATCACAGTTAGAACCTTGGTCTCACATCACAGATGTTTCGAACACACAGAAGAGGTCTTTGCCATTCAGCAAGAGGGAACAATCACCTGTCTAAGGCATCTGAGTGTCCCCAGCTTGCAGTCTGCAGTAAGTCCCCAGAAAACCAGTTGCTCAATAAGTAAAAGCAGCAGCAATTTGCAAAAAGGAGAATAAAGCAGTTATGGCCACGGTGTGCCACGTTCTTAAGTCTCCCCCCACCTATTGCAATGTAACTCATCGTTACTCACATGGCCAGTATCAGGAAAGCATGACCACCCTGGTGTGTTATGGACTTTGTCGTAAGTCACAGGCCTGCAGTTTCTAAACTTCCTTCCAAAGCCCAATTCTCAGGCTTCAGGCACTCACTCATGTATACTGCAAGTGAAGCATCAGTGACACTGACGGGGACCAAGCTGGGAGCTGTAATACTCATCAGCAGTTACTTCCAACAGTATTTGCATTCAGCCAAGCAGAAGTGCTAAAACACGTTTGCACCTAAGTGACTGTAAGTCCATCAGTTAAATGTCAACAGGAAGTATCAGACAGGGATTAACATATTACAAACTCTAAGCAAAAAAATCAGTCAGATTTCAAGAGACCTCAAGGTGGGAGACACAATAGCTATTCTCTGTTTTTACATACAGCTCTGCTGTTGCTGCTGTTGCTGCTAAGTCGCTTCAGTCGTGTCCGACTCTGTGCGACCCCATAGACGGCAGCGCACCAGGCTCCCCTGTCCCTGGGATTCTCCAGGCAAGAACACTGGAGTGGGTTGCTATTTCCTTCTCCAGTGCATGAAAGTGAAAAGTGAAAGTAAAGTCGCTCAGTCATGTCCGACTCTGAGCGACCCCATGGACTGCAGCCTAGCAGGCTCCTCCGTCCATGGGATTTTCCAGGCAAGAGTACTGGAGTGGGGTGCCATTGCCTTCTCCAACGTATTACAAACTCTAAGCAAAAAAGTCACTCAGATTTCAAGAGACCTCAAGGTAGGAGACACAATAGCTATTCTCGGTTTTTACATACAGCTCAAGAATATGTAATACATGGTGCCATTTCTTGAAAGGGCCTCAGGTCAAACACTCTGGAAACTGAACTCGGTGCAGCAGGCACTGTAATTGGCCAGAATTTTCATTATTAATGTATTTCATGTGACAGGATGGAAGTTTGAAGCTCTTTACCTGACGCTGGTTCCATTTACATCATTAGTATATCGCTAACCCCATTACCTAAGGGTAATGCTATTAGCTAATAAACTGTAAGGTAAAGGTGGGTTGTACAAATAAAGAAAGGTATCCTGGGATGAACTATTCTTACGTTTAAATATAAACTGAAACAATACACTTCTTTTTCCAACCTCTAGACCATAGTCAAACTTTTTTTTAAAAGTGACTTGTAACAAAGATTATTTTTAATAAGCATGTCGTTTCTCGACAGTCAAAAGCTTTGACTATACCACCCATATATGCTCAGGCCCCAAATTCCAGGCATGAGCTAAGAATATTATAACTCACATACAAACCTCTCCCTTGCCCGCCATTAGAATTTTAAGTCCCAGGCGAAGACTAGGTCTCTAGTTGAGTACAAATTTCAGCGGGATTTGGAAAAATCCTTTAAATAGATTTTTATTGGTTTTTAAGAACAGGGTTATTTTGTGTTAATAATGGGCATACATTAGGCTTTAGATAATTGCTTTATGTAACTTGGAGTTTTGGCTTTCAGCTAAATAAACACGCTATGTGTTCACAGGTGTATTGTCCTCAAGGGCACTCCGCTTTTAAGGGTGGCAGCTGTTGCCAAGGTGTTGCTGATACAACTCTGCGTATAATTTATTGGAAACAGGTGCTAGCTCATGATGAAGATAGACAGGAAACTAAAGCAGACAACATGTTTAACCACCATTAAAAAAGTTCAGGTTCAGAGAGACAATGTGTCTGAGATGTTTGGGGGATGTTGCCAGCATCCCAGTGCAAGTTTAAAAGCTCCTGCGGATCAGCATAAGGAAGAAATTGTACATGAATTTCAAGCAGCCCAGCCTAATGAGTGCCTGATGCTATGCTGCCAGATTTAATTGATTACATGAAAAATTCTGAGTTTGTATAAGGCTAGCAAAAAATTATGAAATACTTTCCTAAGCTAATTGTTAAAAATTACTTTCAAATGAGGTAATAACTGTTAGTTTTCAATAATCTGGACAGTGGATTAGGCTGTAATGTGTTTTCTTTATGCTCTGAGTATTTGCTTTGGATTCTGTGTGGAGATCCTGCAGTGTTGGGACGAGCCCAGCACTCGTGTCCATGGGGCACTGGTATAGGTTAGGGTAGTGAGACCAGAGACGGGATTTAGAACCGTGAGGTACAGATGCTCACCCTCTTTCTTTGGACGTTACTTGGCGATGGAGTCAGTCAGCAGGCTTGGGGACAGCTCCCATCTTCAGTCTTCTGGCACCACGGATGAGTGGGAACGGCTGAAGTCGCCTCACTTCGGGACAGAGCCCTGGTGACCGGGTGTGCTGCAGACTACCTCTAACTCCCTAGTGAAAAGAGGAGACATATCAACGCACGCTCTGTGAGACATTCTCGTCCTGTGAAGAGGCGTTTGTGTATTTTCCCAACTAATCTCTAGTCTAATCGGTGTGCTACATAACACACATGTGCAATGAATATGCATACCAAGTACAGCTGAAAAAGAAGTTGTTAAGAGTGCACGCACGGTTTTTCAACCTCAAAAACCTAAATATCTCGGCTATTTACACGTTTAAAAAATATCCACAGGCATTAGACCACATTACGGACTAATGGCCTGCCAAATTTCATTTTTGGGAAAAGATTCGATGTTTGAGTTACAACACACGAGTGCAAAAAAAGCAACTGAAACAACAAAATTTGGTTAAAAACATGTCTTGACCCCCAGGCTCAGACCTCGTGTGCCAAAAATGTTGACAAAAATTTATACCAACACCAGCGGGCACGCACAGTTTAATATCTACTTTATGTGAAAAATCATTGACAATTTAATGCTTGCATTAATTTGAAAGAATTTTATGCAGTAGGTAGAAACTTTTACATTACCATTCCTAATCTCTACCAGCCGTCTTGTTCCCTTCTCAAAGGGAAAGTGAATGACAGGGCTGGAAAAACCAAATCTGCTGAAGGGCCCACGCCGCTGCTTTTATCACCCTTCCAACAGCCCCATCCCGACCCGAAAAGCAGGAATCCGGCTTGTATGCTGCTCAGAGCCTTCAACTGAGGTTTTAGCATAGGAAAGCAAATAGCTGATGTAAAAATAAACCTTTATTTAAAAAAAAAACTTTATAAGGCCCCTTTATTTAGAGGGAGAGTCATTCAAATAAATACACCGTTAACAAACTCCTATACCGAATAATAATATATACTGTAGCAAGTGATGAAATGGGATCCCACAAAACAAGTGCTGAAATCCGATGATTGATTATCAAACCTATAAGATAAATAAACCTTCTCCAATTAATAGCTAGTCTTGGGGATGAGTTTCCAGAGAAAGGTCCTGCAAGGAAAAGCATCAGTTGCGGAGAGTCAAATTCTGAATTCAGCCAGACTGGCTTGAAACACAGTTCTTTCCAGTGTCTTTATGAGCTTCAGGGTCACAGTGAGATGAGTCCAACTCACTGAAGGAGAAATATGCCTTCTCCATTTGAGCTAATGAATTATCCTGGCCATTTGGAACCCACAGGTCTAAGTATCAGAAGAAGCTATTTTTCATTTATGAAAAAGGGAATTGAGAATCAACCTGGTTCCTTGAATGTGTTTCTTGCCAACAAACCAATGAAGGCACTCATTCAGAAATGTTTATTCTCCAGCTTTGGTTTTCTAAGTTTGCATCCTTATTCTTCTTTCCAAGTAGATGCAGACAGCCCAGTCAAAAGTCTCTTATTGATTTTGGAAAGAAGCTGACTTCTTGTTTGTAACCAGCCATGCTCTGATGTCTCAGTGGCAGAGTTATGGGGAATAACAGCTAATGTGAAATCCCAGATGACCAGCCGTGCTCCTATAATCTCCCTCCATATTATTTAGCGGGGTCTTCATTTTGAAACAATGAAAGAAATATCTCTCCAAGGGTTGCATGAATGCTGCTTTGTGACTGTGCTTTATCCCTGATCTTCAGTAGAGACATTTCCACTGAAGCAACCATACTGTTAGACGAGAGTCATGGGCATCAGGAGACTAAAACCAACATGGCTCTTGGTCCGTATGATCATCCGTCCATCCATCCGCCCATCCATTTAACCCAATTGTGCTCTGCTTGCTCAGTTTCCTCTTACAAGGACACCCTTACATCTACTCTCTTCTAGGGTGGTGTATTAGGCATGCCTTTTGATTTTGATCCTCTGACATCTTGGGGCCTCGTTGACACTGGAACAGACTGCTCCTCCATGGGTTAGATAATTCCTAGATACTTTAAACAACTCATAAGAAAGGGCACCTTTATATGCAGACCAACCAATGAGAAGCCCATACGTCAACCACTTCTGTCACACTATCCTCCTGCCCTAATCACCCCCGGGCCAAGTACCAGACAACTAGGGACAGTCCCAGGGCCCTAGGCTAAGTCGGAATTGTTCAAACCCACTTAGCTTCCTTACCGTGCTTCACCCATTCCTTCCCATGGACACCAATCAGGTTTCTTGCCCACTTTTTCTCCTCACTCTTTCTGCCTCCTGACTGACTCCAGTGCTTCCCTGTGTGGCCCTGCATGGTGTGGGATGTCCCTCCTCTTGGGAACTGTAAGTAACAAACTATCTTTTCAATGGAAGCTGCCTCCTGATCTGTTTGATTCATTATACCTGAATAATAATGAAACCTATACTTCTAAACAGGTGGGATAAATAAGTATATTTACGTAAATATATGAGCTTCCTTTGGAGCCTCAAAGAATTCTAGTAGAATAAAACTAGCCCTGAAATCGGAGGTCAAGAAACCTAGTCCTGGCTACATCATATGCATAACTGAGTGGTTCGGGCCAGTGGACAGGGAAGCCTGGTGTGCTGCAGTTTATGAGATCGCAAAGAGTCGGACATGACTGAGTGACTGAACTTGGGCCAAACCATGTGACCTTGGCTAAGGTTCGTTTTCCACCGTCATCAACGTGGACAATTTCTATTTTTCTGGAGTCTTACAAATGTCACACAGTTATGCATACATGAAAGATGCAAGTATGTGATAGGAACAGAGTTGAATCTGTCATTATTCCCTTGCATAACCTGTCCTTTCTTGGTTGAGTTTTATAAACACTGCCTCCCCGCTGAAGACACTCTCCCTGAGCATGATTCCCATGTTGCTGGTGGGGATCACAAGGAGGCCCATGTGCATGCTCTGAATGAGTGGTAGTTGAGGGTAGTGACTGAAAGCACAGACAGTCCAGACAGATTTCTTGAGGTGACTGCTCACCTCACTGACCGGTGATCATGGAAAAGTTACTATGCTTTTCTGTGCCTTGGTTTCCTGATTTGTAAAATGAAGATAAAATTCTCTACTTCAGGGAACTGTTTTGAAGATAAAGTGAGTAACACAAGGAGCAAACAGTGGGTGTTCTCTGAATATGAGTAAGTTAGGAATAGGAGCAGGCATGGGGTAGGAACAGTACTGCAGGTAGAAGTACTAACAGAATGCTCATGACAGTAAATCCTGAGGCACCGTCATAACACGCTCCTGCTGTAGCCAAGATGTCATGGGTCAACTGACTTCCAAGGAACCGGGCAGCTGGTTTAACCAGGTTACTTTTGACATAGATAAGACACGCCTCTTAGCTAAAACTAGACCTCAAAGATTATATGGTGACAGAACTTCAAACCTAAACAATTTTACTGTTATGAATGAGATTTTAAAAACAAGCACTAAGTCCTGTAGGTTCACCAGAGGACGACACAATACATGAACGAGTTTTAAAAGAAAAACAAAAACGTGATATCTGAGCTGAGTTTAACCGAGGCTAGTCTGAGCCAGACTGTCCTTCCATTCAATTATGAAAGCTGAGTGGCTTCTCCTTTGTGCACTGCTCAATTCCCTCTCTACCCTGTCAAGAAACTTTCTCTTGGCACACATTTTCAAAATATGATGAGCAATAATGATACATGGTTCTCATAGACACTAGAATAATAACCAACAGATAAACGACCGAGATGCGTACATGCTGATATAACAGAAGCGCCTGGACTTCAGAGTTAATCTGACCTGCATTTGAATTTAAACTTGCGGTACTTCTGCACAGCATTTGCCTTCCCTAAGCCTTCCCTAAGCCTTGTTTCTACATCAACAGAAGGACAGTGTGGCTGGCAGGGTTCTAACCTCTGGCTACATGAAAACAGCAGCCATGGCAGTTAATATTCATGGAGCCCTTAACACTAGCCAGACACTGTTTTAACTCATTTTAACTCAAACGACAACCCTAAGGTAGTTGTTATATTATTATTATTACTATCACTGCAGTTTACAGTGGAAGCTCCTGAAGCACAGAGAGGTAAGGTGACAGCTGCAGCCAGGATTTGAAGCCAAGAGGCCTGGTCTGGAGCCTATGTCCTTATCTAAATTTTGAGGTCTCCCAGGAATATCTCTCAGAGCGGTCAGTGCACATTTTTCTTGATTGCAAGTTGCTTTGGGGCCCCCTCTGGCACAGGGAGTGTGAAGACCCCTCCTATCCCATCCCGACCTTTCCCTCTCATGGCTCCACTGCCGCCCACCCTCACTGCTAAGCCTCTTCTGTCACCAGCTCGTATCTCTGGAAACACAACACTCCCTACACTTTCAAATTCAGACTTCAGGAGCTGGTGGAAACGGGGGACTCCGAAAGGGCAGAGAGGGGGCCGGCTGCCTAGAGAAGGGGCCCAGGGAAACTTGGAAGCAAGGCCAGTATGAGTCAATCAGTCAGCAAGTATTTATTTAGTGCTAGGCAGCTTGGGGGATACAGAGAAATTACAAGACGCCATCCGGTCCCTAGCTGGATTTCTGGCTGGGTTCCCCGAATAAGAACCAGGCCCAGAGCTGGGACCTGCCCAGCCCGTGGAAGGATGCCATGGCCTGTAAGGCAGGTTGCCCTGCGGAGCAGCCCCCAGTGATGGTAAGAGCAGGAGCTGGGAAGAGAGGGCCAAGGAGTCCCTGTCCCTGCAATGCCACCTACCAGGAGCGAGTCATCTCACCACTCAGGACCTCAGTTTCCACAGATGAAAAATGAGAACAACATCAGTACCTGCCCAGTCAGGTGTGGCCAGGTATGAACTGATGCATAAGAAGTGTCTGGCATTGGGCTGGGCACACAGTATGCTCAACACATGTAGATTCCTACTGAGAGGCAGGGATTGGATGAAACAGTAAAAGGAGGTGTGTTCTGGAAGCCCTTCATGCCCTGCCTCACATCCCCAGTCAGTGCTGTGGCAGCCACTCAACCCAGGTGTACCTGACAGCTCTCTCCGGGGGCTCCCCTGACAAGACACGGTGTTAGTGGGACAGACTTTAAACGTTTGGCAACCCTTGACCAGCGGGGGACAGAGCTGGTAAAGAGACACTCCCCCTTCCATTTTTCAGGCAGACAATCCTGAGGTGTGTTCCACACGACAGCTCTAGGGGTCTGACTGAATGGGCTCAAGCCTCGCCATGCAGGCAGCTGGAACACGCCCTCTGGTTGGCTTTCCTCTGGCCTGTTGTGCTCTCTCTGCCCCCCCGCCTGTTTCCCAGGACCACTCTTCACAATGCATCCCTTTCCTCAGACACCGCTTTGTGTGGGGGAAGATGGAAGGGAGTGGGTGTGACTTCATGGTGTAGCAAAATGGTCAAGAGTTGTGTTGGACATGGGTGGGCCAGACCTGCCTCTCCCCAGCACTGGTTGTGTGACAGAAACCAAATGTTCCCTGATCCTGTGTTTTGCCATTGGTAAACTGGAGCCATGGGTAGTCCTGACCTCAAGCCATTATTTTGAGGATTGGAGGAAAGAATGCGTGGAAAGTGCTTAGCCTGTGCCTGGTGCAGAGAGCTGGGTTCCCATTCTGTCTGGGTTTCCAGGAGCAGAACTTGAGACCAGGTCTCATAGGAAAGTGATTATCAGGAGGAAACAACATAGGAACATGGGGAGGGAGGGAAAGGAAGCGAAGCAAAGACATCAAGCAAAGCTGCATCAAGGGTGATATTGACCAGATCCCTCGGGGAGCTCTGGAGACAATGTGGACACACCTCAGAGGGAGGCGGCATCTTAATGCATGTGGCCAAGCACTAAAGTGGAAGGCAGCGTTGACAAAGAGGCTTGAGCGCAGGTTTGGGGATGTACACGGGACACTGTGTACAAAAAAGTAATAAAAAGAGGGGGTGATAACAGGATCCAAGGAACTATGGTGGACCATGTCAGCCACAGCATACTAGCGGTGGTGGTGTCAGGGTTATTATACTTCTGGTTTTTTTTATAGAAAAGCCTTCTGGATTAACAATAGAAAAGCCAGGCTTTAGAGCATGTGAAGCGCCAGTTTCCCTCAGGTCTTTTCTTCCTGGAACTCATCTTCCCTAAAGTTCACACAGTAACGGGCTGTCCTCTGAAGCACCCGCCTTCGGTATGGGTCTCTTGCCATATGTCAATAGAAGCTCAAGGATCTCCCTGTTCCCCAGAGCACGAGGAGGGCTGCCTTGAGATGCCTGAGGATGGAAGCAGTCATGCTTTTTCTCTCTCTCTGAAGCTTCACACACTCCAGATTCTCTCTATGTCTCTGCTGAAAACTGGGCGGGAGGTGGGGAAAGGGAACAGGCAAGAAGTGCAGGAGGGAGACCAGGCTGGAGTTGAGGGTGACTGGAGTCTTTCAAGGAAGAGGTGGTGTGGACTCGACACAAGCGGAGGTGGGAGGAAGAGAGTCAAGTGGATAGACCTGAAAGTTATTCACTGATTGGTTTGGTAGGAGGAGATGAAGCAGACAGGAGGTACTGAGAAGGATGCCCTGGCCACCATGTTTTACATTTGAGTAAATGAGTGACATTCAGCAGGATGGGAAACCAGAGGATAAGCAGGTTTAGGGTTGAAAGAGAAGACCAGTTTGGGGCCCTTTTTACTTGAAATGTATGAGAGACAGGCAAATAAACTATTGTTAGACAGATGGCTCTGTAGGTTGGCAGCTTAGGGAAAACAACTTGGTAAAACTACAGATTGGAGTTCTGAAAAGAGTCTGAGCTGGGCCCTACCATCATGGGGGAGCAAGTGTGTGGTGTGGTCCGGCCCACAGCGGGACCTAAGGGATGAGCATGCCTGCAAGACGCCCCATCTCTGTAGCTGGGAGCGTGGACTTGCTCTACATTGTTCCCTTCAAAGTCCTCTTAATGCTTCTTAACAATCTTAATGCTCCTAGCAATGGAGTATTTGAAAACTATTGTTGACAAGACATCCCTTTGGGAGAATGTGCTCAGGGAAGGGTGGGGGGCTACTGCTCTCCCTGCTCCCAAATTCTCCCTCCACCACCTTCCCCCTGACATTGCTGGGGAGAACGACCCTTCTCAGGTCTCCCTGGCAGAGAGCTCAGGTACTGCTTCCCTTTATGGAGTGAATGCTTTCAAATTCTTTAGTCTCTCCATGATTCACAAGACCTCAGTTAACCTCTTTTGTTGCTCTCTTGAAATTCTAGTACTTTCTTAAAATCACTGATCTCAGCTCATACTTAATACTTTCCTTCATCTCATTACTTGCCCACCTCGACTACCAAATTCAAAGCTCTGCATTTGTTCAACATCAGATCCCCAAGGCCTTAAGCGGTGCTTTCTGGCATGGGAGAAATTCAGTAACTATTTATTGAATGAATGAGTCTCTCCTTAGTCCTTCTCTACTCTTGAAAACTTAAGAATAAGTATTCTCTACAGGATAAACCATCCTGCTTCCTTAATCTTCTAATTAAAATCATACCAAGCGCATCTACTACTTCTCTTCCCAGTTTCTCTGTTCAATTGTATGTGCCATGGCATTCTTGGTTTCCAACACGTTCCAAGTTTCCCATTGGGTAGCTCTGAGGTCAACCTCTCCTCAGGGAGCTTTATGAAGCCTGGGGGATTTCTCAGTAGCTTCAGACATGAATAGTCAAAAGCTAATCCACCGCTCAGGTGTCAGAGCGTGAAGAAACTTTAATTACAGAAAACATGAAGATCACCGAAGGTGTTTTAAAGCTTTCCAAATGATGTATCTCATCTGGAAAATTTAAAAAAAGATTGTCCATGTGGTATATTCCATGTTACATACCCATGTCCAACACCCTTGCTCATGTTCCCAGATACTCTACAGAAAAAATGTTCCAGGACATTTTTACCCCAAAGTATCTGGAGTCCTTATGGAAAATCTTCTCAAAATGTTCGTGTTTATGCCCAAATTTGACATGCGAACCTTTTCCTTCGCTTTACTCTTCAAACATGCTTAGGCTTATGCTGTCTGAAGATTCCTTTAGTCATTGGCCTGCCCCATGTCAGGTGGTAATCACCACTTTAAAACACTGAGATTAGTGCAGTAAAACAGATTTATGAATATTAATTCATTTTATAGCAGGTCATAATGTGAGCCGGAGAACAAACAGGGTATGGTTTCATTCCAATGTTTTACTGCAAACAAGAATGGGGTTGCGTGTGGTGGAAAATATTAGTTGGAGATGCTGGCTTGAAAATTTGTTTAGAGGCTTTGGCTGTAACTTGCCAGACACCCTGAATTTGTGGAGAGTCTGTTCTGGAGAGTAAGGATCATGAATTTTATAGCTGTCATGTTTTTCATAATCAGCAGCATTATCCAAAGAATTTAAAATATATATATTCTTACACTGCAAGCCACAGAAGACTAAAGTGGCTGGGATTAAAGGAAAGTCCTTTCCAAACTTTTTAGAGCTGTAGTTTACAAGATTGAGCTGTCTTGCTGGTTGATCACTTCTCCACAAGTCAGCATACCTCCATTACAACAGTACTTGCAGAAGTCACTGGAGTGTTGCATTCGATGGTCTCTCCTCACCCGTGCAGTACCTGACATCCTTGGCCCTTTTCTTCCCTGATTTGCTTCCCTTGGCATCAGCAAGGGAAATCCTGGAAAGCTGTGTAACCATAGTTAACAGAATAGATTCTGGATTTGGCCAGGTTATCAGGGTTAAAATCCCAGCTATACCCTTTACCAGCTACATGACTTTAGACAAGTTTACTAACCCAGTGTCCTCATCTGTAAAATGGGTTAACAGTAGTACTCAAGAAGAGTGAATGATTCAAGGTATATAAAGTACTCAGAACAGTGCCTGATACATAGTTACTGCTCAATGAACAGTGCCATTATTTAATTGATGATATCACAGGGTCAAGAGTAAGTCTGACCCCTGCCTGATAATTCTGTCTGTGATGCAATTTTGAGGGGAAATCCTTCATTCAGGGTCATGGATTTATCTCTTTAGGGTTTATGTGTTGAAATTTGGATTAAGAAGCTTCTCCTGTCTCAAGGTTGTAAAGATTTTATCTACATTTCCTTCATTAATTCTATACTTTCAACATTCAGTTTAGCTCTTACTCCATATACAGATTATTTTATTTGGTATGAGGAAATTATTTAAATTAAAATTTCCATAGAATGATGCTACTTTTCCCATGCTTTACTGAATACTCAGTCTTTTCTCCCAGTGTTTTGTAATGCTTCTCTGTAACATGACGCCCTCTGTCCCAGGGGCATCAGGAGTCCCCGGGATGCTCTAATCTTCTCCCTCGGTCTACTGTTCTGCTCCTATTTCATTGCCATACTGTCTTAATTACTACTGCTTTTTAATATGTCTTAATATGTTGCAAGAAGAATCTTCCTACCCTTCTATTTGAAAATATTCTTTGTCATTGAAGAAACTTTACTCATCTACATCTATCTTAAAGAGTATTTTCCAAAAAAAAACCTTGAATTTTTTATTGGAATTTCATTTATTTTCAAACTAATTCAGTGTATATTGATTGATATCATTTCAATGTTTACTTGACCCAAACCTTAGGCAGAACATGCAGGTCATTGTCACCATCCTAGAATAAAATTTAAAATCTTTCCAGAAAGAGCCTGTGTAATCTTTATTACATTAGCTAGTAGATAATTCGCAGTTTTAGTTGCCATTGTAAATTTTATTGTATTTTCTAATAGGAATTTGCTTTAGTAGGTACCCACTAAGGGTTTATAACTTAATCTTGTTTCTGGAAAGCTTGCTGAACTCTCTCACAAATTCTAAAGGCTTTCTTCTACTCCCTGTGGATTTCTATGTAAAGAATATTGTCTTGTCCTTTCCAATTCAATATTTTTGTTACTTATTTTTTTTATCTTATTGCTGTTACAGAGGTAAGTTTTATCTTGTTCCTGACCTTAAAAAGTGCTTATAAAATTTCCTTATTAAAATGATGTTTTCAATGGGTTTTTGGATGAGAAACTTTGCCACATCATTTCTACTTTTCTAAGTTTTCTGTTTTTCAGAAGTGGATGTTTTCTTTATCATCTGCTTCCTCATTTTCTATTGTGACCCTGCAGTCTTTTATTCTGTTTTGTAAAGTGAATTATACAGCTAGTTTTTCTTATGTTGGGCCATCCTTGAATCATTTTAATATATTTTTGGAAATAAATAGGTAATATTTCATTCAAGATTTTCAAAATTAAGTTCAGACGTTAAACTGACTTACAGTACTTTTTTTTTTTTTTGCTCTTGAACTCTTTTCATCTGGTTTAGCTATTAAAATTACACTCGCCTCATGAAATGAGCTGCCCAGACTGCCCCCATTTTCAAATTTCTGAGATAATGTGCATAAATTAGGAACTGTGTATTCCTTACCTCCTCTGTAAAACTTTCTGCAGCTGTCATTTATCTTTATGTTGCCATCTTACTTGTTTCTTTGAAACAGCTCTGTTGTCCTTTTCCTCCCATCTTTAGATGATCATTTAGCTTACTTATTTTTCAACCTTCTTTATTTTCAGAAGGTATTCAGAGCTAGAACTTGCACTCCAGGAACTGTGTTAGCAACATCCAGCAAATGTTGACATGCACTGCTGCTGCTGCTGCTGCTAAGTCGCTTCAGTCGTGTCCGACTCTGCGCGACCCCATGGACTGCAGCCCACCAGGCTCCCCCGTCCATGGGATTTTCCAGACAAGAGTACTGGGGTGGGGTGCCATTGCCTTCTCCATGACATGCACTACTTTCATTCTATTTACTCTAGAATTACCCCTTTTGTTTTCTTGTTTCCCCAAGTTCTACCTGACAGTAAATTTTTTGTCTCAATTTTTCTTACTATATAAATACATTGATTTATATTTTTAGCTAACTCAGTTTTACTTATTTTAAATTTTATTACATTAAAGTTAGAGAACACTGTCTGATTTAAGAATTAGAAATACATTGCCATTTTCTTTTTGTCTCTAGTATGTGATTTCTTTTAATGATCAATCTATTCTTTAAAAAGTATGCAGTCTACGTTGGGGTACTAACTTTAATATAAATTTACATGTATATCAATTATTTTATTACTATCTTCTATATTCTAGTATATTTTAAATATTTTTATTTATTTTTTATATTCTAGTCCATTCTTATTTAATTCAATACATCAGTTTCTGTGAGCAGTGATTTTTAAATCTCCAAAAACTTTTAACTTTCTCATTTCTGTCATCTTTTGCCTTATGTACTTTGTATGATTAAAGTTGCTGCTGGATATATAAATTGTGGTGGTGGAGAAGACTCTTGAGAGTCCCTCGGACTGCAAGGAGATCAAACCAGCCAATCCTAAAGGCAATGAACCCTGAATATTCATTGGAAGGACAGATGCTGAAGCTGCTCCTCCAACACTTTGGCCACCTGATGTCAAGAGCCTGCTCACTGGAAAAGACCCCAATCCCAGGAAAGATTGAAAGCAAAAGGAGAGGGGGGCAGTAGAGAATGAGATAATTGGACAGCATCACCAACTAAATGGACAGGAATTTGAGCAAACCCCAGGGATAGTGGAGGACAGAGGAGCCTGGCATCCTACAGCCCATGAAGTTGCAAAGAGTCGGACATGACTTAGCGATTGAACAATGATGACAACAATATATCTATATAAATGCATTTATATAGATTTGTCTCTCTCTTCTTTATGATTAAAAAAAACCTTCTATTGTTTCCATTACACTAGGAGATAAATCCAAAAAATACTGCTATGATTTTATGTCAAAGAGTGTTCTGCCTGTTTTCCTCTAGGAGTTTTATAGTATCTGGTCTTACATTGGGTCTAATCCATTTTGAATTTACTTTCGTGTATGGTGTTAGAGAATGTTCTAATTTTCACTCTTCTACAGGCATCTGCTCAGTTTTCCCAAAACCACTTTTTGAAGAGAATGTCTTTTCTTCATTGCATGTTCTTGCCTCCTTTGTTATAGATTAATTGACCATATGTGTGTGGATTTATTTCTGGGCTTTCTATCCTATTCCACTGATCTATATGTTTGTTTTTTGTGTCAGCACTGTACTGCTTTGCTTACTGTAGTTCTGCAGTATAGTCTGAAGTCAGGGGGCCTGATTCCTCCAGCTCTGTTTTTCTTTCTCAAGATTGCTTTGGCTATGGGTCTTTTGTGTTTCCATACAAATTTTAAGGTTTTTGTTCTAGTTTTGTGGAAAATGCCACTGGTAATTTGATAGGAATTGCACTGACTCTGTAGATTGCCTTCAGCAGTATAGTAATTTTCACAATACTGATTCTTCCAACTGAAGAACATGGTATATCTTTCCATTTGTCTGTGTCACCTTCGATTTCTTTCATCAGTGTCTTATTAGTTTTTGGAATACAGGTCTTTTGCTTCCTTAAGTTAGTTTATTCCTAGGTCTTTTATTCTTTTTGATGCAATAGTAAATGGGGTTGCTTTCTTCATTTCTCTTTCCAAACTTTCACTGTTAGCATGTAGAAAGCAACAGGTATCTGTGTATTCATTGTGTATCTGGCAATGTTACTGAATTCATAGATGAGCTCTAGTAGTTTTTGTGGAATCTTCAGGATTTTCTATGCATAGTGTCAGGTCATCTACAAACCATGATAGTTTTACTTCTTATTTTCCAATTTGGATTCCTTTTCTTTCTTTTTCTTCTCTAATTGCTGTGCCTAGGGCTTTCAAAATGATGTCAAATAAAAGTGGTGAGAGTGGACATTCTTGTCTTGTTTCTGATCTTAGAGAAAACACTTTCAGCTTTTCAACACTGAGTACATGCTAGCTGTGGCTTTGTTGTACACGGCCTTTATTGTGCTGAGGTAGATTCCCTCTATGCCGACTTTCTACAGAGTTTGTTATCATTAGGACCATAAAAAAGTGGGCCCTAATTAAACTTAAAAGCTTTTGCTCAATAAAGGAAATCATAAGCGAAACAAAAAGACAATATATAAAATGGAATAAAATGTTTCCAACAGATGCGATTGACAAGGGATTAATCTCCAAAATACATAAACAGCTCATACAGCTCAATATCAAGGAAACAGTCAAAAAATGGGCACACAATCTAGATAGATATTTCTTCAAAGAGATTTAAGATGGCCAAACAGCACATGAAAAGATGTTCAACATCACTAATTATTATAAGAAATGCAAATTAAAGCTACAATGAGGTATCACCTCACACCAGTCAGAATGGCCAACATCAGTTCAGTTCAGTCGCTCAGTCGTGTCCGACTCTTTGCGACCCCAAGAACCGCAGCGCACCAGGCCTCCCTGTCCATCACCAACTCCCTGAATTTACCCAAACTCATGTCCATGGAGTCGGTGATGTCATCTAACCATCTCATCCTCTGTCGTCCCCTTCTCCTCCTGCCTTCAGTCTTTCCCAACATCAGGGGCACTTTGAGCATTACTTTACAAAGTCAAAAAGCATACAAATATAAATGTTGGAGAAGATGTAGAGACAAAGGAACCCTGCTACACTGCTGGTGGGAATGTAAACTGGTACAGCCACTAGGAAGAATGATATGGAGGCTCCTTAAAAAATTAAAAACAGAGCTACCATATTTGGCTTTGTTTTTCTAAATAATTTACCTGAACTGAACTGGTTGGTTAAGACATCTGGTTTCACCCAGACTTGCTATATTTCCCCCACTCTGCTTTTCAGGAAAGACTCATCCGGCACTTGCACACTCCCCTGCCCAGCAGGCCTGGTTAGACTTCATGATTCAGTTCTCAGAGCTTTATTTCCTTAATCATTTATACTGGAGGGCAGTCTGGAAGAGACCACCCGTCCATAATGACTCAGTCTTACCCACTTAATTTAAGATAATTAAGGAGACAGACACAATCTAATTTCATAAATTTGAAAGGGTAAAGGATGGGAGGGGGAGGGAGGTGGGAGGAGGGTTTGGGAGGGGGAGCACATGTGAATCCATGGCTGATTCATGTCGATGTATGGCAAAAACTACTACAATATTGTAAAGTAATTAGCCCCCAACTAAAATAAAAAAAAATACAATAAATAAATAAATAATAAAATAAAAAAATAAAATAAAATAAAAATAAAATAAAATAAAATTAATAAAAAAAAAAAAAAAAGAAAGGGTAAAGGAGTCATACTATCTTCAGTGATGATGAAATACAAGAAACAGAGAAGAAATATTAGTTTACCCAGCTACAGAAGTGACAGACAAGTAACCTTAAGATGAAATGCAATGTAATGACCCATTAAAACTTGTGGTGTGGTGAAATATTGCTAAGACTCACCACTAGGAAAGAGAACTTTTAGGAACACTTATACAGAATAACATTTGTGACTAAAAAAAAAAAAAAAAAAAAAAAAAACTGGCTGCAAAAAATGAGCTGAATCTTCCTCGCATTCCTATGGTCTGCCTGTCTCCTGACGTTAGCCTTGTGATAGAGTCATGAACCTCATAACACTTTTTGATGGTTTCAAACTCATTATGTTTTAAGTGTGAGATTCATTTCAAGCAGGGTTTTTACTGAAATCTTGCTCCTAGGCAACGGACCGTTTACGGGTCACTGGAATCCCTAAGTTTCCTGCCTTTACACGTATGATCACATAGCACATCTGGCATGAAAACAATTGGCAGTGAGATCTGGTGGGCAGATTTTCTCAACCACAGCATGACATTTTGGGTACGTGCAAGTAAAAGTTAACTCTGAAGGAAGATCAATACAAACGTCCTCATAAATTCATATGTTACTATTTATAATCAGTGTTTTGTTTACAAAAATTGAATAGATTCCCTAAAGCACCTACCTTTGTCTTCACTCCGTTAATAGAGACTTAATTACCTAAATTTGTCTAAAATTTTATATTTAATTACAAAAAGGAATATATATATAACATACTAATATGTATAATTTTATATATATTAGTGTATATTATACTAATATATAGTATATAGATAGGGAGGCCTGGTGTGCTGCAGCCCACGGGGTTTCAAAGAGTCAGACATGACTGGGTGACTGCACAACAACATAGCATATGGATAATAATTCAATACACATGAATTATTTATTGATCCAGTATCTATATATTCTTATAAAGTCAAATTGAAATACAACTTATAATAATGCTGTACCTTGACCTTGTTATCAACATAATGTATTTACTGTTAGAAAACCTTAAATATCATAGAGCATATGTAAGAAAGTGAGAGGGAGAAAAATTGATTTACATACTCTCCAGAAAAAACCATATTCACATCCTTTCTTGGAGCTCCTTGATCTCTACAAACCCATGTTATCTATCCTCTGTCCTCCAAGCATGCGGTCACGGGCTGTGGGCAGGGTCTATACTCTGGGTTTGTTTTGATGAATAAAGAGTTGACTCAAATTCCACATGTGACCTGGCTGAGACTGAGCCCTAGAATCTCTGAAATTGTTAGGATGGAGTGAGGGGCATTGCTAGGTGTGGAGAAAGCAGCCATCAGTTCCCAAAAGGTTTCTATCTCTATTGTTGAAACCACTAATTCATATTTGGCAGACTGCATTTTCTGGAGGGTGTGGATTAATGGAGATGGAATCATTTCTGAGTGCTGCTGATTCTTTGAAATTCGCTGAGCTGTTTAGGAAATAAAGAATGAATTGGAGGCCCAGGTAATTGAGGAGAGTCGTTCCTCCTCACCACCTCCAGAACCCAGCCCCACTGGGTCACCTCAGGAGCAATGACAAGGGGACATCAGGGACAGCACCTCTGCCTTGGGCTCTGGTGACTTAGTAAGGAGCATACTGTGCAGTGACAACAAAGGGCAAGGAAACATGGTGGACACTACCAGACAGAGGCTCCCTCCTAGGGATGGTCTCAGTCAGACCATTTTATGAACACAAGGGACAACAACTGGGGAAACTTGGAAGCACTTCGGGGATTCTGGAGGGGCAGAACTGGCATCCAGGTGCTACCCTACTTGGAGTCAGGATCATGGGCATTTCGGAATTAAACAAAATTATGACCCCACTTTATCATCACTGGCTGATGAGGTTTGATAATCTGGTGTAAGACTATATACGGTTACTATTTTTCTAGCAGCCACAGTATTTTCAGAACTTGACAAGCAGTAACTGTAATCCTTACAAAACCTTACAGGACAGATATTGTCCCCATTCTAAAAATAGAACTATGGAGAGAGGCTTAGAGTGTTTAAGCAGTTTACATGAAGTCACTCAGCTACTTACATGGCAGGTCTCTCCATTTTCAAAGGCTGGACTTCACTGCCTCACTAGTTCTACACCAGATTTCCATTTCTGGGCTTGATTCCAAGGAACATGGGACTCCTGCAAATCAATGGGCATATCATACTTTGAATCTCACTTAGATGTTCACCTGAGGAATGGCTCTTGACTCAGGCTGGCCAGTCATCACATCGCATGTGATGGCTAAGAGGCTAAGGCTAAGGAGAGAAGCTCTTGTATGAAATTGGGGAGGAAGACTTTCCTAAGGGTGGTGATGGTCTGGGCAGACAAATCTATACCTGTCCACTGTACCTTCCTACCCGAGGAGAAGTGACATGTGAGCTGGGGCTGGGGGAGGGGGGCGTCATATGGGTGAGGAAGACTTCACTGCACCCATACAGAAGCTCCTGAAGGCTTGCCTTGAAAATGATTCATTGCAATTATTTCCAGAGTGTGAACCCATGAGATGGAGATCACCGTTTCCCTGACAGGAATAGATAACAACCTTGCTCCTCTCCAGACCTGACACCCGAGACTCATCTCAAACTGACCATCCCTTCCTTCCCCTGACCTGGAAAACAGTCCTCACTGATGGATAATGTGATTGCCAATTTCAAGGACACTGATTCTAATCTGCCTTGTCAGTTTAACCCAGACCGATTTCTTTGTAAAAGAGCTGCTCAGAAAATTGATTTCTCCCAACAATTGTGTAGCAAGCATTTTCTATTCCCTTAAAAGAAAATGCAATAATAGAAGTCAGCAAATAGGGATCTACATAATTTTTATTCCCCCTGTCATAGGCAGTAAGAGACAGAGATTGGTCTGGGGTGACATACACTGTGCATTGCATACATAGAAGTGGCAAATTTCATTTAGCTTGAAATAAACGGTTAGCATTTATAATTAAACTTTCAAAGGGTTGTCTTCTGATTGAAAAACATTATCCTCTGCTCTTATTTCCAGCTGTATTTGGAGCTGATTGGCTAATTTAGGGGCAATATGCCTTTGATATTTGAGTCTGTCATTCACTTTAACCTGAAACAGACATGCTGAGAAGAGGAAGTTGGGTTGGTGATGTGTTAATTCTTGTTTGTGATTTACCCCCGAGGATCTATAAGGAACCTGCAACTTGTACATTAAAGAATGAAACTAGAGACAGTCACATCTGGTTTGGTGGAAGCCCTTCTCCCCTTAAAAAAAAAAAAATAAAGCAGTAACCAAAAATGCTTAGGCTAGTTTGATTATGATGGATAATTTATCATGGATAGAAGGTTGGAGTCTCAAGTGTCCCAGAAAGAAAAGCTGTGATTTCAAGAGGGGTTATAAACATCAGTAAATCGCTGGAAATATAAAATTATATATAATGGAGTTTCTCAGAAACAGAATGCACCGGGATAAAGCTTTTAAAACTCATTCATGTTTTGCAGTTGAAAGGCCAAGTGGCTTTGAACTGCTGTCGGGCACACTGTTTGGTACAGTTTGGGTCTCTCATGGAGTCCAGGTCCTGAAGGAGAAGCGGGGATGTGTTGGAGGTAGGAAGTAATTAGGTTCATAAGGGCCATGTTGTGACATTCATGGGCCTCTTTCTCTGTTAAAAATAAAAATATTTAAAAATATGTTTTTGACTATGTTGATATAAAGACAACATAAAAAAAAGCGCTAAGTCGTGTCCGACTCTTGTGATCCCATGAGCTGCAGCCTCCAAGGCTTCTCCGTCCATGGGATTCTCCAGGCAAGAATACTGGAATGGGTTGCCATTTCCTTCTCCAGAGGAACTTCCCAACCCAGGAATTGAACCCAGGTCTCCCACATTGCATATTTATATATTAAAACATTTAAATTAATTTAATAATCAAAACACACACTATTTTAATGTAATATTTGTTAAAGAATCAAGACTAATGCCTAAAGCACCCATGATGAAAAAAATACCAACATTTTAAATAACAATAGGATGGGTTGTACCTTCAAGCTTTCTGAAGCACCCTGTTGCATCCCTGGACTTCCAGGCAACATAGATGAGATGCAGGAGAGAGGCTGGTGGTGTGGAGGGAAAGGTCTGGAGTGGAATCCTCGAGTCTGGGTCATAGTCCTGCCTCTTTCTTCCCCACTCAGAGGTGTTGGATATGGTCCAATCTCTTTCTGCCTCATTAACAAGCGATATTTCTGAGCAGTGACGGAGGACTATATTCTTACCACTGGCAGAGCATAAAAGTTAATGGTAGGTGGCACACAGATGAATTTTTTTTTATTGTATCATTTTTTTCATTTATTTTAACCTGTGCTTAGTTTCTTATATATTAAAAAATCTGAACCTAGAACATTAAAGCCATGGTTTCACAGATATGACAGTTGAGGACAAGAGTAAATAAAAGGAGAAAACAAAGAGTCAGTTAAAACAATTAACAAATCAGCATCTCTTAACAAAATTGCTGTCAGAAACTCTCAGAGCATTCTCCTAATGACTTCTCAGTAAGAACTGCTTGGATGGGACAATGACTGAGGCAGGCAGGTTAAGTCACACCTCTGGCTTCCGAGCCTAGCTCCCTCTCTAATACCTCTGTGGCCTAGAGCATGTATATGTAACATGGGGGGCCCTCAGTGTCCTCACTTGTAAAAGGAGATCCCAAATGATTGTACCTACACCAGGGAGCTGTAAAGATGAAATAACTCCTCCAAGGCACGTGGCCCAGACCTGGCACAAGGTAGGAGCCCAACTCATGTGAGCTCTGTTATTATTACTGTACCAACATATGTACTGACTTTGCTCGAGTGAACCTAAATTTGCCCTTATAGAGAGAAATGGAAATAAAGCTATTTTTAACCCCTTTTCTCCACCACTAAAAATTGAAATGCATAAACGGTAAGCCAAGGCAGTGGGTTAGATTAGGAAGAACATGGGCTCTGGAATCAGAAATGTTTGATCTTGACTCTGCCATTTGCTAGTGGGTGTCCTTATATGAGACAGATAATTTAGCTTCTGTGACCCAACTAGAAACTAAGCAAAGTACCAGTGCCTAAAAGAGAGTTCTGAATATTGCTGATGTAAATCAAGTTCACTTCGTGTGGTCGACTTGGCAAATTCATATTTCCCTCCTTTCTCTGCCCTTCCCCCCTCTGCCTCTCCCCTCCCCACCCCCACCTCTCCTCTCCCATCATCTTTCCTTTTCTTTCCTAGGTTTCGGTTTTGTTTTTCTGTAACATTCTACACAGTTTCTTATCCCAGCCACCTCAATGTCTTGTCTGCTCTATTTTTTTCTGTTGCCTTTGAGATGCTCCTTTGACTTTAATTAAACTCGTGAGCCTGGAAAATGTATTCAGTTTGGACAAAAAAAAAAAAAAAAATAGACAAGGCCATTTTTTTTTCTTCAGCTTCTATACTCTTTTCAAGCTCTCAATGACTCTAATATCTTATTTCATACACTCCCCCCACCATAGTCAACTTGGCCTCTAGTCAATTTGACATCGATTTCTTTTTTTTTTTTTTTTTAATGCTAGGGATGAAGAGGCTGATCAGAATGAAAAGTATCCAGTGGCAATCAAAATAAATAGCCCCACATTTTTAGCCCTTCTGAAAATGATTTTTCATTTAAGAGATGCTTTTGACTCTAGTCCAGAACAAAACAAAGCAAGTTCAAAATTTCCTGAGAATCACCGTGTAGTGAAGCCTGGGAATTATCGGGAAAAATCTCTCATGATGAGATTTCCAGTTCATATTTCCAGGTGTGGAAAGCATTTTCCCAGAAGTTTAATGACAGAGCCAACAGGGTAGACGCTTGCCTGATTCAAACAGGTAAATAGATTTGTGGTCTCCCATCACACGTGGGTTTTATTGATTCTACTGTTGTTAGTGACATGGGATTAAGAAGATGTTGAAATGAACTCACCATGCGCAGGTCCTAGAGAGAAAATGCATGACTCACATGGATGAGTCTTGGTGAATGTGCTTGGCTACAGGATTGTGTATCTCCTGGGAGCCTCAGAGCTTGGAAAAGAAGTCATTCCTAAAGAATGGGGCAAACCATTGATGAAAACCCCAGCCTTCATTTAGGAGCACAGGGAAAGACGGCGAGGAATAATAAGAAACAAAATGGATAGCAAAGGAAAGTGAGTTTCCTTTGCTGCATGCCGGGCACACCACAAACAGCATCTCATTTAAGCACTTCCAGAGGTGCCGAAGGAAGTTATTTTCTCTCATCACGACCTACCACAACCACCAGCCATTTCACAGATAAGGAAACTGAGATGGCGAGTGTAAATAACTTGCCCAAGTTATACACACCATCTAGCTAGATGGTGATGGCTACATTTGAGACCAGGGTCTGAGGCTTAATACATGTACCTTTCTACCATCTAACGCTATATATATATATATATATATATATATATATATATATATACACATATACATATACTGAAAAAATGTATTTAATAATTGAAGGTTTTTTTCTGTTTAAGGTCAGGAAATAAAAACAAGACCAAAATAGGAACTTACAATTTTAAAAAATATTTTGATTGTAATCTGGGTGGAAGATACTGTAGACTAAGGCAAACTCTGGTTCAGTTAGAGTTGTGCCACTTATGAGTTCTGTGACCTTGGATAAGACAGTGACTTTCATGAAGCTGTCTCCGCATGCACCCTTTTCGGTTCAGCATCACAACTGGCATGGCAAAGTCCTTCAAGGGGACTTATCATCATAAAGATGACATTCATCACTCCTTAAATGAAAATAAACCAGGGAGAATGATTAACTATGGCAATATCACATGTGTTGTACCTAATTTAGAACTCACCAGAGACTAAAACCACTGTTTATAAAAATACTGTCTGGGTGCCAAGTACTTTCAATGAGATTCCGTATGCACAGGAAAAATACAAAAAGCATGTTTTCCATTTGAATGCCAAACTGGAGAGGTTACCTTGTTAAGAATCCCAGTTCCCTTGTTTATATAAATGTCAGGTGTTTATAAATATAATAATCCATAAATACTGTTTCTACTGAGATCATCTCCTACTCTGCCCGTGTCTTTAACATGGTACCAGGAAAAGTGTCAGAACTTGCAAAAACACTCTGAATCTAGGATAAAATATGGGCATATTTTTAAACCAATATAAACACGCCTGAGAACAATGGAGACAAGCCAGAAAAATGGACTTGTCTTTTTAGGAGCTTCCAGCGAGAAGGAGAATCCTCCAGAGGGGCTCTGAACTGGGAGAAAAATGGTTGAAAATGGAACCAAAGATTAATTGCTTCTCCAGGAGCCAAGCCAAGGCCTGGAGGCAGTCTTTGAATATGAGCATCTACTCCAAAGGCCCCTCAAGATGTGTGAGCTAGTGTGATCCTCGCCCCTCCTGGAGTGTGTCTGCACTTCCTGTGTCTCCCGTCCCCCTCAGCTGTGGAGTGGGACTCTAAATGAACCTGTGGAGTGGGACAGGGGACTCCCTTTCAGAGCCAAGTTTTGGCCCCAAGAACAAAACTGCGTAAGAAGAAGATAATTCTGGACTTGTCTTGTTAACAACCTAATGGGCTTCCCAGGAGGTACTCGTGGCAAAGAATCAGCCTGCCAATGCAGGAGACATAAGAGACGTGGGTTCAGTCCCTGGGTCAGGAAGATCCCCAGGAGGATGAAATGACAACCCACTCCAGTATTCTTGGCTGGGAAATTCCATGGACAGAGGAGCCTGGTGGGCTACAGTCCATGAGGCTGCAAAGAGTTGGACATGACTGAGCACAAATGTGTTAGCAATCTGTAAACTAAGCCTGACCCTGTCTGCCAGAATAGAGAAAACACTGGAGTGGAGACTCTGAATGCCAGCCTAGTTCAACGGTTCTCAAAGTGTGGTCCCTGGACCAGCAGTACCGACATCATTTGGGAGTTCGCTAGAAATACAAAATAGGGGGCCTCAGACTTAGTGAATCAGATACTCTTGCATGGAGTCCCACAACTGTGTGGTGAGAAGCGCTCCAGATTATGTGATGATGCTGATGCCACTGAAGTCTGAGAACCATGGCCTGCTTCATTGGGTAAACCCCAGGGCTGTTCCTGACTGACCCTATGCTTCCATTTACGGAATGCATACTACCCTTTATGCATTTCATTTAGTCCTTTCTGCAACTTTTGTGGTTGGCACTAACATTTTTCCCGTTTTACAAATGAGGAAACTGACATCACAGAGGTTAAAGAGATGACTCAAGATCACTCAGCTACTAAGTGGGAGGGTCAAAGTTTAAATCCACATCTGTCTCAGAGTACTCTTCGCATGCATTATGGTCCACTCAGCACTGGAACTCCTGTCCCATTAGAAATACCCACGTTGTAAAAAGGAACTGGAAGAATAAAGTAAAGCCTGACACAGAACAACAGACTGCAGACTTTAAACTTCAGTACTCACCCTTAAACTTATGTATAAACTCTTTACAGCAGTGTTCTCCAAAGTGTGTCCCAGCAACCACTGGGTTCACAGTGTATTAATAGACAGTTTTAGTTCCACAGCAGTTAAGTTTAGTAAATACTGATTTAAAGTTTCCCAAATCGGTTTCTTAGCAGCAGGGCTTAGTACTGCTGAAGAATGCGGTTAGGTACAAGGTGACTCTCCAAGGACACAGCGTGTACGGCATGTCTCGTTCAATTAGGTATGGAATTCTTTTCTGCCGGAGCATTTCTTGGGTCTAAAAAGTCACAAAACAAGACTTCAGAAGCCCCCACCCTACAGTATGCTTTGGAAAGCAGTATCCAGGTGACTCTTGCCTGCAGGTTCTCAAGGCTGAAGTGGAAACCTCCTCCTCGCTGGCTTTCTGCCCTTGCTACCGATGCTTTCTTTGGCAGGACTGAGGGATATCAGTCCCTCTTCCACACCTTTGCTGTCTGGAGATAGGAAGACCAGTTCTACATTCCCTACAAAGACTTGTTTCTCCAGGATTCAATTCCCAGGGCTTCCAGACATGCATCCACACTTCTACTGCCACCGCCGTTAGGCTGGACTGATGCAGCAGCCTTAGAGCTGGCCTTTCCCCTTCTAATCTGGTTCTTCTTAAACCCCACAGCGGACAAAGCAAAGACACAGATGCTTGTTCTCTACATCTGTGTCTCCATCTCCGCTTTATATATAAGACTGTCTATGCAAATTCTTTCAGCTTTCATATATATATACTAATATATGATATTTGGTTTTTTTCTTGCTGATTTACTTCACTCTGTATAACAGTCTCTGTGGTGGCCTAATGGGGAGGAAATTCAAAAAAAGAGGGAATATATGTATACATAGAGCTGATTCACTTTGCTATACAGTAGAAACTAACATAACATTGAAAAGCAACTATACTCCAATGAAAACTTAAAATATATACAACAAAATATGTATATATATAATAAAATATGTATATAATATATGTGTGTATGATAAAATGCCTTTGAAGCCAGAAAAAAAGTAGATACAGAATGACCCTATCTTGCCTTGGCTTAAAATCCTTCAACGGCTCTTCACTAAACTTGGACTGAAATCCAACTCCCTAAACTGGCCTAAATGCCCTGCGGCCTCTTCCTCCTCTTTACCCCAGGCCTCTGCCCTTCCTGTTCCCTCTGCCTTGATTGCTCTTCATTTCATTTGAAAGGTTGCTTTCACTGACCTCTCAGGTCTGAGTTTCAAGTTTCTTTCTCATAGGCCATTTCAGAGACCCAGTCTAACCTAAGAATCGTGTTATCATCTACATCATCACTGTGTCCTTTCCCCTCATGGCACAGGCATGCTTCCTGATTCCATGTTTGTGCAGTCATTGATTTAGTGTTCGTATACCCTGCTCAAAAGTAAAATTATTTGCATATCCAACAAAGACCATTATGCCCTGTATATGGTAGGTCTCAAAATTTCTGGATCAGCTGTTTATCTCCAGACCTTTCATATCCTTTATTTCCACCTTCTCAGATCCTGGTGTGTTCTTTCTGGGGTGGGTTAAATGGAACTGTCACCTCCCATGCTCTGGATATCATACTTCCAGCTAATGTGAAGCCAAAGACCAGATTAGCTTTTCCAGTGGCCATCTCCACACTTGGGCTCACATCAGACTTGCATTAAGTCTTCAGACACACCCCGCTCTTTCCATATGTGTTCTCCTGTGGTATGATGTTCCCAGGCTAAACATATGCTCTAAATCCCCAGGCCTCAGCACATGTCCTCTGTCTCAACATCTGTCATGCACTTCGCTTTTTTCCAAGCATGCAGTCAGGGCTCACACCTGTCCGAGTCACTGATAACCTGCACAGACGTAGGTTGAGGACTGAGCACTGGGACCTCGCAACCCAGGTCCTCGGAGGCATCCCACTAGCTTAGCACCATCCTTTGGTGATAGTTCTTTCAGCTGAGGGCTAATGGTGGTGTTTCAGACACTGTGTGATCGGATGAAAGGCGAGCTATCCGGGCAGATCATCTGCACAGACAGACACCGATGGGCCTGGCTGGAATAGAGAAACCGCGTCCTCCACCATCACCGGCACTTTCATTTCCCCATTTTAGGTTGCACATCCGAACTAAGTGGACTGTTGTTTTTCTTCTTCCATACCCTTCTTGGGAAATATCACGTAGGCAACAAAACCAGTCTGTGGAAGGAGGATAGGAAATCTGTCCACTTAGCTGATATGATAAGGATAAGGTCCTGCAGCAAATGCAAATCAGAAGAGATTCTAACAAGTAGCAGTTTGTGAAGAGGAAGAAGTATGAGGTAGCTTTTAGGTTTCTTGGTGGCTCTAAATTCTCTCTATTAATAATGAGGGTTACCTTTGGCTGCTTGTAGCTGAAATCTGATTATAGCAGCTGAATTGAATAGAGATTTAATACTGATAACCTAATGGGAAGTCTGGGTGTAGCAGCCCAGGGAGGTATAGCGGGACAAAATTTCAAATATCTTGGCTCCTCCTAGCTTCCTGTCCTGTGATCTTTAGAATAATGACTTGACTTCATAGTCACAAGAAAGCTGCTGTGCTTCTAGGCATCAACTGCAAATTTCAGGCTGGAGAAAGGAAAAAGAGCAAGGAGCAAAGGCCTGTTAGAGCTGTCTGTCCCAGGGGCCTTATGCATGTGGCAAGGGAGTCTGAAGCAGTGAGGGATTCTAACTGGATACAATGATACTTCAAACAAATCTAGGATTCTCCTAATGAGGAGAAAAGAAGGGTGAATTTGGGGAAGACAACAGCAAATGTTTGTCAAGTTCTCCAAAATGGCAAGATCAGGTTTTCTCAACCAGGTTTCCTCACTTCCGAAGGGGAATCACAGTATCTCTCTTATAAGGTTGTTCTTAAGATTAGATAAAACAATTCATGTAAAGTACCAAACATTATTATCATTATTAGTCATATTGCTACTATCCCACTGCCTTCAAAAAATTGCATTTTTATTTGACGTAAATTGTCTGCTTCCATAATAGCTGCTGCTAAGTCACTACAGTCGTGACCGACTCTGTGCGACCCCATAGATGGCAGCCCACCAGGCTCTGCCGTCCCTGGGATTCTCCAGGCAAGAACACTGGAGTGGGTTGCCATTTCCTTCTCCAAAGCATGAAAGTGAAAAGTGAAAGTGAGGTCGCTCAGTCGTGTCCGACTCCTAGCGACCCCATGGACTGCAGCCTACCAGGCTCCTCCGTCCATGGGATTTTCCAGGCAAGAGTACTGGAGTGGGGTGCCACTGTCTTCTCCTCCATAATAGAAGTGGACCTATTTAAGGATACCTATGAACCTATGAACCTATTTAAGGAGACAGTACTGTCACCACATAACCTCTTAGCTGTTTTGACTTTCAATATGAAACAATAGAGGATGCCTGAAAGCACTAATTCTGTTTACAAAAGACTCAAGGAAACATTTGAACCAGGTTCTGAAAAATGAATAAGAACTTGCCAGGCAGAAAGGAGGGAACCAGAGAAAGCATTCCAGAAAAAAAGGGACCATCATGTGCAAAAGCCTGGTATCAAAAAAGAGCATTCGGCTTCATTCCATCACCAAGTGGCAACCACTTCTAACTGCAGAGTGTCAGTGGACTTTTCCCAACGGCTCCAAAGTCATGACTAGAGGGTTATTAGGCAATTACACTGTCTCTACGATCAAAGATGAACTCTTTATTAAAGGCTTATGTTTGTCACATGAAGATAAGCATAAATTTGGGGCCACCCGCTCAGGAGCTTTTAGACTGCATTTTATTCTGCACTTGCTATTCCTGTCCGGGAGTCAGTTCTCTACAATTACCTTCACGTTGCGCCATTCTGGTAACTTCTGAAGTAGGTCTTATAATCCCCATTTCATGTGTGAGCAATCTGGAGTTCAGACAGGTTAAACCATTACCCAATTCACCCAAGTAAGAGCATCTGAACCTCTGCCCATTCTCTCAACCACAAATCTGTTATCTTTCCAGGCAAGCCACCTATCTCTTCTGTCATCATTTTTATATCATCTTTGTGTAGGAAATGGTAGCAAGGTTTCTCAAGATTTAGAACTTTAGGGCTAGAAGAGCCCAGAGCTGCCCTCTCTAATAGGATGGATAACTAGGTATATGTGATTACGGAGCACTTGACTGTGGCCGTGTGGCTATTCTAATTGATGAGCTGAATTTTGAATTTCATTTTAGTAAATTTTAGTTTAAAAACTGACACTCATTTCAGATACTGGAAAACTTTTAAGTTTGGAATAACCTGGGTACAGGGATCTACTTTTTCACCCATAAAATTTATAAAGTTAAATATATATAAATATGACTAATGAAAATTTAGCCTCTGAATTGAGGTGTGCTCTAAGAATAAGACACACCCTATATGTCAAAGATGTAGTGCAAAACATAATGTGTCATTAATAAATTTTACTTTGATTCCATGTTGAGATGTTAATGTTTTGGATATATTGGGTTAAGTGGAATATAGTATTAAAATTGATTTAACCTATTTTTTTTACTTGTTAAAATGTGACTACTAGAAAATTTTAAATTACTTACATGACTTCTACTGTAATTCTGTTGAGTAGTACTGTTGTAAAGAATACATCTCACTTTTCAGATGAGGAAAGCTGGTTTGTCTCTGTTTCAAAGAGAAGTTGACCCCTGGACAGGAATAAACTCCACTCACACCTTTGTCTCAAACAGCACTACCCTAGGAAAGATACCATGCTTCCATGGACCCACTTCTCAAAAACTGATAGAATGCTTTCACACTCCAAGTGTCTATGATCCCATGAAAATCTTTAGAGTTCCACAGATATTAATCATCATAGGTCTACATAAAGAAAGTCAGAATTTAAGATGTAATATAGAAAACTGTCTGGTAATGAGTTATGCTAGTATTACAGACTTGATTCAGAAGCTAAATCCATTATTAATTATCCTTATTGGATGCACACACACATACATATTACATATGACTCTGTTCCTATTTCTGCATTTTAGATAGGAAAACTGATTAACTTGCCTATAGTCACTCAGATAGTAAGGGGTAGGTCTAGGACTTAGGTTGTATGTAGTCTGTTTGATCCTAAAGGCTGTACTGGTACCAGATACCCTGTCATGTCAGCAAGAGATCCTACATAGCAAGCCTCTTCAAAACACCCTTTCCTTTTAGTAGTCAGCTGTGTACCAAAGGACCACATCTGGGTCTGTGCCAACATGAGTCTGGATGCCCTGAAATCTGTGCAAGGTTTCAGAGAATTTCGAGGTGGGAGGTTATGAATTAGCCTCTCAGACCAAAGGGAGGGCTGCCCATTTGTTAATTTGATTTTGTTTAGGTTACTGAGCCATGATTCATCCTTAATTGCATTGTTTCGAATGACTAAATTGTCTAAGTATTAACCAACTGCTAAGTGGTTGTGCAGCCTTAGTTTAACTAGGACATCTTCAGTTTAGGAGTTATTAAAATCAAAACACTGTTGGCCCTCCACTGGTACTGGGTAATCTGACCACCGGCTGATGGCCCTGGAGCCTCGGGCAGCAGAGCTCCAGCAGACAAGGAATGCATCCTTTTGGTCACTTTGGGCCTCCCCTTTCATCTGGGGTTGAAGATTCCCATAGAAGGAATGCCAGAGGACAAGCTTATATGATTCAACAGCTAGACCTTCCTTTGAATTGTGGATATTTGTAATGTGCCTCACCAGAAACATTTTGAAACACGATAAAGCACAGCTAGACTTCCAGATTAAAGGTACTCTCAGAACATACTCTACTGGGCCTCGGATTTCTTACTTATCAAATGGGAATAAGGAAGTTAGCTCTACCATTTACGCCTCAAAGTATATGAGCAGGTAAAATGAAATAATCTCTTAAAATGGGCTTTTGAAACGTTTTTCAAACAGCTTTTCAAAACAAACAAAAAATATGATTGGCTGAATACTAGTCTTTTCTATCACCTTTGTAGATGTCAGTCTTTGAACATGGAGTTCATCTACGTTAAACTCCATATCACATTTCCAGCCCTATATTTAAAACAAATAATTTCAAAGTATCCCAGCAATGTGTTAAAGACTATCAGGAACTGATAAAGGATGTAAACCTGGGCTCCATTTATGGTTAAGTTTCCAGAACACATAGGTTGAAGGGAAAAGAAGTTATCATGGGAATGATGGTACCAGATCAACAGGCAAGCTTGGCTTTAACTATGGTTTGAGAGGATGGCACACCCCACATCTTAGATCAACGCTTCTCACACTTTATTGTTGTTGTTCAGTCACTAAGTCATGTCCAACTGTTTGCAACCCCATGGACTGGAGCATGCCAGGCTTCCCTGTCCTTTACCATCTCCCGGAGTTTGCTCAAACTCATGTTCATTGAGTCAGTGATGCCATCCAACATTTTAACACTTGGGCACGCATGAAAACCACCTGGAGAACTTGACAAAACAGATTGCTGGGCTTGGTGTCTGAAGCTTAATGCAGTGGGTCTGTGATGATGCTAGAGAAAAGTCAGGATGATGATGCCGTTGGTCCTCAGACTGTACCTTGGATAAGACTGTTCCAGGTGAGTTATTCTAATCAGCCTCAGACCATTTATCTACCTGGATAGCTGGCTAATGCCCCCCAAGGTGCTCTTATCCCAGAAATAGCCAAGTTCAAACTTCTCCCTTTCCATTTATCTCGAGTGAGTGCAACGGCCCCTTGAGTAATCTCCCTGTCTGTATGCTCTTACGACCGCACATAAATTTACTTAAAAATAAGCACAGGCGCGAACATGCAAGAACCCATTTAACAGGAAGACGGACAGGTTTCAGAATAATGCTCTTGTACTACAAATACTCCCACCCCAGTATGGATTGTGGAGGGCTTAGAAAGGGAAGCTGGGCTGGATAGTCACAGCTGTGAGCAGGAAAGGGAGAAAGCCTCCGTCACTCCACCAGCTCACAGTCTTTCGTCTGCACATTGTGAAAGCGCAGTGAGCTGAACGGCCGATCTGTGAAAAGAGCCCTTCTGACTCCTTCCACATTCTGACTCTTGAGTCAGACGGCTGTGCTGCAGACACAGACCATTCTTAAAGGCAGAACATCTGAATGGGGCAGGAAAGGGGCTGACCACATGTACGGGTGGCCTGCTCCAGCTGTCTCGTAGGATTGAAGATATTTCCTTCTGGAACATCAGAGAAATCTGAGCATGGTGCAAAATGAGTTTTATTTTGAATCTGAATACAAGTAAATGTCCTTAATTTAAGTTGGAAACACGACTTGCCATCAAAAGACTATGACAATAAAACTTGATGAGGAGGATGGCATCTAGGAGACATTGCAGTAAATTATAATTGTGTTAGCAACATCAAGCAAGCTTATGGTGGAGCATCTGGCTATCGGTTGTTTTAATTCAATAAGTACTAATATGCATATCGAAGTTCATTCACTATCCGGATTAGTGCAGTATCGGATTAGCCTAAACAGCACTAGACTAATTTAATACAGAAGTATTAACTCAGGGGATTTCTTTCAAGGATAGGTATATATCCATAGCAATTTAATAGGTTATTGGTCTGAAACAGTGAATGTGGCACCAATGTGCTACCCTCCCAAAATACACCCTAATAGACATGGGTTTCTTTGATTCCTGCTATGGATGCAGGGCAGCCATTGGACAGACAGGGGATAAAGTCTTGGTCCCCCACAGATGAAATATTCTGTGTCTCCATCACTGTCAAGCTCCCTGGTATTGTTGATGATCTGTTTTGCATACATTTCTCTCTTGCTCAAGGGGAGTCAGATGGAATGGTTAAGGTCCTTCCCAACTCCCAGAGTCTAGGATTGAAAAAAGGTGTAGTGTGCCTGTTATATTCCAAGACAGGAGGCGATTTCACCCTTCTGCGCTTCCTGGGATACCTGTGGGACTAGGCTTGCATCTCAATTAAGTGGAAAGGGACAAGCATGACTGAAAGGAAAATGTTGGTCAGGGTCAAGTCAATGCCAAGGTCCTAGAAGAACACAGGAAGCCGATACAGTTTTCCTAAAATAGAAGCTTGCTGGCCTGTTCCCTGGAAGGCCTCTGCCCTTCTGCCCCTCCCAAAACACAGTGTGAGACTGAGGCTCAGAGAGAGGCCATGCTGGCCTTGACGATGAGACAAGGCAGCTCCTGCAACACCTGCCTCCTGCCGGCTTTGTCTCCCACACAGACCCTGCACATCTCCTTCTTCCAGGGCCCTGCCCCCGACCTTGGTCAAGCCTTCATCAACTCCTGCCCAGGCTTTTGAAGTAGCCTTTTGATTGGGTGTCTCTGCCTCCAGTGCTTGTCCTTACAACCCAGCTTCTGCCCTGCTGCATTATAACCATTTCCTAATAATACAGTTCTGGACTCCATATATGTGCGTTAATATACGATATTTGTTTTTCTCTTTCTTACTTCCCTCTGAATTCTCTAGGTTCATCCACTTCACTAGTGTGTGTGTGTGTGTGCACGTGCGTGCACACGTGCGCGTGCATGCTCATTTGTGTCTGACTCTTTGCGACTCTATGGACTATAGCTCACCAGGATCCTCTGTCCATGGAATTTTTCAGGCAAGAATACTGGAATGGGTTGCCTTTTCCTCCTCCAGGGGATCTTCTGGACCCAGGGACTGAACTTGCATCTCTTGTGTCTCCTGTTGGCAGGTGGGTTCTTAACCACTGATCCACCTGGGAAGCTCCCCCACCTCACTAGAAACGACTCAAATTCATTCTTTTTAAGGCTGAGAAATATTCCATTGTGTATATGTACCACATTTTCTTTCTCCATTCATCTGTTGATGGACATACAAGTTGCTTCCATGCCCTAGCTATTGTAAATAGTGCTGCTATGAACACTGGAGTACATGTCCCCTAATTAAAAATAAATTAAAAAAAAATGAAAATATAGTTTTGAACATCTTCCTCCACTCCAAAGCTTTCCATGGCTTCCCACTGCCTATAGAACAAAATCCAAATCTTTATGATTTCTAAGGCCCCGATTATGTTTCCAGTTCCCTCCTCAGCCTTTTACCTCCCTCTAAGATACACACTTGTTCTTCTGCTTTAGTAAATCCAGAGGTCTTCCAATGTACAAACAACATGACCCATGTCTGGGCCTTTGACTGTCTTGGTTCCAGCTGCCAAAGAATTTTGTCTTGTATGCCGATGGATCACTATTCAAACTTCAAACCTAAATTTAGATTCTGTCTTCTCCAGAATATTTTCCCTACGCTACCCTTTTAGAGTTAGTCACTTTCAGCCTTCTATTCTGCTTACATATGTATTTGTCTGGCTTTCCCCATAGACTCTGTAGTGTTATGGAAAGGGCCTTGTCTAGGTCATTTCTCAGCAAATCTAGCACATAAAAGGCTCACAGTAAATGTATGAAAGTACAAAACCCTATATCTGCCTCCTAGAAATTATTCCTACATGCCTCGTATGGGTTTCAGTTACTTCCCATGATCTCCTGGACATCATCTGTGTTGAATATCAAAATCGATTAAGGCAGTCCCTGATGGCTGTTTAGAGGTATTCAATCATGGTTAGGCAGAATCTCTGAGATTATGAAATGAAAAGTTTTGTTATATAGAAAATACCTCAGGATAGTTTCCAACATGAAAAAGGCTTTATGGTCACTGTGTATTATTATTTATTATCAAAACATTGACCTTTGACTCTATATGAGACATGAGGGCAGTGTAATATTGTGGTGAATACTGAAAGCTAGGTAGGTCATTCCCAATGAGACTGCCTGACATTGAATCACAGCTTTGCCATAGCATTCTACCTATGTGACCTTGGCCAACTTATTCTACCTCTACAAGTCTGTCTCCTCTTTTTAAAAATCGGGCTATAATAGTATCTCCTTCAAGAGTTTTTCTGAGCAATAATGATATCATGCATACACAAAACAGAAGAGGGCTCGCACCTATTGATGCTAAATACTAGTTGTTGTTGCTATTATTAATTATTATGGCTATCATCATCAGTAATATTTTCAGCTCATTCTAAACTGATGCTCCACACATATATGACTATCTTAGCATGGATAGTTACAATACTCAATTAGAAACATCCCCAATGGGTAATTTGCTAAATACCACACCACTTGATTTATTTCTAGTCTCTCATACCACTTAATTATCTATAGTCTTAGTCTTTCATATATTTGTATCTTTGAAAAGTTATCAGTTGTTTCCAAATAATACTTTTGCCTCCACAAACCCATACAAGTTTAAGCGAGAGGAATGTTAGCAACACTTAGTGGCAAGTGTAGGAGATGGCATCTGAACCTACCTCCCTCTCTGTACCCAAGGCAGATACTGATAATCAATCATGGTGCCCTTTCCAATGACCCCACATGACACTTTCCCATCCTTCCAACCCAGTGCTCATCAGTAAGAACTGACATCTGTTTGCCATCCCCTTTCCAGTTCTCAGGAGTTCCCAGGTGGCATTAGTGGTAAAGAACCCACCTGCCAATGCAGGAGACATAAGAGATGTGGCTTTGATCCCTGGGTCGGGGAGATCCCCTGAAGGAGGGCATGGCAACCCACTCCAGTATTCCTGCCTGGAGAATTCCATGGACAGAGGAGCCTGGTGGGCTATAGTCCATAGCGTTGCAAACAGCTGGACATGACTGAAGCGACCACGCACGTTCCAGTTCTCAGCCCCCCTGTTCTATCTAGTTCCCACCCCCTTCTTTTTTATGGCTGGCATCGCACAGAACTTCTGGTGGCCCCTGGGAAAGGACCATGCTGGAGGCTGAAGTTTTCCCTTCTCCTTTAGAAGTCTTCAGTGGCTAAATATAATAGATTGGAGTTTCAATAGAAGACTGACTTTCTTCTGTTGAGATGATATATCTGTTTCTCCTTTAACTCAAAGAAAACTCAGCTCAGAATCTAGTTCAGCCACTTTTCTTCATTAATGAGTCCAAAAGAAGATGGTCTGGGCTCATTTTCAAGTTTATGAGATTGAGTTGAGCCCATAAATGCCATCTTAATTCTTAAAACAATGGAGACTAGGCAGCAGAGTTTTCTCCCTGGGTATGAAATTATCAGGTTTCTAATAGAGAAAGAAGCCTGTTTAGAAAACTTTTACACAAATGTTCCTTATCTTTTCTGAAAATTATATCTTCATGTGTGGAAAAGTCCAGTGCTCTGAAAGAGCCACTGATATCTCCAAGCGCTCGCCCCCACAAGTCAGAGCCACCAGGAGGGCTGGGCATACTCACTGTTGTGCTATTGCCTCTGAAAGTCTCCATGAAGCCAAGCTCTTTCAGGTAACATGACATAAGTGAGGCCAAAAAGAAATATTCTCCCAAATACAGATATTCAACCAAGCCCTGTGAATTGGGCTTACACGATTCTAGAAAATGGCTTCCCTTTGCTTTGGCAAACTTGACAACCATGAATCACACTCTAACTTCACTCTGTTGATAAACACTATATCGATTCATGTTACTTGACCCTTTCAAAGCCAGACAAGGTTTACATGTTGGAAATATGGCGATGATTTGCTCTAGAGAAATCCCTGTCCATGGAGAACCATGCATTCATGGAAATGAATACATGAGTAGGTGACATTCAGATTCAAGGTTTCCAGAGAAGAACAAAGATGGAGGGGTTCTACAACCACTGCAATATTACTTCCCATTGAGGGTGAATAGGGGACCTCCTCTGCAAGCACGTTGGTTGGCTTCTCCCTTCCCTTCCCTTCCCTCGCTCTGGCTCATCTCTAAGAGTCACTCCCTTCTTACCTCCTCCATGTCAACTCCTCTGTTACTTCTTGCTTCCCAAAACTGGTAAGTGAGCTCTTTCCAGCCCTATACTTACCCCTTATCTGCAGACTCCTCACTCTCCATGAAATAGCACCTGTCCAGCACCGGTCCTGCTGACTCTTGTCACTCCATCACTAATATGTTGCTGCTGAAACACTGTAATTGCTCAATAAATAAATTGTTGCTGGGTGAATGATTTGAGTGAAGATACTTAAAGATAACTTGAACTCTGGGGGAAAATACTAGCTGAGATGCAGATCATCGAAACATCATTCGATTCCATCTCTCTGTAAAAGAAACACAAAAAACACAACACAGAAAAGAAAACAACTTAGAAATACTTTACTTAAAATTCTTGCAGAACTTTACAACGTGAATCTTGTCTTACTGCCCTTGGTCAGAATTATCCTTTAATCTTATACAGTTTGTCTGGTCATCGGGTTCCTCAAAGTCAGGGACTGAATATTTCATCTCACTCACAGCACCCTCTAAAGTGAAACGATCACATGTCTTTTGCTACACAGTTCCTGCATCTCTCTCTCTCCCTGTCTGCACAAGGATCTCAGTTAAAAAGCAAATAAAACGTGAGCGTTCAATCCTCTGGCTGGACCTGCTGACTATGTGGTGCCAGGCAAATGGCTTGGTGGTTTTTCAGATTGGTTTTGTCTTTTGTTCTCTGAATTTAGCATCATGTGAAGACAGAGCATAGCCTAAAGGTGTACTTAAAATGTCATCCTGTTCCTGAACTTACTCAGACAGGCAATAGAAAATGGTACCCTTGATAATTAATGCCCTTGAAGAAATTTAGCAGAGGCTAACAACTGTAAACAATAAGTTATTAGTCAGGAAACATGCTTACAACATGAGCATGAAATTCCCAAGCATCTTCAGAGGGCAGGAAAGGGAAAATGAAAGATTCTCTGGATCATTTTATTACCATTTTTGCTTAATTATTTTATATACAAGCAGACTGTTCATCACCATCACCTCAATCTCTTTTGCTAGCTTGAATTCCTCAATTCATTTATAAAACAAAATTGGAGTGTTGACTGCAACATTTAAATTAAGTCCACATCTTTGTTTAATTACAGATTCTATATAAACTATTCTAGAATTACTGAAGGTACATAAAGAAAGGATAAAAGATTATTATCTTATTAAAATGTCAATTAAAAAAAGTTTTTAAAAATGTACACTTATATCACGGAAAGAGACTAGGTTATAGTTGCCAAATTCAAAAAATGTTTTAAGAATGATGCCACTGTATCTGTAGAACGAAAAAGACAAAACTGGCTGAATTTGAACATTAGATGTGAGTGGTTGAAATATGGTTTAATTTTTTTTTCCCTTCTAGCCCCTTTCCCCCTCTTTGGAAACTGATGAAAGATTTTGTACTTTCTAAAGAAACTGACCTCATTTTTAGTTTATTTTCTAGAAATAGGGATGTCTTTACATGTGTTTGAAAGTATGTCTGTCAAACTTTTGGAAGACTTTTCAGAACGAAGAAACCTACAGTGCATATCCTACCAAATTGTTTGGGGATTTTCTACTTTTATGTGTTTGGGCATTTTTCCCTCTTAAACATCAAAACTTAATAATCGTGGTGGAAGGTTAAATATTTTCCATACTTTGTTTCTGAAATTTATTCCTTACAAAGAGCATATGGAGGGAAAACTTACATACTCAATCAATTACTAATGGTTACCCTTGGGGTCAGGGAATAGGATTGGGTTTGGGGGCAACAGAGGAGGGCTCTCACTTCTTTCTCTATTTTACTTACAGTGAAAACATACATGTACGCCATGTGTATAATCTTTACAGCTCTTAAAAAAGAAGAAAACACTGTATTTAGAGAAAAAAAAAATACATGAGTAATTTAAAAAGTGACACAGTGTCCTAGGATTGAACACTGCATCTAGGGTTCCAGGATGGAAAGAGTAGAGAGAAATCACTATCTGCTTTGCTGGTAGCATCAACCCTCTAGGACATTTCTGTACAGAAAGATTAAATCAAAATGGGGAAGGGGGAGTGAACAGAAGCAGAATGAAAAAAATCCGATGCCCAGAATGGAAGGTTTCTATAAGGGAAAGCTTTAAGAATTAACACATTAAGACTGAGATCACATTGAATTCATTTTCTCTAATGCTCATTGGCTTTAACTCAATATCCTTAAATGACAACAGCAGCTATGCCTTTATGACATCATCAGTCCGTTTCTTGCAGCTTTAAAACAGAAACTTAGAGTTAACATGTCACAACCAAAATTCTAGAGAGCACCTTATTTAAATTCCCAAATTTCTTAGGAGCTAGGAATGAAATGTAATGTTAATTTAATTTACTAACTTGTTCTCTTTCCACCAAAACACACAATCATTGCTTGCGAAAGCCTCCCCCCCTTCCTTTCTCTTGTCATCAGTCTGTCATGGGAATAAAAGTTGATTTGAAGAGCAGAGTCCTGGTGGTGTCCCAGACCCTGGTTTCCAAACATTCACGGTCAAGGGACTTTTCATGACCATGGTGTACCTACCATTTTATTTTTCAAACATGATCTGTGGAGGCTGAATGGGGTGGAGCTCTTTATTCTGCCAGGATTGAAAACGATGTATACATAAAGCAAGCAGTTGGCACAAGTCTTCTCTGTGCATGTGTGTGTTAAGGAGAAAGGGTTGGATCAAATGAGTGATTTCCTGTTCAGAGCAGACATTTCCATGAAAGGAAATATAATTGGTTCCACTTCCAATTAGCACATCAAGAGGACAGCCAGTAACTCACTTCCTCCTGGTCCCAGTCAGGGGGATGATATGACTCAGGGGAAAGGGACCCTGGCTGGTAGGGAAAGCACACACCTCCATGGCCCCTTGCCTTTCAGGGTCCCCCTGGATCCTGTCAAAATTTGAGTTCTGTCCTTTCTCTGCTCTTGGGAGGACACACGACGTCCCTCCAGGTCCTACAGTCTGGGTTTGATTAAATAATTATAACCTCCCAGCAGCAGATCTATCATTTATGTTCCGAAACATGCCAGCATGTGTCTTTTGTGGCCATGCCAGCCAATCATCAAGCCACTCTTGTTATTGTCACTGAGAACACAGTGGTTCAATGTTTGTGCTAGGGCCTGGATTTTGGCGATAGGATGTTGCCCAGCACTGTGCTGTTGGTGCCAACATCACTACAGAACTTCATAATAAATCCTTTCTATATTTACTCAGTCCACCACTCTGACACTGAAATTGCCTTTGATGAGCTTATGATCAGAGGCTCCCATTTTCCACTTCTAACTCTGGGTGACTATATATTCTAACAGCAAAGACATCAAGGCCTGTTGTCTGTGTGTGCAGCGTGGTGCAGTGCCTGCTGCCTGGTTGGGGAAGGTAGGAGCCTGGAAGTGTGTATGGGCTGATCGTTCATCCCACACAAAGGAAGCACAGAGACTATCTCTTTAGTCTGCTGGGTTAGCATGTCTAAAATTTTCCACTTCCTCCACAGCTAAAGTCCAAAATAAAGCAGCAATATTTCATATTAATATGTTATCTCCTACAAATGCACAAAGAGAGATGGGTGACCCCTAACTGAGTTTAAAGGATGTTTAAGGAGATATTTTTGGCTCTTTCCTTAATTGAGCTATAAATGATCTCTAATTACCCTCTTGTAGAATGTATACTATCAGCCATCACTTGAAAAATAACCAAAATATCTGAATAGGAAGTCTCTATTTTATGTATACATGAATGATTATACTAGTAATAATTTCCATGGCCAGAATTACCTTTCTTCCCCACTACTTCACCAATGCTAACACAAGAAGGAGCTTCTAGAAATGATGATGTATACAAAATTAGTGATGAGACATGACCTGTGTTTTGGAAATGGAAAGATGTGTCTTCTTTTGTTTGCATAATTCTGTTCAGAGGGGGTCAGAAAAACACTGATATGCATGTCTCATGGGTGTTTTCATCTTTGAAAAATGGTCAAAGTTACTCATCTATTGAAGGGAGTACAATGAAATGAGATAATAAAGATTAGTGAGAAGAAACTGCATAAACCGAGGCGAGAGTGCCAGAATCACAAAATCAAACTCACCCATCACTAGTCCCTCAAAACTGCCTTTCCTTTGCCTTTACATGCCCTGAAATGCTCTGGACTTGATTAGTACATACAGCAAATGTGAATATTAAAAGTAAGAATATTACTTTATCCAAAGGTAGAATCGACTGAGGGCTATGTGTTTTTCGTTTTATTGCTTCCTTTTAAAGAAAGATTAAGATGTTTCCATTTAACGCAGAAAAATTCTGTCGTCACTAGAACAGGAAATTCTTTAAGTATTTAATTTTATTTTTCAGGGAGTGGATTTTAAGAAAATATTAATACAAGATATTTAAAATATGTACATTTTGATATCATTTTTCCCTAATGAAAAGTCATATTTTAAAAAAAAATTATATATATATATATATATATATATATATATATGTTGTTATTGTTGCTTTGTTATGAAGATTTGAGATGCAACATTTTTCAGTGATTTAATTCCTGATGATATCACATTCACCTCAATGTTCCTCAAATAATGATTTAGTATTTTTGAAAATGAAGCAAATTATTCTTTTAAGTAAACTTACACTTCAAAATAGATTATTTCCAAATACAACAACTTAAACTATGCTACCATTCAACTGAGGCAAACTCAGATTGGAGAAAAAATGGATAATGAAGACATTCCACTGTGAAATATGTAGTAATATATCATGACAGGTTCTTTGGGTAAAAGTCCCTGGAGAGAAGAAAATGGTTAGGAAGAAGCAAAACCTTCAAACAGACTAGTAGTCAAGAGAGAAACAGAAATATGGTTTTGTTCTCCCTTAGCTTTATGTAGGCATTCTTATGTTAGTAAACATAGAAAAGACAGAGAATTACTAAAAGAGCCTAAATATTTCAACTGTAGAAATTTCAGCCTTTTATGAGAAAAACTAGTTTTTAAAAGTGCTTCTGACTAATAATAGTGCTTAAATAGAAATGCAGGACAGTTTCTAGTTAAGCATTTTGGATGTGCTGATGAGGGAGAAACAGAATTGGTAACTGGCCGCTAGGGGGCCTTCCTAGTGGTCCTTCTTTAATGCAGGGAAAGTGATTAATAATAAAACAAACTGCAGGATGTGCCACCAATATTTTCTATGATACACATAGAAAAAGCTGGCTGGGAAGTCAAAAAATTCCCATAATATGGCTATTCAGATAGTATGAAAGTATTGATTGACTTCCCCTCGTGGAACAGACTTTTTTTTTTTAATCAACTGCTGGGATTTTGTTTTTCAGTTCAAATAATGGTTGTTTTATCACACTCAGACTTTGCGGTGTCACCTGTAATGTGTGGATGTTAACAGTGCCTGCTCCTTCTCCCTCACCAGATTTTGGGAGGATCAAATGAAGTGATTTATTCGAGAATCCTTGTAAAGGGATATTCAAAAGTCATGTGATTGATTGCTCCAAACAATCAAAGAATTTTGAGTGAATTCTTGACTAGAGCACTTTGATGGATAGGAGGCATTCTTGTCGCCAGGTTTTAAATATATAATGATTTATTAGTCTGAAAAATGTTTCAGTAAATTAAAAAGTTTTTGCAAAACAGTATCTTTTTTTGTATTATTTGAGCAAACTCCGGGATATAGTGAAGGACAGGGGAGCCTGGCGTGCTGCAGTCCATGTGGTCGCAAGGAGTCAGATATGACTTAGTGCCTGAACAGCAACAACATATGCGTAAGAGGGTTGGCAAAGATGCAATCCAAGGTTGCTGTTGCTGTTTAAATTATGAGGATTTTAATTTTTCCCTAACTTTCTTACTTCTTCAATTCCTATGACTTCTGGTTTTCTGCAGTGATCCTGAAATATTTTACAGTGAAATAATATTGTAATAGCTAAACAAAATAGTAGAGAAAAGAAGATATTGCTAGGTTGGTGGAAAAATTCCATTTTCAGCCAATGTGAAATTTTTTCCTAGTAAATATTTGGTTAAACATTCATGTGAAGAGACTTTCATTAAAAATATTTAGATAATTTATAAATCCCCACAAAAAACATTAGTATCAAAATATTTAAAAGATTTAAATGGAATTATCTTTTTATAACATAAATATATCTTTCACTTGTCTATTCATTCCAAAAGGGAAATTCATAAAAATCACAAGTTATTTTCAATTTAAATATGTATCTATTTGTTGGCATCCATTTTAAAGCATATTACTTTAAGATCTGTATTTAGAATAGGTAACTCTTCCAAATGACTCTGCTTCCACATTGCATTTGGTGCACATTAGGGTGACTTCTGCTAATTTTTATCACTTTCCAGAGTACATTTGAAAAATGCCCTCAACATTACCCTTTCCACATCTCTCTGATCTCGTTTTAAGAGGCATTTTGTGTGTTTCCACCCCGCTTTCATAAGCCATGAAACTTTGATCTATCTTATTTTTGTTTTAATTCAATTCTTCGGATGGCTTGAGAATTCCTTGACCTTCTACATTTTTGCTTATTTTTAAGAACACGAGTACTGAATTAATGGTTTGGTTGTTAAAAATGCAAATACATCAGATAAGCTGAGGTTTATTCCCTCCATTTTATCCTCTTCCCAGACACTGCATAGTCATCAGTGTGTTGAACAGCTTTTAGAATGTTGTTGCTGTTGCTTTTCTGCATATTCACATTCAGAGATATATACCTAAGGAAACAAATAATTTGGAGGTTGCTTTCTTTTTAAAACAACATAAGTGGGATCAAATTGTAAATACGGTTTCACACTTCCTTTTTCTCAAGATTGTATCTTAGAGATTTGTCTCAGGACATATAGATCTACATAATTTTTAAATATTGTTACATTTTAAGGACTAAATCCTTAGCCTTCTTGGGGTAGCTCAGGTTTGTAAGGAACTTAACTATTCAGTGATCAAAACATGCCGTTTCAAATTACGTCAGAATTTCTGAACTCCTTGCTTTGTGCAGATCCTAAGGGGGATTAGGTACTATCTCTGCCTTTGAGAGGAATCCAGGGTATTTCTTACAAGCAGGAAAGAGGTAATGAACCGTAGAACCATTCATTCTTCTGCCAGATCATACATTTCATAGTAGAGAAATAAGTAATTCCACTGAAGAACAAAACTTAATTTAAACACCGTGCTCAAAGACCCAGAAGCTGGAAGGAACTGCAGAAGAGGATCCATCCTCTATATTTAGACACCTGGGATGGAAAATTAAGTCTCAGGAAAAATGAACACCCAGGTGAAACTGTGTACACAGCCCGTGGGAATGTAGTATGTCGCCACAAAATCTGTTCTTCTGTTGGTAACTTTTCTTTCTTCTGCATGTGTTTGGTATCTTGAATTTTCTTAGTAGCTTAAGTAAGGAAGAGTCCTACGTTTTCCAAGAAAAGGCGTGATCAGTATCAACCAGTAGCAGGGAGATGGATAGGGAGTTTGTGGAAATATCTCTTAAGAGTTAGACGCTTTTGTGCCGAGAAGCCAGGCAGGGCAAACGCAGGGTTCTGAGACCTGGCTCACAGGGACTTAGCTACATCCTGCCACAGTTCTAGAGATCTGAGGTGAGTTCCACTTATCCCTTCAGTTGAGTCTTCTGTTCATCCAGGTGTTCACATTTCTCAGAATACCGGGTTTAGTTTTCTGTGTATGTGCGCTCAGTCGTGTCCAACTCTTTGCAACTCCATGGACTGCAGCCCGCCAGGCTCCTCTGTCCATGGGATTCTCCAGGCAAGAAGACTGGAGTGCGTAGCCATTCCCTTCTCCAGGGGATCTGCCGACCCAGGGATCGAACCCAGGCCTCCTGCATTGCAGGAAGATTCTTTACTGTCTGCCTCACCAAGGAAGCCCTAGGAATCCTCAAAAATGATCAAACCTTGTGGGTGTTCAATGTTCTTCTAAACTGGTTTGGTAGCAACAGGAAATAGGACGGATATTAGACTCCAGGTGAGGAAGAAAACTGAGTAGAACCACACTCTCCATGGTAGCTGTTGAAGCCCTGTTAGAAGCAGGCAGCTCTACTGGGCTCAAAGCCAGTGCTCTGGGACTACCCAGAGGGACAGGGTGGGGAGAGAGGTGGGAGAGGGATTCAGAATCAGGGGACACATGTATACCCATGGCTGATTCAGGTCGATGTATGGCTAAAACCATCACAATATTGTAAAGTAATTATCCTCCAATTAAAATAAAGTAACTAATTAAAGAAATACTTATGCCTTGAAAGTTCCTAGATCCAAGCAGACTGACAGACAGTGTCTAGACCACAGCAACAAGCTGGGCAGAGATTTTTGAAAAATCCGTATCATTTCTCCAACAATCACTGAGCTTCAACAGAATGATGACTGGAATAAAGGAGAAAGTTTTCTCTCAGAGACAATGAAAACAAAGTTTTAATAGGACGGTACTAACAAATATGTTTAAAATGTAGCATATCCTAGTGCAATGCATCACAAATGTCTGAATTACACAAGCATAAGAAGGACTTCTATTTTTTATTATTAAATTCATTTTAGACACAAGAAGATGAGTTTTTTGGGGAAAAAAACCCAGAAACATCAGGAACTGATTATTGACATCACAGAAAGATCTCCCAAGAGTTGCTTTAAAATATAATATCCCACTGATGCCCTTATATTTTTATTTAACTTTTAAAAAGTCTGTACTTTTTTTTCAGTTGTGTTTAGGAAAAAAATTTGTTCTTAGGATCTCTGAATCATAAAATATTAGGTTCTGTGGCAGGGATGTAACAGGACATCTTAATAGTCCTGGTAATTTAAGATACTTTGTTAAAACACTTGTCAACTAACAAAAAGAGGGTAGAATCCATCTCTGGCTGAGAAAATTATCTGTTAATCCATTTTTTGTTTTGTTTTGTTTTAATTTGGACTTTTCTATAAGCAAGCAACATTTTTAGTCAATGTCATACGATTTGTTTGCATAGTTACATTTTCGTCCTACACCAGAGACATGAGAAATCCTAATAAAAACCATGCTTTAAAGCTTGCTGCAGCTCTCTTGCTTACTATGGCCCTTATTTCTGAGTGCAAACGTTATACAGACCTACTCCAGCCTCCAGTCTATTCATACATATAATATGTTTTATCAAAATAAATTATTCTCATTTACAAACAATAGTATTTTTCATTTTAATTTATAAGCTGATGGTATTTATGAATTAGTTATATGCAAATAAAGCATTACTAAAATTTTACTCAAAAGGGATGACAGTTTGGTGAATCAGAAAACTTGTACCAAAATCATGTCTGATAGATCTGTTGGAAAATATGACTCTCCGTTTGACAAATCAACCCTCTAAATCAAAGATTTACAAATATGTCAGTTTGAATTTTAGCACCTCTTGCTTTGTATGTAACTCACTAAGAATTTGTTAGATACAAAACATGTTCTTGAAACAATTTAGAGTTTAATTTGAAGCAACTGAGCATTTAATCCGCATCACTTTTCACGAGTAGGGAGTGAAGCGTTAAGTGATTTTACTCCCCAAAATGCCAATGGGGCTTCCTTTAATTTGGGCTCAGCCTACCTCTCTCTGGTAGTGACCTAAGAGTTTGGAGCACATATCTGTGCTCACACCAGCCACCCCCTCAGGAACGGCACATGACCCTCAGGGTCTCAGTTATCCAAACCTGAGTTGCAGCCCTTTGGAGATTCACACGGTGCAGACAACACCCAAGGGACCTTGTCCAGCAAAGGTGGGATGGAGACCACATGCACTAGACCACAGTTCAGGCCAAGGTGCCCTTGAGAGAGAAGGGCCAGTACAGGACTTTGATGACTGCGGAGAATAAAGCATCTGGAAAATGCTTTGGAAAAGAACAAAACAGTCTACAAAGATTTGAGTTTTATGTGTGTTTAGGAAAGTCCAGACAGGATGTAATTTGACATTCAGATTTAATTCTGTTGCTGATCTACAGCATTGGGAACATGCATCCTGGAGCATCCAGTGTCACTGGGAGCTGGCTCTATGCCAGAGTCCTACTAGCTTAGAAGAGATGACCTAGCAAAACAATCCGCTGCACTTTCCTACCGTGGGTCTCAATGAAAACATCGGAGCAAGTTTGCCTGATAAAAGAGTGCAAGGTTAAAAAGTAAATCGACCTCGGTTTCTGCCTTATACCTACCACTGACTAGCTGTGTGACTTTGAAGAAGAGACCTAACTTCTCTGGTGTTCTGTTTTCTCAACTACAGCATGGTGTTGATATTAATAATAATGGCTTTTTTCATGAAGAGTTTAATACATGCCAAGCAGTGTTCTAGAAAGATATATATTAACTCAGGCTTCACAGAAAGTTTTTGAGTTTAAAATCTCTGCTATCTTTTTTGTCCAGTTGAGGAAACAGGCTTGAATGGGTTAAGTAAGTGACTTCAGGGGCTTCCCTCATAGCTCAGTCGGTAAAGACATAAAGAATCTGCCTGCAAAGCAGGAGACCCAGGTTCAATCGCTGGGTTGGGAAGATCCCCTGAAGAAGGAAATGGCAACCCACTCCAGTATTCTTGCCCAGAGAATCCCATGGACAGAGGAGCCTGGCAGGATACAATCCATGGAGTCCCAAGAGTCACACACGACTTAGCAATTATATGTATGTGTGTATGTAAGTGACTTCAGCTCATATAGCTGGAGTGTGCACGGTCAACCTCCAGATTAAGCTGCCTAGATCCAGAAACTGTGCTCTGAACCCCAACACTGTGAGAGGCAGGCGAGTATCAGGTAAGGACAGGACCCTGGTCCATCAGGTCTCCATCACTTAGCATCACCTTGCCAAGGGGCAGCCTTGCTGTGCCTCACAGCACCCTTCCCTCCCCATGTGAACAGGGAATAAGGTTTACACAGCATCTGCCTCTTGGCATTATTGTGAAGATTAAATGAGTCAGTATTTGTTAAAAACTCTGAACAGTGCACGGTAAGAACTAGATAGGTGTGTGGGTGTGTGTTAAGTCGCTTCAGTTGTGTCCGACTCTTTGTGATCCTATGGACTGTAGCCAGTCAGGCTCCTCTGTCCATGGGATTCTCCAGGTAAGAACACTGGAGTGGGTTACCATGCCCTTCTCCAGGGCATCTTCCCAACCCAGGGATGGAACCCAGGAATGGAGGCTAAGTATCCTCCCCTGCAGGCAGATTCTTTACCCACTGAGCAACCTGGGAAGCTCCTAGCTAGGTAGTTTAGTGCTATTGTATCAGGACTCATACTCTCCAATGATGTGGACCGGAGCAAAGATTAAATAATATGTGTAAATTACCTGCCTGTACGTAATAACAACCCCAAACATTATTCCTTTCAGGAGATTTAGTGCCAAGTGTGACGTGATTTAGGTGCTAGAGAGAGATGCAAAGGGCAGGGCACAAGGCCACCTATCACGGAGCTCACAGTCTAGTGGAGGTAAAGTTGAGTTTTCTCATCTCCGGGTATCAGAACATTCTCTCTTTAAGCAGCTGGTTATACCTAATTTCTCACCTGACTGTGATAATGGTTCACGTGACAGGATAAATGAGCTGAGAAGTGTTCATAGGTCCATCTTCCATCTCAGCCCAGAGGAGAGAATGCTATGGTGGGTCCTCCATTGCTCCCCATCAGGCATCCTCTATGAGAGAACAGAAACTGCGGTAGAAGGTAGAAGAACCCGAGTCACTCTCCATTATAATACACCCAGTGTAGGCGGAGGAGCAGCGAGAAAAGGTGCCCCCTCAGGGCCCGGCAGGGGCGTGTGCACATGTGCCTGCTGGATGTGTGTATGTTGTGTCCGCATGCGTGTGTCTGTGTTGTGAGTGTGTCTCTGTGTTGCTGGGGTGGTGGTTCTAGTGTAGCCGCAGGGTCTAGGGAGGTATAATGGAAGACAAAAAATGGGATTGCAGTAAGTACTATAAGGACTTGCATCTTCTTATTTTCAAAATACAGGAGGAAAGGAACTCTGTTCCTTTTTATTACTTTGGATTCATTAATTGTGTTTATGCAAGCCATGCCTCTTGGAGACCAAACAGCCATGTGGTTTTATGGCGTCTGGAGCACCTCTGTTTGCCAGGATGTGTGCTAGGTCCATTGGTTCAATAGAGGCAGTCAATTCCTGCCTGTCCTTGGACCTGCCCTCATAGCAAATATTTCAGGCCTGGCTGGCCTGGTCTCAGAGAGGCCACAGCCAGCAGCCAGAAGGACTGGCCAGAGAAGGAGGGGTGAAGCCTGACAGAAGAGAGCTCAGAAGCCTAAAGAGCTTTCCTTGAAAGTCAGGCTTCATCCTCTGCTGCCTTATAAGATCACATGGGGCTCCCTCCCATTTATGGTTCTCCTGGTAAAAGCCAACAGGGAGTGAGGCTGCTTCTGCTGGCTCTTTCCAACAGAAATGTCACTCGGAATTGGAGCAGGCTGACCCACATGAGCAGATGGGCTTATTACGGACGGTGGTTAGTGGAGGGAGTGGAGGATTGATGAGGAAGAACAAGAGGACAAAAGCCAAGAAAGAACCAGTCTGACTGGCTCCTGCCACGATCACCTGCCACCTCAAATTAAGAGAGGTGAAGACTGCAGCAAGATGAATGCTACACTCTAATGTGGAACAATCGTATACCTGGAATCACACGTATCACCTTTGTCCTACGCTACTGAATAAAAGCACGCCACAGGCCTTGCCCACATTCAAGGTCACAAACACCAGGAATGAGGATCGTGGGGTCACCAAATGAGTCTGTCTGTCATAACAGTGGTGGCCAACTGGTGGGTCTGCTCAGTCCCAAAATAACAGTCTTTCTCTAAGAAAAGTCCACCTTGGCAGCCATGTATGTGCCCTGGGAAATGACACTCTAACAACACTGTCCGACCTGTAGGTAAAGATCTGGCCCCAAGCAAAACAACCTTATTCTTTTCAGGATTTTGACACTGGGATTTACAGACAGCCAGTTAGTCTGGCCTAGTTCCTTTCAAGGAAGAGTGAAAGTGTTAGTCACTTTGTCACGTCCAGCTCTTTTACAACCCCATGGACTGTATGTAGCCCGCCAGGCTCCCTTGTCCCTGGAATTCTCCAAGCAAGAATATTGGAGTGGGTAGCCTTCTAGGGGATCTTCAAACCCAGGGATCGAATTTGCATTGCAGGCAGATTCTTTACCATCTGAGCCACCAGACAAGCCCCTTCGAGGAAAGGAGGGATTTATTAATAGTTCTTGGGTGGCCTTTTTCCAACTTGTGCATCTGGGACAGAATAGAATGAAGCTGAGCCACAGGGGGAAGAATGGAGATAAGAGGTGGAGGAAAGACACTGCCTGGTTCTCCAAAAGCTATTTAGTTGCTGGTTCTTTATTTTCTCATGTCACCCAATGACTTTCAAGTTTCAGAGTTCTTCTGATATCCTGTCCCTAAATTCTCTATCTTGTGTAAGTTTGCTCAAGTTACCTCCCGTTACTTGTCAAGGTCAAGAACCACAATTAAGTAGAGACATCAGGGTGGGTTTTATTTATTCTTCACTTGGAACCTCTGTGTCATCCGTCCATCAACCTGCCATCCACTAAACAATATTTCTCTGCTTTCATCGTGCACTTATCATCCAGGCACTGTCCTGGGTGCTACGCTAGACAAGCAAACAAGATTCAGAGTCCCCACTCTCACCAAGCCACAATCCATGGAACCACTGGGCATATAAACAGAGTTACAGATGGGAGGTGCCGAGAAGCACCAAAAAGGGGCATACACATGAGCCGGGGAAGAAGCCTTCCAGGAATGCTTCCTGGAGAAGGTGTCCAAGCTGAGATCCAAGAGGTAAAGAGGAACTAACCAATTGCAGGGGAAGAGAGAGAAAATTATTCCAGGCAATGGGAGGGACTGGGAGAGTGACAAATCTGAGCATCAGAGAGCCATCAGAGATCTTTATGGAAATGGTGAGGAAGCTAACATTTTACAGGTCTGTCCCTGAAATAATTACCTTCGTGAAGCTAGGGGCTGTATTTTTAAATTATTATTTTGATAATCCAGCTTGGCACTTGGGGATTTATTAATTAAAAATTGTGTGGGGGTACATTATTTATTTTTTATTAATATATATTAAAAGTAACTCTGCTATGTATAGAGCTATGACTTTTGACGAATGCACAAAGCTATGTGTCCACCACTACTGAACAGATCCATCTTTATAAAAAATATCCTCATGCTTCCATTTTGTCATCAACACCTCTCTTTACCCTCTTCCCTTACAGGTATTCTCTATGTATAGTACTTTGTTTAATATTTGTACCTACCTACATGATATATATACTGATTCTTTCTTCTTTCTCCGCTTCATTCAGGAAGTTGAGCAATTCATGTGTGTGAACATAAAGCAGCCCATTCTCTCAGATCACCACATCAAGACACTCAGGTTTCTCAGATAAGACACAGGAAAAATCAATTCAGTCCTGAAGAATGTACCCTGCTTCCCAAGACTTGGGTTCTGTGCTGAAAGGATATAAGAACAAAAAACAGCATTATCTGTGGGTCAGGTCTGCCTTTTCTGGCCTTTTGCTAAGGGGCGAAAGGCACAGGTTTCATGGAGCCAATAAAATGCACCTTCTCAAGAAATGTTACGACAGCTGGCTTCCAGATCCTCTGATTGTTATGCCTTTTTCAAGAGGGATTCATTAATTATTTTTAATCATGTCTTGATTTTACCAAGAAGGCCATGATTTCCATAGGCAGCTCACTGATAAACTGGGGAATATCTTCATGTTGTGTTTTTCCTGGGGGTATGGTGTAACTTTCTTTGTCATCAATGCATACGTCAAAGCAGGCTAACCAGAGTGTTTCCACAGACACAGCATATGGTTGGGTCATGCACACAGCCATCATAAATCCTTGACAATGGCATCAAATGATATCGTGACCTGGTCCTGTTGGAATCCAGATTTATGAAGATCTGAATGTGAAAACTGAGTGTTAGGAGCATGGATTTTTAAAAATGTGCCACGTGAATAGGTTGGTCTCTTATATGGCTACTTGACTCCATATGTGGCAAGTGAATGAAAAAATACATGCAGAGGTAGTTGGAAAATTCTTGAGATGCCTCAATAAGCTTGCCTAGAGCCAGTGCAGAGTAAGCACCCAATAAATATTCATGAGTGAGTGGACGAACGGATGGATGAATGAAGTGGAACTGGAGTGAGTTATAAAGTCATCTCATTTTTCTAGAGAGCAGCTCGTCCTAGGAAGCCGTTGCCTTTCCAACACCTTTTTCCCTTTTCCACTTGTGACTACATGTTTTGCTCATGAAACCCCTGGAACCTCAGCCCCAGGGGCAAGTCCATCTTACTCCAGTCAATCAGAGAAAGGGACATTTCATGGAGATTGTGATTAGTCTGGTCATAGGCACATGACCCTTTCTCCTGATAACACAGATAAAAAGAGCTTTCTGTTATCTCTTATTCCATGACCCTCCATATTTTCAGCCATTCACACCATTGCCCTTCTCATTAGTTCATGAAATTCGGAAAACACCTTAGTGAATATTCCTTTTACAGTTACTGTAAGCAGGGTGCCAGGCAAGTTACACACATAAAATATAAGATAATTCTTGCCTCCAAAGATCTTATCCTCTAACTGGAATGCCAGAGAAGAGCATTTCAGACAGTGATAGAAGACCTGAAAAAAAGAGAAATACCAGACCGTTAATCATAAATAGCATGTCATTAATTCTTGGATGAGAGGAATATAATAATAGCTCTCAAACCCAAACATTTTCAGTCCCTTTCCCCAACACTATCTTTTGCCTAGAGGGTTGTGGTAGTTTCCAGATCTACCAACTTCTACCCTGTGTAACATCTGATCAGTTCTCTGCATTGAAGCTGAGAGGGCTCATGTAGAAGAAAAACAGACCCTGACATTCCTCTGATCTTTGTTCAGTGCCTATAAGACCTATTCACCCTCCTTCCAATTTCAGCTCAAGGATTATGTCCTCAGAAAACTCTTTGCTGACTTCCCCACTGTGGTAGGAGAAAACCCACCACAGGCTCTCAGAGCACAGGACTGTTTTTGTTGAATTTATCCCCACTGCAGTCCTGCAGTTGTTTGTATCATCACTGAAATATCACCTGTATCCCCACACACCTCTAGGTGGGCAAGGGTTTTATCTGTGCTTACTCTCTATTGGATCTCCAGGGCTTGACAGGGTGTGTGGAATGTGGTAGATGCTCAATAAATACTTATTGGAAGAATGACCATATACATAGACTCCACATTCACTTTGAGCTAGCCACCATGTTATGAACCTAACCACATTGTCATTTACTTCTTAGAACCACCCTCGAGAAAAGTGCTATTGTGTTGTCCCATTATACAGTTGGAGTACATATTTAGAGAGATAAAATAACATGGCCAAGGTGCACAAACCACATAGGGAGTCATGAAAGGGTTGTAATCTGGGAAGTGATGGTGCTAGGAGGAGTAACAGTTACCATTTACTGAAGAATTCAGATGTGCCTGGTAGTGTACTAAGGCAATATCTCATTTAATCTTCACAAGGGTCCTACAGGGGGATAACATTCTTATTATCCCCAACTTATAGGTAAGAAAATTGGGGTCCAGTGAGGTTAAATAACTCTTACAGTTTCAGGTCTGTCTGGTTCAAGAGGTTTTACTTTATACCATGCTCTTTCTGCTCTATATCCACATTAGCCTGATGATGGGAGTAAATTATTCAACAAATCACAGACTGAGGTCAGGGAGGCCCGCTCAGCAGCCTCAGAAATATTCTAGGCATGAGATGATAATGTCTTCCACTGGAGGGTCAGGAGCCTCCTTTGCAGAAATCTTCAGAAGGTCCTTGTTCTTTGTCCCCAGCCTGCAGTTTGCCTCCCTTCCTTCCTAACCATTCATCGCAATGGGCTGCGTTTTCTTTGGAATCATCTTTGCTTATCTTTTTGCTTCTTGTGTTGGTGTTTCCAGAGAAAATTGTGTTTGCATTAGATTTTAACCTAATAAATTTTTATCCCTGGGAGGACATCTCCTGCTTCATCCTGCTGCTAGGCCTCCCTCTAGAGATCTCAGGACACAGCTGGAGAGCCTGTGTGGGCCCCACCGCAAGCCAAGCCCAGAAATCCCATCTGGAAACGTACGTGGCAGAAACCTTCCTGCTTCCCGCGCCCCCCCTGCCCCGTAAATGGAAATGCACCGAAGGATCCCACTTCCTGCTGGGATATGGTTTCTTTTTGCTTCTTAGGCCTCCTGGTGTTAAAGGTAAACTTTTCCTTGGAGCAGTTCTGTCTACATTGTGAGCTCCAGCAGTCTGAGTTTGTGGCTGATTCAGCTTTAGGTGAAGCCTGTCAGGCGATGGAGATGAACCGACCCTCCCTCAGTCTGGTAAAGAAAACTGATCTCCAGTATGTGGTTTCATGACTTATGGACAAGTGGATCCCCACTGACTCCCCTGAGGAAGTCTGCGAAAGAAACCAGTGACTACTGGTCTGTGTGTGGCAGCTGGGGAAACTGAGGCATGGGAGGATGGAGAGAATTTCACATGGGTCAAAATTAACTAGAACAAGAAAGAAAACCATGACAGCCAGGTTGCCTGGTCATGCTTTAACCACAACCCACACTTGCCTATTTAGTTACAACAAACACAAAAGAGATAAACATAGATGGAAGTTAGTCTAAACACCAAATTTTAGAAGTTTTTCCTCTGATGTCTAGTCAGCCATCCTGACCTTTATTGGAGGATAAACCAGCTCACAACAGCTGTGGACAATTATTTACTGTAAGTCAGAGACGAAAGAGCTTGGATAATGAAGGGAATTCAGCATAAGAAGGAGAGCCGAGTGCTTGGTACCAGAAAGTTATCTTTTAACTCAATTCTTGAATTCCAAAGATCGAGCTACCAAGCTCATGATAGAAGAGGTCCTGGAAAAGCCTAGGATGTGTGGGGCGGTGGGCTTTGCTCACAGTCAAGGGGTGTTATGAAAGTGCACAGCTGCACCTGGCCCTTCTTCAGCCTCGGATGGTCCAGGAAGATACTTCACGCAGATGCTACTGAGATGACACGTCCCTTGCCATCCATTAAAGTGATCTATAGCTGGCTATGGAGTCACCCAACCATCTTGGCTACTCAGTAAGAAACAGATTTGGATTCCCTCACTCAGGCTGTCAGATTTTACAGCGGCCGGATGATCTCTGGCAGTGTGGCCTCTCAGCGAGACGCTGCTGAGGCGGACTCGGAAACATTTAGCAGTCAGAGAGGGACAAAAGCTTTGCATAACTCAGGGGTGAGTTCAAAGCCAATAACATTTACACTCTACCAAGAAAGCATTTTAAAGCCAGTGAGGTGCCTCTAAGCCAATAAGGTGTTATTACCTTTAAGCATATCCCTTTCTACCCTTTGATAATAAGTGCTATTTTAACATATTTGAAAATACCATCCTCAATTTAAGACAGGATATGCCACCTCTGCACTTTGAACTTCCAAGAGGACAAGAAGCCTTGCTTGAAGCTGATGCACTTTATTACAGACACACACACACACACACACACACACTCCCTCTCTCTCTCTCATTCTCACCTGTGCTGCAAAATATGATATCTGGCCACCTTGAGTGTGACAAGATCAATGAGACTAATGAATGAATTTCCTCTCCAGGGGCCTCCGGCCTACAGACCCACCCACAGTACAGGGGAAAATTTACTGTAAAAACTCCCATATTTTGAATGGGGTTCAGCCCCATCTGATGCTTTTCAGAGCAGTCTCCTATCCTGAAAGAAGAAAAGCTGAAGACTGTGTTCTAGAATTTTAGCTAAACAGACCACAAAACCCACTTGCTCCCAAACTAAATTCTAAGTCTGAATCTGAGAACAACTGCAGTCCTTAAAATACAAATTAACTACAAGCAGGGAATGTTATACTTGTCCTTGACAGAACTGTTGGGCACAAGAGCATAGAGACAAGAATAAGGCATTAAAAAAATAAGAGTAAAGCCTAGGACTGGATGGCTTGGGTTCAAATACTGGCTTGGCTATTTGTTCATTATGTGACCTTGAACTTATCATTTAATTTACATGGCTGGTGAATCCTTGTGGCTTGAAATTGTGACTCAGAACTGGAAGAACCCTGGAGACCATCTTGTTCAAACATCATCTCACTAGTGTTACCCAGAGACTCCAGAATTCCCAATTCTCAGCCCTTCACTACTGGTATCAGAGAAGACCATGAAGGAGTCTGCAGGCAGAGGAAGAAGAAAGACAGGAGGTCTACTGACTCTTTTGCCAAATATCTTGGTCTTCTTTGGAAAATACCTGAGAGTTGCTGAGGTTTTGAGGGTGGACAATAAAACTTAAAGCTTAGGAACTCAGGAGATTAACTGACAGCTAAGAAACTGCTTATTATTCTCCACTCCTCCCTCCCCCTCAATCCATGATTCCATCCCCTGAAATGACTCCAGGTCATCCATTCTATTCCTTCCACTTGCAGTGTCCTTTCCCCCTTTCCACCTGGGAAATCTCTACTTATTATTCAAGGTTAAAGCCAAGGTTAACTCTTCTGTAAGGTTTTCTCAGACAGTATCACTAATTCTAGTGATGGAAAAGTTGAGTATCTACTAAGTGCATGGAAAGTAACACTTTCCATGATGATCTTATTTCATTCAGGAATCCTCACTATTATTCTATGAAGCAAATACTATTGTGACCCCCATTTTAAGATGAGGAAAGCAAATCTTACTAGAGTTAAATAACTTGCCCAAGGACACAGAGCTTGCTAGTGGCAGGGCTAGTCTGAAGACCAGATTTGCCTGATTCCATAAGTAAGCTCTTCCCCATCTGTCAGTGTAACTTCCTCAATGAAGTCATGTATTGGCTACATCACTTTCCCTGTTTAACTTCGCATCTTTTTTCTTCTCTACTAGATTAAAAGTCAGGTGGTGTGTTATTCTGCTTTAAATCTCTAATAGTTAGCTCACTGCTTGGCTCACAATAGATGCTTAACATAAATGTGTATACATGTGTTGAATGGAGAAATGGAGAGATGGACGGGTGGAAGGAGGGAGGGAGGAAAGGAATCAAGGAAGACATTTCCAGTTTCCTCAAAGGTGAATATTCTAAACAAGCTAAACTCTTTCAAGTACACCAAACACTGTGTTCCATGAAGAAGAATATTAGTGCTTTCTGAAAAATGTATCTAGTCGATACATATTTCACATTGACCCCTGGGCCTTACAAATGGCAGAAAATTCAAAGGAAAGTCAAATCTCTGCTCTGTACACCTATGGCCACAGAAAAGAACCCTGAAAATGTTGGACAGAGTAGAAAACATCTGGACCAGGTCATAACCTTGAAGAAGGAAGATACATGCTCTCTGAGTTCAGTCTTTTTACTTAAAAACAAAAAACAAAAAACCCTTACGTACTTCTCATGACTTCATTGCCTTGCTTTTTGATATGTCCTCCAAGGAAGAAGTCTCACCCACAAACTTCAAATAGGTAAGCCTGCAGCCGCTACAAATTCAAGTGTTTAGACTACATCAACTTGCATTTATTAGGGATGCATAAAAAACATCTAGAGAAAATGAGAACATATCTTAGCCTTGAGCAAAAATATATAAGGCACCAAAGAGACACATTAGGAGAGGTTCAGCAGTCAGTACTTGTGGCTCAGCATTCAAAATGGCCTGCCCAGAGTGTAACTCGGAGCGCATGATCCAGGGTGATCAGCATTTGGTATTTTCAAAGCCTGAAGAATGCAACCTGAGAGGCAAACATGAGTTTCCAGGTAGGAACAGAAGTAGAATCTGAATTCTGGGTGACATGTTAAAATACAGTCTCATGGTCTGTAAGGTCTAAATGCTTTGAAGCAGCATTCATGGTTGGGACCTCACAGCCACGTCTGGCTGTGAAGTAACCGCATGTCAGGCTGTGATGGGAGAGCATCCCAGGTCCCTCTCTCGAGGTGCTCTCAGTGCAGAGAGGCTGACTGCTTGCATGATTGGTGGCAGAAGGAAGGTTTGGAAGCTGGATTAAGTGAAAACTTCTGCCATCTGTCTTTGATCCCAAGGGCTAAATCCAGAGGAGCTCCTACAAAGAACTCAATGATTTCAGTTTTGCAACCCCTATACATATCTCAGCAAAGGCTGCTTTAGCTCTAAGCAGATACTCTCACTTTGGGTGGACATCTGAAACTGTTTTCTACCTTGATTTTGTCCAGTTTCATGTTGGAAGATGGGGCTTTTATACATTAGGGTGATGCCCTGTATGTTTCCACATCCAAAATGTGAGAAACAATCACTGCTTCCAGTCCTGAGGTGATATTAAGTGTAAGAGACTCTGATATGACATTGTCTCATTTAATCCTCACAAGCAGTCATGACAGAGAGGTGCACGTTCAACTGTTCTATGGTTAGGATCATGAACCTTTTTCTGGTTATTTCACCGCAGACAGGAGAATTACTTGGGGGCTTCCTTTCACACCCAGCTCCACTCTTGGGCTGATCACAGTGTGCAATGCTACCCAACTTTTCATAGTTACTCAAGTCTCCCCTAGGTTCCTGATGACTGGAACTGCATTTCAGCCTCTTGTGTGCATCACAAAGTGCAGTGGACATGCGAACAGCTAAATGAGTTGAACAAATTTTTTTTCAATGAAAAAGACATACTGAATTTTTCAGATATGGAATTTTTCATGCACTGAGACTAATAGGAATTAATTAAGAGAGGAATGATGTCAACAGGAGAGTGGAAGACTCTTGGGTGCAGCTTAGGTTGGAGGGACCATCTCATATCAAGATAGGGTGAACCTGGGAGCCAAACAAAGGGTGTCTGTAGGTGGAAGATAAATGTTCTGTTCACTCGGGAATGAAGACTTCAAAGACCATTTGTTGGCTTGGTGCGAAGCTGTTGCCAAGGTGAAGAGTCCCTGTGTCCCAACTGCCCATAAACATGTCTTCAAACAGCAGGAAGGAGCTGCACAAAATGGCTGTGGTTGCCAGAGCGGGGAGCAGAGACTCAGGAAGCGGATGCGTCTCCTTCAGTAGCACCGACAGAGCCAGGAAGGGTTCCACGTGCCGATCGGCCAAGACAAACACAGCCCAGCGCTGCCGGGGGTGGGAGGGTGGCCAGGGGCGAGCAGCTGAGCCACCACAGTCACGCAGCCTCTCGAAAGCCTGTGGCTGCAACAGCGCAACCAGGGCCTGTGGTTTCCGGCCGCCTCCCTGGTACACAGTTCAGGCTCCCTGTGACTCATGGCCAATGGTGTGCCAAGACTTCACGTCCCATCTCCAAAGGAGCTCGACCCGCGCAGGGCCATGGTGGTTCCCACTGTTTCATCCTCTCAAGCAGCTCAATGGGGGATTAAGGATGACCAGGATGTGAGTGGACAACTTCATAGGAGCAGCCAGCTGTAAAGGCGCCCTGCCCAGGCACGCGAGGACACAGCAGAGGGCCAGGAACCGTCAGCTGTGCTGAGCTAAGGCTGCTGTGTCTCAACTCTGCTGGTTGAGAGTGTGTGTGTGTGTGTGGTGGCGGCAGGGCAGGGGGGGGGGGCGGGGGGGGCACGAGAGGGAGGAAAAGAAACTAACATTTATTGATGTCAGGCCTCTAGAGAGATGGTGTGGTTGAGTGGTTAAGAGTGTGGGTGTCAGATTGCATCTGGCTTCACCAAGCACTAGATGAGTGATGTTGGAAAGTGGCTCAGTCCTCTGAACCTCAACATTTTCATCCAGAAAAGAGGGAAAATAGTAGTAATCCACCCCATCTGATGGTTCTAAAGAGCAAATGGAGATTATAATTGCAAAGTTTGGGAGATATTAGCTTGGTAGATGTTAGCTTTTATCATTGTGGAACTAGGTGGTGAAGCTGAAAAATAGAAAGAATGTTTCAGAGGGAATTAGTGCCCATGACTGAGTAAAATGCTTTGCTTATGGAGGTTGAACACTGGGCTCCAGTTCTTAGCTGGCCGTATAGGGTGCATTCTGTAGATGATGAAACTTAAAGACCCTTCAGGATCTATATGAATCTCAGAAGAAGTAGACTGATCAGAGTGACCATCTCACTCCCCTCTGGCACCATCATTAATAATCCAAATCCCAAGCAAACACAAGTCTGCTATTCAATTCTGCCAAAACATACTGAAGAACTGTCACATGCCAGACATTGCACTAGGCACTGAGGTGAGGGTTGGGAGTATAACAGAGAAGAATTGAATAGTCTGTTCTTGAGACACGAGTGAGAGAGACCGACACGTGTACACTCAGCTAGTACTAGGGCAGGCAGATCATCATTCTGGTGCTGAGACAAACTACACAGAGGGCACATGGGAGAGAAATGGATGCCAAGTGGGTTACCTGTGAAATCTTCAGAAGGTGTATGCTTTTATATAAATCTCAAAGGTTGATATGATGGGAAGGAAAGCTGCAGAGAGAAAGGGACCATATTTTGCAAAAGCGGTAGCCTAGAGTGAAAGGAATAGATAAACTGGAAACTAAAGTTGGAAAAGTGGGCTAAGACCATTTTTTGTAGTGTTTTGACTATCAGACTGACATTTATGTTGGGAAGCAATATGGAAAGGGAATGTAAGCTCAGGCATTGACACTCAAATGAATTTGAGTTGTGGTTCTTCCTCTGATCCAAGATGTGACCTTGGAAAATACTTTGCCTGTGAACTTCTGTCTTCCCTTTGTAAAGTGGGGATCATGGCAGTGGCTGATTCACAGTGTTTGGTTATTCACAGACTGCTCAGAACTGTGCCTCAACATAGTTCGTGCATGTGTGCTAAGTCAACTCAATCACACCCAACTCTTTGTGACCTTTTGAACCATAGCTCCTCTGTCCATGGGAATCTCCAGGCAAGAATACTGGAGTGGGTTTGCCATTTCCTCCTTCAGGTGATCTTCCCAACCCAGGGATTGAACCTGTGTCTCTTACGTCTCCTGCATTGGCAGGCGGGTTGTTTACCACTAGTGCCACCTTGGAAGCCTGCCTCAACTAGGCTCTCATAAAAAAAATTAGCTATTGTTATCATCGTCAGCAACCAAAAAGCTGTGACAATGGTGAGAAATGACGAGCATCTGAACTAAGACAGTGGAAAACAAAAGGAAGGGATATGTTTACCTTTAAGAGGCCGATTGGGAAGTTAAGAGGCTATTGGATGTAAGAAGCAACAGAGGAAGAGCCAGTGATGTCTCCAGGATTCATGCCCAGGAGATGAGTTGGGATGGTGTTACCAAGATGGACTCATGGAAAATGCTGTTGGTTTTGGGTGCAGTGAATTAAAAGTGACTGGCAAATTCTTCAGTTAGTTCTTTGTCAGAGGAGTTTCATACGCCAAGACTTAAATTTCAGTACAATATTTAGGACAAAAGACTCAGATTAGGGGATTATGTATATCGAAGTGAAAGTCAAGCCTTTGAAATGACAGGATGGTCCTCTAAGGGTATTTATAAGCAATAAAGTTTCTAGGAAATAGACTTTGAAATGTATATTTACAAAAGAGGATAGAAAAAGGGAAACAGAAGAAGAACTAAGCAGTTATGGTGTTCCAGAAGCATCATTTGACGGGGGTTTCAAAAAGGTTATGGTGGGCAGCTCTGGAGACAGAGATGAAGTCACTAGTTTAATGATGACCATAACCATCTCTTGTCAGAAGTCCAGGCTAATCATAACCTCATTAAATCTTAATAATCTAACCTACAAAAAGAGAATGCCCAATCCAGAGGAGAGACTGGGCCCCAGTGAGACAATCTATGGACCCGGCTCTATAAAACCAATCTGTAATGGTTAAGAGTTTATTATTTTTCTTTATCATATTTGTTCTTAAATCTGTTTTGGAATTTTGTCTTGAGTTCCAAAGTTTCAGAACGTTGACTTGAAGAGATAATGATGTCTAGGACAGAGGATGAGATGGGTGGATGGCATCACTGACTCGATGGACATGGGTTTGGGTAAACTCCGGGAGTTGGTGATGGACAGGGAGGCCTGGCGTGCTGCGATTCATGGGGTCGCAAAGAGTCGGACACGACTGAGCGACTGAACTGAACTGAGGACATGAGAAAACTGAAAGTTTGTGCTGTGGTTTATTTGTGCTGTGAGTATACAGTATATGATGTAGAAGAGACCAGGACATACCTGGAAGTCAGCCCCTGTCAAGTGCTCTGAGAAATATGCCACTATGACATTGGGGTGGGGGAGGGGTGGTTCACGGACTTTCCACTAAGAAAGGCCCCTTCTCCCTCAACTTTTTTCCAGTGATGTCTCCAACATGGTTTTGGATGACTCAAGTTTTGGGCCTCCTACCACTTCCCTTGTTATGCACGTTTGCCATTTCCCAGATTTCATCATTAGGGCATTTCCTGAAATTCAGCCCAATGCGTTCCTTTTTTCTGATTTCAAAAAGGATTCTGTTTCAAGCCTCAGCTGTCAAATGGGGAACCCAACTGTGAACAGTAGCGAATTTGACTGTGACATCAGAGTTTCCAATGGGAACCCGACTTTCCACCCTGAGTTCCAATTTCCCTCTTGGTTCAGGATTTAAGAATAATGCAGTCTTCTCCAGACCTCATGGAGGTGCCACTGCTGGAGCCAATAGCAGCAGGACCCCAAATTGCCTTTGAGGCTGGCAGCCTGCAAGGACTGTCTGCCAAGAACCCCCTTGGAACCTCATCACCTTTCCAAGACCCTGTTTTTAAGCAGATCAAAGTACTTTTCTCACACTGGTGAAAGCCAGAGGTCCAGGTCAAGGTGAATGAGTGTGGGATTCTGAAGGAAGCTGGCAGAACATCAAAGAAAGTTGGGCGGGGCCTGAGTCCTTTCTTTGAAAACTCTTTCCCATTGTTTCCCAGACTTTTCCAGTTTGACACACTGCTGAACTTGCCTTTCTGTTCCCACCCCAAAAGTCCTTTTAACTGTCCATTAGTTCAATCATCAGATGATTACATCCCTTAGGTACTTACATCTTCCAAAAGCCAATAAACATACATATATATTGATCTATATGTGTGAATAAATGTCCATGTTCACCCACACTCACTAGCCATCTCATCTTAAACCCTGAATTCACAATTAAACTTTCTTTCTTTTTCATTCTGTACTTAGTTATAGCCACATAGCTCTGTGGCTCCCTGCCAGCCTGTACACACTCTGAGGATAGCAGTGGTGTCCTCCTAATTATCTCTGTGCTGTTCCTCAGGCCTAATGCAGGGCCTGCCAAACTTAAAATACTTGAAAATGGCCAATGATCACCACAGGTAGTCTCAAACTTCCTCCCAATTTTAACAAGTATCTGTTTATACCATGGGCAAGGCCTTTGGGGGAGTTGAATTGTCACTCTTGAAGGGCCAGAAAAAAGATACATTCAAGGTCATTGCTTCTTAACTCAGATGGATACAAAAAACAGGCAATATAGATACAATGAACAAAATAAAAAACACAGCCATCAGAGGTAACATGCGCTGGACACTGTGTGTCACCCAGGTGCCCCGCGCGCAGCTCTGTTATCTCACTTGGCTCCTCACACTGGAGCATCCTGGGCTCATTTGATTTTCACCTCGTCTCCATCTGCAGTCCCCTTGGTGATCCCACATGTCGACCATATGCCACTAACTCCCAACTTCTCCAGATCAGACTTCTCTTCTAAACCCCAAACTCACACACCCACTGCCTCCACTTGGATGTCACAAACTCAGTAACATTGAAAACTCTCTTCTGATCCACCTGCAAAAGCTTCCCTACTTTCCACCTTCCCCAGATCAGCCTTCCTGCTGCTCAGGTCAAAATTCTTTGAGTCATTGGAATTCTACTCCTTCTCTTGTATCCCACACTCAATGCATGGGAAAGCAAATTCTACTGACTCTCTGTTCAAGACAGATTCAAAATTCTGTAATTTCTAACACTTTCCCTCCATTTCAGTCCAAGCCATGACTGCCTCTTTCTTAGGTTGGAGCTCTAGCCTCTAACCATGGCTTCCTTCTTCTACCCTGTGCCCTATGGTGTGATCCCAACAAAGTAACCAAAGCGCATACTCAGATTTCAATGACCCTTCCTCTCAGAGAGAAAGCCAGTCTTCCCAACATCTGCCATCTATTCTCTGACCCATGTACTAACATTCTCCCACTGCTCTCCTGCCTTCTGCCGCATGGTGCTCCTTGCTGTTTCACAAATGTGCCAGACCCACCACTGGGCCTTTGCTGCAGCAGTTCCCTCTGCCTGAAGCATTCTTCCTGCAGGTACTCTTGGCTAATCCCTCAACCCTCTCAAGTTTCACTTAGGTTTGCCCAAGTGAAAGTGAAAGTTGCTTAGTCGTGTCCGACTCTTTGTGACCCCCTGGACTATACAGTCCATGGAATTCTCCAGGCCAGAAGACTGGAGTCAGCCTTTCCCTTCTCCAGGGGACCTTCCCAACCCAGGGATTGAACCCAGGTCTCCAGCATTGCAGGCGGATTCTTTACCAGCTGAGCCACAAAGGAAGCCCAGGTTTGCCGGAACTAACTTCTTAACGCTACCACTTGCTCACCCCCAACACTCCCGATCCCCCTCACTCTGCTCTACCTGTTTTTGTCCACAATGTTTCTCATCTTCTAAGCTATTACATCAAGTTGGTTACATATGACTTGGTTATCTTTCTTTTCCTTGTATAATGCAAGCCCCATGAGGGTACACTTTTTGCCTTTTTAGTTTGGAAAGATCTGGTACACAGAATAGGCACTTATTGTTGAATGAATGAGTAAGAAAAAAATAGATGCTCTTGGAATCAAGATACTCAAGCTCCCTGCCTCAGAGCTCCAAGTGGCTTTAACAGCTCAAGCAGAGTGCATTCTTACATCCATCATGCTCCATCTCAGACTCAAAGCCCTACACCCTCCAGTCCTCTAAATTCCCTCCCCAGAGCCTGAATCTCTGCCTTGAGAAACCATTTCCATTTGCCAGAGAGTGGCAAGGCACCATCCCATTTGCTTGAAACCAAATCCAAGTAAGCATGGGGAGCTTTCTTTGTGACAAATAACGTCTTGGTGAGTGGAAGCTAATAAAATATGACCACCGTGGGCAGCTCCCTTGGCAAGCTGTTCCTTGAAGAGGGAATCACAGACTGGCAGAGCTCCTAGTACATGGTTCTCCTCTCTGGCTCCCGATGCTCACTGAAAAGCATGGTGGGACCCGGGTGGGCTTCCAAATCTGCCAGAGTCATGATGGGAAAAGGATGCTTACTTTTGGGGAGCATAAAGGAGAGTTTGCACTTTTGAAAAGAGGGACTATCCCCTAGTCTAGTAACTAGACTTCCCTTAATTTCCTATAGTCTTTTCTAGCAATCTTGATTAAGTAGTGTCAACTGAACTCAAAGACTTTAAATTCATTCAGGATGAGAATCTTCTCACAAGCTTCCCATTAGCCTCAGAGACACTCAGCAGCCAAATTCCAAGATGAGAAAATGCCAAACCTCAGGTGGAAAATTCCGTGGTGGCTGCTATTTCTTGCTTTCTTTTCTCCTCCTACCTGCCCCTCCCCCAATCCTCCTCTTTCTCTTCTTCTTCTTCCTCTTAATACACCTAAGCATTGGGTATTATCACCCCAGTATCTTTCCTGAACAACCTGGATAGATTGCAGGGGAGTTATGCTGAATTTTATTAAAAAGCCAGTTTTAAAAGTTTGCACATTTAGTGGCACATCATTGTGAATATACTTAATGCCACTGAATTGCACACTTACTAAAGAATGGTCAAGGTGGCACATTTTATGTTTTCTATATTTTACCACAATAAAAATAATTAAATGTTACATATTATATGCTTCCATTTATATATTCTTAACACGGCAAATGTGTAAATATGAAGAGAAAATTAGCAGTTGCCAGGAGTTAGGGGAAAGGAAGAAAGGAGGGAAGGTGACTGTGACTATGAAAGGGCAGCACTAGGGATTCTTGTGGTGGTACTGTTCTTTATCTTGATTCTGGTGGTGGCCACACAAATCTCACAAGTATAAAATGTCATAGAACAAAATAACACATGCACAAGCAAGCACAAATGAATGCACGTACAACTGGTGACATCTGAATCAAATCAGTGGATTTCATCAATGTCTATGTCCTGGTTGTGGTATTGGTCTGTAGTTAAGTAAGATGCTACCACTGGGGGAAACTGGATGGGGGGTATGTGGGATCTCTTTGTACTATTCCTTACAACTGCATGTGAATATACAATTATCTCATAATAAAAAGTTACACAACAACAACAAAGGATTATTTCTCACGTGTGCCACATGTCCTGCTTGGTATGGCTGGGGGTTCTAGTCTGTGTGGGTGGCACAGGCTGTCAGAGCTTCCACCATCTGGAACATCACCAGTCACCTTGTCAAGGGCAGAGGACAAGCGAGTTTCTCCCAGGCTCTGAAAGGTTTCCACCTGGAAGTGACATATCATTCCCCATCATGTCTTGTTGGCCAAGCATGACCTTTGATTTCACCAGCTTCCAGGAAGTAGGAAAATTCAGTTTTGCCAATTATGCGGCAAAAGGAGAGGAAAAATATTGGTGAACACAGTGGTTCTTTAAGAATATCTAAATAGTTAAATATTCACCAAAGTATTTTGCATTTACCTCAGCTTCCCCAGTGGCTCAGTGGTAAAGAATCTGCCTGCAATGCAGGAGATGCGGATTCGATTCCTGGGTGGGGAAGATACCCTGGAGGAGGGTATGGCAACCCACTCCAGTATCCTTGCCTGGAGAATCCCATGGACAGAGGAGCCTGGAGGGCTATGGTCCATTGGGTTGCAAAGAGTCAGACAGGACTGTAGTGACTAAGCACATACACATCATTATGTGACCAAGGAAGTAAGGGTCTCCTGCTTGATGATAAATCAAATATAGGAAATGCAAATACAAATATTACACAGTTCATTGTGGACAAAACTTTGTGTTGGACCTGAGTTTCACTGTTTAGAAAGAGTGAAGCTTACTGAAAGGATAATTAAAATGCTGAAGTATAATTTTAAATCCATTCATGTAATAAAAATCACTTCTCTTTGGCTTTTGTTTTACTACCAAGTATATGTGGAAAATAACTGCCTATTAAATTTTCATTGAAGTAGTGCTTGCAAATAACCTTTAACTTTCCTATCTGAAGATACAAACAGCCAATTTAAAATGTAACTCAGGTGTGCATGAAAATTTCTGCATGTTAAAGGGAGGCCATGTGGAGGGCATGGGGAAGGGTAGGCACAGGTGGGCAGACTGAGATTTCAAAGGACATGAAGTGTGGGAAGAATACCAGAAAGGCCAGGAATTTGCTAAGAAACAGGATACCACTAGTCAAAAAATAACCAGATTACTCAAGGAATGACCAACTGAATGTGTGGTTCTTAAAAACAGAATCAGGTATTTGCTACTTGAAAATATATAGAAGATATAGCTTTTAACTTGTACTCTGTAAAAAGATAGTTATATTGATCAGAGTTGCGTAGAAATGGAGACCAGGGATAACCTACCCTTTTGAGCATCTATTACATGCCAGTCCTTGTCTATGCCGGTAGCCTTTAAGAGCACCACGCTCTTGCACTCTTTTAACCATTATTAGCACCCTATTTTACAAATGCACAAAGAGTTAGAAACGTGAAATCATGTATCCAGAGGGGCCATTTATGCCCAGGACTGCCTGACTGCAGAGGGTGGTTCTCTCCGGTTAACTGTGCTGTATCTCTCATTCATCAGTAGCTTCCTTGAGGTGGGACGGTGAACAGCCATCCCATGACTAAACTCCAGCCCCTTTTCCAGATTCTGTTCAACTGACAGAACAGACCCCTAAGTTCCAGCCAGAGAACACAAGTCACACCTCCCGAAGTCCAACCTTCAATGTCCAACCTCTGTGCCTTTGCAAAAGCTATTCATTTTGCCTTTTCTTCCTGACCTCTGTACTCAAAATTTACCTATTCTGCAGGTGCCAGCTCATCTGCTTGATCCTTCAAGTCTTCCTACATCATTGACTTAATATCTTTCAGATGCAAGGCAAGAAAAGAATGACTACTTGCATGAACTGATGAACAAATGATATCTTCCCCTAGAGTAACGCTCCGTTCTTTCTCTCCATTGCATTTATCGTTGTTGCTATAGTCTACCAGAGGTTGGTAGCTATTTCTTTTCAATTCAGAAAACACTGAGTTCTTCATATCACAAAGTTCATGCCAAGTAGGGTGGGGAATACAACAGTAGTTAAGACCCAGCCCAGCCCCAGCCCCTAGGTGCTCACAGTCACACAAATAATACAAACTGTTTGTGAAATGAACTCAGATATACATGAGTCCCCCTGCCAGACTCTCAGCTCTTTGAAGGAAGAAGCACATTTTCAGGGTGGGGGACATGACTTCATGGCTTTTCGAAGAGAAGTCTGACTCACACCAACATACTTCATCAAGAGCAAAGCCCAGTGCAGAATGATCCCGTTCCCGGCCAAGGCAAGACCCACCAGGCTCCATGATGGATGGCCTCATCAACCAGGATTGCAAATACAGCTCCAGCTGGTCTGAAATGATAAGGTTAGAAAACCAAATGATATTGTCCTGAGCGTTCATAAAAATAAGCAGAAATTAGAGAAGGCTTAGAATTCTTAAGAATTATCATTTATTATTATAACCTTGTTTGTTTCAAGAGTGATCCCAGAACACTAAAAAAAAATTATGATAAAATAAGATGGCAACATAATACTACTATTTAAAATAAAATCATAGATTAATACCAGAAAACTCAAGACTATTGCATTTAACTTCGTTTAGGGGAGTCTTTGAAACTAAGTTAAATGACTCCAGGCTTTTTATTTACAGAAACAACTTGGATGTTGGTATGAGAAGTGAGATATCCAAGTTTTCAAATAAACTCAAGTCATAGAGAATTGAAAATAATGAAGAACCATGAGGATGAAAAATAAATCTTTTAAATACCCTGTCTAATTGATAGGAAAAGCATTTTGTATTAGATAAAACCCAATAAAAAATTTAAGGACAGGATATAGAAATTATACACACACACACACACACAAATAATCACAAAATATGCACCACCATTCTATATCCTGAGGGGGAAAAAGGAAGAAAAAAAGCAAATGGGAAAGACAATTGCATTGCTACAACAAAAAGAAGGAACACCCCCTCCCCCCAAAGAGGAACTATAGAAATGAAGCTAGAGCCTGGCTGAGTGCCCAGCAGCCCGTAGTGTTCCTTTGTTTGAATAAGCAAAAGGCGCCCCCTCTGGGTGGATGCAGCATTTTGAGCACATGACTTGGCATGTGAAGGGCCTTTGTGCTATGAAAAGGTACTTGGCCTCCTGAAGAATGCAGTCTCACTCAGGGACTGAATTTCAGTTCCCAGCTCCCTCGTGGTAGTGCACACACTGGCAGCTGACCCTACCTGCCCAGCAGCATTCTGCATAAATTGCCTGAGGAAAAGGTAATGGGTTGTAGTTCCTTCTAGTTCTAGGCTAAACTTTACCTCTCTGAGCTCAGTTTCTTCTGCAAAGTGAGAAGGCAATGCCCACTCAGACTTTTCATGCAGGGATCAAAAGAACTTACTTGTGGGGAAAGACTGGCTGAGCTGCCCCTCATCAACACAGGAATAAAAAAACTCTCGTTATTACATAAGCAGTGTCCCATGTACCTTTCAGGGAATGAAATATTTTCCACTTTCACCTGCTAATGTATTCTTATTTGACATTTTGAAGAATACTCATTTTCATATTTGCCTTCATTTATGTTTCTTTCTTCAAGTAAAAATAATAATTATTATTGTAATAGCAATGAACCAAAACATATAGATGAGTACCACTGACTGATTACTCTCCTGTATGCCAGGCATTGTGTCAAGCACTTCCTATACCTTTATGGTCTCATATAATCCTCAGAAGTCGGAGTGTCATTTCCTCTACTGTACAGATGAAAAAACAAAGAACCAAAGGTTAAGGAATTTAAAGAAAACAAAAACAGCACTAGGGCCTAAATCCATATATTTATGATTCAGAGCTTCTTGGCCAAACAAATAATCTCTTGATTGATTTATTGTAAACAATTTGAAGAGATAAAGAAGGAAATAGCGATCACCCTTCCTCTGTCACCTCTCCATTAACATAATGCTATTCATTCTCGTGATGCTGATCTGATTTTGGAGGATGAATCAATAGAAGACATTTTTTAAACATTCAAGGATATGGCTGTTAGGAGCAGATGCAACCACCAGTTTAGGAAGAAGGGAAAAGACTAATATTGTCTGCACTGTAATTGTTTTCTCTTAGGCACTCCGAGTGCCATTATAATTCCTAATATCACCCCTCAAATCATTTATTCATGTTAATAATTGCAGCAGTAACCATTCAGAATCTCTGCAGCTTTAGTGAAGACAGTCAAGGAAATATACAGTGCATTTAATTAAATCTCTATTGAGAGTAAGTGGAAGGTACTTAATCATGTTCATGGGCCTACTCTTTCTTATCAGAGACTCTACTCAGGAGGCCCTGTAGCTCATTACAACTGACAGGCTGCAAACCGGCTCCTGAACTGCACTGCTGCTGCCTTTGACAATTATCACCAGCTAATTCTGCACACCATGCCTCCAAATATGGGTTGCATTTGTGGAACCCATTATGTACGGTTTGTCCTGATTTCTGAAAAATCTTCCCATTATCAGAACATTGGCGTCCCTCTTGTGTTGAAAATATCTGATTCCCAGAGGTGGGAGCAATGCAAAAAGCTGCTCACCCAAAAGCCAAAATGCTTCTCCAATGTTTTTTTTTTTTTTTTTTTTGAGTGGTGACCAAGAGAATTTTTGAGAGATGACGGGGTGCCAGGTAGTGGATTCGGTATTTCAATTATCTCTTTTAATGCTCAGACCAATCCTATGAGGTAGTCAATACCCTCATTTTATAAATTAGAAAACAATCAGGGTGATTAAACATTTGTCTAGAGTTCCATTTCTCTTAAGCACACGAGAATCCTGGTTGACTTGACTCTCGCATATTTTTCAATGCTAAATACTACTACCTCCCAGGTTAGGCATTAGCCCCAAAGAGAAATAAATGGTAGAGCCCCTCCTCAATCATGCCCCACCCTCCAGTGAACACCTGGACTCCACTTAATAAAAAGAATACTTTCCCAATAGCATTTTCCATAGAAATAGGATGAACAATCTTAAATATGCATGGAACTACAAAAGAATCTGAATAGTCAAAGCAATTTTGAGAGAAAAAATAGCAAAATTGAAGGCATCTCACTTTCTGATTTAAAACTATATTACAAAGCTATCATAATCAAAACAGCATGACACCGACATAAAAACAAACAATGGAATAGATCAACGGAACAGAATAGAAAGCCCCAAAATAAACCCCCACTTTGTTGTTAATTAAGTTACAACAAAGGAGATAAGAATATATAATGTGTAAAGGATAGTCTCTTCAATAAATTATGTTAGGAAAACTGTAACTCTATATCTTAAACTCATAAACAAAAGTCAACTCAAAATAGATTCATCACTTGAATGTAAAGCCTGAAACCATAAGACTACAAGAAGAAAATATAAGGGTAAGCTCCTTGTCACTGGCAATGATTTTTCAGAGTTGACACCAAATGCAAAAGCAACAAAAACAAAAGTGAACAAATGGGACTACATCAAACTACAAAGCTTCTGTATGCCAAAGCAAACCATCAACAAAACAAAAAGGCAATCTACATAACGGGATAAATATCTGCAAATCATGTACCTTATAATATTATGATCAAAATACATAGAGAACTTATACAACTCAATAGAAAAAGAATCTGACTAAAAAGAGGCCAGAGGAGTTGAATAGAAATTTCTCTAAATATGACATAAAAATGGCCAACAGACACATGAAATGGGGCACAATATCATAATCATTTGTTGGTGATGTTGTTCAGTTGATAAATCATGTCCAACTCTTTGCAACCACATGGACTGCAGCATGCCAGGCTACCCTGTCCTTCACTATCTCCCAAAGTTTGTTCAAATCCATGTCCATTGAGTCAGTGATGTTATCTAACAATCGCATCCTCTGCCATCCCCTTCTCCTTTTGCTTTTAGTCCTTCCAGCATCAGGGTCTTTTCCAGTGACTCGGCTCTTTAAATCAGGTGGCCAAAGTATTGGAATTTCAGCTTCAGCATCAATTCTTCCAATGAATATTCAGGGTTGATTTGCTTGAGGATTGACTGGTTTGATCTCCTTGCAATCCAAGGGATTCTCAAAAGTCTTCTCCAGCACCACAGTTCAAAAGCATCAATTCTTTGGAGCTCAGCAAAAGAATTTGGTCCAACTCTCACATTCATACATGACAACAGGAAGAAACATAGATTTGACTATATGTACCTTTGTTGGCAACATTCTGACTCTGTTTTTTTTTTAATATGCTGTCTAGGTTTGTCATAGCTTTCCTTCCAGGGAGCAATGATCTTTTAATTTCATGGCTGCAGTCACCATCCACAGTGATTTTGGAGCCCAAGAAAATAAAATGCGTCACTGCTTCCACTTTTTCCATCTATCTGCCATGAAGTGATGGGACCAGACGCCATGATCTTAGTTTTTTGGATGTTGAGTTTTAAGCCAGCTATCTCACTCTCCCTTTTCATCCTCATCAAGAGGCTGTTTAGTTCCTCTTCACTTTCTGCCTTTAGAGTGGTATCATCTGCCTATCTGAGGTTGTTGATATTTCTCCCAGTAATCTTGCTTCCAGTTTGTGATTCATCCAGCTCAGCATTCCACATGATGTACTCTGCATATAAGTTAAATAAGCAGGGTGACAATATATAGCCTTGTCGTACTCCTTCACCAATTTTGAACCAGTCCATTGTTTCATGTCTGGTTTTAACTGTTACTTCCTGACTCACAAACACAATCATTAGGGAAATGCAAATCAAAACCACACTGAGATACTACTTCAGACATGTCAGAATGACATTATCACAAAGGCAAGAAATAACAAGCGTTGGCATGGATGTGGAGAAAAGGGAACACTTGTGCACTGCTGGTGGGAATGAAAATTGGTGCAGCCACTAAGGATAACAGCATGAAGTTTCATCAAAAAATGAAAAATAGAACTACCATATAATCCAGCAATTCCACTTCTGGATATTTATCCGAAGGGAAGGAAATTACTAACTTGAAAAGATATCTGCCACCCTATGTTCACTGTAGCATTATTTACAATAGCCAAGACATAGAAACAACATGAGTGTCCACTAATGGATGGATGGATGGATAAAGAAAACATGAAATATATATATACACACACACACACACACACACACACACACATATATACACATACATATAGAGAATGACATATTATTCAGCTACAAAAAGAAGGAAATCATGTTATCTGTAACAACATAGATGGAATTTGAAGGCATTACACTGAGTGAAATAAGTCAGAGAAAGACAAATACTGTATGATATTACTTATATGTGGAATCTAAAGAAACAAACAAACAAAAAATGAAGATCACAGACACAGAGAATAGATTGATTCCCAGAGGCAGGGGGTTGAGAGTAGGGGAAAATGTGTGAAAGTGGACAAAAGTTACAAACTTCAAGCCATAAGATAAGTAAATCTTGGGGATATAATATATACAGCATAGTGTAACAATACTGTATTGTACATTTAATAAAGTTACTAAGAGAGCAGATTTTAACAGTTTTCATCACAAGGGAAAATGTAACTATGTGTAGTGATGGGCATTAATTAAATTTATTTTGATAATAATTTTGCAAGATACACATATATCAAATTATTATGTTGTGTACTTCAAACTAATACAATAATATATCAGTAGTACCTCAACTTAAAAAAAAGTCACTCTCTGCAATAGAACCCTTATTACTCTATTGGTTGAGTCCATTATCTTGATATATTTCTATTCCAGATCTAAGCCGTAATTTACTCTTCTGTGCCATACTCTGAAGGCATTTCAGGAAGTAAGAGAGGATTCACAGAGCAATTGCAATCAACACAGCATGGGTAGTTGAACAGTTAAAGGACTTGGAAATTTGGTTTTCTGCTTCCCCTCTTCTATAGTTCTGTCCTACTTAGGAACAGCACCCGAAAGCAGGGACAACTCTACTACAGAAAAGTGGCCCCTGGCACCATTTTTCACCCTGAGAAATCAGAGTTTGCTTTCATAACATTCTCACTTGAGCTAATTCCAAAGGGGACAACTGGGAGACCAGGAGGTTTGCTCATGCTTGCCTGGTCCACCTAGAGGCAAGCAATGCTCAAGTCCTTGCGGGGAATTCAAGTGCTTGCAATTCCAGCTGTGCAATGGATGTCATTCTCACTTTGTCTTCCACTGGTGTAGGACAGCTGAGGAAATGCTACATGCGTCATCCTTACTTTCAAGGGAAAAAATACGTCTCCATTACAAGACTATCTATGGTTTTCCAATGTTTTCTCAAAGAAAGGAAAGGGGATGCGCTGAAAGACATGGCTGCCTGCGGACACTGCTGAGTAAATTTTGGCCAGTTTAGCATAGTCATGAAGCTCCAACAATATTTTTTTTTTTCCTGGTTCAAGAGAGAAGGAAATAGTTCTCCCACTCTACTAAAGATATGCTTGACTTGACAAAGGGGAAATCTATTCTTGCCCTTTGCTCTAAAGTGTTTGCATAAGCCCAGAGTTCTGGGCGGTTTTTAAGTATTATGTTCCAACTTAATTCCTTACATTCAAATTTACATTAAAAATGTCTGATCTCAGCAATGGAAAATAATTAACGCATCAACCCATTGTTGAATATTCAATAGCAAAGATCCATTAGCTTGTATGTCAATGCTTAATTACAGTATTGTTAGGTCTGCAATATTTTTTTTTTTTTTTTTTTAATTTGGAAGGTCACCAAAGAATGACCGAAATTCTAGGGATGGGATGACCAAATAAGCTCCTGTCATATTTCACTCTTTAAGTTCCTTGCCTTTATATCCTGCCCTTCATCTTCTTTAGTACTCTTCTGCTATCATGTGAATGAATTGATTTTGCCAACTTTGAGGATCCTTATTAGTAATCTATTCAATATGTGCATTCCCTTTGGAAGAAATACAGTAGTCTTGTGTGCATTTCCTATCTGCTCCTAATTTCCTATATTGTGAATTATGTCATCTAGTTTTCATGCTGTTGCCTCTGGGAAAAGGCTGTCTACATCAGTTTGGTCAGACTGCCTCATACCCCTAGAAACACCAGTTTGATCACCACAAAGTTGACTCATGCCCAAGAAGACCAACCCCAATTTCCTCTACCACTCCTCATTGTTTAAACACTTAGCCTTCAGAAGGCTCTTGGATGAGTCATTTGACCCACAATGCTTCATCCAAGATCTAATATCATGGCGGGTCAGATCGGTACACATCTTGAAAAAGCAATGGAAACTTCTGAGATACTAAATCTAGGAGATCTATTGTGGTTATGGAGAGTGGATCTTGACCCAGGTGATAGTTTGATTCTCACCCTCCTGAAGTTCCTCAGAGCACCTTCAGATGAAGTAGGAAACTTGTGATTTACAGGTTGAAGTAATTAGGTAAGAGGTAATGTAATGCTCATATTTACAAAGCAGGGAGGAGTAAAAATACTTTCACATTAGATTACCAAGATAATTGCTTCTATTATTTAGTTTGATATCCACAGGCAAAGCACACACTGTGAAGATTTTGAGAAGAATTTTAACCAAAATCTTGTACTTTTGGTAGAATCTAGCTGAGGGGACAAAAGATTGATTTCCAAAGCTTCCTCTGAATCGAATTTCCTAAGCAGGCACACCCACAAGCAGTCACACCATCCAGGAGCGAAACTCTGACTGCATTGGGTATGAAAAGAGAATGTTCAGACACACTTTGAAGATGAAAAGTATTTCCTTTTCTATGTCTGCCCTACTCTGTGTTAATCATTCGATTGTGGATACAGGTCCATTAAACATCAGACTCATATTTTTAAGTTTTTGAAGGAGGAGGGGGAGAAACGTGTTTGGTTGTCCAACAGGAATTACGGAAGCTGGTAACTGCCACTCCAGTCTGGGGAGAAGAGGCACAGGTATGGCCTCTTTGTGTGCAACATGAACAGCCAGTATTCCCTATACCTCTGGTTCCGAGATCCAGGGATGAGAATACTGCAATTCCTGTGCCCAGACACTCATTACAGAAGCTCCCATCAATGTTCTGGTCTCAGAAACCAAATCTAATGCAATGAACAACTATGGTCCCATTAATTTAAGGCTAAAATCTGCTTTCGTCTGGAATTACTGGACAAACTTAAGTTGTGCCTGCAACGAGAAAAATAATTTGTTCCTGGACCGTTTCTGGGCTGTGACAAATGAGACCCAATGGTTGAGTTATTTTACTTAATTATCCCTAACACCTAATTCTATATACCTTCTGTTCTTGTTTTCAGAGTCTCTTGGTTACCATCAGGAATAAAGATATTCAGTGGCTAACACAAAGTTAATTCTAGAACCATCAAAGATAACTATCTGCATACACCAGATGTCCCAGTGTCACTGTCATTTTTTTTTTTTTTTTTTTTTTTTTTTTGCCCAGTTTAATGAGCAGTTGATTTGCAATTTGCTGGATCATAATGAGTAATGTAGAATAATAACAATAATATCAAAACCATTCAATATTAGGAATGAGAAAATCTTGGTTCCTGCCTGTGGCAGGCAGAATAATGCTCCCCTAAAGATGTCCACACCCTCATCCCTAGAACCTGTTAATTTGTTACCTTCACAGCATAAAGGGATTTGAGGATGTGATTACAGCTTTGGACCTTGAATTGTGGAAATTATCCTGGATTCTGCAGGTGGGCTCAGTCTAACCATGTAAGTCCATAAGAGCGGAGAGCCTTTTCCAGCTTTAGACAGAAACGAAACATGAGAAGCACTGGCATTTAGATGGAGGAAAGAGCCTACTAGTCAAGAAATTTGGAAGTCTCCAGAAGCTGAGAAGACCACCGATCGAGTGATAGCCACGAGCTGTATGACCTCAAGAGATGGAATTCTGCCAACAACCCACATAAACAAGGAACAGGTTCTTCCCTGGAGCCTCTAGAGTAAGGCAGACCTAGCTTAACAATGTCAGACCAGTGAGACTCTACCAGACATCTGACCTACAAGATGCAAGATAATGAGACTTGTGCTATTTTCAGTCACTAAGTGTGGTAATTTGTTACAACAGCAATAGAAAACTAATGCACTGCCCTCATGCAGTCTAAAGGGAGAAGAAGAAAGAAAATCAGCAGTGACAGTAGAGCAGGGTATAGCTTATGGGGTGCAAATGTTTTGACCCTGGCTCAGCCTCAACTCTAAACTTGGCTTTGTTGCCTAAATGATCATATATGGCCATTGCATTACCAGTATAATGGTGTGTATTAAATAAACCAATTTAAGTCTCAATAAATGATTATGTTAACCTTTTGAAGCAATTCTTTTTTTTTTTTTCCTTTTTGACACACTGTGGATCTCAGATAGCATGGTCTGAGCCTCTCTCCTGATCTCTTGGCATCCATCAGGAAGGTGTGGCTCTGAGGCACGGGAAAGGATGCAGGTTTGAAAGGAGCTGTATGGAGGCGTGTTGACGGTATCTTCCACAAGGAAGGAATGTCACATGCTAAGGCCAGTGGTAGAGACAGAAGTCATGGGCACAGAGGGTCTGAGCAGAGACCACAGCGTCTGGGGCAGTAATGGGGCAAGGAGGCCTCAAGGTGCCGGAGGAAGCAGGGAGAGCTTGTTGGTGTAGTCCTTGGGGGCTGTGCTGCAAGTCTGAATTTCATGTTATGGGCAGTGGGAGGTGGTGACAGGTTCGAGGGGAAGCTTATGTAATGGCACACTTAACTGTGGCCCTTTTGGCATTACTCCCCAGTTGTAAGATGTGTGTTCCCGTTATCTGTTGCTTTCCTCTCTGCATCTCAATCCTCTTCTGGAAAATGCTCTTATTTTTTCCCACTGTTTTGACTTTTTATTTTAAGACTCAGACAAACAGAAAAGTAGAGCATGAAATAATGAACATCCACAAACCCATTTTCTATATTTAGTAACGTTAACATTTGGTAATTTTGAGTCGTTTTTTTTCCCCTGATGTTAAAGTAAATTATAGACATCAAGATGTTTTATCCTAAAATAGTTCAGTATGAATCCCAAAGAAGACCATTATTCTACATAACCACAAGTCAGCGTCACAACTAACAAGATTAATAATTGCCTGATATCATCCAAACCCAGTCTTTGTTTCCACTTCTCTCATTGTCCCCAAGTATCTTTTAAAATTTTTGGTTCAGTCAAAACTGAAAAACTCCTATATTTTATTAGATTATTATTTCTTTTGAGTCTCTTTTCTCAGATCAGGCCTTCACCACCATCCTTACTTTATTTCCCTAAGGCAGAGAGGCCAGGTCCCTTCTCATTTGGAATGCCCCATTTCTGGATTTAATTGGCTCCTTAGGGTGTTGATGAACTTGCTCCTTTGTCTCCTCTCCCCTGTTTCCTGTAACCTTTCTGTTAGAATCCCATTAGTTTTTTTGTTGTTGTTGTTTGGCCTGAATACTTGGTAATTGAGGCTAGGTACTTCCCACTGCCTTCCATTAGGGACATATCATGCCTGGTGCCACATATGTCACCACCACATATGTCAAGATCAATCTCTACTTAGTAAAGTCATGACAGTGATAGGTTTTTCTTTTATGAGCAATACGTATCTGTAGGATCATATATTGGCCTCATTTGCATATCTAGTACTTCACCAGTAGTCTGCCTTAAGATTTTTGTATTTATTCTTAATTTTTACCCAAAGAGGGTTATTTCATAGGTATTGCAAACTGGTCATTTGCTTTTTGATGCAGAGAATGGCTAAACCATGAGAGTGATCAAATTATTTCATTTGGAGCAACCAACGTGGAAAACCTCTGGTGTCCCCTATTTCCCTTTCTTACAGTTCTGCCTCTCTGGGTGTCATCTGGAAGGGGTATGTTCAAGGCTGTCAGACCTCGCCCCTCCCTACAGCCAATGAACCCACACATATCACACACACACCAAGCCAACAAGTGAGGCTGTCTTTCAATTATTGACAGAATTGCTGTCAGACAGCCAACTTTCAAGAGCAGAAAGTGTCCAAGGTGGCAGGAAGCACAGGGCCCCCAGAGGGCCTCCTTTTGCACGCATGGCCCTGTCACAAGGGCAGCCAATTGCCCATCTCTTGTTTGCTTTATGGGAATCACCCAGCCAAGGAAGAAGAGCAGTAAGAGATTCATTCAGCCTCAAGGTTATTGTAAGAAAGGAGGTCCTAATTTGAGACTGCAGAGATTTCTCGTGACAACTAGAAATATTTCCGTTGAAAGGCAAAGAAAACTGAACTGACAGTTCTTTCTCTTACTGGACTCCTCACCTAGTCAATGTCCTTGCTTCTCCTCCATGACACAGGCTCTTGGCAGAGCTGCTCAGCACTTGTCTTGTGAACGGAGACTGTTAATTAAACACCACTGTGCTTCTGGGAGACAATTTCTAGGCAATTACTGACCCCCTATTCAGCCGGGTGGAAATGTCCCCACATTCCTGGGAGACCTCCCTGAGATGCCAGCCTTTCCCCCAATCTTTTTTCGCTTTATTTTTTTTAACCTTCCTTGTACATTTGGATATTATACAATCCTCTAATAAAACTGAAATGAAAATAATTGGGTTCCTTGGTTGTTTCAAGTATTTGTTCATTTCCAAAAGTGGAGACACTTTATAGTATTGGCTGCTTTTATCCTCTCTGTAAATTTAGATGTTGTACCTATTGGCTATTATTTTCTCTAGTATCCAACCACTAAACAGTTAAAAATACAGGGATGCAGCTCATGGGCTTTCATGTGGCTCTTTTCTCTGGAAAACCACTGGCTTGGCATCCATTGGCTCAGCATGTTGGTCTAATATTCTGTCTGCTAAGGTAACATTGTGGTTTAGCAAAGGGAAGGAAAAAAAAAAATACGGGCGGAAGTGGAATGCCACACTATGGTGTAAAGACTTGTTTTGAAAATCATTAAAGATACATCAAGGTTCAGGAGGTCTTTGATTTCAGAACCATGAATGGGGGTCAGATGTCTCACAAACCCCTAGACATCATATACACCGTTTTGTGGGTCTTTGCATTTGTACAATTTCCTGAGAAGAACAGTCATGACTTTCACTGGATCCTTGGAGGGGTTCAGTATTCAACAAATTAATATGATTTTCAGTGCTCAAAAAGACACAGAAAATGGGAAGGAATTAAAGAACTAAGTGAGCCCCACCACATGACCTCGTCAGACACAGTCTACATTTAGCCAGTTGCCCAGGCATCATGAGTAACACATCCTTTCACTCTCCGCAGAATCCTCCTTGGGATGGTCTCCCTGTCTAGAACCATGCCTTTGTTGGCCTAACATTCTCATTCCCCTCTGCAAACCGCTGACACTCCCCTTTTCCCAGTACATGTGCTTAATGGGAGTTTTAACTAAACACAGGTCATGTCTTTTTGGCTAAAATTGCCCGTGAAATAGTGATAATGCTACAGATTATCAGATTATGAGGGTGATTTGGGCTCAGGACAGGATTATGGGAAGACTGTGGTATAATGCTGTCCTGCCCAGAAACCCTCTAGTGTGGGTGCAGGTCAGGCCTCTCCTGGAGCAAGTGAGAGGCAGAGATAGGTCAGAGGAAAATGAGGACTCTGGACAGGTCTGCTATTCACAGAAGGTGGCATATTTAGACCTTTACCACCATTTCCAGCGACAACCTTGGAGGCTAAAAGGGAAATGCAAGGACTCTATGATTTCCTTTGCTGTACAAAAGCTTTTAAGTTTAATTAGGTCTCATTTGTTAATTTTTGTTTTCATTACTCTAGGAGGCAGATCAAAAAATTCTTGCTGAGCATTCCCTGATGGTCCAGTGGTTAGGACTCTCTGCTCTCAATGCTGAGGGCCTGAGTTTGATCCCTGTTCAGGGAACTAAAATTTGACAAGCTGTGTAATGCAGCCAAAAGAAATAATAATAATAATTTATGTCAGAGGGTAGTGTTCTCCCTATGTTTTCCTCTAAGAGTTTTATAGTACCCGGTTTTACATTTAGATCTTTAATGAACTTTGAGTTTATTTTTGTGTATGCTGTTTGAAACTGTTACACTTCCATTCTTTAAATAAAAACACAATCCACAGAATGGGAGAAAATATTTTCAAACAAAGGCACTGATAAAGGATTAACCTCCAAAATATACAAACAGCTCATGCAGCTCAATATCAAAACAACAAACAACCCAACCAAAAAAATGAGCAGGAGATCTAAATAGACATGTCTCCAAAGAATATGCACAGATGAGTAAAAAGCACATGAAAAGATGCTCAGCATCTTTTGCAACAAAAATGCAAATCAAAGCTACAATGAAATATCACCTCACACTGGTCAGAATGGCCATCATCAAAAAATCTACAAGCATAATGGGAAGCTGCTGTATAACAGGGGGAGCCCGGTCCAGTGTTCTGTCATGACCTAGAGGGGTGGGATGGGGGTGGGGTGGGAGGGAGGGTCAAGAGGAAGGGGATATATATGGCAGAAACACAACATTGTACAGCAATTATCCTCCAAATAAAAAATAAATAAATAAACTTGAAAGAAAAGGGAAAAAAAAAGAACTACAAACAATAAATGCTGAAGAGGATGTGAAGAAAAGAGAACTCTCCTACAGTGTTGGCGGGAGTGGAAACTAGTACAGCCACTATGGAGACAGTATGGAGGTTCCTTTAAAAACTAAAAATAGAGCTACCATATGATCTAGCAATCCCACTTATGGGCTAGATCTGCAGAAAATCATAATTCAAAAATATACATGCACCCCAAGTTTCATCATACCATTATCTACAATAGCCAGGACATGGAAGCAACCAAAATGTCCATCAACAGAGGAATGGATAAAGAAACTACTGCATACATACAATGGAATATTACTCAGCCATAAAAAAGAATGAAACAATGCCATCTGCAGTCACAGAGATGGACCTAGAGATTGTTATACTGAGTGAAGTAAGTCAGAGAAAGACAAATATCACATCACTTACATGTGGAATCTTAAAAAATGGTATAAATGAACTTATTTACAAAACAGAAATAAACTCAGAGATGAAGAAAACGAACTTATGGTTATCAAGAGGGATGGAGGGGAAAGGACAAATCAGGAGATTGGGATTGACACACTATTACATATAAAATAGATAACCAATAATGACTTACTGTATAGCACAGTATCTATTCAATACCCTATAATGACCTATATGGGAAAAGAATCTAAAAAAGAGTAGGTATATGTATAACTGATTCACTTTGCTATACAATAGAAACTGCTGTTGCTAAGCCTCTTCAGTCGTGTCCGACTCTGTGCGACCCCATAGACGGCAGCCCACCAGGCTCCCCCGTCCCTGGGATCCTCCAGGCAAGAATACTGGAGTGGGTTGCCATTTCCTTCTCCAATGCACGAAAGTGAAAAGTGAAAGTAAAGTCGCTCAGTTGTGTCCAACTCTTCGTGACCCCATGGACTGCAGCCCACCAGGCTCCTCTGTCCGTGGGATTCTCCAGGCAAGAGTACTGGAGTGGGGTGCCATTGCCTTCTCTGACACAACATAAATCACCTGTACCCCAGCAAAAATACACTAAAAAAAAAAAAAAAAAAAGAGAGAGACTATGAAAAGTTTTCAGGTGCCATGACAATCTTTTTACATTTCCAATATAAAAGGAATCTGAAAAAAATGAAAACATCCCAGGTCATGCTCAACCTCTGGAAAGCCCAAGACCCAAGGTATTTATTCACTTAGCCACTCAACAGATATTATTAAGCATCTATGATATGCCAGACACTGGGATTATATTGTGAGAAAAACAGATTCTGAGTCCTCAGCCTCCCAGAATTCATGGTTTGTACTTGTGCGGGGTATAAAGAGGGGCTTTAGAAGTGCCTCCTGAAGCCAAGGTCCCAGCGCATTGTAGGCATTCAATAGATGGTCATTATTGACAATCTGTGTTCATGAAGTTAGCACAGACTGACTCATTACTTTGAATAAACAAGCTAGTATTGTTTCTTTTATTTTTATGATCAATAATAACTGATACTTAATTACTGATGTCGTACCTCTTAAATGAGAATTATCATAGAATTACAAAGGATTGTTTTTGCAATTGCTATAATGATATATTTAACAGACTAATTTCCATCCTTTGACTATTCGGATAAATTAGGCATTAAGAAATTTCCTTTAATATATATAAAAAGTCAACTACAAACACACATGTACACATACAAAACAAGAGAAAAGAAGGAAAGTCAGACACCCACAAAACACTTTTGTAAGGAATATTAGCTGAGGCTTGTTTCTCTTAAAGAATGTTACAGTTACTTAAAAGAACTTGACAGCCACTATCGTCAAATACAATAATTCAAGGATTTCACCCAATTTTGTTAGAAGTAGCTGAGGCTGCTTAATTTACCTTCACCTTTTTAAACCAGAAGTGTCATTTTGAAAAATGGATGGACAAGGTTTTTGAGAGCATTATTCTCTGCAATTTATCTTTCTCTTTGGAAAGAGTCACTTCAATAACAAACCCAATCTGAAACGCGTTGTCTGCACTTGGTGAAAGCACTTTGGGGGGGGCCACAGATTTCACAACTCTCTAATCTCCTGGAACTGCAAGATCTTTCCCAGCCCAGTGTGATAAATCAAATTAATGTCTCCAATTACAGCCCAGGAAAACAAGAGACAATTGCTTCAGAATGAGCTGGCCCCTTTGCAAATCATGACCTTTTTATTTATTGTGTATATCATGCTTGCCTTTCAGGCGTTTTTATTTGAGGTGACTGTAATTAATGATATGGTTCATTAGTTGGAGAACAGCTCGGGCAGCTTCACAGCACAGTAGTTCACAGCATTGTGGGACTTAACTGATTCCACATGGCCCCAAATAGCTCCCTAATAGGGCCTTAGTGGGAACAGTTTGATGTGTGCATGGCAAATGACGTATTTCCAACCAGGAGTACACAGCGGAGGCATGGTGTGCTGAACGCTGTTATTTTTGGCTGATACACAATTAATATCACAGGCTCCTTCTGTTCCGTAAGCTTCTCCCTGAGTTTGACTTCTATTAAACTCAGTTGATAACAGCATTTTAGGTTCTTGATTAGAATGGTTTTGTGCTTGAATCTCTGAGAGTTAATCTAATAACCTGCACCAGTATGAGAGGTTTCAGTTAATTGTTTTCCTTTGTATTAAAATGTCCCCCGACCAGCAGGAGGAAAAAAAGCCCACCCAGGTGTCATGCTGTGAGAGATTCATTTTTCTCAATGAATCCCAGCTCTAGCTACACATGAGCATCACCTACAAAGTGCCCCCAAATACATCTCATCACAGAGATCCTGCTTTAATTAGTCTAGGATAGGGCCCAGGCATTGACATTTTTAAAAATCTCCCCAGGCTTAAGAGCTTCTTTTGTATCTTGACCCCTGAACCATCTTTTTAAAACATTCGTTGGATTAAGCCTTGATGGCTTCTCACATGCCCCTGAGACTGAATGATCCAGTCCCTGACATGTCTTCTAACTTGCCTATATCTTCCATGAAAGAAAACAATTCATTACCCTAGAGCTTTGAAGAAATTCTTGTCCCCATCTCCAGGTACCTCTGCAGTCCTGAGTTTACCTGAACATTACAGTAAAAATAAGAATTATTCTTCCTAAGAATCCATGGCTCTATCAGAAAGGTAATCCATATGCTTGTCAAGGTTTTTAGATGTGTTTTCTGACTTTCATTACCCTTCCTCAGAACTGGTACAAGCTTCCTAGAGCCCAGTACAAGGCTGACCTTACACTGTTTCTGAACATCTAGATGTTCACTAGATGTTTACTTGTTTAAGCCTCAACTTAAACAAGTGGCGAGTAGGCTTTGGTCTTCTCCAGCTGGGAAGAAGTGAGCGACCCTAACTCTGGTCAAGTCTCCTACTCCGCTGGCACAACCATTAACACTCGTGGAGTATTTATTTTTTTCAGATTTGAAATCTAGACTGCCTCTGACTCTCGTCCTTAGCACAGTAAGTAAGGTTGTTTTATCACATCCTCGAGTTTTTGTGGTATCTCCACACCTGGGCGTGAATAGTGTTCCTCTGTTGCAAGTTTCCCCCTGGCTTGAGTATTGATAATTGTAGGGCTGCTGCTTTAGGCACTATTAATGGAGATTAACTGCCACAGTCCCCAGTGTCATTCATAACCCACTGGCCCTCGATGAGTCTCTCATTAATTCTGGGGCCTTTCTTTTCAGGGAACAGTGTTACTTCCATTGTCCCTGTAGGCACGGCTTTACACCCTTGTGAGAAAGCTAGTCTTCTCTTTCCCTTTATTTTGGGGTCTTTCTCTTTTGGTGATGGCAATCCTATGATGAATATCTTCCTTTTGCTGAGGAAAACTAGCTTCTGGGCATGTAGCATTTGTCTCTGTTTCAAGGTTCCCCACCCCTTTGCAGTAATTTTTTCCAACTGAATTGGCAATATTCTTATCGTCAATGAAAACAACACAGATTAATCATTGGTCCCTTCATGGTCTTTGGTCGGTCATTAATCATCTGAGCTTCTGCATTGTGTAGCATCGTTGGACCCAACCTACCTATTTCCATGGGACAGATTAATCACTACTGCTTAGTGAGAGCACACTCGATCTTCTACAACAATGTGACTCACATGTAGCCATCTGCTCTAGGTCTGACTCTAATCTGAACAATCTCTTTCATATAAATATTCACTTTCTACCTGATATATCCAATAGAAAGAGCATGTTTTAGGAATGAATGAATGAGACACCTTTAGTAGTGTCTGGCACATGCTGATTTAATTTGGAGTTATGTGTCATCTATGTTAGGCTTTAAGTCTTCTTAACTTTTAGACCAATTCTATTATTTTCAATAAAAAGAGCTCCTATTAAGGGAGGGCTTACGACCTGCCCTTCCTCTACATATACATGTTACATTTGTTTCTGTTTTTCATAGCAATCCTATGAAATGTGTACCACTATTGTATCCAATCTGCCTAGGGGGAAGTGAAAGTTATGAAAAGGCAAAGTGATTTTCTTCAGATCATGGAATTAGTAGTGTTGTATTTAGTTGTTATTGAAACAACAGTGATTCACAAAGCATTACAACTGAAGCTGGACGTTCCATGGATTAACCTATATGATTAAGGCAATTGTACTGCTCTCATATATTCCTGTGGAAAAGGCAATGGCACCCCACTCCAGTACTCTTGCCTGGAAAATCCCATGGACGGAGGAGCCTGGTAGGCTACAGTCCATGGGGTCACTAAGAGTTGGACACAACTGAGTGACTTCACTTTCACTTTTCCCTTTCATGCACTGGAGAAGGAAATGGCAACCCACTCCAGTATTCTTCCCTGGAGAATCCCAGGGACGGGGGAGCCTGGTGGGCCGCCATTTGTGGGGTCGCACAGAGTCGGACACGACTGAGGCCGCTTAGCAGCAGCAGCATATATTCCTGACCACTTCTCCCTTCTTCCTTCCTGAAGGTCATAGAAATAGCTCTTGACTCTCTCCTTGGTCTTGATGGATATCACTCTTCTCAGCTAAAGATACTAACATAGCTGATTCTGGGCCATATATTCATGAAATTTTGTCTACTGCATTGGGCAAGGAACTTACGCACAACTGTTTCTCAAGACTTTAAACTTCATAGAATGTAATGAACTTCAAGGCTCATTTAGAGCAGCTTTGATCCAACTGTTCATATACAATTAATGCTGGAAACGGGCACCAGTCCATGAGTGCTGAGAAGCTGAGAAGATGCTTACATGGCTTTCTTAACCCTTTTCCACTAATAAAATTTTTCATCTGTGATCAGTTTAATACTGCAATTTTTCCTTCCTTTTTTGCAAAGTAAAACTGGTAATAAAAAGCTGAAATGTCACCCAGACAATAAACTCTTTGACCAGTCTTCAAAATCACCCAGTAAGTTAAGGAAACAGTTAATGTATTAAACAGAGTGTAGGAAGTGGACATAAATTAACTAAGCTTCTGTACTTTAACTTTAAATGATATTATGAAGGCTGTAAGCACCCAGGAAAGAAAACAGCCAGGTGAAGTCCCTTCCCCTCTATCAGCTCTGAGACCCGGTCCTGGGAGAATTTAATTAAACCCTTTTGTGTGGCTCTCACAGTTGCTGCTCCCACCCTGACTCTGTTGAAAGAAGTTCTGCCCCAATGGTGGGTCAAGGCATGAGGAGGCATAAATTAAAGGGTAAGCTAGCCCTGGGCTCTGGACCCTGCATTCTTATCTCCTCCTCTGAGATCTCTACTGCTTCCCATGAAAGCCCGTGGCATTCCAGGTAAAGTCAGCACCTGGAGGGGAAGCATAGAGCTGGGGGAAACAAAGTGTGTTTGGAAAACGGGCCTGCAAATCTAGAAAAGGATGGCAAACACATGATACTGGCTGCTACACTCCTTCCAGGTCACATGGCACTCTTGCTTCTGAAAATACATCAGCCCTAGACACCATCTCAAAACTTCCCTCCAAATAGTGCAAATCAGAAGTTATGTTGTCCTAGAACTGACCGAAGTTCTTCACCTGAGTTTCAAGGAATTCCTGGGTCCATGTTTAGAGACGATGATAAGAATATGCACTTGTACAAATGTGTCATTCTGGGGGGACAGTTCATGGCTTTCATCAGACTCTCAGCAAGATCCCTGGTCTAAGGAAGATCAAAACCACTAGCTAGAAATGCTGGAGAAGGTGTGGTGGAGAAAAGGGACACTTCCTATACTGTTAGTGGGAATGCAAATTTGTGCAGCCACTATGGAAAACAGTATAGAGGTTCCTCAGAAAACTAAAAATAGAACTACTATATGATCCAACAATCCCGCTCCTGGGCATATATCCAAACAAAGCTATAATTCAAAAAGCTACATGCACCCCTATGTTCAGAGTATCACTATTCACAACAGCCAAGACACGGAAACAACCGAAATGTCCATCGATGGATGAATAGACAAAGAAAATGTGGTACATATATATAATGGAATGCTACTCAGCCATAAAAACAAAGGGAATGATGCCATTTGTAGCCACATGGATGCAACTGGAGATTATCATACTAGTCATGTGAAGTAAGTGAAGTAAGTCAGAAAAATACCGTATCATATCACTAACATGTGGAATCTAAAATACAGTACAAATGAACCTATCTACAAAACAGAAACAAACTTACACACATAAAGAACAGACTTGTGGTTAACCCTCTCCCTCTACCCCTTCCCCTTGGCAACCACAAGTCTGGGGTTGGTAGATGCAAACTATTACATTTAGAGATGATAAACGTGGTCCTACCATAAAGCACAAGGAACTATATCTAATTTCCTAGTATAAACCAGAATGGAAAAGAATATAAAAAAAGAATGTATATATGTGTATAACCGAGTCACTTTGCTGTACAACAGAAATTAGCACAGCATTGTAAATCAACTATACTTCAATAATTAAAAAAAAAAAAAAAACACTAGCTAGAATTGAAGAAAATTCTGGGGTGTATCAAGAGACAGCTGCATCCAGAGTGGGCTAATTTGGAGCTTTACTCATATGCAGACAAAAAGAATGGTTTTGTTACATGGGGTTGTCTTGTTGTATGTCATCGTTATGTGGTATAGTCTGTATTTATTTTTGTCCTATAGAATAGCATTAGCAATTGCCCATTTCCAGAAAGATATCACATAAAATTGCAAGGTGTATGTTTTGATTTATATCTGGGACAGGGCAATGGTTTCTTCAAACAAAATGGTGGTACCATCCAGTTGGTGGGATAAGGAACCGTCTCAAGCTGACCCAAAGTCAGAATTACGGAGGCAGAAAACTCTGTACCATCTAAGCCAGAAGGATCTCTCATACCTATCTGCACTGAAGCATGTGAACATATGTTCATGCAGGCTTATGAAAGAGATGAGAGGCAATGCTGTCTGAAAATAAGTCAGCTATCTACAGCACTAATATGAGTAAATAGATGGTGGTATACTTATAAAACAGAGGAAAACATAGGAAAAACACTCTGATATAAATCACAGCAAGATCTTTTTGACCCACCTCCTAAAATAATGAAAATAAAAACAAAAATAAGCAATTAGGGCCTAATTAAACTTAAAAGCTTTTGCACATCAAAGGAAACCATAAACAAGATGAAAAGACAACCCTCAGAATGGGAGAAAATATTTTCAAATGAAACAACAGACAAAGGATTAATCTCCAAAATATACAAACAGTTTATGGAGCTCAATATCAAAAAACAATCAAATAAAAAAAATCAGTGAAAGACTGAAATAAGACATTTCTCCAAAGAAGATATACAGATGTCCAAGAGGCACATGAAAAGATGCTCAACATAACATTATTAGAGAAATGTAAATCAAAACTGTATATTTTTAATCAAAACTAAATTTTATCAAAGGCTATATATTGTCACCCTGCTTATTTAACTTAAATGCAGAGTACATCATGCAAAAAGGTGGGCTGGATGAAGCACAAGCTGGAATCAAGATTGCCGGGAGAAATATCAATAACCTCAGATATGAAGATGACACCACCCTTATGGCGGAAAGCAAAGAGGAACTAAAGAGCCTCTTGATGAAAGTGAAAGAGGAAAGTGGAAAAAGTTGGCTTAAAACTCAACACTCAAAAAACAAAGATCATGGCACCTGGTCCCATCACTTCATGGAAAATAGATGGGGAAACAATGGAAACAGTGACAGACTTTATTTTCTTGGGCCCCAAAACCACTGCAGATGGTGACTGCAGCCATGAAATTAAAAGATACTTGCTACTTGGAAGAAAAGCTATGACAGCGTATTAAAAAGCAGAAACATTACTTTACTGGCAAAAATCCATATAGTTTAAGCTATGTTTTTTTCAGTAGTCATGTATGGATGTGAGAGTTGGACTATAAAGAAAGCTGAGTGCCAAAGAATTGATGCTTTTGAACTGTGGTGTTGGAGAAGACTCTTGAGAGTCCCTTGGACTGCAAGGAGATCCAACCAGCCCATCCTAAAAGGAGATCAGTCCTGGGTGTTCATTGGAAGGACTGATGTCGAAGCTGAAACTCCAATATTTTGGCCACCTGACATGAAGAACTGACTCATTGGAAAAGACCCTGATGCTGGGAAAGATTGAAGGTGGGAGGAGAAGGGGACGACAGAGGATGAGATGGTTGGATGGCATCACCGACTCAATGGACATGAGTTTGAGCCAGCTCCGGGAGTTAGTGATGGACAGGGAAGCCTGATGTGCTGCAGTCCATGGGGTGGCAAAGAGTCAGACATGACTGAGTGACTGAACTGACTGAAATCAAAACTACGATGAGGTATCACCTTACACCAGCCAGGGTGGCCATCATCAAAAAGTCTATAAACAATAAATGCTGGAGAGGTTGTGGAGAAAAGGGAACCCTCTTACACTTTTGGTGGGACTGCAAATTGGTACAGTGACTATGGAAAACAGTATGGAGGTTCCTTAAAAAACTGAACAGAGAACTACCATATGACCCAACAATCTCACTACTGGGCATATACTCTGAGAACACCATAGCTCAAAATGATACTTGTACCCCAGTGTTCACTGCAGCACTATTTACAACAGCTAGGACATGGAAGCAGCCTAGATGTCCATTGACATATGAATGGATAAAGAATATGTAGTACATATACAGAATGAAATATTACTCAGCCATGAAAAGTTGAAGTCAGTTGAAGTGATGAGTAATGAGTAAACTGAGTCAGTTGAAGTAATGTGGATGAACCTGTCATATAGACTGAAATAAGTTATAAAGAGAAAAACATGTATATTAACACACACATATATATACATGGAATCTAGAAGAACAGTACTGATGAACCTGTAGGCAAGGCAGGAATAGAGGTGCAGATGTAGAGAACAGACTTATGGACATGGGGGTGGGGGGAAAATGGGGCTGCAGATTGAGAGAGTAGCACTGCCATATATATACCACCAAGTGTAAAACAGGTAGCTAGCAGGAACCTGCTGTGTAGCACAGGGAGCTCAGCTCAGTGCTCTGGATCTACATGAGTGGAATGGGGGAGTGGGAGGGAGGTTCAAGAGGGAGGTGACATATGGATACATACGGCTGATTCACAATGTGAGGTAGCATAAATTAACAACATTGTAAAGCAATTACATAACAATTAAAAAAAAAAAAAAACACTTGGCTTAGAGCAATAGCAATGATTTTTGATTAGGGTTGCATCCACTATATAGATCTTTAATATTAACCTCTGTAAATATTGAGCCTTCTGATCTATAAAACATGTGTATTTCTCAAGTTATTTAGATCTCCTCTAACTTACATTTTATGATTTTCCACGTGGATATCTTGCCCATTGTTTATTTCCCCTGGCATTGGATGTTTCTTAATGCTACTATAAATGTAAAGTATTAAAAATTTCTGTAAAGGTTGTTTTTGTTTGTTTGTTTTGCGGGGTTTTTTTTGGCCTCTCCATGAAGCATGCAAGTTCTTAGTTCCCTGACCAGGAACTGAACCCGTGCCCCCTGCAATGGAAGCATAGTCTTAACCAACTGGACTGCCAGAGAAGTTGCTATAAAAGTTTTAAATGTTTTTTTGGTAATTTTTAAAATTACTTTTGTAAAGTTTTAAATTATTTTTTTTTCAGTATTTCAATAATTTTAGATAGAAAACAGTGCATTTCTTTCCTATTTTCCTTGTATCCTATAATCTTGGTAAATTCGTTCCAACAGTATGGACAATAGGTTCAACTGGATTCTATACAAGTATACATATTTTATCCAGAAATAATAATAGATTTGTTTTTCCTTTCACTCATTATACATTTTAGTTTTTACACTGCCATTTTCCACTGACCAGGACACTGTAAAGAACAAGGATACAGATAAAGTACAGTCCATTTACATTTTGATAGATTAATTCCCAATTACTAAAATGAGTGGGAATTAATCCTGTCTGGCTAATTCCCACTCATATCAGGACTGGATCACACTTCTCTACTCTCATATTACCACTTATTCCTCCCTTGTAGCACTTACCACTATTATAAATTTTAGATTTATATGGGGGTTTCACTGATTAATATGCATTTTCAGTGCCACCTTTATGCATTAATAGCATTTTAAAATGGGCCACAAGGATTAAGAAGGCAGCAGCTGGACTGTGGAGCCCATACTGTACCCTCTTCTAAATCAGCACATGACTTGCAAAATGTATACTAAATACCAAAGGAGTGAAAAATAAAAATGGACATATGGCCAACCAGGTGAGGAAGGTACCATCATGTATTACCATTTTTCAGATGACAAAACTGAGGCCCAGGGAGTTTATAGAGCTGGTCAGTGATAGCTCTGCAATCTGTTGTATTGTAAAACCATTGCTCTTGGCCACAGACCCCTGCTGCCATGAGGGCACTTCAGGGGTTATGTATTTGGTAAGAAGAAGGTCTCACTGTTGAGGGTGGGCACTTTCGTATTAGGCCCACTTGTGGATTGAAATTGGATCTTTATGAGAGATAAGATATTTGAACCACTGCTGGTCTAACCACCACTACACAAGCCCTTTAAATGCTTCATTTTGTTTTGTGTAGGCAATACCAGCTAACAGATAAACTAGATTTATTACCATTGTGTCACAGGGGGCAGAAAATGGCCAATTTGTCATCTCTTTCTCCTTTTTGACTCACGAACGATTGCATGTGGCAGGGGCAGTTTACATTCAGAAATTTCCCTTTCACACCTGTCAGGTCAGTTTCTCAGGGTCATTAATCCCTAACAATCCACGGCAGGCACAGCACTGACTGTTCACTGGTTCTGTTCGCGGGATAAAGTCAGTGGGGGACACGGTGAGGATGGCCACAATGTGGCCTGGCTGGCCAGTCAAAAGTTGACAGAGGAGCTGCCTGGCCAGGCCTGATCCTAAAACCGCCCTGACTGAAATATTGTTTCACCGAGGTTTGGCTTTGGAGTCAAAAGACCAAGCATGAGTTGTGGCCATGCCTTTTGCCAGCTGGGAAACCTTGAAGAAAGTTACTTAATCTCTCTGAACCTCCATGTTGTCAGCTGTAACACCGGGATGGATGACACCTAATCCATCAACTTCCGAGGGCTAATTTACAGAATCATAAAACATTAAAGTTCTTGGTCTAAAGGATTGCTGCTTTAGCCTAACAAGCATCAATTCTCTCTTCTTCAGGCAACAGTGCCCCATATTTCCTTGGGGAGAAACACTATTCCCTGACACTCAGGCTATGGGTTTCAGGTTGGCCTCCATCCATGGCTCCAAGGTAGAATATATGTTTCAGGCCTGGCCAATCAGAAAATCCCATCAGCCTGACCACATGCTGAAGTGATTGCTTCCTAGACAGGCTTGTGACCAAGTATAATCAGAGTGAATCCTGGACTTTAACTCTAAAGGATGGAAGTGGGGAGCTGCTGTCTGCCATCTTGTGATCATATGGACTCTGGTCGTGAAACCAGTGGAGATGACAGAGAACTTGAAGATGGATGGCATCAGGTCCTGCTGACACTATTTAAATCCCCGAACACCTAAAGACTGTACCTAGGCTTTTATTTAAGCCAAAAAATGCTCCTTCTCAACTAAGTAGTGCTAGTTGAAATTTTTCAAGGAAACGTATTGTTTGGCTGGATGTAAAATATCCATTTTAGAAATGATAAAATGAGGTTCACAGATGAGACATGTATCTAAGCATGTGGTGAAATGTAAAGTTCCTATATAATAGCCGACTGCATAATAAAATTGCCTGCACGGCCAAGTACCTCCGTTCTCTCTGGCCCCCCGTCTTGCTTTCCTTTTCCTTTTGTTCCTCCAGTTAAATCCACCCAATTGTCTAAGTTCAGTTCAAGCTCTATTCTCTCATGCTGTCCTCACTGACTTTACTTCATGATGTGTCTCATGCAGATCAGCCTTTTTCACAAATGCAAGGCTTTCTCCCTGACCTGTTCCTCTTTTGAAGTCTTGGCATCTCAAGGGGATGGCCAGACTTGCTCAGATATATGAAGGAGATCTGGACACTATAATTCTTGGCTTTTCACATTCACATCAGGCACCGTTTCTTGCTGATGGATCGAAATAAATCAGTCACTAATGTTAAAGTGATTCTTCATACTTCCCTGGTGGTCCGGTGGCTAAGATTTTGCGCTCCTAATGCAGGCGCCCTGGGTTTGATCTCTGGTCAGGGAAATAGATCCACATGCTGCCAATAAGACCCAACACAGCCAAATAAATAAATATATAGTTTTTAAAAGTGATTCTTAGCATGAAGAGTCGATGAAGTTAATTCATGAAGAGTACAAAACCTTACTTAGCATAGTAAGAGAGGCACATGCAGCCTGACCTCTTTCCCATTACAGGTCATCCTATTTTCTCTTTCTTTTTCTGCTAGAAAAAGAAATGGCTGGACTCTGTCTTGCCTTTTGGATTTTGAAATTCTACAGAAATTCAAGTATCTTGCCATTTTTTCACTTAAAGAAATATTAATGGCAAAAAAAGACAGGTTAATTGAACTATAAAAAGAAAGTATTTTCAAAGATGGAAGAGATAATGATGACCCTCTGGCCTCAGGACAAAGGAAGTTTTCCTCAGAACGGGGACATATATAGAAATCACAGAGAAATGTTGAATTACAAAGAGGTGTATATGACCTCAGATTTTGAAAACATGCTATAAGCAGAAGTAAATGACAACTGCAAACATATGTGAAAGGTGAAGAGTATAACTTTCCAACCAATTAAGTTCTCTAATCAATAGAAGGTGAGGAAGAAAATTGAAAACAAAGTTTACGATAAAGGGAGGCTACTGACAGCCAACACACAGTCAAGACATGTTCGTTCTCATGTGGATGCTGGCGAGGCAATCAAAGACACTGTGCAGTCTTTTTTTTTTAACCTCTAAAATTGAGAAAAATATACTAAAATAAAAATCTTATATGAATACAAAGGAATGAACCCACAAATAAATTCCTGGTACAAACTGGGAAGGGTAAATGTCATGATCAAAAATGTGCATTCGCTGAGGCCCTATAATCCTACAGCAATTTATCCTGATAATATAATCAGAAAAGATTACTGCATAGGAATTTTACTTTCCTTACCTTAGCCCTCCATAATACCAAAAACTGAAAGTAACTTAGAAGTCCACCAATTGCACATTGCTTAATTAAATCAGGATAAATGGTACATTCAAATGATAGACACAATTATCAGAAGTGATGAAATAGACCTATATTAACTGACTTAGAAAGATGTTCACAATACATTAGTGTATGGAAAAAAAAAAAAAACTCCCCTAGTAAAATAGATTATGAATGAGAATCTACTGTAGAGTACAGGGAACCCTACTCAGTGCTCTGTGGTGACCTAATGGGAAAGAAATTGAAAAAAAGAGTCTGCATACAGACTGATTCACTTTGCTATACAGTAAGAAACTAACACAACATTGTAAAGCAACTATATTCCAATAAAAAGCAGTTTTAAAAAGAGCCCCCAAATCTGCAGGATCTCAGATTAAATACAAGAACAAAAAACCCTTGTATTAAATATTTGGAGAACAGTGGAAACATAGATAACATGATGATAATAGTGTTGATCTCTGGATTGCAAGATCAAGTGGTGATTTTTTTTCGCTTCTGTATTTTCCAAATTTCTGTAATAACTACGTAACTTAAAAAACAAGAAATATTTAAAAATTGCAAGCAGCATGCTTTTATACTTATCTTCACCAATGCATCTGATGCCTGTATCTGATTGATAGCATCCTCAAGAGGATTTATGTGCCATTGGGTTTGCACCATATGCCAGTATATGGACCACTTGGACCTCCTCTTTTTCACCAGGACTGGTACGTTTCGGCACAAAGAGAGATTTGTTTACTACCTACTCCATCCATTCACCAACAGGGCGCAGGCACCATAAACATTGTCATTTCCCAAATGGAAGAAGGTATGGCTTTGAAGAGCGGAGCCTTTAATCAGACAAAACATCTCACTTTGCCCCAGTCATTAAACTGACTTCAGAGACAAAGGCCCAGGGCCTTCCATCTGTTTAGTTTGTATAAAGACAGTCTAGTGATGCTGAGCACTAGGGATACCGTGTGTTTATATTAGGAGTAATGAACTGAAAGCAGGGCATCTAATCCTTTCCCTAGCCAGGAGGTACTTCCAACATTTTAAAAGTCTTTTTTAAAGAGTAATAGAACTTTATAAGCATATTGGTCCTTTCATCTCCAAGAAAGTATACTCAAGGCATAATTCAGACCTTTACATTAGATCGTATTAAGCCTAATTTGGTTCTTCAGCTCAACAAAGAGCCTGGGGATCTTTAGGAAGTTGTAAGAGTCATAGATGTTAAAGAACCTGCCATTTTAAACAAACATGCATCTTTCCCATATGATAATGAATGTGTTGAATGTACTGCCTGGGGGGTCTTGCCAACATACTGAAGGGTGAGTAGTTCCAGCAACAAAAGAGTGTAAGGGGAAGAGCACATCCAACTGATGTCTTCCACTGAATTTCCATTCTTCTAGAAGAGCTCATCTTCCTCCTTTTAAGTTTAGTTTCTAGGCAGTGGTCATGCTGAGGCTGCTTTTGGTGAGCCAACAGTATAGGGAAACAGATGGTCCCCAAATCCTCAATTGGCTTGCTCCAGGGACCTGACACTTGACTCTTAAACCAGGATGCTTCCTTTCATAATTTTGGTTTTCAGCCACGTCTGGGATCACAGATGACAGTCAGGATTCAGTTCTTTAAAATACAAATTTGATGGCATAGACCTCACCAACACTGTGTGGTGCAGTGGGCTTGTGCTCTGGTCACAGGCCTGTGTAAACCCCAGCACTACCATTACTTAGCCTGGGACAAGTTGCTAAGCCTCTCTGAGCCTCAATTTCCTAATCTCTGAGGGGAGATGGGAATACTAACTCAATCAGTCTCACAGAGTGGAGACAAACAAGATTATGAATATGGAAACACCTTGTGAACTGTAAAAAGCTATGAATCATGATGAGAGTGCCTGAAAATGTTAGTTGCTCAGTCGTGTCTGACTTTTTGTGATCCCATGGACTGTAGCCCACCAGGCTCCTCTGTCCATGGAATTCTCCAGGCAAGAATATTGGAGTGGTTGCCATTTCCTTCTCCAGGGGATCTTCCCTACCCCGGGATCGAACCCGGCTCTCCCACATTGCAGGCAGACTCTTTACTGACTGAGCCACCAGGGAAGCCCAGTTTTGTTGTTTTACCAGCTTCTTATGCAGTCAGGTAGCTTCAAGTCTCAGAGGCTGGGAAGTAGCCAAAAATTTGCCAGAAGGATGCTCAGATCTAAGGCTGGGAGCCCTCAAGAAATGTCTCAGAGTATACAGTAAACCTAAGTTCTACCTGCTGTTTGAAGACATCAGTCGATTTCCAAAGCAGCAAATTCCTAGGAAAAGGGGCCCTGTTGCATGACTTAGAGTTTTGCTGCAGTAACTACTGGTCAAGTCCACAAAAGCCAGCTGCTCCTCTGGGACAGGGAAACCTCAGGGCTAATGGGATCTTCTGAAGGGGTTTTACCAGCAGCTACCCTCCTCTGCATCCCCTCTCCAGGCTGACTCAGCCTCTACCAGCACGAAGAGTAGAGAACTGATTGGGCTCATATCATCTACAAGGTAGCTTAGCTGCCTTGGAATCATCTCTCTAGTGCACATATTCACGAACCCAAGGGAGGGAGGAAGGGTTGCCATTCTCTTTTCCAAGGAGGTCATCTGCCCTGTCTGCAGCTTGGACATCTGGCTGACCAGGTCTCTCATCACAGGCTGCATGGTAGCAGAGAAGATAGCTTTTCATCTACAAGTGACAGGTCAACTTTGGGCCTTCCTTCCCAAGTCTATGTTCTGTTCTCTTGGGCTACAATCTCTGCTTAAGCCTAACCCTTAAGCCCCAAACGGAGGCACTTTTCTTGGCTCTGAGATGTTCTTCCCATGTATGGGCCAGCAAATGTGTTTTCCTTTACAGCTCATTTTGAAGCTTTGTTTCACATGTGGTGTGGCTCACAGAAAGCTTTTCTTTCGTTGATGGGGCTGCCTGTGACTATCAAATGAAAACATAGGATCTGAACGAACAGGATGGTCAGCTATGGAACCTCTGACGGCGCTATTCAAAAACAATGTGTAGAGCCTCACAGCCCCTGCCCTGCATGGCTCACAGACATTGCTGGGATTTTTATTCATTCACTTAGCTCACACCCACTGAGCACTCTATGCCGGCGCACTTCCGCATCCTGCGATATGCAAAGCATTGAACAAAAGAGACCAGGTTTCAGCAGAGATGAACATGCAATCACACACACAGACAATTTCAGGTGCTAGTTGGGGCTTTAAAGACTCTACAGTAAGGCAGTTTGATAGGAAAGAATGGCAGGGTGGCACAACTCCTTCAGCCAGGGTGGTCAAAGCTGCCTATGAGAAGGAACAGAGATCCTAGCCCAAGGGTGAGAAGTTAACCATGCCACTGTCTACAGAAAAGCCCAGCAAACACAGAGGCTCCAAGGACTGACAGGAACAGAAAGGAGGTGTGTGGGCATGCCATGGAAGCAGGGCCCAGAGGGAAGAGTTATATTTGGAAAGGTGAGCAGAGGCCCCACCATGCTCCTGCAATCTACAATCAGGTGCTTGCATCCACTTCTGAGTGGGAGGGGACAGCATCTAGGGGTTTAGAGTGGACTTATCTCTTGTTCTAAAGGGATCACTCTGACCTCCGTAGGTATCATAGCTCCAGGCAGACACAAGGTGAGGAAGGGATTTGGCAAACACTATGACTGAGGATTTTACACGTAATTTATACTAATTCAATTAACTTCATATTGTGAAATGCTTTTCCTTTTCCAGGACTATGTGAGTAGGAGAGATTGATAGTTTAAACCAATCTAGGCTTGCTCCTGGATGTTAGAGTTGAGTCAACTCCCCATAAGCTACTAGGCTGACAATGGGAGAGAAGTGGTTTCTCAAGTAGAAACTAGGATATTGTTTTAACAGCAAAAGGTGAATGAACATTAGACAAAAAGATAAACTAGGGGTATGTTACACTAGGATAGATACAGATACTACTTTCAAGGAGTTTACTGTATTTTAAAAAAAAGCGTTGACACCAAAGAGCATGGACTGTGTCTAGCTTCTTAATGGCTATACCTCCAGTACCTACCTAGAAGGTGTTCAACAAACATGATGAAAAAACTAAAAGACTAGGAAAGTACAAAAAATTAATATCAAAAAGTGTTCACAATCCCACGGTCCAAAGATAATCTTATTACTCTTAAAGTGTTGGGATCTTACCTTCTCTTTTTCCTTCCTATGTAAATATGCTTTCAGTTATTTATACTTGCCAAAATAATGTTTACTCATACTTTTCACCTTGCTTTCACTTTCCCACTGAATATTGTATCATATGCATATCTCAAGTCATCAATATGACAATTTTTAGCAACCGTTCAATGTTCAATCATAAGGATTTCATGTAATTCATTTAAATAATCCTTGGTTAAGAGGCATTTAGTTTGCTCCTAAAGTTTCACTACGATAAATAATGCTGCAAAGAACACTTACTGACTAAATCTAATGTGTCTGTGTGCGTGTTTAAGACATGATGAGTGATAGGTGTACTTTTTTGTAAGCATTCATAGCCTTGCCTTCACCTTGCATTCTAAGGTGTTCACGACTTGATTTTTCGTTCTTGTGAGGATAACAGAGAAAATATTTAGAAGGAGAGAAAACAGATAAACTAATTTTTTTTTTTTTTTTAATTTAACTTCTGCAAAAAGAAACTAAAAAAGAAAAGTGGCCACTCAAGAGGGAAAGTTGGGAGGAGTTGGCTGAATGGAAACACTGGTTTTTACAGAAGATTTGGGTGTGAGCTGCTAAGGTGATACATAAGATTTTAGAAGATGGATACCCAAAGGGGATTCATAAGTTTTGTTGTGTATTGCATAGTACAACTCCCCTTTTCCATCTGTCCAAAAGGCTTCAAAGTAGCAACACGTTACAATTCAGTGTTTTTAGAGGTGAACTTATTTTTCTTTTGGAGTCTAAATTTGGCTAGGAATGAGTAAAAGATGAGAAATCACCCTCTCTGGTCCCACCTTGTCTAGTCTGATTTCAGTCTGGTACTGTAGGAAGGGTGTAAAGGGTGTCTCACTAGAAGAAAATAAAAAGTGTGTTGTGTGCTCTTTCAATAAAAGCTCTTAACATTTTGGGAAAGCAAACACCCATGTGAATTTCTTTCCAGGAATTCTGGTGTAGAGGATGGATTTTATTGATGGATGGTAAACTCTAAAGTAGGGCAATCACATGTTTTTTGTAGGTCTCCCTCATCTTGGTTTGGGCCAAGATCAAGAAGGAATGTCGAGAACATATTATGGCTTCCATAGTTGATCTGAATCTGGACTGCACTGCCTTACATACTTGGGTTTAACTACTTTTATTTCCTGGGGACATTCTGAATGCTTTCTCTAAAAAGAACCCCATGAAAGCAGGTTTGGGAAGGTTTTTCGAAGAATACAATATGGATATATTCTACCAGCTGTTCTCACAGTAAGGATGGAGGAAGATGGCTACAGGGACAATCTCCACCTGCTTCTTCCAAGAGCTCAGGGACATTTTGTCATGAGTGTGCTGGTGCTCAAGAGCACAGTGCACTCTCTGAAACAAAGGCAACCATAGAAGCATCCTGAAAGTTTGCCTTGCCTTGTTTTTCTGTCATTTCCATCACCTGCTCTTAAACCCAGCACACCCGAATGGCCTGATGACACCTACATATCCTCCTGTTTTTGGAAAAGGCCGAGCAAGACAGTATGTTCCATTTTGTTGCCTAGAACGTCTGAGTCATTAAATGTTTTTCTAAAGTAAAACCCAACTAGCAATGTATAGTTGCTTCTAATCTGAAACAGCTTCAACTCAAGGCTTCCATCTTGAGACAAAACACTTTGGTGCTCCTGGAGCTCTTAGCCAGGTCTCTTCTTCCTGAGTCTGCTTCTGAGCCTTGCTTACCACTAAACGCTTCTTGTAAAATACGGTAAATGTAGGGCCTCCGAAATGCATTCCTTGGGGAGGAAAAAAAAAAAAAAGTGTTGTGCAAGATAGACAGCTGAGCACATATAATGATTGCCATATGACAAAGGATTTCAAACCTTTAAAATGGACTTGGGCAGTACTTTGCTAAGTGTTCCCATAAAACAACTGCTTTTATAGGTTTCTGAGGTCTTAGCAATGGAAAACGGATTCCTGATCTTTCTGTATCTTGTTTAGTTTAACCATTCCTTTGTTTCAAGGGCTTGGGGACTCTCTCCCTTTGGCACCAAGCAGAATCTGATCTGGATCTTCCAGTAATGGCCCCTGAGTTACAAGGAAGCATTTTTCTCATGATATTCTCAATTTTAGTTAGCCTTTAAAATGTAGGGAAAATATCCCTTTAAGTAAACCTCAGAGCCCTGTGAGAAATATTGATTAAAGTCATGAGCAAATGAACCATTTATCTGGCTTCCCGTGTCTCTCTTCTCCTTTTACTGGGAAAACGAAGGGATTGATTTGATAATAAGGCAAAAATCCTTAGGTGGGGGAATGTGCATAAACTAGTAACTTCCTTTGTATCTAATTCTTAACCTTAGAAAATTCCCCATGAAGGCCTGCCCACAATCGAAAATGTCTCAGGTGGCTTCTGTATCTTAGAAAGGAGCAAAGACTCTTTCAAAGGCCCCAAGTAAGAGGTTTAAGTTCTTCAAATCGGGGAAACTGGGCACTCGGAGTGCCTCCAAGCTCTCTCCACATCCCTCTTTGAAAGTGCAGCTTGCCACATAACAAAGCCTAAGACGGGTTTTGTGTGTGTGAAAGAGAATCGACGAAGTCCTTGTTATCCTAAGACTTATGTCCTGGACTCAGAGATAGAAATCAGAAAGTAGACCAATCAGATCTCTATCTCCTTTACTAAGTGCTATTAAGGAGAAAAACTGGAGGTTGTGTAAAGGGTGATTACAGGATGATGTGGAATAGTCATTGGCGGTCTCTTTCAGAGGCTCATATTAAACTGACATCTGAAACATGAGTTAGCCACAGGAAGAACATTCAAGACAGAAGGAACAAAAGGACTGAAGTTCATAAAGGGCTTGGCAGGTATTAAAGAATGCCAGTTTGGCTAGAGCAGAGTGAGTGAGGAGGAAAAGCATAAGATGAGGATGAAGATGCAGAACTACGGGGCTGCCAGTGAGACCCTGATGGACTTGTTGGCCATAGAGACAAATCTGCATTTCACCAAACTCTAACTAACATTAAAGGCTTCAAGGTAAACTGAATCCAGTATGGATCTCTGTGTCTGAGATTTAGAAAATCAGATGACAATAATGCAAATTTGCATCACAAGAGGTGTCAAAATTTTGAGTTTGCATAAAAAAGCAAAGGCATAGCACAAAAATACCATTTAAAATTGTCCCCACTTACACAGTCCTCTCTGTTTAACATCAGCTCCTGCCCCAACCCAACCAGTCACCATCTTTGTTGGTCTGTCTCATGTTGATTGTGCAATGTAAACATTGGACAACACAAAACATATACAAGGCAAATTGATTAGAAAATGAAATTGCAAATTTGATAAAGGATGCAAAATTTCCTAGAGTCCTGGAAAGTTGAATCAAGTTAGCTATACTCAAAGCCATGGACCAAGGAGGATTGGGCAGAGTTAAACCAAAAGAGAAAATCACTGAGGATATAATTGGAGCTTTAAGTGAGAATGATTTGAATATCAAAGAGGAGAGAAACCTTCAGAAAATTTGTAAAATCCTTGAATAATTTTGAGAGAGATACTTTATGACAATATTACAGAAGTTCAAGCTGAATTTTGCTATTAAACAATTTTGTCAGAACTGAAAAAATATTCAATTCATATTTATATTTTCTGAGAGAGTAGAGTTTTAATCAAGCCCTCTTTTTGATCTAGTTTGTTAAATATTAAATAAAATAAGCTTGTTTTCATAATCGCTATCTTTGTTTTTAAAGCCTCAATGTTTTTTACAGTTTATTTTGAAAATCTAGTCTCTATTTTTGATGGATTTATGTTAAGTAGTAGTTTTCCAGCACAGCAACAATTATCTTTGGATAATGAAGACCTCCTGTGCACACAGTTAGGAATGTGCTGTCTCTGCATATTAAGATGACAGCCCTGAGTCACTCACCAGTGCTCAAGTACCTTGAGTTATTTCTTGAAGAAGGAGATGACTTTCCTAAGTATTCATATTCTCCTCTGATCCTTTACCTTGTGTGGAGTTGTCTTGGAAAGGAAGAAAGCTGGGTCTAAGATCCTTTGGCTTCAGCCAAGTGAGTTAACTGACCATAGTCCAACCAGCAAATGAAAGCACTTACCCCCAATGGAGGGATATTTCTGCTAAGCAAGAGCTTTCAGAAGCTACATTAAAAATGTCCTTGTCCTAGGAATTTTCAGATGTCTGGATAACATTGTAAAGACTTCCAGATGGAAGATGTACCCCATTCAGGAATGACAAGTATGATACAAGTACTCAAAATTCTTTCCAACATTGCCTTTGAAAATGTCTGTCTGTGGATACCTCTTCAGAAACTTCCTCAGGCAGAGCCAAGAACTTGCAACATGATGTCCAAGAGACTTGGAACCATATTCAGGTTTCTCTCCTTCCTATTTGTGTGATCTTGGACAAACAGATTTAACATCTTATTTATCTCACCTATGAAGCTAGGCATAGCAATACTAACACCCTGATAAGGCAGATGTAAGAATTAAGGTGGACAGTGCATAGAAAGTACTTAGCATTCTGCCTGGTCAGGAGTAAGCCCACAACACATGTTCTCCAGTGGTTGCAAACCAACAATACCTTGAAAGAAGTTACACCTGACAATTCTAAACTCAGTGTCACATTTTGAAAAGTGAAGGTATAAAACCACAGCTAGGATCTTGTGCTCATAGTAGCTTTTTCTCAGCTTATATTGCACATCACGGAGTGCCTTATGTACCAAAGAAATGCATTTCAATTTTATCCAATAGGTGAGAAAAGCCTTGGTAAAGTTTTAATTAATGGTAAAAAAAAGAACTTCAATTGCAATAATAATAGTAGCTGCCACAGATGCTTATTACATTCCAGCAACTGTTTATACCATTTTACAGATAATAATTCATTTAATTCTCACACAACCCTGTGAGGCAGGGACTATTATCATTCCCTATTTTATATATGAGAAATTGAGGAACAGAGGTCAAATGAAGGAGCCAGGATTTGAATTAGGAAAGCATGATTTCAGTGACAGTAGTTGTAATCATTAGTATCCCACGAAGTTTAATCATTGATTTTGGACTTAGAAGGGCCAACCTGGAAGGCAAGGATATGGATCTAGCTATTAGAGAGTCCAGAAGAGACATGATGAAAACATGATCTAGACTTTGACAGTAGATGAGCAAGGTTTCAAACACCTGGCTGCACACAGAAATGAAACATTACTTAGTTCACAAGAGGACCTGAGGTGGGTTATAGGAAAGAAGATTGAACAACTTAGTGTCTACCTTGGTTGACCAGTTGGCTGAATAGGAAAGATGTTCAAAGAAGTAAATCTGGGATAAGGTAAAAGAAGACATGAAGTTCAGTTATGGACAGGACACAAGAGGTCTGAAATTCTTGGAAACATCCACAGAGACACAAGGAATCATTTTGTAAGCTGGATAGATGCCAGAAATTTAAGAGAGGAAGAAACATATTTTACCATTAAAAAAAAAAATTAAGACAACCCACAGATTGTGAGAAAATATTTGCAAATTATTTATCTGAGAAAGGATTTGTATCCAGGACATATAAAGTATTACTGCAATTCAACAACGAAAAGACGAATAGTCCAATTTCAAAAATGAGCAAAGGATCTGAATAGACATTGTTTCAAAGAAAATATACAAAATGGCCCATAAGCACATGAAAAAATGCTCAATATCATTAGCCATCAGGGAACTGCAAATCAAAACCACTATGAGATACCATTTCACATCTACTAGATGGCTACAATACTAATTTAAAAAAAGATAGTTAAGTATTGGCAAGGACATAGAAAAACTGGATTACTCATACACTAGCGGGAAAGTAACATAGTGCAACCAATTTGGAAAACAGTATGGCAGCTCCTCAAAATGTTAAATGTGATGTTATTATATGATCTACCAATTTCACTCCTAAGTATCTATCCAAGAAAAATGAAAATATCAGTTCAGTTCAGTCGCTCAGTCGTGTCCAACTCTTTGCAACCCCATGAATCGCAGCATGCCAGGCCTCCCTGTCCATCACCAACTCCCGGAGCCTACCCAAACCCATGTCCATAGAGTTGGTGATGCCATCCAGCCATCTCATCCTCTGTCATCCCCTTCTCCTCCTGCCCCCAATCCTTCCCAGTATTAGGGTCTTTTCCAATGAGTCAACTCTTCGCATCAGGTGGCCAAAGTATTAGAGTTTCAGCTTCAATATCAGTCCTTCCAATGAACACCCAGGACTGATATCCTTTAGGATGGACTGGTTGGATCTTCTTGCAGTTCAAGAGACTCTCAAGAGTCTTCTCCAACACCACAGTTCAAAAGCATCAATTCTTAAGCGCTCAGTTTTCTTCACCGTCCAACTCTCACATCCATACACGACTACTGGAAAAACCCATAGCCTTGACTAGACGGACCTTTGCTGGCAAAGTAATGTCTCTGCTTTTAAATATGCTATCTAGGTTGGTCATACCTTCGTTCCAAGGAGTAAGCGTCTTTCAATTTCATGGCTGCAATCACCATCAGCAGTGATTTTGGAGCCCCCCAAAATAAAGTCTGACACTGTTTGCACTGTTTCCCCATCTATTTCCCATGAGGTGATGGGACCAGATGCCATGATCTTAGTTTCCTGAATGTTGAGCTTTAAGCCAACTTTTTCACTCTCTTCTTTCACTTAAAACTTGTACACAAATGTTCACAACAGCACTGTTCATAATAGATGAAATGAAGGAAAAAACCAAATGGCCATTAATGGATGAATGAATAAATATGGCCAAGTCACACTGGAATATTATTCACCAATAAAAATATAAGAAGTACTGCTACAAGCTATGACATTAATGAACCTTAGAAACAATATGCTAAGTGAAAGAAGTCATACACAAAAGATCATATATGATTCCATTTACATGAGATGATTGGAAAAGACAAATCTATAGAGACAAAAAGTAGGTTAGTGGGTGCCTAGGGATGGGAGCAGAAAGAGGAGAAAAGAGAAGTGACTGCTAATGAATATGGGGTTTCCTCTGGGGTGATTAGATTGTAGTGATAACTGTACAATTCTGTGAATATAAAAAAATGTACTGAATTGTATACTTTAATGTGTGAATTGTATAGTATGTGAATTAATATTTCAATGAAGTGTTTTAAAAAATTTATCGGGTCCAACAATAGAACTAAAAACAGCATCTACATGTCTAACTGAATTATGGTGCTTAGACTTAAGTTTAATCAACACACCAAGGGCTGATTTTATTTCATCTTTTTCCCTTCTCTCTGTTATCACCTACAGTCAACTTTTGTTTTCAGCAATGGGTATGCTGAGTTCTACCCTATAGTTTTTCCAAATAAATCCTTTAAAAGATTCATGAATGATACATATGATTACAGAGAAAACTCCAACTCTCGTAAGTTGTTGGCAACTAGCAAGCAAATAAGTCAAATTAATTTTTAAACTACCAACTTCAAATATTTACAAAGTTGGTCTAATTCCCATCGTGTTTGGAAGTCATGTTATGAAGGACTTACTGAGTCATGATTGCATAATGGACCCAAGTTTTAGGTTAGTGGTAACTGGAAAGGACTCAGTTTGAATTAATTCTAAACCCATAATCTTATAAGTTTACAAACAAAAGGCTGTATTTTAATTCTGGCAGGTTTAGGCATTTTCTTCCAAAGGCCTTGTCCTTTCAAGAATAGCAGCACCTTTCACCTTCCCCATGCCAGCTGATTTTCTATCACCAGATCTTACAATAATTTTGTCCTTTCTAAAACCAAAAGCAGTTCTAGTTCTGAACTGCAATTCATCAGGGGAGGGTCCGTGGTGTTGGTCAAAGCCTTGTGGCACTAGCTTTCACCCAAATGGGTTTTATACGTTTCCACAGGGCAATGTCTGCATTCACTTAAGATGTCTACCACATGGCTGGGAATTTTTATTTGAGATTTGAAAAGGGAGCAATGTGAGGTTCAGACAATGCCCTCTCTGCTTGTACCTGTGTCTGCAGGAAGCATGGATGGGTAGCACAAGAGCCGCTTCTAGGATGAATCCTGGCAGGTTAAGGTGAACTCAAACATAATTACATGTTAAGATTTTTGAGTTTTATTTGGTGAATCCAAGGAAGTCCCTTGATGTTTTCAAACTGAAAAAAATGGAATACTCCAAGATAGTTGTTAGTAAAATTCATTTTGATTACATCAAGTCTACACCATGACTTCAAGTAACCGATGATACTAGTGTTTGCTTCCTGTGTGCCAGGAACCATCTTTACATTTGACCTACACAAAGACATTTACTGCCAACAATCATCCTTTTATTATCCCTGTCTACAGGTGAGAAGATTACATTTCAGACAGGTTAAGACACTGACCCTTAGCTCCTCAGTTGACTCACTTTCTCTTCATCCATCAAGTCACCTTCTACTTTTATGCATTTTGAAATATGTTAGAGCTATCAGTGCACTTCCAGTGAAAAAAATAAGCAAAGTGACAAAACTTGAAATGGATCCACGGTAGGAGGTGGTGGTGAAGAGCAGTACAGAGACCTCTGAGTAGGCTACTTCAGTGGTTCTGTAAAGAGAGTCTCAAGGTTTGCACTAAGGTTAGTGAGAGAGATAAAACACTGTAGGAAGATTTCAAATATGCTTTGCAGGGCTAGTCTTCCTGGGGGACTGGATGTGGAGTGAGAAGAGAGGATTCAGGGGTGGTCCGCAGCATCTGGATTACACCACTGGATCACGGTGGTGCGGCTGCTGACGCTCTTTACCGAGATGAGAAAAGAGGGAGAAGCAGGCTGGAGGGGAAAATGCAGAGATATATTTGGAGTATATCAAGATTGAGATGCATCTAATACATCCAACTGGGATGCAAAATTAATGTAGAACAGTCTGTAGGTTAAGCTATATAAATACTTTTTTTTTGGTTACATTTACAGCAAGCACAAAATGACTCAATCACAGATTGTCTGTAATAAGTAGTAATGTCTAAGAACTACCATCATTAAAGGTAACTTAGGATAGAATGCTATAAAGTTGTGAGCAAAAGAAAAGAGTTAAAATAACCATGTCATTATCGTGTTAGTCACATAGCCATGTCTGATTCTGTGACCCCATGGACTGTAGCCCACCAGGCTCCTCTGTCCATGGAATTCTTTAGGCAAGAATATTGGAGTGGGAAGCCATTCCCTTCTCCAGGGGATCTTCCCAATCCAAGGTTTGAGCCCTGGTCTCTTGCATTGCAGGCAGATTCTTTACCATCTGAGCCACCAGGGAAACCCCAAATTACCATAAACAACATTAAAGCAGAAGAAACTAGAAGATATCAATGCAGCATAGGATAAGATGACAACTTGATTTTACAAAATTGGTTCAAATAGTTGATAGCATATTATACAGTAATATTATTTCTAAGTAGTCTACTAGTAGTATTATTATCAGAATGAGTATGCAGTATTAACATAATAGTACAAATAACTAAAATAGTAGCAACTAATAATTATCCAAATCACCACATCATGTTTAATTAGAAGTATTCCTCATTTAGGTACTGTCTCATTTAAACCTAAAGGCAATACTGTGAGTTGGGTTCTGTGATTAGTTCCTTCATACAGGTGAAAACCTTGAGGCTTACAACTACCAGGTATTTTGAGCAAAATCACATAAGGATTAAGTTGTGAAGCTGTAACTCAAATTTATGTGTGATTCTGACTTCAAAGATTGTGCCTTATATAATAGCCACATATTCCTCTTGGTAGTGTCAGAGAAATATGTTAAATGTGACCTACTGTAGTTATAGCAACACTAAAACTAATACACTGAAAACTAAAATAATACTGAATTTTTAGCACTTTAGTGTTATTGCTACAAGTTAAGAAACAGTACACGTTATATTTTACCAGTAACAAACTGATGCTAAATAACTACAAAACAGATCTAACTTAACTGTTTGTTGATATACATTTTGGAGATAAGAGATTTACTATGGTAACAATGTTGGTTCTAGATCTATGGGAATAAAAGAAAACTTAGTATAGACTATTATTTACCCTGGTATTAGAAAAAGTACATTATAGAACATTATAACATACCTGATAATAATGTAAAACAATGTAGAGCTCTTAGCACGGCACAGCATTCATGCATTATTGAGCTGTGTTTATGTGCACTATATCTTACATGCACTGAATCTACAATAATAAAGAATAATAACACGAATGACATTAAATATTGGCAGCAAAGTATATGATACTTATTTAAAACTACAAATTACAAATATTAGGACTCACACTGTGGTGTTGGAGAAGACTCTTTGAGAGTCCCTTGGACTGCAAGGAGATCCAACCAGTTAATCCTAAAGGAAATCAGTCCTGAATATTCATTGGAAGGACTGATGCTGAAGCTGAAGCTCCAAAACTTTGGCCGCCTGATGCGAAGAACTGATTCAGTGGAAAAGACCCTGATACTGGGAAAAATTGAGGGCAGGAAGAGAAGGGGAGGACAGAGGGTGATGGATGGCATCACCGACTCAATGGACACGAGTTTGAGCAAACTCTGGGAGTTGGTGATAGACAGGGAAGCCTGGCGTGCTGCAGTCCATGGGGTCTCAAAGAGTCAGATACTACTGAGCAACTGAACTGAACTGAAAATGTATGCTTTTTCAGGATATTTTTTTTATTATTGTACTAAACCAAAAGACATTATGGTACCTCAATTCTATAAATATTTGTGCAGTGTATCTCTTCAGTGAATACTTACTATTTAAGTGCTAGACTGTTTGTATACTTTTGCTAAAATTATAGATATTACACACTAGTTATTGTACTGACAGAATTGCTCCCAAGTTGGAAACAAGTGCGACATGGCTTAGCAATAATATCATAACAATGCTAAAATTATAGTTCTACCATGTAGAGTGATGCAGCGAAGAGACAATTCTCAGTATCAGAGCTGGAACAGAACCCAAGTGATCACCAAGTGTGTTGGGCAAATTACAAGCTTTTAGTGATGTGAAATGAGGAAATATGATTTCCTGAGAAGCAGGATGCTTCCTTAACTATTTCTCTGAAAACTTGGCAGTCGCAGTGGTTTTCCAGATGTAGGTTATAGTCCTGTATAGACCCCTGGGCTCCCTATTAGCACTTGCGTTGTTTCAACTAAAACTGCAGGGTGCACCAGCATAGGAGCTGCATTGTTGTCATAACTAGAAGCAAGGTAGGACTATGGACAAGGAGAATAGCCTTACTGTTAGAAAAAGTATGTAGAGCATAATTGTGTTATTGTGACTGAAATGATAATAGAGTGTCATCGTTGTGCCATATTGTGGAATAATTATACTGTCAAATTTCCTGTAAAGACAGTATACGGTATAATACAGGAGTAATGCTGGAGCCGGCATTACCAATAGCATAATGCAATATGGCTGGTGGAAATGTTCTTTCCTGGGTTTCAAGAATAAGCATGTGGCAGGAAAAGAAAGTGACAAGGGGAACATCAACAAGGTGGCAAAGCATACAGGGCCTTCCTTCTCCATCACCACCTGTGTGACTTAGCCAAGTCATCTCTGAACCTCACATCTGTCATATGCACTGTGCCCCTTCTCATAGCATATTTTGCTTTACTACATATAATTATGGAAACAGAACTGATCATATACTGTGCTGAACTACATTATGTCAGCCAATACTCTCCCCTTACAATCTGAGAAGCACCAATGCTTGCACACTATCATGAATTATATTCTTTGATGTTTTTAGTTATATACATATAAAGGCATTAGATTATACTCAGGTACTTACAATGTTTTAAACAGTGCTAGGTTGTGTGACGTTAAAGTCAAAATCATGTGGTCATATTTGTACTATAGAAGCTCCCATATTGATAGTGCTGACACCTTCTGGCATGGATGCCTGTAAGTTGCGAGGAGATTTCTGATTTATCACATTATGAGAGCCTTAAAAATTGGCAGCAGCAATCTTCTAAATCAAGGGGTTGACCAACTATGGTCCATGCGTCAAACCTGACCCACTGCCTGTTTTGTTCAGCTTTCAGGGTAAGAGTGATCTTTACATTTTTAGATGCTTGAAACTTCTAAAGAATAATAACATTTTGCGACATGCGGAATATAAGAAATTCAGATTTCAGTGTCCTTTAAAGAAAGTTTTAATGGGACACAAGGGGCTTTTGTGCTATGATGGCAAAGTTCAATAGTTGCAACAGACACAGACGACATGGCCCACAAAGTCTAAAATATTCACTCTGGTCCTTTACAGAAAAAACTTCCTGACTCCTGGTTTAAATCATCCTGCATTACCTAAAATGTGTATATGAGTAGGAAGTTCTGTATTTTCAGTATATTACAGATGTAGCCATAGTGCCATATTACTTTGCTGTTTCTAACCATAGTTAACAAAAAAATCACAATAATCTACTATCATATATTGCCTTTAGTGTGTCCAAATGCTGCTGAATTATAGTATCCTTAACTAGAAGGTACTGCCATCCTGACTTTGTACCTGTCTGAGGGGACCGGGCTCTGCCGCCATGTGGGACTATAGTACATTGTACTGATACACTGTACTGATGGCATTCCAGTTGAGCTATTTCAAATCCTCAAAGATGATGCTGTGAAAGTGCTGCACTCGATATGCCAGCAAATCTGGAAAACTCAGCAGTGGCCACAGGACTGGAAAAGGTCAGTTTTCATTCCAATCCCAAAGGAAGGCAATGCCAAAGAATGCTCAAACTACCGCACAATTGCACTCATCTCACATGCTAGTAAAGTAATGCTCAAAATTCTCCAAGCCAGGCTTCAGCAATACGTGAACCGTGAACTTCCAGATGTTCAAGCTGGTTTTAGAAAAGGCAGAGGAACCAGAGATCAAATTGCCAATATCCGCTGGATCATCAAAAAAACAAGAGAGCTCCAGAAAAACATCTATTTCTGCTTTATTGACTATGCCAAAGCCTTTGACTGTGTGGATCACAATAAACTATGGAAAATTCTGAAAGAGGTGGGAATACCAGACCATCTGACCTGTCTCTTGAGAAACCTGTATGCAGGTCAGGAAGTGACAGTTAGAACTGGACATGGAACAACAGACTGGTTCCAAATAGGGAAAGGAGTACGTCAAGGCTGTATATTGTCACCCTGCTTATTTAACTTATATGCAGAGCACATCATGAGAAACGCTGGGCTGGAAGAAACACAAGCTGGAATCAAGACTGCCGAGAGAAATATCAATAACCTCAGATATGCAGATGACACCACCCTTATGGCAGAAAGTGAAGAAGAACTAAAGAGCCTCTTGATGAAAGTGAAAGAGGAGACTGAAAAAGTTGGCTTAAAGCTCAACATTCAGAAAACTAAGATCATGGCATCTGGTCCCATCACCTCATGGGAAATAGATGGGGAAACAGTGCAAACAGTGTCAGACTTTATTTCGGGGGGCTCCAAAATCACTGCAGATGGTGATTGCAGCCATGAAATTAAAAGATGCTTACTCCTTGGAAGGAAGGTTATGACCAACCTAGATAGCATATTGAAAAGCAGAGACATTACTTTGCCAACAAAGGTCCATCTAGTCAAGGCTATGGTTTTTCCAGTGGTCATGTATGGATGTGAGAGTTGGGTGGTGAAGAAAGCTGAGTGCCGCAGAATTGATGCTTTTGAACTGTGGTGTTGGAGAAGACTCTTGAGAGTCCCTTGGACTGCAAGGATATCCAACCAGTCCATCCTAAAGGAGATCAGTCCTGGGTGTTCATTGGAAGGACTGATATTGAAGCTGAAACTCTAATACTTTGGCTACCTCATATGAAGAGTTGACTCATTGGAAAAGACCCTGATGCTGGGAAGGATTGGGGGCAGGAGGAGAAGGGGGCGACAGAGGATGAGATGGCTGGATGGCATCACTGACTCGATGGACATGGGTTTGGGTAAACTCCGGGAGTTGGTGATGGACAGGGAGGCCTGGCGTGCTGTGATTCATGGGGTCGCAAAGAGTCGGACACGACTGAGCGACTGAACTGAACTGAACTGATACACATGGTACATAGTATTGTAATGGTGATGGCAGAAGGCCCTGCCTCTTATCGGCTCTAGCAATCTAGGTAACTTGCTTGTCAAGTCCAGTTTCCTCATCAGTGAAATGGGAATAATAACAGGTGTAGGATGGAAATTCTCTGCACAGTAACTTGTAAATAGAAGTTTTCATAAACAGAATCGTGGAGATGATTTATTCATTCCACAAACACTTGCTGGGTGTCACTGAACTTGAGAAGTAATTAAAAGCATGGGGAATTCAGACAGCTGAGCTCCCTCCTACAAAGTGTGGGAGGAGAGACTTGAGAGTGAACGGGAAAACGCCAGCGTCCTGTGAGTACCTTGCTCTGAAGGAAACAGCAGGCGGAAAGCGAGGATTCCCCGGTGTTCAGTGGAAGACTGCTGAGGCCTGAAGGACAAGAAGGATCCCATCATCTGAGTATTTTAAGATATGATATACACGGATTGCTACTGAATTGAATCTGTACTTTAATAGCTTACACTATGTAAGGGATTCCTAGCATTGGTAGAGCAAAGGTACACAATTTAGATGCCACGTGGGGATCTAGAACGTCTGTGGCATCTATTATTAATTTGTTATAAACTTCCTCTTGCCTCGAACTGTGACAACCAAAAAATGTTCCCAGATATTTCCGAATGTTCTCTAGTGGGCAAAGCTGCCCAGGATTTGTGATTACTGGATTAGGAAACACTTCCTAATGGAAATGATGCCTGCAAAGTCCCTAGTAGGAATTGCAGCTGCTAAGAGCTAGATATATAAGACAAAGTCACATATATAGAAATGCCCCTGACAGGCTCCCCAGCATATGTGTGTCAATTAGAGGCATCTTCACAAAGCTCCCAAATCACACACACTGCAAATGGTCCTCAAGGGTCTGCTAAATTATTATGACCTCTAATATTGAGAGTAATAAAACTGTGCTCTTCTGCCTATTATTTTAATATTTTATTAAACTATACAGACACTTATAACAAGAGAAATATTATCCTCTGCAGTGCTGTACTGCTCATAATTTGAATAATAATGCTACAGTTCCTTATTTTACAACTGCTTCACACATTGAATAGTACTTTTTACCACTGCCATTACTATTTTATTTTAGTGTCCTACATCATCTTAATCTAATGAATGTATAGCATATGAAGTTGCCCTGTTGTTATTTTAGGCAGGTAAAGGCATCACACAAATATTCTTGTCTATACTGTGATTTATTAGTCTAACTTCAATAACTACTGCAAATGTTCTACTATATTTTTGTGAATGTTCACATATATGAAAGCTTTCTACAGTTTAGGAAGAATACTGCGAGCTCCAGGTGACTTCTGAATCCATTAACCTACTATATTGAATGTCAACGGTTATAATTTTAGTAACTGTACCACACAGTTAGATTTAACTGTATCACTTTAAAGTTTATCTTCTTAATTATAAGTAGCAAACCAAACATTTTAATAAAACTTTCTGTGATAGGATCCCTTTGGAGACAATTGACATCAATCATTAATACTGTCAATAGAAGTTTTAAAAAACTGGCAATGGCAGGCTCATAGAGGATATTCTACCACTCCTTGCTCTCTCCAGTAATGCCTGTCCTCCCACATGGCGCTATACCATGGGATAGGTATACACAACCACCCTCTGTGTTGGTACTGCAACTCTTGCTACTATTATCACTTGCTTATACGTTTATTTATTGCTCTGAGCTGGATACTCTACTCTTCTCTCCTTGGAGAGGAGAATAGAGCAGTGACAAAATAAAAAACAACAAATAAAATCCTTGCCTTCTTGGTGTTTATATTAACCTGGGGAGAGACAAACAATAAACAAATCCAATGGTGATTAACTGCTATGGCAGAATAGCAAGCAGGTTAGAGAGAAGGGGTGAAGGGGTGTGGAAGTTACAACTATAAACAAGGAGGTCAGTGTGGACTGCCACAAAAGAATGACCTGAAGAAGGTAAGGGAGAAAAGCATGCAGATACCTGAGGGAAAGAGCATTCCACGATGAGGGAAGAGCAAGTGCAAAGGCCCTGAGGCAGGTGTCCACTTAGCATGCTTGAGGAGCAGGAAGACTTTGTGGGTTGGAGAAATAGCAATTGGAAGAAGTATAACAATGCAGTACTGTTACTCTTATAAATACTGGAATCATTACAGTATAAAGTAGTAGATAACATCAGTTCTTCTAAAATATCAATAGGATAATGCAGCCTTTTTTTAAACAGTTTGATTTTTCCACATGACTTTTAGATGTTTGTCCTCTGAAGAAAGGCATTCTCATTTCTACCTAGGCACAGAAATTATTCTACTTGGAATGGTTATTTTGGAATCATGATCCAATGGAATCTATTTTCTTTGGTTCACGATCCAGTATTTTAGTGCTTACAGGTCTGAGTAGTTTCACAATCTGTAACATATAAGACCGAATTTCATCTCTTGTTTATGGGGGAAGCTAGAAGCCAAATTCTCAAGCAATAAGGTTGAGTCATTTGTAGGCACCATTCTTTTCTCCTTCAAGTCTTCTCAGAACAAATTCCTAGGGTTTATGACTCCTTTATTTCTATTCCCAGATAGTTCAACACTTAAATATTATGGAAGCTTGTATTCTCATCCAAATTATGATTTCTATTGAAGTTTTGTTCAACAAAATTCAGGGTTCTGTGTAATAAATTCTTCTGATGTAGATGATATTTTGATTTACTTCTGTAAATATTTTTATAACAGAGTAGAGCATCTAAACAATTGTTAAATGTTTGTCTAGAATCTGCTTTAGAGTAAAGTCTCTGCCAACAACCATTCTTTCTTGCTGTCTGGAATGGGTGACTTTTTCATGCACTTTTCAGTCTGTATTCTCAGCAATAAAAGGATAACAAAACCCAAAGGAGATTATGATTTTAACATACTTTATTTAAAAAGTACACAGTTTTAAATTGGTTTCAATGGGTTTCAAGCAGAAGGGATGCTGCCCACTTGCAGTCCCGTTTCTGATGAAGGATGATAGTAATGTAGCAAACTCACATTTGCATGACTGGCAAAGTAAAAAGATAACTTTTCTGTCAACATATTTTTAAGAGTTTGTATCACGCACAGTTTAAAATCATGAGATGCTGATGGTTGGACTATATTTCATGTCTCCTATGTCGCACCATAGTTTGGTTCACAGTTTATCCATAATTTAGCATGCCAAGAGAACATCTCCATCAGTGTCACCTTGAGAAGAGCATCAAAAGCAGAGGGAACAGGATAAGGACCATCTTGGCCTGGAGATTCGGTGCACCCCCACACTCCCTCGCATTCTCCTACAGGGAAAGGCAGGGTTGGTTAGAGCAGAGATGGATTCCAAGATGCCTTAAACTTCCCAAGGTATGTGGCGTCCCAGATCTCTCCCTGCTCTCCAGCATATGAACAAAATCATTTGGAAACTAGATAATGTCCAGGAAATGGACTTGTGTACATTTCATCACATTAGTTAAGACAATCTCTGACTTCACTTGTCAATGCATAAAATACTCAAAATGACCTTTTGCAAACTACAGTGTAGAACATAAAGAGGTAAAGAGCTGTTGGTAGAGATGTCTGTTGTGATTATTTTATACAAGCAAAATATTGACCTTCTAAGTAAACGATCACATCTCAGATCATTTCAGAGACTCGGCTATGGAAGGTTTTATTAACATGTGTGACTTCTTTTTAATTTCAAGGAAGGGAGGTTCTGTTTTACAGAAATTAAATCATATTATTTACTCCTTTCTGTACCATGATTTTCATCCACTAATTGATAGAAATTTCTCCATGTCCATTATTCTAAGTTTCTTTTATTCTGTCTTTTTTTTTTTCTTACTGATGGTCATTCATCTTCTCATATGTTCTCTACTGCTACAAAGAGTGTTGAATGCAAGTCCTTCCCAAAAAATGATATTTGTTCCTGCTCTGGCCTAAGGCAAAGATGTCCAGGAATGAAAGTGCAGAGCTAAAGGATATTGTTGCCTTCAATGGCTATTGCCAGATATTTCATTGGTACCTGTATTTCTGATCATCCAGTGACTTGTATCTTTCATGTCCTTGGTTAAGTGTTGCTTTTTTTTTAAGATTGTTTTTTTGATGTAGATAATTTTTAAAGTCTTTACTGAACTTGGTACAACATTGTTTCTGTTTCTTATATTTTGGTTTCTTGGCCGTGAGGCATGCAGGACCCCAGTTCCCCAACCAGGGATTGAACTCGCACCCCTTGCATTGGAAGGCAAAGTCCCAACCACTGCACCTCCAGGGAAGTCTCAGAGCTTGGTCTACTTTTAAATGCAGTTTTTGCTTCATCAATTTAAAGAGCTCTTTATGCTTTGATTTATAAATGTTTTCAGGTTCTATAAATTGGATACTGACTCTCAGTTATATTTTTTCATCAAAGGTTATAATTTTTACATAGTTAAATAAATCTGTTTTTCTTCCATATCTTTTGGTCTTGGATAGGAAGATCTCTTCAATACCTAGAATTCCTTTTAAAAATTTTATTGGCGTATAATTGATCTACAATGTTGTATTAATTTCTGTTGTATAGCAAAGTGTACTCTATATATAAAAGTGTTCCCATTTTATTTTCCATTATGGTTTATCACAAAATACTGAATAAAGTTCCCTGTGCTATACAGTAGGACCTTGTTGTTTATCCATCCCATTTATAATAGTTTTCACTTATTAATCCCAAATTTCCAAGCCTCCCCCCACCTCTATATCTGTGAGTTTGTTTCTGTTTTGTAGATATGCTCATTTGTGACATATTTTAGATTCCACATATAAAGGATACATATGGTATTTGCCGTTCTCTTTCTGATTTAGTTAAGCTAGTATAATAATCTCTAGGTTCCTCCATGTTGCTCCAAATGGCATTATTTCATTCTTTTGTATAGCTGAGTAATATTCCATTATATACACACACACTACACATCTTTATAGATTCATCTATTGGTAGACATTTAGATTGCTTCTATGTCTTGCCTACTGTAAACAGTACTGTTGTGAAGATAGGGGTGCATATATCTTTTCAAATGATATTTTTGTCTGTATACATGCCCAGTAGTGAGATTGCTGGATCATATGGCACCTCTATTTTTACCTTTATGAGGAACATTCATATTGTTTCCCATAGTGGCTGCACTAATTTACATTCCTATCAACAGTATAAGAGGGTTCCCTTTTCTCCACATTCCCTTCAGCATTTGTTATCTGTATACCTTTTAATGATGGTCATTCTGACTGGTATAAGGTGGTAGCTCATTGTAGTTGTGATTTGCATTTCTGTAATCATTAGTGATGGTGAGTATCTTTTCATATGCCTGTTGGTCAACTGTATGTCTTCCTTGGAGAAATGTCTATTTAGGTCATCTGCTCACTTTTCCATTGGGCTGTCTAGCTTTGTTTTGTTTTTGAGTTGTATGTTTGTATATTTTAGAAATTAAGCCCTTTCAGTTGCATCATTTGCAAATATTTTCTTCCACCCCTTAGGTTTTCCTTTTGTTTTGTTTATAGTTTTCTTTGCTGTATAAAAGCTTATAAGTTTGATTAGGTCTCATGTATTTATTTTTGCTTTATTTCTATTGCCTTAGGAGAATGACCTAAGAAAACATTGGTACAAGTTATACCAGAGAATGTCTTGCCAATGTTTTCTTCTAGGAATTTTATGGTGCCAAGTCTCATATTTAAATCTTTAAGGCATTTTGAATTTATTTTTGTGTATGGTGTGAGGATGTGTTCTAACTTCACTGATTTACATATGACTGTCCAGCTTTCCCAACACCACTTGTTGAAGACGTTATCTTTTTCCCATTGCATATTCTTGCCTCCTTTGTTGAAGATTAATTGACATAGGCATGTGCATTTATTTCTGGGCTTTCTATCCTGTCCCATCATCCATATGTCTGTTTTTGTGGCAACACCATGCTGTTTTGATTACTGTAGCTTTGTGGCACTATCTTAAACCTGGGATGGTTATGCCTCCTGCTTTGTTCTTTTTTCTCAGAATAGTTTTGGTGATTCTGGGTCTTTTATGGTTACATATAAACTTTAAGATTATTTGTTCTAGTTTTGTGAAAAATGTTGTGGATGTTTTGATAGGGATTACACTAAATCTGCAGACTGCTTTGTGTACTATGTCCATTTTAATAATGCTAATTCTTCCAATCCAGAAGTATGGGTCCGAGCCCTAGAATTTCTTATGAGACCATCATTTACCATTCAAGTCCATTCTATGTTCTCTCCTTTGAACTGAACCTCTGTCATACATAAGATTATCTATTCTGTTCCCCTGACTTCATCCTACTGGGTCTAGAAGCTTAAAGAAAAAAACAGTGGTTTGTTCTTTTTTTGTTGTTATTATTGTTGTTGCTCTTTGGTTTTTTAGTGTTTATCATGTATCTAGTTTCCAAAGCAATTTGTCTTATTAACTTTAAAAGATTTTTACTCTTGTGAATTTAGTGCTAAGTATGCAGTTCTGTGGAGAAGGAAACAGCAACCCACTCCAGTATTCTTGCCTGGGGAATCCCAGGGATGGAGGAGCCTGGTGGGCTGCCGTCTATGGGGTCGTACAGAGTTGGACACGACTGAAGTGACTTAGCAGCAGCAGCAGCATGCAATTCTGGTTTCAAATGAAGTGGTTTTATCGTTTCGGGACAATTGTTCATATTTCTATTTTACATAGACCTTTTACTAGAGCTGATCATTGGACTTTATCAAAAGCCTTTACAGCATATGTTGTTACTGAACTCTCCCTTGAACATAGAAGCAAACACTCTCAATAAATCCCAAATTCTTCTTAGGACTACACTGACTTTAAAATATTTTCTAATATTTAGATAGTTTAAATAACATTAAAATTATTTGGTATTTACAGGTGATATTAACACTCAGCGGGCTCCGATGGCATTTTACAAAAAATGAAGATCTTCTCAGTATCTGTATAGTAATTGGTCTAGGCCAGTTTTCTATTTTCCAGATGGATGTGGAGAATTTTTAAATTGTAATTTTTTTGCTATATTTTAAGTTTTTTTGCCTATAACTTTGAAAGGACATAATTCACCTACATCTATGATAAGTTCACTTTTCTTAGTACAAGCTTAATTTTTTCCCTGATCATCACTTTTGGTGTAAATGTAGTGCCTTTATAGTTGTGACCTCATGTGTTATAGGGGGTTTAAAGGCTTATCATTCCACATTTAGATATTGTGACTCTTGATCTGACATTAGTATTGTGACTTTTGCTTTACATTAATTTTTTATAAGTAAAAGACTGTCTAAAAGTAAGCAAGGGAAAATAATTTTAAACTACAATTTGAAATAAGTAAAACAAGATGGTCAGAGCCACTTTATGTGTAATAGTGGAAAGCGGTAAAACTATAGCACATTTGTAAAAGGGAAGATAGTAAAGAGGCTTTTAAACAATATACGTGAATATAATAAGAAAAGACTATTAAGTACAGACTAAATAAGAAGGCACTGAGAGGCTGAACGTAGAGTGCCATTAGCCTTTCTGTATATTATTTCTTGATCTGCCTGAAAGGGATGACTTTCTCAAGAGTAAACTTTTGAGCCATAGTTCTCTGATGGCTGTGAGATCCTCATGGAGAATCTGATGGGAAAAGAGTAGGAGGGGTGTCAGATTACCTCAGGATGGAAGCCATGACAAGATTCCGGACGCCTTCTGATCTTCTGGGCCTTTAAACGTTCACACTTAAGGGATTCATTATGTTGACTGTAGTTAAGGCATATTTCCAAGATGCTCCTTTTCCTTATTCTGCATTTCAGATGTCAAAACTTGGCACTTAGATCCCTTAACAACTTCTCTCTAACACTGGAAAGAACATCGTCTCTCCCTCTCTACGATTTCTCCCCTAGGTTTCCTTACTGTTGATCCCCCTTACCAGCTTCATTAGTAGCGGCTGGACTGACACACAAAAGGATATACCTGATTTCAATGGGTGCCATGGTGATGGGGGCCACAGACTCACAGAAGCAGCTGCTGTCCACCACCACCATGAACAAATTGCTGCTCGGGATCTGCTGAATGACAAAGGACCTGTTGGAACAAGAGGCAGAGAGATAGTGAGTGGTCATTTCCCATGCCCCAAGTTAACAGCCATGAGGAAAACTTTCCCCAGAGTGGGAGAACTGTTACAGTATTTTGGAAAACAAGTTTCAGAGACTGGTTTACTACTCAAGTTGCCTCTTTCCCTGAGGCTCTTCATTTCAAATCTGAAGGTTCACTAAGAAGACAATAGCTATGTCCATACATAGCTCACACAACTCATCTTGGAAAGACTAGACTTTTACATGCATGCAACAGGAGAGTTAGAGTTGGCTAAATTACCTCAGTTTCCAAGCTCTAAGAGGTTAGGCTTTTCCAAGACTCATTTTCTTCTCCTAGAGCTTAAACACCATTGCAAGTTGCATTTGATGTTCTTCTGAGTGTATTTTTCTCTCCTCCTAATCTCAAGGATAGACTGAACCCATGTCATAGTAATCATAAAACAAAGTGAACTTCCTAGACCTTTCCCTGAATCACTTTGCACAATGTCTGCCCATAACAGAGGTATATTGTTTTGGATGAAATCAATGCTAGTTGGTGAAGGAGCTCCAATCTTCTCAGAGAACAAGTTATGCTGGCACTAAGGCCATATAGCTAGTCATGATTTTGGTGTTTTTGCAGGAGAAGATTGGCACACATACTTAAACTCTGCCATCTTGGGCTTTCCTTCCTCACTTTAAAAACAAAAACAACAAAAAAAAAACTTCCGGGCCCATCTGTACACTTAGTCCAACACAAGCAAGTTGAATGACACCTCTTTCTCATCTGATCCACCACACTGAAATGACAAAGTAATGTCATCATCATGATACTCCTTGCACCAGAAATACTGGCTCTTTGGAGGAACAAGTTGGAGAACAAGTCCCATATTCTTCTAGAGCCAATAGATTAACTAACTATTTATCCCCAAGTCCAGAATCCTGTCACATAAATTTTTATGATATTTTTACCAAATTCAGTTTAGTCAGTTGAACCAGACTATAATCTTAAAAAAAATGGCCAATTTCTCTATAAGTTATCTTTATTCATCTTTCTCTCAATAAATGTATTCTATTCTCTAAAGTACATATAGTATAATAAGATATGACATGAATTTTTATGATCATAATGTACAAGCTGATAGAAATACCAAAAGTATTTGATGAACACATGACTTATTTATTAATAAAATGGGAAAAACTTTTCAGATGTAAGTAATACAGAATATGTTATTTTCAAATGCACAGAACTGCAACACTTTCCAAAGGGCAGAAAGCACCAATTACATATTCTTTTACAGTTGGATAAAATTAGAAATTAATAGCAAAAAAATATAAACAGTGGAAATTAATAGTTAAAATACATCCAGTTAATTCTTGCGAATTTGAGAACAGCCCAGGCTCAAATCTGTGCAGTGTGACCTTAAATATTTTTATCGGGAAAAAAAATCTGCAAATAAATGAACTGTGTTTTTGAAACAAGAAGCCAGAAAAGTAAGAACATACACCTGTACCTGTATCCTACCCTCAGTCTCCCTTGTGGTATACTGGACGGAGGACTGATGCCCCTCTCCAAAGTCCAGTCCTCAGGCTCCTGCAAGGGTGTGACTGATAGAAGAGGAGATAGGTGACCACTGCATATATAAGTAGTTCCTCCTGTCTTTCTAGCCATTCTCTTCAGTTTACACAAAACTCCCTTAATTTACCTTTAGCTACTACCCTGTTTTCCTGTCCTCATTTATAGTACAACTCCTAAGAAGAGGTATTGACAATTGTGCTCTCTCTCTCCTTTTTTTCTCTCTTTCTCTCTCTTTCAGTCTTTCTACTTCCTCACTTCTTTCCTTTCACAAATCTACTTCAATAAGTTTGTTGTCCTTACCACATTCTTGAATCAGTTCTTGTCAAGGACACCAAATAAACAACCTCACTGCCTTTCTTCTCAAATCTCTTTGCCTCCACTTCCTCCTTACCTGCTCACTGTCTGCCCCCTGACAGCAAACTGTGGTTTCCATGGGAGAAAAGTTGCCTATGTCTGCCCATGGTCATCTTTTATCCCCAGCACCTAGAGTTATGCCTGGGACAGAGAAGGTGCTCAGTAAATATTTGCTGAGTAAATGACAGAAAGAATTTATAAAGATAAAAGAAGAAGAAAACACAAGTAAAAATGTGAAGATAACCAAAAGAATCAGACTTAAAAGAACAAGGACATAAGTCCACTTCTGACACTCCTGATCAAGAAAAAGAAGTTACAAAATTACATTAAAACCCAAGAGAGACAGAGGCATTGTAAACATTTTAAGCGAGTATTATCTATATCATTACAAATAATTTGAAAACTTAGAGCAAACCTACGTTGGAGGATAATGTATAAATTATCAACATTTGGCCAGGCTATAAAAACACAAGCAAACCAAATTCATGAAAAAAACCTGAAATGCTCATTGAGAATCTACCCACAAATGAAAACTACCAAATCACCCAAAGAACAGATATCACTGTGTTAGTAGAAAATCCATATGAATCCACTGACCAACTATTAGAACACAGAAAAGAACCAAGCAAGCTAACCAGTTACATAATCAGCATATAAAACCACAGTCTTTCCTTGACACTGGCAATAACCAATGAAAAAATATTTATGAAATAAAGAACCATTGATAGCATCAATAATTACTATGAAATGCCCAAGAATAAATCTAGTAAAAGATGTTTCTTTATAGAGAAAATGATCAAACTTTACTAAACATAAAAAAAAACCCTAATTCCACAGTGGTGGTGAAAGGGAACAGTTATATATTAAAAGTGTCATTCTCTTTCAAGTAATCTTTTAATTCAAACTAATCTCAATAAAATCCAAACAGGAATTTTGATGGAATTTGAGGTGATGAACCTAAGATTCATTCATAAGATTTCATATAAATATAGTCTGGACAACTGTATAAAATTGAGTTTATAAGAAAAGAGAGAGAAGAATGAAATTGTTTGCCCCTAATTAGTATTAAAACCCATGAGATAATTTACAGAAGAGGAAACACAGATGGACAGCTGATATGTAAAAGGGGTCCAATCTCACTAAAATTAAGTATGTGTAAATTAAAATGAAATTGAAATAATCAAAATCATTTTTTACCATCAGAATGTCAAAACTTAATGGTAATATCATATGACTGAGAGTTTGAAGAAGTGACTATTATTTTATACTGTTGGTGGGAAGGCAAACTTTTATAGGCAATATATGAATAATTTGTTACTGTTTCAGTGAAAATGATTTCGATCCTACTTTTCCAGTAGTTTTACTTCTCAGTAAGAGAAATTATTGTTCAAGAACCCAAGACAACATATAAAGATGCTCTTGGTAACCTTGTTCATGGAGAGAAGGAAAAAACAAAATCCATCTCAAAGTCCATCAGTAGAGGAATGATTAAATAAGCAACAGTGTATCTGTTCTATGGTTTACCTGGCGACAGATGAAAGGGTAAAAGATGTCTATTTAGTGTTAAGAAATATTATCTAAAACACAGTAAGTGGGAAAATAATGTTGCAAAACTATACGTAAATATGTTTAGGAATATTTCAAAATACTCATCTAAACAGTATTTGATTCTGCTACAGAGAACAGGAAAAATAAATGGGATGGATAAGACTTATCATTTGTGTTAGAAATAACATGAGATAACACAGAAGGAATAAATGTGCAAAACAAGTGGAACACATGTGGGTAGAACACAAAAAAGTTCACAACATATGAAGTGTCTTTCTAGTGATAAAAGGAATGGAAGGACCGAGTGAAATTAAATATTTTTTAAGGCACACATCATGTCATCTCCAGACTGACAGCCATCATCTATGTTTTCCCTCAAGTCAACCCACTAGCAACTCCCTTTCTCTACCTGAGACACATAGATAGAAGTCATGCCTGCTCAACAGATTGGAGGCAGTTTACAAACTTGACCTTTCATCTCTCCAAAAAGCAAACATGTATTGGCTCCATGCACGTTCTGTCTACTGAACTCCCATCCCTATCCTCAAGTTTGATCCTCCTATCATACCATCAGTGGGAGAGAGGGCAAGGGAGGAGGAGATGGAGGGGAGAGAACAGGATGGCAGTGGTGGGAGAGAGGAGAAGACTGGGAATAACTGTCCATGGAAACAAACAGAATCTATAACACTGGAGTTCTTTATAAGGAGAATGTGTACAGGTATGCTTCAAATCTGTATTGTATTCCATTCAAACAAATGGAATATTGTGCTGGGAGCAAAGAGTATTGACTTTCCTATTTCAAAAAAGAGAAAACTGGGACTCAGAGAGCATAAGTAAACTTCTACAGAAGCTATATGAAAAAAGATGTGATTGTGTCCATTTCATAGATGGGGAAACAACAGATTAAGTGACTTCCTAGAGAAACAGGCAGAGCTGCACACCTCTGGAGCCCAGGCCTGTTGTGGGGCTGCAACCATAGGCAACCAGCTTTCTGTCTTGTACTGGAATTATTAGTGCTCAAGCCCCTTGAGGGCAGACCCAGACTCAATATGGATGCTTAATGACAACCAGTAAAAGACATTATTCCTTTTAACACATTACGCTGCAAGGTGAAGACTCCCCAGGTGGGCTCATGAAGCTCCTCAGTAACCCCCCACTTATACCTCCAGTCCTAGGAGATGAAAATCTTTGCAGGCAGCTATTACTGCAGTGGAGGAAAACAACCCCCTATGAAGGATTTGCCAGCGGAAAGATTAACTGCTTTTCCATATTTTAAAGACTTACTGTCTGCTTATTAACATGGTTCTTTCGAGGGGTCTGGCCAATGTTAGCTGTACATTTATGTGCACAATGTGTATTTATGGCCCAGGGTGCAGGGTTGAACTTCATAAAACACACCTCCGTCCAGCTGGGCCCAGCAGCCAGACTGACATCACTGTGCAGAGGAAATGTGGCCTGGGGGGTTGGCCTGCGGGCCAGAAAAGGCGGAAGGGAAATGCCTCAACAGAGAACAACAGCGGTCGTTTCCAAGCAGAGATAGGTCAAAATGCGTGAAATAAATTAGGTCCTCAAGGGAAACAGAGTAGGGAAAAGGGAAGCAATTTTGATGTGTCCATTGCCGGAACTGAAATAACCCAGTCCTCCCTCTTCCATTCACAGCAGACAGAGAAAGAACTACAGGAAAAATGATGATGCAATTTTAAGACAGTCTTCCTTGACAAGAGGGACTATCTGCCAAGGAGGCTTTGCTACCCAGATGAGGAAAGCGGTTGCACTGCTCCCCCCGAATGCTGCCTGGACAAGCATGTGTGGTAGTGGTGGTGGGGGGAACCTATAGCTAAGCTCCCAGAGGACCCCAGGATGCACACTTGGGGAACTTGGTTGGTTTGCTTTTCATTAACTGGGTACAAAATAATGGCTTAAAAAATAATTGGGCAGGACAGAATCTTAAAACCTTTTAAACTTTTTTAAATCTTTCATCAATTTTTATCATTTACAAATGTTTCATATTTTATCTGAAGATAAAGGACAATGAGTAAGTCTCAGGGAACTGATTTGAATCTGACAATGATCATGTTCTAGGTTGTACTATTCTCCAAGTGGATTGGGTATGTGGGTCTCCAAAGGACCCTACTCTCTTTGGAGGTGGGGAGATGTTTGTTTTCTCCAATTGTGCCCCTAAATGTCCTACACTGACCCAGGCCCATAAATTGTGGAGAGCAAGCACTGGGTGACAGGTGGCTTAAATTTAAACTAGAAATTAAATATTGAGGCTGTCTTCCAAGCCATAGCCGTGGTATCCTGTGGCATGGGAAAAGTAAAACGGGAATACCAGCACTTACTCACGGTTCAGTTCAAACAAGGTGAATGAAGAGCAGGGCCTCCACTGCTCACACTCAAAAGTGTCAGGGAAATTTCACAGGTGAATCACATTAGCATGTCAAGGCACATGTAGTTCTAAAATATTTAAGCTGCTTCAGGGCACAGAGAAAGAAGAAAATACTCTGAATTCCTTTTATCAAGGACCTTGATATAAAATCTGACCAAGATTATACAAAAAAAGAAAAGAAAGAAAAGCTATAGAATAATCTTTTTTAATGAATATTGATGCAAAGATCTTAAATGAAATGCAGCAAACACAGTTCAGTGGGACACTAAAATATAGCACACAGCATGAGGATTAACCCAGGAATGCAAATGAACAAGCTTACTGAGTTGTCTCAGCTTAATAGAGATAGCAACATGAAACAATTTTTTTTTTTTTTTTCAGCCACATGGTGCAGCTTGTGGGATCCTAGTTACCTGATCATGGATCGAAGCTGGCCCTCGACAGAGAAAATGCAGAGTTCTAGCCACTGAAAAGTGAAAGTGAAAGTGAAGTTGCTCAGTCGTGTCCGACTCTTTGCAACTCCATGGACTGTATATCCTACCAGGCTCCACCGTCCATGGGATTTTTCAGGCAAGAACACTGGAGTGGGTTGCCATTTCCTTCTCCAGGAGATCTTCCCCACCCAGGGATCGAACCCAGGTCTCCCGCATTGTAGACAGACGCTTTACCATCTGAACCACCAGGGAATTCCTGAAACAATTTTTTGTCTCTATTTTCAACCCCACTGTATTGAATTCTTACTTTCTCAACTCTAAATGATACTGCGTATAGATTCTCTAACTTTCTGACCACTTGAGGTTAATAAAATTAGTCCGATCTAGTTTACTACTTTAATTTCATATCTAGTTTGAAGCTCTACACTTGTCATTCCTTCAAGGTCCTATTTTCTAGCTACTTCAGTCATTTGGGATAGGGAAAATGGAGCAGCAGAGAAGCAAACTTTTCCTACTCACCAGGCCTTGGTGCAATCTCTCACCACAGCTTTTGTAACAGCTTGGCCTCTGGTGTCCTCCGTATGGCCCAGCACCCCAATGCTGGCTTTTTGGTGAGGTTATTGTGGATTCTCTTGAGAACCTAGAGCTTCTCAACACAGCTCCAACATGACCATCCATGCAGTTCTTGCCTTCAGCATTCGCCCCACAGCCTCTTGCCCTTAGTGTGTGCCTCACCTGGAGAGCAACCCTTTGTTGAGTTTAAGCAAAATGGCGGGAATCTTCCATGCTGTCCACCTGTCCCCTGGGAAACAGGTATCTTTGCTGGCCCAGCCATAGGCAACTTGCTCTTTCCCCAAGCCTAGGCCTCTCTCTCCAGATCTCTTTCTCCTGTTCAGACAGGGCACATAATCTCACCTGCCACCCAGCAGACATTTGGCTGGTGCTGGACTTGCCCTCTTTCAGATACTCCCAAAACATGGAAGACTCTTAGAGAATTCCCCACCACCCATCTGGACCCTAGCAGGAAAAAGTACTCCCTGGAGGAAAACATCTCTTTCTATGAACCCCGATCTCCTTGTTAGGCCCCTCACTCTCTTCTTGTGGTAGACTTAAAAATGGACCAGTTGTTAACCTTAAAACAAACTTGAGAGTGGGGGTTGGGGGAGGGTTTCCAATTCTAAATTAGAGCCAGCTAAATGGTTGTTCCCTTTAGAAACTGTGGTGCTCACATCACTTTGTCCTCAGTCTGGGGCTACAAGGAGGCCCCACTTTACCTCTTCACATCCTTCCAGGAAATGTACTCATGTAAGACATCATATCCAGAGTTGGAAAAGAGAGAGCACTGTGCAATCTGTCTAATAGTTGCCTACAAGACATTTGACAAAAATCCCATCCCTGAAAACAGTCCTCAAGAGAACAGAAATAGGCACTTGATTGTGAACCAAATTTAGCATCATAGTGCGGGACAGAAAACTCAGAGCTGTCTATTTAGACTCATGAAGGCATGGAGGCTCATTTTCCCCCTTTATTATTTGCCATTGTTTAAAAAACATCAACGTCTGCAATTAAACCAGAGAAATGAGGGATGATTAAATGCTGGAACAAAGGGAGTATTCATAGGTACCTAAAACATGCCCTTATCCCCATTTTCAATCATTATTCCCCCTGGTTCCCTTTATCTCTTACTGGTGCCACCATCTAATGAGTCACACAGATTAGAGATCTTCATGCTATTCACAGGGCTTTCCTCTTTAACATCATCATGCCCTGATTTGACCATTTCCTCAATACTTCTCAAACCCATCCTTTCACCTCCCATCCTCAGGGCCAGCTTTATGGGCAAGTGACCAGTACAGTTACACAGGGAGACAGTGACAGAGCAGTTACTCTTAGAAGGCCTGGCCACTTCGGGTTTACTGCTCTGCAGGCAGGGCTATCTTGAATTTTTTAATCTTATCTTTGAATTTGTGTTTTATAAGTGAAGTCCAAGGGAGAATGGGGCATGCATGAGGGGTATGAAAAGTGAGAGGTTCCTAGTTGCCTGGCTCCTGCCCTGGACCACCAACCTTATCACCCTCCAGCCCTGGCAAAGTGCTGGCTGCAGGAATAGCGAGCATCAAGGCCTGGCGGGTGTGGAGGGGAGGGAGCTGCACCATAGCATACATACATAGTACCACAGCATTTTCAACCAGAGACCTAACAGGAGTAAACTTCTCACTTACTTCCTTCTCCAGGTACCAAGTGTGTCTTGATGCTAAAATGCAAACCCACTGGGGATTGACCATCCACCATGAGATGATGTGGTGGGCCCATGGAGGGGAGACTGAGTCTTCTTCTCTAAGCAGGACATGGCACCTCAGTCCTGTGCTAGTGGAAAGGACCCCCAGCACTAGCTGCACATCCCACTGAGCAACAGAGACAGAATCCAGGATGTCTGTGAGGATCTGCACCTACCCAGTGAATGTCCCTGTGCCTGAAGGAGCAGGATATTAAATAGGTGATTAAAAGTGTCATGACAGGTTAAGAAAGACCACAGAAAAAAGGAAATGCTTTTATCTTTCGGAACTTTAATAACACCATTTTCCTGGTTTTTGAACAAGCAGGCCATATTTTCACTTTGTACTGTGCCCCATATATTATGCAGCTGGCCCTGCCACCCTGCTTGATTTTTAGCATACCTTCCAAGCAGTTTCCCTGACTTAGCCTTTTCTCCTTTCTTGAGGAGGTGGAATCCTTCCCCTTCTTCCCACCCACCCATGGCCCCCTCGCATGAAGTCAGTGGTCTACAGTGGACTGAAACTAGCCCTGTTTGAGCCAGTGTACTCTCTCTTCATCCCCATGTGTTCAACTGCCCTGGCATGTGAGTTGGCGTGCTCCTTCCCGACAGCCAGGCTTGCTGACCTACCATGGGTCCTTGAATGCACTATGCTTCCTTTCCTTCAGTACTAAGGTTGAAGCAAAGCTCTACTAGTCTGAGTGGCTTGCTGGAATTTCCTGGGGGAGCTTTTCACTTCACTTTAAACTCATGCCTAGACTTCACCTAAACCAAATTACATTAGCATCCCTCAATGTTAGTACCAAAGCTTCTGTATTTTTTAAGCTACTTGACTGATTCATACTGGCCTGGATAAGCATTCCTCAAACTCACCATGCTACAAATGACTTGGGATCTGGTTGAAATGCAGATTCTGTTCAGTAGGACTCGTATGGCACCCATGATTCTGCCTTTCTCATCTGCTCCCAGATAATGCTGATGCTGCTCGCTCAGGAATCAAAGGGCTGAGCGTTGCAGTCATTTCTTCCCAAACCCTTGGAGAACCCTGATTCATTTCTAAATGACTGACTGTTATTTTTCCTATGAAGTGCTCCTGCACATGAGGAAGTAGGTCCTCCTTCATTCTCCCGTGACCTGTTGGAGGTACCTGGATCACCCATACATACACACTTCTATATGTGTGTGGAGTGGAATCGCCTTTTCCCCCTCTTGTACCACCACACTCAAAAAGGCTAGAACATAGACATCAACACTCTAGGCTACATTTAGAACCATATGAACACTGTAAATTATGGAAAATTATCTTTTGGTAATACTGGCAAACACATGGAAGAGCTATCCTATAGAGCAAGTAAAGATGAGGTTCAGCAAGAGGCCCCTCTGGGTGTCGGATAGGAGGCATTCTGGTTAAAAATGCATAACCTGGACCTAATCATAGATAACGTCAGACACACCCAAACCCAGAGACATTCTACAAAATGCCCAGCCTGCAGATGTTAAGGAAAAGTGAGGCATCTACTCTAGATGGAAGGCATCTGGAAAGGTGTGACAACTCAATGCAATATGTGGTCCTGAATTGGACCCTCTAGTATGAAAGGCATTCCCGAGACCATTAATGAAACTTGAATGGAGTTTTCACATAAAGGGTATACTGGAGTTCTTTGTACTGCCCTTCACATTTTCTGCCTTTTGAAACCATTTCAGAATAAAAGTATGTGGAGTTGGCCAAAAGATAACATCTTATGGAAAAATCCAAATGAACATTTTGGCCAACACAAGAGAAAGGAAAAACAATGAAATATTAAAAAAAAAAAAAAGCCATGAACAAAACAAAGAAAAAAACAAACAATGAATCCCTATTATAAACTCCAATCGGAAGTCATGATGACGGATGCTTCAAATTTCAGGAGTTATTTGGCCACCAAGCCGCTGCTCCCCTATGGGCCCCATGATATAGCTTATTCTATTCTAAGGTTCTCCTGGAGTAGGAAATGGCAACCCATTCCGATATGCTTGCCTAGGAAATCCCATGGACAGAGGAGCCTTGCAGGCTACAGTCCATGGGGTCTCAAAGCTTCCAACATGACTGAGTGACGGAGCGCACGCGCGCGCGCGCGCACACACACACACACACACACACACACACACACACACACACAAGGTTGGTGGCAGGAGGGGCTGATTTATTTAACAATACAGTAGGTGAGCAAGCCAGCCGGAGTCTTCTCTCCTTTCCTCCCTCCCTCTCGTTCGTTTCTCTCTTCCTTTCTTTCTTCCTACCTTCCTCATTCCTCTATCTCTGTTCATAACCAGACAGAGTTACTTTTTTTTTTTAATTTAGAAAATTTGGCCTCCTTCTAGACTTCCGAGAGTGAGAAATAGATCTTGATTTTTGTTTTCTATGCATCAGCTCAGTACTAAAGCTTACTGACTAATGATGAAAAACGAATGAAAGACAAAAATATAATCCAAAGTAGTACAAGCTCCAAGGCAAGTGAGTAGTGCATAATAAAGTACAAGGTTTAGCAGGCCAGAACTGTTTATTTGAACAATTGTTCAAGATCTAAAACCCCTTTACTTCCAGCTGATTTCAGGAAAAAAGAGGTCCCTGCCCTACCCGCTACAGCAGTTTTCTTTGATATTCAATCTCCCTTCTTTGGTACCAATACCCTACTCTTTGTGCAGGAATCCACCCTTCCTCCAGGCAGCCCAGGTGCTTCTGAGGAGCTAACCCTGCCCAGACATGTTACCTGGGCCTGAACTGATTAGGACAACTTCTTCCCCTGAAAAAAGTAACTGGTTCAGAAGTGGGCACTGGACCTAAGTTACTCCAATCAGACTGAAACCCTAAACGCTTTTATTTCTACTCTCAACACATAAGAACAAGGAAACTTTCAGCCTTTGGAGAAATGGGAAGTCTTCTTATGCTCATGGATGGAAAAAAGGCAAGGAGACAACCTGGGTCTTGGTCCTAACCTGTGGGAAGCTGCAGTAAGCCTACACCTTACTTTTCTGTTGAAGCTTGCTTGAGATGAATCTTCTGTTATTTGTAAATGAAACGATAATAGATAGCACACTCTTAAATTCCTTATGATGGTTATTATGTTGCCTGATCAAATTATAATTGGAAAACTTAGGTGTTAGGGAACTGAGCCTTAGCACATCATGATGGCTTCTGGCAGGTGTTCCTCAGATGGCCTGCCAGGAGCCAGACTGGTTCAGGCCTTCCCTGCATCATTTCATTAGAGTGGGAAATGTGCTGTATTTTCATAGTTAAGAGCTGAGATTAAATGGGACAAGCATATTGTCTTTGTTATACTTATTTATTCAAAAATGTATATACAATGGACATATTATGGCTTTACATTTGTGACTCGCTGATGGGAAGTGCACACAAAGAACTCAAATGATGCTTTGTCTGCAGGGCAGTGTCCCACGGTGGTATTTATTATACTGTAGACAGAATGAGTCCAAAAGACCCATAATAATGACTTTCACTCATCCTCAGCCCCACCAAGGATTTGTTGAGATTTATGGTGCCAACTCAGAGCCTGAAAATCACTTGGGCAGGAAGTGATTCTTTGGCATTATCAGCCCAAGGCAGGCGGCAAGGAAAGCTATTTTGTGTTTGAAATGTGGGGGAAAGAGCCCCATAAAAAGAAAAGCAAAAATGACTCAGTTTTCTTTTCTCATTTCAGAAGAAGAAAATCTCAAAAGAGCTGACAACAAAAGATACTTTAAAAACTCGGCTATTATTTTAGCTTTTTGGTCTTTTAATTATTTATTTATTTTTTTGGTACTAGCATCTTCAGTAAATCCTCTTAATTACGACATGAACCATTTTCTTCTAATCCCTTAAGAAGAGTAAGGAATTTGTTAAATATTTTCTCTGGAACTATTAGTGTCTTTTCTTATAAATAATGAGAATAAGGGCTAACATTTATGGAGTATTTATCTAGTGCCAAGCACTTTTCTAAGCAGTTCCCCTTTAATCTTCACACCAACTCAAAGAATTATCATCTTAAAGATGAAAATATACATGCTTTGATAAGTTAAACATTTCTCCAAATCCTAAAACCCATCAAATATCCAAGTACCAAAACTCTATACAACCAAACCTATTTGACTCTAAGTCTTTATTTTAATGATTACACTTTAATCACCATCATCGTCATCCCCACCATCGCAGTCATCACCATTTACCATTTACTGAGCCCTTACCATAGCAGTCATTGTGTGAAGCTTCCTTTCTTTTTCTACCTAAAACTGGTTTATTTCACAACAGCTCTAGGAGGCAGGTCATATTATTCCCAAGTTATAGAAAAAAACACCTGAGATTTAGAGAACATAAGTAATCTGGCCCCATCTTGCTTTAAGATAGCACAAATAACATGTATCAGAGCCAAGTTCTGGATTTAAGATATCAGACCTTACTCCCACCATCTTACCCTATAAAAATCAAATATTACACGGAAAAGTATACTGGGTAAGTTTCACTGATAAACTAACAGAGAACCTGTCTCTTGATTGAAGGATTCAAATTGACAGTACCTTGGATTCATAGTTACAATCTTCCACTTTCTAGCTTTACACTATCTTCTACAATCTTCAGGTGAAAAGCTGGTTTCATTCAGCAAAATAGAACAACATCATAATGAACCATCAGGAGGTCTAAATAGACTCCGAAGTAAAAAGAATTCACGAGGGAGTTAAACATCTAATTTTAACTGGAAAAGTCATATTTTATCAATAATAATTGCTTTCTAAAAACATTTGACATCTTGCATTACATGGGGAAAAAAAGCATTTTGTCCATCACATTATGTTAAGAGAAAATAAAACAATGAGGCTAAGTATCAGTCTTGCATAGAAAAAAAAAGCCTGGAAGGAAATACTGTCATTGTGATTTAGTAGCTAACCTGTGTCCAACTCTTTTGCAACCCTATGGACTGTAGCCTGCCCGGCTCCTCTGTCCATGGGATTTCCCAGGCAAGAATACTAGAGTGAATTGCCATTTCCTTCTCCAGCAGATCTTTCCAACCCAGGGATCAAACCTGTGTCTCCTGCTTGGCAGGTAGATTCTTTACCACTGAGCCACCTAAATACTTTTACTTATCAGAGGTTTACAGATGAAGGAACTAGGTAACTTGCCTGAAGTTACTGAACTGATAGACATGGAGCTGAGATTCAGATCCAGACTATTTGGCTTTAGAGTGTAAGCATCAATGTCTCTGCCTCAGTTCTCAGTGGTGAAAATGCAAGTGATTTTTACTTTATTCTTTCTGTATTTCTCTACTGTTCAGTTTTCTACAATGAGTAGAAATTACATTTAATGGGAACCAGAACCATGGAATAATAGCTTTCTATTTTTCAGACTACAGACATACATATTTAGAAAACTAGATCTCAGTAATCAGCATCTGCTTTACAATCTCAGGTGTGAACAAAAAATTAAAATCAGGTGATATTCATCCAAAATCATTAACTGAAAGAACACAGAAGTACCTCCTTAGTGGTCTTGCCACTCTCTTCTGTGTGACCAATTTGACTATATATCCTCGAGGTAAGTTCCCATCAAAGAACCCTCTCTGAGCGACACTATAATATCATCTTTAACACTGCCTGATCTACAATTGAAACTCAATATATTTTCACTGACTGAAACAAAGCCTGAACCCATACTTTCTTACTTTGATGCTTTCTGAATAATATATTTTGTAGCACTGAATCAGTTTCCCAGGGAGTCAGACAAATCATGTAGTTTGGTATACTTTGAGACCTGACTTCTGAAACCAATGTTTCCAACCAGTCCCATCACTATTAAACAGTTCCTTATCACAAAACAGTATACTTATTCATTTTGAAGAATGTAAGCACTGAAGGTAGGGCCATCGGGAAATTCCAAGAGAGAAACATGTAATTCAGAAATGCTAAGGCAATGTTGTAGGTTTGAAAGATTAGTGTTCACATAGATTTTTGTGACTACTGGTGAGATACTCCAACACAGAAGAAAAAAAGGTGTCCCAGAATAAAAATGAGAACTGTTCTCCCATATCCACATAAAAATATCAATGTGGAGTAGATATGAAGAATAAAATGAAGGAGGGGAGAAGAGCAGAGGGTACTAGAAAGCTGACTGGTTCAAAAATCAGTGGAGTTGAATCAAGCTCCCGGAGTGAAATTAATAAGAAAACCACCTTGGGAATTATCCTCTTTCCTCTCTCAGCCTAGTTTTCCTATCTCAAAAGTGATTTCTAAGGTATCTTCCCAATGTAACATCTGCTAAAGTACTTGGCTTTCACATCATTGATTCCTCCCTGCAGAGAAACTCTGACATTTCTCTAAGCTGACACAATAGACTTCGATTAGCACTATCAGCTTTTCTTTTGTTTAGCTCCCTCCACTGCAAAAACTAAAATGAATTACACCTACATTTCTTTTTTATTAAAAAGATGTTTAGTTAAAATCCAAAAATTCTAAATGCTAAATTAACCTAGGGTGACACTTATGATTCTAACTAGTGCAGAGAAATTCTATACATGATAAAGGTAAAAAATTTTAATGAATAAATACTATATTCCAGGACTAGGGGCAAAGATGAAATAGACCTACTAAAACCTTAAAACCAAACTCCCAAAGAGCTAGGTGATCCAATGGTAATTTGCATTGTAATGTACATTCAAGCTTATTCGCCAAAGGAAGAAAAGCAAACTCCAGGGCATGGACAATGTACCATCCACAATACTGTGTGAAAAAATAACTCTGTGAGTGTGTGTGTGTGTGTGTGTGTGTGTGTTAATTGCTCAGTCTGACTCTTTGCAACTGTAGCCTGCCAGGCTCCTCTGTCTGTGGAATTTTTCAGGCAACAATACTGGAGCAGGTAGCCACATGAAGAAGTAATAAAACATGACAAAACATTCAGGAGAAAAATCAGCTAATTAAAAAACCAAGACATGACTCAAATGTTAGAATTAGTAAATGTGTAGATGCAAAAATATATTTATGTTAATGAACCTAAAACTATAGATATATTGGGCAAAGGAATGAAGGAATTCCAACAGAAATATGAAAACTGCACAAAATCACCAAATATAAATCCTAAAGCAGAAAGAATACAATGCCTGAAATCTAAAATACAGTGAATTTTAGCTGATAAAGAAGATGTGGTTGATATATACACATATATAAAAGAACATTAATCAGCTATAAAAATTATGAAATTTTGCCATTTGCAACAACATGGACAGATGATGGACCAGGAGAGTATTACACATAGTGAAAAAAGTCAGACAAAGGCAAATACTATAGGGCATCAGCTACATATGGGGTCTAAAAAATGAAACAAATGAATTGAATAATAACAACTACTGAATCACTATGCTGCATACTGGAAACTAATATTGCAAATTAATATAGGTCACCACCTCCCCTTCACCACCATGGTGTCTGACTCTTGTGACCCCATGGACTGTAGCCCACCAGGCTTCTCTGTCCATGGGATTCTCCAGGCAAGAATACTGGAGTGGGCTGCCATTTCCTTCTCCAGCGGATCTTCCTGATGCAGGAATCAAACCTGGGTCCCCTGCATTGCAGGCAGACTCTTTACCGACTGAGCTATGAGGGAAGCCAATTATACTTGAATACAAAAATAATAAAATAAAATGAAATTCATTGAATAGACATTAAAAACTGACTAGGCACAATAGAAGAAAAGATGAATAAATGTCAAGCCAAGTTAACAGCAACCACCAAACTAGAAAACAAAAAGAGGGAAAAAAAGATGCAGGCAACGGCACAGTACCAAGCAGTGCAACACACCAGAATTTGGAACCTCAGCTGAGCAAAGAGAGACTGGGCCAAAAAAATACAGACAAATATATCAGGTTGCTTAAAATGAGAGAGAAGAATTGGGAGTTCATTTTCATAAGGTATGTGCATCACACATGAAACAATATTATCTGAAGATAAACCATGAGGAATTAAAAATGTATTAATATGTTATAAACCTTACTATATTCATTTAAAAAATCTACTTGAAAACCATGTGATGACCCTGTAGCAGGAAAAAATGGAGTCATAAAACATTAAATATAAAACAAGGTAGGAGAAAAAGAGGAGAAAAGAAACAAAGAACAACAAACAGAATACAGCTAGAAGGATGGGAGCTTTTAAGCCAAACATATCAATAGCTAAATTAAAAATCAATGGTCTAAACATTACCAATTAAAAGAAACTGACATACTGGAGAAAAAAGTGAGATACATCTATACACTGTCTATAAGAAACCTTGTAATTATGAACACATAGATAAGTTCAAAGTAAAAATATGAAAAGAGGTATATCATGAAAATACTACCTGAAAAAAGGTGCAAAGACTATATTAATATAAAGAAGGATCTCACAGAGAAATTAGAAAGTTAATTCATCAAAATGTATAATAACATATATACTAAATGCTGTTAGGTATATACACATTTAGGATTATTATGCCTGAAGCAAAAACTAATAAATCCTGAAAGGAAAAATAGACAAATTCACAATTATGCTTGGAGACTGTAACAGTCCTCTTTTGGTAATCAATACAGATAGCAGAACAAGTGGGCAGAAAATTGTTCAGGATATAGAAACAATTTTACCTAACTGACATATATAGAACACTGCAATTAACAAGAGCAAAATATACATTTTAAAAGAATGGAAACCCTCACCAAGCTCAATCATGTTATATAGGTCATAAAGCAGATCTTTGCAAATTTAAAAGAACTGAAATTATACAAAGAATTTTCAAACCATAATGAGATTATACCCAAAATAAATTATAGAAAGCTTTCTGGAAGACCCCCAAATATTCTGAAATTGAACAACATATTTCTAAATAACCTGAGGTCAAAGAGAAAGTTTCAGAGAAAATAAGAAAATCATCATGCTGTACACCTAAAACTAATGTAATGTCCTATGTCAATTATATCTCCAGTTTTAAAAATTGGCAAAACAACTAAATAGACATTTCATTGAATAAAATATATGGAGGGCAAACAGGCACAAGAAAAGAAGTCTAAAATCATTATCCAGTAGAGAAATGCTAAGCTACAATGACATGCCCGTGTGCTGTTCTCAGAATGGCTAAAATAAAAGTAAATAAATATAAAGGACAATATCAAAAGCTGGCAAGGATGCAGGGCAACTGAAACTGTCATACACTGTTGGCAAAAAAGGCAAAATCGTACAGCCATTTTTAAATTTAATTTGGCAATTTCTTATACATTTAAACATACAGTCCTGAAATTCAACTCCTAGGTATGCATTCAAGTGAAATGACAACTTGATTTCATATAAACGACGTGAATGTTTACACTGGTTTTATTCATAATCATTAAAAATCCAAACAACCCAACTGTCTGTCAACTGGAGAATGGATAAACAAACTGTGATACATACGCTGGCCTACTATTCAATAATAAAAAGGAATTAACTGCTGTTCTAAGACATAACAGCCTTCCCAGGTGGCTCAGTGGTAAAGAACCCATCTGCCAATGCAGAAGACACAAGAAATGTGGGATTGATCCCTGGGTCCAGGAAAATGCCCTGGAGGAGGAAAGGGCAACCCACTCCAGTATTCTTGCTGGGAAAACCCCATGGACAGAGGAGCCTGGGGGCTACAGTCCATGGGGTTGCAAATAGCTGAACACAACTGAGTGACTGAGCACACACATAAGATATAACATGACAAAATCTCAATTGTATTACATCAAGTAAAAGAAGTCAGATTTGAAAGGCTACATTCTACATGATTTCACTTACATGATATTCTGGAAATGGCCAAATCATGGGGACAGAAAACATCACTGTTTGCTAGCAGCTGTGCTTTGGGGATGGTGTTGACCACAGTGGGGTATCTCAGGAAAATTTTCTAGAGTAGTGGAACTGCTATTAATATATCTTGATTGTGATGCTACATATACAACTATAAGTATTAGTCAAAATTGATAGGATTCTATGCCAAAAATAACAAATTTTATCATCAGTTTCAGTCAGTCAGCTCAGTCACTCAGTTGTATTCAGTTCTTTGTGATCCCATGGACTGCAGCACACCAGGGTTCCCTGTCCAATTTTATCATATATAAATTAAAAATATGAAAAAATACAATGAATTATATCATAAACTTATATGCAGAGCCCATCACGCAAAATCCCGGGCTGAATGAAGCCCAAGTTGGAATCAAGACTGCCGGGAGAATTATCAATAACCTCAGATATGCAGATGACAGAAAGCGAAGAGGAACTAAGAGCCTGTTGATGAAAGTGAAAGAAGACAGTGAAAAAGCTGGTTTGAAACCCAACAATCAAAAAACTAAGACCATGACATCTGGTCCCATCACTTCAGGGCAAATAGATGGGGAAACAATGGAAACAGTGACGGATTTTATTTTCTTATTTTCCAAAATCACTGCAGATGGTGACTGCAGCCGTGAAATTAAAAGACACTTGCTCCTTGGAAGAAAAGCTATGACCAACCAAGACAGCATATTAACAAGCAGAGACAATACTTTGCCAACAAAAGTCCATATAGTCAAAGTTATGGTTTTTCCAGTAGTCATGTATGGATGTGAGAGTTGGACCATAAAGAAAGCTGAGCACCTAAGAATTCATGCTTTTGAACTGCAGTGTTGGAGGAGACTCTTGAGAGTCCCTTGGACTACAAGGAGATCAAACCAGTCAATCCCAAAGGAAATCAGTCCTGAATATTCATTGAAAGGACTGATACTGAAACTGAAGCTCCAATACTTTGGCTGCCTGATGGGAAGAACTGATTCACTGCAAAGGACCCTGATGCCGGGAAAGATTGGAGAAACAAGGAGAAGGGGATGACAGAGGATGCGATGGTTGGATGGCATCACCAACTTGATGGACATGAGTCTGAGCAAGCTCTGGGAGGTGGTGATGGACAGGGAATCCTGGCATGCTGCAGTCCACGGGTCATGAAGAGTCAGACATGACTGAGTGACTGAACTGACTGATACCATAAATAACATCAAAAACAAAAAGAACTAAAAAGTAAAACCAAAAATGTATGCTGCTTCCACAAGGTGCACTTAAAAATAAACACACAGATGAGTTGAAAGTGAAAGAATGGTACAAGATACAACATGCAGAAGAAATCTGGTTTGGTACATTAATATCAGTTAAAGACTGGTAATATTACCAGGGGTTAAGATAGCCATTTCCTAACAGTAAAAATAAGATAATTAATCAACAGGACATAAAAATCCTAACTGTGTGCACCTAATAACAGATCTCAAAATAATGAAACAAATACTTATGGAATAAAGGATTTTTATGGAATATAAAATATTTATGGAATATAAACATATAAATCCACAATCACAGTTGGAGATTTTAGCAACTCTTTCCCAGCACTTGATAAAACAATTAGACCATAAATCAGGTAGGACATAGAAGATTTCAACAATGCTATCAACATCTTGACCTGACTGACATTTATGAAGTACTTCAACCAACAAGTGCCAAATACAAACTCTTTTCAAGTGTATGTGGAATAGTCACCAAGATGGCAATATACTGGGATATAAAATGTTTTAGTACATTTAAAAGGACCTAACTCATACAGAATATGATCTCAAGCTGCAGTAGAATTGAGGTAGAAATAAAATATATTAAGTAATCCATAAACTTTCCAAATATTTGGAAAAGTTAAGCCACACGCCTTAAATAACACATAAGTCAAAAAAGAAATCACAAATTATATTATAAAATATTTTTAAACTAGAAGTCAGTAAAAAGGCAACATATGAAAGTCTGTGAAATATATACTATTATCATTCTTAGAAGAAAATTTATAAATTTAAATGTTTATAGAGAAGAAAAATTATTCAAAAATAATGATTGAGGCTTCTACCTTAATTAGAAAAAATATAAAATAAAACTCCAAAGAAACAGAAGAAAATATAAAGTTAAAACAAAAATCAAAGAAATAGAAAATGAACAATAAAGGAAATTTCTTAAAAAAATCAAAGAAGAGTTCCTTGAAAAAGTTAAAAGACAAAGTTTTAACTATTTGCACCATTTTTTATTTAAAGGACAATATTTCTAAATACAGGGTTTCCCTGGTGATTCAGTGATAAAGAATGCACCTGCTAATGCAGGAGATGCAGGTTAGATCCCTGAACAACCAAAATACCTATCAGTAGCAGAAAGTCATGGAGATAAACTCTCATACATCCATACAGTTGCACACTATGAAGCTGTGATAAAGAACAAAGACAATCTCAATCCCCACTCTCTGCTGCTTACCACAGTGTCTGCCACCACATGTGTGCAGAGAGAACCAATAATCTCATAAATAAACGCATTTAATAAACTATACTTACTTTCATTTAAAAAATAGCACTGTTATACTCCATAGTTTTTGCTTTAAAAAGTATGGGGAAAAAAAAAAGACTGCTTCAAAAGAAAAAAGGCACATCACAGAAGACAAATTATAAAAAGAAATAGGATATATAATAAAATGAGAAGAAAAATGTATGTCATGATAACTCAACAATTAATTTGCCTCATTCTTTAAAAATCACTATGGTAGTAATCTGGAGAACTCCATTCCTGTTTACTTTCTCCCCTTTGATGGAAGTAACTTACTGCATGCATCTTAGCTTCTATTCATAGTCTGGCACACCTTCTTACAGGGAGGGATTTATTACCTGCTTTCTCCAAAATTCTGTAACACAAGCTCTGAAATCCCTCCTCCCAAGGTGCCAGTGATGCCTGGGTGGATTCTGCTCAAGTTTTCCCGAAGCCCTGATTCACAGCTCATTTATGATTACTCATCCCTTTTTAACTGTCAGTCATTTTCCATAAACTCAACTTGCAATGCTGGGATAGCCATTTTTCTCTGAACCTGGCTGAATTATGGCCATATCTTGCTGTTACAGCCCTGAATATGCAGTGGTGATGCACCGCCACGAATAACCTCTGAATCTTTGGGGAGGAGAGATGCTCATGTAACTTCTGGCATTGCCTTACTCTCAATTTTCTTCTCTTTTTCTTTTCTTCTTAATTATTTCTGATTTCTCCCCCAGTTTATGCCAGTAAACTTTATGCCGAGTTTATGCTTCTGGCAATGAAGTCCAGGAAAGTCTCTCTCATCTGGAGAATCTGGCCAAAATCAAGATTCCCAGATCCCGCTCCTGGAGCCTGGGAATCAGTAGGTACAGTGTGAGGCCCAAGAACATACATTTTCACAAGTACCACCAGCTGATTCTGATGAGCCTCGTCCTGTGCTTAAAAAGAACTGCTCAATATTCTGACAGAGAAAACAAAGTAGAAAAATGATATCATTTTAAAAAATCAAATTCCTTTGCTCTCAGTGATTATCTTAAATATAAACCACAGGACCTTCCTTGTGGTCCAGTGGCTAAGACTACATGCTCCTAGCGCAGGGGGCATGGGTTCAATTCCTAGTCAGGGAACTGGATCTCCACATGCTGCAACTAAGCGTTCACGTGCCACAACTGTATTCCACATGCCACAATGAAGACCTGGCACAGCCAAAAACAAATAAATAAATCACAAGGGATATTCTAATAATCTAAGATGGGAGGTAATCACAATACGGCTAGCTAACTTATTATATGGTTAACAGTCTAAGTCAAATGGTTTAATGAAGCTGCCCACAAGCACAGGTAGAAAAGAACAGCCATTACTGTGACCCTAATTTACTTTTTAAACCAACTTGAGACCACAGTTCAGGAAACATCTGATGCGACCGATGCTATATCTACAGAGCAAGGTTAGGTGCAGAATTCAAACTGATGAGTATTCGAGACCTTTCTTTTGAGTCAGCCCTATCACTGGCACTAACATATTTTAACCTCTACCTAACCCATCTTTAGTAGACAGTTATCTGAATTCACCACTTTACCTAACATGTAGAGACCTAGCTTGAAAGTACTGTTAGAATTATCCGAAGTAACCTAACTGTACAACAATTCCTTTTCTAGCCTGCACAGTTTCAAAACATAGAAAACAAGGCTCTGTGTTTTGGGTTTTTTTGCCTCTTTCTTAAAAAACAATTCCATTTTCAGAGCTTCAGAGGCATGCATCTGAAGCCCAAGTCCTTTATAATGGAGAAGTGACACAAGAATAGATGAATAGGCCAGTCAGGAAATGTTTGGAATCAATAGTGTTAACATAATTAATTTGAGAGATTTACTATAGGCTGAGATCAGCATTCTGGAACACACAGACCTGCTAGAGAACTGTGTGACTTTATACATCCTGAGACTTTATCCTGTTTTAATCAGCAGTCATTAATCTTAATAATTTTTCATATTGTTTTAATTTTCCTGAATAGTTACAGCCAAGCTCACACATTCAAAAAGTGTTTCTGAAGCTCATTTTTCTGTGACTCCCAAAAAGCTCACGTGATGTCATTTCAAATGTTGCTTATTATTATGTTGAAATAATTAACTGAACTTGGGACCCTGCTAGAAACTGGTAATACCTTTTGTTAAAACTGAACTTTCAAAAATAACGTAAGGAGGTTTATAAATAACTACTAACAAAAGCACTAAATGTATAAACCTATCACTAATGTATTTTCTGTTTTTCTTATGTCTTAGGCTAAATTACAAACAGGCTTATTCTATCACCTGAATATGAGAAATAAAAACTCATACCACTTCTACTCTCAGTTGGTGTCATATCTTCCTGAAGAAAGTTTTTCTTGAAAATAACTTCTACCTATTATCTGCTCTTCATAAAAGTTATAGCTTTTGTCCAAAAATAGTCAAGAGAAAAAGGAATCAAAAGAAAAATAAATATTTCTTACTTATACTATGAAACTGATCTTATCAAGTTTTATTTTAACAAAGAATGGTTCTGAACTATTTTATTGTACTTGTAGGAATGGATATTAGAATAAATTGTTACATAAATACATAGAGTTTTAGGACTAAAGATATTCATGTATGGTAGCATTTCTTATAAAGCAAATATTACAAACAGACTAAGTGAGGTTGGTTAAAAAAACAGTAAATCTATATACTGTGTGGCTATTTTTAAAAATTGTGTTGCAGAAATATTTAAGGGCAAGGAAATATGTTTATATTTCAAGTAAAAAAAGCTATGTCATCAGTGTTTAAAACATAATTATGATTCAAAAAGTGTTTAAAACATAATTACAACTTTTTAATGCAATACGTAGGATAAATAGTTACTCTTCTTACTATATAAGCTCAATATAAAAGAAGAGACCAACGACATAGGACTAAAAACTAAAGAGAAAAACAGAGCAGGGGAATCGATATATGTGTGTGTGTGTGTGTGAGAATTGATATGTGTGTGTGTGTGTGTGTGTGTGTGTGTGTGTGTGTGTGTATTGGCTGTGCTGCATGGCTTGTGGGATCTTAGTTCCCCAACTACGGATTGAACCTGGGTCCTCCACAGTCAGAGTATGAAGTCCAAATCTCTGGACTGCCAGGGAATTTTCAACAGAGGTAAGAATATAATTAGAGTGTATACAGAAAGGGAAATATAAATGGCTTTAAGACATATGAAATATATTCAACATTCATCATTAAAAGAAAAGCCACAACGATATTCCATTTTTTTGGTATCAGAATGGCAAGATGTGAAACATTTTGATAAGACACTCTGTTGCTAAGAGTATAATGAACATGTATTCTCCTAAACTAGTAGAAATGCAAATTGGTTTAACATATCCAGCGTGCATTTTTGCAGGATCTATCAAAATTACATAAACTTTGACCCATTGATTCTTCTAATAATTTATCATACACACAAATAAATTACTTATTACCCAAGAATATTCGTTTCTACACTGTCTCAAGTAGCCAAGATTTTGGAATAACCTGAAAGTTCAATTAGAGTTAAATGAAAACATCCTCCAAATTGGAATCTCAGGTAACCATTAAAAAAAAAAAAAAAGGCAAACCTATATAATGTCATGATGATAGTTTCCAACCTAGCAAGTGAAAAAAGGTGAGATATTGTATGTATAGTCAACACTGTCATTCCTGTAAGAAATGAATGGTGAAACATCTAAAGTACCTGTGTATTTCTATTAGGTTGGTGCAAACGTAATTGTGGTTTCGGACCATGAATTTTAAATCATTACAAGTAGGCGCAAACACTTCTTTATTATGCAAAACAGGAACCATTACAATCAACACATTTTTACCAATAAGAAATGTTTGTTTATTTCTTTAGTGTAAAAATTCATCTCTCAGGATTTAAGGAACTCTTGGAAAGCATTTCCTGCCTCCTGTGATCGTGGAAGCATTTTCCCTGCAAAAAGTTGTCAAGATGCTTGAAGAAGTGGTGGCTGGTTGGCAAGAGTTCAGGTGAATATGGAGGATGAGGCAGAACTTTGTAGACCAATTCATTCAACTTCTGAAGTGTTGGTTGTGTGACATGTGTTTGGGTGTTGCCATGGGAAGAACTGGGCCCTTCCTGTTGACCAATGCTGGCTGTAGGCACTGCAGTTTTTGGGCATCTCATTGATTTGCGGAGCATACTTCTCAGATGTAATGGTTTCACCAGGATTCAGGAAGCTATACTGGATCAGATCAGCAACAGACCATCAAGCAGTGACTATGACCATTTTTTGGTGCAAGTTTGGCTATGTAAGTGCTTTGGAACAACTTCTTAGTCCAACCACTGAGCTGGTTGTCACAGGTTGTCTTATAAAATCCACTTTTAATCGCACGTCACAGTCCAATGTGCATGTGACATCGCACATCACAATTCTATGCTTCATTGTTGTTGCACAGAATAAGAGAGGATGACACTTCAAAATGACCATTTTTTCAGGCAGGGGCTTCCCTCCCACCTGCCATGCAGTAGCCACAGGAGACGCAGGTTCAATATCTGGGTGGGGAAGATCCCCTGGAGGAGGGCATGGCAACCCACTCCAGAATTCTTGCCTCAAGGCTCTCTTGGACAGAGGAGCCTGGTGGGGCTACAGTCCACAGGATTGCAAACAGGCAGACATGACTGAAACAACTTAGCACATGCAGCTCACAAGGCATCCACTTATTGAGCTTTTTCACCTTTCTAATTAGCTTCAAATGCCAAATGATGCTGAGTTCATCAGCAACTTCTCCTGTAGTTGTAAGAGGGTCAGCTTCAATGATGGCTTTCAATGGGTCATTGTCAACTTTCGACAGCAAGCTACTACGTTCCTCATCTTCAAGGCTCTAGTCTCCTTTTCAAAACTTTCTTGAACCACCATTGCACTGTATTAGCAGTTCCTGGGCCAAATTGTTGTTGATGCTGTGAGTTATTTCTGCTGCTTTACGATCCATTTTGAACTTAAATAAGAAAATCACTCGAATTTGCTTTTCGTCTAACATCATTTCCCTAGTCTAAAATTATAAATATAAACAGCAAGTAATAAGTCACTAGCAAAAAAAAAAAAAAGCAAGAAATGTGCATTAAAATGATGTTCAACATAACTACATTTACTTAAGACTATATCTCAGTATCAAACAGCAAATTCAACAATGCCAAAGCCGCAATTACTTTTGCACCAATCTAATATTTGCATATGACAACCCTGGAGGAATACATTAATCTCTGAAAATGACTGTGCCCTAGAAAGACTGCAAAGGGTCACTGGTGGGAGAAGACTTAATTTTCATTGCATGTTCATATGCACTATTTGATTTATTTACCAAGTTTGTGGGGGCTTCCCTAGTGGATCTTTGTTAAAGAATCTGCATGCCAATGCAGGAGACATGGGTTCAATCCCTGGGTTGGAAAGATACACTGGAGAAAGAAATGGCAACCCACTCCAGTATACTTGCTGGAAAAATCTCATGGACAGAGGAGCCTGACAGGCTATAGTTCTATGGGGTTGCAAAAGAGTTAGACACTATTTAGTGACTAAACAACAACCAAGTTTGTGTATGATACTTTGTATCATTGTTTGTTTCATTTATGTATGTACTTAGTTAATAGTTATTTTTAAATTATCAGATATGGAGAAGAAACACTGATGGAGAGAAAGATTCCTAAAAGGATCACAGGGCTTTGAATGTGGCATCAGCAGCTCCTTCTCCGTGGGACCTTGGGAAAGGACTCTCCTTACTCTGGAACACCTTCTCTTTCCCTATGGAGAATCACAGACTTCACTTTTCACTCGTGGGAATCTGAGTTTCTAGTTGTTTTCAAAACACATACTTGTTTTCAAATATCACACAAAATAAGAGGTGTGTCAGCTACTAGAATTACACACATACTCTCCCCTGTCGCTCACACTTTACAAAGCTATTCTCTTGGGAAACTGTCTCAAGCAACAATTTTCTGAGCACTGTTTTAAACATAGGGCTACGTTAAGTACTAGAAATATAAGAGTATAAGACATCCCAGTTATTGAATGCCAACTAAACGCCAGGTACTGGATGAGGTGTTTTTTATAATTGTATCTTGTGATGTTCACATCAACCAGTACCCTATAGGCATTATTAGTATCTTCATTTTTACAAACGAGCAGGTGGCAACTAAGAGGGGTAAGTTACTTGCTGGCAAAGGTCACTCAATTAAGAAGCGATCCCACTGAGAGCTAAAACCCAGTCTGCATGACACCAGGCCTGAGCTATGTTTTACCATAATTCCAACCCATAGCACCTGATTTGATGGGAGAGGAGGACAAACAGATGCTTGATCAGTAATGGGGTAAGTACTGTGAGAGAACTTCCAAGTAGGTCTGATGGAGATTTGCACGAAGCTGGCACTCAGGAAGCATATTGCTCTTTTCCAGTGGGATGTTTGTAGACTTCTTCCCATAGGTCAAGTGAATGGTGAAACTGCCAGTTTTCAAAGCAAACCTTGACCATGAAATGAACTCAGTCTGAAACACGGCTACACAAGTGACTTGGTACCATGACAGAGAGCCATTCAACTGAATGCCACAGGAATTTTCTCTGAGGCTTCAGAGTCAGGGAGACCTTGACTCAATTCACATTTGGTACTCAGTAGCTTTGTAACACCAGTCTGGAGACTTAACTCCTCTGAACCTCACGTTCCTACTTGGTGAAATGCATATGAAATGAAAAAATGGAAAGAAAAATAATGTGGAAAAATGAACATGAAGCTCCCGTCATAAAGTAGGCATTCAATAAACAGTCATCATATTCTCATATAGGCTTGGATCTATCAAAATAATCCAAGATTGCACAGGAGAGTACTTCAGTAGAAATGGAATCATTGTGAAATGCATAATCTGTTTCCCAAAAGTCAGTGTTTTGTTTGAGAAACATCTGATATAATGCTTAGAGCCTGAGAATTTCTCCCACTTCCTTCAGACTTTGATCATTTACACCTCCAATAATTATGGATCATGAGTTATTCTTGGCCTCATCTTGTACCCTCTCCACCCATTTTTCTTCCAAATGCACAAAGATGCCAGGGGATGCTGTGTTTGCTAAGGTTTGGGGGTGACCTCTTCTTAGGCATGAAAACTGTATCGAGGTGAATGGCTTTCTTCATCTTACGTCGCCAAGGGGTCTTCTTGTCAAAATCATAAGCAATCCTAAAACAAGAGGAGAGGAGGCCACCTGAGGAAAAAGAGAGATTCCAAGCCCCAAAGAAAAGCTGATAATTCAAAAATGAATTTCCTTCTCGAGCGTACAATATGTCTCTTGAAAAAGTGACTTGTGTCTAGAAGTTTTATGTCTACATTCAATATGCTGCATTTCAAGCAGCATTTCTTCTTCGATCCTTTGAGCTCCTTTAATACATCAGATGGGTTTTTAATACCCACAGGAATATATAAACTTTTTCCAAGCTAAACAAATGGAGGGCAAGCTGGAGAGTTAATAAACACACATCTATGGGGTTTTGGCAACTTGCTAAGCCACTTCAGGTGCAGCACTGGGAAGCCCAAGGGAGGAACACAGGCAGCCCTTTGAGGTAGGGGAGGTGGGCGTCGCAGCACCAACAGCCATCAGGAAGGAGACAATGCACCGCAGGAAGGCCGCTCGCAAACGTCAACAGTGTGGATACAGCTCTGCACTCCTCCATTCCGCATGCAAATAAACATTCTAAAAATACTCTTTGGCTTTGCTGGTCTCCTACCCTCTGGCATGGAAGAGGAAAGCCTCACTGTGCTCTGAGCCCAGACAAACTTACATGTGCTCTCACCCAGCTTTCCCACACATTAAGAAACGTACAAATGGGAAATTGTTGTGAGACTAATTCATGTCAGGTAGAGACCTGCCTAGTCATTACAGACATGCGCCCCTCTCATTTTGCATCATGGACTCTTGAGGGAAAACAGTAATTTTACAACATTTCCTGTACTAAAACCTCTCCAAACATGGCTTATCAAAGGGCAAGTAACGATAGTAACATCTACACAACAATGGGTATTCTATCTGGAACCTCAAAAGTTGTAATCATTGTTGCTTTTGGAAATAGGGCACTTTTCCCTCTTTAAGCATTTGGGAAAGAGAATCAGAAGTCCTGTCTCCAGTAAAGTGATTTACTGAATTGAGACTCAGAAGAATTGGTACAAAAATCAATCAGAGGTTTTAATCCCAATTATTCTAATGTTTTTGGACCACATTTTCATCTTCTGGCAATATTTCAACAATTCAAAATAAAGCTATCAAGGTAAGCATTTACTTCTCCCTCCTCCCTTATAAATTTTAAAGCCAAGATGTTTTTAGCAACCAAAAACATACAGCACTAACTAGGCTGTTCACTCTAAGAGCTAATATTAAATGATTCAAGCCTAGCTCCACACCGTAATATGAAAAGAAAGTAGCTCTTAACTAAAGGATGAGTGGCAGGTCATCAACAGTACATGACAAACTGGTGAAAAACTTAGATTTGATAGAGTCCTATTTTAAGTATTTGGTGATGGAAAGAATCACATCCTTTTAGAATCCAGGAGTTATTCCAATATACCACCTTCTGAGATGCATGGACTTGACACTGTAAAACTCAAAGACAGAGGAAGTATTTTGATTTTGGTGATATATGCTCTGTGCATCGCCAGCCAACATGGTGAGATCTAAGCGAGTCAATGACACCAAGAGAAAACCTGGAGAAAAATAAAGTGCACAACCCTCAGTCTTCAAAGGGAAGAACTTGACCCTTGGTGTTAATTTCACTGTAGAGTAGGAAAGCTGTCTTGTCTGGAACTGAATTAAAGCCTGCTTAAAAGGGTCGATGATTATTTCATGGGAAATTGAATCACATTTATTTACACATTTAAAACAAGATTGAGTACAGTAGTTTGGCAAGAATCTACAGAGCAGGAGATACAAAAACATTTCAACAAATTAGTGTATGCTTACAAATTAAGTGGTTAAAAACTGTTACATTTTAACGCCTACAAATTATATTATTCATGACACTAATGTACTCCCACTGGCAAAGTCTGTATCTAATTTGTGTAATGAAGTATCTGATCACTATTGAATACGTGTAGTCCCTAATTCAGAATTCCAAATTTTTTATGAACCGAGAGCTCAAGTAGATCCAAGAAGTGGCAACACTCCAAGATCTACTTCATCTAGGACCGTCTTGTTGGAGCAAAAAAACCTCACCAACTACTTTTCCTGATTGAAACTATTAGTTTTACCTTCCAGGCTAAGAAATCTGGAAGAGGGGACTGACTGGAGTTCTGTGGTTTTCCTACAATGCTGTCAACACAGATGGGTGTGCTATAAAAATATCTCCCATTTATGAAGCATTTACGCTGGGCTGGACACTGTGATAAATATGGGGACTATAATTTTTTTTCTTTTTTTATCCCACATACAGATCCTGGGAGGCAGGTATTACACCCCTTTCAGAGATGAGCGGACTGAAACCTACAATACTTATTGGTTAAAACCTTTGCACTCTTAAGTGCTGCAGCCCAGATGATAGCCCAGTCCCAGAATCTATTCTCTCAGTCTTTACTCCAGGAAGACACCATGTACCTCTTGTGCAGTGGGTGCATTTTACAGGTTGTTTCCAGGAGACCCACTTGGTAACAACACCTGCAGGGCATTCGCTGAGAACAGTCTGAAGAATTTGCGGTAAATCGCCCACCCAGCCTAAGACCTCAACAGGAAATTGGATTCGTTTGTAGGAAAATGGAATCCCTGAACTATGGTTCTCTGAACTGTAGCCCACGAAACATGTCAACACAGCTTCGAGACCAATTACTTTCTTTCAGTTTAGCGGATAAATGAAAGGTGCGTGGGGAGAAGTGATGAGAGAAGAAAAGTGTAGCCACAGCTTTCGGGGCTTCCAGGAAGATGAGCAAAACTTGTGTGCAGATCCAAAAGTGAAACTGATGGCAACATAATTCTTATGAAAAGCAGTGAGTAACACTACCCAAAAAAGGACAGACACACACAGAGACACACAAAACGACAATATAAAAATCTAATTTGCCTTAGAAAGTAATATTTTGCCAGCACTGAAATGTGACAAGAGTTTTAAAGCTCTGGCATTAAATATGTGACACATGTTTAATTTCACTCCGATTAATTATTTTTTAAATTGTTAAAATATTTAACTCAGCAACTGATTCCCATTCCAAGGGAACCTTTGTGGATCCCTTTCTCATCAAAGGATGAGGGGATATCAAGAAAAACAGCAGTGTACTGGAAAACAGTTAAAACATCACATTCTTTTTAGATATTCAATTTTGTTAAGCTTGTTGACAGTCACAAATGCCCAGAAAATATGGGTTGAGTTGTTTTAGATTGCTGTTTGAATAACAGATTAATTTAATAATCAGTGGGATACTGAATGACGAAAATTATTGGTTAAAGTAGCCAAACCACCAACCCTAATGACATTCTTATGTAAATTCTTATTTTCTTTTAGGCTCCTGCATTCTTAATAAACCCTATATTTTTGAAAATCCTTTTTTAAACATCGCATACTGTCCCTCTGTTAAAATTTATCTGTCTATGCTATAGACAGATAAATGTCCACTTTTGGAGTTGCCAACATGAAGGTTTCTATTTAGAGCAACTGAGTCACCTCTTGATGGTTTTTCCATATAAAACCAACAAGGGCTTCTGGAAACAGGACACAGAGACTGAGCTGGGAGTAGTCAGTCCTCAAAGACTGTTGGAGACCAAAAAGACTTTTATAATATGGCTAGAACCACCTGACATGGTTTCCTGAGTTTTACCAAGATGTGTAGACACCAAGGTTATCTGATGTCTGACAATCTGAAGATAGTTAGCAACAGCCACCAGCAAACTGCTGCACGAAGCACGTTCCCGTGGGAAGTGCACAGCGCCCTGGTTGCTCTATGGTTTGCCATTGCTTGCGGAGGAAAGTAATCGCTGCCTTGAAAACGGTTTGTAATGGACACAGTTTTGTATGTTCCATTGCGGGAGGCGAGATGTTTTTCTTTGAAAAAGATCTTAGTGCGTAATTTTTGAAATACTGTAATTTTCACCAAACTCAGTTTCCAACTCACTCGTCGCCAAATGCTGTAGAACTGTGTTATTTTTGAATGTCACTGCTGCTGACCTGAAGTTACCTATGAAGCTAGTCAAAAATTAGTAACCTGTTTTAGAGAACTCGTCCTGCAAAAGCTCATTCTTTCCAAGGCAAAGGTTGACAAATTTCTGCATGCATAGAATATAAAGCAGATGGGCAAATTCAGCTGCCTGTTTGCCACCAAACCTATTGGCCATTGTACTGAAAAGTCTACCTGCTGTCACAAAGGGACAGCTAACAAAAGCCAAATAACAGTATTTCCGTCATTGACATACTGCATTCCAAGAATACAAAGCTCATACAAAATGCAAAATGCTATCTTCATTCTTTAATAAACACATACATTTTCTAATAAATTTTACTTTATAAAATGGAACAAGGAAAGACAGAGAGAATGAGACATGCAAAAACATGTTAGAATAAAAGAGTTTAATCCTTCAAAAGCTGTCAGTGAGACTATTCTTTATGAATCTATTTTGATGTCATAAGAGCATTATATCAAAAATTTGTAACAAAGCCTCACAAAAATTTTTGGATTAGGGGGAAAAAAAAAAAAACAGTCACGAATTGACTTTTCATTCAACTAGTCACCCCAGCCAATTTGTTAATTTCTAACCCCTAAAAAGAGGAGGAGGAGAATCAAGAGGAAGAAACAGCTGAGGCAGCTCAATGAAGACCAGGCTGTGTGTGTGTGTTAGGGGGCTACATTCAGAGGCGCAGCAAATGGCCTGTCTGAATCAGAAGTCTCTGCTTCAAAGGTTGGTCTAGCATCACTGTTATTGTCATTTCTCCCATCATCTGAAATCTGATCATTTTTCCTCCCTTCCTTAAAACTTCTCTGTTAGTCCACAGTGGTGTCAGGGTAGCAGCTTAAGTCCTTATAGGACTAGTACTCTGTGACAGGGTCAAAGGGGCCACAGGACTTGGGCCTTATTCAGTCCTCGCCTCCTCTCTCCTTTCTTCTCACCTCTACCTCTGTGTTCCAGCTTCCCTGCAAAAATTTGTTGAACAAACCACAGTTTTTCTTGTCTCCACAAGTCTCTTCCTTCTGTCTGGATACTCCTACTTGCTAACTCCTCCGTACTTGGCGTTCTTACATTAGATGCTACTTTTATCCAGCAAGCCTCTCTCTCTCTCTCTTTTTTTAATTCTATGCTTTCTTCTAGTAGCTTTATTTTTAAAAAAAATATGTATTTATTTGGCTCCGCTGGGGTCTTAGTCGTGGCACCTGGGATCTTTCTGTTACAGCGCATGGACCCTCTGGTTGTGGCACGTGGGCTTAGTTGCTCCGTGGCATATGGGATCTTACTTCTTTTACCAGGGATCAAACCTGCATCGAATGCACTGCAAGGCAGATTTTTAACCACTGGACCATGAGGGAAGTCCCAGGGAAGCCCCTGTTGACCATTCCGAGCCTCCCTTCCATGCTGCTGTGTGAAATTTACTCTCTAATCCTGGCATGAAGCATGGAGGGCTGACACTGCCTAGTTATTCCCTTGTAAACTCCATGAGGAAGGAATCATGTGTGCCTCATTCATTGCTAACTCCCCACAGTGTAGCCCAGTGTCTAGGATATAACACACAATCAAGAAATGTTTACTGAAGTTCTAAGCTAGTTTTAATTTTTTTTTTTTTCTAAAGTCCTATTATTTTTTCCCCAGGTAAATTTCTTAGAAACCTCCTTTAAGGTAATTTATGTATCAGCTCTCATATCTTAAAAACTAAATTGTCATCTCACAAATTAGAGAGTCCCTTGACATCAAGATCAAACCAGTCAATCCTAAAGGAAATCAACCCTGAATACTCACTGGAAGGACTGATGCTGAAGCTGAAGCTTCAGTCCTTTTGCCACCTGATGTAAAGAGCCGACTCACTGGAATAGACCCTGATGCTGGGAAAGATTGAAGGCAGGAGGAGAAGGGGAAGAAAGAGGATGAGATGGTTGGAAGGCATCACCGACTCAATGGACATGAGTTTGACCAAGCTCCAGGAGATGGTGAAGGACAGGGAAGCCTGTGTGCTACACTCCATGGGGTTACAAAGAGTCGGACATGACTGAGCGACTGAATAACAACAACAAACTAGACATTAGAAACAGGCAAAACCAACCTACGATGTTAGAAATCTAGAGAGTGGTTATCATATGGTAAGTGGAGGTTGTGCTCAGAAAGGGGGAGGTGGAGGACCTCTTGTGAGACTGGTAATGTTCTTTCACTTCTTAGCCTGAGTGCTGGTTACATACATGTGTCCCCTTTGTGAGAAAGCTAATCAACCGGCAAACTTATAGTTTGTACACTTCTCTGTATTTGCTCTATGTTAATAAAAATTTTAGTTAAAAAGAAAGAAAAGGGACTTCCTTGGTGAGCCAGTGGCTAAGACACCCAATACAGGGTGCCTAGGTTCCATCCCTGGCTGGGGAACTAGATCCCACATGCCCCAACTAAGTCCACATGCCCCAACTATTAATAAAAGATCCCCCATGCCACAATGAATACTGAAGCTCCCAAGTGCTGCAACTAAGACCTGCTGCAGTCAAATACATAAAAAAATAATTAATTTAGAAAAAAAAAAAAAAAGAAAAGCACAAGTCCCTGTTTCTGTCCTCACTCAGACCCCAGAAACTTTACTGTTTTTTGCCTCCATAGTTTTTGACAGAGCTGCTGGGCAGTGGCCTTGAAATAAAGCTTTGAAAGCAAAATCTTATCTTTTCACTGCTGCCAGCAAATTGTACACGGCCATCTCAACTTCCCAACCTCCTGTGAGTTTTCAACCCACACTCCTGTGAGTGTGGAATTTACACTGTGAAACAGACTAGTCATGGGAGGTGTCAATACCTCAGCATCTACTTCATTATCTTATCCATCTGTGACTTCCCTAAAGCACCCTACACAGATTCCAGGATGTAGCAAGAACACATTTACCTCCCAGTGAATGAAATGTGGTCTTCTGTTTAGTTTGAAATTTTTATTTTCATTAAGCAGCATTCATCTCTTTGGTTTCTAACTGCAAGTCAGCAAGGAAAAATACTGATTGCCTCAGCAGTTGTCCATCATGGTTCTATTTGTTTTCTCACTTAGAATGGAAATGAGAAAGTTAACTTACTCCACTAAGTATGATCATCTATCATCTGCTACGAGATATTGACCACCTCATGGAGTTTGTAGTCATGATGACTGGGGAGATGATATCCCTCTGCTCAAAAGGTTTCACGAGCATTATAAAACCAATAGAGTCACTTGACAGAGCCACAGAGCCATGAATAGTCAACAGTACTTAAGTTATACATGAACAGGTCATCTGAGAGATCTCTTTCTCCAGGGAATTCTATAGAAGTGAATTGATGGTAGACTATGAAAAGGCACATTCACATTTTAACAGAATGGTTTCTGGAGGTTAAAAATTTTTTATACTAAGTTGGTATGGTATTATACTTGTGTTAAGTGTGGCCACGGGCTTCCCTAGTAGCTCAGCTAGTGAGGAATCCGCTTGCAATGTAGGAGACTCCAGTTCGATTCTTGGGCTGGAAAGATCCACTGGAGAAGGGACAGGCTACCCATTCCAGTATTCTGACCTGGAGAATTCCATGGACTGTATAGAGCAGGTGGTCACAGAGTCGGACACGACTGAGCGACTTACTTTCAGTTAAGTGTGGCCATATATTGAGTACTCTCTTCCAAGCATTATGCAAATTCATAGCATAAATTTTCCCACTTACATCTTACAAAAAGCCACTGCTATTCTCACTATTATTATCCCCCAAATTACCCAGGAAGAAGCTGAGTTTCAGAGAGTTTTGGTTTTTACTCAAGGTCACACAATTTGCAGTTTATGACATTAGGACTCACACTCTGAACCCTCTGACTCCACAGGCCCTGCACTAAACCAATGTACTTCAGTGCTTCCCTGTGATGGTTCTAAAGTCCTCAGCTGATACAGTAAACTATAAGATGGTGCACTGGGCAAAGATAGAAGCTATTCTGTTCTAAACACTTAGAGATGCTGGAAGAAATAATAAAACAAAACAAGTGTGTTTAAATGCAAAAGAACTTACAAGAAAAGACACTAAAAGCCCACTTGCACATTTATAGGCTAAGTGTAAAATCCTGGTAATCTGCTGCTGTCTGAGACTCTGAATGGGATATTCATATTAATAAAGAATATTAGTGCAAGAAAACTTTAAGCCTAAACTACATGCTGCTTAGGAAAAATATTTATTCTAGTTATACAATGCAGGGACTCCTAAATACAAAAACTTACATAACAATTATTCCCAGGCAGTCAATACCAATAGGACACATGATCGAAGCCCAAGTGTAAGTCTGTTGTGAGGAGAAACCCAGGCTCTAATCTCTTCCCACAAAAATAACAAATAGCAAAGATCAGTTCACAGTCAAAAATGACAAAACACATGAGAAATGATCAACCAGTAAAGAAAGCAGACACAAGAAACAACAGGATTGGTACCCCCAGAAAGTTAACTATTAAAATAATCTTGAAAGGCCTTTACTATCGTGTGTAGAAACTTAATAAGGCTCTATGTAAACAAATATAGATTTTTAGTAAAAGCAAATAAAACTTCTAGAAACAAACAAACAGAAAACAACCTTATTAAGATCACAATGGATTCTCTGCACACCTGAAAATAATATAAAATTGTAAGTCAACTATACTTGACGTTTTTCAAAAATGCAATACTTAAAAAAAATATCTCAGTAGACTCTTTAAGCAGAAAACTAGACACAATCAAAAGGAAATTAGTGAATTGTAATATGCTTAAGGAAATTATGTAGAATAAAGTACACAAACAGAAATACATTTAAATCTAAATACACTTCAGTGATACATCAGAACATTAAAGAGACACACTTTAAAAACCATTAGAGAGGAATGAGAAGCCAGACTACTTATAAAGATACAAAACTAAAAGTCATAAGACAATGGAATAGGATTTTTAAAATATCAATTTAGATAGTATGAAGTTAAAGTATCACTGTAGAGTACATATTAAATAAGAATTTAAATAAAGAGTGAGATAATTTATCACTCCCAGATCATTCTTGAAAACAATTTCTAATACACTGTCGAACCAAAAACAATGGTTTTAAAAAAGGCAATGGTAAGTAAACCAAGTAGTAAGCATCTCATTTACTACAGGCAGCGGTAATAATAATATATTTGGCAGGTTAAGAACACAGTAGAACTAAAATGTTAGAAACTACTACATGAAAGAGATGAGACGCACTCCAAGCCAGAGGTCCGAAGGCCTTGCCTGTTCCGGAGGAACCGATCTTCCTGGAAGGAAGAGATCCTGACCAACTGAAACAGAAGGTATACTTTACTGGAATACACTAGTATACTAATAAGGGGTAAAAGGGAATAGAGAAAACAGAATGAATATAATAGGTGGCAAAAAAGAGAGAAAAAAGAAAAGAAAAAACATGGGGAAGAAAAAAACATAAAATGATAATAGAAATGCATCCAAACTTACTGGTAAGCACAACAAAGTTTAAGATTAAATCTGTCAATAATAGAGATAATAAAATTTTAAATCCAGGTACATTCTACATTATGCATAATGACAAAAAAGGCGAAATGTGTGTGTGTGGGAGGGGGTAAATATGCCTAGGAAATATTATCTAAAGAAGAAGTCCTAATCCTATGCTATTAGCAAACAAAAGAGGTATTAAAGCATAAAGCACTTCCATATAAAGAGGGTTATTACACAAAAGATAAAAGGAATGGTTTCTTAGGAAGCTATACCACTCCTGAACAGAAATGTCCATGGTAACATAGCTTCACAGTATAGAAAGCAAAACAAAGTGTATGACATGAAAAAATGGAAAAATACATAAGCCTGGTGAGAGCTTGACATCTAAAATAGACCAAGAAAAAAAGTTTGAAACACAAGAAACACACCTGATCCAATGGATACACATTAATCTCTACACTCAGCTTTTAGAGAATCAAACTTGCTTTTAAAGCCACAGAGACAATACTAGAATACAAAGCAAGTCTCCACACACATTAAAACACATTTGTAACATAGACAACACTATCATTTAGTTAGATATCAATAATAAAAAAAAAAAGATAGCCTCAAAACCCATAGATTAGGAAGTCTTAAAACACTGTTTAAAAATTTACAGATCAAAAAACAAATAGTGAAAGTTAGAAAACTGTTAGAGCTGAATAACAATGAAACTATATTAAATTTACAAACATAAACTGGAATGTAGAGAGAAATCATATATATATATATATGTTTACATACAAATGAAGCTGCAAAAGTTAACCATCAAACACAAAATGGTAGAAAAATTTAAAAAAAAAAAAAGAGTAAATCCCCAAAACACAGAAGATAACGATACACTGAAGAAGCAAAATAAATGAAGCAGAAAGTCAAAGAAACAGAGAGAATGAAGCAAACTAAATGATGATTCTTTGGAAAGAAAAACAAAACAGACTATCTGTGCCAGTGTGGAGAGGGAGAGAGAGGAGAGGAGGAAACACAGGAGGGACCGAGGGAGGGAGACGGGAAAGTAAGAGTGATTGAAAAGGGAAAAATCACCAATAAGGTAACGTGTAATAAAAAGGCACTATTTATAAATGCATGCAATAAACTTTAAGAGTAAGATCCAATAGGTGATTTTCTGAGAAATATAATCACCAAAATCATCTAAAAAACAAATGGAAATTCCAAAGAAATATTATGTAACCATTAAAGAAACTAATAGAGTAACTGAAAATGTACTCACACAAGAACAAATAAGCAAAAACCCATCAATCACTGATAGTTTTATGGGTTTTACTAAATCTACAAGAGGCAGATAATTTAATCTTACACAAAGTGTTAAAGATATTAGAGGAGGAGGAAAGAGTCTTCAAGTAAATTTGTGACAATAAAATGACCTTAATAGCAAAGTCAAATGAAAGGAAGGAAAAGTGCAGACCACTCTTCTCTACGAACACAGATGCGAATGTTCACGACACAGTATGAGCAAACGAGTCTAGTGATATGAATTGTGTCCTCTGTTTTTTGTAATCATAACAATGAAAGTCAATCCTGCGAGAGTAAGTATGTTTCATATTACATAACCCATCTACTATTAAAGACATTTATAATATATATGATATAGCTCATGATTTAAATTTTAAAAAAATTATATTGGTGAAACAACATACTAAAAATTAAAATTATTTTAGTGATGATGCAAAAAATTTTTTCATACATTTTATCGTCCATTAAGTTTCATACAGTAACAACCAGAGCAACAAGTACACTTGAAGAGGTTTTCTTTAACCTAATAAATGGTTACCAAAAACTCATAGCAATTTAGAAGATGGATAATAATTAAGGTTGCACAATACTGGGAATGTGCTTGATGCCCTTGAATTATATACTCAAAATAGTTACAATGGTAAATTTTATATTATTTATATTTTCCTACAATTTAAAAGCCCTATAGCAAACATCATACTTAACATGGAATTATTAGAAGTGATTCTTTTAATTAGAAATAATACACAGTTGTCTACTCTCATGGCTTCTATTCAACAAATGTATCAGAAGTGCAGTGCAATAAAACAATAATTAAGTGTGGAGATTAGAAAGGAAAAATTTTACAAATGATACTACTATGTATGAGAAAAAGTCCAAAAGAACCCATACACAAACTATTAGATCTAAAAGAGCAGTTAGCAGCTGGGTGCAGGATATCTAATGTACAGAAATCAGTGAGATTCTCATATGTTAGCAATTACCAATCAGATAATATAGTATTAAATATATGCCATTTCTGAAAGCAAAATCCCATAAGCTGTTTAGGTATAAATCTAACATAACATTATAAAACTGTATTGAGAAGCATGTAAATTAACAGAGATATTTAGCTTATAAGTGGGAAGGTCTAACATCATAAAAATAGCAGTTATCTACAAATTAATCTATAACTTATAGTAATTGTAATAAAAACCCTAGCATAATTCATCAAAATTAATAAGCTGGCTCTAAAATTAATAAAGAAGAGCAAAGAGGCAAAAACAGTTAGGTTGACTTAAAAGAAGAATAAGAAGAAGAGATTTTTTTTTCCTCCCAGCTATCAAGTCACATTACAAAGCTATAATAATTAAAGAGATACGGTGTTGACACATAAACCATAAAACCTAAAAGCAGAGCTACATGTAGATGGGAACCCAGCCTATAACACAGGTGTCATAATAAATCTATTGGAAAATAAAAAAATACTGAGTAAAAAGTGCTGGTTAACAGGCCAACTATATGGAAAAGGATGAAATTAGACCTCTAAATCATGAAACTCACACAAATAGATTCCAGAGGCATTAAAGTTCTAAGTGTGAAAGGCAAATTTTTAATGTGTTCAGAATAAAAATATATGAGAATATATGTATTATATTAGGGTAGAGACTAGTTTCTGAAACAAAGCACAAAATGCATCGCCAAAGAAGAAAATAATAAATTTGACTACATGAAAATAAAAGCAAACAAAAATTTATATTCATCTAAAGATGTCTATAAAAAGTGAAAAGACAGACCAAGGAATAAGAAGACACATACAAAGCACAGAACTGCAAGGAAATCAAATCTGAAACACAACAAGAATGCCCAAATCAGTGAGAATAGACCCACCACCCAAGAGAGAACCGCCAAGAGGAAAGAAGAAGCCAGAGACTCCAAATGATCAATAAAACCAGTGAAGAGGTCTAACTTCATTAACAATGAGGGACACTCATATTAAGCCACCAAGAAATAATTTCCTATATGTCAGATTTGGGTGAATCCTGAAGGCTTGGTGCCTTCAATAAAAACATCTGAGAAATTTCCCCCAGTTGGTGAAATAAATTGCCAACTGTTAATTGGGATAAAAAACCAATTAGGACTTCTTCCAACCATCTACAAACTGGGCTAAAAATCTCTTATATTCTAGGATGCACTTTCATACATTTGAATGCTTCCCAAACTCTAAACGATCCCTCTAACAAAGCCAAGTGGTGCTCCTTCCAAGCTGATGAAAACAGCTCCTCACACAAGAGGGCAGCCATGTTTCCAGCTCTCAGCGCAGTCTTGGGCATGGCAGCCGCACTGGCCCATCTGGGAAAGGTCTACACCAAACAGAAAGGGGCGGGGGGTAGGCGGCGGGGTGCTTACTTGGAGCAGTCTTCACAAGCAATGTTCCCTGAGGTTTCCTTGATGGTGCGCTCAGAGACGAACGCTGGATATTCAGTGTCACAAGGCTCCAGGGTCTGTTTCAATTTCTGGGCTGTAGGGATAAGAAAAAAAAAAAAAAAAAAGATAAAGAATACAAGGCACTGGCTTTGTTGTGACTGGCAGCCCACAGTAACTCAGAACGCAGTTCCGCTCCTGCTGCTCTGTGATTTTTCTAGGCACAGCATAATGCATTATTTTCTAATTAGTCAAGTGACTTCATCTGCCAAGCAACTCTATAAGCTATAATTCCTCAAGCAGTTCTGTTGGCGTGATCAACTATCATTTATGCATCTCAAGAATTCTACTTTCTGGTGCAACATCAGTCACTGCGTCTCCGGCCTCCAGCAACACACACACACACACACACATATACATCCGAATAAATGTATAAAATATAAGCTACACCATATTATTTAGGGTGAGATAAAGGTCATAATACAATTGAACGGTTTTATTACAGAAACAAAATTGAAATATGGGATAGTAAAATACGTAATGTCTATGAAACACAGCCATGAACCTAATCCTACTATTGTGAAGTTCCTTGTGCAGAAAGATAGTACTAAATAACCCTAGTACATGGGTAAGTACATAGTAGGTACTTGATAAGGGCTTGGTGGTCTATTAAATAATTTAATCAAGTTATGTCCAGTAGGCAAATTTCAAAACCTAATATTTTAAATTTGTAAATTGGGCATGATATAGTTCTTCTATTAGAGGTTGATGTGAGAACTCAATTAAATAATATATGCTGAGTCCTTAGTGCAATACCTGGAACGTAATGAGTGGTAATGTCAATTAATAATACAACAAAAAGTTTTATTTTTTTGTTTGTTTAAAAAACAAAAATAAAGCCAGCATTCTCATGAAGCCATTAGTGATGATGACAATGATGATAGCTACCATTAGCATAGTGGGTAAAGGTAAAGTCAGAGGAGTTTGAAGTGCAAATTCCTGCTTCACTACTTTTAGCTAATCCTCAGTATTCTCATCTGTAAACTGGAGATGCTAGCAGTACAGGACTCTTCACAGGAGGTTTACTCATGAACATTTTTCCAGTAGAACATTTACTTCTAGATTTCCAATACTCAAACTTCGTATGAAGTTTCTGACTGATATTTACATGGATATAAACATATATTTATAACAAACTCTCCAGGTATATTTCAAATGCAACTGGTTTGGATGTCAGAACCACCATCAGATGTTTCATAGAATGTCCATCTGGGAGGGTGCCAGCACTAAGAGAGGCATCACAGGGTTACTGAATGCAAAACAACTGTTTGGTAACAACCAGGTAATTGTTGGGTGATCAGAAAGCCATGTTTTAAGTGTTTATATCCTTATGTGATTCTTTTATATACAGGCCTTTTTACTGAGCTTTAATTATTCTGAGGAAATTGATTGGGGGTTTGGAGTTGAAGCGTAATACATTGTAGTTTTTCTTATTTAAAACAAAAGGAAGTAGACTCAATCAGCTTTTTGTGCCAAACGTGATTTTAGGAACTGGTCGTTGACATTAAGCGGTGATCCACATACTAACTCACAGGGTTTTTCTGAGGAATGAATAGACTAATGCATGCATAACTCTGAACAGAGTGACACACAAGCATCTTTTCACATACCTTTTTGCCCCTCTCTCCCTGCCTTCATGTTACCATCTACATGCCATCTTCATGTTACTCTACATGCTAACTGCCGAGTAGCTAACAGCACAAATTCTGGGTGCTGTGAATTCTGCTGCTGCTGTGTGACATTAAGTGGGTTTTTAATTTCTCCATACTGTAATGTTTTCTGCAAAATGGGAAGAACAGAACCAACTCCAAAGGGTCGTTTGAGAATGAAACAACTTCATCTATAGGAAGTGGCTGGTACACTGCCAGTGCTACACATTTACAGCCACCACCACTTCTACTGTGAATGCTATTTTATTGAATCCTCAGACTGTCAGCCTTATTGGCCCATCACTGCTTGGAATGGCAAACAGATAGCTGCCTTCCTGATCCTGACAGCACTGAGGGCAGCGTGCTGGTAGCCATCGTGCCTGCAAAGGGCCAAGTTCTAGACACTGTCTATCCCCTGAGCCTACGGTGCTAGCTCTCAGGAAGTGTCCTTACATGCTTGCTGAGCAAATGAATAATTCTTCTGAAGGGTGTTTTTCAGGCAAATAAAACAGACAAAGGAAATGGGAGATTCTCAGTCCCTAATGGCAAATGGACTGCCTTGGGTGGAAGGCAAGGGGATTTCAGGTGGCGCAGGTTCAACAGTAACAACACAGAGGCGCTTGGTTGGAACATCATTCTCTTCCCATTTCTTTGTCAATGTCCTTGATTTTGGTCAGGAAGATGACGTTGTTCGATGCTTCTTTCATTTGTTCTTTCTCCTTTATTCTAGGGAGGCCACACATGAAGCTCAGAGGAGCTAACTATAATATGATAGTGCAGTTTATTTTCAGGGTTATTGTTTTTACAATTGATTATACAGCAAACAGGACGAACTTTTAATCTGGGAAGCTGTATTTTAATATTTTATTTTTAAAAAGTCAGCTCGCTGAAATAAAGATTAAGCAAATAAAAGCATAGATTATAAGTTGATACAGTATAAGCATGCAGATGGCATATAATGATGGTAACAGCTAAATGTATTAAGAAATTACTACATGACAGAAGTCATTCCACTTTATGCATATTTATCTAGTACTACGTGACAAAATTTAAACAAATCAAACTATGAGATAGGAGCAAGTGTTAATTCTGTTTTGTAAATTAGTGAATGGAGGAGAGGATGACGTGAACTGCCTAAATTCATCTAGTGAGTATGTGGCAGGGCCAAAATTTGAACTTGGGCTGTCTGGTTCCCACACATCTATATTTAACTGCTGTATGAAGTTTGGCCAATGAGAGAAAGGAAGAAAGATCTTTGGGGGGCAGGCTGAGATAGGCAGCACACGCGATTTAAATAACCCTGATAACTGTAACATCTCTAATTGTCTGGGCCCAGTTACAATGGAAAGAGTCCAGATCTCTCAGTGGAGAGACTCATTTGGCTCTGATCCTTTCTGGAGATAAATTCTTATTCCTTCACAACGCTAGGTCACCCATACTGATGTGGTAATAAGCCCTTAAGTTTATTTGAAGTAAGACTATAGATTGGCTGGAAATTGCTTGGTGCTTTTGGGAAACACATGAATTATCATATAAAAGCATGGCCACATTTAATCTAAATAGTATGGTTTATTATGAAGATGTTTCTTTGTCTGTAGTGCTACAGGAAAACACCATATATATTTGCCAGTTGTTACTGTTTATTTATGGAATTTCAAACCAATAACTAAGGCTGCCAGTCATCTGATGGGTACCGTTTTAACTCTCAGGCATTTAAAACTCATCATCTTACAAAGGTGTTGGTACATAAGGATTGTGGAACTCAGCTAGACTGATTCCTTTTTTTTTTTTTCCCCCCAGAAGAGAAAATTGAAGCTCAGGAAGTAGACACAGACTGCCTTGAGCCCCACAGAAAGTGACTTATCATGATCATCATTTACCTAAACAGCAAAACCACCTTTGCAGCCAATACTCACTAAGCGCCTGCATGTGTGCGTGCATGGGTGTGTGATAAGTGGCTTCAGTCGTGTCCAACAACTCTTTGTGACCCCATGGATGGTAGCCCGCCAGGCTCCCCTGTCCAAAGGATTCTCTAGGAAAGAATATGGAGTGGGTTGCCATTTCCTCCTCCAGCGGATCTTCCCAACCCAGGGATCGAACCCATGTCTCTTACATCTCCTGCATTGGCAGGCGGGTTCTTTACCACTAGCGCCACATGGGGAGCCCCACTAAGTGCCTACTACAAGCCAAACACCACACTAGATGCTTTGATGGATGGAATTCTCACCCTCTCATGGTGAGCACGGCCCTCCTTCTATCCTGTTTTACAGATGAACAGACTAAAACTCAGAGAAATGAAGTTAACTGCTTGCCTGTCACACCACTGTATGGTCTGAAGCCCAAATGCATATGCACGTCCTCGTCACATCCTGGAGCCTTCACTCTTGGCCATCACCCTGTCTGCTTCTCACCCCAATTACACTGGATGTCTCAGGCTGAAGCCACCAGGACCTATCACTCACTTACAACAAGGCACCCAGTGGAGCATCCACACAATTGGATTTCTTTAATTTTCTCTTAGCAACAAATGTCCCTGATGAGAATAACTGACTTGGGTTCACAGTAATTATGTGCAGACAATCAGGAATGAATAGAGTTGCCATTTGAAAAGCTTTCCTCTTCTTTTGTCTCTGCGAATGCACCCTCATTCATAACCGGGTGCCAGCAAGCTCCATTCTCTTTGTGCAACTTCGCCAAAATGATACCTTTGTGATAATCAAGCAGAAATGGCCTTCCACAGTCCCCTTCATTAAGGAAATGAAGCAGATAAACAGTGTAATTATGGATTCCATTTTTAGTTAAACAAAGATGTATGTCTCAGCTCAGGGTCTTTATCCAATGAGGGAAGGGTAAATTTAGAATGCAGAAACCTCGCAAGGCAATACTGTTATGGTGCTTGGAACTTTTCCCAGCTTATACTGGGTCTGAGATTCACATTCACATCTAACAAAGATTCAGATGATAGCAGCTCTGTGGGTGAGAGCATTCACCATTGGAATCAGTTTCTTCATCTATAAAGTGGAAAAAGTCATAGCCATGCCCAGCAGAGGGCTGCAGGTCCGAATGAGACAATCAATCCACGTGGGGCAGCCTGCTCAACACAGGACTCACAGAAGGCCAGCTGCGTCTCCCGCCGCCCTCCAGCGGAGGTGGCCGGTTTTGGTTTACGGTTGAGCTTATTTTCTCCCAGCTGCCTGACTTAGGTGTCTCAGAGAGGCTCAACGACACATTCCAGCAGTCCCCACCTCTCAGGTATGTTGAAGGGATCTGAAGAGAACCCAGTGCTGGCACTCTGGAAGCGAAAAAGTGCTACATATGAGCACAGCACTTGCAGATGATTTAACCATCTGACAAGGTCTTTGTGCAGTCTGTCAACGGAGTGAGATGATTTGGAATTACCTATTAAGAGTTGTTTAAAAAGTTTCTAAGACAGAAAACACAGACCTGAAGCATCACATCATTCCTCTTAGCTAAAATTTTAGCTAAGCTGGAGGAGAAAAAAGGGAGAAGAAAGGTGAAATTTCAGAATAACCTCCACGAGTTTCTGAGTGCAAAGATTGTGCCCCCCGTCATAATTCATCTCTCCTACCCTACACCCCTCAGTCTACATCAGGATTGCTCAATAGTGGCACTAATGAGATTCTGAGTCAGATGATTCTTTGTTGTAAGGGGCTGTCCCACGTGCTATAGAGTGTTTACGGGCATCTCTGACCTCTACGCATTGGATGCCAGTAGCTCTCTCCCAACCTCAGTTGTGACCAAAAATGTCTCAACATTCCAATGACCCCTGGGAGGCAAAATCACCCCTACACTGAAAATTACTGGTCTAAGCAGATATCCTAGTTCACAGAGACTGGCACTCAGAAGTAACTCAACAACGAACTGTCCATGTCAAGGACCAACACAAGAGTGAGGGCAGATGCCTGTGGCAGCAGGGAAGGGAAGCTGGCCAAGGTAAGAGTGGGGTTAGTGGCAAGGAAGGTTGGCACCCACAACAAAAGCCCGGTGGGTAGGGTGGGCAGGCCATGTGGATATGAATAGGAAAGAGAGGAATGCCAGAAAGTGAAGCGCTGAAGACCACCAGCCTGCTGCCCCAGTACTGAGCACACTCCTCAGAAGAGCCAGACATTTAAGCCAAAAGAGACATCAGCTCCCAAAACGGGAGCCCCGCCTACCACGCATGGTGACTTGCCCTGTGCCACACCTTGCATGTGGGCTTTGCGTGCATGGTTGAATCCATTGCTCACAGCCATATCACATCTTATCTCTGTTGACAAGCAAGGAAACCAAAGCTCATAATGACCAAGCAACTTGTCCAAAACTGCACAGCCAGCAAGTGGCAGAGGAAGGCTGCCTGACTCAGAAGTCAGGTGCTTCATCTCTAGGTGAAACAGGGCTCCAAGCATGACTGGGAAGGACTGAGATCTGTCCCAAGGCACTGGTGCCGCAGAAACAGCAGCCATCTGACCAACTACCATTCACTCGCTTGGCCTCCACTGATCATTTTCCTTCCTTTTCTCTCATTTAATCTCATGTACCTTTTTTTTCACCCCTAATAGTAAAAATCTGGACATGCTAGCCAAGGAAAAAAAGTGACTAGAAAAAGATAACAAGTATCCATTAGGGAGTTCCTTCTCATCTTCCTTTTTCAAACCATCTACAATTTTAAACAAAAGCAGGTTCATGTTATAGGTAAAATTTTCTTTGGGGTATCTGATGGTCTTCTCTTCCTAATTCACATTTTGGTCTCTGTTTATTGACTCCCCAGTGGCCTGACTGCTGATCCAAGTTAATTCTACATCCTCCTTCTCTCCAGTCACTGGGGATTTGGGGGGCATATGCAATTTTGCATATCGTTTTTCTTGCTAAATATTACTAAATTTTATAATTATTTCCTATGGCTTTCTGTGAATGGGCTGTCATTTTTTGGTAACAGTAACTTTGTTTCCTATTGTCTGTTTCTATTTTGTATATAGATTCATTTGTATTAATTTTAGACTCCACATGTAAGTGATGTCATACAGTATTTGTCTGCCTTACTTTACTAAACATATTCTCTAGTTCCATTCATACTGCTGCAAATGACAATATTTCATTCTTTTTACAAGTCAACATCATCATCACCATTATCATAAATTAATTACAGCTACCTTTTTGAGGGCTTACTATATTCCAGTCCTACACTCAGTCTACACCATGATTTATCTTACCATTAAATGCACACATACACACAAATAATAAGAGACAAATATTATTTATTATTTTCTTTATTTAGCTTACTATGGGGAAACTGAGCCTTGAAGAGATCAGCCAACTTGACAAAGGCCAACCTCAGAGCCAGAACTTACATCCATATTAATCTAACTCTAAACTCAGGCCTCTAATAGTTTCTACTAATTATTGATTGAATCATTGATGGCTTTTTCAGCAAGGAAAACAATATGATCAGATTTATATTTTATGAAAGGTAATAGTAAAAAGGTAATGGTTTTTCTTTCATCCAGCCTGAGAAAGGCAATGTGTCTGTGATCCTTAGATTTCAGCACTGCCCACTAGCTTCTGAAGAATTCACCTGTGCAGTGTATGACCTCAAAGCCTTAGTTAAGGAAACAGGTCAAAGTGTACATTCAACATGCGCTGTGGAATTTCTGTCAGACTGAACGGCTCTGGCCTCAGCACAAAGGATGCCTTCTGCTAACAGAAAGGAGACATCATCACTTTGTCCTGGGTAGTTTTATGTGAGCACATCCCTGGTGAAAAGTAGCTGGCGAATCCGGGGTTCATCACTCTGAGCGAGTAAAACGAAGACAGCTGCTCCTTACCTTTAGCTGTCATATCTGAGTGCCACCAGCTGCAAAGGTTAAATTCCACCAGAAACCTAAGCAGGGAATGGAGAAGCCCAATGTTACTTGGTCGCCCACACCCTGAATGGAAGAGTGACATTCTGTGTTATTCAACATCACTCACCTCATTTGAAAGAATAACATCATCTGATATCTGGATATATCAACATGGTTGGTTCAGTTGCCACTGAATTTTCACTAGGTTTGGTCTTACTTGTGAAAGACTGTTTTATCACCAATGCCAGCCAAACCCTGAAATCAGGTTCACTTAAGACTCAGGGATTCTTTTGAGAAATATCATGCTTTATAGGGAAAACTGTTTTTCTTGTTATAGTCTGAGTCCACAGTAAAAAGTCCACATTCAAAGGGCTTCTCCTGCCTTGGTTCAGAAATACAAACAGAATAGTCTCTACTTAGACTATGATCTGCAGTATAAAGGATGCTTTAAAAATTTATACTGTAACACAAATGTATTTGAGTGTGTGTGTGTGTGTGTGTGTGTGTGTGTGTGTGTAGGACAAGCTGGTGAGGACAACTGGAATAAACTTTTTAGGAAATTATGTCCCAATGCAACTTCACAAAAATCATAATTTCTCAATTGCTAGTAAAGAATGCCAGTGAAAGTGAAAGTTGCTCAGTCGTGTCTGACTCTTTACAATCCCATGGACTACACAGTCCATGGAATTCTTCACAGCAGAATACTGGAGTGGGTTGCCATTTCCTTCTCCAGGGGATCTTCCCAACCCAGGGATCAAACCCAGGTCTCCCGCATTGTAGACAGATTCTTTACCAGCTGAGCCACAAGGTAAACTCAAGTGAAAGGAAATGGATCAAAACCTAGTCATTTCTTTCTCAGGCTCACGGCTGCTATCACTCGCAGCTCACAATGAAAATCCCACTATTGCCTGTCTTTTCTGTCTCTTATATACACGAAGAACTTACTCTCCACATGAAGTTATACTTAATATAGGTTACATTAAAGCAATAACTAAGATATTGTCTGTTCACGAAATAACAAGAAATCTGCCTTAAACACACAGAACTGGAAATTTAATGGGGAAAATAAAAATAAGAGTTTGGGGCAGCTTGAATGATCTGGTTTCCATGCTGGTCCATGGAATTCCTTCCTTCTGTGTGCAACAGTGTTTCTGTAATGTGTCATCTGGAAGTCAAGCCTTTCATCTTTGTGCCATTTCAAGTCTGACCTAAGTCACAGATGCATCCAGCAGGACTGTAATTTGACAAGGTAAACAATTAAATCACACCTGAGAAAGCCCCTGACCCATGACTGCACAGGCCCCCACGCCTGTACATGCCAAGACATCCAAAGCAGCACGGTGGACAGACCTGGCAATTTGTTCTTCTGACCACAGCCCACCCAGGCTGCATTAAAAACAGCCAGACATCGATGTTAAATTTAACAGTAACCACAATAAATAAATTTGGTTTGTGTACTGCAAGCTGTTAGTCTGCTAAACAGTGACATAAGGGCATAGCAGTGACCACGATTCACCTATTAAAAGATGATCTTTTGGACTCTACATTCAATATTTCGAGATGTTCAATGAGTTTATCGCAGAGTATTAGGAATCATCTAATGTTTATTGGAAGCATGAAGCACAATCTCTCAAGTCACTTTAGAACACAGAAAAGTAATGCTTTTTTAAAAACGCAGAAAATTGTACTTACAAGACAAGTTCTGTCATTATCCATTTTACTGCGGCAAGGAAGGCATTATAAGGCTGCAGAGTAGAATTCGGTTCATTAAAAACAATGTATCACACACAAAATTTGTAGTTTAACCTAAGGCTTTACATAAAGACAATGTTATTCTTCTAGAGAGATTCATATCATGTCAAAAAACAGTGAAGCTCTCCCTTAAAGACGAAAATGGTTGGATACTATATCCCAAAACTAACATTTTAAAACTTTGAACTCCCCTGTGGTAAGATGTGATTTACAAGTCAAATAAATATGATCTAATACAGGGGCTATCTCTGGGAGGAAAAAGGAAGTTCAGCAAACGATGCTTAAACCTTTACCCTCTGGGGGCTAATATTTCGCAGCCTAATGCTGAGCGGCAGGAATCATATAACTAATTTCAAATGGTAATTCTCAGGGCTGCCTTTTGGAAAGGTGATTCCCTGTTCTCCATCACTGTATGTCATTCATTGAAACAAGCAAAAATTGCACATACTTGATTTTAATGCCGCCCATGAATTATGTAGGATTTAAGCTGCCTTTTCTCACACTCACATATTCGGACTTGAAAAAAAATGATAACCATATAAACATGTGATTTTATCCTTGCAGAAAATCCCCTTCACTCTATAAAAGAAGGCATTGACAGGCTAATCTTTATTTCAGAATATTTTAATTAAAAAAAGCAGTGGGATTGTTTACCCTGTGATATTTCCTATGTGGATAATTCAATTTCCTGAATTCTGGAAAACACCAGGTCTCCCCCTCAGTCAGTTCTTTGTACCTAGGTATGCCAGATATGTGAGCGGTGGGTGGACTTGAGAGACAGGCAATGGCATTGGCAAAGCCCGGGCCCCAAGCTGCAGGTCCAGAAAAGCCTCAGAACCTTTTGTGGTTTCCTTTAGGTAGCAGGGAAATGAAATGCCTAATCCTGGTTTCTGATGTGATGGCTGCTTAATCCTACCTTCAAAGCATTTTGATGATAAGGACTAGAACTAGGAATGGGAGGATTATCCAGTTTCAAATAAAACAAGAACAAATTTATATACCCCTGAACATTTTTAAAAACATCCCTATTCAAGCCAATAAGCAAATGCACAGAACAACAGTCCGCGGGGGTTACTCCCAGCCCACCCAGATGCCAGACTGAATCTCGGACTCTGATTGAGTGTGTCCTCATCACTCCCTGAACCACAGGGCTTTCAGGATTAGGGTCATATAAAGATGGGAATTATTAACTATTTCCTAAAACCAAATGCAGCCACGCAGTCCTGTGGTTCTGCCATTACACTTCTTATGGCTTGAAAAATGACCATCTCTCTTTCAGACCATAGGACAGTTCTGGGTCTTTGTACCCCCCACTGGGATGGGTAGTGACATTTCAGTGTGGGAGGAGAGAATGAATAAAGGGATTAAGGAAGTTTGGGAAGTGAGGAGGGGGAGGCACAGGGGCAGGATACTCAAGGATTCTCGGTCAGATGCTGGCTGAATGCAGGGTAAACAAAGGGATTATGTAAATATGGGATTAAAAATTTAAATGCACATTAACATTCAGAAGGGCAAAGCCATTGAGCTTTTAAGCCTAATGATAAAAACATATCTTGGGAACATTTTAAGTCTGGAAATACTTATGCTAAGGTTAGGGAAACTGGGTTAGGAAATATGTGTTGATTCTCATTCTAAAAAGTGGTATTTTTCAAATTGTCCCATTTTTAGTTCCAAGTTGCCTCTCAGAAATGTCCCAGCTCAGAATCATTTCTTGCTCCCTTAGTGTAGGAGAACTGTGTTAAATATTTGGTTTTTAAATAATCCCCTTGCAAGATCTTACATCTGCAAATGAGAAGGTGTGTATTTATATTTTAAAACCAAAATGGCTCTTAAATTTTGTGTTTCAAACCAAATTTTAGGTTGATTTTTGGAATTTACAAAATGATAACATGTAAGGGTTATACTTATACCTATATACCAGACTATGTAGAAGTATCTATGTCTGCTTTTTCTGTGTTTTCAAGTTATTGGTGGCCAAACTTACGTTGCTTGCACATTGTAAATTATATTTTTAAACCAAGGGTAAATTTTAAGTTAATTTCTGGTGATCTGAAAGCCACTTCCTAATGATACAAAGTTATGTTGATGGATCGTCAACTGTGACACCATGGATGGATCAGCTCCAGGGAAAATAATGTTAAAAGCAGCAGCACAATTAGAGTGGTGAAATCTCTGATCAAAATGTGGATTTGTTCACAGGCTAGCAGCTCTATTATAACCAAAAAGAAGGTTTCTATTGAACCAAACCAAAGTCTCTTTTATTTGAGAATGAGAGAATAGATAAAACTTCTCTCCTTTTCTGCCCATCAAAAGGGGGGTTGCTGCATTAATCCATCAAAGACTTTAGGTCTGTCTGTCATTCCGGAAATCACTGGATTTAGATTTAACAGAAATAACTTTTCTTAATAAATGAAATCAGGAAACACATTTAAATATTCATTATTTTGAAACAGATAAACTTGATGGGTCCAAAGAAAACTATATGCTCACACACAGAGACAGGAAAAAAACACACAGCTGTCTTCTGAATGACTGTACTGTACTTACATCCAGGAGACCATGGGCGCCATCACTGCTCTCCTTGTTGGCCCTGCACATGGCTTGATAGTCATAAAGGGTAATTCTATAGAAGAGAAGGGAAAGGAGCTTCACTAAATGGGAAAACATGAGAACCACATGGTGCTGTGGACCAACCAGCAGGTGAATAGTCACTAACCACCAGCCAGTGCAACAGTGACAAACACAAATCAAGGCAGGCCTGACAAAGGTGTTGTTTCCCAGATGGCTCAGTGGTAAAGAATCCGCCTGCCAATACAGGAGACGGGGGTTCAATCCCTGGGTTGGGAAGATCCCGTGGAGAAGGAAATGACAACCCACTCCAGTATTCTTGCCTGGAGAATCCCATGAGAATCCCAAAGAGGAGGCTGCGGGGGCTACAGTCTATGGGGTCACAAAAGAGTCGGACACGACTTAGTGACTAAACAACAACAAGAGTGACAAGCAAGGGACACGGCAAAGTCCAGGACTACAGACACAGTCATGTCACACTCGGAACTTAAAGAACAAAGAGACAAAGGTTATCAGTGGCATGGAAAAAAGGGGGGCAGAACCCTCCTCCCCAGAAAGCATGATAAAATAGTCATTTTGGCTTGACCAAGGATAGGTTGCATGGACAAGGATACTTCAAAGGAATATGCTGTTTTAAACTGAATCCTGGGCCTCTGCTGGAATCCACATGGACTGTCTCCAAGGTTGAGAAGAGCTGGGGAGGGTCACTTTGGGTTAAGAAATGGCAGGATTCACTGTCTCTTTCAGGCACTAAGAAATAGGCTCAGACCAAGAGAAGGCCAGCTCCTTGACTATTTGTTGAAAACCAGCTGACTCCCTGGTTGGAGCCCTGCCCCCTCCTCTTTCATTACCACCACCACAGTAGTGAGTATATTCTTACTTTCGAAAACAGTGCAGTTTATGAAACAAGAAAATGGATGTTTCTTTTCTGCCTTAGTGGTAAAAATATAGCTCTTATTCCAGTTATGACCTTTATTCAGCTGCAACGATATTTTACTTTCAATTTTTTTCCAGATATTTTAGTTTCTTATTAACACTTTTACAAAGTAAAAAAGAATGGCAATTTCCAGTAGCCAGTTATGAGCTTTAAGATGGAGCAAATACTTCATCCTACACATGCATTTCATCCCTCCCCCAGTTCCTCTTCCCACTATTCCTGGCATCCCAAAGGAGAGACGCTTAAAGTTCAACCTGAGTTATGTAACAGTTGCCAGATGACACGTTAACACTGTAATACATGAACTTCTAAATGACTGGAAGGAATTCTCCCTCCAGGAATCCCTTTCTGAAATAAGGCAGTGCTTAATGTGAAGCATACTTAATGTTGGGCTGGCAATGTACGCTAGAATAAAAGTTCCATACTGCAGGACTGGGGTTGGATCTGTTTCACACCTAGCACAGCACCCAGCATGGAGAAGGTATTAATATTCTGACTTAAAAGGTTGAATGCATGAATGATCATCTGATTGCCTGAATCTTGAATAGTCGATGACTCAACTGAGATTGAAGAGATCAACTGCAAAATGTGATGTGTAGGCTTCCTCCTTTAGAAATAAGTTAGAGAGATTACACATCCAGATTAACCAAAGAGCCCCTGTGGGCACCCAGAAGAAAACCGGCCACTCTGACCATATTGAGATGGAAGCCAGTTCCCGATGAGCACCACACAGGCATCCGTAGGCGGCAAAGCCAAAGTGAGTACAAGTGCAGCACAATCTCCTGGCAAGTCCTCCAAAGCCCCTTCCTCTTCAGGACATTTTTAGTCTTGCTGACTGTCCTCTGACTTTTTCTCTCTCAGCAGATGCAAGCAGAACCAGTGTATATTGAGAAAGAAATGAAGCCTATGAACCATCCAAGTTTCTGGCTTGGGGAACTCCCTGAATAAACTTCTCACAGAAACACCCATCACTAATGTAGCCCTGACACTAATTCATCCACAGAATAAACCGTAGGCCACAATGGACAATGCTGATTGGCCCCTTACTGGCCCACCACACCAGTCTGCATCCTCAACAGGGGATTTCTGCAGGTGCCCATGGAAGGGTTTTCTAGGATTTGACCAGAACTATTATTAGCTTTATCCTTTTCCTACTACCCAACTCTGTCTCTGCAGCTGGAAACTGGATCAGAGCTGGTGAAAGGCAGCATGGGTTGAGTGGAACATGGATGTGCTTGGTGTCTTATAGACATGGAAGAAGTATGGCCTTGGCTTAAAAGATCGGTTCTGCCATTTATCCAGGGTGCAATCATAGCAGGTTGCTCACCTTTTTCTGAGGCTTTATTTTTTCACTTATAAATAAACTTCCAGAGATGTTCTGAGTTTAAATAATCAGGCATGTGGAAGGATACTGAAATACATTATGCATCATGCTAGTCTCATTATGATTCTTACAACAGAAGGCCTGATTTTGTTCTTCGCTGGATCTTGGACTCTTAAAGCTACACTATCCCCAGAGTCCCAAGTGACTGGTAGTGTAACTTAATGATTAACAATCTACCTTTGAAGCCAGTGACCTAAGCTCAAATCATAACTCATCTACATATTACAATGCTGTTTTTATTTAACCCTCATTGTGCCTCAGTTTTCTCATCTGTAAAATAGTGAGAGCAATGGCTTCCTTACAGGGTGGTCATGAGGATTAAATGAGGTTGTACACATGTACTGCCTTTAGTATAGTGCCTAGTACAGAGAAGGCATTCAGCAGAAGACAGGGCTGCAGCTGCTGTTGTAATTTATTAGTCTGGTTTTCACTGCCATTATTAATTAATGGGGGTGGTGTTAAGCGCATTGGGAATTGACTCAGGCTTTATCCAGCTGGCTGGATAGGCCTCCTGGTTTTCTTAGCTCATTGGCATGTATGATGCAGTATAAAATTCACACTTGTTACTACAATAACAGACACCTTCAGAAGCCACGATGGGGTTATCAAGGGATCATGTGGCAGCTTCTGTCCATGAGCTTTATAGCTGAAGACCAGGGTAACAATAGCGGACGTTTACTGAAGTCTATTTAGCAACTGTCAGTCTATTTAGCAACTGTCAGCAAGATACTCTTCTAAGGATGTCCCTGTGAGAGTCTAATCATCCCCATTTCACAGAGGGGCAAACCAAGTCTTGGCCAGCCTAAAAATGTGCCCAAGGGCACATACCTAACAGGTGCAGAGCCAGAATTATATGGGGGCCACACTGAATCCACCTCACTCTGCCTTCTGCTCAGCAGCAGGTTCTGACAGGTCCTAGGAAACGCTTAGAATTCAGCCCTGTGTCCCACCCCAGAGTCTTACTGGAATGTCACAGGAAAAGCTACCCAAGATAAAGTCTCATAATCAATATCCAGAATCAACTTTCAACCCAAGTTGAGGGGCTGTTACGGGGTCACCAGGTCAGGCTGGACCAACTGCCTAGGCTAGTGATACCCCTTTGCCCTGGTAACTGCCCTGACAGACAGATGGCTGGAAGCTCTGCTGGAATCATTTTCAAAGGCTCCAGTTTACAAGTTGGGGTCAAACTCAACTGCTCTGGGGGCAGCCTCCGGGTCAGGGTCCCTGCCTTTCATTTCATAAGGAAGCTTTCCTGATCTGATTGCCATGGAGGAGGTTACAAAACAAACCTGCTCTGTCTTCTCCACACTTAAGACAGCTTTAACTAGATGTTGCAGAGAGACTTCCAGATTGTTGCCCTTTCTGAAGTGATTTTGTTACTGTTTTAAATAACTCCATTTTGTGGCTACCTGTATCCTGTTTGGCTGATTATAGTTAAAGAACATGATAATTGCCTGCTTTCATTTGGCTCTAAAATAAGCCCCGAGCGTCCTGCCCAGCCCAAGATTGGTGCTGCACTGCTGCACTCAGCAGCAGGGGTTTACTCTTATTACAGATAACATGCCTTAATCTCCATGACATCACCACCAGGCCATGGCCACCGCGGGCTGCTGGGGAGACCTTATCATTAGCATCTCTGTGCTCCCCAGATGGGTCTCTTTGAAACCTTGGCGGAAGGCAGATACAGTCTCTGAAGAAGAAACTCAAAGCAATGTAAACCAAGCATGGGCAACCCTATGTGTCCTGTACTGGGTGCCTGGCTGGTGACATTAGGGTTTACTTAAAGCCATTATCCTGATTCTGCTCGTTTCCAACTAGACAAAAATTACAACCAAGAACAAGATTTCTCCAAAAAAAAAAAACAAGGTTGAATTTCAAAGGCGTGAGTGCAGCTAATTTAAGGTCCTTACTAATGTTGGGCACCGGCATTTATTAAACACCTACTATGTGACCGTGAGGCCAGATACTTTGCCTGCAATGACTCTAACTCACTTTGGCTAAAAATTTGCCCCCAAACCAGTCTTGAAACAGCTTAATGTTTGCAAATATTGCCCTAAAAACATAAAGACCCACTGAGGGTCATATTTAAGCAATTTTCAACCAAAAAGTAGGAAAAGCAAAGTGACTTACTAAGGCAGCATGTAAAAAAATATGAAAAAGCCAAACTGATGTTGATTACAAGCCAAATTAAAGGTCCTATCTAGTCAAGGCTATGGTTTTTCCAGGTGGTCATGTATGGATGTGAGAGTTGGACGGTGAAGAAAGCTGAGCGCTGAAGAATTGATGCTTTTGAACTGTGGTGTTGCAGAAGACTCTTGAGAGTCCCTTGGACTGCAAGGAGATCCAATCAATCCATCTTAAAGGAGATCAATCCTGGGTGTTCATTGGAAGGACTGATGTTGAAGCTGAAACTCCAATACTTTGGCCACCTGATGCGAAGAGTTGACTCAGTGGAAAAGACCCTAATGCTGGGAAGGATTGGGGGAAGGAGGAGAAGGGGACAACAGAGGATGAGATGGTTGGAAGGCATCACCGACTCGATGGACATGGGTTTGGGTAGACTCCGGGAGTTGGTGATGGACAGAGAGGCCTGGTGTGCTGCAGTTCATGGGGTCGCAAAGAGTCAGACACGACTGAGTGACTGAACTGAAGTGAACTGATCAGCCTCAAGTGCTTTTCATCAATAATAAAAGCAGTAACAATAAGAAATAATCAGTTACTTTGCTCCATCCAAGTGTCATCTTGGATGTCCAGGCATGGAGAGGAAACTAACACTCAAGAGGTGTCCCTGTGGCTCTGGGAAGCAGCCACACCTGCTTCACTCCTGGGGGACAGAATAACATACACAATTGCCTAGTAGGTACACCTAGTCAGTTGCTTGTTTGCTACCTCACCCGGCCCTTCCATGAAAATTAGCCTTCCTTGAAACTGAAGGGGAAAAACGCAATCATGATTAATCCCATGTAGGAAAGGTAAAATTTCTTTGGTTTCTTTGAGTAAGAAATAGAAGGAAATAGTTGAATTCTGCTTGCGGAATGAGTAAATGCAAAGCCCGTTTGAGGCAGGAAACCTGGATGCTAGAGGAGCATCCTTGGGCCCAGCCAAGTTCCTGGAGCCATGTGCACATCTCCCAGCAAGTGTACCACGGTAATGCCTGGGCTGTTCTTGGCATATCGTGGGGCACACGATTGAGGCTCAGGATGTCAGAACCGAAGGATACTGGTGTTGCCAGTGTCCTTGATATTAGTCAAACCCAACATGTGTTACTGAGTGCTCCTGCTTTCATTGCCCGGGGTCAGACATCATGGACAGATGTGCTACAGGGTGGCTATGACCATGTGTGTTTAGGACTGCATTGGACATGTGGGATATGGAGAAAACTAGGAGTCAGGAATACAGCTTCATCTCTGGAAGGGCTTCAAAATGAATATCACAGGAAGTAGGATTCAATATTTAGAGGACTTCTGTGCTCTTTAACCCTTTGATATTTTGGAATTTCCTAATATTTCTAGTACAACCAACTAACCAATACATTGGACTCCAAGTCTGAAAGACTTCTTTTATTTTCTCTCGAAACAAAACAAGCATGAAGATGAACAAATATCTTTCCAGAAAATACTTTAGTTTTCTCCAACTATGGGAAAAGATGAGTGGTGACTAGGAAAACATGGCCTGGAATTTCAGAGACAAGAGTTCAAATTCCATCTCCCAACTCACAACTGTGAGCTGACTGTGGGTCAGATCATGAACTCCTTATTGAGAAATTCAGACTTAAATTGAAGAAAATATGGACAATCACTAGACCATTCGGGTATGACTTAAATCAAATCCCTAACAATTATACAACAGAAGTGACAAATAGATTCAAAGGATTAGATCTGACAGACAGAGTGCATGAAGAACTATGGACAAAGGTTCATAATATATAAAGGAGGCGGTGATAAAAACCATCTCCAAGAAGAAGAAATACAAAAAAGCAAAATGGTTGTCTGATGAGGCCTTACAAATAGCTGAGAAGAGAAGCGAAAGGCAAAGGAGAAAAGGAAAGATATATCCGTATGAATTCAGAGTTCCAAAGAATAGCAAGGGGAGATAAGAAAGTCTTCCAGAGTGAATGAAGTGAAGAAATAGAGGAAAACAATAGAATGGGAAAGACTAGAGATCTCTTCAAGAAAATTAGAGATACCAAGGGAACATTTCATGCAATGATGGGCACAATAAAGGACAAAAATGGCATGGACATAACAGAAGCAGAAGATATTAAGAAGAGATGCAAGAATACACAGAAGAACTATACAAAATAGATGTTCATGATCCAGATAACCACAATGGTGTGATCACTCACCTAGAGTCAGACATCTTGGAGTGTTGAAGTCAGGTGGGTCTTAGGAAGCATCACTACGAACAAAGCCAGTGGACGTGATGGAATTCCAGCTGAGCTATTTCAAATCCTAAAATATGATGCTGTGAAAGTGCTGCACTCAATATGTCAGCAAATTTAGAAAACTCAGCAGTGGCCACTGCACTGGGAAAGGTTAGTTTTCATCCCAATCCCAAAGAAAAGCAATGCCAAAGAATGTTCAAACTACTGCACAATTTCACTCATCTCACATGCTAGCAAAGTAATGCTCAAAATTCTCCAAGTGAGGCTTCAATAGTACGTGAACTGAGAACTTTAAGATGTTCAAGCTGGATTTAGAAAAGGCAGAGGAAACAGTGACCAAATTGCTAACATCCATTGGATCATCAAAAAGCAAGAGACTTCCAGGAAAGCATCTACTTCTGCTTCATTGACTATGCTGAAGCCTTTGTGCGGATCACAACAAACTGTGGAAAATTCTTTAAGAGATGGGAATACCATACCACCTGACCTGCCTCCTGAGAAATCTGTAGGCAGGTCAAGAAGCAACAGTTAGAACCAGACATGGAACAACAGACTGGTTCCAAATTGGGAAAGGAGTATGTCAAGGCTGTATATTGTCACCCTGTTTATTTATAATTTATATGCAGAGTACATCATGTGAAATGCTGGGCTAGATGAAGTACAGGCTGGAATCAAGATTTCTGGGAGAAATATCAATAACCTCAGATACACAGATGACAGCACCCTTATGATAGAAGACGAAGAGGAACTAAAGAGTCTCTTGATGAAGGTGAAAGAGAAGAGTGAAAAAGCTGTCTTAAAACTCAACATTCAAAAAACGAAGATAATGGCATCCAATCCCATCACTTCATAGCAAATAGATGGGAAAACAAAAGAAACAGTGAAAGACTTTATTTTCTTGGGCTCCAAAATTACTGAAGATGGTGACTGCAGCCATGAAATGAAAAGACACTTGCTCTTTGGAAGAAAAGTTATGACTAACCTAGACAGCATATTAAAAGGCAGAGACATTACTTTGCCAACAAAGGCCCATACAGTCAAAGCTATGGATTTTCCAGTAGTCACGTATGGATGTGAGAGTTGGACAATAAAGAAGGCTGAATAATGAAGAATATTCATTGGAAGGACTGATACTAAAGCTGAAGCTCCAATCCTTTGGCCACCTGATGCAAAGAGCTGACTCATTAGAAAAGACCCTGATGCTGGGAAAGATTGAAGGCAGGAGGAGAAGGGGACGAAAGAGGACAAGATTGTCAGATGGCATCAATGACTCAATGAACATGAGTTTGAGCAAGCTCCAAGAGGTGGTGAAGGACAGGAAAGCCTGGCATGCTACAGTCCATGGGATCGCCAAGAATGGGACATAACGACAACTCACTACTGTGGGTGAACTTGAACAAATTACTAAAACACTTAAAGCCTCCACATCCAGTTCCTCTTTTGTCAAATGGCAACAATAACAAGAGCTCTTTCATGAATCTGTCACGAGGCTTAATAAAGGAAATGCATGTAAACTATTTGGAATACCTTGCCTGTATAGTTGACCCTTGAACCATATAAGGACTGGGAAGCTGATCCTCTCTGCAGCTGAAAATCTGAGTACAGCTTGCCCTGTGTATACACAGTTTCTCCATAACCACAGCTCCATATCCATCGATTCAACCAACCACAGACTGTGCAGTACTTAATATTGACTATTAAAAAAAAAATCCATGTATAAGCAGACCTGCACAGTTCAAACCCGTGTTGTTCAAGGGCCAAATGCAGTTAGTGTTCAATAAATGAGACATGCTTCTGTTAGGATGAAGATGAGGGGCTACTGTAATTGCTGTAGTTGGGGATCCTCAAGCAGCAGCTTTAGGATTTTCAAGAGCAGTTCATTGGAATCTCCATGTCTCTGCATTCCAGAAAATTTGGCCAAGAAACACACTCGGCCAAGCCAATGTGACTTCTTGTTCCCTTCAACGCCACCTCTGACAAACCACTTCTGTGGACATGGTCAGGTCAACAGGAAGCCAAGAAGCCATTACATTCCTTACATGAGCTGTTGAGTATCAAGACATTGGTGGGGCAGTCGGCACTAGGGAGCAGGAATCCAAACATAACAGACTTCTCCTCTAACATTCTCTGGATTCTGGGGCCAGGGCATTTGCTGAAATGTAACGCAGTCCCCAAAGACAGGGAAAGTGCCAGTCACCCACCATGGAGCCCAGTGCAGTTTCATCATATGGAGATAGGGGTAGAAACAGTACAAGTCTTCAATCTACCTTTTTAGAAAGGTAATTTAGAAAAAGCTACCAGAGTGAATTCCATACAAGTCAACTATGTTAATGAATGTGTGTGTGGTGGCAGGGGCCGGGGTGAGGAGAACATTCACTGGGCTCTACAGGGAAAAGTTAAACATGGTCTTGGAGGGGTGAAATCTCAGGCATGCTGTACCACGCACATAAAACAAACAAACAAAAACCAGAACAAAACAGAAAAGACACAACCAAGAGACTCTCAGTAGACTCAGTAGCTCCCAAGGAAAAAACAAACTATTACTGCTGTGTGCTAGGTCGTTTCAGTCATGTCCAACTCTTTGCAACCTTATGGACTGTAGCCCAACAGGCTCCTTTGTCCATGGGATTCTCCAGGCAGGAATATTCAAGTGGGTTGCCATGCCCTCCTACAGGGGATCTTCCCAACCCAGGGAACTGCATCTCTTTTGTCTCCTGCATTGGTAGGCAGGTTCTTTACCACTAGTGCCACCTTCATTTCTCTGCAAGTCAAGGGCCAGGTGTGCCCACTGGTCTTCCCTTTCTCGAGCTTCCTCTAATACATAGAGAACAAAGGAAGACCCTTTGGCAGAAACCACAAGGACCTTTGGTACAAGCATGTGTTATTCCATTTAACTCTCACTGCAGGTATAAAAATCATTCTTTTGATTTCATTTTGCTGTTAAAAAAAAAAAAGCCAAAATTATGGAGCTAAAGTTGCCAAGAGTCAGACAGCTTCAAAGTAGGTAGCACCTAGACTCGAACCCTGGTACACTGAACTTCGTATTTCTTGATCCTGATAGTACCTGCAAATCGCATGGATGCTCTATCCCCAGACTAGTTTAATATTAATCTTGTGGGGGCACAGCTGGAGCAGAGGTGTGTTCTCAAAGCTCTCCAGGGATGGTAGTAGAGTCCAGGCCCACAGATCCACCCCCAGTGCTGTACTGTGGAGGCCACTGATGTGTAATAACTACTTTGGGGGTGGGGGGTTATTAGTGATTTTAAAATGGAGAGGAGAAAATTGGAAAAAAAAAATTTCAGACATCTGGAGATCTTATCCAACAGCTAATCTTTTACCTCCTATGTGTAGTAGCTTTGCAATTTCAAAGCATTTTTACTTCTCTTATTTTAACTGAGTCTCACAAAAGTCAGTACTCTTGCCTGGAAAATCCCATGGATGCAGGAGTCTGGTAGGCTGCAGTCCATGGGGTTGCTAAGAGTCAGACACGACTGAGCGACTTCACTTTCACTTTTCACTTTCATGCACTGGAGGAGGAAATGGCAACCCACTCCAGTCTTCTTGCCTGGAGAATCCCAGGGACGGAGGAGCCCAGTGGGCTGCCGTCTATGGGGTCGCACAGAGTCGGACATGACTGACGCAACTTAGCAGCAGCACCAAAGTCCCATCTCACGGAAATTCCTATTTTGCTGACAAATAAACTGAAGCTCAGAAAGTCTGAGGAATCTGTCCAAGTCCACACAGTGGCCATTCTGAGGCTCAAACTGAAGTCTTCATGGTTCAAGTCCCATGTATCAAAGAAACCCTATCAGAAACCTGGGCTCTCCTATGCTCAGCTATATATATATTTTTTTCTCACTTTCCCCTGGATATTTGACATTGAGTTTGCATCACTGGGGGCAAGAAGGGGTGGGGAAATAAATGAATTCTAATAAAAATATCTTGAAAGTAGATATTCTTTTAGTAATTTTGAAAAGGGCAATGTCACTGCCATGGAGTGTGGCTTCTGAGAAATATGAATACAAGCTCTTACTGGACATGAACTTAAGTTAAAAGGAAGCAGCTAAAATGAAAAGCCCTAAATGAGTCAGGGCTACTTAGGGAGTTCATTTACTTTCCATGATAAGAATAAAGAAATACTTCAAGTTCTATGTTTGAAACACAAAAAGCTGACCAGGAATATGGTATCTTATGAGAAAATATGTGAAGCCTGGGAACATGACTTGGTTTAATGATTTATCAACTTCAGTTAAAAGAAATCTGGGTGATCTTATCATTCAGCTTGCCTCCCTTCCTAAAAGTTCTGCTCACCCAGATAAGTTACTGCTGAGCCAACATCCTCCTTGGCTATGCTTCACTTTGTCTCAGACAAAACTGAAGGAAGCTCCATGCGCTACACAATGCTACTGTATATAGAATCAGGTAAAAAGCAGAGGTTAGAAAATTCTCCCGGTGCTTGCTTAGACTGCAGGATGTTTGAATCCAGTTGTTACCACTCTGTTATATGGAGACAAGTTCTTAACCTTTCCAAGCTTCACTTTATATATATGAAGGGAATGGCAACCCACTCCAGTATTCTTGTATGGAGAAGTCTATGGACAGAGAAGCCTGGTAGACCACAGTCCATGGGGTTGCAAAGAGTCGGACATGACCGAGCAACTAACACACACACACATATACACACACAGACCCAGCTTCATGGGCATGTGGCCTGTGTAACTGCACAGAACCCTGCCCCTTAGAAGGGCTGCATGCTGTGTTACTGCTCTGCTCTTGCTGTCGTGAAATTCTCAATAATTTTTGAGCAAAGTCCCCCGTTTTCATTTTGCACTGGACACTGCAGATTAGGCACTGGTCCTGTTTATACCTGTCTCTCGAGTTGTTAGAAAGGACTGCAAGAGTTAAGATCTGTTTGCAACCTAGGCCCGGTATGTAGCAGGTGCTGCTGGAAGATAGCTACTGCTACCTGCATTATTCTCATATTGCTGAGGCCACTGGTATGTTATCTGGCCCTGAGCACTACGTTTTCTATAAGCTGGGTGAATAGAGTTGAATCAACGACTCAGCCTAAGCAACCAAGAGAGACCACTATACCTCTTAGATTGCTTGCATGTGAAGCTAAGAATCTTCTCAAAGCTCCCTCAAGTTGGTAATTTGTTTGCACAAATCAGTGACTTCTCTTCCTCTCACATGGTGCTGCAGACCACAAGTGGATGCTCTTTCCCTCTGATGGCACTGCTAAGTAGACTAGCCATCAAGACACCTGGTAAGCAGCCAAGCAACCAGAGAAAGAGTCCATGCTAAGTAGGCAAGCATAGTCTTGCTTTAGAGAGAAAGGCAGTGACTACGGACCAATGGAGAGAGATAAAAGGAGGTTGATAAAGGGAGATGGCATTCATTCTTCACTTTGAGCTCTGCTGTTCTGAAGAAGATGGTTTGCAGGGCTCTTGTGTATGAAAGGAGTTTCTTTAGGACTGAGTATGAGCAGACCAAACGAAGAAATGTTGTTCCAGGGTACACTGTCCAAGATGGTGAGGTGGCAGGTCAACTAGGTGAATGGACCTTGACCTTTACCAGGGCTCAGCCATGTCACCAAAGCAACTCAGCCTCCATGCATCCTGTGTTTGGGAGTGGGGTACAGTTAAATATGGTGCCTAACATCTGCACCATTACTTTCGGTTACATCCTTTCAGGGCTTCTGAAATACAGACTTTTTCTGATAAAAAGGACTGTCAACCTTATTCTCTGAGTAAGCATGTTGGAACACGCAAGGGCATGAATGTCTGAGTTCCAAAAGGACAGAAGTACCCCAAAACTGGATGGAGACCCCATCACCAGGTGTCATGAGAAGCCTGTTGTGAAATATGTGAATTAAAAAAAAATCATCTGGTGCAAGGTAAAAAGGAAAATCAAAGATCCACAGCAACAAAAATCACAGCAGCAGCTAGCAATTATGGAGCCTTTAATATATGCCAGGCACTGTGTCAGAACTTCATGCTTATTATTATCTCCTTAACTGACAGAAACCTTTGCAAGTAATTATTATTAGCATCTTCATTTTTCATGTAAGGAAACCAAAGCTTGGGGTGGTAACATGACTAATTCCGAGCCACGCAGCTAGAAAATGTCAAGAGCCTGGATTTGAACCCAATCCATCCAACTTCAAATCTCAAACTCTACTTTCTGTCCTGGCCTCATGAGGGGGCCTTTCAAAGAGGCCTAGGAGGTTTGTCAGGTAATTCCTGGATGACAGCACTTGCTGTTAAAATCGAGGAGAGAGTCCCAGCCTTCCCCTTTTCTCAGATGTTAGCCACTTTTATAGACGAAAGTTCTAAATTCAAGTCATTCATACTTCACTCACAGTAAGGAGAAATCTAGGAACTTAAAGTACTGCTTCAACCTTTCCTCTCTCCCACCAAACTGTTTGAAAGGAATATCCAAGAGGGAAGAGGGGGGAAAAAGGTAATTTTGTTAAAAAAAAAAAAAGTTGAAAAATATGCTTTCAAATGAGAAACACGTGTGTGATTATTCTCCCTCTTTTGTCTCTCCCTACCCCCAAGTTGAAAACAAGCTAACACAATACAAATGTACACATCCATGTAAAGACACAAGAAGCCAGAGGTGCCGCGGACAGCAGACAGTCCAGCACAGCAACCCTGGTCCAGCTCCATGCCCAGTTTTCAAGCTCATGTACAATGACGCCTGGCAAAAAATGTACTTGAATTTTAAAGAGGGAATCTAGCAGGGGTGAACACTCAGGCAGGCTGGAAAGCAAGTGTGTCAGAGGTTGCAGAAGTGCTGGAGTTATGCCATTTTAACATATTATTTTTTGTTTCCCTCTTTTTGGCACAAACAAGCTACAGAATCTCAAAAATTGGGTCATCATTTTTGAATTCCCTGCTTTCAGCACAGCGCTCAGTTGGTCTTATTGACTAGCTTAAAAGTCTGATTTCCTGAGCTAACACTTCCTGTCCATTCAGCTGCAGGGGAGTAATAAACTCGGGGACTGTCTTTCCCACTGGCAACCAATGTACAATAGTTCTCACAGGCGAGCTGGGTTCCATCCTTGTATTTCCTGATATTATATATTTAACAGCATCAAATATGTCCAGGGAAGTATCACTTCAGAGGCCACCATTCTCCCTGGGAGGCTGAGGTGAGGGAGAATTGACTCCTGGGGGGACATCACTGGCATCCTGATCTCGCAGGGTGATGTCCTTTCCCACCAGCTCTGGTATTCCCACAAGTATGGCTGGCCTGCCCATGAGGGACACAGGGCTGTGAGCTTCACTCAGAGTAGTCAACAAGAGCCCTTGCAACTCAACTGCGTGGTCCCTACCACGAATTCTGAAACCTCTCGGTTGTGTTCTAACAGCAGATTTAAACTTACCTCCATCTGGGAGCATGTTTTGTGAATTTTTACTTGATTTTCTAAAATTATATCGAGTCTCTAAACATCACTTTCCATCCCTGAGTTCCAGATTTCTAGTAAGTTTCACCAGTTTGTCAGTGTGAGACAAGACACTCTCTTCCTTTTTTGACCAGATGAAAATGTTTCCTACTTCTCTGCAATCACTTGCTTCAGACCAATATAATCTCCTTCCAGTGCAGGCTCTGACTTCAGGACCAGCCTCTAGTAAATGCTATGCTAGGGGAACAGGGAACGCATTGTGAGCTGAGTTTCTGAGACTCTTAACACTCATGCAAAAGGCATCAAATTTCAGGAGATCTTCTGGAGCATGAACACAGCCATGGGGTCAAGTCTGGGCTTGCTTTATTTGACCTTGGTTTGTTTTATTTTATTTAGGCAACCTTTCTCGGGGGGGGGGGCACAAGGAACCGTAAAATCCTTACCTTTTAAAGGAGCCCATTGTTAACAATTTGTTCATCACAGCTCCCTCCACCTCACCAAAAAAGTCTCCAGTCTGTGAGGAAGAAAAGACGACCCAAGAGGAAGTGTAGATAAATAATGTGCCCAAACACCAGAGAAGAAATAAAAATGGACACAGTTTGTGTCCTGGAGCTGACAGGAGCAAAAGGAGGTTTTCAGGACTACTGTTACATAAACATGGAAAAGGTCTTACTAGTCATGAGAAGTTATGGGATTACAGAGCGAAAAATAAGCAGATGTGGATGTTTCAAATACTTGGCGGGGATGGGGGGTGGGGTAAGAGTGGCATTGCATAACACGTGCTAAGTGCTGGAAATAAAACACACATGCACACATGTGCACATATGTGCACATACACACGCATGTAGGAACACATGCACACACACTCTTGGAAGGAGGCAGTAGGCATTAATCTGCTCTCAATTCCTTGTGAGTGAAACACTACTTCATACAGACAGAAACAGACTGTGAAAGGGCTTCCTAAGAGGTAATAAAAAGGATTGTTTATAATTCCTAAATGGCCTGTTTACGGATATACAGCAGTCTTCTTCATCGGCTCTATAAATTTCCTACAGTGGAGAACACATCCTTTCTCTGAGTTACTTTCTGAGGAACACCTTCATTTTGTCCATAGACAGCTAATATGCTGATCAAGAATAAAGCTGTCCAGATCTGGGAAGAGAAGCCTTGGCCAATCAGACTTCCAATGGCTGACTCCGGCTCTGGGACTGTCTTCAGGGCACTCCCTCAGTGCTAAGCTTATGCTTCTGCAAGTCTAGTTCTTGGTGTTGGCCGAGATTTGCAAACTCTGAACGGTAGAATGAAGGATTAACATCCTCGGGCATCCTTCCAGACTCCTGGAGCCAAGGGGGAAGATGTATCCAATATGGCAGAACAGAGCTTCGACCAACAGCCTTCCTCTGCCAACAGACTGGAAGGGGCCAGTGCAGACCAGTAGAGAATCCCCATCTCTACTGTGGGTGCTCTGAGAATTTCTATCTTATGTGGCAGAAAGTAGGGGGCATTACACTCAGAGCCCAAATCGCATAAATTCCACATGTGTGTACGTGCTCATTTATGTCCAACTCTTTGCAACCCCACAGACAGACTGTCACCCTCCAGGCTCTCTGTCCATGGAATTTTCCCAGCAAGAATACTGGAGTGGGTTGCCATTTCCTTCTCCAGGGGATCTTCCCGACTTAGAGATTGAACCTGTGTCTCCTGCACTGGCAGGCAGGTTCTTCACTGCTGAGCCACTGGGGAAGCTCCTACATAAAGTCCATAGATTGTATTAACTAAATCCTGACTTCCTTATAATGGTGTGACCTCAAGTAGGTCCTTAAGAGTTTTCAGGCAGAAAGGCACATACAGGCTTTGCCAAAAAGTCAGAAAAGAGGAGGAAAGAAGGAAATGACATTTCACTGACTAACGATTGAGCATTGCCTTTTTCACTCCACGGAAACTTGAACTTTCAGCAAACAGTGTGGGTATGTGCTGCTGTTGGGAGCAAGAAGGACATGTGCATTTCCTGTGTGTAAATAGGCCAGAGTCAATGGAACTGGTTGTTAGATGAAGAAGAATTAACCTAATTAGGGTACAGGAAACCAGACATCAAACAAGCTGAGGCAGGGCAGGCTCCATGGGATATTCTACCCAGAAGTAAAGGAGGGAACAGAGACCACATGCAGTGGCTATGGCGTAGAAGAAGTCACTATTTCAGTGGTTCATTTTGTTGGCTGGTCCAAGACTCACCACTTAAAGACATCTGCCATGTCGTCCCTCCCTCAGGATCAGATTCTCATCTCAGCCCTCCATGATTATGGCGGGACGACAGAGCTCCTCCTCACAGGAGATTAATTTGGGTTCTCAATCCTCCCAGACACAGGGGCATATTACCATAGGCCTATGGCCATTCCTGCTCCCAAGAAACCGACCGCATTCCATGTGCTTATCCTTCCTATCTAATGTCCATCAACTGTCCAACATTCAGTGACGTCCAGCATCTGAGGAGACCGTGTGTGGGCAGTTTGAGTCTCAACTATATAATTACCATCGACCAAAGGTACATTTAAAGTCCCACAACATTCTCACAGATAAGAGGGAAAACCGAAGCACAGTTCCACATGTTACCTGGAGCCAGAGTTCACAAGTTAACAAGCCACTGCGCTCAGACCCTAAGGAGCCATACTTAAGGACAATGAACTAATTTATTAGGCATTAATGGGTCTGTCACTCTGTTGACCATTGAGACGTTTTAAATGATGTGAAGGAAACCTCACTATAAACTGCTAGCATCCGCCAGTATCAGAGTTAGAAGAAGACTTCTGTAGTCGACCACCCTCCGCTCACAGAACCCACCAGGAGTCCCGGCAAGGTAAGGGATGTGCCCAATATCCCAAATCGAGTTAAGGAAGAGAGCTCACATCAGAAACCATCTGCCTCCTCCTCTGGTGATACTTTCCTACACCATACAGCTCAACTGATTTGGATTTGACTTTAACATGCTTATTTCATTTCTCACTGCAGAGAAAGCTTTCAGGCACCAAGTTTTAAAGGAGAAACTCATGTTTCTCTATGACAATGCTATTGATTTTAACTCTTACTTTGACTTCCAAATAATAGTGGAGCTTTCTTTGCTGAGCACCCTAGCTTGGTTTCTTTCCATCTCTCCCTCCTGCCCCCACACTGCACACGGCTGGATCAAATGAAGAACATTCTTCATCTATATGTGGATTCTTGGCCCTCAGTGTTGAGAACCCAAGTTAATCCTTGGACTCAGATAACTGACTTTTAAAAAGGAAAAACCAGAAAGAAAGCCATAAAGAATAATTATGTTGACATACATACATACATATATATGTGTGGATGTATAAATTATATATAAAGATAAAATATCAAAATATTAAAAGGAGGAAACCTCCTTAAAATTACCCAAACTCTTTCAGGCACCTCCACATTTGAGGTAAAGAGTTCTATAAATTGAACATTTTATGTGTAAGAGAGCAGACCCTGGGCTCTGCATCCCTCCTCACCTCCCTGGAGGTAAAATCTCTTTGGGGCCCGCTGAGAAGTAGGCTGTGACATTCTTAAAGGGGTGGAAATAATGTTTTATAATCTCCTGCTATTACCTCTTAAATACAGATCATTGTCTCAAAGTTTCAACACCACATTTCACTTCCCCTGACCCAAGCACAGTCTGGGATCCTTACTGTGAGTAGGTAGAAATTCCTCACTCACCTGAGTGTAGTCTTCAGATACCAGAATAAATCCATTATTGTCTATGAGGTAACAATTCACAGTCTAGAAAATAAAAACACCACAGTTTCAACTTTGGGTCCTCAGACTGCTTTTACATGCAATGATGTACTTCCAATCTGAGAGACACCTATTTTAGGCTGTTTTGGGGGAACCGGAAACGCCAGCTGGCTCTTGGAGTTAAGGCCAAAGTTAAGTTTACCCCAGCACTTGTTTTGCAAAACTAACAAATAAACCTAAAACACTAAGCAAGCCTTGAACATCCCAGATTGGGATAAAAAGAAAATTCATTTAAAAATTATTCATTACAGTTTGTCTCCCTTTTTAAAAATTTATATGACCTGAATAATATTTCCCAGGAACAAAATGTACAGAGGCCTCTGAACCTGTATTAACAGTGGTTGAAGTGCAGGCTGTTTTGAAAGCAAAACGACAGCACAATGCCATTACTCTAATGATGTATTAATGAAAACACCGTGTCAGCTCAGAAGACCATCAGGGGACCAGGTAATATTTTTTAATTTGTTCATAGACTTAGGCAGGGGGGAAGGGGCAGACTTCTGTTAAAGGGGCCCCTCAGGCCTCCTAAAGGTTTTCAAACTGTGTTTTTAATTGGGAGCTGGATTTGGGGGCAGGGCTGTTAGCTTTTGGTAGCTCAGACTTATAAATTGTAGCAAGGTAAGCCCAAACCTCTGCTTCCCCCACACTACTTTAATCTCAAGTGAATGATTTGCTACAGGCTAAGTTTTAATTACAGTGCTGTGGAGTTTAAATTTAAGGTTTAATTCCGTCCTTGATGTAACTCAGTTTCTATTTATTGCAGCTTTACATACCGACTGCAACATTTAATTTGTAACATATCTTTACCCTGAGCTCAAGTCCCCTAACTCCAGGCCACTGCAGGGCTGTTTTTTTCTGGGACATTCACCTATCCACGGAGTTGATTCCAGTGAGACACAAAAGTACAGCAGTAAGCTAGTCAGAAAGATGCATCCTTTGTTAGTAGGCATCGGTGGAGACTCAGCAGGAAATTAAGAGCCTTGCTAGCATCTTGCGGAAAAGAGCCGGCTGCTCTGGTGAGCAAGTTTCTCTCGGTTATTCAAAGGGGCCCGAAGAAGGCCACACTCGTGTTCTTCAAAGAAGCTCCTGGCTGCACGGACACTACACTGGCCCAGTTGGGAGTCCTGACAAACGTCCCCCTTTTGTAGGACCAGCACTATGAAAACACGCACAGAGCCTGGCTGTCCAATATGGCAGCCACGAGGTATGTGCAGATTTAAATTTAATTTTAAGTTAATTGGATCATACGAGACAAATTGGAGATACAGACCTTGATGCAAAGGGAGGTTAACCTCCATTCAATCTATACAACTACTTGTTGAGCATAGGAGTGGCCTCCATACACCGACTCTCCAAATTCTTACAATTGTGCAGAGAATCCAAAGTCATTATAACTCACCCTCCATCCCTAACTATAAAATAAATTCCTACTCAAACATCCCTAGTTAATTGGTGTTACTGCTATTAGACCTATAACTTTGTGGTCAGTTTTTCTCTGCAAATATTAGACAATACAAGACAAACACAAGGCAACTGAAAATCTTGGGAAAGAAGCAATATTTCCTGAAGTCCATGAGGGTGATACTGGAGATTTGCTCCAATCACACATGAAACCACTGGCACATTAGTATCCATCAGAGATAAAACACACAGGAAAAACAAAACATCACCACCAATAACATGAAAGATGCTTCCAAAGAGAATGATTTCAAAAGGAAGAGACTAAGAGAAGCTCCTAGGGAAACTGATTAAACTCCACTATATTTGACCTCCCTTGTGATCACTTTGAGAAAATCAAATATAAAGTGAAGGATTAAATATTTTGATTTTTATAATTTTATCTGAAATATTATACTCCCCACTCCCAAACCAAACGTGTTCTTTGTTAATAGAATTAGGATAGGACTGCAGTTATAAGTTTACTAAGTTTAAATTTGTTAAGTAAAATAAATATATTTCACCATTTCCACTCTATTTAGAGATGAAGCTTCAATAAAATGTTCATAATTTGATGTAAATATTTGGTTCTTTCCCCACCCTCATTTCTTGGAAATGATGACCTTGTGCCCCTTATAATGGACAGCACTGCATGGAAACCACGTTGGACTAGGCATTAGAAGACTCACTTCTCAGGTATCAACCTCTGTTTCCACTCTCATCCGGTGTGGAAGGAACAGGAGTGACAGTATGTAACAGATATTGCCAACCTTGCGATTGACAAATCACTGAGAAAATCACAGGTCAGAAGCAAGGATGCTGTGTCACTGATGTAGAACTGGGTCCCTTAATCTGAAGGTGTCATTTAATTTTCATTAGAGGCAATATTGTTACATTAGGGATATTCAGTCACTGTGATGACTTCATAAACAGATCTCCCTGCCAACAACCACTTGGATTAAATTATTGGGAAGTATGGTGGAATGGAGTAAGGCCCCTGAAGTTAAGTGAGCAGAGCGCTGTGTTATGAAAGAATCAGAGGAGAGTTAGCCAGATTCAAGTCTGGATAAACTGTTTTCTCTATGTCTCTTTACATTAGTCAATTGCCTTCTCCAGTATCCCTCCTCCAGTAAAAGGAAATAGAAGAGATCTTTTGTCGGCTTTCCCTCACTATGCTACCTCTGCCCCAAATTAAGCCAAACTCCTCAGGAGTCTTCCCATCCCTTTGTGACAAGGGCAAAATGCCAGGCCGAAGGGCTTGGGCAAACCAGGAACTCTAAGTTTTGACAGACATGGCGTGCATCCACTCCACAGCCACCTGTGACAAAACATCTAAAGATGAAGTTGTTTGAAAAGTGCAGAAATAAAGAGCTGGTGACAGTTGCCTTTTTTAAAAAAGGCAACTTTCTTCAACTACTTATTGCCTCAGTATTGCTCAGAGAAGTTTGATTTCAGGTCACAGAGGCAGGTTAGGTAAGATACCTGAGGTTAGAGCCCCAAACTAGGCCATGGTAATTGGGCCATCACAGGTAGTAAGGAAAACTGGGGAGGAAGAGTGCTTGGAAGTGAGAAACATAGCACCAAGCTTGTGTTACCAGGAAGGTGGTATTAGCTCTAAGGCTAAGATACTAGCTTGAGAATCAGAGACTTGGACACTTGCAACCAGTATGACTTTGAGCAAAGCCTTTTAGCACTCCCAGTCTCAGTTTCCTTATCTGAATGATGGAGACAGCAACAACTATTTCAGAGAAAAGATTAAGCGGGCCAGTGAGTGCAAATTGTTGAGCATAGTGCAAGGTGCGTTATGAGTCCCCAAAGAACTATGTTTGTGTCTATTCAGCACCTACTATGTGCCCTCTTTATAAATATCTTAATGCTGCAAATTGACTTTTTTGGAGACAGAAGTTGTCACACAGTTTGTAGCAAGAGATTGTGGAGGTAAGTCAGCTGATAAGCACATGTGCTCATCTCCCCTTCTAACCAGTTAGCTCCTGGAAGACAGGGTCCATCTCTGACTCTGCATCCCACTGACTCCTCGGGGGCTGGAGGTACCAGGGATGTCAGGCGGGCTCAGTAAATAGGTCCTGAAGGAATGAGTGAGTGTGAGAGAGGTTGCCTCCCAGGTTCTGAAGTTAACAGTCCCCTTGGGTGGAATGGAGCTCCTTAAAGTCCTCAGTTAGGCCCATGGCCAGGCCCTCCATGAAGATGTATCTATAAGCCTGGAAGACATCTGGCCAGACTGACTCCACCCAGCAGCCCAGGACACTCAAGTCAAGGCCCCAGGGAGGCCACTACAGGGGGAGACAGAGGGACTGGATTGGATCCGAGGCAAAGTGTGTCTGATAAGTGTGTGGGAGTTGCGCCAGGTCTTCAGTACAGAGAGGAGAAGCCAGAAGCACGTGAACTTAATGAGCCCCCACAGCTGTTTTTAATGGGGACCTGATCACTTGAGGGCAGTTGGAGGAGTGGAGGGACATGGTCTCAAAGACTTAATTAAAAGCTATGAAAGGGAATGACACATGGAAAGAGTCTGCTGAAAGGATGGAAAGGGGCCTGGCTTTTCCTTTTAAAACTATGTCAACTAGGTGCCTGAAGCCAAAACTTTATAGAGTCAAAATGGGAAATGGATGATAGCTTTAAAGGGCAAAATGGGGACATTTGAGCATCAGATCAAGTTCAGCAATCCAGCCTATGCCACACTTAATTTTTAAAGTGTGAACCTTCAAAATGATATCTTGATGAGGCTCCATCCCGAAGGCTGTTAAAGCAGGTATTAGTAGTGAGGAAGGCATCCTACCTTGTGCTTGCTATGCCCAAGGGACTGAAGCGTGTGTGTGGCTGCCACCTGAGGTTTTGGTTTCAGGTGAACCATTACTCTAAGGGAAGAATGTGTCTGCATACATTTTTGTTTGATAGCTAATGCTTATTGAGGGCTTACCACAGGCCAGGAGCTGTGCTATAAAGTTTTCATATATTATCTCATTCATCCTCACTATGACTCTGGGGCTGTTTCTATCTGCATTGTATTGCTGAGGAAACTAAGGCAAGGCTTATTACTTTCAGAGCCACAGTTGGAAGCTACTCTGCCTTCACAGCCTGTACCTTTAACTGCTATGCTAGACCACCTGTGAAATCAGTCACTAAACAACTAACATATATTGCACTTTTCTAACTCTAAGTGGGAATCCATTTCCACTTATTTTTATGTATGAGAATGCACGGAGGCAGTGTTAGGCTGTAGGAAGATTACCGCCTCTGACTATTCATCAAATTATTCAACCAACTATTTGTCCATCCAATCAATCAACCAGAAACCAGTCAGTCAACCAACCAACTATCCAGAACACCATCAATCCCACCAGCCAACCAACCATCCATTCAGTCACCCACCTAACCAACCAACTGTCCTTCATTCTTTTAACACAAATTGGAGTTAGTAGCTTAACACAGGGCCTTGTCACACTGATTAATCAGTGCTACTGTTGAGCTGTGTTGTCTTGAACTGAGCATTACAATAAGACAAGTAATGCCTCAAAGACAGAGGAGAGGTTTGAAGCCACTTGACTAGCCTATGAATGGCATTCCCAAACTTCCTGAAAGGGTACTGGTCATAAAACATCACAGGGTACTTCCTTTGGGAAAATTATTTTTGATCTAATGGTCAGGAAAAGTTGGGTTTTTGCTTTTACTCTTTGAATAGTAGTAACTCATACAGCTGTTATGATTTTTTTTTAAAACTGGCAGATATTTAAGGACTGAGCATTTTGTACTTTACCTTCACCCTATTCTCCCTCTTATATTTCTTTTGTTTGCCTATTTTTTGGAAATATACTTCTAATCCATATTTTGTGTTGGAATTACGTTTGGTTAGGATTTCTTTAATTCCTGTGGTAACCAGAAGGAATATAAATGAGTGATCATTTATAAGCTCCACTTTATGTATTGACTAATGGTTTGGCTGACTCAGAGAGAGAAAGGCTGCCTGAGCCAAGGTGAAATGCTACTTCACATGTGGTTGATCTAAGATGTGGGGCAGAAGGTACACGGGACTGGATGCTATAAAAACTTAAATCTGATGGTCAAACTTGGGACGGTGGTATATCTTTTTTATTCTACTGCTCATGTGTGGAATTCAGATTTGTCCTCCCAAGACTGAGGGAGTGAGATAAGGAGAAAGAATGGAGGGAGGGAAAGGGAGTTGCAGAAGGGAAGCAGTATGCTAGAAGGCAACATTCTGAGTTTTCCACGCTTAGACTTTTAAGCTTCTTTACATGAAATTAAGCAAGACATTAAATTTCCCTGATGCTCAGTTTCCCCCTTTACAAAGTGGGACATATATTCCTATCCATTTCACTAGGTGGTTAAGAAGATGAAAAGAGGTACCACATTGGTAGAAAACTCTGAGAATTGGAGTGAGAGTTTCAAATGTCAGTAATTTGTATCGTGTTCTATAAAATGCCAAAATCCCGACAGTGCTGTTCATGGGACATTTAAATCATACTTCCCCAGCTCTCCAAAACTATGATTGGGAGAAGAAAGAGAAAGAAACAAAGCAAATGTCCTTGGATTTTTGGAGACTGGTTCACAGCAATCTCTTGGATCTGGCTCTGTGAGACATTCCCCCTTTGAGAAAGCACCCTCAGTCATTCAGCCACCGCCCTCCCACCCCGTCCCAACTTGATCAGAGCAGACACAGGCCCAGGAGGCCACCATACCTCGTCATCACAGCTGATAGAGCATTTGCCATCCAGAGAGGCGCACTGTGAGGTGAGGGGGAAACAAAAGGAAACATGTCATTTGGATACACCAGCATCTGCTAAGGCTGCCACCTGGTTACTAAAGGACAGCCCATCAAAGCCCTAGCCTGTTTCATCCAAAGGGAATGCTCCAGGATGAATGTGCCCATCCTCTCTAGGATGAGTACCAGCTCCAGACTGTAATATAAAAGATAATTTGGGGGACTTCCTTGGCAGTCTAGTGGTTAAGACTTCACTTTCCAAAGCAGGGGATGTGAGTTTGATCCCTGGGTGGGAAGCTAAGATCCTATATGCCTTGCAGCCAAAACACCAAAAACATAAGGCAGAGGAAGACTGTAACAAATTCAATAAAGAATTTAAAAAAAGACAACTTAGGGGTAACCTGGTTCTTTTTCATTTTAATTTATGTTGTCCATGTTAATTTATGCTTTATTCAATAGTGATATCCTTTTAAGACCTCTAATCTTTCAGTAACAAGAAATATAGCTAAGTATTTATTTAATTTTAAATTATTTCCCAGTGACTTTTTAAAAACTTCTGTGTTCTTGATGCATAAATTCCTAAAGTATTTTCATTTAAGAAACTATATACCATCTCAACATATAGACTTGGACAGATGGAGACATCTTATGTGTTGCCATTCCTGGTGAATTACTGAACAAACACCACTGATATTACTTAGGACAGAATACACAGTGCAAGTAAAGAATGTTCCCAGATTATCCAAGGCAGAGAAACCCTCGGCCAAAGAAAGCAGATGCATGCTTAGTATAACCTAGCTATGCAGAATCCTTCAAAAATGAAATAAAGAAATTCACAAATAACTGGGCATCATAAGATTTTTAAAAAGTCACTATGTAAATTCACAAAAGTCCCTGATATTTAGAAGAAAAACTTCTCTTCAAGACGGTCACTATTTTGATCTCACAATTACAGCTGTTCTCAGGAGCAAATTCTCTGCTTTCTCAGCATGTGGTGTCTAACATGCTGTCAGTCCTTTATTTTGCACTGAAATGAAAGGTAACCTGAGCAGCACAGCAGTTCATTTTACAAACATTCATCGGAAATCTGGCACTTTTAGGCTCTGGGTACTCAAATGTGAACACCTGTATAATAACAGTGTTGCTAATGCTTCAACATGCTGATTATAACTTACCTGTCTGCTGGCAGTCCAGAACTTCCTTTGGAAAAATTCAAGTTTCATCTGAATGCCTACAGCTGGGACAAATTATAAATAAAACAAGGCATTAGAGATCTCTTTACACAATTATTTAAGATTATCATAGAAAATTATCTGTCAAGGCAAGATGCTGATGTAAGCATATCAGATAAGAACACTTAAAAACTAAATTTACAATGAAGCATACAACTAAGACATTCTATTGTTCAGGTAAGGAATTTTCAAGGTTACCTACACTCATGTAACTTTTGACAGAACAAACTGAGCACAGTGCATATGGCTCTTTGGAGAGATATTACTTGAGTTTTTCTAAAATTCATATACTTGTGGTCAACACTCTCTCCAGCACAGCTGAAAACAGGAATGGAAATAAAAAGGATATTCGGAAGATCATGGTTTTTTCAGAGTTTCTGTTTCTGTCATTAATGCATAAACTTGTGTACCCAAAATATATATTCTGCAAGTGTTTTGAGATATGAAATTTGAAAAGTTACTTGTCATGGGTTGATGTTTGGAAGTGAGTCACTTGGTCATGATGTGACTTATTTTAATTGGGCCCCAGTATCCACATCCAATGCAGATGACACCACCCTTATGGCAGAAAGTGATGAAGAACTAAAGAGCCTCTTGGTGAAAGTAAAAGAGGAGAGTGAAAAAGTTGGCTTAAAGTTCAACGTTCAGAAAACTAAGATCATGGCATCTGGTCCCATCACTTCATGGAAAATAGATGGGGAAACAGTGGAAACAGTGTCAGACTTTATTTTTTTGGGCTCCAAAATCACTGCTGATGGTGATTGCAGCCATGAAATTAAAAGACGCTTACTCCTTGGAAGGAAGGTTATGACCAACCTAGATAGCATATTTAAAAGCAGAGACATTATTTTGCTAACAAAGGTCCGTCTAGTCAAGGCTATGGTTTTTCCAGTGGTCATGTATGGATGTGAGAGTTGGACGGTGAAGAAAGCTGAGTGCCGCAGAATTGATGCTTTTGAACTGTGGTGTTGGAGAAGACTCTTGAGAGTCCCTTGGACTGCAAGGAGATCCAATCAACCCATCCTAAAGGAGATCAGTCCTGGGTGTTCATTGGAAGGACTGATGTTGAAGCTGACACTCCAATACTTCGGCCACCTCATGTGAAGAGTTGACTCATTGGAAAACACCCTAATGCTGGGAAGGATTGTGGGCCGGGGAGAAGGGGACGACAGAGGATGAGATGGTTGGATGGCATCACTGACTCGATGGACATGGGTTTGGGTAGGCTCTGGGAACTGGTGATGGACAGGGAGGCCTGGTGTGCTGCGATTCATGTGGTCGCAAAGAGTCGGACATGACTGAGTGACTGAACTGAACTGATCCACATCCAAATGATCTTCTCTCCGCAGGAACTCTGTGGAATTACATAGTTCTTTGCTCGTCTGTGAAAAGTTCCCTAAAGCAAGAGTGAAAGCTACTTCTAGTGAGAGAAACGTACAGAAATGGAAGCGGTTAAGAAAGTGCTTTGAAATTTTGGGAAGAAGAATTCGAGGGAACCTCAGAATTATGCCATGAAAAAGCTCACAATATTTCTCTCTATGAAGTCAAGACAAAGCAACTCTTAAAGCCATTAGAGAAGGGACCCAAGTCAGGCAAAAAAGCTCATCAGATGCTGAGAAAACTTTAGAGGAGATGGAAAGAAAAAATGAGATTGTGCTAGAAACACTACAGTCCCCACAAGGGGCACCGTTTAGCCCTGGGCAGTTACGCAAACTTCAATCCATTGCACATAATCTGCCCCATCTGCTTACCACCACAGCTTCGCTGGTGGTTCAGTCAGTAAAGAATCTGCTTGCAACACAGGACACCTGGGTTTGATTCCTGGGTCAGGAAGAACCCTTGGAGAAGGAAATGGCAACCCATTCCAGTACTCTTGCCTGAAAAATCCCCTGGACAGAAGAGCCTGATGGGTTATGGTCCATGGGGTCTCAAGAGTTGGACACGACTTAGCCATTAAACCATCACCATCACAGTATTGTTATTTATCTTTCCACACTTTTTTCTTTTGCTGAAATACCTACAGTAACTTCAATCCACATACCGATATCTAGTAAAAGAAATACATGATTACCAACTCCTCCCCCAAAGTTCACTCATATAATTTTATCTTGCCACTGTGTTAGATGCCCCCCAACACCTCCCACCTTGGGAACACATTGCTGTGCTGGCTTCTGGAACTTGAAGATTCATGAAGACCTTGGGCTATTACCCTTATTACTACCCAAGTACATTTCTACTTCCTAAACAAATCATTGAAGCAAGACCTGAGAGTCATAGTTAACTAGGACATGTACACTTAGAGAGACTCATCCTCTATCTTTGCACTTAGAATTTCAAGTTAAGCACAGCTGCAACACACAGAATGGAATTCTCTGAAAGGTACCGCGTCAGCACTCTGGGTTCATCCTGCTTTGCCTTAAGTGACCACCATCTTCTGGACCTTAAGCTCCCCAGGGACAGGGACACGTTCTTGTTCCCCACTGGATCCCTGCCTCCAGCAAGGGGCCAAGCACACAGATGGCCCATTGGTAAATTCTTGCTTTTTCAGAAAAACTGTTCAGGTGATAGCACAGTCAGTATCTAGCTAGCTAGACAGATAGAAGAGTAACATCAGTGTGAATTACAATCATATCCAATTAAAGGTTTTTATGTGGTAGTTCTCAACACATTAGAACCATACGGGGAACTTAGAGAAAATGTTCTGATGCCTGGTGCCTTCCCCCTCCATAATGAAAAAAAAAAAAAAAAGTGAAATTGTTAGTCACTCAGCCGTTTTGACTCTCTGCTATGAACTGTAGCCCACTAGGCTCCTCTGTCCATGGAATTCTCCAGGCAAGAATACAGGAGTGGGTTGCCATTCTCTTCTCCAGGATATCGCCCCGACCCAGGAATCAAATTCAGTTCTCTTTCATTACAGATGGATTCTCTAACATCTGAGCCACCAGGGAAGCAACCCCTGCCCTCCGCCCTGCACCACCCAGAGTAAGACAATTTAAATCAGAATTCCTGGGAGTGGAGTCTTCTGCTGCTACTGCTGCTGCTAAGTCGCTTCAGTCATGTCCGACTCTGTGCGATTCCATAGACAGCAGCCCACCAGGCTCCCCTGTCCCTGGGATCCTCCAGGCAAGAACACTGGAGTGGGTTGCCATTTCCTTCTTCAATGCATGAAAGTGAAAGTGAAGTCACTCAGTTGTGTCTGACTCTAGCGACCCCATGGACTGCAGCCTACCAGGCTCCTCCGTCCATGGGATTTTCCAGGCAAGAGGACTGGAGTGGGCTGCCATTGCCTTCTCCGGGAGTGGAGTCTAGGCACAGCTATTTTTAAAAAGCACCCCAAGTGATTTGAATGTGCAGTCAAATTGAGCATGGTTACTCTACAGTAAGAGAGTAAGTTGTTCATGGAGGAACTACCACAATATGGGCCATTTTGTCAGACGACAGCAGAAGCTGCTCTTTCTAGCTCTGGAGAAAATCTCAGAGAATACCTGTAGGAAGCTGATATTGAAGCCTGAAGATAGTCACTGCAGTTTCAAATGAATCTTGTCTTCCAAAATGCCTGACAAGCCATATCCCTACTGGAGACAAGCCAACTGAGGAAGCTGTAAATCAAGGTGCTGGCTGGGTTTCTGGTTAGATCCACCAGCAGGCAGGGGTGAGTGTGCCCTGGATTTAAGAAGGGGCTTGGACCAAGTATCTCTGGTTCTACTAAAGATAGGGAGGGATGGCAGAAGGCTGACTTCTGTGCAGAAGGCCTCAAGACTGTTGAAACGTTCAATGACTGGTACTTAATATTTTTTGCAGGCCCAGGTCAGCAGTCACAGGAGGCTTCAAGACTTCACAGGATAAAAGCAAAGGCTTCCCTGAAAGAGTCACCCCATGGTGACCTTTCCATGGTGTTTCTAGTCCGAGCAACCCAGAGCTGCCCCTGGCCCACCCATCGTCTACTGAGTTCCCCTGTCAGTCACTCGTGCCCTTTCTGAGCACCCTTCCCATTCTCTGAGGGAGGCCCCATTTTCACCTCTCTAATGAAGCGAGCTGCTCCCTCCTGGGTGTTTATCCATCTCACATACTTGCAGCCTGCTATCATCTGCCCCTTTCAGTCTGTACCCCAGCTCCTCAGAGTGCTTTAATCTTGCCTCATGAGTCAGTCCCTCCATCCCATTAATCATGCATGCTGCTTCTCTCTGATCTCCCTCCAGCGGGCTGCATCCTCTCCCTGGTCCTGATGCCCTAAACTAGACACTGCTTCCCTCACTTCTCATTCACTCCCTGTCTGGGCCATGAGGTCGATGCCAAAGGACTCCCAGACAGTCCTGACTACAATGGGTCTGCACTGTTTTGCCCTGGCTGTGTTTTTGTTGCCCACACCCCCTCCAGCAACTCTGGCCCATGGTTTCTCACTTCTGAGTTTGTAGTTTGTTCACCTACAAGTTAATATATGTCTCTCGGATTAAGAGATTCACAAGCCCATTGGTGGGCCAACTTCATGACCATTTGTTCAGTGGCCTTTACACCGAGTTCTAAGCTGAGTAATAAGGGGAATGAGTCCACACACTCCCTCAGAGTCTACTTAGGGAGTAGCCACGTGGTAAAAGCAACATCACAGGCTTACACAGAGAACTGTGGAGCATAGAGGATGGGGCGGACTTGGCCTGGGGGAGTTGACAAGAACTTTGTATCAGATAAAGCATGGAAATCTGACTCATAGGAAAAGAACAGAGGAAAGATGAGACTCAAGTGCAGAAACAGCACAGGCAAAAGGGTGGAGCCTTTTAAAAGACCATAGTGTCTTCTGAGGCTTCAAAGAATGGGGAGCTTGGTTGTGCAGGCTGAGGTCAAATGGCAAATGTTCTCGAATGTCAGACCAACAAACCTGAAGAGTACCCTATAGGTCAGGAGTTGGCCCAAGGGCCAAATTCACCACTTTTTGTCAATAAAGCTTTATTGGAACACAGACAGCCTTATTTGTTTACATACTGTCTAGTACAATGGCAGCATTGAGTGGTTGCAACAGAGGCTGAATAGCCAACATAGCCTAAAATGCTTTCTATTTGGTCATTTACAGAAAAAGTTTGCTGGCACCTGCTTTAGGGCCTGAAGAGCCATTAAAGATACTTCAGTAGACAAGTGAAAGGACCTCAGATCCATATTTTAGAAAGTCCACAATGAAAGCCTTGAACAAGAAGTACCAGGGAAATGGCCTGGACAGTTGGAGATGAGAGTGAGATGAGTTGAGTTACGCAGTCACAACCACTGGGTGCATCTGGCCAGTTATTTAAGTACAAACTGATTTAAAGTAAAAAACAATAAGCAAACAAACACCAAAAACCCTTTAAAAACCAAAATAAAAATTCCCCATCACAAACAAAAATGCTTAAGGGCATCCCATGCCAATTTTATTCAGAAAAACAAATACAAGCTTTTTCACAAACATAAATTTAGCTTCTTCTATTTTCATTTTGTTCGTTTTTTCCCCCTTTTTTCAACTTTTAACAGAAAAAAAAATCATCATTATTTTAGCAAGTCCCCCCGCCTTCCTCCACCCCCACACATCCTAAATGGAACCTGAGATATTTGTCATGCCCATCTATCCTGTTCTTTCAACATTTCAAGCCATAATGGTATATTCTGATTCAAGTCAATCTTGCTAATTTAATAAGAAAAACAAGGACTGAAACTGTTTTAGCGAAACCCAAGTCCCAAAGAGAATGCAGAAAATTAAAACACCATTCCTGGAGTTTTAAATTTTTTAGACAGTCCAGAAAATCATCAACATATTTCCCCTGGAATTCATGGTGCTCCTAACTGATTACAAAGGCTCCATGGTTCTTTATTAGGAACTTTCAACACAAGGATGGAGACCGAGTCCCTTTTCCATAACTGCATCTGGTGGTTCCTTACTTACCTCCCAGGGGCAAAACAGACCTAGAAAAGAAGTGTTCCTTAAGATCCTTCCCAACACCCTAATATTCTCTAAATTTCCTAGGACAATGACCCTAAGATACTGGGATGGTCTTTGGAAATCAACAAAAGAACAAAGTCATTTTTATGAGAAATGCCACCCCCAAAGAGCCTCAGAGCCTTTCACATGAAACATTCATCATCGAGAGCACTGATATTTCATAATTTGGCTTCAATTAGTCGGTTACTATTCCTTAACGCACCTCAATACTCTAAAGAACAACTGAGTACTCATCTTCAGCTTAGCAATACAGACTACAGAGCTTCCATGTAATCTTTTCCATCCAGTCTTCTTTTTTCCCCAACTTTCTAACATCCTTTCTGTCTACTTTTCCCCTCCCTTTCTTCCTCCCATGTTTATCAGAAATCAGGTACGAGCTAGGTGGTCAATGGATTGAAATGAAGACATGAGGGATGCAACAGCCAGGGATGGAGGCCTGGGGAGGGCAGTCAAATCACTGAAGAAAGGATCACGCTTCGGGATGCTCAGAGCTGACAGACAAGAGCACAGAGCATCATTCAGACACCCAAACATACAGGCACGTCATTTGCAGAATGTCAGTGATTGTTGTTCAATCACTAAGTCGTGTTCGGCTCTTTGTGACCCCATGGACTACAGCATGCCAGGTTTCCCTGTCCTTCACTGTCTCTCGAAGTTTGCTTGAATTCATGTCCACTGAGTCGGTGAAGCTATCCAACCATCTCATCCTCTGTTGCCTCCTTCTCCTCCTGCCTTCTGTTTCCCAGCATCAGAGTCTTTTCCAATGAGTTGGCTCTTCAATCAGGTGGCGAAAGTATTGGAGCTTCAGCTTCAGCATCAGACCTTCCAATAAATATTCAGGGTTGATTTCCTTTAGAATTGGCTGGTTTGATCTCCTTGCAGTCCAAGGGGTTCTCCAGAGTCTTCTCCAACACCACAGTTCAAAAGCATCAATTCTTCAATGCTCAGCTTTCTTTATGGTCCAACTCTCACATCCGTACATGACTACTGGAAAAACTACAGCTTTGAATATATGGACCTTTGTCAGCAAAATGATGTCTCTGCTTTTTAATATGCTGTCTAGGTGAGTCATAGCTTTCTTTCCAAGGAGAAAGTGTCATTTAACTTCATGGCTGTGGTCACCATCCAGTAATTCTGGAGCCCAAGAAAATAAAAACTGTTAATGTTTCCACTTATTCCCCATCTATTTGCCATGAAGTGATGGGACTGGATGCCATGATCTTCATTTTTTGAATATTGAGTTTGAAGCCAGCTTTTTCACTCTCCTCTTTTACCCTCATCAAGAGGCTTTTTAGTCAGTGGTTAGTACACTGGAATTGGGACCAACAGCTGACCTCAAGGGCTCCAGTCCTACATTGTCCAAATGGGTGGCCACCAGCTACATGTGGCTATTTAAATAAAAATTAAATAAAATTAATAATTTAGTTCCCAAGTTGCATTAGTCACATTTTAAGTGCTAAATACCCACAGGAGGCTAGTGGCTACTGTACTGGACCCAGCAGACCCAGAACATATCCATCACCTCAGAGAGTTTAACTGGACAGTCATCACTGATAACAGGAACACAGTAGAGGAACTGAAGACTGGTGTCCCTTGAGAATTAAAGGTAACATTCCCCACAGATCTGTCCAAGCTACCCACTCCCTGGAGGTGGAAGAAATGAGGATGACTTATGTATGAAGGATCTAGAGCAGACAGACCTGCCCATGTGAGAAGACCTGGATTTGCAAGGGGAAGCTGGTAATTAGTTTGAGAGAAACCCAAAGAAATCAATGCAATATGCTCAATGTGGCTACCACCCCCAAGATTTATTTATTTTGCTTTATAAAATTTGAGAATACAAATTACATTTCCAGTGCTATTATATTCAAATGCATTCAAGATGAAATCATGCATGCATCTCATATCAGGTTAACAGACATGCATTCAAGTGTAATCTGAGACTCACCAAAGAACAATGTTACATGTAAAATTAGAAATAAAATAACTTTTTCATATTGTATTCATTTAGAAATAATTTTCTGTGGGGTTGGCCTCAACTTGCAACATACTCCTAAGAGCACAAATCCGGTTTGTAAAACAGTGCTCACCATGCCTGGCACGCAAGCTCACACAAACACCCCTACCTCCATTTGCCCAGTTCCCCAGCCATGTGATATATTCACATACAAACCCCGGAGACAGAAAAATAGTCCTACTGCCATCAACAAATTATAACCAGGAAAATATTTACCAAGAGCTCTGGTTGTGAACCCTGCTTCTAAGACAGCTAAGTACCCTTGGGTACATCACTTCATTTCTCTGTCTCTACAAAGAAAGTCACATGAACAGGACTTTTGTGGGATGGGGATAAATAATACAAAATAAAATCACATATATCAAAACTCTAAAGGTTTGACAGTGTTGTCAACATTCATATGATGATTTAGTCCTAGTTTTAATCCTTTATGTGTGTATTTCATCAAGTACACTCTTCACCCCAATATATTGATACTCAACAGAAAATTCAACCACAATAAATTCATATTGTTCACTACTACCAAGGTCCCTGAGGATGTAATGTTAGGGGGTAAACACTCTACAAAATTATAATACATTGGTTGGGGGTGAGCGGGAGGGCCATGTGAGCACTGGCAAAAAGAAGCGAAAAACAGAAGGCAAGGATTCTTTTACAGCTGAGCAAGCCTGAAATGGATTTTTTTCCCTTCAGGATTAATGAAAGATGCACTCCACTCTTCAAATCCTATCACTCACCCTTTAGAACTGTGATTACTCGTGCATGCTCAGGACAAGGTTAGCTAGATCTGCATACAGAATCCAAAGAGATATTGTCCCCGACACGGCCACTGTCAGCTCCATGTGCTCTTGAGCCAGGTCACCTGCGCACAAAGTTTCTCAAGTGACTTGCTCCTGCTGGCAGCATGGGGCCAGTCGTTTCATCCCAGTGGTCAGGCAGAACATCAGGCTCCAGAGCTTTCCTGGGCTGGATCGGCCTGCATATAGGTGTGTTTTCTCCCAACAGATTCCAATCCATGGGTAGGGATATGGTAGAAAACTGTATTCTTATTAGAGAAAATAAAACTCTAATAAGTTAATAAATATGTGCTAAGGATTTCCTCTGTATTTCATCACTTGGGAGTGAAACAAGTTTTCTTAAAACCCAAATTCCACAAGTAAATACTGGCCATACATTCTCTCAAACAGAAAAAGAGCTCCTTACTGGTCATATTTCTCAAGTAGGGTAGTGGCTCTTTTTACACTTTGTCCTCAGCCTCCCGCTGACAGAGCCCCTGATTTTTCCTTCCTTTGTGCCCAACAGCAATGATTGCTAGCAGTGACAGTAACAAGGTATGGCACATTTGGATTAAAACTTGCCTTAATTAACGGTCAACTGTCATAGATGTTAGCCAAGCCACATTTGTTTAAATGTTTTCTTCTGTTTGTTTTCAAAATAGTTAATTGCAAGTAGAACTAACAATGAATCTGAATGTCATTTTTTTGGAATATTTCATGATTAACTGGGGGTTGGAAAAAGGCCACTGTCCTGCAGTGTTGAGGAAAAGAACCCTAACCTTGCTTACATCAAATACAAGCCCATTCCAGGGGTCTGCTAATGTCCAGGATAAATGACTTACCACATGAATAACAATTTAAAACCGTAATGTGAATTATGACATAACTCATCTGTTAAATATTTCATGTGAAGATTTTAATGAATTGCATGATGGAATGTTGGACAAAAAAGACAACTGAATCCTGGGACTAATTTGGGCGAAACTGAGAACAGAGTATTCTCGTGGAAATGAGAGGGAAGAAAAGGCAGCTGCATTTATGTCCCCCTGGGTGTCAGACTGGCAAGCCCAAAGACTTTCTTATAAGATTACAGGGAACCAAGAACGATCAGCAACAATCTTTCGGAAAATATTTAGATCAAAGCCATATTTGTTTATTATAATCTTGATAAAGCCTAAACATTAGTCTCCAAGGTATGGTATTATTTCAGAAATTAGGGGGAAAAAAACATTCTCACAGCAGCAGACACTCCTCACATTTTAGCCTATGCCAAGTGAAGAAATACAATGATAAAAGGGGAGGAGGTATTTTAAATATAACCCCTAACCGATTGCATATTTCACTTCTGAAGTACACCCTGTGGTGCTGGGGTGGAGGGGGGTAATCTTTCTTTTACATGCTTTTAAGTAACAAAGAGCTACATGATTTATGTCTGTAGTGAGAGAGAGGGAGGGGAAACAGGACTCATTATCACTCGATTGACAACGCGATAGCAGAGGACTGTCTTTGAAGACTCATAGCTGCAGAGGCCTATTTTAATCTGGAACCATCCCCACCCACTGTCCGTGCCTGACTTCTGGGAATGTGTGTAGGAAGGCCTGATCCTTTCGCCTACACATTTCTTTCATAATCTCTTTGTTTTTGTCCTGTCAGAGCTTCTTGGGAGCAGTCACCTTCAGTAAAGTATAATAAATGACAATTATGAGTGTTTCCTCCATTTAGATTCTAATTACCTGACAGAATCAACGTTGAAAAGAATTAGCAGGGCCGTGGAATGGAATAATAATTTTCTTTTCACCCCTGAGGTAATCTGGAAGCATTTTTCCAGACCTCATCTAAAGAAACCTATATTCCCTCAGCTTTCTCAGGCCACTGGAGCTGGCATCAAATAGTTTTTGTCAGATCATTTTATGCTCACAAAACTCTTTGAATAATATTATTTCAATAAGGTTTTCAAGCCAATACATTTTTAAAGTCAATTCTCATCCTTTCAAACTTTCAGAATAAAATATTTAAGCCTCAGGCTTCATTGTATTTTAATCAGGGTTATACAAATCAATGTCCATTTAGAAAATTATAAGTTTCCAAATGATAGCTCCCTAGTTAATAATTTCTTATTAGGTCACCACCTAATAACAGTTACCAAAGAGATTATAACAAAATCAAGGGTCAGATTTCCAAACATTTCAAAACCCATAATAGAATGGTCACATATATTTGCCAAACACCTCTGACCTGGATGTTGATGACTGTATTTAATGCAAAGCAGCACTAAAACATCCATATGGGAATGTAAATTGGTGCAGCCACCATGGAGGCTCCTTAAAAAACTAAAAATAGAGCTACCATATAATCCAGAAATTCTACTCCTGGGTATACGTATGGAAAAAAAAGAAAACACTAATTTGAAAAGATACATGCATGCCAATGTTCGTAACAGCACTATTTACAATAGTTAAGATACAGAAACAACCCAGTCCCATCAACAGATGATTGGTTTAAGAAGATGTGGTGTGTGTGTATATATACACATATACACACACATACATACATACAATAGACTATTAGTCATAAGAAAAATGAAACATTACCATTTGCAGCAACATGGGTGGACTGAGAGAATATCATACTAACTAAAGTAAGTCAAATGGCATAAGACAAACATTACATGATATCACTAATAGCTAGTTTTCTAGTAGAATCTAAAAAATAATACAAATCTATATACAATACAGAAACAGACTCACAGATATAGGAAATAAACTTATGATTACCAAAGAGGAAAAGGGAGACAGGGAGGGATAAAATAGGAGCATGGGATTAACAGATACAAACTACTAAATATAGATTAAATAAGCAACAAGGATTTACTGTATAGCACAGGAATTACATTCAATATCTTGTAATAAACTATAATGGAAAATAATCTGAAAAAGAAATATATTTATAACTGAATCACTTTGCTATTCACCAGAAATTAACACAATATTATAAATCAGTTAGATGCCAATTAAAAAAAATCCACATGGGTGGTTCATGGAGCTGGGGGGAGGTGTCCAATTACTCTGATTCTCCAGCTCATGTTCTAGGGCACAGAGAAGGAAAGGGACACATCCCAGCACACCAAGCTCATCTTAGGAAGCCCGAGTCTACTCCAGACCACCTAAAACTCAGATACCTTCAAGAGTGGGTGGGAACTGTGGTGCATCAGCGCCCACCCTGTGCTGGTGTCAAGGGAGCAGCTCAACTCAGTGCAGCTGATGCCCTGTGGGAATATCTTCTGGACACTAGTTATTTTAATGCTGCATGAGAAGCTGAGAATCTAAATATAATACACAGACAATTCACTGAAAAATTCATAGCACTCCGATAGGGTTACCAGATAAAATATTTCTGATTTGCTAAATCTGGCAACCCTACACTGAGGGTCACATGGCACATCCCAGGCAATGACCTGGGGTGGCCTCTGTTGCATGTTTAGAGCTGAGAGCACTGAGATAGCTTGCATTTTGCAGAGAAATATCAGGACCAGAAACCAAGGCAGCCTCCATCAGCGCGACTTTCATGATTTTACTATTTACCTCAGAAAATTATTGACCAGAAAGATAAGGCTATAAACCAGTAAAAAGTACTTCATGATTTACTTGAGAACTTCCCCTAAATCGGCGTATCTCAACAACAGACTGATTAAGAACAAGAGAGGGCTCAGCTAGGGAAACTGCTCACTTATCAAACAGCTCTTGATTTTAGGGAATAAGGCTGATGTAGCTTGGTCCACGGACTCTTCTGATGGTCTTCTTGTCAACAGTCAAACTGACTTTATTTTGGTCAAAGCATTAATGTATATCTGGCATTAAATTATATTATGTAGTATTCATTGTGTTTTATTCCTAACTGGCTAGTGTTAAGCTCCTGGAGGGCAGAGATTGTTTACATCTCTATTCTCTGTACCTAGAGAAGTACCCAACCCAGGTAGGTACTTATGAAACAAGTCAAAGATATGAACAGGCAGTTGGGTTGATGTTGTACTGATGGTGACATCAACTATTGTCAGACACTTTTCTCTCCTAGGAGACCTACCTCTGCCGTCCAGGTATCTTTGGCTCTGTTCTGAGGGAAATGAAGACCCATGAATAAGTTCTCATAAAAGGATGGACATGAGATGTAAACAGATCTGTGTTTAGGACATATTTGCAGGTGAGGGTGGTGGGCTATACAGTTTGTGTAAGGGACTGGTTAGGAGTTGGTAGCATTCATCCAACCAGGTGAGAGATGATGGACTTCCACCCAGAAAGCAGCACCTGGGATCAGATGGTGAGGTGTACTCTTGTTTCCAATCTCTCCTGACTGAGTGAAGCCTGGAACCTTGAGTTTTTGCATTTGCACATAAACCTCATCTGTGTCTTGCCAGATACCATCCACCTTTTCAATGTCAAGGATCCATCATTTTAGCTTGGTAAATTTTAGCATGTTTTGATTTTGCTTGTAAATGAATTATTTCATGAAACACGTTTCTCTGCTCACTAGGCATGTCTTGGTATTACAGAAGACAATATTAGGGAAGTATTCAATAAAGAGGGAGAACCTATAGGGTGAGAATCTAGGACCTGGTAAGGGTGGGGAAAGCATTTTAGGCCACATGCAAAGTTACAAGCTGAGGATAAGCTTAAAGTGTCTGAGATCTGCATGTCCAGAGCAAGTGAAAACAGCACATTTCCTTAATCTTTATCAGATAACAACCAGGACCAAACAAGGAGGTTCAAACAAAATCTGGTGATCATTCTGGGTATAGCTCCTCAGAAGCAGAATTGCCCTCTTGATGGTGGGTGGGTCAATAAGCATTATCCCAATCACTATCCAGTGCCTCCATTTCATTTGATATGGAAAAGACAGCAACAGAAACAGTCAAGGGAAAGACCATGTGTTTATAAGTATGCTCATGCAGGAAGGCAGCCTGGAAAGGCAAGACCAGCACACCCCTGGCCTTGGTTCCCTCTTTCCATCCAGACACCCATTCCGAAGTCAAATACGTGGGTGGCAATGTGCTCAGCCATGGCCGACCTGGACAAGGTCCTCCCACAACAGCTGCACACAAGGTGATTATGAGCAGGGAGGGAGAAAGGAATGGGAAGTACTAATGAGCGGGTTGGACAGCATTTTGGAGTAATTAAGCCTTTTCTCCCCACTCCAACCTCTTGGAATCTCAAGAGCCTGGAATATATGGGAATCAGACATGGGGTTAAGGATACCAGTTTTGTCCCATAATTTAATCAGGCAGATGTTGAGGATGGAAAAACCATCTTCTGTCATTAAATGATTGCTCTCAAACACATACTTGGCAATCCTCAAGCCTCTTATTTGGGTTCCTGAACTGGCTTTTCAGAACAGACTGCACTGGTCATGTTCCGGTGCGGGGGCAGTGTGGACCGTGGGGCAGGGCGGGTGCTTCCTTCTCTGATTTGGCAGGAAGTTCAAATCTGCCTCAGCAGGGTAGATACCACTGCAGACAGAGGTCTTAGGGGTAAGCCAAGCTGCCTGACCTCAATGCCCCTCTACTCGGGGATTTATCCCTTCTCCAAAGGTTCCTTGGCACCCAGTAGCTCTCAGTAAAGGCTGACTGACTGACTGAATGACTCAACAAGCAAATGCACTGTATTCCAGGCACTAGGCAGTTAAATCAGTTGCCTCTCGTGCTTTCTTTGAGGGATAACACTTTGAAACACAGTTGTTACCAACATTCCTCCCAGATTTCCTGGCACCCCCTGGCTCTTCTCCATTCCCTCAGCTAAAGCATTCCATGCTTAGGGCCTCAGGGAAGGGAGGTACAGCAGAACTCAGAGAACAAAGGAGTCAATTCCGGATTTTTGAGTCTCCAAAGCAGAGGCCTAGAGGAATCTCAGAATTGAAAGGACAATATGGCAACTGCCTGGGCCAGTTCCTTCTCTCCACCTGCCTCCAGCCCCTAAACTGACTGCATGGGAAAGATGATCTGACTGGAAAGTGAAGAGACTTCAAGGGAAGCCACAGTGCTGGGGAGCCAGGGGAAAGACCTGTGCAGGGATGTCCTCACAGGGATCAGCCTTTCCCACTAGTACCCCGGGACACTGGAACTCAGTCACTGCCACCCCTGCTACTGCTACCAGAGGCCACAGACAGAAAGCCCAGCTCGAGGCTCCTTGATGGCTTGTCAGTAAGGCCCAGAGTGCCACAGACTGACTCCAGGGCCACCCTGGGTGGCCATGAGGCCATGCATGCACTGACCTATATATAGTTGAATCTCCAAGACTGATATATTGCGCATCCCTCACCAATCTATCTGCTAAGGAGCTGCCATCCCTCTATCATAGGCTACAGATTAATTTTGTTTCCCGGTCTGTACTCCTTATAGAATCCAAGGTACCTGCAAGGAATTTGGGCTTCAAACCAATGCAGAATGTTTCATCTTTATTGATAAAAGTTAAAGAAGCTGGACCTGATGTAATCCTAACTACCCAGAACATTCACAACTTCACTGAGAGTTTGAAAAATATGAGGATTTTATCAAATCCTCACAGGTAGATATTGTCACTATCACTTCTGTTTTAATTCTGAGGACGTGAAGGTTTCTGAGTCGTTAACCTAGAGGACATGGTAAAAACAAATTCTGATTTAGAAGATGGGAAGGACCCTGGGGGAATAAGATCTGAGCCCAGATCTTCGTGACTTCAGAGAAGTTAAAAAAAAAAAAAAAAAAAAAAAACACTTAAAACAAATGACTAAAGGGAGCCCCCAAAATCACTTTAAAAAAGTATGTATTTAATGAGTCTACATGCGTGCTAAGTCATTTCAGTCATGTCTGACTCTTTATGACCCTGTGGACTATAGACCACCAGGCTCCTCTGTCCATCGGATTCTCTAGGCAAGAACACTGGAGTGGGTTCCCATGCCCTCCTCCAGGGGATCTTCCCAACCCAGGGATCGAACCCATATCTCTTATGTCTCCTGCATTGGCAGGTTGGTTCTTTACCACTAGCGCCACCTGGGAAGCCCTTAATGAGTCTATCCCTGAAGAAAAGATTAATATCTGCTTAATATGAAGCTGGTAAAACTATATATTTTCTCATACATTTTACTCTATGTTTTGACTTTTCTTTCTATTTCCTGTGAACTGATCAGTTTCCTGAAGGTCAGAAAAGAGTTTCTCAGATGCTCCTGGCAACTGTCAACAGCTCCAGGTCTTTGTGCTTGCTGCCTCTTTCTGAAGAAAGAAGACAGCAGAGGTGGCTTCTTGAAAACAAGGCAGCAGACAAATGAAACCTGTACCCACCGCAGAGTGGAGACCACAGCCTTGTCTCTTAGGATGCAGATGATAGGAGAAATGGCCCAGGACATGCAGGGCTGCAGGAGCTGGTCCCAATACTAGAGGACACACACTATGAGCCAGGTACCCGACAAACATTATCCCACTTAACTTTTCAGCAATCTCAGGGAGAAGTTTTTTTTTTTTTTTTTTTTTTTCCATTTTAAAGACAAGTTGCAGGCGGTTCAGTGACTTAACTAGGGCCACACAACTGCTCGGACTTGATGGAACTGGGATTTGAGCCCACAAGCCTGACTCAGGAGCCTGCTGCCTGGTTTCCTCCATGGTTCTCCACAGGACTACATCACCCCCTAGGGGACTGTTTTGGAAGTTTGCAGTTTGATTGTCATAATAACTGGAAGGCCTACAATTCTGGAGACAGCCCCCCAACAAAAAATGGTTCCAAGCCCTTCAGACTTCAAGTCCTCTACCTGATAAGGATGTGCTTGGAAAGCACAATCTGCAGCTGGGCCTTGAACTGAATTCTGTTTCACATCTAAACACAAAGTATGCCTTGCACATGAAAATTTTTACAAATGCAACCTCAGTCCTGTGAAAGAAAGAAATGAACACTCTCTGTCTTGCCTGAAACTTGACTATTTCAGAGAATCCCATCACCAAGAAGGCACAATTTGTAGTTAAGAGGGCCAGAGAGCAGCCATTGCATTCACAGAGATCACAGGCAAGCTTCCAGCCTCTTTCTTCCGTCTCTTCTTATAGTTCTGCCCAAATATTAACACACTAAAATGTATCTTATCCTCTTAGGAACCACTTTTATTTCTTGATATTAGAGTGAGAACATTATATAGATTATTTTGGGGGCAGCATGTAGGAAAAGGGGTTATATTTTCTATGTATCTCATTTTGGGACAGTAAAGGGAATATTCCAAATTATGATAAAGAGAGATCCTTGGGTGAGATAGAACTGAAAACTGTCCTGGCTTCAGTTTCTCCTCTGCTACTGAGTCTGGTGATTATTTCTCCTTTTCTCTGCTTATCCCCCCCCGCCCCCCAACCAGCCACACAAACTCCTTGCTTTTGTCTGTGGCTCCCCTCTCTTGTCTTGCCTTGAAAGCATAGATTTGGCTAGGCCAAACCTCACATATCGCCATGGCTTCCTCTGTGCTTCCCTTTCCGTTTATTTCGGCCTCAATCAAGGTGCAAGATATTGGTATCTGAGGCTCAGCTCAACGGATGGATTTCTCATCTTGGAGGTGAGCAATAAAGGAACAGTTCCTTCTGTGGGTGAGAGAATCGAGGTCCTAGATAAGGAGCTGCTTCTCTTGGGGCTGCTCTGCTCGAGCCTGGAGCTGGGTGAGTGGGCTCTGTTGCCAGTAGGTTTTCTTTTATCAAGAAGAACTGTCTCTGAATTCCAGGCAGGCTGTGCAAGGGAATGAAGCCGTGCAAACTGCTCTTTCTTGCACAAAGCATCTTAATTATAATTATTGTCAGCACTTATGTCATTGCCTTGGGAGATGAAGAGGGAAGGAGGGAATACACTGCAATTTCACAGCATACACCAGTTTTCGCTAGAATGAGGAGGAGGGTTTCAGAGAGTAAAAGAGCAAGGCACAGAGTTCCCAGTAGATTAAAAGAGGCCTTTGTAGTGGCTGCATCTGTACATTAAAATAAATCTCTCCTAGCACTAAAATAACATCTACATTCATTTGGGCCGGTGCCACGTTCAGCATTGAAGAAATTTGACAAAACACTGCTTGAGCATGTTGAAGTTTGCCAGCTCACAACAACACAAGAAAGCTACATCAGCCGCATGGAAATACTTCTCTCGGTTCCCTACTTTCACTTATGACTCCCATTTTCCGGCTGCACTTAAAAGAGAAAGACTGCCCTTTTTTCAGGTGCCAACCACTTAACATGGCCCTGAAATGGGCAGCAAATTGCCCCTGGAGGTGGTAAACTTCAAGAGGAATCTTTTTCTTTTCCCCTAAAGGAAAATACTAGAGAGGCTTCATCTGTGATAAAGCCTTTAATAGCTAGAGAAACATTATTTGGGGTGGCCCACAGGTAGACGAGAATAAACCCTCATAAAAGCAATTACTTATACTCAGAGCACATGCAGGGCTGCAGGAGGGCTGCGGGGGCCCTGTTTCCAAGAGAACTGCAGGCAAAAGAAATCTTCTATCTAAGATCCATCCAATAGGATGGACTGTCTGGGGCAGAGACCACGGCTGCTTCTGTGGAGGGTGTCCCTTCAAAATCCATTCTAAATTTCTCTGAGACCCCAAACAAAACCACTGGGCCATTTTTTTCAGACTGCTTTTTGATGCTTTACAGCACAAGGTGGCCTAAAATAAGGGGCCCATCCACTTGTTGAGAATGTTGCTAATGGATCCTGATCTCAGTGCAGGGGCACAGACAGGAAGATTTGCACAAATTTATAGCTGGAATGGTGGAGTGGACCATTGAACCCAACCTACTTATTAAACAAATGAGTAACTGAAAGTCCAAAGAAGCTAGCATCTTGACTGAGATGGTTCAGAGATGGCCCACACTGATTCTAACCCCAGCTGGGCTGGAATAACATAAAGCTGCTGCTTTTGCCAGCTGGAGATGTGTGTCCCTTTGGGGGTAAGCGGTTGCAGAGCCTCACTCCACTTACACACACCCACTCCTCTTTCCTTCAGGGACATGTCTCGCCTCCAATTTCAGTCCATATCGTTTACACAGGGTTTGCTGGAAGCACAGCATGAGGAGGGTCTGCTTGAGAACAATACTGACACAAGGACAAGTGAAACAAGAAACTAAGAACCCTGGTGACTTCATCTGAGCCCTGGATCCAACTGCACCTGAAGCCAAGTATGTTAGTTGCTCAGCCATGTCTGACTCTTTGTGACTCCATGGACTAATGCCCGCCAGGCTCCTCTGTCCAACCGATTTCCCAGACAAGAGTGCTGGAATGGGTTGTCATTGCCTTCTCCAGGGGATGTAGCCAGATACAGCTTTCAATTTTTTAATTAGAAACACGATGAAGTTTCTACCCATCCCAACCAATCAAATAATCAACTTCCCTTAATTTACTAAGTTTGCTTAATGTGATAATGAGTTTGATTTTTGCTGCTTGCAATGGATGGCAGTCTGACAAATGCAGCTATAGTCTAGGTTGGTGTGTCCTTCTGATGGGAGAGGGGCAACTTATCTTCATGTACAGAGATCTAGTATATAAGCACCTCCATGCACAGACAAATACAATCACCAACATAGAGGGCAAATCTGTGACACCTATGCTGCCATTCCTGACTTCATGTCAAGAATAACTAATGAATCCTGGTACTCCTTCCTATGGAACCTCACCATGCACCCAAAGCAACTCCCCAGGCAACTATGGCCATCATTTGAGTGGTGCCAGGTCAGCATGACCATGCTGGGGCTTGTAGTAGAACCCTTACAGGAAAACATGGTTCCTTTTCACAGACCAGTTAAACAAAGTCCTTTAACTGCTCTCAGTAACCACACTGGATAATGAAGAAGGCAAAAACATGCATGTCCATTAAAGGCCTGGTTGCTAACCTCTCAGGAGTATCCTTTCTTCTCATGGGCAATTATCAAGAATCTTGCAGTTTTTACTGAGGCAGAGTAAAAACTCTGCCTCAGTTGATACAGTGAGAAAACCACTCAGTTTGTTGGGCACTCAGGAGATCACCTGGAATGGACCCTAGGCTCACACCATACCTAAACTTTTCCAGGTAAAAAATTTCCTATCTTACCCCATCACCCAGACAATCAAAAGAAAAAGAAAAAAGTGGGCATGTATGTATGTTGGGAGCTGGGGAGGGTGGTAGCACAAACAGAATGACACTGCAACTTGAGGTCTCAGGAAGGTCCAGGGTATTGATGGATTGTATTCATCCATCAGTGGATGATATTTAAATTGGCCTCACCATCTCCTCCTTAGGAGGCTTGTCCTGCATTGAAGAAAAGCTAAGTCTGCATTTCCCAGAATCTCCACCATGTGTGACTCTGGATTAGCGTTTGTCAACCAGAAAGTGAGTGCTTGGTTTAGAAGGTGGCAGAGAGACAGAGGCCACGTGGCTTTGGAGGCAGTTGCAGGCAGATGTGCTGGAAGACGTGCAGTCTGAAGCAGCTCCCATGTGAATTCTTAGAACCATCTGCATGGATGCTTCTTGACCCTTATCTCTCCACCCTTCAGCAATTATAAAAGCTTCTGATTTCCTGTATTCAAGTCCCTTATGCTTGGAATACCTAGAGAAGCTTCTGATCCTAGGACCAAGTCCTAACTGATAGATGGAAGACTTTCTATTTTCACAGGGTACAGTGAGACTTTGCACACTACTAGGTCTCCACCACCTCCACACCATGACTAGGGTCCTTCCCCAGGGCACCAGACCACTTGGGGGGATACTGAGCACTCAGGATGCTGGGATCCATGCTGCTATCCCAGAGACACAATATTCTCCTGCATATCTTTGGGAAAAATGTCCCAGTCCTACCCTGCATAGGTAGGAAAGCCCTAACCTGCATGGGCAGCCCAGGCTGACTTTGCAACTCCTTTCCTTTATCTCCATCCAGCAAGTTCCAGGTACAGCCTTCGGGGCTCCTTGTCTTCTGTCTCTTAGGTTTGTCTTAGCACTGCTTGGAAGATTAGTCCACCCCTTTCCTGTTCCTTCAGTGTACTGAAAAAATCAAGAGGCAATACAGAATAATGGTGGACTCAGGGTTAGAATTCAGTGTTTAACCTCCCTCGGCTTCACTGCAAAAGCTGGGATGATAAAGTTGGATCAAGCACAGCATCTGGTGCATAGTGAGAACTCAAGAATCATTAGCTTTGCTGTGATAATAACCCCTAGAATGGAAGATCACTCTCCTTGTGGGGCTCCAAAAAGGATTAATGGTGACCTATTTGCCAACCGTTTACTGAAAAAATCAAGAGGCAATACAGAATAATGGTGGACTCAGGGTTAGAATTCAGTGTTTAACCTCCCTCGGCTTCACTGCAAAAGCTGGGATGATAAAGTTGGATCAAGCACAGCATCTGGTGCATAGTGAGAACTCAAGAATCATTAGCTTTGCTGTGATAATAACCCCTAGAATGGAAGATCACTCTCCTTGTGGGGCTCCAAAAAGGATTAATGGTGACCTATTTGCCAACCGTTTACTGTCCCCTCCCCAGCAACAGGTTCTCAGATCCACAGTCCCCTTGGAACTCTCTGTATCCCTCCCTCTCCCCCTCACTCTCACGGACTGATCCTATAACAAAACATTGAAATCCTGCTTGAATTGTCACTACTTAGCGCAGGCAACAGCAAAGAGCTGCCTACTCCCTGCCTAAGGCTCTCCAGGTAACTCTAATCATCTTAAATGCTCTACGGTCACAGGCAGATTAATTTTTCACAATGCTTAACTATTTTTGTCCATAGAGTATTACAATTACAGCTGAAGTATTACAATTCACCCTAGAGCTCTGTTCCTTAGGAATAATCTCAGCTGGGGACTAAACAGTCCCAGGGAATTTTTTATAAACTGAATCTGCTTCCAAAGCTGCATTTCTTACCTTTTATCTGTTCCTTTGTTTCAAGTATTTAAGAAAGGATTGGATTCTTTTCATTCATCCAAGAGGAGAGCAAAGCAAAGTGTTTTTTCAATGTTGGGCAGAACTCTTGAAGGGAGACAGCTCCCTTGCAATCACACAGCCACTGCCATTATTTTTTTGGTACTCTGAAGCAAGGTATCACTGCACGTCAACCTGCTTTTCTTCTTTACTTAATTCCACTTTTAATTTTTCTTACTCACTGTAAAAGTTATGTTCATCTTCTTTCCTGCTGTTAATGGATCCTCACACTGCTTCTATCCCTCACATTGTCTCTACTTTCTTCTCTTCTGTACCTCTCTTCATTCACCAGCGAGGCTTAGAGTTATTAGAATATTCTCATTTCCCAAACTGGCTGGGTTCCCATTGATTCACCCAACAGTAAAGTCCATTGGTGGGGAAATTTTCAATCCTCATTTTAGTGCCTCACTGCTAAATAAGAACAAAGGCCACACATAATTGTGGGGAGTCTTTAACATGAAAAAACAAAGACAAAAATTAACAGAAAAAAACGAGTTTGAGTTAATAGCACAAATAGGAGGAAAAAAACAACTTTAGACAATATACTCCAAAAGATCAAAGAAGGCAATGTGTCCTTGGACCAACAAAAAAAGGCTGCTGTGAAAGAGGACTCTTGGAAGTTTAAAAGTGTCAAAATAAACATTTAAAAACAGGAAATAAAAAGATGGAAAAAGAAAAATATCTCAGAAAAAGAAATAAAACAAACAGACTTGGAAAAATAATATAAGAAGATTTCCTGGAACTGAAGAACATTCATTTCTAAATCAAAAGTGCTTATAAAATGCCCAGCACAATGAATGTGGAGGACCCACAGCATTAAGGTATTTCAGGATACTATAGATCCAAAGGACATTCTGAAAGTTTCTAGGATGAAGGCTGGGCAAACCTTGTCATATTAAAGGAATCAGAAAGGCATCAGGCTTTTTAACAATGACACTGGAAATCAAAAGAAAATGGAGCAATGCCTTCACAATTCTGAAGGAAAATGATCTCCACTGCAGAATTTTATACCCAGCCACATGATAATTAGGGCTTCCCAGGTGGCTCAGTGGTAAAGAATCTGCCTGCCAACACAGGATATGAAGGTTCGATCCCAGGTGAGGAAGATCTCTTGGAGTAGGAAATGGCAATCAGCTCAGCAGTGGCTACAGGAAAAGGTCAGTTTTCATTCCAGTCCCAAATAAGGGCAATGCCAAAAAATGTTCAAACTACCACACAAATTGCATTCATTTCACATGCTAGCAAAGTAATCCTCAAAATTCTCCAAGCAATGCTTCAGCACTACGTGAACTGAGAACTCCCAGATGTCCAAGCTGGATTTAGAAAAGGCAGAGGAACCAGAGATCAAACTGCCAACATCTGTTGGATCATCGAAAAAGCAAGAGAATTCCAGAAAAACATACACTTCTTCTTCATTGACTATGCTAAAGCCTTTGACTGTGTGGATCAAAACAAACTGTGGAAAATTCTTAAAAAGATAGGAATACCAGACAATCTTATCTGCCTCCTGAGAAACCTGTAGGCAGGTCAAGTAGCAACAGTTACAACTGGACCTATAACAAGGGACTGGTTCAAAACTGGGAAAGGAATATGTCAAAACTGTATATTGTCACCCTGCTTAAGTAACTTATATGCAGAGTACATCACAAGAAATGCTGAGCTGGATGAAGCTCAAGCTGGAATCAAGATTGCTGGGGGAAATATCAATAATCTCAGATATGCAGATGACACCACCCTTATGGCAAAAAGAGAAGAGGAACTAAAGAGTCTCTTGATGAAAGTGAAGAAGAGAGTGGAAAAACTGGCTTAAAACTCAACATTCAAAAAACTAAGATCATGGCATCCAGTCCCATCACTTCATGGCAAATAGATGGGGAAATAATTAAAACAGTGAAAGCCTTTATATTCTTGGACTCCAAAATCATTGTAAACCATGACTGCAGCCATGAAATTAAAAGACACTTGCTCTTTGGAAGAATAGCTATGACAAACCCAGTGTATGAAAAAGCAGAGACATTACTGACAAAGGTCTGTATAGTCAAAGCTATGGTTTTTCCAGGAGTCATGTATGGATGTGAGAGTTGGATCATAAAGAAGGCTGAGGACCAAAAAATTGATGCTTTTGAACTGCGGTGTTAGAGAAGACTCTTGAGACACCCTTGGACTACAAGGAGATCCAACCAGTCCATCCTAAAGGAAATCAGTCCTGAATATTCATTGAAAGGACTGATGCTGAAGCCGAAGCTTCAGCTCCACTATTTTGGCCACCTGATGAGAAGAGCTAACTCATTGGAAAAACTCTGATGCTGGGAAAGACAGAAGGCAGGAAGAGAAGGGGACGATAGAAGATGAGATAGTTGGATGGCACCGACTCAATGGACATGAGTCTGAGCAAGCTCCAGGAGATGGTGAAAGACAGGGAAGTCTGGCATGCTGCAGTCCATGGGGCTGCAAGTCAGACAGGACTGAGCAACTCAACAAGTACAACAACCAAGTCATAAAAGGCATTTGAGAGATCTGATGAAGCACATGGGGGAGGGAGGAATAGGGATAGTTTGAAGGAAAACTAAGCAAATAAAAAGGCACAAGGATTTTTCAGTCCAGAGCAAAGTATCATAAAAAAGAAAACACACAATAGCCCATGATTTAGCCTTGTAAGCAACAAATATAGATGGGCCTAATAATATAATCACTAATTAATATGAAACTCTGAGATAGCTTTGCAGCTCTGTTGGTGGAATAGTGAGAAGGCAAGAAGAGCTGGTGTAAGAAATACAAAGTACCCAGTATTAAAGGAAGTAAATGAATCAGTTCAGTTCAGTTGCTCAGTTGTGTCTGACTCTTTCTCACCCCATGGACTGCAGCAACCCAGGCTTCCCTGTCCATCACCAACTACCAGAGCTTACTCAAACTCATGTCCATCGAGTCGGTGATGCCATCCAACCATCTCATCTTCTGTGGTCCCCTTCTCCTTTTGCCTTCAATCTTTCCCAGAATAATATCTGATATTAACTAAAACTCAGTAATCTCAATTTGCTAGTGAGAGCTGCTAAGAGAGGTGGAAGCCATTGTCTCTAGGAAGTGGAACTAGAAGTTGGGACTGGAAGGGGAGTGGTGAGTCAGGGGCCAGCTCTTTCTCTCTATAAGCTTCTTTTCAGTAGTATTTAATTTTTAAAAACTGTGTTCATACATAAAACTTGCTATAAAACCAAGTTAATTATAAATTGAAGCGAAATGTTAAGGGGAGTAAATAATCAGCAGATATAAGCTCCGGGCACAAGTCTCAGGCCTGACCTATTTTTATCATTATTTATTCCTCTCTGTGCCTAAATAAGAAGAGGTGTGGGACTTCCACGGTGGTCCAGTGGTTAAGAATCTGCCTGCCATTACAGAGAACATGGGTTCAATTTCTGGTCTGAGAAGATTCCATATAACTTGGATCAACTACTGAGCCCACACAAGGCAACTACTGAAACTCAAGTGCTCTAGAACCTGTGCTCCAAAACAAGAGAAACCACAGCGATGAGAAGTCCAAGCAAGGCGATTAGAGAGTAGTCCCAGATCTCTGTAAGTAGGGAAAGCCTGGGCACAGCAACAAAGACCCAGTGCAGCCAAGATACATAAATAAAAAGTTTTTTTTTTTTTTTTTAAGAATCAGAGGTGTGTACATCTGGAAGGCAGAACTGCTCTGGGAGGTGGATGGGAGAACATAGGGAGAAGTCAGTCCCTGCACCTTAGGTCAGTGTTTGAATCTTTGAGCTTCGTCTGACTCTGCTTAGCACATCTCTATCCAGAAAGTAAGCCTCAGACACATTGTGACCTCAGAACCCATGACCCATAAGTTAAGGGACTACACTGATACGAGATATATAGACATCACATGTTCTGTCCAGTTCAGTCACTCAGTACTGTCCGACTCTGCGACCCCATGAATCACAGCACACCAGGCCTCCCTGTCCATCACCAACTCCCGGAGTCTACCCAAACCCATGTCCATTGAGTCAGTGATGCCATCCAATCATCTCAACCTCTGTTGTCCCCTTCTCCTCCAGCCCCCAATCCTTCCCAGCATTAGGGTCTTTTCCAATGAGTCAACTCTTCGCATGAGGTGGCCAAAGTATTGGAGTTTCAGCTTCAACATCAGTCCTTCCAGTGAGCACCCAGGATTGATCTCCTTTAGGATGGACTGATTGGATATACTTGCAGTCCAAGGGACTCTCAAGAGTCTTCTCCAACACCACAGTTCAAAAGCATCAATTCTGCGGCGCTCAGCTTTCTTCACCGTCCAACTCTCACATCCATACATGACCACTGGAAAAACCATAGCATTGACTAGACGGACTTTTGTTGGCAAAGTAATGTCTCTGCTTTTAAATATGCTATCTAGGTTGGTCATAACCTTCCTTCCAAGGAGTAAGCGTCTTTTAATTTCATGGCTGCAATCACCATCAGCAGTGATTTTGGGGCCCCCCAAAATAAAGTCTGACACTGTTTCCACTGTTTCCCCATCTATTTCCCATGAATTGATGGGACCAGATGCCATGATCTTAGTTTTCTGAATGTTGAGCTTCAAGCCAACTTTTTCACTCTCCTCTTTCACCTTCATCAAGAGGCTCTTTAGTTCTTCTTCACTTTCTGCCAGAAGGGTGGTGTCATCTGCATATCTGAGGTTATTGATATTTCTCCCTGCAATCTTGATTCCACCTTGTGTTTCTTCCAGCCCAGCATTTCTCATGATGTACTCTGCATATAAGTTAAATAAGCAGGGTGACAATATACAGCCTTGACGTACTCCTTTTCCTATTTGGAACCAGTCTGTTGTTCCATGTCCAGTTCTAACTGTTGCTTCCTGACCTGCATACAGGTTTCTCAAGAGACAGGTCAGATGGTCTCGTATTCCCATCTCTTTCAGAATTTTCCACAGTTTATTGTGATCCACACAGTCAAAGGCTTTGGCAGAGTCAATAAAGCAGAAATAGATGTTTTTCTGGAACTCTCTTGCTTTTTTGATGATCCAGCAGATATTGGCAATTTGATCTCTGGTTCCTCTGCCTTTTCTAAAACCAGCTTGAACATCTGGAAGTTCACGGTTCACATATTGCTGAAGCCTGGCTTGGAGAATCTTGAGCATTACTTTACTAGCGTGTGAGATGAGCGCAACTGTGCGGTAGTTTGAGCATTCTTTGGCATTGCCTTTCTTCGGGATTGGGATGAAAACTGACCTTTTCCAGTTCTGTGGCCACTGCTGAGTTTTCCAAATTTGCTGGCATATCGAGTGCAGCACTTTCACAGCATCATCTTTCAGGATTTGAAACAGCTCAAATGGAACTCCATCACCTCCACTAGCTTTGTTCGTAGTGATGCTTTCTAAGGCCCACTTGACTTCACATTCCAGGATGTCTGGCTCTAGGTGAGTGATCACATCATCATGATTATCTGGGTCATGAAGATCTTTTTTGTACAGTTCTTCTGTGTATTCTTGCCACCTCTTAATATCTTCTGCTTCTGTTACGTTCATACCATTTCTGTCCTTTATCGAGCCCATCTTTGCATGAAATGCTCCCTTGGTATCTCTAATTTTCTTGAAGAGATCTCTAGTCTTTCCCAATCAGTTGTTTTCCTCTATTTCTTTGCACTGATTGCTGAGGAAGGCTTTCTTATCTCTCCTTGCTATTCTTTGGAACTCTGCATTCAGATGGGAATATCTTTCCCTTTCTCCTTTGCTTTTCGCTTCTCTTCTCTTCCCAGCTAACTGTAAGGCTTCCTCAGACAGCCATTTTGCTTTTTTGCATTTCTTTTCCATGGGGATTGTCTTGATCCCTGTCTTCTGTACAATGTCACGAACCTCTGTCCATAGTTCATCAGGCACTCTGTCTATCAGATCTAGTCCCTTAAATCTATTTGTCACTTCTACTGTATACTCATTAGGGATTTGATCTAGGTCATACATGAATGGACTAGTGATTTTCCCTACTTTCTTCAATTTAAGTCTGAATTTGGCAATAAGCAGTTCATGATCTGAGCCATAGTCTGCTCCCGGTCTTGTTTTTGCTGACTGTATAGAGCTTCTCCATCTTTGGCTGCAAAGAATATAATCAATCTGATTTCGGTGTTGACCATCTGGTGATGTCCACGTGTAGAGTCTTCTCTTGTGTTGTTGGAAGAGGGTGTTTGCTATGACCAGTGCGTTCTCTTGGCAAAACTCTATTAGCCTTTGCCCTGCTTCATTCTGTACTTCAAGGCGAAATTTGCCTGTTACTCCAGGTGTTTCCTGACTTCCTACTTTTGCATTCCAGTCCCCTATAATGAAAAGGACATCTTTTTTGGGTGTTAGTTCTAAAAGGTTTTGTAGGTCTTCATAGACGCATTCAACTTCAGTTTCTTTGGCGTTACTGGTTGGGGCATAGACTTGGATTACTGTGATATTGAATGGTTTGCCTTGGAAACGAACAGAGATCATTCTGTCGTTTTTGAGATTGCATCCAAGTATTGCATTTCAGACTCTTTTGTTGACCGTGATGGCTACTCCATTTCTTCTAAGGGATTCTTGCCCACAGTAGTAGATATAATGGTCATCTGAGTTAAATTCACCCATTCCAGACCATCTTAGTTCTCTGATTCCTAGAATGTCAACATTCACTCTTGCCATCTCCTGTTTGACCACTTCCAATTTGCCTTGATTCATGGACCTAACATTCCAGGTTCATATGCAATATTGCTCTTTACAGCATCGGACTTTGCTTCTATCACCAGTCACATCCACAGCTGGGTATTGTTTTCGCTTTGACTCCATCCCATCATTCTTTCTGGAGTTATTTCTCCACTGATCTCCAGTAGCATATTGGGCACCTACTGACTTGGGGAGTTCATCGTTCAGTGTCCTATCTTTTTGCCTTTTCATACTGTTCATGAGGTTCTCAAGGCAAGAATACTGAAGTGGTTTGCCATGCCCTTCTCCAGTGGACCACATTCTGTCAGACCTCTCCATCATGACCCATCCGTCTTGGGTGGCCCCACACAGCATGGCTTAGTTTCATTGAGACAGACAAGGCTGTAGTCCATGTGATCAGATTAGCTAGTTTTCTGTAATTTTAGTTTCAGTGTGTCTGCCCCCTGATGCCCTCTCGCAACACCTACCATCTTACTTGGGTTTCTCTTACCTTGAACGAGGGTATTTCTTCACGGCTGCTCCAGCAAAGCACAGCCGTTGCTCCTTACCTTGGACAAGGGGTATCTACTCACAACAGCCCCTCCTGACCTTGAATGTGCAGTAACTCCTCTCATCCCTCCTGTGCCCATGCAGCCGCTGCTCCTTGGGCCTGGAGTAACTCCTCTCGGCTGCCGCCCCCGGCCCCCAGCCCAGCCTAGCTCCACCCCTGGCCCCCAGCCCGGCCTAGTTCAGAGATGAAATTTTTCATGTTACTACCTCGTCACATGAGAGAGCCTTCCCACAGATGCTCTAGAATGCCAAGCTAAGGTACAAATTATTGGTAGGCTCTTGTTAATAATCAGACAGTAAACCCCATTTGAAGTTCATACATGACCGAGGACATAGTTTTTCGAGAAGAAAACATCCTACCAATGCCACTTGTGATTGTCTCGAGGTGGAACAACTTCCAAATAAATCAAATAGGTTTGCTGAGAGACATCTGTCTTTGCCATGGCACCAGGCTGAAGTTTATCCCATGGTGAGCAGTTTCCATTTTTACTACAGCCCAAACAGGTGCAAACTGAGCTGTGGAAGCCTGTGGTGGGGATGCCAGGGCATGTCCTTGAAGTTTCTTCCCGGGGTCCCATGGACACTTAATGTAACCCTTGGCATGAGGTCCTTTCCTCTAGACATCAAAGCCACTCATTTGAAGCTGAATCATTAAAACTCAGTTAGAACAGATCTTCTACCAAGATGCCATTAGTGGGAAGAAATTATTACCTTAATAAAACCTAGTCTCCTGAAAGCCCACAAGTGGTTAAACATTATGAGTTATCTTCTTTTGTCACAAAAGACAATGAAAACAATATGCAGTGTTGTGTGGGGAGCAATGATACATATTAAAAACTCCAAATGTCATCAAAACTTTATTTACTGCTCCCCCACATAATCCCAGCATTAAGAGTGATGAACAATGAATGAAGAGGGAAAAACCCATCAGACAAAACCAACTCTGAATGCTCTCTATCCCTGCGCCAATAGTAGTTTGAAAGTAATGTCCATCAGGATCCGTATGTTTTCTGCATGTGTAAGAACACTCCTGCACAGGGGGCTTACTTCATAACTGAGATTCTTTTTCATTTAATTCAGTCATATTAGATTATGGGGCTGATTATGATCATATCCACAAATCAGTATTTTAACAGAGTTTCCATGGAAACACTATATGCCCCTGTTTTTTAACTTTTTGGACAAGGCTTTGCCTGTTTAACAACTTGAACAAGTTTGACGAGGACAACATGTTTTGTTTAAGTTACATTAACTGGGGCCAATATTTCCTAATTGCATTACCAGGAGAAACATTCACGGCATTACTTGTACCATGGAAAACCTCCCCTAGTCTCAGTGTTCGATTTGCTTTAATCACAGGAGAACAGGAAACATACCAGGATCGCCTTGTCTTATCAAGTTTTAAATGTGTTAACCGGTTTTAAATCTATGAAATAATCTCCCTTATTAAATGACAAAGTTAGTCTTGTTAAAAGGATCGGCATTTGTGGCTATATCCGTTGATTTTGAAAAATACAAACATATTAGCTCCATGCTAGAGAGCTGATCTCATTGTGCATAAATGCATACCCTTATTTGCATACGGTTTCAGAAAAATTCCATCCTCCCAAAAATGCACACCCCCTAAAATGGTAAAAACATAATAATATCAAACAGAATATATGCAAAAGTGACGTGCAGAAAACAAGAACTTTTCACAACAGCATCTTTTTTGGTCTTTTTAGGTATTTACACTCAAACAACCAGAGACGTTTACTTCTAGCAGTCTGCAATCTTTGTGCAGCCTGTAGCAAAGTTTTTGAAAATGCTGTGCTATATAAAGATATGGGGGAAGGGAGCTTTACAGACTAAAGTCAGAGTTCACCCTGACAGCATATAAAACATGTGGCCTGAAGCTCTGTGAGATGTCTGCGTCTGAAATGCTGGTGGAGCTTAATAAAATATCAGGGAGGAATAGTTTAATTTTATAGCAATAGGCACCAAAGCAGTAATTTGAGTGGGGCAAACTGTATTTTAATACATCAAAGTACACTATGCTACAGGGAAGTAGAATATACTTTTAAAAGACAAATGTTCCCTATTAAAATTACTTGACTTGAAAACTTCTTTCTGAAGGAGGGTAAGTAGAAAATAGTCCTAGTCTCCCCCAAGAGCTACCTGTCTTACTTTTTCAACTCTGGATACATCTCAGAAGTTAGCTGATCTGTTTCCAAGCCAACACCTTTTATTCGGGGTGTGGAGTTGCAGATGGACACTGTAAACCACAGTGTTGAGTGTGAGGTTCTTTCTTGACCCTGGAAAGCCAGCTGTCCAGTGGTACGGTGGTCAGGCCCCCTTCACCCTCTCTGTCTTCTTTCTGATCTGAGTCTCAGTATCCTCTCCTCTGCATGACAACTGAGAATCCCTCAGTGTGAAGGCAGGTTGTGCCTCTCTGTGGGTCTGGATGTTTTAAAGCCAGCATGGCCCAGGAGATTTGTTCACATGGCTGTCCAAACCACTGCCTGGTGGAGGGGCAGGAGTAGGCCCATGAAATGCCATGCTTTTCCTGCTACCGGTCTAGAGATCAAAGACAGTTCTTCCCTTCCTGCCCAGTGATGAAGAGAGGGCGGGACTGTGGGGGTGGCTGCTGAACAGTGGAGCAGCCATGACAAATACGACCGAGATCTGACTGATAGCACCATCCTGGGGATGGACCAGATTAGCACTAGCTCCATGCACAAAGAGCCCTGCTTTCTTCACCTCCGGCTCCAGGATGCTTTCCCAGCCCAAAGCCACAGCAGACAGGCTAGTCTCTTCTCTTGGTGGCCCTTGGCCCCAAGAAGCAATGGGCAACAGGGAACCACAAGGGCAGAAGTCTTGTTGGGTTGGGGTGAGTGGATTATTTCTACCAAGTCCGTTGTCTGAGCTATGACTCTTTTAGGACCCCTCATTTGCTGATGAAGGGTAAGGGGCTGAGAAGAATGCAATTCTTTAAAGGAGTTTTTTTAAAAAAAAAAGAATTAAAAGGCTTTAAAATCAGGCAACGCAGGCTCAAGTCCCCACTCTATTACTTAAAAACTTATCTCCGGCAAGTGATTCACCCTTGCTAAGATTCAGGTTTTCATTCAGTAAGATGCAGACAATAATAGTTTCACTCATGGAATGGAGAAGGAATTCATGATGGTTTTCAGGTAAAGTACTCTGTGTCTGAGACTTTCTGAGTCTTCTATGAGTTTTAGATGTTTCAATTAAGCTCTGAGAATTTAGGGACTTACTGTGTCAGTCAGAGCAATCTCACTTCTAGACAGAGGAAGAACTAAACACAGAAGAAGCTGCTGATTTAAGTGTTCTGTCGCCTCACATGTGATAGAATAGAAAACACTGAGAAATTACAGTCACAGTTTCCTTTTGGTCCATTTGTTGTCCAACCTTTGTTACCCTTTCAGATGGACTTCTTTAGGACCAGGTACTTCATTTTCTTGGGCACGGGACCTTCTCTGCTGGGAAAGTTTCAGCAAGATAACCCACATGAGCTCAGTCTGGCCTGCCACTCCCCCAGACACTTGGCAATCACAGGGAGCTCTACCTTGGGACCACCTACACACTCAAATGGAGAAACATAGAATGCCTGTGCCGCCCCCTGGCTCAGTCGTATGTCTGGTGCAAACCAGAAGTTTCCGTGCAAATGCACAGACCACAGCCTAACTTCTGTTCAAGTATGCCCTAATATTTTGTCTCTCATTTTTTAAGTCTCTTTTAGAAAATAAAGAACTTATTTTTATCACTGTAGAAAAATTACTGTGTTCACAAGGTCAAGAAGAAAATACCAAATTTACAGCAAGATGTAGAAGCTGGGAGGTAGGTGGGCTCAGTCAGTAACTTCCTATGGGGCGATTCAAATTCTCTCCTCAGCAAACTGGCCCTTCACTTTGGATTCCACACTTATCAGTCACTTCTGCGCATGCAAGGATCTGCTTCAGGAACAGTGACTAGGATTATGTTCACAGGATGCCACTGGTTGCCTGCTGTTTGTTCTCTGTTTCGACCACTGGGCTGGAAAGGATTCTAAGGCCATGCTGGGCTCCATGGCTTTGCTGGGTGGGACCCCACCTGGGCCCACAGATGTTAGTTACCTCAAGCACCTATTTGCCACCCCTGGACTGCTGGCTATCATGTCCATACTTTACTTAGGAGGGAAAGCCCTGTTCCACCAACGTGGCTTCAGCTCCCTAGCAGGGCCAACTCTTCCTCGACTACTTGTGTGTGTAGCTGACAGCTCCATGCTGTAGCCCCTCGGACATGCGTGGGATGGATTCACCCACAAACACAACGTGTAAGTAAAAGATCAGGATTTGACACACACATGCTGAGATTTCATATCACTTGCGAAACTGCAGTCCTCTCTACGTCTTCCCAGAAGCACATGAAGGACGGCAGGAGGCATCTCTCCAGTTACAGTGAGAGGTGGATTAGACAAAGCACACAGCCTGTGAAGTGACAGCACCTCCCAAAGTATGTTACAGTGCTCAGGGCTCAGTGCACAGCTCAAATCCCAACCCCAGCTCCAGAAAGCACCATTCTTGCAAAGGGGTGTGTGGAGGGGAGGGAGAGAGAACTTCTCAGTATCAATACTACAGCTATAATGGGAGATGGGGGCCTGGGGCATGACCACCAGCCTCTTCACCTCTTCTCCAGCACTGGCTTGCCTGAGTTCTCCCCTCACCCTCTGTGCTGTAGCCACACGAGGCCCCCAGTAGCTCCTAGATAGCTCCTTTGGGCTATCTGTCTGACCTGTTAGCTTTACATGCGACTTTACCTTGTCACCCCTTCTCTTTATTTTTCAGTAAAATTCTAGCCCACCCTTCAGATCTCAGCTGGTTAAAACATCCATAGGAATGGCTGCCCCAACCTCCCAAGTCAGGTATCCTGATGATATTCCCTTGCAATACCATGTACCTCCTCTTCCTAGCACTTTTCATATATATATGAAAAGTGAGACTGCAGGGTCCATCTGGATTGTAGGACTATTTATTTTTCTGTCTTACTTCTATGCCATAATATCCTCAAACACAAAGATTAACAGGTAAGGAACACTCAATAGATGTCTCCTTAATAAATAAATAATATATAATGAAATTTATAGTGGACTTTCAGAGATGAGATACAGGGTACAGTGAGAGCCCCTCTAACATACTCTATTTTTATAAAAGGGTGATTTTACCTTCAGGAAAATTTAAAGTGCCAAAAAGTAAAGCAAGTCCAATCTCTAAGAAATAAACACCTACACTGCCCATTCTCAGTAACATCCCAATAGATTTATCCATTTCAGCTCTTCATCACACACAGCAGCAGCATGCAGCTGTATTTCCAAATGCCTTTGTGGTAGGAGCAACTTGGGGCCATGGATAGAAACTTATAAACATCAGCTATAGCAGTGGAGAGCAGTACACTGAGTTTATTTTCTCCTTGGCCCTAATTAGAATCACAAATGAAATGTTGACAACACATGAAGGAGCCTGCTTGTTGAACACAAATGTTTCCACTCCTATCAACCTCGAAACTCTGATAGTCATGCTTCATGATGAAAGCTAAACAGCCCTGGGGAGATGACTGCATGTTTTCTCTAATTACACAAGGATGGGGAAAAGAGCCTCCTACTGAGGACAGACTGACTAGAGGAAAGATTGGTAGGTATAACCTTAAAAAAAATAACAACACATAGGAGGTAACCCAATATGGGCTTCCTGGATGGAATGAAAGGATGAGAACAGTACTGTGGCACCAGAATGGGAAATTATTATAAAAACTGACTGTTATAAACATGGCTGGATGCTGCATCAAAGTCAGTGCAGGCCCTGTATTTTAACAAAAGTCCCACATGAAGGATGTAGTCACACGATATCAACAACCAACTTTCTTTTGTTTGTAGAACTATTTTGATGACAAGCAGAGATATGCAGAGCACAAATTCACTTAGATTACAAATGATTCCAGGCAAATACACACACACACACATAGATGCATGCTTTATAGTCCTAAAAGATGGTGAATGCTGTCACACAAGCAAAAGGTACCTTTGCATTTAACTTGCTTGTTTTTGTCCCAAATAGATTAGTGCAAGTAGATTCGGCCTACGTGCCTAGTTGATCCTTGTCACACAGACACATTAATAGAAAATATATTGCTATGTGCAAGGGCAATTTTTGTTAAGATTCTTGCATAAAAATATTATTTAACCCTCCTTGCAAATCTGCCAGTCGGGTTCCTTTGTACAGATGATGAAACTGAAGATCACAGAAATTAAATAACTCACTCATGGCCACAGAACCAGTAAATGTTGAAGGTAGTATTTGAATCTAGATGGGTTCACTCCAGATTCCATGCTTTTAACAGGGATGCCAGAATGAAATGGTGGGACAGATGAAGGTTGGAATAATGAAAAAGATTCCTAAAGTTTGGAATCTTTAATTGGAGAGTTACAATCCTGCCTGAAACAACTGTGTTTTCCAGAACATTTCCAAGCCAACATAGAGCAAACTGTTTTAAAGAGAAAACAGCAAAAATCACTGATTCATTATTTCATCATAAGATACATACACTAAACACTAACTTGAAAATATGAAGAACAGACTGTCATCTATTTCAGAAACTGGACTATTATGTTATAATAAAAGTACAAGAGCAAATAAAAATTTACCAAGAAGAGCTGCACAAAACACTCATTTTATGTGTAACATAAGTAAATAATCAAACAAGAACATGAATTTGATTCCAATTTATATTCTTGGGGCAGGGACAAAAGTAGCCAATCGAAAGATCTAAGTAAAACAATGTGTCAGTGTGAGGCCTTGGCCAGGCTTCCCCAGCTGCCATATTTCTTGATCCTTTTGTTTCTTTCATTAGCTTTGTATCAACCAGCATCTGCCTATGTTTATTTCACCAGCTGCATGAACTTGCTAATTTCTTTTAATCATACTTATCTGAAATGCATCTTTATCTTCACATACATCCTGTATGCAGGCAAACCAAGTGCTGGGAGGCTGAGGTTGGGAAGACAATGGGATGGGGAGTCTGTACTTCCTCTAACCTTGACAGAGCGGATGGACCAAAAAAAGGCAGCATCTGTCTCTGCTATTAGCCGAAGGACGTACGAGACCTGGTTCTAAGAGAGCTGGGCGGTGTCAGTGTCCAAGCAAGTCAGACGCAATCTTCACACAGGTATAACAGGTGCAAGGAGATGAGATGATCAGCACTGATTTTGACAAAACAAGTAAAAATTGCAAAACACCCTCCAAACTGGTAAGTTTTCTGAAGGCCGAGAGTCAGCCTGCTATGTCTTTTCTAGTTCCCATGGCCCAAGCTGAGACCCGGGCTCACTAGACAAGTGGATGCTGAGAGGTAGTCTCATGCATTTTGGCCTCTCTCTGTCTTCCTGAGCTTTAGGGAGGTTGGAGGTACACATTTCATATTCACTACTCCACTGATTTGATTAATCATCTCAAGGCCAGATGAAAGGAATTTAAACTCTATACATAGTCATATAAAGTAAACTGAATGCCCCTAGGTAGTCCTTGAACCTGAATTTTTACCTTATCCAAAAGGCAAGAAAGAATGAGGAGGTACACACATCCTTCCCACTTCCGTGCTAGAGAAACCATATGGTAGCCTTGATTCTGCACTGAATGGCTCAAATGAAAACCGTGTTTTTATCTTCTGAGTTACTTAGAGCTTCCAGATGATAAAATTTGTAGCTTACCATAAAAAAGAATGGATTACATTTTTAAAAAAGATCTTAAAACATAAAATACATTAAACGACAGGTTCCACGAATATTTTACTCAATATAGATGCTCACAATCCATGCGTTCACAATAAATCCTCGAGACTTTGAGCAAGCTGTTTAACTTTTCTGTGCCTTAGTTTTGTCATTCATTCGTTTATTCAGTATTAATTTAATATGCATACTACATGGTACTAGAGAAACTAAGGGAAGAAACAAAAGCCATCTTAAGCCTATAGACTAATGAGTCATTGTCACCTTTAGGTGACAGAATGCAAATCAAATGTGGAGACTACTTACACTCTTCAACATCTGTTGACTCCTCTTCTTACAAAACACACAGCTACATTATATTCCTCAATGTCCTTTGCTATTAGATATGATCATGTGATTTTATTCTGCCCATGGAATTCTTCAGGCCAGAATACTGGAGTGGGTAGCCTTTCCCTTCTCCAGGGTATCTTCCCAACCCAGGGATTGAACCCACGTCTCCCGCATTGCAGGTGGATTCCTTGCCAGCTGAGCCACAAGGGAAGCCCAAGAATACTGGAGTGGGTAGCCTATCCCTTCTCCAGCAGATCTTCCCAACCCAGGAATCGAACCAGGGTCTCCTGCATTGCAGGTGAATTCTTTCCCAACTGAGCTTTTGGGGAAGCTCCTTATCCTACCCAGCGGAGTATAAAGGCACTGATAAGTACCATTTCCAGGCCTGGCCAATGTCTGGTCCTCGCCTTCTTCTTTCATCACTCAGCTGATGGACAGAACTCTGAGAACTAAGAGGAAGGCATAGTGGAAAGATGGAAGGAACCTGAGTCCCTGAGTGGCTGAATGGGCATCTGGTCCCTGTCAACCTGACCTAGACTGTGATAAGAGCAACAAATGAGTAGTTGTGTTGAGCCACTGAGATCTGGAGGTTTACTTGTTACAGCAATTATTACATTACATTTACAATTCATAAATTAGCTAATATAAATCCTTACCAATATATGGCCCACTGTAAGCACTAAATAAATGATATGATAATCATTTAAAATATATATTCCTAATTCTCTTGTTGTATGTTTCATAAGACCAAAAAGAAAAAGAGAAACAAGGAAGGAAGGGTTAGGAAGGGAGGGAGGAAGGAAGGACAACATAATACTGAGGTCTTTTAAAAAGCTCTGCAAAAATTTTATACCTAGGTGCCACTTGGTCATTCACAACCCTAGGGAAATGTTTTCCAAGTACCAAACCTCTCTTAATTATTAAATGAAATTCTGCATGGATCTGTGGTGCCAAGGGCCTCCTCCAGGCTATCCTGAGCTTTGGATAGGGCTCACTGACAGAGAGTGGGGGGGGGTGGATTTTGCCAAGATTTTACCAAAGCAGACATTAAAACTGGGAGAAATGCTCCTATGAGTTATAAGGTCTGGTCACACGTGGCGATCATTTGGCAGAGAAAGTCAGGTGTCATTTTGGAGCTAATCCTCCTGGAACGAGAGGAAGTAAACTCTAAGGATGCTCTCTTTACACATATAATACAGCTAGTTACTGGGGGAACCATCTCAAATATGCCAGTAAACAAAGCAAACCTTTCCTTGCTATGTAACAAAAGTCAGCTTTTTTTTTTTTGACTGCGATGGTTCTGCATTGCTGAAAGGACTTTACTTGCTGGGAGTGGGGCCTACTGTTTAGTAGGGGTGCGTGGGCCTTTCATTGTAGTGGCTTCTCTTGTGGAGCATGGGCTCTAGGGCACTCGGGCTTCAGTAGTGGCAGAGCTTGGGCTTAGTTGTTGCGGCTCCTGGGCTCTAGAGCACAGGCTCAGTAGTTGTGGCGCACGGGCTTAGTTGCTCTGCAGCACGTGGGATATTCCCAGACCCAGGATTGAACTCGTGTATCCTGGATTGGCAGGCAGATTCTTTACCACTGAGCTACCAGGGAAGCCAAAGTCAGCTCTTCTCCTTTGCATTTTGAAAATTACAGCTGTAATACATGGTTGTTGTAGCAAGTTGAATATGCAGAGGTAAAAAGAGAAAAAAATTGTCTTCTCTTTCTTCTTAAATCACCCTGTCCCCTAGATAATCAGTATTACCAATCTAGTGTCTATCCTTCCCCTACTTACTCAATCTTCAGACAAATCAATGCACATTTTTAGAGTTAATCTTCCCACCTCTCACGTTTGTTGTTGTTGTTGTCATTTCAGCATAAATGGGACTATAAAATGTGTGTTCTTATTCAAATTGCTTTATTTAACCTAACAATTTATTATGAATACCCTCCTCCTGCTGCTAAGTCCCTTCAGTCATGTCCGACTCTGTCCCACCCCACAGACGGCAGCCCACCAGGCTCCCCCGTCCCTGGGACTCTCCAGGCAAGAACACTGGAGTGGGTTGCCATTTCCTTCTCCAATGCAGGAAAGTGAAAAGTGAAATTGAAGTCACTCAGTCGTGTCTGACTCTCAGCGACCCCATGGACTGCAGCCCACCAGGCTCTTCCGTCCATGGGATTTTCCTGGCAAGAGTACTGGAGTGGGGTGCCATTGCCTTCTCTGATGAATATCCTCCTAGGTGGATATATTTAGCTCTAACTTATTCTTTTAAAATAGCTGAACAATATCACCTTGGAAAAAGAGCTATTACACATTTGCTGGATTTTAAGACATCAACCATTCGTGCTATGCTAAGTTTCTTCAACCACACCTGACTCTTTGTTACCTTATGGACATTGTAGCCTGGCAGGCTCCTTTGTCCATGGGATTCTCCAGGCAAGAACACTGGAGTGGGTTTTCATTTCCTTCTCCAGGGGATATTCCCAACCCAGGTTATCAAACTAGCATCTCTTATGTCTCCTCTTTACCACTAGCTCCATGCCACATCCATTTAAAACGTTAATATTTTTTGGAGGAAGGTGAAATGTTAAATAGACCAATTTATATGAGGAAATTTTCTGACTTAAAATGAGCAAAAAAATATAGGGAAACATTCTGACTTAAAATGAGAAAAAAAATATAGGGAAGCACTCTGACTTAAAATGGACAAAAGTATATAGGAAATATATTTATATAAAAATATACAGAAACTAGGAAGTTCTTGAAATTGCAGTGTGACAGTAACCACCATATTCCTCTGAGAGTGTGTCTGAAGCAAGTTCTGTGCAGAGAACTGGGCTCTTGACTAGATTCTGGTACCGGGAGCCCCTCAGAGGAGTGGCCTGGCCTCACCTGACCTGTGAGTCTTTTGCACACACAGTTGTCTTACCATGTTTCTGCTCTGACTCAGGGAGGGAGGGACAGAAGGCGCTGCAGTTATTAGCATGCCTATCACACAGCCTCCCTTTGTTCTCTGGGCTGAGGTCAGGTGGCATAAATCAATCAACCTCTGCATCCAAAGCCCTTCTAGGTCCAGGAGCCCCTTCCACTCCAAGTGTGCACTGCCATTTTGAATCGCTATTAGAGTCAGCAGGAGTAAAACTGAACCAAAGAGCCCCTTTGGGCAACAGACCACAGCTCCCAGGAACCCATCAGTTGTGGGGGTTTACTGTGTATTCCCAGGGCATTCACATATATTAGCTGGGAGTAGTGAGTCAAGACCCTTTGAGGTCTGCAAAGACATACTACTTACAGGAGACACCACTTCTGATTATCTGTTCTACCAGACCCGTGCTGTGAATTTAACATGCAGCCCTTAATCCTCCCAGCATCCTGTGAGGCTGGCATTCCACAAATGAGGAAGCTGAGGCTCAGAGAAAGTGAATGATTTTCCTAAGACCATACAACCCGAGGGTACAAGCACCACAAAAGTGTGCTTCCTCATTGAGCCACACAGGCTGGCTCTAACTGCAGATTTGCTCGACTGCCCACAGTTTTCCTGGAAGTGTCCTGGCCTCTTATACACAACTATGCTGTCAATGGATACATTGTTTTCAGACCTCTGAGTCCATGAGACTCAGACCCTAGCTGGGCTCTGCAGGACACCAAATAGCTCTGCTCCAACCCAAAGAGACACTCAAATTCTTTATTTGTCCAAGCTCCCCTTAAGTCTGTAAGTACAAAGCCTTTCAAGCCCACTCAAGCGTTCTACCAGAATGACAAGGTTTTAGACATAAGAGGGCGCTAAAGATCCTCCTCCTCAGCCCTCTCCTTGTACAGACAAGGAAACAGGGTGGTGGATATGCCCAGCGGGGTGGTGGCAGTGGGAGTAGGTGACAGCTAGCTATGGTGGAGCAGTGACAGTAGAGGCTAGACTGTGGGACAGAGCAGGGTTTCACAACTATAGCCTGTGGGTCCATCCAGTCCTCTACCTGTTTTGTTTTTGTTAATAAAGTTTTACTGGGGCTCAGGCACACCATTTGTTTCCAGATTGTCTGTGGCTGGTACATGCTATATCAGAGTAGTTGCAACAGACACTGCATGACCATAATATCTTAAATATTTACCATCAGTGCTTTACAAAAAAGTTTGCTGGCCCCTGGGAAAGACAGAAGCACGCAGTTTGTAAGTTATTGGAAGCTTTCTAGTTCTTAGAACGATTGTTAGGTTCACAAGTGTTTGTTATATTATGACCCACTGATGACTGGCTGCTACACACAGGCCACTGATGGTCATGTATCATACAAGAATAATTATTAAATCCTGTGCACCTGAAAGACAGGAAAACAGGAGGGAAGGAAGGGAGAAATAAAGGAACCCTTTAGTTCTTATTAAGATTTAAATGCCTCTTTATTGTCTACGCTTGACTTTACTGCATTGCTTTTCTGATGCTCAAAGAATGTTGGAGAGAAGGACTAAAGATGACAGACTGAATGAAGCAGATTTTCAGGAAGGAGGCAAGATGAGTATCTTAGGCTCTGTGAGGCTGGAAGGGGCTTGTCCAAAGGAGCAATGGGATCCCAAACACCAGGCCATCAGGGATAGTCACAATCCAATTTTTCACTTCATTCCCAAGGGGCCTCTTCCCTCGGTACCACCAGGGTGGCATGAGGGGCCAGGCCTCCTGGTCTTTTGTCAGGACGCCCCTCCTGCCTACTGAGTCAAGGGTGAGTTGAATGCTAGCAGCATAGAAGCCTTGGAAAGCACTCTTGGGTAATTGTGACCATTTACTAAGGTACAATATTAATGCATTGTTTCACGAAATCCTGAGCGCAATCTTGTAAAAGAAAAACTACTGTCTTTCTTTTAGAAATGAAGACAAGGGGTTTTCAGTGGGCAAGTTACTTTCCCAGAGACGTCAAGCTAGTGAATGGTGAAGCCGAATTCAAATCCAGATCTGGCTGATTTCAAACCCCAAACTCAACCGCTTTATTACACTGATTGCAGCCAGGGATTCCACTTCATCCTGCCTCAAGAAAAGCATGGCTTTTACCCTCTTTACACAAGTTGCTAGAGGCATGTGGGACATTTTGGCATGGTGAAGGGCAGCTTTGACACTGAAATCCCACCTCAGCAAATGGCAGGGCATTTGCACATTCAAAGAAACGTTCCAGTCCCTGGTGGAAAGTTTCCAGTGGCTTCAATTACAGAACAGTCATAGTTCATTGATGCCTGATGCTCACGAGGGCGGCTTTATTGTTTTATATGTGAAAAATGAGGAAAGGGCCAGAACCTCAGCATCAGGGAAATGATGAAAGATTGAGAAGTATTTCCAAAGGCATGCAAACTGAGAGGTCAGTTCAATGGGGGCGGGGGAGGGAGGGACGGTGGGAGGAGAACAAGCAAAGAAGCAGCTGAGAAGTATTTGCGGCACCAGGGAGAAGAGGTTGTGATGTCCATGAAAGGAAACCATGGCTATGAATTTCAGGGCATCAAGACCCTGTCAACACAGCTAATCCCTACGGATGTTGGCTGAATAAGCCTTTGGTGACCAAACAGTGCACTGTGGAAACCGTGTCAGCCTCCAGCAGGTCAATTTGTCCTCATATTACACACTCTGCTGGCTCTGTTGCTAGACCCCCAGATCGAGGATCGACGTGAGCATCTCCCAACTTGACATGGGTTGACACAGCATGGTTAATAAGTCAACAGAATTCAGAAAACAGGACCGGATTAAGCAGGCAGTTTTATTTTGGTGCCCTGGACTTCAAGCAGATTAAATAATCAAAAAGCCGGAGCCATCGGGGTCATGTTTGAATGCTACAGCTGTTCGCTGAGGTTTGACAAACATTCTTTCTGTGGCTTCTCGTCTCAATGGGAAAGGCAGCGATGATCCTGGGAAGGGCAACGCTTTAAGAAAGAAGGGGGGAGCACAATCAAAAGATCCTCTTGTGGAAAACAATGCCATCCAGATGGAGACAAGGAAAGGGCTGCTTAAATAAGTGGTCTCCGGAAAGCGACAACCGTTCCCTGTGCTGAAGAAAAGCACTGGCAGGATTCAGAAAAAAAGTGAATGAAAACCTGGACTTGGAGCCTGCCTTGCCCTCGATGCGTTGATCTGCAGATCAATAAAGGTGGGCTTCGGGTTCAGCGGGTAAGCCAGTGGAGACTCAGTCATGGAAGGTGAGCCATGATTAATCCCCTCATGCCTGAGAAAGTGGGACCCTCCCCCCCGGGACCCTCCCCCTCAGGAAGGTATCTGTGGGAAGTTGTCTTTCTCAAAAGACCAAACAGATATTAAAAATGTCTCATGTTTGTGCCATGCTGTGGACAAATGCACCTAGTCATGAATGGATATGCAGTTGGCCTGTTATGGGCCATTTCAGAGAAAATACAGTCCTTCAGGTTGGAGTTCATATATCATCTACTTGGCGGGGGGCGGGGGGTGGGAGTGGCACAATTTTCTGCAGTTAATGAATGCTTGGGTAAGGCACAGCTAAAGTGAGGGGTGGCAACTCTCCTCTGATCAGAAGCTGCCTTGGCACTGAGATGTATATTATTTGAAAAATTATAGAAAAGAAAACAAAGTTTTTCTCTTTTACATACTACAAGAGGGAACTGGACTGTAATGCTTTGCATCTCTTGAGTGAAACTAAAATGAGCAAAATCTCCTTCAGAAGGCTTTCCAAAAATCTTCCCTCTTGCCATAAAGAACTGTTCACAGCATCAGAGAAAGAGAATTGAAAGGACAAAGAGGAAAAGGCTTCATGCATTTGACAGCCACATTGTGCATTTCCCTAGTAAAGGCCAAAAACAGACAAACAAACCGAAAATCTCGTCTTAAGAACTTTCTTTACAAGTAGATAATCATCTTGAGTTTTAAATATTATTCCCTGGCCCTGTGAATTCCTCTACCAATTTAACAAAATGTCCTCGATGGATGTTTGCCATTTTGAAATTCAAGTCTCAGGAAAAAAGGGAGTGATTGAGCTCCACTGGAGATTAACCTAGCAGTGCCTGAGAGAATGTCAACTTAGCATCCTCTTCAAACCTGGCAAGGAGGCACCTATTGAATCTAGAGCCCCCATACACATTTCTACAGAGCCAAGGAGCCCTGTGTAAGGATGCCTTCTGCTGCATCATTTTTCCTGAAAGAAACTGCAACAACTGAAATGCTCGTCAGTACAGGAGTGGCTAAATAATAAATCTGGCAAGGCCTCACCATTGAATACTCCACAGAAGCTAGAAGGAATGAATGAGCTCTCTATGCATCCCTGTGGATGGATCAGTTTTGAGTGACTAAACTGCAAAATGAAACATACCAATGATTATTTAGCTTTTTAAAAAACACTATGCAAAACATTCTGTAGTATGAGTATGTTGTGTATGTATGTGTGTTATGTGTGTGTATGTAAAAATATTTATAAGCAGTAAAGCACAGCAGGTAAGAACCCTGATAGACTCTGAAAGCAGACTACCTGGGTTCAAATCATGATTCTACTACTTCTGTATGACCTTGGACAAGTGATTTAGCTTCTCTGTGCCTCAGTTTCATCACCTTTAATATGTGCATAATAAAAGACCTCAAATTACAAGATTAGGAGGGCTAAATGAATTAATATAAATAAAGCACTTTCAATAGTGCCTGGCTCAAAATATGAGCTCTAAGGCTATTTGTGATTTTGTTGTTTTTAAAAGGCCTGGTGGGATGCACTAGTAATGGTAGGGAAGGTGGTGGTGCGGGGTGGTTCTTGCTGGAAAACATGATGTGTGTGCTAATCAAAGGGAGTTTAACTTATCAGCAATGCACTGTTTCTTTGAGTTAAGGGGAAAAAAAGAGATGAAGCAAATACGGCAAGCTATGAATAACTGACAGAACTTTGCTACAGAAACATGAGTGTCTATTATGTTATTTTAATGCTTTTCTTTGTTTTAAAATCTCTTGAACATAGAAGGAGCAGAGACAATCATCATTCATGTAAGTATTACACTTGAAAGATGGACATCAGTTTGTAAGAATGCTTCAGACCTGTCCCATCTAATATGTATCACTAACACCTATGGCTATTTAAATTTTAACTGATTAAAATTAAGTGGAAATAAAAATTCAGTTTCTTGACTGCAGTAGTCACATTTCAAGAGCTCTGAAGTCACATGAAGCTGGTGGCTATCATATTAGACAGCAGATCAAGATCATTCCCATCACCATAGAGAGTTCTATTGGACAGCATGGTCTGGAACATACTTTTGAGAAGTGCGAATATCTGTACTCCCTCTCAGGCTCCTAAAGTTCTGGTCCTAGATAATTCTGCTGCTTCGTACAAAGAGCACATGCCTCCCAAAATATTTTTTTTCACATTTCTACTTGATAACCTATGTCATCTACCTTCTGGTTACCTGTGAACTAAAGCGGGAACAAAAGCTGATACCACTTACAAGCTGGTTCCTATCTCAGTTTCTTCCTGTTTGTTGCAGGTGAACTGTTCCTGCTTTCAAGTATGATTTTCCTGCTCCCGGTGGTGTGCGGCTGCCCAGAGAGATGCCGCTGTCACTCACCTTCGAATTCTGTAGACTGCAGCCGGCAGGGTCTGGCTGAAATCCCTTCCGATTTGCCTCCGCAGACTCTAACACTGCACTTACAAGATAACCAGATCCACCAGCTTCCGACTTCCGCATTTAAATCAGTGCCACAGCTCACAACCTTGAACTTGTACAACAATTCTCTTTCGAATCTGACCCCCGGAGTTTTTCGTGGACTTCAGCACTTGCGGGTCTTAAACCTAACTCAGAACTCCCTGCACTCCCTGGAAAGCGGACTATTCCATTCTCTCCCACAGCTGAGGGAGCTCGATTTGTCATCAAATAATGTAAGTCACCTTCCTGCATCCCTAGGTGAGTCTTGGGAGAACCTAACCGTTCTTGCGATCCAGCAAAACCAGCTTCGGCAGCTCGATCGAGCCCTCCTAGAATCCATGCCCAGAGTGAAGCGTTTATTTCTCAAAGACAACCTCTGGAAATGCAACTGCCACTTGCTCAGCCTTAAACTCTGGCTGGAGACATTTGTCTATAAAGGTCAGTAACTAACGCCTACCCCTCCCCCCCCTCGTCTGTGTATGATCAGCTCAGGAGAAACCTCAATGGTTCTCTGCATTAGAAGGGATGCTGAAAAGTGTTTGAGGAATCCGTGTAAGCTTTTGCGCACTGATGTCATTTCACGGTACGGCAAAAGAGGCAAGTGAGTCATTATAGGTGTTTCAAATCAGGTATTTAAATTCATCTACAGATACGATTCATGGAAACAACTTTCCACTTTTTTTCCCCCTCTCCACCCCAACTTTCCACTTTTTGATTAATACCACCATTAAGTTATTTATCTGGAAACTGTAGGTCCTTAAGAAAGAAGGAAATTCAATCCACCTAAATATTGGGCTGGCCAAATTTTCATAAGAAAAGCTCGAACGAACTTTTTGACCAATCCAATAACTACTCAACTCTGAAGTGACATCAAATTCTGATTTTCAAGTGTGATCCAACTGGGGGCATGGTATTTCTCCTAAGGACTGCCCCGACCCTCCCTTCTTTCTCTGCTTCTGACCATTTGACAGCTATGAAACTTCACTGAGATTATCCATTCTGCTTAAGCAGACACCACTATGAAACTGAATACAATACAGCTCCCTCTCCAAAGGGAACAAATATTTCTTTAACCAGATGTCAAAAACAAAGCAAGAGATCCCAGAATATTAAAGATGAGGGGATCTGGAAATCACTCAGGGGTCAGCAAACTATACAGCCCAAGAGCCAGATCTGGCCCACCTATTTTTATAAATAAAGTTTTGCTGGAACACATTCACATCCATTTATTACTTACTGTCTGGCTGTTTTGCATTAAAAGGGTGAGGTTGAATAGTTGGGACAGAGACTATGGCAAGGCTTAAAAAATGAACTATCTGGCTCTTTATAGGAAAGTTTGCCAACCCCTCCTAACTCAAAGCTAGTCTATTATCAATGGGAAATGGACGCCCAGAGATGTTTAGTGACTTGACGAAGATCACAGAGTAGAAGCAAAGGCAAGAATAGAAGGAGCAGCTTTAGATGTTGGCCCTACATTCCCTCCTCTACATTACAGTGCTTCTTTCCTCCTAACTTTGAAGTATCATTCATTCATACTAAACTTGAGTGAATTTTACATGCCATGGACATTTCAAGGTGCTGAGAAAAAGTCAGTGAATAAGAAAACCCCTATCATCACGAGCATTACATTCTGATAGTAGAAACATGTTAAATAAGACAAATATATGTATCTATGTTCAGAGAGCAGTTAGTGCTAGAGGCAGCATGAAGGGAGACAGTGACGGGATACGGGTTCCATTTCAGATGTGAAGGACAGGGAAGGCCCCTGCAAGGAGGTGATATGGGGGAGCAGAACTGGAATAACGAGGGGAAATGAGCCATGAGATAACTCGGGAAAAGGACAGTAGTTGCAAAGGACCTGAGGGGGAAGTAAGCATGGCTCCACTGAGGGACAGAAAGAGGGACAAATGAGTGACTAGAGCAGAGGAAGGGAGTGAGAGAGGCCACGACTGCACAGTAGCTGGGTCATGTTGGAACGTGCAGAGCTGGCTGAGACATTTGGATTTTATTTTAGGCAAGATGGAAAATATCTTGAAGAATTTTAGTCAGGTGAACAATATGATCTGATTACATTTTAAAAGGTCACTCTGGTGACTCTAGGGAGATCAAACCAAAGGCTGCAGCAGAAGCAGGGAGATGAGGGAGAAAGTGATTTCAGTCTTCCAGGAAGATTGTGGTGGCCCAAACCAGGATGATGAGAAATGATCAACTTTGGGAGATATTTAGAATATTGAACTGATAGAAATTACTAATGGGTTGGAACTGGATATAAGAAAAACAGAGTATATTCAAGGAAATACAATTTTGTTTTGTCCTCCAGGAGTAAGCAGATAAATGGTGATGCCAGTAGCTGACAAGGGTCAGGCTGTGGAATAGGGGAAATGGGCAAGTATGTGTGGGAGGTGGTAAATCAAGAGCTCAATGTGGGGCATGTCAAGTTTGAGATGCCCATTACATAGTCAAGGAGTGCTGTTGAGTTGATGGATGTATATCTGAGCCCATAATTTGGGAAGATATCAGAAATCCAGACATGGCTTAGGGAATCAAGAGAGTCTGGATAGTTGCAGCAGTTATACAGAAGAAAGTGGAGGATGACACACGGGTTCAAATAAACACTAATGATTCAAGAATCTCTCTCAACAAATAGAATAGTCAGTAGCTTATCATTAACCAGCTAATTTTCAAGTTGACCTACAACAGAGGTCATGTGATTTGACAAAAATCTTTCTTAAAGGAGGCTTCAAATAAAACTTTACATCTAGAGGTGAAGTGGTTTACCTACTGTGTTCTGGATGAGATAGGAAGCATAAGGCAAACCATCAGAGAAAGATAGTTTTCATCAAAGGAGAGTATTTGACAAAAATGGTTCTCAGGTCCAGGGAACTAGAAGCAACATAGGGAGGGATATAGCTCCCCCTACTCTGCCACAAACTCACTGGTGATCTTTGGGCAAATTAACGTTCCTCGCTAGCCCTCACTGTCACCAGGTGGAAACTGACAGTGTTAAGCCAGGGAGTTCCTAAAACCAATTCTGGTCCTCAGGCTCCACAGTGCAATTCAACACTCCCTTATGGCAGAGCTGCCCCAGCCAGACAGCAGCCTTTCTCTGAAGGAAGGCAAAATTCATCTGGGATAACAAGACCTGGGTGTCAAAATGACTAAACAACACCAGCAAATAAATGCAAATGTAGGAGACAATCTGACTACTGATGCATGGAATAAAGGCAAAATAAGGTAATAGATATTGATCAAGACCTTACTTCCCTCTGAGGGGGAACAAAATACATGGAGGATGAAGCAGGGGATTTTGTGGCCTGGAAGTGTCATTCATTGGTTCCACTGGCCAGAACTCAGTCAGGTGGCTTCAGTCTGACCACAAAGGGTGGGGAAATTTCATCTTCCTCTGGACCCAACAATCAAAGGAAAAAAAAAAAAAAAGTGCTCTGATGAATATTTAATAATGTCTCTTTCAAGAACATGCACATAGATTTTCTAATTAGCATTCCTCTCTCTCCATTCATAAGTTAACAAATCATCTTTACGCCAATAGTTAACTGTACTAAACATTTATTCTGGGCTAGGAACTATGCTAAACACTTGACATACTTTATTCAGCTGAGTCCTCAGAGCAATCTTGTGAAGTGAATTTCATTATTACCCTGGTCTCTCACTTTCCAAATGAGCAAGCAGAGGCACAGAATGGTCAGGTAACTTGCTTAGGGTTGCAAAGCTAAGTAGTGGTCTCAGGATATGAATCTTGTTTCACCCCAAGGCAGGGGTTAAGAGCTGCTAGCAGCCAGATGATGGATAATGAGAGTGCTTGGAAAGCTGGAGCTTCTTGAATTGTCAAATTCCATGAATCCAGAAGAGATTGAGGCCTTCAATCTGTCATAGGCAGATCTGCCTCCTGGGGTGTGGCTGAGGAGATAGTGGAGGAAGGCTGGGAAATGAGTCCTGGCTGAGGATGCAGGAGACCGTGGAGCTCTTGATGGCCACAATCCCCGCCTTCCAGCCACATCCCAGGCTCTGGTCTGTGTATTCTCTTAGCTCTGTGTCCCGAGGTCATGCCTCCCACCCTAATATTTAAAACAGGAACCCTGTAGCAGGAGAAACGAACTTAACCCTGGAGTGGCTAGGTGAACTGCCCCAGGCGGTTCTAGGTCTAAGTCAGCTAGCGGAATTGCTGGTTCCCCAGGTGCAGTACTGAAACACTCCCTGAGATGGAGATCTTCAATCACAGCCTGTTGGCACCTTGGGGTCATCCAGAGCAGGCACCCTGCACCTCTGGCCTGCTGAACCTCAGCTCAAGAAAGGAGAGATTCCTATTATCATTTTGCTTTAGAGTTGAGGTTCTTGCCTCAGGGGATCATTGCAGAAGCCAGATCAGTCCCAGGAGACTCTGGCAATAGGTGATTTAGTTTAAGCAGCAAAAGCAAAAAAGGCATGAGTGTTGAATTTCGCCATGGCCACCAACCCCAGTGTGACCTGGGCCACAGTAACCCTTGAACTGCAAAATGGCCCTATCTATTAATAGGGCCACAGTAGGACTCAGCTTATAAATTCGGATAGAATGGATATGAGGACATTCCCCAAATTGTGAAATGCTATACAAAGGAAGGTTCTAAACACTGAAGTGACAACCTCCTGCATAGGAATTTCTGGTATCGTTTCATAGTCCACCTATGATGTGTACAAAGATTTCTCCAGTCTAACTAAGATTAGTGTCACAATTCACAGAGGTTAAGGATCTACTGAGGTTCACTGTGTTAATTCCATGGACCTCACAACATTCCAGAGCGAGAGAGGACATGAGTATAGTGGGAAAAACTGGAATCTTAGGAGTGGGCTGGGTTTCAGTGTTGATCCATCCACTTTTCACCTGAATGACCCTGGAAAAGAATTACCCATTTTAGCAGAGTTGTGAGGACTTATCTAACAGTGCTTTGTAAACTATCAAGACAGATACAAGTAGGACGTTTTCATGAAAATTAGTCAGAGAAGTTTATCTGTCTGAGGTCAAATAGTAAATTGGTGATCAAATTTGGCCAGGATGGAATCTGTTCATCCACTGCTCTATCTAGAAAAGAATTTCTAGCTACTCAAATCCTCCCTGTAGTCCACACACCTGAGGAAATCAATCCCCTTACACAGAATGGAAATTGAGTCTTAGAAAGTTTGGTACTCAAAATATTAAACGTTTCAAGGTCTGAGGAGGCATGTTGCTGCTGCTGCTGCTAAGTCGCTTCAGTGGTGTCCGACTCTGTGCTACCCCATAGATGGCAGCCCGCCAGGCTCCCCTGCCCCTGGGATTCTCCAGGCAAGAATACTGGAGTGAGTTGCCATTTCCTTCTCCAAAGCACAAAAGTGAAAAGTGAAAGTGAAGTCGCTCAGTCGTGTCCGACTCTTCGCGACTCCATGGGCTGCAGCCTACCAGGCTCCTCCGTCCATGGGATTTTCCAGGCAAGAGTACTGGAGTGGGGTGCCATTGCCTTCTCCTGAGGAGGCACGTTAATTGTACTTAATCCCAGGAACTTAATACATATTCCTGTCAAACCTTCAGATACACAAAACACTCCCAGGACCGCTGACTTCCCCATTTGGCATCACTTCAGAGTGTTGGTAGAGACATGGGGTCTTTGAAATTAACACATAACATCACAAGGAAAGACATTTGTTGTAATTATTTATTTTTAGATCTCCAGTGGTGGTTTGGCACAACAGGTTTCTTGTGTGGCAGGCTCATTAGGGTGCACAACAGTGCCCCCAGGCTGGCCTGCAGCGCCCGTTCCTGTCAGCGTTTGCATTGTTTTCCCTTGGCATTTACAAGGTAAAGGTGACTTGGCTTCTAATGAATTCTTAGTCATACATAATTGCCCATTTAGTGTGTGGCATTTTTAGCATGTAGCCAATTTAGAAATCTTAAAATCATAAAATATGACTGTTAAATTCTTTGACTCCGGGGGGCGGGGGAGGAAGGTGTTCTATAAATTCCATCTGCCTAAATTTTGCAGGCTGAGGATTTGGGAATTTGGTTGTATCAGGCTCTGCTATCATTCTTTGTTTTGTTTCTTAAAGGGGGAATAACAGACAGCGTCATCTGTGTGTCACCAGACACCTGGAAGGGAAAGGACCTCCTTGAAATCCCTCACGAGCTGTACCACCCCTGCCCTTCTCCTTCTCTACACCTGGAGTCCCCCCAGGTGCCACAGCTAGGCGCTGCCCACCGGGCTGTCCCCAGGCTCTCCGACAGCCACAGCACAGGGGAGCGAGACCACCGGGAGTGTGAGATCAAACCCAAGCCAAGGCCGGCCAATCTGCGCCACGCTGTGGCCACCATTGTCATAACAGGGGTGGTGTGTGGGATCGTGTGTCTCATGATGCTGGCGGCCGCCATCTACGGCTGCACCTATGCAGCTATCACAGCCCAATACCATGGGGGACGCTTGGCTCAAACCAATGAGCCCACGAAGACAGAAGGAAAAGAGCTGTTTGACGGTTCACTGGCCTGAGAACTTTCATCTCAAATATGAATAATCATTTTAAACCAGAAAACAGTTTCTGAGTAGGGCTGATGGGTCACTGTTACTGCCTCACTTTCTTTTTCCAAAAGGAAAAAAGAAGATGTGTCTGTAAAATATATATATATATATAGACATATATATGTATATATATATTTAGACTTCCCTTGTAGCTCAGCCAGTAAGGAGTCTGCCTGCAATGCAGGAGACCCAGGTTTGATTCCCTGGGTTGGGAAGATCCCGAAGAAGGAAATGGCAACCCATTCCAGTATTCTTGCCTTGAAAATCCCCATGGACAGAGGAGCCTGGCAGGCTACTGTTTATGGGGTCACATATATATGTATGCATATATATATTTATGGGAAGAAATTTATGTTGAGATTTAAAAAATATATAAATACCATAGTTGAAATAGATATGGTAACTTGTGCTCTGTGCCTGAGAAGTTATGATGATTATTCTATGTGGGAAATGCTGTCCATGGAGAAAGGGAAGGTACGTCTCTTTCAAGGTACTCTTCCCTGCATTAAGTTGCTTTAACAAAGCAGCTGAAATACAAACACGCATCCCAGGCAGCATTCCTGGGAGCTTTACGGTCCACTGGAAAACTGCCCAATTCTGAGTGCCTGGGAAGAAGCTGGTGATCTTACCCAAGGGGCACTGAGTGCTTCTATAATCCAAGTTCATGTTAGACCAGTGATACTTTCAGAAGTTAGGTATGTTATACATTTAGTGGAAGCGTCTGTTGGTTGGAAATTTTCGTAGCTTGCCACAAGAGTCAGATTCTATTTAATTTTCTAAATCAGAAAACCATTTGGGGCTCTCTAGGCCACAGAGGAAGAGGGCTCCACGAGTAGATAATACGACTCAGGCGCAGGGTCTAGGGAAGTTTTCTGATGCAATGGTAAGTAACATATAAACAAACACAAAGAGGATGGGGTGGCGGAATTCAGGGCACATATCACCAAAAGGCCATATCCACCAGGCGATTGGAACCTTCCTTTTATGACTCTCACAGAAGGAATGAATTTAGGGTGGGCTGAGAGCGAGATAATGGCTTATGTGTATCTGTGTCTACGTACCGAGTGCGCAGAGTGCATAGGCTTGTTCAACCACACCCACACATAAACACAGAGCAATCAGTTTACCCACTAATGAAATGCAGCCGCAGCAGGGTGGAAGCCAGCAGCTGCTGACCACCACCCAGATTGTCTACTCAACACTCTGGGAGAGGAAGTCAGAGGAAGTCTGAAGAGAGCAGGAATTATCAAGAGACTTGAGATATGTGGCAGCAGCCATCCTGAACATTATTTAGGCCAGGGTTTAAAAAAAATCAGGTGTGGCTTGCTTAACTCCACAGACACGGTCCTGAAGAGTTGCATGCAAAGGAAATTTTTGTAAATTGAATCATCATTTTAATGCAGTAGGGGAGCTCGCTATTTAAAGGAACCTTTCATGGAATCTTTCTGTAATGGCAATAATTGACTCCAGATTTATGTATTTTATAAATTTGCATTTTCTCAGGCTAGGATTTCTTAAAGTAGATTCTACCTATTCTTTCTCTCATGATGCCCCATCTCATATTTAGAGTCACCTGTTAGTATTAAAATCATTACACAGAGGAGTTAAGGACTCAGCAAAAGAAGAGAACAGGGTGAGTTGTTCCTCCAGGGGCCCTGACAGACATCACTAATCAATCCCAGCATTCCTCCCCCTGAGCCCTGATGCACCACAGATGCCTTCTTAAGACAGCACTGTAGGCAACCAGAACTAATCAACTGGAGTTGGTTCAAAGGATGAAGCATATTTGCCATTCAGGGTACTGGCTCTGCATTCACTTCTTCAGGGCATGTAACAGTGTTTTGGATCTTAAATCAGTAGTCCATTCCCTAACCTGGCACATGAATGGGAGGTCCATACAGGCTGGAATATTGTTTCCCTGTCTGATGCAGCCAAAGCCTTGCCCAGCAGTGTAAAGAGGTCAGGGGAAAGACGGATGGACCTACCCTAGCCTACCCTGCAGGACTCACACATCACAGAGAACATCTATACCTCCTCACAGTGCTTCACAACCACTGTCCCCGCACCCCACAAGTTAAAGATGGGCCAACTCACTGCAACAGCAATTTTTCTAAATGATTCTTCTGGGGGAAAACAATTACATTTGATGCTAATTTTTTTCAGAATATTAAAATAAATCTGGATATGTTAAAGAGTAGACTGAAAAATTACCGTGGATTTTAAGATCAAAAAGAGATCTCAGGGAAAGCTGGCTTCTGCGATCAGCTCCATCCCAAGCCTAGTGCCCCCTTTCTGCTCTCTTCACGCACTACTTCAGTGGTGAGACCAAGCATCCTGTCTAAAGATGGAGGGGTTACTCTCCAGGTAGGAAAAAATCTTCCCTGGACCAGGAGTTCCTGGCCAAGAAAGCAATATGAGAAAGGAAATCGAGGAGATCTTTTTATACACTGTCCTCATTTCACCAAATGTTTCGAGAGTTCGTGCTACGTACCATGCATGGTGAGAGGTGTTCTCATGAACATTCATGTAATCTTGGCAACCAACCCGTGAGATACTTGAACAGATATTACATAAGTTGGAAGCTACTGAGACCAACATCGCGTACTTCTTTCACTGCTGTGATTTTTTTTTTATTGATTGATTGATTGATTTTCACTGCTGTGATTTAAGACATCCAGTGCACTGCACTCTCCCGGAGGTCTGGTGACTATGCACGTCGACCCCATCACCCTGCCCACAGCGATTACATGACAGAGCTTCCAATCCATCGCAGAAAACCCTGAATGTGGCTAGAGTCCTCACTCCTTGACACCCATGTCCTATTAGACTTCTAAGCACAGATGATAACTTGGGCAAATAGATTCCTGCTTTACGAGACGTCTTCAAGGAAAATTATTAAAATGATGCCTTCTTATATTCAGATGTCTATCTTTTGCCTACAGTCACCACAAAGAGAAGTTGGCGATGAAAATAATTACTTACCCTAAAATGTCAACAAGTCTCTCAGCACAGAAAAATATAAATCAAATTGTTTAGATTAACAAATGCAGAGTTATCATTCGTTAATAGGAGAAATGAAATGTTTTCTCTGTAAAAAACTTACAGATGAAAGACTCAATTTGCAGGGTATTCTGTGAGAACCGCAAATTATCTTTCACAACCACTATAGCTCATGAGGGGTAATTTGCAAACGCCTCATAGATTATTTTCAGCTGTTTATTGCTGCTGTCATATTTATAGATTCTCCTATAAAATGCCCTTCCATCATAGAGCCTTACTGAAGGAATACTGTGAATAAATATAACATTTATTGTTGATTGCTCTGAGAAAATTGTGTAAAATATAGTTTCTTCATTATATTTAGTGGAACAGTATCACTATTTTTGCTTTGCCAGAGGTCACAAACTCACAATAGCAGGACCCAAAATTGTGAGGCATATAATGAGGGTGTAGGAGGAATCTCTGTCACAGAGATTGTAGAGAAAGAAGACATAGTGTCAAATCTATACCTGGAAAGCTTTTAAAATTAAGGCAAATATCCCTGACCCTGCAGGAACAATCTTGTGCTTCAGATGATAAAACTCCCATGAACAATGGATGTTTCATTTTTTTTTCTTACAAAAATGGAAGACTGAAAAGTAAATCACAGGATTTCCTCCTGAAGGCTCTGAAATATCATTATTCAAGTTAACCAAGTTACTCCAGAAATTAGACACTCTTGTCTTAGATCCAAAATATCAAAGGAAGCAGATCAATTTATAAAATAATCTATCTGTAGCATCGATTATCATAATTATACAACTAACTGTTAGAAATCTGTAACTTTCTATTGCAGATCAGGAAATAACTATTTTCACTTGGGTCAAACCCACCAGCGTATCCAATGCTAAATGCTATTAGACAGAAACCTACCAGCAAATGATATTCCAACCCCACATGGTGTCACTGGGTGTGGCATATACACAACTTCAGGGAACTACCCTGTTTTCCCTTATGATGAAAATTATTTATTTATGCTCAAATTTTAATAAGGTCTCAAAGAAACCTCCCTCCCGTTGGGAGAGGCAAGTTTGCATTCCCTCACTTCTCTTTCAGATTCTTGACTGGAGTATCCACATCTACTTTTCACTCTAATGATACTGAGTATTCATTTGGATGGATAGGATGTTACCCAGTTTCAAAGGCTTACCAATAAGAGAAGAAAAAGAACCAGAGGACTGAGAATTGGGAAGGTCCTTTGAGAGCAGTTAGTCTAGGTGTGGCAAATTTCAGAATAGCTGTGACCAGCTTCCCTACCTGCTTCAGACATTACTAACAGGTCTCAGCAAACTTATCTATTGACCCCAGTCAAAGCCTCAGAATCCTTTTAAATCTCTTTTCTAAGTACCTACTCCTGATCAACTGGAGTCGACTTATGAGTCTTAACCTATCTGCTACCCTGATATGGCTTCATATTCTTATTTTACAAATAGGAAATAGAAGAATGGAAAAAGAAAGGAATTTTCCCAAAGTCACACAGAAAATTAATTGCAGATCTGATAAATGCAGTTACAGGAGCAAAGGGTTTAGCATGTATAATACAACCCAATCTTTGCCATTATTCATTCATTCTGCTGCTGCTGCTGCTGCTAAGTTGTTTCAGTCGTGTCCAACTCTGTGCGACCCCATAGACGACAGCCCACCAGGCTCTGCCTTCCCTGGGATTCTCCAGGCAAGAACAGTGGAGTGGGTTGCCACTTCCTTCTCCGATGCGTGAAAGGGAAAAGTGAAAGTGAAGTCGCTTAGTCGTGTCTGACTCTTAGCGACCCCATGGACTGCAGCCTACCAGGTTCCTCCGCCCATGGGATTTTCCAGGCAAGAGTACTGGAGTGGGTTGCCATTGCCTTCTCCGTCATTCATTCTGGTGAACCACAATATAAGAACTACAGCATTATTATATTAATTATTTGGATAAGAACAATAATAGCACTGCCATCATCTTTTATTAAGCACCAGGTTGTGTGCCAGTTGTTTTTAGTGTAATATTTTCATTTTTCTCTAAGTCTCAAATTAAGCAAAACATGAGAGCATTTTACTGCCATATGACAGATGAAGATAATCTATTGGGTTTGGGTAACTTGTTCAGGGTTATGTCATTAATAATTAGTGGAGAAGGAATCTGAATGAATGATGCATGGGTTTCCTCCGGTTTCTTCTCATGCTTCTATTTACTTTTGATTATAGTATTATCCATAATAAATGCTTTTTTAAAATGACTCCTAACTCTTTGGACTTAATAATCAGATAACTACAATAACTTAAGCTTGGAGTCAATTGCATTTGATGGGCTTTTGGGAATGGGATTTTTTTGATGGGAGAGGCAGAAACATTAATCAGACAAGGGAGAGTCAAGGGAAAGAGGTCTGGCTTAGGAATCACCCCCTCATGAATGGTGTTAAAAGCCTTGTGAGTGGACAGGAGCCCTGGAGCCCTCCAACATGCATAATCAAGAAATGAACAAAGTCAGCAAAGGAGACCTAGAGGGTAGGCAGTGAGGTAGGCGAAGAACCAAATAAAGAGATTTGCAAGGAGAATGTGGTCAACATGGTCAAGTGCTGCTGATAGACCAAGAGAAAAGAACATCTGAAGCTCAATTTTGGATTTGGTAATGTGGGAGCTATAAATAACCTTGATGAGAAATGATTCACTATGGATGAAACCCGGTTGGAGTGGGTTCCAGAAAGCATGAAAGAAAGAAAGTGAGAAGAGCACAGAAAAATAAGAAATAACACAAAATAATATAATAACAGAAATAATTTTGGCTTAAAAGAACCTTACTATATCAGCAAAAACTTGGAAACTGGTCGAAGAAGGCTAGTGAAGTACAAGCATATAAAATGCCCATGCACTGTGTTTTCATTCTCAAGTTTCTTTTTATGTTTTAAGACAATTGTACACTCTAGTCTGCCTGAGCCTGGTCACATATAATTTGGCCTTGAAGTAGGAATGACATTCAGACACTGGTCTTGACCTCATGCAGATCTTTTCTCCCAGAATAGAATGTGGGAGTTCTTGGTGAGTGCAAACTGTGGGAGGCCATGGGAATAAAGAGCCTTTGATCAGTACTGTCCCTTTCCCACTACAGACTGGCAAAAGCATTTTCCATGAGCAAGAGTCCACAGACTGACTGTCAAAGCGTTTATGCTAGAGCCTCCAATCATGTCCTCTCTTCCCAGAGAGGGGAAATGCATGTCAGCTCATTTATCCTCTTTAGCCCTCCACTTAGCCTGAGTCGTATATATACTAGTTTTAACCAAGATCAAAATCCCATTAAGGTCACTAGGAGATTTGCCTGGATAAAAGCAGCTAAATAAATCCCCAAATCTCTCATGAGTCGTGTTGGGTGGGGGGAAATCACAGAAACTGTTTTCCACCAAAGCAGGTGAGGGCATTTCCAATGTTCTACCAAGCATTATACTGATTACACTGTTCAGAGGTTTATAAACTAAAGTGAAGATTAAGCAAATCACTGTCCTGACTGACAGTGAGAGCATATATTTTTTAGAAAGCTCAGGACCTTTGATTGGGATATCTCTGTAACCACATATACAGAAACACTAGGCACAATGATGGATACCTTCTGATACAGGAAGTTCTGTCTTCAAATCTACTTACACACCTCTGATTTAAATATTTTCTTCATTTTTATAAGATAAAAATATAGCAAAATAAGTGAGTGCACAAATTAGCATTTTTGGTGTTGTTTTTTTTTTTAAACAGACCATGACATATTTTTATCTAAAGCAGGAGTTGGCAAATGGTTTCTCTAAAGAGTCAGGCAGTAAATATTTTTGGCTTTTTAGTCCATATGGTCTCTACCCAACTACTCAGCTCTGCCATTTGCACAAGAAGTTGTCCACAGAAAATATGGACAGGGATGTATTTCAATAAAATATTATTTATAAAAATAAGTGGTAGGTATCTAACAAGGTACTTGCATTCAGTATATATAAAGAACTTAATTCTTGACAATAAAAAGACAAATAACCTAATTTAAATACAGGCAAAAGATATAAGCAGACATCTCCCCAATGAAGATATGCAAGGAGCTGACATGTACACAAGAAGATGCTCGGTGTAGTTAGTTATTAGGGAAATGCAAATCACTTCATTCCCACTAGGATAGCTAAACTGAAAAAGACAAATAGCAAGCATTCACAAGTATGAGGAAAAACTAGGAGCCACATACAATACTGGTGGGATTGTAAAAAGCTGCTGCTGCTTTGGAAAACAGCTTGTCAGTTCTTCAAAATATCAAATCTAGAATTACCTTATAACCCAACAATTCTATTCCAATTTCTACCCAGGAGAAATTATAACATGTATCTGAACAAAAATGTGTACATAAATGTTCATATCAACATTGGTAATAATAGTTGAAAAGTGAGAACAACCCAGAAGTATCCATTAACTGATAAATGGATAAACGTTATACATACACACAATGGGATATCATTTGATAGTTTAAAATGCCAAGGTATTGATCCTTGCTACAACATGAACCTTGAAAACGCCAAGTTCAGTGAAAGAGTGAATCACAAAAGGCCATATGTTGTATGATTCCATTTATCTGCAACGTCCAGAGTAAATGAATCCATACAGACAGAAGAGATTAGTGGATTTCCTGGGGCTGGAGTAGGGAGTGGGATATAAAGAATGAGGAGGGTGTGTGGGTAGGGGAGAATATAAAATTGTTCTAAAGTTAGACTGTGGTGACAGTTGTACAACCTAAAAAATACCAAAACCCAATAAACTGTAGACTTGAGATGGTGAATTTTATAGTAAATGAAATATACCTCAATAAAACTCTTAAAAAAAAAGGTAGCATCCTAAATTTCGTTCTATGATTCTATGGATTACAGTTTGCCAATCTCTGTTCTGAGGAATAGGTACAAGAAAGTGTGACTTTCAAAATTTTACTATGAAACACTTAAAGATACTATAATGATATCCCCTATGCAAGTTTTCACAGGGAACAGCACATGACAAAAAGCACTGGCTAATGAGTGTGGTCAGTGTAACATATATCATTCTTAACAACAGCAGTAATAATTTACCAGCTAACCATTATTGAACAGTCAGCTATAAGTATTCACCAAGCACTTTCTTTATATAAATTATTTTTCTCAAAAGGAACTAGAGGGGTCCCCTCAAAGCTAGGCTGAATCTGGGTGCAAGAAATAGCCCATTACTGGTTAATTCTTTTCCTTTTCTATGATGATGAAACAAATCTCTAGATTTAAAAACTAGGCTGCTAGAAATCCAACCAAAGCACCAATCAACCTCATTTTACAAATGTCAAAATTCAATTCCAGAGCAAGAAGGGGGAAATGACCCTGTTCTCACTACTAAATCCTTGGCTTTCATTGGCTTTAATGTCCAAATCCCACCATGACCTCAGAAAGTGGAGTCCTGCCAAAACAGAACTCAAAAACTGGGTATAAGGATCCATAACTCCAAAATTCTGCTGCTGATTTTGGGGTGGAGAATGTGTTGGGGCTTTTGGTAAGGTTTATAGAAGGACAGTGGCTCATGGGAGTGAGTGTCCTGGAGAGTGAGTACAGGGGATGCAGTTTCTCAAAACTCTGGGCTATTTTTATTCCTGGAGCAATGATCCTCAGTGTGCCTGTCACTGTCTACTGTGGTATGCAGAGCAGCTGTTCTATGTGGCCAACTCTAACTCAGACTCTCTTGCAGACTTGAAATAAAGCATAGTTGGTAGCTACATCACTAATCCGTTTCTCTGAAGTTTGTTATTGTCATTCCTACCAGCTTAGACCCCCTTTTGCCCCTGCAGTGCATTTGTAAGTCAACTTAAAAAAATTAATGCCAAATATATAAAAAGCCCCATCTCATAGCTGACATTTAGACCACAACCTGTCTTGGGTTCCTCACTTCTCCCTGGGGAATCTGCCCATCAGTCATGCTTTCAGAGCCTAGTAAATACCACCCAAACCTGAGAGACTCATTTGTGTCTCAGAGAAACCATTGAGACACAACATGTGCGACGGATCTCACTCAAGATTCCCGGAGAAGTTTGTTCCCTCTGCTGGAACGTTCTTCCCACAGATCTTTGCATAATGGCTGTATCTCATCATTCCAATCTCTGATCAGGTCACCTCCTCAGGGAGGCCTTCTCTGAGTCCCCATCCTCCCCCAGTCTGGAGAAGCACTGCCCCTGCCACATACAAGTAGGAACACAAGCATTCTTCCCTGCCTTTGGTACTCCCAACCACACTTCATTTTTCATAGAGCATCAAACATGGCCGGAAATTCCCTCTTCTCCTCCTCCCTCCTGCCTTTCTTCCTTTCTTCCTCCCATTCCTGCAACACTTGTCTGCTGTCTGTACCTCCCTCACAAGTGGAGGCTCTCCTCCACCGGCAGCAGTTTGGTCGGAATGATTCTTCACTGGGCAGCTGCCACCCCAGCCTCAGGGCAGGAGAGCCAACAGTGCCCTCTCACTGCATCAAACATCATCCCCCAACTCACTCCACAATGTCCTCCTGGGTGCTTGTTCTCAGATGTATCCCCAGCAACAGGAAAATGGTAGGTGCTAGATATATAGATATATAGATATATATATATACACTCATTGAATTATTCAATTAAAAAATGAAGATATGAAATAAGATCTTTTTGTAAATAAGCCTACAAGGGAAAACACTGAATTTGAAAGCACCAAGAGTTGAAGTTTTCCTGTCAGTGTAACTCAGCATTTCTCCACCTCACCTCTGCTGATATTTTGGACCAGATGACCCTGTGTTGTTGTGGGTTGTCCAGTGTGATTTTGGATGCTCTGGAGTATCCCTGACCTCTACCCACTGGATGCCAGCAGGACCCCTCCTAATCAGTCACAACAACCAAAAATATTTCCAGATGTTGTCAAATGTCTCCTGAGGGTCAAAACTGTCCCTGGTTGAGAACAACTAGTGTGATCACTAAATATTAACTTCTGCTACAATAAAACATTCCCTTTGCTCACCTAGAAACTAGAAGTTTATCCATGGAGACTTGATACATAATTTCTAAATACTAGTTAACTCATATATATCACATATATGAAATCCCACCAAAGAAATGTTGATGAGCTGAATATTTGCCTATAACATTTTGGCACCATCATTTACCCAACTGTAAGGAAAGCTGTATATTAAATAGTACACTTAGTTTAAATAACATGTACCTGACAATAGCTAATGGTCAATGATGTTCAGCAATCTCTCTCTTAATCAACTGGTTAAAATGAGATCTTTTGTCCTAACATCAAGTATCCCCCTTCATTATACGGCCCAGAATTATGAAAATGAGACCGCTTAGCCTACATTTTCCAATTTTCCCCATGAATGGATCTAACATGTTCTGTGTTCCTTGCAAAGGAATAGACTGTGAGATCAGAGTCTCCCAAATTTTACTAGAAATCTTTAAATTTTACACTTAAGACAGGTGATTTTAGGTATGCAAATCATACATATCTCAATAAACCTGTTAAAATATTCATTTCTGTAACCAATGCTTTACTTTCTGTTGCTGAACAGATTAGCTACCCTAAGCATCAGGTTAGATGCTTGGACCTCAGAAAAAATATCTGCTAAGGCAGAGACAACAACTGTGTTAACAACAGTTGCCATCAAAATGGGACACTAAATAGTTTTTCTATTCCTTAAAATATCCATATTTGTCTGTATCACTTTACTATGGTGTGGACTGGAATTTTAGCTGCTGAGTGCCTCTCTCAGAGTTTTGGTCAAGTACTGTGTTCCTACTGTTTGGTCGGTAAACTTTGCAAGCATGTGGGCCTATAAGTGTTAGTCACTCAGTTGTGTTCAACTCTTTGCAAGCCCATGAACTGTAGTCTGCCGGACTCTTCTGTCCATGGAATTTTCCAGGCAACAACACTAGAGTGGGTAGTAGAAAGAACAGGTAAAAATGAACCCCACCTTTCTCAAGTCACTTAGTCAATAATCTTGACACATTTACCCTATCAATTCTTACCTCGGCACTGGGAAAAAGAATATAATTGGGATGGCCCTTGCCTCTGGAGAGAAATTATTTAGGAAATGAAATTAGAATACCTTAGAAGAGGTTTTAGATTTTGATATGTTAAAGTTTACATTTTAAAGAAAAAAAATTCAGAATCTATTATCTACTACTTTCAAAATTCAGAAATATGAGCTTATCAAAAATTGAGATTAAGTATTTTATATTTGTCAGAGGGAGAGTCTAGAAGCATAGGGAAGTCATAAAACACTCCAAGGAGGGAAAGAAGTTCCCTGCCTCCTTGTATCTTCCAATTTTTCTCAGTTCCTCCCCTTTGTGTATTTATTTTCTTCTCTAGGTCCTCTCCACCCCAGCATGATGGAAACAGTGCCTATGACTCTTGGCTTGCTGGGCCTGGTCTCTTCATTGAGAGTGTAGTGTAGAATTAACACCATGATCTAGGTAACTTACAGAACTCAAGTCATAACAACTAAGTAAGGGCAAAATGGCTTTCTGTAAGTTCAATCCAATGTATAGAATCCTTACTGCGTGTATGCTGTACTGCAGGGACTACACTGGGTTATGCTGTGAGGGACAGAAGATGAAAAGTAGAAAGTCTTTGACCCTCTAGGAGTTTCTAAATGACTGTTCAGCTTTTCATTTCACTTATCCTGTGCAGATATGGCTTTGAAAATAGTTCCTATTTTAAAGGTCTCGGGTGGTGGTCGCAGGGGGGCGAGGGGAGGATAGGGAGTAAGGGGAGAGACTGTCAATCACAGGGTCTGGTTATTATTCATTTCTGTCTAGAGTGCTGGCAAAAGAAAGAGGTCAGGAAATATTTATTGAATAAATGAATGAATGCAGAAGTATATTGTCAACTTGAAGATAAAAATAGGCCACCTCAAATCCTGGTAATTTTTACTTCTTGATATTGATACTTTTTAAATTTATTTCCTCATTTTATCCCCAAAACAACCCAGAGTAAGGTGAGGGAGATAATAATCCCAACCCTATTTTAGATAGAACTTCAGGGACCCAAGACCACACATTTAGCAAGTTATAGAGTGAGTGACAAAACTATGTGGACCTTACAATCCCAGGTTTGCATTTCCAATAACAACAGAAAAATGGATTACGGGCCTGACACACACAGCAGGTTCTAGCACTCCAGAGAGACTTGGTGGGCCAAAGAGAAAGTCCTACCATTTCTTCCTGTGCAGTGGGAAAGCAATTAAGAAAATTTAGCATGCTAGTGGCAGCTGGAGAGTTGGCAAGTTCCTCAAGGAAAGGACTGTAAGCAATGTCATAGGCCAAGAAGATGGATGGGGCCCATTTATGCGCTGAGGCTGACGTATAAATGGAACCCAGCCCAGTTTGACTGCCCTTTCTTCAAAGATGTCATTGACAGATGAGTATCCAAATGTTTTTGCTTGAAAAAGAAAACAAAAAAAGAGAGAAAGAAGAGAATAACACACACACACATAAACTAAAACAAGAAACTTTCTATCGCAAACAGACACATGTAGTCAATGAACATGAGAACACCAGATCAGATCTGGGAGCACTGCAGGCTTTTCAAAGTAGTCCTTGATAATAAACTGCAAAGTTGCACACCTTTCCTTTCAGATAAATTTCAATTCAACACAAGGATTTCATTGAAATCCCAAATTACTGCCAGTTGGCTGTATCCCATGCGCTGTTGGAGGCACACTGGTCGGGGGACAAGCCTGCTCACATATTCATCTTCATCTGCCAAAACAAGGTTTCTTACCCAATTAAAATGGGCTTTTTAATTTTAAAGCAGTAAACAATGTCTACTTAATTTGTAGAGAATACACACAAGAAAGTTGCCGAACCTAATCATCCAGTGACATGATGGGTGAGTCAGAGCCAATGAAATGTGGGGAAGTGATGAGGAGGCCTTTCTGCTTTTGGAGACATAAAGGTTCTTTTGAGGTCATTGCCTTCATGGTGCTGCATCCATGTCAGCCTTCAAGATCAAATATGAGCAATTCTGTTTTATCTTATGTCTACTCAATACACTTTAAAAAAAGAAGATTAATAATCACCAGATTTAAAAGATTATGACTAAATACAGTTCCCTGGATAACCTTGTTTTTTGTCTTGCTCTGTAATTACCTCCTGAAAATGGGCACCAGTTGGCAAACATTGAATTGTAGTAACCAGGAGGATGTCTCTTCCACCCACTTAGGGTGGGCCAACCATGTCTCATGACTTGCCTGTGGTCTCTGGCAAACTGTATAACTCAACAGTAGACAAGCACCATTTGGAAAAGTCACGGTCTTCTCCAGACTGGATACACAGTGCCCAGGCTGAGTCCACATTTCGTCCATACTCAGCCAAATAGACATTTATGAAATGTAAGTCATTTGGAAACATTTGAACATGGTTTGTAAACTTGAGACAGATGTGACTGGGATGGGCACAGTGATCTTAGAGCCAAAACAGAGCATCCTTCATGATGACTTTATGAGAAATTCAAGGAAAAGGTTTTAGAAAGAAATTTCAAACAGACAATTTGGTTCAGACCATGTCGTTATCAGCTGGTGCATGTGGCCTCAACTCCAGAGAGATAACATGCCTCCAGAACTAGCTGGCTGGGTCAGGCTGGAGATGAGTAAGGCTGACCTTCAAACAAAAATAAATCTTGCTGAGTTAAATGATCCTGTCTCCTACTTTCCTCAAGAAACATGAGACAGTAAGAACAAAATGTGACGACAGCAGCCCTGAATTTTCACAGTCTTTATCTTCTGGCTGATTAATTATAGGTCTGCCTAGTTGAAGATGAGCTACTGGTCAGATACATACGACTGTCTTCCTTGCCATACCCAATTGTCCAGGAATAACCAGGGCAATGGTCACCAAAGGTTTCAGTCCTGCTAATATTTAATACAATTATGATGTATAGGCTATGTCAGAAAATAAAGCCAAAGAACAACCACTTCAAACATGTCTGATCCATTTCAATTCCATCCCACAGTGTGTAGAGTCACAGAAATAGAGGTTCAAAATCATCCTGTGGTACAACTTACCAAAAACAAAATGACTCCCTTTGGTAAATCTAGCCAATTATCAGGATGATACTTGGGCAGTCTCACCCACTCCATTAACCAAAGGCTCCAACAATTATTTATCAGAAACAGACAATGTGCTAGACACACTCTTAGGCTCCATTTTCTCAGCATCTGTCCCCAAAGGAGGGTTTATGGCAGTTTCTGGCCCTATAGGCAAAATATCACCAATGAAAGCCTCCAGTCAGTCAAAAAAATCTACTGACACTCTTAAGAGTGAGAGACATGGGAAAAGCCAGATACAGGGTTTCTTTGACAGTTCAAAACTCAATCATGAAATGGCTTTTCCCCTGGTCCCAAACCCAGCACCTGCAGATACATCTAACTCTAATCCCACAGGGGGATCAGGGTGATGAAAATCTCAGGTTCCCCAGAGAAGGGCACATTTCAGCTTGTGTTCGCCAAAAACAAACCCACAATTTCCTTGCAGGCCCCCTGTTATCCCAATGACATAGAAGTGGGAGATCTGAAGCTTACTTTAAATTGGCATGGCACCTATTGTCAAGAAATGATCTTCTGCACATACCAACAATTTCCTACTGGCTCAGAGTCTATGGATAAAAGTCCCGGGAAATAGTTCTGCTTTCACGTCAAATTCAACCAGCTGTCAGAACCTTGGGTTGGAGGAGATGATGCCAAGCTGAAGAGAATATAGTTTTTAATGTTTTTTTTTAACCTTTCAAAGCCAACTTTCTGATACATGGAAGTAGCTGACGAATGATGAATGGACATCATGCTCATTTTATATTCATTGATTGAAATACATCATTTACCTGCCACCACGGGAGATTTCCGTTCATCCAGGAGCTGGATGGAGGTACTTGCTGTCACCACATTGCTTTTGTTGACTGTTCCTATAAGAAAAAAAAAAAAGATTAGTCACCAATTCTGCACCAGTTCTCACTTCCCAGATCTCAGAGAGGATCTGCCCTGTTAGGCTGGAAGTGTGAGGTAGGCAGTCCTCTCAGCTTAAGAAATCAATGCACCGAGTTATGACACCCACACTGGGGAACATCTAACCACTTCACATCAAAATTATTAATCAACACAGAGGGACCACATTTTAAAAAATTTGTGGTTACTAATATCAGTGTTTACTGTGTCAGTTATCATATTTACATTGCCTTTCTAAACATAGCCATAGAGGGCTGCTTGAGATAAAGTACTGAAACTATTTTACAGTGAGTTGAGAAATTTAGCTGTGATTTGTTGGTTAAAACTTTACTGAGATATAAAATTCTAATTTCAAGCCAAGTTTTTCTGAGCAAAACTATTCTAAATAGGGATAGAGCTGGAATGAAATCTTTACCCCAAACTCTTATTATTGTGTTAGTATAAAGAGATTTTTTAATTACTAGTGATGGGTCTAATACTCATGCATTAAGAGGCACTGAACACAAATTCCTAATACCCATAGTTAATAACTATTACTCCAGTGGCTGGCTTAGAAAAGGTTCAATGAATGTGAGTTGAATGCAATCCAATTGAATTTAGAAGCAGGGAGAAAGCAGATCTGAATTTAAATACACTTATGACCAAAACAATTAAGAATTTTCTGGCCTGAGTTTAAGCCGTAATAAAAACCAGCTTCTTTCCCAGTGTGTACAGGTATTCAACACACAGGAGAAAAACCGAGAGAGCTCCTCCATAACACTTGTGTGTGGTGATTTTTAACATTTTCTCCAAATCTAAAGGGGCCACAAAATCTCCCAAGATATTATGTCATCTATAACTTTATCATGAATAAGGTAAATTTCTTTTTATTATGTGATTTCATTCAAAGTTCAGTGAAAACCCCACTTGCCAAAAACCAATTAGACAACAACCTTAATTAACCAGAATTCTTTTCCAGACATAATTCTTTGTAGGAAAAATGGTGCATAACAACAAAGCAAACTGAACTGAGGAGCCACAAGCGCGCGCGCGCACACACACACACACACACACACACACACACACACACACATGCAGCACTTCTGGGAGACATTCTCATTACTCACAACTCCTCCTCCCTGTCCAGGTTTGGGAAAATCCCCTTCTGGATAACTTAATGGCTCCAATCCAGATCTAGAAAGCTAAGTTTTATTTTTTTACTTCAGAAGACTACAAAAAAGAAAGTTATCATGGAACTGCATGATAAAAGAAGACATTATTATTGATAGCTTTGCAGAATTAGAAAGTCCACTGTTTCTTAGTTGATATTTTCAGCAATAAAATGTGATACAGATAAACATAAAGAAATTCTTAGTACCTGGAAATTTATATTTGAGAACACATACATATGCGTGGGTGTGAGTTAACACAGGCCTGTCAGCAAAGGAATATAGATAGACTCCAAGAATCTTGCTTCTTAAAGGAATCGAACTGATAGTCTCCTCTAAAATCCCACCTAGGGAGGGAATTTCTACAATCACACTTGGTCTTTTTTTGAATATCTTCATTAATGAGGGACCCTCTTCCAAATGAGTTCATTCAACTAATTATTAGACAACTCTTATCAACACGTCTTCCAAAATTTTTGAAAACTTTATTTTTAAAGATGTTTCATTTATGGAAATAAGTGCCAAAACTCAGGGAGGAGCTCTGACACTAAAGCATTAGAGAGTCCCCATTAGGGGTGACTTGGGAATGCTTGTAAAAGATTAATATAAAAGCCTCTAATATAAAACATAAGCATATACTGAACTGTTCAGAGCAATTCAAGTTTCTAGTGCTATGTCTTATTCATCTCTGAAGCTTTTACAATGCACAATACAGAGCCTTACACAGAATGAGCACTAAAAATATCAGACGCATGAAATAGAGATGGTAGGATGCCATCACCAACTCAATGGACATGAGTTTGGGCAAGCTCCGAGAGATGGTGAAGGAGAGGGAAGCCTTGCATGCTGCAGTCCATGGGGTCGCAAAGAGTCGGACATGACTGAGCGACTGAACAACGAGACAAGAAAAAGCCAAGGACATCTGAAAAGCCTTTCCAGTTTCTCTTGCTTCTAAAACTGGTTGAAATAAGGTAATGTTCAGTTCTCCTTTGGAGGGAGGAGACCTTAGCATTTTTTTTATAATATCGTAAAACCTAAAGACTGGAAGAATCATCGGCTACATGCCTCTCATTGGTCACTGCAGCTCCCTGTCAGGAGAGCACAAGGCTACACAAAATCTTAGTCATTACTGTTGCGTGTTGAGCTGAATCAGCTCTGATGAGGAATTGTGGGTCTCCAGAGTGATGTGACTTGCTGAAAGTTCTGGCAAGAGATGTTATAGCTGTGTGAATTTTCTCTAAGTAGGACCATGACCACATTTTAGATTAAAAAAAAAAAATCTACTGAGAAGTTTGTATACAAATTCTATATGGTACAAAATAACAGTCCTGCTTCCTGGCATGTGTTTTGCAGAGTCTTGTCAAGTAAAAATTTCCTTGCACTTGCAGTAGCAACACTTATGGAGCTGGTCACTGGTTCAGGGCTAGGCCAACATTTAGCACTGCCTCTCCTGGCTGACTTTGGCTCCCCTTAGCCTCCAGGATGCTCCCTCATACTCTGCATGCAACGCTCAGGCCAGCAGGAGCAAAGGAACAGAGCCAGCCTCCAACAAGGGCACCCACCTGTGCTGAATGGGATCGAATAGACGAAGCTCCCTGGAATCTGCTCGGCAGCTCTTCGGTACCAGAGAGGGAAATGGTCTGCATTAAAGATGTTCTCCTTGTCTCCTGCTTTCAGGAAGTCCCTTGAAATAGAACAGAATAAGAGCATGGCACCACTGAACAAGGAAAAGCCAGAAAGAAGTACACCCCAACAACTTTTGGTGGGTAAAAACAGTGTTGCTTTTAGAACCCTGACCTGATTTTTCTCAGTACAGAGAGGACCTGTGTAACATGCACCCAAGATTACTCAGAAATATCTTGTATAACCCTGAAGTCAGACTCCCAGTGGGTGAAATGATTTTTCCTAGTATACCTAGTGAAATAATAGTCTTAGCATCTGAAGCAAGCAAATAGTCTCCAGAAATCCTATCAGAAGACCAAAGGGTCAGAAAGCTTTGTCTTGCCTTAAAATCCAGAGACATAGATACATTCCCTTGAGAGGATCAACATCTTAAATAGATCTCACTTTTCTTAGAAAAAGTGTAAAGAAGGTAAAGTGGATCCATGTGAGGATCTTTGCTGCTGCTTCTGTCCTTCCCTCCCTCTGTATTGTGTGTTAGTCTCTTGGTCGTGTCCAGCTCTGCAACCCCATGAACTGTAGCCTGTGAGGCTCATCTGTCCATGGGATTTCCCATGCAAGAATACTGGAGTGGGTTGCCATTCCCTTCTCCAGGGGATATTCCCAACCCAGGGATTGAACCTGGGTCTCCTGCACTGCAGGCAGATTCTTTACCACCTGAGCCACAGCGAAGCCCTTCCCTCTCTATTCTCCAGCAAACAGGACTGCACCTACTTCTGGATATGAGGGGCTGCTGTGGTGTTGGGTGAGACTGGTCTAAGTTTTAGGCAGAGCTGAATGATCTTGAGTGAGTTACTTGGGTTAGTTACTGAGTCTCTTAGCCCCATTTATTAATCTACAAAGTGGGAATAATATTATACTTACTGTGCTACTATCAGAATTATATAACACCATGTGTGAAAGGGCTATGTAAGCTGAAAGTGGCTCACACAAATATGTGGGCAATCTTAAAGCTCAAGAGTTTCTTTCATTTTCTGTGGTTTAAAAGAAAGTTGTGAAATGGTCATCTCTAAGACTCAGGACTGACTCAGAACTTAGGGGAGAGCAGTATCCATACCGTGCAGGTTGACATCACTGGCTACTACATGTGTGCTACATGTGATCCAAAAGGCCACACTGAAAGCACAGAATACATGGCTAATATTGGGAATGATAGCAGGTTACAGTGGCCATGAGCTATAATAGATACACTTCCAAAATCAGGTGGATAGGAGATAGAACTTCAGTGTAGGAGCCTGATGGCACTACAGGTTAGCTCTAGCATGGGGACTTGCTAATTATCCAAACTTATTCCCAATACTTTGAACTTTCTTTAACAAAAACACAGAAATTTTAAACTCTTTCTAGCCCTGGCTAATAGTGTATCCAAATAGGGGGGGTATCAACAAATACTGTTTGATTGGAAGGGGTAGGCAGATATAAGACCCTAAGACAATGCAAGCCAAGGTGCCTCTATATGAATCAATGATAGGTGATTCTTGAAGACAGAAGGATTATCATTTCATCCGTCCAGATATCCAATGATCATTAACCCATTTTTCAGACGCAATGAGTGAAGTGAGCCAGGTATATATCCCAGCAGTCTTGAGTGCGGTCCTGTCATCTTTCAAATCCACCACAATCACCTGAATATGAGATTATCAAGGTGTTAGGTTATGTTGTTGTTAGTGCTTCATGTCTGTCTGTTTATTTGAATCTCAAAACACATAACAGATCTTCTTTCTGAGGATTAGCAGGTCTACTCCTGTGTCTCCCTTCGCCTCTCTGGATCCTAAAATGAGAAGAGGATGTGCATCTTGACACTTCTAGTCCTTCTGAGGAACTTGCTTTCTGTTAAAGTATTTGTCTCAGGGTACAGGGGCTTTCCTGGTGGTTCAGTGGTAAAGAATCTTCGTGCAATGCAGGAGACATGGTTTCAATCCCTGGCTTGGGAAGATCCCCTGGAGAAGGAAATGGCAACCCACTCCAGTATTCTTGCATGGGAAATTCCATGGACAGAGGAGCCTGGTGGGCTGCAGTCTATGGGATCGCAGAGTCAGACATGACTTAGTGACTGAGCATGCAAGCATGCATGCATGCATGCACAGGGGTAGAGAGGACTTGAAAAGAATCAAGTCATGACTACAGTCAACTTTATAGATGACAAACTTGAGGAGCTGAGAAAGAAAGAGCCTTCACATGGGAATTAAAAGTCAGTCCACAAAACAACCAAAAATCTGTGGATCTGCCACTTACAGACATGGTTTTATAAGAAGACATGGTTGGTGTCCAGGACTCATCTAAGAGACACAAGAGCACAGCTAAACTGGACTTAATGGTACATGGGGCTCCTGACAGGCCAACCCCTCTCAAATTATTGGACACCCAGTGCCTCCATTATTCCCATCGTCCCTGAAGGTCAGGATTTGTGAGGCTCCATGGTAACCTCTGGAATCACAAATACACACTTGGCAAACTCTGAACCTCAGACTCCACTCATCCCTGGCCTAATAATGTCTGTTACTTCAGAGAAAAGAAACTGAGAAAATTTATTAATATGCTCAGGAAGGACTTTGCAGGCTCATACCAGCTCTGGTCAAATACCAATTTAAAGAGTTAAGACCCTGGGGCTCTCTGAAGATACAGGAGTTGAACAGTGTTGGTTTAAATGGCATCTGGGCACTGAAGTTGGTGACACTCAGCCCACTGTCCATCTGGTCTCTTTAGAACATGGAAACATTGTCAAACCGAGGGCTACCAGAATGCCAAGTTTTGGCTGTAGGGCTCTACAGGCCCTCAGGCTCTGAGCTGAGGCACAGGGGTTTACTAAAACATACACACACACACCAGAATTGAAACACTGCTTCTCGGACAAGCAGACATTCCTCAGCAGAGCTGCAAGATGGCTGAAAGCCCTCTGGTCATCTGCCAGGAGTTGAGTGAGTCCTCCCTCTGGATGCTCCTCCAGTAGCCACACTATCTCTAGAGTCCTTAAGTGACCCACCAGGGCGGGAGAGGACTTCAGGACAGTGGACAGATGCCAACAAGTGTGAAGAACAGAGTTGTGGAAAGGTCAACGATGGGCAGGTGAACACACACACATTTTACATTTACATTTAAAGTTGCTCAGTTGTGTCTGACTCTTTGAGATCCCATACAGTCCATGGAATTCTCCAGGCCAGAATACTGGAGTGTGTAGCCTTTCCCTTCTCCAGAGGATCTTCCCAACCCAGGGATCGAACCTAGGTCTCCCGCATTTCAAGCGGATTCTTTACCAGCTAAGCCATAAGGGAAGCCCAAGAATACTGGAGCGGGTAGTCTATCCCTTCTCCAGGGGATCTTCCTGACCCAGGAATCAAACCGGGGTCTCCTGCATTGCAGGCAGATTCTTTACCAACTGAGCTATCAGGGAAGCCAAACACACACACACTGTGGTCCCCAAAGGAGAATAGAGAGGAAAAATGTCAACAGGCCTGAGGTGGCCTGAGTTTTGTTTCTACCACCGCTGGAATCAGTGAATGATATAAACGCCCCTTTCATTATCCTGCTTCAGGAGCTCCCTACTTACTGATTGGTGAGCTGCTCTGCCCCAACAAACAGGTTGATTCTTGAGAGGCCTGTGCGAGTGCCAAGGAAGGCTACCTCCACGCCCTTGTCCGAATTCCTAAAACAGAGCAGCGCAAGTCAGGGGGATTCTGCCAGAGAGTCAGCAGATAACGGCTTCTGCATTTTAAAACTCATGGAATGTTGTATGAAACAATAGCACTGAAGCCTGAAATTTTGGTAGAAATTACAGAAACATACACACACATGTACACACAGGATGCGGACTCTGATCCCTTACAAAGGTTTTCATGGTAATTCTTGCCAGAAAAACTATGAAGTCCATGACCTAGTTTGGTGGGCATAAGAAAATGCACTCTGAATGATAAATAAACACACCTTTATCTCAAGGTTCTGGGTGCAAGCTCAGAAAGAGCAGGCCAACTTTGAGGGGAGGAAAGAAAGCCTTAGAGCTAGCTTTCTGCACTGATGCTACCAAGTCCACTCTTGGTCCTGAGATCGTTAGTGAAATCTGCCATTAGCAAAAACCAGCAACTGAGCCATTGATTCAAGTCTGTAGTATCCCACATCCTGAAAATGTTCAGGACTTGAATTCTTCACCATTTAGGGGGCACCAACATGGAAGTTTTACCCTCACCATCAACCCCAGAAGGATCAGTAATGAAATGACTTCTGTAAATAGTCCTATAGGAGGCCATGCGTAGGAACTCTAAGGAAGGCTTTAGCAAAGAAAACTCATTTGAAGATTCACTGAAGATTTTTTTCAACAGTCAAGTTAAATTTTATGTTTGAACATGTTCTTCAGGGTATTCTCAGTGCACACTTCTTCAAAACAAAGCAAATGGTCCTTTGCCTCAAATACAAAATTTTATTCTACCAAAAAAGTATGAAGAGAATACTGATTCTTGAGTTTGCTTCCCTGCCCTAGATGCCAGTAGCAATTTGATTCAAAGCTTTCTCCATGTCATCTTCAATATATGATCACTTAGTTACTTGATCTCTCATGGTTGTCAAAGTGGTCAATACTACTTCAAGTATTTAAGGGATAAATAAAAACCAACACTATGTATTAGTTTCTGCTCATAGCCTACACCAAATAGGAAAGCCAGGCTGCCCAATCAGTAACAGATGTGGACTACAAAGCAAGCTACCATTTTGGAAATCTTTAGCATCTGTTAGGGGTGAATCAGTAATCTTTGCGCAGGATTTTAAGTTTCATGAGAACCTAAAAGAAATATTTCCACTAGAGAATGCAATCACAGAAAAGGCTCTGACTCTTTCCAAATCTCCCAGGGAATAAGATTCATGCAGGTAAGCAGTCCAAGGATACCCCCCAAATATAATGAGAGTAGTTAGTTATAACTTTTGGACTCCAGATTCATGTATTAAACTACCTACCTTACATTTTTTCTCAGAAGTCATTTTAACCTTAAATTGTCTAGAAAAGAATTCTGTCCATGTCCAGTCCCAAACTTGCTCTTGCTTCCTTGTCTCCTGACCGAGGAAATAGCATGACTATCTACACAGGTATTCACGTCATAAACCTGAGAATGATTCTTGACAGCTCAGCTCCCTCCCCTCACACCGTGAACTCATCACCAAGTCCTGGGGGTCTTACTTTCAAAGCATGCCTCTAGTGCATCCCTTCTCTCTGTGCCCACAGCCACTGCCTTGGTCCAAGTGACAAATCTCTTGAACTGCTACTATTTTTTTTTTTTTTACCCTCATTACACTCTATTATCTACATATCAGCAGAAGGATTTTTTTTTTTTAATGCAAACCTGATCATCTGCTTCTTAAAATCTTAAAATGTCCTTAAAATTCTTCAGGGATTTTCCAATATTCTGACTATAAAGTCCGAAATCTTTAACCTGATTCCCAATGTTCTAAACCATCAGGCCCCAATGAACCCTTGTGTCCTGACATCTTCCAGCCTACCCTCTACATTTGAGCTCTGCTGGCCTTCTTTAAATTCCTCAACCGTCCAAACAGCCTCTTACCTCAGGGTCTTGCACATGCTGTTCCATTTCTCTGGAATTTTCCTACGGAACACCTGAACTAGTTCCTTGTCACAAAAGCCTTTCCTCTCTTCTATCTCCACTCTAGGTCTTATTACAGTCTACATGTCTAATTTTTCCTTCATGATTATCACAATTCTCAATCACACTATATATCACAGGCACCACGACGACAAGGACTATGTTTTATTATTTCCATTTCACCAATATCTGGCCCAGTGCTTGTCCATAACTGAATGAAAATGAGAACAGAGTGAATGACAGACCTAATAGAGGAGAATAGACAAAAGGGAAGATGAAAGCAGGGAAGGAGCGGATAAAGAATAACAAAGGAGAGAGAGCTGAATAATACATGACAGGAAGGTAAAGGACAAGAGGAACTTTTTAAAAATTCTTAATCATTAACAGCCTACTTAAAGTAGTAAAATAATAGTAATAATAATAAGCTACTGAAGCACTTCTCACCCTAGTCTTTTGACAACTTTCTTTGGTTGCCCTCCTCCCCCTACATCTTCCACTTGAGAAATAAAACCGCAGGGTTATATCTGACACCCTAATGAAACAGAGCTCTCACTTTCCTGTCCTCCTCACAGCCTAGCCTGGCCCAGATCCCAGGTTCCCTCCAGACTGTGAAGGAGAGGGAGCCATGCAGGGCAGGGAGCAAAATGCTCCTTCCGCCTCCCTCTCTCTCGGAAGTGTCACCCTACCTCGGCAGACCAAATTTCATGTAATGTTAAAATTCAAACAAATTACATGTCAAACCCAGGAGCTTGCCATCCAAGTCATAGCTGCTAATCTGCTCTAGCTCTTGTGGTTTGGAGCTTTGGGGAAAATTAAAGAACTTTAACACCAGCCTCCTAAGCAGCTTTAGTTCTTTAAACCATAACCATATTTCGGACGGCTTGTGGGGAAATGGCCATGAAAAGGGGACACGTGCAACCACTTACTCAGATTTGTTGAGGGCAAGGCTGGTCCAATAGGCTTCAATGGGAGCACTCACCACAGCATCAAAAAGGACTTCCTGTATCAATTCTTTATCACCTGTTGGGAGGGACAGACTTGAAAAGATGGCTTTGGCTGGACCCCAAACTACAGCATGAGAGGTGCTCATCAGGCTCATTTTGCAGTATCTGCAGGCTACTATCTCCTATGGTGTGTTGCTGTGTTAAGTGCCAACCAGGTGAAAATATGAAACAGCTCTGACACCTGATACACCATGAGACAAGGGCCCCCAAAGCATCTGGATGAGACAATAGTAAATTGAGAGTGCTGGATGTCTCACACTTCAAGTTTCCGCTTTCCTTCCCCATTGAGTAGTTGATGCCATAGACCAGCAAGCCAACTCTGGGACTTGGAGATTTGGAGACTGGAAGGCAGCACTCCTCAGAAAGTTTGCTCTTTTCATCCCCATTTCTGCCCTCTATCAAAATTTGCAATTCTTCAGGGCCCTGATCTTGATTATCGTAAGGAAGAGGGATATGATAGCTAATCATTTCTGGGGCTCTTATTTTGTGACTTCTTCCATCTAAGCTTTTATTTATTTATTTATTTATTTCCATCCTCAAGTGGGACATCCATCCTTATCCAGATGAATTCTTGATAGAGCTCTGTGGAAGAGGATGAGAAATCAGGAGCATATCATGAGTCTAGCAGAGGCATCCTACAGCCCTCCAGCTTTATCACCTACAGCAGGCCAGTCCTCACTGTGGCTGGTGGCCAAGAAGATGGTGCAACTTTGCTGTAAAAGCAAAACCTGGAAACAACTCATCATGAAATAGACAATGAATAAATTGAGACATAGTTACATAGTAGAATATCACATAGTAATTCAAGTAAATGCATCAGAGCTAAATGATCAACACAAATCTCAAAAATATAATGTATGATGAGTGAAACACAGGTTGTAGGATAATATATATTATACAATATATATATAAATTTTAGTATACAAAGTAATGAACATAATGGCATATAATGGATATGGACACATAGGTATATACGTATATATTTGGTGTATATATATATATACACACACATATATATGTATATATATATACATATATAGTACACAATGCATGGGAATGATGAATAAATACAGAGTGGTAATTCTATCTGAGAGGGAAATGGGTGCCACACAGGGGGCACTCGGGGTCTTCAACATTATCTTTGATGTTTCATTCCTTAAAAAGAACCTGCAGCAAATATGGCAAAAAGTTTAAAATTTGACAAAGCTGGATGGTAAATGTAAGTACTTCTTTATATTAGTGTTCCACTTTTTTTTCTTAAATATATCACTCAAAAAGGCAAATAAAACAAAAAATTGAGTTCACTTGACATCCATCTGATCCTTTCTCTACTAGAGCATATCCAAAAAGTAAATCCATTTCATGAAGATGTGGTTTCAATGTGGATAATCTTACACCTCTCATAGGGCTGTTAGGTTTTTCTGTAAGATAACACATGAAAAGAACTTTTCATATCACTAATAAGTGGTATCTGCTAGGGGTAGGGATGAGTGCCATGCTCATTTCTGGTGCATCCCTTGTGCCCAAACTTGAGCTACTGGAACTAGTCAACATAAACCTGTGTTTGTCCAGGGGACTGTTCTTGCACTTGGTGAGCATCAGGCCTGCTGCTGCTCTCTCCTTGCCCTACTCCTTCTCCCCCTGCACCAGCTACTGGCCATTTCTGATTCACCGAGCTCCCTTAGAGGGCACTTGGTAGGAGGAGGGGCAGCAGAATGTACGCTACAAGAGGCAACATGTCACAGCAGCAGTCCCACTCTGTACAGAAACCAGGAGACCTAGAGTATGGCCTTGGATGAGATAAGTCTTATTTTCAGCCCTTGTGTCTCATTTGCAAAATAAGAGAGCAGCTGTTGACAGTCTCCTCCCAACTGTAACATTTTCATCCTACTCAGGTGCTTGACTAAATGGTTTGGTAATAGGACACATCCGATGTGAAGGGTTAAATTGGGATTGGGGATTTGCATGACTCTTGCCAACCCACATTCTTTCTCCTGTTCCTACAGGAGGCAGCCATTTGGCTGGATTTCTTGTGACTGATCACCTTTGCCAAAGCAAAGCTTCCCTTGAAAACTGAGAGGAAGTACAGTTTTGAGTTCATCCACACCCCCCTCCACTACCCAACCGCCACAGGCACAAACATGTGCATTTGAAAGCACACTCACATTGGAGCAGAGGTTCTTTGCCTTTGAGGTAGAGTTTAATAGCTTCTAGCTGAGACAGATGACGGTGCTCTGGGTGTAGGTCAGTGTTGCAGTAGGACCTAGGAATGTGACATGGCCCAAAACAAGAATGTGTACATATTTATAGCATCACTTTCCTTTGCCTTTGAATCAGGAGAACTGGGCAAGGGAGTACAGGCAACTTGAAATCAAAGAGGACAATAAATACCAATGCTGAGAAAGACTGTTTCATTCTTACCATTCATCTGCCAAGGACACATCAGGGTGTTCTAAGTCATGCAGGCCTGGAGGTCAAGAAGAAGGGCATCATGAGTGTGTATCATCTGTGTGGGGCACTGACTCCCCACATTCTTTTCTATGCTTCAAATGTTCTAGGGTTAAGGCCATGGGGAGAGGGGGTTAAGAGCAGACATCAATCCCAAAGACATCTGCCTGGGAAAAGGGACTCTGCACATAGGAAACATTTTTGTCTCAGGCAGAACCTTCCCCCAACTTCCATCTCATTCAGCCACTACTGCAACTTTCCCGGACAGAGTCTCCCAGAAAAGACTTAACTCCTTGAAGATAAATGATGCATCAGTGAGTCCTGGGAAAGAAGCTTAGCACAACAGTGGAGACACCAACTTTGGGGGCCCATACAGAACAGCCTGAGTCAGGAACTTGAGTGGGCCACTCAACTCCTGTGTAATGTTAGCATGTTGCTTGACTTTTCTAAATGTCGGTTTCTTCATGTGCAAAACAGTAATAATAATAGTCCCTAAGGGACAGGTGGTTGTGAGGGTGAAATTATAGGTTGAATGATATGAGACCGCCAAAACGCAACTGTTTTTAACCAGCAAGAACTGCTAGGTGATACAGGATCCTAAGTAGAAATGAATCATCAGTCTGGAGAGGTAGCTAGGAGAACTGAGGCTTGCAGGGAATTGGAGAGTGTTTATAGAATGCTCGAGGTGCCCTCAGTGTATGAAACCACTCTTTCTCCTTGTGTCTTTATGTGACTTCATTTTCATGGGTCATCAGCAGACACACACTTCTAAGTGACCACCTCAAAAACTCCACTGATTGAGAATGGCAGTTTCCCTCATGACCATCTTACTGCACTCAGGATTCCAGTATCCTCATCAAACGTACAAAATAAATGGCAAAATACTAGAACTACCATCACATACTCCTGTTTGATTTCACAGTTAGTTGGGAGTAAATTATATAGAATATCATCCTATATGACGCAAATGGCCATATCCTGGCTCCAGCACTTACTGGTGGAATGAGATTGGGAATGTCACTAATAATGCCAAAGGTCATAGACTACATGAGAGGCTTGAATGGGATAGTGATTAGTCCCTAGGGCAATCCATGCATCAATACAGGCTTTCTTCCCTTTCTTGCTTCTTCCACTCCTCCCTGCCTCCTTTCCATTCTTCCTTCCATTTATTTATGGACCATCAACTATGAGCCAGGTACTATTCTAGGTCTTGAGCCTTGAAAACATAACAGAGACCAAAAGAAAAAGCACTAATTGTCTCATGATATTTACTTTCTAGTGGCAGAAAAGAGATAAGAAAATGAAGTTAAAATACATAGCTTATCACTAGTGAGGACTATGAATTAAGGGAGAGAATGAAGCAAGGAGAGAGGGCACCAAGAGATGGGGAGGGATGGGGGAGTGTCAGTGTTAACTGTTGGAGTCAGGGATGCTTCACTGAGACAGTGACTTTAAGCAAAGACCTGCAAGAGGTGAGGGGAGAGCCAGGGAGTAACTGAGGTACTCGCGGCAGAAAGAATCCCAGGTGCAGAGGCCCTGAACTGGATCTCGCCTTCCTGGAATATTGGGTTAATGATATCAATTCTATATATATTTCTAGTTTCTGTTCTCATCAGTCTTCATCTACAAATCTCTCTCTGCCTAGACCCTAAACGGAAGATCTTTTTGATCACTTCCTCTCTGAACTCCTAGACCACCAAGGAAATATGGCTGTTCTCTAACTCTCTCACCTCCAATTTAGATACTCTTGACAAAATCACATCTACTCTTGATTGATAATGCTGACAATAATAACATTAGCTCTGACTGAACAAGTACTGTGTACAACATATCTGTATCAAGATATGTGTGTGTGTGTGCATTCGTGCATGCATGCAAGCACATGTACTCAGTCATAAGCTTTTGGCAACTCCATGGACTGTAGCCCGCCAGGCTCCTCTGTCCATGGAATTCTCCAGGCAATAATATTGCAGTGGGTAGCCATTCCCTTCTCCAGGGGATTTCCTGAGCCAGGGATTAAACACACATCTCCTGCATTGCAGGCAGATTCTTTACCATCTGAGCCACCAGGGACTGTTCTGACCATGAGCTATTTCCTCACCTTGACCTCAGATGGCTTAGATGTGAATTTTCTGTCTTCATGAGCAGGACATCTACAGAGTCACTCATGGAGGCAGAAAATTAAAGAAGTTTTAAAAAAAAGATCCTGAGAATACATCCTATTGAGTATCTTGCTCAAATCACAAAGTTGCCTGTTTTTTCTTGCCTATCTCTAGGAAGAGGGAGCACATACTTGATTACCTCTGCAGTGGGGACACTCTGAGCTTTGTCGGGGTCAAAATGACCCATATTCCCCCTCATTCCTATTCCTTAAGATCTCACAATCAGTTGGGAGATAAAACCCCAAGTCTACAAAACATTGTGGGGACACTGGGCAGTAGACCAGAAGGCCATATATGGAATCTGCATTTCAGGGATTTCCAATCTCCTTCTTCCTTCTCTGCTACATCACTGCAATGAATCACAAAGCAGTCCAGCTTCTGGAAGTTCACTACACTCATTTGTTACCAGCTCTAACCCATGAAAACCTGGATTGTAACTGACCTTCCCTCTCTTGGCATACTCCCTGAGGATACCCAGGATACCCACACTCCCTGAGGATACCCCAAAAGAACACTGGTCTGGTCCAACTCCTTCTCTGTCAAGATGCAAAATTTAACACCTGGGTAGGGCCACTCTGGGAGTGAAGCCTTTCACCGGCTAGCTCCAGTGCTCCCTGTGAGCTGGTGATACTGGTAAAGATAACTTCTCTGAGCTACTGGGAGGTTGGGAGATGTAAAGGACAGTATGGGGGTGACAGGAGTTTTAAAGATTAAAGGGCTGTAACAACTGCTACCATTTACTGGGATTTCCCAGTGCATAGGTGCTTTATGAAGACAAGAAAAGCTAAGAACCTCAAGATGCTCCTTATTCCTTCTGACTTAGATAAATCATTTGAATGATCACATTTCCCTTGGACCTAGGCTGCCTCAAAACACAAGTGAAATTTGTAGCTCAATGTGGAGAAGACTAAGGCTTTCCTACCTTTGTTTTCCTTTTCCCGGGCTTGAGTTTTTATACGAATTCATATTTTTCTTGGTACTGATTTTTATGTATGAGAAGAATACAGCTGGTAGATGGATGATTCCTATGAGTTGCCTCAAAAACTTAGTGGATAAAAGCACAACATAAATAAAGGAAACCATAAGGAAAGCCCCACTATCTGGGAGTCCCAGGCATCTGAAACAGTCTAAGAGAGCAAGGTAAAATCAGGGGGGGGTAAATTGTTGGGTCAAACATCCAGGAATTAGAAAAGGGGCTGGATAGCTGAGCAAATTCTTCAGCTAACCCAATGGCCGGCTTCAGGGCTTTCTTCCCACATGAAAGGATTAAGATGGATAAAGACAGCATCTTACCTTCTTCAATAGTTACATTCCCTCGGAAGAAATATTTCCCATGGCCTCTGGAGAGCGCCACACCTAAACTGTGCAGAGAAACAAAGCAGATCTTGAAATCCATAACATTGACTGGAACAGACTTGCGAGCTAACTTTTTATTTTCCATTTTCACATTTCCATTTCATGGTCTGCAAACATTTTTTTTTCCAAAAGTTTACTTTCAAAACCCCACTTATTAGAGTTGGTGCTGGTCTTTCTTAGATTTGATCAGCTACTTCAATGTAATTTCTAATTGGAAGTGCAACAGCAACGGGTGGCTCTCAAGTTTGTTTAAAAGAGGTGTGGCAACTGCTACAAGCCCTTGAGCAAGCCCTTCTCTTAGATGCTTTTGTAAGAGCTACATGCCCTAATAATCTTCATTACCGCTTTATGCATCCCCTGCCCTACATTTAGCCACACAAGGGTCTTTCCAGACCATAAAGTTTGAGACGAGGGAAAATTAACCCCTTTCAAATGTCAAAATGAACACTTCTGCTGTCTCTTGAATGCAGCCACATGACTGTATGGTGGGTTTCTTTGCCCAACTCTCTTCCTTGTCTGATAGATTTTTCACACTCTCACACTCTTAAAAGTCTTGATTTAAGCTCCTTCCTTTTTCACCTAAAGTCAGAGAATATGTTTTGATAACATACTCTCATCATTTGGCAAACCCACTTAGCAGCCACGTGTTTCCTCAAGTGTTCTGGTTCCAAATGGAATTCACCCAAGATCCCTGACCATATATGACAACACCACCACAGATTTTATTAAGATGGATCCAGAGTCAGTAAACTCTTTTCTTCCCTGAGCTCTGTGAGGCATCAGTTGAAGAACACAAAGAAGTCCTACCAAAATAACTTGTTACAAAAAGCATTATCACACTAAGTTAATAGCGGGAAACTTTAGAATGGCACATACAAAAGCAGGCAAGGGGGCAAGTGCATTTTTCAAGATTTTTACAAAGAGAAATAACAGGATTGAAAGGCAGACAAGCACAGAAGAACAGTACGGAGAAATTAAAACCGAAGCACAACACATAGGGATGAATATGCTGCCTCAAAGTGTGAAGGATCGCTTTTGGATCATGGAAATAAAGGGCAGCAAGTTAGATGGTTAAGGACCCTGGTAACCCGCTGGATTTATCTCTCCACCCTTAGTTGGAACCCCCAAAGCTTATTTGCTTGATAATGAGATGCAAAGCCATGGCAAATTGAATGAGTTCTCCTAGGTGAGCCTGAACCATTTTTCCCCTTATGGAAAACAAAAACAAAAGCAGCCTGGGAAAAGCCCCTTCCTCACTCTTTCCAGCCTTTAGGCAGGATGTTTGGTTATCTTCAGATGATGAGCTCTGAGAGTGTCAGCAGGTTTTGTACAAACACAACTGATGGGTCTGATGGAATGTCCATGTATTATGGTCAGCTCTACCTGAAAGGAGTACCCTTGATGTCTGTATAATAGTAGTCATTTGTCATCACCAAAACCCGTTTCTAGATTGAAAAAAAAAAAAAGTCGTAGAGAAAAGAAAACATGGTTAGTCTGCTAGGTGAAGTTTTCAGAAATAAATAAAAATAAATGGACACACTATGATCAGGTTAACAGTACTACATGAATCTTGTTTGAGATAAGTAAAGACAGGAGAAAAATGATCTCAGTGAAGGATATTTACTCCAGATAGAGCTTTCAAAGCTAATTTTTCACAGTGGTTTGTTTTAAATTAAGCGGCAAGAATGTTTGAGAAAAATGTACCCCTTTGTCCACTGTCTTCTTCACCTCCATGGAAAACTTCCCGGTCTTTCTATTCACCATGGCATTTCTTAACTAAAATGATAAAAGAAAATTGGGGTTAGTTCTTCCCAGGGTTACCATATTGTCTTGGACACCTTTCACCATCTAGCTTGAATGCATATTTGGTGGCTTGTGCATGCAGGGCTGGGCTGTTTCCCCATGCACTCTTGGTGTACTTTTGTAGTAAGTCTAAATACTATTCTCAGATCTCCGAAATGGAGCTTTGGAAGAATAAACATCCAACTACTCTTGTCTAGGGGGAGAGAGGCTAATAAAAATAAATAAAGGACCATCAATCTCAATTTGGGGTGCTCATGTAAACCTCAGGGCAACAGTGACCAAAAATCCTGTGCAATGTTAAATCCTGAGAGTCAGAGAACAAACCCCCAGCAAATGCTAAAATACTCAAGAAGCAAGGAAATCTCGGGGCACAAGTTACATTTTCACAAAGGGTATTGGTTTGTTATGGAGAAAATCATTTTTCAAAACACAATCAAGTTAAAGATATTTTCCTATATAGTAGTTGTCTGTCTGCTTGGTTGTTTTCAAAAGCCAACCATCTGGAAGATAGGGATTAGCTTTTCATAGCATGAACCATCTTCAAATACTCTCTGAGAAATCTGGGCCACTGAAAAGCCTGGCTGAGGCTGATGGGCAGTGAACGGGGCAACTCTGCATCTGATTTTTGAAGGTCTCGTCTAGGAATCGTGAGCCTCCATCCCTTCCCCCACCCCTGGCTGATCTCTGCTAATTACTCGCGGCCCTTCTGTGAGTTCAGAGAAGGACAGCAGACACAGTGATGAAAGATGTGCCATCATGGGCACCAATAGGAGATGATGGGAAGGCCATTTAATGAAATAGGAGCAAATGCTGACATGCCACAGCCTGTCAGGAAGGGCTTTTTCCCAGCCCCATGCTTGCTTGTTTTTTTTTTTTTTTTTTTTTTTAATTCTTTTCCCTCTTTTCTCCTTTGAGGAGCTTGAATAAGATCTGGCCGATAGAGAACTGCAGTGCTTGCAAGCAACCTAAATTTGATGTGGGGCCTGTCTAGATTTGGGTTCACATTCCCATCTTCTGTGCGAGAGAGTAAAAGCATAATTTTTAGCTGGAGGCATGTATAAAATAAAACATATATTTTACTCTAGATATTTTTTAACAACACATAATGGGCATTTCTGGAAATATTTTCCCATTTTAACTTTTGTGGTTTTGGATGGGGAGAGCTGGTCCTAATTAAGTCTACTTTCTAACTCTTAAGAACAGCTCGATTTATCTTTGACATGGTTTTCATTTTTACTCTTTCTGGTGCCTGCCTAAAGCCATTTGGGACCTGCCCCTCTCACATTCCCCAGGCGAGTCAGAGATTAGGTAAGCTTCTCCATGCCCCAGCGCCACCCCACCCCCAACTCCCAGTAGCGAAGGATGATCCGTGCCAGGACCTGGGAGGGTCCAAGGCCAGGGTCACTAATACTTTCCGGAGGCAGATGCTTAGATGATTAGTCTAGTCTTTCCCCTTCCTTTGGGCTTCCCTGGTGGCTCAGATGTTAAAGAGTCTGCCTGCAGTGCAGGAGACCCGGGTTCGATCCCTGGGTAGGGAGGATCCCCTGGAGAAGGAAATCAGTATCCCTTGCCTGGAAAATTCCAAGGATGAGGAGTCTGGTGGGCTATCCTCCACGGAGTCACAAAGAGTCAGACACTGAGCGACTCCACTTTCTTTTTTTCCCTGTCCTTCAGTTATAATGGAAATAGATTACACTTATTGAACACTGAGGCAGGACAGCATTGCAATTCAGAAATGGACTCTGGAGCCAGAGGTTTGAACAGATCACTTACCCTTACTGTGCCTCAGTTTCTCTTTCTGCGAAATGGAACTAATGATAGCACATATCTCATAAACTTGCAGTGGGAATCTGATGAGCTACTGTGTAGAAGAGTGCCTTGTACACCCTAAGCATTCAGTAGGTGTAAGCTGTCCTCCATATTCATCCTCACCAGCAGCAGCCATCTTCATTATTATCCCCCTCTCTTTTCTTTCATGTCAGACTCCTTTCAATAGCTTAAAATATTAGTATTCAAACTCCAGTTTGCTTGACACAGATATGACCTCACATCATTTTTGGAAGTACACAGGGTCTATGATATAAATGTGGTCATGAAATTTAACACAAGCCTAGCTGCCAAGAGAAGTAGGATGTTCCTTCCAAGAATTTCTCCACAGCTGGGCAGACACATGCTGCTTCTTCCTCGACTCTGCCTGTCTGGTATTTTCAAGATCTTGACTTAAACTGCCCTCTGCTACATATGTGCAAACCCCATTGGCAGACACATGGGTACGTGGGATCTTGTGTAGCCTTCACAAAGATGCTTTGCATAGATTCCAGAATTCGCTAATCAAGGATGTGCAAATCCCTAAGAGAGAAATGGTGACTTGGGTTTTCACAGTCAAACACATTGATAGTGAAGGAATTCGTGTCTCAAATGTACCTTCTTTTCAAGCAGACAAGAGACCCAAATTAAACATGCACAACCAGAGACCTACTGGTGAATAAGAGCACTGACTTGCTAGAGGTGTGGGAACTCTGAAGGCAGACACAGAATCCAGTCCTGGCAATCATATCAAGATGAGGAACACAGCTGGGAATCCGATGACAAAGGAAGAAAAGGGCAAGGAAACAGAAAACATCTGTCAAATAATTGTTAGTTAAAGGTGATATCAGCTCATGGAAACTTAACCTGGGCACAGGTGATGATGACTCAACAACTGGGGTACAGATGAGCCAAGTAATAAATCTCTTCAGGAAACCCGAAAAGGATGAGTGCAGGTGTCAGCCTAGTGTTTAACGAGTAAAAGGCCAGCTTCCTGGATGTGGGGACTCCCAAGCAAGAATGAGCATCAAGTTTGCCTCCTCTGTCAATTAAAACGTAAAATAATTAAGGAAGGGATGGAGAAGTATGCTGATGACAGGGTTCAAAACTTCTTGGAAAGAAAACAAAAAGATGCAGTGAAGTCAAAGTAAAGCAACTGATAGAGAGGGAAGAGAAAGCAAAATAATGGAATGCACCCTTTAAAATTACATGATACAGTTTAGCAACAGATATACATTAATAAGAAGGTTATCTGAGGGTTGATAATGCCGAGAATAATACTAATAATAGCTACCACTCAGAATGGTCACCATGTCCAAGCAACAACATAGACACTTTTGTACCTTTCAATATAGTAACACACTAGCATTCACAATTGTTCTGTGAGGTACTACTGCCATCATACTCATTTTACTGAGAAAAAAGAACCTATACCAAAACTGAGATGTACAGTAGATAATGGCTTGCCTGAGACCAACAGCCAGCAAATAGCAGAGGTGGGGCTTGAAACCAGGCAGGCAAATGCCTGAACTGTATTCCTCAGGACTGTGCTAGCCCGTTTCTTGGTAGGAGCAGGTTGAAAAGGTAGGACATGTACATTAGGTGCGGTACAATCAAAAGACCCAGACATGAATCCTGATGATGATGTTTAAAGAACAAGAAGATATAAAACTATACCAGGTCACTGAGCTGACATGACGTCAGGTCACCAGCACTTGGGAAAAGAGAATGGATGAGGAAATAGTCTTTTTTTTTTTTTTTAATCAAACAGCAAAAATCTTGTCTGAATTAGGGTTTAAAAGAGACAGCCCAGATGAAGAAGGAAATACAGTAAATGTCTAAAACAGATATGATTCTTGCATTTTACAAGCAATGGAAAATCTCAGAGATTTATGCTAGCTAAGTAATGTCCAGGTTGCAGAGGATGTGAAGAGAGGAAAAGCAAGCAGCAAGAGGACCGTGATGCTGGCTGTATTTCTAAAAGCACAGGAACCCAGCCTGTGCGTTTCAAATGGCTCCCCTCAACATCCCTTTGGAAAGCAAGACAGGGGGAGGGGTAGAAACAATGTTGACTCAGTGAAGAAGCTCAGGAAAGGACCTCAGACAAATCTGGGAGGTACAAGTAGAGAATCACTGCCTGGGCAGGGAGATTCCATATAGAGAGGGAGAGCAAAGGTCCAGATTCACACACCAGGGAAGTTAGGATTTAATTAAGGACAGTCTGCCTGGATTCACAAAAGATGGCATGTCTAAAAAATCTGATTTACTGAGGAAGGAACAAGAAGACTGCTGGGGCTAAATTGTGGGCATAAGGAAATCTTTTGATACAGTCCTGAAGGCTGAATCTGTCTGGGAAACAAGCACGTGTTACTATAGTGTGGCCTGGAAAGGGGAAAGGCTGGGATGGCCCTGGAAACATGGCAGTCAACCAAAGAGGAGGAAAGTGGGTCTGCCAAGCCCTGGCTGACATCCTGACAGGTAAACTCTGGCCCTGGTTGTGCAGCTGCCCACTAGGCTCTGGCCAGGCTCCCCTGAGGGTCGCAGGTCCCATCAATGGCATTCAGAAAGAGTATGGATTGATCGGCTGCAGAAGGAACCAGAATGCAGATGGTTTTAGACTACACAAAGAAGGCAGGGTGGCTGGAAACCCATTTGCAAGTGGACCTACAGGCAGGAGAGTTCTAAAACCCAAAATGCATACAAGGGCCCATGGTCTCTGCATCCCTCTGATGGCCAGGTGTTCCTCTAGTGGGCCTCTCTTGACCGGCTCCCAGGCAGAGGAGGGTACAATGGAGCGTCCTTCTCACTGGGCTTGAAATCAAATCGCTTACCACATCATCGCGGTCCTCCCACTCCACCTCAGACAGGTCAACACTACTGTAGTTGGGTTTCCTCCGCTTTTTTCCTTCTTCGTACTGGCAGAAGAGGAAAAGAAAGAAAGCATATGATAAAGGAAGAAGATATTTTCGTGAGACCACCGGCCAGGGCAACCTTCAGCATCTGAATTCCTGGTTCATGCTTGAAGACTGTGAGTGGAGGGTACCAGGGAGACGCAGAGGGGCGCTCTTGGGTTTTCAAGACCAAGAAAGTTGGACTGAGTCACTAGTAAACATGTGAGCTTCTCAGGCGGCGCAGTGGTAAAGGATCTGTCTGACAATGCAGGAGATGCAAGAGATGTGGGTTCACCTCTTACACTGTTGGTGGGAATGCAAACTAGTATAGCCACTATGGAGAACAGTGTGGAGATTCCTTAAAAAACTGGGAATAGAACTGCCATACGACCCAGCAATGCTGGGCATCATTGAAAGAGACGTGTGTACCCCAATGTTCATCGCAGCACTGTTTACAATAGCCAGGACATGGAAGCAACCTAGTTGTCCATCAGCAGATGAATGGATAAGGAAGCTGTGGTACATATACACAATGGAATATTACTCAGCCATTAAAAAAAATACATTTGAATCGGTTCTATTGAGATGGATGAAACTGGAGCCCATTATACAGAGTGAAGTAAGCCAGAAAGAAAAACACCAATACAGTATACTAGTGCATATATACGGAATTTGAAAGATGGTAATGATAACCCAATATGTGAGACAGAATAAGAGACACAGATGCATAGAACAGTCTTATGGACTCTGAGGGAGAAGGTGAGGGTGGGACGTTCTGGGACAATAACATTGAAACATGTATATTATCATATGTGAAACAGAACACCATTCCATGTTCGATGCATGAGACAAATACTCAGGGCTGGGGCATTGGGATAACCCAGAGGGATGGGATGGGGAGGGAGGTGGGGGGGGGGGTTCAGGATGGGGAACACATGTAAACCCATGGCTGATTCATGTCAATGTATGGAAAAAACTACTATAATATTGTAAAGTGATTATCCCCCAACTAAAATAAATAAATTTATTAAAAAAAAAAAAAAGAGATGTGGGTTCAATCCCTGAGTCAGGAATATTCCCCTGAGAAGAAAATGCCAACCCACTCCAGTATTCTTGTCTGGAAAATTCCATGGACAGAGAAGCCGGGCGGGCTACAGTCCATGGGCTTGCAGAGTTGGACACCGCTAAGCAGACAGAGGGAGAGTAAGTATACAAGCCAATTCTTTGTTTCATGTGAATTTACCTGGTAGACTCCTTACCTCTAAACATGCCAGGAGCAAAGCAAAGTTTTCCCCCTCCTTGGACATTCTGTGTGTGGAATGGGGCCTTTCTCATATTATCCAAAGCTTTATAGCACACACCTTCATGATGCAGGATAGGGAATCTTACATAGTCTGTATTCTGATCTCCACATTTGGGCTCAGCATCCTGGTAACATTTCCCAAACACATGGAAGCTTCTATTTGCTATCACACTGGCCACAGCAATGCTGAGATAAGCAGGACTACTTAACCCAAAGAGCACGTGGAGCCTGGGAATAACTGCCAGACTTAATGGCCATTAGCATATCTCTCTGGAAAAGCTGATGAGTGCATTAATATATCACGGGAAGTTCTTTGAGTTTTTTTTCCCCTAAAGCACCGGTGTTACAGTCACCTGGCAAGCCTACTATTTTATCAGACTGTCCTGTGTCTGGATGTTCCTGTGTCTTGGGACTTTAATACTGTATTTATAATGTAGGAAAGTCTGCCCTCTGCTGCAGGCTCAGGATAAGCAACCCCTTTGCCAGTTCAAAAGATATGGCTGATGGCATATTGGAAAAAATACATATGTATGTATAGCTTTTATTTTTCTTTTTTCCTTTTGTTTCTAAATTAGACAGCTTTGGATTTAATGGGCAGGATTCTAATACAGCATCACTCTAGGTGTTTTAAGACTCCCAAACCACAGGTTGCCATTTTGGATACTGCTCAGTTACTATGGAGACAGGTGCTGAAGGCACTTGGTATGGAGGAGAAAATCACCGCTGGTGTACAGGACCAAAGAGGTCCACACTGGCCCCACAGTGGAATCTAGGAGAGAGAGGCCAGGCAGGGCAGATCTCCCATTACTGTGGGGCCAGATGGGACTCAGCAATTTTCCTGCTAAGTTGTTTTCCCTCTGGGCTGCATTTCAGGAATGCTGGGGTGTCCCTGGAGAGTATCCACCCTTACCGCCCAGGAAGGCTGCCTCGAGTCTAAGGGGGAGTGGGCTCTGACCATAATGGTCCACCGCCCTTCTACTTCCTTCTCTCAGGTTTTCAATTAACAGAGAGTCATGTCAGTTTTATGACATCAGATCCACTCCAGATGAAGAGGAAGGGAAGTGGTTCCCTCAGAAGCCCTGTAAACGACAGCAGATCCACAGTCGGGTCCTGTTATGGAAAGTTCACTATGTTTGGCCCTCGAGAAAGTTGGGCCGGGGCTGAGTGGGTGGAACAGGCAAGAGGGCAGTAGGGTGGTCACCTTTTCTCAGGGTGAGGAGGTGTGGTGGGGGAGGGGCACACAATGCTAAGAAGCCCCATAGTCAGACATTCTTGGACCTCTGTTACCTGTACTAATGGTCCCCAGGCTCCATATTGGTAAGAATAATTCCTGGGAGCCACTAGGCAGCCCAGAAGTTTCTGCAGCACATGTCCCTGTCTTTGTTAGGAGAGGTGAGCACAGTGGTTCTGCCGCTCACTGGGCATGTGACATGAAGTAAGGCACTCAGCTGCTCCAAGCTTCCTTCCTTCCTCATTCAACTGCAAAATTGTGAAAAACAGTAATGCCTCTGTAGCCAAGGTAGGTCGAGACAATTAACTAGATGCTGTATGTAAGATGACAAGCACACTCCAAGTTCAGTATGGAATAAACCTTTAATAAGCATGTGGCTAGTGTATGTCCTGAAGAAGTAATAACCTTGGTGAAGATACCAGCTCACAGCACACAAATGTCTAATACGTTATTTCCTTGACATGAATGAGACCCACTGAATAATTTGTTGGGTCACTGTTGTGCAGATATTAGGGAGGAAGAAGATGTCTGTTAAAGATGATGGTGTCAGATAGTCACACTCATATGCCTCCTCTTGATGTGTAAGATACTTACATACTAAACACCAGGTTGGGACTCGAGACTCTGCTGGCAGAAAACTTCATACCTGTGCTAAAGAACGCAAGTCTTTTTAGATGATACCTGGCAAAAGTGGAATCCACAGAGATAGATCCCATGACTTTTGACCATTCCTAGATATCTTCTTTCATTGTCTTAATAAAACCACTCAAGAAATTCAGTACACTGCACTATTAGTATTCAAGAAACTAGCAGAGACTAGAGAGTGAGAGGAGGAAAGGTTTCCCAGCATGCTGGCCTCTAAGTCATCATATTCCAGCAAGTCTCTAATTTAACTGCATTGAAATAAACAGACGGGACCAGGGATACACTCTTTGGAATACCCCTCTACAATGTCTGCTAAACCAGTGAAGTAGGTATGAAACAGTCAATGCTTTCTACTTGAGTCTTTATTAAATGGGCGAATCTCTAAAAATACAAACAGAAATCCATACAGTAGAGTAGCAGAGTGACTACTTTGAGTAACAAAAGAAAAAGTCAACAGGCTGTTGCATAGATATAAAACAGGTCAAGGACAATGAGTAAACTTCAGCCTGATGACCTTAAATCCACTTTATCTTTTCTCTTGGTAAAAGAACGCTGGCTTCCCTGGTGGTCCAGTGGTTAAGAATCCACCTTGCAATGCTGGAAACATCAGTTCGATCCCTGGTCCAGGAAGATCCCATATGCTGAAAGGCAACCAAGCCTGTGCACCACAACTACTGAGTTCATGCTCTGGAGCCCAAGAGTCGTAACTACTGAGCCCAAGTGCCACAACTACTGAAGCCCATGCACCTAGAGTTCATGCTCAGCAACAAGAGAAGCCACCACAACGAGAAGCCCATGCAATGCAACTAGAGAATAGCCCCTACCTGTCACAACTAGAGAAAGTCCGCACAACAAAGGCCCAGTGTAGCCAAAAACATAAATACTTTCAAAAGTTAAAAAAAAAGAAAAAACGTGTTACTCAGCTAGAGAATAGACCTCTATTTGGAAGATACGTGGGCTGTGGATCACCACCACTCATCCCCCACATATTTCAGGGAGATCTCTTTGGTTCTCCTACAGGGAATCCCCATGCACCTCACACTCAGTAAATGCAGTTCTAGTGAGGGAAAGACCATCCTGGTTCGGATGGAAGCCAATGAATGACCTGAATATGTAAAGGAGACCCAGAGCTCTCCAAGACATGGTGACATAACTCAGGATTGGGGACATAACTCATACCAACCCAAATGAGACTCAATCTGGGATGCTTTCTTGGATTTATCTGGAAAAAGTAGCTCTCTGCCTATTAGCAGCACTAAGGCAGCAGGAGGGGAACTTGAGTTCCTTAAATCTGCCACTGGTTGGAGAGAGCCTTCCTGAGAATGAAGCCAGTGCAGAGAAGGCAGAGAAAAGACATGAATAGAGTCCTGAAAGCACGGTGTACGTGCCTGAATCAAGCTTTGCCTGCAATCTTTATACTCTTGGGTGTTTCATGTACCAACACATTCTCTCCACATTACCCTCCTTCTCTTTTTAAAGATGTTTTAAAAAAAAAAAAAAACTGTCAGGTTTCAAGCGTAAGTAAGTCATCAGTTTCAACTTGTATATATTTAGTGTCTTTAGTTTTGTTTTGTTTTTTTTCTTTTTAAATGAACCATTTTTTTAAAGTACATTTTAAGTGAAGTGTTCACAAACTCTGGTACTTTAATGACTATTTAGAAACTTGTGATTTGTAAAACACCTCACTGCTAATCCTCACTGCTAATCAAGACGGTCCACTGTGTTTGAGCATTGCTGACCCTCTGTACCTGCTTTTCCCGAGAGGACATATGCGTGGCCATGGAGCCTGAGGGCGACCGAAAAAGCACTAAAAACCCTCGAACCTCTGACTCCCAGGTCCCATCTCCCCTCTCCCACGGGATCTGGCCTGGGACAGATCCCAGGTCCCCCAGCCGTAACGCCTTCTTCCCCTTCGTGAGGATCTCGTTACTGGGGCTGAGGCATCGGATATGGCATTTGTTAGTGTATCTATAAACTGTAACTTCCTTTGAAAATGTGATTAACGAATTGCAAACGGTTTCCAAAGGTTTATAAACAGATACTTTGAGAGCCACGGGTAGGTTTGTAGTTTTTGGTGCCTGTTTTATGAAAAAAATATGTGGGGGAGAATTTAATAAGGAAAGATATTCTGTGCTATGAAATACTTTGAGGTGGAGTTTCAAATAAAGGCCAGATGTGGTGAACACACCAAACCAGCCTGTGGCCTAGAAGGACGGGGCAAGAAGGGCACCCATCTGAGGAGCCAGCCGGAACCATCGGGGCTCTGCCATAAGTGCCAGAACTTTCCTGGCAGCTTTGAACCATCTGGATGTGACTGCCCCGTTGTGTTACCTGCAGATAGATTGTGGAAGCAGAAAGGGATTGGCTAAGGTGATGGCCATGTTCATGTGGGTTTGAACGAAACAAGAATGCCTTTGCTTTTCTGTGTTCTTTTGGGAAAGACTAAAGGAAGTCAGTTACATACATCCATGCAGCCTCTGTGAAACAAATATTATGTGTGCTAATAACTGATAAACAGTTCGTGCTGCTCCACACTGCCAACAGGAAGGAAGGAGATGGGGGTGAGAGGCCCATAACTGGAGGGGAAGAGGCCTTGCCCAAAGCCAGCGCCATCTGGAGAAGGGGTGTGGCCAGGGCCTGGGAGACAGCCTTGTCTGGGAAAACATTTCTCTCCAGAGGCAGTCACAGTCCTCAGCTGGTGGATACCTTCACCACCTCCTCTGAGGCCCTGGGTTTCCTCTTGTCTTAGAGGCTAAGTGGCCATTTGAGAAGGAAGGGCAACACATCTTTCTCTCCTCCATGCACAAGAGAGGATGACCTAGTGGCCACTGGACACTTCATTCCTTCACTCCTTCATTCATTCATTCATTTGTCCATTCACATATCCAAAAATACTGTTGGACACTGGTTATTCATCAGGCCTCGAGCCAGGCCCAGGTGAGCCTTAGGAAAGCACTCAGTCAGAAGCTGTCTGTGAAGGATCACCTTCTGCCCTCCAATCACAGGTCGTGATTCACCAGTCTAGTTAGGAGAACAGGGAAAAGCCAGGGCCCCAGAGGGAGATTGTGGTTTGAACCAGGTCTGCACCTACAGGCTCTGTGCCCTGGGCTGGCCTGCATTTCTCCCAGTGCACCGTGCTCCTCTGCAGGATGGAGGTAAGATCATTCAGCACACGGAGCTGCCATGAGGAACAAATGGGCATAGATCCGGTTGAGCACAGCAAACATTCTGACAAGCAGCACTGGGGCAACATGCCACTGGGTCAGCACTGGGAACTACTCATGAGACAGGGCAGTGCACCTCATCACGCTTGTCCCTAGAGACGACCTTCACGGGGTAAAACAATTCTTCACAGTATAGTGAAAGTCGCTCAGTTGAGTCCGACTCTTTGCAACCGCATGGACTGTATAGTCCATAGAATTCACCAGGCCAGAATACTGGAGTGGGTAGCCTTTCCCTTCTCTAGGGGATCTTCCCAATCCAGGGATCGAACCCAGGTCTCTCGCATTGCAGGTGGATTCTTTACCATCTGAGCCACCAGGGAAGCCCCTTCATAGTATGGCTATTTACAAATTTTTCTAGTCCTTTAAAGAGGCAGTTCAACCTGGCTTGGGGGCCCATTCTTCTCAAGGTCAAAAGGAAGGGTCTCAAACAAGGACATGGTCTCAAGGCCAGGTGGCCAGGGGGGCCTGTGACAGAGTAATTGTCTCTTACCCCTAGAATTTGCAAATCAAGGTCTCTTACTGTCAGAGTATGTCCTGCCTCAGAGGAGGTGCCCCTAGGGAAAGGGAATCTAAGGAGACTGTATCAGTCCCTGCTCTAATGCTACAGTCTAAACGGAGCATTTTTTTAAGTCCCCCCCCCCACTGACTCGTCCTGGTTATACATGTAACAACTGTTCATTGTAGAAATTTGAAAATAATGAAAAGTGTAAGAAATGAAACAAAGACTGTCCTCACCACCACAACCCAGGGATCACCAGGGGACACTCTATTATCTTTCCCAAAGGACAAGTATTTTGAAGCGGTTACTGTTTTCAGTTTTCTAAGTTCATTGTTTCTCCAACAAGAATTTATAAAATGTAGCAACCAATCTGTTCTGCTTTCCAAGTGGCTGCTTTCAGGAAAAACAAAAACAAAAATAAATTTGTTTCTTTTCTGCTGGCTAGCTTCCCTCTCAACTCGCTATCATTCTCCCTGAAGAGGGTATGTTTCCTGTGCCAGGTATAGTGCTGAGTGCTGTACCCATCTCCTGTTAATTCTCATAACTCCACGAGAGGAGTAACGCAGAGACCAGGGATGTTGGTCACACAGTGGCATGGCTGACAGGCAGGGAAATGGGGATTCCTCCCCAACTCTGCCTGGTTTCCCAGTCTTCACCACCCTCTGCACTGCCTTCCTTATGTGGTCCCTTCTCACCAATTCAGGGCAACCACTGATAGGACTTCATGTAGCCAGCACATGAATAGCTGCAGAACCGCTTTGGGGGTCCAAGCCCATGGGCCATTTGTGTCTCTGTTAATAGCGAACTTACAGGGGCTGCCTTGAAACTAACGTTGATGGCCAGGGGTGCAAGAATCAGTTTTAGGTTAAGAACAAGTACAATATCATGCCACATATCCAATGTATGATATCATATTCACATGATGCCTAACAACCAATATCCAACTCAAGGCCTCAGAGAAGCCTGGTAGTACCTGATGGTATTGATAAAGGATTTCCATCAGAAGTGTGACCCTTTGGTTGTGCAATCACACAACAGCTCAGAGAAGACACATGGTTGGATGTCACAGGCCCTATGGCAGCGGAGAAATTCCAATGGGTCTGTATTCAGAGCTGAACTCCTTCGTGTCCCTGGGAAGATGAGACAACCAGATATACCGAGGGAAACAGGGCCACGGGGGTGAGTAAAGGCAGTCGGAAAGTGGGAGAGAGTCAGCAAGGGCATGTCGAGACAACAAGCTTTTCCCTTTTCCTAAAAGGTACCCTGCTCTTATTAATTAATGTTTTTAAGTGTCTCGAAGATGAAAAGTTCTACGTGTTCTTCTAGTGTGATTACAAAATCCTTTCGATCGCTCTAAAACTGTAACAGCACTGGTATTTAAAAAAAAAACAACAACAATTAGCGGGCCGCTTTGAAAACCCAGATGACCTTTATCTTTAGTGTCCTCTGAATCACTGGGAATGAGTCACACCCTGTGTGTGGGGAGGAGGTGGCCAGCCCCACCATCGTCACTTCTGCAGGTCAAATGTGGCTTACTATCTGGTGGTTGGATTTAAATTCTCCTTCTCAAAAAGCCGGTCTGTCTTGTAATAGTAAGTTAGTCATAAAAATTAACATCATGCTGAGTGGTTGGAGTGGGAAGAACATTTGTGCCAGCAAAGGAACAGGGACTATGGGACTCTGATGGAGAACAGAGAGGTATCTTCAGGTCCACTGACTCAGGTGAAAGGGTGATGCTGAGGAAAGACCACCTCATCACAGAGAACAAAGAAGGGTGTACATGAGGCTACATACAAAATAAAGATGCATGTGGGCGCCTAGGAGATGGCTACTCTGATAGGTTAGAACATTTTTGAGACAGAATGCTCTCTAAAGCTTCCTGGGCAAAGGTTAGATGCAAGACAGGCTTAATAATGAATTTCAAAGCTTCAAAAAGACTTGCATTGAATTCTTGAGCATGGAAATGTGCCATATCCCAAACCTGATTTTATATAAAGACTTCAGAGACCACTGAGTAATTAGGAGATAACATCTAGGGTAAAACGAGGACCTCTATAATTTGAGAGTATGTCTGTCTGTGGCTTTTGACAAGCAACTTTTTTTTTTTTTTTGCATTTACAGAACTTTATTTGGCATTATTCTTTTGAGAAGTTAATTATACATCAAAAGACTCTTGGGTATGTGGAACCTGTCAGACCATTTTGAACATGGGGTACAATTAGGCATCGTAAATTGATTCCAGTTTCAAAACAGCAAAGACAACGAATTTCCTTATTCACTCAAGTAATATCACAAATTAGTATCAAGCAGCACTGCAACACAGTAATGTGTCAGTCTTCAAATGATACTATAGCTAACTATTCACTGTGGGGTGAGTTCTCTGTGGTAGTGGCTTTTCTGCTGTCCTCCATAACATTCCTAGTGTCTGTAACCAGCTCAGTCACTGTGAAGAAAAACCCTAGTCTCATCCCTTGTTGGAAGGATGTATTCAGAACAGAGATCTCTCATTTTCAAGGTCTTTGTGTTTATTGACATGAAGGAAAATATTCTGCATTTGAAGTAAAAAGAAGGAGGCACAAAAGAGGGAAAGGAATCGTTCCTTCCAAGCCAGCTGCCATTACTCTTCCCTCAGGTATATGCCTTATGCAAGTAATGGTATCATCCTACGTCACACTGCTGAGCCTTCATCGTATGTGCATGTGTGAATGTTTGTGTGTAATTTGGGGAGCTGCTTGGCAGGGTAGCTTTATTTTGTTTTTTGCTTTTTTTGTGCTAAAGATTTTTAAGGATACTTTTGAAGAAGGAAAAGACATGTAGAAATCCATTTTTGTGGCCACATCTTCCATGGAAGTTTCTCTGATCCTTCTAGCTAGAGTCTCTCTCCCTTCTCACTCAGGAGGGCTCCTGTTCTGCAACTCCCTGAGGACACAGGGCTTTGCAACACTAAATGCATGTGACCATCTTTTCCACTCACCTCCTCTCTATCTTAGCCATGTCCTAACACCAAATTCAATAGTCTCATCCACCACTTGTCCACCCAGCCCACTGGACTGGTGACTAAGCAAAATGTTTAGTTTTATTTTTTTTGTATGTGATTCTTAATTATACTGACATGTATTTTTAAAAATGTTTCTGGATGTATGCTGGTCTGAATAAGCTCAACAGACCTCTAATGTTCATAACTTATAGGAAAACCAAAGGTCCCCCGCAAGGCTGACTGAGTCCTCTAATATTTGCCAGTGATCATGGAGACATGGGTGAAGACTGAAATAGACAATTATAATAGAGGAAGAGGCCAGTGGGCCAGGCAAAGTAGCCAGAGTCATCAAACTACTACATCCATTGCTTCTACCAAGTATCTCCTAGAACTGATGGCATTTTCTATTCCTCTTGTGTTCAGCTTGGTGTTGGTTGCCACGATACCTCTCCCTTAATGATGGTGCATGTCTCCTAAGCACCCCTGGCCTGAATGGACTCCACTGTTCAATATATTTTCCCAAGTCCAGCCAGGGGAGTTCATCTGTAACCCTACATATTACCATTCAGCCTGCAATCCTTGTTACTTCTCATGCCCTGTAGGATGATGTCCAACATTCCAGAATGTCATACATCCCCATCACACTGCCTCTGCTTGCTCCTCTGGCCTCTCACTCTGTACTCTCCAGTTAGACTGTGTTGACTCCTGCTGCTAAGTTGCTTCAGTCGTGTCCGACTCTGTGCGACCCCATAGATGGAAGCCCACCAGGCTCCCCTGTCCCTGGGATTCTCCAGGCAAGAATACTGGAGTGGGTTACCATTTCCTTCTCCAATGCATGAAAGTGAAAAGTGAAAGTGAAGTCACTCAGTCGTGTCTGACTCCTAGCGACTGCAGCCTATCAGGCTCCTCTGTCCATGGGATTTTCCAGGCAAGAGTACTGGAGTGGGGTGCCACTGCCTTCCTAAAAGTGTCATTATCATTCCTGCCATCAGGCCTCCGCACATGCCACTCCACCCGCTCCCAATACACTCCAACCCAACTCAGAGTCAAGTGGCCATTCAGCACCCAGCCAAGACATCAGTTCCTCTGGGAAGTCTACACTGGCCTGCCCCCAGTCAGTTCAGGTCCTTCCTGTATCCTCTTCACTTTCCCATGGTGTCTCTATCTTTATGACTAACACACTGTACAGCTAGAGTGCAAAGTTGTTCCTTCCCTTGCCTATCTCCTCCCCTCTGTTCCATGCATCTTTGGTAAAAAAAGGTATTTCTTATTTAGCTAGCAAAGTAATGCTCACAATTCTCCAAGTCAGGCTTCAGCAGTACATGAACCGAGAACTTCTAGATGTTCAAGCTGGTTTTAGAAAAGGCAGAGGAATCAGAGATCAAATTGCCAGCATCCATTGGATCCCAGAAAAAGCATGAGAATTCCAGAAAAACATCTATTTCTGCTTCATTGACTATGCCAAAGCCTTTGACTGTGTGGATCACAACAAACTGTGGAAAATTCTTAAAGATATGGGAATACCAGACCACCTTACTTGCCTCCTGAGAAAATAGAAATAGACATCAGAAATAGACATGGAATAACGGACTGGTTCCAAATTGGGAAAGGAGAATGTCAAAGTTGTATATGGTCACCCTGCTTATTTAACTTATATACAGAGTACATCATGTGAAATGCTGGGCTGGACGAAGCACAAGCTGGAACCAAGATTGCTGGGAGAAATATTAATAACCTCAGATACGCAGATGACACCACCCTTATGGCAGAAAGGGAAGAGGAACTAAAAAGTCTCTTGATGAAGGTGAAAAAGGAGAGTGAAAAAGCTGGTTTAAAACTCAGCATTCAAGAAAGGAAGATCATGGCATCTGGTCCCATCTCTTCACAGCAAATAGATGAGGAAACAATGGAAATAGTGTCACTGCAGATGGTGACGGCAGCAACAAAATTAAAGGATGCTTATTCCTTGGAAGAAAAACTATGACCAACCTAGATAGCATATTAAAAAGCAGAGACATTACTTTGCCAACAAAGGTCCATCTAGTCAAAGCTATGGTTTTTTCAGTAGTCATGTATGGATGTGAGAGTTGGACCATAAAGAAAGCTGAGCACTGCAGAATTGATGCTTTGGAACTGTGGTGTTGGAGAAGACTCTTGAGGGTCCCCTGGACTGCAAAGAGATCACACCAGTCCATCTTAAAGGAAATCAGTCCTGAATATTCACTGGAAGGACTGATGTTGAAGCTGAAGTTCCAATGCTTTGGCCACCTGTTGTGAAGAGCTGAATCAATAGAAAAGACCCTGATGCTGGGAAAGAGTGAAGGCAGGAAGAGAAGGGGATGACAGAGGATGAGATGGAAATGACTCAATGACTGACTCACTGACTCAATGGAAATGAGTTTGAGCAAGCTCTGAGAGATGGTGAAGGACAAGGAAGCCTGGCATGCTGCAGCCCATGGGGTCGCAAAGAGTTGGACATGACTGAGCAACTGGACAACTTATTCAGGATCAAACCTGCAGTGCCTAAGAGAGTACTCGTCAAAGAATAGATTCTTCATGAATATTTGAGGAATGAGTAAAGAGAGTGAATGAACAAATTATAATGGGTCTTTACTTAATAAGCATGTACAACACCTACCATATGTCTGGCCTATTCTAGGTGTTCTGTGACCATGAACTCAGTTAATCCTCATAGTAATTCCATGCAGTAGGCACTATTTTTGTCCTCATTTTCAGTGGAGGAAATTGAATGGAAGGAGATTGAGTAACTTGTCCATGGTCACACAGCTGACAGCAGCAGAGCTGAAGCTGACCCTAGACACAAAGCCTAAGGCACTATTCTGCTCCATGGAGAAGTGTGTATGGGTGAACCTCCCATATAGAAACCTGAGGTTGCTGCTGGGTGCTTGACTGAGATGTGTCCTTCAAGGGCACAGCAAGCTGATGATGGCAAAGTGACCTGTGGCTGTCCTCAACCAGCTCCCTGGAACTCCACCTTGAGTAGAGCTGAGTTTCAAACTAGTAACGCTCAAAGGAATCCTTCCATGAAATATATATGAAAATACTATTTATACTTATATTTGAACCTGGATGAAATAGGCATTAGTTAAAGGCATCCAATCCATAGTATTCTCAAACTTGCTGCAGTACTGGGAGTCAGATCAACACCTTTACCTGTCCCAGTCACACCCAGACTCTCTTCCCAGAGTGAGCGAGAAACTTAGAAACTCCAGAGGAGGCTTTTCTGGGGCAAGGAGCAGGCATCTAAGAGAGATAGAATATTTCTCTGATTCTAATACCCAGGATATACTTCTGAAATCTCTATGGTTCTATGTTGGGGAGAGGGGACAGTACTCCATGTGTGATGCCTGTCAGCTTCTGAATGTCCCAGACAAAGGGACATTTTTCTCCTTTTTCCTCTGTTTATCCTTCCCAATCCCAGGAAATTAAGCTTATCTCACTGGGCATTTCTTTCTTTTTGGGCACATTTCTGCCAAGTGGGGTCCTTGTTTATTTAAATCTGCCTTGAGCATTCCTAGCAGAGGGTTCTTCAGGCTTTTGATTTAATCTGGAGTGTGTGTGTGTGTGTGTGTGTGTGTGTGTGTGTGTGTGTGTGTGTGTGTGTGTGTGTGTGTTCCTTTCAGATGTGTTCTAAATTTGTCTCCTGCAGAGTCTGGCCTCCACTGTGCCTGTGGTAAGTTGTGTGCTTCTATCTGTGGGATGTTGGTTTTGTAGTCATTGGGTCCAAAAAGAAGCCATTGTGACAATGATGAATGTCCCCTGACTTGCTCCTCAGGTGGTCTCTGTCCTTCCAGGGAGAGACAGGCACACGAAGCATCAAATTTCAGACTTGAACCCAGAGCTCCCTGGGGTGTGGCTGGCAGGCCAGCCTGTCATTTGGGATTTCTGGCCCTGGCCAGCTGAGGCACAAAAGCACTCGATCTTATGAAATCTCCAGCCACAAGCCAAAGAAATGCCAGCTATTAGTATGTTTGTGGGAGTAGGGGTGGGGTCACCCGGGTCCTGTCCCAAAGAGAAAGGGGTAAATGAGAATAACGCTCAGTAAAAGTCCTGACTGGCTTAGCCAAACTGAATATCCCAAATGCATTCGTGTTTCCCTTTGCCCTGAAAACATCCACAGAGTATGTGGAAATGGCAGCTGGGAGGTGTTCAGAAACACACGTGGCCTGTCACATGATTATGAAAGTTGAGTGAAGTGCATAATTGTCTGAGCACCTCCTCAAAGAAGAGCAATGGTCAGTTCAGGGGTGTGGTGGGGAGTAAATGATTGTGCTCCAAAGCCTATGTTCTCAACCTTTTTATTTGCATTCTTTGCGTCTTATCATTTAGGATTATGTAAAAATGACAGCTGCTTATAATTATTTGGAGGTTTGAGTTGCAATAATTAAAAACATCTGCCTTTATCTTACCGCTACCAGACTTAACCCCTCAAGGTTGGGTCTACTGAACTTCAAAAAGGGAAACAAAAAATAAAAGAAAACTCCACACATTACTAACAAATTTCTAGTGATTCATTTAAATGTATAACCAGCTATTCCAACAGGCTTCAAACCTTTAATCATCTTTTAAATATATATAATTTGGGACTGCTAATTAGATAGCAATTTAATGCTCTCATGGGGATTCAGATGCACTGTCTTTCTAAAATGTAAACTCGCAGAGGCATCATCATTGGCATTCAAACGACTGAATTCTTCAGTTATTCAAATGAGCGTGGGCACTTACACTGTTGAATCATTTGAATATTCTGCTGTCAGCTCAAGCTGCAGGTTTTACAGGGCTCCTCAGTACATTGAGGGTAAGGCTAGGTTTCTCCCAGTCCAACTCTCTGAAGAGAAACCAGTCTGACTCCTCCCTGGGGAAGCCTAACCTCGCTCACCAGTCCAGTCTGGCCTTCTCTTGGATGCAGATGGCTCTGTTTGCCTGTTTTAAGGAGGAACAAACTTTCCTGGAATTTACAGTTATGAAAGCTTTAATGCTCACTTCCCAGCATTCTTCATGCTGGTCTGCCTGCTATTGTCTGGACAGTTAACATTTTAATTAATAACTCTCTCCCCACAACAGGCTGCTGCAGATGGAGGAGGTGAGGGTTTCACTCTGCCTTGAGCTTCCACTTCCTGTGTATTCCTACCCCCATGGAGATGGTCCTTTAAATTATATAAAGATGTGCATCACATGGAGAGAAGCAATTGATCAATTAGATGACACTGGACAATGATGGAAGCCAGCTCTCCCATCTCAGTCTCACAATGTGGCTAGGCTTTGCATTCCTGAGTCCAGGCTAGTAGCTAGCAGCTGACGCTCATTTCCCCCACGAGGGGAAGGAGGTGCAGACAAATCTATAGGAATTTTTAAGAGATCATTATTCAACACATTGCCTGTAATTACATTTTGATGAGCCTTTTATGGCTAATTGGGGGCCTGGGCCTGCCATCCACAGAACTACTTCACTAAGCATGTTTCCAAATAGGAATTTACCAACAAAACCTCAAGGCACTTTCCCTTGGTCTTTGGAATTCTGTTCTGAATCTACTCACAGATTCCAGACACATCTTAGGTCTAGCCGTGCCTCAGGGTCTTTGCATACATGCTTCCCTCAGCCTAAACTAGTCTCCATTATCTTGGCACAGCAAGTTCTTTACCCCCTCAGGGCTATAGGGTTCACCTTAAAATGTCATCCTCAAGAAGGGTTCCCCTTGACCATTCAACTAAAAGTAGGGCATGTCCCTAGTCTATTGTCTCAGATCCTTCCTTCCTTTGGAGAGGTTATCCAAAATGGGTTAATACTTTTTATTTGTTTACTTATGAGCCTAAAAACAACTTATCTTATCCATGACCAACTGAAGGGGGAGTTGTGTCTCTTGTTTTTATCCCTTGATCTCCAGCATATAAAAGAGTGCCTGGCACAGAAGAGGTGTTCGATAATGCATGCCAGATGAGGGAAGGAAAGGTGAGAGGGAAGGTGGGCTCCAGCAATGCAAGAAGGAGCAAGCTGCACATCTAGTGTCTGAAGGGCCTTTTGTTGTTTCCAAATGTGCTGGATTGGATCACAATCTGTGAACTGAAGCTTACAGGCTGCAAACTAGCTCCCTACAGAGTTCTCGAGCCACCCCTGTCACAGCTAGACACCATATCCTTTTATAAATTCTTTCTTGCCAGTATTCCCACTCTGGTGCTTAATAATATACTGTGTCATTGTGTAATCAATTACCTATACGTGGGTCTTCTCTCCTGTTTATTATTCCACTTCCTCCTCTAGGTATTTTACCAGGCCCTGGATATGCAAGGGTGAACAAAACACTGATGAGTGCATTCAGGCTGCTTGCAGTGCAGTGAGGGGACAGACATGTCGAGGGATTTCTGTAATGTAGTATGGAGCCCAAACTCAAAGACCTGTGCAAGAAGTCTAGTGGGATGAGGGCATAGTGTGGTGTGGAGAGGAAGGTTTTGGGGGTGGGAGTGGGAGACAGGGAGCGACGATAGACTGTGTGCTCCCTGAGAGCAGGGGTCAGAGCCACACCCAGCAATGGTTCCCAGACTTGGGTATTCCACAACTGCATCAGCCAGGCTGCTCTGGTTGTAAGCAACAGATACCAATTCTTAATCACTTGAACAAAAGAGGAATTTAATAAAAAGTGTATATGGAAGCTCTCTGTTCCCAGTACAGTGTGAGATTAATGAATATGAGTGAATAAATAAATAAATAAAGCACAGGATGGAGGGCCTTTTCCTCTTGCCTTTTCTTTCTCTTTTTTCCTTCCTCCCTCTTTTTCCTTTTCTTATAATTCTTCCTCTTTCCTTCCATTCTTCCTTCTTCCCTTCCTTCTTTTTCCTTTATTTATCCCTTCTTTTTTTTTTTTTTTTTTAGTAAGCACTTAAGAGAAACAAACCTTCCATCTACTCTTACCAGTCAGGACCCCAGCAGGAAGCATATGGCATCGTCAAGCTGGCTAATTAAGGAAGTTTTAATAAAGAGGCTATTGTAACAGTGGGGCAGGTGTAGGAAACTATAAGAAATGGTGTAGTACCCTGAAGTCACAAGCAGTGGGGCCCTTCTCTTCCACTCTGCATGAAGGGACAGAGGAAGGAACGATCACAGAAGCCCACTGAGAACAAAAGGCTAATGTGGCTTTAGATTGGGTGCAGCCAGTGCCCGGGGACACAGGGCTGAATATACAATCCACTGCACTCTCCTCTCATTTCTTCTGGGTGTGAGTCCCCCACCAGCTAAACTCCATCCAAGGCCAAGACCTGAGTGCCATGCAGGTGGTGTGCAGGAGCAGACAGCAGAAGCAAAGAGGAAAATTGTCTGCAGAAGCCAAGAGAGGCCCACCAGTCCAACTCTCATTTTATAAAAGAACCTTATAACACTGCTTCGGAATTAAGGAGGTCTGTTCAATCCAAAAGGTTTATTAACTTGATGAAAAACGACACTGTTCGTAGTTGTCTTTTTTTTCTTTCCTCTGAAGACTGAGTCAAATTTGCTTTCTAACTGACACAGTCCTTGGCCTAGGCATCAGTTAATCTCTCTGAAACAAGCACTAACACACAGGATGCTACGAAGACTTAATGAGGCAAAACACACAAAGATGATAAGCACACAGCATGGTTCTTATAACTCCAAGTAACAGCTGCACTGTCACTGCTAATCCACTCTCTGCTAAACCCCATCTATGCCCTAGGTGTCCCTGTACACACCCAGCCACAGAACTTGGGGACCAAGTGGCTACAGAGTTCTTGAGGTTTGCAGGACAGAAAGGCAGGCACCCCTCTAACCTGCTTTATCCTGAAGCTCACAGGTGTAAGCATTCCCTGCCCAGGGCTGCCACGCTTCCACTCAAGTGTCCAGACCGGGGCGGCTCCAACCGTTGTCTCAACTTTTCATCCAGAGGAAAGCACGCAAAGCTCTGTTTTCTCTTTCACCAAATGATGTATTTCAAATATACCAGGCTCGCTCCATGGGCGGGGGGGTGGGGGTGGGTATCACACAGTCTTGTTTATTTTTTCTCCAAGAACACACTCCTCTGAGTAGATACATTTACTAAGCATCCGATGATTCTTTCTTTGAAAATAAAACGGGATGGATTCAAACCTGACATAAAAGGATTGTGTTTTGAGAATGTGCTCAGGGAGCGGGCACACGGTGGTGCCCGTGCGCCACCTACTGGCCAGTCTCGTTCAGTTCCCAGCAGTCTGAACAGAGAGCAGAGCTGGAGACTGAGATGGGATTCCAGTCTTTAGAAGCCACAGAGTTATATAAATGGTGACAGGTTCCCACTCACGACACCCCAGCAGGTTGAGGCCAGTAGAATGCATGGTTTTGAGACCAGAGACAGAAGTCAAAAGTAGTGTTTGGTCCAGCATGAGGACAGAGATCTCAGGAAGTGTGTGGGGCCCCTGCTGAGTCTGGAAAGAAATGTCCCTCAGAGTGGGATGTGGATGAAGTTGGTGTGCATGCCACCTCCTCTGGGAAGCCCTCCAGCATCTCAGGGTACCCTTCCTCAAGAAAAGCAGATGCCTCCCCCGTGAGCACATAACTCCTCTTGGCCTCTAGCAATGAGCTCCTTGTGGGCAGAGATGCTGTTCTACCTGCTTCTCTGTTTCCATCAGCTACCACAGTGCCTGACTTGAGGAACATCTCATAAATGTTTGCAGTCCAGCAGAGGCAGGGGCGGAAAGAAAGGAGGACTTGACCAATTACATGAGATTCAACCTTTGCACGTGATGAAGCAAAGACTCAGTAAGTGTTTGATGGGTAAACATGTGGCACCTGCACTTCTCATTTATTGTAGAAAATTGGTACCCAGATATTTAGTCATCAGCATCCTTCGAATGCCATCAAAATCTACCAAGAAATATCTACCAACCACTCCCTCGGTGCAGCAGCAAAGTCACAGGAATTCACAAGGGATAGTGCAGGAGAGGCTGAACACAAAGCCCTTTCCCAAGAGTGACACGTGATCGGAGGAAACTAAAATACGGGGTGTGATGGGGAGTGAGGGAGGAGGTGTGTGGCTCCTTTGGTCAGAGAGCAGGGATGCTTCTCTGTGGAGGTGACATTGAGATGAGACATGGAAGGTGGGACAAAGGCAGTCATGGGTGTATCGGGAACAAGATTACAGGCAGAGGGAAGAGTAGGCACAAGAATTTGGACCAGAGAGGAGCTTGGGGCTTCTGAGGGATGGACAAAAGGGCTGGAGTAGACTGAAGCAGATGTGAGCACAGCAGGCAGCCAAACCACTCTGGCTGGCCAGAGAGATAGGGTAGGGAGCTGCGGCCATGGCCTGGAGTTTAAGTTTTACTCTAGATGCTAAGAAAAGCCAGATCAACTGAGTGATGCTTGTGAAAGCCCACGCTGACTACTAAGTGAATAATGCTGGGGTGAAGGGAGTACAAAAACAGGTGCCCAGAGCAGGGCTGAAAGGGAACAGAAGCTATCTGGGAAAGCCAAGACAGAGGGCCTGTCAAGAGTGACAGAGAGAGGGGAGTAGACTTGGGGTGCATTTTGGAACCACTAGGAAATGATGGTGGATGATGTGGGGAGTGGGGCAGAAAAAGACAGTGGTGGAGGCCACACCCACACTTGTTGAACTCAAAAGAACCCTTAGCATTTGCATTGAGTGGGAAGGAGAAATGAAGGGAGGCATTCCTCAGTCTGCTTAGCATTTAGCATATTTACATAAGTCCACAGGATGTCCATTTCATTCCATAAGAGAGGACAAGGGTGTAAGAATATTTAATTTGTCAGAATGTCCATGTGTCAATCTGTGTTTTCAATCACCTTCTTCTGCCAGAGCCGATCTATAGCCCATGTTCTATAGCAAAAAGGCATGGAAAAGTGAACTGGCTGGGCATCTGTAAGAACAAAGAAATGGAATCAACATTTGGAGTAGGATGGGGACAGTCAAGGAGTCCATAGGGACTGACTGGTGACATCAGGCAGAACTCGGGCTGTGGGAACAGCGAGAACACTGACTTTCAGAGGGAGTGGAGAGATTCTGTAACAGGAGAATGACACTGTTATCTGCAGAATCTGGATTCGTTAGAGAGTTCAGCTGAGTTTGACAGAACAACAGAAATGGCTTGGGGTCTGATGTAGATAACCTGACAGTCCAGGCTTCCCACCCCCTGGCCTGGGCTGCTCAGTTTGGTCACCTATTTCCTTTTTAGATGTAGCTACTAGAAAATGTTAACTTACACAGGCAGCTCATGATTGTGGCTCACATTACATTCTTCCTGGACAGTACTAGTCTAGGCAGAATCTCACTGTAATTGCCTGGTGATGACCCTGTTATTCACCCACATGGCTGCAAAGATCAGGTTCCCACTCTGCTTCCCATTTCCTGAAGAATCAACCAATATAGAAGAGTGAATTTAGCACATCTAAACTGATCTGGGGGCTCCTAGTTCTGACTCTTTCTAGTCATTTAACTACTTGATCGCTTGGTGCCCCAGATTCCTGTACGTAACATGAGGATATGCACTGCCTCACGGAGATGTTCGTGGTACCCTTGGTTGTCTACAATCTCACTCCAGGCTGTCTTCCAGACCCACCTTCCACAGAGGCCTGGCGTCACGTACACCCTTTCCCTGAGCCTCTGAGCCTTTCCATTGCTTCTGCATTCTAAGCTTGCTATTAAATTAGTTAATGATTAAAAGCTTTAACCACTTAAAACACTTTGAGCAGTGTCTGTCACACAAAAAGGAATCGACAAATGTGAAACAAAGTTTACTAAGACCAACAACAATAACAGATACAAAAATGCATTTTCTCTAGTGTGTCTCTGGTTACTTATCCACCCTATATATAAAATCTTATCCACCCTATTTGATTTTGAGCTCTCTGTGTTGGAGCATTTCTCTGAAGCCACTCTGGGAAGCTTGTTTAGCCGTAGAACATAGTAGCCATCTAGCAAATATTGAGAGAAGGAACTAAGATTTTTCTCCATCTCATCTACCATTAGGCCCAGTGGCCCATGTGACTGGCTAATTTTTATCCAGAATAGAAACTCTTCAGCATCCTTTCCCATCTTCTGGGCTTGCAGACACAGAGCAAACAGCTTTTGGCAAATGTCAACGTGGTTTCATGGAAACAAATCCTAGATTTTGCCTGCCCCAGGCTCCTCTGTGGAGCCTTGCCTGTGCTGTGGCTGCTGGAAGGGAGCCTTTTTTGTGTTCTCTTGGTGGTTTGACGAGGTCCACATTCCAGGCCTCCATGGGGAAGGCAATCAACTTAGACGTCCCTTTTTCCTAAAACGGAGGGGCACATGGATTACCAAAATCTCAAAAGAAAATCAGATCATGCGGAAGGCGGTCCCTTCCTAGTTTTATTTCCCTCGATGCTATGTCAGGCAAAAGAAAAAAGATATATTAGGGGTTCCACATTTTAAGAAAAATTCGTAAAGCTCTCAAAGAGCTTTATGGAAAGAATAAAGTGCAAGAAAAATCGATCTAGACAGTAATTCTAAGTAACTACACTTTGAAATAGTTTTAACCTGAATGTTAAAGAGGGGCAGAGACCAAGGAAAAAACTTCCAGATGTGTAATAACAACTCAAAAATCATTCCTCAAGGTCTAACTTGAATCCTTCTTGCTTCACTGTTGTCCGAGTCCCCACCCATGAGATGGCCTCAGCCCAAGTGAAGATAGTTCCTTCAACCCTCATTCTAACACATGGATCCCAGCACACTGGGAACAACATAAATGTTTGTTGAATCAACATCAGTTAGTCTACCAGAAGTCACAAGCAGGTGGCAAAGACAGTGACTGAGAAACACTTGGAGAAAGACTACAGAGAGCCCAGTTATCAACAGAAAAGTCCTACTTGAGCAGCTTTGCCAATTAAACCAAAGCCAGTCTGCTGAGTAAGGCTCTTACATCTGAGCTGTTTTTGGAGACACTTCATGATTCACACCCAAATCATACAAGATGAAAGAAAATACTGGATAAATCAAGCCAAATATTAAGTTTGGGGGAAAATTTTATTGGACAAATTAGAAAAATATTGGTATTGTGCTTCAGGAAACCCACTTCTTTCCTCTGGCTGCAGGGGCAGAAACAACCTCAGTGGCAGATGGAGAGGGAATAGGAGTTATTTTAAGTGAGTCGGCTCTGTCCTCCATGCTGGCCACAATCTCCCACTCACACCCACTGTGCTAACCTGGCAGCCTTGGCCAGAACCGAGGGGAACACCCATTTGTAACAAGGATTTGACTGTATGGCTGGGCTTGGTGAAGGCCTGTCAGGTTGGAGTGAGGATTCCCTGCTAGAGCTGGCCAAGGAAGCTGCTGATGGTGTTTGTCCCCAGCTGTGGGTGAGACTCTGACTGGGTCCATTTACAGATGGTGCAAATACCAGGTTTCTGGGGGAAGTGCCCCAATTACATTACATTGTCCTGAAGGACCCAAAGTAACTGGAAATGAAACAAATGGCTTTGGAGGATTCTTTCATTCATTCTCCTTTGAACTCCCTCCTCTATGCTGAGTGACTGGTGGTGAGGGAGGAGGAGGGATTAAGTTTTCTGCTTTTGTTGTTCAGGTGAACAAGACAGAGACAAACAAACTACTTGTACGTGCCAGAGTTGGGTTATTTCCCCTACGTGGATTGATGCTTAACTGCCATACTTTAGTTACTGCAGCTGCTAGTATATCCTCAGTGCTACTTTAAAAACAAACAGACAACAGTAACAAAATACTTCGGTTTCCTGGGCTCACACAGAACTTCCCAGGACAGCTACCGTTTGCTTTTCTTCTAGCTCAGAGCTGGCCAAGAAAAGTAAAGGTGTGAACGTGTGACAGACAGACAGAGAGAAAGAGACAGAGCGAGGGGGAGAGACAGACAGGCACAGACAGGCATAGCTGAGGTTGCACAGACTAAGTTGATGTCAGATTGAAAGTAGAACTGCATGCAGACTGCATGATCCCAAGGACTCTGTCTGTTTACTCATGTGTGTATGGATACAATCCCTCATCAATGTTTATCATAATAACCTGAACAAATTGAATAATTAAAAAATGTTCTTTAAATCCACCCCTTTTCCCGCAAGCATCCACCATCACCAAGTCCTCCCAGTCTTTATAGCAGTCAATAAAACACAAACAGAATGCCCATACAACTACCACTATCCCCACAATGTCCTAGGGCTTGATTTGTCACACAAGGCTCTTTACTTGCATTATCCCATTTACACTGACAACCTGTAATATTATACTTTTTGATTATGACAAGATTACAAAAGAAAATGATGCTCAGAAAGGCTGTGTGACTTGCCCAAAGTCACACAGCTGGTTTATGATGGGACTAGGATTCAAGGATAACCTGTGTACTGCTGAAGTTGAATTCCTTCCACTTCACTGCTGTCTTTTTCCCAGCAGGAAAATACAAAACTCAAGGGAGGGTTAACACCCACTATTGATTACACAGATGGGTTAGTTCACAGAATCCTCAACAGTGGGCATCACGCCAAACCTCTTCTAAATAAGTCATGGCCTCAGGGTCACAGACGGAAAAAATGGGATAGATGGTCCATTGACCTGGCCACTCCTGATGTTCTTATTGTGGATCAACTTCAAAAAGCTTCATCTGGTTTGGGTCCTTACAAGTGAGATGTGCAGCATTTGCTTGGGCCACCACATTTATGGGAATTTGACCCTAGCTGCCATTTCCAGTGAAATCATTCACTGCTATAGTGAGAAGACCAGAAATGACTTGGATTTGTGAGTATTTGCACTGTCAGGAGATGATCAGTGTTGATTGGTTGGCCTGTTCTTCTAAGAGCCTTTCAGCTGCCCTCTCAGTGGCTACAGTTCTGAAGTCCATGAGATGGATTATTTGCAAACACGCCATTTGCTGCACGACCAGGAGATGTGAAAGACCAGGAAGTCTCTGAAATGACTGTGCAGAAGGGAGCTGCTCACTTCCATGTTATACAGAAAGGGAAGGTACCCTGGTGACTTCTGACATCTGGTCCCATTTTGTTCCTTCTTTAAAAGCTGGTAAATAATTCATTCACTGGCAGAAGATCCAGGTTTGATTGTTTCATTTACTCTGATCCACTCCAACTTGGAATAAATAAGCACTAGGAGCCTATTGCCAGCCACATCAAACATATAACTCCTACCACCCTCAACAAGCAACCCCAACTGGAAGACTTAGAAATGCGTACTATGCTAAGCTTTTTAAACTTAAATACATTTTTAGACTTACATATCCTTGAAAAGTTAGGTACATTTTTTAATCGGACTTTTCAGCGATTCTGAATTAAGTTTGGAATCAGCTAACCTGTTAA